>OZ004584.1:5389252-8186752 GCA_963924555.1 Crambe crambe | reverse complement strand
AGTTACTATATGGAAGTAAAACTTCCACAGGTGCAGGGACATGATGGGACCTAGTGGAAGAGGAGACAAACAGGTGTGCACTCCTGCACACACATAAAAAGGCTGGAAGTAGAATTTTAATAGTTGGTAATACAGACAGGTACGTATTTTCCAACCAAAAGAGAATTTTCTAAATGATCAAGGCAGGACAGGTATGCTTACACAGAATTTTTATGCAGACAGGGTAAGAAATTAATATGGATGGCACATGGAAGAATGTAACAAGAGCAAAAATTTTGGAGGTTTTTAGGTGAAATAGGTGAAGCACATGCTAAATAAAAAGGGGATGGGCCAAAGAGTACAGTTGTTATTGGTCAGAGTGCAGCAAACTCGGAGGTTTTTTATAAGACATAGAAGCATCGACATTAAAATAAGGCATCCACATAATAAGGGGTGGAGCAAGAAATGGTTAAGAGTTTAAAATTGGAGGTTTTTAGAGAGAGTGAAAACATAAGCCATAGAGACTGGAGGGAAAGGACACTGTGAACTAGACCACACATACACAAACAGGAGCCCTACAGCTGCTCCCCACACCACAGCTGTGCTTCTCCCATAAATTTCATAGGTAGGAAATTTTTACACAATTTCGGCACTAGATAAAACAATCACTTCCAAATGCCCACTAAATTTATTCACGATCCATCCAGTAACCCAGGATTTTTTTATAGCCAAGACCAGATACATAAGACAGATATTCTATAAAGTTGGTACTCGAATTGAATAGTGTCAACTTTATGATTCCTTGGTAGGCTAATGGCATTATATCATCACCACAAAATTACACATGTGCAAGAATAGTACGGCTACATTGACTGATGGACAAACCAAGACGATAGCTACTATGTTCTCTTGATACGAAGATTTCCTTATAAAGGCAGCCATGTATCACACTCGGGTCACTTGAGATTCAACACCAAGGGCTTGCAGCTGAGATATACCTTAAAACCAGCCACCTGAGGTTCATAAGAACCACAAATACAGCAAGACAAGTGGATGAATGCCAACCATCATGCACCTAAAAAAGCAAGGGCTGGCTACCAGCTGAGATGTATCAGCCATAGATTCCACACCTGAGGTTCACCAATACAGCAGCCGATCACCAACCATCATGCACCTTAAAAGCAACCACTCTATTCCACACCTGTTTTCACCAAGCAACACACACTTGGTAAAAGTAATGTATTCACTTGCTCACCATGGAGGTAAGCCACGAAATTAAGCATGTGGATTTGGGGACACTGATAAGGAGTCCATGGCCTAACCATCTCATCCTGTTCTCACATGGCTGCCAGGGCTATGTAGTCATGGCCACACACTTTTGACGTAGACATATGTCACATGCATGTCACTATACATGCATGTCATGTCAAGGTCAGCACAGGAAGGAAACAGGAAATGACAACTGACCCTTTAATGATGGGTTGTAGTTACTTTGGTCTCTAAGGAAGGAAATGAAGTCCGTCCTGAAGGAAATGAAGTCTAAATAATAGCAAATCGACCTCATCCCATTACAAGAAATATCTAGGTAAAGGATGGTATTTTCAACTGGCTCATTGCTGGCAGGGATTTGTGGTTCACCACCTTAATGTCCTCTTGAACTAGCAGAGTAACATACTTGAAGCTCTTGTGGAATCCAGGAAACTAACAAAACAGGGAAAAAAGGAGGCAGATTCTAGAAAAGTCAAAAGACCCACCAAGAGAGGCATCTCTTGTGTAAACTGGAGTAAGCAGGTGTCTGGGCTGGCCACCACAACTAGCACGACCCACTCATGTCCTGTGTAAACCAATTCCAAACCATCTCACCACAAGGGACGCCATCAGATGGGGCCAGGGGTGAGGGCTCCTTTCAGTAGGTATGGCGTGGGTATGGCAGAGTTGCCACTTCAAAGTAATGATCTAGGTGACCCAGATGATATTTTTCTCCTGAACAACCAAATTTGAATGCTTGATTTTCGACATTTGAGTGGAGCATGGGAGGGCTGAGCGACTATTTGATCCATTCATGCAACCTGCTCCTGTGAAAACTGTACTCTCCCAGAATTTCAGTCAGCCAGAAACTCAGTAGTATCCTTTTGTGAGCCACAAAAATAAATAAAATTTTTTTCACTGCACAGACACTTGCTCGATTTCCAATCAAATTCCAATTAGGAATAAGATATCATTTTATGTCATCATTTATCATTTATTTACTAAGATTCTAGCCAGAGCATTGTGCCATGTACCAAAACCAACACCACTAATTATTCCATATCTAATTAAAGCATAACCTCTAAAAACTCTTTGAAGAGGGTGGGTAGGTTAAACAGCTGATCTAATCCAATAGTCTGACCAATTGAGGCCAGGAATAATTATTTGAATGTTTACCATCAGGGTAAAAATGATATCATTTAGCCTGCCCTAAGGGCTTTGTTTTAAGGTAATTCAATTGCAGCCACTAAACATACCTAAGGCAGAAAAAATAATTGGGACTGGCATGCAGTTTATTGAAGTATTACATAATAGGATACTAAGCCAGGAAACTAATATGCAAGAGATTACTAAGTCAGGAAACTAATATACAAGAGATTACTAAGTCAGGAAACTAATATGCAAGAGATTACTAAGTCAGGAAACTAATATGCAAGAGATTACTAAGTCAGGAAGAGGCTTCCATTGGATTACCACCACAAAAAATGAGGAAAGGATGACATGACCATCTGTCTTACATAGCTACACTTAATATAGAGAGGAGCCCCTTTCATTAAAAATGAGGTATCACTATGTATACTATGTCTCAGTTATGATGGGAAGAATTACTCATGTCTGAGATAGGCCCCTTTAATAACTAAGATCCAATTGGAGACTTCTCATGTATTGTGGGTATATATATCAACAAGACTAGACACTATTAAAGGCCCCTTTATCTAGCAGTGAAGTATTATGTGGGTAGGCACTCCCATATGAAAAGGTCACACGCATAGATAATAGATGTAACCATGACAATGTAAGGGACCGATGGTGGTCCATCTGTAATGGGCTAAATCGTCCAGACGCTAAAACCCAAAATTATCACTAGACCCAATCTCTTTTTTCTTTATTTTAAGGAGCTGGAAGTGCCACCATACAAAGCATTCCTTTCTAACCACAGAGTCATGGTGAGACTATACTGGGCCAAAGTCTCTGGGAAAAAATTGCTTCCCGGGAGGACCCACAGAGTAGATGAAGGATAAGCCTGCAATAATCAAGACTGGGAATGCCTACAAGTACGCGTCCTGACATCCCCACACTGCACCCACGCTGAAATCAGACACCACTTGTTCTGCCCTGCCCAGCCAGCCCAGCCTGGCCACTGCACAGTACTAGGATTTTGTTTTTGTTTTGTCAATTTTGTGGGAAGACAGAAAGAGGAAATGAACTTTGTCCGTACTGGCTGAAAAAGATGTTACTGCAATAAAGAAGATCACAATTTATCACACGATTTGATTGGCCTAGTAATCAAAATTTACACTCGTTATAGGGAAACCACAAGAGGAGGGATAGCAGTGTATGGTGAAGAGAAGATCTTTAAGTTTATTTTAGCTGGTTATGTCGAAATTATCAGCGATTATATAAATAAATTACAATCTCGACAGGGAGGGATGGAAGGGGTGTGTCTGTGATTCCAACATGACGCCTGGAGGTTCTTGGTGGAGACAAAAAGAATTCCACTAATGAAGTTGCTAGCCACAATGAAGGCACGCATGGAGAGCTTCTGTTGATGAGCAGAGGAGATGAACTCCACAAACACCACGGATACCTACCGTTACTCTCCCAGGGTGAGCACTCCCATGAGCGCTCCGAGGCTAAGCTTTCCCACAGACGCTCCGACACTCCGAGTTCAAGCACTCCCACAAGCGCTGGCACTCAAAGAGGTCAAGTGGCTGTACCTGCTGACTCACACCCTTTTACATCAATACTGACTCGGCCGGGACTTCCTTGACATTGCTAAAGGCTGATATTCGATCTCCCAGTGTTGGTTCTGGTGAGGTGATTATCTGCACCTATGTTTGACAGCTTGGCCTTATTGCTAAAGAAAGAGACAACAGCTTAGTGTTTTTTAAGTCAAAAGACGGAGACCTTATAGGGTCACAAGGTCACGCAATGTCAAGTGGTTTATCACTCTATTTTGCCAAAGTTTAAATACTTGTATCACTCACTATTGACCTTGCATCATTATGACTATTTTGTAATGTTTATATTTTTATCCATTTTTAGTGCCTGTTAAGTAAGTGTGATTAGACTTGGCCTGACATGGAGATGAAGCTGCATCATGAAGCTACAGGCTATCTTTTTCTGCCAAAAAAGTTAACATTCTTTTGGAAATTCTTTTGGTCAGTAAGTGACTGGAAATCCTCCTTTCAAACTATCATGACTTTTTCGAAGCTAAATAGGGTGTTTATAAAAAGATTGTCTAATTCATTCAACAACTCTTTTAAGTGCTACATGTAAACAACACAAAATGATTTTATAAAAATCCCCTACAAATTAACCAAGCCAAATAGAATGCTTATTCCAGTCACTCAAATTGAATCATGCTGTGACACTGGATAATGGCAGGTGTATTTTTGAAGTTGCTGTAAATGAATTTGAAGTCTGGGCAAGCATCCGAGTAGGAAGTAGGAGGAGGGGAAGGCAACAAGGGGAGACTAACAAAAAGACGAAATTCCACTCTCATCCATAGCAATTGAAAGCTTGTATTGTTATAGACTGTCTGGCCAGCACTTTAGGGAGATCTCAAGAAAAATCTGCTATCTATCACCTTTTTATCAAAATCATATACCACACACATTGAGACTTTTTAAAAATGTATTTCCATAAGTGGCTCTCAAGTGGTTTGATTATAAACATGAGAATGAAGTGACCACACCTATCAAAGCTCAACACCCACTAACCACAATGTAGTGGAATAGTCCTGTAAACCATATTCCAAATTGCAGCTATTAAGAAAAAGAGCCCAATATCAAATCTCTCCTGCACCTGGTCAGAAGAATTTGATCTGACAAGTTGCTGCCACAGTCAACCACAATTCTTTTAATTTGAGTTTGCACTAATTGACCAACTAAGCCTGCAATTAATGATAATAACCTGAGCTGCCACTATATTACCAAACCCCTTACCTTCTCAATGCAGTCCATGACCATCTTCCTGTACTGCTCGTTTTCATCCTTCAAGTCTTCCACCACACGAGAGGTAATTTCAGCCGCCCCTACCTTATTGGCAATCTCCACTGTTGTATCCACAAGCTGTAGGAAAGAGTACGACATGTAACCATCAATCCTTTACCTGAGATGTACACTAAGTTTGACTGGTACAGGGTCATCACCACAACAAACACAAATGTTTATAATAATAGATGATATTATGGTGATGACCCCTTACCAATCATCGAGAGACATACCTGTCTGAAGTTTCTCCTGTCAAGAGCCATGCGCTGGTTCCAGAAATGGCGGAAAAAGTGTGGGAGGATCTCTTCCTTGATGTAATGAGGCTCTACGCCATCAGTCATACAACACTGCTTCACCACCTGCAGGGAAGTAAAGAAAATGGCAAGCAGTTTCTCTGAAAAAAAAAATTGAGATGACTTTGTTTGCCAGCATACTACGACAAAACCTCCAAATAAAGGACATTTGTTGAGGACCAATGGCCGATCATTAGAGCATTTTCTACCTCTATAAAAAGGACCTTTCTCTACAATGAATAGATTGCTTGGTCCCATTATTAAGAGGTTACATTATTTTGTACAATACCTTCCCACACTAGAACAATTGATTTTACCTTGAGAACAATTTTCTTCATTTCTTCATCAGGACTCTGGAATTCTCGAATGAGGATGACCATGACTTCTCTGGTGTAGTAGTTGGCAGACTCGTTGTCCATGAGTGGGATCAGGTACCCGATGGCCTTCAAGAAGGCAGCCAGACCTTTACCACGGTGAGCTCTGGAGGACAGAGGAGGGAATAGATGGTTCAATTATGAGGCAGGGAGGGAGAAAGGGAGGAGAAGGGGAGAGGGGAGGAGGAGGAGGGGAGGAGGGGAGGAGGAGGGAGAGGGGAGGAGGAGGGTAGAGGGGCGGAGGAGGGGAGGAGGAGGGGGAGGGGAGAGGGGGAGTACATACCTGATACCCTTCCAGAGTCGGACAAGGACAGAGTCAAATGCTTCAATACCATACGGTGTAGCAGCTTCTGCAAGGGCAGCCAGAGAGAGGGCAGTGATGGTCCTCACCTTCTGCTGTTCATCCACCAGCCCATTCTCAATGATCTCCACCAAACTCTTGAGGTGAGGCAGCACGGCACAACCCATCAGGATGGCTATCTGCTGCACGATCTTGATCCCAGTGTGGCGAGCCTGCCACGACTTCTTGGAGCGACAGACGGCCTTGAGAAAAGGCAGGAGGGAGGGGATACCAAGGGCTGAGGCCACCACAGCAAATGCCCTGAGGGAGAAAGTAAAAATAAAAATTGTGGAAAAATCCAATATTGGAACTCATCACAGTGGAACCTCCGAATAATGGACACACTTGAGACCCAGCATGTCCTTTGTTGAGAGGTTTGTCCTCTTTCAGAGTGTCCTTTTATCAAAGGTTCCACCGTACCATATGAAGACTAGTTAAACCACACCCACATACCTGGCAGTAGTATTCCTGACATACTCATCAATGTTGTCAATGTCCGGCCTCATGGTCGAGATCATGGTGGCGAGCCCAGCAGCCTTGGCAAGGTTAGAGATGATCTCCCTCCCTTCCACACGAGCATAGTAGTCCTCATCAATCAAAAGGGGCTCTATCACCACCAGAATCTGCAAGAGAGAGTGTGAGAGTGTGAGTGAGAGAGAGAGAGAGAGAGAGAGAGAGAGAGAGAGAGAGAGAGAGAGAGAGAGAGAGAGAGAGAGAGAGAGAGAGAGAGAGAGAGAGAATTCTCTTAACAAAAGTCAGAGGTGCATTGCTTGTTTGCTTATTTGAAATAACTATTATTGAAGAATCAGCTCACCTTGTGAACGTAAGGTCGCACGAGGTCATCCAATTTGTAGAGGACTCGATCGATGACTTTTACCAGTAAATGGCGCTCCTGGTCTTCAAGGGTGGGTGACATGAGCAAAGGGAGGATCTGATTGAACAGAGCATCTGCACCAAACTCGCGGGCTTTGTCAGTAATGGTACGCAGAGCAGACTAAAGAAAGATGATATTAAAATTGATATTAAAATGAGGATACATACAAAGTTCAAAAAACCCGATTTCTCAATTTCTTATAAGGAAACCTGATTTCTCAATTTCTAGGAAACCCAATTGTTCAGCTTTATAATTCTTCTCAATTTGCAATTCCTTATAAGGAAATTTCAGCTTTGAAATTCTTTATAAGGAAATCCATTTGTGGGGATAGGAGGGCTTATGAACCAACCTTCCTCATGGGTGGAGTACCATTCTTGATTTTGAGGAGAAGCCTCATGATCTTTCGCTCTTTCTGTTCCTCTGCAGGTAGCGTTTCTTCGTCCACGTCCTCCAGCAACTTGGCGAAATACTGTGTGTCCTCCATCTTCATATAAGGTAGTTCCTGCTTCCCTGCCCCCACAGGCTGGAGGTCGTCCACAATCTTGATTTTGTCGTCTTCCATCTGGAAACGAAACCCACTCATCCCCATGGGAGTGGGTGTGGCAGTCAGCTTGCGTGCGGGGGTGTGGATGGGTTTATAGCTGGAAGGAGGCTTCAAAATCTACATTTGCGAAAATAAAATTCACCGTGGTAACTCAATTTACTTTCCAATTAATGCCCACCAACCTTATAGCCTTCTTGGGGGAAAATGGCATCCAGTTCATCATCAGACAAGGGTCTGTTCCTCTCGTCCATCTCTTTGGTCAATCGCCACGCCTGCATCTGTTCAGGGGTCATGGATCCCGCCAAACCAGTCGAAGGGGTCATCATCCCCATTGCCATGGCTCCAGCTGGAGTTTGCTTAGAAAAATTCGGTGTTGCAGCACCAAAAGAAGGTGTTGCTCCCAGTAGAGAAGGTGTACCACTAATCACACTGGGAGTACCCCCTCCAACACGCTGTGACTGTGGTGTCTCGTCCCAACGAGATCGCCGTTTCCCCACAGTTCCAGGAGTATCAGAAATAGCTTCAGCACGATCACCTCTTGGAGTCTCCGCCCATCCTACATGGCCTGGGGTTTCCCCTCCAAGTCCGTCGGCCTTTGGAGTGTCTCCCCATTTCGGGGTCATGTCCCAACGATTCTTCTTTCCGGGCGTGGCAGCTCCAGGGGTCGCATGTCCGGGGGTAGTAGCACCTGGGGTTGCATCCCACATACGTGTGGATGGAGTGATCCCGCCCCCTGGGGTTTCCCCTTCCTTCCTCCCAGGGGTCTCGTCCCAACTGCTCTTGCCAGGAGTGGTGCCAGCTGCATCATCCCACGCCGACCTCTTCTTGGAAGACTCATCTGGTGTTTGTTGCAAGTCCCATCTCCCTCGCTTACGTGGCTTGGAAGGAGCTTCAGCTGCTCCTCCCACTCCATTCTCAGAGAGCTTTTCACCAATGGCCTGTCGGACTTTCATCTGCAAATAATGCAATGGGTTAATAAAAGGCAAAACAAAAACATAACAAAACAAAAACAAACAAAAATAAACAAACAAAAATAAACAAACAAAATAAAAACAACTAACCCAATTCCCGAACACAAACCCACACCTTCTTACATCTATCTCCTTACCTCCTCATTGCGAAGCCTGGTCTCCAACAGAGCATCCTGGTAGGTCCTCATATTGGGATCAGGAGTCTTGCCACCTGCGAAGTGAACAGAAAAAGGCAAACACAATCATGTCAGTTCTACAACTGCTGCAACTTCACAATCAAAGAAATTAGAGGAGAAATCAATCTCAAGTGGTATTATAAGTTATTTAGCCACATAGCTCAAACCAGCAAGAGACTGCACAAAGATATGGTAGTTAAATGTGTCAGTCCCTAGTGCCAGTGAGCTGGTGAACTAAAAAAATTAAAAAAAATAAAATAAAATAAAATAAAATTTAAAAAAATTTTTTAAAAAAAATGTGGTGGGCACCCATTGGAAATTTAGTGGGACCTCCTTTAACTATTATTATGGTTGGGGAAAAATTTTTTTTTCACTTCATAATAAGGTCCCACTATTTCTAGGGGGTTTCCCCGTACATGTTCATCACGATGTAATGATGACATCACTTGTACTATAAATAGTAGCAGGATTAAAAATAGTGGCTAGAGTGTGTGAAGTGTCGTGATGGTAGAAAAGTGTTGAGGTGGCAGTCCATCCCTTGAGCGGTTGGATCGAGGAAGGAGGAAGAGGAGGGAGAGAGGGAGGGGCTTTCAGAAAGGGTCTGTAAAAGTTAAGTTACGAGAGGCCATTAGCAAGTAACCACTCCTCAGCCACTGACAAAATTAGCTTATTAGTACATACCCTATATTTGCTATAAGGCTGAGCTTACCCCACCTCATTTGCAGAGAACTTGCAATTTCAAATTATGATAAAAATCAGCAAATTCATGCATTTTGAACGCAAGTACTCTGTAAACACTAAAGCTGTGAGGGGCCTTAGGAAACAAGTTGATTATGCTATCTCTATAATTTTGCTCTCCTAATTTCATATTATCATAAGCCATTCCCATAAAACACTACTATCCAACACTACATTAACACCATTATACCACCAAGCGTGACTTTTTCCCCTGATGACCAATGATCATATAATCCAGCTGAGCAGAAAGATAAACTTACCGACTCCACAGTTTACAGGGAGAGGCGCACCAAACTCACAGGGGGGCTTTAAAGTAAATAAATCATGGAGATGGTAGCATGTCAAGTAGTGTGTTTTGTATTTAATTAATACTTACCTTTGACTGGCTAAACTAAAAAGACATTACGAGTTCTTTGGTAAAGGGTCATCAAAAGAACAAATTATTACCTAATTATCATAGGAGGTAACTTATCAAATTTCACTTATTTGTGATTCTAAGGTTTCTAATTGCCAAGTCCCTTGTGTAAGCCCATATAAGGAGAAAAGTAATAATTATATGGATGATTAGGGAGCTTGGCCTAACAGTTTAATGATGTACCCCAACTGCATAATATTATATAGATTCTTTACAAACTTTACATATCCTAGCCCTACTTGATAAAGCACCCCAATCATCCCTATAACATTTATATGGGACATATTTACAAGGCCAAGGTGCAATAAACTTAAGCATCACCTGATCCCTAATTTGGACTTCAAATGTAATAATAACGATGTATATTACAACCCTTGAAGTCACATACTTACCATCAGCAAAAGGGTCAGTTCTTCGAGGAGAGATTGTCATGTTATTATACATCCTCTTATGATATTCGTCTTGTTTCTCGACAATGCGTCGCCGCTTGGTTGCCGCCAGCAAGTCATCTGTTTCCTGAAACATAAAAAGGTATCATTTGAATGTGCATCACTACACCTTTATAACTCCATCACTTCATTTCTAATTTTGCTAAACCATTGCTAGTCTCTCTCTAAGAAGTGATCGAGAAGTCTAACCTGCTCATTTCTTGGTATATTATCCAGCAAATCTTGAGTAGCTGTGTAAGAAGCTCTACTTGGGGGAGGTCCCACACCCTCATCTTCATCCTGCATGAGAAAACTGTAATTACACAGGCACGATGTGTACTTTCTAATTAAAGCCCACCTCATCATCTTCAGCCATTGCTATTGTAGTGTGATAGCCAGACTTGTCACCAGAAGAATATATCATGCTGTCATAATGACCAGTGGAAAACATACCAACCTGAAAATACAAGTAATGTCATGACTACCATTTTACATGCCTATTCCAACTCTCACACCTTCTCAGCACTCTCCGTTATCTCAAGCTTCCTCCTTTTAGCTTGTATCTCCTTCATTTGCCTTTCAATATCTAATAGCAGCATAAATACATCATGTAATAGGTTGGCTAGATAGCCTAGTTAGATACCTCCCACCTCCCATGTCTGGCTCGCGAGACTACTAGCTAATTCCCTAGCTTACCCTCATGGGTTGGTTTAGCCATGGTCTCTCGAGGTCAAAGAAAGGACGAACTAACAGTGTAGGTAGAGCAAAGACTAGAGACGCAAAATTTACGTTCAGTCACGATCACGTGACAAGTAGTATCGAGCACGCATGCGCATAAATTGATTTTGAATTCTTTTAACTTTGCAGCAGAAACAAAAATAATATTAATGAATAATGAATGTCATAATGTCAAAGCGAAATATGATTTTCTCGGCTTTATTTTTCATCATAAACTCCTAGAATGTCACCATCTCTGAAAATGTAGTAATCCTACAGTGTAATAGAACACCCCGACTGAAATCACAGTACTACAGAACACAGCAAACTTTACCTCCTCTTCATACACCAGTTTTGTTCCTCCATATTCTGGAACCAAAACCTTTTCTCCAACTGAAACATTATTTGGGATGATGTTACCATTCTAGAAACAATAAAAAAATTTTAGTTTCTTCGTGCCATATGCACAAATTACAACGTCATAAGATACTACCATTCCTTAGGGGCAAACCCTAGCTCATCTTGTAGTAACGAACCTCTCCTTTGAGTCCAGAACCAACTGCAACCACAGTAGCCTTGTTGACACCTCCTTGAGCCTTCTGTGGAATGTACAAGCCACTCTTGGTTTTCTACGAAAAAAGTAGGATCCGACATCAATATTACCAATTCTGAGTGTGGCTTAAAGAGCTGGAAAGCCAACTAGAACTTCTTACCACTTCTGGTGCTACTCTTTGCACCACTATGCGATCAAGAAGTGGTCTGAATCCTCTGAAAGCTGCTGCCTGCATCGAGATCATCAAAAGTAAAACACATTCACCCACTTCGAGAGAAGGAAACTTACCATTCTTCCTCTATTCAACTAAACCACTAAAATTGTTGCTTGCCACGTGGCCAATTGATATACTCGCGCGCACTGGGCCAATATAGGTCACGTGACTTGCTAGGTGCGAGTTCGAGTACGCATGCTCAAATCATGATGTAATTATGTAATTTTTAAAAATTTAAATCCATCCATTAAGAATGTTGAAGTCCTACAAGACACACAATAATTATTATATATAACAGAATTTACTGACTTACCTAGCAATGGTCAATTGAAATTCCAACTCAGGACTTATCACTGAGTCACTTGTACTGCAGGAGGCCATGCATGGGATGTCATCTGTAAACTACCCAGTAAACTAGTTAGTATAACACCTCACCTCTTGGGTGTGCTGTGGCTATCCTTCTGAACATTCCTCCATCAAGCTTCCTAACACCAGCTGCTAGTTGCCGCCAACTTGGTTTGCCATATTTGGCAGTGTTATAATTCTGCTTCAACCACTCGGTAATGGTGTTTAAAAGACAGCGACACCTGTCAGAATTATTCCTGCGAATGTCCTCAATGACACTGGTCTTCAATCTGAGGTAAATAGCAAGGTCATTCCAACTGGCTGCCAAGTCCTCCACTTCATCCATCACATCTGCTGTGTCTTCAGGATCTATTATCAATGCAACATTGACTCATTATAAGTTTGAGGGATATCTGATGACTCACCTAGTTCAGAATCATCTATCATTTCAAGAACTTGTTTCCACTCAGTTTGTCTACAATGACCACTTGGAGACTCACTGGATTGAGGTACTGAATGAGGTCCTCTCATATGTCCTCCACCGTCAGTGCTAGGGGGATAGTGGGTGTGGCTAGAGGTAGAAGCCTCACTCGTACTCAAAGATGTCTTGGATGTCTTGGATGTGCTGGCAACATCTGTAGGAGATGATCAACACTAGATACATGCAATATCAAGGTCATCTTAATTCCTCACATTCCTTCTTCAACACTTCACAGATGGCCTCAGCAGACTGAGTGTGTCCAGCCTTCACACACACCTCCAGCAAGTTCCCATAGGTGGCTGCAAGGCCACGCCTCTCCTTCCACCTCCTCAGTGCCTCTCGTCTATTGGTCAAACAGATCAGTGATTCACACTGGACGAGGGGGAGATTTGTCCTCATGCAAGGGGAGAGGGAGGGAAGGTTTCTTAGGTGAAATGTTTGTTGAAACCATCGATCCAAACATTGGGAGGATATCTTAGGCTTCCCCACCATAGTAACCACTTCCATAAGAAGCCAGAGAATACTCACCTCTGCAGTTGAGGTTTATTCTGATGCATGGTCTTGATGTCACTAATGTCAGTGGTAGTCAGTCCCAGAGGAACAGAGAGCTTCTCCTCCCAATCCAGTGAGTGGTCCGCAATCTCATTCAGGTCCCTGTCCACTCCCCCATGGCCCCAGTCCAACTGCCGCTCCAAATGGGGGCGTGCATCCACTGGGAGACGTGAGAGGTAGGATCGGTAATCTGGTCCTATGGCATGTAGTTGCAGTGTAGAGTGGATCCATGGAGGACAATGGGACTCACACTAACCTGAGGGGAGAACTGGGTCAGGTCCATTCACACCACTTCCATCTCCAGTCATGGGCTACAGTAGTACAATGTGAACTAAAGTCATGCACATTGCATATATTAAGACACTACTCTATATAATGCACACTTCAGAGCAAGGCAATTTACTTACCTTTCCATACCAAACCAAATGCTGACTTTGCATATAAACTGGATCAGGTTCTTTGGGATTCTTGAGGCAGTCCATTATGTAAGGAGAAGTCTCTTCACTGTCCACAACGCACAAGTGGTCTCTTCCAGGGTGAGAGGGACATTCAAAGGAGAGTTGGTAGCTCATAGAAAAGGCATAGTTCATACGAGAGGTGACTGTCTTCAGTGTACACTCAATGATCTTTCGGATGGCATGACACACCTCATGTGTTGGGGTCTTGGTGATCGGTAGTCTCTTGATGGATACCTCGTAGTACTTTGGTTGGGAGATGAGGGTGATGGTGTCACGATCAACTCCAAATCGAAACTGCACTCGGTTCTTCTTGATGCCTTCTTCAATCAACTTGAGTTTGTGTGAGCTCTGCCCAACTAAGTTGGCAATGGTGGCAGGAAAGACCCCAAGGGGTACAAAACCACATTCGTATCGAATCAAGAGAGAGGCAGGAAGGAGTTGGTTGGAATCAATCCTTTGGCAATCACTCAGTTCTTTACTGCTTACATTCTCAAGGATGCATGGCATCAGGTAGACCTTTGAACTCTGTGAAGGGTCGGACTGGACTATGGGAGCTATGATGTTGAGATGCTCCAACAGCTTCACCAGTTGGAGTAAGGGAATGTGATCTTTCTTGATGGCTGCCAAAGCATCTTGCAAATTTTTCACTACAAAGTACTGGAAGTCTTCTTCACGTTCTTTAAGACTTTTTCCTTTCGTCCAGATATGACGATGTTCATAAAGTGCTGCTGCTATGTCTTTGAAGGGGATGAAGTCCAAACGTTCGTCCCTTGTTTCTTGTTCCTTTAAAGCTTCCTTCACATCTTCGAATGAAAACTGTCCAGTTTTCTGGAATTTTTCCTGAGCTGCCCTCTTCACTTTGCCATATTTGAATGTGTTGACAATCATGTTGGTCACACTGTCAAATACTATTTGTACGTCACAAATGACAGTGTCTTCCAGCTCAGGAACATCAGGGAAGTACATCAAGACTCCAGCGTAGTGGTGCAGGAACCACAAGGCCACTTTAGTCTCCTTTGGGGACATGCCAAACTGCCAAGCTAGTTCCATGCAGTACTCCAGGCTCAGCATTCTCAGCACTTGTTTGCGAAGACAGAGACTGAACATGAGCCAAGCTGCTGGAATGGGGATCTTCTTGAAGTGATGCCGAATGCGATCCTGAAGGAATTTGCGAATGGAATCCACCTCTTCCTTGCCTCCTGTCTTGTTGTCGACTGCAAGGATCAACTGATCCTTCTCAGCAAACTCAACAAGACCTTCCTTATAGAAACTAGTGTCCATAATGGTACTTTTGAGCTCATCGTCGAATTTCTTGATCTCTTCTTTGCTCACCTTGTCTTTGTGAGTAGCGACTATGAAAGCTACTGAATTGGATGATGGCTGAACCAACTTGGCTGCTGGATTAAGGTCAGAGATGTCTCTACCTAAAGTGTTATCAGGACAAGTGCGACAGCAAGCAACGGCAGACAGGGCTTGGAGTATCATCTCCTCCACGGTGTACGTCGATTCCACCGGTATGGTCGACTCACCTGTCGATGGATCCAGGTACGATATGCTATAGCGACTCTTGAGATCGTCGATGAGTTTGCAGAAGATTAGGTACAGGGAAGGACCCATTACGAGAGCTGGTAGCATGTCCATGAACTCTGGCTGACCTCCAGTGTCTTCCATCTTGATGAGAGCAGTGTATTTGAGTGTATACTTGATCACCTCCCAATCCTTGGAAGCCATTGCCTTCGTCAACATGTCGTTCATGTCGAATGCAAAATTGATATCGGCTGGACCGTTATAAGCTGATTCTTCCTGCTGGGGCTCAACCTCTACTGGTGGCTCTGACTCATCTGCATCTTCCAAGGGGACATTTGCTTGAGTAGAACCAACACGCGTGCTTGCAGAATTGAACTGAGACTGGGTCTCTATTGCCTGAGGTGGTGGGCCCTCTGGCATGATTAAGAGTGATCTATCTACTGATGGTTCAGATGCTACAACAGAGTTAGTTTCATAGAAGAACTGGAGGAGCATGCATGCTTCGTCTGAAAGACCTTGGAGAGATGACCAATTCTCTGCAGATATCACAGCAGTACTGCTAGAGAGACTTCTAATGATGACTTGTCCAGATTCGACTGTTCCCGTGCTAGGCTGCTCTGCCTCTCCAGCTGAGCTGATGTCTGCGATCTCTCCCGTCAGGCGGCGACGCATCGAAGTCTTTCCCAAACGAGGAGCACCAACAAAGAGGAACTTGAGGAAATACATGTCTAAAGACCCTCGTGTGGCAAGAATCTGTCGGTAGGCAGCAATGTAACCTCCAGTGGGACCTGACCAATAGAAAATAGTCACCATTAATATTAATGTCTATCACATGGTACAACCTCCCAACCTTTAGCAACCTTGATTGATTCAGAGGAAGTGGGCAGACCACAGTGGTCTATTTTGGACATAAATTATCAGCCATGCTCCACTCACCAGAGAGGTAGTCCTCAATCTGCACACTCAGTTCTTTCAGCTCAAGTATTTTCAATATACCGAACAATGACGTCCAGGTTGGAGGAAGACGACTCTTTCTTGGAGATTCCCATTGGGTGATCACAATTTCAACAGCTTGAGCAGGATCAGACACAAGACGATGCTCCAAAGTGATCCCAGCAGCTTGTATCAGTTTAGTGTAGACCTTTGCCAGTGACGTGACCACCTGGATTCCTACTCCCTCCAGTCTAGAGAGAGCACTCATGCTGAATTGACTCTCGGGGTTGAATGGGGTCACTGGGAATGGGATAAATTACAAATCAGTTAAATTGGGGCCTCCAGAGTATTTAAGAATTGTTGGGATGGACCATTTTGATCTTGTGATACTATTACATCATCATGACATAATCAATTATTTGGGCAGAATTCAGTAGTCACCTTTCAATGATGCCTTGAACACCCTGTTACTCCATTTAGATGCACCCCATCCCCCTAACACCACCAATTCTCCTGTGGGGAGGACAATAGTAGCAGTGCTATTCAACTCTATAGGCAAATCCCCCATGTGTAACCAGGAGAGGGTGTGGGGGGAGTAGGCACAAATCTCAGAGGAACAGGTACCACTAATAAGATCTCCTCCAGTAGATATCAGCTGATTTGCAAATGATGAAGGAGAGGAAAGTTTGAAATGAATCTGTAACTCACTCCACAAACCACTGGAGTGTGACATTTCTTGAGTATGGTCTTCATTAAGGAGTGACTCCAACTTGCAGTGAAATACTGAGTAACCCTGTTTCAAACCACCCATCAAATACAATCTTCCTTTATGGAGAGTGGATTTCAAACTACTGCATGCTTTAGGTAGAGGTTGAACAGACGACCACTCATTGTCTTTGAGTATCTCCACTACATTCACTTCATCCCCTCCACTTACTCTACCACCTGATACCACCAAACATTCGGGACTTCCAGTGTTCAATGCTGATGAATAATAACGACTAGTTGGCATTGGTGGCAGTGATGGTTGCCAGTTCATTTCTCCTTTAAGTGTCCATAGTTTATTTGTAGCCATACGAGTATCAAGTTCTATTCCACCAACAAGCACCACCTGAGAGTGGTAGGTGGTGAGGCCATAATAACGGGTGGGTGTGGTCATTTGTGACCATGAGTTCAAATCAGTGGAGGAGATAAACAGTGAGGCATCACTTTCCAGTGATGGTGTGATCCCTCCTCCTATATATATCTTATCCTGCAGTAGCACACATTGGGCATTATGCACATCCACTGGTAGTGGAGTGCACTCTGCCCAGTCAAGTGAGGCTAGGGGGTGGAGGATATCAACCTGTAGAGGTATAGTAGAGAATAGTTACCTTGCACACATGCACAACAGGGGGTCGTCTTTGACATAATGGAGGGACAGAATAGAGGGCCTGCACATGGAGGTGTGTCACATAAAAGCCTGTCATCTTAGTGAGCAGAGAATATTATTTGCAGTTTCAGTAACATTATTACAACACAACTGCCATGTTGGAGGTAGGAGAATTGTTCGGAGGTGGCTAGTGGCTAAATTAGTGTTTGTTTTTATATTGCAACTAGTTGATTGATAATGCTGTGTTGTTTGAACAAGCCAGCCCCTCTATCCATCTATAAGCCATGTGTACTTGTGTGCAGTTTATGAAGGCCGGCCTTGAAGGGCATAAGCTGGAGTGTAGAGCAGAGATAAGTTTATGGCAGACAACCCAACACACCCTGCAGGCCGGTTCTCCATTCTTCAGGGCTGGATCAAGGGGTGGGGTTGAGGGGGTTGCAATCTCCTCTTTTGTTCCCAAGCTAGGGCGTAGCTAAAATGGTACACTGAAATGCCCCAAAAGTTTTTATTATGCATAGCTACTTAGCCTAGCCATGTACAATCTCTGAGACATCTTAGAAGTGATGTGCATAGTCACAGGTGTGATTGTTAAAGTATAGCGTCATCATATTCTCATGTATTTTTTTTTTCAAAACCACGAAATCCACGAAAATTTTGACCCATGAAAAATTTGCGCTATACAGTAACACACTGAGTTGTCTAACAATTACGTGACCTTGAAAGTACAAGCAGTGAAATACAGACGTGTCACGTATACCTATCTATTCACACCACTTATGATCATTGGCTCCATTGGCGGGTAGGTTCTGACATGAGGAATAGTGTAAGTTTTGATGCCTCATCCAGCACACATGCTAGTTTAGTAGCATGAGGTCAAGGGTCAGCTACGTCAGACTATCTCTCACCGTGGCCATGGATTGCCAGGGATTGTTCTAGACACTGGATCACTTTTAGACAAACTCGAGGATCCCAATCCCTATACAGGATTATTATACAGATCCCCACAATAACATAGATGTCCCACCCACACTCTCTGGATGGCAGCAAGACAGTTTAAAACCATTGCGAGTGGTTCTAGAAGTACAACCATCATGTGATGTTTAGGCATTGAGAGTCAACAGAGACCAGCCTCACAACTATTGGATCAGTTTAGCTTTTAATCATACCTTCTCCCGTCCCTCCATCCATAAAGACTGCATGTTTTCTTTTACAGGTGTTAGCCCGCAGCGCGCCCGCCCCTATTCGATCACGTGCACAGCGTTACGCGCACGTGCGCTAGCTACAGTTCTATTTGCCCTCACAAAAGAATCGTTGTGTTTGCAGCACAAACAAACCATACACAAAGAAGGAAAAAAACACACATTGCAAAAAAAGAGAGGTTTTACGTAGCATCAGAGCTAGCTAGATTCTGCATGCTGTTTGTTCATGACTCTTCAAGATCAGGCAATGGTTCATCGTCACTATCACTGCTGCTGTCACCTTCCAGATCCTAAAAAAATCATTTTGAATGCTTATCTATCAGGCATGAGAGGAACCTACATCTAAGTTGGGTCTCCCTCCCATCCCTCCCATTCCAGCTCCACCCATCTGCTGCATCAACTAGAAACAGAAGGCAGGAGGTGATAAAGAGCAACAGATGTCTAAGCCTTGCAACTTACCGAATTCAAGTTGTCATCATTATAAGGGTTTTCTCCCTCTGATCCACTTTCATCCTCATCCTTCCAGCGGTTGAAGTCCGTTTTGATAAAGGAATACTATGACAATAGATAGAAAGGACAACAGTTGACCTCATTGTGCAGAGAGTTATCTATAAACTATGTCACCTTTTTTGAATCATTCAGTAATCTTTTCCAATAAGGCCCAGGCTCTTTCTTCTTTATGACAAAATAAAGTCCTCTGTCTGTCTTTCTGTGTTTAGACTCCTGTACAGGGAGGGGAGGAGGGGGGAAGAGGGGGAGGAGGGGGAAAGAGGGGAGAGGGAAAGAGGGGGAGGAGGGGGAAAGAGGGATCAAAAATCAGATATATGCATTCTCTATGTATGCACCTGTGGAACAACATCCTTGAAGAACTTTAGTTCTGTTGCGTACACGTTCCCATCAGAGCCTCCATTTCCTTTAAAGGTGAAAATATCGTCTTGTAAAGTGAATTTTTCGTTTCGTATGTCACTGAGTGAGACTGTGAGTAAGATGGTATCATTTCTCTGCGCCCACAAGATTTCTGGTCGTAGCCTGTTTTAAAGAAGTATCAAAAAAGTAGCCAGCAATCAAGCAAATAGGAAGAAGTCAGTTTTCACTGCACCAGATCTACTTTGACCCATGATATGAAAAGTCATAACGGTGCTCTTTTATTAGGATACAATTACATCCTAGCTACAAGTACAACGTACTCTTGAGTTGCCATAGCTTTCAGTCACTGGTGAAGTCGATGGATATGAACTGAATATGAATGATTCTGTGAAATAAGCTGTTCCTCAAGCTGTCTTCAGGGAAAAATTTCCATCCACGTGCCAAATTCGGCTAATCCATGCGCGCATATTAAGTATTTCGCACGAAATTAGCGGGCTTCTGTAGTAGGAGGAGCTGCAGCTGCTCATGCAGTCCAATCTCGGTTCCTGCATGCTATGACTGTTTGTCTGATTGAAGAAGCCACAATGTGACAAAGCAAAGTGCTAAAAAGTAGCCGATGTGAGCTTTAGTTAAAGCTCAAATTCTAGTCTTGAAGAGCGGCAGCCCCAATCTTCGGTCTTCCTCGGACAGACATCGCTAGCGCTGTGTACAATGCTCCACCCCCTCACTATTTGGAGTACAATCGTGTTTTCTGGAGTGTCGGTGGCCCTGGCAGGCACACAGCGCCTGGTCTCTCTCTGTCCACTCCTGTCTCCTCACTCCTCCATAATCAATGAGTTCCTCTTCTCCCTATTTTGGGTGGTGTCCACCATGGAAAACATTCTCATTACAAACATGACTTCCAAGATAAGCGGATTGGTTGTGTTAGGGTTACGACTCCTTTTCAGTCCTATTATTTCTCAAAGAGTCCATGGAAATCCTTGTTCGACTCTCTACCAATACTTGAAAGAGCCCGCTCATTCTAGAAAGACTACCCCACTCTTTCTCCCTATATGTGTCCAACTTTTAGCTGTCCCTTTGGGGATTGCCTCTTCCCTTGCTATCTGGCAGCTCATTTCACCTATGTCCGATTACCACTTCTACTTCCTAGAGAAGAAGATAGACAGTTTTCTCTCCATCCCTCCTGTTGCTGGATTCTTTACAGAAATGATAATATCATTTCTAATGTTTATGCCTCAAATCTTCCTCCCGGACTCAAAGTTCTTCAAAGTTGTAGACGTCTTCTTCATCGTTTACTTGATCTCACAGTTTGGAATGCTTACGGGGGCCTTCATGAACCCAATGGCTGCTCTAGCCTCTGTTCTCATGTGGCACTCTGAATCATTCTGGTTCTTGCAGGAATTATGGATTCACGTAACTGTCTTTTGGCTCGGTCCGTTCATTGGGACCATTTTGGCAGTAAGTGTTGCCAACATGCAACCTAGAATCTGGAAGTACAAACACCATCTTGATTGACCAATCTCATCTTCATTTATACTGCACAGTCATGCATGCATGCTTTAAAATCTATTTTTTAGTACAGTCATGTTTAATAAAAATATCATCCAGACATAATCGTCATCTCTGTGAATAACAGTGCCTATAGCCCAGACTTGTCAAGATAGCCTAATGTGGGAGGTCCTCTGAGGCTCTGTCACATTTAATATACTTGGATACTCTGAAAGAGGACAAACCTCTCAACGAAATACCTTTTGTTATACATCGTACAAACTAACCTTGAAAAGAAAAGAGGGTCCTGTGTGTTTAGAGGTCTGGTTAGAATCATCCGTATTGGCTGCATCACATGTGAGACAAAATAGAGAATCCCTTTTATCTCTTGATCTGGTTCCCAGGGCCACCAGACCACAAGTGTGTGAGGTAGTGATGATGTGATGCAATGAGGCCATAGTAGTGCTTATAAGGCTGTCCACCACAGAGTAATAATAATATTCATTATGTGTACTGATAATATGTACATATGCAAGACATGTGAATAGCATGCACTACAGTTCTGACCTGCTGGTTTACTGTTGATAAAAGGTAGTATAAAACTCCCAACAGATAAGTCTTAATTATGATTGACATACATACATACATACATACATACATACATACATACATACACATTCCACGAAGCTATCTAGAACCCACTCCATGAGAGTCCTGCACTTGACCTGCTCTGCATGCACCATACCCTGAGAGAGGTGCAAAACCTCTATGACCAATTGAGTGATGCCATTGGTCAGCATCCAGTGCTCAAAACAAGCGTAACCAAAAGTGGAGCAGTTCCAGCCAGCTGTCACAAGTAACAACTGAGCTGCCCAGGGGTCACCATGAGGAGGCGCCTAGGCACTGATCATTAGTAGCATACATCATACATACAGCAATTAATTCTAGTACAGGCACAGCCACAGGGTATCAACCCAGTACCTGAAAAACATGCCAGTATCAAGGAATTCATGTAGTGAATTATTTTTCCCATCAAGATTGATTCTAGCCCGGATACCTCAGTAAATAACTAAGATAATATCCCAGTCACCAGTATTATAGCTAGGAAGATGAAGGAAAAGAAACCGAATATATTCAAAATAAAAAGGTGCCATTACAAAACATGTATACAGAAAAAATCACATCTAAATTAAACAATCTGTTACTTGTCACTGGTAAGAGGTGCATATTCTGCAGACCTATACGGGCCATATTTCTTGTAGATGAAGTAGCCAGCAATTGCCACCACTATGACTATCACCACCAGAACAGCGACGGAGAGACCCACTGCTAGGCCAACATTCGGCTACAGAAAGGAGAAAATCAATTGATGATTCATATCATAACAAGTTAGTCTTTTAAAAAGACTAGGAATGCCTTGGCACAAGTGCAACCTAACTTATTTGAATATGACAGTGGTAAGACAAGTAAAAGGTGTACACTGAGATCAGAGTCCAATTAGTCTGGCTGAACACTTGCATAAATAATGAAAAGTGCAGGGGTTTGTGGGGTCAAATGTTTCTACCAATGCGCACTGAGCAACATGGCTTATTGGAGTAACTGATTAGTCAGCTAGCATTCTTGTTGTTCAACCTGCCGTTGAATGGTTATTCCACGCATAGCTTGATTGAAGTATGTGTACTGGATTCTCTCATTGTTTGGAAGCCTCAAAGTCTTAGTTCTGAAATTCTCCTTCACCATGGCTCTCTCTTTGGCACTTCAAACGATCACTAGTTCGCAATCTCTGTTGTTTTTGTCTTTAGTCAGTTCTCTGCATGTCATAATGGGCTTGATTTGTTGGCAAAGACGGCCAAGAAGCATCAGCACTTCCGTGTAGTGACTGCGAGCCTGAGCCTCTGTCCGTTTAGTAGAGCTAGCTAGCTAGAGCTAATGCACGTGCTCAATACGCGCATCATCGTGCATCATTGCGCGTGCACGTGTAACGTACCACCATGCATACTCCAGCACTACTCCTCGGCACTTCGGTGCCAAGGCAAAAAGTATTCAGCTTAAAGTATTGGTCTCTTGCACGTAATTCGCAAGCCATTCAAAGAAGACGCACTGTATATTATTTTCACGAAAAATGAATTAATTGCTGAGCAAGTAAAGTGCATTGAAGATACTCTTCTTCAATAAAAGAAATGTTTATCTCTCCACAATCAGTAGAGATCAGAATGTCTCTGCCCCTTAATTTCTATATACTTAATAGGATGATAAATGTATATAAATAGATGGTAATAGGAGAGACCTATTGTCTCATGATGTTTATCAGTACGTAGTTACTACTGGGTGTGTTCCACTAGGGAAGTGGAGATGGGAGAATGAGAGACAAATGGAAGTACTAGGAATTGTGGCTAATATTTAAGGAGGGAGGGCTTCTGACAGAACTTGGTGGATTAGCTAGAGGTACTATGATTCCTGTGAAGGAGAGTGAGACAACAGATTGACTACATGAAATACTTAGGAAATTAACCTTGTTATTATTATACCATTTTAAAGTAAACATATTGAATCTACACATGTTGTTATGACCATAATGAATCTACCGGATTAAAAATAACTTCCAAACTTGATAAGGCATGAACAAATAAAGGTACCATCATGTTAACATAACCCCTTCAACCTACGAATCTGTATTTTTATAACTACAGTGAAAGAAGATCTGTATTTTTATAATAGTGAAAGAAAAACGATCACCCCTTGGGAATGCCAGACACAAGCTGCCAAGGCTTCTTTAAGGGGAAAGTGTAATAAAATTAGGGTAGCAACCACTTAGTTACTTCTATGGATTGTTTAAAAAGATTTTCTATTGCTATACAAGTTGATTGTAGGCACTTTTAATCATACTCCCACATGGCTTGAGTGGTTTTAAACAGTATTCAGCTTAAAGTATTGGTCTCTTGCATGTAATTCGCAGGCCATTCAAAGAAGACACACCGTATATATTATAAAATTAATTGGTGAGTCATGTTTTAGCAAGGACAATATTTGTCTCTTTACAATCAGTAAAACACTTGAGAGATCAGAAAGAAATCATTCATGCCTCTGCCCCTTAATAGAATGGTAGAGACCTATAGAACGGGTGATTGAGGGAGGGAGGGAACAGAACTGGAGTAACCACGATTCCAGGAAAGTAAGCTAGTGACTACATGAAATACTAGGAAAGCAGTAGCTGCCATTTTTTTTTTTTTTTTTTTTGGTTAAGTACACACATAATGAAAGTATAATTTGAATCTACACATGGACATGTTGGTTGTTATAATACTGTATGAACAAAAATAACTTTCAAACTTGATAAGGCGTGAACAAAGCTATCGATTAATGTAACCCCTTCAATCTACAATTATAACAGAAAAACAATCACCCCTAGACATAAGCCACCAAGGCTTCTTCAAGGGGAAAGTTGGGGTAGCAACCACTTTGTTACTTCTATGGGTTGTTAAAAAGGAGGCATCACATCTGGTTGAAGCTAAACAGTGTTCTTCAGAGCATTATATTTAAATTGAGCACAAGACGACCTCCCACATGGCTTCAGTAAAATTCATTTGTCATAAATTCATAACTATTGTGTCATATGACATGTATATATATACTTAAGACAATAGCAGCTGCTGTCAACATCCATTAGTTGTAATATATATACTTAAGATAATAGCAGCTGCTGTCAACATCCATTAGTTGTAATATAAAAATAGAGTGTTACTTTCATGGACTTTCCTCTTTCATTTTTTGGCCCACACAAATTCATAGCAAGCTTTGTAAAGGTTATTTTGTCATACCTTTGCCTGTGGTGCAGCAGTAGGTTCTGTAGTTCCCTGGGTGCCTGTTGTAGGTGTGGGCTTGGGCTCAGTGGTCCCCGTGGTGGATGTAGACGAAGGAACACTGGATCGGGAGGAAGTGGACATCATCGGGGGATAGCAAGTGACAAAACATGACGATGAAACTGAAGACAAAGGAAGAATGACATAACAAGTCAAATGATGAGATTGGCGATAAATCACACTCACTAGTGGTAATCAGCTGTTAATTAATCAAACTATTGGCTATACTTTCATGCAGAAAATCCAGGGGCTTCAGATTCTGTAATGAGCTATTTTCCCATACCTGTTTCCATCATCACATTCTCATCTTCATCCACTTCCTGAGTGTCGTAGGACTCGTAAGATGGAGTCATAGTGGGCATGAGAGCCGAGGACATTTCTGGAGGAAGTGAGCTCATCGTGGAAGTTGTTGTGGGCATTGGGCTGGATGGGGACATTGGGTTGGATGAGGACACTGGGTTGGATGGGGAAGGGCTTGGAACAGGTGCTGTTGGTTCCACACATATGGTAGAGCATGATGAAGACTCCTGTGACACAGCAGATTGCAAACAGGCAATCAGAGAGAGTAGGATGAGAGAAGAAACATGCATTGTGCTGTTTTTAGAGTTGAGGACACCTGAATAGATGCTGGAGAGCTATCAGCTAAACAGCAACACTGCAGACGAAGATTATACTTGTAATCAACATTAAGAGTTGTTACTTAACATGCTGCTAACCTTCGATTTCTGTTCCAGACGTGGAAAAACCTGCAAAAAATCGATCTTGTCTACTATGCAGCTGCAGAAGATTTGCAAAAGATCCGCGAATTTAGAGTGCACGTGCTGATCACGCGTCGGTGCTCTTTATTTGAACATCGGCAGGCGAGATGAAGGAGCTACTGATTGTTCTGCTTCTATTCCAAGGCCAAGCGGTAATACCGGCTACAACAGCAGCAGACAACTCTGCTGTTAAAGTAAACCCAACGGCTGTGGATTTATCAGTTGCAAGTGCACCTCTTAATGATTCATCGACGTCTACCTCCTCCACCAGTGCAGGTCCGCCTTCTGCTAGCTCTTCAACCCAGCCACTTGCTAACCAGTCATCTACTGTCTTACCAAGTCAGTCACCAGCTAACTCTAAGAGCCAAGCACTTGCTACTGTCTCACCAACAGCTAGCTGGCCTTTTCCTAGCACTGTCTTATCAACAAGCCAGCTACTTGCTACTTCTTCCTTTAATCCAAGAACACCAATCTCGCCCAGCACCTCATACCAATCTTCACTTGTTTACCCTCATATATCTGATACAAATATAGAGCCTTCTAGTATCATTTCATCCGAAACAGAAGATATTATGACTACATTCTCTATGGAAGCTTCCATTGCCACTTCTCTAGTAACATCTACCACCATTTCGTCTTCATCTTTCAGTGAATTCACAGTTGAACCCACTACTACAACTTCATTCCATTCGGTTGGTACAGTGATACCCACGACAATGAAAGCTACTACTACCATTAAACCGTCTGGGTCGAATTCACCTTATCCTACGAATTCCCCATCTCCAGCACCATCTTGCAACTGTGCAAAGGACATTGGCCTCTATGTAGGCATCTTCGTACCTTGCAGTGCTTTGATATCATCCATCATCACTGCATTGATATGCTATTACTGTCAGCGAGCAAAGAAAAAGAACTCGTACATCAGAATGGCACCAACAGTTTACTTTGATGAAGAAGAACAAGATTGAGTGTGTATACCCTTTTCATCAAAATCTGTTTTTCAAGTTACTTCTTTCTAAGGCATGTGTTCAAACCGGTTGTTTTTTTGTTCAGTTTTTTGAAACTTGGTGTGTTTGTGTGTTCTCATATCCACATAGTTTATATTATCAGCATACAGCACATAATATTGTACTGCACTATTATGTGAACTAATAAGGAATCTTGGCCATGTGATAATCTGATGGTTCTACTCCCCCATTGACCCTTGGAGGCACAAAGGTCAGCAAACATATCTGTTTACTGCTAACTGGTATGCTGGGAGGCGTTGTGACAGTATTGGTCATACACCCACAACAAGAGAAAAAAAATCTGATTTTTAAGTAGATTAGCTGCAGAGATGATGCTTATTATGCAAGTGTAAAGTTGTCCTAGAAATCAGTATTTGTTGATTCCAAAGAGTCTGAATCTATGGAAGAACGGAAACTTGGGAACAAGTCCTAGCGAAAGTGCCAGCAAGTTCACTATGGTCTGTGTCTTGTCACCAAATGTATACAAAGAGGCGAGGAAAAATCTGCATAAAAAGAAACATTTCACAGCTAATTATTCATTCTTTGATTTGCCAGTATCAGCTATATAAAGATTTGCATGCTGACAGGCACTACAATTGTTACCCACTTTTTTACAAGGTAAATTTATGTGATGGAGAGATTTTCCGAAATATTTGTATCATTGTGCTCTCCACAAAGGTATATGCAAAAGCATAAAAGGATATAGCTTTGACTTGTGTTCCATTTATTGTCCTGCTCCTTTATAGGAAAGCATACTAGCAGTTGACATACAAGAGAATGGTCATGAAGATAATGAACTTCCTATTGGCAGTGAACTGTTCCCCATCGTCCATCTGTTCCCAGTTGGTGAGCCTACGAGAAGCTCCCTGATCCCCAGAGAAAAAAGGAGTCCCTTTTACATAGTGAAACATGACATATACTATCTGCAATAGAAGGAAAAAAATAAAGTTGAGCCCTAGGTCCTGTAATCAGTGATGGGTTCTCTATATTAGAATCTAGATAGGGCCCAAGGTGCTAGTATATTCATAAAGTGTATGTGGACAATACAACAGGCCTATAGGAAATTGGGAGGACGGAATGCTGCATGATGCAACGGGGAGGGGAGGAAGAGACATACTGCATAATGCTGGTGGAGAGATCATGATTGCAGGAACCAACTCACAATGTTGTGAATGACATGAGTGAGAGTCCAGACTGTTGGAGTGGAGAAAAAAGGCATGCTGAGTAGAAAGAAATGGACGATTGCCACCGAGAGAAACCAGGCCAGCCATGTCCCTCTACTGTTCATCCAGTAGTTGTGCAGGTTCCCCTGCGGAGACTTCGCTCTTCGATGTACTACTTCCATAATATTCTTCTCACATAGATTGATCGCAAATAATTAGTCCTAAACCACGTGACAACCACGCGTAATTAATTCCAGCGAGCACGCGCACGGACGCATGAGCAATTAAATTGTACATTCAATAAATAAGCCAAGGAAAAATATATATAGCAAGATGCAGCACACACAAAAAAAAATGAGGACAGCTGATTCTTTAAATGATTAGTTCATCAGTGACCAAAAATGTCTTCTTTTACATCATGCCACCCATACCTCCCATACCACCCATGCCTCCTCCCATTGGCGGTGAAGGAGGATCCTTGGCAGGAATCTCTGTCACTACTACTTCAGCAGTGGTCAAGAGGGATGCCACACCTGCTGCATCTTGGAGTGCTGATCGAACCACTTTAGTAGGGTCAATAATACCTAGAAAAGAAGAGGAATGAATGAGCCAGCTCAAGTCATGAAGACAACCTTTCAACAAAGTTGTACTGTGTGGTCTATTGGGTGTAGTCCTACCTTCCTGGATCATGTCTACATATTGGTCTTTGAGGGCATCGTAGCCAACATTGGAATTCTCTGAAGAGAGGATCTTTTCCACCACTATCGAGGGGTCTCTGGCAGCGTTCTTTGCAATCGTTGAGCAAGGGGTTCTGAGAGCTCTACGTACAATGTCCACACCTGATTGTCTGTCCCCTGTATATTCCAATTCATCGAGAGCTTTGATACACCTGAGAGAGAGAGAGAAAGTCAGTCAATACACAGAATCTGGTGACACTATCACAAACCTGAGGAGAGCCACACCCCCACCAGGGACGATGCCTTCAGACACAGCAGCTCTGGTAGCATTGAGAGCGTCTGTCACACGATCCTTCTTTTCACTTACTTCCACATCACTTGAGCCACCAACCTGGACAGAACACAATGCAGTCATCAAAGGTGACACCTTAATGTGTAACCACCCAATAAGACTTTTCCACTCACCTTGAGGACTGCAACACCATCCGACAATTTGGCAAGTCTTTCTTCCATTTTTTCTCTTTCATAATCTGATGTTGTCTCTGCAATCTGTTCCTTCAATTGTTCCACTCTCTCCTTTATTGTTCCCTCGTCACCCTTACCTTCAGTACAGTCCAAAGGTCAAATAAAAGTAGAACAACAAAGCCATACACAACTCCACCTTTCATGATTAGCGTGTCATCCTTTGTTACCACCACTTCTCCAGCCTGTCCCAGATTGGAGAGCATAACATCTTCAATCTTGAGCTCGAGTGCTTCGTCCCCTAGTACTGTTCCACCGGTGGCAATGGCCATATCCAGCAGCTGATTCTTGCGATTATCACCAAAGCCTGGTGCTTTCACTGCGGCTACTTTTAGTCCGACCTTTAGTCTGCAGTACAAATAAGTTATAAAGGGGTGTTCAAAGATAAATGAAAATTTGACCTTTACCTGTTGATCACCAAAGCAGTGAGTGCTTCCCCGTCGATATCTTCAGCTACGATGAGTAGGGGTCTCCCCTGACTGTTGCACAGCTCAAGGGCAGGAATGATCTGTTGAATGTTGGAGATTTTCTTCTCGTAGAATAAAATAAAAGCGTTCTCGAACTCGACACGACTGCCTAAAGGCACAAAGTGGTGAGTTTTCTATAATGCTTCATCGGCAATTATTACCTTTGGATGTATTGATGAAATAAGGAGAAATGAATCCTCTATCGAATTTCATTCCCTCGATGACCTCCAGTTCGTCGTTAAGTGTCTTTCCATCTTTGACAGTGATGACGCCATTTCTTCCCACTTTCTTCATTGCTGTCGAGATGAGCTCACCAACCTGCTTGTCCCCATTGGCCGAGATAGTGGCAACCTAGAGCATTAACAGTCACATTAGCATAAAGGTAATGGCGTGACCACACACAAAGAAGCGTGGCAAGGAAGTGGTAACACTTTGTTATAGGCATTGAAATGTCATGAATACTTTTGTTTTCAGCACAAACTTATTGAATGACCTCATTTTGTAGACATTTGCTCTAATACAAAACCTGACCTGACCACCCTTCTATATGGTTGTATTCCAAAAGTGGGATTTTGACCTCCATACAGGGGGGCAGTGTAAGGTAAGATTCTGCACAAATGGGAATTACACTAAAACCATAAAATTATTACCTATAAAAAAATTTTGCACTATACATAAATTGTTGACAAGATGGTCCCACTCTCACCTGAGCTATTTCTTCAGGAGTGGTGACTGGCCTTGAACTTTCTTTGAGGAATTTTATGGAGGTCTCCACGGCAGACATGACTCCCATCCTCATTTCATGAGGGTTAGCCCCTTTCGTTACCACCTCAAATCCATCTTTGGCTATTGAACTGTGGGGATGAAAAAAAATCACACCTCCGTATTGCATGACCATCAATCACATGACCAACCCTCCCTCTTACTCACCGTGCCAACACAGTGGCAGTTGTGGTACCATCTCCAGCTTCATCATTTGTGTTGCTAGCCACATCCTGGACCAACTTTGCTCCAATGTTCTGAAACTTATCCTCTAGCTCGATCCCCTTGGCAACAGTCACCCCATCTTTAGTGATCTTGGGACTACCCCAGGATTTCTCTAATATTACGTTACGTCCCTACAACAGAAAAATGGAAGGAAAAAATCAACTCCAAAATGATAATTTTAGAAATTAGTAACAAGCAAGCATACCTTTGGCCCCATGGTGACAGCAACAGCATCAGCCAGAGTGTCCACCCCCTTGAGCATGCTGATCCGGGCATCCTGACCGAACTTCAGGTCGTGGGCAAACCTGGCCTGGGTCAGGCATTTAGCGGACTGAGATAGCAACTGAGTGACAGGTCGATGGAGGGTGGTAGCACGAAGCATGGACATGGTGTGGCTGAAAATGGACAGAAGTAGGGTCACTGAGTATCTCAGACAGACATCCTAGTTATATAACTTACAAGATTGGTATATGGGGTGGACAATCAGTAACTGAAGTTCTTTGCCCGAACTAGAAAATGAATTGTACGACCACGTGTATTGAAAAAAGGCCACGTGGCTGATGCAATAAGACCCGCCTCTTTCCTTTGCGCATGCCCAAATTTTACAGGAAAAAAATTAATCACGACATGCATAATTATAGTGCATACTAAATGTGATATGTTATATGGTATGCAAAATAACTGCTCTAAAACTCGTTGTTTTTTTTCAGCTGAAGTCTTCATTTTTTCGTGGCCATCTTTATGAGTGCCTCTGTGGTGAAGCTTTTCGGTCTCTCAATGGGCAGTCCCAGTGCCCTATCCCACACCAAGGAACTGAGCACACCCAGTGCACGTGATACACCAAAGAGCACAGTATAGAAACTCATCTCTGTCATACCATAGTACTGCAGTGTGTGTGTGTGTGTATGTGTGTGTGTGTGTGTGTGCGCGTGCACATGAAAAATCCATATTAGGACTTGAAAAAAACTAATATCACTGCCCCCTATATAGGGTTCTCCCATACTCTTTGCAATAGGACACCACTGTTTATATAGTAGGACAGTGTTTATAAATAGGACAATGTCTGTACCTGCAGTAGGACACCACTGTGTGCATCAACGTTAGGCCATGGGTTCTTGGTCTTTCCATGCTCTGTCAGAACACCTGGTGCCACTTCAAAGAGATTGCTGACCAGTTTGAACATGGGGTCATTGGGAAGGTGTTTTTGAGCAAATGCTCGCTGGCATGTGTAGCGAGGGTCAGTCTTTCTCAATACTGCATGCCCATATCCTGGAACCACCTATGATAATAATAATATCACCCCTTAAGAACTGAATACAAAGTGACATAATACATTACACAATAGAACCTCCGAATAATGGACACTCCAAATAAAGCACACCTCTCTGTAAAGGACACTTGTTGCTGTCCCACCATAGTACTTTGTGTATTTCAATGGCCCCAACCAGTCCGTTATTCAGTGGTTCTACTGTTAACTAACACTGTAGGGAAGTTGCATACTTCGTTAGAGGCTTTAACCGAAGAATAAAAACATCTCTGGTGCACTTACTCAACTCTAAACATTGACCGTCTGAAGTAGCACGAGAGCTATTCTTCTTTTCTTTTGCATAATAAGTGCATACCTGGCCACTCTTGAGGGTGTCCCAAAGGAAGTCCTTGAGCTGGTCCTGTGTGACATCTGGCCCTACTTGCTCAATCACTTTAGTCAACCACACCAGCACTTCCTGGTTCGCCAAGCCATGCAGTGGGCCTGGGAAAGGGAGGGGGAGGAGGAGGCGAAGGGGAGGGGGAGGAGGAGGCGAAGGGGAGGGGGGAGGAGGGGAAGGATGGGGGGAGGAGGGGAAAGGGAGGGGAGAGGAGGAGGGGACGGTGGGAGAAGGAGGGGTGGGAAGGAGAGGGGAGGGGGAAATGAATTCAGTTGTAGAGTGTTTGTTAATCCTATGGTAGCTAGGACACTGTTGTTGTTTTTTTGGCTAAATATCAACCACTACCGCCCCCTTTCTACCTGCCAATCCATTCATGGCAGCAGCGAAGGAGAGGTAGGGATCAGAGAGGGCTGAGCCCACAAGATGACAGGTGTGAGCACTGACATTGCCCCCCTCGTGGTCGGTATGGATCGTAAGGTAGAGACGCATGAGTTCTGTGAAGGTGGTTTCGTCATACCCCAACATGCTAGTGAAATTGGCAGACCAATCTTTACCAGGGTCTATGCACCCAATCTGGGAGGGATAAAGGGGTGTGGTAAAGGGGTGTGGTTAATCAAGGTAGTGTATTGTATGTCCAACCCAATTCAACTCCTTACTCCCATATTATCAGCTATACCGACTTACTTTCCCATCCCGGTAGAGGTTTCGGTAGATTGCAGCAGCTAAGGTGGGGAGTTTGGCTATCAGGTCCATGGCATCCTCGTACGCATACTGCAAGAAGAAAGTCATATTTTTACCAGTGATTCTTAGGGGATTTCCTCCTTGAAAAGGAACAATACTCCATTGGAAATCCCATTGAGCATAACAGGCTTTCTGTCATCACGAAGAATGCTAGAATACATGTATGAGCAGTACTCGTCTCCTTAGTATGAGCTTGGGATCCAGGAGTTAGTAGGAAGAAATGATTTTAGGTCACGCAGAAAACAATGGTAAGCATGAAAGACTCTATTGTGTTCATTTTGTTATAACTCCATTTACACTATATTGAAGTAAATCAATGGACTACACTGTCTTGGATAGTGAAAATGTTTATTTGTTTGACTCACCTCCCAGTACTTTGTCTTGGGAATCCCCTCGGAGTAGCCCTTCACGAATTTGCTTTCTGATTGCATTGCTGTGATGGCAGCACTGAATTGGGCCATGGGGTGGAGCTCCGAGGGAAAGCTGTTTACCATCTGAACCACATGCTGAGGGAGACCGGCACGACTACCCCAGTCCTTGGAAATGGCCCTCACCTGGAGGGGGAGGAGGAAAGGGGAAATGGGAGGGAGGGGAGAGAGAGGTACTCAAAAAACAACAACAAAAAAACAAAAAACAAAAAAAAAACAACTGTTACTGTGTACCTCATCAACAGTTGGAATCTTTCCAGTGAGTAATAAATAGAAGAGTCCCTCTGGAAGTGGCTCCTCCCCTCCCTCGGCCTTGGGGAGCAGCTCCTGGCACTCGGGGATGCTGTACCCTCGGAATCGAATTCCCTCCTCTGGATCCAGGAGAGATGTCTCTGTTACGAGTCCCCTGATCCCTCTCATACCTCCATACATCTAGAGAGTAAAGTCACCTCATTTAAGTTGAGCCCATGAAGCAATAGTGGTACGATAAGGCCTTGACCCGACATTTTGAAACCAACCGTCTCTTAATGGAGGTGGTCTCTTTACAGAGGTCAAAATCAATGGTGCAAGCACTATTGGAACACAACCAAGTGGTCCTTGAAGAGAGGTGGCCATAGTCTCTTCTTTTGTGTCAGTCCTATGTCAGACTGTTAATTGCCCCATTGCAAGGTCAAGGGTCAAAGAGTAAGAGTGCAAAAAAAGTGTGAATGCACTTGTCATTTCTCTAGTATGAAGTTTGATTATGGCTATAACATACCATATCAATGGTTACTTCCCCCACTACAAAGTTGCCATGAGCAGCCCTAAACTCCTTCACTTGCTTCTGCTTTTCTGGGATGATCTGGGCCAGTATTTCCTTCAAGCCACAGTCAGTGGACTCATGACGAGCCTGCAAGTTTAAATACAGGCTCTTTTAGACAGTGAGAATGAATGACAGGAGGTCAGTGCACTTCTATCTAAAAGGATTCCTATTATGAACAATAGGAGGTCAGTGTCTATTGTTGTTTGAGGTGTGAAAATTTTTTATAAATTCTCAGGAAATTTATAAAAGGGGATTTTCATTTCACTGTACGAGTATACAGTAAGGTAGATACTATTACTCACCAGAATAGGAGACAGCCTGCACACCTGTAAGAGAGGAAGTGGAAAAGATATCAGATTTGCTGCTTAATTAGATATCTCATTTTAGACTTACTCTTTGTATGGGACGCAAAATTCTGAACATATTCAACGCCATTGCTTTACTCCCTGATGGAGATCGAGTGAGAGCTATGCTATTAGAGAGAATCTAGGAAACCAAAGGTCAATTATTGGATCACGTGGACATTAGATGACCTTTGAACTCCTGGATTCTCGAGAAGAATGAGTTCCTATCAACTTTACCGTAACACATCACTAGGGATAGCGCTCCAAGATGCTCTGGACGAACAAATAAAATCACAGCAAGTCACTCCAGATCTTGCACTCAAGGTTCTCCAACAGTTCGACAAAAGCATGACTCAATCCCTGAACCAGAAAGTCAAGACACGATATGCCTTCAAGGGAAAACTAAAAGTATACAGATACTGTGATAATGTGTGGACTTGTGTGATAGAAGACGCAGAGTTCAAAGAATCACATTCCCAGGAACAACTTAGCAGCAAAAAGGTGAAGATTGTAGCATGTGAGGTTCCCAGTGGCAAGTCGTCTTGAATACACAGCTAGTGGCAACTAGCTTGTTGTGTCATCATGCATCCATTCAACATAAAACCTGTTCTCATCTCTTGATATAAACATTAGTAGCTTTTATAATTATTATTTTTTTGTGTACCTCACCAATGTTTGGTTCATTAAGCCCTAAGGGCCAATGCCAAAACAAACAATCGGTTTAAATTTTTGCTCTATTGAGCATGCGCGTAGGGTGTGCTGCCAATACATAAAGAGATTCAACACTTTCTCTCACTAAACTGCTTTTACAACTAGCTATCTAAACTAAACTAAACCGCTAAACTACTAATACTGCTATACTACTTTACTGAAGATGTCACCCACTGCAGATTTTATTGTTCTGTGTGTTCTCAACAGTCTTCTGGTCCTCATAACAACTGCAGGTATTTAATATTATGGGTCTACACTGTAGCCAAATACTTCAATATAGAAATTATTCGAAAACTGATAACTAATTTCTATGAAACAGGTGGTAATCCTTGCACCCTCCCTCCGGAGACTGGTCCATGTCGTTCCCACATCACACGTTACTACTACAACAGTAAGTCTCGCTCCTGCAGTAGGTTCACCTATGGAGGATGTGCAGGAAATGCCAACAATTTCAGAACTGTAAAAGCCTGTCGTCAAATATGTAGTGCAAGAAGTAAGTGCCTATTACATATTATGTAATGATAACATGATACAATCAAAAATGTGCATACTAATTCTTTAATAGGAAAAGCCTGCAGGTATAAGGGTATGAGATATCAGGCAGGAGCATCTTTTCCATCATCTAATGGCTGCAATAAGTGGTAAGTTTAAATGCACAAAATAAGAGTGTTTATACTCTTACTAAAGTAGTGCAATGCTCCGTTTACAAGAGTAAAGATGTACGAAAAGCATCCCTTAAGGACAATTCTATAATTTTATAGTCGATGTTTGGCTAATGGTCGTGTAGCCTGCACTAGGAGATCATGTGTTCCCAGTAATACCTGCTCCCTCCCTCCGAAGACTGGTCCATGTCATGCCCGCTTCGTGCGTTACTACTACAACAGTAGGTCTCGCTCCTGTCGCAGGTTCATCTATGGTGGATGCAGTGGAAATGCCAACAATTTCGAAACCAAAAGTGACTGTCTTCAACAATGTCGTTAAAAATACTGAGTAGATAGCTAGTTATAAAAGCAGACTGAATATGACCACCTAGATACCAAAGTCTTTTTCTCTTTTTTTTTCCTACTTGCATATATAATGATAAAGGACACTCTGAAAGAGGACAAATCTCTCGACTAAGAAAGATCAATCATGTTATATTATACAAAATAACCTCCCAAAGAGGACAACCTCTGCACAAAGGATAAAATGCTGGGTTCTAGCTAAGTGTGTCCATTATTTGGAGGTTCACTGTAGCTAGCATGATTGGGTTCCTGCTCACTGATAAACTCTGACTAGCTAGGCAGGCAAGCATATTAATATTATGTCACCTCATATTTTATACAGCTCTTGGAGACTTGGTGATTCAATGAGGCATTTTTTTGTATCAGTAGCTAAGCTAGTCATCATAACTGACTAGTAGCTAGATAGCTAGCCAAATGCATGATGAGACTTCTTACACACACAAAGTGTATAGTCATGCTCTTCAGATATAATATTTATAATAATTATAATACCCTCTTTAGAAAAATTTAAGGGCAATAGCTACATGTAATTCAAGTTATTCAAGTTCCTAACAGTTTTGAGTGAATATATAAGAGGCCACTGTGACATAAAGCTACTGTTGGCATTCAGTTTCCGAGTTGGTCGATTCTCTCCAGGACTTGCCTCATTGCAGGTCTGTCTTGGTGGGCGTGACTGGTACAGTCTCTTGCCAGTGGGAACATGTCTGGAGTAGCATGGTGCACGTCTCTCAGCATGGAGGGGAACTGGAGTCTGTCAGGAGGGAAGCGACACAGAGCCACCTCACACACCAGCACACCAAAGCTGTACACGTCTATCTTGGCTGTCTGTCGGCTCCGGTCTTCCGTGCTCACCTCAGGGGCAGAGTACACAGCTGCTCCCTCAGCTGGAGTGGTGGCAAGGTGACTCAGATTGGCCGATCCAAAGTCAGAAAGCTTGGCCTTCCACTGAATTTCTGGTCTTGTACGCTCCAAGAGGACGTTGGCACTGCTGACATCTCTGTGGATGATGGGGGTGCGGTGGGAGTGGAGGTAGGTGAGGGCTGATGCCACATCCCTCAAGATAAATATTTTACACCTTTCATCCAAAATACCTTCTTCATAGGCAGAACGTAAGGACCTATCCAGTAGCTCAGTGACGATCAGAGGCCCCACCCCTTCTGTGGTTAAGACGGCTCCAATCAGGAGGAGGAGGTTGGGATGGCGGACCTGAGCCATGATGCTGATCTCACGTCTCACCCTCCCCTCGTTCTGTGGGGAGAAGATTCCTCGATGGAGACACTTCACTGCTACCACCTGTCCTTGGAATGTGCCTCGGGCCACATAGCCCCACCCACCAGTTCCCAATATGGTCTGTGAGATGTGGACATCTTCACGAGGGAGTTCCCACAGATCCAGCAGTTGAGGGGTCACTGTCTCCCCCCTCAGTTGGGCAATTACTCCTTCAATACGACCTGAAAGTTCCTGTCGTTGGACCTGCTCCTCTCTGAACTGACGTTGGTACTGTTCTGACTCATTCCTCACACGCTGCAACTCAACCACATGACGCTCTCTCTGTCCTCTCAGCTGATCTTCAAATCTAGTCACAGTTTGTCGCAGTTCTTCATCCTTCCTCCTCACCTCCTCCTGCAATCTGTTCACCTGTTCTCTTTCTTGCCTCAGCTGCTGCTGGAGGTGGTGAGTTTCTTGTGTCTTTTCTCTCAGTTCTCTCTCCAGTTGTGACACACGATCTTGTGACACACGATCTTGCGACTCACCACTCGACATTGCACTAACAGGAGGTTGTTGCTCCATCTCATCCAAAGACAAAAAGAGACCACATCCATCATCACAAGTGAAATACCTTGAAACATCACCATCTTCAGTATAAGTTCCATCAGTGTCCCCACATCCACGGTACTGCTGGTCCTAATGTTAATATCAGAGCAGTCAAGACAAATGTTGTGAGGGAAACTAACAGGAGTACATCATAATTATGACTGTAGAAATGGAGTTTCTTGAAATCACTAAGTTAAAGACTTGCATCACATGTGCTCTACTCCACAATGTGACACATGCACATGCTCTACTCATGCAGAGTCGTGTTCTCCTGACAGTTACAGCCCATATCCATTTTGTCACTATGCGTGCACAAGTTAAACTAGCATGCATAGGAGGTAGACCTAGGGAGAAGGGAGGGATGCTTAGTACTAGCTAGTACATACATACTGTGATCTCCACTCCAAATTTATGACCATTATATTCAGTCTTCCCACACCACCTAATGATGGCAGTTGTGTACTGGTGCTGCTGTCCATCACCAGAGGAGCCACGCCCACTCAAACCAGGTAGTCGTGCCAAAACAGTGTCCCCTACCTTGAGACCACACCCCCACTTCAGCTTCCCTGGAGTGCTGTAGACTGTGTAGCGGTCAGCATCAGAGTCAATACCATCCAGAACCATACACTCTTCCTTACTCAGTGCAGCCACCTCATCAGCACTAAAACGTACCGAAAAAATGTTTAAAAACCAAGATGATGTATGCCTAGTAGTATGGTGTCGGTAGGAACCATCACTCAGCAATTTTAATAGAGATCCACGAGCATAAAGAACTGTACTTCTCAACAATATGTAATAATGGGATCCACTATTCCTTCCAGCCATTAGTCCACAAGCCACTCCCACAACAATGATGACCACGCCCACTCATGCAATAGACAACATGCAGTACAACATCAATAACAAAGAACAAACACACAAATTAATAGTTTGCTATTTTGTGCGAGAAGATCCTTCTACAGTTTGGACTGGAGCTGTTCATCTTAGCAACAGTTTCCATGTGGACCACATCTGGACTGTTGGCAATTCGCTATGCACCCCTGCATACATGTGGGCCAGGGGCGTATCCTGACACACCCCCATACCTCCAAACACCTGCAATAATGAGTTATGATTGTGCCTTAAAGGAGTGGCAGTTAAGAATGCAACATTACGCTAACAGTGACACCTGTCCTCCAAAATTATGGACACACTTGGGACCCAGTGTTCTCTCCTTTGTAGAGAGGTTGTCCTCTTTTGGAGGTTATTTTATAAGAAATGCAAAAAGAATTTAAGGAACATCCATGTAAGATAGGCCAAAAGTACCCAAAGATCCTCCCTGGACCAAGACGCTATCTCAAAGCCATGCTCCTCCCTGGCCTGGGCAATAAATAAATATGCAGTGGAGTGGTGACCCCTGGAAACGCCCCTCCACTAGCTGGAATCTTAATAATGGCCACCTCTTATTAAGACAGTTCTCTAATTAGAGTCTTCTTAATAAGAGTCACAGTACTCACCTAGTATTAGATTAGAAGCAGGGACTCTGACATGGTTGAATTCTATTTCCATGTGGCCATGGGGGACATCAACGTACTAGAAAACATTGAGGGGACGAATTATCGTCACCCCTGGAGAATCAAGGGGGACCAGTATCTGGTGCGGTGCAGATGTGTTCAGATTCTGGTTAGCACTGAATGGCTATTAACTAGCTAGGTATGTGGACATGTACCTGAGAAGAAACTGGTCAAGCCAATCTCTTAGATCTCTTAAACCGCTTTTGCTGGTAGACTCTAATGGAAAATGTCCTTTCTCACTCAAAATCAGGTAAGGGTCGTATGCCCAGCGGCTCCCTCCCCCTCTGATGCGCATGCGCATAGGATGGGTTGACTAATTTTATTTCCTCTCGATCTCACTTCTGCTATTACTATTGCTGCTTTGCTACTATTAGTACTACTACTACTTTTCTGAAGATCTCACCCACTGCAGGTTTTGTTGTCCTGTGTGTTCTCAGCAGTCTTCTGATCCTCATAACAGCTGCAGGTATTTAATATGGGTCTACACTGTAGCCAAATACTTAACGTAACCATGGTCTAGAAATTAACTTCTATGGAACAGGTGATAATCCTTGCACCCTCCCTCCAGAGACTGGCCCATGTCGTGCTCGCTTTGTGCGTTGCCATTATGATAGTAGGTTGCGTTCCTGTCGCAGGTTCACCTATGGTGGATGTGCAGGAAATGCCAACAATTTCAAAACTGAAAAAGCCTGTCTTCAAAGGTGTAGTGCAAGAAGTAAGCAGTTTATAACGAAAGAAGTGATGAATGATGTGTATTCCTTGAAGTTGAAGCTTGTAGATACAATGGCCAGTATGATGTGGGGGACTCTTTTCCATCGTCTAATGGCTGCAATAAATGATAAGAGAATAGATAATGGAGGTGCACCCTAAGAACATAACCTCGTATCCAACACTGGCTGGGATCCCTTGCTTTTCTACAACAATATATAGCTAATATATTATGATACAATTGGTTACATTTCTGTCATATATTATTGTATACAGTCGATGTTTGGCTAATGGTCGTGTAGCCTGCACAAGGAGAGCATGTAATCCTTGCACCCTCCCTCCGGAGACTGGCCCGTGTCGTGCCCACTTCACACATTACTATTACAGCAGTAGGTCTCATTACTGCCATAGTTTCACCTATGGAGGATGTGGAGGAAATGCCAACAATTTCAAAACAGAGAAAGCTTGTTTTCAAAAGTGTAGTAGTAAAAAAAGTAAGCACATAATGAATACACATATTGCAGTGCTAGTTAATAGCATTAAAATGCATCAGAGCTACTTACAGCTTGCAGGTACAATGGCAGGATATCATATAATGTAGGAGAATCTTTTCCATCCTCTGATGGCTGCAATAAGTGGTAAGGCCAAGATGAATAGAGCATCATAATGGAAGGACACCTTATTATCCATTAAATAATTATTTATACAGTCGATGTTTGGCTAATGGTGGTGTAGCCTGCACTAGGAGAGCATGTAGTCTCAGTAATACCTGCTCCCTCCCTCTGGAGACTGGTCCATGTCATGCCCACTTCGTGCGTTACTACTACCACAGTAGGTCTCGCTCCTGTCGCAGGTTCATCTATGGAGGATGCAGAGAGGAAATGCCAACAATTTTGAAACCAAAAGTGACTGTCTTCGACAGTGTCATTAAAAATGGTGAACAGAGTAGATAGTTATAGCTAAAAGCAGACTGATATACACACCATATGACCACCTAAATAGCAAAGTCCTTTTCATCAAGTGTCCGCATGGATTATAATTAATTAGCTACCTTATTAGCTAAGCAGCTATCATGATGACACAACTTTGAATACCTAGTGAAAATTAGCTGCTGTGTGTATTAGTTTGGAACTGCAGTTGTCTGCAGCCTCTTGTAATGAAAGAGCTAGTTTTATATAGCTGCTTTCAAATGAGATATAGCTATGGGTGGTCATCTTTAACTGCATGCATGCAGCAATGAACACTGATTTCAGCAACGGCATACCCATTTCCCACTCCATGGAATAAACACAGCTATTTGGACACATCATAATTATCACTGTTCTACTCTTAATTCTCCCTTCGACTGCTTTTAAAGGTGCATGCTAGCAAGTGTGATTATATAAAGATATCGTACTTGAGAAAAAAGAGGTCTTAGCTATCTGACCATTTGTTCTTGAATTTACATCTCATGTACATTTTCATATGTAGCTTGTAAACTTTGCATGCATGCATGCCTTTCCCTTTTCTCAAGTAGCTAATGATGATCTATATACTACATTTCACTCCCTTTTATTCCTGAATAAACATAGCAGCTCACTGCTCACCTGCATGCATTCTGCATAACTTATAGTCATTTTTTCTCTGCTATTATACACTTCATTGCTCTAACTTATTAAGACTATATTGCCACATAACTTATAATTAGTTCATACTTCATATAAACTAACTATTCATGCTTGCATGATGTGACTGCTCAGACTAAACCTTTGTGGGAAAGTTGTTGTTGTTGTTATGTTTTTGTTTTATTTTTGTTTTTTGTTTTTCAAACATGCTTGGATTATTTACATTACATTTATTACGTATTTCTTTTTCTTTCTACTTGGTATGTAATTATTTTTTGGGGGGGGGGGGGGGTAAATTATTTGTATTTAGTCAATGAAACTTCTGATAAAGGACACTCTGAAAACTCTCAACTAAGAAAGATCTAACTGAAATACAATCATGCAAAATAACCTCCATAAAGAGGACAACCTCTGCACAAAGGATAAAATGCTGGGTTGTAGGTTCACTGTAGTTAGCTAGTAGAACGTGATTGGGTTCCTGCTCACTGATAAACTCTGACTAGCTCTACACAGGCAGGCAGGCATATTAATATCATGTCACTTCATACTTTATTACAGCTCTTGGAGACTTGGTGATTCAATGAACTGGCATCAGTAGCTGTATAGGACAATATTAGCCAAATGCATGATGAGACTTCTAAGTTCTTACACACACAAAGTATATAGTCATGCTCTTCAGATATAATAATTGATATTAAATACCCTCTTTAGAAAAGGCCAATAGCTACATGCAATAAAAATGAACTCTAGTTACATCCACTCAGTTCCTAATAGTTTTGAGTGGATATATAAGAGGCCACTGTGACATATGTTGGCATTCAGTTTCCGAGTTGGTCGATTCTCTCCAGGACTTGCCTCATTGCAGGTCTGTCTTGGTGGGCGTGGCTGGTGCAGTCTCGTGCCAATGGGAACATGTCTGGAGTAGCATGGTGCACGTCTCTCAGCATGGAGGGGAACTGGAGTCTGTCAGGAGGGAAGCGACACAGAGCCACCTCACACACCAGCACACCAAAGCTGTACACATCTATCTTGGCTGTCTGTCGGCTCCGGTCTTCCGTGCTCACCTCAGGGGCAGAGTACACAGCTGCTCCCTCAGCTGGAGTGGTTGCAAGGTGACTCAGGTTGGCAGATCCGAAGTCAGAAAGCTTGGCCTTCCACTGAAGAGCTGGCTTTGTTTCTTCTAAGAGGACATTGGCACTGCTGACATCTCTGTGGATGATGGGGGTGCGGTGGGAGTGGAGGTAGGTGAGGGCTGATGCCACATCCCTCAAGATGGGTACTTTACACCTTTCTTCCAAAATACCTTCTTCATAGGCAGAACGTAAGGACCTGTCCAGTAGCTCAGTGACAATCAAAGGCCCCACCCCTTCTGTGGTTAAGACGGCTCCAATCAGGAGGAGGAGGTTGGGATGGCGGACCTGAGCCATGATGCTGATCTCACGTCTCACCCTCCCCTCGTTCTGTGGAGAGAGGATTCCTCGATGGAGACACTTCACTGCTACCACCTGTCCTCGGAATGTGCCTTGGGCCACGTAGCCCCACCCACCAGTTCCCAATATGGTCTGTGAGATGTGAACATCTTCATGAGGAAGTTCCCACAGATCCAACAATTGAGGGGGCACTGTCTCTCCCCTACATAAGGCCATTACTCCTTCAATACGACCTGCAAGTTCCTGTCGTTGGACCTGCTCCTCTCTGAACTGATGTTGGTACTGTTCTGACTCGCTCCTCACACGCTGCAATTCAACCATGTGACGCTCTCTCTGTCCTCTCAGCTGATCTTCAAATCTAATTGCAGTTTGCTGCAGCTCTTCGTCTTTCCTCCTCACCTCCTCCTGCAGTCTGACCACTGTCTCCCTCTCCTCCCTCACCTCCTGGTCCTTCATCCTCACCTCCCCCTGCAGTCTGTTCACCTGTTCTCTTTCTTGCCTCAGCTGCTGCTGGAGGTGGTGAGTTTTTTGTATTTTCTTTCTCAATTTTTTCTCCAGTTGTAAGATACGATCTTGCGACTCACCACTTGACATTGCATTAATAGGAGGTGGTTGCTCCAGCTCAGCCAAAGACAGAAAGAGACCACATCTTTTTTCACAAGTGAAGTACCTAGTAGGACCACAAGTTCCACTAGTGTCCCCATGTCCACGGTACTGCTGGTCCTAAAGTTAATATCAGAGCAATCAAGACAAATGTTGTGAGGGAAACTAACAGGAGCACATCATAATTATGACTGTAGAAATGGAGTTTCTTGAAATCACTAAGTTAAAGACTTGCACCACATGTGCTCTACTCCACAATGTGACACATGCACATGCTCTACTCATGCAGAGTTGACACCACTCAGGGAGAAGGGAGGGATGCTTGGTACTGATCTGGCGTAGCCAGCGCTCGGGGCTGCCAGATTAGCTTGGTACTAGCTAGTTCATACATACTGTGATCTCCACTCCAAATTTATGACCAACATAATCAGTCTCCCCACACCACCTAATGATGGCAGTTGTGTACTGGTGCTGCTGTCCACCACCAGAGGAACCACGCCCACTCCCATCAGGTAGTCGTGCCAAAACAGTGTCCCCCACCTTGAGACCACACCCCCACTTCAGCTTCCCTGGAGTGCTGTAGATTGTGTAGCGGTCAGCATCAGAGTTAGTGCCATCCAGAACCACACACTCTTCTTTACTAAGTGCAGCCACCTCATCAGCACTACAAGTACAACGTGGAAGAGGATCAATCATAAAAGGGATGTATCTATGGGAATGTTGGTAGTAGGAACCATCACTACGCAATTCTAATAGATATCCACGAGAAAAGTTATCTTTCTCTCTCAACAATATGTAAGAATGAGGTCTACTATTCTTTCCAGCCATTAGTCCACGAGCCACTCCCACAATGATGACCACGCCCACTCATGCAATAGATAACAACATGCAGTACAACATCAATAACAAACAATTTTGTGTAAGAAGATCCTTCTATTGCTACTACTGCTACTACTGCTTTACTGAAGATGTCACCCACTGAAGATTTTGTTGTCCTGTGTGTTCTCAGATTCTCATAACAGCTGCAGGTATTTAATATGGGTCTACACTGTAGCCAAATACTTCAATATAGTATTTGGAAGCATGCGATAACTGATATGAAACAGGTGGTTATCCTTGCACCCTCCCTCTGGAGTCTTGTGCTCACTTTGTGCATTTACTATGATAGTAGGTCTCGTTCCTGTCGCAGATTCACCTATGGTGGATGTGGAGGAAATTTCAAAACCCTGTCTTCAAAGGTGTAGAGCAAAAAGTAGGCAGTTTATACATGTGTAACAAAAGAAGTGCTAGCATAAATGATAATTCCTTGAAGCTTGCAGATACAATGGCCAGACATATGATATAAGGGACTCTTTTCCATCGTCTGACGGCTGCAATAAGTGGTAAGAGAATAGATAATGGAGGTGCACCCTAAGAACATAACCTAGTACCCAACACTGGCTGGGATCCCTTGCTTTTCTACAACATTAGCTACTATAATTATGATACAATTGGTTGCATTTCTGTCATATATTATTGTATACAGTCAATGTTTGGCTAATGGTCGTGTAGCCTGCACAAGGAGAGCATGTAATCCTTGCACCCTCCCTCCAGAGACTGGCCCATGTCGTGCCCACTTCACGCATTACTATTACAGCAGTAGGTCTCATTACTGCCATAGTTTCACCTATGGAGGATGTGGAGGAAATGCCAACAATTTCAAAACAGAGAAAGCAAAAGTGTAGCAGTAAAAAAAGTAAGTGCACGATGAATACACATATTGAAGTGCTAGTTAATAGCATTAAAATGCATCAGAGCTACTTATAGCTTGCAGGTACAATGGCAGGACATATAATGTGGGAGAATCTTTTCCATCCTCTGATGGCTGCAATAAGTGGTAAGGCCAAGATGAATAGAGCATCATAATGGAAGGACACCTAGCTTATTATCCATTAAATAATTATTTATACAGTCGATGTTTAATTGGCTAATGGTGGTGTAGCCTGCACTAGGAGAGCATGTAGTCTCAGTAATACCTGCTCCCTCCCTCCGAAGACTGGTCCATGTCATGCCCACTTCGTGCATTACTACTACCACAGTAGGTCTCGCTCCTGTCGCAGGTTCATCTATGGAGGATGCAGAGGAAATGCCAACAATTTTGAAACCAAAAGTGACTGTCTTCAACAGTGTCGTTAAAAATAACTATATGAGTTAGTGCCCACATGGATTATAATTAATTAGCTACCTTATTATATAGCTCGCTAGAAGTAGTGACACAACTTCAAGTATCTAGTGAAAATCGGCTGCTGTGTGTATTAGTTTGTCTGCAGCCTCTTATAATGAAAGAGCTAGTTATATATAGCTAGCTGCTTTCAAATGAGGAATTCAGTTACTGTATAGCTATGCATGGTCATCTTCAACTGCATGCAGTACAATAAACACTGATTTTATAGCAACAGCATACCCATTTCCCACTCCATGGAATAAACACATAGCTATTTGGACACATCATAATCACTGTTCTACTCTTCTCCCTTCTTTTCCAGGACTGTAGACAAACTTTTAAAGGTGCATACTAGCAAGTGTGATCATATGTAATATCGTACTTGAGAAAAAAGGGATGAAGTGAAAAATCTGACCATTTGTTCTTGAATTTATATCTCATGTACATTTTCATATGTAGCTTGTAAACTTTGCATGCATGCCTTCAATAGCTTGTATGATAAGATCCCTTTTCTCAAGTAGCTAATGGTGATCTATATAGCTACATTTCACTCCCTTTTATTCTGAAACATGGCAGCTCACTGCTCACCTGCATGCATTCTGCATGACATAACCGGACAACCTCTGCACAGAGGATATAATGCTGGGTTGTAGCTAAGCGTGTCCATTATTTGGAGGTTCACTGTAGCTAGCTAGTAGAACGTGATTGGGTTCCTGCTCACTGATAAACTCTGACTAGCTCTACACAGGCAGGCAGACATATTAATATCATGTCACTTCATACTTTATATATACAGCTCTTGGAGACTTGGTGATTCAATGAACTGGTTTGTTTTTTTTGTTATTTTTTTTTGTATCACTAGCTAAGCTAGTCATCATAACTGACTAGTAGCTAGATAGCTAGCCAAATGCATGATGAGACTTCTTACACACACAAAGTGTATAGTCATGCTCTTCAGATATGATATTTATAATAATTATAATACCCTCTTTAGAAAAATTTAAGGGCAATAGCTACATGTATGTAATAGTTAGAACACGGTAGTCTGGTGATTATGGCCAATAAACAACCGAATCCGAGGGCGCAGCCCGAGGATAAGGTTGTTTATTTGGCCATAATCACCAGGACTACCGTGTTCTAACTGTTATATATCCCCAGGGCGCACGATTTCATTGGTCGGTCTGTAGCTAGAGCGTAGCTACCCCTTAGTTACGAAACAAAACGAAAACTCCTGCCATGGCTCGTCTCTGTCCTGGGATGTGCCGTTGTTCAGACTCGAACTCACAGTACAGAGCCTCGTGCTCTCAAGCAAGACTACGAACTACGAAGCTCCTCCCATGCCCACCACACCCGGTACCCAGCTATTAACGAGTTCCCCCACCCACGTTTTGGCGAAGCTAGCGGAAGGTATGACGCCAAAAAATACCAATGGGCCTTAGAAATAATCTATTCTTGTGTGAAAATTGCAAAAAAAAAAAAAAAAAAAAAAAAAAAAAAAGCTATGAAGTTTCCTTGTGACCCAGCACCAGATGACTTCTTCATTTTCCAACAATCAGCTATAAACTACCCAGAGACAGAAATAGATTAATGACAATGTTATAGACTGATCGTTAACTTCTTCTTCCAACAGTCAGCTATGAACTACCAATATAATACAGAGACAGAAATAAACTCTTTAATAATAGCTAATTAATGACAATGTTATCTGATCATTATCTCATGCATAGATTATCTTCATTATCTTATATCATTATCATTATCATTATAGATTATCTTCATTATCATCTTCTTCCAACAGTCAGCTTCAGAAAACCTGTTATTCATAGCCTGGGGAACAGTGCGTTATGAGTCATAACGCACTTTACCCTAAGGGAGGGAATTTATGACAGTAAGAGCACTTTTCTCTATGGGAGTAAATGTATTAGGTGGGATATATTTCAAGTTATTCAAGTTCCTAACAGTTTTGAGTGAATATATAAGAGGCCACTGTGACATAAAGCTACTGTTGGCATTCAGTTTCCGAGTTGGTCGATTCTCTCCAGGACTTGCCTCATTGCAGGTCTGTCTTGGTGGGCGTGGCTGGTGCAGTCTCGTGCCAATGGGAACATGTCTGGAGTAGCATGGTGCACGTCTCTCAGCATGGAGGGGAACTGGAGTCTGTCAGGAGGGAAGCGACACAGAGCCACCTCACACACCAGCACACCAAAGCTGTACACATCTATCTTGGCTGTCTGTCGGCTCCGGTCTTCCGTGCTCACCTCAGGGGCAGAGTACACAGCTGCTCCCTCAGCTGGAGTGGTTGCAAGGTGACTCAGGTTGGCAGATCCGAAGTCAGAAAGCTTGGCCTTCCACTGAAGAGCTGGCTTTGTTTCTTCTAAGAGGATATTGGCACTGCTGACATCTCTGTGGATGATGGGGATGCGGTGGGAGTGGAGGTAGGTGAGGGCTGATGCCACATCCCTCAAGATGGGTACTTTACACCTTTCTTCCAAAATACCTTCTTCATAGGCAGAACGTAAGGACCTGTCCAGTAGCTCAGTGACGATCAAAGGCCCCACCCCTTCTGTGGTTAAGATGGCTCCAATCAGGAGGAGGAGGTTGGGATGGCGGACCTGAGCCATGATGCTGATCTCACGTCTCACCCTCCCCTCGTTCTGTGGAGAGAGGATTCCTCGATGAAGACACTTCACTGCTACCACCTGTCCTCGGAATGTGCCTCGGGCCACATAGCCCCACCCACCAGTTCCCAATATGGTCTGTGAGATGTGGACATCTTCACGAGGGAGTTCCCACAGATCCAGCAGTTGAAGGGTCACTGTCTCTCCCCTCAGTTGGGCAATTACTCCTTCAATACGACCTGAAAGTTCCCATCGTTGGATCTGCTCTTCTCTGAACTGACGTTGGTACTGTTCTGACTCATTCCTCACATGCTGAAACTCAACCACATGATGCTCTCTCTGTCCTCTCAGCTGATCTTCAAATCTAGTCACAGTTTGTCGCAGTTCTTCATCCTTCCTCCTCACCTCCCCCTGCAATCTGACCACTGCCTCCCTCTCCTCCTGGTCCTTACTCCTCACCTCCCCCTCCAGTCTGATCACTGCCTCCCTCTCCTCCCTCACCTCCTGGTCCTTCCTCCTCACCTCCCCCTGCAGTCTGACCACTGTCTCCCTCTCCTCCCTCACCTCCTGGTCCTTCCTCCTCACCTCCCCCTGCAGTCTGACCACTGTCTCACTCTCTTCCCTCGCCTCCTGGTCCTTCCTCCTCACCTCCTCCTGCAGTCTGACCACTGTCTCACTCTCTTCCCTCGCCTCCTGATCCTTCCTCCTCACCTCCCCCTGCAGTCTGTTCACCTGTTCTCTTTCTTGCCTCAGCTGCTGCTGGAGGTGGTGAGTTTCTTGTGTCTTCTCTCTCAGTTCTCTCTCTAGTTGTGAAATACGATCTTGAGAGTCACCACTTGACGTTGCACTAACAGGAGATGGTTGCTCCATCTCTGCCAAAGACAGAAAGAGACCACATCCAGCATTACAAGTGAAGTACATAGTACCCATGGTGCACAGATCATCATCATCATGATACATGTAAGTTCCATCAGTGTCCCCACATCCACGGTACTGCTGGTCCTAATGTTAATATCAGAGCAGTCAAGATAAATGTTGTGAGGGAAACTAACAGGAGCACGTCATGGTTATGACTGTAGAAATGAAGTTTCTTGAAATCACTAAGTCAAAGACTTGCACCACATGTGCTCTACTCCACAATGTGATACATGCACATGCTCTACTCATGCAGAATCGTGTTCTATTGATACCACTCAAGCACCTGACAGTTTAATAGAGTGGTGAGATATCTACGGTCCATATCCATTTTGTCACTATGTGTGCACAAGTTAAACTAGCATAGGAAGGGATAGGTAGTATATACATACTGTGATCTCCACTCCAAATTGATAAATATTAAATGGATCAGTCTTCCCACACCACCTAATGATGGCAGTTGTGTACTGGTGCTGCTGTTCACCGCCCACCTTGAGACCACACCCCCACTTCAGCTTCCCTGGAGTGCTGTAGACTGTGTAGCAGTCAGCATAAGAGCCAATGCCATCCAGAACTACACACTCTTCCTCACTCAATGCAGCCACCTCATCAGCACGACAACGTAGAGAACCAGAATCAGTCTACTTAATGTAGCGATCAGCATGAATATGGTAATGGTAGGAACCATCACTTTGCAATTTTAATAGACATCCACGAGAAAAGTAATCTTTCTCTCTCAACAATATGTAAGAATGAGGTCCACTATTCCTTGCAGCCATTACCACTCCCACAACAATGATGACCACACCCACTCATGCATATAAACAATAACAAACAACAAACACACAAGTTGCTATTTTGTGTGAGAAGATTCTTCTACAGTTTGGACTGGAGCTGTTCTTTTAGCTCCATCTTAGCAACAGTTTCCATGTGGACCACATCTGGACCGTCGGCAATTCGCAGGCTACGTGCCCCTGCATACATGTGGGGCACCTGCAATAATGAGTCATGAGTCATTTGAGTTTCTGATTGTGCCTTAAAGGAGTGGCAGTTAAGAATGCAACATTACACTAACAGTGACACCTGTCCTCCAAAATTATGGACACACTATGGGACCCAGTGTTCTCTCCTTAGTGGAGAGGTTGTCCTCTTTGGAGTTATTTTGTAAGAAATGTAAAAAGAATTTGATCCATGGAAGATAGGGCAAAAGTACTCAAAGATCCTCCCTGGACCAAGACACCCCTGGGCCATCTCAAAGCCATGCCCCTCCCCTGGGCAATAAATAAATATGCTGACCCCTGCCACTAGCTGGAATCTCATTACTCCTAGCAAATAATGGCCACCTCTTATTAAGACAGTTCTCTAATTAGAGTCTTCTTAATAAGAGTCACAGTACTCACCTAGTATTAGATTAGAAGCAGGGACTCTGACATTGTTGAATTCTATTTCCATGTGGCCATGGGGGGCGTTGACGTACACATTGAGGGGACGAATTATCGTTAGTACTTTCTCACTCAAAGGTAAATATGCCCAGCGGATCCCTCCCCCTCTGATGCGCATGCGCGTAGGATGGGTTGACTATTTCCTCTCACTTCTGCTATTAAAACTATTACTATTGCTGCTTTGCTACTATTAGTACTACTACTACTTTTCTGAAGATGTCACCCACTGCAGGTTTTGTTGTCCTGTGTGTTCTCAGCAGTCTTCTACTTGTCATAACAGCTGCAGGTGGGTCTACACTGTAGCCAAATACTTAATGTAACCATGGGCTAGAAATTAACTTCTATGAAACAGGTGATAATCCTTGCACCCTCCCTCCGGAGACTGGCCCATGTCGTGCTCGCTTTGTGCGTTACCACTATGATAGTAGGTCACGTTCCTGTCGTAGGTTCATCTATGGTGGATGTGCAGGAAATGCCAACAATTTCAAAACTGAAAAAGCCTGTCTTCAAAGGTGTAGTGCAAAAAGTAAGCAGTTTATAACAAAAGAAGTGGTAGCATAAATGATAATAATTCCTTGAAGCTTGCAGATACAATGGCCAGACATATGATGTGGGGGACTCTTTTCCATCGTCTGATGGCTGCAATAAGTGGTAAGAGAATAGATAATGGAGGTGCACCCTAAGAACCCAACACTGGCTGGGGTCCCTTTTGCTTTTCTAAACTATTAGCTACTATATGATTGCATTTCTGTCATATATTATTTATACAGTCGATGTTTGGCTAATGGTCGTGTAGCCTGTACTAGGAGAGCATGTAGTCCCAGTAATACCTGCTCCCTCCCTCCGAAGACTGGTCCATGTCGTGCCCACTTCACACGTTACTACTACCACAGTAGGTCTCGCTCCTGTCGTAGGTTCACCTATGGAGGATGCAGAGGAAATGCCAACAATTTCAAAACAGTGAAAGCTTGTCTTCAAAAGTGTAGCAGTAAAAAAAGTAAGTGCACGATGAATACACATATTGAAGTGCTAGTTAATAGCATCAGAGCTAGCTACTTACAGCTTGCAGGTACAATGGCAGGACATATAATGTGGGAGAATCTTTTCCATCCTCTGATGGCTGCAATAAGTGGTAAGGCCAAGATGAATAGAGCATCATAATGGAAGGTCACCTTATTAGCTATCCATTAAATAATTATTTATATAGTCGATGTTTGGCTAATGGTCGTGTAGCCTGCACTAGGAGAGCATGTAGTCCCAGTAATACCTGCTCCCTCCCTCCGAAGGCTGGTCCATGTCTTGCCCGCTTCGTGCGTTACTACTACCACAGTAGGTCTCGCTCCTGTCGCAGGTTCATCTATGGTGGATGCAGAGGAAATGCCAACAATTTCAAAACCAAAAATGACTGTCTTCAACAGTGTCGTTAAAAATGGTGAGTACTAGTAAAACCAACTATACAAATGATGCTATGCATGTAGCACATGCAAAGGTTGGCTACTGTGTTAGCCAGCAAGGCCCATGGAACACTTTTGTTTGTTTTTCAGGTTTTTAAGCTAAAAGTATGATAGACGGTACAACATAGTTTATCACGGGTGGTACCTACCCTCTATAAATTATGTTTATAACATAAACTATAGCCTTAATGAGAATTGTTTATGAAAATTTAAATGAAGTGCCATGGTATTGTGTGCCATGCTTACTAGACATCCTATAGCTAGACCTGATAAGAATCTTATAGTGAAGTCCTTTCATTCAGAGAAAAGGTGATAAGTATACTGAACTTCACTATATAGTTAATTAGTTGGTTTATTAGCTGTCATGATGAAATATAACTTTCTAGTTTGGGTATCTAGTGAAATTATTTAGCAGTGGTTAAGTGTATGTAGCTATAGCTGGTAAGATAAACACAGGGAGACACGATTTTCCTGTTTACCCATTCCACTCCACACATTGGACACATCATTGTTAATGTATGCACTCTTCTCCATTCCTTCTCAAGGCTGTAGACAAGCTTTTAGAGGTGCATGCTTGTGTGATCAATCATCAGTGACCTACAGTCATCACTCCTGTTGAGCTCATAATTATTATATTACACATTACTCCAATATAATTAATGTGGTTCTAGCCTCGTTCCCATGGAAGCCAATTTTTTTTTAATGGGCCTGGGAATGAGGCTAAATTATTCAAGTGGGAGAGACTCAACCACTCATGCTTGCATGATGTGGTTAATTTAGCTACTACACCTATCAGCCTGGCATGACTAGCTATGTTGGGAGAGAGACTTTTTTATGGGGGGAGTGAAGGAGTGGTACAATAATTCATAACACCATAGTAGTGGTAGTATATAACTCCCTCCCAAACTAGTTCTACAGCATAATTATTACATTGGTTTATATTATTATACAGCTCTTGGTCAGGGACTCAGTGATTCAATGAACTGGAATTTTGTAAAGTTAATCATCATAATAGACTAGTAGATAGTGAAGGACATCATCAGCATGCATAAAACTTTCTTACACACATGTAAATTTAATAGCCACAAAATTTACAAATTCTAAACTTAAAATTACTAGTTAATTCACGATAATTTCAACACTAAAAATAGAGAATAACTATACATCCAAGTTCCTAACAGTTCTGAGTGGCCACTGTGACATAAAGCTACTGCTGGCGTTCAGTTTCCGAGTTGGTCGATTCTCTCCAGGACTTGCCTCATTGCAGGTCTGTCTTGGTGGACGTGACTGGTACAGTCTCGTGCCAGTGGGAACATGTCTGGGGTAGCATGGTGCACATCTCTCAGCATGGAGGGGAACTGGAGTCTGTCAGGAGGGAAGCGACACAGAGCCACCTCACACACCAGCACACCAAAGCTGTACACGTCTATCTTGGCTGTCTGTCGGCTCCGGTCTTCCATGCTCACCTCAGGAGCAGAGTACACAGCTGCTCCCTCGAAGGGGGTGGTGGCAAGGTGACTCAGGTTGGCCGATCCAAAGTCAGAAAGCTTGGCCTTCCACTGAATTTCAGGTCTTGTATGCTCCAAGAGGACATTGGCACTGCTGACATCCCTGTGGATGATGGGGGTGTGGTGGGAGTGTAGGTAAGTGAGGGCTGATGCCACATTCCTTAAGATGGGTACTTTACTTCTCTCCTCCAACACACCATCTTGGTAGGCAGAACGTAAGGACCTGTCCAATAGTTCAGTGATGATCAAAGGCCCCGCCCCTTCTGTGGTTAAGACGGCTCCAATCAGGAGGAGGAGGTTGGGATGGCGGACCTGAGCCATGATGCTGATCTCACGTCTCACCCTCCCCTCGTTCTGTGGGGAGAGGATTTCTCTATGGAGACACTTCACTGCCACTTCTTCACCTCGAAATGTGCCTTGGGCCACGTAGCCCCACCCACCAGTCCCCAATAGGGTCTGTGAGATATAGACATCTTCACGAGGGAGTTCCCACAGATCCAGCAATTGAGGGGTCACTGTCTCCCCCCTACATAAGGCCATTACTCCTTCAATACGACCTGCAAGTTCCTGTCGTTGGACCTGCTCCTCTCTGAACTGACGTTGGTACTGTTCTGACTCATTCTTCATATGCTGCAACTCAATCACAAGACGCTCTCTCTGTCCTCTCAGCTGATCTTCAAATCTAGTCACAGTTTGTTGCAGCTCTTCATCCTTCCTCCTCACCTCCTGGTCCTTCCTCCTCACCTCCCCCTGCAGTCTGACCACTGTCTCCCTCTCCTCCCTCACCTCCTGGTCCTTCCTCCTCACCTCTTCCTGCAGTCTGACCACTGTCTCCCTCTCCTCCCTCACCTCCTGGTCCTTCCTCCTCACCTCCCCCTGCAGTCTGTTCACCTGTTCTCTTTCTTGCCTCAGCTGCTGCTGGAGGTGGTGAGTTTCTTGTGTCTTCTCTCTCAGTTCTCTCTCCAGTTGTGACACACAATCTTGTGACTCACCACTTGACGTTGGACTGATAGGAGGTGGTTGCTTAATCTTATCCAAAGACAGAAAAAGACCACATCCTTTATCACAAGTAAAGTATTTATTAGTAGTATTTAGCACAGTAATATAAGTTCCATCATTGTCCCCACGTCCACGGTACCGCTGGTCCTAATGTTGTTAATATCAGAGCAATCAAGAGAAATATTGTTAGGGAAACTAACATGACTGTAGAAATAGTTTCTTGAAATCACTAAGTTAAAGACTTGCACCTCATGTGCTCTACTCCACAATGTGACACATGCACATGCTCTACTCATGCAGAGTCCTGTTCTATCAACACCATTCAAGCAGTTTAATAGAGTGGTGAGATATCTACAGCCCATATCCATTTTGTCACTATGTGTGCACAAGTTAAGCTAGTAGGTAGGCCTAGGGAGAAGGGAGGGATGCTTGGTACTAACATACTGTGATCTCCACTCCAAATTTATGACCAGCATAATCAGCCTTCCCACACCACCTAATGATGGCAGTTGTGTACTGTCCACCACCAGAGGAGCCACGCCCACTCCCATCAGGTAGTAGTGGTGCCAAAACAGTATCCCCCACCTTGAGACCACACCCCCACTTCAGCATCCCTGGAGTGCCGTAGACTGCGTAGCGGTCAGCATCAGAGTCAATGCCATCCAGAACCACATACTCTTCCTCACTCAGTGCAGCCACCTTATCAGCACTACAAAGTAGAGGAGGAGCAGTTAGTCTCGCGAGGCCGTGGCAATGATAGTAGGAACCATCACTTCGCAATTCTAATAGACATCCACGAGAATAGTGACGTTTATTTCTCAACAATATGTAAGAATGAGGTCCACCAGCCATTAGTCCACAAGCCACTCCCACAACAATGATGACCACACCCACTCAGCAATAGACAACAATATGCACAACATCAATAACAAACAACAATTTTGCATGAGAAGAAGATCCTTCTACAGTTTGGACTGGAGCTGTTCTTTTAGCTCCATCTTAGCATGTGGACCACATCTGGACCGTCAGCGATTCGCAGGCTACATGCCCCTGCATACATGTGGGCCAGGGGCGTGTCCTGACACAAACACCTGCAATAATGAGTCATGAGTCATTTGATTGTGCTTTAGAGGAGTGGCAGTTAAGAATGCAACATTATAATGTCACCTGTCCTCCAAAGAATGGACACACTTGGGACCCTTCGGAGAGGTTGTCCTCTTTTGGAGGTTATTTTGTAAGAAATGTGAAAAGAATTTGAAGAAGGAACATCCGGGCAAAAGTACTCAAAGAAGGACTCAAAAAGTATTTTAGATTGAGAGGATATTCTTTATCAGTTTCACAGTAGTAATTAGCTAAGTGTTCACATGATTCCAAGGTGTGCATTATTTGGAGGGTACATGACTTACCTGAATAGCTCCGTCAATGACTTTGCAGGCCATTCCAGTGACAAACTTTGATAGCGGCAATCTGAAAAAACAAACCAAATACAGCAATCAATAAAGAGCAGCTGACCACACCCCCATGAGCATACAAATGACACACCGACTTTGGTTCCATTGCAATCAATGGTGTGGGCGGCCTTGAGGTCGAGAAGACGACATCGGTCAATCTCCATCCTGGACTCCGACACATCCATCCTCACTGTTTGCTACAATATCAGGACAGGACAGACAACTATAGCTAACAGTCATACATACTGTGATCTCCACTCCAAATCTGTGATCATCACCTTCAGTCTCCCCATACCACCTAATGATGGCAGTTGTGTGGTGCTGCTGTCCACCACCAGAGGAGCCATGCCCATTCCTACCAGGTAGTCGTGCCAAAATAGTGTCCCCTACCTTGAGACCACACCCCCACTTCAGCTTCCCTGGAGTGCTGTAGACTGTGTAGCGGTGAGCAGCATAGTCAATGCCATCCAGAACCACACACTCTTCCTCACTCAGTGCAGCCACCTCATCAATAGTACAACGAAGAGGAGGACCATGAGGAAAGACGTATACATGGGAATGGCGGAAGTAGGAACCATCACTTTGCAATTCTAATAGACATCCACGAGAACAGCGATCTTTCTCTCTCAATAATATATAAGAATGAGGTCTACTATTCTTTTCAGCCATTAGTTCACATGCCACTCCCACAACAATCATGACCATGCTCAGTCATGCACTAGACCATAACAATAACATAATCTATGGTATTAGTGAAAGTTAACCTGATGTTTATACATCCAATAGGTACATATTACCATAACATGTAGTACTCCGAAAGAGCAACAAAGTATACCTCCAAAAGAAAGGCTAGGTCCCCATTGATTATTCGGAGGCCTTTGCCAGACCTGAGGCTATTCTGAAACAGGAGAGGGCCTTGAAGAACACCCAATGTGGGATGGGGTGTGGCAGTCGAGTGAGGGCAGAGTACAAACGATTGAGTAATGTCCTCCTCTCTGGGAATCCCCTCCACGTCCTCCACTACCTTCCCAACTGCACCAATCACAAAGCCCGATCATGAAGAGACATATTCCAGTACACCCAGGAAGAGATGGGGAGGAGTTTATTAGTGCACACCTGAGGTGCCAGCAAGGATTATTCGTCCAGGCTTGATGAGGGAGAAGGTAGCAATACCTTCAGCCATACATTAATCTCCACAACCTCGAAGGGGCTTGATACTTGCATTGATGGCTGGGTGCCATGAGGCATGTTCTGCGGGAGGGGTTTAAGGGGTTTCCTTGTCACCTTTGAGAACTGCCTTGAGGTAGCTAGTTATTGAACCAGACAGAGATCTATGAATGGCAATTATTCCTGGATCTAGACTGGGACTGTCTATACCTGTCTCTTTGAGTATGCCCCCTTTCTCTGAAGTTGATGTCTGGATCAAAGTGGTCACCATGGAAACTACCCACAGAAAATATCCAGTGAGACATCTCCACACATGATGTTACGTGAACATGAAACTCGTAATCAATTAGCCATTAAATTTGGTTCTGACTGCAGAAATATTCATTCATGACTGAATACAGGAATGGGTAGGGTCATCAAGCATGTACATCACAACACACGCACACAAGCACTAACTACTAAATTCGAATAGTCAGTACAATTGCTTCTTATCTCAGTTTCCGAGTTGGTCGATTCTCTCCAGGACTTGCCTCATTGCAGGTCTGTCTTGGTGGGCATGACTGGTGCAGTCTCGTGCCAGTGGGAACATGTCTGGAGTAGCATGGTGCACGTCTCTCAGCATGGAGGGGAACTGGAGTCTGTCAGGAGGGAAGCGACACAGAGCCATCTCACACACCAGCACACCAAAGCTGTACACGTCTATCTTGGCTGTCTGTTGGCTTCGGTCTTCCTTACTCACCTCAGGGGCAGAGTACATAGCTGCTCCCTCAGCTGGAGTGGTGGCAAGGTGACTCAGGTTGGCCGATCCAAAGTCAGAAAGCTTGGCCTTCCACTGAATTTCTGGTCTTGTATGCTCCAAAAGGACATTGGTACTGCTGACATCTCTGTGGATGATGGGGGTGCGGTGGGAGTGGAGGTAGGTGAGGGCTGATGCCACGTTCCTTAAGATGGGCACTTTACTTCTCTCCTCCAACACACCATCTTGGTAGGCAGAACGTAAGGACCTGTCCAGTAGCTCAGTGATGATCAAAGGCCCCTCCCCTTCTGTGGTTAAGACAGCTCCAATCAGGAGGAGGAGGTTGGGATGGCGGACCTGAGCCATGATGCTGATCTCACGTCTCACCCTCCCCTCGTTCTGTGGGGAGAGGATTTCTCGATGGAGACACTTCACTGCCACTTCCTCACCTCGGAATGTGCCTCGAGCCACATAGCCCCACCCACCAGTTCCTAATATGGTTTGTGAGATGTGGACATCCTCACGAGGGAGCTCCCACAGATCCAGTGGTTGAGGGATCACTGTCTCCCCCTTCAGTTGGGCAATTACTCCTTCAATACGATCTGCAAGTTTCTGTCGTTGGACCTGCTCTTCTCTGAACTGACGTTGGTACTGTTCCGACTCATTTCTCGCACACTGCAACTCGACCACATGACGCTCTCTCTGTCCTCTCAGCTGATCTTCAAATCTAGTCACAGTTTGTCGCAGTTCTTCATCCTTCATTCTTATCTCCTCCTGCAGCCTGACTACTGCTTCAGATGCCTCTCCTCCTTGTACTTTCCATCTCACTTGTTCTTGCAGTTTGTTCACCTGTTCTCTTTCTTGCCTCAGCTGCTGCTGGAGGTGGTCATTTTCTTGTGTCTTCACTTTCAGTTCTCTCTCCAGTTGTGAGATACGATCTTGTAACTCACCACTTGACATAACATTAACAGGAGGTTGCTTCAACTTATCTAGTGTCAGAAAAAGACCACATTTATCCTCACAAATGAAGTACTTTTTTTGAAGTCTCCATGATTCATATGTGCCATCATTATCCCCATATCCACGATATTTCTGGTCCTATAATATGAAAAAGAATGAATCCAGAGCCACATATACAATAATTTATTTGTGTCTTCAGTTCCCTAGCTGGGCCGTATCAGTGGGGATTTCTAATAGTTTCAACAGAGTTCCTAGCTAGCTATCTATCTCTCACTATGATTACTCACAACGTGACATGAGAAGCATGACATTATAGTTATGGATGGTGCATGTGCAGTGGTGGCTAACTAACTAGCTATACCTCTTCTTCTGTTTTGAGGCAGACCCTAGACGTGCTCAGTTCATTGGTTTCCACCGAAGGATAATGCATATTGTAGTGACAAAGTCAGAAAGCATAGTAAACCTTTACCAACTCAAGGATCATATTATAAACCCAGCTAATAGTGCATAGGCGGAGGAAAAGGGGGGGCCGGGGGGGCCATGGGCCCCCACTTTTTTACTCTAATATATAATGCCCCCCCCCCCCCCCCCACTTTTTTGCTGCCATGTGAGGTAAACCAGCTAGTCAGCATTATACAATTATACATTACATATGTGACAGTCGAGGGTAGAAATCAAACTTTATTCACGCTTTCTACTTTCGAAAAAAAAAGTTCGAAAGGCAGAAAATTCTATTGTAAAGCATCAGTCATGATAAAAGGAAAGTTTGACTAAAACGTGAATAAAGTTTGATTTCTACCCTCGACTGTCACATATATAAACTCTATTACTAAAGAATTTATCAAAGTTAATGAAGAATTTTTTTTTGGTGACTTTTAGCTGTAATAGCTGTATATGCCCTTTGTGAGCTGACTACTCTGCTATGTAAAGTTTACCACACCCTTTCCCCTCCTGAGCTAGTAAAGGGTGGAGGGGTCTGGGGCAGCCTTGGATACAGCCCTGGTCACCCGTTAGCTGAAATATTTTCTCAAGTTAGGCCTTCATACTTAGTCTCGCGTAGCCAGACCAATTCTTTCCTGATATAAAAAGGGTCTGGCTACGCGAGACTATTCATACTGTCATAGTTTTGAATACAAGTACTCCACACACAGAATTGCGACTACTAACTGTGATCTCCACTCCATATATGTGGCAACCATACTGAGTCTGGCCGCACCACCTAATGATGGAAGTTATGTACTGTCGACTAGAGGTGCCACGCCCACTCCTACGAGGTAATTGAGCCAAAACAGTGTCTCCCACCTTGAGACCACACCCCCACTTCAGCTTCCCTGGAGTGCTGTAGACTGTGTAGCGGTCAGCTTCAGAGTCAATGCCATCCAGAAGCACACACTCTTCCTCACTCAGTGCAGCCACCTCATCAGCACTACAACGTATGCCAAGAGGAAGTGCTAAACGGCTGTGTCGATGGTGACTGTAGGAACCATCGCTTCGCAATTTTAATAGCCTTCCACGATGACAAGAATTATCTTTATCTTTCAACAGTATGTAAGAATGAGCAGCCTGCATTATAGGCCTAGTGCTATAGCGATTTTTTAATTTGGGCTCAGTTTGGGGGTCAAAGGTCAACCAATTGTATGCGCATGCGCTAAGAACTTAAGAAAAATTTCTTGCCTGAAAATAAATTCTTGTCTCTGAGTCCATAAGCTACAGGATTGACTCTTCGCCACCTTCTTTCTCTGTTTCCAGTCTCAGAAAGCTTTAGATCCGAAGCAGAAACTTGAAACTTGCTGTCAGCACATACTGGGGTCAAAGGTCACGAATGGTTTACTGCAAACCGAAGGCTTGCAAAACAAGAAAGTAGCGTTACATAAGTTCAACAGATGCAGTTGTCACCAGAGATACTTGTTAAAGTGACCTTCACCCCCCAGACAAGAATTTATTTTTCAGGCAGGTAATTTTTCTAAGTTCTTAGCGCATGCGCATACAATTGGTTGACCTTTGACCCCCAAACTGAGCCCAAATTAAAAAATCGCCTAGTGCTACCCTACGTAACTAGGGCGTGGCTCGTCCTCCAAGTGCAAATATGTAATTTGGTGCTTCCTGGAGCATTATTCAAACACATTGTGCTGTCCATGATAAACAAGTAATTAATTTGATGTGGCCATACAGCATATGATGCCTCTACGACTACGAGCTACCTGGAGGAACAAGGGTATAGTCTAATAATTATAGGGATCTGATTCTAATCCTTCAAATCTGGTACTAGGCTAGAGCCTAGAGTTTGAAGCCATTTCTGAGGCTTTTATTTTTTTATTGGTTTCCATATCATTATGAAGACATAAAACTGAAATTATACTGAAAATCACGCCTAAATTTCAAGTAAAGTACACCATGCACATGCTCAGTAGAAATAAAATTAAAAGTCCAGAAGAGCAAAAATTAGGAGAGGGAGGGGATGATAAACAAGTAATTAAGTTGATGTGGCCTATAGAAGGGAATTATACATTGGCCAGTGCATATTATTCCTTTTATTCTACCTATAGCTAGCTATGCCAATTCTAATTTTATGCTTTTCCGAAAATGCAGCTTTTGGTGACTCAGTGATTCAACTTTCTTACACACGCACACGTCACAAATTTTAATTAGATTAGCCACGAAATTTCATGATCTAAGGCAATAATTTAAAATAGAGAATAACTATAGTAAGTTCCTTACAGTTCTGAGTGGACATATAAGAGGCCAATGTGACATAAAGCTACTGCTGCCATTCAGTTTCCAAGTTGGTCGATTCTCTCCAGGACTTGCTTCATTGCAGGTCTGTCTTGGTGGGCGTGACTGGTACAGTCTCGTGCCAGTGGGAACATGTCTGGAGTAGCATGGTGCACATCTCTCAGCATGGAGGGGAACTGGAGTCTGTCAGGAGGGAAGCGACACAGAGCCACCTCACACACCAGCACACCAAAACTGTATATGTTTATCTTGGCTGTCTGTCAGCTCCGGTCTTCCGTGCTCACCTCAGGGGCAGAGTACACAGCTGCTCCCTCGAAGGGGGTGGTGGCAAGGTGACTCAGGTTGGCTGATCCAAAGTCAGAAAGCTTGGCCTTCCATTGAATTTCTGGTCTTGTATGCTCCAAGAGGACATTGGCACTGCTAACATCTCTGTGGATGATGGGGGTGTGATGGGAGTGGAGGTAGGTGAGGGCTGATGCCACGTTCCTTAAGATGGGGTACTTTACTTCTCTCCTCCAACACGCCATCTTGGTAGGCAGAACGTAAGGACCTGTCCAGTAGCTCAGTGATAATCAAAGGCCCCGCCCCTTCTGTGGTTAAGACAGCTCCAATCAGGAGGAGTATGTTGGGATGGCGGATCTGAGCCACGATGCTGATCTCACGTCTCACCCTCCCCTCGTTCTGTGGGGAGAGGATTTCTCGATGGAGACACTTCACTGCCACTTTCTCACCTCGGAATGTGCCTCGGGCCACGTAGCCCCACCCACCAGTTCCTAATAGGGTCTGTGAGATGTGGACATCTTCACGAGGGAGTACCCACAGATCCAGCAGTTGAGGGGTCACTGTCTCTCCCCTTAGTTGGGCAATATGACCTGCAAGTTCCTGTCGTTGGACCCGCTCCTCTCTGAACTGACGTTGGTACTGTTCTTACTCGCTCCTCATATGCTGCAACTCAATCACATGATGCTCTCTTTGTCCTCTCAGCTGATCTTCAAATCTAGTCACGGTTTGTCGCAGTTCTTCATCCTTCCTCCTAATCTCTTGGTCCTTCCTCCACACCTCCCCCTGCAGTCTGTTTACCTGTTCTCTTTCTTGGCTCAGCTGCTGGTGGAGGTGGTTGTCTTCTCTCTCAGTTTTCTCTCCAGTTGTGACACACGATCTTGTGACTCACCACTTGAAGTTGGTTGCTCAATTTCAGCCAAAGACAGAAAGAGTATATCACAAGTAAAGTACTTATTCCTGTATAGGTCCCCAAGTCCACGGAACATTCTCGGATTCATTTGCAAGGCCCAAGAACCTGTTGAACAAGCTATGGAACTAGAAACTAGGCATGGTCTGCAGTCAGAGTCTAGTGATGATAAGTTGAAGTCTTTACTGCAAATTGACCAATCAGATTGCAGGAATTAATTATTAATAGGATGATATGCTATTGATGATGCTGACCGAGGGAAGGGAGGGGAGGGGAGGGAGTGGAAAGTTAAAACTATAAGGAACTATGGAATCTTGAAGTCTCCATGTACAATACCTTCGACAATACATCAATCTCCATAGTGATTACAGTACAGTAATTAAAGGGGGCTCATACGTACTTGAGGGCTGGGTGCCATGAGGCATGTTCTGTAGGAGGGAGTTCATTAAGTATTCCATATCAGAGTCTTCCTCATCTCACTGCCTTGTGGTGATTATTGGACTAGACAGAGATCTATGAAATTGCCATAGTAATTCTCTGGGACTCGGGCTTGTCTGTCTGTACCTGTCTCTGTGAGTATGCCCCCTTTCCTCCATCCTCCAGAGTGGTCACTATGGACACTCCCCACAGAAATATCCAGTGAGAAAGGACATCTTCTCATTGCCTCATGATCTGAGTCTACCAGTCAGATCTGAACTGTCCAAACACTATTAGAAACTCCAAGTCATGGTTAATCATCATGAATACAGGTAAAGGGTCATCAGTTTGTGAATATGGTAAGGGTCGCCAATATAATAAGCGACACACAACCGTTTTTTATCTCAGGTTCTGAGTTGGTCGATTCTCTCCAGGACTTGCCTCATTGCAGGTCTGTCTTGGTGGGCATGGCTGGTGCAGTCTCGTGCCAGTGGGAACATGTCTGGAGTAGCATGGTGCACGTCTCTCAGCATGGAGGGGAACTGGAGTCTGTCAGGAGGGAAGCGACACAGAGCCACCTCACACACCAGCACACCAAAGCTGTACACGTCTATCTTGGCTGTCTGTCGGCTCCGGTCTTCCGTGCTCACCTCAGGGGCAGAGTACACAGCTGCTCCCTCAAAGGGGGTGGTGGCAAGGTAACTCAGGTTGGCTGATCCAAAGTCAGAAAGCTTGGCCTTCCATTGAATTTCTGGTCTTGTATGCTCCAAGAGGACGTTGGCACTGCTGACATCTCTGTGGATGATGGGGGTGCGATGGGAGTGGAGGTAGGTGAGGGCTGATGCCACGTTCCTTAAGATGGGCACTTTACTTCTCTCCTCCAACACACCATCTTGGTAGGCAGAACGTAAGGACCTGTCCAGTAGCTCAGTGACGATCAGAGGCCCTGCCCCTTCTGTGGTTAAGACGGCTCCAATCAGGAGGAGGAGGTTGGGATGGCGGACCTGAGCCATGATGCTGATCTCACGTCTCACCCTCCCCTCGTTCTGTGGGGAGAGAATTTCTCGATGGAGACACTTCACTGCCACTTTCTCACCTCGGAATGTGCCTCGAGCCACATAGCCCCACCCACCAGTTCCCAATAGGGTCTGTGAGATGTGGACATCTTCACGAGGGAGTTCCCACAGATCCAGCAGTTGAGGGTTCACTGTCTCTCCCCTCAGTTGGGCAATATGACCTGCAAGTTCTTGTCGTTGGACCTGCTCCTCTCTGAACTGACGTTGGTACTGTTCTGACTCGTTCCTCACATGCTGCAACTCAACCATAAATCTAGTCACAGTTTGTCGCAGCTCTTCATCCTTCCTCCTAATCTCTTGGTCCAGTCTGACCACTCTCTCCCTCTCCTCCCTCACCTCCTGGTCCTTCCTCCTCATCTCCCCCTGAAATCTGTTCACTTGTTCTCTTTCTTGCCTCAGCTGCTGCTGGAGGTGGTGAGTTTCTTGTGTCTTCTCTCTCAGTTCTCTCTCCAGTTTTAAGATACGATCTTGTGACTCACCACTTGACGTTGCACTAACAGGAGGTGGTTGCTTTATCTCATCCAAAGACAGAAAAAGACCACATCCAGCATCACAAGTGAAGTACCTATTTCCGAAAAGACCATCACTAGTTCCATCATTGTTCCCACGTCCACGGTACTGCTGTTCCTAATGTTGTTAATATCAGAGCAATCAAGATAAATGTTGTGAGGAAAACTAACAGGAGCACATCATGGTTATGACTGTAGAAATGGAGTTTCTTGAAATCACTAAGTTAAAGACTTGCACCACATGTGCTCTACTCCACATGCACATGCTCTACTCATGCAGAGTCATGTTCTCACCACTCAAGCACCTGACAGTTTAATAGACTGGTGAGATATCTACAGCTTTTTTTGTTGCGTGCACAAGTTAAACTAGCATTGGAGGTAGGCTAGGGAGAAGGTAGTCTCGTGCGCCAGACGTATTTTTTGTGAGGAGGAGAAGGGCAAAAAAAAACAACAACCGCAGCTGGCTAGTGAGACTAGGGAGAAGGGAGGGATGCTTGGTACTAGCTAGTACATACATACCGTGATCTCCACTCCAAATTGATAACCATTAAATCGATTAGCCTCCCCACGCCACCTAACGATGGCAGTTATGTACTGCTGTCCACCACCAGGTAGTCGTGCCAAAACAGTGTCCCCCACCTTGAGACCACACCCCCACTTCAGCTTCCCTGGAGTGCTGTAGACTGTGTAGCGGTCAGCTTCAGAATGAATGCCATCCAGAATCAAACACTCTTCCTTACTCAGTGCAGCCACCTCATGAGGACTACAACGTAGAGAATAAGACTTTAAAATGGGGCGATGGCTATGGAAGTAGTAGAAACCATCTCTTCGCAATTCTAATAGACAACCACGAGAAGTATCTCTCAACAATATGTAAGAATGAGGTGCCATTAGTCCATGATCTACAAGCCACTCCCATAATGATGACCACGCCCACTCATGCAATCGACAACGTGCTCTCGTTCCCAGACCGATAACAAAGAACAAACACACAAATTAATAGTTTGCTATTTTGTGTGAGAAGATCCTTCTACAATTTGGACTGGAGCTGTTCTTTTAGCTCCATCTTAGCAACAGTTTCCATGTGGACCACATCTGGACCGTCGGCAATTCGCAGGCTACGCGCCCCTGCATACATGTGGGCCAGGGGCGTGTCCTGACACACCCCCATACCTCCAAACACCTGCAATAATGAGTTATGATTGTGCCTTAAAGGAGTGGCAGTTAAGAATGCAACATTACACTAACAGTGACACCTGTCCTCCAAAGAATGGACACACTATGGGACCCAGTGTTCTCTCCTTTGTAGAGAGGTTGCCCTCTTTTGAGTAATTCTTAATTAACACATGATTCCAAGGTGTGCATTATTTGGAGGGTACATGACTTACCTGAATAGCTCTGTCAATGACTTTGCAGGCCATTCCAGCGACCACCACTTTTATAGCGGCAATCTGAAAAACAAAGCAATCAATAAAGAGTAGCCGACCACACCCCCATGAGCATACAAATGACACACCTCCTTCCTGGCGGCTTTGGTTCCATTGCAATCGATGGCGTGGGCGGCCTTGAGGACGAGAAGACGACATTGGTCAATCTCCATCCTGGACTCTGACACATCCATCCTCACTGTTTGCTATAATATCAGGACAGGACAGACAACTATAACAGGACACACAACAACAGGACATAATAGAAGGATGTCAGGACACAATCTTACATGTCTGAGGACAGTCTTTCCAAAGGCCTTTCTCTCTGCAGCTCTTGAGCACATCATTTCCAGAGCTCTCTCTGACATTCCAATCATCCGCATGCAGTGGTGGATCCTCCCTGGACCAAGACGCCCCTGAGCGATCTCAAAGCCACGCCCCTCCCCTGGGCAATAAAATTAATCCTTTAAATATGCAGTGGAGTGGTGACCCCTTGAAACGCCCCTCCACTAGTTGGAATCTCATTACTCCTTGCAAATAATGGCCACCTCTTATTAAGAGAGTTCTCTAATTAAAGTCTCCTTAATAAGAGTCACAGTACTCACCTAGTATTAGATTAGAAGCAGGGACTCTGACATGGCTGAATTCTATTTCCATGTGGCCGTGGGGGGCATCGACGTACCCGAAAACAGTGAGGGGACGAATTATTGTCACCCCTGGAGAATCAAGGGGGACCAGTATCATTCCATGTTGGTGCAGCCGATCAGCATTTGGATTGGTCACTCCCATCACTATGGCAACTCGGCACCTTGGATCCCCTGCACCACTGCTCCACCACTTGCGTCCGTTGACGATGTACGAGTCTCCATCTCGGATGATGGTGCATTGGATGTTGGTGGCATCACTGGAAGCCACTTCAGGTTCCGTCATGCTGAAACAGGAACGAAACTCCCCACGGAGGAGAGGGTCCAACCACGTCCTCTTCTGTTCCTCACTGCCATATAAGTAAAGGACCTCCATATTGCCTGGGGCAGAGAATAATCATAGCTTAAATACCAGGGGTTCCCCCTTCATACATATATACTGACCTGTGTCTGGTGCACTGCAGTTGAATATTTCCGGTGAGAAAGGACATCTCCCCATCTCTTCGGCCATGGGGGCATACTCCATCTGAGTGAACCCAGACGCGCCTGGTAAAAACAGGTTCCAGAGACCAGCTTGACGAGCTTTTTTCTTCAGATCCTCGATCATGGGAGGTACTGTCCACATGGTGTCACTGTTGGACACGTGTTGGTAATATTCCTGGAGAAAGCAACAATCTGATTGGTCAGTTGGACACAATACAATTTGGTGCTGACCAGTTCCATAGGGTAGACATGTTCCTTCATGAACTCCTTGAGCTTCTGTAATGTTTCTTTAGCTCTGGATGAATAGTGGATGAAGTCCAGCACTGATGGAATACCTTCCTGCTCCCTATGAAGGGGTAAAGGGTCGTCAACAGCCAAAGCCATGCAATTGGTAAGGGGTCACCATAAATATCATGTAACCATAAAATCGATAAAGAAATTAACTTACTTGATGAAGGAGCAACCCCTTTCAGCTAGAGGGGAGACCATCACCTTGAAGCCCCTTGCCACAGAGCTGCTGGCATTACCCTTCATCCCCCTAGCATAAACACCCTGAGGACGTTTAGTAACAAAGGTCATATAACAGCTTGGTCTCCAAGTCAATTAATATGGAATGGAATGTTTATAAGTACACTTGAAGGTCTGCCACATTTATTTTGTTGATACTGGAAGAGGTTTGATGTAAGTTTAATGGGAATATCGTGGCATCATTGCTATGTCTTCACATAACATAAGGGTTGGAGTGATGTTTACACATCCAATAGGTATTACCATAACAGATACAACCTCCAAAAGAGAGGCTAGGTCCCGATTATTTGGAGGCTTCTGCCAGACCTGAGCGATGGAGGCCATTCTGAAACAGGAGAGGGCCTTGAAGAACCCCCAATGTGGGATGGGGTGTGGCAGTCGAGTGAGGGCAGAGTACAAGCGAGTGATGTCCTCCTCACTGGGAATCCCCTCCACGTCCTCCACTATCTTCCCAACTGCACCATGCAATCATGAGAGACATAGTATATACTGCCAGGGAGGAGCTTACAATTCTTCTAATTAGTGCCCACCTGAGTTGCCAGCAAGGATTACTTGTCCAGGCTTGATGAGGGAGAAGGTAGCAATATAAGCAAGGTCAGCTAGAGGGTGACCAATCGTACACAGTTCCCAGTCCAACACGGCCAGAACACGTGGCTGGGGAAGGGATCGAGAGAAGGGAGGGGATGGGAGGGGAGAGGGAGGGAGGGGGAGGGAGTGGATAGATAAGGGAAGTTAAAAGTTATAAGGAACTTTGGTACTCACCTCAGTGGGATGGAAGATAATGTTGTCAATCTTAAAGTCTCCATGTACAATACCTTCAGCAATATATCAATCTCCATAGTGATTACAGCCAGTAATTAAAGGGGCTTGATACATACTTGAGGGCTGGGTGCCATGAGGCATGTTCTGTGGGAGGGACTTCATTAAGTATTCCATATCAGGGTCTGCCTCGTCTCCCTTGAGAACTGCCTCGCGGTAATTATTGGACCAGACAGAGATCTATGAAATCAGCACAGTATTCAGTCCCGATTCCTGGATCTAGACTAGGATTCAGGCTTGTCTGTCTGTACCTGTCTCTGGGAGTATGCCCCCTTTCCTCCGAAGTCGTCCAATCCGATGTCCTTCCAGTCGAGTATGTGCAACTGGACTAGAGTGGTCACCATGGAAACTATAAGGGCGTGGCGTTCTGCTGGTGGGACTCCTGGGAACGTGGGATCACGAAAAACCCTTCCCTAGTAATATAGATAGTTTATTACAGAGATATACAGAGAGATTACAAAGAATGCACAGGAGAGATTACAAAGATATTTAGGGAGATTACAAAGATTCATACAGAGAGATTCCAGAGATATACAGAGAGATTCCAGAGATATATACAGTTGATTTAATAAGACTTGCAATAGATTTTTTTAGCATCCTACTACAATGTTATTACAGGTTACCACATTTCATTGATGTAATCAAGAGTTTGGTTAACCACTGGCTTCAAAAGTCCAGAACTCTGTTGCAAGTTTTACTAAATCAACTGTAATAGTTAGACAACAAGACCAAGGGATCTACCGTCTGTATAAACCCAAAGGCCCTGGGCTGTAGCGTCCCGAGCATAGCGAGGGCGCTACTAGGGGCCTGAGGGTTTATACAGACGGTAGATCCCGTTGGTCGAGGTGTCTAACTAATTTAGAACATGGCAATAACCTTGACAACCTAGCGCTATAGCTAGCTAGCTAGTTTCAAATACTCGGCGACTCACATACTCGGCGACTCACCATGCTTAGACTATTTGACGTGAACAACCGAGACATAACAGACGAGCTAGACTACTGTAACAACCCAAGCTGCCTCGGAGAACCTTGGTGTTCTGCGTGGGGCATTTGCAAGGCCCAAGAACCTACTGAACAAGCTATGGAACCAGAAACTAGGCATGGTCTGCAGTCAGAGTCTAGTGATGATAAGTTGAAGTCTTTACTGCAAATTGACCAATCAGATTGCAGGAATCAATTATTAATAGGATGATATGCTATTGATGATGCTATTATATTGTACTGCACACACACACAGCATGATAGATACACACTCAGCATTGAAGGCTTTTGTCAAATAGGGAGTGCATTCATGTACTGTAGACAGTACTTGGGAAAAGGTACCTTTTCGCTCAAAAATTCAAAATTGAGTTATTGGTATCATTTTAAAGCTCTTAATCTGGAGATGTACATGGCTTTTAAATCAAATTTATACACCACTTTGTTCCTACATTTTATATGTAGCTTGTAAACTTTACAAGAGTTTAACAGCTTTTAATGTTTTGCACGAAAAGGTACCTTTTCCCAAGTACTGTCACATATTGTACATTTTTAATCTTTGTCACCCAACAATGCTATTATGCCTCAGGCACGGGGTGAATATTATGTAGACTTACCTATGCCCTGAGAGGAGGTAAGTCTATATGTAGACAACTCCCAGTAAATAAGTGAATTAGTCTACCTCTAACTGACCAATCAGATTGCAGGAATCAATCAAGCCATGTTCTAAACAGAGAGATTACAGAGATATAAGCATACCTTCACATGCTCCATGATGTAAAATGGTGTGCCTATCACATTAGGGTCTTCACAGTATAGCATTGGTTTGGGGACTGGGAATCGGACTCCGTATAGAGCTGTGATCACACGAAACTCTCGATCCACCTGCAAGGGAGGGGGGATGGGTCCCTAAAGACATGCCACGCCCATCCACCTAATAGCCACGGTATACCTTACCCTGTGTGCACCAGGTAACAGCTTTCCAGGTGGTCTCCTTCTCAACACATACTCCTCTCCAGAAGTGGAGCTGCGCAGATAATAGGTGGGATTCGACTCACCAAACCTAGAGAACCAGAGAGGGGCAGCATAAGAACATGGCTAGGCTTCAAGACTTGAACTTCATATTTACATGTACTTCTGGACTTGCAGCTGACCAGCCTTGCAACTGAATCCAAGGAGCTTCCTCTCCAAGTGCAGCCTCAGCCGCTCAGCATCGAACTGCAGCCTCTCGGGGACTGGCACGATCTCCATTTAATAATGGCAGGTCACCTTTTTCCAGCTCCTTGCATGCAGAATATGGTGAAGGTCGAAGGTCAACTTTAATAATATTCATCGCCTCTAGCTCTGCAGCTGCGAGATTAGATTAATGATATTCATAGACTATTAACGCTCATTGCAAACATTCTTTCCGAGATCGTGGTTGTACCGGGTTTAGCACTCACCACCTGTGTCGTTTCGACTGGACACTGGGATCCGGAGCTAATACTGCTAAATCACACTCACTGAACGCCTAGAGAAGTAAGTTTTAGCTAAAAATCCGCTGTATTTGAATATGGTGCCAGTTGAGCACTATCAGATTCAGCTTGTACAAACAAGTTGTCGTATGAGGATAGGAATATTAAACATCGTCACAATGGAGTGTAGCAAGTGTTCTTTTAATTATGTAGGATGTGAAGGTAGTTCAATGGTTCAATAGTTGGAATATCGTATTAACTAGATCCCATGAGTATTTTCAAGTGATCACATTTCCATTCCAGCATCAGCTAGGATATAGCTATGGACTTAGTCCTGCTCCAATTGGCTAGCACATTGCAAGGAACTTGCCAGCTAGCTCAACAGCTAGAGGACCGCTTGTAAAATGAGAGAACTTATGTTTTTGTGAAAAGGAATCTAATTTGTACTGGAACACCTCAAAACAATAGACACTCAAAGGTGGTTGTTATTCCAGCTATTTCTCAGTGGAGCTACATTTTTGGCTATAATGACACGTAAAAAAAAAATAAATAACTGGTATTTTTCAATGCTGCAGTGGAAGAATACATTGATGAAGGATTCTTAGCAGCAGCCCAATAAGATTGATGTATCTAAAATTCATGTGTGCTCTTCCACTGAGGGCAAAAATTGAAGCTTCTTCAGCTCAATCTCTGCAATATTACTGACTGTAGTATTTTTAAAGTTGTACTCTCTCTATATGATTATACACATGCCAATTATGTCATTTAGTTGAATTTGGCCAATGGCCCCAGCCTTCTCTTCTTATTCGTCTATTAGATCAGTACCAGCTTTTAAGCCTATTAGTAACCAAATACCATTAATTTATATTTGGACTTGATTCTTCTTAAGTCGTAACAATGTGGCACAGCCCAGAGCCGAGTTGGGTCATGGTGACTGATGGAAATAAGTGTGCCCATTATCACATAAAGGAATCTCCGAACAAAACAAAACAAACGAGTTCGGCAAGAGAACAAGCTCTCCAACTGGCATCAGAAAGAATGAAACAGCCATAGTTCCTATTCATACTTTGTTCTTTCAGGACTCAGGATTTGATGTTGACCAGGAAAGAACGCTTGAGGCCATTCAGTATTATGGCTATTTGATGTTGACCAGGAAAGAACACTTGAGGCCATTCAGTATTATGGCTATTGCTAGGGCTATGGCTATTATTCATTCTTATAATAGTTATGACATTGTCTTATTTTTGGATTTGGAAAATTATAGTCGATGATTTTTTTTCTCTTGTATTGTGTGGCATATGTTATTGTTATTTTCTCTTTGATTGTATAGTCGTATGTTGTGATGTTGCTTCATCTTCAATGTCTGCTGCTGCTGCTCTGCTGGAGTTGTTCCTTCCAACGTGCTTCCTCTTCTCTGAACCTTGACCCCCTGTCCCCCACGGTCGTAAGCAGCGGCTTGGCCAGCTCCTCCATCGACTTTGGATGGGACCTGGCACAGCACACATCAAACAACGGACAAAAGAGGTCAGTTTACATCTCCATTGAATCTCTCTCTCTCTCTCTCTCTCTCTCTCTCTCTCTCTCTCTCTCTCTCTCTCTCTCTCTCTCTCTCTCTCTCTCTCTTATCCTCCTTTCCACGTACCCTCAGCTCCCTCCTCCCCCCCCCACAAAATTATTTTGCCCAGAGTACAGGGTTATCTTCCCTTCTTATATCTTCTGCTATGAGTCTTAAAGTTTAAAAGATTCTCCTCTCTCTGTATGGCTAGTGGAAAAACCATCCATAGAGTACATGGATGGCAAACTGAGCTAGCTGACCTACACTTAATGGGTTAATCAGATTGAACTGGTGCCCCTTCATAATCATGCATGGTCAGTGGGTGATAAAACACAAAGCAACAACCTCCCAGTTCACTATGATTCTACTCAACTCATGATAACTTACATGCAGCTGGGTGAATTCCCACTTCATGACTATGACATTGATGGTTGCTATGATAAAATACTTCACCCCTTCCACCCACCCTCCCAATGCAATATTTAGTAGTTCCTCCAATCTCTGGTCAGGGCATAGATGATGTTTTTGCATCAAAACCAATTCTGTCATGCCAACCACTGAATGCATGTAGAAGTCCAACACTTGTTTCCACTACTTCTCAACACTTCTCACTAGTTGTCAGGCATGAGTTCCTTCACTTTCCTGACACTTAACACTCATTCATGACCACTTACCCTTCACTTCAATGGATGAATGAAACTTTGAACTTGTGAAAAGGGTGTGTCAATCACTTTTTAGTTGTGGGGTTGTTGTTTTTTTTGTTGTTGCATCAAAATGCTCAATGAATCATCCTCAAGCTTATCTGAACACTTCTAATAGGCACATCATACCAGATGCCAATAACGACCATAGCAACGGATAGCAACCACGAAATCTCAAGTAAAGGTTTTAGTAGTTCTTCTATTTAGATTGGGTGAGGTGAATTAAGATCCCCGAGAATGTTCATTCCATGAACTCATAGTTCGTTGCCACTTGGGAGTAATTAACACAGAGTAAACTTGAAACTTCCAAACAATGACACTTGGGACCCATTATTTTGTCCTTAGTACATAGAGAGCTTGACATGTCCTCTCTTTGGTGGAGTGTATATACAGTTCTTTTTATAGATTGTCCTTTGTTGAGAGGTTTGTCCTCTTGGCAGGATCGAGGGTTTTCTATTATCGTCCGGACATGATTTATATCTAATTAGCAGTGAAGAATTGGTTGGACAAAGGCCCAAATTGACCCTGAAAATGTCCTGTGTTTGTGAGCCCTGACAGTCTACATAATCTCACACTCACACTTATATAAACTTTCACTGTCTCTAGGAAGGCTCCCTCCTGTCCATACCTTATAGCACCTTATTGAGGTCGGCAGATGAGGATCGAGAGATCTTTCACTAAAAGCTACGACTTAGCTATACCTAGACTAAGTCATAACTCTTAGATTGAGGTAACTATAGCAACTGGTATGTTCCAATAACACGGATGGTTAAGTTTTGACTTCCCTACCCTTCAAGACCTCCCATGCTATACATAGTAATGTGGTACCTACCATCTGTGGACAGTGTGAGGAGAGTGCATAGCTGTGGTTAAGTTTGTGTTGGGGATAAAGTGACTCTGAACTTGTCAACTATACCCTTTGGCATGCAAAGATCAGTGAGATCACAAATCTTCCAATCATAATGTGATTTGTGCCTGACAGGCACCTTCACAAGGATTCCAATGCACTTGTAATGAGCCATATTATATAAGTACTTTGATACGAGAAACATATCATGTGGATATTTCCCATCCCTGTCTCCATTACGTGATAACACAGCATTGCTCCATATCATATTGTACTGGATACTTTAAACAGATCAATCTTGAGTTGTTTTTCACGTGTATGAACACATCTCCATTACATGATAGTGAAGCATTGCTATATCCTACCCGATACAATCCTGATGTGATGATACGGAGCAATGGAGCAAAGCCATGGGGAGCAGTTGTTTTTCATGTGTATGAACACATCTCCATTACATGATAGTGAAGCAATGCTATCCTACCTGATACAATCCTGATGTGATGATACCACACTCCACATTGCTCCCCATTGCTCAGTATCATCACATCAGGAGCTCCACACTCCACATTGCTCCCCATTGTTCTATATCATCACATCAGGAGCTCCGCATTGCTCCCCATTACTCTGAGCTCCTCCTGATGTGATGATACAGAACAATGGGGAGCAATGTGGAGCTCCTGATGTGATGATACAGAGCAATGGGGAGCAATGGGGAGTGTGGAGCTCCTGATGTGATGATACAGAACAATGGGGAGCAATGTGGAGCTCCTGATGTGATGATACAGAGCAATGGGGAGCAATGGGGAGTGTGGAGCTCCTGATGTGATGATACAGAACAATGGGGAGCAATGTGGAGCTCCTGATGTGATGATACAGAGCAATGGGGAGCAATGGGGAGTGTGGAGCTCCTGATGTGATGATACAGAACAATGGGGAGCAATGTGGAGCTCCTGATGTATATAATGATCACTATTTGGTAAAAGGTAATGTGATTAACTTTCCCCTGTTTTGTTGAACATGACCACATCAACAACAACTGAAAATTTCCCAATTTACAGGTAGCCAGCCAAGCATTGCTCCCCATTGCTCTGTATCATCACAAGTAAATAAGCTGAAACATAACAGAAAATAATTATTAGCTAAACATGAAAATTGTGAACATGAATTATTACCTAATATGTAAGGTATGGCATGGATTAGCGCCCTGTTCTTAATTATCAGTGGATTCTCAAACTTTCCAGTTGTGTTGGGACTTAGAAAAGCGTGGAATTTATTATTATTAGTTTGTTCTGCTCTTTTTCTACTAGTGTCCTAGTGAGCACGCCCAGAGCAAATGGCTCTTCTCTGAGAGAGGGTGGGGTCTACAGCTGTCCCTTTGACAACCGTGAGACTTGCCAATTCCAGCCCCAATTCCAAGACAGAACTGGTGAGACACAAGGACCCACTGTTGTTGTTGTTGTTGTTGTTGTTGTTGTTGTTGTTGTTGTTGTTGTATGCATGGAATTGTTTCTTACATTGATTTATAGTTTCCATGCTCGATCCATTTGGAGATGATACAGGACTGTCCAGGAACGATGTCTCCTTTGAAGGACAGTTGATGGGATTTTCCCTCCGATCTCTCCCTGATAGGACTGTTATTGTGAGTCAACTTGGTCCATGTGTGCCAAGATAATCCTTCGGTTGTTACACCCAGTGAAGGGTGAAAAATAGTGGACAGTTTAAAGTACGAATCACATCAAACATGGGTATATGATTTCCACCAGTGCTAAAACTGTTGTACTGGAATGGTCCAGAATCACCCACGAAATTAGTTAGGGGTGGGGACCCTGAGTTTGGGGCCACGGGGACCCTAAGTTCAGGGCCTGAGTTTGAGGCTAGGTGAGACATAGATCACAGATCACAGAAAAAATTCTCAAGTATCTTGACCAAGAACTAAAATCGTTCACCTTAAGAGCAATGTATTCATGTCTGCTGTCTTTTTGCTGAAGGCATGTGCTCCACTCTACGTTGACTCTGTTTTGGAACGAGTGACGGTGGGCGGCATCAACTACTTCATAGGAGCCGTAAATGGACGCTGCATTGTCCTCTCTTCAAACCTCAGTTCCACCGTCTTTCAAGCATACTCAGGTCTGATTCCAAATCCTCATTCCACTACATAATCCACACTAAAAAATTTCATTTGACAATCTTGGTTCCAAATTTCATTCTGTGTACTATTTCCCTGAGTCTGATTCTCAAACTTCTTTCCACTAACGTTGTTATTCCTTTGCATATTGGATCCAGAGAGCGTAGGGGAATTATTTCTTGGTGGATTGGATGCTGCTTTAATACAACCTGTAAGTTTATTTAATCACGTGATAGGTCACATGATTAGTCACATGATTCGGTGAGAATGGTAGTCATCTGGGAAAAGTGTACACCTGGAGCAAAAGTTTTGGTTCTAAATTTATTTAGCATGACGACATCAATTCTCAAACTTCACCAAGTGGTCCAATTTTTATCACATCATATTATCTCTGTCTCTTTAGTTGAATGTCGCTGAGCAGCTTTTAGTGATTTCCAATTCATTTGGTGGAGAAAGTAAGTTTTACCTCATTCTCATTCCACCATTCCCAACCCTATTATTTCCATTCCCAACCCTATTATTTCCATTCCCAACCCTATTATTTCCATTCCCAAACCTATAATTTCCATTCTCAACCCCAGATCCACGTGAAGGACAGATCAATCTTGCTTCCATCTCACAATCAATGGAAGTTGGGCAGTCAGCCACCAACACAGTTCCCCTCGATGCCCTCCTTGGCTTCCACATGGAGACGGGACGATTTACAATGACAGCACCCCGTATGTAAAACATGATTTGTGGGAGCACTTACTGTACAACAAGAAATTTTGTGGGGGGAAATTTTTAAAATATGGGAATTCATAATCTTTGTAAAACATCCTGAAATCTTACATGATTCACTAAAACTGGCCAAACTTCAGCTTCAATGCAAGACAACACAAATTTCTGTGGTTAACTAAATCACCCTACGAATAGTTGTTTTTTGTTTTTGTTTTTGTTGTTTTTGTTTTTGTTTTTTGTTTTTTTTGGTCCAAGGATTGTTTTTACACTTTAAGGTACACATGTATTCAGAGTGGATTTCAGAGTCAGTTCTCTATTGTTAGTATGGTTAAGTCACACTCTGTTTCTTGTCCTGCAGAAATAGCAACCAGTTCCCCACGAAGCCTGGATCATCGTGGAAAGGTATGTGCTGTTCTTTCAATCGTATGTCACATGCTGATCACATGATAATCACGCCATTCAGGTTGATATTTGGAGAGTGGTACGGTCATCAGCTCAAAATCTGCAAGTGTCTGTGGAAGTTGTCCACACGCTTGAAGGAGAAGAGGTAGAAGTAATTTCATCATCTACTAACTTTTCCTCTATCAATATCATTTCTTTTATTTTTAGGTCAACGGTTACTTTGGCTACGACTTTGCAGTCCTTGCTCTCAGAGAAGACGGGTAAAGCCCTAGCCCTACCCCTAGCCCCTAGCCCTAGTCCTCCCCCTAGCCCTAGCCCTAGCCCTAGCCCTAGTAGCTCGGTGTAGTGATCCTTATTAACCCCCAAAAATGGGCCCTGGAGTTTGCCAGGAAATCACAAAGATAATACATATCTATGCATTTAGGTTGGAGAGTTTGGTCGTGGGTTGTCCACTGTGTGACCGGGAGAGGGGGCGTGTTTACGTCTATGCCAACACTGGTTCCATGACCACACCTGTAAGTTCATCCAGTGAGGGGGGGGGGGGAGGGGAGGGGGAGGGAGTAGTCAGCCAGCACTGAATTACTAGTTACCCCACAAACCTCCTTTACTATTGTCTTGTCTTGTCTTGTCTTGCATAGTTTTTTGTGCGCTCAGTGTTGGATGCTCCTGGGGAAGGGAGGGGGCGTTTTGGTTTGACCGTGGAGAATATAGGAGACATAGATCTAGATGGACTCCCTGATGTTGCCGTGGGTGCACCTTTCCAAGGAAGGGGTGTGGTCTACATCTATCGAGGAAGCGAGACTGGAGTGGTCTCCAAAGATTATCAGGTACTAGTCATGTGATTAGCATGTGATTTTATATCATGTGACTTTCACTCATTATAGACCATTCCTGCTCTTGACGGTACTAGAGTCTTTGGCTTCTCTCTCTCCGGGGGTCTCGACATTGACAACAATAGCTACCCCGATATCACCGTGGGTGACCTGCAGGGTGGGCGTGTCACCTCATTCAGGAGCAGCCCTGTGGTTAACGTGACAGTGACAGTTAAGGACAGGAAGGAGGTCTTGGATCTCGTAGGAAATTCCGATCGCCTCTGCCCGCACCCAAATAACATAACTCTGCATTGGTGAGCGCTAAGTAGATTGAGTGTGTTATGGCTGTCTCTTTCTGCATGAGAACACAGCTAGCCAGTGGAACTTCCGATAACTAAAGGAAGTTCCAAAAGAATCTCCCAATCAAGGCACAATCTAAAGTACCATAGCTATGGGAACATAGTACCATAGCTATGCTGGGTCCCAAGTGTGTCCATTATTCTGATGTTCCGTTGTTGCACTTTCAGTTTCAACATCACACCGTGTTTCTACTATGAACCTAAAAATGCAATGGTTCCAAAATTTGGTAAGAAGTTTATCATTATCAATATTGTGCATAATGTTCCCTTTGAAGTATCGAAATTTTCAAATTTGCCATTTAAAGCGTCCATTTGCTAAAAGACGAACAATCCACAAGTGAACATTCCTCAGGATGTTCTACCTTCTACTTCTTTTTTTATGTTCCTCCTCCTCTGCAGCTATCAACTACTCCATCGTTGTTGACGAGGAGAAGTCTCGTGTGAGGCTGTATACGCTCCTCCCTGGGGGTGAGATTCAATTCAGTGAGAGTAGGTATTCAAAGGTCCTTAATCTAACCGGCTCTGGCAGTGAGAACACTATTTGTGGAGAGACTTTGACCTTTGCACTCAATGTAAGTCAACAATTGTAATAATTAAGGAAGTTAGCTTAATGTCTTGCCACAAAGTCTAATTATAATAATTGACAGGGAAATCCCTGGTAGAAATTTTAATAATGATCATTCGACTTTCTTAAATCAGACCCTTATCCTATATGACGTGTCTTCTCTCTCTCTCTCTCTCTCTCTCTCTCTCTCTCTCTCTCTCTCTCTCTCTCTCTCTCTCTCTCTCTCTCTCTCTCTCTCTCTCTCTCTCTATATATATATATATCTCTACTCTTCCTTGACAACCCTAAAATTCAGTACGATGAGAATTAAACTCTAAGCAACTGTAGTCATAGCATTTTATGGCCTCTACACACTCAGTGCTGCCACCTACCTGTGAAGTTAACTACACACCTTAGAAACATACATGGAGACATGTTTATGTGTTATAGAATGTTGTAGTCTCACATTACTTCCCCTCTATGCCTTGTTCACAAACCACTGAAACTTTTACTGATAGTCCGAAGTAAAAAAGTTTAGCCTGAGACATTCAAGTAGAACCTATACTGATGTGAAAGACTAGGACAAACCTTTCAATCTAAATGTACCTTTGTAATACAAAAATTGAAAATAACCTCCGAAAGAGGACAAACTTCAATCTTTGTACAGTTATGCACTTTAACGATGCAAAATAACCTCTGAAGGGGGCCAATTAACCTGAAGGGGGGCCAATTAACCTGAAGGGGGGCCAATTAACCTGAAGGGGGACAATTAACCTGAAGGGGGACAATTAACCTGAAGGGGGACAATTAACCTGAAAGGGACAACCTCTTTGCATCAAAGGATGTGATCCCAAGAGTGTCCATTATTTGGAGGTTCCACTGACACAGCTATAATTATATTGTCATTGTCTTTCCATCACAGGAAGACCTCGTTGATCCTAGTCCTATCCCGGTTACCCTCAGTGTCGACGATGCTCCAGAACCACTTGCACTGGAACCGGAACCAGCCTTGGAGCATTTCGGATCCCCGCTCCATCCTGTCTTGATGAAATACATTAGAGGGGACACCCCTGCACCTATCACACTTAATTACCTGGTAACCAAATTAGAGGGGACACCCCTGCACCTATACCCTTAATTACCTGGTAACCAAATTAGAGGGGGCACCCCTGCACCTATACCTGGTAACCAAATTAGAGGGGATACCCCTGCACCTATACCCTTAATTACCTGGTAACCAAATAAGAGGGACACCCTAACCAAGTCGTATGGCCTTCCATACAGGGATAATTATGATGGCGCTGGCCGGGGGCTAGGGGGGGGGGGGGTAGGGGCTCAACTTAATGTCTGATATTTATCCAATCCCTCTAATGATTGCAGGTTGACTTGGAACAGAACTGCAGCTCTGGAAACCCGAGCATTTGTGAGGGAGATTTAACTCTCACAGTCAGTGACCTGTAAGTATGAGCAATTAAGCTATCTATTTGTTTACTTGTTTGTTTGTTTGTTGTTTATTTGTTTGTTTGTTTGTTTGTTTGTTTGTTCTGTGATTACTGTTTCTCTCATAGTTTGAACACCAGCAAGATGGTGGATGGACGATTGGTTCTTGCAGTGTCCAATGAATTTGGCTATGAGATCAGAGTGACCAACGTTGCCACTGAACCATCCTTCAACCCGACACTTCTCATCCAGCTCCCTCTAAATACCAGAGTATCTAGGACGGTAAAGAGTTAAATAAGTATTTCCTCCAGCCGCTAGATATTACTCTTAACCCTGTTGATTAAGTGACTTAACCCTGTTTTTTAACCCTGTTGATTAAGCTGTTGAGTGTCTTAACCCCATGCAACCTCTTGTTAGCAACATTGATTTAACCCTCAAATTAACCCAAATACATTTAGGAGCCGCCAGTGCTATGCAATTCTCGCAACAACGAGACAGGTGGTACCGTCTCAGCTGAGTGTGTTGTGACCAATCTCCTGCCCTCAAACCGAACCTTCACCTTGCGGACTTTCTTTGCTGTGACAGACACGACTGCTCTCTTGGAGCAGAGGCAATTGGACATCAGAATCGCTGTCAGGGATGGGGGGAGCAGGTTGGTATCACTGGTCAAGAATCTCATTGTTCCCCTCGAAGCTGTGGGAGGTCTCACACTCAGTTCAAGGTAAGGATTGGATAGCGAGTAATGTGGAGCTTCCCCTCCTCCTTTCCCCCTCACCTTCCCTCACCTCCCCTCCTCCCCTCCCCTCCCCTCCCCTCCTCCCTCCTTCCCTCCTCCCTCCCCTCCCCTCCCCTCCTCCCTCCCCTCCCCTCCCCTCCTCCTCCCTCCCCCTCCCCTCCTTCCCTCCTCCCTCCTTCCCTCCCCTCCCCTTCCCTCCTCCCTCCTTCCGGGCCCTCCCCCTCCCCTCCCCTCCCCTCCTCCTTCCCTCCCCCTCCCCTCCTTCCCTCCTCCCTCCTTCTCCATAACACTTTGAGATATCCCCCCCCCCCACCCCCACACACAGAGTGGCCAGTGTGGAGTACAAGGCCTTTAGGAGTGCCGTCATCTTCCCAAACAAGTCTGCCCTGACCCTGACCCAGGTCGGACCTCGGGTTGTTGTACGAGTCATTGCACAGAACAATCGAGACAGTTCCTCGGGTACCACCTTCCCCCGCTCCACCGTTCGCATTTACTTTCCCGTCCAGGCCCTCGGGAGCAGTGGGAGGGTGCGGTCAAGTCAAGGGGTACCCCTCCTCATCCCCTTGTCTGTGCTCACTTCGAGGAGCTCAGACAGTGTCAACTGTAGTCACTACAACGCCATTCCACCAGGACTGGTAAGGTGTCATCATTCCTACAGGCCCCAGAGGCAACAATAGATAACCTATGTACAGTACAACCTCTGAATAATGGACACACTTGGGACTTTCGTCCTGTAGAGAGGTTGGAGGTTATCACTTTCGTTGAGAGATTTGTCCTTTTTTGGAGTGTCTGTTAATCAGAGGTTCTTTGGACTGGAATCGGTCGCAGGTGCAACGTTTCTAACTTTCTCTTGCTATATTATATTACATTCAGTCTCCTGCCCAGCGACCCGTTGACTTCATTCGTGCATGGGGTGGTGCCCCTCCTGCCCGGAACCCCGAGTGCGAGAGTGAAGGGAAATACGAGTGTGGGGTTATCATCTGCATCATCACTGACCTTCACCCTCTCCCTGAACCTCCCACTGAAATAACCCTCTTCTCTCGTCTCTATGTAAGCTTGTTATGATGAATTTTCTGGCCAATGGCTGAGCAATTTTCAATGCTTTTCATGTATTGTGGAGTACTTTACTTACGGTGTATTCTCTTGTTCTGCAGAGTCCTAGCATTAGCACGAGGAAAGAGGTGGTTAAGGTGTATTCCAGCATCACTACAGACACACCTCTCCCGAGAATAGAGGACGATAGGTTTGTTGTCACTCCATCCTCTCTCTCCTCTTGCTACCACATGTTGTACCCCACTAGTCCTTCCTCCCTTTCCCTCCTCCCGCCCAACCTACCACCCTGCCCAACTTACCACCCTCCCTCCCCACTTCCTTTTAACCTTCTTTCCCTTCTTTCCTACCCAGTGTGACCAACACCACAGTGATGTTCACCTTGGCCCCAGGTCCCCAGGAGAGGCAGCGTGTCTGTGTCGACTACTGGGTGGTGGTCGTATCTGTGGTCATCGGCATTTCTTTCCTGCTCATCATTGTCGCCATAGTAGCATCGGTCAGTACATAGTCATAATTATTTTTCAGAGGTCAGAGGTCATACTGTGAATTTTGAATTTAGAGTAGAGATCGATCGATAGTTCATTTAAAGCAAGTTCATTTAGAGCAAGTTCATTTAAAACAAGTTCATTTAGAGCAAGTTCATTTAGAGCAAGTTCGACAGGGTTTGGTCCTGAAGCTGAAACTTAGAAATCGTTTAAAAATGGTTCTGTCTAAAGTTCTTATAACTATTTTAGTGTGTTCTCATCCGACGGTGTTACAAGAAGAGACAGGAGGAACAACATGATGGAACTGAAGGTATCGACAATGAGATGATGACGTTCCAACGCCGAGCAGTCCCGCCCATCCCTGGTCTGACCAATGGCGCTGCTGCCCCACTCCCGTCACCCTCTAGGAAGAACCAGGGAGGAGGCTTGGAAGATCATGGACTGGATAAGGATCTGGAGAAAATGCACGAAGCAGAGGCTGAACTCCAAGAAGAGTTGAGAAGGATGGTAAGTCCTGAATTTCAAACGCCAACAGAGAGACCACACTCTGCTGGTGCTTAGAAGTAGCAAACCTACATTTCCTGTCAAGGTTGCTTATTAACAACATGCAGGCAGAGGCCAAAGCAGTTGATAAAGATGACCCCAGCATTCTGGACCCCAAATCTCCAGACTCCATCACTGACGCTAGATTCTCATACAAGGAGGATCTAGGGGGTCTCGGGCTCGACTCTAACTTATGTGGCACCGACTTGGGGGAAGGGACAGAGACTGATCTATAAACTCTCCATGTGTAGGAATATAAGATGCCATAATTTTCTTTCATTCTCATCATCTTTCTCTGTCTTCCATTCTTTTTTTTTTTACCCGTACATATTTCTCTTCTTCCCTCTCTCTTTCTTTTCTTTTAATGATCATGATGTCACAGAGCTTTCTTTGTGCAATAAAGACTGGCACAACGAGTTGTTGTCATTAGTTACAAACAAAATCATTACACAATATTAGTCATCATATAATTATACTCAAATTGATTGTAGAATAAAATTTTGATGCTTGGTTTATAGGATGGATGTATTATACTTAAGAGCATAAAAGGGAACTATACAGTGGAACCTCTAAATGCGGACACCTTCGGGACCAGCGAAAAGTGTCCTGATTAGAGAGGTGTCCCTATTTCAGGGGTTAAATTATACACATTTATATTGTGTTGGGACAAGAAAATGTGTCCTGATTAGAGAGGTGTCCCTATTTCAGGGGTTAAATTATACACATTTATATTGTGTTTGGACCAGTGAAAAGTGTCCTGATTAGAGAGGTGTCCCTATTTCAGGGGTTAAATTATACACATTTATATTGTGTTGGGACAAGAAAAAGTGTCCTGATTAGAGAGGTTTTTGCATTTCAGGGAGTCCACATTTAGGGGTTCCACTGTACACCTAAAGTACATTTAAGGACATCTATAATCATTTGTCTGATAAAAGGACACCCCAAAAGAAGACAAACCCCCTCAACCAAAAACTCCAAAAGAAGACAACCTTTCTACAAAGGATAAAAGGCTCTATTGGTAACGCTACTCAGATCTTCTTGAAACTGCAAGATGAACAAGTGAACAGAACATTCATTGAATGACATGAAAAAAAGAGCAACTCTTCCCTATCCACTGCAAGGTATGAAGTTTCTCGATTGCCTTTGTAAGATGATGACTAATGATATGTACATGTTACATTATTGTCATATGATGGTGATTTTGAGATTATGTGATGGTCATTTTCCCCCTGAGGGCGAGGTAGCCCTGGACCACGTCCTGGGGCAGTGTCCTCAGGATCTGAAACTCTTCCGTAGTGCTAAAGTAGATGCCAGTGAGAGGGTCGGTGTATTTTGCCTACATTGATTCAATAGAAGGGACACTGAGGGTCACAGCCTTGACAGAATAAAGCTGGTTATTCAGTGCCAAGTTATTAAGGATACTGGTATTGAATATCTATCTAAGCTTTGCTTTCTAATTCTGGACTTACGATAAACCCTGATAAATCAGAATATTTCTTGGCGGGTTTCAAAGAGGGTGGAGCATCAATGCTAGAATCTTAATAGAGAAATATTGAAACATAATGTATAATTGGAAGAGAAACACAAGAAGAGGATTGCGTACATGTGGGAGCATCAGGACTGACCCCCAGGGCCTTCTCTGCTGTCAAAATTTGCTTCAAGTTCTTCCATATCTTCTTCTTATTTGGTCCAGCAGATGAAAACTGAGTGGATAAAGATTTCACGTTTATAAAAATAAGAAATTAAGGACACCCAAGGAGCTTAACCCTCTGAAGCAAAGGGACACCTCAAAGTAATTAAATTTAAACTATGTAATGCTCCTACTCTTGTACTGCTGAATACCGTGAATTTGGGATTCTTGAAGGTTAAAGTCTGTCCAGAGTTTCCATTTCCATTACTGACACTGCCTGCATCACTACCCACAGACTGAGCTCTCTGCTGGCTGCCCTGTCGTGACTTCCCCCTCCCTTTGCTGCGTCCATTGGACTTGGTTTCACCTTCGGCTCCTGCTGACCCAGACACTTGAAGATCATTCTTATGGATATTCAATGACACAAGCAACTTTCTTCTCCCCCTAGAGCTTTCAATGGGAGATCTTGGGACTTCTTCATGCCTTCTCAGTGTTCTAGATCCCTTAGGAGATGGTTTTGAGTCTCTTCTTGATCTATTTGATGGTTTGGAGGCATCAATAGGGGCAGTTCTCTTGGATTTCTTTCTGGGTGGTTCCTCATGAAGAGTTAGGGTATCTGACTCTGACTGCTTTGCATTCCTCTTTCTTAGCCTCTTTTCTTCTGCCATCTACGGAGTCTGAAGCAGCGAAGCTACCGTTGCTCCACCTCACAATTCAGCTGGCAGGTTCGAGGTTCAAAGTCTAAAGGTTAAGTGAGGGAATTCCCCTCCCGTTTCCTAGGCAATACCGAGAGTTGAATGCCTCAAGTGCTGTTGCTATATCCACAGAGAGATGGGAGTACTTTGAGGAATCCTTTTGACGGGTGTAGCGATGAAGTCCAAGAGCGAGGCAGAGAGGGATCTACTCGTGGCATCCAGAAATGCCAGCGCCTATTTCGAAAGGTTCGATAAGTCTTTACTACAGCATGCAGCTGCCCATTACAATATAGACTGGCTACTCTCTGACAATGAAAATCTATGTCCCATTGATCTCCCGGGAGGGCTAATAAAGGATTTCAAGCCTCCCAGTGAAGCTGGGAAATACACTTTTCTGGTCCCCAAACCAGAGCCTCTCCAATCGAATCAGAGAAAACCGAAGCCTCTCGCTCTCCAAGAATTGCATCAAGTGATTCGAGAACTGGTTGAAGGCATATACATATTCAACCAGCTCCCTAGCATTTCATTAGAGCCAAACCATGACTGTAGCACTTCTTGTTCCATCCCGTCTGCTTATAATGATACTCTCATTGGACGAACGCTGCTCTCTCTGGATTACTTCATAAAGTCCTTGCTACACGGCACAATAGTTTCCAAGGCCGACAAGCTTGGTAAACTAGCTGAAAGTTGGAAGAGATTTCCTCCTGCACAATCGAGGAAAGAGTTTATAACTCATGGCATGACTACCATCCAAGACGATGAAGAATTGTATGATGCTTACGATGATATGAAAGTGCCTTTCATCCGCTACCCCCCTAAGTGTGTCAGTGAGGACTTAGCTAGCCATCAGCTTACCCACAGGTTCACAACAGGGGAGGAATATGAGAAAAATCAAGCTTATTTGAGCAGAAATCTATTTCTTAATCATCTTCATCAAGTGAGTATTGGCATGATGTTCCACCAGGAAAATATCTTCCAGAAAGATGGCATTTTTCTCCTTCATCCTTCCAGTGAGGTGGTTACTGCTGTCTTGGCCACAAGCAACGAAACGACAGATCCCTCACTTGATGTCCGCCTCCAGAAGTATCTGCAAGAGCAGCGTGAATTCATTTCCCGAAACCTACGCAAGAAACGTGACATCGCCCATTGCTTGGATCTTCTATCTTTCACCTCGTTCATGATTTATTTCTTAGTCACACTGAAGAAAAACAGGAAGATTGTGGAGCTCAACTCACTCCTCCCATCCAGACCGAAAGATGCAATGCGTACACTACGTGAACTACCACCGATTTACCCTACTTCTTCATCTCACTGGTCTCCATACCTTTACGAGGACAATTTCACAAATATGCAAGGAGGAATCAGCTTTTTGAAGACTCCACTTTCCTCTGAAGTGCTGGTCATCTCTGATGATGATATGGCAGCCATGCAGCAGATGACAGGTGGTGGGAATAAGTCCCAGACCTTTCCTTCCCTCTCTTCTTCCTCCACTTCTCACCAGGCATCACTAACCGATCTTTGTCCATCTTGCGAGGTGGGGGGAAAAGCATATTATATCATTCAATTTTCTGTTGAGACATTCTATTCCAAAACACCCAAATTGCCTCGCTGGGCTCATGCGATGATGTCTGAATTGAAGACTCAGTGCACACGTCTCCCCGTACTCAATGATGGAAGAATCCAGGATCTTCTCAAAAAGTCTCTCGGCCTTCGAAAAGCAGCAGCAATGAAGACAGTCAATGTTTCACTTCAAGCTAGCATTGAGAATGGTATACTCCCTGCAGTGTCTGCTCTACTCAAACGCTGCACGCAGACACGTCTGGGAAAAGTGGATGAGAACGGAATGACACTACTTCACTATGCAGCTGCCAATGCTCGCCCTGAAGTCATCTCTGCCCTGGTTATTGCTGGTTGCAATGTTAACCAGCCTGTCGATCCTCCTGATCAACCAAAATCGCCAACTCGAGTGCAAGCCATCCATCTAGCTGCAAAGTCTGGCAACTTTGATGCATTTTGTTGCCTAGAGAGATATGGAGCAGATACGTGTGCAGTAGATAATAAAGGTTGGGCTCCTGTTCATTATGCTGCTTATTACAACTCCCAGTCGATTCTCAGGCACCTCGTCACCAACTACTTGTCATATCTGGAGGTAGTGTGCAATACCAAGTTACGTGAAACTCCTATTCTCCTTGCATCCAAAAATGGTTGTTTCGATAGCTTCAAGTGTCTCGTTAAATTAGGAGCTGATCTTTCCGTGAGCACCAGCACAGGTTGCAACATCGTACATCTGGCTGCTCTGAATCACCACACCAACATTCTCAAGTATTTGATCGAAATAAACGACGAAAGGATAGATGTATGGAAGGTCCTCTCAGAGATGCTGAAGTCAGAAGAAGCTTATGCAATGGCTGCAGCAAGGAGTCTTGATTTTTTGACCCAATGGGGATTGGGTGGGAACAGTCACTTGTTGGAGCACAATGCTATCCACTCACTGGTGCAGCTCTTAAAACAAGATGAATCTATGCAATTACTAGCCCTCCAGGTCCTGGCTAATCTTTCCAATGTGGAGGAAATAAAAGCAGCACTGACTAGTGATGAAGCTATCCAGCATTTGGTGAGGCTTCTCACTTCTTTGAATGACAGAATCCAAGCCTGTAGCATCTTGGTGCTCAGTGACCTAGCCCTGCTACCAGATGCCCAGGCAGCAATAGCTTCAGCAGGAGCCATACCTCACTTAACCAAGCTCCTAAAATCAGAAATCGATGACGTGCAACTTTTCTCTTGTGCCTGTGTAGGAATTCTTGCTTTCGACAATCCCAAAAATCAGAACATGCTAGCAGATGCAAACGCAATCCCTATTCTCGTTTCTCTCTTGAGAGCTCCTCTCTCCTGTATCCAGTCATGTGCAGCAAGTGCACTGCAAACCGTAATGGAAAGAAATCGCAACAACCAGTTAACAGCTCTCGCTGAGCATGTCACTTCGCCTCTTATCATCCTCCTCAGATCAAAGGAAAGTCCACTTCACAAAAATGCAGCTAGAGCAATAGAAGCACTAGCAGAAAAATGCGAGGAAAGTCAACACGAGTTGCTTTCTGATACTGTTTGTATCAATCTATTGAAGAGAATGTTGAAGATGAGAGACCAGACTGTGAAAGTTGCTGGAGGGAGTGCGCTATGGGCTATTGCTGGGAAGTTGATTAGCAATAAGCGGTTGATAGCCACTCATATGGGACTTGAGTTGCTCGTGGATCTGCTGACTGTGCATAATCCAAAGCTGGACTATGTCTGTTCGGAAGCTTTGTGTTCGTTGGCTACAGAATTGGGAGACAATCAGAGTCGAATTGTCCAAGTGGGTGGAGTCAAGCCTTTGGTGGAGGTACTGACTTTGCCAATATCACAGAAAGTGTGTCTTAGTGTGATCAATTCACTTGCAGCACTTTGTATGAAACCCGCTTTAGTCCCAAACACCAACATCCAGAGAGCCATAGCATTCTGTCGCGGAATCGTGGTATTGTCATCGATTGTCTCTGGGATTGAAAATACAGAAGTAGTGAGAGTGAAAGCTGCTTGTTTACTGGCCAAACTTCTGCTAAATAACCCAGAAAATGATGCCATTTTGTCCAAGCACACTGATTTCTCTTTTTTGACAATCTTCCAGTTTTTTGCTTCATTGGATCCCAAGGTCCGCTTGCTTGCTGGGTATTGCTTGTCTGTCATGGCTTTTAACAATCCAAACAAATTGAAAAAGATGAGATCTTACGGCACTTTGAATATCTCTAATTTCATTCCTTTTCTCGAGAACAGTGATGATTATTATCGAGTGCAAGCAGCATTTCAAGTTGTGGTCCTTGCACAGCTTTTTACAGGAATTAGAGATGTTGATGCAGTTGTGAAGGGAATTAGGCTTCTGGTTCATCTCCTTTCGTCTGAAGTGGAGCGAACTAAAGTCTTGAGTGCTGGGTTTATAGCCAGCCTTGCTCGTACTGGGAGAGGAATACCGGGAGCTATAGTCATGGCTGGTGTGCTTGATCCTTTAATGGCTAATCTGGGCTCGGGAAACAGTCCAGTGATTGAGAGTACCTCCGTTGCCTTGGGATATCTCAGCTTTAACCCCGTGGCTTCTCGCTTAATGATTGGAATGTTTCGTGACCACCCTGAGCTCTTTTATGTCTTCAAAGACTATCTACCACTGATCGTCTACTCGCAAAAGTTTATTAGCGATTGGGAATACATCAAGATACCAGGTCTGCCCTCACTTAGGTAAGCAAGCCACTTCTTTGCTACGTATACAAATATACTTGCTATTTGATTTGTAGTTTACAGTGCAGAGGAGGTCCTTCTGTTGAGACTGGAAAACATACACCATCACTATCACGAGGTATAGGGAAATTTAGATATTCTTGTCTATTATTATAGGGGCTGGGGAGAGAGGGTTTTGTATAGTAGACTGAGGATTCTTTTCTATCCCTTTTATCCAGTGTCTAGATTTTCAACAAGAGGGCGCACCCCTTTAATCAGTATTCTGTCCACCACTACTAACACGACTGGCAACACATCCGACACTCGAGACCAGCTCTCACGTCTCTCCAGCCACACAACAGCAGCAGCTATGAGTCAGGGAAAACTCACAAACACCCAAATCGCTGCCTCATCCAACTCAATCCAACGGAAAAAATCTAATTTGAAACCTCCAGTGACATTCCAACCGATGTCCGATAATTTCCAGTCTGTGGGTTTGCTAATGAAACGGAAATTGTCTCTTCAACACATCCAACGGGAGGAGGCTCATTTGAAGGGGAAAGGGAAGCAGGGGTCTACCTTCAGGAGGCATAGGTCACAGACATTTGCATAATACGGATGGACACAAGTTGGTATTATACTTATGATATAAATACTTGGCATTAGCATGTTTGTAAACTTTATCCTTTATCACAACTAGCAAATCACCATTATTATAAAAGAGCAAGTCAAATTTTATAATTCCTGTTATAGACTGTATAGAAATCATATTAATAGCTTAGCAAAATTCTGTTTTTATCATTCCTAGTATTGCTATGTATGTATGCTCCTTATTGTAATGGCACTAGAACATTTTTGCAATTATCTGAAGGAATCAATAGTAATCAATATAGATGATGATGATGGTGGTGTGTTTAATTATGAACTACATAAATGCAATATTAAGTATTACAATAATCAATGACGGTAACGATGATGAAGTGATACTGTGAAAACAACAAAGATAACAACAACATCAACAACAACAACAACAAACTAAGAACAACAAAGTTATACCTCCACTGCGTTTGTGCTGCTAAGATTAACTATGGCATCTAAGATGTGAGGGTTATAAGTCGTCTTCTTCTTTGGGTTGCTAGGCTGCGTCGGATTGCCGGAACCATTGCTGCTCCCCCCAGGGGAGAGGAGGGGTGCAGTCTCGATCTCGTAGCTGGAACTGGATACAATGCTGTTTGTGGAGGGACTGTGTGTGGGTGGAGGACTTGGGGGCGGAGTGGAGAGGATACTCACATGAGAAGAACTCTGAGAACTCATCTGTTCTTTAACATCGTGCACTTTTATCGGATGGACTTCGCTCCCCCTCAAACATAAGCACGAATCTTGAGTCTCGATTCCAGATGTACTCTCTGTTATTGGAACAGAACTTGCACGAGTGTCTCTTGGTTCCAACATGGAATTAGTCGATTTTCTTCGCATTTTCATCACAGACTCTGCTGGTTGACCTGATGATTGTATTCGTCTGAATCCTGTACCACGTGGAAACATTCTTCCTTCGCTATTCATTGGAACGAGAATCCGATTTGGCCTAACTGCAGACGACCTGGTGGTTGGAATGGAATTGGGATCAGCCTGATACGCTAAAGCTGTCAAGATATGAGAATCGTCTACAACTCCAGATGCCTTGACTCTCTGCATCAGGTGTTTTGCTGGTATCATGTTGTAGTTGATAACATCCACAAATGGCTCGAAGATCTTCTTGATATCACTGTCAGTGTCATCGCTGTTGCAGTGACGTAAACACCAGTTATACGCCGACTCAAATTTTGTCACTTCAGATGCTGTCAACTCTTCACGTCCCAGGACAATTCTAACCACATGCTGAGGGAGTGTGGAAAAATCGCCCAGTTTCAAAACAGTCTCTGCATTTGCATCCACAAACTCAAACATCTTTTGGACCAGTATTTTGGTCGATTTAAACTGAATATATTTTTCTGCCGAGCTCAGCAGTGAACACACTGTATCTATGGTGATGCAGCGTTCCATGAAGTGTGTGCAAGCTTGTTTGAGGTCCTCGAGGCAGTAATGATCAGAAGCATTCATGAGACCAAGAAGAGTGCGAGCTTGAAGTGTGACGGAGCCGGTATGCAAGTAATCAATCAGTTGTTTGAAGACTTCAGGTTCGAAATCTTTAACAATGACAGTAGGTTGTCCTCTGAAGTCGTACTTCTCTATGTAACCATCTGAGGATCTGTACAGTTGTTGCTGTCTCTTCTTAATTCTCTTGCTAATCCCCACAACAGCTGTGTGGTCTGCGTACAACATCTTCCGGAAGATTCTGGATAAGGAGAGACAGTCAAAAATGGTGTCATGATACTTGCTCATATCTATGAATTAGCACTATTTGTAAAATCCTGGACTGCATATTAGTTGAACCTCTGCTTTGGTATAGGTGTAGAGAGAGATAGACTTATACACTCATATCTACAAAATTAATTAGCACTGTTCTCAAGAATCATAGATTATATCTTTGGTACAGGGTTGGATATTAGGAACCATTGCTTTGGTACAGGGTTGCATGCAAAGAGAGCAGACTGGGTGTTGTAACATTTACTCATATCTACAAATTTACAGGTTTGCAAACATCATTACTATTTTTCAAGGATTAGAGAACCTCTTTGGATAATAGGATCATCAGAGCCATTTGGTACAGGGTGACTGAATATTATAGGTATTTAGGATTGCAATGGAATCTCTCCATCCAATGTGGATACTAATGGGCCAGAAGAGAAAACTGTTCTGTGGTCAGAGAAGAGAGAGTGACACAGAAAAGTGTCCTAGAATGTATGTAGGTAAGAATTCACTTGAAATTGGAAACACGCAAACATCCTGTCACTGAACTTTTTTTTGCTGTCTCGGCAGAATTCAAACTATGTGATAGCAGATCGCATCTACAAGGAAGTGTGATCCACAAAACGAAATACGTAACCAATCCAATATCACCATGTTTGAATACAGAAAACACACGTACACAGAGGGTTACTACAACAGGTCACTTCCTTTTTAGGGATAGAAATTGTCCTGTTAATACACTAACTTCCGGCAATAGCTACAATGTTTACATTGTCCTGCAGAATCCATAGAAACATAAACAACCCAGATCACAAAGTCCACCAAGATGTGCGTCTAAAGCTTGACATATGCTAAAGGTTGTAATAACAGATGACACCCCGGAAGGTAAATCTCTCTCTCTCTCTCTCTCTCTCTCTCTCTCTCTCTCTCTCTCTCTCTCAATAAAGTAGTGCCTAAAAATTCAAATTCATGCTTCATTGATAATTGGTCACATGATCAATTTAACGTTACTGCTGGCGATGCAATCATAAAGGACAGATTTAATGACCCAAACATGACCCTTTAGGTCACGAAAACTAGCAAAATAACAAATGCATGACCTAACTAAGATTGCTGACAGGCAAAGCTACCATGTTCTAAAACATCCTCTTGTTCGTATAAGGATCACATGAAACACATCCAACAATCATAAATATCCCAATATCCTAAAATGGAGGGTCTTGTTTCCTTTGACGATATTTAATAGGTCAAGAAACCCTTCACCAGGGACATCATACATATGCTCCGGCCATTACTAAAAGAAAATACAATGCTAAACTCTTATGCATTTTCATAATGACAATCGAGACATATTGGTCTGTATAATGAAGATACCCTACGGTAGCTTATAACGAGACCTGTATTATCATAAAGTCACCCTATATGAATAACACTTAAAAAAGGAAATTACTTTATCAACAATGATGTCACCCTTACCTTATAAGGATAACACTAATCCCATCAACAACTACATTTCCTTTAGGGACATACCTTATAAGGATAAGGTCAACTACCAATCTAATCAGACCACCCTGTAATGAGACCACCAAGGCCACTGCCATGTCCGCAACAGAGGACAAATTTCTCAACAAATCTAAAAGTGCATACACGTACTCTATAAAAACCTCTATCAGTCTACAAAGGACAAAAGGCTGGGTCCCAAGTGCATGTATGAACGGAGACAAGCAGCCCAGGAACAATGTGCTACAAGGGGAAATGAGATGAGATTTAACCTTTACATGCATGTAGGAGGTGCTTCCAGTGTGAGTCAGAGGTCAATCAAGGAAGGAAGGAAGGAAGGAAGGAAGGAAATTGGGTGGAACATCAAAGGAGTTTGAAAGCTGACTCCTCTGACTGGGTCAAGGTTTATTAGTACCTAATTCATTATTACAAATGACATGTGGAAACTCGAAAATTCCCTTTCATTTCCTTTGATCAAGTACTATCAATGGAATCTTTCATTATCAATGCAATTGCTGATACTACTAACGACCCCAAAGTATCCACTTTGGATTTCTTCGGGCTTCCCTGCTGACTCCCCCATAATGATTTGATTGAAAAACAAGCAGGGAAAAAGGGAAGCTTGTTGACGTGGCCAGTTAAGTAGTAAGAACACACTCTGTTGGTTTCAGTTGGGACTTCAAAGGATTTGAACTGCAGACCATCAAGCGTACTGATAAGTAGCTTGGAAGAGATAGCTCTCTCTCTCTCTCTGTATGCTTATGGAGTCATTGAGCTGATTATTAGCACTTGTGAAAACAGTTATGTCAACACCTGTTTTATCAATTAGCACATTAGCCAGTGATAAATAGTGGAGCATTTAGCACTTGCTGAAAGATCACTTTGAGCAAGACATCGACATCTGGTCCATTGCATAATCTATCAGCAACCCTCACAAGCTCCCTGAGCCCCTCCCTGGCTACACCCTGACCCTCACAGTCTTAACAGTTAATTGATTTCTGTCTTACAGTTCTCATTTAGAGGGGGAGTCCCTAGGTCAATTCTCACTCTGGACCAGTCTTCAGGGGAGGGAGTGATTAGAGGACATTAATTATAAGGTCCCTCTAATAGAAGTGTTGATTAGAGGGGGGCAGAGGTTGAATAAAGGGGTCCCTCTATTATGTTGAGGGGGGTGTTGATTAAAGGGCCGGGGGCAGATTAGGAGGGGCAGGCTGGCAGGGGGGGGGGGGGGTTTGATTAGTGAGGAGGTCTTAGTTTCTATCCACTTCAGGGGATTCGATTATAGGGGTCTTCGTGGTACCTTATTTTCAAGCAATGGGATCCATGAAGAGGTAGCGGGATCACACACATGAAATAATCACCACAGCATGACCAGAAAGTAATTTCTGCAGTGGAATCATGGTCATTTTTTTCTAGCTCGGATTACATCTCGCATTACACCAGCGTCCTAAAAACAACAGTCTCAGTGATGACCTACTTGATCATCCATGAACTACAAACAGAAAATAATTCAGCCACAACCGACCGACCAGGAGTAATTAAGGAGTGATTAACCCACAGACCCTCTAATTATGGACTATAAGCTCCTGGACATCGTACCTGAGGACAGTTGGAATATTTTTGATCAGATAGAGAAAGGAAATGGGGTGAATGGGGGGAGGGGGAGAGGGAGGGGATATCCTGTGTGTGCGTGTCAGTTCAAGCATGCAGTGAGTGGTAGCCGATCAATGTGCTAATCTTGAAATGGTATCAAGTTTCATTCGTAGCTTTGTACATGGTACCCACTGCATACCCACTGGATACTCCATGACCACCCCCCATAATTGAGTTAATTTCAAGTCATTCTGAGAGGAATCTACTGGTACTACCAAAATCTCTCCTCCCCCACCAAAAACAACAACAACAATGTTAGGAAACATGAGTAGAGAAGTGTCCAATACCTTAATAATCATCTCAGCCAAAAGTAGAACCAATTATATTGTTGAGGTCACCATTCCAAAATTTAGATGACTGACTGACAGCCAGGACCACCTACATGGAGTGTCCAAACTCACCCAAATATGAACTTGATTTTTGAGTGCACCTGAGAACCTTTCTAGCTAGTTACCATCAAAAGCCATAAGCTAGGGTTCTACCCACCACACTGGCCATTTCGGCCACCAATCAGATCAGCAAATCACTTGCACATCATTTTCTACACAAGTTCAGTTTTATTCTAAATAATGGGTGTGGCCAAAGGAAATGGATAGACCAATTTGCAGGTCAGTTGTCACAAAAAAAGGTTCATCTCAATCAAGGAATTCAACACGCATGCGTGCAAATTGACGGCCTTTTTTTTGTGACAATTGACCTGCAAATCGGTGTAAGCCATGCTTCGTGCTCTAAGCCATGCTCTGCAGGTGTTCTTGGCAGTGCATAATAAAATGCGAGAGCTTTTGAAATTTGCATACAATCCAGTGAAGATATCCAACACTTTAGTGAACACTCTAAGAGGTGCCACAAATAAATCATCTCAATCTTCATTCCTGTCTCATTATTGAGTTAAAAAGAGTTAGCTAATATCCAACACAGTGAAAAGTGAGACGATACAAGCCCATTGGCTGTTTAATTAACACATGGTTGGATTAATTAAAGGTACAGTCAGCATAAATATTTAAGGACTTTTCACAAGTGGAGTTTTTAATTCAAACATAGCAAGTCTTTAAGAAGGTTGTCTTCATAGTGTAATGTTCTATGCGCCTTTTTAATTCAAAATCTGTATCCTTGATAAAAAGTTCAAAGTGCTCCTTATTAATAACATGGAGTTTTAATTGGGTACACATTATTGTTACTATGTTCCAGGGACATACGACTCCAGAGGGGTGCTATGTTTGTCCATAACAAACCACATTAGTCAGTAGTGGATTTATATCAGAGCTGTGAAAGTCATAACATGTTATTCCGCCAAAGAATAAACAATCACGTTCTACATTAGCCATACTCTTTTATTATGTAATAGAGAGCATATTCAATATTGTGTAGTACTTAATTTAAACTGTATTGTGCCAATTAGGACTGTTATGACCTTAATACATAGGGTAGAAACCATGTATTTAATCAACATAATTAAATTAGGCTTTACTTTTGATGGAATCATCCCATGGACTATCTCCACACTGAATAATTTTCAGCCCTAAGGCTACATACTAGCCAGTGGGTCATCAAGAGCTGAATTGTGAAGAAGTAGCCAACATCTGTTGAGTCGTTCATATTGAATGTAAATGGAGAAGCAGTTTGTCTTCAATACAGCTTTAAAAAAATAACCATCTATTCACTTTATGGTTCTTCAAGTTTACGAAAAAAATCTGTCATTCTGAAAATTATTGATAGATAGCATCATACCAGGTGGTAGGCCAGCAGTGTTTCCTAGTAAAAACACACACGCACGCACGCACGCACACACACACGTGCATGCACGTCAACTAATAAACAAACACACATACTCCTTCATCTTGAAGTCAAATATAAAGGCAAGCCAGTGATTGTTTAAAACCTTGGCAACAAGGGACCCATTATGGCCGATGCATTTCATACCCAAAGCCTTGTTTAGCAAAATTATCATGTCAATAAGAGTTTCTGATAGTGTTGCTATGGCCTTAGCGTTATAGGCCAAAGGTTATACAAAGGTATTGCGGTACTGATCTATGATATAATGATAATATTATCAGTCAAACAGGACCAATTTTGGGCCTGATATTTAAGCGTTCCTTTCAGTTACACACACACACACACAAACACACACACACAGACAAGAAGACACAAGCCAGAATACATGTGGTGGTCTGTTGTTGTTCAGTCACAGCTGCCCCCCTCATTATGGAGGAGCATGCCATCACTTATTCTACTACAGAATGACATTTCACAGTATGTATTTCTACAGACTTAAGATTTAATCAGTCAAGAGAAACAAAGTTCAGAGTCCAAATACCCTATTGATTCAGAAAGTGTACCTTGAAGTATAGCTGGGTCCTCCCCCTCACATTTCGTGGGGAAGAGTTTGAGGCCTCATTTTTGTGGTGGGAAGGGTACTAGCCTTAGTGGCAGGAAGAGGTATAGCCTCATAACCTGGCACCATTTTTTTTTCCAGCAGCAGGAAGAGTGTAGCCATATAACCTTTTGGGGTAGGAAGATCTTCATGGATCTGGCTCCATATATTTTGCTAGCAAGGAAGAGGGCAGGAAGAGGTGCAGATATATAGCTGTGGTGCTACCTAAACATAGCTCACTTAATAACCCACCACCACACAAGAATGGCTTTGCCCTTCCTTCTCACCTCACAAACCAATAGTATCCTCCCATTGCTTTTGATCAATTCCTCACATCCATTCTAGGGACTACCCTCATAACTATTGGAGTGGCAGGTGTACCCATTAAGCAAATGAATGGTGCATGCACTCGAAAAACAGGTTGACTGGCTTATGTACATCTAAAAAAGAAAGCACTCCAATAATATTTATGTACAAGATCAATCAACTAAAAGTACATTTTTCTATAGTGCTGGATTTTAAAGGAGAATAACCTCACTAGAGAGAATGGAATGGCCAGTTAATAATACGTCCCTTCATTCACAATTGAGTGCTTCCCTCCTTCATTCACAGGTGGCAGCTGCATTCACCATTATCTCACATCTCACACTCTGTTCCCTTCATTCAACAAGTGTTATCTCTATGATTCACAGGTTCTAATGTGTACCAATTTCTGCCATTCACAGGCATTACCTTCATGTATCTGAAGATGCTTATCCACACATGCTATACTTCACATGTGCTAAAGCTTATCCACACATGCTATACTTCACATGTGCTAAAGTACACTTAGTTTCTAGTTTCACTATCTCACCTGCTACGAGCAGCAAGAATAGCTCTCACTCCACAAACGGGCTGCCGATCCTCTCCAACCAAAAAAGTCACGTCGCAGAGCTCTGGCATAGTGGACAATGCCCTCAGGTCATCCGCTAAACTCTCCTTGTTGATGTACCTATTTCCCTTGTGGATCCCGCCTTCCGATTTATGGATCAGTCCATCGGGAGAGTCCAGATACACTCTGCCCTCAGAGGGAGAGTGACCGTTGAGATTGAGGGAGAATTTTTTGGGTTTTGATGCTGATCCCGGCGTGGAGGGGAGGACTGGGGGACTGGAACTACTGCCACTGCTGTGGGAGGAGTTTGTCACCATGGTAGTGAGGGACGAAGGGATGCTGGAGTTGCTGTTATGGGTGCTGTTGCCTGGAGACACAAGAAGGAGGGGGGTGGAGAAATGCTGGTCAGCATTGGGATTGAATAGACTTGATTGGTCAGGGGACCAATAGAGATTAACGTCTATCATATCCAGTTCAGTATCACTGAAGCTGGTCTGCGAAATTGCAGATGGTCTCCGCTGGAAATCCATCAATCAACAAAAGAAGCGAGCTTCTATATAATACTGAACTACTTTTGGTAGTCTAATTTCAGCAAGCAACAGTATAACTATGTTACTGGTAAAGTGCAGAGGGCACCTTATTCCTACACAGTTTTTTTCACAAAGACTTGATTTTCAATACTTCACAGATCAGTTTTCACTCCAAGTCCTTGTGGTGTAATTCACTAGAGAAATACCTGAAATAACTAATATTTCTAAAAGCTAGTTTCTATAGCTGGGCTAGTTAATTTCATTCAACAGTAGGTTGATTTCATTTAGCTAGTCTACTTCCAATTGTCCAGCTTGATACTTAGAGACACAATGTTTCGTTGTTTTTATGGAGTTGGTGCTGTATTATGTAGGGCCGTATTATTACACATGCTCAATTTGGGAAAGATAAACATTAAGAAGAAAACTGTAGGGTCTTAAAAGTAAACTGGAAATGCTTTCAATCAGATAAATAAGTCAAAGTGCTCTAATGTATTAATCACCATAGTTAGCTCACTGCACAGGCCACCCACATGGACCAATGTACTAATCAGGTGGGGGCTCTGATAGAGCAGAAATTAGGGAAAACTTGGTACTGAACTTCAGAAGAAGCCTTTGCACTTAGCTAGCTAGCTTGTTTACTCTAACAAACCAGCCACAAGCTTTGCAGTTAGGAGAGCTATACAGTTGCAAAGAGCGAGCTGGCTGTGGTCTAGTCTACTATAATACATTAATGAAAGCTTGGTTGCACACAGCTTAGCTTAGCTTACTTGGACTGGCTCCTGAATCACTTGACGCCATCTCGAGGGACTCACAACTTCCATTTCTCAGTAGAGACATTTCTGAAATGATCTATTCTGGAAACACTCGGTGGTAGAAGCTTTCAGTGGCGCTCCTTTTACTTTGAATGGTAAATAGTTATTAATAATACCTGCTATAAAATTTTTATGTACTACACGTATGTGGTTGAGGATCCGCCCCCAGCATGTTGCCAGGGGGGGGGGGGGGGGGGGGGGGTGTTAATGAATATTTAAATAGAGCGTGGGTGTTCACCGTTCGTCCAGCACTTCTTTTATGGTTTGCTTTTCTCTAGTGGCGCCTTATAAGAGTTTACAAACGAGCAGACCAATATGGCGAGGGGAGTTTAGTATAGTGAGTTTACTCTACTCTTTAAACAACCTTGTATTGGTGGTTACTCCAATTAATGCACACTAATAGTGTCTAGCCTGAGGACAGTCAACCTCACAACAATATGCTAGCTCAGCTACAAGCTAAGTTATTGAGCTGTTAGTCTAGACATAGTACTGGAGTCATTTATTAAGCACTGCTGCAGTAGCTAAAATAACAGTCGGTCAAAGTTTTAAAAGGACTGGCTAATCTTTCAGATTGACTAAAAGATAACCATTTGGATGGACTTTCATCATGTCCCACGCCAGTAAAGAATGAATAAACATGCTAGAAGCAACATTGCAAACAAAAAGTGTTCCATCTAAGACCTTCATGTTAGTCCCATTGTTTCTGACCCTCGACATAAACTCCATCGAGGTCGGGTTGTCCCACCACCCACTCATTTCACAAAGTGTCTGTATGTCTCACTCAGTGGAGCACTACAAGAAGAAACAGAGTCTCTTCTTTGAAGATCCTTGCAAGGCTAACGAGCTGCGGGTAACTGGTGCTGGTAAGGCACAAGACCTGTGTGCCAAAGTGGTCCATCTGATTAAGGTAATGTAGTGATTAATAGTATCATTAAAGGGGTACATAGTGAGATTACTGATATTACTACAGGGGTATGTGGTGATTGATGATAACATTAGAGGGGGTATGTGGAGAGGTATGTAATTGATGATATCATTAGAGGAGTATAATGGGGTATGTGGTGATTACTGGTATTGGTAGAGGGGTATTAACTGGATTGAGATGGAGAATTAATATGACTCGTATCTTGTATCTTGCAGGAGCATCCACAAGAAGGGATATTTCTGTCAGCCACTGGAAGCCATGTCAATAAAGCTGTAACAATCCTTGAACTCCTTAAAAAGAAATTGCCAGTAAGTTCAATGAATTTGCATGGCAATTTGAAATTTTGCTATGGAAGCTGTCGGTCATGTGTTATGTTATTCCAGCTGGGAAGGACAGTAAGTTCAGCGAATGTTAAATGCAAAGTTAATAGCACATTATTGTATAATCAACCGCCATGGAAGCTGTTGGTCGTGCATGCCAAAATGTCTGAGACTAAACTTCCAGATTTTTCTCTCTTTCTAATCATTTTACATAGCTAATTATGTGTCCAGTCAAGTCTTATCTAGAATTCATGTGTTTTTATATAGGGGGTTCAGCAGACCATCACACTGAAGTATGCCAGGTAGGGGAATGGAATATGTGTTCTTTGATTGGCTACTAGTTGGCTTCAAGTATCATGCTAGCTAGTTCTACTCTCTCTCTCTCTCTCTCGCTTGACAGTTTCCATTTTTAGAGTGGAGGATATTTGGGAGCCAGAGGTAGAAGGATTGGACAGGTATGCATTATATTATCAAATGGCCGGCATTTGAAACCCTTTACCAACTTAAGTAGTGTAGGCTTGGCCATTGCCAGTATGTACTATCTTTGATCACATGACTATCTTTGTATCTTCTTTACTATCTTTGATCATATGATTATCTTCTTTGATCACATGACTATCTTTGATTGCAGCATGAAAGTCACTCGCAAGATCCCCTCCATGTCTGTACACTTGATGGAATCGTCTGTGAAGAGTGCGGAATCGGTAGAACCCGAGGAACCTTCCCAGCCCTCTATCTCTAAGACAAGGAGGAGAAAACGAAACAAATCCAGCAGTCGTGATCAAGATAAACAGCAGCATGAATCAGGACAGACAGGATCACCAGGTCACTGTGAAGGCGACCTGAGTGAGATATCGGGTTTAAAGCTAGAAATGAAGGAGGAGCCAGTAAAAGGGCCAGGGCCAGGAAATGGACGTGTATGTGTCAGTAACGGTCAAAGGAGAGGTCAAGATGAAAGCCAAGAGAAGGGAAGTCAGAGAACAGATAGTAATGGAGCTGACTAACCTCATTCTCAATTTCTTTGTGTAATAATTATTATCATAATCATATACGATGATGACAAATAATGGTGGTGTGGTGAAGTAGCAAGGAGGAATTACAGAGTTGACACAATAGTTTACAGAGTTGACACAATAGTTTACAGAGTTTGACATAATAGTTTACAGAATAGTTTACAAGAAGTACAAATGAAGGCACTTATTCCTAATATGGTCCAGGTAATGGTGTCCTTATTAGGTGGGATAAAAAATATTGTTTAATAAGTCTTGTTGCTATGGAGACTGCCACTCCTCTGTGATCGATTCATCTCCTAAGGATTGTCCTGAGGGTGAAAGTCAAGAAAGTTTGAGTAAAAACAAGTTGATGTTGGGACCTGGTCCCATTGGTCCCAAGTTTGTACAAGTGGACCCCCAAAAGCAGCCAAACTCTACAGCCAACTGAATGGAACGAAATGACCTTTTCTATAACTGCCAAAAAGGGCCAACCTCTCTCTACAAAGGTCAAAAAACCTGTCCTGAACTTGGCTGTTGTTGGAAGGTTTCACTGTACAAAGTTTAATGATAATGAAGAAGACAAACCTCTCAACAAAGGACAATCTAAAAGTATGCAAAATAAACCTCCACCTCATCTACAAAGGATTTGTAGAGAATGGAAAAGATGGAGAGAATTTGACTTACTCTTGTCTGCGATGTGCTGCCGTCTCTCTTTGATGGCCATGGCTAGAGCTGTTGCCATTCCCATGTACGAGGATGAGTCTGGTTCCAGTTCCTGTTCCAGCTCATCCACACTGGAGGCATCACTTGTTTGAGGGGTCTAAACGAATAAACAATAAAGAAGAAACAAAATTATGATGAACATTCTGTATAGGAACGGACACACTTGGGGACCCAGCCTTTTGTAACAAAGGTACTTTTAGAAGAGAGATTTCTTTCAGAGGTTCATTGGGTAGTGTGACCTACTCACCTTTCTTAATACATTGTGGGGATTAGTGTCACGTATATCATCCATCAGCTGGTCAAATCTCTCCTCCATATCGCCCATCACCTTTGACCTTTCTATCGTTGTCTTAGAAGTCTTTCTTCCTCCCAGTGTGGGGCTGTCCTGTTGTGGTTGTTCCAGAGAAGTTGCTGACACCACCTGTTGTTGAAGTTGGGAGGATGATGATGTCATAGGTTGGTCGGGGAGATTCCCTGCTTGTTGAGGTAGCATTAGTGACGACATCATAGGTTGGCCGGGGAGATTCCCTGCTTGAGGTAGCATATGTGATGATGTCATAAGTTGGCCGGGGAAATCCCCTGCTTGTTGAGGTAGCACTTGTGATGATGTCATAGGTTGGCCAGGAACTTGATGGAGCACTGGCTGACTGTTGAATGTATTTCCTTTGAGCCCTGCTTGTAGCATCTGTGACGATGGGACTCCTGGCTGGCCAGTGGCTGGGGGGATCCCCATCTGAGGAAGGGTTCGTAATGACGTCATGGGTTGATCTGGAGCGGTCTGCTGCTGAAGCAGAAGCTGTTGGTTCTGGTTGAATGCTTGTCCCATTCCCATATTTAGCTGCGTGGCAGGATTTGCACCTGCAACCATTTGATTAGGAGTCATCTGATTCTGCATGAGGTTCATTCCCATTCCAACGGCATTGGGATTCATTCCCATAGGTACTCCCATTCCCATACCAGCAACATTCATTGCTTGTGGGTTCATTCCAGATCCAGATGCATTCATCATGGGATTCATTCCAACCCCCATGCCCATTCCAGCCGGATTCACGTTTTGCTGGGCTCCCATTCCCATTCCAAGCATCCCCATTCCAGGGACAGCAACACCAGGGTTCATAGCCAGAAGCTGCTGAAACTGCTGCTGCAGCTGGACCATTTGCTGCTGTATCACCTGTTGCTGTAGAAACTGGAGCTGCATCTGGACGTTGTCACTTTTCCCAGAATTGGAATCAGATCCTGACTTTGTTATGTGATTATCCCCATCCCTATGATTGGAACCGGAATGAGGTTCATGCCTCTCATCAGAATCTCTCCGACCAGCCTGTGCTCGCAACCGTGCACGTCTCTCCCTCATCTTCTCAAAAAGCTCATCCTTTTCTGAGTCTGCGTCATTTTCGCTGGCCCTGGATTGTTCTGATGCATGTTTTCTGCGGAAAAGCCCTCTGGGTTTGGTGCTGGGAACTGGAGGGGGTTTGGCACTCGGGACAGAAGGGGGTTTTGTGTTGGAACTGCTAAATCTGCTCCGTATGGCTTTGTTGAGTTGTGATGACTGGTTGGTGCCGTTGAGTAGATCGGTGAGAGATGGAGGAGGTGATACTGGAAGAGGAGGGGGAGGAGGCGTGTCTGTGTCCCTGTCTTCATTTGGTGGAGGTGTGAAAGGGGGAGGAGGGGGCGGGGGCGCATCTGTGTCCTGATCAGGTGGCAATGTGAGGGGAGGAGGTGGGGGAGGGGGCGTGTCTGTGTCTCGATCAGGTGGAGGTGTGAGAGGAGGAGAAGGAGGTGGGGGTGTGTCTGTGAGTCGATCTGGTGGAGGCGTAAGGGGAGGAGGAGGGGGCGTATCTGTGTCTCTTTCTTGTGGGATCTCTGTATCTTTGTCTTCATGTGTCAAAGGAAGAGGAAGAGGTGTGTCAGTGCTTTCTTCAGAAATGGGAGGGGCTGGAGCTGAGATGGAAGTGGGAGGGGCTTCTGTGGCTGGAGTGTCTGTGAACTGAGGTGGAGAAGGAAGGGCTGGGAAGGAGGTGGGTGGAGGAGGGGCAGGGGGTGTGGATGTAGCAGTGTGGGGAGGTGGTGACGGAGGAAGGGAGGAGGTGGTGGATGTAGTAGTGGGGGGAGGTGGTGACGGAGGAAGGGAGGAGGTGGTGGATGTAGCAGTGGGGGGAGGTGGTGACGGAGGAAGGGAGGAGGTGGTGGATGTAGCAGTGGGGGGAGGTGGTGACGGAGGAAGGGAGATGGTGGTGGAAGAAGAAGTGGGAGGTGGAGGAACAGGTTGTGATGATGACGATGTGCTTTCAACCAAGTCTCGTAGATCAGACACAACACTGTCCAGTTCATTCAAAGTAGCATCTCCCATTCTGTATCCACTCCCTTCTTCTTCTTCTTTTTCCTCCTCCTTTTCCTCTCGTGCTCCTTCCACACTGAGCGTGCTCACATCTGGTGCTTCCTCACTCCCCCTTCCAAGACCTGCTATGCCCCCTTCACTGGTCCCACCAAGCCATCCCACATGGATACTCCCACTTGTTGACTCTGTCACATCAGATACCACGGCAACCTCTAAAGACTTCTCCTCCACTTCTTCTTCCTTCATGACGACGTGGACAGGGGTGTCCTCCAAGTTACGCTTGACACTAATCAGAACGATACTCTCATCCAGGCCTTCCACAGATAGTGACGAGGACTTCAATCCTGACTCCTCCTCATCCTCCGCCGACGTTTCATCGCTGTCCTCCAGCTCCTGTGGAGGGAGGTACATACCTCCTTCACTCGACGAGAGAAAATTTCCACTGCCATCGGGAAAGTCATTGTCTTTCTTACTCAGTGGCTGGACATTCGTTGCTTCTGTATACATGTTTACATCAACACTGTTGTTGTTGTTATTGTTGTTACTATTGTTGTTGTTTGAGTTCAGGAGGAGTACTTGGGAGGCTGAGACAGGGGGAGGGGGAACTGGTCTCCGCTTCCCTGGACTTCTACTTGGACTTGATGATGACTTGGTGGGTGTGGTCTTCTTTAACCCTCGGTTAGGTAAACCCCTGTTCATTATGAAGCTATTATCATCTTCATCCGTTGATTGAATCTGAAAACCACCTTCCCTTGAAGTGTTACTATTTTCAGAATCGCTCATAGAATTATCACTGCTACGACCAGCAGAATCTAGTCTCGTTCCGGAACTAGAATGAGTCATCTCATCGTACTTCTCTTGAGGTGGTTCCAAATTCTCTTCAATGGAGAAATCAGTGGTGACAATTTCTTCCATGGAGCTGGAGAGAAGATCATCAATGTTTGTGAATTCGTTGCTCACAATGGTGGCGTTTAAGAGGCCACCACCAGGAGAGACGAGGGATAAGCTGGTAGAAGTTTGTTCTGAAAAGCTTTCTGATATGGCCGACTGCTTTGAAGGTGTTTCTGTCACATGAAAATCTCCCGGCTTCTTATCAGCTGATGTCAATGAAGGCTGTGTTCCTTGCTTCTCAGCTGACGCCAATGAAGGCTCTTCAGTTGCTGCTTGTAAAGATTCCAAGTTCCTGGTCATCTTCTCTTCCACGGTGGATACCTTTTCATCTTCTGCATGAGGTCCCTGTCCAGCTTTGTCTGCATTCTGCACTGGAAGAGCACCTTTCTGCTCGTTGGTGTCCTTTGGAGGAGGAGTTTTAACTCTGGATTTTTTCTTTTTCGTTTTGCTGCTGGGCTTTGGTGGAGTTGCGACATCTTTCTTCTTCTTTGTTTGAACTTTCACTTCACTCTCTGGACTAACCAATGATGAAGGTTTCGATTCTTTCTTAGTCTTATTTGAAGAGGGTGTGGTTTCCTGTGAGATGGGTGTGGCTTTAGGTGGTTCTTGAGGGGGTGGTGGGAGCTTGAATATTATAGGTCCCCCTAGTGATTTCCGAGCAGTACCTGGAGAGGGTTCGATGATCAGCATTTTCCCCCCATCATTCGTTTCCTTTATTTTAGTAGTGGCTGGATTCCGAGACTGGCTGGGAGACTCTGCCTCCTTCCTTTGCTGGCTTTGAGGGGACTGGCTGGGAGACTCTGCTTCTTTCCTCCGCTGGCTTTGAGGAGACTGGCTTGGAGACTCTGCCTCTTTCCTTCGCTGCCTTTTGGGTGATGGTTTTGACTCGATTGGTAAATCAGAAGGTGTTGGAGGTGATGGACCTAACCCATTCAACCCTTTTGGGCTGTCAGAGGATGACAGTTTCGACCCATCTGCCTCTTCCTGGTCTTCAGGTGAACCTTCTGGTTCATTTGAAAGATCAGGTGGTGGAGGTGGGGTCAATTCCACTTTGGGTGCTAAGATGGGTTTAGATTCCTCTTCGTGCTTGTCCTCCAGTATGGGTTGAATCTTCTTGAACTCCTTCTTTTCCTCCGAAGGAGTACCCCCAGTGGGCGTGGTCATGGGAGCAGAGGGGGGAGGCCGGGACGGAGCTTTACGTGACGGACGATTTCTCACCATTTTACCACTTGGACTCTCACCTTCAACAGCCTGAGATTTGGCAGGAAGTAGAGAAGTACTCTTACTCTTCTCCTTGATATTCAAAGTTCTCTCCCTGGTGTCTTCTACTTCTTTCTTCCCCGACTCTGTCATGACGTTCTTAGCAGTATCCACATGCTTGATCCGAGCAATGGTGTTCGCTTTCTTCAGCTGCCGTGGAGGGGGAGGGGCAGGGCCTTTGGGTTTTCGTTTCAGACTTGTAAATTTCTCCTCAGTGGGTGGTGTCTTGCTGGAGTCAACAACGTCTGATTCTTTCTTTTGGTTTCCACCACTGTCACTGGTTGGTGGGGCGGGAGGTTTTCCTCGAGGACGTTTGAGCTTGTCTTTCTCCAAGCTGCCATGACGAGTCTTTTCCTTGTCTTCATCCGCTTGCTCCTTCTTTCTCACCTTCATGGTAGCAAATCTAGGAGAAAAGAAACAATTAAGTCTCTCTCTCTCTCTCTCTCTCTCTCTCTCTCTCTCTCTCTCACACACACACACACACACACACACACACACACACACACTTTACACTGTCATTAAGTTCTCTCTCTCTCTCTCTCTCTCTCTCTCTCCTTTCTTACCTTCCACCTGCCTGCTTCTTCATGGCTGTGGTATTGGGACTCTCCATCCCCACCAGGTCTTGCTTGACGTGGGACTGTTGGGTCTCCTTCTCCCTACTTTCCTCTCCCTCAGCAGGTGTGGCCAAATCAGGTTCATCCAATCCCATGCTACCTTGCTTCACAATACCACCTTTCTGAGGTTTGCTTGAAACAGGAGGTGGGATTTTTGGTTTTTCCTTTTCCACTTCTTCAGTATTACCCTGTGCCGATAAGACCATCCCTCCTTTAGACGAGGGGGGTCCAGGGGCTGGCCTCATACGTGATTTCAAGCTCCCCTTAGAAGTGGTCGATCTCAGCGGCGAATCAGTGAGCCTTTTACGATCTGTTTCTTCACCAAATGTTGCCAATGCACTCCCAGTGGTTGCAACGTCATCACCACCAGGGGTTGTCCCCTTTTCCCTTATTGCAGGAGGCGTGTCCAATCCTTCGGATAAATCCTTGTCCTTCCTCTCTGCCATCTCTGCCGCCAATTCCTTCATGAAGTCCGGTTGAGTCCTCCTACGCTGGTTTGTAGGGAGAGGGGGAGGGGCATTCTTCTGGCCCAAGTGGGAGGGGCTTCCTTCGTCAGTGTCTGAATCGTTGGCCTTCTTTTTCCTGGTGCTCTTCTTGTGCTTGGACTTAGCAGGGGAAGGAGGCGTGTCCACCAAAGGGGATGTGTCACTTTCAGCTTGTGGTACTAGATTAGATATAGGAATAATGATACATACAGTAGGTAAAGGATCATCATACATATAAACTCAGTATCCTACCTTTTGAGATGATTCTGATGCTATTTATCTTGAGCTGCTGGAGGGTCTTTTGTGCCAAGCTCTCCTCCGTCACAGGGAGGTCAAACCTGTGGAGGGTGGGGTCGATGTTCCTCTTGCCGCAGATGTAGGCCAGGAGCTGTCCCATGGGGATGGAGGGGGCCACACGTACCACCGTCCGCTCCCCCTTAGGAAGTTCCACTTGTAGCAACATTTGCTGCACACATATAAATAAATAAATATTCCGACAGGACTTAGTGATTATCATGTTTCATTCTGGGCATGCTCAGTGTCATGACTACGGTCATTGTTGGTTACAATAAAGCTGTACCTGATCGGCTGTTGCTGTGGCAACAGGCTGCTTTATTTCTTCAACTGAATTCTGTTTAGCAAGTTTTGAATCTTTCTTGATGAGATGGACCTCGTACGTCTTTAGGTCACCAACAGTCATGGAAGGCTGGCATAGCAATGGTTGTCCATTGGCAGAGCTGGGAGGGAGGGCAACAGTATAGAGTGCCTGGTCCAGTTGTTTCTTCTGACACACAGACTTAAGAATCCGTTGCAGGGAAACACTAAAAACAAAGAGATGACATACTTAAGCACGAGTCACTCAACTTACACAAATCTATGACATACATCGATCTTTTAGGCTGCCCAAACATACTTCAATAGTAAATTAAGCTATTAGTCCAGTTACCATCACTGGAAGATGATAATGATGAATCTAGCAAGTCTGAAAAAGCTACACTAACTGTGTATTTCGTAGATTTAAGATTAACTGAAGTTGTGGCATAAGTTGACTCTTTTTATTATGTACATCAACCAGTGACCTCTGTGACCTCTCCATACATGGTGACACATGACTCAATTCAAAACAGGAATGGCATTAACTTCACCAGTCAATATAATGAATTAAATTTCATTGGTGACATCGAACTTAGTCTACACATGGGATCATTATATGTACTGCCCGTGCTACTAATGTTGATATTGTGACTTGACTGACGTGATTAGGTGAGTAAGGATTCAGTGAAGATATGTATGGCATTCCATTCAACAATTCAATGACGTTTTACCTTGTAGGGACCTTTAAGGCTGTCTCTTCCTTTCCCACGATCTGAACTTTGAGAACCACCGAACTTTCAACCTGTCGCATGACAGAAGGAACACATCACATTTGAGGAGACACAACAACACAACACACTCTTCAATCACAAAGTTCCTAAAGTTCTAGCTTGATTCTTTCCCATCTCTCCCTCCATTCTCCTCTTTAATCTGTCTGTGCTGAGTCAAAATTCCTAGCCTCTCTCTCTCTCTCTCTCCTAAAGTCCTAGATTGAATCTCTCTCTCTTCCCTCTTCGCTCTAAATATATCTGTACCTCTTTAATCTTGTCCGTACTGGAGGGGACGTGTGAAGAGTTTGTATTGGGAAGAGAAGTGGGCAGGGTTTTGGGTGTGGTGACAGGAGGAGGCGATATCTTTTTACTGACTGGATTTTTCTTGATGGTATCAATGGTGTCTCCAAACTGTAAGTAAAGAAGATTAAAATTAGCTCGCGTCCTTATCCGAGCATGCTCAGTTCAAGTATTGGGCTAGGGGGCTAGGGAGATTTCATACCTGTTTAGCAATCGTATCAGTTTTCACTCGTAGGCCAAAGGTCTCAATTTCTCCATCGTTTCCTTGGCATTGCCACTGAATAAAAGTTTCTTTTATCCGATACTTGAAACTAGTGTCAATACATTTCTCCCACGTCTGTGGCAGGAGGATCAGAGGAGAGAGAGGTGGAGAGAGGGAGGGAGGGAAGAATTACATTTAATTCATATTTTCCTAGCTGTGTGGGAATGTTTGAATGGTGGATGGGAAGAGTCAACAGGTTGTTTACACACAGAGCAACTCTACACCTTTAGATGTCTTTCCCAATTAGTCACTCACTGTTACTCACTGTTAGTTTAGAGAGCTGTAAGGCTCCCCTAGAAACAACTGATCATTTTATCAAGAGAATTAAGTTTAATGACTGAAACATCCAAATAGACACACTTGGACCCCATCTTTTTAGAGAGAGGCTGTCCTCTTTTAGAGGTGACACATATAAGAGTACAATGATAGTTTAGATGATCTTTTGTTGAGTTTCCATTGTGGACACACTTACTTAAGCTGGCCTAATTAGGGATATTGGCATACACAGTCTCTGAGTAAAATTGAAAAAGAAAAAAAAACTGTGCTTAAGTAATAGACTAAATCTTTGCTCTTGCGAATCAGTCATTTGATATTTTTTTCTCTATGCAAGTCAGTTTTAGGAATTATTAAGTTGTTTTCAAAAGAGGAGCAGTAAAATTTAAGATGTTTTCAAAAGAAAGTATGTTTCCTAGTTCTCCCAGCTACTGTTATCAGAAAGTTGCTGCCAGAAGTCGATTAACTAAAGTGTTCTCTGTCAGCTCCAAAAGAGTTTTTGGATGACTCTATTGAATTCTCATTAATAGGAGCATTCAAGCCATACATGTGCTATTGCATCCATGGTTACATTTACAGATGTTATTAAACACAAGGAGAATGTAGTTACTAAGCAGATGCTTTGAAGGCAAAACTTGTTGTATAGTCAAGACGTGACTTATTGTGACCACCTAGCTAATGCGTCAGGAATGAGTGGCCTGCTAAATTAGGGTGCCGTGCCGTGGGGACATGGCAGAGTGGACTGCTTATAGTAACTGGAATAGGTGCCGTGGGGACATGGCAGAATGGACTGCTTATAGTAACTGGAGTAAGTGACATGGCAGAATGACCTTATACTCCTTATAGAGACGAGATCACATTTCAGGGTGGTCTGACTAGAGTGTTAGATTTCAACATAAAGATTGTGTGTCTGCACTCTGATGTAATTAATCACCTGATCTTTCTTGGTGGTAGCGATCCACCAGGCTCCGCCCTTTCTCTGTTGCAAGTGGATGGTGACTTGTCCGGGGATGATAGGAGTCCAACTCTTAGTCTTGGCCTCCCCCTGAAACAGCTGCCCTACGAAAGACGTGCTATACACAGCAAAAAGGGGAGGGGAGGAGTTCAATTAATGAGGTGATAAGGGGAGGAGTTTGATTAGTGATAAGGGGAGGAGTGTGATTAGTGATAAGGGGAGGAATTTGAGGGGGAGGAGTTTGATTAGTGATAAGGGGAGGAGTTTGATAAGGGGAGGAATTTGATTAGCAATGAGGGGAGGAGATTGATTAGTAAAAGGGGGAGGAGTTTGATAAGAGGAGAAGTTTGAGCTCAAATGGAATCAATTTTGTGTTTAAATTGTATGGATAATGAACGAGTATCCATGAGATGGCAAATCATCAGTAGTTAACTCTGTCTGCCTGTCAGGGATGTTGAAATGATTTTCCGGGCTTTGTAATCAGATCACTATTAAGGCATAAGGTCTAGTGACTGGGAGTACCAGTAGTAGCTATAGGAAGTCCTGCAACAGTCAAAAAAATTCAATTGGAAGTTGTTTTCAAATTGAGATGGGAAGTTACTGACAGTGACCAGCTATGCTTCAACCAAAACTCACACATTCCTCACTTGGTCAATCCAGATGTTTTTAATTGACCTAGGAAGTTTGACCAGTAACACTTTAATACACACTCACTCAGTTAAGAAGCCAGGGAAGTTGACAGTGACATCTTAAGACTTTACACTTTCCTGGTTATAGGTCAGTTTAGGTTCACCCTTCATTAACTACAGAGAGGTGTGGTCCCGTGGGAGTGAAGTGTCCACCCTGCCCGGCTGGCCCCCAGGGCACAGGACTTGATTGGCTGGTGGAGGTGTCAGTTATAGCTCTTGGGACTAAACAGCTTTCCTATCAAAAGGACCACTCACATGTGGCAGCATGCCATAGGAAGGTGTTCATGCACATGTAAGGACATGGCACTAATTTAGCTGCATGGCATGGCAGAGTATAAACAGCATGGAATTCACGAATCCAAGGCATGTGATGACATGTACATGTGACTGTGCCATGACATGCAGTCATACAGTCATACTAACATCTTCATGTATTAGTACAGTATGATGATGTGAACATAACATGTTAACATGGCCTGCATTCAGTAAATATCATGGTGCCTGTAACATGCCATGCCATGCCATGCCATGCCATGCCATGGTGTTTACATGATAATAATAATCAACTGATAAATTCCAGGTGTATGTACCACAGCACAATATGTAATGTTTAGCCTACTAAATACCATGGCATGGCATCTTACGATAGTGTGACATGATCAGTATTGTGTTGCCATGTAGTGTCTTGTAGAGGTCTCTCTTCAAAGGTTCTTTGGTCAACAATGAGGCAGCTGTTCAGCAGTGTTGGATACACATGACGTGATTAGATGAGGGAGGGAGGGGAGGGGGTCTGTCGAAACTCCTTGTAGAGTCAATACAGAAAGAAAAGGAGCTCATTTAGTTAAGGGTGTGGCTGGTCAGGGTGAGTAACTGTGTGTGTTGCATCTTCAGAGTTTGGAAATTATCGACTCTTATTGGCTTCATGGGGAAGATTGTTTTTCTATCTAACATAATGGAAAGTGAGGACTAATATCCCCTCACAGCTTCACTTGACTAGCAGAAGCAATTATTTTTCAGTAGCCATGGTAAATTGTGCAGCTGGGTGGTGCTTTAAAAAAACAACATTTAGTGCCACATGTGCATCTTTGGACTCGCTAAATATACAAATTTTGCCGCAAATTTGTATTTTACGACAGTGTGTCTTGGGTGTGTTACATCCAGTACTCATTAAAAGTATCGTTGTCTATGTAAACAGGGTGTGTGTACTAAGAATTGGAATGGATGACATTTAATGACAAGAGTTTATTGTTATTGCTACTCACGAGAAACTGTGAAAGTTACCACACACTGAAGATAAACAAATCTTATGGAAATTATGAAATTTTGTTGCTTGTATTTTTCCTTATAAAATTGATTCAGCCTCGGGACATGGTCGGGACATGGTGGAGTGGAGGTGATCTCTTTAGGGAGGAGGGTATAGGTGCTGTTGCGTTGGGACATGGTGGGGCCTTAATAGAGAGGTTGATCTCTTTAGGGAGGAGAGAATGGGTGCTGTTGGGATATGGTGGGGCCTTAATAGAGAGATTCTGGAGAGAATGGGTGCTGTTGGGACATGACAAGTGATATTAGACAAGTTTCACGGCATATGTGTTACAACAAAGGAACTGTTTCTGTTGACAGAGAGCTGTGAAGCCTAGGAGTCATCCTAGCAATGTACACAGAGGCATGCACCATAGCAACTTGCAGCTGTAAAACTGGACCCTCCCAGTTCAACAGGAGCACAGTACCCAAAAAGTTTGCAAATAACAAAGGACTGGTTTTATAACAGCGTCTCCATGGGACCCACATACATTAAAGACACAATCATAATGGCCTCTGGCAGGCAATTGATAGAATTTAGTCTAATTCAAGCGCCTCAAAAAGCAAAATAAAGACGGTTTGTGTACGAGACGGAACACAATAATAGTAGCCCTTGTCCCATGCATCATATAAATAGATAACAGTGGGACTAGACAGTGCAGAGGAGCCCTCAATTATCATAACCTAAAGATTGATAATATCTAGTATCTAGAGATTGCTATCTATTGATGGGACCTCTTAATAAAGGATGCACCAATTTTTCCCCTGTAGAGAGGTTGTCCTCTTTTTGGAGGTGATTAACACTATGTGAAAAAAGTGAATATTTTGGGACCTTGAAGAGGTTATTTCAGGGTGATTCCACTGCAAACTCTAATATATTTTAATTAAATTCAGTAGTCCAGAGTCTCACAGAAAAGATTCTTTCAGCCTTTAAGAGTACGAAATCTTGTATTATGTTTTCTCTCATAGAAACCAAGTATAGTGTTATGGAGTTCATTCTGTAGCTGTCTTTCTGTAAAACCAGGCAGATGTAGATGTCTATTGTAGTCACAAAGGATAAAAATTAGCCATGTACGCAAGCATGCTACCTGTGCAAGAGGCCCGTCATGTTTACAGCTGTGTTTAGTTGTCTGTCATGCCACAATTTGGAGAAGAATACGATAAAAAGGTAGTCAAGTTACAAATCACATTTTCTAGCTTATTCTGTCACAAAGGGCTTTCTGAAAAGCAATGCATACTCCCTACTCATCCATTGGCTTCTTTGAAATTTAAGACTTTAGAGGGGTACTGGAGGCTGAGAGAATTGCAAGGGATCATAAAGTTATTATAAAGTTATGGGTCGAATTAACATACATTTTTACCAGATCTGGAGGGGGTTCATATAGGGAGGGTGGATTTCATCACTCCAATACTACACCAGTGGAAGTAAACAATACATTATCAATCTCCAACAGCAACCAGCTGTGGCAAGCCAACAAAGGGTTTCACATACCATTGATACAAAGCTGGTAGTGTGCCTCAGGCCTTACCTCAGGCAGGCTGAGATCACTTTGATGTTCAGATATTCTAATGAGGTATTCAGTGCATGTGGGAAGCACCTTTAGTATCAGAGAAAAGTCTTAGAATACGCTAAATCAAGGACGTCACGCCACAACACAACAAGACTTTTTTGGAGCAATTTTTAAATAAACCTTTCGCCGAGAATTTAAGGGAATCTTTTTCTTTTCTTTACAATATTCTCATCTGAAAAACATTTTTTTCTGCTTAGATGGTGCCACAAACAATCGTAATCCATGCCATCAGTAGAGGAAGTAAACAAATAAGCGACTCATCCTTCCATTTAAAACTCTTTCTAAAGATACGGGGTATGTTATGGTGGAACCTACACTCTAAAAGAGGACAAATCTATCAATAAAGGACAATCTAATTTGTATATGTATACACACTATACAAAATAACCTCCAAACTCTCCATGAAGGACTAAATACTGGGTCCCAAGTGTGTTTCCAGTGTATTGGCAAACAGGGCCATGCAGCCAGTAATTCAATTCCAAAATACAGTCTTTTCATCTTAGTCAAACATCAACAACCCACTTAACTCCTCACGGCATCTTCATTATCAAGCAAGCCACCACCATGGGACACTGGGTTGCTAAGCTGTCCCATTTATCAATCATGCAACTTGGAATGCTTTATATCTCTCAACTACAGAATGATTTTAGTAGCTAGGTAGGTAGGCTAGCGAGCTAACAAGATTAGTTTGCACTTAGTTGCTAATAGCATCTTGTGATTCCTAGCTAATTAAGATTCTCATAATTTTTTTATATTGCTTAGATAGCTAACCACAGAAGTAGGCATATAGCTAATTGTCATTGGGAAAACATTCAATTGCTAGCGATTTAAAACTGCATGCAACAGGACTATAAAAAAAAGCTTCGAACTAGTTATTGATGGGGGTTGTAGCTAGCTAGCTAGCCAGTCTCCTAGCTGCCTATTAAATCATTCGTACTCACCAAAACTCCTCTTTGCTCATGATGACTTGGTCTCTGTTCCAGCTGTTTGTAGTACTAAAACACTCATAATAACGCAAAGCCTTAGAAATAATTTTTTTGAACACGCCTCCTTTTACTTTGAAATCGATCTTATCCACCCCCAGTGCGTGGGCGTTTAATACTGCACGCGGGAAGGTGTGTCACATAATGAACAATACTGAATATTTAGCACATTCCTTTTAAAAACCCATTGAAACAACATGCATGCCCTACGACTCTACGAGTTATCTCATTGATAAATATTAAATGAACATATCAGTATTAAATATAACCTGTGATGATTTCTTAATATGAGAGCATAAAAATAATTATAGAACACAAAAAGAATTCATAGAAGACTAAGAGTCTCGAGTGAGAAGTGCCACGATGTGATTGTGAGCAGAATTATATTCTTAGGGTGCTAATTTTGAGATGATTCAAGAAGACATACAGTATAAAAGATATGGGAGTCAAGAGTGGTCAGCAAAGATGAGTGAATGAGTGAGGAGTGTGTTTCCAAGAATGCCAAGGTGCTGCTTTTTTCCTAGTGGCTGGGTATCACTACCAGCCCAGTTCAGATCAGCCTCAGGGTAGAACTACTGTAAGCCAGTCGGAGGAACCTGCAATAAAATAAGAAACACAGTGCAGTCATTTTTGTGTGCAGAAAAAGTATAGTGCATTCTAATTAATGCACACCATCATTGAGCCCCGCCCGCATATCTGCAGCGACGAGAATACGTCGTATCCAGCAAGCAGCTTGAAAGGCAATGACCAGCACTTCAGGCTAAAGAATAGGGAACATAGCTAGTAAATTCTCTACTAATAAGCAGGACAGCCGCTATGATCTATGGCTTGATGATTCTACCAATTTCTAAACAACGAAAAAAGAGAAAGTTAAAACTCTTACCTCGCTCGTCCAGCTGGGCTTCATTTTACACAACTACATGACCCGAACAAGAAAAGCAGCTGCAAAACTTCAGCACTAGCTAAAACACGTGACAAGGGGCGGTGCTCAACTCAAAGGGAAAATATATTACAATACTTAACATACAGATAAACAAATATAGAGTCCAACCTGATTAACAAAAAAGTGAATTATTGTTCAACAGAAAAGATGTACAATAGTAATAAATATATTTCTTGATTGCGAATACATAAAATTTGGCCCCCCCATTATTATAACTATTATGCAATAGCCTACTAGCTTGTCACGTGCATGACTGCTTTTAGTCACGATAAAAAGCATCGTTTTCCAACTGCTGAGCAGCCTCCTGCTCTAGGACCTTGTTGCTATGATTACCATAATCAAATGTCTGAGTACGATCAATAAGCCTAGATGGCATCCCCCCACCCGTACCTCTACCCACACCCCTGCCTTGAAGAGTGGTCACATGATCTTGACCGAGGAAAGGTACAGGTTGTGGTGGTAACCCTGGACGTGGGCGCTGTGCACCTTTGTTCTCAGTGGCAGCAGCGGAGACCCCTTTAATAACACCACCATCTCCCACCACTTTATTGTTTGTAATGTACTGAGAAATATTTTGCAGGAGAGCAAGCTGTGAGCGCTGAGCTTCAATTACCTGCTGCAAATGGTGCGTCGGATCGACTGTCCCCCCAGTTGCTTCGCCCCCAGTCCCAGAAGAGATGGCAGACACATGTGAGGGGGGAGTAGAAGGAGGTGGAGGAGTCTTACCGATTCGAGAGGAAGCCCCGACTGATCTCGTACCTCCTCCAGGGATATCACTACTAGAAGTCTCAGCCCCGTCTAAGGAGTCCAGGATACTGGCACTCAGAGGGGCCGAGGGAAGGGGGACACTGATTTTTGTAGGCTTGTTGTTATGAGTTGGTGGGGGAGGCGTTCCTTTGGTGTGGACACGGACATGACCTAATTGTTGTTGTTGTTGTTGTTTCAGCATTGTGGACGGGTGTGGTGGTACTGAGAGGTGTGAAGGATGTGGGTGGTAAGTGGGCGGGGTATCTCCAACCACACCCCTTCCTATGGCCGATGCTTGGAGATATGGTTGGTGTGAAGGATGACTGGTAGAAGAATGAACCGCAGAAGCAGTCTGTATCATAGCTGCAGTAATTCCTTGCTCACTTGAATATCCGGAATGAAACGCAGGGTGGGGTTTGTCCATATGAGACAAAAGAGCCGTGGGTCCATTGGAAGCTGATGCTGAATGCTGGGCGGGTTGAGGGGGCGGAAGAGGCTCTTCAGTCACATGACTTCTGTTTTGTTTGGGTGACTCTGAGCGTGGGGGTTGCTGGTGTGAGGGATTGGTCTTACCAGTGGAGGAAGAGGGGGCACTGCCACCACCTGGTTTGTCTGACGATGCTTCTTTGGCTGCAGCATCCTTCTTTTTGCGTTTCTGCTTACACCACATTTCATGGCAGTCTTGGTTCTTTGGGAGTCTGTATGAGGGAGGTAAGGGGGAGGGGGAGGAGAATAAAGGAGGGGAAAAGGGGGAGGGGCAGAGAGAGAGCAGAAGAAGAAGAGGGAAAGAAATAAAGATGAATGAGGAGAGATGCAGGTGGAAGGGGAAGGGGAGAGAGAGAGAAAGAGAGAGAGAGAGAGAGAGAGAGAGAGAGAAGGGAAAGAAATAAGAAAAGAAGTGAAGGAGAGATGCAAAAAAGGAGGCAGAAGGAATACAACTGGAATTACAGAATACAAGATACCTTGGCATGTTGTTCTCATGATTATAAACCACACAATGATATGGTATGAAGTTGTTGTGACTCACTCTGGCGGGTCTATTTGGTGTTTGTCTACTGCTTTCAGGAATGGGTGATTCAGTGCCTCAGCAGCTGACGTACGTTTGCCAGGGTCAAGGGTCAGCAGCTTGTCCATTAGATCGAGAGCAGTATCTGGAATCTCACTAGAGAAGGAAGACAGAAAGAGTAACATATATAGCCAGTAAAGAATAAGACCAAGGACTAAGACTAAGGAGGAGAATACCAAGGAAATTACTGAGAATACCAAGGAAATTACTGAGAAAAATTTACTGAGAAAAATTACTGATAGAATACCAAGGAAATTACTAAGAGAAATACCATGGGTGGATTACTAACTTTGAGTATTCCTCTTTGAGTTTCCTGCGGTAGATCTTCTTGAACTTGAAGGTGCTGAAGTAAGGGAGTTTGATGACCCCAGGCCAATCGGCAGGGGTGGGAGTCCCACAGAGACGACTAAAGAGATAAATGAAATGTCACATTTCAGTCAAACAATCTTAATTTGTAAATTTTAAAAAAATCATGTTTACCTGATGACGTCAAGTTGCTGAATTTCCTGGTCACTCTGCACACCGCTGTGGAACACTGGTTTACGCACAAAAAGTTCCCCAAGGATACAGCTGGTGGGAGGGGCAGCACACACACAAACAAGACAACATGAACATGTAAAAAGCATGCAACTTCACATGTACCATGTTATTATGAATAACAGCACAATACATACATACATACATACATACATACATATAACTTACTACTTAGACTTACCCGCAAGACCACATGTCCACAGCAGCTCCATAATGTTCCTCTCCAAGTAACAGTTCTGGGGGGCGATACCACAGGGTGATCACTCGATTGGTGTAGAGTCGACTATAAGACATATCAAAATAACAGTATCACGATGACATAGTGGGCCTCTAATTATCATATCAACAGCCAAAATGTGCCTATTCAAATGACAGAACTAGTCCTGCTTGTGACTGACCTCTCATCTCGACATAATCTGGCCAGTCCAAAGTCTCCCAACTTCAGTTGACCTCTACGGAGAGAGAGAGAGAGAGAGAGAGAGAGAGAGAGAGAGAGAGAGAGAGAGAGAGAGAGAATACTTACTATCTGCACATGAAGCAACATTGCAGTGCAGTAAGTAAAACTCAGCCCTAACTTACTTATTGTTAAGAAGGATATTCGAGCATTTCAGATCACGATGCAGAAAGTTCTTTGAGTGGCAGTAATCCAATGCCTCGACCAGTTGCCGAGTGAGACTCTGCACATGTTCTTGTGTGAAAGTGACCAACCCAGAGTCCAGTAAACCTCGCAGGTCATGGTCGCAGTACTCAAATACCAGATAAAAGGCACCTGTGGAAGGTGAGTAACACAAGCTGTGAGGTCAAGTCACACGTAACTCGTACAGAGTAGTAAGAGACCAAGATGGACACAAAATATGCTTCACTTCCTACTATAGTCCACACCCACTCTACAAGCTGGTTTTTTGAAATTTGAAATCAAGGCAGTATACTGAAAATTGGTTGGCCATTGACTAACTAAGTTCCTTGCAGCCATGCCCTGACACACACCAGCTCACCTTTATCCTTTCTGAAGTCCACGGCCTTGATTTTATCAGTAATCACCTCTTTCAAGTTCACAATGTTCTCATGGCAAAGCTGCTTCAAAATCTTGATTTCCCTGACGGCAGTGATGGGGAAACCCTCTCGTTCACTGTCTGTACGAACCATCTTCAGTGCTACCACTTCAAGCGTTGCCGTGTCAGTGGCTTTGTACACTTTACCATATGCACCTTCCCCTATCTGGCAGTTGATTTTGAAAGCATCGATACACCTCTCCCCCCATGCTCGGGGGTGGAGCTTATCCTCCTGCAAAATGGGTGTGGCAGTTCCAGAGGACTTCGTCAAAGTGGTGGGCGTGTTCCTTGCTGTGACGGCAGGAGATAAGCTGATGGGACTGACAGAAAATTTGCTCTCAGTGCTTCGAATGCTGTCAAGCGGAGTTAGTGATCTCGTTGTGGTCTCCATTGGCTCCTGTTGGACTCCACTTGTCATGTTGAAGGAAGGAGGGGGCTGGAATGGGGTCAAATCGGGAACAGGAGGCAGGGGAGGTTTTTCCTCGGGAGGGGGGAGTGGTGGAGGAATGTCTTCCGGGAGAGGGGGAGGTGGAACAAGACTCTCTTTGGGGTCGTCTGTGGTGGTGGTGGTGGTGGTAGTGGTGATGGCAGGGGGGAGGAGTTCAGTGGGACTTGAAGGACCCTTTATTTCTTTCTTTGCATCACCTTCCTCCTTCTTTTCGTCAACTTCCATTTTCTCGACAGTTTTGTTTTCTGCTGCACTCACATTCCTCTCTGCTGCTTCCTTTTCAGTAACACTCTTCTTAGTGGTGCCTGAGCGATTTCCAAGTCTCTCGAGTGACAGAGAGCCCATACGTCTTGTCATTCGGTTATGAGGTGGAGAATCAATTGGAGATTCGCGATCTCTCGAGTTATAGCACCTTCTGGGGCTTGGGGATCGGGAGATCCTACGATGGAGGCGAATTGGAGACCTGGAGTGCCTTCCATATGGTGACCGAGATCGATAATTATACCTCCTTGGGTAATCAGGGGACCTTGAATAGCGTCCTCCTCGAGGGGACCTTCGTGGGGAGCGGGATCTGTACCTCCTGGGTGGAGTTCTAGATTGCCGTCGGCTTGGACCAGGGGAACGAGAGGAGTACCTCCGAAGGTATGGTGGGGAGCGTGATCTTCTGGAGGACGAATGGGGGGAGTGTCTTCTAGGTGGGGAACGGGAATACCTCTGATATTGCCGCTGGGGGGACCTCGATCCCCTCCATCTTCCATGGGGGGGAGGAGGAGAAATGGAATCACGCCGCCTGTATTGTGGAGACGACCTTCGACCTTTCTGGTAGTGAGAAGGGGGAGAGGAAGCATATCGGGATCTTTGTGAGCTGTGTCCATGGCGGGAATTAGTGGTGGGAGATTGTTGCCAACTTTTGGCACTTTGAGGGTGGTTATATCGAGAATCTGACCTTCTCTGGGTTTCAGGTGAAGATATGGGAGAGATATCATCAAAGGTAGGTGCATATTTTGAGGAATGCCTATCATCCTCTGAACCAGTCTGATAAACCTTCGGAACCACTCGAGATGACCGAGGTGGCGAGTCGTCTCTGTTTGAGGATTTCCGATGGTGTTTTTTGGAACGCTTGATGTCATTTTTCCTTCCCTTTCCAGTTTTTGTTGAATCTGTTGCTGCATCATTGGAACTGTCCGGTGAGTGATGATGATGTTTTTTTCTCTTCTTTTCACTCCCTTGCACAGGACTTCTACTTCGACTTTTATGTTTTTTCTTCTTCTCCTTCTCTTTACTTCGTTCCTTATCCCTGCTTTTCTTCCGATGTGATTTATCTTTCTCTTTCATTTCTTTTCTAGAGCTATTTCCAGAAGATGAAGTTTTTTTATTCGACGGGTAAGGCTCTATCTGTTCAGGACTAAGATTCTTTGAGTCTTTGGAATCTTGAGAAATTCTTCTGGGAGGTGAATAGCTGACAAGGGAGTCATTGCTTATACTCTCCAGAACGTCTTGCTGGGCTGTGCTTTCAGGACTTGGCGTGCTGTACGAACAAATACTTTCCAGGGCTGAACGTCCGCGAGAGCGAGACTTCTTTTTTTCAGAGGCGATGGCAGTAGCAGTAGACATTGTTACAAAGTATCACATGGTTCTGGCTATCTCAGTGGCGAAAATGGATCTATGTGCGTCGCAGGTGTGATGTTAGCGTGGTGGATGCTTGGGAAGGAGAAGAGATGCCAAAGGATTGGTTTGTACTAGGTGCAACAGTCATGACAGTCACCTTTTTGAAAAGAAGAGACGAAAATATTACCACAATATTTTCGGATAATTAGATCTAATTAAACAGATGGAGGAAGGTATTGCAGACGTTGAGTTGGATGGCGATGAAGATTTATTAATAGCAGCTAGAGATTTTAAGAAGGTAGCAGAATCACGTACTAAGGTAAGAGATAACATTGTTGATACTACAGATACCTTAAATGATAACACAGCACTAATGCAAAAAAAGACACCACTGATTTACCTCAATCCTTTGTGACACCACTTCACATGTTATTGTTTCAGAGTGGTTATGTGGAAGGTGTAGAAGCTGGCAAGAATGAAGGGTTGAAGGAAGGCTTTGGGGAAGGATTTATAAGTGGTTTGACTGCATCTAGCCCCTGGGCATCCCTAAGAGGACGCATACTGTATGTGTTATGTTCATGGTCTGATTTAATTAATAGGGGTATCCCCCCACTTATAATAGTACTCATTTTATATGTTTATTTCTGGTTTTTCCCCTTCATTAACCTAATAATATTTATCACAATGATAATGCAGTGCAGTGAACGTGTGGTGCCAGAGTGGAAGAGAACACAGAGCACTGACCAATAAGAGAGCTGCGTTATTGCAGCTGGAAGAACTATCTGCCGATGTTAAAACAGCTGAAGAGAAATGGAGGGCAGCAAGTGCTTCAGCTAAGAGGGAGACGTACCACAAAGAACTTTCTTTTTTGCGGGAGGGCTGGGGAGAAGATGATGTTTCTATGGAGATCGAAGGACCCAGTATTAGTGGCACTATTAAGAGCACTAATGTAGAATACGGTGACTTGTTTGGGAGCTGTGATGTAACCATGGTGAATAAATACAGAACCAGATTGAAGGACATCATTTCAACGTTATCATGATCCTATTAAATCATCATCAAATAATTGAAAGAAAGACATAAGAGCTCATTGTACCTTCCACTTCAGTGAAAAGTTTAATCATTACAATTAGAAAAGATAGAATCATGGGTAAAAAGAGATACAATACAAAAAAAAAAAAAAAAAAAAAGAAGCCCAACATCATGATTCTGGTTGGTTGAAAGTGTAGTCACATGATATGTGGGAGTACAAAGGGATGGTACTTGTTCAAAAATTAGGGTGTATGGCTCAGTCATATGTATGATGTGTCATGACAACAAGTATATTTATATGACTTGCTCAAAGTAGCCTCCACAGTAGATACAGCAGCTGTGTCGTTGCAACAAACTGTTCAACCAGCTGCCTGTGGAACAAGAACAAAGTTTAACCCTCATCTCTAAAACCACAATACATTGTATAGCTCATAGCTAGGTAGTACAGAGGAACCTCCGATTAAAGGACAGTCCGAAAGAGGACAAACCTCTCAACAAAGTACCTTTATATACTCTCTACAAAATAGAGGAACCTCTATAGTGGGGATGAAGTTTTATACTTTATAGAGGAGCGTCCCTATCTTGGGTTTGTTTTTTTTTTAAACAAAGTACTACACTGAATAGTGATGCAGTTGGGACTGAGCACAGTGGCCACAATAGGCAAGGTGGCCGTTATGAAGGAGGATAACCTCTCTACAAAGGACAAAAGGCTGGGTTCCAAGTGTGTCCATCATTACTCGGAAGGTTCCACTGTATTTCCTTCGGGATTGTCTCTTGACCTGCTTCGGCGTTGATGGTGAGTGCATTATTGACAATAGCCCCGCACTGTATGCAGCTGCTGCAGCGTGCGTCCACGGCCAGGCAGAGCGTGAGACTGCAGCGACTCCAAGTGTGTCCATTACTGCACGAGTCCTGATGTAAACTAGTGAGGGGGACGGGTTCCCCGCATGCCTGGCAGTGTTCCAATGGCCCAGAGGACTCTGATTTATCAGATGAGGAAGAGGACTTGCTAGATTTATTGGGTTTTTCGGAGTATTTTTGTCCAGAGGAGGAGGAGGGAGAGAAGGGGGGAAGAGGAGGAAGGGTGTTCAGGACCTATAGAAACGACTAACATTCAAATTGGATCTCCACAGCACTATATATGGGCCAAAACTCCTTGAGAATGACCTCTATTTTGAGATTATATTCTCCAACTTTGAGCTCAGAAGTGTAAGAAGTAATTTCAGAGGAATTAACCCCATTTCACCTTTAATGTATGATTTTACCTTATTGGCAAGTTTGGTCTCGTTTGCGGTGTGACGTTGAGCCCCTGAGAGAAGCCACTGGGTCATCAGATGCAAACACACTGAAAAGGTAAAAAAAACCACTTCACTAGGTACTAGGTATAATAATTATGCTGATCACATGATCACCCTGTGATAGTCACATGACAAATCATTTCTTCTTATGATATTCACATGACCTTGATTCAATGGTATAACTGAATCACATGACTATCACATGACCACTCACACAAGCTCTGGAAATCCCCCTCCTGTATTGTTACGGGAGACTTCCAGTCCTTCTCCCTCTCTTGCCAGCTCTTGAGTGAGTCAAACACGTGCCTGCGAATAATCTCCTCTTTGCACTGAATACTGCTCTCTCTCTGCATGAATACCAACAACTTTCAAACAAGTTAAAACACCTCTAGCCTTGTTGCCAGGCCTCAAAGACCAATTTAAAGTAGTGAATTAAGGGAGTGATTATTTGCAGACTGGTTGTGGCTGATCAGGGGCCCCATCAAATCAGATTTCTCTATCAGTTGCTGTTGCTGCAGCTGTTGATTGCTGCAGGCAATACTAACTATTGCATGCATGTACCTTTCCTGTCATGATGTTAATCTGGAGCAGAAACTGGAGATCAGGAACTGGAATAACCCTACCCTTAGACCTGGAATGGAATTGGAATAACATTGGGACTGGAATCAATGGAACTTTGTACTTGAGTGCCTGGAGGTGCTGTACAGGTGGGAGGAGGCTTTGGTGCTGCAGGTAATGCTTTCGCATAAACTCACATATGTCCCATTTACTAGAGGCTGAAGAAAAACAAAAACAAAGCATAGATTGCTTCATGGACATGTGATGTGACAGAATGTAACATGTACTGTAACATGTATCTGTGCATGCATGCACACTGACCTTCTTTCTGTAAAAGGGCTTCTACTTGATTGGAAGTTGCTATGGTGAGAAAGTGCAACTGGGACTGCATTTGAAGCTTCTTGGTTGTTTTGACTTGACCATTTTTGGAGGGGCTGAAAAGAAAGAAAGGAACATTGAACTTTGAACTAGCAGCTAAATTTAGCATCCGTTTTAAAGGTATACAATAAGCAGACTCGAAAAAACTCTAAACCCTTCAGGTTTACCCCACCCATAAACTTATGATCCTCACTTTATAGAAACAGCTGCAAATAGTCCCATTTCTGAAACTGCCACTCCTTGTGCTGTTATCCCTTTCTTACTGCCCTTTATCTCCACGGTGATGGGGTTTGGAGTCACATGATCATCCTCTGTGTTGGCGTTTAAGGAAAACATCTGCACAGTACCATCCAGAGCCGACGATATAAAAGAATCAGAAAATGCAGCAATGCCTACCAGAGAAATATCCAATTAAGCGAAATTCCAAAATTATTTAAGTGAAGGTATTATTCTAATAATTTTTTAACCTGATATAGTCATTTTATGGTGTCCCGATATCTTGATGTGTTCACCGATAAGTTTGTAGTTGGTATCCAACTTGGCTGCAACCAGGAGGCTCGATTTGCTGAACACAACCCATAGCAACTCATCATCGGCCGAGACCTTGCAAATATGCAAAAAAAAAAAAAAAAAAAAAAAAAAAAAGGCTAATAAGTTTACTATAATGCAAGTAGTAAATGCGGATAGTAAACTATTAGACTACGAAATTGTAGTGAAGTAATGAGACCACCCCTGCCACTCAACCTCCAACAACACCTAATCCAGCTTCCCTAAAAGAGACCATCTCCCTATCAAGGTCACTTGTTTCTGACCAGGTTCACTGTAGCCTCGTACCCAGGCCCCAGTTTTTCACGGAATGGTGGCCCACGAAAAAAAACAGGGCCTGGATACAAGTAGGGATTTAATTAGTTCTTTTGTCACCTTCGATTGGCAAGCTATGGTGTAGACTGGGATATCATCCTCCTTCTCCCAAATACGAGTGACTTCGCTAACACAGCCTTTGACACCAGCAACACCGCTGATACTGCAGACACCAGTGATTCCATTGACACTACTGACACTGCTTGATACTAACCCCACGACACCATCAACCCCACTTAACTTCCATTTCAAACTGAAGACTTCTCCACTGGTGCAGCCCACAAGCAACTGAGAGTGCACGTGCCCTTCAGGGGCCGGGCTTGTGTAGAAAGTGGGTGTGGTTAGTGAGGTCGCGGTGAATGAAGGGAGCCAACGAAGGGAGCAACCCCACCCCTCCCTCTCGTCACAACTCAGGGGGAGCTGGTAGTCACATAGTAGAGATACAGGGTCAGATGATATCCTGTGTGTGTATGTGGAGAGAGAGAGAGAGAGAGAGAGAGAGAGAGAGAGAGAGAGAGAGAGAGAGAGAGAGAGAGAGAGAGAGAGAGAGATTACAATACTATGCAACAGCAAGGACCAATGCTACATGGGTATGGTGGTCACTAATAAGATAAACAAACAACGATAACAACTACAATACTCACTTTCCCATTACAATTGGAAGTTTCACTCCTAACAGTGTCACATGACCTGTCCTCGTTGCTATAGCTACGACCCCAATGACCTCACGGTTGACCAATAACAAGGTAGGGAGCCATGCACAGACTGTACACGCCACCGAGAGACGTCTCATGAAGAATTCCTCTGATAAACCTGTTTTAGAAACTAGTTTAGCCCGTTTTGGCCTGGGTGTCTCATCAACAGCTGAGGAAACAGAAGATTCTCTACTCTGGTTAGCATCATCAGCAGACGCTACTATAATTATTCAAGAGATCAAGAGCATAATTAATAGGGGTCCCCCTTGAGGAACTAAACTAATTAATAGGGGTTTCCCTCAGGTATAACATCCTCCCTTGTTAAATGACCCCAAGAAAATCATTACAAAGAGGCTTACCATCATCCTTTTTGCTTGATTCTCCACGTGACGAGCTCCTTTGTCGTTTGGTGGTGGTAGTGGTGGTGGAAATGGGGGTAGGCTGGGGCTCTTTTTCCTGGACTTTTCCCGCCAAAAGGAGGGAGGTGTGGTGGAAGGAGATGTCAAGAGCCATCTTCCAGCAGTTCCCGGTGTTGCCTGGGGGCGTGAAGAGGAGTACACGCCCTGAAGTGGTTAGGGCAGTCAGGACACACCTGAAGATGATAGTCAAACTTGATGGAGAGAGGTGGTCTCATTACAGGGTGATCTGATCGTATATTACACATTACAACATTACAGTGAAACCCCCAAATAGAGGACACACTTGGGACCCATCCTTTTGTCCTTTGTAGAGAGGTTGTCCTCTAATGGATTACTTACCCTCCAAGATGGCTATATCCTGCAGGTGTCCAATAAGATGCCTTGAATAAGTCATGTGACTGGCTGGAGCCGTCTCGATTGGAGGAGAGCATTGGGTCCACGAAATCCATCATATTCCATTTAGCAGCACGGGGGTAGGTACTCATTCCACCCCTTGACACATCCCCGAGGTCAAGGGGGGCTAATTTCTCCTTGAGGGGGGCTGGTGCAGTGTTGATAGTGAGCAAGGGATTGCTGTCATAGTGATCGATCTCAGGGTCCGGAGATCCTGCGTCTTCATTTTTAGTCAAAGATGACAGTTTTGGGCGTTTCAGAGTCTATCAAAAGTGAAAAAATTGGTAAAGGGTCAGCATCATAATTTATACTGTGGGGGTGATAACAAGGGGGGGGGGGGGAGGGGGCTTTTATGATATTAGCTCACAGCTAGTTGGCATGAGTAATAGGGGAAAATGGTGTATCTAGCAATCCAAGAGTAGCCTACCAAGACATAGATGGCTTCTGCAGCAGTGACAGAAATTCGCTGGTCCTGAGACCACGCCACGGCATTGGCCTCCGTTGTGGAACGATGCAAACCGAGAGAAGAACTACCCCTGGTAATCTTGCTCATCGCTGCTCTCGTTGGTGTTTGCTATATTATCGATACCTTACCTAGCGAATCTACGCATGCGCGCGACATGGGGCACATGTTCCCGCGCCACGCCGCGAAATATTCATAGGGCGGGAAATTCAAACAACTCTGAAGAGCTGTCCACAAACCTCTTCGACTAAAGAAACTAGTCTACAGTCTACTCTGCTATCTAGTAAATAAGTAAGTAAATAGGTAAATAACTTCTAAGTCGAGAACATAGCTACTGTGCTGAATTCTGATTGGTCACACTACTTAGTCTATATCCCCCTCACGGAGGGCACCAAGTTCCAAATTATGTGGGGTGGTCAGAAATATTATCTGGACCACCCTGTTTATGACTATCTCCCATAGGGATATGGTATAGACACATCTGAGTTCTCTGTTATGCAGAAGTCTTACAAAATAAACAATGATTTCATTAATATTAACAAACAACTACAATAAACAACAACAACAAACAATAATTACAACAAAATAAGCAGGGGAAAATATAATATACTAAACTTTGAGTGATTTTTATTCTTTCTTGGATTTAAGTTCCTTCCTAACCTTCTTGGTCAGCTTAGTGAGATCGTCCACGAGGTTTCTCTTGGTGATGCACATGGCACAAAGCAGACCTCCATGCATAGCTCCAGAGAACCCACACGTCAGGACATCCTGTCCTGTGAGAAACAGTCCCGGGACACCAATGTCTGGCCGTAAATTGGCTATGGCTTCCATGGAGAACCTAGGGAGGTTATGATCGGCACCATACACCTCCCCCTTCACTGTATTCAGGTAAAAGATATTAGAGAGGGGAGAGCCAACTTCAAAGTACTCTCTTCGACCTTCCAGCTGGGGAAACATCTCTAACACCTAGGGGAGGATGGAGAGAGTGAAAAATTACTTGGAGGGTAAAACTGAAAGAAGACGGCAAAGAGGTACAGCGGAACATCTGAAAGAGGATAAACCTCTAAACAAAGGACAATTTAGAAGTACCTTTGCATAATTATATAACACTCTATACTAAATAACTATAAAAGAGGACAACCTCTCTACAAAAGGATGAAAGGCTGGGTCTCAAGTGTGTCCGTTATTTGGGGTTCGACTTCCTATAATTTTTTTGTGTAACAGTTACCATAAGCAGTTGAGTGATTAAGTAACGAAAGGACAATCTAAGTGATATACAAAAGAGGACAACCTCTCTACGAAGGACAAAAGGCTGGGTCCCAGTTTACTCGGAGGTTCCAATGTAATGTAGTATATTAATAAGAAGTACCTGTTGCCACATCAGTTCACCAATGGAGTTCTTGAATCCCTCGTAATCATCTCCCCGATGTAACGCCTTCTCATCTTTCCACTGTTTGAACCACTCGTATGGTGTGACCGTTACAATGGCACAGGTGGACTTCCCCGGGTAACGATCATTGTACGTGGGGTCTTTAGTCGAGGGGAACGAGAGGAACATGAGCGGGGGAGCAATCCTACCAACATCTTCGAGATCTGTGTTGAGATAGGTTTCCAAATTCTCATCATGATTGTCATCCTTAAAGGCCCAAATATTCGATGCCTTCAAACCCAGCTCTTCCTTGGTCCCGTCCAAGCCAATGAAGACAGACATGAGTGCCAAACCTGGACGGGCTTTGGATAAAAGTGACCTTTTGAGCTTGTACTTCTTGACAGCTTGAGGTGGGAGTAAAGATTTGACAGTGTTGAAGATACCCGCATCTGATATCACCATTGGAGCTATGATCTCATAAGAGGTGTGGCCTTGCTTAACATTCACACCTATCACACGTTTGTAGTCTTCGTCCATGATAATATCAGTGACACGTGCTCGTACCAGGACACGCCCCCCTGCAGCCTCTATGGTGGGGATGATGTTGAAGGCGATTTCGCTGGAGCCTCCTATTGGGTAATAACCTCCGTATGCGAAGTGGTTTGTCAGGAGAGCCTGCATACCAAAGGGAGCCTCTTTGGGAGCGGTGCCTGTAAGGGGGGGGGGAGGGAGAGGCAGGGAGAGAGAGGGAAGGAGATGGAGAGGGAGAGAGAGCCAAAATTTCATGGAATAGCATATAATCTCCATAGAAACTGACTATCATCTCCATAGTGACTCACCATAATCTCCATAGGAATAAGCAAGCACAGCCTTCAGTTCCTTGTTGTCGGTCACTTCATTTAGGATGTCAGTGAGAGACCGCTGGAAATAACGAAGCGTTGGAAAGAGCTTAAGAATAAGACCACTTGAAACCAGACAACAAGAAATGGATAGTGGGAGGAGTTTCAACATTGCCATACCAACTTCCATCGACTTTACTTGCTTCAAAATATCAAAGTACTTATCAATAGCCTTTTCTTCATCAGGAAAGCACTTTTTAAGTGACTCGACCACCTCTTTCCGTCCAGAATGGATTGGAAAAGAGCGCTTTTTATCTCCATTTTCTTCCCCAAAACCAAGAATCACGGTATCGTACACATCTTCCAACTGCTTCCATTCTAAACCAGACTCCGTCAGTTGGTCGATCAACACTCGGCTAATACATCCCTCTTTCATTTCTCCAATGTAATGGATACCCACGTCAAATTCAAACCCTTTCTCCACGTAAGTGTGACAACACCCTCCCGCTTGGTCGTGCTGCTCCAGAACCAACACCTTCTTGCCCATCTTGGCCAAGATGGCTGCCACACTCAGCCCTCCGATCCCACTGCCCACCACAATGGCATTTAGATCTTTTGGCACCTTCTCCTGAGAGAAATTCTGCTTGAGGACTTTGTCTCGCTCTCTTCGACTGGTCACTATAGCAGCACCTTTTCGTTTCCTGGATCAATGTGTGAAATTATGTACACAATATAATACAGTGGAAGCTTTGATAAAGGATTCTCCGAAAGAGGTAACAAAGGACAATTTACACTCTACACAAAATAACCTACAGACAACCTCTCTACAGAGGACAAAATGGTGTGTCCACATCCTCTACTGCGCATGAACGGATAGGCATGATGGACTGACCTTGCAAGCTCATGGAAGGGATTAAGAACGTTTCCCGGGCCTCCGAAAATGAGCCAGAGGTGCTGCTTGGCGAACCCATAGAGCAGCTGCAGGAGGGAAAGCACCACCAACACGATACCAAGCCAGAGCCACATCTTAAATTCACCGTCATGTGATTACCGAGCTGCTGTAGCTGTGTAAACGACGGTCACGCCCACTCCTGAGGCCACGTGGACCTTCAAGCCCTAGTCATGCTTTCAAGGCCAGTTTTAAGCGGGTCTGTATTTGTACAAGGCCGAAGCTCGATCGTACTCCCGCAGTTGCAGGCTCTTGTATGCTCAACAGTTGCTGCTTCAAGCAGTGGGAATGAAACTAAAGTATCCACAGGGAGAAACCACACCCCTCCTCCTCAAAACCTCTCCCCTTCTCCCATCAATAAGGTTCCATCCAATGTTGACCAAGCCCACTGCCTCCCCAGGAGGCATGGCATAATGAACAAGATGAAGAGTAATACAGGCAAATACTCCGAAAGACCCTTAACTCTTCTCGGGATTGAGAGCAGTTGCGATGATACTGGGGTTGCTGTGATTGATGAGTTCGGACATGTGCTCGGCGAGGCTCTTCACTCACAGACCAAGGAACACCTAAAGTGAGTGATGAAAGTATGGACTTGATCATATGGACAGTCAGTATGATTACAATGATATGGCTATGATTACTAATGTCAGTGTAATAATTTGGCCAAGCATCTACTGGTATTGTTTTAATGGTCAAATCAACATTTAATAATAGCTATAGAATTAGACTCATCAGGTACCATTTTTGGACTAACTACTCAATTATGTTATTGCAGGACTGGTGGGATTATGCCCCTCAAAGCAGCTGACCTTCACCGTGACAACATAGAGAGAGTCACTCAAATGGCACTGGAGAGAAGTGGGCGGAGCTTAGATGAGGTGGGTGGTATCGCTGTGACAGTGGGACCAGGAATGAAACCAAGTCTCCACGAGGGAATTCAGTTTGCTCGGAAACTGGCCCAAGAGTCCAAGTTTGTGAATACTGTAGAGCAAGGACTTAATATTAAATTTCCACCCTCTAATGCTATTTATAGAAATTCTCTCTTTTTTTAAAGGAAACCTCTCATTCCAATCCATCATATGGAAGCACATGCTCTCATGCCAAGAATTGACAATAGGTAAGTTAGAGAGAGAGAGAGAGAGAGAGAGAGAGAGAGAGAGATGATTCTTTATTCTCATTCATTGTCTTTATTTGGATTCCCAGTATTCCATTCCCATACCTGGTTCTGCTGTGTTCTGGTGGTCATTGTCTCTTACTAGTGGCTCATGGTGTTGGCAATTTTGCTCTCTTGGGAAAGAACCTTGACGACAGCCCGGGGGATGTGCTGGACAAGTGTGCCCGCATGTTGCGACTGAACCTGCATCCGGAGGTGCAGGATCTGCCCGGGGGTGCTGCCATAGAGTGCATGGCTCTCAAGGGGGACCCTACCAAGTTTCGATTATTGAAAAGGAATGCACCGGTCATGTCCACAAGGTGAGGAAGTAGGATCCTATTGGACATACAGTAATATAATATGAATGTATTGCTATGACCTAATTATGCATTGTATGATCCTTATAGTTACTGTTGCAACTTTTCCTTCTCTGGGATGCGGACAGCAGCACTTAGGTTTCACGTTCAAGCTGCTGCTGGTAAGTATGTTTGTCTCTATTGTGTGCCTTGTGATATCCATTATTTCGGAGGTTCCACTTTTGAATTTTAAAAAGGTTTCTTGTTGTACAGGAGGGTGGGATGAAGAGTCGCCCATGCCGAGGTGTGAGGACATCTCTGCTACCATCCAGGAAACTGTGGTCTGTCATATAACCATGCGCACCCACAGAGCAATGAAGTACTGCAAAGCTGAGAAGATTCCTATTTCGGCTGTGGTAAGAAGGATCTATATGTACCCTCACAACCAATGATATCTTTTTATATGGACCATAAAATGTCCTGTAGTGCTATTTCTTCTCTGTGGGTTATGTCATGAAGAAGGGAATCTTTCTACAACTGACAAAGTACCTGATAGTGATGTCATCTTCATATCCACTTTGTTTCAATTCCAGGTGGTATCAGGAGGTGTGGCTGCTAACAAGTATCTCCGTTCCAAACTTTGGAATCTGACTCGCTTGTTTAGACATCCACTTGATTTCCCACCCCCTCACTTGTGTACAGACAATGGTGTGATGATTGCATGGGCAGGGATGGAGCGTTTGAAAGCAATGGATGCAGGAAGGTTCCAGGTTGAGAAGCAGAAGTGGTTGAATGGAACAGAGGTGTGCTGGACTGTGGAGGAACAGAGTGCATTGGAACCAATCCCCCGTCTTCCTTTGGGGACTGACATTTCTGACAAGGTCAAAGCAATGAATATCAAGATCAAAAGAACATGAATCATTCAAGTATTGGTGTGCGCTAATTGGAATAAGAGTAGAGCTCGCGCGTGCGCGCACATTAGCTAGCTGTTACCCAATGGTCGTCATGCATTGTTTGTGCAGTCAAGTTCTAATATGTTTCAATTTAGAATGAGGTAGATGCAGTGCTAATGGCTGGAGTAAGGTGCGAACATGGAAATTCACTGTGCAGGTTTATCGTTGGGGAGACCTTTAGTTCGACAAGGACGGTTGCTTGCTAGTAGCTTACTCAAAAAGGTCAGTGTCAGACGTTCTATCCTTATCATCTTGATTTAATGCTATATTGTACAGACTATAATATTATCATCTATCTCAACCAATGAGGGTGATGCCCGTACCATTAGATCGCCAACAAAGACCGAAATGAATGCAAACCACACCCCTCCTCAAATCCCCGCCCCCTCTCTTCCTCCCAGTCCCAGAGGTCCACCTACCATGGACCGAAACCGCCATCTTAGGTGGCCTACAGTTTCAGTAATGAACAAGATGAAGAGGAACATGGGGCAGTTTTCAGGAGGACCGCTGACTCTCCTTGGCATCGAATCCCGATCTACTGTTACTGGGGTTGCAGTGGTTAATGAGTCTAGACGCGTTCTAGGGCAGTCTCTCCTCTCACAAATCAAAGATCATCGGGAGTGAGTCATGGAAGCTTGCATCAGTGCTCATAACGATGCATAATGTTAGAGCGTTAAAGGATCAATAAGAGGGTGTGGTGGTTTAATGAGAGAGTGGGGTGCCCAATGAGGATCCAATAAGAGGGGTAGGGTGCATAATGAAGAGGGTTGGGTGGTTTAATAAGAGAGTGTAGTACCTAATATGAGGAGGTGGGGTGCATAATCAAGAGAGTGGGTGGTTTAATAAGAGAGTGGCGTAATGAGGTGTTATCCCTGATAGGAGTGGCAGGATTGCTCCTCTCAAAGCAGCCGACATTCACCGCGATAACTTGGAGCAACTCACTCAGCTGACACTGGAGAAAAGTGGGCGGAGTTTGGATGAGGTGGGCGGCATAGCTGTGACAGTGGGGCCGGGATTTCCAACTTGTCTGCGAGAAGGAATCATGTTTGCACAGAAATTAGCACTAAAAGCAAAGTGAGGATGCGACGGGGAAAAAATCATTGTGTTATAACAATTATTCTGTTTTACATATAGGAAACCTTTGATTCCCATCCATCACTTAGAGGCTCATGCTCTTATACCAAGAATAGAGAGGCTGTAAGTATGACTGTGTGGCTTTTTAAAAATTCTATTCAATGGGTCTATATTACCCTGCTTTGTTGTTATCTTTATCTCTCAGTGTTCCATTTCCATACTTGGTCCTGGTGGGTTCAGGAGGCGACTGCATCCTGGCTGTGGTTCAAGGCATTGGCAAGTTTTCCCTCCTGGGTAAGAACCTTGATGGCAAACTGGGGGAGGTGCTCATGAAAGTGGTACGCATGATGCGATTGGATCTTCATCCGGAGGTGCAGGATTTGTCAGAGGGTGCTGCCATAGAGCACATGGCTCTCAAAGGAGATTCTAGGAGTACACTGAGATTGTTGAAAACCAATGCACAGATCATGCATAATGTGTAAGTAAAGTCCGAGTCATAATGACCTCTGATAAACCTCTCAACAAAGATGCACTAAAAGTGAAATCTCCTAAGCATTTGCCTCCAGAATCACTCAGTGGGGCCTCTGATATGAACAGCGAACGAACATCTTTCAATGCTCAAACTTTTTTTTTTCACTTCTGACACCCTCAGCTTATCCCAATACCGTGTCCTTTTACAGCTCAATACCTTTGTCTACAGCTTATCTCAATTCACAGGTTGCACTTTACTTTTCTTCCCTAACTTTCTCTCTCCATTATTTCTTGCAGTCATTGTTGCAACTTTTCTTTTGCTGGAATTGGAGCAGCTACTCATAGATTTGTCATTGAAGCTGTTAAAGGTGCGAGTCTATCTCAGAGAAATTTTTATGAATTTAGTGGTTTTGATAATGGCTCACTTTTCAACGCAAAGCTTTTTGGTTTTCTGTTTTTCATTGAATACAGATGGCTGGGATGAGGAGTCACCCATACCAAGGTGTGAGGAGATCTCCGCTACCATCCAGGATACAGTGGTTACCCATCTTGTCATGCGGACACACAGAGCTATTAAGTACTGCAAAAGAAAGTGGCCTTCAGTCAACACCTTGGTAAGCATCACTAAAGATGGTCTGTTTGCATTCACTTAATTCCTCGATTGTTCATCATTTCAAAAAAAAAAAAAAATGTGTGGTGATCAGCTCTCTGCTGGTGCTTTAGAGCAGATAATAGAGAATGATTAAGGGATTTTTTTAATTGGAGAGATAAAGAGGGGTACTGGGGGACTTGAGTGGCCCCATTCAAGTTTTCATATCACAGAGCTATTACCACCCCTTCTTTTAAATAATGTTTAAAAGAGGACAACCTCTGTAATTCATAATAGAAGACAGCCTGCCTCTCTAGCTACGGTCAACTGAAGGTCTTGCCAGAGCCGTAGGGCAGGGGGACAGTCACCCTCATGCATACGTACTTGCTGTCAATCCATTCATCAGAAAAAGTATATCAAACAGTATTATCATTAATTTTAGTCACTAAGGCATGGCAGAACTTTTGCCCCCTCAGTCATATTCTTCCAGCTATGGCCCTGCTTGCCCTATTGCAGGTTGTATCAGGAGGAATGGCCTCCAACAAGTCCCTCTGTGGTGAACTTCAGAAGCTGACAAGTTACTATAGATACCAATTGGTGTCTCCACCCTCTCATTTGTGTACAAACAATGGCGTAATGATTGCTTGGGCAGGGATCGAACGCTTGAAAGCAATGGATGTGGGAAAATTTAAGGTGGGAAGGAAGCAGGAGGGGACGGGAGTGTGCTGGACTGCGGAGGAACAGGGTGCATTGGAACCACTCCCCACTCTTCCTCTAGGGACTGATATCTCCGACGAGGTCAAAGAAATGAACTTAAAGCTTCCAAGAAGTGTTAGGAAAAAAATAGCAAAGCAAAACTAGCAAAGCTAGCTACTAATAACTTTGCTAGCTAGCTCTCTTTTAGTCCACTGGCAGTTGCCTTTCACTCTACATAGTCTTATAATCATGTAAGAAAAATATGGTAAAGGGTCAGCTATGGGAAAATCTTGCCGGCCATTAATTTCAGGGTGAGCAAATTATAGTAAATTTTGATTGGATAATTGATGACCTATGAATTAATACATAGTTTGACATTCTTAGCAGGTGCACGGCGAATTCTTATGCGGCATAAGTTTGGTATTTCACCCCCTTTTTGGAAGAAGGACTTGATAGAATCGCTGTAGTCACGAATTAGTATTGCGTTAAAAGCAGACTGGTCAAACCTGTGACAGCCAGCATAGAGATGCTTGGGTTTGGTTAAGTTGCATCCACCATTTCGAGCGCCTTTTGGAGACAAGCACTCGATATGCATTGCACAGTCTACCCACTTGGGTAAAAATTGCTTCTTGATGAAGTCATTAGCCCAGTAAATAACAGCGCCAGCTTGGAATGTTGGATGAAAACTTGCCAACTCCTTTCTTGAAGTGTTGATTTTAAGGTATTTCAACATACCATCGTGTGTTGTTTTCATTACTTGATAATACGGTGGCAGTCGAGAGCAGGGAATGAGTGGGAATATGAGTAGATAAGGAAGCATGTTTTTAATAAGTTTTCCGATACGACAACTAGCATCACAGTACAGGAATATCTCGTATTCCTCACTCATTTCGTTCACAATAAATGGTTTCCAAGCAAACTTGACCAAGTCTTTAGTATAATAGGGGTATTTACTGAAATTGAATTTCCTGACTTCTGTATTGCAGTACGATGCCACAGTTCTGGATTGAGATTCAGTTAGTCCTAGGTCATAAACTATGATCTTTGTGCGAGGAAAATGAACATGAATTGATCCGAAATAGGCCTTACTTTCGTTAAAGTGATTGCTGGAGATTGCTGTCACCATCACAAGCTTACATAACATGTAATCTTTGCAACTGCAGGTAGCACTTATTGAAAGTTTGACCTTTTGATCTTTGGGACAGAGATCTTTGATCTTCATCTGTGCTGCTATGGAACAACATGATAGACGGGTGAACAGCAGTTGATAACTTGGCTTTGTAGAAACATACTCGGTGCTAAGCCTATGAGCCCTATTATAGGTTGGCCTAGGAATTGTTGGGCTCTCCACAACCTTTGTAGACCTGGCAAGACTAGGGCTGGACGAAACGTATGTTACAAGACCCTCTAAATCAACCTTTCCCTTAAATCTTGAGAGATCCAGAGTATAAACCAAAATAACAACTGATAAGAAAAAAAGCAAAATTGAAAATTTGAGAAATACTTTCATCACCTAGCTAGCGTTGATAGCTACTGTGTACATTATTTGTGATTGGTGCGCGTTATTTGTAAATTGTACAACAACAATGAAGCTTAGACTTGTGCTGCTATTAGCTACTATTATTCTTGCAGTTTTAGTTTATATCGCCAGAACAAGAATTGATCTATCATATCGGCCTAGACGTCCTAGACCTAGTCACACTTTCTTCCCTCTCTCCCACAGCTCGCTGTCCAGCGAGGCTAAACCTGGACCTACTCCTAGCCACACTTTCTCCCCTCTTTCGAATTACAGAGGACAACCTCTGTAATTCATAATAGAAGACAGCCTGCCTCTCTAGCTACGGTCAACTGAAGGTCTTGCCAGAGCCGTAGGGCAGGGGGACAGTCACCCTCATGCATACGTACTTGCTGTCAATCCATTCATCAGAAAAAGTATATCAAACAGTATTACCGTATAGCCGGTAATATTGACGGGAATTATATTATACGATTACCTCATAAAAATACCATTGACGGTATTTTAATTTGACGGAATCTGAAATCGCGCAAAATAAATAATGCGCGTGCATCGTGCATGCGAGCTGTGTACAGTACAGCTAGTTAGCCATATAGCTATTATCAGTTTAGTACGAGTTCTCCAGTTGTTAGTCTACGAAAGTGTTCTTGGGAGAAACTAACACTGATAGCGATCCTTATGCTACAATGGACACATCCCTCGAAGAATTTCAGCCGCTTGTTCTCTCTTTCTTTATAGTGATGGATGGCTCATGGCTCTTCAATTCGTTGCGCTATCACAGGTTCAAGGCGCTATTCCTCCAGAACCTATAAGTTATTCTTTGACTCCAGCAGTGGTGTGCGATAAATGGAACGCAATGTATCGCAAACTTAATTAAACCGCGCGACTTTTTGACGGTTTTATTTTTGGCGATTTGATGCTTAAACCGCCAAAGCGTCAAATTAATATCTTCGTCAAATTATTTCCGGCTATACGGTATCATTAATTTTAGTCACTAAGGCATGGCAGAACTTTTGCCCCCTCAGTCATATTTTTCCAGCTATGGCCCTGCTTGCCCTATTGCAGGTTGTATCAGGAGGAATGGCCTCCAACAAGTCCCTCTGTGGTGAACTTCAGAAGCTGACAAGTTACTATAGATACCAATTGGTGTCTCCACCCTCTCACTTGTGTACAAACAATGGCGTAATGATTGCTTGGGCAGGGATCGAACGCTTGAAAGCAATGGATGTGGGAAAATTTAAGGTGGGAAGGAAGCAGGAGGGGACCGGAGTGTGTTGGACTGCGGAGGAACAGGGTGCATTGGAACCACTCCCCACTCTTCCTCTAGGGACTGATATCTCCGACGAGGTCAAAGAAATGAACTTAAAGCTTCCAAGAAGTGTTAGGAAAAAAATAGCAAAGCAAAACTAGCAAAGCTAGCTACTAATATCTAGCTCTCTTTTAGTCCACTGGCAGTTGCCTTTCACTCTACATAGTCTTATAATCATGTAAGAAAAATATGGTAAAGGGTCAGCTATGGGAAAATCTTGCCGGCCATTAATTTCAGGGTGAGCCAAATTATAGTAAATTTTGATTGGATGATTGATGACCTATGAATTAATACATAGTTTGACATTCTTAGCAGGTCCACGGTGAATTCTTATGCTGCATAAGTTTGGTATTTCACCCCCTTTTTGGAAGAAGGACTTGATAGAATCGCTGTAGTCACGAATTAGTATTGCGTTAAAAGCAGACTGGTCAAACCTGTGACAGCCAGCATAGAGATGCTTGGGTTTGTTAAAGTTGCATCCACCACTTCGAGCGCCTTTTGGAGACAAGCACTCGATATGCATTGCACAGTCTACCCACTTGGGTAAAAATTGCTTCTTGATGAAGTCATTAGCCCAGTAAATAACAGCGCCAGCTTGGAATGTTGGATGAAAACTTACCAACTCCTTTCTTGAAGTGTTGATTTTAAGGTATTTCAACATACCATCGTGTGTTGTTTTCATTACTTGAAAATACGGTGGCAGTCGAGAGCAGGGAATGAGTGGGAATATGAGTAGATAAGGAAGCATGTTTTTAATAGGTTTTCCGATACGACAACTAGAATCACAGTACAGGAATATCTCATATTCCTCACTCATTTCGTTCACAATAAATGGTTTCCAAGCATACTTGACCAAATTTTTAGTATAATTGGGGTATTTACTGAAATTGAATTTCCTGACTTCTGTATTGCAGTACGATGCCACAGTTCTGGATTGAGATTCAGTTAGTCCTAGGTCATAAACTATGATCTTTGTGCGAGGAAAATGAACATGAATTGATCCAAAATAGGCCTTACTTTCGTTAAAGTGATTGCTGGAGATTGCTGTCACCATCACAAGCTTACATAACATGTAATCTTTGCAACTGCAGGTAGCACTTATTGAAAGTTTGACCTTTTGATCTTTGGGACAGAGATCTTTGATCTTCATCTGTGCTGCTATGGAACAACATGATAGACGGGTGAACAGCAGTTGATAACTTGGCTTTGTAGAAACATACTCGGTGCTAAGCCTATGAGCCCTATTATAGGTTGGCCTAGGAATTGTTGGGCTCTCCACCTTTGTAGACCTGGCAAGACTAGGGCTGGACGAAATTGTAGACCTGGCAAGACTAGGGCTGGACGAAATTGTAGACCTGGCAAGACTAGGGCTGGACGAAACGTATGTTACAAGACGCTGTAAATCAACCTTTCCCTTAAATCTTGAGAGATCCAGAGTATAAACCAAAATAACAACTGATAAGAAAAAAATTGAAAATTTGAGAAATACTTTCATCACGATCACCTAGCTAGCATTGATAGCTACTGTACAAGTATTTGTGATTGGTGCGCGTTATTTGTAAATTGTACAACAACAATGAAGCTTAGACTTGTGCTGCTATTAGCTACTATTATTCTTGCAGTTTTAGTTTATATCGTCAGAACAAGAATTGATCTATCATATCGGCCTAGACGTCCTAGACCTAGCCACACTTTCTTCCCTCTCTCCCACAGCTCGCTGTCCAGCGAGGCTAAACCTGGACCTACTCCTAGCCACACTTTCTCCCCTCTTTCGCACAGCTCGCTGTCCAGCAAGGCTACTCCTGTGTCATCATGTTGTTCTATAGCAGCAGGAAGGAAACTCGCAGATCTCTGTCCTAGCAACGAAGGTCTTTATACAAAGCATTCAATATATGGCACCTGCAGTTGTACAGATTACATATTATGCAAGCTAGTGATGGTGATAGGATTTTCCGGCAACCACTTTGAAGAAAGCAAAGACTATTTCGGTTCTGTTCATGCTCATTTGCCACACACTAGGATCATAGTTTATGACATAGGACTGACTGCATCTCAATCTAGAACTGTAAAATCATACTGCAATGCAGAAGTCAGGACGTTTAATTTCAGCAAATACCCGCCTCATACTAAAAACCTGGGAACATATGCTTGGAAGCCTTATGTTATTAAAGAAGTGAGTGAAGAGTTCGAGGTATTCACTTTTTTCGATGCCAGTATCCGTATTGGACCTCCATTTATACACATCCTCCCTAATCTGCTCAAATTTCCACTCCTACCCTGTTCTAGACTTGATCAAAGGGCTCAAGTATTCAAGACAACACATGATGGCATGTTAAAGTACTTCAAACTGAACATGTCCAGAGAAAAACTGGCAAGCTTGTCTCCAACATACGAATCTGGCTCACTTATTTTCTGGGCTAATGACTTTATCAAACAACAGTTTCTGCCAAAATACGTGGATTGTGCAGCACATATTGAATGCATAGCTCCAAAGGGTGCTACAGTATGGGGGTGTAACTTAAGAAAGAAAGTCTGGCCTAGGAATGTTTACGCAGGCTGTCACAGATTTGACCAATCAGCTTTGAATGCAATACTCTATCGTTATCATAGTGAATATATAAAATCCCTTGGTAGAATGTCAGGTAGTTGTGGGATCACATGCCAACGTAAGCCAACAACTAAGTATGCAAAGTCATTATGTATCAATAATTAAACACAGTACATTTTGAGTATTACAAATTGACAAGCACGTTGTAGCTATATTCAAAAAGAGTACTTTTTCTTTTCGCATGCATTGACATGACTTGTATTATGCCATTGGAAAAAAATTCTTTTCTACTGTGAAGCATAGATACTGTACATACATAATGTACAGTATCTATGTGTAAAGTAACTTAAATGGTATAATAGTCAGAAGCATATCTGAGAATATTCTCTTCATCCCTTGTACTTTAATTGTGCTGGTACCTCAATAGTGCTCTCTCACTTATAGACAGCAATTTATTGAAATCAGAGTATAACAGCTTCCAATGTTGGTGATAACAGCTTCCACAGCAAAAAAAAAAGTGGAAGCAATTCAGAGGCAACTTGGTCACAAGGTATGGTACCAGGGTTTCATCTATAATATGTACCAACCTGTGGTCACCAAAGGGAGTAGCCATGGGGGAAGTTAATTAGTTTTGGGAAGCTTCCCCCCTGCACCCCCCAGTACATGAAACCCTGGGTACTGAAAAATGAACACACAGTCACTGGTTGTTTCAGTGTCATCACTACTCTCACTTCACCATGCCATGCATATGTCATTTAGCTATGCACCATGCAGTGCTGAAAAACAGTCAAAGTAATATCAGTCTTCCCACCTTTATTGGTTGAAAATTTGTTCAATATGGCTACTGTCGGGCACGATCATCTGGACTTGTTGCCATCCACAGTCACAGTAGACTACAGCCAAGTGTTGGCTGAGTCACCTAATCATATGTCCACCCTCAGACTAACGCAGTAATGCTGTTTTAGTATTATTTTTGCTTTGATGCCTCCAGGTAACAGCAGGGGTGTAATCTTGAGGTTTTATTTGGTCATGCAGGATGATATGCACTTCTAGTGGTAAACAAATTACTAGTGTAGCTGCCAGTAATTACTGCAATTACATCTTCCCTCATCAGTTCACATGCCTAATTACAGTAGTTTATAATTGCACTCCTACATCTAGAGATTCAGTGAATCTGTCTCAAAAAATATTGGTCCGGCCAAAGCCGGACTGGCCTTAATGGAGATTACCCCCCCCCCCCCCCCCCCCCCCGAGGTTCATATGAATTTGAGTGAGTGAGCGAGTACCAGGCTCTGTTTTTAATAGAGCCTGGGGACGAGGCTAAGGAATTACTATCATAAATATTACATGATTACATGTACATACATACATGGTGAGGTATAGCTATAAATACTTTACTATAATATAATAATGCATGTATGCATGCTTATGTTTCTATTTCACATGTGTGTGTGTACATATACATACATACATACATGCGACGACTGCTGCATACATGATAGTTAATTATTGATACATAATGATTTTGCATACTTAGTTGTTGGCTTACGTTGGACTGTGATCCCACAACTAGCTGACATTCTACCAAGGGACTTTATATATTCACTAAAGTAATGATAGAGTATTACATTCAAAGCTGATTGGTCGAATCTGTGACAGTCTGCATAAAGCTTTTTAAAGTTACACGGCCATACTGAAGCACCCTTTGGAGCTATGCATTCAATATGTGCTGCACAATCCACATATTTTGGCAGAAACTGTTCTTTGATAAAGTCATTAGCCCAGAAAATAAGTGAGCCAGATTCGAATGTTGGAGATAAGTTAACCAGTATTTCTCTAGAAGTGTTCATTTTGAAGTAGTTTAACATGCCATCATGTGTACTCCTAAACACTTGAGCCCCTTTAACATCAAATCTGGAACAGGGTAGGAGTGGAAATTTGAGCAGATTAGGGAGGATGTGTATAAATGGAGGTCCAATACGGATACTGGCATCGAAAAAAGTGAATACCTCGAACTCTTCACTCACTTCTTTAATAACGTAAGGCTTCCAAGCATATGTTCTCAGGTTTCTAGCATGAGGTGGGCATTTCCCAAAATTAAACTTCCTGACTTCTGTATTGCAGTATGATTTTACAGTTTTAGATTGAAATGCAGTCAGTCCTATGTCATAAACTATGATCCTAGTGTGTGGCAAATGAGCATGAACAGAACCGAAATAGTCTTTGCTTTCTTCAAAGTGGTTGCTGGAGAATCCTATCACCATCACTAGCTTGCATAATATATAATCTGTACAACTGCAGGTGCCATTTATTGAATGCTGCTGCACCTTTGTAAGGTCTTTGTTGCTAGGACAGAGATCTGCGAGTTTCCTTCCTGCTGCTATGGAACAACATGATGACACAGGAGTAGGAGTAGCCTCGCTGGACAGCGAGCTGTGCGAGAAAGGGCGGCTAAAAGTAGGTCTAGGTTTAGGCCGATATGGTGGATCAATTCTTGGTCTGACGAAATAAAAAACTCCAAGAATAGTAGTTATTATTAAAAACACACCAAGCTTCCTCGTCGAGTCGAACATTACTTCACTCATCTCGGATCTCGTGACCAATTAATTATAGCTAGCTAGCTAGCCGGCCATTATGGCCATATAGATCAAGGGCGTAACTAGGATTTGAATGCAGAGCTAGAGGTATCTAGGTAGAACAATATCCGCGCGCTTGCGCGCGGAAAATATTTTTGCCTGACCACGCCCACTCTAATCATAATGTCCGATCACTACAGGGAATTTCCTGGTCTTTGCAGTTAATTTAGCGAGCGCTACACGCGCAATGCGCTAACATCACGTGCTATTATTAATGGCTCCAATTTCAAATACACAATGTACTCTTGTGAAAAAAGCAGAACTGATGCTTATAGTGAAGATATGAGATGGAGGGTGGTATGGCAGCATGATGCTATGGGGAAGTCTGCTGAAGATATTGCAAAAAATCTTTGTGTAGATAAGTCAACTATTTATAGAACCCTCAAACTTTTCCATGAAACTGGGGAAGTAAGGAAAAGACCATATCCAGAAAGATCATTTATCAAATTAACCAACCCAGCTAAACTATTGATTCTACAGTTAGTAATTGATAATCCAGGTATATATTTGAGAGAAATTAAAACTGAATTGATGGACTCGCTTGCCATTTCTGTTGATGTGTCTACCATATGCAAATACTTGTCTAAAAGTGGATTCACTCGACAGAAGCTACAAATTAAAGCATTACAACAGGATACATTCTTACGACAAAATATATACTAGATGTATCTTCATTCTCATCTAATACACTAATTTTTGTTGATGAAACTGGTGCCGATACTAGAAATCTCATCAGGAAGTATGGCTACAGTAGGCGTGGAAAACCACTGCAGAGTCATAAGATGTTGGTTCGAGGAGAAAGAGTATCTGCCATTGCATGCATGTCAGTAGCTGGACTTCTAGATGTGAAAATGGTGAAAGGGACAACCGATGGAGGTGAATTTTATGACTTTATTCAAACTCACTTATTACCCCATCTTATGCCTTTTAATGGCAGGAATCCTCACTCAGTTGTAATTTTAGATAACTGTACAGTTCATCATGTCCCTGAAGCTGTGAAATCTATAGAAGATATTGGCTCACTTATTTTATTCCTTCCTCCCTATTCTCCCGACTTCAACCCAATTGAAGAAGCTTTCTCAAAGGTCAAGTCAAGTTTGAAATCATATGAGAATACTATGCAGCATATCAATGATATAGAAACACTATTACTAATGAGTTTTGCTGAAATCACACCAGAAGATTGCATTGGTTGGATAAATCATCCCAAAATATAATATAGCTAACTGAATGATCAGATCACATTAATTTAGTTTACTAAGTGTCATCATTATATTCCCTTTCTGTTCATCATATTCTTTTTCTTCCAGTATCCCATCCTCGTATAACTGTTTTAAGTATCTCAATTGTTCATAATTTTTCATACGCAAAGTGACTGTCTTTGTGGGAGAAAAGGTGGATATGTTTTGGGAACTACAACTATCACTTACTGTTGAAGCAGGTGACAGTGCTTTACATATAGCTGTCGCTGCACCAGCAAGAGCATCAGAGACATTTTCTCTCCTTGGCCGTTTCCTTTCGAGGTTAAAGGCAGGAACATTGGGAGGTTCATCATAATCATCATGCAAACCTCCACATATCATACGTGCCCACAAACGCAACTTAGTATTTTCCATCCCCTCGTGCTTCTTGCTTAGTTCCTTAAAAACACTGTCAACTTCTTCCTCTTTTTCTTGTCTCCTTGTAGATGTTTCACAGTCTCTTTTCCTTTTTGAAGCTTGACCACTGCCACTGCTGGAACTAGAATCATGGGAGGAGCAGCCATCACACCATAAGGTAATATTGCCACCATTTTTATAGACTTCATACATGCTACATAAATCATCCTCATTTGCCAGCCAAATCTTGGCTTGTTGACTTCCTTCCATAAAACCAACATTAAATTCTGTGGTACAAGGAACTGAGTCCTTAAATTGTCTCATTAATAGTTGCTTCAGAGAATCTATAGATTCAAACTTTGAAGAAAAATGATGAAGAAGACGCACTTTCACCTCACTTTTCTTGCAAGGATTAATAATACGTACTTTATATTGATATGAAATTGAAGGAGGATTGACATTAGAGCTAGACCCACCAACTTCCACACTCTGTGATACAGATTGGATCCGTAGAGGTGGTGTTGCAGTTGCTACAGACTGTGATAAAGCCTGGATCCTTGGAGGTGGTGTTGTAGTTGCTACAGACTGCGATAAAGCCTGGATCCTTGGAGGTGGTGTTGTAGTTGCTACAGACTGCGATAAAGCCTGGATCCTTGGAGGTGGTGTTGTAGTTGCTACAGACTGCGATAAAGCCTGGATCCTTGGAGGTGGTGTGGTAGTTGCTACAGACTGCGTTACAGCTTGGAATAGTGATGTGCTGTGGAATTTTTGGTTCTTTGTTATTGCCTGCTGTAGATCGTGTATCTGCTTCTGAAGTAGTGCTGAAAGATCCCTTGGGCCAGACATCACCAGAGTACAGTATAGTGTGTGTGTACCTACATATGGTATTTACACCTCATTATACCCAAGTAGTCTCGCGGGCCAGACTCGATTCTTTCCTTTTTCTCTAGCCCCCAAGAAAAAGGAAAGAATCGAGTCTGGCCCGCGAGACTAATACCCAAGGTCCTTTTTAATTTGGAGATAGTTCAAGTGATAACCAGAAGTCCTAAGTCCTTTCCGTCTGTCCTTCAGTAGGTTCCAGTCCATATCCCTTATGTCAGTGTCAGCATGAACCATGTGGTGAGTGGCCATGGATGTATATAGTGCCCGAAGAGTTTGCGGTGCAGGTGATGTTACCGACAGAGCAAAGGTGGTTCAGTCAAAATGCTCGTGGATTAAAAATCTCTAAAGATGTGCGTGTGAAATGTAAAGAAACAGTCCTCAATGTGGATTCTTTAATCAGGACACCTTTCTCTGTCTCATTGTATTAATTCACCCCTGAAATAACGACTTTTTTATGGTCCCAAAAAGAGATGACATGTAGATCAGTGAGACTAGGAACCAAGCATGATGCCAGAATAATGGGGCACATTAATTTTGCTATTCGAACTGCTGGAAGTCTGCAAACAAGTTTTTCTTTGCTGTGATGACTTTTACCCATGACATTTGTCTTGCACTTTCAAGGTCACACATTTACCAACAATCACACCTGTGACCTTGCAGATACCTTTAGGACTGGTGTCATCACTGTCCTGCAGGAGTGGCCTCATTTCAGGGGTCCTGATTAAAAGCATCTGTACTGTAGTGAAGGAGACTGGAATGTTACTCATACGATTAGCTAATTAGGTGCTATATGCCTGTCCCTCAAGTGCACATGCACTAGCTTCAAAAACAGCAGAGAAAGCTCTAATGTCCCCCCCCCCCCCCCCCCCCCCCCCAAATTACATACCAAGTAGGAAAAAAAAAAAAAAAGAGAAGAGAAAAGCTGGGCCAACTACCAAGTGTTATCGATAGCACTGAATTCCAAACTAATAACAAAAGGGCCTGGGGCCTGATTGTACATGTGAAAATTACTCAGTAATGATACTCTATATTATTATACAGAAATTAATTTCATCAACCTCAAATGCAGTTACATGATTACATACATCCTTGATGTAACATGTTTACTATAATGATAACTAATAATAATTGATACATAATGATTTTGCATACTTAGTTGTTGGGCTACGTCGGCATGTGATCCCACAACTAGCTGACATTCTACCAAGGGATTTTATATATTCACTGAAGTAACGATAGAGTATTGCATTCAAAGCTGATTGGTCGAATCTGTGACAGCCTGCATTAAGCCTTTTAAAGTTACACCCCCATACTGAAGCACCCTTTGGAGCTATGCATTCTTTGTGTGCTGCACAATCCACATATTTTGGCAGAAACTGTTCTTTGATAAAGTCATTAGCCCAGAAAATAAGTGAGCCAGATTCGTATGTTGGAGATAAGTTTACCAGTTTTTCTCTAGACATGTTCAGTTTGAAGTACTTTAACATGCCATCATGTGTACTCCTGAACACTTGATGCCCTTTACCTAGTCTGGAACAGGGTATGAGTGGAAATTTGAGCAGATTAGGGAGGATCTGTATAAATGAAGGTCCAATGCGGATACTAGCATCGAAAAAAGTGAATACCTCGAACTCTTCACTCACTTCTTTAATAATGTAAGGTTTCCAAGCATATGTTCCCAGGTTTTTAGTATGAGGCGGGTATTTGCTGAAATTAAACTTCCTGACTTCTGTATTGCAGTATGATTTTACAGTTCTAGATTGAGATGCAGTCAGTCCTATGTCATAAACTATGATCCTAGTGTGTGGCAAATGAGCATGAACAGAACCGAAATAGTCTTTGCTTTCTTCAAAGTGGTTGCTGGAAAATCCTATCACCATCACTAGCTTGCATAATATGTAATCCGTACAACTGCAGGTGCCATATATTGAAAGCTTTGTATAAAGACCTTCGTTGCTAGGACAGAGATCTGCGACTTTCCTTCCTGCTGCTATGGAACAACATGATGACACAGGAGTAGGAGTAGCCTCGCTGGACAGCGAGCTGTGCGAGAGAGGGGAGGAAGTGCGGCTAGGTTTAGGCCGATATGATAGATCAATTCTCGGTCTGATGATATAAAAAACTCCAAGAATAGTAGCTATAAAAATACCAACAAGTTTAAACTTCATCATTGCTAGCATGTTGCTAGCTACTTAAGGATCTTTGCACCATGCACGTGACTCTTGCTGACGCCTACGTTACAGCGCCTCGCGGGAGCCAGCAATGTATTCAGTGTGGGAGGCCTGTTTCATTCTTCACCCATAAGTAGTTGCCAACAAAATCATCAATCACTAACTCTTTGTGGTCAATGTTTAAGGCTTCCGAGCATATTTCTTCTGCCATGATTCTACAATTATGGATTGGCTCACCATTTTACTCATTTTAGTGCCATTCCACTGCTCATTTCTAGAGCCATTGAATACTGCTTGCATAATATTGCTGGATGATCTTCAGAGACTACTTCGGACCATTAGGGCATCCAGATGTCTTCCAGGTTCTCCTGTGCTGCTATGGAACAGTATGACAACACCTGAAGTTTAAGCTATCAGAAATTATTTGAAGGAAACAGTAGCACCAGAAAGCTCTTCTTCATAAGTCAGGGGGTGTGGCTCATTTCTACATACTATACTACCATAATTATGCTACCACTATTGTGCATGCACAGTTAAGACAAAAAGAAGAATGAAATTGATGGTATTCTGATACTAGTAGCATAATGGTCAGCGTCATAAAATTGTTTAATCCCTAAGAATTATAGCAGTCATATTAGGAATCTGTTGTCCACCAGCGTTTTCCTAGCAAGATTCCACCTACCAAGAGCATCACGAATCAGGTTGATTACCTACACACCACACAAACAATAACAACAACAACAACAAATGATCTAGGCCTGAGAGTTGAAATTCCACACACACACAAATGCCTACCCAAGTCAAGTATATAGGTCCAAGCAGATTATGGGTGAAAGTGGGTGGTACTAAAGTGGATGTAGCCAGGCAAAAAATCACTTTATCCAAGATGCTTCTGGTAAATGACACATCATGATTCTTCGTACTTGAACAAACAAGGCCTGGGGCAAGGCCCATGGCCTAAAATGCTTTCATAATTAGGAGCCTTTACAGTTTTGGCACTCACCAGTGAGATGATATAAGCTGCTAGGATGTAGTTCTGTGATAAAAGGTCCAGCAGGTCCAGTTGAAACAGGTTCCAGCAGTGGCCATAAAACAAGAGCTGATCGAACGAAAGCCCAGAATCTAGAAGGAAAGAGATATCAAAGGGAAGAGGAGTTCCCTCTCTCTGGTAAAATGCAGTCACTGACCTCTGTAAAGGAATAACTTTGTTTCTGGATCATGGAGCTCGATTCCGACTGCTCGTTCTGGAAGCAACTTGTTCTTGATGCAATAATCCAATCCTTGAATATTCTGAGAGGAGGCAACCGAGCCAACATCTTGTTTACCCTATGTATGTATGTGTATAACATACCCTTTCAAAGAAAGAGGTCAGAAAATGGTTCATAGCTTCATAGGTTTTCATCACTGTCTCAGAAAGGCCTTGATTATCATCTGCACGCATGAGATAAGCTTATGTATGTGAAGCAGATAAATTATAAACACTACGAAAACGAACAAGATTCCCCCCCCTCCCTCAAGAACAAAGATCTAATTGGTACATAATGTCATTATGATAGCTATCTGTACGTATATACATCCCTGGATAACAGCAGAAGACACAAACATCAACATCATATGTTTGTTACAACTTTGCACATGCTTCCTTGACTCCTTACAACCTAATTAGGAATGACCCTGATAATTTATTTCTGTGGACACACTTGGGACCCAAGTCTTTTGTCCTTTGTAGAGAAGTTGTCAGAATAACGGGGCACATTAATTTTGCTATTCGAACTGCTGGAAGTCTGCAAACAAGTTTTTCTTTGCTGTGATGGCTTTTTACCCATGACATTTGTCTTGCACTTTCAAGGTTACACACTTACCAACAATCACACCTGTGACCTTGCAGATACCTTTAGGGCTGGTGTCATCACTGTCCTGAATACAGGGGTGGCCTCATTTCAGGGGTCCTGATTAAGAGCATCTGTACTGTAGTGAAGGAGACTGGAATGTTACTCATACGATTAGCTAATTAGGTGCTATATGCCTGTCCCTCAAATGCACATGCACTGGCTTCAAAGACAGCAGAGAAACCCCCCCCCCCCCCCCCCCCCAAATTACATACCAAGTAGGAAAAAAAAAAAAAAAAAAAGGAGAAGAGAAAAGCTGGGCCAACTACCAAGTCTTGCGGGCCAGACTCGATTCTTTCCTTTTTCTCTAGCCCCCAAGAAAAAGGAAAGAATCAAGTCTGGCCCACGAGACTAATACCCAAGGTCCTTTTTAATTTGGAGATAGTTCAAGTGATAACCAGAAGCCCTAAGTCCTTTCTGTCTGTCCTTCAAGTCCATATCCCTTATGTCAGTGTCAGCATGAACCATGTGGTGAGTGGCCATGGATGTAGTGCCCGAAGAGTTTGCGGTTTGCGGTGCAGGTGATGTTACCGACAGAGCAAAGGTGGTTCAGTCAAAATGCTCATGGATAAAAAATCTCTAAAGATGTGTGTGTGAAATGTAAAGAAACATAGTCCTCAATGTGGATTCTTTAATCAGGACTGTCTCATTCATCCCTGAAATAACGACTTTTTTATGGTCCCAAAAAGAGATGACATGTAGATCAGTGAGACTAGGAACCAAGCATGATGCCAGAATAACGGGGCACATTAATTTCGCTATTTGAACTGCTGGAAGTCTGCAAACAAGTTTTTCTTTGCTGTGATGACTTTTACCCATGATATTTGTCTTGCACTTTCAAGGTCACACATGTACCAACAATCACACCTGTGACCTTGCATGTGTTGCTTCAAAGATACCTTTAGGACTGGTGTCATCACTGTCCTGAATACAGGGGTGGCCTCATTTCAGGGGTCCTGGTTAAGAGCATCTGTGTACTGTATTGAAGGAGAGACTGGAATGTTACTCATACGATTAGCTAATTAGGTGCTACGTGCCTGTCCTTCAAGTGCACATGCCAAAAAATAAATAAATAAATAAATAAAAGAAGAAAAGAGAAAAGCTGGGCCAACTACCAAGTGCTATCAATAGTTATTGATACATAATGATTTTGCATACTTAGTTGTTGGGCTACGTCGGCATGTGATCCCACAACTAGTTGACATTCTACCAAGGGATTTTATATATTCACTGAAGTAACGATAGAGTATTGCATTCAAAGCTGATTGGTCGAATCTGTGACAGCCTGCATTAAGCCTTTTAAAGTTACACCCCCATACTGAAGCACCCTTTGGAGCTATGCATTCAATATGTGCTCCACAATCCACATATTTTGGCAGAAACTGTTCTTTGATAAAGTCATTAGCCCAGAAAATAAGTGAGCCAGATTCGTATGTTGGAGATAAGTTTACCAGTTTTTCTCTAGACATGTTCAGTTCGAAGTACTTTAACATGCCATCATGTGTACTCCTGAACACTTGATGCCCTTTACCTAGTCTGGAACAGGGTATGAGTGGAAATTTGAGCAGATTAGGGAGGATCTGTATAAATGAAGGTCCAATGCGGATACTAGCATCGAAAAAAGTGAATACCTCGAACTCTTCACTCACTTCTTTAATAACGTAAGGTTTCCAAGCATATGTTCCCAGGTTTTTAGTATGAGGCGGGTATTTGCTGAAATTAAACTTCCTGACTTCTGTATTGCAGTATGATTTTACAGTTCTAGATTGAAATGCAGTCAGTCCTATGTCATAAACTATGATCCTAGTGTGTGGCAAATGAGCATGAACAGAACCGAAATAGTCTTTGCTTTCTTCAAAGTGGTTGCTGGAAAATCCTATCACCATCACTAGCTTGCATAATATATAATCTGTACAACTGCAGGTGCCATTTATTGAATGCTGCTGCACCTTTGTAAGGTCTTCGTTGCTAGGACAGAGATCTGCGACTTTCCTTCCTGCTGCTATGGAACAACATGATGACACAGGAGTAGCCTTGCTGGACAGCGAGCTATGCGAGAGAGGGGAGGAAGTGCGGGTAGGTTTGGGCCGATATGATAGATCAATTCTCGGTCTGATGATATAAAAAACTCCAAGAATAGTAGCTACTATTAAAAATATACCAACAAGTTTAAACTTCATCATTGCTAGCTAGCTACTTTACTTAAGGATCACCATGCACGTGATCTCTTGCTGACGCGCCTCGGGCGCGGGCCGGCCGGGAGCGATGCATGGGCCTGTTTCATTCTTCACTCACAATTACAAGTAGTTGCCAACTACAGATCACAAAATCATCAATCACTAACTCTTTGTGGTCAATATTTAAGGCTTCCGAGCTTATTATTTCCCCAGGTCTTCTGCCATGATTCTACAATTATGGATTGGCTCACCATTTTACTCATTTTAGTGCCATTCCACAGACTACTTCGGACCACCAGATATCTTCCAGTTTCTCCTGTGCTGCTATGGAACAGCATATTTGAAGGAAACAGTAGCACCAGAAAGCTCTTCTTCATAAGTCAGGGTGTGTGGCTCATTTCTACATACTATATAATGCTGCTACCACTATTGTGCATGCACAGTTAAGACAAAAAGAAGAAGAATGAAGTTGATGGTATTCTGATACTAGTAGCATAATGGTCAGCGTCATAAAATTGTTTAATCCCTAAGAATTATAGCAGTCATATTAGGAATCTGTTGTCCACCAGCGTTTTCCTAGCAAGATTCCACCTACCAAGAGCATCACGAATCAGGTTGATCACCTACACACCACACAAACAACAACAACAACAACAACAATAATAGGTCTGAGAGTTGAAATTCCCCCACACACACACACACGAATGCCTACCCAAGTCAAGTATATAGGTCCAAGCAGATTATGGGTGAAAGTGGGTGGTACTAAAGTGGGTGTAGCCAGGCAAAAAAATCAGAATCCAAGATGCTTCTGGTAAATGACACATCATGATTCTTCGTACTTGAACAAACAAGGCCTGGGGCAAGGCCCATCTTTCATACCCGAAATAATTAGGAGCCTTTACAGTTTTGCCACTCACCAGTGAGATGATATAAGTTATAATTGCTGCTAGGATGTAGTTCTGTGATAAAAGGTCCACCACAGCAAAGATCAGCAGGTCAAGTTGAAACAGGTTCCAGCAGTGGCCATAAAACAAGAGCTGATCGAACGAAAGCCCAGAATCTAGAAGGAAAGAGGGAAGAGGAGTTCCCTCTCTCTGGTAAAATGCAGTCACTGACCTCTGTAAAGGAATGACTTTGTTTCTGGATCATGGAGCTCGATTCCGACTGCTCGTTCTGGAAGCAGCTTGTTCTTGATGCAATAATCCAATCCTTGAATATTCTGAGAGGAGGCAACCGAGCCAACATCTTGTTTACCCTATTATGTATGTGTATAACATACCCTTTCAAAGAAAGAGGTCAGAAAGTGGTTCATAGCTTCATAGGTTTTCATCACTGTCTCAGAAAGGCCTTGATTATCATCTGCACGCATGAGATAAGCTTATGTATGTGAAGCAGAAAAATTATAAACACTACAAAAACGAACAAGATTCCCCCCCCCCCCCCCCACCTTCAAGAACGAAGATCTAGTGATAAAATTGGTACACATAATGTCATTTACGTTGCATGTTTGGATAACAGCAGTAGACCATCAACATCATTGATATTTGCTGTGCTTGTTACAACTTTGCACATGCTTCCTCGAAGAGAATTTGGTCCACCCACCCCCCGACTCCTTACAATCTAATTAGGAATGACCCTGATAATTCATTACTGCGGAACCTCCGAATAATGGACAGACTTGGGACCCAGCCTTTTATCCTTTTTGTAGAGAAGTTGTCCTTTTCTTTTTTTTGGAGGTTATTTTGATTGTCCTTTATTGGAGGTTCCAACTGTACTAACTTCTTCGTTGTGTGGATGGTCTTCTTCCCCTATGATCAGCCTGACCCGCCCTTTCTGCTCGCTCGACCTTCAGAGGTCCAAGGATCATGTCTAATTTGGTCCGGAATTCAGTGGTGAGGGCCAGCTCATAGGTCTGGAGATCTGACTCATTCTCTAGTCCTCTGTTGCCACACATCCCGTCCTAAATTTTCAGGTTTTTGAAAGGATTAAGGGTGCAGGCACACTCCGCCCACACATGGTTGCTAGGGAAAATTAACTTAAAAACTATTCATGATAGAAATTTCTAACTTGCACCATGTTATTAAGTATCAGAATAGTACCACATACACAAAAAATAAAGGAGGACCAATCAAAATGACTGATGTTATGACTGATTCCATTCTCAAGGTAAACTGCGTTACATCTCAATGACCACTTGGAATCAATGGCTGATTTTTGATATACAACTTCTTATACTTATTGCCATAAAAATTACATTTAGTTTTTATCAATTCACATTCTACTTTTTAATTTATCCATATAGGATCTAGTGTCCTGCACATTCTGTACTAGCTATAAACTAAAGCAAAATGTAACTTTTTAGACCTTATCAAGTAGTTGCCATATGCAAAATATTGGCTCATTCCCATGCATAGTTCCTGAGTTGCAATGACTTGTTCATTATTCATGCTAGCATGGATTTTATATGTGCCAAAGCAGCAGCTGCTATTGTGTTTACTATCTGTTATTTAGCGCGGTAGTGTTTGTGGTTAATTAGTGCTAGTACTAGCGCATGCCTTGGTTACTATGCAAAACCATGAAAGAAAGAAACAGTCAATGTATACATTTGACACATCCATTTTGGTCACACATTTATACTAATGATCACACCTGTGACCTTGCATGTGTTGCTTCAAAGATACCGTTAGGACTCTGGCTTACATTTTCAAGGCCACAGATTAGGTGCAAAAAAAAGGGCCTCGGGTCCGAGTATGAGGTAGTCTGGTGTAGCCAACCCTTTACCATATGGAAAAGGGTCAACTACATCAGATTTGAGCTAGGGCCGAAATTTGGTTTCAAGTGACAAACCATTATGCAGTATGTGGCATCCTTACTCACCCCTTCTTTCAGTAGGTTCCAGTTCATATCCCTCATGTCAGTGTCAGCATGACCATGTGGCGAGTGGCCATGGATGTAGTGCCCGAAGAGTTTGCGGGGCAGGATGAACACGCTGATGTTACCAACGGAGCAAAGGTCTATAAACTGGTTCAGTTTATTTTCCACAAAACGGGCATGGATAAAAAAGACGTATAATCTCTAAAGATGTGTGTGTGTGAAATGTAAAGAAACATATTCCTCAATGTGGATTCTTTGAGATACAAAATTCTCTATAATCAGGACACCTTTCTCTGTCTCGTTGTATTGATTCGCCCCTGAAATTCGGTCCCAAAAAAGTGATGACACATAGATCAGTGAAAGTTTAGGAACCAAGCATGATGCCAGAATAATGGGGCACATTAATTTTGGGGGATAATTTGAGCTGCTGCAAGTCTGCAAACAAGCTGTGATGACTTTTACCCAGCTGATATGGCACAATTACTCACAAACAGCTGCATGCAGATGTCGGTTATACTTATGATGCTGAAAGTATGTCTAGGTCTCGAAAATTATACACTCACTGACCATTATAAGTGCTATGATAATAAAGTGCAGAGAAGAGATTGCAAATCTGAGGATGTCACTGGCAGGGGCAGAGTAGCGATCTACTGTCGTCCGAACATCAGCCACAGGGTCTCTTTCAGCTAGATTACCTAAACCAACTACCTGCAGAGAAAGGAGAATATATAGTTTCACAGATTTTGTGGTCTTGAAAATTAAAATTCCAATGCCATGAAAATACAGGGTTCTGCCCAGGATTCTCTAGTGGTGGCCGAAATCTATTTTTGTCACGCCCATTTTATAAGACTACGTTCATTTAGGAGTGTCCCTTTGGAGGATCGAAACAATCACTAGTGGTAGACCGAAATAGCCGAGTGGTGGCCAAAATGGCCAAGTGGTGGCCAAAATAGCCAAGTGGGGGCCAAGTGGGCCAAGTGGTGGCCAAAATAGCCAAGTGGTGGTGGCCAAAATGGCAGTGTGGGCAGAACCTAACTATTTCCCCCACAGAGATGTATGTATGTATGTACCTCAGTGAAGAGGAGGACAAGGATTAGCAGAAAGGTGTGGTTGATCTTACGAAGACTCTGGATCTCATTCCACTCATTGGCAACAAAGTAGGTCCGCCAGATGCTCACTGGGGTCGGGACTGGAGTGGGTGTGGCATCACCATTGCTGACAGTCTGGTGGGAGGAGAGGATGAGTCCCCTTGGACGTTCCCAGTCCATGAAAAAAATATCAACAGTGCACTGGTGCCAAATAAGGTACAGGGTATGTATTACCTGAAGAAGTAAATAAATAACCAAATAAACAAGCAAACAAACAAATCATGATTCTTAGACAATTTGGCCTACCCTGCAAAATAAGGAAAGGCCCAGAAACACTTCAAATACAATCTCCTGAGTACTTGTTGGCAGAGTAAAGAAGAATGCAGACTGTCCCTAAAAATAATTATACACAAGGAAAGAGAATTGTGTGATGATCGTATGATGGTACTTGTTGGCTTACTTTGAAGAAGATGAGCATAAAGGAGGCAGTGATGGTCAGGATTACGAAGATGACAGAAGAAAAAGCTCCACACACTTCAACTCCAGCGTATATGAATGTCTATGACAATGATTATGTGATTCCATGTGTAATTAACATTGTGTGTGTGTGTGTGTGTGTGTGTGTGTGTGTGTGTGTGTGTGGCTGCTGCTGTTTTAATAATGAATAGAACCCCTCAATGTACCTTCATGGTTCAAATAACTAGCCAGTTGTTTGTTGTTGTTGTTGTTGTTGTTATTTAGCTTTCTTACATGAATATCACAACAGATATTTCCAGACCTCCTGATGAAGCCATTGACCCTGAGTCCAGCATACACCATTACACACAAGAGTAGGATGCAAATTGTGACTACTAGTCCAATCACCAGCTCATTGTTGTACACTGTGTTATACACAGTGCTGTATGATGACTGGAGGGAGGGAGGGAGGGAGAGAGGGAGAGAGGGAGGGAGAGAGGGAGAGAGGGAGGGAGAGAGGGAGAGAGGGAGGGAGGGAGGGAGGAAGGAGGGAGAGGGGAGGGAGAGAGGGAGGAAGGAGGGGAAGGTGGAAGGACAAAGAAAGGATGTAGGAGAAGAGAAGGCAAAAAGGTTCACTTGACAGTGCCCAAGCAAACAGACTAAAACAAAAAATACTGACTGGGAGAGTTTGTGTGGAATCAGATGTAGGGGTCCAAGAAGCATAGGTGATCCTGAGGTAGGGAACATGCATGCCACCATTTGGCCACATGTTCACTCTATACATCAAAGCAGGGAAAAAAAAGAATTAATGATATTTTTCTAGCTATGGATGCATTATCACTCACATTAATTCCATTGTGCGGGCATACTGAGGGTTCCGAGTCACAGCCTCAGCCAGAAAGAATCTCCTGACATACTGCATTGCCGGTTGGTTTGACGGAGTCCTATAGTTGGTCACTAATACTGGGACGGGGATCAGTTGAGCTGGGGCAGAATTTGGCTGATCATCTCGATAGACTGAAAAAGATCTTAGTTAAGGTTTAGGTATAGTTCCAGCACTTAATTCATTAAGCAAAACTTCAAGCAAAGGAGCTGAAATTTGATAATTAAAACTTGCTTTATGCATTGTCAATGCTACTGGCATACATATGTATCAGTATGATTGGATACAGAGATCATAAAAAACTGGTGAGTTGGCTCGCTTGGTCAATTCGGAAGTTGATAAAGAACACTGCATAAAAGAATGATATAATAATAATGTTGAAACTTAATTAGCCCCACAGGCTGATCGATTATTACAAAAGAAGATCACTTTAGCTCTCAGTACTTACACTCTTTACCTGTATTTGATAGTGAACTCCAACCCTCCACGCTGCCTGGGAATGAACTCGACATTCTTGACAGAGCAAAATTTGCTGAGTCAGTTCTTCTTCAAATGCCAAAAAGGTCCCATTGAGAGAGTAGGAGGCTAAGACGAGTGGGAGGGAGGATGTGGCCTGCACATATCATAAGTCATGTGACATTGACTGTGGAGCACGCTTTATGGACCAAGAAAAAAGTTCAGGATGAATGACTTCAAATAATTATGCATTTTGAAATGCAAAACAAGGACTGCTAGTCCTAACATGGTTCTTACTCCTCTAGTAGGAAGCTCGGTTCTTAGTCGAGTTTGTTGCAGAACAATCTCAGCAGCTCCGGGGGAGAAATAAATTGGTGGGAGCTGTCCCATCACTAGCAGAAAGCTCCGGACGCACGCTGGATCCGTTAGCAGATAAGTTTGCAGCACGCACAAGTTGATCAGTACTTGACATGCTGTTGTATTCGATGAAAACTAGTATCGAAAAGAGCAGAGAGCAATCAATAGAATATTGTATGGCGGGAAGATTTCATGGTGAAGTTATGAATCATAAATCAAGTTATGAACCATGAGTTCCATTACCTCTGGTATAGTATCTGTGGACAGAACCTCCCACCCCATTTAAAAATTTCCAAGTGAAATTAGCCAAGAGCTTAGATTGTTGACTTGCATGTTTTCTTACCTCACATTGTTCCAGTGCAAAAGAATACTGCTGGGAATAGAATGAAAAAGTGTTAATTGGGAGCGCCGGCAAGACCACAGAGGGACTAAAACATAAACCAGACACCACAACCTATAAATAAAGGAAGAGATCAGTTCACGAAAGTGAGAAGTAAAGGGAAAAAAAAATATCTTACACATCTTCTGCAGTCAGAAATGCCACACTTGATACAGGAAAAGCCTGGTCCATCTCTCCATGTGCCGAGGGGGCAACTGCGACAGGAGCGGGTCCCAACATCAGCTTGGGAAGTAGGAAGCACATCAACTTTAGAGGAAAAAATATTGCTATCAGTTATAAGATAGGAAGCATATCAACTTTAGAAAAATCAATGAAGGTAGTTAACCAGTAGAAAGCACATTAATGCAGGATTAGTAAAAAGCACATCACCTTTAAGAGGAAAATGCATTAACTATTACCAAAAATATCAGTAGGCATAGAACATCTGATACATTCCCTGGTAACTGAGTCAAAGCTGGTTCCACCTTCACATCTCAGACAGAACAGCCCATCATGAGAAACCACCTGCACAATTGAACAAAAAAATCTCAAATGTTGCTTTTTAATGTTCACAGAAGCTTACTGTGTCACTTGGGCATGACTGACAATTGGGAGTTATGATGCTACTTCCAATTGGTCTATAAAATCCTGGCAAACACCTACAGGATAGGCCTGAAACAAGGTAAATGTGCTTTAATTGGAGTAGTTGATCGATTACCATGACAACATAACTTTAAGCCTTTAAGATCATAAAGCCTTTAAGATCATGAAGCCATTCTACTGGGCTTACCATTTTCTGTTTCAGTCTGATTGGTAGGGCAAGCAGTACAGGTTAGGTAGCTAGTGTTGAAAAATTCCCTGGCGGGCGCACATGTCCTCGGGCTGCTGAAAACCTGAGGACTCAATTCTGAAGTAGGGACGGGGAACTGGGATCTTCCGAGAGGTAACACTAGGAAGACCGAGAGCAACTTCGTAAGAAACAAAAAGCGCTCCATTAATACTCAGTGGTGGTGGGTATTATTTAGAAACGTTACTAGGCAGCGGTAAAAAGGGGGTGTGGTAATAAACAGTTCGTAGATATAGACTGAGTAGACGTGGATATCATGTCTCACCCTCCTCACCCAGTATGGCAGGACAGAGAAATAAGATTTGATATTTCCAACAGGTATACAACACTTGTTTGCCATGAATAAGCTTGTCAATGAATATCACTTCTACAGCCACCTCCAGACCATTCCAGGAGAGGTATTGATCGACAGTTTGCCAGAAGTAGAAGATACTAAAGGAAATAATGGAGAGCAAGGTATAATAGTCAATTATATTGGCCCTCCCATGACACATGAGTCTCTCGTATTAAAAGGTAAGGCAGGGCAATTACAAAGGTGGGGCAATTCTGAAGAAATAAAGATTATCAAAAATGACGGAATTTTCCCACCCTCGTAATTGTCCCGCCTTACCTTATTTTTATTTATTTATTTATTTATTTATTTATTTATTATAGGGAAATTGTATATTACCAATCTGAGAATTATGTGGGTATCTTCAAAACACAACAGGATCAACCTTTGTACGTCATATAAATGCAAAATGTTGATGATCTACTCTCTCCTTTTTCTTATTTCAGCTATTGGGTACAAAACCATTACTGATATCAACACTAAACATGCAAATTCTGTGAGTTTTTTTTTTTTTTTTGCTTGAAGAAGTATTAGTTTCATGAGGTCAGTCTATGTTTAGAAACTTCGTGGGGCCACAGAAGCACTTTACGTTCTAACCAAGTTGGACCAATCTCAGTTTGAATTTGTTTTCACAAATCTAGTGAGTTTATTTCTGTCCTTTAAAAATGTAGTTCTGCCATACTGATTATTCTGTAGCAACCAAATAGCCCAAGGCTTTTTAGTGGAGTGAAGTCCGTGCACAGAGCATATCAGACCTCGAAGCTGTACAGAGAGCTCAAGCTAAGAGGCGCCCTCATCTTTAACAAAGAACTGAAGGTTCTTCCGCTAGAGCAAGTTTATTCAAAGGTACGCATTATGCAATTTAATATCAACAGCCTGAATATGAATAGCTGCTTCTGGCCATATTTCTATTATTCTATTACAGTTACCTGGAGTGTGGAACTTATGCAGTGACCAGGTATGATATCATGATCATCACATGACTTGCATGTGACAGATATTTCCCATGCAGGGTAACCTTGGCACCATGTATATCACTAATGTGAGAGTCGTCTGGCACTCCAATATGAATAGTAGCTTCAATGTCAGCATCCCTTACCTCCAAATGGTAAGATGAGAGACCATTCCCTCTTTTCATGAAAAGGGAAATGAATCAAGAGACCATTCCCTCTTTTTATGAAAAGTTGGAGAAATAAATGGTAGAATACTTGGGAGATTTGGTTCATTATCATGTTTCACTGCAAAACATGATAATGGCAGTGGTAATATGTATATTCCCATTCCGAATAGAAAAGTAGATTCTTTAAAGAGAATCGAAGCATTTATTTTTGTGCACTTCAGGGAATTGTAAAGATCAGGGACTCCAAATTTGGTGTGGCAATGGTGATGGAGACCACAGCCAACAGTGGAGGGTTTGTTTTGGGTTTTCGAGTGGACCCTGCAGAGAAACTGAAGGATATTGTGCAGGAGGTGCATAGCCTCTACCAAGCATATCAGGCCAGTCCTATCTTTGGAGTGGAATATAACATAGAAGAGGTTTGTGTTTATGCATGATAAAGTCTGATAATTATTGTCACATAGGCCCTTGCTATTATTACAGGACACTCTTTCTGTCTCCCATTAGGACACCCATGTATCTAATCAGGACACTATTATCTGGTTCCCCAAAAAATAAGACATTCCACTGTATTTTCCCCCCAAGGGGTTATGAAAAAACCAAAAAAGAACTGAATTTCCTGATATAATTCTAGGCACCTGATGGGTTGGAAGCAGCTGATGAGAATGCTGATAACATAGACACACAAGACACTTCAAAAATGGACGCATTGGCGGTCAGTGACTACCCCCTAGGCTAGATGCATTAGCTGTTCCCCCTAGGCTAGTCAACTTTCTAACTCTGGAACCTCCTATGTATAAAGGAGAAGAGAATACATTTTTTGTACAAAGGCACTTTCAGATTATCCTTTGACAGGCTTATCCTAACCCTGGTATTATTAATCTCAGGCCTACTTTGCAAACCCCAAGCAATCCAAGGATAGAGAGCCTGTCTTCAACAAGGAGCTGGGCCTAGCCATAGAGAAGCTTCCTGAAGGCTTCACTCTCAGTGATCTCTGGGAGGTATCCTGAACTACTGCATTATGATGAAGCTGTGACATTACCATAATAAATTATCATTATTCATGACCGTAGTAGAATCAGTCATGTGATCAAACTCTAGCCTCGCTCCTAGGCCTTCCTTCCTCTCTCACTATCGACATAGTACGTAGTGAGAGAGGAAGGCCTAGGAACAAGGCTATAAATCAAGTTATATCTAGCTAGATCAATACTGGTGATACTGTTAATACAAAGGTAAGAATGGGACCTTGTTTGTTGGTTGTAACCAGTTGTCTTTGCTCCACTCTGATCTACTTGCATCGTAGATGTGGAACCCATACACAGTTCTTGAGCGATCTTCTAAATTGGCTCCACTCTTATGAACAAGATCCCCATGAATGAGCACCAAAGTACCTTTTTTCACTGGAAGTGCATGCAGTTGCTCAAATTCTGGCTCATCTCCTCTATATTTCATCTTTAATCTCCCATCTTCATCAATGAATTTTACTAACCGCCGATTTGATATATTCATTCTGTGACTGCCCACTGCTATTCTCAAGCATCCATTTCCAATGCTGGTATCTTCCAATGCTATCCATAACCCAAGAAGTGTGTTTGGTTGGGTGAGCAAGAAGGTTGAATCTTTGTGCAGTCCAGCTTTGGGTGGTTTGTACAGCATCATACTTTGAACAACACAAGGTTGTTTGTAGTTCAAGGATTTAGAGATATCTCTTGCTCTCTCAGTGAATGTCGCATCCTTGAAGTCAGCATCCAAAGCATGAAGGGCAAAACCTATCCTGCTCACTTCCTTTTTTGTGCCTTCTAATAATTCGTCACAGAAAAATCGAATTTTGTCTCCACTGGTGAGAAAATACTGCTCTTGTTGGTCTTTTGTCTGGTGTTGCTGGATAAAATCTGCTGCTTCTTTTTGTTCTAATAGGTGGCTGGCTCAAAAGCTCACATTCTCTTGAACTCAGGAAGCCTTGAATTTCTAGGTAGCCGTTCTTTTGAAAGGAAGCTACTTCTTCCTTACTTCAAAGCCATTCTTTTTTCTATGCACGATGAGGGGCGGGGCTAGGGCCAGGAAACATGTATCTGGCTGAGCACGCGCAGGTACAAAAGTTCATTATAATGTCAGAGTCATAATGCAATATTCAATCATTTTCTGACTTTCTGTTTGGATATTCTCCATGAATTGGGCTCCTCATATCTATGAAAGAATGAACAGGTCAAGTAAGCATCTTAAAACACCAGCAGAGAGCAGTCAGAACACTATATATGAGCTGGTTATTGAAATTTCAAATCATGGTTGAAAGTTATAATAAATGCATCAAGTGAACACATTTTAAACAGAGTGTGCACATTCACCCACACTCCTTATTATGCATGTGTTTCCACTGATGTATTGGTCAACAATGAAGTCTTGATCATTCACTATAACTTTCTTGATTCTTAACCAAACTTCAAGTTTAATGCATCAACGGAGAGCTTTCTCTACTTGGTGTTTGAAGTTTGAAAAATTGGTTAAGAATCGAGAAATGATCAATAACCAATGACCAAGTCCATACCTGTTAAAGAGAGGCTCTATCCTCTCCTGTCGCTTCCTCTTGCTCAGTTTTGTTGGGTCCGAGAACTTGAAGAAAGCGGGTGCAAATTCCACCAGCCATTTGGGGTCAATGCCAGTCGTCTCTCGCATGTACTCCTTAGTGGTCAGCACCAGCTCATGGTAAATTACCCTAGCAATAATAGAGGTACATGCATGTAAGAGAAAAGTACATGCTTATAAGAGAATGTACATGTACATGGAATCAGGATGTAAGAGAATGTACGTGTACATGGAATTAGAATGTAAGAGAATGTACATGTACATGGAATTAGAATGTAAGAAAGTGTACATGTACATGGGAATCAGGATGTAAGAGAATGTACGTGTACATGGAATTAGAATGTAAGAGAATGTACATGTACATGGAATTAGAATGTAAGAAAGTGTACATGTACATGGGAATCAGGATGTAAGAGAAGTATATGAAGAGAATGTGTATGTAGTATAGAAGTACATGTACATGGATGTAAGAGAATGTGGGGAAATAGAGACTTATTATTATGCATACACTCTGGGACTCACCAGTCAGGTTGTCTGTTGAAGAGAGCACCTGATGGGTGGATAAACACTACTTGATTGTCCACTATTGTCTTGTACCCTTCCTGGGGATCCTGCAATCACCATATACATAAAATAGAACTCTGAACACCCATAATGAAGAGACCATAAATCTCTCATATTCAATGAAGAGAGAGAGATTAAAGGCTGAGCACTCAACATATTCAATCTTACAGAAGTACAATAGATTGACAAATATCTACCCCTCCACTCCTCACCTTTCTGGCAGCATTTCTGAAGAATCCAGAGCAGATTGCTTTCTGAACTTTGACGACACTCTTCCCACATGAGACCACGTCCAACTTATGTCGGTCCATGATGCCCAACATCTGTTTCCGTATGTCCTGGCAACGCTTCAGGCTGCGCACCTGGACAAAGTTCTCAAAACACCAGGCATTGGAGAACTTGCTATTCTTCCAGGCATTGTAGACAGCCAGGAGGGTGAGGTGGTCACCTTCTGGTTGGTGAAATTTGGCTTTTCTTTGGTCTGCTATAGCTTGCTTGTCCTGTAGGTCACAACAGGTCACAACAAATAATATATTTTTTGGGATCCACTGTACTACTACTACTCTAGTACAAGGGGTCACATGATCAGCACATGATGCATGTGAGATAATAATGTGATCTGCATTTTAAGATCACATGATCAGCACATGACTGGTGTATACTGTATGAACCTTGTATTACAAGGAATCACATGATCAGCACATGACTGGTGTATACTGTATGGACCTTGTAGTATCACATGATCAGCACATGACTGGTGTATACTGTATGGACCTTGTACATGTAGTACAAGGGATCACATGATCAGCACATGACTGGTGTAGACCGTATACGCATATGGACCTTGTAGTACAAGGGATCACATGATCAGCACATGTATACTGTATGTACCTTGGGTCTATAGAAGACATTTTGGACGGAGAGCATAGAGACAATGGTCAAGATCTCCTCACTACAGCCCAAGTGGACGGATTGAATCAGCATCTTGCAGAGCTGTGGCTCAAGGGGAAACTCAGCCATCCTCCGTCCAAGACGAGTCAGCAAGCCCTCGTCGTCCAGTGCTGACAGAGAGTGTAGCTGCTCCATGGCAGAGATCAGAGTCTAGAGAACCAAAAACACACCATTTGGTCTTAATTAGATCTTTCTCTGTTAGGTTGGTACAAACTTAGTTGGACACATTATGTTAATGTTAGGTCTTCGTACATGAACTAGAAACAACCAAAAGGGACATCTAATAAGACATCTAACCAATTAATAATAGGACATCTAAATTAATAATAGGACATCTAAATAAATAGTAGGTCATCTAAATAAATAATACGACATCTAACTAACTAACAGGACATCTTAACAGGACATGCCTCGGTGGATATACCATCTGCATTGTTACACCCACTACCATACATGTATATACCTCCATGGATGGGTGGGGTAATATAGGACATCTTAACAGGACATATGAAGATGTACATATGTGAGGAGTTGATGACAGGCTGCCTGGGTAGACGTGTTGTTACACCCAATATCACTACCAGTACATGTACCTCCATGGGTGGGGGGTCCATGAAGTCAAAGGTGATGAGATCGTTGACACCCATTGCCTTGAGAGAGAGGACAGTTGAGGCAAGGTTGGTCCGCTGGATCTCGGGCACGGCCGTAGGCAACATCTCGTCTCTGTAGGCTCGCTCCGTGTAGAGGCGGTAACACTTGCCAGGGCCCGTACGACCTGCCCTGCCTGCCCTCTGCTTGGCTTGTGCCTAGTGAGGAAACATATGTAATAGTTGATCAGTATGTGCATAATACAGGCACTAATACAGAACAGAACTCTTCTATACTTCAAAGGGAGGAAATAGGCACAATACAGGCACTTAGTAACAGAACTCCTCAAGTACCTGAGAGATTGGGGTGACTACAAGAGCATCCAAACCACTCTTGGAATTGTAGACTTTCTGTTTGACAAAGCCAGGGTCCACCACGTAGTAGATCCCGTCAATTGTCAGGGAGGTCTCTGCAATATTCGTAGCTATCACTACTTTCCTCGTGCCTGGAGGGGCGGGATCGAAAATCCTAGTCTGCATCTCGCTCGGCAGGGCAGAGTAGACTGGGAGGATTATCAGTTCAGGCACCTCGGGACCAAGGGATTTCATTCGCTCGTAGAGGATTTCGCAGGAAGTGTCGATCTCCTCTTGTCCCGTGAGGAAGAGTAAGATGTCCCCCGGGGGTTCAGTGAGGTGGATCTGCATGACTGCTATGAGGGCTGCGTCCATGTAATCTGTTTCTGGTTCTTTTGTGTACAAAACATCTACTGGGTGAGTGCGGCCAGGGATGGTGAAGATGGGCTACAAGAGAGATCATGTGATGGTCATGCAATGATGGAGTAAAGTCATGTGATTTATAATGAAGATGGGATGGGCTGATAGATCATGTGATAGTGATGGATTGACATGAGAATGTCATGTGATTAAAGAACATCATGTGAGAACATCATGACAGTCACAATTATGAGAACATCATGTGATAGTCATGTGGTTAAAGGACAACATCATGTGATGGTCATGTGATTAAAAAAGAGTAGTGTTACTCTCTCTTACAGCTTCATAGAAATAAGAAGAAAACTTGACAGCATCAAGTGTGGCAGACGTAACAATCAGCTTCAAATCTGGTCTCTTCTGAACTGCCTAATAAAAAACACAACATTCCTCATTCCACACCGCAGCATTCAGAAGGCCACACCTACCTTCTTCAGCAAGCCAAAGAGCACATCAGTGTGAATGGTTCTCTCGTGTGCCTCATCCAACATGATGATGGCATAGGATTTCATGTCAGTGTCGATCAGGAGCTCCCTGAGTAACATCCCGTCTGTCATGTACTTGATGATCGTGTCCTGACTCGTCACATCCTCGAACCGAATGGTGTACCCAACCTGAGAAGGGGTGTGGTCAAATTCAGTTACAAGCCAGAACTACAATAGTTATACGAGTGAACTTGGACCATGGCAATAACAGCAAAATGTTGAGTAATAATTTAGTATGGACATTGCACTGTACTGTTGCATTGATTGTATGGACATTGTACTGTTGTATGGACACTGATAATATGTACCTCTTGTCCCAGCCTGCATCCAAACTCCTCAGACACTCTCTTAGCGACAGACATGGCAGCCACCCTCCTGGGCTGTGTGCAACCGATCTTCCCTCGTATGCAAAATCCTTCCTCTGCTAAGTACTGTGTTATCTGTGTCGTCTTACCACTCCCTGTCTCCCCTATAACAATCAGAATCTGATTATCTTTCACAGCTTGCACCAAGTTGTCCCGAAGCTTGTATATCGGAAGGCCTTGCCGTTGCTCAAGAATCGAGAGGTGAGTTTTTCGTCCGTACGATGCCTTGTTCCCTCCGAAAGATGCCTTTTTCCACTCTGGTAACTCGGGAGGTGCGGTTGATGTGTGGAAGTCAACAGCAAGGTACCGGTCACCTGATCCCGATGCACCCATTGGGTCGATCCAGGTCTTATTGATGTCTCGCGGGACGTTGTCCATTTCTGCCTCACGTTGAGCTTGCCGGAGTTCACGACGCTCCTTTGACAAAGCACTCTGGGTCATGGCTGCTCTCTGTAAGGAACCATCAGGGTTCTGGGGGAAGGGAGGAAGAATATCTTCTAGTTTTCACACTGGAACACTTGATGAAGGTCTCTCTCTCTCTCTCTCTCTCTCTCTCTCTCTCTCCTTCTCTCACCTTGACAATCTTGACAGGACTGATCTGGAGACTCTGTTTGGTCTGCCCTCGGAGGAAAGGTGGTTCCTCTTCCACCAAATCCACTTCCACGTCTTCATCAGACCCTCTCCCGTCCTCATCCTCATCTCCAAGGATACCTGTCTCCTCATTGAAGCCAGGGTAGTCCTCCTTGGCCAGGACGCCAGCAGCTATCAGTTGCTTGATCTCCCATCTCTCGGGGGAAGTGAGACGCATTTGTCTCCTCACTCCACCCCCAGAGGAGTTATCCAATACAGTAGGAGTAAAGTCACTCGGTCTGTATACATGTGTAAGAGCACTCTGACATAAAGGGTAGTTATTATAATTAAGGGGGGCAGACCCTTTGGGAACACACTCTGCACTTGAACAGTGGGGACAGAACGAAAGGGGGCAGGGGGAGATCCCTTGAGTTTTTTGTCTCCCTCAAGTTATGATCTTATCTTGCCTCATCATTACTGTGAGCCTCTATTTAACCCCGTCCTTTAATGTGAAAATGTGGAGGTGAAATCTTGGTTCCAAGATTACTTCAATGGTGGAACGGGAATGGGGATGTGTCTGTACTTTATGCGTACCTGTCGGGGTTCCTTGCACTGGACTCATCACGTACCTCTCCTCCCAGCATTCTGTTGACAACAGGGTTCAGGTCCCTTCCTGTGGCCTGTTCCACGTCCTGTTGGGGGGGGGAATGACCATTATTCAGGTTGGAATATTGAAACTCTTACCTTCATAGATAGGCTCATCTTGTTGCCAGTAATGCCAAGGACTTTGACCTTAACCCTCTGACCTCTCCTGACCACTTCACTAACTTCTTTGACCCTCCCCTCCTTGCGTAGCTGGGAGATGTGCACTAGGCCCTCATGCTGACCTCTAACCCCTGGGAAATGGAAAAAGTATCAGTATATCCAAGAACAGTGCTAATAGGTGTTAATTTGCATGTGTACCATGTTCTATTTAAAGCCCACCCGATCTCTAATTAATGCTCACCTTCCAGCTGCACAAAACAGCCAAACTGCATGATGCTGGTAACCTTGCCATCGTAGATGCGAGAGATAACAGGTTGAGACGGCTTTTCCTGGTCCCACTTGCTCCTCCTGCCTGTGTCAGATCTCATGTTCCCACGGGGAGAACGAGACCTCCTTCGATCCCGCTGTCCACGAGGAGAATAGGAATGGGACCGAGATCTCCTCTGTCTTCTTCTGTCCTTATTCCATTCCCGTTCTCTGGAGTGCCTTCTCCTGTGTCTGTCTCTAGATCTAGAGCGAGATCTGGATCGATGACGATGATGACCGTGTCTCTCTTTTCTGCTTTCTTCTCCTTCTTCCTTGATCCTCCCCTCAGATTGGTGGGTGTGGCTATCACCTCCTGTGGTCTTGGTCATTAACATCTCCAACTGTAAGTCAAAATGTGTGTACAAGTACATCAAAACTGATATCAGGTACTACATTATGTCCAGATAATTTCCAGCAGAGCTGGTCATTTTCTGACCATGACCAACCGATGAGTGATACTGAATGTCCGACCTAATCTTTGTAATAAACTGAATGTGTTATTTCTAGGACGTACTACAGGTCCAGACAATATTGCTTCCATATTATGAGCACTATGTGATACATTTATAAACTCACATCATTGAGGGCATCACTGGCCACTTTTGTGTCTTCATTCAACCCTTTATCTTCCTCTGACCCAGGCTCTGGCTTTGCCAGGTCCATTGCCCGGTCTGCATCATTCGGGAGGGAAAGTCCAGGGAAACGCTGCCTCCTCTCCTCCACTTCGGGGGCATATGATTGGACAGGTTCAGAAGGGGTGGGGTTCTTGTCCCCCTTTTTCTTCTTTTTCTTTTTCTTTGGTGGTTTCATCGTCTGAATCAGACGAAATAGGTTTGACACGAAGGAGTCCTGAAAAGTCAAGTCAAAGTAATAATGAGACGATTTTGATCTTTTCTGATGCCATGGCAATGACAGCCACATTATTAGAGGGAAACTCTCTACAGGAATAATGCCAATTTGGAACTCCAAAACTGAGTGTATCTGGGAAGTAAGTACGTAAGTCAGGGTAATTCTGAATATACCATGATGTTACATGGACACACTACTGAACTTCACATGCAGAGAGGTCCAAGTTTAAACCTACCTGTAATCCTGGTTACCCTGTATTAACCTGACTTACCTTAGTGGCACTCCTGGACAGGTATACACATACTCTCACTCATTTTAGAAGTGGTATACTAGCTCATACAGCTAGAGCTAGGGTTTATCTCTAACTCACCGGTAATTCTGCTACATCTAGTGCTGCCTTAAACTTCTCGACCGTGGAGTGTTTATCGGCCATGGCGATGATGAACTCGGCCAGGACTTTGTCATTGATACCCAAGTGGTTCTCCAATTCTGTGCATACCTTGGATATCAGAGATAGCTCTTCTAATTTCAGCAAATCTTCCATCTTTGATCATAGATAGTATACTATCTATGATCAAAGATGTGGGGCGGTAATATACTATCTATGCTTTTGATCTTGGTGCTCGCGTTATAATGAATGGTAAAGGTCGTCTGATTCTAAACCGCAAGTTGGTTATCGCGCGCGCATAAAGCAATAATTATTAGTTTATGATAAAAGGCATATACTAATGACTATATGACATTGAAAATGGTACAGCAACTTTCAGTTCCAAACAATGAATAAATAACTCATGATTTTAAGCTATCATTGCTTTTCAATTTAATACAAAGACGGGAAAATGATTATGATAAATATGCTGAAGCAATGAAAAAAAGTTTTCAACACACAACATCAAAAAGAAGGGGATAACCCCTAGTAATTAAGGATCACACAGAATGAATTAAACATGTATAGTATTTATAATACGAGCAATTGATTTGTGATATGAAATGGATAAAGAGTGCAATTACTTGAGAGTTCTGGAGCCTTGGTTTCTTGTCTCTTTTTCTGAACTCCTCCGGAAGGGAGCAAAGGCTCGGCTGATGCTTGAACCACTCAGGAGTCGACTGGAAAAGGATACGGACGAGTGCCTCGGACTCATCAATCCAACCCCTGACCTCCGGCTGGGTGAGCCGTCATTTGGAGATGAGCCGATGTAAGCATCCACACGGGACCGACCGAGGAGACGCCTACTATTGGAGCGTTCCACCCGCTTCGCCTTGGCACCTTTCTTCGCCTTTCCAGTGATTTCCGTGAGATCGGGAGTGGAACAGGAATGGGACAGGGAGCTGGTGCGGAGACGTGAGAGAGTGTTTTGTCGCATATCCATGCTAGCGGAGAGTGGATCAGGGGTGAGGTTATCATCTCTGTCATCAGACATGTTGGTGTTTTCAGATGAGTAACTTGAAGTGAATGTAGCGGAGTGGTCACCAGCTGATAGGAACTTTCTACGTGGTCGCTTTTCCTCACCGGAGAGACTCAATTGATCAACAGAGTCGAAGCTTAGCTTCTTGACTGTTACACTAGAGGGACTATGGGAGTGGTCAGGACTGCTCGAAGGAGGGGACAGATGAGTAGGAGTATGCTGTCCCACTCGACTACCAGATCTGCTACTGCCGGGGGAGAATTTCTTGATGGGTTCCTCTTCCTTCTCCTCGCACGTTTCCAGCTTGCCTCCATACATAGGATTTTCACATGCTTCTTCCTCGTCAAAAATTTCACCCGTCAAGATCGCCTTCACGATTTCATCAGGAATAACAGGAGTCTCTCTCCAGCTTTTTTGTTTCTTGCGATTAGATGTTGGGGATCGTTCTCGTATTTGAACTTCTGTTGGTTTCTTAAGAGTAGTTGATTGGACGCCACCACCAGAAGTACTAGGTGTTCGGACGATAATCTTAGGGCCGGCTAAATCTATAATAGAATGTGAGGGCTTATCGGCATTTTCGATCGAAGGAGAAGTCACACTGTCGACTTTATCAAGGATCGGTTTTTCTCGCTGGACGAACTTCCGTCTAGATGGTGAACCCTTTTCGCTCTGTGACCTCACTGGAATCGTAATGCGATTTGTATAATCCTCACGACTGGATAAAGTCTTGACTTGCACGCCATCTTTTCCACTCTTGCTCTCCTCATCATTGAAGCCAAACTTCCTCAGTCTATCGCCAGAGGCTCTTTCATACGATGACGTGGGGTAGATCTTGGTGGGGGAAGCTGATCCTGGACTCGATGCTGATTGGACGTCTTTTCTCACAATTGGAGACACGGCCCTTTTATTATCTTCATTGAAGTCAGTAGTGCGTTTCTTATGAGACGAGATCTCTTCATTTTGAGTTGGAGATGATGACAATGACATTCCAGTGCTTCTTCTACTATCCCATGTCCCTCCACGAACAGGAGCAGTACCACGAACAGAAGAAGAGGTGAGAGTAGTGGGGTTGGATTCTTCTTTCCATGCCTTGTCAATGGGAGAAGAAGTCAGAGACGAGAGACTTCTGGAGGCAGAGGTAATGGCCTTCTTGGAGGCATCCGAGTTCGTTGGTTTGAGAACGGGAAGAGGCTCCGCCTTCATAAAGGGAGAATTTTCTCCTATCGTGAACACGCTGCAAGTTGATGAGGAGTATCTCGACGATGTTAAAGTCTTGCTCTTCTGAGTAGGAGAAAGTGGTTTGGTAGTCTTGGCCGTATTGGATACCTTTGTTTGATCTTTGCTCTCACTGGCACTTTGGCGCCCAGACCTCGAAGAGGGCCTGGAGGTTTCATAGGGAGTGGATACCTTTGTGTGATCTTTGCTCTCACTGACACTCTGGCGCCCAGATCTCGAAGAGGGCCTGGCTGTCTCGTGAGGACTTGAAACCATTTCACTAGTATTTGACTTAAAGCTTCCTTGCACGGGGCTACTGGTGGTACTTGATTGCTTCAAAACTTCGGGATCATCACTGCTTGACGATTTCTTAGAAACAGGCTTGGAAATGGATCCATTCTTCACACTGCTGTTGATTTTAGCGTTATCTTTTTCTTTTTCTGATAAATCCTTTTCAATTTGCGGAGCATCTTTATCAGAAACACTCTCTGTGGAAGGTTCAGTGACTTTGGAGACATCACGGTCAACTACCTTGGAAGAGGAGGGGGCAGGAGGAATCTCCCCCTCATCCGGTCCACGCTGCTCCTCCTCCTCCTCCTCAATCGTCTCAGATTTCGAAACGTCACCAACCACTAACATGTGGGGGATCGGTTTCATTCCCTCGCTCTTCCTCCTGGTGTGCCTTTCAGGAGACCGCTGGAGTTTGGCCCCCGTCACGGCATGAGGATCTTGTATAGGGGTCGTCGGACGGTGCTTGAACTTGTGTTTACCTCCAATTGACTTCATGAGGTTATCGCTGGATTTCGAATCCTCCTGTGTCTCATCTGATTTAGAAATCTTTGAAGTTGGACTTGAAGGAGTTTGGATGCCATCCATGTTTGATTTGTATGTAACGGGTGTTGCGTCTTCTTCCTTCTTCTTGTCAGATGAATCTGAGTCGTTGAATGCTTTGCTCACACTGCGGGAGGAGGAATAGTCTCGTCTGGTATATAAAGTAGCACTTTTGTATTTACTAGAGTAGTCAAACCTGTCCACATCTTTACGGCTGTCTCTGCTAGGAGAGGTGGTGCCTGTAGTGCCAGCGAACTTGTCCACTTCTTTACGGGCATCCCTGCTAGGGGAGGTGGTGTCTTTAGTGCTGGCAAACTTGTCCACATCTTTACGGCCATCCCTGCTAGGGGAAGTAGTGCCTGCAGTACTGGTGGTGATGCTGGCAGTTCGAGTTGTATAGCGATCAAGAGTGGCAGATTTGGAGAGATAATCCTTAGTACCCTTTGGCACTTCGAAGGTGCTTTTGACTTTCACGTTCTCAATGGAAGATTTGCTCTTGCTTTTATAATCATCAATTTTGAAATCTTTACCTTCCAGCGAACCATTCCGTGAATCCGTTCTGGAACTGGAATGTGAAATGGAATTCACAGTTGTCCTGCTTGCGTCAACTTTGAAGTCTTTGCCTTCCAATGAACCATTTCGTGAACCCGTTCTGGAACTGGAACGTGAAGTGGAGACACTTGCACTCATCTTGTTTGCTTTTTCCAAGATTTCAGTGGAACGGGAAGTGAATTTCTCTGTTTCAGATTCCAGACTGCTGGTCCTAGAGCTATGACGGGAGTAGTAAGAACCACCTTCCTCGGTTAAAGTGCCCTTATATTTGTCCTTTCCAATTCCAATGTCTCGTGAACTCAGTTTGGAACTGGAATCAGATATGAAAGTACTGGTAGCAAAGTCAGTTTTGGGAGCACTGATCTTTTGAGCATCAGTAGTTTCACTGCGAGGTTTTCCTGTCTCGTGGCTGGTATGTAAACTGGAAGACGTCTTTCCACCATCAACTGCTTCAGCGTTGGCACTCGTAACTCCTTCCACCTCAGTTTTAAGTTCATCTTTCTTATCTGCATCATGGACACTACCAACTTTAACATTACTAGCAGCAGAATTCTTAAAGGTTCCTTCCTTTGCAAGAGAAGGCTTGTCAGTTGACAATTCCATCTCGACTTTGACTCCTTTATCAGCAGCACTACTAGAAGAGATATCGCTCATCTTACTAGCACTTGAGATTGGTTTTTCACTACTAGAAGAGATATCGCCCATCCTAGCACTTGAGATTGGCTTTACCTCTGACTGTGGTCTGTATTTAGGCTCCTCCATGGATGATAAAGAGTGATTTTTCTCAATGGGACTCATTTTGACTGCCTGAGGTGGTTTTGATCCATTTTCGTTCACCAGAGATGGAAGACATTCAATGGAGCCATCATCTTTGAGTGTACTCGTACTGGAATTGGTGCTGGTGGGACTCCCATCTCTGCGTTGCTTAGGCAACGGCTCAGCTGTCATTTTATTGGTGGCAAGGGTTGAAATTTGACTCAGTTTCTCATGGACCTTACGCATATCCTCAGGCTGGGAATACGGAGGTGAGGAAGAGGTAGTGACTGTTGAGGCTGAAAATGGGCAATGAATAGGACAAAACAATAAATATAATACAGTGGGACCTCTGATAAAGGACACCCTGAAAAAGATGACAAGAGGACAGCCTCTCTATAAAGGATAAAAGGCTGGGTTCTGGTTCCAATAAAATTGGGATAGAGCCAATAATAGGTAAAGGGTAGTTATCATTAAAACCACTATAGTATACGACTTATTAGTATGACTGTAGTTATCGTAGAAACCACTATAGTATGACTGTGCTTACTTGAAGCAGTTTGGGTATGTGATGTGGTGGAGGAAGGGGCGGGGCTGAATGAGGAAGAGGTGGAGCTAGCAGGGGACGGCTCCACAGAGGAAGGGGAGTCCATACAGAGGGCAGAGTCCAACGAGGAAGTGGAACTGTTGAGGTTGGCCTTTCTGGCCTTCATCCATGGGTGTTCTAGGCATCGAACAGCTGACATTCGCCTCCTAGAAATATAGGAGGAGCCAATAATGAAACAGGTGTGGCTACAGTCTCTAAAAATATCAGACAGATTGTCCTTCAGGATTTTTCTTGAAATTGTCGACTTCACACGTTTTGTTGCTAATGGGACACATGCTTCATTTCCATTGCAATCAAAATCTCGTTAAAAATACCACACAACTCATTCCCAAATAAGGTAAAGAGATTTTAAGCATGAATTATAACAAAAAAATTTTTTTTGCAAGGGGCCCAAATATCTCCCCCCTCCATCCAGCCCCTGCTTTGTTTGTATGTATGTATGTCTATATCTTCGGTATTGCCCCCTATCTGTCTGTATGTAAGTAACATACATACACATACCTTGGTGCCATGATGAGGAGTTTTTCAATGAAGTCCTTAGCCTCTTGGGAGACGGAGTCAAACACCTCATCGTCGAAGTCGTAGTCACATTGTGACACGTTGAGGAAGGTCTCCTGGTGAGTCTCTCCCTGGAAGGGGGAGTAGCCCGTCAATCTGGAGGGGGAGGGGGAGAGAGAGGGAAAATAGATGAAAAACAAAAACGAAAACAACAAAAAAATAACAACAAAAACAGTATTGGTGTGTTTACATTTCAATTTTTGAAAACTTTTCCCCCTTTTATGAAATCGTTTATGATAGTGGAGCAGGTACCCAATTTTTCATCATTCCCGGATCATTTGGGCATCTAATTGTCCCAATCTTATTAGTTGAAGAGATATACACGTTGCAGAAATGCCAACCATTTCAAGAAGATGCTTGCACCTTTTAAACTCATAACTGTTGCATATTCCTGTTACAAAAAGTTCATAACTATTGGAGAAAAATTCAAAAACTCTGCCCCACATGACTGGACTGAATCCAGAGACTAAATTCAGCAGTTTTCTTGAGAAATTTGTAAAATGCTTTTAGGCCGTCACCCAAGCAAAGAAAAAAAGTCAAAGATCAAGTCTTTATAAGGATGGAGCTTGGCCACTTCAGACAACCAGAACTGAATAATACCAGGTGTAATCTATCATTATGTTAGTGGTGTGTGTTGGACTGGGAACTGACCACACACAGACTGAGACAGTCTGTCTGACAAACAGGGGGAGATATTGTGAATAGGATTTATTTATGGAGTATATAATTATTGTATGAAGACTTACAATGCATAGGTGAGGGCTCCAATGCTCCTGGAGAGAGAGAGAGAGAGAGAGAGAGAGAGAGAGAGAGAGAGAGAGAGAGAGAGAGAGAGAGAGAGTAAAATAAGTACACATACAATATATTTGCAATTGAGAAGAGCCCATAGTATGGAATTAATTCATTTATGGGATCTTCAAGAAATTTGCATTAAGTTAGATGTTGTCAAAAACATCACTTGACAGTTTTCAGTCTCAAGATGTGCAAGCATCTTGTCTTGGAATTGGAAATTAAAGTGTTGCTAGGTGTGGATAATTAGTGAATAATGCAATCTGAAGCTCTCCTAATCCTGCAGTGTGGACCCAACATTCTGAAAGTGAGTATGTCTATATATGGAACCTTCTAGCAATTCAGCATACTAAGGCCAGTTGCCATGGCCACAGTATATATCACTATTATGAAGATTCATTAATCCGTGCCAAGGGACGTGATATTAAGTGGAACCCTGATAGACACTAACCAGACGGTAAACATTCTTATGAAAGAAGCTTTCCCAGAAGAAACATTCTGGGGGTATTTAGTAGCAATTGTCAAATCTTTGCACTAGTTATTCTCACTTAGGATTGCTCGGACGGACAGACAGACACAGTATGATGCAATGTTATGAATTTACACTCACTTTACTGCCCAAGTGTATTGTATGGTGAGAAATGTCCATGTGCTAATTATAGAAGTTTCTGTTTTGTTTACTTATAAATAAAATATGTGACTATTGTGTGCTAATTTTAGAAGATTTTCATAAAGAATTTTGTTTATTTATAAAGAAACCATCAAATGAATGGCCATTCTTATCATACTAACAGAAGGTGACTGTTTGTATGTTTCACCAATTGAGCACCAAAGAATTTTTGACATTTTACTAGCTAAAGGCTTCAAGTAAGACTTTTTGAGATTTTGCACTGGGATGAAATGTCTTCGTTTGTCAAGCATCCCTTCCCACATGTTGGGAAATTCCTTGAGCCAAGAGGGTGGAGGTTGAAAATGGAACACTTTTCAGTTTTCCCTTCCCTTTTAACTCTCACAGAGGACCCAAAAACGAGGACACTTCTACAGCCAAAAAGTAGCCTTAATGAAAAGAGGTGCCTTAATTATAGTGTCCTGATTAGAGGGTGTCCTCATTTCAGGGGTGAATTTATCTATTGCTATGTATGAAATGTCCTGATCAATATAAACTCACCACATATCTGTAAAAATGCTCAAAGGTTCAAAGTTCAAAATCTCAGGAGCTGCAGAATTGGAAAAAACGATTTATAATACATTATTAAGATTCAAGATAATCAAATAGATGATTGAGTTAGCAAATTGTCCACAGAGTGTGATGTATTTAACTCCTTTTATGGGGGCCATTGCTGGGTGCAAGGAGAGGGTTATCGGTGGAACTTGGACTTTGTTGGAATTAGGCAGGAATGCGAGGAATGAGGCAACAGAGGACAATGGGTGGCCTTGTTTACAAGCCATAAATCTCATTAAGTTGGCACTACAAACAATGCTAATATGTGGAAATTCTTCAATTAGTTCCAATTCGCATTGGACTCGGCACTGGGGGCTAAACTCCGTCCAAATCGAGCAGACCAATACATCGTCTCACAGACACATAGAGAAAGCAAAATCTCACCTCTTTGATTGGCTCAATTTAATTAATAATATTGCTTTTTAGGTAAGGTTCACTAATATTGGACTGTTTCTACAGTGAGGAAGAAGGAGCTGAAATTTTATATTTGGTGAAGATAGGATAAGTTTTAATTGGTGGGGGGGAGGAGAATGGTGGGAAGAAAAGGTAACTCTCAAAGTCATGTTAACGGCTAGGGGCAAATAAGGTAATATTTTTTCTTTTGCCAGTTATATGGTTCTTTGATGTGATAATAATGTTGACATTATCCGATACCCTTCATTGTCTGATACCCTTCATTATCCGATACCCTTCATTCAGGATTGTATTACCACACCACATGTAATCATGATAGGGTTGACCATTGTCATTGCCATGCCAACCTGCTAGCGAAATAACTGGGTCACCATGGAGATAAGTGAGAACATTAGAGCGTAAGTTGTGAATTACTTGACCTTTTTGCATAAAATTCCATAGACAATTTTCCAGGCACATTACAGTGGGTTTATATGGGAAAATTTTTTCATGGTTTTTGAAAAAATTGTGAAGCCTTGTTTTTTGTACGTGGATTGTAGTTTGAATACTTACAGACATATTCTGCAGTGCCCACCAGTGTTTTCATTTCCTGGCCCTCTTTCACTTGCACCGACAGGCCAAAGTCGGCTATCTTGATGTCCAGGTTCCCCTTGCGGTACAGCAGGATATTCTCAGGCTGCAGGGAGGGAGAGAGAGAGAGAGAGAGAGAGAGAGAGAGAGAGAGAGAGAGAGAGAGAGAGAGAGAGAGATATGGAATGTCACTTATAAGGATTCAAACATATTTGGTTTCTTTGGCAACATCCTATATGTGTCTTCACCCACCCACTCATCTCTACCAAACTTTCACCAAAAAAAGGCAGGATCTCTCCACATATCATTACATCAATTCTCTGACTTGATTAGCTCTGACATGAGCTCGAGCATTTGTTTGGACACGAAGATTTGTCTCGTGACCTTCCAGTTAGTATGCTCTTGCCCTTGAAGTCTCCATGTCAGACTGGCCAAAGCATGTTCACTTTGCCACTTTGTCCAAATTTGTGCAAGGACAGAAATATATAATTCTCTGCACGGAAATCACGTTGCATGTTGGATGTAGTCATGTGATTCTGTTCATAACATACAGCTGACAGGTGTGCAGAGTTATTGCCAGCCATTCAACAGTGACCAAGACATAGATGACCCCATAAGAGTTATTAGGTCAGCTCATACCCCCAGACACTAAGGAGACATGCTGAAATACTTACGTACCTTGATCTACATAGTGGCTCACACGTTTCACACTACCAAAGATAACCACCCGTGGCCCTTTGTGAAAATTGTTTCCGTGGCAACCAAAAACGCACACTCAGCAATTCTGATCAAAGAGTTAATTATATCTGCCCCATCAAATCGAGGCATGTTAATAGAGTGAGAAAAATATTTCTGGGTTCTAAAGGAGGAGACAATAAGAAGATCTAGTTTCAAGCGGGATCAGAGAGCCAGCCGGCAATGCATGCTTGGTGTGTGGTATGTGTGTCAAACAGTGTGCACCTTATTCCCAGACTCTTCTGGCAAAAATTGCACGTATCCTGCAATGTCGTGCATGAATGGAAGGCCGTCCGTCGGTGAGACATATGGATAGCTGCTGCATATTTACTATATGGTGGGTACGACCCGTATAATTAACGCCAATCAACTCATTATGCACCACTATGGGGCCGGGGGTGCATTCCGTGACTAGTTCCAGCAGGTGTGCATGCATGGAGAAATGATCACCTACAATGCCATATCTTGGGGGTGATTTCAATACATTCCACGACTAGTTGTAGCAGCTGTGGGGAAATGCTGTGGGGATAACCCTGTGATTATTGATGACTTCAATACATTCCATGACTTGTGGGGTTAACACTTGCCATGCAGGGCTTGATACACACTTTCACATGCCAAAAGTAAGGATGCCCTTCTCTGCCAAATAGTGTTTGCTCTTTGGATTCTTTCCCACACATAAAGGCCAAATAGAGCACCAAGGAAGACATGGAATGTAAACAAAAGGCACATGTACATATGTGCCTAGTGACATGTGATATAAGCATGTAAAGTGCATGTAAGTACATGGCAGCTGCGTGCAATATGTGCATGTCAAGTACATTATGCATGGCAACAGTATGGCTGTGCATGCAACTTCATGCAATATTGTGCATTTAAGTACATGGAAACTGCATGTTAACTGCATGCCTGTTACATTCCTACAATGACAAACATTCCAAGTGAAATGAGTCGTCTGTGATCTTGAATTGAGTTTTTTTTTAAAAACCTTTTTTTTTTTTTTTGATAGGATCAAGAATGCCTTGAAGCTAATAGCATTAAAAGGAGTGGATATTTGATTCATGTCTCTGATCAAAGCTGGAAGAGGTAGCGAAGAATTTGTGATATTTATTTCATCTGTTTGATCCATCAAGCCTAAGGGTGACCTACGCAGTCTATAGGTTATGTCCATGGAAAAAAATTGCAATGCAACATAAAAACCTACAGTAGGATATAAACTATTTTGCTCCAAGAAGAGTTGATAGAGTTTTCTTCACCACCTCTACATGGAGTGTTTTCCCCAGTATAGGGCGGGCCACCCTGTTTGGATAAAGAAACTTCAAAAGAAAGTGGGCTGGGTCTATGGCACTAATTGAATTATATTCTCTCTTAAGCACCCTGTTTTAGGGGAGACTCTGTACATGGATAAGTATTTAGGCTCGAGGACTCTGAGAATTGAGTAGTTAAAGACTGATAGAGAGGAAATAGTGAAATCTCTGTTACTAAGGACAATACAAAAACACCTCCTTATTTAAAACCATACTGCTAGACCATAATCTACAGAATGACAAAGATGAGATTGACAGGTAGTGGATTATGCCAAGTTTCGTTATATTGTATGCCACAGCTAGAGACTCCATCAAAGACAGAGCCAGACTGAACAAATTGCGCTAAGAGGGCTTAATCTGGCTCTGATCTGGAGGTAACGAGGGAGAATTAATTAACATGGGATGGATTAACGATGGCAATCGAATAACTTTGTGCTGCCAAGTTAAGATTGGTTATAAATTTAGTGATTGCTTCAATTCTCACCTCATCCATACCTGTCACTTTCACAGTTGTCACAATGTAGCACCTATTCAATAATTAGGAGGGGAGGACCCCCAATGTATTTTAATAAGATGGTTTTAATAATTAGGAGGGGAGGACCCCCAATGTATTTTAATAAGATGGTTTCAATAATTAGGAGGGGGTGACCCCCAATGTATTTTAATAAGATGGTTTCGATAATTAGGAGGAGAGGACCCCCAATTTTTTTTGATGTGATAAGAACAAAGGAGTATTTCAAACATACGTCAATGGAGTTCTAGAAATACATTACAGCTTGATTTTTAAGCCAGAATACTATTCTGCTTATTATTCTCAGCTAACATGATAAAAATTCAATAGAGGTGATGAAGGCTAGAGTATTCTGGTCGAAACGTTGGTGGTTTGTTTCATAAGCTAATTTTATGAGAACTAATTCTACAGAATACTATTGTTGATCTTAGCTACAACACAACCAAGTCTTGAGCAGTAAATAACTTGTTCATCGTAGTAATTAACAATCTTATTTTTGAAATCTGGTGTAATGGTGTTGGATTATTATCGTGACAGAACACTTCTACTGAATGAAGCATGTCAAAGAAATAGCTCGTCTAATTCAGCTAATCAAGTTAATTAAAAGAATGGGATAACAGCTATTATAATGACTTGGTAACACTAGCCAGTAACCATGGTAACACTAGCCAGCGTATACGAAGCCTTTGAAAGGATACGATACGACGCATACGAACACCTACTCCTCAGAGTTGCTTAATCAGAGTATCTCATTGAATTAATTAATTCTTATCAGACAAAACTTTTGACTTTCTAGCAATTTTCCAAATAAGGAACGCATCAGCTTTGTTTATAAACTCTTTCTTCCATTGTCCTTGATTTTCTTCCGCTGTTGATGCTTTGTGGGAAGGATTGGTCTTTACACATGGACTTATGCAGTAGTGCCACTCAAAAACCTTCGTCTCAAAAAGGTGATAGTTTCTAAGTGAGTGTGTGTGTCGTGGCTACTCCTGATTGTGTTAGGGGAAGCAAATAAGGCAGAGAGAGAATGACACGACAGCTGAACCAAAAGACTTTGATCTTCTTTGTCATTTTCACTAGCTAGTAACACACACACACACACACTCTCTCTCTCTCCCTCCACCTTGACTATCCAAAGTCCTAAGTGAAAGGAGATGCTACCTAATTTAGAAAGAATGCTCAACCAACCAACCAACCATACTAATCCACAAGAAAATGAGCAATAACAAACCCAGAGAGAGCCAACAGTCACTACCCAACACCTGCAAGAACACACTCCCTGTACCAGCTCAAAACATGTGTACTAGCTAGCTGAGTCACTTAACACTTGGTAACACAATAAGCCAACTCTTTGCATAGCAACAGCAGATCAAATTTGCCTTGCTTTGGTGATAAACTCTTAGAGACCCTGCGAAGGCACATACAATATACATACATACATACATATATACAGGAGGACTGTTTAGATATTTGGTTATGAGATAGCGAGGAGGTTTAGCATTCGCTGCATTCCGGCAAAAACCAACACAATTAAGTGTAAAATGTGAGACCTTCATGGAATGTTTGCCTTGTTTGCACAAGTGGCTCTGAGTTATCCACAAACCCACAAACCAAGGCATAGCTAATCTTGGAAGCCCATAAACACAGAATATGAAAAATTATAATTGGCTAATTATTGTAGAGATTATTAGGCTGAATGTTCCAGGTACCTTAGAAATACTCTTCATAGCGTTTGCTCAGTTGTTTCCATGGGATATACACCACAAAGAAAAAAGAACACACTAACTCTAGTGGAGATGTGTTACCAATCTTTGAGGGCCTAACACTTCATGGCCACAAAAAAGATACACTGACCTCTTGTTGGAGATGTGTTGAGGGCCTAACACTTCATGTACAGATTATTGTATTCCACTAATGTGTTAAGTGCTCAGGATAAAGACATCTCTTTAAAGACTCTCCACAAGAAAAGTGGATGCTTTTGTTATGAAAGGTGTCAAATAATGGAGCTATTTAGTGGAGGTGTGAAGACCTTATTAAGAAACTCATCTACTTCCATATTAGATGATGTGTGTAAAAGGTAAGTAGTTCTCCTGAATATCACACACCTGAAATCTGAATGGCCTCGATCGTTCTAAGCTCCTGCCGAGCCAAGCTCTTGAAATGTGAGCAATTTCCGGCACCATGGTTACCAACTGAAAGAGCCAGTTGTTCTGGCCAGTGCCATTGTGACAGCGAGAACCATTGGACCAAATATGGCATTAGCAACGTTCCTTCACGTAAGGGGAGCTTGGATTGCATTGGAAAAAGAACATTTCTGCCGTGTGAAAATGTCTGTGTGTCTGTACAGGAATACGATAATAGATGTGTGATTAAAACAGAAAATTAACAAGCTGGTCATGTTATAGTGGAGTTTTGAGTCACAACATTGATGTGATGAACACTGATGCAATGTTTTCATAAGCTAGCCAGTGCTGTAGCATTATATACTTTTCACTTTGAAAAAGCCTACAAGAATTGGAAAAAGAATTATTGCAAATTGAATGAGGATTCAGAAGTACCTCTCGTTTAGATTGTAAGCCTTCCACCTTTCCACTCAGTAAGAATTAATCAGTGAATGGAGTAATTATGCTGTTGGTACGACATTCGTTAGAGCATGCGGCTCAAAGACACATGCACATACACACATTTTCCGGATGAAGGATGCATGGATGCCTATTAAGTGAGGAACTGTCGTCTGATGAATGGATGTCTAATTCTGAACCAAATGCCTATGTACAAACACTCTCACACGTCGTCTACAGCAGATTGAAAAAAAAGAGATTCTGAAGAAATTGGAATTTTTTCTGTGGTGATGGGAAGAATTTGGCTCACTGACGGGAATGAGTGCCTCTTACCTGGCAAGGGAAGTCAATCAAAGACTCATGAGACTTTCTATCTCTTTTCAAGAACAGAGGGGAAGAGATGGTAGACATCTTGCACAATGTTAGTAACACATCTGCCTATAGTTTGAATGGGCTGGGTTTATGGGTATTTGGTTTGAAGATAATGCGCTATGCAAAATCCTTCTTTTACAAGTCAGAGATGATGTAGCTTGGCAAAATCTCTACTGAGCATGTGCAGCTGCACTGTTGTTAATAACAACCACTGATGAGTTTCACACTTCCATCACTTTGCAACAGTTTATGATCTCTCCCCCCTCCACACCGAAACCAAATACTTCTTAATCAATCCTGTTTGTCCAGCTGAAATCCGGCCTGTTTGTTGTCCTGATTCACGTTTAACGCTTGAAATCTTATCTAATTTCTAATTGGACAAAGTGCAGGGACCCAATGTATGCACGTATTCCACCTCAAAATCGACAAACCTCAACAAACCCAAGGTCAGAAATATCAGATTACCAGACCCAGCCATCATGACTGCATCATAACCTTATTTGTTGACATAAGAGATGGTTTGTCTTGAAATTTAAGACCATCTAAGATTGGTTTCAAGTGGATAGTTAAGAAATTGAAGCCCCGCCCAATCTATTGTGCCCTAAGTTAGAGGGAATAATTTGATACATATTGCAAAGCAAGATTATGAAAGCCATTAAACCCCACCTTCATGATATCTTGATGAGGAGATTGAATTACTGCATAGCAAGTATGCAAAGAGTATACAACCCTAACTAGCTAGTATACAAAGAGTATACAACCCTAATCAGCTAGTATATAAAGGATATACTGAAGGGGTGACCATTTCTCCTACATGCATACCCTAACTAGCAAGAGCATACAAAGAGGATATACTATCTAGTGAGTGTACAAAGAGTATACAAGACCTGCTACAAGGATATACTAGGACTACAAAGGGTTATACTGAGTGAAGATTTTTACACATGAAGATACTGAGTAAGAATACAAGGATATACTGAAGAAGAATACAGTGAGTACTGATAAGGAACTGCCAGCTGAGAGTTGTTATAAACAAGAAACAGTTTGACCACAAACAAGACCAAGAAAGCTCGGAGACTAGCTTGCCAGCTGACTTGTGGTATAGCCACGGACACACAGTATAGACACATCACCCAATGAACTGACATCAGGTGCAGGTGAGCTTAAGGAACTATTGGGTCAATTGTGGTTAGCCTTGGGGGGCAATATTGAGGGGGAACTGTTATGCAAGCATTAGCGCCTAATTGGGACCTGGCAGGCCATGCAGGCACTACTGGTCTTCCCTAGCAGGCCAGGCAACCTTTTCCATCGTGTAAGGAGGGAAGACTTAAAGGTAAGCCTGCTATATATATCCTAAACCCACCTTTGTTATCAGGATGTTGACACTTTCCTGTGCTTCATTGCAATCTTACAGGTGTGCTAATCCATCTATCCCTGGGTTATTTAATAAGGATGCTTCTCTAATCAGAACACCTCTTTAATGAGAATGTCACCTTCTCCAATCAAATAAGACACCCTCTCCAATCAGGACACCTTTTTTTCCCGAAAAGAGTTCACATTGATACATTACGTACATACAGACAAGCAGACCGACACACTGCTCTAGTATGCAGAACCTTTGTGGTGACTCATTTATAAGGTTTCCTTCCATTCATGAACATCAACTCTGAGAGTGCTTAATCTAATTGGTTGAGTCAGTCACTTCCACCTGCACGAGCAGCGTTGATGCCTGTCTGGGGCATCCACTGATCACACTTCAGTGGAATCCAACACTGTCACTTGAACACAGGACAAGGTACCGAAAGGCAGCAGAGAAGGCAGGTGGACAAGAAGAACGCATGAGAATGAAACCAACCATGTGTGTACTTCCCACAAGAAAAACAAGCTCTTCAACTCTCTCTCTCTCTCTCTCTCTCTCTCTCTCTCTCTCTCTCTCTCTCTCTCTCTCTTCCTTCCACCCCACCCTTTCTCCTTACCTTCAAGTCGAGATGGACAATGTTGAGGGAGTGTAGGTGCTGGACTCCGTCCACAATCTGGTGCACCACTTCCCTTGCCTTCTCCTCAGGGAGAGGGTCAATGGCAATCACACGGAAAAGTTCCCCTCCTGTGGCTCTGTAGAGAGAGAGAGAGAGAGAGAGAGAGAGAGAGAGAGATAAATTGTATTCTCCCCTCTTTATATTGTGGAGGATACTCTGAAAGTATATTTAAGTAAAGGAATCATCAATGCTGGATTTGATCATGTTTACATAATCACATGGTTGAGCATAAACGAATAAATAAATACAGAAATGATTAGCTTTCGTACAGCAGTTATAACGTGTTCAACATCAGTCAGTGATGCTGTTCAATCCACTGGGGTCATTCAAAAACTTCTGGACAAAATTAAATTAAGGTGCTAATGATAAAGACTAGCTTAATTACCACATCAAAGGGCCAGCTTATTACATCAAGGCCAACCCTACCACATCAAAAGGTTAATTCACCACATCGAAGGCATATCAAAGGGCCGCTTACAACAAAGGGCTCGCCAACTTGCGCGATCAAAGAAACGTGCTCACTCAAGCATGGAGATGTTTAGAGAAGACATTCCTACACATTAGCTTGTCAACAATTATGGCTGCATGGTCTGACTAGTGACAGGGCCTGAAACTTGATGACATAGGGAAGAACCCTTTGTTGGTGCATATACTGGCGTCCAGGGGGAATCTGTACATGTGACATGTACGACATGCATGTACTTATATGCATCCGGCATGTGCATGCTAATTTAAAGGATTGCCTGGAGAATGTGCTTTACATGCAGTTACCATAGATACTCCTTAATGTACCAGGACACTTCATCTGCAAGGAAACCTTATATAACAGGACACCCATACAACAGGACACATTTAATAGGACACTTCATTTACAAGGACACCGTACCTCATATAACAGGACACTCCATACAACAGGACTTAACAGGACACCCCATACAACAGGACTTAACAGGACACCTTATTTATAATGGCACCTTTTTTGTGTCCACTGCAATGTGGCACTAACCAACAACTGACCTCTCTAATCAGGACACTAACCATCTGTTAATGTTTGTGGTGACTAAGGTCCTGAGCATGTTGACTAGATGTCCTGAAGAGCTGGTGCTCAGGACGCTAATCCTGCTGGTTCTCGGAATTAAGTGTACCTGTTGAGAACTTCCATGGAGTATCACTAATCATTTGGAATTCATCAAAAAATGTTTTAGAATGGCAAAGCAATTAGCGACTATTTCAGGACATTTTCACATAGCAACTTTTCCCATGCTCACTATGTATGTATGGGGTGGCATTCCTTCACTACAATAACTATAGCGACACATACACACGATAATCATATCATTAGGGGCTGCTAATCATTTGATAATTAAGCTACTTAAATACTCCAGAGAGAGAGAGAGAGAGAGAGAGAGAGAGAGAGAGAGAGAGAGAGAGAGAGAGAGAGAGAGAGAGAGAGAGAGAGAGAGAGTATCCTTCTATTGGGTTGGTCTCTCTCTCTCTCTCTCTCTCTCAATGTCCCCACTCTTGAGAAGTCCTTAGGGAGATAAATGAGTTTGTAAGTACTTTGAAGCCAGACTAGATTGCTACACAAAATGTTTCTATAAGTACACGACTAGGAGAACAGTTTTCTGTGAGCAGCTGTTGCCAAGGGAGTCTAACTGCATGGTAATGTAACCTGTTAATAATCCATAACAAGTTGCAAGAGGAAGTGGGTACACACTCTCTTGTGCACCTGTATCCACATGCTGGAAGAGTTTGACAAGGAAGCAAGTAAACTTAGAGGTACAGCTGTCAGCATCATGACACAGTCAGACACTCAGGAATTTTGAAAGGTATGAGGGAGGGATGAAGGGGAGGGAGGGGAGGGAGGGAGGAAGGGGAGGGAGGAAGGGGAGGGAGGAAGGAAGGGGAGGGAGGGAGGAAGGGGGGAGGGACGGGAGAAGTTGGTCCCAACTGATGACTCTAGGATAAAATGTATGATCTATCATCCATGACATCACGTTTACCTGTTGACCTTGGTCACATGCATGTTGGTACACAGATAGGACACGTTGCTACACAGATAGGAAATGATATCCTTCAGGAGTTAAGCAGGGAATGGGTGAGTCGGAAAAAAATGTGTTCTTGTTCTTCCCTTTATGTGATTATGTTACATAGGGCAACTTCTCTACAAAGGACAAGAGGCTGGGTCCCAAGTGTGCTCATTATTCAATGGTTTCACTGTGCACTCTATAGGAGAAGAGGAACAGAAGAAGATTACAAATTTGATAAAGTGTTCTGATCATTATGTATAGAGGTTGCATTGATGTGCGTAATACGGGTTCCAATCTTCCTGAGTGGCAGGTGTCAAATAAGGTGCCCCTCAGAAGTAGGGAGAAATTTGGCCACCTTCTCGGAGGTAGAGGAGTGATGGAATGACAGACATGTCCAACAGAGGGCACACAGACAAAAGACAGATAATTAATTCAAACACGGCAAAGGAGGAATTGAAATTGGTGCAAATACCACGCATTTACAGCACATGAAGAAATCTCGTCCAACATTTTTTCCAGCTAATAACATAAACATGTGATAAACATGTGATAATACATGTGATATGGTTATTCTACATGTGATGATAAATTGTTTCACATGTATGAGATGTATCTGTCCAGCCAACCAGACCTGAGTACGTAGGACGAGCCAATCCAATAAATTTTTTGGCAAATTGTGAAATATTTTATCATTTACAATGTCTTAGTTTGGGAAATTCCAAGACAATTTCATTAAGGAAGATTCGAATTACACAGCTAATTGGAGAGCAATGAAGCCAGAAGGAAGAAAATGCCAGCAATATGAAGCCAGTACCCTTAGCAGTATGCATACATGGACGCATGGATAATTTCATGCTCTTGCAAGCAAGCATTTCAGCAACCTGGTAAAGACCTAAACATTATCCTTTCATTCCTTGATTTCATGGGAAGAAGAAGAAGAAGAAGAAGAAGAAGAAGAAGAAGAAGAAGAAGAAGAAGAAGAAACGGTCCTCTTCTCAAGGTAAAGCTGACATACAATACTTCACCATAACAGCTGCTTCATCAATAGTAAAGGAAGCATAATGCCACACATGCCTGAGGGAGACTATTAATAACCTCACAAAGGAATGAAAACAAACACTCAGCAGTTGTTTGGAGGTGTGCGCTGGATGAGGTTTTGGCATTTCAAAGTGTTTCACGCAGGAGAGACAACAGAGAGACCAGACATAACCCCAACAGCTCCAGATACAACAAAACAAAGAGACAGAGCTTCACTGCATACCAATTAGGGTACAGGCAGTTAGACAGGTTGGTACAGGCAGTTAAGACAGGTTGGTACATGTAGTTAGACAGGTTGGTACATGCAGTTAGACAGGTTGGTGCATGTAGTTAGAACAAGTAGTCAGACATGTTGGGTAGACAGGTTGGTTCTTAAGATCTTACACTCTGAACAGTACTTAAGGGATGGGTTACTCTGCACGACTATATGGTACACTGGAAGTGAGATCTTGTTAATATTATGGGAGGTTATTTGACTGCCCTGTTAGTGATGAGGGCATTGTAGCATTGTCTCTGGACATTGCACTGTATTTAAACATCACTCCGCTGCAGAATTCCTGGAAAAAACAAAAGCCATGTAGTCCAAGTCTTCAAGTTACCCTCGTACCTGGACAAGCCAAGCCATCCAAATGATACGACCACAAGTGATCCTTTTAGGGGGCAGACTAAAAAATAAGCACACAGTTGTCACGAGCGAGGACATCTGAGGGTCGAGAAATTGCTAACAATGCAAGTTATGCGCTCAAACACTTGAAGGTGAGCCAAGCTCAGTCTATAGCTTGTTAGAGAACAAAAGATTGTGTTGTGTTTCTGTGAAAACACATGGAGAGAGAGAGAGAGAGAGAGAGAGAGAGAGAGAGAGAGAGAGAGAGAGAGAGAGAGAGAGAGAGAGATTATTGTGGAGTTAGTGAGTGAAAGATTTCATAATATATTACACATGTAGAAGGTAATAAAAAAAAAATCTCTATAAAAAGGGGCTAACTCCTTTTTTCTAAAAGACATTCTGCTACACTGTAACAATAGAACAAAATGATTTCATCCACAAAGGGGTGTTAATCAAGTGAGGAAACCATGCTTAAATCTTGGGAAGACAATTGAATTGATTGTGAGTGGCCTCAGCTCAAATTTGCCATGTTGTTTCCTGCCGACCATATAAGAGGATCACATAGTACGCTGCATGTAGTAGCCTCTGCTCTTAAAAAAAGAGGCCTAATTCCATTGCCGTGACAATGCCTAATATGGCATTTGGGTCCCCAATAATTAACTAGAATATTTATAATCTTGTATACATTGTAGACAACCATATTCTACATGTATAGAAGCAGTGCTCTCTAAAGGAGACCGCTATTGCCGTGACGATGCCAAATATGGCAATAATACGGGCTCCCCACACTTAACTAGATGCACCGTATTCCTCACTACTTGAAGCGGATTAGCACCGGTGAGAGCAATCGTCAAGGAAACGGGAGTATGCCAGTAATTTCGTAAGCATTAATTGGTCTATTTAACACGTCTTTAGAAAAACACTAACACTTGTTATAAGATGATGAACCGGCTAAAGCTTATTACGCTAGCAACTAATCTCCTTCAAAAAGAGGTTGTGATGTTTTATCAAAGAAAGTCATACTGTAGTTTGAAGATACAGTTTAGGCATAGTAACCTTTGACCATAAAGACAACAGCTCTCTCCAATAATGGTTCATATAGTAACTATACCAAGATCTGTGTCTCTTATTGCATACACACATACTTATACAGAGTAGAATGAAATATTGAAATGTTTTTGCCAGGAAATTTCCCTCTGATTATGTGCTGAGGTGTGATGACATACCTATATGTTTTTGCCATGGATGGAAGGAAGTTTTTTTGGCCAAGACGTGCAGTCACCTGTCCCGTCCCCTCCCCTCCCACCCACTCCCCCAATGAACTCCTACTGTTTAGCAAACTCAGCATATGGCACACCTAATAATCAAATAAACCCCCCTACTTGGTTCAGTGAAAATGACACACCTACCAATGGAATATAAACCACTTTCAAGTGGCTTTCAGCTGGAAATTAAATAAGAAATCCCCCCTTCCTCCTACTGGATATGCTTGCCAATGGGAGGACACGGCACTAATTACTGTATTCAATGAAGGGAAGAGTATAGAATTCCCGTCATAATTAAAACCAAATTTGAATCTAGAAAAGCGTTGCTAAGGGTTTTCTTTTATTGGCACATGCACAATTATGTGTGTAAGAAATTTTTTTCTAAGTTATAAATCTCCTGGAATTTGGCAGATAGAAACCACTGATCATTCTCCTTCGAGGAGTATTATTAGGATGGGCACAAAATAAACTACGTGTCTAGTTACCATGGAAACAGCAGCACTGTGAAAATTGTGAAGCCAAATTGAAAGGCATGCAGTTTTAAGGTCCAGAACTAACCACATTTAAGGATTTATCCCAAAGAGACCCGAACACAATTAAACCTCACCATGCAAATTCTTGACCACTTCCATAATATCAGATGAGCATATGCAACCACCAGATGACCACCAGAATGAGTGACCTTAATAGAGGTCGAGTAGTGGAGTGGCTTTAATAGAGAGAGAGGTGGTCTCATTACAGGGTGGTCTGATTAGAGCGGGCGGTTTCACTGACTAAATGGTATACCCTGTCTTGGGAATGCATTATGCGTGTACATATTTATGTCATAGTCCAGTGAATAGGATCATTTTTATCTCCCGTAACCAGTAGCAGTGGTCTTTAAATGTGGTGTGGAAAAATAGTCCAAAATAGTTCAACCATTATAAAATCCATAATGGGATGATTTCATCAAAGGATGTCTCTAATTAGGTTAAGTTAATTTGTCAATTTCTAGCAGGTACACTGTGTCAGTCATAAAGATGGGGTGATACGACTTGCTCAGAGGTGAGTCATGAGTCCTTAAGGTTTGAAAAGTGACTTAGAAAAAATGTACTTGAAATTTGCATAATGTATTGTTGACATGATAATCCAGGAAGAGACAGAGAGAAACACATGTCTCCTTCCTTAGCTGGAAGGTAGTTTAGGGAATCAACAAGACATTTTGCCGATTAAGAAAATTTCAGCTCACAAATCGACCATGAAGGCCAAAAACTAAAAGTGTGCAGTGCATAATATGACTGCTTTTCCAAAGAGGAGGTCCTCCTCTAGATAATAAAGTTTGAACAATTTAGAATCAAGATTTCACCGACATGGCTGAATCCGCATCCAAATATTTACATGTGTTTCGCAAATAAGACATGTCACAGGATATTGGGGCCTGTCAAACTCAATTTGCCTTGGGGCATATCATTGACCCTAATTATTGCTCAAATGTCAAGAAGTGAGTGATGCTAAGTTCCTGTTTCCAGTGTCCCCAGTCAGCATTGATCCAAACAGTACAGGGCCACAATTGTAACAAATCACACATTGATTTTAAAGGGTAGAATTGATTTCAAACACTTGCTATACTTCTTTCTACTGTCAGGCCAACATAGAAAATGGCCAAGCCAAATTGCAGTTTTGCTTGGACATGAATTTCATCCCCTGCAACACACACACACACACTAGTACTCACAGTTCGAGGATGATGTGGAATTCAGATGAGCTCTCAAAGACTTCGTGAATCTTTATGATTCTCAGGTGGTCCTTTGCTTCGTTGGCCTGCCTCATGATGTCGATCTCCACCAGGATTTCGTCGCGACAGGATCGCCCGCGGCGACGCTTCTTCAGCACTTTAGCTGCAAACTGTTCCCCAGTTGACCGCTCGGTACACTTCTTCACAATGGCAAATTTTCCTCTATAAAGAAGAAGAAAAAGTATCTCTGCACCTTCTAACTGAAATCAATATTCTTCTTCACAATGCATTCAGCATCTTTATTATCACTTTGATATTCCCGACCTCAATACATCTATTAAGCAGCCATTCTCTCTCTAAGAGGCCTGCACTTCACACTTTTATTAAGCAGCTCTCTAAAAGAGGCCTGCACAAGATACCTCTATATTTTCTCTCAGGCCTGCACTTGACAATTGACACCTCTATTAAGCAGCCATTTTCTCTCTAAAAGACACCTGTACTTGACACCTCTATTAAGCAGCCACTTTTCTTTATAAACAGGTCTCAAAAGTACCTGTGTAGAGGAACTGGTCACTCAGCTGCACTACTACAACACACATTTTCCAGGGCCACTGGCACTGTGATCACTTCAGTGCAATAGCTGAAACGTGTGTGTCCTGATGAAACACAAATAAAGATGAGATTCGGGGAAATTAGTTTTCTAGTTTTTGGTTTATACAAGTCTGTTGTGGAGGAAATTAGAGCTTATTTGATGTACGACAGCTTGCCACTTGTTTCTAACACACTACACAACCTTACAGGGTTACTATGCAATACTCCTTAATACCAACTAACTGATCCTGAAAAAACAGGAAACATTCTGTGCTGCCACCGATCTATGCTGTGGTGCTGTTTAATAGTATCTGGCCGGAGAGAGTCGCAGAGGCAAGCAGCTTGAACTAAAGAGCAGCTGGAGATTAATGGTGCATAATGCTTAAGTTTAGTTAGTGCAATGAAACTGACAGCAATGTCTATTCAATTGCAGCTCTATTGTCTACCACCAGACTAAACTATTAACTATAAAGCTAGCTTGCCAGCTGCAAGCAGCAATAGCATCTAAAAGTCCTCAACTTCATGATATCACATGTGCTTGCTAAATCTATAGGTCCCCATATGACTCGAATGCAGCCAGTAAGTTGCTCCCTCAGGCATGCCATTAACGATCACTCACCTTCCTAGCTCGTTCCCGACGTCATAATAATCATCCAGTGGTTCTTTTCTGATCATCTTCTCCACACTTTCCAGAGGCATGATCACACCTTTCCTTTACTGTTTCCTTCTTTCTGATCGGAAAAATGCACTCTTTTCTGCTTTTAGATTCTAGATCAATAGCAATATCACTGTAAATCCATTCACTACTGACTACTGTAACTCCACTGCACCTTTGGCTTTGAATTCTAATTCTGAGCCTGCGGCAACTTATTAATTTAGCCACTTCCTCCTACACCACACCCCCATGGCCCAATTAGGTTATACGCATGCGTAAATAATTGCATGACTCAGCAGTTCAATGCAAAAAAAAAATAAAATCTTGCGCAATAGATATACAGGTCAAAAAGCAAAGAAATTTCAAAGAGATTTCAAAAGATGGATTTTCATAGTGTAATGGAGAGTAGTAGCATGTCCTCTGTCATGGATAAGGAAACAGAGCTTCAGCTTCTAGCGTAAGTTTAAGTGTTGAGTGGTGTGAAATTTCAAGATTGCCAGAAGCCCCAGCTATTACTTTTTGAATGTTTTCCTGTGGCACTCTAGCACCTAATAATCTAGATTGCGTATTAAACACCTTTGATTGTGTATAATAGGACTGTGGAGGAAACAAATTCTTGTGAGCTAGGCTCCATGGTTTTGGATCCGAGCAGCAGACCATTTCCACTCCAAACGTTGGCCCTTGTCCCACCTTCTGCCTCACCTGGTCCAAGGCCACTCACCCCATCTCCCTCCATCCATCGCCGCATTGAAGATCAAATTGATTTAGCTTTGGAAGGTCAAAGTATAGGCAGTGCTGGTGTCCTCAAGGCATATGGAGGAGTAGCAGAGGAATTCGAGATTCAGAGTCCAGTTCAGAACCAAAAACCGAATTTGAATTCTCCCACAATTCCATTTCCAGTGCCAGAAAGTGGTAGGCGATGTAACAGAGAATCAAGGGAATTGGAAGCAGTCAGTGTGCCATATTCACAAGAATGTACTGAGGTGAGTTGACCTATTATAGCTGTCCTATTATAGCTGTCCTATTATAGCTGTCCTATAGGATGCCTGTGTTAACTTGACCTCTTTTTAAACACTAGGATGTAGATTACAGCTGCCACTATGTGGAAGGAAGGGACTGGGAGAAGGTGCAATGGATAGGGAGTGGGGCTTCCGGCTCCTGCTTCATTGCCACAGATAAAGCAACGAAAACTGTGATGGTCGTCAAACAGGTGATGCCACTTACCCACCTAGTTTTAATGGATACATCCCCTTGGAGTGTTTGTCTTCTCCATGAAATCACCTTTCTTTCTTACTAAATGTTTCCTTATATGGGCAGTTGGAATGTGCTGATTATGCTTCTTTATGCAAATGATGAGTAGCACATGATCATGTACACATGACCAGTAAACAGGCCAATGATTATCAGGGGTACCCTCATAGTATTATACTGACCAGTAAGCAGGCCAATGATCATCCATAATGAAAGGGATGCCCTCATAGTATTATGAGCTTAGTATCACCATGATGTGGCCGAATATGATTCCACTGCAATTAATTGCTCTTTATATCACTTTAGACAAGTTTAAACTTCAGTAACCGAGATGATGCTGAGAGTGAGGTAGAGGTCATGAGGTCAATCAGGCACACCAATGTCATTACATTCCTCGATAGCACATATGACAAACATCAACAACACTTGAATATATTCATGGAGTGGATGGAAGGTAAGCTTATATTAGGAGAGTTGGGCAATTATTATTTACTTACCATTTATTCTAGGTGGTTCCTTGGAAGCTAGAGTGAGAAATGGTGGACTAGGAGAGGGTTTGATCTGTCACTATGCCAGACAGATCATTCATGGCTTGAAGTACTTACATGATCACAAAATTGCTCACAGAGATATAAAAGGCAGGTGGTAAGGGTCGTCAAATCAACAGACCCTAGTTTATTTAATCAATACGAGTACAGTAGTTCATTTATAATATTACTTTACCTTTTATCCTTCACAGGTGCCAATATACTATTGGACTCCCTGAGGTTTTCCTTGCGTATTGCAGACTTTGGAGCAGCTGCCAGACTGAGAGATCGTAAGAAGTTCCACCGACTAGCAGGCACGCCTCCTTTCATGGCTCCTGAGGTGGTGCGTGCCAGTGAAATGAAAGGATATGACCTGAAATGTGATGTCTGGAGCTTTGGGTGCATGCTGATTGAGATGGCCACAGGAAAGCCTCCGTGGGTGCAGAATGGACAACATTATGAGAGATGGGTGGTCTTATATAAGGTAATAATACAAATACTAAATAAATATTTTAAAAAATTATTTTTTTCGTCACTCCTTTGTGATAAGGTGACATCATTGGCTAAAGCTTCGCTTGTGCTTTGAGTAATAATAATGCGATATTTTTCTTTTCTTTCTGCAGATTGGCTCAAGTAAGGTTCCTCCTACAATGCCCACATTTAGCAGTAAATTCTTGAAGGACTTGGCTATAAAATGTTTGCAATTGAATCCTGCAGACCGACCATCTTCAGATTCACTTTTTAACATCACCTCACACACCTCATATCATGATACAGCATAAATACTGTGTGTATGTTTTTTTTTATGTTTATAATATTCCTTATGACGTCATCAGCTAGCTGGAGCTTGTGCGCGTGCGCAACTAGCCGGCTAGCTAGGAGCTCCAGAATTCTTACCCGAAGAGCAGAATATCACTGGTTGTACTGATATAAGACCTACAGGAGATTTAGATGAGTAAGTTACAGCAAGCAATTAATAATAAAAATTTAATTTTGATTAATAACTATCTTTAGTCCCGTTTGCCTCCACGAAAGGAAAGTGGTGAAATTGTGATTGCAGACAAAGTACGAATTACCCTCATTATCAGTGATTTAATGACTTGAAAGTTAATCATTGTTAGGATTGGCCATTTCAAGGGACAAATTCCAAAAACTAGGAGAAGGAGCTTACAGATGTTCACTACAAGAAGATGGGCGTCATTTCTTTCTTAAGATGGTTACTATCATAAATACTTCCAGTTCTAAATGATCACTTTTATACCTATAGGTTAAAAGGTTACTCCAACAATCTACTGATGATATTCTACTTGAAGCTGAAATCATGGGAAGATTAAATCATGAAAATATTGTTCCCTTCTATGGGGCCATTCTACATGACAGACATCTTTATCTGTTCATGTCATATTTACCAGGTATGATATATACTTCCCATGTAGGGAATGTTGTGAGACTCTTGGGACCAAAGCTCTGTGTAGTTTTACACAGCAGATGTTACGTGGCATTGGCTACATGCATGGACAGAAGGTGGCTCATCTTGATATCAAAGGTTAATTGGACAGCACATTCATTACTCTTATGCTAAATATATTATTATTTTCTAGCTGATAATATAATGAGGGACAACACTGGTTTGAACATTTATATTATCGATTTTGGTCTTGCAAGTTCTTTAAGGATGTTAACTTCAGTGACTTGGCCATGGCGGAGTTTCAAAGGAAGTGCTGGTTGGACATTACTGGAATTGAAAGAGTTTTGCGTGAAATACTAACTAAAAAAGTTCATCTCAAAGTGGAACAGAAAAACAATGATACCCGTAAACTAATGTCGAGAGGAAACTCAACTCTCAAAAAAACGAGTGACCTCCTACATGTGAGTAACGTAAATATTGCCTTTTTTTCAATTACTTTTATTTTCAGGGAAGAGGTGATGTAAATAGACATTTCTTAGAGTTTATCAATTATTTAGAAGAAAATAAAGACGAGAAAGTTTCAATTATTAAAGTACAGGAAAGATTTCGAGAAATCCAAGAGGTATGCTTTTACTTGTAGCTATTATAGTAGCTATAACTTTACTCATAACACATTCAGTTATGTGATGGATTCACCAAGGAATTCTCAATCTCGTGACTGGGTATATAACTAATCCAGAGACTTTGTTGCTGCGCATGATATAATATGACTTATTGTATTGTGTGTATGTCTTGAACATTATCTGGGTGTTGTGTAAACTGCTACTTTCTATATCTAGTGCAGGTCCTCAGTTGTGTTTCATCAGTTCTGTATGCGTACTTTTATTCTGGGGTAGTTGGACAGGCTATGACTGTGAATATATCACAAATAATGAATGCTAGCTAGATTATGCTAGTGAGATTCCTCAAGCTGACTCTACAGGTTCATGCCTGACATATCAAGGAAGGAAAGGGTCCCATGCACAGATATTTTTATTTGGCACACATATACAACCCCTACATGTACAAGCTATGGTGAATAAGTCATAAAGGGTAATACTCTGGACATTTTCCCATACTGACAATAAATGCGCACTGACTCAAATTTTAACTGAATACATGATGAAAATTTGGGGAACACGACATACATACACATAATTATGTTCACATAATAACAGGTTCATGATACTGATAACATCTACAAGTACAGTCAGTTTATGAGCAAGGTTTAGAAATGACCATTGAAGTAGCTGCTCCTGAAGATGAGCCTCTGGTCAGCAAAGGGGTTGATCCCGAAGCCAGTGGATGGGACAGGACACACCACGAGACGCATGGGACGGTGAGCAGAGGCCATTACATTGGAAGTAACAGGTTGCCTTGTTTCTGCCCACTGCACTCCCCACATGTCACTGATATCTGGAGGAACCTGTGGAATTAATGGGTTTTTAAACTTGACCAGCAACACGCATTTGAATTGACGACCCTTTACCCACACATCAGGGTGCTCTTTATTTAGAAATACACCTACATGTAGAAGCACTTACCATTGAAGTGATATGAGATAGAACACTCTCCAACAGCTCATGCTCAATGCAGTAGACATACTGAGGGAGGGTCATGAGCTCCACCTCCAGCTTACAAAGTCGTCTCTCCCCAAGGGTGCGTGCTAGTTCTGCCATGCGGTACACACTGGAAGGATCCATCACCAGTTTCTCAAAGGATTTGAGAAGTTGCTTCACACCAGGAGATACCTAAAAGATCAACAAAATTATCGATTGAAGGAGCTTACCCATGAGGGCTTATACCCTCAGCCAGTTATAATTAGTTGCAGGGGCTTCCACGAGGGTTTATGAATTCTATACCTATGGAGTCACTTATTGATTGAAGGGGCTTACCCATAACTGAAAGAAAGATGTGATATTAACTGAAGGGGCTTACCCATAACCGAAATAATTGAAGGGGCTTACCCATGAAGAGTCCTGGTTAACAAATGGCTGGAAAATCTTCTTGTAAAGCTGAAAGATGGCCTTAATGTCTTCAATACGTGGGTCAAAGGACATGTCACCTGCACATTTCTGAGCGGAGAGACAAAAAAGCAATTAATCTGCTGAAAATGTAATATCTATCTCAGAATGTGACCATATTAGGTAAAATTAGAAGTGTTCCCATAGTGAATTCAGAAAGGGGTGGGGGTACATACCTCCATTTTTGCCAACATCTCCGGAAAGTCAATGAGAAGGTGGACCCTCATGTCAGGTGCAACCCAAACTAGAAAAGAGAGAGTGACACATAATCTATGAGTCACACCCACTCAGTATGTACAGGTCTGGGTGCCCAACAGAGCGGTATCATTAGTATGTACTATTTCGCAACTCAAACATTCCATAGTAAAAACCCTGTGACTGAATACACCATCCCAGACATTCAGTCTGCAACAAGTAGCATAGAATGGCAGACTAGCTGCTGGCCATTGATCAGAAAGAAAATGTTAAAGGCTTCCTATAAGGGATAGCTGATTCAACACCTGTTAAACCATTTAGTGTAGGGAAATACTTAGGCAAACCATACAGTGATAAGTGACTCCAAATTGGTGGATATTGACACTATATCATAATTATTGTATAATAATTATGGCACTGACCAACAAAGCTGCCCCAGAGGGACAAGCGGTCCTGGTTCCCAATAGTGTGTAGGGCTGCAAGCAGGTTGGTGATCTGCTGGAGGATAAGTTGGCGGTCACGCAGGTCTATCTTGCCCTGGTTGACACGAAGCCATTTGTCCAGTTGAACACCTGAATATACAACAAATGTAATTAACTTGTTTACCCGTGCAGTGCAGTATGATGCAATATACCGCAAGCTATTCATAACACCCACAACAAGCACTAATCACACTAAATGGTATTCACGACCTATTCACACTCCACACCACACACTTTCGTGTAGCAACTATTTATATGGGGCCTTATGGACTTTGAAAGCGGGAGGAACCACAAGACCAACACCTGGTAACCCTAATACACTAACAATAGAAGTCCTGAATTGAATGTATGTCTATATACACACAATGTACATGGTTGAATTATTGACTTACATTCTCGTGGCATTGCGAATAGAAGTTTCCCAGCGTCTTGATCACAGTTAAAACCACAGAGATTAGCCCTGGCATCGATGGCCACCTTCAGATCACAAGGAACTGTCAAGCATTTCTCGAAACTCCTGGCTAACTGTTCACTGAACAGTAGAGCTTGAAGAGCCATACAACGCTCATTGAGAGCAAGATCTTCACGAGCACCAACCTCCAGGACACGTTCATCATTGTTGATGTATGTGTTGAGGTTGAAGGGTCCCCTTTGGGAGGATCGAGGTGTTGCTGGGGTCTGTGGGGTGGAGGGAGGGGCAGGAGAGGGAGCTGAAACCTGGATGGGGGCATTGGGAGTATACGGTTGGGTCCCGTACGGCGTGGGAGGATGAGGGGTGTAGGGTGTGGTTGGAGAGGGAGACGGGGGGACGTTTGTATCCAACTTCAGAGGAGAAGGGATGGGGGCCGTGGGAACCAAGTGATTGGGTCCCTGGAGGCCAAGACTTGCTGGAACTTTCGGTTTAGGCTGAGGTTTCATCAACTTGATCATATCCAAATCGTCTTCGATAGCACTTTGTTCCTGCACTGATTCCACATTCTGGACTGGAGTCTGAACTGGTACTTGGTTCTGGGTCTGGACCTGAACTGGTTGGATACTGACATCACTGAATCCATTTATGAAGTCAGCATCGACAGGGGTTTGGGCATACGGATTTGGCAAGGATGCATCTGAACCACTACCACTATAACTCATATCGATGAACTTGAGCAGACTCATGTCAGGGAGAATGCTGTCTACACCACCCTGAGGTTCCTCGCAATCCAATTTTCGGAGCAGGGATTCGATATCTTCGCCGAAATCTTCATACACCATTCCCTGATTCAGGAGGCTCTTTTGGAGATTTTCGTCGGTAATCGTACCTCCGCCTTCTCCAGCAAATCCGACACCGGTGACCATGCTGCTTGCCACATCTCCATTCGTAGTGCAATACTGTCCTAGGATGATGTCATTGGAGACTGATTCAGCTGAAAGACCCTCACTTGGACAATCTCGGAAATATGTGCTGCTCCCGTCCAATGGGTCTGCTGGAAAGGAGTGTTGGTTGAGCAGCATTTTAGCGTTGAGACGCTCTTTATTGGCATTGTGGGTATTACAGGCTTGGTTGGGAAGATCGTCGCCATGAGGCCCTGCTTCTTGCGACATCACCAGTGTCATTGGGACATTGCTGTTGCTGAAAGCTGTACTGTATGCCGAGTGGCTCCCATCGGGGATGACTAAAGTGCCGTCAGCGCTGATCGGTAAAGGAAGCTGTGCATCGCAGTAGCTGGTGTTGCGTTTTTCGACCCTGAGGGCGTCTGACACTGTGGTTATGGGACTGCCAGGGCTGCTGTAGATGGGACGACCAGTCCCACTAAGAACCAGCGAGTTCTGGCTGTTGGTGTACACATCCATATTCCCTTCAGAGGTACTAATAAGGAAAGAGAGAAAGTAACACAACTTTAGCAAAGAGTTACAAAAGTTATAATTAAAGTTTGCTTACGGGAAGAATGTCCCTTCGCTGCTGTAATTCCCGAGTTGTTGTTCAGCAGGCACACTGTACTGGCCACGGGTAGAGGAGGCGGTATTTTTTTCTATAAAAGAGGGACTCACATAAATATACTACGCACACGCATATGCGCATTAGACAGAACAGCCGCCCCTTACTCAGCTAGCTAAAAATCGCAAAGTTCTTAGTAGTAATAAGTAGCTTATTACCTTGTGGCATTTGTCTCTTATTATTCAAATTCTGATCGATCAATCTTCAGTTCTTCTTGATCCTAATTCTAATGTGTTTACGTAATGGTTCAGTAAGCTAATAATAAAACAGCTCACGTGCGTTCGCATGTGCACAGTAGTGCTAAAAATACTTTATTTTTATTTGCAGATGATAATTATGAGGAGTGCTGCAGTTATTATTGGTTCTGTAACATGTATTACGCTCCTGGAACCGTTGTAGGACTGGTCCTGAGGTCTTCATCAATCATGACAGTCTGCAGAATAATACTGTGTGGTGTTAAAAGCAATTTGCCCCCCATACTATTAGTGTTATCAATCTCTTCTTCATACTGGTTGGGTAGCTCTGCACTGCCCACATTTGCAGGAACAGCACCAGTGCGAACTATGTAGAGTTAAAGTAATCCAATCTAATGCATAAAAGTTTCATTATCGTGATTAGGCTCTCCAAATTCATTTGCCCGTTATTTTCATCACTTGTGAAATTCTAAGAAATATGATTATTATACATTCCAATAGGCAAGTCATCACTAAAGTCTATTTGCATTCACCTTGCGGCAATTCTTAACCAAATTTCATACACCATGGAACAGAGAGAGTGGATAATCAGCTCCTTGTTGCTGGAAATTTGGTTAAGAATTGAGAAAATTATAGCAGTTATAGTGAATGATCAAGGGGCAAGGTGAATGCAAATAGTACATACCATCATCATGGTGCTCTGGTCCACCCTTTGTGATTCAGTGTGGTCAGGAGGTGGGCTCTCTGTTCCAGTTGTCACCTGAAAATACCAGCTTCAACCTTAATTGTTACTCAAATGAACTATCACACAGTGGACTATCACACGGTGGGTTATCACATGGTGGACTATCGCATGGTGGACTATCACATGGTGGACTATCACACGGTGGGTTACCACATGGTGGACTATCGCATGGTGGACTATCACATGGTGGGTGGACTATCAACATTAATTGGAGCAGAACAATTGTGTCATAAAGTACGTAGCTGTAGCTATATTAGGAAGTCTATGATTATTATTAATTTTATACACCTGGACCAGGAAGGTGTTCCAAGCTTCAATGATGTGGAATTGCCTCTATAAGGAGGCTGGAGAGGGGCTCTACATAGTGTCTGTATTACCTTTGGTGTTTTGTACTGAGGCGGCAGAGTCATCTTTAGCTCCTTTTCACTGAATAGTTCCTGTACGTACATGCACAAAAAAAGATAAATATCATCCTTTGAATTCACATTCATATAGACTTAGCTACCTGGACAGTTGTCCCTTCATCGTGTTTTCAAATTATCAACAAGACTTGGAAGTAGCCCATTTGATGCAGCAGCCTATATCATGACCGAATCATCACAATGATGCCACTCTATATAATGTACCTCATCCTTCCTATTGTCTTCCATACTACCTCCATTACTTGGTGGAGCCTAGGTGTTCTCGTTTCTACTGCATCACGATAAATAAATATTGTTGATGAAGAAATAAGCAGAGCAGACTTACATTCGGCGAGATTTCTTAGTTCTGGATTTGTAGTACAGTACATACAGTGAGCACTGATATTAGGACCAGCACTGCTACCACCGTTCTTATTTTACCAGTGATGCTCCAGTATCTGCTCCCTTGGTTTGAAGTTGAAGTCTACATAAATTACAATAATCAGTGTACCGGCCATTATGCTCTAAGTGTAGTGAATCAAATGCTGCAGCTCTATGCAGCTTGCCATAGTTGTGACACACAAACAGGCACGATTCCATTGATAAGGGGGATACTGCATATCTAAGACTCGATCATCTCATTGAACTTCTTGAGGAGTCTCAAAAAGTGTATAATAACTCCATTTTGTGGCCATTGAAGGGTCGTAGCGTGATGTTGAGGCTATCATGGTTAAGCTCTTCAGGATGTTCCATTGATGAAGATTTGAAGGCCCATGATGGTAGGGTCAGTTGTATAACAACTGAAACCAGCTGTAGCATGAACTGTACCCCATCTGGAAGGAAGAGTTACAGACTAGGATATTTAGTAATGTGTCATGGGTCCCGTATAGGGCTAATACAAATTCACTAGCAATGTAGACCAAAATGGTTTCTTATTGAAAAGAAATACCTGGAGTTCCAGTGATCATGAGAAACCATTTTGGTCTACATTGCAAGTGAATTTGTATTAGCCCTATACAGGACCCATGACACATTACTAAATATCCTAGTCTGTAACTCTTCCTTCTTAGCTAAGACATTAGCCATAATCGTACAACTAGATAAACAGCAAAAGAAACAAAAAACAAAACAAAAAAAAATTCATTGCTGGTCAAGGTGCGTGTGTAGTGTGGTAATTCCCTTGGAAAGAAATACTAGTTGTGCTCTCTTGGCCTGTCATGGGAGTGAAGTAGGAATAGTTAGCTCGTAGCTTGGTAATATTGGTGATGTTACTTGACTCTCTTGTTGCTGAACTTTTTTGAACCACACATAGCCATCCCTACTTTTCCTTTTATTTAGAATAATTTTCCTTTACTTGTTCATCACCTTTTTGGGGCTCTATTATTTTATTACAGGCAACTGATTGCTGTGATCTAGTCTCGTACACCAGATATATTTTTTGAGTGCGGCTGGCTAGCGAGACTAGCTGTGATTCTGCTATTCAAGTCAAAGTTTATGTATTGTAGCTATGTAGTTCATTAGAGGCTCACCATGTAATCTACTAAAGTTATGGAAACTGCAACCAGACTCCCTGAAGCGAGACCATTAGCATGTGCAAGATGTGTTAGCTTGCCTGCCTGAATCAGTGCTACACCTATGTCTGGGTACTGATGGGGACCCCATCACTTATAGAAGATATCTCATCCATGAATCTACATAGATATCAGTAATGTTAAATCCACACCTTTTATGTTGTTAGATCTTGGCCTTAGGATGGCTGCTCAAAGTGTGGTAGCTGAGTCTGACTTATTTAATTTATTTTGGCGGATCCAGGATTCTCTAAAGGGTACTTCTTATTAGCGGGTGTCCCACTACCACTCCCATAACCACACCCATTTTATATTTTCATTGCAAATGCTATCAGGGCTGGATCCAGGGGTGGGGTTGTTCCCAAGCTAAGCCTGTATGTAGATAAAATAATACATTAGCCATATCTACTTTTCTTGTGTTTCTGCTCTAAAGTAGTAAAATCAGAGGAACATATGAGCTAACGTGGTTACTACAACCATCATCTAAGGCTATGGTCATTAACTTTAGGGATTTCCAAAAGCACCGAACAATCCCACTCTTGCTAGCTCTCTGCCATGCCGTTAGAACAGGGTACGGGTCCCTATATCTATGCGGGGGGTCCCCATGATATCTACAGTGGAGGTCCCTAAAACTACGGGGTCCCCAAAACTTGAGTAAAGATTAAGGTAAGTCAGGGTAATTCTGAATACAGGGTAATTATGAATGCTCCTCATAACTGTGATGTTACATGGAGCTACATCACTAAACTTCACATGCAAGTAGGTCCAACTATAACCTACCTGTTTCTGAAGTTTGGTTAGTAGGGGGTATTCATAATTACCCTGTATTCAGAACTATTGCTGAAAACTACGGACTTGCACGGAAGTTATACGGATTGTTTACGGAAGTAACACTGAAATAATTATCCAGCTGTCCCGGTGTAGGCAGTTATACAACTATACCTGCAGCATGCAGGAAGAGCTCTGTCCACTCGTACTGTACTCATCTTAGCGTGATAAGAACTATAGCTCAGCTGCTTCTAATTCTGTACAATCAGGCCGGAGGCGGGGTCAATCGTACTAGGTAGGTACCTAGCTAGCTAGCTACAGCGGTTTTCCAAAACCTTGCAACAGGAAAGTGGAAAGCGGAAGTGATTGGAGCCAACTGGTTGGTCAGATCGCTCATATTGATCATGTGACTGGCTTTTGCAGTTGCAAGATTATGGAAAACCGCTGTACTGTAGCTAGGTACGTCAATCGATCGCACGTGATCGTGACCTATATACCCGGACCCCATAGTAACGGCCGGTAAACGCAGCTCGCTCCAGGCATCGCTCCAGGCATCGCTCCAGGCAATCATCTTTCATCTGAGAACCAGAACCAATAATGTTGGGTCTAAGTATGCTTGTTATTCTCTTATTACTAAAAGGATCATCAGTAAGCAGTGGTGGTAAGTGTTTCATGATAGGTGGCCCTGAGGTTGGTATAAGTAGCTAATAGTTATGGTTAATCTGGCGTAGCCAGCTCCGAGCGCCGAAGGCGCGAGGGTCTGGAGACACATAATACTTTTTTTTTTTTTTTTTTTTTCCCATGTAAAATTCATTATTAATTTTGAGGTGGCCCCAAAGGGCCTAATAAGTGAATGTCAGTGTGATGAGAAGGAGGTCTGTTGTGGTAGATGAAATGGTTACTACTCAGAGACAAGTCCTGACTCAGAGTTGATCAAATCAATTGATGGTGATGGTGCTTGTCTGAAAGCTTGTCCACAGCTGGAGCGAGCTCCCCTTATGCACTGGATGGCTGAACGTAATAGTGAAAAAGTTAGACGACAGCGGAGCCAGGACATAGTAGAGCTGTATGATTGATCCCATTTGGTTGCGAGATGTGATGCTAATCTTTTATAGAAGTGAGTTGCTTCATTGGCCATTCCATAGCTGCAAAGACTAAAGGGGTAAAAGAGGCATGTTCCACCTCCCTGACCCTTTGCTCATAGGCCCTCTTTTTGATGCGTTCATGTTTCTTGTAGGTAGCAGATAGCTGGCTTTGTCTATTGGAAGGAGCATGTGGGTTAAAAACACGTACATCTAGAAAGCACCTTTCATGGCGTCCTCCCCAAAAGCTATATCTAGATGGGTTCCGTCTTGTGTGTTTGCAGTTGCATTGGTCAGCTGTTCCCCAGTGAGCGTTTGTAGATCAGGTTCTACAGAGACATCATGGCATATCTCTGTTAATAGTTTCGCCGTAAGGTCACGAACCTCGTTGTGCCTAATGGAGGGAAATCCGCCCTTGGGGCAATGACATTGAGTGTTCTATGGTGAAATTAGAACCACATGCACAGCTTGTTGGCATACGTGATGGCTGCCAGTTATATCTTAATGCCAGTGCATCAAAGAAGGCTCGCTTGTGTAAAGTGAAGCCAAATTCCTCGATTGGTAGCGAAGTGAGCCAACTGGACACTCCTTTTTCCTGTGCGAGATCCATGGCTTGTTGGAGGGAGTTTGATAGTATTTTCTTGTCAGCAGCTTCATTCCACTTATTTCTTTTCATTGAGGCAATTTCAGTTTTGGCTGTCATCTGTCCCGCAATAGCATCATAGGAATAGCTGGAGTTCTGTTCCAGAATGGCATTAATGAGTGACCCAGTGATCTTGACTGAAGCAGAAAATTTAGTGGCTGCACACTGTGCTGGATTGGAAAGGGCAAGTCCACCAAGTCTGACAGGTAATCCAAAGAGCTCCCTTTCGAAGTCATTCGGTGGTGGTCTTCCAGTTAGAGTTGGCAGGAGTTTCATTCGTATGAGGTCCTCCAGTGGTTGAAGAAGTGGGCCAATATCAGGGATAGTCCTAGACAAGTATGACCACTTGCTGGTGAAGCCATGTGTAAAAGCAGCATACACTGCATGTGGTTGAGTGTGAGCAATGGATGCCAAAGAATTGATCTCATCTGACCAGACCTGAACTTTACCCATGATGTGACGTTTTTTAAACTCATTAGTTCCAATTGCAGCACCCAAGTGTGGTCTGCCCTTGGAGGTTACCTGACATTTGTGCCCGTAAATGCAGCAACAGCATTAGTGTGATGGGTCTTTGTGATAAGCCAGGTCTTAAAAGCATTTGTAAAATAACCATAGGCTGGGCCCTTTGAGCAGATTTCATCCCACCACTTTCGAAGGTCAGCCACCTTTCCAACACCTGTGGCATTGTCGGCATACCAAACTTGGTGAACGATAGCTTTTTGATGAGTGGTATTGTAGTGAATGCATACATGGGCATGGCCAGCGGGTCACCCTGGGTAGTCCCTTCTCTGGAATAGAGGACATCTCCATCGACAAAGCCCTGAGGGTTCCCTGTAGGTGTTAATGAGAATAGTGGCCAAAGATGGACAAATCTTTCTGATGTTCTGCAGTGCAACTTGTTTATTAAGCGAGTTGAATGCATTTGAAGCATCCACAAGTAGGACAGCTTCTGTTTCATCGCATTCAAATAGGTTCCTCACTGCATGAACTGCAGCCTCTATTCCAGAAATTTGTCCGGCACAGAGTTGTAACGAGCCTGAACGTCATCCCTGGTGATTGATAGAACTGCCTTGGCGATTATTCGTCTCACTGTTTCCCCTATACCAATGGGTCACACTCCTGGGTTCTTATTGAGTGCTATTAGCCTGCAGGCCATGAGGGGTGAGATGCTCTTTGGATCAACAAGACACGTGCAAAGGCGTCTTGCAGTGGCAGCAATAGCTCTACACAAAGTATCTGAAGCAGATTTAAAGGAGGTACAAAGTCTCCTCCATCCAAGGGCGTCAATTCCGGAAGGGCCTGCAGCCCCTTCTGTGCGTAGAGCAGCAGCTTTAACACAGCGGGCATCCAAGGATTCAAAGATTACTGGGTGAACCGGTGGTGGTTCACCATCTATAATCGATTCTGGATCATAATACTTGGACTTGTTCATTTAGCAAGAAATCTGCTAAATGAATGAATATCATTATGTGACGTATTCTGGCATTTAGTGACGCGAAATGACGTCGTGCATCACTGGATGACGTCATTTAAAGGCGCTCGCACGCAATCCATGTGCTTTGGAACAACACTGAAAGATGCTGCCGACAGAGCTGCTGTTGTTTGGGGTACCGATCCATACGATTGGGGTTGAAGTGTGAGCAGTTGGATGCTTTTCTATCTAGGAGAGGCAGTTCTGCGCGCGCGTAATGCGTCATCATGACACATGAATTATTGGAAGCGTCATCCGGCACTTCCTGCCCCAAACAAGTCCATGTATTACGTGTCACCAGACCCTTGCGCCTTTGGCGCTTGGGGCTTGGGGCTGGCTACGCCAGATTAAGTTATGTAGTGGTATTGTTGTTTCAGCTCCCCCCAGACAATGCTGGTGGGTGGCTAATCATTCTCATTATCTCATTAAAGAAATCTTTTTATTAATTTTAAAAATTCATTTTAGTTTTCTTCTCTTGATGGGTTTGTGGGTAGCAGTCTGTTATTGCTTTCAGAAGAACAGTGAATACACACTCGCTGATAAAATGCCACTACCCATTGCCCTATACACAGTAATATTACAGCTATCTAGCTAGGGCCGAATACTGGAACAACTTCAGCGATTACTAAGTCTGGATCTACAGAGTCTAGTGATTCCTTCTATTTTCCTATGAATACTTCAGAGAGCAAGTACTGGTTGGAAGAAGACTGGGCACACTGAGATCTTATCTCGGCCTCGAAAAACTGCCTAAACGCGTAAGAAGGCTGCTCTACAGCAGCAATCTTCTACAATAAATTGAGTAGTTAATAATTCCCATCAGTTGATAATGATTCGATGATGTAATAATGACTAAAAACATGTGGCACAAAAAATTAACGTGGGCGGTGGAGCTGAAACGACAATACCACAAATAGTGGCTTATAGTACAGTGCTGATCACAGCCATAATTTCCAAGGCAACCGTACTTATATATATTTTAATTTCCAGAGTGTCCTATTCCTCGTCTCGATGGTCCCGATAACTTCAGCATTAATAGACGAATAACTGTTTTTCAGTGCTATATACACGATTACACTGCTCTCTCTGATGTTACTGTAGTTTTTGAGTTAGATGGTATAACGGAAAGTGAAGATGGATTCCCGGAAAATGCAGTAGTAACATCCAGTAGACCTGGTTTTAGTATCTGTGCAATAAATAATATCAGCTGGGAGCAAAATGGGACTATCGTACAGTGCAAGGTTCTTTGTAATGGAGGACACTTCAGCTATGCTTCTAATGAAATCATGATACAGTTGTTGGATCATTTTCTGAGTACTACTGTAGCAATCATAACTGAATCTCATCGTGTGTCCTATGAAACCACTACAGGCTCTATTTCAGATCCTTCAGAAGGCACCAGCAACATTAAACTCAGTGAGTTATCACATGCAGTGTTAGCTAGGTTATCTTATTAAATCCTTTTGTGTATAGGAATGGTCCCTAAACTAGTGGACATAATATTACCTATAGTGGCAGTTTTGATACTTGTCGTGATGATGATGATACTAGTGATATTAGTGTGGAATGTGATTGTATGGGTAGTTATACATGTGATTTCAGAACAAGCAAAGTATCAATGGGAAGCTAAGACTAAGAGGTAAGTAGAGATATATATGGGGCAAGCCCAAGTTAGTGGTAAAATGTAGTATTCCTTAGCAAGTTTATGGGTTCTCTGATCTGGTTTTTGCCTTGATCTCTTTATGGTATTTTTGTTTTGACTGTCTCATTAGCACGATGGGCTCTAGATTCTAGGCATGTGAATACTACTAATGTATGAATCCTAACTTGTGGCTTGCTCATCCTTACCCCAATATTGGCATGACACTATGAATTCGGTTTGTAGATATGATCCAGAAGGGAGTATTAAAATTCGAGAAGCACGACAAGAAATCTTGGCTAATCAAAAGGTAACTATAATTCATAATATAATTGTGTATAATAATTGTGATCATTTTGTAGCATTCAGATCAAGATGTATTTCACCCACATGGAACATCAGAGGATAAGGTATTTACAATCTTCAGACACTATAGTAGCTACATGGCTGTAATTAATCATTGCATCATGTTTAGTAAGTAAGTATAGTACAGTGGACCCTCACTAATCCGAATTCCTTTAATCTGAACCTTCACAAATCTGAATAATGATATTCTGAGGTGCATTAAATGGAAACAAGAAAGTGCTCCATTCAAACTGTATATACTGTGTTCACTTATCTGAATCTTTCACTAATCCGAACAGGCTCTGGTCCAAAGCTATTCAGATCAGTGAGGGTCCACTGTACCATGCATAATATGGAAACAATGTATTTATTATTATGCAGGGTCTATTTAAAACAGAGTACTGCAATACCAATGCCAGAAGTATGTTTGCCATGGCATGCATCATTGTTGTAAACCTTTAATTATGATTTTGACAGGGAGAACATTTCCTATTAGTGACACTGATAGGACAAAGGCAAAGTACTCAACTATCCCAGTGGATGCCGAGGCTCTTGTTTCCACTATAACTCCTTTTCAGGTATACTTTGTAGCATAATAGTAAGTTTCAATTGACATAATTGTTTGTTTAATAGAACAAAGAGAATTTTGATGAGCCTCCTCTTGAGGTTGTAGTCTCAACTCTTGGTAAGACTCCAGTTGACATAATAGCCACATGCTATTACAAAAGGCTCTGCATCTAATAGCTGACGATTTATTCCTTTAATATAGGACTAATTTGTTATTTTTTTTCATAGAAAACGAATCTTATGATGTTGCAGCTAAAACGTGTTTACCTAATCATGTATGTGTATTATTAGAAAGGAATTTTGTGGTCAATACATAATGCTAAAAATTTTCCTCAGATATCTCTTATTCCGGAACCTTCAACAAAAAAACCTACTGACATAGAGAAGTTCGTATATCTGCAACCAGAAGGTAAGAGTTAGTGGTATGGGGCATCAACAGCACACACATCTATATAGAGTGTCTTGTGTCTTTTTCACTCAGTGTCTGCTGTCTTCAAGAAGAGATGGTCAAAGTAGGCACTGCCAACTACCCTTATATAATTTTTTCTTATACCGCTTTATAATTTTCTTTAATACTCTTTTATAATCTTTTCTTGCCCCTTATAAAGATCATTATCATAAAAGGTCACCTTTGACCCCTGTCTTGTATTTACACAATTAGTGAACACAATAATAACCAATAGCGGTCCTGATAATGAGTGGCCCATATGGGGTTATGAAGGTGGTCGGTATCTGCCAGAACCCTGAGTTAGCATCACAGCTTGGAAAAAAAATTTTGCACCAGAAAGTTGCACCAGTGTTTGTTCAACTGCATTGTTCTCGTTTAACACTGGTTGAACTTTAGCTAGGGTCAAGCTGAAGCTTTTCACTGCATCATGTATATATACCCACAATAATCCACTGCATTTGGCCTAACTGATGAGCAGATGTCAAATTATGATACTGTCAAAGGAAAATACGGGTCCCATTTTATTAAAAAAAAAAAAGAAAAGAAAAGGAATACACTGTATAATTAATGAGAGGGCCGTGTTTAATTGAAGGAAGCAGAAGAAGGTGAGTCTTTTGATGCTTTTATAATGGGTTGTCTGAACATTGTGGTTATATGAAAATCTACGCGACCAATGATATGAGAGTAATATATCTGCTTCATCCCCCATTGTATATATTAAGTGGATTTTCCGTCCTTTTCTGCCGGTTCTGATGCTGTCCAGAAGTGTTCAAATCATCTTATCCATTCCTCTGGTCTGGAGAAGGTGAATCCCTCTGGGGGTGATACCTGGTAACCGGCAGCAGTGTAATCAGTTCTGAAAGAGTAGAGGGTCCACCGCTGCCACCATGTATTGTTAGGTCTAGGTCTGTATATTATCCAGAAGATGGTTTATCTGACACTGATCTTCCCCAAGTAGCTAACAGCTTGTTTTCAGGTTATAGCTCGTGCATTTGTATGTTTTCTTTATCTACTGAACCAATATGTAAGTAAAGTCACAAGTAAGTCCCTGCATCAGCATAGGGTGACATATGGGACTTTCGCATGCAGGGGCGTACACAGACTTTTCTAAAGGGGGGTTATGCAGATAAATTATTGGGGGAGGGGGGAAGGAATAGCTAATGATGAAATGAAATCCTTCATCAACAATGTCTCCCTTCAGCACAAATGAATCATAAGAGGGGGGTTCTGTGGAACCCCCGCTGCGTACACCCCTAACATGTAATGCAAGCTATTATGGTGAGAGAGAGATGGGGAAAATGGCTGGTCCTGATGCAGAAGACATCAATATACTCTTCAATACAGACCTGCCTGCAATGGTCCTTCAATCTGACCCTCATCTGGGTGATCAGTATTGTTTAGTCTAAGACTTACACTATTAACACTGTCAATATAATTACAATGACTTTTAACTCATCAGTTAGAATTAGTATACACTACATCTTTATTACTGGTATATCATTTCCGACTAATAATTATAACATTTAGCTAACGTGTTTTCTCTTTTTGACATTCACATATTTTTGTAGGCATTGTTTTTGAGCTCGTTTTGTGAGTGGCTAGAGCCTAGAATGAAACGTATTCTGATTCTATTCATATTATGGGAGAGTGCCCTTTTACTGTGTGAATGATAAGTATCTGGGTCTGTCAAAATATGAAGGTGTGCATTATTTGGGGTTTATAATATTAGGACCCTGATTTTGCAGGTGCTAGATGCAGTTTTTGGTAACTGCTGAGAACAGTATTATTACAAGCGAAATATTGTACAAGTGTACATTATAATGTGATCAAGAAGCAATCAGGTGAGGTAAAATAGTGTATACGCAAAGAGGAACTATTCAGCAGCCAGCAGGGGAGGATCTGAACTTCGTATGCAGTAGACATAGTACACATCACTGCATACAAAACATAAAAGATCTGTAGATCGAATATCTGAGCAATTTGAGTTACTGAGTGAGTTACCATTTTACGTAGTATTAATGAAGCTGTATCCACAATTTAAGTTAAAAGTGAAGTTTCTGAAAATTAATTATAATAGTAAAATTTTATGTAGCTACCATAATTATTAAATGGCACTTTTTACCTTTTTAATTTCATTCATTCTTTCAAGTAAAGAAGAAGATGGGTAACGCTTTCCACCTTTTTTATTTATGTCGCGAATGATGTCAATAAATTGAGAATCTGCATCTCTATTCTGAAAATAAATTCAACATAGTCAACTCAATCTCATGGCATTATCAATCTACTCACTGAAGGTGAGGGGAAGAAGGCATGCAACTACTTGGAATAGATGGCAAAAATAAAATATGACATTAATATTCCTCCCCAGATTTAGTATACTAAACCATGGGCTCTCACCAGGTTTCAGTGACCTTTGCAGAGCCTCCAACCATACTGATTTATCAGTATTTTTATTGAAATTTGACCAAAAAATACTGAAATTTAGGCAAATTCACTATACACATTTTATATTGGTGTTACTTAAAAATGGCTGAAAATATGGTAAAAATACTGAAAATGAGACAATTTATACTGAAATCATAGCTACTCATTCCTGGCATAATGCTAGCTACTTACTTCAAGAAGTTGGCAGGTTGAGGTACAGATATCGGTTGGCTCAACTTTTAAAATATCACGAACAACCGTTCCAACTCCAACCACGTCACCCCAGCAATTATTCTTAAATGCAAGTCTACCGGATTTAGAATCCTCTTTATATTGTGCCATACCGAAGTCAGTGATATAAGTATTCCGACCCATATCATCCAACAGAATATTATTGGCTATAATAAAAATAATATCATGTTAATTCTAAATTGATTTTAGAATAATAGCTACTTGCATTTAATGTCACCATGCGTTATTCCTCTTCTATGACAATACTCAATGCCGTTTAACGTCTGTTGAGTGTAGTTATACAGGGGAGTGTTACCAATCCTGCCACAGGATGCCAAGGTACCACCTGTTAAAGTTGAATGCTGAATGTATGAGTTCAAATAAATGTAAAAATCATAAAAACCTGATAAATACTTCATGAATAAGCAACAGCATCGTTGTTCATTATGTAGAGCACCATCACACATATAATCTATAGTAGCACCGTAGAATGGTACGACGTTCTCATGCTTGAGACTTCCCATGATCCTAGCTTCACGTTCGATATCCTCAGTGGATTGCCCAGAATAGATGTTTACCTGAGGAAAGTGAATAATAATGGCAGTCTTTTCAAAAAGGTGTGCATGGCATAACCTTTTTGAGACAAAAGAGCTGTCCCTGTTCTTTCTCCTGACACAAGTAACAGGTCCCATATCCTCCATGTCCCAACTCCCGAAGTATATCCCAATGCTCTCCTTCTCTAAAGGGCCAACGACATTTTCTAGGTTTTGTCATATCCTGTATGAATATAATGTAGCCATTTCAATCCCTAAATTTTATGACAGTGCATGACTTCAGAGAGTATTATTAATAATAGGGTGATATGACTTGACTTATTGATATGGTCTGAAGTGCTCGTCACTCGCTCTATAAACTTAGTAAAAGCTCTTATCATGTTTAGAAGGGAAAATCAGATCACAGAAAATTTCTGGACAAAAAATTAATTGGAATTACAAAGTGTGTATTGGTAATTACCTCAATAATAATATCGCCATTTTCTGCTCGTGGATGCAACCCTGGAAGGAATGAATCTCCTACAAACTGGTTGGTATCATCAGGCTTGCCACTAGATACTCCTTTAAAAGGACCCGCGGTTAATAAAGGCACTACTGGCTTAGGTTGTGTGAGTTTTGAAGGATCAACAACAAATCCGTTATTTTTGCCTGCACCCTCAGGGGTAGGTCTAAACGAGAGAAAAGTTATCTACATGTATTAGAATGAGCCATCGTAGTTATAGCAGCCTGTAGTGTGTTAAAACGAAGCAAGTTGGCTGGAAAAGCCACCTACACAATTGGTGTTTTGAGGCAAAATCCCCTTTGCATTGTACCCACAATCCACATCAAACGAAATTAGCTAGCTAGCTAGCTTATACTAGTCTATTGCATATTGAACTGCACATCAATCTTTTAGCTTGCTATGCTCATTTCATCTGATACTTCAGTGACGAATGATTACTTACTTTTGTTGATCCTCGGCGTTTAAGAGATCTTCAGTTGCTATAGATCGTTCGGGGGGTGGAAATTTCTTGATATTTTCCTCCATAGTTGATGCAGCGATCAAGATCAGTCACTAGAGCCTAGTAACTTGAAACTATTATGTTAGTTTCTCCTATAATAATTAATTAAAGATTACGTCATCACCAAAGGGTATGCGCGCGCATGCGCACGGCGGTTACATACGAGACGATCTGTACCAAAATTTTCCTGTGTCATTACATGTGCCCAGAGAATGATTGCATGTATTTTACAACACTGCCTGGCTAGTTATAATTCTGAGTGTCTAATTCACTGTCTTCCCATAAGCACAACAGGCTGTGAATTGATAGGCATCATGATGTAATATACCAACTTTTGAATTGCTGTGAAGTTTAACATCTTCATATTCGTGACGGAAAGACTTTACTGTTTTACTTGCAGCTGCATACGCTGGGTTCACTTCAGTTGTGGCTGCATATGCTGGGTTTACTTCAGTTGCAGCAGCATATGCTGGGTTTGAAGCCAGGTTTGTTTCAGTTGCAGCTGCATAAGCTGGGTTTGCTTCAGTGATAGCTTCATAAGCTTCAGTTGTAGTTGTATAAGCTGCTGGGCAGTTGAAAGTACAGCTGGAAGGATCTGTTATTGCTTCATACACTGGATCAACCATCACTTCTCTCTTCTTAGTGAACTGAATCTCTGTATTCCTTTGATACAAGTATAGCTAATAATTATTACATGGTTGCCTAACTTTTCAATTATAGCTTACTTACCTAGGATCTTTACCTGAAGACTGTAAAGATTTGCATCGTTTGTGGAGTAAAATAATAGTTCCAGCCAAAAGTATAGCAATCATTAACATAAGAATGGCCGAGACAGCACCTATTCAGAAAGCATTGCACACTATAGCTGCACATACATCAATGCAGTGACTGAAGATGTATGCTCACCTATTATTATCAGAGTCAGCTGATTCACTTCATTCTTGTCAGCTTTTGTAATAATATTATGTATGGTTGGTTGAGCTATAATTAATGTAATGTTTCATAACCACATCTTTAGCTATTAGCCTACTTCACTTGTGGCATATATAGAACGGAACCTCTGATAAAGGACCTTCCAAGAAAAGGACAACCTCCCAACAAAGGGATACTCTTTTGGGCCCATGCATTTCCGATAGAATTAAGATAACCTCTCTACAAAGGATAAAGTGGCTGATTTTACTTGGAGGTTCTGGTCTGTAGTTAGTTACACCTATAGCTAATAACTATCAATATGCATACTCTGTGTATATTTGTGATCCACTGAGATTTCTGTTGAATATGCCAAGATGGAATCAACTATTCCTCTTTCTCCTCTGATGGGAAATATTGTGATGAGATATGTCATATTCTCCTCCACTTCCATCGTTACAGGAGCCAAGCGATTTGAACTCTGACGAATCAGGAGCCGATGGTGTAGTTTTCCAAGTTCATTGATTTGAGCAATCATTTGAAATCCAGTTGCCAGAGAACCGTCAAAATATGTACACATCGCAGATATGCTGGTGCCATTCTTATTAGTGAAAATGTCACAGTTTTTAATATCAGTGGACATGGATCGATTAGAGTCTACAGTATGAGAAGCAGTTAGCTAGCTACTATATAGAGGAGATACATCATATGTAGGTGATTAGTTATTGTAATGGGGTAGAAAATTTTTATTTCAATTACACACCCTTATGAGCTATAATTGTGCAATTTACCTGAATTATTTCCACTCATAAAGAATTCTAGGATACTTGCAGGATATCCCACCCCATCCATCAATGCTCCATGATTTTGAATGTCGTAAGCACAGAGGAGATACTGTCCATGATGTAGCAGGCCAGTAGGTACAGGGTAGTCACGAGAACTGCTTCTATCCAGGAAAAGATGGGCAGATTTATTGAAATCGATCGATCCATCATCTCTGATGAGAATGAAGGATAAATATGCTCCTCTTGTTTGTGAATTTTTGAAGTAATTGACAGTGACGATGATCCGATCTATTTCCGTGGAGTTTTCATGAGCAGTGACATTTTCTATGCCATGTGTGCCTAACATACAACATACTATAATTCATAACTACATTCTATAGCTCAAGTTTATAGAGTAACATTTGAGGAATAACTCGATGGCTCCAAAATACAACATATTATAGTGTAAGCCATGGAGGAGGAATGTAGCTATAATTATAGCTAAGAGATTAGAGAACTTAATTGAGAAAAAAATGTAGCTAGCATAGTTGTGAACCATCCCTATTTTGGAACCTCTTTTAGAGCCTGTCCCTCCAAAAATGTCAGCATTTCTATTGTTGTCCCTCTAACAAGACATAAAATAGTGCACTAAATTAATGTGATAGTACTTGAGAAAAGGGAGTCTTATCGTGCAAAAATTCAAAACGGAGTTATTGGTATCATTCTAAAGCTCTTAAACTGGAGATTTACATGGCTTTTAAATCAAATTTATACACCACTTTGTTCCTGAGTTATACTTAATTGAATTTTACATCTCATGTACATTTTATATGTAGCTTCAAGCGTTGAACAGACCCCTTTTCTCAAGTACTATTGTCCTTTTTAGGTTATTTTTTTCCCAATAAATCCCACTTTATCATGGATTAGCTAGTTGATTTTGGAAGGTTGGCAACTATATTTAAAGAGTGCCATGATATGTAGCTAGTTATATGATGGCAGTGTTATACTTACTGATTCTGGTATCGGATGTGGCTGAGCCATTGACGTTGGAGGCAATAATAGTGACATTGTAGAGGCGGTTCCTCTTCAGTTGTTCACTTGTGAATACTACCTTACTGCCAGCTACAGTAAGGTTAAGACCTCCTATGGTGATGATTTCTCCCTCATCAAGATCAGTGAAGATCAAGTGAGCATCACACACTGGAGCAGACTGCAAAGAAGATAGCTAGTCACAGAACCTACCAGCAATGTGAAATATGTTAGCAGGATCTGATAAGAAATTAGCTAGAGATATAGCTAGAATGCCTATAGGCCATTATGGCCATAACATAGAACACAATTAACATAGTTTGTTTATAGGTCATTATCATAGCTTGTTTAGAATGCCTATAGGCCATATCACAATTATAGTTTATTTAGAACACAATATTGTTTGTTTATAGGTCATTATCATTGTTTAGAATGCCTATAGGCCATATCACAATTAACAAAGTTACTGATCTTGGTTTGTATGTGGCCTCCATTATGCCATAACTTAACTAATCCCAAAAGCTTGACCAATCAAAAAATATCTATTCACTTGAATGTAGTAAACAAACAACAGCCTATTCCCTTTCCCAAAAATAAACAGTTACTTTTGGCTACACTTTCATTTTTAGTTTCAAGAAACTAGCATCATAATTAGCTATACTGTTTCCAAGCATAGAAATGGTTATGCTTAGTAAACTTGAACTAGCACTATCATAATTTATACTGTTTCCAAGCATAGAAATGGTCATGCTTAGTAAACCTGTCTATTAAATGTAAACTCTTGGAGGGCACTAAATCACATAGTTGCTAGCCTCTATAGTGAGTTGTGCAGTTATTGATCTAGCTATAAATAGCTGCTGCATATCATTGCATGCATGAGACTAAATACAACTTGATGGAATGGAACGCGGAATGATGGACTGGAATATTTCGATTTCAACCTGTTAGCAATTCCACCTTGAAAATTTATGCAGTAACTAAAAAATAACATACATATGCATGATTACAGGTGTATAAACAGATTATAATCTTCCTATAGGGGACAGTTCATTACACTTGAAAGTTTATACAAGCAAATGTATACAATTAGCAGCTATTGACTAATCGGGGCAGTGGTTCATTATCAAGCCAGATAATTAAGATCCAGGTTGCACCGTATAATGATTCATACATGGATTATGTTTATAACCTTTTTGGTGTACTTTGACTGAGCCCAAATTTACTCATTAACATGCGCAGGCATTAGCTAGCTATTAATTTCTTGGTTAGCACCAAATTTTGGGAGCATCACATTGCCACATGAATCAATTACATGAAAAAGTTAGGTATTGAGCCTATAAACCTCTCTGATAAAGATAAAGGGAGCCAGAAACCATTGGACACAATCATAGCAGGGATACCTTTCCATATGCCTAAATCTAGTTTCCTCTAAAGAGAGAATCGTGTCCTTTACTTATTATGTGTGCACCTTACCATGATTATTGAATAGGTGTAAACTCCATTGATGTCTGATTCTGGCTGCAAGCTATCATCACTAGTTTCAGGAGCTAAAAATCAATAAAATAACAGTAACTAGAGGATTTGTGGGGGTAGGGTAGACTCTGGTCAAGATTACATACGTGTCAGAGACTGTGAATATCCTATTACTGCTTCTTGTCCAGCTCTGCCAGCAGCATTGACTGGAGTAATAGTGAAAGTGTAGTCTTCACACACCCTACCAGAGGGTAGAGGGAAGTAGAATTCAGAATCCCTGATGCTACACCTCGTGGTTGTCATGGAGGAAGTAGAATTGGTCATATTTATGCTCACACAGAAGGTAATGCCTGGAAAATTGCTGAAAGGAGGTGTCCAAGTGATGTGCATTGAAGAAGAGTTTTGGCTCGGCACAGTGATATTAACAGAATCAACAGCAGAAAGGAGGCCTGAAAGATATGAGCATAGGGTGTAACGATTGCTGTGGTGTTATGGTTTGTGTGACCATCAGATATAGCTAATATGCATAGCTAGCCATTTTTACAGTGGAACCTCAAGTAAAGGACATTCTGAAAGAAATCTCAAGTAGCTACCTTTGTAGCTAGATGCAAATGGTCTTAGCTAGCTATATGCCAATACTTACCTTCTATAAACATTTCGACAATGTTAGAAGAGAGGAGAGTTTTATCACTTTGGACAGCTATGCATTGGACAGCAGTATTGTTATAATCAGGAGAGATATTGTTAAAGAGTAGGGACTGCACTCCAGAGAAATTACTGGGTACCACTTCCACATTGGTAAGGTTAAGGTTTTCCCGAAGTGTCCCATTTATGAGCCACTGGAAGCTCTCAGCATCGTGTGCACCAATACAGGTAAAGAAAACTCTTCCTCCTGGAATGGACATCACTTGATCCATGGGGATGAGATGTGTTTCTGTGGCTGTACAGTATCGAATTACTATGAGAAATAGCTAGCTAATTAAGTACTACAGATACTACAGCTAATCTTCATGCATTTTTAGTGAGTTGATAGTTAGCTACAATAATAGTACTAGTAGGGGTAAAAACATACCTGCACTGTGTATGGCAAAGAGATGCAGCATGAATACTACACTAAATGGTGTCATCTTTTTCACTCTGCCAAGTTCAACTTCAACGCAACTGTATCGAAGTCGCTGCAATCTATGGGAGCGCATGCGCATGCAGTTATGCAAAAATTAAGGGTGCAAAATTATTTTTTCAGTGTCTCAGAAGATCTAGGACCACATATTATATATAGCAGCTGGATTTCTCTGTGCCTCATACTCTGATGAACCTCACAAGAAAGTCTTATAGCTAGATAAGCTAGTACATCAGACACGAAGGGTGCTGTCATTATTTTCTTTGCCAAAACCCTTGCATGGTGAGCATATGAACTGGGTTGATACTGTAGAGTCTGAAAAAATTGCTTTGTTACCATTTTCAAATGCAGTGATGACATCTGGAGGAATGGCTTCTGCCCTCTCCCATGTGGTGTTGCAGTCCTCTAATCCCAACCACAGTACCTACATATTAGTTGTGCACCAATAACAGCTTGTATACTCTATGCATGCCACCTTCTAGAAACATACAAGGTAGAAAGTGTTATTCCGAGTAGTCTTCTTGCTAAGAACCATTTCAATTACTTTCCCTTGAATCCCAACATCATTTTCATCTGCACAACTATGAAGGCTGCAGTATTTGCTCTTTTGCTTTGGAGTGTTCATGCATCCAGTCTTGACCTTTCCAGGAAGCCCACTGTATTCCACAAACCCAGCATCTCTTGCAGCACATACAGCTCTGTGATTTTTCATGTTTCCATCCATTATAAGCACAGTGCCACAACCACTCTCCTTACAGCGATGGGCTAAAGTAATTAATGTTCAACTAACCTATCTACTATATACAAATAAGTGGCACTCACCAGAATACTTTTCATGAAATGCTTGATGATACGAAGAAGTAAACTCAATCAGAGATTGATTGATGTCAGGAGAGAACTTTAATGATGTCACATCAATGGAATACCATGATGCCACAACCAACATGGCATATCTAAGATGTGCCGTTTCAAGCCGCCTTCTATCTAAAATTTGCCTATCAGAAGCTGTACCATGACTGATAAGTATGTGTGCATAGAATAAAATAGTGATCTTCCTCCCTATTTAACCATGTAAGGAACAGAAAGTGTGCATGCATAATCAGACCACCAACTTCATACATAGTAAAGGCTTCCCTTTTAGGTTGTCCACATTGTATTTCAGGTTGGTTGTTAGTCACACAGTGCATTATGAGTAGTGGTCCAACCGAGTGTGGTTTGTGGTCAATCCCACAACTAAAATATAAACAACACTAGAGCTGCCCACTGTCTTACCTATTGAGGTCATTGTAGATATCAGCTCTCTGTTTATAGCTAATTTTCCCAAACAAAATCTCAGCATCCAGTTGCTTCAACATCATCATGCAAAATCCTGTCTCACATGAAGACATAAAATAATCTTTACTTTGCCAATCCTCATCATAGGTAACTACACTGCCATCTCCTTGGGTAGAAAAATCATAATGCTGTTGATAGGAGCACCTGCTCTTCCTACAGTACTTAATGTAATGTGTTCCTGGCAAAGTGCCCAAGGTAGAATTATATAAAGTTACTTTAGAGCGACGATCTGCTCTAATACTCAGCTTTGATCCACAAATAGCACATTGTTCTCGAGCAGATATCAATACTATCCCTATTGGAGCCATAGTAATTGGATCTGGCATATTTACAATCTCTAATATTAGTTGATGATCCATTACAAACACTCCTTCATCCATAACTTCAAGATTTTCAGTAAGAAGTCTCACTTGATCAACAGTCATATCATTCCTTGACTTTTTGTGTAGCACACTGAATGATGCTATACATTCCCAATAATTGGGCATGCTTTTAGGCAAAAAAGTAGCTGCAAAGCAAATCCTTCTTAATACTGAAGCATCTTTCACTTTGTGAGCCAGAGTGCTCAACATTTTGATCTCTCAACAAAAAGGAACAGCCAATGCAGAATAATTATAGAGCTAGTTATTTCCTTCCTGCACAATTTGCAATCTACATAAAACCACAGACTGACCCTAGCTAGATAGCTGAAAGATGGCAAGTACACCCAAGAGTACCAAAACCCTTGCTGGAGCAGTAGAAACTAAAAGTCGTTTGGAAAAATGTTGGAAGTGTGATATCAATTGGAAATTATATCCCAAGATCATCCAGGAGGTAAGTTTTGATAGACACATAAATGTTGCATTACAGATGTAATGCCCATTGATGTAGGGATGCAAGCAGATTGGAAAGGCAATAAGTATGCCTCCTACAGCTGTTCTTAGTGGCCTTATGATTCTTACAGGATATTGTACAAGTCATGCTACAGTTAGTGTACCAGGAACTGAATGGGAAGAACCAATCTTAGTTTGGATATCAATTGGAATGCCTACAGGAAGTGGGAAGTCTCCTCTTTATAAATTTCTGTTGGGGCTGTTAAGAAAATGTCGTAGGAAGGTTGGGCTAGATGAAACACAGCCACCATGGCTGCTTGATGAAGCAACATTTGAAAAAATGCGGGCCATGATGTCAGATAATCATTGTAAATTAGTAGGCCTCTACGACGAATTGTCTTCACAAATAAACCTTTATAAAGGTCGTGGCCTTTCAGATTCACATGATTTGTCACTGTTTTTGCAATTGTATAATGGACATCCTTGGGCCAGAAAGACAGGTATGCATACATTGCGTGTTGTTACCACAGTGCTCAATTTGAAGTGCAAGGACAGTATATCCTTGCATTTCAAAACTGGTCAGACACCTCAATTTTTTAATTCATGCCTTATGTCAGAGCTGCTGTAATAGTGCTATACATTTTACTATCAACTGCACTAACAAATTTAAAATGGTCTGATGGACAAACTGTAATTTTGGCCTGGTGTCAGACTGCTTTTTAGATGACAGACTACCTTTGGGCCCCAAAAAACTGACCCTGATAGAAGGCAGTCTTGTACTTCCATCACTTTGGTATTCTTTCATAGTATCAGGTGATGCCAATTTTGTGATGGAACAAACAAGCCTAACAATTGGAGGCTTTACCCAACCAGCTGTAGCTAGGTCACTCATTGAGCTGCAGTCCAACATCGAAAAGGGTCTCTCAACAAGATTCTTATGGATTTTCCAGAGCCATGCTATGCTAATTTTTCTACCCTGGAACAAATTGATGGAGATTTTCCGATGCTTTAAGTAAGTTTATAGGTAATCCATAACAAATAAGAAATTGATTGCATTTCTTGCAGTTAATCTTTTCTCTAGTATGTGGATACCTAGTGAGAAAACTGCCCATAAGTTCTCAATACCTCATACATGCAAAGAATTTAGCGAAAAATTTGATTTCATTCAAGACCAGCTACGTGCCATTTCTGGAGTGGATGAACTGCTATCAGGTTAGCTTTTGATCAGGAGCTGTGATGCAATAGTGTGGTCTGGCTAATGTGTGAGAGAGGTGGTCTCTGAGACCACCTTGATAATGCATTAGGTATCTACCATAACCACATGAATTTTGAATTCAACAAGACTCTCCCCATACACACAGTTAAGTATCGAGAATAGCTAGGTCCGGGGAGTAAGGAATTCAGGGTTACTGCCTTAAAAACAACAACAATAACAACAACAACAACAAAAAAAAAAAGAGAAACGTTTACGTAGTGTGTGTGTGTGTGTTGGGGGGGGGGGGGGGAGTCCCACGTTTTCATGACCTCTGTTGTATACCATAAATTGGGAAAATTATTTTGTTGCTAATTAATTGATTTTCACCAACATTGACCCAATCTACCTAATGGAATTTCATGTAAATGCATAAGTAAACCTCAAAGAGCTAATTAGCCAACCAGTAATTAGCTAATCAGGTTGTGATTTGACTGATTTCTTACCTTTTAGGAATGCTCAGCAAATGCAAAGGTTTGATTTTGAGAATTGCTGGTGTTTTACATGTGCTGTTTGGGATTGAAAGTACAGACAATCTCTCTACTGAAATATCTAATAAGGCCATTGCAGCTGCTCAAGATTTTGTTGATGTCTGTTGCAAGCATGCTGCCTTTGTAGCTGGAAGGGGTGACATTCATGATGCTATTACTCATCTTCAGAAAGGTTGGCTACTGAAAAGTGATATCAAATACAAATGTGTGAAATGTGCGTACTCTATTTACACAGTTCAGCTAATGGGACACGGCAGTGATAAAGCAGCTAGTACTGCTTCCTTTATTCTACTTATACCTGGCAAAGTATTGGACATCTCAGCTCTGAACACCTTGCATAAGTTCAGGGGAAGAGGGAACAAAGAAGGTGCTGTTGCAGCTATTACTGAACTAGAATCTGCATGCCTTGGTACTGTGACACAAACTAAAGCCACCCGTGGAACTGCCAAGGTATGTAACCACATAGTGGCATCTTACCAAGTGAGTATAATATGGAGATAGTTCCTGCCTGTACAAAATCCACTGCACATATCATGCATAATGCACACTGGGCAGTCCAAATCTATATTAGATCCCCATTGCTATGTGGTTGCTAAACCAGCAAGTGTGCACTAATTCTGTAGGAGTGCCACTAATTTTTTTGCATCCCCAGGCTGCCTTTTATGCTGGCTACTATACTCTCTGAAAAGCTTGTTGGGTTTGAAACGTTATGAATATCATGTTTCATTATAAACGTGCACCGTGGTCAATGAATAACATTAAAATTCCACGTTTCAAACCCAACAAGCTTTTCTGAGAGTAGCTAGTATAAAAGACGGAACATTCAAGCTGCAAGCTGGTGTTTCACACACCGCTTTCTTTGATCTTCGGACTGTGCAGGCACAAAATACTTGTATCCTTCATGCTCAGGAGCATTAGCAGGTATGTGGACTATTCTTGCCTCCATTTCACAACTCAAGAAAGAAGTGGAGACACAATTAGCTAGCTAATAGCAAACCAAACAGTACTGACTATGGACTACAGTAGCTACGCGCATGCACAATGGGATCTAAAACAGATTGCTGTGCAGGCACCCACAAAACTATTTGTGTGTGTGTGTGTGTGTGTGTGTGTGTGTGTGTGTGTGTGTGTGTGTGTGTGTGTGTGTGTGTGCATGCGTGTATGTGTGTGCAAGTTGTGTAATAAGCTAGTACTAGTGGTTTCTGGCCCCAATGTTATCATCAAAATGTATCTACATACCTTCACAGCTGTATAAATTTGAAAAGAAAAGTGTGCCAGAGGATGATTCAGAAAAAGAAGAATTTTGCATTTCTCTCTCAAAGTATGGAGTATCAGTGAAAGAGTACATAAAATCTCTGTCCTCACCAAGGAAAAGGCAAGCTGCAGAAGAAATTGCTCCACCACCTCGCAGAAGTCCACGGAGAAGTCCACGCATTAGTCACAGTCCACACAATGCAGCAACCCCAGTTTGTACACCCGTCCAGAAGAAAACCCCTGATCAAGTAGGCGAAATTCAAGGAGCAAGGAGAAATCTGTTCAACTAATGATAACAACTAAGTAACAATAATGTATGCCATACACACACATTCATTTAAAATTTCCTGATGCATGGATGTTTAGTTAATTTTACATCAGATTGCTGATAACATGTACGTACATTATATATGTATCTTGTGAGATGTGAGTAACTTTTTCGCCTCTTTTAGGCCCTCCCCTCCATTCACAGATGGCACAGACTCTCCATTTATGGATGGTCCGTGGATGGCCGGGAATATAATGGATTCCAGGATAACTTTTCCTTAGTCCCCCCTCCATCCACGGATGGTCCATGGATGGCCAGGAATAAGACAGACTCCAGGATAACTGCTTTAGCCCCCTCCATCCATGGATTGTCCATGGATGGCTGGGAATAAGACAGACTCTGGGATAACTTTTCCACCCCCCCTCCATCCACGGATTGTCCGTGGATGGCTGGGAATAAAATGGACTCCAGGATAACTTTTCCACCGGCTTTAGTCCCTCCCTCCATCCACGGATGGTCCATGGATGGCCAGGAATAAGACGGACTCCAGGATAACTTTTCCACCCCTCCCTCCATCCACGGATGGTCCATGGATGGCCGGGAATAAGACGGACTCCAGGATAACTTTTCCACCTGCTTTAGTCCCCCTATCCATCCACGGATTGTCCGTGGATGGCCAGGAATAAGACGGACTCCAGGATAACTTTTCCACCTGCTTTAGTCCCCCTATCCATCCACGGATTGTCCGTGGATGGCCAGGAATAAGACGGACTCCAGGATAACTTTTCCACCTGCTTTAGTCCCCCTCTCTATCCATGGATGGTCCGTGGATGGCCGGGAATAAGATGGACTCCAGGATAACTTTTCCGCTGCTTTAGTCCCCCCCCCCATCCACGAATTGTCTGTGGATGGCCAGGAACAAGATGGATTCCAGGATAACTTTTCCGCCTGCCCCCCCTCCACTCCATCTGCAGATGGTCCATGGATGGCCAGGAATAAGACAGACCCCCACCCCCCTCCATCCACGGATTGTCCATAGATGGCAAGGAATAAGATGGACTCTGGGATAACTGCTTTAGTCCCCCCTCTATCCATGGACAGCCGGGGATAAGATGGACACTTTTCCACCTGCTTTAGTCCTGTGAATGGTCCATGGATGACGGTTAATTCCCATTGGATGGTCCACGGATGGCTGGGAATAAGACCCTATCCATGATCTATCCCTGATTAAAGGAGACGTATCTTTGGACAGTCCATGCACAATGTTAGACAGTCCGTGGCAGTACTGGACATCCCTCACTTTTCTTTTCATATAAATTGATACCATCATTTAATATTATAGCAAATCCACTGAAATTAGTTTTTTATTAGCCATGTAGTATATGCATTGTATACCAATGATCATTTTTTCATGCTTTTTAGTTCCTCCTATTTCTCCAATGACAAAAATGGGTACATTCACTGGAAGTGGTCACTCAAGTGAAAGTGTTACATTGCCATGGAATGAGCCTGAAGGAAGTATTGCAGGTATAGCCAGGGTTCTCATAGAGCATAAAAAATTGAATACCATCATTATTATAGGAAATCTGTTTTTGAGTGCACTGAAATTAAATGACAGTTCTTTATTAGCCATGTACATTGTTGTATATTGTATAACTTTTTCATGCCTTTTAGTTTCTCCCATTTCTCCAACGACAAAAATGGGTACATTCATTGGAAGTGGTCACTCAAGTGAAAGTGTTACGTTGCCATGGAATGAGCCTGGAGGAAGTATGGGTATAGCCAGGGTTCTATCTACTTCAGATAGAAGCTAGGCTACACAGCATGCAAAGCGTGCATCTGGGGGCATGTTCTCCAAGGAAAATTTTAATTCCCTTAGATTGCATCAGATCTCTCTCATCTTTAATATGTAGCTCTGTGTCAATGCTTATATTAACAGTTAAAATCCTTTCCCCATACAGAAAAAAACATGGCAGAAGTAATTATGGCAGTAGTAATTGTGGTAGCAGGACTAGCGTCTGCTGCATATATTGCTAGGAGGGTAGTTACTTGGAGGAGATGGAGGGAAGTTACTTGGAGGAGATGGAGGGAAGTTACTTGGAGGAGATGGAGAGGAGTTACTTGGAGGAGGAAGTCTACTCAAGAATTGAATAAGGTGCCTCATGATGATGAATGCTACCCTGGCCAACCACAGATTCAATATTGTGACCAGTATAATAATAAAATTTTTCCTCTCACAAAAATACAAATAGCTAGATAAGCATAATGCATTCTAGGATTTGGCTCATTGTTTTGTTGTGTATAGGTCCAAGATGCTACCCCAAGTGATGAAAGTATGTTTGTTTCTACCAACCCCTCCCCCAACATTACATGATTCTCACTGTGAAATTTGTCAAGTATAAGAGCCCATATACTAGGCAAACAGCATAATAATAACAATGTTATATAATTGCATTAAGCCTACCTTATAACTGTGTTATCAAAAGTCAATAACAGACTATTGATACAGTATAAGGATTGTGTTATTATGATTCATATACTCAAGGTATACAATAGCTTACAACAGTCTTATAACAATAGGAACATCACTCCTATAACACTGGTGTACCATGTACATATTGCTTTGTACAGTAGTTCAGAGTTGTATTTCAAAAAAAATGAGGATAATTATAGAAAGATCATTCAATAGGAATCAGAGTAGTCAAAGTAATTATCACTATTATCTTCAAATGAGGGATTGTCTTCATTAGTATTGTCACCAACTTCTTTATCGTTACGGTCTTCATTATCATCATTGCCTCCATCAATGTCACTATCTTCATCTGTGTTATCATTTCCACCAGTTTCAGAAGCAGTTTGTCTCTTCGATTTTCTTAAGTCTGGTTTTATCATCCAGTTCTTCATATAATGTGGAGGATCAGTAGGAATCGGTGACCCCATGGTTCTTGGTATACGTGGTTGATTGCCGGACTTCTTTTCTGCACGCATGTCTAATTTTCTTAAGAATTTTTTGAAGTTATCAGACCGGTAAGAAGGTTGATGCCGTACAAAAGTGACACCACTCTTTTCTTCTTCTGACATCATGTCTGGAGTAATGTCCTGTCAAAATCTCAACTCATTAGGTTTCACTTCCTTCGCTCGCCGTTCATAAATCTGTACAAACAAAATGCAGTGTAACTGCATGATGTGTAGCTAATAAGAAATTTCTAAAAAAAATATGTTCCTGAATGGGCTATGAGAAATCCCCTGAAATTTTCAGGACACAGCTAATTTTGTGATAACATTTTTCTAATCAGGACACCATTACTGGTCCCAAATATGACTCTCTTGGCCTCAAATGGCACAGTGCTGTCCCGAGGGTGTAGGTCGGGGACAAGGGAACACAATTCAAGGTCATAATTTCCAAGGCAACTAGCTACATATAATTATATCCCAGTGAAACCTCTAAAAATAATGGACACACTTGGGACCCTTTGGATAATGGTTGAGAGGTGTAGCCTCTTTGGAGTGTTCTTTATCAGAGGTTCCACAGTATTTACTTACCCTTTGTTTTCTTGAGCGAATTTGCTTTTTCTTCTTAATTGGAGTTGAAATTTGCTTTCTTCTTCCAGCTAACGTTTTCCTGTAAGTTTTACATCCACCTGTTATGCATGTGCATGTGTAAAAACAGGATATTAGTTATTAACTACATACGTACTACTGAGAATTGACTTACGTTGGATTTGTTCTTGAGAAAATTTGCTGCCACTTGAACCAATTATGGCACTAGCCATGTTATCCACTATTTTATAGTTATGGGGGCTGTTAATCCTGGAATGAATAATGGATGGAATTTATATAGCTAACTCTGCAGCTATGCTTACGGTTCATCAACTCTTAGTCTTTTATCTTCATCAAATGAGTCATGTACCCTGCGTATCTTGCTCTGAATGTATATAATAGTAATTATATGTAGTACTATTAATCAAGTAGTACCTGTAGGGATGTAGGAGTGATACGGTTTCTCTTAGCATGTTTAGCTTTAGGAGTTAGAGATGATGAAATGGTATTGCTCCTGACATTTTCAAAGTTAGTTTGTCTTTCTTCAAGTGATTTCTGCTTAGATTCAATAGTTTCAATTCGAGAGCTGATACTATCCAATTGGCCACCGAGAGTACTAAACTGCTTCTGCATGGCAACTTGGAATGTTTGCAGCATATCCACAATGGAACTATGATCTGAATGTTCATGGTAATCTATGTGATCAGGATAATCACTAGGCATCTCATCGAAGTGGCCCCTGCTTATGGTGGGAGTAGAGGAATACAATGGTATGACTTCACCAGGTTGCCAACTATGTAGTATAACAGGTAAACTTGAAAGTCGTCTAACTTGAATTGAATGTGCCGTGATTACAGAAGCTAGCATAACTATAATATTCATTCAGAAATTATCCTATTAGCTATGTAGTTATTGTAATGAATGAAATGCACTAACCTTGAACTGGGACCCCTATGACTGCCTGAAGTTGGCAGAGTTTCTGGTTCATTCCTGTTACTCTTATCTAATCTGCATAATAAGCAATCAAAATGAGGTGCAAGTGATATGTGGTAATATTCATTAACCTTGATATTGTAGTATTAGTTGACCTGGAAGAAGGTCTGCCATAAAAGTTTGCAGTGCTAGCAGTCCTACAACTACTCCTTGCCCTTTCATTTGCACTTTCAAAAAGTCTTCTTGCTGGTCCAACAGTTTTATTCCTAGCAAGTTCTCTGTAAGTCATACTTCAAACAGCATGCAGCTTCTTCTGATATATGCAGCTGCTTGCAGATATTATGCACATGTGACATGTTCATGTGATATGCATGTGCTCACCTACATGATAATTACATGTATACTTGAATTTTCATGTGTGTTAGTTCTGCTTACATGGAAGATCCAGAGGAAGATGAAAGGAGAGTTTGTCTTTCATGTGGTGAAGAACTAGCCCATTCTGCATAATTATATTATTATCGGCATTTATATGATAAAGTTGGAAGCATTTGTCCAGGAATTAAACAGGTACAGTCACCTACAATTGAACATAGTTCTCTTCCTGATGACCTTGATTCTACTTTTGATCTCGGATCTGAAAATGAGGAAGCAGATTCTGAATACTTCCATAATGACATGAATGATAATCCTTTGTCAGAAGACTCTGATTCAGATATAGATTTTGATACCGATCCTAGCAGTTCAGAAGGTGAGGAGATGTATGAAATGCTTGATTCAAGTGCTGATGATCTCACTGACATAGATGAAAGTGAAAAAAAATTGCATGATATGCTTTTTGGTGTGTCACTCTTTCTTAACTTTTTCCAATTGTTCTATCATTTATCTGAGAGAGCTATGGTAACTCTGTTGAGATTTATGACAATCTTTTTACAGTATTTAGCTACAATATGCAATGACACTCTTTTGTCTAGATTTTCACTTGCCATTCCAAAATCGTTACACAGTATTCGAAAATATTTGAAAGCTAATGATCAATGTAATGAATACGTTGTATGTCCCAAATGTTCGACTCTTTATACACTTAAAGATTGTATTATAAACCAAAATGGAAGAGAAGTACCTAAATTATGTGATTATATTGAGTTTCCGAACCATCCTCACCATACTCGAAGAACCAAATGCAATGCTAATCTATTGAAGAGTGTGCGTGTAGGTAAAAAATCAAAGCTTGTACCCAGAAAGGTGTTTGCATATCATAGTATAATACAATCATTGAAAGCAATGGCAAGGAGACCTGGATTTTTAGAAATATGTGAGCATTGGAGAGATAGGGAAGCAATGGGAGCTGGGGTCCTTGGTGATATTTATGATGGACAGATCTGGGATGATTTTAAATGTTTTGATGGAAGACCATTTCTTACTGTGCCACATAATCTATGCCTTGGACTTAATATAGACTGGTTTAATCCATTTTCTGAAACACAGTATTCAGTGGGAGCCATTTATCTATCGATCTTTAATCTCCCACGGTCAAGGCGGTACAAATTGGATAATGTGATACTTGTTGGGATGATACCTGGTCCTCATGAACCAAAAGATGTAAACCCATTCTTAGAGCCATTAGTTCAGGAATTAAAAACACTGTATGCTGGTGTAATGATTCAAAATTCATCCTCATTCTTTTCTGTGTGTACATTAAGGGCCATGTTATGTTGTATTATGTGTGATCTACCAGCCTGTAGAAAAGTATGTGGATTTTCTAATTATAATTCTGTCAAAGGTTGTTCTAAATGTCTAAAAGAGTTTCCAACAGCTCAATTTGGGGACAGGCCTGACTACAGTGGTTTCGATTGTGATAATTGGGTGAAGCGTGATATCTCTTCCCACCGTATTGCAGCAAATGACCATAAAAAAGCTACCACACTTGCTAGGAGAAAAGAACTACAGCGTGATCATGGTGTGAAGTATTCACAGCTTCTTGACTTGTTTTACTTCAATATAGTGAGATGGCATGTCATTGATCCCATGCACAATATATTCCTTGGAATTGCAAAGCATGCATTCAAAACATGGAAAGATCTAGGAATACTTACTACTAGTGATTATGAAATAATCCAATCCAAAGTTGATCTAATGAATCCACCACCAAAATTAGGACGTATTGTTAGAAAAATTAATTCAGGATTTGCATCCTTTACAGCTAACGAGTGGAAAAACTGGATTTTGATATACTCTTTACATGGTTTACATGGGATTTTATCAAGAGAATATTATCACTGTTGGTGTATTTTTGTTGAAGCTTGTCGCATAATTCTTCTACCTGTTGTAACTGACACTCAAGTAAAAAGAGCACATGACCTACTTATCTTTTATTTCAAAGAATTCTTGAGACTCTATGGCTCCAAGTATTGCAGTCCGAATATGCACATGGCATGCCATCTGAGAGAGTGTATGTTAGACTATGGTCCTCTATCTACTTTCTGGTGTTTTGCATTTGAGCGCTATAATGGGACTCTAGAAGAAATCCAGACTTCATGGTATAGGCCCGAAAAACAAATGCTTGTGAAGTTCCTTGATATGCAGCATTTGAGTAATTTAGGTGCCTCTTTAGTTAACACCAGTGAAAAGGATAAAGATTTGGTAGCATTGATGTGTGAAAATGAAATATTCAAGCAGCAAACCCAATGCATACTTGATGTATCCATACAGCAAGAATTTATTATTACAAAACAGCTTCAAAATTACTACTGCAGGGTATCAATGATAGATGCTGAAGCAAAAGAATACCAATGCCTAACTTCACCAGTCAAAGAAAAGTGCTTCACAGATGTTGAATTGTCTTATCTACAAAAAATGTATTCCTTTGTGTATCCAGCATCAAAGTTTGAACATATTAGCCGCTTCTATTATCAAAGTAAGTGTGTACTAATCAATAATGAAGAATTCATCTCAACTAGTTCTCGTTCCAATAAATCATCCACCATTGCAGCCCATTGGCCTGGAATACTTAATATTGATCCCCAAGGAGAGGCACCATTAAGAATAGGTGTTGTAGCTTCGTTTCTTAGACATGAAGTCAGTATTACAAGAAACTCCTCATGTTCAACTTCACAAAAGGAAACCGTTACTCACATTCTTGCCCACGTGAACTGGTACATGGACCACCCTCGAAGAAATTTCATCCACCCTTCAATTATTATTTCATCTGCTGTTTATGATTGTGATTCCCCAGCAAGCTACATACCAGTTAGCAGAATTGTAGCAAGATGCGCTTCAGCTAAAACAAATTTTAAATTTGACTACGGTGAAGACAGTATTGTAATTTCTGTACCATTAATGAAGAGTCTCTAATTTGTCTTATTTTTGTGTACAAATTAATCTCCCAGTCTACTGAGCCTGATCCAAGAATCCGAATCATGAGACTAGTGACCACCTGTTATAATTATTATGATGAGTAAAAATAATACTGGATTATACTATTATTATGCCAAATATAGATTGTGTAGTATTACATAACTTGTTATAAGATTACATGTATATTCTGCTGTTATACCTCCTTAGTATAATGATGGTGATATAGCAAGATTATAACACTGAAATAGGCCTTTAGTATAACAGCCTATATCTAGTTTTTGGCACAGTGTCTATTACTTATAGAACCTGTAAAGGGAATAAGTGCTCAGTCTGAAGTTCAGGATGTTTCAGCTAACCCAAAGGTAATTGCAATTCATGTATTGTCATAATCAATGATGAGATCATTTTTATAGCCTTCGGATCAACAGTCTAAAGAAGCAGAAGATACGGTATGTACAATCCTCAGACAGTCATATTCTATACTAGCTTTGTTAGGGATAAGTCAGCTTCATGTTTGAAGCATAGTGTTCCATAATATGAAAGAAAGACACTAATAAACAAAACAAACTTTTTGTGGTATTTATTGTGCAGGGCAATTTTAAAGCAGAGCTCTCTCTCAGGCGTCACAGACGTATGTTAGCCATTGACCGACCATACATTTCTGTATGTTCCCCTGTTATAATCATTAATTACGATTTTGATAGAAAGACAACCGGGTAATATCACTGAAAGGACAGAGGGATCAATTGCACCAAAGGATGAGTCTTCTCTTCCATTTGTAATTATTAAATTTTTTCAGGTATACTTTGTAGTTAGTGTACTCAAGTGAAATCTCAGTTGTTTGTTTAATAGGATGAAGAAAAGTTTGACGAACCTCTTTGTGTAGTTGGTAAGAGTGTACTGCTCTCATTTGTACAGTGTGCTACATGGATATCCTAAACTCTGTAGTGCCCTCTGAAAGATCTGATGGAAAACCTGTCACATGTGCAAAGCCTAAATTGGTATGTACATGTTTGAATGAATTTTTGTGGTCAGTACTGTAAATAATACCTTAAGGTGGGCGACTTGTTAATTTAGCGAATTTAGCGAGTACATGTAGTCCTTTATTTGCTAATAATTAATTATAAGTACACGCTAATAATAAAATTTCGTATAAGTAGAAGTAATATTGAACAAAAACAGTGCTAGTGCTAGCTATTTGAGTGTCCTGCTATTTGAGTGTCCTGGTGGAGTTAGCTAGCTAATCTTCATCAGAGTCTGTTTCGGATACTTTTGATTTCATGGACTCAAGAATGGCAGCAATAGGGTGGAAAAAGGTAGGAGTGACAGGTGTGATTAAAGTATCACTATTCCCAGTGAAGATCCTTTTTGTTCAATCTACAAAAACTAACTCTCCAATGAGTTACTGACATAATAATGTATTATTCGTGCCTGATATTCTTTCATATGAAACTACATTTAAGAATAGAATACACAAAGCTAAAAATAGCTAAAATTAATACCCACCAAATACCTTAAAACGCTAATATTAGTAGCCGCCAATAATACCCACCTTAAGGGTGGTGGCACATAGCAACGCACGTGCTAACAGTTAAATATTAATAACTCCAAAATTACGATAGCTATGGACTTCAAATTGCACATAGTTATAAGGTAGTATATCACTAATACACACACTAAAAATGAAGAAAAAAGGTTAATTCTTACAGGTCCTATGAGTCTTTTTACTCTAGAGATAAAAAGCATTATTTCTCACCGACCGCTGAAATTAAGTGGCCGATTTTTGGCCTAAAGCTTCTTAGCAGCACTCTCAACAAAATTACAGAAGGTATCTACTTTACTTTTTGAGTTCCCAAAAGTGAGTATTTTAAGTTCCTGGGCTAAATCAAGAAGTAAAATAGATATCAACAAACCCTTCTGTAATTTTTTAGAGAGTGATGCTAGAAAGCTACAAACAAAAAATCAGCCAGTGAAATTTGGTGGTTGGTGAGAAGTAATGCTTTTTAGTTTGAATTCAAAAACTGTTCATAGCACCTGCAGGACTTGACCTTTTTTTTTGTGTGTGTGTGTGTACCATTACTAAGCTGCTTTATAGCCATGTACAGTTTAAAGTCTATGGTGCAAGTAGTTTTGGAGATATGACCCCTTAGCAACCATGTGTGGGCGGGATGTGCCACCACCCTTAAGGTACTATGTTTTCAGATATGTCAAGCACCTCCCACAAAACCTGTTGATGAAACAATAAAGCTTGTATATTCGTCACCACCATCAGTGAAGGTAAGAGTTAGTGGTATTGGGGGGGGGGGGCAGCACACATCTAATATGTGTGTTGATTCCATTTTTTTAAACTCAGTATCAAGAAGAGAGAAGCCTGGTCCTAGCTTGATTTCTCCAACAGTAACAATAAGTCTGCTGCTGTAAATCACATTATTTTTGCTGCTATAAAATCACATTATTAATTTTTTGCAAATAGAACTGTTCAAGTATGTTACCGTATGGGTAGATATTTTCGAGGGATTTTAATTTCGTGGTTTTCGCGGTCACTTATGATTTCACGGAATTTTTACTCGAATATAATATTTCAAAATTTCATTGTAAAGCCCGCAAGGGATACATACAGAGAGAACATAATATGAAATAACCAGGCTTATGATGTGACATGATACAATAACTTGCTATAGAGTTGTGTGCAATATTGTTCTAAGTGATAGTGCCTTTTCAAAGGTTTCCTCGCAAGGAGTTGTGAGAAGGTGCAGCAGGTGCTTGAGTTCGCAGCCGAGGTGAACCTTGGTGATGTGGTCCGCAGGAAGGTTGCTCCTGCCATACTTGTGCCCGCACACAGGACAGGCAAAGTCATCTGTGAACACTGGGATGGTGATAACGCGAAGGACTGTGGCAATTGCCCTGGCGCCTCGAATACCTTGTTCCCTGGCCTCATCCCATAGTCTCATCCAACTAATATCACGGGAGAGAGCAGCAAGGTTCTCACGTGAAGACACTAGGGACCAAATGTAGTCACGATCAGCAGTATATGATATGATATTTAGCGCATGCGCATTAGTCATTACGGAGTACTTCGACCTCAGATGGCTCTCTACAAGTATTTCAAGTTGCCACTATCGTCTTCTGTACCAGCTGAAATGGTCAAAGAAGTTCTGAAGAACCATTGAAGGGTAACTAAAATTCCAGCTGCTCACGATCGCCTGTACTGCGCGCACACGTACGCGCGAGCGATATATTGCAACGTACGAAGCGAAATTAAAATCCTCGAATTTTTTAAATCTAGCTTGGCACTGGTATTCATGAAATTTTAATCCCTCTAAAATGTCTACCCATACGGTATGCCTAGTCTCGCGCAGACTTTCCTGATGGGCGGGGCTTCACGGAGAGGGCCGGCCTAGGGCCTAGGGAGAGGTACAGTGGATTGCAGGTTGCTTGACACTAGTACTTCAGCCAACAAGGTCACATGGACCAATCAGAGTCATGCTGACATCATTGCCTGCAAATCTGATTGGTCTATGTGACCTCCGTGGCTGAAGTACTAGTGTCAAGCAACCTGCAATCCACTGTAACTGGTCAGGTTTCAGTGGACACTCTGGAATACAGTCACATGCACTTGTCACGTGCGCAAAAGAATTTTTTCAGGGAGGAAGTTTAAGGATTTGTGCGAGGTTTCAGCTATCAGCTAATGGAGCTAATTGACAGCTTCTCCGATAGCAAGAGAGTCATCCATCTTCAAACGCGCGATCGTTTATAGCTGATATTCATGATAATCACATGACATTCACGCCCATTTTTGAATCTGCGATCTGATTGGCCACAGTTACCTAGCTCTCCGGGCCGCTCCGTGATGTGAAGCCCCGCCCATCAGCGCGCGCACAACCCGGGTTGCATGCATATGGCCGGCCGGCCAGAGCTTTTCATTTAGCTATTAAAAGTGTCCACGGTTTCCAGTCTCACCTTTGTGCAATCGAAGAAAAGCTAAGGCCGAATCGCTTTAGAAAGGAGTCAACCAACCATCACTGTATAAACTGAATCTATACGAATCAAGCCCTCCCCTGTTCCTACGCTGTTTGCATGTGTAAGTTCATGTTAGCTCATTCTGAGATCCATGATGAGTTTTACTCATCTCTGAACTGACACACTTGAAAAATAGTAGCAAACCCTGACACTTTATAAAGCAGTCAGGCCAATAAGGCATGTGTGGGTGTATGACTTTGTAGATGCCGTAGATGGCATGCTGTTTAGCCTAAATCACCAATGAATGTCTCTCCCTTGTATAAAGGGGCATTTGGCATTGCATAGCCCATCTGTACTACTACTGCTAAACATATCCGATTATTCACAGGGTTCTCCCCAGGATTTTCTTAAGGCATAGGGGTGAGCTTGTATGGCATCCACAGGGGGTGGGTGCGGGAGGGGGATGTTCCCCCTCCCATGCATAGTGCAGAAGCTGAAATATAGCAAATCCAATAAGGTCCCAGATTAGCTCTATTTGCACTATAACAGCTTAACAAGTCATATGGATCCATAAGAGGTTTAGAGGCTGAGCTGCACTTACTACTTCCACTATCTTGGTCTGACTACAAAGATCTTAAGAGCAATTTTTTTGCCATTATGCATTGCAACCTACACATGTACTACAATAACAACACCTGCCTTATAAGGAATTATGTTATTATTGCAAACCACACATGACTAATCTGGTGTGCTACATCAAGAATAATCAATCTACAAGGCATAGCGATAGCACAAGAAGAAGGCATAGCGGCAAGGGGCAAAGCATAGCGGATAGAACTGAGGCATAGCGCCCCGCTATGCCTTAAGATGCCTAGGGAGAACCCTGATTCAAATACTGCTAATGCAAGGGGGGAAGGGAGCCTAGCAAAGAGAAAAGTTGATTAAGAAAGGCGGTAAGTTGGTGTATGATGTCATTGTGTCTGTACTTATTAGACAGCTAAATGTAGTGTTTAAAAGCAGCAGGAACAGGTAAGTCAACCTTATTGTATCATAGCATACACATAAGGCCACTCCAACTGGTTCTTTAGTTTCCCGTCCACCGCTCACCCCTTACCAGACCTCCTGCCTAAAAATATAGTAGTTAGCGCTATAGCTGCTGTTTTCTCACCTTCTGGCCAGTCTAAACTAATGTTAGTGAATGCTAATATCTATGATACTTATTGTCAAAAAAACCCTTCTGCATTGGACAATTCTGAAAATCGAAGATGAAACATTAGCAATTTCTGCTGGATTTCTTTAAGGAGGTGAGTGATCTAGCTAGCTAGATAGCTATAGATGCCTTGGCATGCCAGCATATAGATAGACAGTGAGAAGCCAGTATTTTCAGGTAGGACACGCCCACTGGTGAAAAGTGGGCGTGGTCAACTGGAATAGCCCCACCTAAGAAAGAATACAGCGCCCAGAGGAGCATGAGCTTGAAGACGTATATGTTGGCCACTCAAAGACATAGATGGAAATCCTCGGTGACTTCTCTCGCAGAAGTAGTCACTGGATTTGGAGTCAAGAAATATTCACCACCACCCATTCGTAGTGTGACTGATGTGTTAATGGCCAATCATGCATGACTCAGTGAATGTACTGGATCTCCTGCCCCTTTTAGCTGTGTGGCTACCGTCATTGGCCTTGCTGGCTTTACTTACCTATGTGCTGTGGGTCTTTTAGCCGTGTGGCTGTCATGCTCTGGCCTTTAGGCCACTCCAACTGGTACTTTAGTTTCCTGTCCACCCAGCTTGACAATATCATTAAAAAAAATAACGAATATAATTAAACCGGAAAAAATTATTGCACGAACACAAAAGACACCAAAAAAACATGATACAAAGTCACTTGTTCTTTTTCTTGAATTTTTCATTTTTGATTGGGGGACAGTCATTGCACTGTGGGTAACAAGAGGTGCCCTGGCACATAATAGTGCTATTGTAGTAGTGGGACCTGCATGATTCTTGGGGAGTGCATAGGCGCACCAGTACCACAACACACAAACAAGACATATGCAAGAATACATGATATCGCTAACACACGGGGTTCTATCTAGGAATTTTGATTTGGAGTAGATATCCTATCATTGCCAGGAAGCCAAACTGCTGAGAGCTGAAGTTTATATTTATCTTGAGTTACGTAATTCACCATTGACCAGACATAATTCATAGTTATTACATGCAGACATCAACATTTCAGCTTTTTCTAAACTAGCTAGTGAGCTCATTTTAAGCTTACAGTACTATTGTAAGCTTAACTCCCTTCAAAGTCAACAATTGTGCTATATATTTGCAATTGCATACATACCAACTTGATGAGTGGCCACCTGAGACCACTCAATTCTCAAACTAATTACTCTTTTGGTGATGGTGTTGCCATGTAGTGGAACCTTGTAATCTACTAACAGGGTAGTCAGCCAAGGAAGATGTATAGATAGAGGTTTTATGGTCCAAAGAAAGGACCTAGATGAATGATACAGTCATCATGTATATTTATAGCTATGCTCCAAGAGAGCTCTGTTTCAGGTTAGGTGGTCCTGAGATACCACTGTTTGATGAAATTAAAATTGTTATTATGCAGTTGTACCATGTCTTTGACGGCTCTGTTCTTCTTGATTGGACTCTTTGGATTATCCAGTAAGGATTTTTCTCTTTCCAATTTTGCCATTGAAACTTTCTTTTGCAGATTGTTCTCCGAGTCTTGAATGTCCATCCCAGGGTGTTATTGATATCTGTCATGTTTTTTCCTGCACTTGTAGACAAGATTCAGGTACTCTTCTTATTTTTCTCAGCTAACATGATAATAGTTCAATAGTGGTTTGTTTCATAAGCTAATTTTATGAGAACTAATTCTATTGAAAGATTTAGGTAGTACTGATCTCACATTGAAAATAATGGACTTGAACATGACAGCATCAGGCCTAAACCCTATTCTTCAGTTTTGTTTACCATGGGATGTCAGGGTTACAGTACAGTGTAGTGGCACTTCAGAGTCGACTATAACTATACAAGGTTTGTTTGATTATTGGTTGAGTGAAGTGTTATTTTGATATTACACAATACATAATTATATAGTATCGGAAATGCAAACATTACAGCTTACTCACTGGCTTCTCTGTCTTACTAAGATAGCTCTACACATTTTCAACTAGTATTGGTGTCAAAAATGTTGACTACAGAGTCTCCCTTTTAAACAGGGTGCTTAAGTATATTCATGAGAATATAATTCAATTAGTGCCATAGACCCAGCCCACTTTCTTTGAAATTCTATATCCAAACAGGGTGGCCCGCCATGCATTCAGTATACTGGGGGAAACACTGTGATGTACTGTATACCTTTATTATGCTTTTTAGTTCCTACGGATATGACTCCTACGGATATGACTCCTACATTCACTGGAAGTGGTCATTCATCAGGTACGTTACCAGGTATAGCTAGGGTTCTATCTATGAATTTAATTAAAAGGTAGCATGCACCCACACATGACTTAATGGCTGACTTTACGAAGCAGTTGGGCAGGTTGGACCAATAAGCCATGTGTGGGTGAATAATATTTATAAACTGATTTTTATCTCTCAGATTGTACCAGATCTAAGGGAATAAAAAAATTCAAAATTTCCCTGGGGGAACATGCCACCAAACCCCGTAGATGGTACGCTTTGCATGCTACCTTCTACCCAAAATGATATATACAGGAGTCATAGCCCATATATATCAGCTGCGAGCTGTAAAAATGGGTTGTTATGAATCAGTGGACTGTTCCACTGGAATGGAATGGCTAGAACGGCTTTTTGATATTTTGTATGTATCCTTCACTCCAGGTGCATCAGTGGCAGATTTAGAGTGGTTTCTAGGTTCCCATTGAAACCCCCTTTGCTCTGCACTGGCGTGCGTGATAGCTGGCAAGTCTATAGCGCGCGCTATTACTGAGCATGCTCAGAAAATTCTGCAATTATGAAGCTTAAAGAGAAAGCAATGCTCCATTAATTCCTTCTTTTCAAAGAGAATCTCTCAGGGTAAATCCTTCAGTCGTCCAGAAAAGGTCAGTTTTCTAGCTAGCTACAACTCAGCTCTACTAAGACTTTAAAGCACCGGATGCTATGAAAATATCTCAAACCACCATAATATAGTTATCCAGCATGGCAGTAGGAGTGCCACAGTCTCAAATTGGTTTACCACGTTAATATTTCCTATGTTCAGGTGAAGTGGTGTGCCACACAATTTGGAGATACCTGATTGTTGCCCCCTGAATAATTATTGATGACTCATGTTTAAACCCTATCTAGTAGATGGTTAATTTTGCTCTAGACTGTAAATTAGCTAGTTTGCTGCATTTTCTATCATTTTCTCATGGTACCACTAGTCTAGTCTGTGGATCGAACATGAGAAACCTTTCACTAACTATATCATTCCCAGCTCAGTAATGCACACAAACATCTTTGGTAAAAAATTAATAGTTTTAAGTCCAGCACCGCCATGATCCCTCCTTCTTGTATATAATACACATTCCAGTATTCCATTCCACCATTCCATTCCAGTGGAATGGTCCACTGATTCATAACCGTCGAGCTTTATGAGTGAAGTGGTAGCTCATGAAAAAATTGATACTAAAAAGCTCGTGCATAATCAAGAGATTAGTTCATGTACCCTGATCATAATTATTTTAATTTTCAGATCCGAGTACCACAGAAGGAGGGCCTACTGCCACTCAGTGTGAGGGTGAGTAAAAATTAGTCTTTAGTAACCTTCCATGTGGTAGCTCATGCATAAATTGAGCTTGTGCATAATCAAGAGATGAGTTCATGTACCCTATCATATAAAATGTAATTTTCTGAGTACCACAGAAGGAGAGCCTACCACCAATCAGTATAAGGGTGATAAAAATTAGTCCTTAGTAACCTTCCACGTGGTAGCTCATGCATAAATTGATACTAAAAAGCTCGTGCATAATCAAGAGATGAGTTCATGTACCCTGGTCATATAAAGGTGTAATTTTTAATTTTCAGATCCGAGTACCACAGAAGGAGAGCCTACCACCAATCAGTATAAGGGTGAGTAAAAATTAGTCCTTAGTAACCTTCCACGTATGCATGAGAGTGTTACAGTAATCGTGGTGTGTATGTATGTATCATGCACCTGATGGCTAATTTTCAACCCTTGATACGGACACTAGCACAAGTAGGCAACAATTTAAAGGGTTTAAATGTTTCAAAATTTTTGATAGCTGCATTTTAGCTGCAAACAGCCAGCTTCTGCTATATATGCACATCCACAATTATAAAGTGTGCATGTGTGGTGCCACACCCCTTTCATCATTATGGCTGATATCCAAGATGGCGAATCTTCAATCCTTCAGACAGACACTAAGACTTTTGATAGCTGCATTAGTTCTGTGATATTTCAAATAATGCACACCTACAATAGAGCTTGCCACGGCCCTTAGACAGTGGTGCCATGCCCATTTCATCTCTTTAGTAGGAAGGTTAGAACATGCTTAGAACTGTGTATACTGTAAGCTTACTGCAGGGGTCACATATTGTCTGGACATGATTATCTAATAGCAGTTTTAAATGTATAGCTATAACAGAAAAATTGGTCAGATAAAGGCAGAAAATGACCAGACAAATGAATGTCCTGTTATTGTGAGTCCTGTAACTGCAACATGGAGGGTTTGCACTTTATTGTATACTTTAGTGAAGTGGTAGGTAGCTCATGCATAAATTAATACTAAAAAGCTTGTGCATAATCAAGAGATGAGTTCATGTACCCTGATCATATAAAATGCAATTTCAATTTTTCAGATCCGAGTACCACAGAAGGAAAGCCTAAGAGTGAGTTGCACTTGTGCACATTTTAAAGTGACCAGGATTTCGAGGTATACTATCCAAACATTTTGAGAAGAGGAATAACCTCTCATGCCCTCTCGAGTCAACATATTCCTCTAATCTTTAATGTATCAATGCTCATATTAACAGAGGTTAAACCCTTTCCCTATAGAAATGAAGACACCAGTGGTAGCAGTAGTGGTTATTGCAGTACTAGTGGTTATTGCAGTACTTGCACTTGTGATGATAATTCTGTTTGGAGTTATTTATCGGAGGTAAGTGCCTATAGGTATATCAACCCATTCAGAGATCCAAAACAGATTGGTTAGCCATCCAGTAGCTACCCTTGGAAAAAAGTTAAAAGAAGAAGAAGAAGAAGAAGAAGAAAAAAAAGAAGCAAACAATTCTTTTATTTTTCTCTTTTATATTCAGCTTAAAAGATTCTTTTTGAAACCTACGTTTCGGCTAGGTCTCTAGCCTTCTTCAGGTTTTTATGATTATAAAAATTAAATAAACAAAAAAAGATTTTTCCTGGGCAACCACATATTCAATTATAACAAGCAAAGTGTTATTAAAAGAATGACCAGTGACTTAGCTTTGCCATTATTGTTTAATCCGTCTTCTTTGATCTTCTACTTAAATACTCTCTTTTTATGATATGTAGAGTGAAGAAGTTTAGTCGAGAATTAATCCTCATGATAACCCTGGGCAACCACATATTCAATATTGTGACCAGTGTAAGAATTTCCTTCAAAATACAAATAGATAAGCACAATGCAGGCTATACTTACACATTGTTTTGTTATGTATAGGACGTCCAAGGTGATACCCCAAGTGATGAAAGTATGTTTATTTCTACTGACCCCTCCCCCAACATTGCATGATTGATTATAACCTGTAGCCCGCGAACTTCAGAATGTTTCAGCTAACCGAGAGGTAATTGATTTGGATCAACAGTCTAAAGAAGCAGAAGATACGGTACGTACAATCCTCAGACAGTCATTCTATATACTAGGATAAGTCTGATTTGAAGCATAGTGTTGGAGATTTTCGATGTCAATTTTTTTCATGGTCATGTTCAACAACGAAAATTAATCACATGAAAACCTTGTACAAAATAGTGAAGTAAGGTGTAACAATGAAATAAATTAACATGAAAATTGTAAACATGAACATGAAACGAAAATTTCTTAATTTACGGTAGTACAAAATTAACTAACAACTTTTTTTGTGGTATTTATTGTGCAGGACATATCTAAAGCAGAATTCGCTTTCAGACGTATGTTAGCCATTGACAATACATTTCTGCATGTTCCTCATTATTATGATTTTGATAGAAAGATTATCGGTTAACTACACTGAAAGAACAGCATCACAGGATGTGGCATCTTCACCGGAAATTACACCAGTTCAGCGTCTTTCTTCAGTTGTAACTTCTTTTCCGGTATACTTTGTAGCATGATAGTGTACTCAAGTGAAGTTTCAATTGTTTGTTAATAATAGGGTGAAGAGAAGTCAGAACCTCTTGACGTAGTTGAAATAGAATGTATGTACAGGTTTGAATGCACACATTAAGTATAACGTAAGGACTTCCCCAATTACAAGCAGGTATATTTGTCACCATGAAAGTATGAATTGGGGGGTGGGACATCAATATGTGCACACAACACACATCTATTGTGTGTGTGTGTTTCTTTTTCACTCAGTATGAAGAGAACACCCTGGTCGTCCCTGGACAGTAATTCAGCAAGTTTGTGCCCTACATAGCAAACATTCATAGTAACTTACATGCGATGCTAATAATTATTTTGCTTTACAATTATTTATTGTAACCAGGCGTGAGAGGGTGCATAAACAAACGATATGGGGGGAAGAGGGGGACTATTGGAAAATACATGTACACATGGCTGATGAAACTTTGTTCAGGATCCACTAGTTTCAACGCAAATGACACCTAGATTTGTCCATTGCAGAGATATGACAATAGGAATGCATTGAAAAGATGTGTTACGTTATAATGCAGCTATAGTGAAAATGAAAACTATTATGAATATTATAGGGACTATGAAAACACACTCAATAAGCAGGACATAATGGTTATTAAAAAATAGCTTATAGGTGATTATGTTAGGTTAAGTCATAATTCTGAATGTCTAATTCACTGTCTTCCCATAAGCACAACAGGCTGTGAATTGATAGGCATCATGATGTAATATACCAACTTCTGAATTGCTGTGGAGTTTCACATCTTCATATTCGTGATAGAGAGACTTAACTGTTTCACTTGCATCTGGGTTCACTTCAGTTACAGCTGAATTTGAAGCCAGATTTGCAGCTGCATAAGCTGGGTTTGCTTCAGTGACAGCTTCATAAGCTGGATTTGCTTCAGTTGTATAATTGAAGGTGTTGAAAGGATTTGCTATTGCTTCATACACTGGATCAACCATCTGAATCTCTGCATTCCTTGGATATTAGTATAATTATTGCATGCATGCATGCCTAACATGAATTATAACGTACTTACTGAGAATCTTTTATGCCTGGAGATTGTAAAGATTCGCATCGTTTACGGAGTAAAATAATAGTTCCAGCCAAAGGTATAATAATAATTATTATCATAAGAATGGCTGAGACAGCACCTATTCAGAAAGCATAGCACGCTAGCCATAGCTACACATCAATGTACGTTTCTTACCAATTATTATAAGAGTCAGTTGATTCACTTCATTCTTGTCAGCATTTGCAATACAATAATTATGCATACTTTGTGTATATTTGTGATCCACTGTGATTTCTGTTGAATATGCTAAGATTGAATCTACTGTTCCCCTTTCTCCTCTGATGGGAAATATTGTAATAAAATATGTCATATTTTTTTCCACTTCAATTGTTACAGGAGTTAAGCGATTTGAACTTTGACGAATCAAGAGCCTACAGTGTAGTTTTCCAAGTTTGTTGATTTGAGCGATCATTTGAAACCCAGTTACCAGAGAACCATCAAAATATGTACACATTGCAGATATACTGGTGCCATTCTTACAAATGTCACATGTTTCAATATCAGTGGACACGGATTGATTCGAGTCTACAGCAACAGAGTTATTAGAGTTATTACGGAGTGGTTTTAATTCAGGGTACCGGGTAGGGAATCTGGTGTGGCTACTCTTTACCACTAGAGATGCTCGTATAGCATTAGTTGGGCGAGCAAGCAGCCAGTGGTCATTTCAATGTGCTCCTCCTTCACTTATGATTATATAGCCCCAACAGTGACTTTCGATATCTAGCTATTCACGTTGTTAACTGACTTGGTGCATTCCCAGTTAGCATTAGAGTGTCTTCTCTGAACCAAGGCTACCACTCCTGTTCAGACTCAGTAGCTAGTCTCTCAAATAATGAGCCCTCATATGCTCTAATCTGGCAGCTCTGTGTTCTGCTGACTCTGCTCTCCTTCTGGCTCTCATTACGTCTGCTCCTAACATGATGTCATAATTCTAGGAATGTACAACTTTGTGATGGAGAAGCACAGAGATGAGTATGGTGCATTTGCTCTGCTCTTGCAGCATTATCTTCTGCTGACTCTGTACATTCCCTCCTCCTGGCTCTATCTGTCGCATTTCTTTGCTAGTCTTGTTTTTCTCTGTTCCTTTGACTCTGTTCTCCTTCTAGCTCTGTCTCTTTCATTTCTTTCATGAGGTCTCGCTCTTCTTTGCTGGTCAGTTTCTAGAGGGTGTTCTGGGGCCCTCCTTCGCTTGTTTTCTGGTTCTCTGGGTTCCATAATACTCGCTACAATAGTGTTTCAACTTCAAGCTTAACGAAAATGATTGCTTATTATGACGTTGCTTAGTAGCTATTTCATGCGCATGCGTAAGCGCATGCGCATTTTGAGTGACGTACGTGTAACATATAAATATCGCAATTTTCCATTTTGACCAATTAGTGTGGGGCTTCGCTCGCTTCGCTCGCTCGCCAATTATTTCCCTATGGGATATGGTAAAGGGTCGACTACGCTAGACTCTCAATAATTTTACCTGTATAATTTCCACTTATGAATAATTCTAGGATACTAGCAGGATATCCCACCCCATCCATCAATGCTCCATGATTGTGAATGTCGTAAGCACAGAGGAGGTACTGTCCACGATGTAGTAGGCCAGTAGGCAAAAGGTAGTTATGAGAACTGTTTCTATCCAGGAAGAGATGAGTTGAGTTATCGAAATCTATTGATTCATCATCTCTGGTGAGAACGAAGGATAAATATGCTCCTCTTGTTTGCGAATGTTTGAAGTAATCGACTGTAATAATGATCCCATCTATTTCCATGGAGTTTTCATGAGCAGTGACCTTTTCTATGCCATGTGTGCCTAATGTAATAAAACACACAGCTATTTTTTACCTACTCTACACCCCCACCCTTCCCCCTCCCCAAATATGGGTAATAATTATTTTGAAACCATACTCCCCTAGTGAAAATCCATCACTCAAATGAAGCAATTGAGGCCATAGAAGCAGTGCTCCCCCCACCCCCCATACACCCCCTTTAAAGGACAATCTAAAAATAAAATAACCTCCAAAAGAGGACAACCTCTCTGGGTCCCAAGTGTGTCCATTATTTGGATGTTCCACTGTACTTACTGATCCTAGTATTGGATGTGGCTGAACCATTGATATTGGAGGCAGTAATAGTGACATTGTAGAGGCGGTTCCTCTTCAGTTGTTCACTTGTGAATACTACACCATTGCCAGCTACAGTAAGGTTAAGATCTCCTATGGTGATGATTTCTCCCTCATCAAGATCAGTGAAGGTCAAGTGAGCATCACACACTGGAGCAGACTGTAAAAAGAATATTGGTACTTCATCAACCTTAAGTAACCTTGCATGGTTACTCATAGGTGGAAGAACCAGGGGGCACCAGGGGCACGTGCCCCCCTTAAAATGAATCCTTCCTTTGGTGCCCCCCCCCCCCCCCACACACACACAGTCTACATCATCTCCCTCCGCCAATATTACAAATTTACCTTGGTTAGAAAAATGACCATTACATCATGTTCCTCAGGGTATTTATTATTACGTAACATAGGGCCAATATTAAAGTTATGATAGCTAATAGTAAACAAACAGTTATGGAAACAGCCATACAAATGAAGGTGCCACTTCAAAATGAGCAGTATACTTGATTTGCAATGTATGGAAATGTGCCAATGATTATTTTCTTTAAATGTAGCCTGTAGAATTAAGATCTCTAATTATGGAAACAAACCAACTGACTGATTAACACAGGTATAGTAACTATGTAACTGCTTGCTGTCTACTTTTCTCAGCAATTCCCCATCTACCTGGATGGTAGCCTTCCCCAAAAATTAATAAACAGTAATTTTAGAAATTAGCTAGCTATTTTGGAATAATTCAGCGTAGAAATGAATAATAGGCCTATCTAAATATCACCACCTGGAGGGTACTGGTTGCCCTCTAGTCATTTCGTTGCTGCATGCATAGTAATACAACTTTTATGATTATTATGGGAACGGAACATGGAATGGACTGGAATGGCTCCAGCATGCCAGTAGTGTCAATTTTAGATTGCTTGCATGCTCTCCCTTGCACTGAATTTTGTCTATGATTCTACATGCATTGTGTTCCTCCTGGGTATACTTGGACTGGGCCCCATTATTTCCACATGCATTAAAAACATGAATGACTCCGATAATGGCAAACATGTTAGCACCAGTTTTGGGACCATTGCATGGCCACATAACAAAAAACACATGTGCCTCTATGATAAACATCTAACCATCCCAGCAAGGGATGCCTTAATTTCCATACACCTAATTATTTCCTCTAAAGTCAATTTAGCTAGCTAAGCACTTTACTGTACCATCATTATTTGATAGGTATAGACTCCATCGATGTCTGATTCTGGCTGGAAGTTATCACTGCTAAGTTCAGGAGCTGAATATGAATATAAAAGTAATTAAAGGTAGATGGAGGACCCGGGGCTTTAAATAGGGGGAGGGTGAATTCTGTTCAAAATTATAGTCGAACATACGTGTCAGAGCCCGTGAATATCCTATTTCTGTTTTTTGTCCAGCTCTGCCAGCAGCATTGACTGGAGTAATAGTGAAAGTGTAGTCTTCACACACCCTACCAGAGGGTAGAGGGAAGTCGAATTCAGAATCCGTAATGTTACACCTTGTGGTTGGCATGGAGGAATCAGTGGTCACATTAATGCTCACACAGAAGGTAATGCCTGGAAAAATACTGAAAGGAGGTGTCCAAGTGATGTATATTACAGAGGAATTTTGGCCAAGCACAGTGATATTAACAGAATCAACAGCAGAAAGGAGGCCTGAGAGATAAGAGCATAGGTGTAACTATGTATTGCTGTGGTTTTGTTTGATCTGATATCAGGTATCCTTTTTAAGGTGAAATCTCCAATAAATCTATACAGAAATGAGGATAAACTACTCTATACAAAGGACAAAAGCTGGGTCCCAAATGTGTCCATTATTATTAATTGTTTTACCTTCAATAAAAATCTCAGTAATGTTAGAAAGGATGGTAGTTTTATCACTTTGGACAGCTATGCATTGGACAGTTGTACTGTTATAATCAGGAGAGATATTGCTAAAATGTAGGGATTGCACTCCAGAATAATTACTGAGTACCACTTCCACATTGGTGAGGTTAAGGTTTTCCCGAAGTGTTCCATTTACAAGCCACTGGAAGCTCTCAGCATTATATGCACCAATACAGGTAAAGAAAACTCTTCCTCCTGGAATAGACATCACTCGATTTCTTGGGAAGAGATGTGTTTCAGTGGCCATAGCTATTATTATAGGAGTGATTGAGTTGCAAGAGCTGAGCAAGGTATTTCAATAGCTAGCTATTAAAGTTCTAGTTATGGGCTATAACACTACAGCTAAATACCTGCATTGTGTATGGCAAAGAGATGCAGCAGCATGATGAATGCTACAGAACCTGAACTTGATGTCATTTTTTCACCCTTGTACAGTCAAGACTCATTATAGCTAGCTACATGGCTACAGCACTTGCTATATATATGAATAACCAGGGTTTTCCCCAATGGGGATTATGTGTTAGGGATACACCCATTAGCTAATACGTAATCAACACACAATCATCATATTTTGAGTTAAGGGTGCAGGCACATAGTAACCAAGGCATGCGCTAGTACTAGCACTAATTAACCACAAACACTACCGCGCTAAAATAACAGATAGTAAACACAATAGCAGCTGCTGCTTTGGCACATATAAAATCCATGCTAGCATGAATAATGAACAAGTCATTGCAACTCAGGAACTATGCATGGGAATGAGCCAATATTTTGCATATGGCAACTACTTGATAAGGTCTAAAAAGTTACATTTTGCTTTAGTTTATAGCTAGTACAGAATGTGCAGGACACTAGATCCTATATGGATAAATTAAAAAGTAGAATGTGAATTGACAAAAACTAAATGTAATTTTTATGGCAATAAGTATAAGAAGTTGTGTATCAAAAATCAGCCATTGATTCCAAGTGGTCATTGAGATGTAACGCAGTTTACCTTGAGAATGGAATCAGTCATAACATCAGTCATTTTGATTGGTCCTCCTTTATTTTTTGTGTATGTGGTACTATTCTGATACTTAATAACATGGTGCAAGTTAGAAATTTCTATCATGAATAGTTTTTAAGTTAATTTTCCCTAGCAACCATGCGTGGGCGGAGTGTGCCTGCACCCTTAAGCTTTATGTGAGGATGATTATATCATCTTGCTAATTCTTTTATTTTCTGGTTCACTTTTGTTTGAAAAAAGATATTTATTCTCAAAACTTGACTCTTGTTAGCTTTATAGCCAGCTGACAAGTGGACCCATTGTGATAGGGTCAGTAGATCCCTAACAATAGCTGATAATATAGATACTCTGGAGGTATATAGCATGCATCAATGATTATGCTAAAAATGCTGGAATAATAGGAGACATCCGTCCAAGAATTGTGGTTACATCATAGGAACTAATGTAGATCTTATTATTAATAAGAAGCATGATCACTTGTCAAGGCATGGCTGAGAATCTTTTTCTTCACAGCAGCACTTGGCTTTAGAGAACTACATACAATGTTACAGTATATAAATAAGAATACTGAGTGGAAAGAATATTAATACTGTGTGTGCAAATTCAGGAATCCAAGAATAAAAATAATTTCACAAAAACCTAATGAGTAATAATACTATAATCATTATTATGCAAACTGCTGTGCTATAAGACCACGGTACAAATTATGTTATTAGCTATTATTGATGTTATTGATGTTTCGATGTGTACAAAATTAATGTCTAAATTATTGTAACAATAATGAAAAGCATTGAAGTGCTAACCCACAGCACACACTAAAAATGATCAATATTATGTTTGCAGATATTGAGCAGATGACCCATGAGCAGAAAGTATTAGCTACTGTAGTCTAGCTATATCACAGAGTCCGGAGAACTTCACAGAAGCATGCTAGGTAATGGTCGGCAGCATAGTGTGCATTATATGGAGTATAGGCCGGCTGTAAAACAGTGTCTGAAGAGTATAGTCTAGCTAGAGAGAGATCGTTGAGATTGAAGTTGAAGCGTTCTAGTCGTACTGGCTGCAGACTATACTTGATCAATCAATCAATCAATCAATCTCAGCAATGTAAAGCCCAGACTGAGGGAGGCTACTCGGGTGTATTAAACATAAAAATGATTTATAACAAGTTATAAGTCAGGTTCTGATGATGACAGAGCAGAGAGGATCCTATCCACATTCATGAGGGAGGAGTGAGTTGCGATATAGTGTTCAAAGTACGAATTGCCCTCACATCACATCGAGGGCAAGGGCTGAAACCATATGAGGGCCTGGTCAGCTCCCTATACAGGTTCTGTAAGGCAGTAGTGACCTCAGTCCAACTTAGACCTTCCGGAACAACAAGCTTCAATTGTAGATGAGAATGGCTTGCACTGGAGCTCCAGGAATTCTCCAAGATCAAGCCATGCTCTATGACTAGGTGATACTGCTATTCTAGCAATCCAGGAGAGATCTGGTCATGTGACCTCATAATCTAACCAAAGCAAAATGTGCTTTCTTCACACAGCAATCTAACGGAATTGGCTACTGACAGAGCCCATGATTAAAAAACTCGAACAGTTCCAGGCTGATCTGGGGACAAATGAAACTTGGATTCCTCTGGCATCATTTACACCCTACCATTGCCATTGCAGTTTTCATGTCACTCCGAGAATAACAAGTGGAACCCCTCCTCGTGCAGCAACGCAAGTTCTAGAGCAATCACAAACTATACCAGTATTATCATATCGCAACTAGACAGTGACACTGAAAGTTCACTCAACTTGACTACATCTGGAAAGAGGCTCTCTCACAAAAATCTAGCTGCCCTAAATCTTGACATCAAACTATGGGACGATGCTAGGGACCATGGTATACAGGGATCAAGATCATTAATCTGCTTAAAGACAATCACCCTTCCTGTCCATGAAGACAAGCTCTCTTGCCACATCATCACAACTATCCTCCAGCCTCACATATTATGGAAGAACATCTCTACCGGCCCTTGGATGACCTAATTGCCCTCCTAATTCATCCCTGTGAAGAGACCTTTAAGATCACACCTACTCTTAAATCAAACATCTCAATTCAGAACACAACCACCAGGTCATAGAACTGGTCATTGTAGCCATTCCTACTTCTGTTCATCATTCTGTATCCCTTTTGGGCTTTAACATTAAACCTTTGAACCTATTAGGTACATCTTGATTCGTCCATGGTTTTCAATGTAATGTACAAATCTTAATTAACATTGTATTTTGGTACATGTAGCTACACAAGTTGCCTATTATGATTACCCTTATTGTAATCCACTTCCTGTTGTCTCAAAGTTTAGTAGGGCTGTACTCAGCTAAGGATACATATCCTACCTCTTAGTATCTCAGTATAGATACTTAGATACTTCCCGACTGGTATCACGTACCACACCATTGGTTAGGGGGAGGGGGGGAAGGGGAAGGAAGTTACACGTAACCTTTGACCACTGAACTTATCTGACATAGCCGATCCTTTACCAATAGCTATTACATACAGTTATGTGTACATAATAGTAGTCCCTACATAGAGAGTGCTATCACACAGTTACATAGCTTTAGTTATCTGTTTAGGATTACGAGTATTCATCATAGTTTCTCCAACTGTTGTATCATCTTTAAAGGTCTTGAGCTTTTTATTATCTGCATCTGGAGTGACTGTGTGTGTATAATAATTTATAGAGGTACAGCAATTTTTTTCTTCACTCAAAAATTATTATTCATATCATACCTAAAGTTAGAGCCTCATTAGCATCAGGAGTCTCTCCACATTGGTAGGGGAACACACGTATATCCAGCCCTCCATTTTCATAGTTTTCTTGGTCACTTGTAGCTTCATTGAAATCCTAATAAGTAATAACATGGCTGGGTAACTCTAATTATAGACAGTAGCATGTTAGTAATGAAAAGTACTGAAGTGCTAACCCTCAGTGCACACTGAAAATTATCGATAATTATTACAGATATTGAGCAGATAACTGATGAGCAGGAGGTATTAGGTATTTAAAAGTATCATTCATTTCCATTCATTTATAAAGCAGTTGAGCTAGCTAGCATGTTTCTACTACAGAGTCCACATGCTTGGCTAATGGCTACATAAAGCTTCGTAGACTTGTCATTAAAGACACTCCAGCTAATATTAATATTTATGCTGTTGCTCTACACCACTAAACAGATCTCACCTTGTAATCTCACATAGCCTAAAACATGTTAGATAGAGTAGGTAATGGTCGGCAGCCTGGAGTGTGCATTATATGGAGTATAGGCTATATAGTATTACTGGAAAGCTTGCCCTTCTTTCGAATAAAGCCTTTATCCAAAAATCAGCTCAATTTAAACACCGGAGAGTATCATCTAAACATTGTTAAGGCTGAAATTGAAGCGTTCTGATCGCTACTGGCAGTGTGGTAGATGTAACAGATACACACACACAACTGAGTACTATAACCCTCTCGCGCATGCACACTGAGGGTTAATTATCATGATAGGAATAATAATGAGATACTTACCAACTCATTCTTTATGGTGCTCTTCAGGCAGTTTGAGTCGTGACTGGTCTGTTGCTCACTGAACTTTTGATCAATTGCTTTTGGAAGGACATGACTGGTTTTATACTCTGAAAAAAAAAAATCATATAAGGTAGCTACAGATTATGGAAGGTGGCAGGAAGCAAGAGAGATACTGCAAATTGTACCTTTGCATTCATGTTCATCTTCCGTTGTTTTCCCTTCGTATGACTCCTGGGTTTCTGCATCAGGAGTAGCGACCTCTCTTCCAGCAGTCACCTAAAGATACCAGATTCGATAAGTTAACCATCATCATGAAAGAATGTAGTGTCAATTGTGACAATGACCTCATCTGTCCTATCCTCATCAGTCCTATCCTCCTCCGTCCTAACAACAACTGCAGTTATATTTATATTATATATTATTAATAACAATAAAAATACATAAACGTACTTTGAGGTTCATTTTCTGGTACTTTAGCTCTCACAGGCTATAAACGAGATATGAAATATCATAATATGATAATAATTATTGTGTACTGTACCTCATCTTGGGGAGTGGGTACTTTGTTCTGGGGATCTAGAGGTATCTCATCCTGGGGAGTGGGTACTTCATTCTTGAGATCTGGAACAATGGGTAACTCATCCTGGGGATCTGGAAGAACGGGTAACTCATCCTGGGGATCTGGAAGAATGGGTAACTCATCCTGGGGACCTGGAAGAATGGGTATCTTGTCCCGGGGAGTGGGTACTTCATTCTTAGGATCTGGAAGAATGGGTATCTTGTCCTGGGGAGTGGGTACTTCGTTCTTGGGATCTGGAAGAATGGGTATCTTGTCCTGCGGAGTGGGTACCTTGTCCTGGGGATCTGGAAGAATGGGTATCTCATCCTGGAGAGTGCGTATCTTGTCCTGGGGAGTGGATACTTCGTTCTTGGGATCTGGAAGAATGGGTATCTCAGTGGGTACTTTGTTCTTGGGATCGGGTATCTCATCCTGGGGAGTGGATACTCCATTCTGGGGGTCTAGAACAATGGGTACCTCGTTCTGGGATCGATCTGGAACAGTGGGGCTCTTATACCTGTTACATTTGTAAGAAACACAATTATTGATACTGAAGAAACACTGAGCAGAACTTACCATTGCTTGATATTTTTCACCCATTTCTTACACACTATCAGAGTAAGAGGTAGAAGCGATACTACCAGCACTATTATAACAAATACTACAGCCACAATGATCCCTGCTATAGAAAATGCTGTATGATTATACATAGCAATAATCATTTTAGATTTTACTTGTTTTTCCTTCTCCATTTTTAGATTTAGTAGAAGGCTTAGTAGAAGGTTTAGCAGAACCTACATGAAGAATTTAAATTGATAGCCAGTGATGTCAATGACAATAGCTATAACAATGGGATAAGTGAGTGAACATAATTCACCTAATTGTATATTTCCCATATAGAATGATGAATTGGAATAGAGCACTCCATTTTCTCCTTTTATGGCAAACACTATTGCAAGACACTCTGGTCCATTCTCTTCTACTTGGACTACCACTGGAGATGAAGGATCATCAGTATGATTTACAGAGAATCTTCTAGCATCTTTGGGGCCACTGTTGTCCACTATCAATTGGAAACCAGTAACACCGGGGTCTTGAGAGTGACACAGTGCTGAGATACTAGTAACACCGTCGCTTGTGACATTGCAATCCAAAGAGTCAGCTACTGCATTATAGAAAAGTACAGTTAGACTAAGTTTGCAGTTGGACTGAGTTTTACAGTACAGTGCATGGAACCTCAGTATAACGGAACTCACTATAATGATTCAGAAGTGTTGTAGTCAAAGAGTGGATGAGTGGTGCTCTCCCACTCTATTTCTCCCTCCCCCTACCCTGAATTGGTGATATATACACTCCCTAGCATTTCACATTTTGGATCCCTTTATTGCCTAAACCCCCCACTCTTAAGCTCTTTGCTGACTAGAACACTGATAAGTAGTTAATACAAGAGGCTAATAGTCAATGCATTTAACGAACACCCCCTGATCCCAAAGTGATCGTTATACTGAGGTCCCATTGATGTTGGTATGCATCGTGATCAGGACTGGAGGATAGCTCACCTTGGTTCTGGGTACCATTTCCCGATACTAATAAATGGCTGCTATCTGCTGGGTATATCACTCCACTTCTGAGTCTTCTGTCTTCCTCGATATCATAAGCATGTACCAAGATGTGTCCATCACACGGCAAGTTAAACGTATGATTGAGAGATTCGGCTCTGTTGAGAAGAAGGTGATGTACTGATCCATTGCTGCATACTATGATGATAAGTACTCCACTAGCGGGTGAGTTAGTGAAATAACTGGTCATGCAACGGATGTGGCTTGCATCTATTTTGCAGTTGATGCCAAGTATGCTATGATTTGAGATGGTTGTTGATGACAAAGCCCAACATCCATTACTAGAAGCATTAACGGTGACATTGTAGACCTGATTCCCAGTAACACAGTCGCATGTGAATACAATAACATTGCTCTTGAAGCTCTGCTCTCTCAAGTCAATGGACACTCCAGTGTGATGATCCACTACTAGCAGAGAAGTGCTTGAGACTTCTGAAGTCTAAACAAACACATTCCAAGTGTTATGTATGTGTGGCAATGTGCTATTGGTTATGTCCGTGTTTTGACAGCTGTAAAAATGTGTGCTTAAATTTGTTATTTTTTCAGCATGCCAAGTACAAAAGCTTATTTCAGGTCATGCCTGTGGGGTTTCTAGAGTTAGAAACCAGTTTCTTGTGTTGTTTTGACAGCGGTAAAAATGTGTGCCACAAGCTGCCATTTTTGCCTCGGCACCGGAGTGCCGAGGCACAGCGCCAAAGGCGACTATGTATCTATGATGGTACGTATTAATAGCGCGCGCAATGATGCGCGGTGATGCGTATCGAGCACGTGCATTATTAGCACACTAGCTAGCTCTAGCTAACACAGCTTCAAGCTCTAGGGTCTGGTTCACGAGACTATTCAAGCTCTACTAAAGACAAAGAGACAGGCTCAGGCTCGCAGTAACTATGCAGTAATGCTACACCGTGAAGAGAGTGCTGATGCTTTTTGGCCGTCTTTGCCAACAAATCAAGCCCATGCAGAGAACTGACTAAAAGACAGCAATGAAAAACAACAGAGATTGTAATGTACACAAACTAGGTGATCATTTGACGTGCCAAAGAGAGAGCCATGTTGAAGGAGAATTTAATGAAAGAATCCAGTACACAAGACATACCGTAGTTCGGGAAATTTCCGCTGTTATTTTAATTTCGAACAGCAAATATTTTTTCGAAATTAAAAAAATTGAACATTATTAGTTTTCAAAATTTACTATTTTTGGATAATTAGAGCAGTAAAATTACTTGCGGTATAAAAAAACGTGCTCAGATTTAAAATGTCTCTTCGGCAGTATTTCAAGCCCAGAGAAGGACTTCCAGATCCCAAAGGATCTTTATCAGTGAGAATCGAGTCTAGAGCAATTGCTCTTGCTAATAGAGAGGTAGAAAAGGCTATAAAAGAAAAGCAGGAAAAGAAACGTGGTCCTTACACGAAGTAAGCTACCCGTAGCTAGCTAGCCTTACTAACTTAGTTACCAGCATTGCATGTGCATTTGAAAGGGAGTGAGAAAGTGTGAAAGTGTTCCTTCTAGCTAGCTAATTAATAAGCTTTGCTCTTCTAAGAAAGTCCCAGTATCTACACAGTGCTATTAAAGTTTTACTGATGGCTAATAAAGGCCACATAATTATAATTATTATTGTTACATGTATGAAACATAAATAGAAAATCACGCTACTCTGCCATAATTTCGTTTTTAGGTTCACCCCCATTACAGCAGCAGCCAAGGAGTTTAGTAGAAGATTTAAAACCAAAGTAAATCCAAGTACTGTCCACTTCATCAAGACTGCTTATCTTGAGACCAAGAAGAAAAGGAGAGCGGAGGATGATGGTGATGTGTCAGTTCTTCCTTGCAGGAAGCGTGGTAGACCTTATCTACTCGGAGAAGAACTGGATACAATAGTTCAGTTGTACTTGAAGAAAGTCAGGGAAGGTGGGGGTGTGGTATCTTCCCGTATAGCTATGGCTGCTGCACGAGGCATTGTATTGACATATGATAGTTCCAAGCTTACAGAATTTGGTGGCCATATCGAACTAAACAAATCTTGGGCCTTCTCTCTTCTTAACCGTATGAAATTTGTACAAAGAAAATCTACAACTGCAAAAAGCAAGTATACCATTGATGACTTTGATGGTGTTAAGAGAGAATTTCTGGACAGTGTTGTTGATACAGTTTTGATGGAAGACATCCCACCTGAACTTGTTCTTAACTGGGACCAAACTGGTATAAAGATAGTACCAGTTTCTCCTTGGACCATGGATAAGCAAGGCTCGAAGCGAGTGGAGGTAACTGGAGTGAGTGACAAGCGTTTAATTACAGCAGTGTTTTGTGGTTCGCTCACTGGAGATTTTCTGCCATTACAAGTAATCTATAAGGGGAAAACTGCAAGATGTCATCCACGCTACCAGTTTCCAAGTGATTGGCATATAACTCACTCACCTCGACATTGGTCCACAGAAAAGACAATGATTGAATACATAAAAGAAATTATTGTTCCGTATGTAAAAAGTCAACAAGAATTGTTAGGAGAGGACAAATCTGCTCTTGTAATTATTGACAATTTCAAAGGACAAGTCACTGCTGGCGTTAATAAAATTCTTGAAGAGAATGACATCCATGTTTGCCTCCTGCCTCCCAATACCACTGATCTGCTGCAGCCTATGGACATTTCGGTGAACAAGCCTGCAAAGGATTTCATGAGGAAGAAATTTCAAGAGTGGTACGCTGATCAAATTTCTAAGCAGTTGCAGGGAAAGAATTTAGAAACCACAGAGTTACAGCCTATTGATTTGAGTCTTCCTGTTTTGAAGGAACAAGGTGCTAAGTGGCTGGTCGAAATGGCTGAACACATTGCAGAGAATCCTCAGTTTATTGTGAATGGGTTCATTCGGTCTGGAATAGCGGCAGCCCTGGATTGTATTGAACAAGAGGGTGATGATGTGGACCAGGATGACAGGAGTGAGACTGACGAATCTGAAGAGGATAGGAGTGAGACTGATGAATCTGAAGAAGATGATAGCGAGACTGAAGAATCTGAAGAGGAGGAGAGTGAGACTGAAGATGAGGAGGATGAAGAGGGTGGTTGCAGACAAAGATAGGAGTGATAGAATTTGAAGAAAATGAGGAAGAGGATCCGATTATTGATAAAATTAGTTGCTATTATTATAATTATAGACAATAACATCAAGTTTATTGCATAACAGAGAAAATCTTTAATACTCATATCTTCAAAACTCTCTTCAACTTCTCTATTTCTCTTTTCTTCCCCTCAAAAGTCAAAGTACATGGGATTTCCAGTCCACCCTGTGGCAGATCAGATGAATATCTTCTCCCTCCAATTACTGTACAATGTAGACTTCCTCCTCTCCTCAAGAAAATAGAACATGCTCTTGATATCTTTCTTGGTAAATGACCTATGACCACTCCACTCTAACACTTCCATTTCTTAAGTTCTTCACGATTCGATTGTGATCGATCACTTCACGTGGTCTTGGTTGCGTGTGCTCTTATTTTAACATTTAATATTTCGAAATTTAATTTAGACAAAATATTAAAATTCATAAAATTTTTAGTGCAGAAATTTCCCAAACTACGGTACTTCAATCAAGCATGCATGAGAATCATTCAAAACGGCAGTTTGAAAGCATTGAACAGCAAGAATACTAGCTGTGTAAATACCAACCTTACTACAATGAGCCATGTTGCTCAGTGCACATTATTTAGAAAGTTTAATAATAATAAAGGTTGCACTGAAGTCGTGCCGAGGCATTCCTAGTCTTTTTAAAAGACTGACTTGTTTTCAGCATAGCCAAATACAAAAAAAATTTTTTTTGAAAGCTTATTTCAGGTCATGCCCATGGGGTTTTGAGCTAGAAGCTACCTGATCCCTGGTACTACGAAGTGCCAACTAAAGAGCAACAGGTAGCGTAGATAGCTTAGTTTATATTTCTAAAACTCACCATGTTGAATTGGTAGGTACAATTACTGCCATCGACAAAGGATGACACAGTGTCAATTCTAGGTCCTGCAAATACAATTTATTATGATATAATTTTGATGATGAGGAATTTCATTACCAGTGAGCGAACAGTCAGCGATGGCTGCAACTCCTGCCAAATTCCAATACATATGACATAAATTACATGTTTTATATTTGTGAAAAAAATAATTATTACCTTGAATTCGAATTTTTAAACGTATGGATGATAAAACACTTGATCCATTCAGGGTGCCTTCACATTGGATGGCTGAGTTATTGAACTCGGGAAGTAGGTTTAAGATGTATAGCCGAGCAATTCTCCCAGAGGAAAATGTCCTGTTCCTGAGAATACCGTTATCATAGTTAAGCTCTTCCACTTTTTGCCCATTTAGTAGTACTCGGACATTTGTAATGTGGGAATCGCGAGCACGACAAGAAAATGCAGCACTACCATGAACTGGGTACACGTCTCCATTATGCTGGAGCTCTAAATCATCAGTAAAAACTGCAAAAAAAAGAAAAAAAAAGTGTTATAACCACTCAAATTAAGAAACAACAACAACAACAACAAAAACAAAAACAAAAAACAAAACAAAAAAATAAACATTTATTCCAATGCATGAAGGTAATGTAGGGATGACTAATTAACTGATCAAAAGAGTTGAAATAAGGGCTGATCATGAAAGGATGAAGTCGAATGTGGGTACGTCACCAAGGGTTATATAACAGTGAAGTTAAAAAATACTGTGACTTCAGGCATTTAGTATTGCCTTTTGCTTGTTCTGTATGGTGCCATGCACCTCTTTGTGTGTGTATGGCTAGCTAGGGCATTATAGAACCTCTGTGCAATGGACACACTTGTATTGTAATGTCCTGAATACCTTATGTTAGCTATTTGAGATTATAGAGGTTTCCTCTGGATGGAGGTTATTTGGCAAGGGCATGTTAACTGTTTACTGTGTGATACTTAGTCTTATAACAACAATACAATACAACAAGTACACACGCTGCACATAAAGACAGACACAATTACCTTGAGATCTAGTCAAAAATGGCAGTATCAGTGGCATTATAATAAAAAGTATCCTGTTTGCCATCTTTACCAGTAGTGATTTAATGCTCTCTTCTCTAGTTGTGTGGTGCCAACTTAAGTAGCCTCAGAGCAATAGAGAAGGACTTGCATGAAATGTTAGCCAGACTAAAAGCAAGATGTGAATGGTTGAATACTGGAAGGTGCTCCTATAAACAACATACAAACAACAACAAATTAACTGTTATCAGCATCTTCATTAGACAGCAACAGATTTTTTAAAGCATCAATGTTGTCACAGGTTACCACACATCATTGATGTAGCCAGAGTTTGGTTTACCACTGGCTACCAAGTTTTACTGAATCAACTTACCTTTGTGGGTACAGCAGATTGCAGTGATCTTGCAATACAAATCCAAAACAGCAAAACCAAAAATTTACATAGCCTACTTTCAAGTAGCCCAACTCCAAAGCCATTTGAAAGGAGACTATGTAAATTTTGGTTTTGCTGTTCTGGATTTCATGTTGCAAGATCACTGCAATCTGCTGTATATGTTTGGAGAGGGAATGCATGAGGTTACCCCCTGCAAAGGCAATGAATATCCCTCCAGCCACATATAAAATCTGGAGCACTGGTGCCCCAACTTTGTCAAGAACAAGTGAACCGTGAATGTCAGGTCAGACTAGGCACACTTTACCACTTGCATCCCATGTTTTACCACTATGCCTATTTACAGTGGACATGTCACGTGAAAAATGGTCCTCCGTGAAAAATGGTCCGGCGGACCATTTCTCGCAATAAAAGCAGTCCGCCCGGACAAAAACTTGCGATGAAATTGGTCCTCCCATGCGAAGTTTGGTCCGGCCCACGTTAGAAGTCTATGTAGTCTACCGTACGTGTATCTATATACTGGAAGCGGTGTACTGGTGGCTAGCCCTTCCCCTAGCCCTAGCCAAGCCCTTTGACCATACAACACTAGCCTTGGAGTTACGAAATGCACACCAGTAACTCCATACACCTAGGTGTGGTCACAATACCGTGTGAAAACAACCTCCGTACCCCTAGCTGTGGTCACATGACCACTCTAGCCCTAGCCCTAGCCCTAGCCCTAGCCAAGCCCTTTGGCCGTACAACCCTAGCCTTGGAGTTACAAAATCCACACCACCAGTAGCTACCATTGACAGACCACTTTTATCAGTGAAGGACCATTTTTATCGATAAAAATAGTCCGACCGGACTGAAAATAATAGTCCGGGTGGACCAATTTTGGCCGGACCAAATTTTTTGTGACAGACACACCTGGGGCTCATCTTCTTTTATCCTTTCAGGGTTTCTCCCCAGGGATAAGACCATGAAGGGTATACTGGCAATAAACATGAGTTTTGAGAACTAGCTAAAAGAACACTCTTAAAAGATTACACTCTTAAGAGATTACATAGGCAACAGCTTTCCTTTCACAGTACTGACAGCCACACTAATAATATCCGAGCGAGCCCGCATCTGAGTTTATACTCTGATAGTGAGCCTTAATTAGTAGCTATTTACCTTACGGAGAAGACGCTAACAAGGTAATTAGCAAGTCGGACCAGCTGAGCACACGGCTTGAGGCGTTATTCTTCAAGTTTTTTACAGAACTACTCAGTCCGGCCGGTCCTACTGTAAATGTCACTTAACCCTTTGGCTTCCAAAACCGTGTAGTTCTGCACATGCAGTTATCCGGGAGAAAAACGGGAAATATCCAGTTGATGAATATTCATTGTCGGCATATGTCCGGACAAGCTTTTCGCGAAATTGGCTCGCAATGCGCAAAGCTAGCTTTGCAAGAATAGACGCGCAGTAAAGAATGGTTGGAATGTAATTAACCTGATGTTTGATAGGCTGTTTCTCCAGCTTTAAGCGTTTGTAGACGATTTTACCTTGGCACAAGAAAGATCTAGTAAGCTAGTTGCTAGAAAGCAAACCAGTTTTAGCTGGGCTTTTAAATTCAGTTAGCAATTAACCTTTTTCTGAATCTCCAAAAGAGGACGGGGATGGATTAGGTTCAGTCGATTTTCAGAAATCTACCTGTTAGATCTATCTACAGTCCAATTCAAGTTCATTCAAAGCGTACACATTTCGAGGAATAGCAACTTCAAAAAATGTATTGAAATTCTATGTGAATAAAAAGTGCCTACTCAGCAAAATTGACCTTGTCGACCCCGCGATTTTACAATTTGGGCCCAGTTGGTGGGGTCAAAGGTCAGCATTTAACCCTTTCAACTAGATGGCTTTCCCACGACTTTGGCGGGAATTTCAGCTATGCTATTGAGAATCAAGAGGCCCATGCTGTAGCCAGGATTTTATGGCTCAGGAGGACCTCCAAGATTAATTATAATGTTACTCAGCTATTAAGGTATTTTCAATGCTAATACGAACTATATCAATTCAGTGCAAGTGACTAAGCTATATTATTTCCATCAAAGTGGGGAGGGGCTCAAGCCTATTGAGTCACCTGCTGGCTACAGGCTTGTCTATCCCTCCCACAAAACACCAGAAGGGATCAGAGGAGGTTGATTTGGGCATTGCAAATTATCCACCAGGTGTAACGTGCCGGACTGGCCCGCTAAATGCTCTGCTTCTCTTTGCAGTAATTATAATGGAGTGATGACTGACTGACAAGTGATGATTGCACAAAACAACTGAACTCACAGACTGACAAGTGCACACTGTTATACGTTAATATAGCTAATAGTGGCCGGCCCCCAATGGTTGGGGCCCGCGCTCCTAATGACATACTTAATATGACATGCATACATAGTAGCTAACTATAAAGTCAATTATTACACAGGATTGACAAATTCTTCCAACTGCTTTACACCCTTATTCAGCGCCTGTTGCACAACCCTCACTTCAGAGATGCAATGAATAAAATATACATTTCTCATCTTCACAGCCTTTGCACCAAAACATGTAGTTAGATATGCACATAGTGAGCTAGCTATCGTGTTCATCACAAAGTTACACCCTTCATTTGTCACAAGATCAGACATCCGAGGGATGTACACTTATGAGACTACTAGTGAAGGCCTGGGTGGTTACACAGGAAATCCTCTTCTCTCTTTTCAACCATGGCTACTTTGTTGCAAGAAGAGTAGCTATCTCCATCACTTCAAAGAGAAACTGATCTTCACCATGCTAGAAAATACTTGCAACTTACTCCTCGCTCCTCAAAGAAGACTCAGGATTAGAATGTAGCAGACACTAAGAATTTTAATAGAGTTAAATATCATGACCTTTAACCCCAGTGTGACCTTTGACCCCACCAACTGGGCCCAAATTGTAAAATCGCTCCGACCCCCCCTATGTCTATTTTAATGATCTACCCAAGCTGCTAAAATCAGGCATTTTTTAGGTAATAATCATTCTCTGTCTATCAGATTCAAATATATAAATATATGGGAACAAAAAGGGGGTTCAACCCCACCCCTGGATCCAGTCCTGTGTATAAGTGCTACACTCAATAGCTACTAATTTTAAGACTGTCTGCAGGCAAGTTTTGGGGTAGAAGCTGGAGTATTTGGGGTAGAAGCTTCTAACCCACCTACCCCAGGGCCCAGGCAGTAGATCGAACCCTGAAATTGGTCCTTCTATTGAAGCTAAGCTGTCTGTGATTTATGTAGTTTGCTGAAGCAAAATTAAGTAGCTAAAGTAGCTAACATTAATTTTTGTGAGAAAAAGTGGTCAGATTGAAACCTTAAAACCTGACCTATGGCTCCGGCCCTGTGAAGAGAATTGGTGGCTTCAATCCAGAGATATACACAAAAGCATCGATGACACACAATTTTCATTTATATAGAAAAGTCCCGCCCATTTCAGCGCTTCAAATTCTCCTGGTTTCTCTAAGTTGGCAGAAAAATATATCAAAAAAATGAATCCTATAATTAAGATTTGATTTTTGACCTGACATCGCTACCCTTAGTATTTGATAACCACACGTGCAATTATCTCTCCCTTGCATGAAGGTAGCTATATTTCAGGTGGTCTAAGCAAAGATCAGAAAAGAGAAAGTCTTTCAACCTGGACTTCAGCTGGAGCTAATTCTTATTGTTTAGTAGGTGTACAAGAGTGAACCTACTTCAACAAGGGTGTAGATAAGTTTTTTTCAACTGGGGGGGGGGGGGGGGGGGCTAAATATGCATGCATGAATGTGAAATGCAGCGCTTGCGCGTGCGCTGCATTATCTAAGGGGGTCCGGGGGCATGCTCCCCTGGGAAAATTTTGAATTTCAGGTGTTCTGAGATTGCTTCTGGTGTGATTATATCACTATTCTATAAATAACTGTATATGCATGCACAATCAATTAATTAGTGGCTTATCATCAATGATGCACTACTAAGACATGCACTGTACAAGCTCAATCTAATTAGTGGTCACTAAAGCTTGCAGCTGAATTTCTTGCTAAATCTTGAGCACATGGTAAAATATCTTTGAGAAAGTGGTTAGTGCCTGTGAAACCAGGTGAATCATCCAGTGAAATCAGTCATCATGACACTGACACTGACAGTGAGGCTGATATAGCTAGTGAGTACAATAATAGCTACGTTATGTACCTGAATATCATTTTTACTGTATTGTTTATTCAAGGAAACTCAGCCTGATATAGTTGTACAATCAGTGAATGAGAAGGAACCAAATGCTTGTCTGAGCACTTTGGAAAGGCTGCAGCTGCCAATGCCCTCTTCCTCTTCTGTGTCCATGATCCCTGAGAAGGCTCACCATCCGATATTGAATTTTCCTTCATGCACTATTGGTAAGCAAAGGTGATCCTTCTGCTCATCATGGTATCAAAAATATCCCTGGTTGCATTATCAAGAAGCCAATGATAGTGTGCTTTGCTTTCACAGTCATGTAGCTGAAAGACGACATCTTCCTATCACACTAAATAAAGATGTAGCTTTCCTATCTGTAGGATTTTCAAATTGGAAAAAAGCTATTGAACGTTTTAATAAACATGAAAAAAGTACCTCACATCGTCAAGCAGTGGAGTTGGTGGAAAAGATGCCAAAAACAACAAGAGATGTTGGGGATATGCTTTCCAGCATTCATGCACAGCAGAAGGCAAAAAACAGAGAAATGCTAAAAATAATTCTTAGTAGTATACGTTTCCTTGAGGTTAACTCTAATTTCATCCAGTTACTTAAGTTACGAGCTGAAGATAATCCCAAATTACTGAAATGGATGGAAAAATCACGAGATAAATTCACCAGCCCAGATATACAAAACGAAATTCTTTCCATTATGTCTCTGTACTTCCAACGAGAAATAAACAGTGAAATCTCTGGTAAGTGGTTCACTATCATGGTGGATGAAACAACAGATCTAAGCAATACTGAACAAATGGTATTTTGCCTCAGATATGTTGATGATAACCTTGAAGTCCACGAGGAATTCATAGGACTGTATAGCCTTGATTCAACATCAGCGGAATCAATAGTGTAAAGATGTTCTAATGTGTATGAATTTAACAACAGAAAATTGCCATGGTCAGTGTTATGATGGGGCTAGTAGTATGTCAGGAAGGAAGTCAGGTGTTGCTAAACAGATCATGGATTTAGAACATAGCCGTAGTGGACTCTATAAAAAATATCAAGATCATGGAAGACACCCTTGATACAACTTATGAGATAACTAAGCTCATTAAGAAGTCCCCCAAACGTGAAGTGATTTTTAAAAAAATTGCAGATGAAATAAAAGTTGGTTATCCTGGGATCTGCATTTTATGTCCTACAAGATGGACCGTCAGGGCCGAAGCTCTCGCATCCATTTCTGAAAATTATCAAGCCTTACAATCAACTTGGGAAGCTGCAAAAGGAGCTACCAAGGATACTGAAATGAGAGCTAGGATTACAGGGGTTGCCTCTATGATGGAAAAATACCAGTATTTCTTTGGCTGTAAAATTGATGTAGCTATCTGCTCCTATGGTTCCACGACGTAAACAAGCTCCATGACGGTTGGAATCAGGTGAAGCTGTTCCAGAATATCCTGATACAGAACAAGATTATTACAGAAGAATTTTCTTCGAGGTCATTGATTGTATAATAGCCACAATTCAGGAAAGATTTCAACAAAAAGGATTTCAAATGCTACAGCAATTGGAAACTATTCTCACACAAAAGAATCCCAGTGCATGCAGATATCCTAAAGGATGTAGAAAAATTTTATGGTACCGACTTTCATCTGGACCGCCTACAGGCTCAGCTTATTGCATTACATTGTAGTGATGACGAGAGAGATTTACAGTCTATAGTCTCATTCCTCAAAAGCCTAAATGAAATTGACAAATCATACTATTCTGAAGTGATAAAGATAGCAAAGCTTATTCTTGTGATGCCTGCAACTAATGCCCTTAGTGAAAGAAGTTTTAGTGCACTACGTAGAATTAAAACTTGGCTCCGCACTACCACTGGTCAAGATCGCCTCAACTGGTGTTTAACACTACATGTCCACAAGAACAAAACTGACTCCATTCCTTTACATACAATTGCAAATGAGTTCATCAAACGTAATACTAGCAGAGCACAAATATTTGGACAATTTCCATTATCACAATAGCATAGTTTCACTCATATCACATTCATAATCATAATAATAATATACAATTCTAAAATTCTGGGGGGGCTTTAGCCCCCCCAAGCCCCCCCCCCCTTATCTACTACACCTGTTCAAGTGTGTCATGTTGATGGTAATCATGCACTGGGGTTGCTTCTACCGGTACAGATGGTCGAGGATCATTGACTTGTCAGTGTAGTTATGTATCAAACATTCATTAAAGATGATGATAATTGACCATGTCCCTTTAAAGCAGAGAGGTTCCAGTAATTGCGGGCTTGTTTGCTATGATTCATCTGTTGCTGGAGACTTGTTTTGCAAGCATTGTAAAAATATTTAGTTAGCCACTGGGATAAATTTTGATGTACGTATTTGTGGGAAGCTGAAAACCTAGCTACTACATGGATAGCACAATAATTGGCAAAGGGGTCACCTAATTTTAGTATTTAGGGTCACCAAATCTTGGTATTCAGTGATTATATAGTGGTCACTTAATACTATAGGATTTAGTGACTGGGGGTCACTGACTAGGGGGTCTCCAGTTCCTCCAACACCGGCATGCCAAGTGATGAGTATGCGCATAGCGGGTTGTTCAGAATAAGTATAGTTTTTAAGAGAGAAAAAACTAGGAGGGGGGGCTATGCCAGTGCAGCTACTCCATAAGCTGAACATTCAGTAAGTTCATAAAAGTTGGTATGTGATGATGTAGGAATTTTTATGCCCTCATATTCATGGTCATGATGGATTACTTCACTTGTAGCTGCATAAGCAGGACATTGCATGCAGCTGTAGGCAGTGGGATCAGCAATTTCTTCATATATTTGTGCCGAGGATTCGCTTGGTTGCCTAGTGTATAGAGAGAGAGAGAGAGAGAGAGAGAGAGAGAGAGAGAGAGAGAGAGAGAGAGAGAGAGAGAGAGAGAGAGAGAGAGAGAGAGCTGACGGAGATCACTTATGTTGGGTCACTGACTCACCTAGGATCTTGTAGTGATTTAGATTTGCTGCACTGTTTGTGAAGCAAGAGAATAGTTCCAACCAAAAGGAGCACAAGTATAAAAAAAACAGCTATTCCAACACCTACCGAAATTTCATAGAATGCATGGGGTTACGTTACAGTACTGTGTAAAATAATTTAATAGTCCATGGTTTATACCGATTGTGATTGCAGTCAGCTGATTCACTGTGGTCTGGTTTGTGATGGTTGAGGTTGATTGATTAGCTATAGTAATGAATAATGATTATCTTTCATGCACTACTATATACATAAACCTATGGCTGAATGATGGATAGCATAAAAAAAGAGACCCTTGCTGAACTTGAATTTATTAAAACCAGTGGCGGCTGAGGGTGGGGGTGGGAGGGGCTCGAGCCTCCCCCCACTTTTTAGCAGGTGGGGCTGAGCTCCCCCCCCCCCCCCCCCAACTCTTTGGACCCATTTATTGACTAAGTAAAGTCTACTGTCTAGTCACTAATGATGTTGTATATTAGTGACTGCATTGTTTCAAGTCACAAATGATGTTGCACATTAGTGACTGCATTGTTATTTGGCCACAACATGTATAGAATCAATATCATTAGCTACAGCTCATCGGGAATAGTCATCGATGAGCCCCCCCCCCCCCCCCCCCCCCCCCCCACTTTTTTGGGTCCTCAGCTACCCCTGAAAACAGCCATGCATCACATGAATGTAATTGACAGTTAGATAACGAATAGCAGCATAGTACCTCTTCTAAAATATATGTAGTCTGTTGATATCACTGTTGAATATATCGTAACAGAGTCAACAATTATTCCATCCCTTCTTCTAATAGGGAAAATACTGATAAAATATGTCTTATTTTCCTCCACCTTGATCGTTACAGGAGTGAAGTGATCAAAGGTGTGATTTATTAAAAGTCTTTCAACTTCTTCAAGTTTACTTCGTGCTATCATTTGAAATCCAGTTGCCAGGGAACCACTAGAAAAGGTGCATATTGCTGAAACACCAATGACATCAGTAGCTGTGAAAACATTACAATCTTCAATATCAGTGGATGCAGTGCGGTTGAATTCTATGTATGTGAGAAAACTATTAATTTATATTACTTTATAGGTTATCAAATATTCACCTGGATTTCTACCCACAAAGAACTGATTGACACTTGCAGGATACTCTACTCCAGCCATTAAAATTCCATGATTGTGAATATCATAAGCATAAAGATGATATTGCCCACCAAACAAGAGACTGACAGGTAAAAGGTAGTTATGAGAACTGTCTCTATCCAGGAAGAGATGAGTTGAGTTATTGAAATCTATCGATCCATCATCTCTGGTGAGAATGAAGGATAAATATGCTCCTCTTATTTGTGAATGTTTGAAGTAATTGACTGTGATATTGATCCCATTGGAGTTTTGATGAACAGTGACATTTGCTATACCATGTGTACCTAAAATATTATAACATAAGGCAGTTCAAAATAGATTACGGATTTCCCTGCCCCTATTTTTACAGAATCGAAATAAATTTAAACTTGTATATTCTCAGTATACTGCTGTTCATCTTTGTATACTAAATCCCAGTATACTCCTGTTTCTCTGTATACTAGAACACATGACCATATTATAAACATGATGCATAGTATACTGAGGTAGTTTATGTTTAAGTTTATTTTGTCCTGCCTGCCTATAAGAAAGGAGAAAAAATCCGTTAAACAAGTGATTTGTTTGGAACTGCCTAATGATTATCATACTGTAGCTAATACATCAGTATAGCTAATAACAGTAGGTTCCTTGTTTCTCATCACACAAAATTTGGGGAGCTTACCTTTTTGTCTTAGCTTAGTGTAGGATAGTACATGTATGATCTCCCTCCCTTTAATACTGAAATTGAAGAATTGTCTGATAAGAAACAAGGAAAAGTTTTCCTGTCTAGCTAGCAGTTATATTTGATAGATCTATCTTATGAAAGTTGTACTGGAATAGAGATTGCATTACAACTCACTGATTCTGGTATTGGATGTGGCAGAGCCATTGACATTGGAGGCAGTAATAGTGACATTGTAAAAGCGATTCTTCCTCAGCTGTTCACTTGTGAACACTATGGTACTGCTAGCTATAGTCAGGTCATTAATAAGATCTTCTTTAGTGATGATTTCTGCATCATTAAGATCCTTGAAAATCAAGCATGCTTCACATACTGGAGCAGACTGTGTGAGATTAATAATAATTAGGTGTAATTACTGTCACATGATATGTAAGAGATATGAGGACGTGCAGTTTAGGATCATGCAGGAAGAACTTCAGCTTAGTTGCTGTCTGCATGAAGCAAGAACATTCTAGTTACTGGCTACTCTGGACTGAAGAATAGCTTTTTCGAGGGTAAAAAAAGTCACTTTACTCCCAAAATTGAAACTGAAATGTTTTTAAAGTGATGTTTTGGAAACATCAGTGTTTATAATATTTCTAGGAACGTAGATTATTAGCTATATCTAGTTAACTACAATTTTGTCAACCGTGTATAAACTAAATTTTAAATGAAATGATTTTTACCATTACTATTCGGTATATGTAAACTCCATTGATATTTGAGCCTTCTTGCTGTAAGTCATCATCTATAGCTTCAGGAGCTGAACAAGATTATAAATTTTGACTCACAAAAATTTCCTTCTGTATCACATTATGACTATATTAGTAGTCTAAGGTGGTAGGTAGGCTTATATTTACTCATCATTAACAACTGAAATTCAGGTAACCTGTTGATATAGCTATATTGACTACACAGGAAAAATTGAAGTTGCACTCCTTTTATGGTTGCAAATTCAATGCCATATAGTACAAGGTTCCCATATAGTTGATATAGTAAGAGCACAAAATTTTGAGAGTTATAATAATTAGCTAAAATACATACGTATCAGAGCCTGAGGGTATTCAACTGTTGTGCTGGTTCCATTGCCAACTCTATTAACTGGAGTTACGATTAGAACATAGTCTTCACACACCCTACCGTGAGGTAGAGAGAAATGGAATTCAGAGTCGGTAATTCCACAGGTTGTATTTGTCGAGGTGGAAGTGGAACTGGTTACATTTATGCTCACACAGAAGGATATTCGAGCAGGATTGTTGGGCGTGTCTATAAAGAAAGGTGCTGTCCAATTGAGGTAGAGTATGGTGAAGTTAACCACAGTAATGTCCAAAGAACCAACAGCAGTAAGAAGTCCTGAGTAGTTAGTAAGTATACAAGTTGGCTTATTATTGTGCTATGACCCAAAATCATAACTGGTCGATCTTGTGTACAAAACACTCCATTACTATTATTTTGCTTGAAGTTGTATTTAAGCAACCAATTTCCCCAAAATTTAAGGTATACTCAACCCGAGCACAAAACCATTAGTCATATAGCTAGCCCCATGAAGTAGTCTGGGGGCCTGTAATTACTAGCTATGAATCCCCATGCAAAGCATACACAGGTTATACCTTGCACAAATAATTTAACACTATTTGAGGAGGAAAAGGTACCATCTCTTCCAATAGCTCTGCATTGGATGGTAGTATCATTGAAGTCCTGAGGGATGTGATTGAATATCAAGTCTTGTATTCCAGGATCATCCGTGTTTAAAGTGATATTTGTGAGGTTAAAATTTTCCAATTGAGTGCCATTTACTAGCCACTGCAAGTTCTCAGCATTAGGATCATACAAGCAAATGAAAATGGCAATACCACCTGGAATTGATACTGCCCGATGGTTGGGAATAATAGTTGTTCTAGTAACTATGAAATATCATTCAATGAGTAAGTTTTTCTACATGTAAAGTAGCTAGCTATATATCCACAGACTTACCTGCAGCATGTGGAGGAAATAACTGGAACAGCATGAATATGGCAAAACCACTCGATAACATTTTGGGTCTTAGTGAAAATAGCTAATATCAAGAGTGTGTATAGCTAATAGCTAGCTAGTTAGCTACTCTGTGTCTACTAACTTACAGCTAGATAAGCTGGTTATTAGGAAATGTGCTCAAAAAATCCCCCTATATATTCCTCAATCAGTTCCCAAATAAATGTTTAGCAGCTGTTATGATAATTGCATCATTAAGGAAACTTTGTAAACAGTTCTCTTAATTGCTGTTTCCACTTAGACCTAGCTATGGTACAAAGAACCAGAGCGATAGAATCATGCATGCTTGGTTTCCCCCTGGGGTTCCATTAAGATATGAAGCTATTTTCTCCCTTCTATCATAGCTACGTAGCTGATACGTATTAACTATCACTTCAGTATTAAATTTTTACTACACTTTATTCTTTGGTTGAAAGTGAGTAGCTAAGTGATCCACTAATCCACTAATTAAAAAGCAAAAATGTCAGACCTACATTATTTTATGTAAAAATGGTTCCTGAGTTCAAAGGCTTTAGCTATTCCAGAAATAAGGAGCCTCTATACACAAACTACACACTATAGTATGCCCATTACGTACCTATAGCTACCGTCATAATGATAATGACTGGTCTGCATGTATTTATCATTGTGCATGTTGCTCAAACCGTTATAGCTAGCTGCTACATGTCTAACCTATGTGCTTTTATTAAGTGCAGCTGCTCTGGCATTGATCAAATCATCAAAAAAAAATCATTGCAACACTGCAGGTGGAGAGAAAATTGCTATAATATTTTCTGCAAAGTTGATATTGTAACACACACATGCATGCACACACCCTGACCTCGACACACACAATTGAGTATTAAATTGTACTCACACATTGACAATGTCATGAGGGTTAATAAAACTAATAGACTGATAGCTTAATGCCACTGGCACTAGCTATATCAAAGTCTTTATCTTGCCCTGGAGGTCTGTTTGCTTGCATCACTTGATTGAGATCTATGCTGAAGGAAGTTATCACATAAAATACTGCTATAGCTAATATTATTATTGAAAAATTTGCGATTTGGATGATTTTTTGAAATTCTTCAGTGGCAAGATATTTTATACTATGTATGAATGTACAAATAGCAATAATGTGTGTGTGTACACATTCATGAGAGTGGCAAGTGGAGTTATGTAGCTAGTTAATATTCTTCATTCTACAACTTTTTCACATCATAGCAAGTGACTATACAAGCATAATAATATTATAGTTATACAAGAATAAAAAAAACAAAAACAAAAAAAAACCTCATCAATCTTAATTATCCAGCATCTACACACACCATATCACAGCATGACTGTGCATTAACTCGTTCCATAACAATATGACAATGATAATTCCCATCAGCACTAAAACTACTGACACCAGATCATGCACTACCACCACTGGAATCAGGACTCCTGTAAAAAGAAGTGATTTTGATGACAGCTTTTTAAGAAATAAAAAGTTACATACGTACCAAGTAAGAAAAATTAATAATGTAGCTTTAAAATGTTTCTGCTCTTTTATACATGCACCCTAGAGCTTTATTCTTCCCTCTTGGTATGTATACTAGTATTATACTAGAGCCAAGAGTGACAAGGCAGCAAAGGTAGCGTAGTTAGCTTATTTCCAAGCATAGTTTTAGTAGGGTGCATAAGTAGTCACTCTCCAGAAATGGATAGCAGTCTATAGCATTGAAGCAGCACTGCATGGTCGTGGCATTAGTAAAGTATTATGAAACCATGTAAGAGTTCTATTATAGCTGTTATGTATTTTTGGACATATTTATTTAAAAAATGACAAAATCTGCCTATTGCTGGCTACATACGTATGTTCATAAGATTAAAGAGCAGTTTATTGAAATCCTGCTGGGTATTTAAGTCAGTCCAAATCACTGAATCATTGCTGTTTCATCACCTCCCACAGTGACATGTCTTCAAGGGGGAAGATAGCTATGGTGGTCCAGTTGCTGGGACACAGTACACACTAATTTATAAACTACCATCAAATGACATGCACTAATAATTATAGTGCATGATCAAATGTATACCTTAGCTAAAAGAAATTTCATAGAGCCAAGAAATAAACTTGACTAGCTAGCTATGGCTAGTAGCTACATATGTATGAAATAAAATGTACTACTGTTCATTCTACTGGATGTACAGCTCTACAAGCTGGACAGGTGTGTCTTCATTATAACTATTTTTACAGATCCTGACCTCCAGGTCATCAGTGGTCGACTGGGGGAGGGTCTTGCAGAACCATGGAGGATTGTTGAACTGGCAGCAGGTACTGGAGGAACTACACCCCTGGCCATCCCAGAGAGGATCATCGGAGTAGAATGCTCCACTAGATGAGATAGGACCATGGTTGCCAGAGTCACAAAAGTAGTTATTTCCAATGAAAGAAGTTGAGTAAGGCCAATCTCTGCTGCTACTGCATGCACAAACAGTAGGTGGTCGAAATGTGTTTCCTTCTCCTGCAGCACAAATAAACGACCAGATGTGTTGTTGAGATCCACTACCATGAGTCAGGGAGACACCATCGAGATAGGGTGTATTGATATCAGGATTTTGAATAGCAGCAAGATTTAAACCATCAGGAGCACCTTGTTGATAAGCTATTATGCGTCCACACACACGACTATAGGTTATCCCAAAAGTGGAATAGAACACTGACCGACAACCTGTGTTGGTAGATCCAATCCCACATGTCCTCACAGGGTTAGAGATGGTTAACCAGTTGCTGGGACATACATGGCTGGGGTCTGACATGTCGAGGGAGGCCACATGAGTCCATACACTTGGTCCATCACAACCACATGGTCTGTTGAAGTCACAGTACACATGCACAGCAGAGCCATTAGAGGACCTGATCCAGTAGTGACCAGATGGGGAGAGAGGATTCGACAGAAAGATATTGGAACATGAAGTAGCAGGGAAGTTAGGATATTGTCCACTCAGTGTTTGGATAATTTTATCTATTTTAGAAGATAAAGATCTTGAAATCATAATAGTGCTTTGGAATTCATTCACCATGTTCTGAAGATGCGCAAGGTTTGTGCCTTGTCCAATTTGAGATCCTTGTATGCTATAGTTTATGGAAGTTTGGAGTATCACTATGATCTGCTTGAGTTCGGCAATACTAGAATCCTGATGGTTGATTTGTGAGGCATTTTGCATTGCAAGATTCAAGCCAGCAAGTGCTATACTACCTACAATGATGAATCCAACTAGTGCACACACTGATGCAGACACAATTGGTGCAAAGTTTGGGATAACTTTCTTGAGATTTTCTGGTGTAAACTTTGAGAGAATTTTATGCTGAGTAAGAGGATAGTCCCTTGAGCTACTGGTAGTAGAGTGTTCCTTTTCCAGAGTAAGGGGACAATCCCTGGTAGTAGAGTGTTTCTTTTTCAGAGTAAGGGGATCCGGAATAAAGGGATAGTCGCTGGTAGTAGAGTATTTCTTTTTCAGAGTAAGGGGATAGTCCCTGGTAGTAGAGTGTTCCTTTTCAGTAAGAGGAGAGTCTCTGGTAGTAGAGTGTTTCTTTTTCAGAGTAAGGGGATCCTTTTCCGGAGTAAGAGGAGAGTCTCTGGTAGTAGAGTGTTTCTTTTTCAGACTAAGGGGATCCTTTTCCGGAGTAAGAGGAGAGTCTCTGGTAGTAGAGTGTTTCTTTTTCAGACTAAGGGGATCCTTTTCCGGAGTAAGAGGAGAGTCCCTGGTAGTAGAGTGTTCCTTTTCCAGATTAAGAGGAGAGTCCCTGGTAGTAGAGTGTTTCTTTTTAGGAGTAAGGGGATAGTCCTTGGTAGTAGAATGTTCCTTTTCTGGAGTAAGGGGATAGTCCCTGGTAGTAGAGTGTTCCTTTTTCGGAGTAAGAGGAGAGTCCCTGGTAGTAGAGTGTTCCTTTTCCATGGTTAAAGTCTCAATCTATTTCAATCCAATAATAATTCTTAAGCGTATGCTTTGTGCGTGCATACATTTGTATCAAAAACAAGGCATAAGCTTCCCGTATACGGCATACGGAAATTCGAACGCAGTGGAAATCCACTGATCCATAGATACTGAGCTAGTCTAGAGACTACTACGTTTCGCATTAAGAGTTGTGCCCATTGATTCTTGATCAGGGAGTATCGAAGACTAAATAATAATGGCCGCCATATCTTGTCCTCATGGACCAAATCTAGCAGGACCGAAATGAGCTTGCTAGGTGCCTATTATTTTGATCCATTGATCCGTGAATTCATCTACAGAACATTGGTTATACTAGCTAGGTCAGTCCAAAAGTGGGATAGAATGTTGATTTGCAACTAGCTAGCTATCATTGCTGTTTCGTCCTCTGACTCCCCTCCCACATGTCCTCAAGGGGAAGAGATGGTGATGGAATAAATCTGAAATCTGCCTTGCTCTTTTGCAACCTGTTTAAAATAGAGCCGAGGCTATGGCATCTATTGTATAGCTAGACTTTCAGTTATAATAATTATTGGCAGCATAATGTTAGCTAAGTAACAAAAATTAGGTGTTGCATAAAATTAGCTAGTAGCTAGCTAGCTATAAAGATATCATTCAATGTCCCGTTAAAAGTTTCTTTCATACAGCCATACAGCCATGCAAGACATAAACTAGACTATGGCTAATGTGCATGCAGCCATAGTTGCTGTATTTTACTGGATATACAGCTCTACAAGCTGGACAGGTGTGTCTTCATTAATACTATTTTTACAGATCCTGACCTCCAGGTCATCAGTGGTCGACTGGGGGAGGGTCTTGCAGAACCATGGAGGGTTGTTGAACTGGCAGCAGGTACTGAGGGGACCACACCCCTGGCCATCCCAGAGAGGATCATCAGAGTAGAATGTACTACTAGATGATATAGGACCATGGTTACCAGAGTCACAGAAGTAGTCATTTCCCAGATAAGAAGTTGAGTAAGGCCAACCTCTGCCAGTGTTACTGCATGCACAAACAGTGAATGGTCGAAATGTGTTTCCTTCTCCTGCAGCACAAATAAACGACCAGATGTGTTGTCGAGATTCACGACCATGAGTCAGGGAGACACCATCGAGATGGGCTGCATCGATATCACGACTTTGAGTAACACCATGATTTAAAGCATCAGGAGCACCGTATTGATAAGCTGTTATGCGTCCACACACACGACTATAGGTCATCCCAAATGTGGAAAAGTACACTGACCCACAACCTGTGGTAGAAGCTCCCTTTCCACATACCCTTACAGGGTTAGAGATGGTTAACCAGTTGCTGGGACAGACATGGCTGGGGTCTGACATGTTGAGGAAGGCCACACGAGTCCATGCACTTAGTCCATCACAACCACACTGCCTGTTGAAGTCACAGTACACACGCACAGCAGAGCCATTAGAGGACCTGATCCAGTAGTGACCTGATGGGGAGAAGGAATTCGACAGAGAGATGTTGGAACATGAAGGAGAAGGTAAGTTTGGATATTGTCCACTCAGTGACGTGACAATATTATCTATTTTAGGAGATAAAGATCTTGAAAATCTATCCAATTCAGACGATGAAGATCTTGAAACTCTGTCTATTTCAGAAGATAAAGATCTCGAAACTCTCTCTATTTCCGAAGTTAAGTATGTTGAGATTGTATCTATTTCAGAAGAGATATTTGTTTGGAATTCGCTGTGATCATTCACAGTGTTTTGAAGATTCAGGACTCTTTGTTCAAGTCTTGATGTGCTATCATTCATAGAAACTTGTCTCATAGTGGATCCTGACTTGCTATTGTTTATGGAAGTTTGGAGTATTGCTATCATCTGTTCAAGTTTAGCAATACTAGAATCCTGATGGTTGACTTGTGAGATACTCTGCACTGCAAGAGCCAAGCCAGCAACTGCTATACTACCTACTAAGATGAATCCAACTAAAGTTAAAGATGCAGACACACTTGCTGGTGTAAACTTTATTGGGATTTCATGCTGGAATTTGGTAGCTTTCTCGAGTTCTGCTTTGAACTGCTTCAAACTTTGGGAGGATTTCATGATAGGATTTGGCAGCTTCCAGAGCGTGTTCCTGTTGCATGGTTTAACTCTGAACTTGGAAATATATGGTAACCATGGAGAACTAAACGTATTGATCTATAAACTGCCAGAAGCCTTACCAGAAGCATAATTATAACTTAATGATTTCAGGGTATTAATTTAGCAGGTCCATGCCTTCACCATTCAAGGTGATATATATAAGTTGAGCATGCCTGCATGCTTGAGAGTCTTGAGGTTACCATTACTCCTTTGATAATCTCTGCCACTGGGGGTATGGCTAAACAATCAAACACATTCTATAAGAGGCTATAGCATCCCTATTATCAGGGACCAACACTACAGTTCTACTTTGTTCTGGCTGCGTACCCGACTATCATTAATTTTTCCCTCCTGAAATCAGCCATACATCTCCCTTGCCCCCATTGTTCGAGTGCATGGGTAGTGAGGTAAAGTTACATTGACTTACAATCTTTTCATGACTTCATGAAGAATAATCATATCAGCACCTTATTTCTTTATCCTGATCAAAAAGTATTTTATGGCAGACATTATGCCCCTGTTATAATGCTAGACTCCAAAAGTGACACTATACCCTTGCTGTTTCGTCCCCTCCCACATGTCCTCATAGGGGAAGAGATGGTGGTCCAGTTGCGATGACAAATTACAACCACACTGCCTGTTCCATCTACCGTAGACTTTCAGTGTAGCTACCATTATTATTGGTGGCATAATTAATAAGGTGCTGCATAAAAAAATAGCTAAAGATCATTCAATGTCCCATTGAAAGTTTCTTTCATACATCCATACAGCCAAGACAAACTTGACTAAGCTAGTTGCTCTATTCTACTGGGTATACAGCTCTACAAGCTGGACAGGTGTGTCTTCATTGTTACCATTTTTACAGATCCTGATCAACCTCCAGGTCATCAGTAGTCGACTGGGGGAGGGTCTTGCAGAACCATGGAGGGTTGTTGAACTGGCAGCAGGTACTGAGGGGACCACACCCCTGGCCATCCCAGAGAGGATCACCAGAGTAGAATGTACTACTAGATGATATAGGACCATGGTTGCCAGAGTCACAGAAGTAGTCATTTCCCAGATAAGAAGTTGAATAAGGCCAACCTCTGCCAGTGTTACTGCATGCACAAACAGTGGATGGTTGAAATGAGTTTCCTTCTCCTGCAGCACAAATAAACGACCAAATGTGTTGTCGAGATTCACGACCATGAGTCAGGGAGACACCATTGAGATGGGCTGCATCGATATCACGACTTTGAGTAACACCTTGATTTAAAGCATCAGGAGCACCATATTGATAAGCTGTTAGCTATGCGTCCACACACACGACTATAGGTCATCCCAAAAGTAGAAAAGTATACTGACCCACAACCTGTGGTGGAAGCTCCCTTCCCACATGTCCTCACAGGGTTAGAGATGGTTAACCAGTTGCTGGGACAGACATGGCTGGGGTCTGACATGTTGAGGAAGGCCACACGAGTCCATGCACTTGGTCCATCACAACCACATGGTCTGTTGAAGTCACAGTACACACGCACAGCAGAGCCATTAGAGGACCTGATCCAGTAGTGACCTGATGGGGAGAAAGAATTTGATAGAGAGATGTTGGAACATAAAGCAGAAGGTAAGTCCACTCAGTGATGTGATAATGTTATCTATTCTAGAAGATAGAGATCTTAAAATTCTATCCAATTCAGAAGATGAAGATCTTGAAACTCTGTCTATTTCAGAAGATAGAGATATTGAAACTCTCTCTATTTCCGAAGTTAAATAAATTGAGATTGTATCTATTTCAGAAGAGATATTTGTTTGGAATTTGCTGTGATCATTCACAGTGTTCTGAAGATTCAGGACTCTTTGTTCGAGTCTTGATGTGCTATCATTCATAGAAACTTGTCTCATAGTGGATCCTGACTTGCTATTGTTTATAGAAGTTTGGAGCATTGTATCATCTGTTCAAGTTTAGCAATACTAGAATCCTGATTGTGGACTTGTGAGATATTCTGCACTGCAAGAGCCAAGCCAGCAAATGCTATACTAGCTACCTACTAGCTAAGATGAATCCAACTAGTGCACACAAAGTTGCAGACACACTTGCTGGTGTAAACTTTATGGGGATTTCATGCTGGAATTTGGTAGCTTTCTTGAGATCTGCTTTATGGGCTTTCGGAGTGTGTTCCTGTTGGAGTATAATAGTAACCATGGAGAACTAAACTTATTGATCTATAAACTGCCAGAAGCCTTTACAGTCCAGAAGCAATTATGGTTAGCTTCCATGTGTTAGATGCTCATTTCAATATCTAGTGACATGGAAAAATACATGTACACAGACTGCATGCATGTATGCCATCTCTGCTGAATCATTCCAACACTGAACAATCAGCCATGACCTTCCCTTTGATGTCCATGTTCATTCACTGCAGTTTTAGAGAATGGAGTGTACATTCTCACATATGCATGCAGCATACCTTCTGCTGCAGGATTCTACAGCTAACTTAGTTGTAGATGGCTGCTTAATTTTACTTAGTATGCTCACGGCCATTTAGCTTATTAAGTGTATCTGTGTAACAAGACAATTATTAGGTGCTCAACAATAGCTACATAGATGTAAGATATCCTCAACTTTCTGCTATACCAGCTCATGGCATGTCTACTTACAGGCAACACACAAGGGTAGCAGGGAAATAATGATGTCGTTTGCGTATGCTCAATACTCTGGCATAGCCGACCCTTTACCATCTTTCACATCTAGAACACGTGAATGGATGGGAGCCTCTCCATTAAATTTAGAACCAAAAGTGGATCATTTTCGAAAAAGATTGGGTGTGAAAATCCAGAATGCACAGTAGAATTTTTCTCTTGCCCGCATTTATTGCCCTTGGGAATTTATATCGCACTTCTTTTCGGTTTATCATTTGGTTTTCTCTTGTGGAGTAATAGCTAGCTAGCAATAAAAAAAACAAAAAAACAACAACAAAACCTGTATTAGAGCACTTAGTCTCATGTTGTACAATCTACTAGCTAGAGTTCAACCCTGTGGTAGACAAAATACCACACCCATTGGTTCGAGGCAGTAAGCTATGTTCAGTTGCAGCATGGTCATACTCTAAAATTCTATAGTATAGCTAGGTAGTGTGCATCAGCTTCTGAATATCACAAATTCCATCTACCTACCAGCATAATAGGATTAATTTTTATGCAAAAAAAAAGTCAAAGGTCATGGCTTGTTAAGGTTGTACCGTTTGTACAACTCTAACTTTAGCCTAAATCCCCTTGTACATATTTTCTGATGTACAAGTACGTAGCTATAGCATAGCTGCTAACTTGTGGGAGGAAGCTCTTTGGGATGCCATTCAGCTTTGGCTCTCTATTTATAACATGTGGCAATGTAAACAAGGTCATAGTTAGTAGGGTAAGGGGTCATCAATTAAACATGCATAATACATGAGACCTGAATATGGACACAAAAATTGAACAATTGCTCACAAAAATTTTGAACTGCTGAATATTATCTTACTGAAATTAATTTTGTGGGGAATAGAAGGCTGCACAGTTTATTCAGTCGGTATAATATAGACATTACTACTAGTTAGTTTAACAAAAAAATTCCCCAAATATAAACAAAATACAGTTTTCATAGCTATTGTATTAACTTGAGGTTGTTGACCGAGCAGAACATAGTGTGAGTCGATAGGCTTCATTGTGTGGGAAAATTCCCATAAAGTTTCACTTCTTCATAGTCATGTTTGACCACTTCAGATGTAGTCTCATAAGCTGGACATTGTGTGCAATTGAAGGCACTGGGAGGATCTGCCATTTCTTCATACATGACTCTTGACGAGGAACTGGTGCTATTCATAGCAGTTGGATCTAATTGAAACTCTTGATTTTGTCTTTTTATCTCTAAGCTGCTAAAAAACAAGTTATAATAATTATTCAGTCATGTGGATCACATAGTAACTTACCTAGTACCTTTATTTGATTTGTATTGCTTATGAAGTAGGAAAATTGTAGTTCCACATAACACTATTGCAATTACCATGGGAACAGCAATTCCAATACCTACACCTAATGTTGATGGTTAAGACCCTTCATTAATCTGAACACCATAACCCAATATGTATAGCTATGTCCAGTGTCAATGACTCAATGGGACACAGCAAGAAACCTAAGAATTTCATTTGGATACTTGAGGTGCTTGGATAACAATTAACTGTGGTTTAGATTAGTGAGGTTGTACTGCATAACAGATGCTAGATGCTTACCACATGCATGCAGGCATTTTATTAGTCATAAGGGGGGGGGGGGAATGAGGGGCTTGCAAAAGGAAGAGTTAGCTACCAGTAATCGATCCAGTTTTTTTAATTTTGATAATAACTATAGCCATAACCAGCAATCATAGGCTCTGAAAGCCCAAAATATCAAAAGCTGAACTTGAAGTTTGATAAGCATTGTTATTCAACTGTGGATCATTATAGATAATTTGGGAAATTGAAAGCAATAAACAGTTTAAATGTTTTTGCTGCCATGTGCATAATAATCATTCATGCAGAGGGCCATCATGGTTAGCTGGTTATTTCTACCTCATATAGCTTTATACCTAATGATAAGTGATTCTGTGCCACATCCATTCTAGATGGTGGAGAAGAGGAAGAAACCTCTACTAAATCAAAATAATTATTTTCACCTAGTTATAATCTCTCTATTATTATAACTGACTTTGGTCAGTTCCTTGGATATTCACTATAAACTCATTTGAATACGATGGAAACTCATCCAATATAGTCTCGTTTAATATTGCAAATATTGTTGCAAGATAGGTCCCACTCCTGTTTACGCTGATGGTGGTAGAATTACTGCGATCAAAAGTCTCACCCACCTCCACTCTATGAACACTCTCGACATTTGCTGGGTCATTGAACTGAAGAATTACCTGGAAACCACTTGCCATCGAAATACTTGTGTATTCACATGATGCTAAAATATTTCCATTGCTATGAATCACACCACAGTTTTTAAGATGAGGAGATCTAAGGATGAAAACTGACCCTGTGCATTTTAAATGTGAATAATATCAAGCGTGGATGGAAAGATGTTTCATATACCTGTGTGGATGATATTGATCTTCTGAATATAGGCTGGATAACCAACACCAGGTAGTAATCTTCCATTACTTTCCACGTCATAAAACAGAATATCGTACTTTCCAGATCTCAGCATTGAAATAAGCAGTTCTTCATTTCTTTGAATGAAGATGAATACAGACAAGTCAAAATTCACATGCCTATCACGAACAGAGATCAAGATACATAGTGCTCCTTTGGCTTTAGTGTTCTCAACATAATGTATATTGATAGTAGAATTTTCCATATTAGTACATTGAACATCATGTGTACCTGCAATGAAGTGTTTTTTTTTTTCCCACAGAATGAACAACGTGACTCCAAACAAACATCATATTAACCTACTTAGCATCACGTTTATAGTGTTTGATCCAGCACTACTGCTGACGTTAAGTGTTATATTGTAGTGACGATTCAGTTTCAGGCTGGGACTTGTGATCTCAATGATACTGTGATCACTATCATTGACAGTGACTATCATATCTTGTACAGTGATTACTTCATCATCATAGTTCAAAACAGAAATGTCCATGACATTCAGTTTACAAACCACAGCAGACTGCATAGATGATAATTATGTGCATAATACTAAGGCAATATGCAACATTTGACAGCAAGTGAGTGAGCAAGCAAGTAAAGTATTCCTATACCTAGCTCTTATGACTAGAAAATGATCAAGCACAATATGCTGAAGGACACATACATACGCATGCACCTGGGGGATTTTGGAGTGTAGACCTATGAAATTTGATGAGACCTGAGAGTCAGCTTGCTTGCTGAATTATGCAGGGATAACAATTGCAGGATAATTTTTTGATAGTATAGAAAATGGGTCATTTGTATCATCTCAAATTTATACCATAACCTGTTTGGTACTTACCATCATTATATAGAATGAAAATGATCCATTTATCAGGTAGGCATCTTGACTCAGGACAGAAGGAACTGCATTACAGAGAAGATATTATGTTGTAGGCAGGCAAGCAACATAAGATATCTCATGATTGTCTATTCAAGTGATATAAATGTTGTCTACCCTCAATATCGATGCTCCAGTTGTCAAGTATTTTAAAAAAGACACTTACCATAAATAAGGTAATGCTGAGTTATGCTAGATTCACTTCCATTGCCAACTATGTTAACTGGTGTGATTGTGAATTTGAAGACATCACATACTCTTCTTTCAGGTGACAGTGAAGTTGTGTAGTTGTATTGTGTGACAGTGATCCCTCCTTGTGAGTGTATCACTTGTAAAGAAGTAGAGTTAATCACATCCACTCTGTAGGTGACATCAATACCAATTATGTCCAAAAAGAAGGGAGCTTCCCAGGTGAGGGAGATGGTTGAACCAATTACTGTGGCAATCAGATTACCAACAGCAGAGAGCCTTCCTGCATTTATTTATATGAATCAATATGAAAAGTGATGCTATTGATCAACCTTGTAACAGCAGTGTAATAGTATTTGAGGTGGAGCTATTCCCAGAACTGTAGTTGGCTCTGCACTGGATGGTGGTCTCGTTGTACTCAGCAGGAATATTTCTAAAGACTAAATTCCCTTCTTCTCTTGCCCGACTGAACTCAACTACTACATCATCCCCGAGGTTGAGGTCCTCCACTCTTGTCCCATTCACCAACCACTGCACACCCACAATAACACCACCACGAGCACATGAATAAGCAGCTCTACCACCAGGATAAGACACTCTGTCACCAGTAAGGGTGAGCCTAGTTGTTCCTGTAAATTTATCTTTTGTTATAGCCAAGCTGAAATAATTATGCTATCTGAGGAATCAATAAAGGACCTCCCAAAATAACTATGCATGGTAGTTGCATAGCTAGTAAATTTTAATTGTGCTTCAACTAGCTATAGCCAAAATAATTTCATTTGTCTGTGTATCTATGCATTCATACTCATTGAAAGGGTGTAAATGCTCATCATGGCTTTATTAATGTGTACCTGAACTTCCTACGGCCAATGGTAAAACTTGTGTAGAAGTATAAATATATGGCATTTGTAGGTACATCAGCAATAGCAGTCCTGCTCTTGAGAGCTGAGTTTAGTAAAAGAAGGCACATGAAAACAAAACAAAACACATAGCTACTAGCTACACAACCTTTATCAATGTAGATTCTTGTCTCTGTGCAAGCATATCCTTTTCGATCACAAGAAGAGTAGACATTGATGGTTGCCTTTCCTTCCTATATACCATGTACGTACCAGCCCGCGCGCGCATGGTACAGGCTTACTGCACATGCGCTACGCATGCCCATGCATCTTAAGTTATTGTTACTAAATGAACTGAATTTTGCTATTAGCACCTCTAGATTTTCAAAGTATTATTAATGCACATGTTAGATGATATCACTCCTCCCTCCTCTTCTTCTCTCCCCAAAAAGAACTGAGAATAATAGGTACCAATTTTTGGAAATGATGCAATGTGATATCATGTAAATCTAGAGATCTAGATCTAGTCCATGGTCTAATTAACACGCTCTTAGTTAGTATGGCTGAGCCAAGTACTAGCAGTGACCGGCATCCATATCAAGATACAGATAGGTCTAGATCTACTGCTGACCTGAGTATATTACAGTACAACTACAGGAAAGAATTTTGATAATTTGAGAATAATTTGAGAATAGGTAGCTATATACATCTCACTAAAGAATAATGGGCACAGTTTTTGAGCATACAAGAATAGAATAATAGGCAAATTTTGAGCATAATTTACAAAGGCTTAAACGAGTAGTTACTGTTAATAAAAAAATAATTATTGTTATTAAGAATGTAATAGCTAGCTATAATGCAATATGCACAATGCAATATTCTTTATAGTTTAGTTTCAGTAGCAGTTTTTCACCATCACTAACATCATTGCTGGGAGAAAAACCTGTGATGAATCTAGAAAAAAGATAGCTGTAGCTCTATAGCAATAGCTAATGAGTAAAATTATAAGCCATTCACACGTTCATAAGGAACTCCACCTACAATTGTACTCAGATTTGCTAAGTATAGCTATAGTGTCCCTTTCACAGTAAAGTAGGGGTGTGGCGTGTACAATGGTGGTCGTGAAGTAGCTAGCTACAAAAATTTCTGGATCAAGGCAATTGCTGGCCCAGTATACAGATAACAGATTATACAGGCACGATATTAACACTAATAATTCACTCTCACAAAAAATTTCCTATACTATTGATTTCAGCCAAAGAATACCAATCATTTGGTAGGCATTATTTGGAGGAGTATCATAAAAACATTGGAAATTAATTAAGAAGCTAAAGGGAGCCTACTAATCCATCCCACAATGTCTTACTAAAACTCCACAAATCAAAAAGGGTCACAGCTAGACATTCACAAATAGCTACCAATTAACATCAGGCCTGACTCATTGATAGATATTGTGTATATATACAGTCAGACAAAGAGTGAGGGTTCTCCAGTAATCTGATTTCATAAGCATAGGAAGCTCTTTTAAAGTGGGGCAGCCATTGCATAAGCAAATAGGTTTATTGAAGTGACGACCATTACCAACTTATAGCCCACCAGCATTGGATGACAAAAAATGACAGCATTTTCTTACATTCTTCCACTTCCTTATCTTCACCATCATAATAATCACCAAAAAGATAACCACAAAGATCACCAAAACTATTAACATAATCAGAATAGTGAATGATTTGCTTTCACTACCAATGAGTGTAAAGTATGCAAGGTAAAATCATTATATAACATACATAATAATATTGATAATGGTATCGCCCATTCTATGACACTCTTCTTCTCTCGAGGTGGCGTTGGAGTAGATGTTGAAGTAGATGGGGTAGACACTGCACTTCCTTATATCATATCACAACAATTATTACAGCTAAATAATTAGCATCATTAATGCTGACCTTGATCAGCTTTTACTTCCAACTGTTTCAAAAATGAGGGGCCTTGATCCATCACTCCATTTATTATTGCAAATAATACTACACAATAGGTCCCACTCCTTTTCACATTGATGGAGACTGAAGTGCTGTGATTAAGGGTCTGACCCACCATCAGTTCATAAACACTCTCCATATTTTCTGGGTCACTAAACTGGAGACTTATCTGAAAACCACTTGCTGTTGAATTTTGTGGGTATTCACATGATGCTGTAATGGATCCATTGCTATGTGTTACATTACAGTTCTCAAGCTCAGATGATCTAGGGGATGGTGTGGACCCTGTATTATTAAGATATAAATAAAACATGCACAGAGAGAGAGAGAGAGAGAGAGAGAGAGAGAGAGAGAGAGAGAGAGAGAGAGAGAGAGAGAGAGAGAGAGAGAGAGAGAGAGAGAGAGAGAGAGAGAGAGAGACCTTGGTCCATTCTACTTTCAGCAGTGTCAATATAAGCAGGATAGCCAGGTTCGAGTATTCCAGTACTTTCCACGTCATATGATAGAACAACATATCTTCCACGACTAAGGTAAGGTAGTTCTAGTGTTCGATTTCTCACATCAAGAACAATATACACAGAGCTATTAAAGTCCATGCGTCTATTGCGAAAGAATAGCAGAGCACACAGTACACCTTTGGCTGTCGTATTTTTGACATAAGTTATGTTGATAGAAGTATCATCCATTTCAGTACGTTGGACATCATGGGTGCCTATAAGAAATTGTTACACTTGTATAGCTACTGTATTTGCTAATTACCACAGCTTCCACTTCACATTCAAATAATTCATGTCAGCAATAAATTATTAATCCCGCTCTGGCCTCATTGTCTTTATTATAGCTTCATTACTTACACATAAAATACCGTATAGCCGGAAATATTGGAGCAAATTAAATTTGGCAGATTGCTCTCATTTAGGAAAAATTAAAACATGGCAGATTTAATATTGGCAGAATGCGCATGCTTATTGGCGCACGTGTGAGCTTGCTTATGCGCATGCATGCTATATCAAGCATGCACATGTAAGTGCGCTCTTATAATTGATCGATGCTGTCTGAATTCTCTGTTGAAAGCTGTGTTAGGGGACATCATATCTACAAAAGTATCTGGACACAACTCTAGGACGATCCAGTTTTTGCTTCACTGTGCCATCTAGCTAGCTAGCTCAGCTCCTAGATTGATCGACCTCGTATTATTTTCAGATTCGTAATGTTGACAACCTTTACCATACTTATGTAAAAAGACTTTACTCACCTCGTTTATCTGGCATCTCTATCTGGAACCTCATATCCGGATTAGGAAATAGTGATTAATACATGCACTACAAGCATGTAATGGATTTCTGAGAGTGCTTTGCACAGGCACATAATTAGCAATTGCATAACAACAAGCTACACTGTTCTAAGCTGTTAGTACTAGCTTTTTAAAAATTCCAAACAGCCAACATAGCCTTAACACTACTATTTCACTTATCTGGACTAATTCACTTATCCGACAGCCTGGAAAAAATGCTTGGACAAAGGTGTCCGGATAACCGAGGTTTGACTGTATTGCGGAATTAATTTTGGCAATTGAGTCAAGGCAAACTGCCGAATCAATATTTCCAGCCATATGGTATTTTCCTGTGCCCATAGGGACAATAAAAATACGGTAAATGACAACAACGAAAACAAGCTGTTTTCCTGCTACTCACTCAAAATCCGGTGAATAGTCCTTGATCGACCACTGGCACTAACCATAATTGTTACATTGTAGAGTCGATTAAGTGTCAGGTTACCAGTCACTTCAACAATACTTCCATCAACAATTGCATTTATGCCACTTGTTTCCACAATCTCATTATAATATATTGTAGAAATCTCCAAGATGGTGACATCACAGACAACATCAGACTGTAAAAATAAGCGTTTCATAATTTATAGTACTTGGGAGCTCAAACTAGACCAGCTGTTTTCATAGAGAAGGGGAAGATGAATCTTGAGGATGAAAATCAATATCTAATAGCTAATCTACCATATTTTTAAATTAAGTGTTATTAGGTGCATGCGCTTATATCTCCACAGGAAGTAAACCACCACTTAACAGCGAGTATGCGCCTAACAGCAAGATGGATAATTTAATTCCAGGTGAGCATTAATTAGAGTATACTGCATACTGGCAGTAAGTGGCAGCTCTGTTCAGAAATAGACACTTTTAAGCAAGGTAAGCTTATAGCAAGGAGTTGCTAAACCAGTAAGAAAACAAAAATACACTAAAATTAGTAAAGAAGCAGCTTATAAGCAAGCAGTGTTTAACAAAGGGTAGTTAGAGTAGCAAAAGTGAATTATGTGCTTATGTGAGATGCACCTAATAACACATGAGTACAGTATTAGCGATCAACTCTACTTTTTACCATCATTATACGAAATGAGAATGGTCCTTTTTCCATCTGGAATGCATCATGGCTTAACACAGTAGGAACTGCAAAAGATACGTAATTAAGATATCAGGGTTTCTTTTTTTAGGCGGGGGGGGGGGGGGGGGGGGGGAACTGGGTTTGCAATTTATAGGGACTATCTTGCTAAATCATTGATTTGTGTATATAATTAGTAAATGCATTCTTTGAGTATGTACGTACGACAATTAACTGAAACGAAATTCATTATTCTTTCTATTCCATACACTTTGTTGGTGATTCTGATTCTGATATTAAGTTTTATAAATGTGAAAAGGTACAGGAATAGAAGACAGATATTAGCTAAAATAGTTAGAGAGATCTAGGGGGGTATTTGCTCCTTTAATGGATGTTTATTCAATCTGAACACCAAACAATAAACCAGCCTAAAGACAGTCTTTTGGAGTACAAGTACTGCAGTAGCAAATGGTAAGGGTAAAAATAATAAAAGGAGAAAGGAATCTCACTCAGTAAACTTTCAGGTTATTGGCTGTATACTACACGCATGATACCAGGCTCTCTGGGGATGAGGCTAGGATATCACATGACATGCAGTACTCCATCCCCCTATACTCACCATGATTCAAGTAACCCTGAGATATGCTAGATTCATTTCCATTGCCAACTACGTTAACTGGTGTGATTATGAATTTGAAGATATCACATGCTCTTCTTTCAGGTGACAGTGAAGTTGTGTAGTTGTACTGTGTGATATTGATCCCTCCTTGCGAGTGTATCACTTGTGAGGAAGTGGAGTTGATCACATCCACTCTGTAGGTGACATCATCACCAATAATATCAAAAAAGAAGGGAGCTTCCCAGGTGAGGGAGATGGTTGAACCAAGTACAATGGCACTCGGGTTACCAACAACAGAGAGCATTCCTGTATATAATAGCTAGTTGTATGATAATACGGAATACATTGTTGATCAACCTTGTAATAGCAGTGTAATAGTATTTGAGGTGGAGTTAGTCCCAGAACTGTAGTTAACTCTGCACTGAATGGTGGTCTCATTGTACTCAGCAGGAATATTTCCAAAGACTAAATTCCCTTCTTCTCTTGCCCGACTGAACTCAACTACTACACCATCCCCGAGGTTGAGGTCCTCCACTCTTGTCCCATTCACCAACCACTGCACACCCACAATAGTACCACCACGAGCACATGAATAAGCAGCTCTACCACCAGGATAAGACACTCTGTCACCAGTAAGGGTGAGCCTAGCACTTCCTATAAAAATTATAATTGTGTACCCATTAATTTTTTTCTTTTGAAGGACTGTAATCAAAATATCATCACAGGCCTTGTCAATTTCTTCATTGTCACTTTGTGCCCTTGTCTGAATCTGAAATACCGTAGATGGATTGGTGACTACAGGGCACAGTACTATACTAACTTAATTATCGGAAGCCATTTTTATTTTGATAATGTGCATACACATGTAATTAATATATTTCCATGTGGTTGTACTAGCTATACTATTGATTTCTTCACAAATACTTAGCTAGCTTAACTTAGGGATTCTAGATTGTCTCCTTTTACATCATCTCTTTCAAGAATCGACAAATAGCTAGAACTGCTAGAATTTGGAGTGGATTTATCCAGAAATACTTAATTGCTATAGCTTGAGTGCTTCGCGAAATATGGTTGTCTAAAAAGAACAAGCTTGAGAAGAGGAATAATCTAGCAACTTACCTGCTGCTGTATTTCTGAAGTTAAGCAAGATAATCATTCACAGTAGCTGTTATAATAAGTCCTAGTGGGAAATATATATCTCGACTATTTAAAGTTGGCGATCTTTGCCTAATCTCATGCAATAAACTCACAATATAGTTGACCATAATACAATGGAACCTCCGAATAATGGACACTCCAAATAAAGGACACCCCTCTGTACACTTACGTATTTTGCGTAGGTGAATAAAAGGAGTGGTACTGTGCTACATCTTTCATACAGCACTATTTTTAAATAGTGCTGTATGAAACTCATACAGTTCAGCTCATACAGCACAGTGCTTACAATGTGCACTTAATTGCACAAAGCACAACTGATCCAGCTGTGCACCAATTAGAACACGTTAGAACAATTACAAAACAAACTGAAAGACTCAGTTTTACAGCATGCGTTGGGTTGTGTGGTTTCCAAACAATGTGATTATTGACCAAAAAATCTAGTCAAGACTCAATGAATATTATTAAAATTGAAGACAAAAAAAAAGTCAAAAATTGATGAGGAGAAAGTTACATTGCCTGTATCTCCTATAATAATCCAACTGTACCATGAACATTAACTTGATTGACTCTACCAATTAATTTATTATTTTTATTTATTTATTTATTTATTATTATTATTATTTTTTTTTTTGGGGGGGGGGGGGGGATTGTCAATTGTACTCATCAAATTGTATACTCTTGATTTGTTCCTCATAGATATAGTCCTTTATGAATCCACCCAACAATAAATTACTGAAGGTCAAGCTGTATGTGTAATATAGCACTCACAATATAGCACTCAGCTTCGCCTCATGCTATATTGGCCTCTTGACCACACTTTTCGTGCTATATTATACATACAACGCTCCCTCCAGTGCTATAACTACTTGTCCATTATTCAGAGGTTCTGTTCCACTGTACCACTAGTTCGCAGGCTGATGACTATACTGATATAAAACTTTGAATCTATTGAAGAGCCTGGGTACAAAGCTATACCCATAACCTACCACTAGGCTATCTAGAGTTTATGGTTTAATATGTGCAAGCATGCATCTTTGTCATTCACCACAAAAAAGAAGGCTTTCAGAATTAGTAACTCTGACTATTAAATTTCATTTTTGATATCTCTAAGGAAAAAAATGTGTAGCTAATCATATGCAAAGCCACTCCCACTCCATGTAGTCAGAATCCATGCAAGAAATCAACATAAGTGCAAGCAGTGCTCTCCCCTGTAATTAAGAGCCTGGGTATGGGCCATGTGATACCATGTCTCAGAGATAGTATGTGGCAGTGCAAAAACAGGCAATTATGTACCTGAACTTGCAGTGGCTAGTGTTGTATTTGAAAGGCAGGAAATGAAGAAAAACAGCAATATGTTTGTTCTTGAGAGCTATAAAACACGAGACATGAGTAAAGCTTTGTTGTTAGCTATATAATGTTTCATATATACCTTCAAACACGGTGCTGGATACTTAAAGTCCATTCTCAGTATGCCCATCACTAGAGTTGTCATCATCATTAGTATCTTGAAGTTGCCTCCATCTCTCTTTATAGAATAACAATTTATGACATTAGTATGTTACACAGCTAGTTTGGACAATTCATTTCAACTCAGCAAGCTACATACCTCTGATTTTTCTGAATTGTGCATTTCAACTGCTTCAGAATCTCCTTGTTCAACACCACTTGCACTCTGAGAGGAGCCACCAACATACTTAAGAGGGCAAACTTAAGTGATCACTATCCTCGAATAAACTAGCTAGCCACTTACTTCTTTTTCTGAATTGTGATCCATTTCATCTGCTTCTCCCTGTTCAACACCACTTGAGGGACCCTCTACATACTTAGAGGGAAAACTTAGTGGATCTATCCTCGAATAAAATAGCTAGCCACTTACTTCTTTTTCTGGATTGTGGTCAACTTGCACATCATCTGCTTCTCCCAGTTCAACACCACTTGCACTCTGAGAGGGATCCTCTACATACTTAAGAGGGCAAAACTTATTAAGTGGATCAAATAAACTAGCTTGCTACCTACTTCATTTTCTAAATTGAGCACTTCATCTGCTTCTCCCTGTTCAACATTGCTTGCACCCTGAGAGGGATCCTCTACATACTGAAGAGGACAAAACTTATGTGGATCACCATCCTCAAAATAGCTTAGCTACTACCTACTTCTGGATTGTGGTCAATTTGCACTTCAATATGTGTTTTTCCACTTATGATAACGCTTGCAATTGGAGGGCCACCTACATACTTTGGAGGACATAATAATGTAGCTAAATCTATGATTGTGGAGAAGTATTTACATACTTTGGGCTGAATGTACACTGGATGTTCATGACAATAATCCATTGTGAGGCAAGCAAGGATATCAGCAATAATTACTTTTGAGCCACAAAGGATATCAGAGTCATCTTTACAACTGTAAGTGTTATCTCTCCCATCAACATCCTTGATGTATGAAAATACATAAGAAAATGAGCACTTTAATTTTCGAGGAGCACAAAATTTTTTTGCGGTTTCATGGGTTTTATGAGTAGCACAAAGTTAAGCTCCGTGAAAAGTTGAATATTTTACCCAAGTCCATCTGGCCACGTGTGCATGCCACATGATGTCACTGTATTGCTTGATTGTTCTGCTATTTCTAGAACTGAAATCTCAGGTACATATCTAACTACTACTGTCATCTTTCATAACTGCTGCTACATCGAAAGGAAGATTTGAAAGTTACTTCTCTCACGCAAGGCCATTTGATGGTTGGGCTCCACTCCATTTGCATAAGTTTCAGCTGTTGAAAGCAACATTAACAGTAGCAGCTAGCTAGATTTCTCTCCAGCAACTGTACAGCTGAACTGGTATGGTTATTAGCGAACGCATGTGCACTCTCTTACATCCGATGCAACCATGAAAGCTATATTTCTGCAAAGTTCTTCGTACGAAAGTTGAGCTCCTTGAAATAAAATGGTAAAACAATGTAGATAATTATATAGTTGCAATAATATTATAGTGATGAGAAAAATAGTTAGCAAGGTATTATTAACATAGTTCAAATACTCTAAATATTATATTTGGAGTCAGGAAGATTGTAAAACATAGCTATGTACCTCAGTCTGTAGCTGTAAAGTTGAATTCATTTGCTGGTTGATCATATTATTTGGCTCAAGGTCTGATGCAGTGCTGTCAGTCACTTTAGTACAGTGGGGCTATGGAAAGTTAATGTCAGGGTTGATCTAGATTCACCCCTGATTATAACAGAGTATTGAGTTCAGCTGCTGCTTCCAGCAATGGGATGCAATGGCTTGAGGATACTGTATATACAAAGATATTACCTTGAGGCAGGAATGCAACAACTGTACAGTAGAATCTTCTGTTGAGCTAACATCAGGAGGCTATAGAAGAAAGAAAGAAAGAAAAGAAAATACATAGCTATACATGTAAAATAAAAAATGAAATCCACAATTTAGATTCAAATGATGTATTTCAGAATTGTCCATATTTATACACTATAAAATTATTCATTTTGGTAGACTCCAAAAGTAGTACTGTTTTGAAGGTGTGCATGCTACCTATAGTTCTACAGGATATAAGTTTGAAGCCATTGAAGAGCACTCAATTGACTATCAAACCATACCCACTAAAATTCCATGAATAGAAATTCTCAACCATACAGTGTATTCTACCCCAACTAGGTTGGCAATAAGCTTGCAGGTCACATTCTGCACTTGCATATTCCACAAATACAGCCTTACTTGGTGAAATCTGTCTATTTCCTTTTTGACATGTACAAGAGAATATAGACTTGGTCTATTGTCTTGTATATCCATTGTACATCTATTGTCTTGTACATCCAAATCATTCAGTATGAAGTGAGATTCATTATCTGCTGAAGAGGGTCTGTCAGTTGACAAGTTATTCAGTCCATCAATTGCTTCCTCTGAGGCATTATCTATTAGGTTAATCATAATATTATCATAATTATACTTCAAGTTCAGGATAGCAATTTATGCATAAAAGTGGGGTACGTGAGACTATCCATCATGCAAATAATATCATTTCCCCAAAACTAAATAACCAGTTATACAGTTCATGAATTCAGGTGCTTCATTCCCAAATTATTCTGCCGTATGACTGATGGGAGGAGTCAGGAGTAGGTGAGTTCCCTGGCAAAGGTGAGAGGCTGAGCTATATACATAAAGCTTAGCAAGCATGTATGTCATAATTATGACGAAGAGCGAACTAGGAGCATGTACTGTGAGGCAAAGTTACACTAACACTGAATGAAAGCACAAAAGTGCCTTGGTTGTTATAAGCTAGGATTAAGAGTGTTAGTAGCTTATGTATTGTGGCTATAGATTATAGAATTTTGATACCATAAAGTATAGAAAGATCAAGAGCATTGCATGCACATTATGTAATGGTTTACTTTTTAAATATAGTAACAGAGGGACAGACACAACTAACTATCGTAATCCTTGCTGTGCATGCACACAAAAATAATGATAAGGGGAAAAGCATTTCGTGAAATGAAAAAAGATGTAGGGATGACCACTGCTCAAAAAAGTAAGGAAACAAGAAGGATGGAAATGGAATCAATCTTTGTTCTGTATATCCAGCCAACAATCCCTACATATATGTCGGGTAGCTTCAGATTATAGTGTAGTAATGTACGTATATGTAGGGACTGTTGGCTGGATATACAGAACAAAGATTGATCCCATTTCCATCCTTCTTGTTTCCTTACTTTTTTGAGCAGTGGTCATCCCTACATCTTTTTTTTTTTTTCACGAAATGCTTTTTCCCTTACTTGTTCCTGGTCTTTTTTCCCCTCTCTTTTATGGTTTTAGCTATGTATAGAGTTCATTCTTTGTATGTGTATGCAGGGACAGATGAAAGAAGAATAGTTCTCCAATAGCATATCAGCCCAATGATTATCGAGTCAAACGGTGTTGTGTTATTGTTGGAGGTCGAAGATGCTGAAATAGAGTCTACCGGTAGATGGATTGGTGAATCTAAAATCCCCGAGTCGATAGTGTAGTGAGTCCATTATCTAGGCTAGCTAGCTAGAGTAATATTATAATTTCGAATAATTGGATATCAAATACATGCGCATGCGTATTATAGAAAAGATGGCTTCCTAATTGAATTAGTCGAGTGCTGTGCTCCGTAGTATCTCCTTTTTCATTGACTCTTTCGAGGATCAACGAGTAGAAAAGATCATAGTTGGTAGAATTTGGAGTGGATTTATCCAGAAATCATAGCTGTAGCTTGAGTGGTTCGAGAGATATGGTTGTCTACAGGGGTGGCTGAGGACCCCAAAAAGTGGGGGGGCTCAAAATTGTGCATCGATGACTACTCCCGATGAGCTGTAATAATATTCATATAAAAGTGGGGGGGGGGGGGGGGCTCTAGCCCCTCTCGCCCCCACCCTCAGCCACCACTGGTCTAAGAAGAAGAAGAAGAATAATAATAAGAATCTAGCGATTTACCTGCTTGCCGTATTTCAGCTCCGTGGTCCTGAAACTTGGTCTGCACATTGTAGTAGGCTGGATAATCATTCACAGTAGCTTTTGTTAGGTCTAAGTGGGGGAACTAGAATTTCACTTTTGTATTAGTCTATAGGCGGCGCACGCGGCCGTCCGAGTCATCCCTACGTACATAATTATGTACATAAGCCGTGTTTACACGCGCGCCCAACCCGGGTTGACGGATTCCAATCCACCTAATTGATATGGGTTGGGCTACCCGGATTGGAATCCAGGTTGGCACCGTTCACACGTGAAGTGAATCTGGGTCGAATCCGGGTTAGAACTCCCGTGTAAACGGGGTTTTAGAGAGTGCTAACCAGATAATTTACCTCATGATGTTATAAATAATTGAGCAAACAAAAATTGCAGCAGCTAATAGTGGGTTGGTGTAACTTCATTGGGCCAAAAGTCTATATTATCGCGTATAGTTTCAGTATACCAAACATTTCAGTTTAACGAATACTCCCTGGTCCCGAAGTGGTCGTTATACTGTACTTGATTCCAACCAAACTAGATTTATTGTTTCTTATCATGAAATTCATCATGTCGACAGCCAAATTAATACATACCAAGTAGGAAAAAAAATGTAGCTAAGCTTCATTCTTCCCATCTCAGTAATTAGCTATCTTTATCATAACAAGTTCGTCTTTTAAAAAGACTAGGAATGCCTTGGCACTTAAGTGCAACCTCTATTTAATTTTAATTTTAAATGCTTTATAGTGAATAAGACGTTACAGTGGTATATAAGAGATAATAAAGATACACTGAGGATCACTGGCTTGAAACCAGAGTCCTACAAGGATGATTAGCTGAACACTCATGGGCATAATTAATGAAAAGTGTGGGGGGTTGTGGGGTCAAATGTTTCTACAAAATGTTGCCAAATATTTCTCTCAGCTTCTTTTCTGTGGAGAGTTCCAAATAAAGCACACTGAGCAACATGGCTTAGTAGTAAGATTAGTATTTACACACTATTCTTGCTGTTCAACTGTCGTTTAATGGTTATTCTCAGCATAGCTTGATTGAAGTATGTGTACTGGATTCTCTCATTGTTTGGAAGCCTCAAAGTCTTAGTTCTGAGATTCTCCTTCACCATGGCTCTCTCTTTGACACTTCAAACGAAGCACTAGTTTGTGTACCTTGCAATCTCTGTTGTTTTTGTTCACTGCTGTCTTTTAGTCAGTTCTCTGCATGTGATAATTGGCTTGATTTGTTGGCAAAGGCGGCCAAGAATCATCAGTACTAGAGTTATCGCGTAGTAACTGCGAGCCTGAGCTGAGCCTGTCTGTTTGTCCTTTAGTACTTTGTCTAGCTAGCCTAGCCAGAGCTAAATTAATGCACGTGCTCGATACGCATCACCGTGCATCATTGCGCGTGCGCGTGAAACGTACCACCATCGCCGATCATAGTCGCTTCCAGCACTGCGCCTCGGCACTTCGGTGCCGAGGCAAAAATCTCTCTCAGCAAACACACATACTAATAATTATAGGTGATCCTTACCCACCATCAAGTAAATCACTAAAGCTAGTCAGCCATGAAAACCACCCCCTGCATGGCATGGTCATATCATTTTCTACTTGTTCTACTTGTAATAATAAGCTTGCTAGCTCTGCATGCTGATCATGGCAGTGGGTAGATAAGAAATAATAGCTAAATCTACTTTGCTTGCCTAAATATTTTGCTCAGATGTTCAAGCTGGATTGTCATGAGTCAATCCTTATGGTATACCATGATGGATTACATGTGAATCCTACAAAAAAGTTTCACATACTTACCAGCACTTTTGAGACCAAGCACGATGCCAGTAGAAGTCATGTCCTAATAGTAGAAATCAAACAAGTATCAAGAAGACCCACCCCCCTTTACATTCGAGTTATCAATAATAAGGAAAGACAGCCATGCCATTTTCCCCAACAATATAACAAAATCTATTGTGCATAGCCAATTGGTGGCTCATTTTGAGTAGTTAGTAGTCATCAAGCTGCTGCTGGATAAGAGTTATAAATCGCTACACTCACAGTATAGACTAGGCAATCCTGTGCATTGATCTGTAGGCTACATATAAAGTGGAGCAAGCAATTTTTAAAGGTGTAGCTACATAGCTATAGGTGCGTTTGTAATAAGCAATTTTTAGGTGGCACGGCTGGTCGGTGTGCTTCAGGAAAATGTCATTGACATGCACCGATGATCGTGCACTATCTAGACTATGATAGCTACGACTAGCTATTAGCTTAGCGTGGTCTACTAGCTATGTTTCACTTGCCAAAGCTGTGCGTAGATCCATAGACTATATAGGTTCCTACATGGACTGGAAACGCCTATTAAATTAATATTAACAAGCACTTCCGGTCGTGTGATATCCGTGTTGCGCCTATTGCGCTGCAGCTGTATCTCCATGAACAGGAAAGATCACTTTAGTGGTTAACGTACAAGCTTGTAAGTGGCTATGAAGAGGCTGAACTCTGCCAGGGAGACTATACTACAAGATGCCAAGACCCTGGGATTATTGTCAGAGCAAAACTCGAGTTAAAGTGTGCTCTAGCAGTTAAAATTGCATATAAATACTTTGTGTAATTTTATCTCCTGAAGTAGTTCTATCATCCATAGTTAATGTGGTTGAGGACTTGAAGTACATGTTAGTAAATTGTTTTAAAAGATACATATCAACTTTCTACTACATTGTTACTAACTACTACACCTTTCTTTGTCAAATAGTATACCTGCTTTGCGTAATTTTCTAGGATCAAGTTTAACCTATCCAGCTCACCGGATATTGTATTCTGGGCCGGCTGTTTCCATCAATTAATTAACTGTCTAGTGAATTTCTACAACCAAATATGTACCCCAAATGGATAAAAACAATACCATGCAACACTGCAAACTTTATATGAACTGCTTATTACCATAAATATACGGAACACCACAAGGCGGATAATAATTGCAGCGAGCGAGCGAAGCGAGTGAGCTGACTCTCAGGTCATGACTCATTGAAATTTTAAATATATATATATATATCTAGGTCTACACTCCAAAATGCCCCAGGCGTACGTACGTACGTACGTGTCGTGCAATAGTAGCGCCCCTGCGCGTGCATTTATGCGCATGCTCCAGTTGCAATTGCTTGATTGATTTCTACATCGCTTTGTATATAGCATGGTGGATAGTAGGGCTAGGCTTATCTAAGTGGATTGTAGGCACTAGACATATCCAAGTGCTTTGTGGTAAGTACTTAGCTTTCTATGCATGCAGCCGCCTGCCACTTAGCTACATAGCTAACACAACAGCAAAGCAAGCTCAACATTTCTACAGCCTTTTGGGCAGCAGGCACAAGAGGCTTATCTAAGCGGCTTGTAGGCACTAGGCTTATCTAAGTGCTTTGAGGTAAGCATGTATGCAGCTGCCTGCCACCACTTACATGACTCTTAGCAATATCAAGCACTGAAGCCTATCAGCTACTTTAATTGCTCACTGTCAAATGCTGTAGATACTCGACAGCAAATGAAAATCGTTGAAGAATACTTGCTTGCTCGCTCGCTGTCAACTGAATGTTGAACATTGCCCTAGTAATTAATCATTTCCAGTCCATTCTGGAACCTCTAGTAGATCTTACTTCAACAGCAGGGATGTGCAAAAATAAAAATGTACGCAATCACGCATGCTTTATATAGCGATTAGAGCGATCTGATTGGTCAGTCGCATAACGCACGCTTCAGACTATATATAGTAAAAATAAGAGTCCTGCGACTGACCAATCAGATCGCTCCCAGCGGCCGACCTCCGCACTAGCGCGCGCGATAGCTGCTTTTTCGTAATTTGTAGCTCGCACTATTACCAAGGGCGTATACAGTCGCGTAGCCACCGTGCAAATTCTATTGCAGACCGGAAGTGACGTCATGGGCCAAAATGGCCAAATTTTATAAGGCCGAGGTGGTCAGTTTTGTAGTTTCTTAACAGCGTGTAGCGGTGATGGAATGAGAAGTTTCTTACACAATTCTTTTGCTAAATAGAAGTATTTTATCGATTTACCGACTTTTCGATGTAAGACTAGCGCCACGAAGAGAAACAGGCAGTTGACCTTGCTCCTTACCAATTTAGCAAGCTGCCTCGAGCTACGACTTTTGCCGCTAACATCCAGCAGAAGTATTTTGCAGTTTCAAGATTCAACAAGAGGTAAGTTCAGAGTATATTCTAGAGTATTTGGACAAAAAAAAGTTGAGTGCATGTTGCGGAATGATTTGTGCCAAGTGATTAGGAGCATGTGTTCAAATGAAGTTACAACATTCAAATTCTGTGCAGGTGGTCTCCATTTCATCATCCATTATGGGATATCCTAAGAGCAGAATGAGTGTCAATATTGAGCACGAGAAATTTAGTCATGGAACTCACCACTGACAAGATCGCTGTGATCAAATTCATCTTCAAAGTCACTGTCCATCTCATCTCCAGTTCTACATCTGTCTTCAGCACATGGTTCATCTTCAGCACATGGTTCACCTTCAGCACATGGCTCACCTTCGATGAAAGTACCATGCCAAGTAAGCACAGTATAATTATATTAACTTATTATTACCTGTCTCTGTCTCCAAGTTTTGACAGTGAGTACACACGCACCCTGGCCCACATAAATGACCTTCCTTTTTACATTTGCATCTCTTTGTAGTACATCCGGTTTTACAACCACAGCCATGTGTCAAAAAGGCAACCCTGGTTCTTATTTTGACCTTGTTCTCTTCCGACTCCCATTCAACAGTAACAGTTTCACCATCTGTGTTCCATCCAAACCATTGCAGTGGTAGCAAAGACATAGTGTTTTGACATGCCTGCTGCCAGTAATCGGACACCCATAATGCCCTTAACCAGTGCAATTCTAGTGCTTCTATCGAAGGGGGTAGCTGGTCCTCAAAGGAAATCCTTTCCCACACCTTTGATCGTATTTCACAGTACCACTCTGTGTGTTGTTTTTTGGGTGAGTCACCATTGGTGAATAGGTTGAAATGAGCCACAGGTGAGCTCTCCATAAATGCTCCCCTATGCTTCATGTAATATGCTGCCCCAATAGCACGCATGAATGCAAGGAAGCCATCACTTTCGGGGTCTCTGGAAGCTAGAGAGCCTGGAATTCGGGGATTTGTTCCACATGATATAAATTCAGCAAACCTGAAGAAGGTCTTGAAGAAAGCGGTTTTTCCTATCCCAACAAAGAAGGAGATAAAATCACATCCAGTGGCTATGTAAAGCATCTGAATTATTTGTGGACGACTGTCTACAGGAAGTCCATTCAAGAATGGATCAGATGCTAATGCCTCTATGAATCTGTTCATGTGTAGCAATGACATTTCCCTCCCTACTGAACTGAGTTGTACAATGACTTCACTTTCCTTGAGGTCAACTGTTGTCAGACCAATAAGGTAGACATCAGTGTCTGGAGAATAGACCAACTTTTTGCCTCTTGGCATGTAGTTGGTATGTAACCATACTCTTGTGTCAGCCTCTTCTGCATTGCATTGTAGTTCAGGAACAAGGTACTCGATTCCGTCACTAGATGTACACCATACTTTGTCTTCGTCTTCACCTTCCCCTGCTCCTGCTACGTACAATTTTTGACCATCCTTCAGAAGCTCTGGTGCAAGTGCCAGGAAGGAATCACTGGTATACTGCACAAGATTTTTTTTTGCATATTCGGCACTGTATGGTTTCTCTCCACCTCAAAGGAATTCCTGTTTCATCTGTGAAGGTAGTGTGCTCATGTAGTGTTGAATTTGTGGCATCTCTCCTTCCCCTTTCGATGGTCTTTGGGTGTGGTTTTAGCCTCCCCGGATTATCAAAAACAATGTGTATCTGTGATACACCTGCTGTAATATACCATCCCACAAACCTTTTCAATAGAAATTTGGTGTACTGTTTCATATTGGATAGAACTCTCAAGGGGGTAGTTTGAATCATAAACATTCCTTCCATAATAACACAATCTGGAACCCACCTTGGAGTGAATGCATTGAGAAAAACATTGCTATATCTGTTCTTGAAAAAAACAGTAGTATTACTTTTTTGACCTTTGTAAGGCAGTCCGGTTTCGTCAGCGATGGCTCTAGGCAGTTCTATATACTGTTCGTTACTGATTCTTCACTCACACATTCTTGCATTTTGGCTAGCAGAAGTCTCCCTTTCAGGCATTTAGTCACAAGTGCTTTTTCACGTTGCAGCTGGTTAATTAACCTCTTCCCTCCCACTTTTTCTGTAGAAAAAGTCTTAAGAGAGTGTGTGCTGGTTTTAACTTTGACACTGGATATGCGCAAGTAAGTATGCTGCACAAAGGTATCAAAATCATCCTGGCCTATACTTCGGAATGTTAGTAGATCTTGTTGTTGCTGGGGTGAAGCTGTTGTGTTTGTGAAAGGATTCCGCAAGAACTGATTCAGGGTGTCGGTTGGAAGTAGCTTTCCTGAGTCTACACATTTTTTCATAGACCATGCATTTTCACTGAACTTTCTGGCTTTCGGGCAAGTGTGTGTTTCATCAATAGACTCAAGAGTATCAGTTTGATAAAGTTGTGCTTTCAAATTTTTGAGCACTTTTGAGCGGAAGGGAAAATATAGAGCCATGCGGTGTATGAAATCTTTGGTTGGATGAATCACAGCTGATTTACAGTCTCTATTTATTAGCATCTCGTGAGCCTCGTCTAGAGCTACAAGATGCCATGATGTGCTGTTAATGCTGATGACAAAATTTCCATCTGCGAATGATTGTGAAATATCACTTGGCAGAAGAAGGCAATCTGCCAAATGCTGTGGCAGTATTTTCCTGTAAGTTGGCCTATCAAATGCACAAAATAGAGGAGCCATATTTTTCAAAGCAGCTACACGAAGCTTCCAATTGCCAGATCGAACAGCAAAGAAGAGTGAAACATATGCAAAACAATTTTCGAGTATGAATTCACCCCAAAACTGCCAATTTGGATCTTTCTTGCCCATTGACTTGACATAACTTTCAAATTTTTGTAACAACTTACATATTTCATCATCCTTTTGTGTCACGTAGGTAGTTACATCTTCTACTTCCTTCAATGCTTCAAAGAGCTGGCTTACTTCAGTGTTTGTAGATATGAAAGTGCTTGCCATATGAATGTATATTGCTTCCCATGCCCCCATGAAGAACCTGTGAGCATGCTTAAAGTGTGAACACTTGCGCAAAGCTGTCAGAGTTTCTCCTTTGAAACCGCTCGCTGAAGCAAGTTGCTTCAATCCAGCATCGAAGTAAATTTTGGATAGAACTGGTTGATAGTTCATCAAAATATGGAAATCTCCGGGGAAAGGCAGTAGCCATGATAACTCTTCACCATAATCCAATTTTATAGACTGTAGAAGTTTATAGGTCTTGGCATCACCTCCAACAACTAGGTGGTCAAGCGTGTTTCCAATTTCAAATTCTTTGTATAGCCTGTTAATGACATCCAATATTGTTTCCCTTGAGTCGGCAGTTTGATCCAGTACTTCAAGGTAAATGAAGAAGGTTTTGATTGTGGGTATATTTTTTCGAGTAGGTGGTGAAGTGACAAATATTTTTGTTCAGTTGTACCCTCATGAGCTAACCTGTCATTCAGAATAATTATAACCCACAAGTAAATAATAATCTCTTAAGGCGGCGGGTATGCATTTGCTCATGAATAATTCATGAGTTAATGAGGCGAGTAGTTGCACCAACTATGAGATGGTACAGTTGAAAACTACAGTTTCATACTTCCTACTCTACAACTGAGGCCTAATCAGACACTCGAGAACACTACCGTTGCAGAGAAACTCAACCGCTAAGCAGCCATACCTCGATCGATTTTTTGACGTCAATTTTCTAGAACTACAGACTTGTGTTGACTGTCTTTTGTGCTTATTCCAGTTAAGATGCAGGGCTGCACGGAGAGATTTTAGCCAGAAAAGCCAACACTCCAGAATTTTGATCACTTTTAGCCGTCGATCGAACGATCGGTGGGCCATAGCTCTCGCGTACAGTGGCTTCTTTTCAAAATCTCTCTGTCTGGCCCTGCCCACTAGTTCATATAATAAGAAAAAAGTACAAAATACGGTCAGCACATTGCTGTAATTTGAGAAAATTGACATCAAAAATCGATCGAGGTATGGCTGCTTAGCAGTTGAGTTTCTCTGGGACGGTAGTGGTCTCAAGTGTCTGGTCTGCCCTCAGTTGTAGAGTAGGAAGTGCTAGTTAGTATGAAACTGTAGTTTTCAACTGTAGCATCTCATAGTCGGTGCAACTACTCGCCTGAATTATTCATGAGCAAACACATAGCCGCCACCTTAATATGTGTGCAATCATTCAACATCAATTCTATATGGTGCACTCCTGTTGCCTTTAACCTTAGTTGGTGTGCACCTTTTAGAATTGTAGTTATTGTCTAGCTATGAGTAGATTTCTACCTGGGATGTATGCCCTCTAAGGGGGGGGGGGGGGGGGGGGGTCCTGGTGGTATTGGGGACAATAGAAGGTGTATGGTGTATGTAAAACCACCCACTATTTTACCTTAATACTATGTAAAAGAATCCAATTTTTTTCAATTTTTCCACTTCCTTTTCTTCGTCCTCTGTTGGTTTAAATTCTTTTAGTGAATGTCCGATTCTTAAAGGAGAATAATGATTTGTGGACATGTGGTTTAAAGGATGATTTATGTCAAGTTGATTTTCTGAAGGAAGCATTTGTTTTGAGTTACTAGAAGAGCATGAAGACTCATACTCTGTTAATGTTCGAGATCGTCTTGCAACTTTTTTGCATGGTGGGCCACTTGTTGGATTAAGAGGTAGAAGATCTCTTATAGGTACTGTGTTCTGGTCCATGTTGGTATCTGGATTTGTGCAACTGAGTGGTTGAACTATTTGCACTGTTGTGCCATGAAAGCCTCTGTTTTGTCTATTATAGACCATTGCATGCCGTTGGGCAATATCAACATTATCGATTGTAACAATACTTAGCACTCCAGGGTTAAGTTGGTGACAGACTCCAACCTCTTGGATTTTACTGACTTGGTATCGTACATATCTACGGTGTGTATCAACAGAAGCTATTGCCCCAAATTTGTTTAGAATCCTGATGAGCTCATAGGAGCCTCCTTGAGAATCAACTATGTCAGTGAGAAGTACATGTAAAGGGAATGAACAACATGTATTGGTGGCAAAGAACATCACACATGTGCAGTATAGACAGTGCAATTTTCGTTTCAGGCTAATTTTATTTGGTGGTATATTTTTTCTCTTCTCAGTAACAGTTCTGGTCATCGTAACTACCATATTCCAAATTTTAGGGTCGATCATGGAAATTGCATTGTCTACAGTAAATGTAGAGATATCTTGCGGCTCTATTGCATCTTCTCTTAGTACTGTGTTGATATGAGAATGAATGCATTCATTCGTCCACGTATAAACCTTTTCCCTTGTGTTTTCATCTGGGGGGGTAGTGCAAATATCTTGAGTTGCAAGATGTATGAAAGATATCCCCGTCCCCTGAACCAATTTTAGCGTTTTGGTTAGGCATGTGATGAGATCTGTGCCACGTCGATACAATACAATACCCATTGATTTTACTGTACATGAATACATGAGGTGATGGCCAAAAAAGGCAATTAATCTATTGAGTAAACATCTCTTCGGTACTTCTTCCCTTATTTCTGACTCACTTGCATCTTTTGTTGCTTCCTTCATAAATAAATTATAGGTATCGGTCAGCAGTACCGCTAATTTTTTCTTAAGGATAGTGCCAACTGCTGTGATCACACATTTCATGGTATTATCTATCTCTCTCTCTGCCCCCACAGAGTTCACTTGTTGATCAAGATCGTGATCATGGCTAATGACATCTTTATTTTGTATGATTGAAAGGTGAGCATTATAACAGTTGGTGCATATATCGTCTCTTGATGTAATATTCATTTCAATATCACCATGAATAGAAAAATGAACCTTAATGGTTTGGGGATCTGGGCAGTGCCTGCTTGGGCCCTTAATATAATTATTGTCTACATGTGGTGCACTTGTTATGGGTATACATATTAGCATGAAGTAATCTGTGAACTTGCTTGTAGTGTGTATCGCATAAGGGTATAAGTTTGTTGTGGTCATCTGAAGGAATGGTTATGTTGAATAGTGTAGAGATACGCTGTATCGTGAATGAACTAGAATGGATGATGGTATTATTGGTGTTGGTGGCTGTGCATTGTGGAATGATGCAGTGATATATCATTTTGCTCTTCCAACGTGGGACATAATCATCTTTATTTATATTTCTTTTTATATTTCTTTCACATGGCTTGCAGACACAACTTGCCTCATCCACATCCTCCTCTAACTGAACGAGCTTCTCTTTAATGGAGGTACTCCATGAAGATGGATGGGAATAATAGTTGGACTCTTGTTTACAGAGAGAACATGGACCACAAGGATGTTGAGGGTGGCGAGGATGAACTTTAGACATGATGACTAATTTGGGAATAAAATGGTTTTAATGTTCTCATATTGCTCAATAAATGAAGCATGCATAACTACTTGTATAATACTTTTGCAGTTACAGTTTTTGGATATTTGGTGCATCTATCATTAAGCTACTTAGTGAAGGGGGTAACTAATACTGTTCTGCTTGCGGAATGATTTGTGCCAAAAGTCTACAGACCTACATGCTTACCTTACAGTTGTGGTTAATTGCTTCCTACACGGAAATTAATGAATATTTCAAACACGATGGGATAGAACACTTCTTCCTTGTTATTTATGCAGCTGCACTTGTAACTAACCGCTTTTTTGCGGCCTGTGTACAATTTTATATGTAGCTAACATTTATTGATAAATTCGCGGAATTAAAAAGTGCTTCGAAATAGGAAATGTATTATTCCAATGTCACTTCCGGTCGGGTGGCTATACGCGACTGTATAGAACCCACTAGTCTGGCGGGCGACGACCCCTGGTAGACTACTGAGACTTCAAAGCATGATAGCTAGCAATAACTAGCTAGAAGAAGCTTACCATCTGTGGTTAAGGCAAAAGTGGGCGTGGTCGGGCAATTAGACACTTGCCATTTTACTTCAGTACAGTGTTGCCAGGTTGCTCTCTTAAAAAAATCCATAGACAGAAAAGGATGCCATAGACATCCATAAACAATTTTCTTATCCAAAAATCCACAGATTGTGGATAAATCCATGAACCTGGCAACACTGGTACTGCTCTTCTGAATGGCCTACCGGAGTTATAATTATTGGTTGCACTGCAGGATGTGGTTGTAGAGAATGATCACTTCTATGGTTTATATAATAGTTGATTGGCTAAGAGCTATTAAATGCTGTTGGTCTCAGTGTCTAATTAGCAGAAGGTCAATCAGGGTTTCATCTAAGGAGGGGGGTGCAGGGGAAGCTTCCCCTCCAAACACACCCCCCCCCCCCCCCCCCCCCCCCCCCCCCCCAAAGATATTGCCAAAAGAAAGACAAAAAATAGTATATTTTTAGGATCCAAGCCATTAAAAATAAATAAATAATAATAATAATAATAATAATAATAAAAAAAAAAAAGGCGAATTTCAGCATTTTTGGCTTCATGGAGGGGCACATCACCCTGGTTTGTATTCAGTGATATTTGAAGCTTGACTTCTATAAATAGAAACGCATATAAAATCTATATGAATTAACAGCCATAGCTGAGAGTCATGGGCTATCTTTTGATACCTAAATTGTAGGTACTGGTATAAACCAAATGCCAGAATAGTATCCAGTAATTGATCCGTCTGATAATTGATCACTTATTCTAGTCATTGACAGGGTTCTAGGAATTTCACTTTGGAGGGGAAGCTCATGGAATGTGTAGCCATAAGGTCACGGTGGGGGAGGGTGCAGTTACCTGAATATATTCAAACAGTAAAAAAATCACATAAAAAAAGAAAAGAAAAAAAAAGGGCCGATTTGTAATTTGACCCACATTAACACTACTAGTGGAATCAGCATCCTTTTTGCCTTTATGTTAACAAGTTTCATAACTAAACTACCAATAATTATTAGTTGACATTTTACAAGGCTATTGAGAGATCACAAAAAACAACAACAAAAAAAACAAAAAAACAATAGTACCATTTATTTTCGGGACTTGAAACTTTGGGTATTATTACATTCAGAAGGTGCTGATGCCACTAGTGGTGTTTATATTCAGAATCAAACAATTTTTTTGCCATCTGACTCTTGATTACCTAAAAGTGCCTTAAGTTTAAGTTTGTATTGCAGTGGTATTTTGGAGCTTGACTTCTATAAATGGAGACAGGTAGGGGAAGGATAGAACTTCCTATCTTTCAACTTTGATAATCATACCTAGAAAACCATTAACTGGTAGCCGTCTGAAATATGTCTGATTATTGATTTTTTTGGACACCTGCTTTGTATAAAATCTATATGAATTAACAGCCATGACTAAAGTCAGGATTCTGAATTACCATACAGCGGGATAATTTTGGTGGGGAGAAAAAAGTGGACCTGAAGGTTAGGTAAGTTATCAGCCGACTGGATAAAGTGCCATAGTTAATGCTGAATGATGTACGAATAAAAAGAACAACTCTATACATGTGGCTAAACGGAGGCTTTATTTAGATTTAGATAGAAAAATTTTCGATAGATAGACTGATTACCGAAATTTCACATAGATTCTATCAATTAAAAAGTCACCACGATCGTGAATAGGGCTATACCTGAAGAAATGAAGGCCAAAAATAGGCAAGTATGCAAACCAAGTGAAAATGGAGATTCAGCAGCTGTGAAGTCTGTAGATATTGTTGTGCATGCATGCGCACTGTATAGACTATCATAATTCTTCATCTGTATATTCTCCTTTGGTGATTAACGAAATATTTTATCTCTGAAAAAAACAACAAAAACAACAACAACAACAACAACAAAAAAAAAACCCCACTGTATGGTACTTTACAATGGGCTATCTTCCGGTATCTAAATAGTAGGTACTGGTATAAAATGGATGCCAGAAAAAGTGTCCAGTAATTGATCACTTACTCTAATGAATGCTGCATTTTTAAGTGTAAACAAAACAGGAAACAAGTTCATGAACCGATGTGATAATTAGAACCATGATGGGTTTTACACAATATGCCTCCAGCTGCAAAAGACTCTTCTGCTCCAAGCCATCATAAAACTGCAAAATTGAACAAGGAAAATTTGCAAGAGCTAAATGCGTAAGGAATATCCCTCCACATGCAACCTGATGAACCAATGTGGTAAACAGACCATCATGTGAGTGTCTACTTTAGTTATAATGGTATGCATGCATGCACACCATCTAGCTATATTCAAAGTTTAGAGTACTTAAAGTCAATTTATATTCACCTTGCCCCTTGATCTCTACTATAACTGTCTTGATTCTAAATTAAAGTTGCACTGAAGTGCCGAGGCATTCCTAGTCTTTTAAAAGACTAACTTGTTAAAGTGGGATTGTAATGACCATCCAAAGGTCAAAAATGAGTAGATGGGTTTTGGATTGAGTAGAAATGTCACATCCACAGTTATGCTTGGAGCTGATGCTGCCATAGACTGGGTGGATACCAACTTAGGACCATGTGCTATGGACTATTATCTTAGTGGTTATATATGTTCAGGTATGTGATGAAACTGAAGTGGTGTGGATCTCAAACAATAAACATAATGATTGTTTGTAGTACTTCTTGATAGCATTTTGGTGATTAAGATGCTAAACTATGAACTCTCTCTTTGCATGTAGTGTCGAAATGGAGCTGGAGACACGATGGACTCCAGTGGTGGTATCAAGAGAACTACAGTGTACACACATTAAAGAATCACCAACTAAACTTCTCTAGAGCCTATACAAAACAGCGTGGGATGCTATGCTAGTTATGCCTAGCGTGCCCAGTTATGCCTAGTGTGGTATGCACGGGGGAATAAGGAATCAACATTAGAGGATATTAGCTTACATAGGATATATGCTTACATGTGATTTGTGTGTGGAAGATAGCAACAAGGGTCATAGGCTGATGCTGTATAAACCACATAGTTACTATTAGACCAGCATTATCACATTGATTAAATTTAAGATATTTCTTGTGATCACCAGCCCTAACACTTTTTGAACTTCAAATTAGCAGATTGTGAGATCTTGTGTGGTAAAGCTGGTCGTTACAAAGATTTGTTTTGATCCTTGTGAGGTCAGATGCATGATGATTTGGAGATCGCGCATGGCAGATCATAAAATTGAATGCAATACACTAGGACCTACACATATGGCCACTGAAAGTTGATTACCATATTGGTGACTTGTAGAATTTCAAAGCTGCTTGGTCTCTTGAACAAATAGATACTTCCATTCATCACTCATAATTATGTCCACCCCCTTATTTTAACTATTATTGCATTAGTGGCAGACTTTCTGGTATTGTTGAATGTGATAACACTAAGTCAGCGAACAGTAAATGGCATGACTGGATGGTCACCTGATTTTGAACAAGAAAGAGAACAACTCTTAGGGCATGTAAGTAACAGTTATATCAGGTGCCTGTACTGATTAGGCAACTCACCTATTTGGTGGTTCTGAATAGATTGTGAGTTGGTTGAAAACGAAGTAAATGCTCCCCAGATTGGATGCCTGATACATTAATAGTGAATAATACAATAATAGTTCACAGTTCCATTATGTTTGCGAGTGCAGTGGTGGAAATTGCCAACGAAAGTAAATGTTCCCTATAGATTGGATATCTGATGCATTTACAGCAGCCCAAGTCCTAGCCTCGCTTGAACCCAGGCTCAAAAAAAGGAGGCTGGGTTCGAGGCTACCCAAGTCCATGATATTGAACCCCAGGTATCTGAATCTTTCATCTGTCTGTAATTGAATATGCACTGAATTACTGCAAGAGAAGGAAATGTAATAACAGTAACTGTGTATCACATGTCATTGTCTGCCAAACATGTTCTGAGGCAATGCTCTGCCACTGGATGGATCTATGAAATCAGCCCAGTAATCTGCAGCATTCAGCTCTCTCTGGAACTTTCAATAAACTATAGTGAAAAGGGATTGTTTTAGTACCCTATAAGAAAGAAAGGCCTCTGTGGTAATTTAAAAAAAAAAAATTATGACCATTTCATGTGGACATTATTTCATATGTATGAATAAGTTTGTGAAATTCTTTTGTAGGAGGGCTGCACATGTGTGGCACAATAAAGGGGGTAGTATAATGAAGATGATGTTTAAATTTTATTTTAGGTTGTCCTATATTCCTTCCTTAATCCTCCGTAACTGTTACAGAGAACTTACATGTCCTAAGAGTTGTTCTCTTTCTTGCTCAACATCAGGTGAGCCATGTCGTTCACTATTCGCTGACTCAGCATTATCACATTTAATTCTTTCCCTTCAACACTAACTCCTGGAAATAAAAGTAGAAGGTCCACCACTAAGAATCCAGGTACCTCCTGTACCATGCACTCAACTGTTCCATGAGGCTTGTTTTTGATTGAAGATAATATTGAAGGGACATCCTCACTGTTGTATTCAATACTAGCACCTGTATCTGTTGTACTGCTGGTGGTGATAAAACTGATGGCTCCAGGGAGGGGGAGAGAAGGATGATGGAGGTAATGGTTGAGATTGGAGAGTTAAGTACCTCTAGAATAAGAATTCAAGGCCATGGTAATGAGTATTACTCAGCGCTAGAAATAACTGCTGGTCATAATTAATTTCTGAGCTTTAAGTGACATATTTTCTTAGTGCTCAATGAGTGAATACATTTATGAATGATAGTGTACACTATTTAGATTAATATAGTGAAGTTACACAGAAGTATAGTTGTAGCCTTCACAATTAATCGGTTGTAGTGCAGCTGTCTAAGCTATAGCATTGAGTTTTTGCCTCGGCACCAAAGTGCCGAGGTGCAGTGCTGGAGGCGACTATGCATGGTGGTACGTTACACGCGCACGCGCAATGATGCACGATGATGCGTATCGAGCATGTGCATTTAATCATAGATACATGATTTAATCTAGCTAGCTAACTATAGCTAGACACAAGCTCTACTACGGTACTAAGAACAAACAGACAGGCTCAGGCTCGCAGTCACTACCGGTACGCGGTAACTCTACTCCGTGAAGAGAGTGCTGATGCTTCTTTGCCAACAAATCAAGCCCATTATGACGTGCAGAACTGACTAAAAGACAACAGTGAACAAAAACAACAGAGATTGCAGTGTACACGGACTAGTGATTGTTTGAAGTGCCAAAGAGAGAGCCATGGTGAAGGAGAATCTCAGAACTAAGACTTTGAGGCTTCCAAACAATGAGAATCCAGTACACATACTTCAATCAAGCTATGTGTGAGAGTAACCATTCAAAACAGCAGTTTGAAAGCGTTGAACAGCAAGAATACTAGCTGTGTAAATACTAAATAAGCCATGTTGCTCAGTGCACATTATTTGGAACTCTCCACAGCCAGAATTAAAAAGAAGCTGAGCAACATTTTGTATAATGAAACATTTGACCCCACAACCCCCTGCACTTATGCCCATGCAGCAAGTATTCAGTAATTCCTTCAAACATTTAAAAATAATAATTATCCTTGTAGGAAGCCGGTGATCCCTCAGTGTATCTCTATCACCTTTTACTTGTCTCTAACCACTGTCATATTCACTGTAAAGCATTTAAAATAAAGGTTGCACTTAAGTGTCGAGGCATTCCTAGTCTTTTAAAAGACTAACTTGTTATATTTGGCTGGCTATAGCCAGACCTACTGTGCCTATGTATAGTAATGCACTATGCTAGGCTGTTTGGCTATTTTGTAGTTATTATTAAACACACATACTCTATAGCTAGTTGAGTGACAGATGTCCATCACCTTGATGTAATGCCCAGGAATTTGTTACTTCAATTTCTGTCATATAATTCAAGCAAACTTTACTTTGTAGATGCTGAATCCATATGTAGTAGTAGTCCAGTAGTCAAATTCAGAAACAGAAAACTGAAATTTTAATAGGAAGCCAGTGCATGGTGTTTTACCATCATTAGCAAAACAGTTCCAAACACTTGATAGATTTCTTACACACAGCTCATAACTCATTGTCCAATATGTCAATGAGGATTATAACTCTATTGAAATGATCTGATAAAATGTCAGACCATAAGAAGAGTTGATTGGACATGGCCATTAAATAGAGTGCAGTAGGATCTATATGCCGATATGATGTCAGACCAAAGCTAATTTTGATCAGACATTTGACCTTTTGACCCGGCGAATGGCCTATGGCAGACTCACTGATATGTGTGGTTATAAACAATGGCTATTACTGGCAGATCACCAAATCGACTGCGCTAGTAAAGAATAACACCCATGGCCACTGAAAGGAAGAGGTAACTTTATACCTGACTTGTGGAATCTCAAAGCTGCTTGGTCTCTTGATAAGTTGTATGATGAGGTAATTGCTACAGGTGCATTCTTATCTTGAGATAAAGTGTGCATGCTCGCATCAGTCCAAGTACACATGCGATTCTATCACCTGACATTCACTCCTATGTCAGTTCTCCCTAAAATTAATATTAGGGGGTGCTTTCGTGCATCAAAGGTAATCACCATTCTATTGACGACATCAAAGGAAAAATGTACTATGTTTAAAGTATACTGGAGAGATACTGTGTACCTGAGGGTCACAGGGAAGGCTGTGTTAACTACTGCATAGAGACCATAAATACCATTAGTCCAGCAAATATCTATCTCTGTAGGTAGGAGGTTATGTGATTTATCAACCTCAAATGCAACAGTCAAAGTAATAATAAGCTAGCAGCTGCATAGGTATACCCAAGCTCCCGCACCCTCCCCCTCACTGTGGCCTATGGTCACACAATCAGTGGCTTCCCCCCTTGGAAGGTGAAATTCCTAGATGAAACCCTGGCAGATCAAAGGTAACTCATTATTATGACCATGGGTCATCCCTTATGATTTGGTCATATGATCTGGATTACAGATTTCCCCCTATTTGGCCTGATATGAGAGCAAGTTTAGACAGTGCCTATGGTCTTATGGGCTATAATGGCACTGTTTATGATCCGTTATACACCACTAGAATGTGGCTGATTACATATTTGTGGTTTAGATCCTGCAGACTTGTTGTCTAGAATCATGTGCACCAATGACTGTCACTAATCAGATCTTGATGTATTAGGTGCAGCAGTGTAGTATTAGGCCAAAGAATATAATGTGTGCACTATCTATTGATATTCACAAGTCATGAATGTTGACATGCTCACACTGCATCTAGCTATGGTTGGATATACAGAATAAAGATTGACCATCTCTAGCCTCGTACCCAGGCCCGCTTTTTTCACGGGGCGGTAGAAAAATGAAGGGCCTGGTATAAGTTGCATGCGCATGCGCTTAATTAGGCACGAAATAATATGTAAAATTTCGTGCATGATGAATGATGTAATCATAAAAACGTATGTAGTCTAGCATGCGTGCATTCAATCAGCTTAAAGCTAGCTAGCTAGCTAGATTTGGCTCCAGACCTTATCCACATCAGTGAAAATAAACTAAGACACAATAAGAACAGCACTATCCCTCTCAAGCCAAGTTTATGGTCAAAAACAAAAGGTAATTTGATAGCAGCGACTCTTCTCATCTAACTAGTTGGTAGTGAATAACATAAACAGCTCACACAGAACGCTTCTGGGAGTTGAATCTAGCGCAGAAAGAACAAAAGCGACAAAACAGTCTATCTAGAGCTAGCTAGCTGCTGGCTCAGCTCTCAAAATTACGATGATGAAATGTTTATTACGATTTGTGTAACGGACGTGCCCAAAAGTATAGTGAATCCCCCTTAATTGGGGGGATGGAGCGCATATGCATGCAACTTATACCAGGCCCTTCGCTTTTCCACCGCCCCGTGAAAAAAGCGGGCCTGGGTACGAGGCTAGACCATCTCCATCCTACCCTTGTTTGCTTGCTTTTTGAGCAACAAATAATTATTTTAACTTCAAGTAATGTCATACTGCCTGACACTAATGAGTGCTTACTTCATTCCAATGTAACCACTGGGATTTTAGAGGACTAGACTGACCAGGGAACAGGATGTTGTAACAAGAGAACCATTAATTGCTGTGCACAGCGGAGTTGCTGTTTGTCCACTGGCAGTAATAGAGTATAATTGCAGAAATGTGACAATCCTTCGTTGTACAGTCAACCAGTAACCATAATATGAATAGAACCTTTTCCTTTCACTGTTTTCTCATGCAGTTGCACAGTTTATGTACATCATTCGCAGACAGATAAACTTTCTAGTGAGGAAGCCATTACTTCATAGTTGTAGCTGCTTCCTAATCATTCATGCTAGATATATCTTTCTCTCTCTACCTAAGAGGTGTGATTAGAATCTAAACAATTCACACAACCTGAGATTCCGAATGAGAACATATGCACGGTTCTTAGGGGTGCCCCCCCCCCCCCCCCCCCCCCAGGAAATGTTTGGTGTTGGGTTGCAAGATCACTACAATTCACTGTATGTGGTTTGTTCACTGGCTTACACAGAAACATCAAAAACACCACAACTTATAAACAGGAAGACCAGAATAATGTGTTTTGGCAAGGCCCTAATGAATAGAGAATGCCCAGTAATCAAAGTTATGACAGTTTCGAATACTACCCTGACCTGATGAAGACAAAGTTATGGGCTTTTTTCATCCAATACCATAAAAGTGTCCAGAGTTATGATTGCCAGAGAGTATAGCACATTCCAGGTGCATACTGTACTCTCCAGTGTAGACACAATAGGGATGTCTATGCTGATGGCATTTCATGATAATACAGTGGAACCTGCAGTGGTTATAGTGGTCACCCTCTGGCCAGCAAGAAATGGCTGTTATAAAGAGGTGGCTCGCTAACTCAGGTTGCTAAAAAGCCCTCAAGGGACTTGGACCCCTGGCTGTTATAGAAAGGTGATCTGCTTATACCGTGACCATTATAACCAGGTTACACTGTAACATTACATTGTGGGTCACAATGTAATCAGCCATGCTAGCACTACAGTGCCCATTAATGGCTAATTAACCACAGGAATTTAATTAAATCACGCACAACTATGCCTATTATGCTAGCATACAGTTATTAGCCATAGGTAATACTGTTTCCCAAAGATGACACTGAAGCACAGCCTAATTGATTGGTCATATTTAGTTGGAGCCGTATAAAAGAAGAAGCATCCACTTCCTTGAGAATTGATACTCAAATGATGGAAAGGTGATTTTAATCCTTGACAGTATTGGGGGTACATACCTAGTGCAACAACTCATGGTTGAGGGTTTCTTACACTCCCAATAATAAACAGCAAGATATCACCTGATATTCATGGCTTGAAGAGCATGATATTCTCAGAGCAAGGGTGGCAGAAAGTCAACATTCATTAGATGACATGGAACAATCAGATTTATCATGTACAGTGGAACCTCTAAATGCGGACACCTTTGGGACCAGCAAAAAGTGTCCTGATTAGAGAGGTGTCCCTATTTCAGGGGTTAAATTATACACATGTATATTGTGTTGGGACAAGAAAAAGTGTCCTGATTAGAGAGGTTTTTTTGCATTTCAGGGAGGGGTTCCACTGTACCACAAAGCACTTAGGGTCATTAAATTTTAGTATTTCATGTCATCTTAATTGTGATGCTACTTCACTTTGTTATAAATCACTTTGTACTTAAGTCCCTTTGTAGATGCTGTATTAACATGTACCAAAATGCACTCTACAGTCCCATTCTTGTGATTAGGGGTTGCCCATTAATTTTGTGCTAATTTTTTTGCCCATTATTCTATTCTCCTGTGCTACCAAATCTTCTCATTATTCTCACAGTATCCACCTATTATTCTTTCAGTTTACCTATTATTCTCCCCTTCCCATGCCTTTCAACACCAAAATTATGTAATTTGCACATCTATTTACTATAATTATTGTAGGTCTCTATGTAGTTCTCAAGTGCTTTAGTCCGCTGGTCTTTTACTTTTGTAGCATTGAGACCTAAATAGTGCACACTTTAGGGGGTGGCTCTAGCCAGGTGCACTCTCTGATATAGGAATGCAATCAATATGATTCATTGCCATGTTGGGAATACCATAAATCTATCCACACACCATGCATTCTGGAACTGAAGTCTTGGGAAGAACAAGCGAAAAATGGTCTTTCACTATCAATATAGTATTAACTGCCTATTGTTTACAGCCACAAAATTAAGGAGTTAATTATGACTTCATTGACGAACCTTACGTAGTTACAGGATTATAGAACAAAGAGTACTTTCATTTCCAAATAATACATGGAAACTGCTAAATAAAATAAAAATTAATGGCTCAAGAGGGAGTTGAAACCCACGGAAATAAAAAAAAGACAAATATTTCATCGAACTTCTAGGCCTCATACCGCCTTCATACATACCCCTAGAACCTTTTTTTTTTACCACCTTTTTTAAAGAGCTTTCCAATGGTCTATTAAAACCCCCCCCTAAGTCAAGTGTGAACAGTACCCTGCCATGAACCAGAAAAGAACAGAACCCTGTTGTTATGTATTTTGTTATTTTAACACTGACTAGAAAACAACATCTACATATATGGTTTGGAAATGAAAGTACTCTTTGTTCAATGATGTGATACACACAGGTCATAACTCCTCCATGATCCTCACTATTAATTTTGTGTGGCTGTAAACAATAGGCAGTTAATAGAAGTCAGGTGGCTCAAGGGATTGAAAGTTTAGTAAACAAAACAGCAGTATGTAATCATCATAGCATAGGATATAGAGTGTGTGAGATCGAGAGAGTCTAAACAGGTGAAGATCAAAACAAATTTTGACTTAGGAGACTGATTGACTGCATTTGGACCAAGATCCAAACTAGTTCTGCTGACTAGTGTAATACAAAATTAATGTACTTTTCATAATTATGATAAAACAATTTATTGGCTAAAGGGCTTCTGTAAATTGCATTTTACCATACCTGTGCCTGACTACAGCATAATGAAATCTATATGGTATGTATTCAGGAGTTTAATAGCCCCGGGTTTTATAGATTTTGTAGCATGCATGTGGGTATACCTCAAGTAAACATTACCATTCTGCATCATAAGAGACTGATTGATAAACAGGGTATGCTGCTATCACATTCCTATGGTTAGGACCAGCGTGTAATACCTGTATCAGTTCAGTGATGCATGTGATATAGGACCCATTGGGTAGCTACTGTAAATTGCATACGGATTCTTTTGCTATTTTATGGGGTATGTGTGGCTAGCTGTTATAATAATATAGAACTGTGCATGCTCATATCGGTACACATACTGCCACCCCTGATATAACATGGCAGCACTGTGTGGACTTGCTTTGCTTTGCTATCACCTGACAAGTCAGTTCTCCCTAAAATTAATATTAGGGGATGCTTTCATGCATCAAAGGTAATCATGCAACATTCTATTGATAACATCAAAGGAAAAATGTACTACGTATACTGGAGAGATACTGTGTACCTGAGGGTCACAGGGAAGGCTGTGTTAACTACTGCATAGAGACCACAAATACCATTAAATAATAGTCCAGTGAATATCTATCTCTCCAGCTAGGAGGTTATGTGATTTATCAACCTCAAATGTAACAGTCAAAGTAATATGTAAGCTAGCAGCTGCATAGCATACTAAGGTGCCATAGTGCTAAGTTACATTCCATCCATAATTCTTAAGGCTTGACAGGTAGGTAGTTATTGACTGACAGCATCATATGCAGATCAAAGGTCACTCATTGATTGTTTGGGTCATCCCTTATGATTTGGTCATATTATGTGGGTTACAGATTTGCCCCATATGAGAGCAAGTTTAGACAGTGCCTATGGCACTACTAGAATGTGGCCGATTACATATTTGTGGTCTAGATCCTGCAGACTTGTTGTCTAGAATCATGTGCACCAATGACTTGCCACTAATCAGATCTTGATGTATTAGGTGCAGCAGTGTAGTATTAGGCCAAAGAATAATGTGTGCACTATCTATTGATGGTCAAATTAGCTAAATAATGGTAATGAATTCAGTGTACAAATTAGGTAATGGTCATCAATGAGCAGGTAGTATTGGTCACATGCTATATGCACACAAGAGTATCACAAATAACTCACATAACCTGAGATTCCGGAATGAGAACCATCTAATCCTAGCAGGGCTATTATACTACCAGTATGGGTTCTCCCCAGGATTTATTGAAGGCATAGGGGCAAGACCATAATAATCACCATGAAGGAGAGGGACCCAATGATTATGAGATGGCTCCTGGTGTAGAAACCAGCCACCAGTAATGAATAATAAGGCATAGGGGGAAGAACTGAAGGATAGTGGCAAAAGATGCCTGGGGAGAACCCTGCTGAACCTATGTGGTTTGTCCACTGCATGGCTTACACAGTATATAAACAAGACCAGAATAAGCAGTGCTTTTGGCACTTAGCTGCTATTATCTGTTGAGGCCCTAATGAAAAGAGAATGCCCAGTTATCAAAGTTCTTCCCAATGTGTTATGACAGTTTCTGTGGTAGGGTCTGAATGCTTCCCTGACCTGAATGATCTGTCATATTGGATGAAGACAGAGTTATGGAGGGCTTTTATCATCCACTTTATCTGAATACCATAAGTGTCCAGAGTCATGATTGCTAGAGAACATCAAACACTATAGCACATTCCAGGTGCATACATCCTGTTCTTACTCTCCAGTAGGGATGTCTGCTTTTCATATTATACCGATGATAAATACACTTTCATGATACACAGTGGAACCTGGTTATAGTGGTCACCCTCTGGCCAGCAAGAAATGGGGTGTTATAAAGAGGTGGCCTGCTAACTCAGGTTGAAATGTCCTCTTGGGACTTGGACCCCTGGCTGTTATAGAGAGGTGACCTGTGCTGTAACATTACATTGCTAGTTGAGTGGCCATGCTAGCGCTACACAGGTGCCCATCACCTTGATGTAATGGCTAATTAAGCACAGGAATTTGCTATTTCAATGTTCCAATTTAATGATGCTGAATCCATATGTAGTACTTGTAGTTGTTTGGAAACAGATGTAGAAAGTTTTCTGTACCATGCCCATTCTTGATATTGAGGTGTGATTGTCAATGGCCGGAAGCTTGAATGTAGTATGTAGCTAACTATCTTTGGTTACAATGGGCAGTATTAAGCTACTTGAAAGGAGGCTACAGTAAATTTTGGTTTTGCTGTTTTGGATTTCCTGTTGCAGTAGTACTGTACATCAGTATAATTGGTTTACACAACTCAGGTCAGTAGTCAATGGCTTAGTATATGACACCCCATGATTTCTCTGTTAGGTTTAGTATTATTCTTGAACAAGACCAATAACAAAACTTCCTATCACTATCTAACAGCCATGGTTACAGCCCTTGAACACAAGTCCAATAATAAAATTTCCTGGAATTGGAATCTTTAAGTTAATATAACACATGAATAGATAGTTTTACTTATTCATCGATGTATTATTTAGGCAACATGCAAGTTTGATTGCTGGAGATTGAAAATAAACATTTCTTCACTGAAAGTTTGTTCTTTCTACACTCCTGCTATGTACACACACAGAGTGCTCTTTCACAATCCCCACAAAAGTAAACAATAGGCATGCTAATGCAATGTATTTTTATGTAGGTAGTCAGAGGCGGTTACTTTGAATTGATATTCCAGAAATATAGTAATCACCATAGTGATAAAATTAATAGAGTGTGCGAGAGAGTCACTAAACAGGGGGAGTGCTTGTCAAGATCCCAAACAAGTTTGGACCAAAAGTAGTTCTGCTGACAAGTGTAATATATAAACATAGTACCCATGTCTTTTCATAGTGTGCTCAGCCTTTTGGTATCTACTCAATGAGGGCACCACTAGATGAGTCTCCACCTTAGTATATCTACCTAGAGCTGCAAGTTTTATTTTCAGTTTCAAGTATTAATTCCAGTAAACCTCAAAATCTGAATCTAGGTGTAAATATGAGAGTGGTAAATTCACACATAGAGCACCACTCAAAAAGTGTATGTATCACATTATATAGCTGAGAGCTTGCAAGAAAGATAATGGCCGGATAAGTGATGGATAGACATATCGCAGTTATTCTTTGTAGTAGTTTATCCTTAACTTGATTATGATAGTCCTTGTGTGGGAGGGGCATTATTGTCAGGCAGTACGTATATGATCAAACATTAACAGGTAGTATTATATTATATATAAACAGGTAGTATAATTAGGTAATGGTCATCAATGAGCAGGAATTTTGGCCAGTCACATGATCACATGCACAAATTAGGTAATGGTCATCATAAGAAGGTATCATCTCCGTTCAAATGTGGTCCTGAATAACACACCAGTGACCATTGATCATGAAGTATCAGTTGCTTAATTAATACCTTTGAATGCAGTATGGTGGTGACGTCATTTGGAATGAACAGTTGAAGACCCATTTATATAGAGGCAAGTGTTGAAATGAGGGTCAACTATCCATGGGGGCGAGGGAGGATGGACACTCCCTGAGACATTCTTCTGACTTGGCAAATATGTAACTGTATAAAACACAATGCATAGTCTGGCATAGCTCAGTGACCCTTTACCACATCTTTCCCTGTGCAACAGCACTTGTAATTCACAGGGTATGTGATAATATTAATTAGTGTGACAATTTGCACCTTCCAAAGTAACCTTGACAATGCAGTTTCCACAATATTGAGGCCTTTTTGTACCTCTATGGATTGATCAAGGTATACTTGAGCTTGCACACATTCTAACTGGTCCTACAACGGCTGCACAAGCCGTGTATGCTAGTATAACATACTGTCAACCTGTAGGGAAATATGGTAAAAGGGTTGACTAGATACCAGATTCAGGGCCTAGGGAGACAAGTCAGGCCATATATTCTGGTCAGTGAGTCTATACCCTCTAATGTGAAGTGTCTCTAGACTAGTTTGGAGTGTTTTCAGTCCTTAATTAGCTAGCTATAAATGTTTTAGAACCGACCTACCCCAACACATTTTCAGTCCTGATTTTCCTTAACATCTTAAGCTACTATACTTACAGCCACATCACAACGTAGAAATCATCAACCACAAATAAAAGACAAAGTATACATAGGCATTTTCCTAGCCCACAACTGATCCAATAATCTCAGCATCCTCAATACCAAGGAGGATTTTTTTATGCACCAAATACTACAATTAACTATTAGCATCTCCAAGAATCCAAACCTAGCTGCTTTAGCACCAGTAGCAAAGTACAAGAGCTACACTCAAGCCATATCCTCTGCACTACAAGATGTCAATTGGGTGGGAGTGCTGCTGCCAGATTTTTCTCCCCAGCACTCCACGAAAAAGATTAGAGGGGTTGAAATTAGAGAACATCCCGGGTGACCCTCTAAGGATATGTGATGGATACCTTTATGGGAAGTCCTGTGGCTAATGTAGTCCTAGCATTATAAAAACACTCAAACTTACATGTCCGTCTTCAAAACTCCCACATCTAGCTACAGCATGATCCACAAATACAAGATTCGTCACAGAGGAATTGTCCAGCCTGAATAATAAGAGAATTCATGACCAGATTAAAAGGACAAGAAAGGATGCAATAACACAGGACTATCATCTATGTTTCTGATGCAGAAATACACTACCAACTCAACAATCTCTCTACACCCCGTGTGTGTGATGCTATCTTCTTCCAATCAAATGCATGTAGCTACTTCTTACCGATATCATAGAAGCACATGGTGGATCCATTGAACTTATTTGTACTCTTGGAGGAGGCCTTCTATATATCAGATGGATGATGAAGATAGTAGTTTGGAGAAATAAACAACTCCACTGCTAGCTCCACTCATAAATTCCATCTTCCATACGCCATAATACAGTAAAGCCATGCAGATCAACTATATAAAAATGACATCGAAAGTATGCATGTGTGAATTTGTGAAAATCACTGTTAAAGGTTGGGGCAGCACACATTTGCTTTCCTCTACTGAACAGCTACTAGTTTTCTGTATACACTTTCATAATAATCATTGGATTATTGTTCCTGCCACCCTGCAGGTCATTTTTCTGGAAGCCTATACTTGTGAAGCAACATTTCAAGTTGGTCTGGCCTAACAGAGGTTAATGTATGACACAGCTAAACCTTTTACTAGTCCAGCTCGCATTCCTCATGGATGAATTTTGGATTTATTTACAGCTAGTCAGAGCACATTACTACTAGACTTCCAACTTTGGTAAGGGCAAAATAAAAACTTTATGAGAAAGCTACTATAAAAGTTTGAACAGCAACTTACCAGGAGTGATCCTTTTCTGTATATTATTGGCTAAATATAGGCATACAATGTCTTTAGGATCTTCAGCTCAAGCTAGCTAAAGCTAGTCTGGCGTTGCCGACCCTTTACCTTCCTGGTAAAGGATCTAGGAAGGTAAAGGGTCGGTAACACCAGACTAGCGCGCGCGTACGTACGTACGTACGTACGTACGTATGATTAGCTCCGCCCAGTTTTGCAAATTGCAGCTGGGAAATTTAGCAGCTTGGGACTACCAGTCTAGTCCGTAGGGCTTAGTTGGTATCGTGTACGTACTGTGTCAATGAAATTGGCCGGTGTTAAGTGTTTGTATCTTTCCAACGTGGAATTTTATTTTATTAATGTCTAGGCTGTCCTCTGCAGTGTCCGTTCATGTAATGGCGGTCAATAATTGAAAATCTACTATACCACTGCTAGCTAGACCATAGCTTTGTTGCTTTGACTTTGAGCCTTCAAGTGTTATCACTTGCTGTATAGTTTGACTGTCTCTCCATCCGTTTTGTCTACTGGACTCCATTGCAGCTAGTCAGTGATGGTCTTGGAGATGATGCTGCAGGAGGTCTCACAAAAGCGCTAGCTATAGTGTTTCTATTGCTTAAGTCAAGTGCCACTTTCTATGCCATTTATTATTTATATTGAGGAAAGCATAATTATGCAGTCCCTATTCAGTAATGGTACAGTGGCTTATGGATAGTGTTTGCCTCTACTTTTATCTAACTAAATTGTTGACCAAGTTGACATGTGCTGGCATGATAGACAGTATATACCTCAGACATATGCCTTTGTACAGCACGTGTTATTAGTTATTAGTATAATTATTAGCTGTTAGTGTATTCCTCTCAGTATAATTTTCATTTTATAACTTTGAATTCTGAATCAGATCTAAAGATGGAATCGAAGATGATAATATTACATATCCTGTGTACCCTACTGAACTCAGGTAGGTGTAGTATTAATGATGTGCGTATGTATAGCTATGTGCATGCCAATACTTTCATAATTTCTTGTTTTCCCAAATATCCCGTCACATAGCTAGCTATGGTGCATTGGCAAGTTTCAATTCATCCCAGTAAAGTATTGACAATGATTCCTACTCCACTGATGTGTGTGTGTATTGAATCAGCTAGCTAATGGGACCTTATTCAAATAAAGTGATGAGTTTTTGTATATTAGGTCTGTGTCTCTCAGGAGTAACTAAAATAATTTTCACTGGTCCTGCTGTGTCTTATGTTGGTGCTGATCCTGTTTTTACCTGTCAAACTGGTGATGATATTGTGAGTGTGCAGTGGCTGTTGAATGGAACACTAGATGATGGCCTCAACATGAATGTGGTGTTTGACTTCAGTCAGATATCGCGTGTGGGTAGCCTACTCATCCGTGATGTCCCTATGGAGTACAATGGGACCACTATCCAGTGCAGAGCTACTTCCAGTTCTGGAAATATCACATACTCCAATATCACCACAATGCTATTACAAGGTGGGTTAATTAATACATGCATGCATGCATATGATATAATAGCTCATACAAAATATTATGGTTTATTACTAGAACATACACTCACCCATGCTTCACATTTCCTGGCCTTATGCTCTCTTTCCTGATATAGATCATGTGTTTATATGAGCTAGTACATTCTGAAAAAAATACACATGAAATATTTTGATAATTGCAGTGAGCGAGTGAGTTGACATGACTCATAGAAATTGTATAGATCTACACTCCAAAATGTCCCAGGCATATGTACATGTCCTTAATTAGTAGTGCCCTGTGCATATATTGTACATGGTCCAACTTGATTTTTTTCTATAGCATTTGGTCAGTTTATTTTGTGGTAGGAGCTGCTAAGTGCATGGATTGTCAGTGCTTGGCTTATCTATTATAGCTGCCTGGCTGGAACACCCAACTTATACATAACTCAACAGCAAATCTGAAGTTAGAGCCTATATAACTAGGGAAAAGCATTGTGGTGAGCGAAACTTTAGCTGATGACGTCACCATAACTGGAAGAAGATGATTGAGAACAATAATTGCCACCACCTCTGAGGTGAATTCAAGAGCCAGTATGAAGTTAGTATGTGTAGTTGATTGATTCAATGTGCAACATTTGATAGCGAGCGAGCGAGCATCCTATAGCATAATAACTATAGGGCATACATTAAATTTTGTAAACATGAAGAGGGCCTCGCAGGAATGAAGGCGGATGTATGTGTAGGGTGTATGGTACCTCAATTTTGTGTTGTTGTTTTAAGTCAAGTTGTGGTCTTTACATACCACATTATTATGAATTTAGCACAATCAGCCTATGTTATATTTCAGAAGGCTCTGCTCAAGAAATTCATTAAACATGGGTGTGCCAAGCCAAGCAGAATGAATGTAGACAACACTGCAGAGTCTGAGACTTGTTGCTGAGAGCCTAAGGATCTGTAAGACTTCTTATTCCACTGGAATTGTCTGAGTCTCCACTTGTCTCGCTGTTCAGTGATCTTGATCAAGAACGCGTTTCCTTGAGGCATTAAGCTCTCAGCTTTTTTGTGGAGCTTAACTTTTGCGCTACATTAAATGCGTGAAAATCACAAAAATTGTGCTCCTCAAAAATTAAGCGCCATATGGTAGCTCTCTTGCTCTCACTGCTGAAGTCAGTTTGAACCTGCTGTCTAACTTATGTCATGAATAATGCATTGTTACCAACGTATAGATGGACATACAAACGGGAATGACATTGTAATACAATTACTTGCCTCACTTCCTGCTTAGCAATAATACATATTTCATATGTAGGTCTACTTTCTGCTGTTGGTGACCTAAGTGCCATTGCACTGGACTCAACCATCTCTCTCACCTGGAACCCTCCCTTCACCTTGGATATCACTAATGTCGACCCTGACATCACCTACAGAGTAGATGTGATCAACTCCACTTCCTCACAAGTGATCCACTCACAAGGAGGGATCACTATCACACAATACAACTACACAACTTCACTGTCACCTGAAAGAAGAGCATGTGATGTCTTCAAATTCACAATCACACCAGTTAACATAGTTGGCAATGGAAGTGAATCTAGCATATCTAAAGGTTTCCTTAATGTTGGTGAGTGAATGGATAAACCCATATGCATGCCTATACAATACCTTCTGTACACAGTTCCTTCTGTCCTGAGGCATAATGCCAACCTGATGAATGGATCATTTTTATTCCATATAAGGATGGTAAGTATACCATGCAGCTGTATGTTATGGCAAGAATAGACTATACATCTCAATCATCTCAATAACTAAGAGAGAGCAGTAGCTCTAGAGGTGAGCAGAGGGCTCAATAGATCTCTATAGGGTGCAATGCTGATGATGTGAAATAAATGTACACATTATATGACTAGCTTGACTAAAAAAATTATTATCAATATGATAAAGGTTAATTTCATGCTGCCCTCTTAAGGAAATAGGATTATTGGAGCACTCATTATTTACATCTTACATTGGGGATTATCATCTATGCAGTCTGCTGTGACTTGTGGAGTAAAGGTTGTGGATATTTCTGTTTTGAACTATGATGATGATGAAATCAATATACAAGATATGATGGCTACTGTCAATGACAGTGATTGCACAGTCATTGAAATTATAAGTTCCTACTTGATACTGAATCGTCACTACAATATAACACTTAACGTCAGCAATAGTGCTGGATCAGACACTATAAGTCTGACACTGAGTAAGTTATGATGTTTGTTTGCAGTCTTTTGTTCAAATAAATTTTGGTATTGCAGGTACTCATGATGTTCAACGCACTGATGTGGAAAATTCCACAGTTACTATATCTTATGTTGAGAACACCAAAGCCAAAGGAGCACTCTGTATCTTGATTTCTATTCATAATGGACATGTGGATTTTGACTCATCTGTGTTTGTCTTCATTCGAAGAAATGAAGAACTGCCTATTTCAATGCTGAGATCTGGAATGTATAATGTTGTTTGTTATGACGTGGAAAATAATGGAAGATTACTACCTGGTGTTGGTTATCCAGCCTATGTTCAGAGGATCAATATCACCCAAATAGGTATAGAGAAATCTTTTCATCCTCCCTCGATTATTATTCACATCTAAATGTACAGGGTCAGTTTTCATCCTTAGATCACTTCATCTTAAAAATTGTGATGTGAGTTATAGCACTGAGTCTGGAAATATTCTAGCATCATGTGAATTCCCAAGTACTTCAATGGCAAGTGGTTTTCAGATGATTCTTCAGTTCAACGATCCAGCAAATGTTGAGAGTGTTCAGAGAGTGATGGTTGGTCAGACCCTTAATCGCCACACTTCAGTCTCCATCAGTGTGAACAGGAGTGGAACCTATCATGCCACGATATTTGCAATATTAAATGAGATAATATTGGATGAGTTTTCATCATATTCAATGGAGTTTACAGTGAATGTTCAAGGAACTGACCAAGGTCAGTGATATGTGGCATAGAACCACTTATCATTAGGTTATATTGTTATATCTAGCTACTAGCACAGTTGAATAGCAATGTTTATCAAGCTTCAATCTGGGCATCTGAACAGGGGTAACCATGGTGTAGTTCTCATAATAACTGGCCATTCCATCAACATTATAGGTGTATATATAGGTATTGGAATTGCTGTTCCCATGGTAATTACAATAATGTTATGTGGAACTACAATTTTCCTACTTCATAAGCAATACGAATCAAACAGAGATCCTAGGTAAGTTAGTACAATCCAAATGAAATGTAGCTTAGCATTTCACTTTCTCTAACAGATCAAAGAAAAGCCAGTTCCAATTAGATCCAACTATTATGAATAGCACCAGTTCCTCATCAAGAATCGAAGTAGCAGATCCTCCCAGTGCCTTCAACTGCACTCAATGTCCAGCTTATGAGACTACAACTGAAGTGGTCAAGCATGACTATGAGGAAGTGAAACTCTATGGGAATTTAGACATTCCCACAGCACATGAAGCCTATCAACTCACAACATGTTCTGCTTATGGAGTCCCAGTGCAGTCAACAACCTCAAGTTAATATGATAACAAACAGATGGAAAATTATAGCTAGCTATAATACTAAGCTATGCTCTATTTTTTCTGATACACTTTTCATAATTATAATGTCCATGATATTATCTGGACTATATGCCTGCATGCATATGGTACAAGTTCTCATAACAATGCAGCCATCATTCCATCAACATATCTTTATAGCTATAACTAGGTGTAGGTAGCTATTGTTCTCATGGTAACTGCAATAGTCATAATTATTGTGTGATCCAGCTCTGTATAATAATTATGTAGCTTAATAAATCACTTGCTCTAATAGCTCAAAGCTGAATGCAGAGATCCAACTGTTATGAATAGCACCAGTTCCTCATGAAGCCTATCAGCTCACACTATGTTCTGCTTATGGAGTCCCAGTAAAGTCAACAACCTCAAGTTAATATATACAACAAACAGATGGCAATTCCCCAATATAAACAAAAACACACTGTTTTCATAACTAGCTAGCTACTCAGAGGATTTTATTCTGGTATAATAATACTGAGTACATCCTTTCCCAATTATATGTGTAGTTTGTCTACCCCTACACTGACTGAAAAAACTGTGCACCCTTCACTATGAATTATTAGGTAACTAGCTAAGGAGCTATATGACTTCAGAAACAGTATATTGTGTGAAACGTCTCTGTAGCTACAATTTTTTGTGATACACTCAGGTGGCAGTGTGGAAGGTACATGTAGCTAATTATGTTAAGACTCTAGTCTTGTATGGATCCTTCTGATGGGGCACAGACACAAGTAAGCATATGTATAGCTCAAATGTCACTAAAATGCTGTGCCTTATTGCAACACCACCATGTTATTATTGATAGCTACATAGCAGCAGCAAACTTTTTATAGGAAAATAGCTTGCAAGAAGCTACTCCAGAGTTTAACTGTTGACCCTTTACCTTGCTAGCTATTCGTAGCAGCTACATGTTTGATGACCCCTTACCCTATTAAATAAGTCCTGTAGGGGTAGCTATAGAAATCTAATCCCAGCATAATTACCACTCACTTATTCTGCCATTCTTCTTTACCCTTACCTGGAGCCATTGGCCACCACACATCCGTGTACACAAACAATAGTCAGGATATCCCTTCAATATTATCTTATATGACCTATGGCCCTCATTCAGTATATATAACGAATAGCATAGAGACCTACACTCGAATCTTTGTCACCAATAGGTGGAAATTCCATTGACTACAAATGCCTAGCTAGCTATACACTCTATACTAAATGGATCAACATTAATCCTCTTCGATCTATTGCAGCAATACAATTCCAATTACTCAAATATTATTATCCATTCTTATTGTAGTGACTTGAGGAGAGGTCAATTTGTGTCCAGATCATATCTTTTCAGTGTGTTGTATCATCATAATAGCTACTAATGTAATCATGGAAAACTCCTACAGTTAGCTACATAATCTGTTTTGTTTATTTGATGTTGCCAAGGATTGCAATTGGAGTACGTAGCTAGCAAGTTAGCTATATAGCCAATTACATACCATGTGAAAATGACTTTGTAATGTTTTTACTCAAATTGTCAAAGGCCATATAACTACATGGCAGAGTTGTGCCAGTTACCATAGCTACCTACACCTATAGCTATAAAGATTTGTTAATGGAATGATGGCTGCATGGTTAAATATGAGAATTAGCTATAATTGTTTATCACATGCAGGCAGGCATATTATGGTGATATTAGGGACATACTCTAGACATTATAATAATGGAAGAAGAAATTTATGGAAACAGTGTGTGTATGTGTTGTTTTTGATATTTGGCCATCTGTTTGTTATTATACGTAGCTAAATATATTAATTTGAGGTCGTTGACTGCACTGGGACTTCATAAGCAGAACATAGTGTGAGTTGATAGGCTTCATGTGTTGTGAGAATGTCTAAATTCCCATAGAGTTTCACTTCCTCATAGTCATGCTTGACCATTTCAGTTGTAGTCTCATAAGCTGGACATTGTGTGCAGTTGAAGGCACTGGGAGGATCTGCTACTTCGACTCTTGATGAGGAACTGGTGCTATTCATAACAGTTGGATCTAATTGAAACTGACTTTTCTTTGATCTGTTAGAGAAAGTGAAATGCTAAGCTACATAAATGATACAGTGGCTTATTTCATGTGGATCACATTAACACACTAACTTACCTAGGATCTCTGTTTGATTTGTATTGCTTATGAAGTAGGAAAATTGTAGTTCCACATAACACTATTGCAATTACCATGGGAACAGCAACTCCAATACCTACACCTATAATGTTGATGGAATGACCAGTTATTAACTACAGTAGAACCTCATTAATCTGAATACCATGCATGAAGTTACCCTTGTTCAGATAATTGAAGTGTCTAGATTAGCTAGTGAGACAACGTATTTTCAATGAATATTCTGATTAATGCAAAGTAAAAAATCTTTGAATTTCATTCAGATAATGAGGTTTGGATACCAATTAAGATGTATCCAGCAATCACATGATCAATGCTGAATTTGAAGTTTGATAAACATTCTAGCTATGACAAGTGGGGAAAAATATAGCTTTGATCCTAATAAACAATATAGAACTTTGCTAACTATTATTCATAATTATAGAGGGTAATTATAGCTGCTAGTAGTTATATAATCCTCTACCACATTAGCTATGGTAACTGATCGTGTCTCTGCCTTATAACCTTACCTAATGCTAAATGGTTCTGTGTCACATCCATTCTGGATGGAGGAGAAGAAGAAGCAACTTTGACTATATATGATTATAATCAAATATTTTCACTTAGCTATAGTCTGTATCATTATTATCACTGACCTTGTTCAGTTCCTTGGATATTCACTGTAAACTCCATTGAATATGATGGAAACTCATCCAATATTGTCTCATTTAGTACTGCAAATATTGTAGCAAAGTAGATCCCACTTCTGTTCACACTGATGGAGACTGAAGTGTTGCGATCAAGGGTCTGACCCACCATCACTCTCTGAACACTCTCAACATTTGCTGGGTCATTGAACTGAAGAATTATCTGAAAACCGCTTGTTATCGAAATACTTGGGAATTCACATGATGCTAGAATATTTCCAGATTCAGTGCTATAACTCACACCACAGTTTTCAAGATGAAGTGACCTACGGATGAAAACTGACCCTGTGCATTTAGATGTGAAAAATATCAAGGAAGGATGAAAATATTTCTCTATACCTGTTTGTGTGATACTGATCCTCTGAACATAGGCTGGATAACCAACACCAGGTAGTAATCTTCCATTGCTTTCCACATCATAACAGACAACATTATACATTCCAGATCTCAGCATTGAAATAGGCAGTTCTTCATTTCTTCGAATGAAGATAAACACAAATGACTCAAAATGCACACGCCCATTACGAATAAAGATCAAGATACAGAATGCTCCTTTGGCTTTGGTGTTCTCAACATAAGATATATTTACTATGTGGTTTTCCACATCAGTGCGTTGAACATCATGTGTACCTGAAATACCAAAAGTGTTTAAACAAAAGTTTGCAAGAAAATATCATAACCTACTCAGCATCAGATTTAGAGTGTTTGATCCAACACTATTGTTGACATTAAGTGTTATATTGTAGTGACGATTCAGTATCAAGTAGGAACTTGTAACTTCAATGACTGTGCGATCATCAACATTCACAGTGGCTAGTATATCTTTTGCACTAATTTCTTCATCATCATAATTCAAAACTGAAATGCCCAGCACATGTACTCTACAAATCATGGCAGACTGCATATATGACAGCAAAGGAAGAAGAGACAAACTGATAATTATTATAATAGCTATAATTATTATAAACATGATCTTAATAACTGGATGGGGGTTACATAGCTACATAAACTATCGTAACCATGGATGCAGCTACTATAAAGTCAGATTTCAACAATAGCTAGCTAAAGTTAAGTATATACTTCTAAGACTTCCTTTTTGAAATAGTTTGTCCCCAAGCTGCATGGCTGAGTGTTAGTGCTGGTAGCTACTATAGCTAGTTGCTATGTTCTCTCTCATGCACTGGTGAATCACTTATTATAAGCCCTCCAGGTCATTTCTAGAGCTACTCTCACCTAGTTCATGAGATGTAGTCTATTGGCAGCTATACCTACACTTACCATACAGACTTACAATTCTTATATGGAATGAAAAATTTGATCTGTTTATCAGGTTGGCATCATGACTCAGGACAGAAGGAACTGTGCACAGATTTATGAAGATACTGTATAATTATTATAATATGGGTTTATCCATTCACTCACCAACATTAAGGAAACTTTTAGATATGCTTGAATTGTCTCCATTGCCAACTCTGTTAACTGGTGTGATTGTGAACTTGAAGATATCACATGCTCTTCTTTCAGGTGACAGTGAAGTTGTGTAGTTGTACTGTGTGATAGTGATCCCTCCTTGTGAGTGTATCACTTGTGAGGAAGTGGAGTTGATCACATCTACTCTGTAGGTGATGTCAGGGTCAATAGCAGTGATATCCAAGGTGAAGGGAGGGTTCCAGGTGAGAGAGATGGTTGAGTCCAGTGCAGTGGCACTTAGGTCACCAACAGCAGAAAGTAGACCTATATGTACTTGCATGGTAACACCTCAGCTGAGGTTGGGGTCCAAGAGCTACTACAGAGCATTTAGCTGATTCAAGTGATCAACCAACCTTGAAACATTTTAAGATACATACTACTAGCTCCATTTGCAACTCTATAATAATTCATATCATCTATGATTGCTATAGTTGCATGCATAGATGCTAAGGTTGTAAACCATGTTTGTATAATAATGTTTGTGTATAATAATTAGCTATAACCTTGTACTAGTAGTGTGATGATATTGGAGTATGTGATACTTCCAGAACTGGAATTAGCTCTGCACTGGATAGTGGTCGCATTGTACTTGAGGACATCACGGAAGAGTAGATGACCCACATGCGTTATCTGACTGAACTCGGACACTATATCCATGCTGGAGCTGTTCAATAGTGTCCCATTCACCAGCCACTGAAGACTCACAGTATTACCACCATCAGAACAGGTGAAAGTGGCTGTAGCACCAATATAAGATACAGTAGAACCAGTGAGAGTTAGCTGAGTTACTCCTACAAATATATGACACACATTATTACATGACTCCAATTTATAATTGATCATCAACTGATGATGTGACCGCTTATAGCAAAACATATCAGCTGAAGTTCCATTGAAACTTTGTGCAACAGCAGATCGAGACCCATGGTGTCAAAACTAAGTGCTTAGAAATACAAACCCAATAAGTTATCTACGCTACCTTGCTATCTTACCAGCACTTGAAATTACCAGTACTAATAGTGTGTGGGATGACTGGAAATACTGTACGTATGTAGTTTATTCTTTTTCTCAAGAAAATGCTAGATAAATAAGAGCCGATTCTCAGGCATCATACGTAGGACCTAGCTATAGAGCATCAGTCAAAGGGTTAAAAATATAGAAGATAAAAAAATATCTGAGTGGCTGGTTTTCCCACATGGATGACCAACAATTGTTTATTCATGTAACTAACCACACCTCATTACTAGAAAATACAATTTCTAGTTCATCCTAGCTACATATAGTCTGAAAATCAACAAACAGTACAGCATATCAAGCTATATATTCTGCTGACTTCTCTCAGCTAACATCAATAGAATTAGTTCTCATAAAAATTAGCTTTATGAAACAAACCACTGACATTTCAACAAGAATCTCCTGGGGGAGTCAACATCAATGGAGATTTCTGATACTGAATACCAATGTGGGTCTATTTAAGGAGGATAAATGTACCAGTAGCTTCATCATGCAGATTTTCAAGAATTTGTGCCTCACTACAATGTACATTATCATTATAGATAAGCCTATTGAAAGCACTCCACTCTTCCCAGGATGAAGCGACCAATGCTCATTGAGGCTAAACCCCTATAGAGCCTAACCCAGAACTACATAATATATAACTAAATTAACACCAATCAATAGTGCTAGACATGACAAGATAGCTAGTCTAATATGTTTAAGAAGTGGCTATTTGATTTTTACCTGGGACTGATTAATTACAGCCCTCATATTTCTAATTATTTGTACATACGTAAGATACCTGAATTCAGTTCGGTACACAGTATGCATAATATTACCATCTTCAGTTTGAGCGATTTCATCTCAGATCTGAATGCAATATCAAAACTTACAGCTAACATTATTATACTCAGAGGCTTAGAGGATCAATATTCCAGTGGTGGAGCGACTGGTCACGTATTTAGCACCCTCCCCCCCGCTACTGCATGGAAGGGTCAGTTAGACAAGATGGGTGTGGCATTGCCTATAATATACTTGGTATACTGCCTGCAAGTATGCTGATGAATGACTCCACTTGAAATATTTGATGATGTTTAAATTTGTTACCCTTCCACATTATGTACCATAATAGCTAGTTATATCTAAAACTACAAGCTAGTAGCTAAGATTTGCAACTGCCATAAAACTTACATTGAAACTGTTTCCTGAGATTAATCCTTACCTTATAGGGAAGGGTGTACTGTTTATTCAGTCAGCATAATTATAAGGTAATTAAACTAAATGGTCAGGGATGCACTCTTTACTGAATAGTGTACCAGAAAAAAATCTTCTATACTAATGAGTGTAGTTATGAAAACAGTGTGTTTTTGTGTTATGTTTTGGAACTGGTTGCTTATATTACGTAACTTGAGGTTGTTGACTGTACTGGGACTCCATAAGCAGAACATGTTGTGAGTTGATAGGCCTCATGTGTTGTGGGAATGTCTAAATTCCCACAGAGTTTCACTTCTTCATAGTCGTGCTGGACCACTTCAGTTGTAGTCTCATAAGCTGGACATTGTGTGCAGTTGAAGGTGCTGGGAGGATCTGCTATTTCTTCATATACAACTCTTGATGAGGAACTTGTGGTCTTGCCATTTGGATCTAACTGAAACTCCACATTCTGACTTTTCTTCTCTGAGCTGTGACATTTTTTGATACACATCATAGCTACAGAGGGTTATTTTCATGTGGACAAAAGCTATATACTTACGTAGGATCTTTGTTTGATTTGCATCGTTTATGAAACAGGAAAATTGTAGTTCCACATAATACTATTGCAGTTACCATGACAACAGCAACTCCAATACCTACACCTATAATACAAATTAATGTTTGTTGAGAATGCTGGGCTGGTTGTGAGGTGTTTACCACATGCAGGCTTTTGATAATAATACTCAGCAATGCAACCATGCACATGTGCATGCATGATTGCACTGCTGCATGCATGGTTGAACTGCTCTAAAAATAAACATTATCAAAAGCTGAATTGGAGGTAGCTAAACAACTTTGCAAGTGGAATAAGCATATACACACAGAGACTGCCTAGCCAGCTATATACCTCACCCAATGATAAGTGATTCTGTGCCGCATCAATTCTGGATGGTGGAGAAGAGGAATCAACCTCAACTATAATAATGTTATCATAACATTTTCACTAATCAAAAACAGTCCATAATATCACTGACCTTGTTCAGTTCCTTGGATATTCACTGTAAACTCTATTGAATATGATGGAAACTCTTCCAATATTGTCTCATTTAATATTGCAAATATTGTGGCATAATAGGTCCCACTTCTGTTCACACTGATGGAGACTGAAGTGTTGCGATCAAGGGTCTCACCAACCATCACTCTATGAACACTCTCAACATTTCTTTGGTCATCGAACTGAAGAATCATCTGGAAACCACTTGCCATTGAAGTACTTGGGAATTTACATGATGCTAGAATATTTCCAGACTCAGTGCTATAACTCACACTGCAGTTTTCAAGATGAAGTGATCTACAGATGAATACTGACACTGTACATTTTAGATGTGAATAATAATAGCATAGGATAAAAAGAGATTCTCATACGTTTTTGGGTGATATTGATCTTCTGAACATAGGCTGGATAACCAACACCAGGTAGTAATCTTCCATTACTTTCCACATCATAACAAACAACATCATATTTTCCAGGCCTCAAGTATAGAATAGGCATTTGTTCATTTCTTTGAATGAAGACAAAAACAGATGAGTTAAAATCCACACGTCCATCATGAACAAAGATCAAGATACAGAGTGCTCCTTTGGCTTTGGTGTTCTCAACATAAGATATATTGACAGTGGAGTTTTCCATATCAGTACGTTGAACATCATGTGTACCTGCAATGAAGTGTTGCCCACAGAGTAAAAAAAAAGACTCCAAATAAATATCGTAACCTACTTAGATTCAGATTTATAGTGTTAGATCCAGCACTATTGGTGATATTAAGTGTTACATTGTAGTGATAATTCAGTTGCAGGCTGGCACTTGTGATCTCAATGATAGTGCGATCACTATCATTGACAGTGACTATCATAATATCATGTGCATTGATTCTTTCATCATCATAGTTCAAAACAGAAATGTCCATGATATTCACTCCACACACCATGGCAGACTGCATGCATGGATGAAAAAAGTCCTCATTTATGTAACTGCAGGAACAGTAACATAAGTGAACTGTGTAGCTATATGAGGTGCACACTAGCTCTCTTTTAAAGGTAATACAGTCACATGATTTTCTCTAAGTAAAGGGGAAATAGCCAGCTACTGCAGAGACAATGAGATTAGTAGCTGCATGGTAAATACTTACCATCCTTATATGGAATGAAAATGATCCATTTATCAGGTTGACATGACGACTCAGGACAGAAAGAACTGTGCACAGAAGGTACATATAATATTAAATTATAATATGGGTTTATCCATTGATCACTCACCAACATTAAGGAAACCTTTAGATATGCTTGAATTGTCTCCATTGCCAACTATGTTAACTGGTGTGATTGTGAATTTGAAGACATCACATGCTCTTCTTTCAGGTGACAGTGAAGTTGTGTAGTTGTACTTTGTGATATTGATCCCTCTTTGTGAGTGTATCACTTGTGAGGAAGTGGAGTTGATCACATCCACTCTGTACGTGATGTCAGGGTGAACACCAGTGATATCCAAGGTGAAGGGAGGGTTCCAGATGAGAGAGATGGTTGAGTCCAGTACAGTGGCACTTAGGTCACCAACAGCAGAAAGTAGACCTAGATGAACGATGCACTAATTGTCACCACCTTAGCCTTTGAATGTTTTAAGAGCCAGTATGTTTACTATACCAAATCATTGTATGGGTAGTTTCAGAATGTATACGTATTATAGCTATAATAATAATCACATAATCAATATCAAGAAAGAGAGCATAAGGGAAATCAACGTGAAGCATGGGAGTGAGTGTGCATTATAAATAGGAGCTTGCCAGTGGTATGCTATAACACAATGCAGGGGTGGCTGAGGACCCCAAAAAGTGGGTGGGGGGGCTCAAAATTGCGCATCGATGACTACTCCCGATGAGCTATAATATTATCCATGAAGGTTTTGATTCTCTACATGTTGTGGCCAATCAATAATGCAGTCACTAATCAGGGTTTCATCTAGGAATTTCACTTTGGGAGGGAAGCTCACTGATCACGTGGCCGTACTTTTTTTTTTTTTTTTTTTTGGAGGAATCTACTTTTTTTTGGAGGACTCATTGTTGGCTAATTCTCCACAAATTCCAATACTCTATTAGGGAGGGGATTACATTTCTTTCAATCAGCTGTATAAACCTTATGAACATAAAAAAATTAATGCAGCCACTAATATGCAACATCATTAGCTAGTGACTAGACAGTAGACTTTACTGCTGCAGTTAGACAATTATACAATGGGTCAAAAAAGTGGGGGGGCTCAGCCCCCACCTGCTAAAAAGTGGGGGGGGGGGGGGCTCTAGTCCCTCTCGCCCCCACCCTGAGCCGCCACTGCAATGCATGCATATGTTAACCAACCTTGTACTAGTAGTGTGATGATAATGGAGTGGGTTATATCTCCAAAACTGGAATTAGCTCTGCACTGGATAGTGGTCCCATTGTACTCCATAGGGACATATCGGAAAAGTAGGTTACCCACACGCGTTATCTGACTGAACTCAGATACTATGTTCATGTTGAGGCCATCATCTAGTGTCCCATTCACCAGCCACTGCACAGTATCATCACCCACATTACAGGTAAAAACGGCTTCAGCACCAACATAAGACACATCAGGACCAGTGAGAGGTATTAGAGGTACTCCTACAAAGTAAACACAGACCTAATTCACAAATTACTCAACACTCAGCAAAAATTTTATTGAATGAAGAAAGTCTCATCAGTGGAGTAGGAACCAATTATATTCTTTACTGGGTGGGTTGAGACTTCCATGTGCCATGCATACATATGTGACCAGATTTGGAAATTATGAAAGTATTAGCACTGCACATAGAGTTATACTACACATGCACACAATCCTCCAAGGGCCTGAAGGTTTCTAATCCCATAGAATCCATGCCTTGGTGTCTAGCTATAATTTCAGATCTTCAGTCTCCAGTATATCTTCTGTAGCTACCTGACACAAGTCCGTGTGAGGCATAAAGTTCACTGCACAATATGTTGGCAGCCACTTAGAGTGGCAATATAGTATGCTGAGTGGTAATTGCTTCTCAGGTGTGCTATTCCATGCACTGTATTCAAAAGTTGTAACAGTGTTTTGTGTGGCATAATGGTTGGACTATCTCCACACTATATTACAATAGCTATCATACCTGAGTTCAGTAGGGTACACAGGATGCATATTATCATCTTTGATTCCATCTTTAGATCTAAATTCTAAATTAAAAATTATACTGAGAGGAATAAACAAAAAATAGAACATAGCTATGTACTGGGCATGTATAGACACCTTGTACTCTAGCTATAATTATATTCCGACTTGGTAAACATTGAATTAAGTCTTGAATACAGTACCTGTAGCTAGCTAATACGGTTATAGATGCCATCCATAAGCCACTGTATACCATTGCTGAATAGAGTATGCTTTCCTCATCAGAGAGTGCGGTAGCATTCTCTAAGTAGGGATGGCAGGTCAAAGGTCATTAAGACTGTATATGTGAGAGAGAAGACATCTGCAGAGACTCCCTGCTCAGCCACGTCCTCAACACTCACCACCTCAGCAGCAAAGAACTCCTCCGAGAGCTTTCATCTGTCACAGACGCTGACTCAGTCTTCTTCAACCAATTAGCTATGTCATTTCACTAAACTGTTTCAAACTTGATTTCGTTATGCCCACTTGGGTCTTTGCAATAAACTTTGACTTATCTATATTATGACCTGAATTGTTACAATCCTTACCTTATGCAAATGGTCAGGGATGCACTCTAGACATTATTAACACTGAATAGTGTACCAGGAAAAATCTTTCATACTAGCTTATGGAAACTTTGTTTAATTATATTTGGGGAATTGCCATCTGTTTGTTGTATGTATTAACTTGAGGTTGTTGACTGCTCTGGGACTCCATAAGCAGAACATAGTGTGAGTTGATAGGCTTCATGTGTTGTGGGAATGTCTAAATTCCCATAGAGTTTCACTTCTTCATAGTTATGCTTGACCACTTCAGTTGTAGTCTCACGAGCTGGACATTGTGTGCAGTTGAAGGCACTGGGAGGATCTGCTATTTCTTCATACATGATTCTTGATGAGGAACTTGTGGTCATGCCATTCGGATCTAATTGAAACTCCACATTCTGGCTTTTCTTCTCTGAACTGTAAGTGATGATACACATTATGCAGTGACTTATTACATGTGGATCACATACTAACTTACCTAGGATCTTTGCTTGAACATTGTTTATGAAATAATAAAATCACAGTTCCACTTAATACTATTGCAGTTACCATGACAACAGCAACTCCTATACCTACACCTATGATACAAATGTTATGTTTACCACATGCATGATATATCTAGCTACTAAGCAATCACATGTGTATGCACATGTGATTGAAAATAAATATATCGAAAGAACAACTAGCTATGCAAGTGGGGAAAACGTTTTCATAACAGGATTGCATTCTAATAAACAGACAACAGTCACTATAAATCCTTGCTGCCATTCATATTCACACAGACACTGTTAGTAGCTAGCAGCCACACCTCATAGCTAGCTATATATAACCTTACCCAATGCTAAGTGGTTCTGTGCCGACACATCTGTTCTGGATGTTGGAGGAGAGGAAACAACCTCAACTATATCACATGGTATAGTACAATTTTCAAAGTACTATTATGTATCACTGACCTTGTTCAGTTCCTTGGACATTCACTGTAAATTCCATTGAATATGATGGAAACCCATCCAATATTATCTCATTTAGTATTGCAAATATTGTGGCATAATAGGTCCCACTTCTGTTCACATTGATGGAGACTGAAGTGTTGCGATCAAGGGTCTGACCCACCATCAATCTATGAACACTCTCAACATTTGCTGGATCATTCAATTGAAGAATTATCTGAAAACCACTTGCCAATGAAATACTTGGGAATTCACACGATGCTAGAATATCTCCATTGCTATAACTCACACCACAGTTTTCAAGATGAAGTGATCTAAGGATGAAAACTGACCCTGTACATTTAGATGTGAATAATAAAGGGAGGATGAAAAGATTTCTCTATACCTGTTTGGGTGATACTGATTCTCTGAACATAGGCCGGATAACCAACACCAGGTAGTAATCTTCCATTACTTTCCACATCATAACACACACCATCATATTTTCCAGGCCTCAAGTAAAGTGGCATTGAAATAGGCACTTCTTCATTACGAATGAAGACAAACACAGATGAGTCAAAATCCACACGTCCATCATGAATAGAGATCAAGATACAGAGTGCTCCTTTGGCTTTGGTGTTCTCAACATAAGATATATTGATAGTGGAGTTTTCCATATCAGTGCGTTGAACATCATGTGTACCTGCAATGAAGTGTTTCTCACAGAATAAACAAGACTCCAAACAAACATCATAACCTACTTAGATTCATATTTATAGTGTCTGATCCAGCACTATTGCTGATGTTAAGTGTTACATTGTAGTGATGATTCAGTTTCAGGCTGGGACTTGTAATCTCAATGATTGTACGATCACTATCATTGACAGTGGCTAGCATATCTTGTGCATTGATTACTTCATCATCATAGTTCAAAACAGAAATGTCCATGACATTCACTCCACACACCATGGCAGTCTGCAATAACAGTCAAAAAAATTACATGTAGCTCTATTAACTGCAGCCAGGAGACACGGGAGTATAAACCTACACATGCAAGTGCATTATGTAGCTACCAGGATCAATGCACACTTTCTTCTGTAGGGATGCCATATGCACTATATGATCACGTGATTTTCTCTTTCTAAGTAGAGGGAAACTATTTCTGAGGTATTGAGATCAGCAGCTGCAGTTACACTTGCCATATAGCTGCATGGTACTTACCATCCTTATATGGAATGAAAATGATCCATTCATCAGGTTGGCATCATGACTCAGGACAGAAGGAACTGTGTACAGAAGGTATTGTATAGGCATGCATATTATATGGGTTTATCCATTCACTCACCAACATTAAGGAAACCTTTAGATATGCTTGAACTGTCTCCATTGCCAACTATGTTAACTGGTGTGATTGTGAATTTGAAGACATCACATGCTCTTCTTTCAGGTGACAGTGAAGTTGTGTAGTTGTACTGTGTGATAGTGATCCCTCCTTGTGAGTGTATCACTTGTGATGAAGTGGAGTTGATCACATCCACTCTGTAGGTGATGTCAGGGTCAACACCAGTGATGTCCAAGGTGAAGGGAGGGTTCCAGGTGAGAGAGATTGTTGAGTCCAGTGCAATGGCACTTAGATCACCAACAACAGAAAGTTGACCTAATGAATTTCAATGTGTGTAAGTTATCAACGTGTGCATGTGCATACGTAACTGTTCACATTAATCATAGCCATTTGCTACCGTGTGATGTGATGTTCAATCACCATCACTGACTATCTCAACTCTAATGTTGCTGAAAATCAGTGTGGGATTATCTTATGCATGGGCCATATGTGTATTGTATAACTAACCTTGTACTAGTAATGTGATGATATTGGAGTATGTGATACTTCCAGAACTGGAATTAGCTCTGCACTGGATAGTGGTCCCATTGTACTCCATAGGGACATCATGGATGAGTAGGTTACCCACACGTGATATCTGACCAAACTCAGACATCATATTCATGTTGAGACCGTCATCTAGTGTTCCATTCACCAGCCACTGCACACTCACAATATCACGACCATTAAAACAGGTAAAAACGGCTTCAGCACCAACGTAAGACACAGTAGGACCACTGAGAATTTGTACACCTCCTACAAATACACAACATCAGCATAATTATTATCAAGTATGTTGTGGCCTGTCATACCATAATATTAGACTCCCCATGCAATTTTTTGTGTCCAATATCAACCAAATTAATGCACTATTAAAATTTTTACTTCACTTCTCTTTGCACTTTCTATTATTATAATTCTATGGATATGTGTAGGAAAAGCCCCATATTAAAAATGCTTCATATTAATTTTGGTGCTAATACTAACTTGTCAGTTATTATTTTGTCAGTACTTTGGAATCTTTCTAAAGTGCTACTTAATTCTGAAATAAAACTTGTTTCATTTATTTCATATTCCTATGGAATTGCCTAAAGCCCCTTGTTGTGCAAGCATGTGCACACAGTAACACTGTATACCTGAAGATGAGTTCCCTGATTGTAACATTGCAGACACAGAACACAACATCAAAATCACTCTCATTGAAAGCTGCAAAAATATTATACCAAGCTTATTATCCCTACAAGGTGTAGCCAAAAAGGATAATATGGCAGCAGCGATGTAGGGTTTATGTCAATTTTATGACCAATTCTGTGACAGTTAGCAGAGCAAATGCAGTACATAGCCAGCACCTTGTTCCCATACTTTTTATAATCATATACTCAAGCTCACATTACTCTTTCATCTTTCATTTAGAAGAAATGTTTTTCCTCTCATAATAATATTTACAGTAGCTATTATAGCTACCAAGCTTATCATTATCAGACTTCAGACTGGATCTTATTAGCCATACATCCATTGGAGTATAGCTAGGCATCTTACTAGTCATAACTACATGCATGCATTGGATAGCTATCCCACCATGAGCTAGCTACATACATTAGAGTAGATATTACCTCAAGCCACACCGTACTACATTAAGCACTGCATTCTGTTAACTATTATGGAAAATGCAGGGATCACCTGAGTCTTCTGAATAGCTCCTCAGATCAAGTAGCTAATGTTGATGGAACTAGCTACAGACTTTGTGCTCCAATGATGTCCCCTTCCCCCAATATATACTATAGCTGTCATTATGCAGGATGACTGTTCCATGGACCAATTGCTATGGCTATAATAATTATAATTATAGCATTATATAGCTAGCTATAGACACATGCTGCAGAAACACGTTCGCATTCATGCAATAATGAACAAGAGATCTGAATGCAGCAGGGAACGATAGTATGATAGACTAAGTACTACACGTTTTCATAGACAAAGCTCAAGGATAGGGCTGGGAATAAAGCATCTAGCTATTATACCTCTGATTGTGTTGATATTACTATCCAAGCATGTCTGTATAGTAACAGGTTGACCCACATCAATAGCTGATTCAGGAATTTAGGATACTTCTTATTATAGCTAGCTATCATGTTTCCAGATAGACCTATACAGTAGAATTAACCATGCAGGCAGTGTCATGTGACCCCTATATAGAAATAAAAAGCAAACATTGTGGGGTGAGTGTGCATGCTCAGTTTCCAATATCATCATGAAAGTGAACTATCTACGTAGCTACATATCCACAACATGCATGCATGCACTACAGATACAGTTGACCTTGTTTTTAATGGGGCTATACGATGCACTGAACATCCCAAATCATTGCATTGTTATTGTTTATTATCAGTGGAATCTCTGACAAGGAACAGAAACCTCTCAACAACTTGAAAGTACCTTTGTAGCTAGCTATAATGATCTCCAAAAGAGAACAACCTCTCTATGAAGGACAAAAGGATGGGTTGTTTGCTACCAAGGCAATTGCTTGGATATTATTCTCCCTTTACTTCATCAGATTCTAGCATGTCAGTAACTAGTTAGAATGTGAAAGAATAAGCCTATGAAAGGCAGCATGGCAACTATAAATCCTTCTTCCTAACTATATTATGATACCTCTGATTGTGTAGAAACTGATGTAGAACCATGTAGTAGTTATGTAGTAGTGATGTAGAAGTTGCAGATAGAAACTGAATGGGTTGATATCGCATGTCTGTATATTAACTGGTTGACCCACAGCATGCTCACAGCTGATTCAGGAATTTAGCTAGGATACTTCTTATTATTAGCTATCATGTTTTCATCCTACGTATACAGGAAAACAAGAATAGATGGACCTAGCTAGCTACAATAGAATCAACCCGGCAGAATGTCATGTGACCCCATATAAACAGGTAACTATTAACCAGAGGTTTGTTTTGAGATAGTAAACTGTACAGATAGCTATTACAGAAACCTAGCAGAAACACAAACACACACACACACATATGAAAGAGAAGGAAAATATCCACAACATGCATACACATAATGTACACAGTGTTTATACAGTTACAGATGATGTTGTGCATTTGGAAAGTTAATGCAAACATCCCAAATAATAGCTAGCTAGTTATGTAGCTTAAAGATATAATGTACACAGTGTTTATACAGTGACAGATGATGTTGTGGATTGGGAAAGTTAATGCAAACATCCCAAATAATAGCTAGCTAGTTAGCTTAAAGATAGGAAAGCTTATTTTTATAGCCACACTCCAATTTACAGTGTGGCACATCATAGTAGCTAAAGGGTGCAGTAGACTATTTGATGGCTCTATAATTATTATAAATATGCAAAGTAGCTATAATATTATTTTAGTTGTTAATGACAGTGAATGTGCATGATGAAGGCTGCAACTCTTCAGTACTGTACTGTTGACAACTGGGAAAGCTACTTTCATTTGATAGAGTAAACGAGAATGTTGGATATGGCTTAGTTGGTAAGGTATGGGGTCATCAATTAAAACAAGTACTGCTATAAGTAAGGGGTAATCAGTTATGGGGTCAAATATACACACTAAAAGTAATGGGGTAAATAATATAGTTACTATACTAGGAAGTCTTTTAATGATCTTTTGGATCTTGAGAGCTTCCATTCTATTCTATGGGAATGATTCTTGCAAGCTGTGAAATATTGCTATCACAATACCATAATCTTTCCTCTAAAACTGACTGAATTGCTACTATGGATACAGATTCAATGTCCAAGTGATAGTGTATAACATGAATACTGCAATGAGGGAGAGTCTGACCTGCTGTGGTTACAGGAATTACCTTCCACACTGACATCTGAGCATATAATGTTTCATACAATCTTTATCTTATAGAAATTGGTGCACAGTTTATGTTTATTTGGTCGGTATATATAAATACGGAAATGGTAGCTAAAGGGCAGGGACATACTGTAGACATTATAAAAATAGTGTACCAGAAAAATATACTTATAATGAATATAATTAGTTATGTTTGGGGAATTGCCATCTGTTTGTTGTATGTATTAACTTGAGGTTGTTGACTGCACTGGGACTCCATAAGCAGAACACAGTGTGAGCTGATAGGCTTAATTCTTGTGTTGTGGGAATGTCTAGATTCCCATAGAGTTTCACTTCCTCATAGTCATGCTTGACCACTTCAGCTGTAGCCACATAAGCTGGACATTGTGTGCAGTTGAAGGCACTGGAAGGATCTGCTATTTCTTCATACACTTGTGGTAAAGATACATCAAATCTTTTCCCTTGTTCATGAGGTGTCTGTTGTACATCCCTACTGTATAGTATCACATTGAAGGTTAAACCAATAGCTCAGTCATTTGTTATCTTACTTTGACTCATTGTGTGATGATTGTAAGGATTTCGATTTACATCGCTTGTGAAATAAGAGAATAGTTCCAACCAAAAGTAGAGCAAGTAGAATGAGAGCAATTATTCCAACAACTGAGAAATGAAGAGATAGATGGTTCTCTTATCACGCATAGTGAAATATGATAGAATCATCTCAATAAAAACATGACGATTACCACAAACCATCACCACCACCCACTATGATAATACTGATATGCTCTCACCAGCTATGATTTCAATTCTGGTAGGTACTGGAGAAGTAGTTGTTTGATGTGTACCTATATTGTTTCAATGAAAAGAATGACCAGTCTTGCCTGGTTAATGAGAAAACTGTCAATTACTTGATAATGTGGAGGTGGTGACTGGAACATCCACCATCATCCTCGTTTGATATGGTGTGTGAGTATAAGCCATCCTGCTTCCTCTTCTGATTGAAAATACAGTGATGAGATGTTCTCCACTAACCTTTACTTGTAAACTCATCAGAGATGAAACATTATTAGCACAAGTTATCATAAGCCTTCTAATACGAGTAAGGTCAGTACTCTGGACTATCAGTTGGAAACTGATCACAGTGGGGTCCGAGTTAGAGCATCGGGCAAAAATAACTTTATCAGTTGTGGTGACAGTGCAGGTAATAGAGTCAAATATTTGTTGAAGGGATCCTAAATAAACAAATTTAATGCTCCATTAATTCTCATAGTAATTATTATACTAAAAAAATTAATGAACACACTTAAAAGGTAGCTAATGTTTCATTAGTATTGTAACATAAACATAGGAATTGATAATAGCTACAGTACCATGTCTGGGAGATCGAGAAGAAGAATCAGCATTGCTGACTGGTTATTTTTCACCGCAAAAAGGGTGGGGAAAGTAACACACACACACACACACACACACACACACACACACACACACACACACACACACACACACACACACACACACACACACACACACACACACACACACACACAGCTGATTCATGTGGTAGTTATAATAAGAAACCAAAATTACCATGGAAATTTTCAGGGTGAGAGATGTTCTTGGCACTCGCTGGGAAGCTGACTCCATCACCATCATAGAGTGCACCATCACTCTCAATATCATAGGCAAGAATTAAGTATGGTACTAGAGGTATATCCTCAGGAGACCCATCTCTATCAAATGGTTGATAGGAAAAATTCATTGCTCCATGACTATCGACACATATGAAGATATATAGTGCTCCAATTGCAGATGAATTTCTGAAATAGTCAGTTTCCACACGGATACCATTAGTTTCATTCTGGTAAGTGGTATTTTCAATTCCATGAGTGGATATAATTGTTGTGGCTGAACTCTGAATATTAGTAGCATTAACTGTAACATTGTAGTGCCGATTACTCCTCAATTGTTCTGTTGTAAATGTAATTATTGCATTGCCAGTTATTAAATTCTTATTCATTCTTTCTCCAGTGTCACGATCCACAAAGGTAAGGCCACTAACACATGCTGGAGCAGACTGCATTGGGAGGGGGTGGGGTTGGTAATCACATAATATTATGGTAAAAACCACTCACATACAAAGTTTAGTAGAGCAATAGTAATATAACAATAATGAATGTGTACACTGCACACTTATAGTGTGTGTATTGGGACAATTAGTGTACACTGCACTCACTGGTATAGTGTACATTGTAGTGTGCATATAATAATGCTTCTGTTTTACAGCGAATGATTAGGACAATCAATGCAACAAAACACAAATCATACCAGGATTATCCTGTAAGTGTACACTTCTTCCACTATCGATACTGGCACAAGTCTTTCCTCACTTATTACAGAAGCTGAAAATATATTTCATAATGATGACATCAGCTACAGCACAAACAACAACTTACACTCCATAAGATGTGTGTGTGTGACTGCTGACCCATTACCGAGTCTGTTCATAGGAGTCACAATGAACCTATAGAAACCACACCCCTCATTGGGGTTGATGGTGTAGTTGTAGGCATTAGTGGTGATGCCACATTCTGATCGTGTCACTGATGAAGATGCAGTGATGTTCACCTCCACACTAACACAGTAGGTGATGACAGGGATTGGTATGCTCAAGGTGAAGGAAGGTCTCCAGGTGAGAGAGATAGTGTAAGGATTTAGTGTGGTAGCACTAAGAGAACTAACGGCAGAGGGTGGACCTAAAAAGAGCTAAAAGTATTAATAAATGACATGCATATGCCTGAGGCATACCTTGCACAAGTAGTTTGATGATATTGGAGTTAATGATTGTTCCTGAATTGTTTGTTCTGCACTGAACAGTTGTTTCATTAAAGTTCACGGAGAGATCATTGAAAAGTAAGAATCCTCTTCCAGTAATTGAGGTGGTTTGCACATTAGGAAGGTTGAGGTCTTCCAATGACAGGTTATTAATTATCCACTGGATATCACCATTTATATTATTTAGAGAGCAAACATAATCAGCTCGATCACCAACGGCTACTGGTCTTGGTGGACCACTGAGAGTTAGTGCTGATGATGTTAATGCTGATACTAAGAAATAAATATAAATAAAAAACTACACCCTTCCAATACTTTTCTGTGGGACCCTCCAGCTAGAGTCTCGACTTTTTTCTATGACATTAGACTGGGGTACATACGAGGCTAACCCATCTGAAGCTAATCATATTGCTCTAAATGATAGTTATCCACTTAGCTAGTTTTCCAATGGATACTTAGGAGAGCAAACATAATCAGCTTAATCACCAACAGCTGATCATCTTGATGGACCACTGAAAGTAGTATTGATGATGATGTTGATGCTGATACATAGTATGATAAAGCTTAACTTCCATGTTATGCCACCCGAGTCCTGATACTATAGCCTATTGCCTATTCTTCTAGCTCCTAAACAGGAGTCCTAGCTGGAGTACCCCAGCCCCAGATTGTTACAAGGGTTGTTGTCATACAAATCATACTTACCTCTCTGAGCAAGTAGCATTAAGATCGCTATGAACATGGTAACTTCTAGTCTCGCTAGTCAGACTCCTCCCCTCACCATGGCCGGCCATACGCGTACACGTACGCGCGCGCGCAGAAGGAAGGGAGCTCGGAGGATAGGAGGATATCGGATACAGTGGATTGCAGGTTGCTTGACACTATACTTCAGCCCAGAGGAGGTCCGACATGCGTACTGCAATCAGCCTTGATTGCAAAATTCCAGTCACATGCAACAGATAAATTAGCGGAAATCACGTGGCAGTTGATAATCTGAGCATTTTCTTGACAACCGTTGTGATGGCTAAGCGAGTGCATGGAGAAGCTGCGGCTAGCAGTCCTGATAGTGTGTTGTGCGTTATGCGTGCGTTATCGACGTCAAGTACCCCTAGGCAACCATCAAAGAAACAGAGGAGCAGGTTGATGGTGGCCTCCTCGCCTGAAGCTTTACTGCAGATCGAGAACACTGATCCTAGAACCCTTGCTCTAGCTGAGAGTTGTAGGGGCTCGGCTGTTTCTGCAAGAAAGGTTTTGAATTTTTGCACTACTCAGTCGTTGCAGGTAATAATAGCTAGCAATGATGATATCAAAATTAATGATAATGCTCATTAAAGACTAAGGCAACCTGGTGGAAGGAAGAAGAGGTGAAAGAACTGGTGAAGTTTGTTTATTTGAAAGGATACAAGGATAAATGGCCAAGTTTTAAAACTTGTCATTATTTTTGGATTGAAACTGTGGATTATCTTAGCAAGCAAATTCGAAGTTCACGGTCATGTAAGAATTTGATGTCTACATAATAAATTAGCTGTGATTGTAAACTATTATAGCTGGTGGCTGTCGGAGCAAAATCCAAAAGGATTTAAAATTACGCTTCAGCAATCCTTCTGAAGCAGTGGATTACTATTTTCCACAAGGATTGCTCACTCTACTACCATCACCACGTGACAAGGATATTGACTTGGATAAGCTATTTCTGGAAACAACTGAGTCTCTAGCATTAGCTCACCCTGATGATCAACTGTCCTTCATTTCAAAGTTGTTTCAGAAACACGTTTTGTCCTGTTCTGGTGTAATTATCCCCAGTGATTTCCTTCAGCTATCTTTGGCAGCTATGTTGAAGCTTAGTGAAGCAGGTCGAACAAATGTGGTGTACAATCTGGTGAAAGCCATTGGAACTAAGCGTCCAAACAGTGATGAATCCCGTCTACCTGTCACGAGGATGCCAATGGGACTGTTGGAACATTGTGTGAACTTTTACAGTTCAACTCGTGTACAGCAGGTATGAATGATGTAAACTCTTTTAAAAAGTTATGTGTTGTTGCTGTTGTTGTTTTTGCTTGGTGAAGATTCGCTGCCCAGATGATTACCGGCAATGGTTGGTGTCTATGTTTTCGTTGTTTGGAACCAAATGGGTAAAGCTATTCTGTGGGCCCATGTTTAAAGTTGAAGCAACAAATCAGGGTGATTCTACATATACTTCTCCTGATTTGATGGACCCATTACAAGTAAGTGGTGGTTGTTTTGGTAATCATGATGTTACAACTACAAAACTTAGGCACGGGTAAACATTCCTGGACTTTCCGAGAGACAGCTGGAAAGAAACATAGCAGGCAGTGAAATGTCTACAGGATCACAGATTCAGGTACTATGTGTATTTATGATTAATACTATTATTATTTGGGAGAACAGATCAAGATGCTTGAAACTGCTCACCGAAGTAACCCCAACTGCAATTGGTGGCTGAAAGGTGATGGGTGTGATTTGGTTGCTGGTCTAGGGGAGTCAATGCGTTTGGAGTGGTCAGGTGATGTGGATTTGAATACTGGCAGTTTACAACAGTTGTACCAGTCATATAGAAGTCTTCTTAATCTAGTAGCTTCCCTGACACCCGATGCTGTTGAAGATCTTAGAAAGTGTCGTGGTATTCTTTTGGAGGAGAAAGAGTTCCTTGTAAAAAGTATGTGTAATTATAAAGAAAATTTCTATGCATGCCTATTTTCTATTTTTAGCTCTTCAGACTGCTGAGAAAACCTATAGTGAAAAAGCAAGGGAAGCCAAGTGTGGGACAAATGAATTGTTTTCTGCTGGATGGACAGTTGAAGAACTACAGAAATTGATTGAAGAACGCCAACAAATTGTGGTCAATGTTGATGCACTGCTTGGCTACCTAGAAGGTGGTATGGAGGTGTCAAATCCTGCCCTGCTCTTGACCAACATCCGTCAGCGACTGACATCTTTCATTCGAGCTCTTTATCGCCACAAGCGCACTCCAGCCACCAATGTTTATGTGATGATGATTAGTAGTGAACAACGGCAGGTTAAACCATATGCATTACCAATCCAGCTGCTTCCGTATGCCTCTATCAATGAGACCACCATGCGTGGCTTGATTTGTGACATTTTGAAGACCATGAAGGCTAGAGGGATGGAAGTTGTTGGTATGTTAGCAAGCACTTAGTACTGTGTAATAGAAGGAAGTGTTGCTTGAGCACAGTTGGCATGCATGGATCCACACTAATCTTAACTCTCACTGTAGTCTGATTTGGTACATTCAATTGACTTGATAGGATTTTGTCCTAGTTTCAAACTAGTGGTTACTGTATTTATTTATTTGTAGGATTCTGTAGCAATGGAGAGTTCAATTCGATGAGGAATAAAGGATACACTAGACCAATTTCTGTTTTTCAGATTCGTTCTGAAGTACGAGCAAAGTATGCTCGCTTGTCAGAGAGCACCATGCTAGCGATGCTGACCCCTAAGCTTGAATGTAAGGATATAATTGTCATGTGTCATGTATAATATTTTTCTTGATATTGCAGTATCCACTACCCCGCTGATTACAGCTAACAACCCAAGTCCAGTAGTTCCTTCAACACTATTGCGTGAAGTATTCCTTTGGCTAGTACAACAAAGCCTGTCTTGGGATGATGTAATATCAAGGCTGCGTTCCCGCACAGTTCCAGCGGGATATCCATATCATGCTTGGAAGAGAGGTGATCAAATGATTTTATGGACATTATGTCTATTATTTTATGTAGGACAAAGTGTGGAGACTGAAGAACGTGTAGACAAGCTGAGATCAATTCTATCACAACTAGAGTTTTCTCATAGAGTTTGTGAGTATGACCAGAAGGGAACTCCATTTAGAGTTCATTTACACTGCCCTGAAGTGCACCCAGACACTGGGCATGCATGGTATGAGAGAGAGGATCCAGCACATGTTCTCAAGGTTAGCTCACATTATTTTCTAAAAAGGATGTTAACATGACCTGTCATAATAGAGAATTGCAAAGTGCACTCGGGAGGGAGGCCCTGATGGTATCAAACTGGAGCGATTTGTTGAGGCACTCGGCAACGAAGCAACTGGCCTTACATACCCTGCTCTTGTTGGGCTGCGAAAACAGTCTGTGCAAGATGCAGAGAGAATGTTCTCTTTACCTCTTGCTGATTTCATGGAACGCAAGGGTTACACTGAAGAGGCCAAGTATATCCGTGTGGTTAATGGTTGGAGGGCTGTGGATGAGAGAGGGCTCTCAAATCTGGAAAGGTGTCATTTAAATTACCAATTTTTCAACTACATCTTGGATGACCTGATGCCATGGCACCATAGTAATTATGATTTCAGCACATTGGAGGTTAACAAGTAAGCTGCAGGTTGTATTCTGTGTATGTGCATTTAGAGTTTCATGTCATCTTGAATGTAGGGATATCACTAGAGTACGTGGGTTTACCAGGCGAGTTTTAGTTGCAGTAGTGGCCTTGATTGAGACTACTGAATGGAGACGGATAGAACTTGTGGATGAAGGGCTACCACCAGAAAACCCACGGGCCAGCACTACTGATGACGTTGAGTATTTTTTTAGTGTCATCAGAGATCTAGTGGGCAAAAATTTCACCCTAAAGCAAGTAAAGATTGGATGGAGGAAAATTTGCCAGGAATTCAAAAAAAGAATAAACCCAAACTTACCTTTCTATTACTACACTTCTAGTCATGATAGGTTTTATGAGGGTAAACTGCCTCATTTTGACATCGAACCTAAAAAATCAAAGAAGGCTCAGAGACCTCCAGCTGTTGAATCTAGTGTGGTCTTTAAAAGTGGCCGTGCCACCATGCCCCTCAATCGAAGTCTAAATGTCAGAGCACGATTTCATAACCCCCCAATGAGCTGCCCACCTCCACCTAGTGTCCCTATTCACCTCTCTGAACACTCTTACTCATGATAGATCAGCCACATTAAGTACATTTTTTTTTCCCAGTAAATTTACATATCATGGTGTGATCACAATCATTTTCTAAATAGAGTTCACTTGTTAATCTTCAGCTTAAATCTTACTTTGCTAAGAACCATTTTTGAAGTTCTATGTGCACTGATCATGTGAAGAGGTAGGCTAACATGTGGGCGTTGCAAAATTCCTGAATGTACATACTGGAGTAAACACAGCTAGCAGTGTACTGATGGCTGATGCTTTGATCTCATGAAAAAGTGTTTCTAGATTCAAAAACTTTCTTGGACCATTCACCTTTTCTAGTTATTGTTATCGAAGCATAAAACCCAGGACTTTTCTTCCAAAGTTTGTACTTCACCCAGGCAAATTGAACTGAAAGGATATCCTCACTCTCAATAGCAGCCAAAACATCTTCACATACCTCTGCAACTACATACCCAATTGTCTTCCATTCACCATGGTGCATGCACTGGAAAGCAATGGCGTTGGCATCAAATGGATTTTCAGGCTCTGGTGCTAACCTCACATCTACAGTTCCTCCACACTGAATCACATCTCGTACTAGTCTGGTGAACCATCCCCGGCCACTTCCGCAGCACTGGATGTATTGTATCACCAGCACTACATCCAGTGCTGCGGAAGTGGCCGGGGATGGTTCACCAGACTAGCTCCACTCCATTATGACCAAAAGCCCATGATCCTTGACAGTTCTTAAATGGCGCACATAAACAACTTTGCAGAATTCTTCAACCTGTACATGAAGTCATGATGCTTGATTACTTCTATCACTTCATCAACACATAGCTAGCTACAGCCTAGCTAGTCTAGTTTACTTACTGGAACAAAGCAGTGTTTTCTGATTATTATACAGAAAGGAATGTTGGAAGAGTTGGCTGGAAGGCTTGTGTGTGACTGCAGAAAGCCATCGAATAATTGACCAGATCCGTCAGACAATTCCACCTGTATTGTGGCTTGTCTCAGGGAGACCTGTATTGCTGAGAAACTTGGAATTGTGTACGCAAAGCTGACGCCTAGCGTTAATACAGACACGTCCATTCCATCAACAAGGACACTCCCAGCTGTAGCCTGTCACGCGAAATTCGGTCCCCCCCAAAAGCGGTCCCCCCGGACCAAAAGTAGCTGCCAAAATCAGTCCCCTGGACCAAAATTGGCTGCCAAATACAGTCCCCCCAAGCAAATTATGGTCCCCCTCCCGGACCAAATTTGGCAGCAAAAAATGGTCCCCCTCCATACTGAAGTAAGTCCCCCAACTCAATAATCTCAACACAGCTAAGAGAATACATCTACCACAGTTCCACTTCTTCCGATTGTCTATAATGTTCTGGGAATCTTGACACAACTTGTGTGGTAGCTACCATTCTTTACATTGGTAACACTCAACCATCATCCGGCAGTCTGCATGTGCAGTACACCTTGACCACCTCTGTTCTTGCTGGTACAAGCTTCTTCACACGCCTTTTAATTTTCCTGGTCCCAGGGAATGGCATTAACAGTTTGTTTGACAACCCATCTATCAAATGTTGCCACATCATTGCCTCGTCAAATCTGATAGTCGAGGGGTCCTGGCCATTGCACACGCTGATGCAAGTGCAAAAAGTCCACAATTGTACCCACCTACAGGGTTCAAAATAACAATCTCAAAATGTCTGGTCACCATGGCCTCGCATGCACTGGCAAATTTGATTGGTCATTTCTAATCTTGCATGGTTGTGCCGACACCTCTGGCAAGCGTCACATTTGTCAACCTATGCCATCACCAAAATGATAATAGCTAATATCAAGGGCGTATCGACCCGCCGAAGGCGGGGAGAGGGCATGCAACTCCCATACAGGCTGTATAGCCACCGAAATGCTGCAGGTTACTAAAAATAGATTTCAGTGCGCTATACGCGCGCATGCGATGACGCGTGGTGAGCTCATGAATTAAATCAGCTGACCATTTAATATCATATGACGTAGCTACACCAGCTAGCACTACAAGTACTATAGTATAGCCCTACAGATCGAGATGGAGTCACCAGAACTCCGCAAGGAATGTATTGAAGAAGTAGAAGGACTGTAGAACCTATTTGTACTTCAATCTGTTCGTCAGAAGTTGCTGACTAAGTTTGCTTCTCCAGCTGTAGCCTCAACGGCGGAAGTAGGCTCGTTAAGCTCAATCTTTTAGTTATCAATTCCTGGTCTAATTCGAAATTTGCCTCAGCCATGCATGCTTTCAAAGGACTGTGGCTTTGGAGTTGAAAGCCGGCCGGCCGGCTAGCTGTTTGCGCGCGCGTGTGCGGTATACTTAGTGATGAAATGTGACGCCAAACCGCAATCTATTTTTAGTAACCTCCAGCATTTCGGTGGCTATACAGCCTGTATAGGAGTTGCATGCCCTCTCCCCGCCTTCGGCGGGTCGATACGTCCTTGCTAATATTATGACCATTGCTTGCATGCTGGTAGCACAGAATAAAATTAATTATAATTATAGACAGAATTATAACTCACAAATTCATTAACAGCTTTTATGATTCCAGGCCAAATGAATCTCTCATTAATACGTGCCACTGTTTTCTTCAACCCTAGGTGTCCAAAAGTTGGCTCTGAGTGGCAAGACTCCAAAATTCTCAATCTTTCTGAAATATAACACGCCTGTAGCAAAATGCAACTTGAGACAGTAGCTACACATATTTATATTTTAACATTTTTATTGCAGGTATGCATGCAGATTTACAGTATAACTCACTTGCTCTCCACCTTTCTTCTTGAAAAACACTTCACTCTTTCTCACAATAATTCTCTCTGCCTTTTCTATAAATGATCCTCTTTTCATTCTTAGTAGCTCCTACAAAGAACGTTAGCATGGGTGGTGATATAGGTATCTACAATCTCAAGCTGATTTACTACTGGCTGTATGGCTAGCAATAGACTCTAGTTAGTAGTTACATTACCTGGAGGGTAAATAGCATCCTGAAGGTATTGCACCGCATCCCTCACCAATACAGCTTCTCTATCTTCTTCAGTCTCAGAGCATGAATCCATGACACAGCCAGACACCGAGCACGCTGTATTATTGCGCACGGTTGCGCAAGGGGACCAATTTTTGCAAGGGGGGACTGATTTTGGCAGCTACTTTTGGTCCGGGGGGACCGGTTTTGGTGGGGGACCGGATTTTGCGTGACAAGCCATCATCGCACTGCCATGTGACTTCCGCGCGCTAATTATATTATCTGTGGTGCGGTGTGCATGTGACTGGAATTTTGCAATCAAGGCTGATTGCAGTACGCATGTCGGACCTCCTCTGACTCCGCACACGACCGTTCGATTTGGGGTGTGGCGCCGATCCGCGCATGCGCAGGCTTGCCCCTTTATTATGTGAGAGAGAAGACATTTGCAGAGACTCCCTGCTCAGCCACGTCCTCAACACTCACCACCTCAGCAGCAAAGAACTCCTCCGAGAGCTTTCATCTATCACAGACGCTGACTCAGTCTTCTTCAACCAATTAGCTATGTCATTTCACTAAACTGTTTCAAACTTGATTTTGTTATGCCCACTTGGGTCTTTGCAATAAACTTTGACTCATCTATATTATGACCTGAATTGTTATAATCCTTACCTTATGCAAATGGTCAGGGATGCACTCTAGACATTATTAACACTGAATAGTGTACCAGGAAAAATCTTTAAAACTTTGTTTAATTATATTTGGGGAATTGCCATCTATTATTAACTTGAGATTGTTGACTGCTCTGGGACTCCATAAGCAGAACATAGTGTGAGTTGATAGGCTTCATGTGTTGTGGGAATGTCTAAATTCCCATAGAGTTTCACTTCTTCATAGTTATGCTTGACCACTTCAGTTGTAGTCTCACGAGTTGGACATTGTGTGCAGTTGATGGCACTGGGAGGATCTGCTATTTCTTCATACATGATTCTTGATGAGGAACTTGTGGTCATGCCATTCGGATCTAATTGAAACTCCACATTCTGGCTTTTCTTCTCTGAACTGTAAGTGATGATACACATTATGCAGTGACTTATTACATGTGGACCACATACTAACTTACCTAGGATCTTTGCTTGAACATTGTTTATGAAATAATAAAATCATAGTTCCACATAACACTATTGCAGTTACCATGACAACAGCAACTCCTATACCTACACCTATGATACAAATGTTATGGTTGGTTATGTTTACCACATGCATGATATATCTAGCAACTAAGCAATCACATGTGTATGCACATGTGATTGAAAATAAATATATCGAAAGAACAACTACATAGCTATGCAAGTGGGGAAAACGTTTTCATAACAGGATTGCATTCTAATAAACAGACAACAGTCACTATAAATCCTTGCTGCCATTCATATTCACACAGAAACTGTTAGTAGCTAGCAGCCACACCTCATAGCTAGCTATATATAACCTTACCCAATGCTAAGTGGTTCTGTGCCGACACATCTGTTCTGGATGTTGGAGGAGAGGAAACAACCTCAACTACGTATATCACATGGTATAGTACAATTTTCAAAGTACTATTATGTATCACTGACCTTGTTCAGTTCCTTGGACATTCACTGTAAATTCCATTGAATATGATGGAAACCCATCCAATATTATCTCATTTAGTATTGCAAATATCGTGGCATAATAGGTCCCACTTCTGTTCACATTGATGGAGACTGAAGTGTTGCGATCAAGGGTCTGACCCACCATCAATCTATGAACACTCTCAACATTTGCTGGATCATTCAACTGAAGAATTATCTGAAAACCACTTGCCAATGAAATACTTGGGAATTCACACGATGCTAGAATATTTCCATTGCTATAACTCACACCACAGTTTTCAAGATGAAGTGATCTAAGGATGAAAACTGACCCTGTACATTTAGATGTGAATAATAAAGGGAGGATGAAAAGATTTCTCTATACCTGTTTGGGTGATACTGATTCTCTGAACATAGGCCGGATAACCAACACCAGGTAGTAATCTTCCATTACTTTCCACATCATAACACACACCATCATATTTTCCAGGCCTCAAGTAAAGTGGCATTGAAATAGGCACTTCTTCGTTACGAATGAAGACAAACACAGATGAATCAAAATCCACACGTCCATCATGAATAGAGATCAAGATACAGAGTGCTCCTTTGGCTTTGGTGTTCTCAACATAAGATATATTGACAGTGGAGTTTTCCATATCAGTGCGTTGAACATCATGTGTACCTGCAATGAAGTGTTTCCCACAGAATAAACAACAAGACTCCAAACAAACATCATAACCTACTTAGATTCATATTTATAGTGTCTGATCCAGCACTATTGCTGATGTTAAGTGTTACATTGTAGTGATGATTCAGTTTCAGGCTGGGACTTGTAATCTCAATGATTGTACGATCACTATCATTGACAGTGGCTAGCATATCTTGTGCATTGATTACTTCATCATCATAGTTCAAAACAGAAATGTCCATGACATTCACTCCACACACCATGGCAGTCTGCAATATAACAGTCAAAAAAAGTCCTTATGTTACATGTAGCTCTATTAACTGCAGCCAGGAGACACGGGAGTATAAACCTACACATGCAAGTGCATTATGTAGCTACCAGGATCAATGCACACTTTCTTCTGTAGGGATGCCATATGCACTATATGATCACGTGATTTTCTCTTTCTAAGTAGAGAGAAACTATTTCTGAGGTATTGAGATCAGCAGCTGCAGTTACACTTGCCATATAGCTACATACCATCTTTATATGGAATGAAAATGATCCATTTATCAGGTTGGCATCATGACTCAGGACAGAAGGAACTGTGTATAGAAGGTATTATATAGGCATGCATTATGGGTTTATCCATTCACTCACCAACATTAAGGAAACCTTTAGATATGCTTGAACTGTCTCCATTGCCAACTATGTTAACTGGTGTGATTGTGAATTTGAAGACATCACATGCTCTTCTTTCAGGTGGCAGTGAAGTTGTGTAGTTGTATTGTGTGATAATGATCCCTCCTTGTGAGTGTATCACTTGTGATGAAGTGGAGTTGATCACATCCACTCTGTAGGTGATATCAGGGTCGACATTAGTGATATCCAAGGTGAAGGGAGGGTTCCAGATGAGAGAGATTGTTGAGTCCAGTGCAATGGCACTTAGGTCACCAACAACAGAAAGTTGACCTAATGAATTTCAATGTGTGTAAGTTATCAACGTGTGCATGTGCATACGTAACTGTTCACATTAATCATAGCCATTTGCTACCGTGTGATGTGATGTTCAATCACCATCACTGACTATCTCAACTCTAATGTTGCTGAAAATCAGTGGGGGGTTATCTTATGCATGGGCCACATGTGTATTGTACTAACCTTGTACTAGCATTGTGATGATATTGGAGTATGTGATACTTCCAGAACTGGAATTAGCTCTACACTGGATAGTGGTCCCATTGTACTCCATAGGGACATCACGGATGAGTAGGTTACCCACACGTGATATCTGACCAAACTCAGACACCATATTCATGTTGAGACCGTCATCTAGTGTTCCATTCAACTGCCACTGCACACTCACAGTATCACCACCAGAACAGGTAAAAGTGGCTCTAGCACCAACGTAAGACACAGTAGGACCACTGAGAACTTGTACACCTCCTATACAAATACACAGCATCAGTATAATTATTATCAAGTACACTGTATGTTGTGGTAATTTGAACCTGTCATACCATATCAGACTCCCCATACAATTTTTGTGCCCAAATTGTATCAGTTAAGGACCCCATTTTACTTCACTTTTCTTTACACTTTCTATTATTATATAGGAAATAGCTAGTTATGTGAAGGAAAAGCCCCATATTAAAGCTCCTTCATATTAATTTTGGTGCCAATGCTAACTTGCCGGTTATATTTTATCAGCACTTTGGAATCCTTCTAAAGTGCTACTTAATTCTGAAATAAAACTTGTTTTATTTGTTTCATATTCCTCTGGAATTGCCTAAAATCCCCTTGTTATGCATGTGTGCACACAGTAACACTACCTGAGTTCCCTGATTGTAATATTGCAGACACAGAACACAGCATCAAAATCACTCTCATTGAAAGCTGCAAAAATAATATGATTTAATATCAGACTTCAGACTGGATACATGCTCGGAGTAGGCATCTTTACTCACCAGCCATTTGCATATATCTATCACTCCATGCAGCTACATTATAAAACACATCAGTCAAGTCAGGAATTTCATTTAAAAGTACGTAGGAGTGCCAACTGTACATTCCAGTAATACCACTGCCCTTAAGAGGACAGGTGAAATCCCTTTACCCATGCTGTCAACATGCAAAATGCAGGGATCACCTGACCTGAGTCTTTTCTCTTCAGACCATTATTCAGTTGATGTTGATGAAACTAGCTACAGACTTTATGCTTCAAAATGTGCTCTTAATTGATAATACCAATAACTTGTGGTCCCTTTAATTCCCCCAAGCACTATGACTGTTTAGACTGTTCCATGGGCAAAGCTCTGTACACTTGCTGCAGTAATACATCATGCTTGCACACACTTTAGTTAATATAGCTAGCCATAATGAGCATCATAAGCTAATCCTGAATGCAACAGAGAATGATAGTGTTAGCTACATCATGTTTTCATGGACAAACTCAAGGGAAGATGAAAGAATAGGGTAGGGAATAGCTATAGCTAAATCCCTCTTCCTATTAAACTATAATATTATTATGATACCTCTGATTGTGAAGAATGGGTTGATATCATCATTCAAGTGTGTCTGTATAGTAACTGGTTGACCCACATCAATAACTGATTCAGGAATTTCAGATACTTCTTATCATATAGATAGATATCATGTTTTCATCCTATATATAGCTACAGGAAAACAAGAATAGAATCCTAGATGCAGGCAGAGTGTCATGTGACCCCTATAAATGGTAGTTGTGAATCAGAGGTATATATATGTATAAACTGCACAACATGAATGTTTATACAGTTACGGATGATTAGTTATAGCTAATTGCATTGGGAAAGTTATAACTAACATTTGTTTAGTGATGGCAAACATTCGCTAGCTAACTAGCTAGCTTTTAACATCACATCAAGAATGGAGGGAAGGTTATTTTTATAGATTTACAATGTGACACATTATAGTAAAAGGGGGGGGGGAAGGGGAAGTAGACTGTTTGATGGTTCTATAGCTATAATTATTATAACTTAGTATTATTTTACAGACAGTGAGTGTGCATGATGAAGGCTACATGTACTCTTTTTGACAACTAGGAAAGCTACTTTCATTCAGTTTTGGCTCTAACATGGCAGAGTAAACAAGAGTGTTAGTTGGTAAGATAAAACAAGTACTGCTACCCATAGCCACTGTAATAATTATTTCATTGATGCACATAGATGTAAGGGGTAACTATTATCAGCTAGGTATGGGGTCAATAATACACACTAAAAGTAAAGGGGTCATCTGTTAAAATCAATGTAGCTAATATGGATCTGATCTTTTGTTTATGATCTGGCCGGATCTCAGGAGCTAATTTGATGGGAATGATATCTCTATTGATACAGGAATGATTCTTGCAAGCTGTGAAAAATTTATAATTATCACAATACATACTCCTTCATCTACTGACTGAAAAGTTTGCTGCTACTATGAATACATTGTCCAAGTAATAATAATAACGCAGAGTCCACAGCATGTCTGACCTGCTGTGGTTACAACAATTACCTTCCATACACAGTTTATTTGGTTGGTATATATAAGATACAGGGATGGGAGGGGGGGGGGGGGGGGCAAAAAGAGTTTCTCCCTGGCCATGCCCACTTTTTGGACTGCACCCACCAATTAGTTACTGAAAATTTTGATGACACTGAGTGAACTACGTATGTAAATGTGTGATTGTGCATTGTTTGAAAGTTGGGGGGGGGGGGGGGGGTGATGCCCCTTCAACTTTGAAGTGGGGGGGGGGGCAATTGCCCCTTTGCCCCCCTAACAAACTAAAGGGTCAGGGACGTACTGTAGACATCATAAAAAATTTTATTGAATAGTGTAACTATACCAGAAAAAATATACCAATGAGTATAGTTAGTTATGAAAACAGTTTGTTTTGGGGAATTGCCATCTGTTTGTTGTATGTATTAACTTGAGGTTGTTGACTGCTCTGGGACTCCATAAGCAGAACATGTTGTGAGTTGATAGGCTTCATGTGTTGTGGGAATGTCTAAATTCCCATAGAGTTTCACTTCTTCATAGTCATGTTTGACCACTTCAGTTGTAGTCTCATAAGCTGGACATTGTGTGCAGTTGAAGGCACTGGCTATGGGAGGATCTGCTATTTCTTCATACATGACTCTTGAAGAGGAACTGGTGCTATTCATAACAGTTGGATCTAATTGAAACTCTGCATCCTGGCTTTTCATCTCCGAACTGTTAGCAAGCAAAAATATTTATGATGCACAAGCTATACGTAGCTAATTTTACAGTGGCTTATTTTCATGTGGATCATAATTATACTTACCTATGATCTTTCTTTGATTTACATCCCTTATGAAATATGAAAGTTGTAGTTCCAATTAACACTATTGCAGTTACCATGAGGACAGCAACTCCAATACCTACACCTATATATATACATAATGTTAGTTGAGTATGTTTACTAGCTAGTGCAGTCATGTGATTGGAATAGAATTGTGTTTCATAATAAACAGATAACAATCATTGCTGCCATTCAATGTCATATTAGTAGCTAGCAGCCATACAACCTTACCCCATGCTAAGTGAAGTGGTTCTGTGCCACCACATCCATTCTGGATGGTGGAGGGGAAGCAACCTCAAATATTTTCACTTAGTACTATAGCTTACCAATCAATAGGTCTTTTGGCACAGTATCACTTCCTGTAACTGTCTCTGTTCCATTTATTATTGAAAAACGAATTATTAATATGAAAGTACATATATTTAGCTATAATTATATTGACCTTGGTCAGTTCCTTGGATATTCACTGTAAACTCCATTGAATATGATGGAAACTCATCCAATATTGTCTCATTTAATATTGCAAATATTGTGGCATAATACATTCCATTCCTGTTCACACTGATGGAGACTGAAGTGTTACGATTAAGGGTCTGACCAACCATTACTCTCTGAACACTCTCAACATTTGCTGGATCATTGAACTGAAGAATTATCTGAAAACCACTTGCCATTGAAGTACTTGGGAATTCACATGATGCTAGAATATTTCCAGACTCAGTGCTATATCTCACATCACAATTTTCAAGATGAGGAGATGTAAGGACAGGAACTGACCCTAAGGATTTATAGCTATGAATATTATCAAGGGGACATGATCACAATTCACACCTGTTTTGATGACATTGATCTTCTGAACATAGGCTGGATAACCAACACCAGGTAGTAATTTTCCATTACTTTCCACGTCATAACAAACAACATTATACATTCCAGATCTCAGCATTGAAATCGGTAGTTCTTCATTTCTTCGAATGAAGATGAACACAGATGAATCAAAATCCACATATCCATCACGAACAGAGATCAAAATACAAAGTGCTCCTTTGGCTTTAGTATTCTCAACATAAGATATATTGATTGTAGAGTTTTCCATGTCGGTGCGTTGAACATCATGTGTGCCTGCAATGAAATGTTTCTCAAAAGATTCCAAACAGACATCATAACCTACTCAGTGTCAGATTTCGGTTGTTTGATCCGGCACTATTGCTGACATTAAGTGTTACTTTGTAGTGACGATTATGTATCAGGCTGGGACTTGTGATCTTGATGATAGTGCGATCACCAGCATTGACAGTGGCTATCACATTTTGTATACTGATTTCTTCAACTCTACAAATAATGGCTGACTGCACGACAACAATTACACACTAAATAAACTGCTTGCAGACAGAAATGGGACTCTGCCAAACATATATCAAGCTACTGGTCTGTATTCTACTAGCCGCTATAGTTACACTTGCCATACAGCTGCATGCAGGGTTTCATACAGGGGAAGCTTCCCCTCCAAACAGCTTACTTCCCCCTCAAACTGACTCATCTTCCCCCTCAAGATATTGTCAAAAGAAAGACTTTTAGGATAAAAAATACTTCTACGTAAGTAGGATCCAAGCATTAAAAAAATACTTTTAAGTATTATTTTAGATTTAAGCATTTTGGCTTCATGCACCCTCATTTGGCTTCTGCACCCTTCCCTCCCCCCACCATGGCCTATGGCCACACAATCTATGAGCTTCCCCTCCAAGGTGAAATTCATAGATGAAACCCTGGCATGGTACTTACCATCCTTATATGGAATGAAAATGATCCATTTATCAGGTTGGCATGACAACTCAGGATAGAAGGAACTGTGTACAGAAGGTATTGTATAGGCAGGCATCATGGATTTATTCATTCACTCACCAACATTAAGGAAACCTTTAGATATGCTTGAACTGTCTCCATTGCCAACTATGTTAACTGGTGTGATTGTGAATTTGAAGACATCACATGCTCTTCTTTCAGGTGACAGTGAAGTTGTGTAGTTGTACTGTGTGACAGTGATCCCTCCTTGTGAGTGTATCACTTGTGAGGAAGTGGAGTTGATCACATCCATTCTGTAGGTGATATCAGGGTCAACACCAGTGATGTCCAAGGTGAAGGGAGGGTTCCAGGTGAGAGAGATGGTTGAGTCCAGTGCAGTAGCGCTCAGATCACCAATAGCAGAAAGTAGACCTAGATGAACTAGCTATGTACTATTTGCACCACCTTAGCATTTGAGGTGAGTGCTTTAAGAGCCAGTATGAACTATGACCTGTTTATTATACCAAATCATTTTATGGGTATGTAGTTTCAGAATGTAGCTACTATAATTATAATAATTCACATAATCAGCAAGAAAGAGAGCATAAGGGAAATTAATGTGAAGCATGGGAGTGAGTGTGTATTATAAATAGGAGCTTGCCAGTGGTACGCAACACAATGTATGTTAACCAACCTTGTACTAGTAGTGTGATGATAATGGAGTGGGTTATATCTCCAGAACTGGAATTAGCTCTGCACTGGATAGTGGTCCCATTGTACTCCATAGGGACATATCGGAAGAGTAGGTTACCCACATGTGTTATCTGACTGAACTCAGACACTATGTTCATGTTGAGGCCACCATCTAGTGTTCCATTCACCAGCCACTGCGCAGTACCATCACCCACATGTACATTACAGGTAAAAACAGCTTCAGCACCAACATAAGACACATCAGGACCAGTGAGAGGTATTAGAGTTACTCCTACAGAATATAGCTAATTATAATGAGAGACACAGACCTAATTAATTTACAAAATTCATCACTCAGCAAAAATGTTTGAATGAGGAAGGTCCTATTGCACTCATCAGTGGAGTATGAACCAATTACATTCTTTACTAGGTATATAGGTTGAGACTTCCATGTGCCATATGTGACTGGATTTGGTAAAATCATGAAAGTTTTAGGCTACTGTACATATAGTCAAACACATGCACACAATGCAAGGACTCTACTTCAAGGGCCTGAAGGTTTCTAAATCCCATTAACCATGCCTTGGTGTCTAGCTAAAATTTCAGATCTTCAGTCTCCAGTAGCTATATCTCCTGTAGTCTGTATTGAGGCATGAGTTCACTGCACAATACGTTGGCAGCCACTTAGAGTGGCAATATAGTACGTTGAGTGGTGATTGCTTCTCAGGTGGTACGTATAAGCAAAATATTATCATTCAAATTCCTGGGGAATTAATGCAATGAAACTGTGCCATCCCTGGTGGTCCATCCCTGTTAGATACAGTGCCTCCATGAATGTATTAATCATTCATAATGGTAACTCATGTAGTTATAGCCTATACCTGGAAGGAAGCTATGTATAGCTATATAATAGCTTATAGCACCAGCCTAACCTTCAATAATAAATCCTTTCCCCTCTCCACTTGCAGCCAGGAAGCAAGCCAGCCAGCCATCCAGCCAGGAAGGGAAGCACTTGGTAGCACAGATTCTTCCCACAAGCAAGCAAATTCAAGTTCTTAGCTATTAATCGATGCAGTGTACTCGATCATTGGCAGTGATGATGATTGAACTTTAGCTTTGTTCTTGCAGCAGAAGCTACTCTACTTCTGGAAGTAAGTCTGTGGTCTGAGCAGGATGGATCATTCACTTCAGGTCCTATAACTGTCCACACCTTTCGAATATTATCCATAAGCTATCAATGAAGATACAATTGTAGCAACTGTTAACTCTTCACCTTGGACCCGGTGTCATAGTCAGCAGTGATTCCCTTGGCGATGACTAGGTGTGGATGACTCCTGGTTACTCATGCCTAGGCGTGGATGACTCCCGGTCACTTACGCCGTGACTCCTTGGTCATTCTGACTAATCTATAATGACTTCCCTGACTCCCAAGTTCTGAGCACTCATGGCTTGCATGGATGACTCCCGGTCACTCATGCCTAGGTCTGAGTGACCCCCTTGTCATTTCTGCCTAGTCTGCCCTTGGAAAAAGACTCACCAGTCCCAGTTCAATGCATCCATAGTTGCTTGTGGAATTGAGTGAATGTTTGTGCCCAGATGGAAAAAAAACTCCTTAATTTTGAATCGAGATCATGCATCTTGCCGAGCTGCCTCTGTCAGTGTTTACTATAGCCCCACCTCTATTCATAGCCTAAAACTAACTGATCTTCATGTAGTAATTATTTAGTAAAATTTTCACTGTCCCAAGCCCCCGCCTGTCTATGGCCTTGTATAATCAGTCATTTCATCCTGAAATGGAAGACATCCTACAGCACAAATGACTCCCTGAAAGAGCCATGGAAGGGGAATCATAGTATGCCATTTTATGCACTCTATTCAAAAGTTGTAGCAGTGTTTTGTGTGGCATAATGGTTGGACTATCTCCACACTATATTACAATACCATACCTGAATTCAGTAGGGTACACAGGATGCATAATATTATCATCTTCGATTCCGTCTTTAGATCTGAATTCTAAATTAAAATTTAGCTATCATAATAGGAATAAACAAAAAACATGTACTGGGTATGTATAGACACCTTGTACTCTATAACCAGGTAAATATTGAATTTAAGTTTTGAATACAGTACCTGTAGCTATAGCTAATACTGTTAGATACCATCCATAAGCCACTGTATAGAGTATGCTTTCCTCATTATGAAAATGTATGGACTAGCAGTTCATTTTCTTTGGAATGGAAAAAATTAGCATATCTTTGAATCAATTAATTGTCGCCTACATGAAAAAATCTATCAGCCTCATGATAAGCCTGGCAATGGGGTACAAAAATTAATGTTTTGCTTGCCAAATCATACGCCCCAAGTTATTGTGCCAGCAGGCACAGAGCCTGAAGTGAAAAACACCTATCGCCCTGGTTCACCTTGCATTATCAAAATTAATGCAATTCTATATAAAGCTCAATAATGTTTGTGGTCTACGTACATCACTGAGCCTTGCTATGGTATTAAGATTTAAATTTCGAGGTACTGTATCAAGGGTAGAATTTTCGTATGACCAGCCTACAAAAGAAAAGATAGAGCAAGACAGACAGACAGACAGACAGACAGACAGACAGACAGACAGACACACACACACACACACACACACACACACACACACACACACACACACACACACACACACACACACACACACACACACACACACACACACACACACACACACACACACACACACACACACACACACACATTCTCCATACAGAAAGTGTTTACTGTTGACGTTATGGATTTCAGTATGTGAGTTGATATTGAAAGTTTGAGAACTAACATTTAGAAGTCACATACGTACATACACACACACACACACAAACAAAAGGAGAATATGTATGCCTATGCATACAGTTGACTTTATGCATTTCAGTATGTGAATCGATAATAATTATTGGTAACTGTTGAAACACATTCAGAATCACATACACACCACCAAACCATGAATAGAGGAGCATTAAAAGATAGACTGGTTCCAAAAAAAATGATCCATAAAATATCCCTATAATTAGTTTGCAATAGCTGGGTATGCTCAATTAACATACCAGTAGCTATGGAGTGGAGCCAGGCCTCCAAAGTCTTCTCAAACTAGATGATCAATAAACTTTGCACATAATGATAGCTATTGCTTGACACATTCTGCTTTTCTTGAAGTTAGCAAAAGAAATTTTCTACTCCTATAATTATACTGAGCAATACTTAATCTAGCTAACTGAAACAGCACTCCCAGCTGCTGGTCCTGGAAGAGTTCTACACTTACTGGCAAAATCAGACTGCTCATGGCTAGGGAAATGGGCGTGGTCAAAATTAATAATGTGCTAGCTATTTAGTAACAACAGCGTAGTATCGTGACTCCTGCACAATGACATGAAGGTGGCATAGCAGGTTTTGAGCCCAGCCAGGCTTGAAGCTTTTGACTACTTGCCTGCTTGCACTTTAATAACAGCATCATAAAAAATAGGCCTCGTTATCCTTTTATGGGCTCAGGCCCATTTTACTGGCTATGCAAAAAAATATGGTCCTGGGAGTCGGCCCCTAGGGGCATTCAATCAACATGAAAATGCACCCCCTCCTAAATATGGGTGGCAGTAAGCTGCTTGAGTCAAAGGGTAAAAGGCCAATAGGCTCCTGTCCTTGTCTGTTCAGATGGATATAGCTAGCTAACTTCGTTTAAACAACAACAACAAAAACGTGCCAACAACCACGTTATCTGGCACAGTAGCTAGTTAGCTATGCTATAATCTCGGGGACCAGGGAAGTGTTGTAGTTTGGGGGAGTAATATGTAACTATAGAAAAGGCTTGAATTGCATTGAGTTTTATCTTCTGGTGGAATTGCCAAGTCCTCTCCACTTGCTAATGATGAAAAGGAATTAGATAGAGCATACTTATAGTCATACCTGCATGATAAGCAAATATGATAGCAAAAATTCCATCTTCTATTCTTATAGCTATCTAAATAAGAGCCAGCTGTAGCTGTAACAAATTATGTTACAATCAAAAAATATCTGAACTATTGAATGATAAAGCTTATATGAAGAAATAAAGACCCTACGAACAAGACAGAAAGATTACTGAATGAAAAAATAAAAGGAGTGGAGAAATAGACAAGAAATCGAAGTGAGGGTTACAGCACAAAATAGCTACACCCCGGATACACAAACCAAATATACCTCTTAGATCAATAATTGTAGCATCTATAGGATCAGCAACATACAACCTTGAAGGCCCGAATTATATCATTATATTTGGACATGTTAGAAGAGAAGAAAAGGAAGAAGGAGAAAGAAGCTGAAGAGAAAGAAGAGCGTATGAGGGTACACAAGAGACAAACTGGAGAGGGAAGAGCTACAGAAAAGGAACGTCTTGAGTGCCAGCAGAAGAAGCAGAAGGAGATAGCTAACAAGAAAAGGCAGCCCGGTTGTTCCAAGAACAAAGATAATAATCCTGGTTAGTGCCAGTACCTCTAGTAGTAGCAACCCTGGTGACCCTGGTCATGACAATGTTACCACCGTTGACCTCCCAGTATAAGGAACTGCTTCTGATCCTTGCCTTGAAACACCTGATAATGACCAAGAGGAGGCTTAAATGTGGTGCGATATTTAAATGTTATCCACAACTCAAATCCACTACTTATGGTAACACACCACTTCACTATGCTGCATTGCAAGGTAAACTAGATGTGGTCTGGGATAGGAATCTTATGAATGTGTGTTTTGCTATGGGAGCTTCTGTGCTGATGGTGAAGAATGGGTGAAGTGTGCATGCAATCATTGGGTGCACGAAAGGTGTAGCTATGGAGGATGTTTCTATTGATGAAAATGGTGTAGAGCGATTTTGTCCTTTTTATTTGAACTGCATATGTGTGCTAGACAAAATGAAATAGTATTGTCCAGTTTTCTGTAGTGGTACACATCCAGAGATATGATTTCTGTACAGCTTTCTGCTGACAGCCATAAATATTGTTAAATAAGAACTGGCTAGGTAAAAGTAGGATTGTGCGGAGTAAGTGAACATTTATTGCATGGACAGAGAAAATGAAAGGTGCATGGGTCATCAGGGTTGAATGCTGACTCCAAACAGATATACTGTTAGTTTCCTCTTAATAGTTACAACTGATTGCGATAGGTCAATGGGAGGTAATGCATTCCACAGTCTGGGTAATCGGTGAAAGAAGGAGTGTTTGATGATATTTACAGGGGAGAACAAGTGTGACACAGTTTGGTGGATCTATACTCCTCATGCTCTTTAAAGCATCTAACTGCCAATTCATTCCTGTGCCTGTCATTAAACTCTACAATGGAAGGAGCCTTAAGCCCATGGTTATAATCCATGGAATAGCTGCCAAGGATGAACTTAGTAACTCTCCTCCATACAGTCTGTATAGTCACAATGTCTTTGATGAGGTGGGGCCTCCAAATTGATGAGCAGTAGTTGAACAAGTAATATTTCTTTTTTTTTTTGCTCTATGGCTGTTGTAGTAAACACAGAACTTTGTAAGCTCGACAGGTGGATCTCAGAACGTGGCACCAGAGCGCCATTGATTAAATATGAATGGTCTCCCTCTCTTCCCTTCCTATTGAAGCTCAGGCATACACACTCAATTGACATTGAGCCTCATATCCCACTCCCTAGCTGTTCCACTCACATAGCCGGTCAAGGTAGTCCTGCATCTTGATGCAGTCTTGCTGGTCAATTACACGTGTCAAATATTTAGTAGCTATCATTGGCAAAAGAGTAGACTCTAAGAGCATTAGCTAAATATTCTGAGGTGGGGAGGTCTCATTGATAAACAGCAAAGGGCCTGAAATACTTCCCTGGGGAACCAGGCAACAAATTGGAGCCCAAACCGACACATTGGAAGCGAATAGCCAAAGGTTTCCACCCACTCCCAATGCGCTTGTAGAGCAATTCTTTATGAGTATAGCATGCATGCATTGACATGATAACATACGTAGTATCCATAGGCGTATGCATGTGCGTTGAAGCGTAGCTATATAAGAATGTTTCTGTGTGCATTTTTTATATCACCCTGAGTTCATTGTCTGATCTGTATTGTAAAGATGAGTTCATGATCTTTTCTGACGGTGCAAGTTGCAGTCCTCTGCAACCTTCAGGGACAGAGATAATTATGATAAATCAAATATGTATAGTGGGCAGCTTACACTATGCAATTCCTCCAAAAATCACCAACACCACCACCACAAGAACAATCACTATATTATATAATTAACATAATAATAATAGCAGACTAGAGCTATATTGATCTCACCAGCTATGACTTTGACTTCACTTTTTGTAGAAGTTGGACGTGTACCTATTAATGAAAAGAATGACTATAGTCATGTCACTGCAGGAGTTCATCAAAGTTTGTCAACAGACTAGAAACATTCTGTGAGTGACTTAAAAACTGCTACTTACTTGACGTGGAGGTGGTGACTGGAATATCAATCATCATCCTTGTTTGATATGGTGTGCGAGTATAAGCCATCCTGCTTCCTCTTCTAATGGAATATACGGTGATGAGATGTTCTCCACTAACCTCTACTTGTAGGCTCATCAGAGATGAAACATCATTAGTACGAGTTATCATAAGTCTCCAAACACGAGCAAGGTCAGCAAGGTTAGTACTCTGGACGATCATTTGGAATCCAGTTACAGTGGGGTCTGAGTTGGAGCATCGGGCTGAAATACTCATTTTAGTTGTGGTAACAGTGCAAGCAATAGAGTCAGGTGTTCCTTGAAGGGATCCTAAAAACAATACCAAGTAGAAAAATCAATGCAATAGCTATAACTGCTTTTACAAACACTCTGGAGCTTTATTCTTAGCTATCAATGATCATTGTTTAGTAGAAACCATTTCGTTATAAGTCACGAGGATCATGTCACTTTCAAATAATTCATCAGAATCATGAATGTGAATCCAAGTGAATGGATTTTCTTCTTCCAGATTGTGTAGTCATCCCAGCTACAGACACACTCAACACTCTAAGTTCCTGTCAACTTCCTCAGACTTTACACTTAGGGGTGCTTTCACAAATGATTCTTCCAACAGTTAGCATCATTATGACACTAAGGGAGGGGCCTGAGGGTGTGATGCTAATTATTCTATTTAAAGTTAAAATTTCAAGACTTCTGATTGTATATCTTCAATAGTTTATCATTCCCATGACACTAGGGAGGGGGGAGAGGGGAGGGGGGAGAGGGGCTTAGCATCATAACAATGCTAACTGTTTAAAAAATCATTTGTGAAAGCCCTCTTAACTGTTGCTTCCACAGATTGTTCACACATTCATACATGAACACACATTATTGACTTACCATGGTCAACTCCATAGTTGGAAATGTTATTGATACTTGCTGGGAAGCTGACTCCATCACCATCATAGAGCAAACCATCACTCTCAATATCATAGGCAAGAGCTAAGTATGGTACTAGAGGTATATTATGTTCAAGAGACTCGGTTCTATTGAACGGTTGATAAGAAAAAATCACATCTCCACGACTGACACATAATATGAAGATATATAGTGCTCCAATTACAGACGAATTTCTGAAATAATTAGTTTCAATACTAATACCAGTACTGCCATTTGTTTCAGTGGTGGTATTTTTAATTCCATGAGTGGATATAATCGTTGCAACTGAACTCTCAACATTTATAGCATTAACTGTAACATTGTAGTGCCGATTCCTCCTCAATTGTTCGCTTGTAAATGTAATTATTGCATTTTCAGTTATCAAACTCTTATTCATTCTTTCTCCAGTATCACGATCCACAAAGGCAAGACCACTAACACATGCTGGAGCAGACTGCATGAAAAAAAGGAAAAAAACATACAGGACATTGCATACCTTTAGCTAATACAATCAATCTTACCAGGACTATCCTGTAAGTGTACACTTCATCAACTATAGATACTGGCACAAGTCTTCCCTCACTCATTACAGAAGCTGAAGAAAAAATTTTCATAATGGTGACATCAGTAGTAGCATGAATGACAACTTACACTCCATGAGATGTGTGTATGTGACTGCTGAGCCATTACCAAGTCTGTTCATGGGAGTCACAGTGAACCTATAGAAGCCACACCCCTCACTGGGGTTGATGGTGTAGTTGTAGGCATTAGTGGCGATACCACATTCTGATCGTGTCACTGATGAAGATGCAGTGATGTTCACCTCCACACTAACACAGTAGGTGATATCAGGGTTCGGTATGTTCAGGGTGAAGGAAGGTGTCCAGGTGAGGGAGATAGTGTATGTGGTGGCACTAAGAGAACCAACGGCAGAGGGTGGACCTAAAAAGAGCTAAAAGTATTAAACAACATGCATATACCTGAGGCATACCTTGCACAAGTAGTTCATTGATATTGGAGTGAATGATTGTTCCTGAATTGTTTACTTTGCACTGAACAGTTGTTTCATTAAAGTTCACGGAGAGATCATTGAAAAGTAAGAATCCTCTTCCATTAAAGTAGGCGGCTGTCACATTAGGAAGGTTGAGGTCTTCCAATGGCATGTTATTTATTATCCTCTGGATACTTGAAATCCTCTCCATTTGTTTTTGTTGTTGTTGTTTTTTTGTTTTTGTTTTCATAACTAGCTAGCTACTCAGAGGATTTTATTCTGGTATAATAATACTGTTCAGTAGAGTACATCCTTTCCCAATTATATGTGTAGTTTGTCTACCCCTACACTGACTGAAAAAACTGTGCACCCTTCACTATGAATTATTAGGTAACTAGCTAAGGATCCATAGCTATATGACTTCAGAAACAGTATATTGTGTGAAACGTCTCTGTAGCTACAATTTTTTGTGATACACTCAGGTGGCAGTGTGGAAGGTACATGTAGCTAATTATGTTAAGACTCTAGTCTTGTATGGATCTTTCTGATGGGGCACAGACACAAGTAAGCATATGTATAGCTCAAATGTCACTAAAATGCTGTGCCTTATTGCAACACCACCATGTTATTATTGATAGCTACATAGCAGCAGCAAACTTTTTATAGGAAAATAGCTTGCAAGAAGCTACTCCAGAGTTTAACTGTTGACCCTTTACCTTGCTAGCTATTCGTAGCAGCTACATGTTTGATGACCCCTTACCCTATTAAATAAGTCCTGTAGGGGTAGCTATAGAAATCTAATCCCAGCATAATTACCACTCACTTATTCTGCCATTCTTCTTTACCCTTACCTGGAGCCATTGGCCACCACACATCCATGTACACAAACAATAGTCAGGATATCCTTTCAATATTATCTTATATGACCTATGGCCCTCACTCAGTATATATAACGAATAGCATAGAGACCTACACTCGAATCTTTGTCACCAATAGGTGGAAATTCCATTGACTACAAATGCCTAGCTAGCTATACACTCTATACTAAATGGATCAACATTAATCTTCTTCGATCTATTGCAGCAATACAATTCCAATTACTCAAATTATTATTATCCATTCTTATTGTAGTGACTTGAGGAGAGGTCAATTTGTGTCCAGATCAGTGTGTTGTATCATCATAATAGCTACTAATGCAATCATGGAAAACTCCTACAGTTAGCTACATAATCTGTTTTGTTTATTTGATGTTGCCAAGGATTGCAATGGAGTATGTAGCTAGCAAGTTAGCTATATAGCCAATTACATACCATGTGAAAATGACTTTGTAATGTTTTTACTCAAATTGTCAAAGGCCATATAACTACATGGCAGAGTTGTGCCAGTTACCATAGCTACCTACACCTATAGCTATAAAGATTTGTTAATGGAATGATGGCTGCATGGTTAAATATGAGAATTAGCTATAATTGTTTATCACATGCAGGCAGGCATATTATGGTGATATTAGGGACATACTCTAGACATTATAATAATGGAAGAAGAAATTTATGGAAACAGTGTGTGTATGTGTTGTTTTTGATATTTGGCCATCTGTTTGTTATTATACGTAGCTAAATATATTAATTTGAGGTTGTTGACTGCACTGGGACTTCATAAGCAGAACATACGTAGTGTGAGTTGATAGGCTTCATGTGTTGTGGGAATGTCTAAATTCCCATAGAGTTTCACTTCCTCATAGTCATGCTTGACCACTTCAGTTGTAGTCTCATAAGCTGGACATTGTGTGCAGTTGAAGGCACTGGGAGGATCTGCTACTTCGACTCTTGATGAGGAACTGGTGCTATTCATAACAGTTGGATCTAATTGAAACTGACTTTTCTTTGATCTGCTTGAGAAACGAAATATTTATGATACACATTGCTAGCTACGTGACTTATTTCATTTGGATCGCATAAACTTACCTAGGATCTCTGTTTGATTTGTATTGCTTATGAAGTAGGAAAATCATAGTTCCACATAACACTATTGCAATTACCATGGGAACAGCAACTCCAATACCTATACCTATAATGTTGATAGAATAACCAGTTATTAACTACAGTAGAACCTCATTAATCTGAATACGTTACCCTTGTTCAGATAATTGAAGTGTCCAGATTAGTGAGACAACGTATTTTCAATGAATATTCTGATTAATGCAAAGTAAAAAGTCTTTGAATTTCATTCAGATAATGAGGTTTGGATACCAATTAAGATGTATCCAGCAATCACATGATCAATGCTGAATTTGAAGTTTGATAAACATTCTAGCTATGATAAGTGGGGAAATATATAGAAATTAAAAGCTTTGATCCTAATAAACAATATAGAACTTTGCTAACTATTATTCATAATTATAGAGGGTAATTATAGCTGCTAGTAGTTATATAATCCTCTACCACATTAGCTATGGTAACTGATCGTGTCTCTGCCTTATAACCTTACCTAATGCTAAATGGTTCTGTGTCACATCCATTCTGGATGGAGGAGAAGGAGAAGCAACTTTGACTATATATAATTATAATCAAACATTTTTACTTAGCTATAGTCTGTATCATTATTATCACTGACCTTGTTCAGTTCCTTGGATATTCACTGTAAACTCCATTGAATATGATGGAAACTCATCCAATATTGTCTCATTTAGTACTGCAAATATTGTAGCGAAGTAGATCCCACTTCTGTTCACACTGATGGAGACTGAAGTGTTGCGATCAAGGGTCTGACCCACCATCACTCTCTGAACACTCTCAACATTTGCTGGGTCATTGAACTGAAGAATTATCTGAAAACCGCTTGTTATCGAAATACTTGGGAATTCACATGATGCTAGAATATTTCCAGATTCAGTGCTATAACTCACACCACAGTTTTCAAGATGAAGTGACCTACGGATGAAAACTGATCCTGTGCATTTAAATGTGAAAAATATCAAGGAAGGATGAAAATATTTCTCTATACCTGTTTGTGTGATACTGATCCTCTGAACATAGGCTGGATAACCAACACCAGGTAGTAATCTTCCATTGCTTTCCACATCATAACAGACAACATTATACATTCCAGATCTCAACATTGAAATAGGCAGTTCTTCATTTCTTCGAATGAAGACAAACACAAATGACTCAAAATGCACATGCCCATTACGAATAAAGATCAAGATACAGAATGCTCCTTTGGCTTTGGTGTTCTCAACATAAAATATATTTACTATGTGGTTTTCCACATCAGTGCGTTGAACATCATATGTACCTGAAATACCAAAAGTGTTTAAACAAAAGTTTGCAAGAAAATATCATAACCTACTCAGCATCAGATTTAAAGTGTTTGATCCAACATTATTGTTGACATTAAGTGTTATATTGTAGTGACGATTCAGTATCAAGTAGGAACTTGTAACTTCAATGACTGTGCGATCATCAACATTCACAGTGGCTAGTATATCTTTTGCACTAATTTCTTCATCATCATAATTCAAAACTGAAATGCCCAGCACATGTACTCTACAAATCATGGCAGACTGCATATATGACAGCAAAGGAAGAAGAGACAAACTGATAATTATTATAATAGCTATAATTATTATAAACATGATCTTAATAACTGGATGGGGGTTACATAGCTACATAAACTATCGTAACCATGGATGCAGCTACTATATAAAGTCAGATTTCAACAATAGCTAGCTAAAGTTAAGTATATACTTCTTTTTGAAATAATTTGTCCCCAAGCTGCATGGTTGAGTGTTAGTGCTGGTAGTTACTATAGCTAGTTGCTATGTTCTTTCTCATGCACTGGTGAATCACTTATTATAAGCCCTCCAGGTCATTTCTAGAGCTACTCTCACCTAGTTCATGAGATGTAGTCTATTGGCAGCTATACCTTCACTTGCCATACAGACTTACAATTCTTATATGGAATGAAAAATTTGATCTGTTTATCAGGTTGGCATCATGACTCAGGACAGAAGGAACTGTGTACAGATTTATGAAGATACTGTATATTATAATATGGGTTTATCCATTCACTCACCAACATTAAGGAAACTTTTAGATATGCTTGAATTGTCTCCATTGCCAACTATGTTAACTGGTGTGATTGTGAACTTGAAGATATCACATGCTCTTCTTTCAGGTGACAGTGAAGTTGTGTAGTTGTACTGTGTGATAGTGATCCCTCCTTGTGAGTGTATCACTTGTGAGGAAGTGGAGTTGATCACATCTACTCTGTAGGTGATGTCAGGGTCAACAGCAGTGATATCCAAGGTGAAGGGAGGGTTCCAGGTGAGAGAGATGGTTGAGTCCAGTGCAGTGGCACTTAGGTCACCAACAGCAGAAAGTAGACCTATATATACTTGCATGGTAACACCTCAGCTGAGGTTGGGGTCCAAGAGCTACTACAGAGCATTTAGCTGATTCAAGTGATCAACCAACCTTGAAACATTTTAAGATACATACTACTAGCTCCATTTGCAACTCTATAATAATTCATATCATCTATGATTGCTATAGTTGCATGCATAGATGCTAAGGTTGTAAGCCATGTTTGTATAATAATGTTTGTATGATAATCAGCTAGCTATAACCTTGTATTAGTAGTATGATATTATTGGAGTATGTGATACTTCCAGAACTGGAATCAGCTCTGCACTGGATAGTGGTCCCATTGTACTTGAGGACATCACGGAAGAGTAGATGACCCACATGCGTTATCTGACTGAACTCGGACACTATATCCATGCTGGAGCTGTTCAATAGTGTCCCATTCACCAGCCACTGAAGACTCACAGTATTACCACCACCAGAACAGGTGAAAGTGGCTGTAGCACCGACATATGATACAGTAGAACCAGTGAGAGTTAGCTGAGTTGCTCCTACAAATATATGACACACATTATTACATGACTCCAATTTATAATTGATCATCAACTGATGATGTGACCGCTTATAGCAAAACATATTATCAGCTGAAGTTCCATTGAAACTTTGTGCAACAGCAGATCGAGACCCATGGTGTCAAAACTAAGTGCTTAGAAATACAAACCCAATAAGTTATCTACGCTACCTTGCTATCTTACCAGCACTTGAAATTACCAGTACTAATAGTGTGTGGGATGACTGGAAATACTGTATGTAGTTTATTCTCTTTCTCAAGAAAATGCTAGATAAATAAGAGCCGATTCTCAGGCATCATACGTAGGACCTAGCTATAGAGCATCAGTCAAAGGGTTAAAAATATAGAAGATAAAAAAATATCTGAGTGGCTGGTTTTCCCACATGGATGACCAACAATTGTTTATTCATGTAACTAACTACACCTCATTACTAGAAAATACAATTTCTAGTTCATCCTAGCTACATATAGTCTGAAAACCAACAAACAGTACAGCATATCAAGCTATATATTCTGCTGACTTCTCTCAGCTAACATCAATAGAATTAGTTCTCATAAAAATTAGCTTTATGAAACAAACCACTGACATTTCAACAAGAATATCCTGGGGAGTCAACATCAATGGAGATTTCTGATACTGAATATTATTTGTACCAATGTGGGTCTATTTAAGGAGGATAAATGTACCAGTAGCTTCATCATGCAGATTTTCAAGAATTTGTGCCTCACTATAATGTACATTATCATTAGATAAGCCTATTGAAAGCACTCCACTCTTCCCAGGATGAAGCAACCAATGCTCATTGAGGCTAAACCCCTATAGAGCCTAACCCAGAACTGCATAATATATAACTAAATTAATACCAATCAATAGTGCTAGACATGACAAGATAGCTAGTCTAATATGTTTAAGAAGTGGCTATTTGATTTTTACCTGGGACTGATTAATTACAGCCCTCATGTTTCTAATTACTTGTACATACGTAAGATACCTGAATTCAGTGGGGTACACAGTATGCATAATATTACCATCTTCAGTTTGAGCGATTTCATCTCAGATCTGAATGCAATATCAAAACTTACAGCTAACATTATTATACTCAGAGGCTTAGAGGATCAATATTCCAGTGGTGGAGCGACTGGTCACGTATTTAGCACCCTCCCCCCGCTACTGCATGGAAGGGTCAGTTAGACAAGATGGGTGTGGCATTGCCTATAATATACTTGGTATACTGCCTGCAAGTATGCTGATGAATGACTCCACTTGAAATATTTGATGATGTTTAAATTTGTTACCCTTCCACATTATGTACCATAATAGCTAGTTATATCTAAAACTACAAGCTAGTAGCAACTGCCATAAAACTTACATTGAAACTGTTTCCTGAGATTAATCCTTACCTTATAGGGAAGGGTGTACTGTTTATTCAGTCAGCATAATTATAAGGTAATTAAACTAAATGGTCAGGGATGCACTCTTTACTGAATAGTGTACCAGAAAAAAATCTTCTATACTAATGAGTGTAGTTATGAAAACAGTGTGTTTTTGTGGTATGTTTTGGAACTGGTTGCTTATATTACGTAACTTGAGGTTGTTGACTGTACTGGGACTCCATAAGCAGAACATGTTGTGAGTTGATAGGCCTCATGTGTTGTGGGAATGTCTAAATTCCCACAGAGTTTCACTTCTTCATAGTCGTGCTGGACCACTTCAGTTGTAGTCTCATAAGCTGGACATTGTGTGCAGTTGAAGGTGCTGGGAGGATCTGCTATTTCTTCATATACAACTCTTGATGAGGAACTTGTGGTCTTGCCATTTGGATCTAACTGAAACTCCACATTCTGACTTTTCTTCTCTGAGCTGTGACATTTTTTGATACACATCATAGCTACAGAGGGTTATTTTCATGTGGACCAAAGCTACTTACGTAGGATCTTTGTTTGATTTGCATCGTTTATGAAATAGGAAAATTGTAGTTCCACATAATACTATTGCAGTTACCATGACAACAGCAACTCCAATACCTACACCTATAATACAAATTAATGTTTGTTGAGAATGCTGGGCTGGTTGTGAGGTGTTTACCACATGCAGGCTTTTGATAATAATACTCAGCAATGCAACCATGCACATGTGCATGCATGATTGCACTGCTGCACGCATGGTTGAACTGCTCTAAAAATAAACATTATCAAAAGCTGAATTGGAGGTAGCTAAACAACTTTGCAAGTGGAATAAGCATATACACACAGAGACTGCCTAGCCAGCTATATACCTCACCCAATGATAAGTGATTCTGTGCCGCATCAATTCTGGATGGTGGAGAAGAGGAATCAACCTCAACTATAATAATGTTATCATAACATTTTCACTAATCAAAAACAGTCCATAATATCACTGACCTTGTTCAGTTCCTTGGATATTCACTGTAAACTCTATTGAATATGATGGAAACTCTTCCAATATTGTCTCATTTACTATTGCAAATATTGTGGCATAATAGGTCCCACTTCTGTTCACACTGATGGAGACTAAAGTGTTGCGATCAAGGGTCTCACCAACTATCACTCTATGAACACTCTCAACATTTCTTTGGTCATCGAACTGAAAAATCATCTGGAAACCACTTGCCATTGAAGTACTTGGGAATTTACATGATGCTAGAATATTTCCAGACTCAGTGCTATAACTCACACTGCAGTTTTCAAGATGAAGTGATCTACAGATGAATACTGACACTGTACATTTTAGATGTGAATAATAATAGCATAGGATAAAAAGAGATTCTCATACGTTTTTGGGTGATATTGATCTTCTGAACATAGGCTGGATAACCAACACCAGGTAGTAATCTTCCATTACTTTCCACATCATAACAAACAACATCATATTTTCCAGGCCTCAAGTATAGAATAGGCATTTGTTCATTTCTTTGAATGAAGACAAAAACAGATGAGTTAAAATCCACACGTCCATCATGAACAAAGATCAAGATACAGAGTGCTCCTTTGGCTTTGGTGTTCTCAACATAAGATATATTGACAGTGGAGTTTTCCATATCAGTACGTTGAACATCATGTGTACCTGCAATGAAGTGTTGCCCACAGAGTAAAAAAAAAAAGACTCCAAATAAATATCGTAACCTACTTAGATTCAGATTTATAGTGTTAGATCCAGCACTATTGGTGATATTAAGTGTTACATTGTAGTGATAATTCAGTTGCAGGCTGGCACTTGTGATCTCAATGATAGTGCGATCACTATCATTGACAGTGGCTAGCATATCTTGTGCATTGATTACTTCATCATCATAGTTCAAAACAGAAATGTCCATGATATTCACTCCACACACCATGGCAGACTGCATGGATGAAAAAAGTCCTTATTTATGTAACTGCAGGAACAGTAACGTAAGTGAACTGTGTAGCTGTATGAGGTGCACACTAGCTCTCTTTTAAAGGTAATACAGTCACATGATTTTCTCTAAGTAAAGGGGAAATAGCCAGCTACTGCAGAGACAATGAGATTAGTAGCTGCATGGTAAATACTTACCATCCTTATATGGAATGAAAATGATCCATTTATCAGGTTGACATGACGACTCAGGACAGAAAGAACTGTGCACAGAAGGTACATATAATATCAAATTATAATATGGGTTTATCCATTGATCACTCACCAACATTAAGGAAACCTTTAGATATGCTTGAATTGTCTCCATTGCCAACTATGTTAACTGGTGTGATTGTGAATTTGAAGACATCACATGCTCTTCTTTCAGGTGACAGTGAAGTTGTGTAGTTGTATTGTGTGATAGTGATCCCTCTTTGTGAGTGTATCACTTGTGAGGAAGTGGAGTTGATCACATCCACTCTGTACGTGATGTCAGGGTGAACACCAGTGATATCCAAGGTGAAGGGAGGGTTCCAGATGAGAGAGATGGTTGAGTCCAGTACAGTGGCACTTAGGTCACCAACAGCAGAAAGTAGACCTAGATGAACGATGCATTAATTGTCACCACCTTAGCCTTTGAATGTTTTAAGAGCCAGTATGTTTACTATACCAAATCATTGTATGGGTAGTTTCAGAATGTATACGTATTATAGCTATAATAATAATCACATAATCAATATCAAGAAAGAGAGCATAAGGGAAATCAACGTGAAGCATGGGAGTGAGTGTGCATTATAAATAGGAGCTTGCCAGTGGTACGCTATAACACAATGCAGGGGTGGCTGAGGACCCCAAAAAGTGGGGGGGGGGGGGCTCAAAAATTGCGCATCGATGACTACTCCCGATGAGCTATAATGATATCCATGAAGGTTTTGATTCTCTACATGTTGTGGCCAATCAATAATGCAGTCACTAATTAGGGTTTCATCTAGGAATTTCACTTTGGGAGGGAAGCTCACTGATCACGTGGCCGTACTTTTTTTTTTCTTTTTTTTTTGGAGGAATCTACTTTTTTTTGGAGGACTCATTGTTGGCTAATTCTCCACAAATTCCAATACTCTATTAGGGAGGGGATTACATTTCTTTCAATCAGCTGTATAACCTTATGAACATTAATGCAGCCACTAATATGCAACATCATTAGCTAGTGACTAGACAGTAGACTTTACTGCTGCAGTTAGACAATTATACAATGGGTCAAAAAAAGTGGGGGGGGGGGGGGGGCTCTAGTCCCTCTCGCCCCCACCCTGAGCCGCCACTGCAATGCATGCATATGTTAACCAACCTTGTACTAGTAGTGTGATGATAATGGAGTGGGTTATATCTCCAGAACTGGAATTAGCTCTGCACTGGATAGTGGTCCCATTGTACTCCATAGGGACATATCGGAAGAGTAGGTTACCCACACGCGTTATCTGACTGAACTCAGATACTATGTTCATGTTGAGGCCATCATCTAGTGTCCCATTCACCAGCCACTGCACAGTATCATATATATCACCCACATTACAGGTAAAAACGGCTTCAGCACCAACATAAGACACATCAGGACCAGTGAGAGGTATTAGAGGTACTCCTACAAAGTAAACACAGACCTAATTCACAAATTACTCAACACTCAGCAAAAATTTTATTGAATGAAGAAGGTCTCATCAGTGGAGTAGGAACCAATTATATTCTTTACTGGGTGGGTTGAGACTTCCATGTGCCATGCATACATATGTGACCAGATTTGGAAATTATGAAAGTATTAGCACTGCACATAGAGTTATACTACACATGCACACAATCCTCCAAGGGCCTGAAGGTTTCTAATCCCATAGAATCCATGCCTTGGTGTCTAGCTATAATTTCAGATCTTCAGTCTCCAGTATATCTTCTGTAGCTACCTGACACAAGTCTGTGTTGAGGCATAAAATTCACTGCACAATATGTTGGCAGCCACTTAGAGTGGCAATATAGTATGCCGAGTGGTGATTGCTTCTCAGGTGTGCTATTCCATGCACTGTATTCAAAAGTTGTAACAGTGTTTTATGTGGCATAATGGTTGGACTATCTCCACACTATATTACAATAGCTATCATACCTGAGTTCAGTAGGGTACACAGGATGTATAATATTATCATCTTTGATTCCATCTTTAGATCTAAATTCTAAATTAAAAATTATACTGAGAGACCGAGAGGAATAAACAAAAAAATAGAACATGTACTGGGCATGTATAGACACCTTCTACTCTAGCTATATATTCCAACTTGGTAAACATTGAATTTAAGTTTTGAATACAGTACCTGTAGCTAGCTAATACGGTTATAGATACCATCCATAAGCCACTGTAGCTATACCATTGTTGAATAGAGTATGCTTTCCTCATTATGAATATGCATGGCAACTAGCAGTTTGGAAGGTTTAAATTTTGAGGTATCAAAGGTATAACCAGCCTACAAAAGAAAAGATAGAGCAACACACACACACACACACACACACACACACACACACACACACACACACACACACACACACACACACACACACACACACACACACACACACACACACACACACACACACACACACACACACACACACACACACACACACACACACACACACACACACACACACACACACACACACACACACACACACAGCACGCACACACACACATTCTCCATACAGAAAGTGTTTACAGTTGACGTTATGAATTTCAGTATGTGAGTTGATATTGAAAGTTTGAGAACTAATATTTAGAAGTCACATACGTACGTACACACACACACACACACAAACAAAAGGAGAATATGTATGCCTATATTATGCATACACAGAAGTGTTTACAGTTGACTTTATGCATTTCAGTATGTGAATCGATAATAATTATTGGTAACTTTTGAAACACATTCAGAATCACATACACACTACCAAACCATGAATACAGGAGCATTAAAAGATAGACTGATTCACTCTAGCCTGCACTGGCCTCCAAAAAACGTGAATATCTACTGATCAGCTCCAGTGAATATAAGTATAAAATAAAATATCCTTATAATTAGTTTGCAATAGCTGGGTATGCTCAATTAGCATATCGGTAGCTATGGAGTGGAGGCAGGCCTCCAAAGTCTTCTCAAACTAGATGATCAATAAACTTTGCACATAAGCAAAAGAAAATTTCTACTCCTATAATTATTATACTGAGTAATACTTAATCTAGCTAACTGAAACAGCACTCCCAGCTGCTGGTCCTGGAAGAGTTCTACACTTACTGGCGAAATCTGACTGCTCATGGCTAGGGAAGTGGGCGTGGTCAAAATTAATAATGTGCTATTTAGTTACAATAACTAGTATCTTGACTCCTGCACAATGACATGAAGGTGGCATAGCAGGTTTTGAGCCCAGCCAGGCTTGAAACTTTTGACTACTTGCCTGCTTGCACTTTAATAACAGCATCATAAGAAATAGGCCTCGTTATCCTTTTATGGGCTCAGGCCCATTTTACTGGCTATGCAAAAAAATATGGTCCTGGGAGTCAGCCCCTAGGGGCCTTCAATCAACATGAAAATGCACCCCCTCCTAAATATGGGTGGCAGTAAGCTGCTTGAGTCAAAGCGTACAAGGCCAATAGGCTCCTGTCCTTGTCTGTTCAGATGGATATAGCTAACTTCAAAAAAAATAACAACAACAACAAAAACGTGCCAACAACCACGTTATTTGGCACAGTAGCTAGTTAACTATACTACAATCTCGGGGACCAGGGAAGTGTTGTTGTTTGGGGGAAGAATATGTAGCTATAGAAAAGGCTTGAATTGCATTGAGTTTTATGTTCTGGTGGAATTGCCAAGTCCTCTCCACTTGCTAAAGATGAAAAGGAATTAGATAGAGTATACTTATAGTCATACCTGTATGATAAGCAAATATGATAGCAAAAATTCCATCTTCTATTCTTATAGCTATCTAAATAAGAGCCAGCTGTAGACTTGAAGAGAGAGGGATTCCACCAAATTTAGAATCTTACAGCTATGGTCTCTCCCAAATTCAATGTTTATTTATCTTGGATTGAATGTGGGGAATGTAGCTACGTAGCTATAGGAAAAAATATTTATTCTAAATAAAAAAGAGGCTGTGTGCGGTTCAAAAAAGTTCAGCAACAAGAGAACTTCAGTCAAGTAACCCCTTATACCCATCACCGATATTACCAAACTGTATGAGCTAACTATTCTCACTTCACTCCAATGACAGGTCAAGATGAGATATAAAGGAAGTAGCTAGGAATAGTTAGCTCGTAGTTTGGTAATATTGGTGATTGGGTAAGGGGTTACTTGACTGAAGTTCACTCTCTTGTTGCTGAACTTTTTTGAACCACACACAGCCATCCCTTTTTTAATTAGAATAAATAATATTTTTTTCCTTCACTTGTTCATCACCTTTTTTATAAGCAACTGGATGCTGTGATCCTGCTATCCAAGTTAAAGTTCATGTATTGTAGATCTGGAAGGGCTGGAGCTTGTATATCATCTATACAGTTTATAATAATATTGCCATTGACCTAGCTATATATAATTTTTTAAGGCCTTTAGCTAATACCAGCCATAGCAGCAGTCAACCCAGTTGATTACATACTAGCTACGCTAAGATGTCATGACATAGCTAACCCTTTACCATACATAATTCCAGAGTTGTTGTTGTTGTTGTTGTTGTTGTTGTTGTTGTTGTTGTTGTTGTTGTGTGTGTGTGTGTGTGTGTGTGTGTGTGTGTGTGTGTGTGTGTGTGTGTGTGTGTGTGTGTGTGTGTGTGTGTGTGTGTGTGTGTGTGTGTGTGTGTGTGTGTGTGTGTGTGTGTGTGTGTGTGTGTGTGTGTGTGTGTGTGTGTGTGTGTGTGTGTGTGTGTGTGTGTGTGTGTGTGTGTGTGTGTGTGTGTGTGTGTGTGTGTGTGTGTGTGTGTGTGTGTGTGTGTGTGTGTGTGTGTGTGTGTGTGTGTGTGTGTGTGTGTGTGTGTGTGTGTGTGTGTGTGTGTGTGTGTGTGTGTGTGTGTGTGTGTGTGTGTGTGTGTGTGTGTGTGTGTGTGTGTGTGTGTGTGTGTGTGTGTGTGTGTGTGTGTGTTAGAATCATAAGAGAAATAAAAGGAGAAAACCTAACAGTATAAGTTTGGTAAGACCTTTGTCCATTGCTTTATCACAGGTAGAGGTCACCTATTAATTAACCTTTAGGACCATTACTATACTTATGTTGAGATACCTAGTGTGATTGTGAGATGATTCTGCATTATTCTTTGAGAACTTATTTTCTTTGAGAACTTCTTATCCGGTCATCAGGGGAGAACCCAATTCGATCATCACCAGCCATAGGTTTCGGTCCCATTAGTCTCCCGACCTATGGCCAGCTACGAAAAGGGTGGGACCACTCCCACAGGAGTCCAGACTGTAGGATACGTCTCTCGAACTTGACTGTTATTTTTTCTGTCTTGAGTGACACATACTTAGTCTATTGGCTTTTGGTGTGCAAACTACCACATTGGTTGATTCTTAGGTCTGATTGGGTTTTCCTATCTAAATGTGAGTCTGAGTAGTTGTTATTGCGTGTTACACTACATAGTCATAGCCATTTGCTACCGTGTGATGTGATGTTCAATCACCATCACTGACTATCTCAACTCTAATGTTGCTGAAAATCAGTGGGAGATTATCTTATGCATGGGCCACATGTGTATTGTACAACTAACCTTGTACTAACATTGTGATGATATTGGAGTATGTGATACTTCCAGAACTGGAATTAGTTCCGCACTGGATAGTGGTCCCATTGTACTCCATAGGGACAACACGGATGAGTAGGTTACCCACATGCGATATCTGACCAAACTCAGACACCACATTCATGTTGAGGCCATCATCTAGTGTTCCATTCAACAGCCACTGTGCACTCACAATATCACGACCATTAAAACAGGTAAAAACGGCTTCAGCACCAACATAAGACACAGTAGGACCACCGAGAATTTGTACACCTCCTACAAATACACAACATCAGCATAATTATTATCAAAAAAAATCAAGTATGTTGAACCTGTCATACCATATCAGACTCCCCATGCAATTTTTGTGCCCAAAATTGTATTAGTTAAGGACCAAATAATGCACCATTTTTACAACAAGCACTTTAGAAAGATTCCAAAGTGCTGACAAAATATAACCGACAAGTTAGTTATTGGCACTGAATTAATATGAAGCAGTTTTAATATGGGACACTGGACATAACCATACAATAGAAAGTGTAAAGAAAAATGAAGTTTGTTTGATTCATATTCCTCTGGAATTGCCTAAGGCCCCTTGAAGCATGCATGTGCACACAGTAAAGATGAGTCCCCTGGTTGTAATATTGCAGACACAGAACACAATATCGAAATCACTCTCATTGAAAGCTGCAAAAATATCTTTACTTACCAGCCATTGGCATATCTATCACACCATGCAGCTACATTATAAAACACATCAGTCAAGTCAGGAATTTCATTTAAAAGTACGTAGGAGTGCCAACTGTACATTCCAGTAATACCACTGCCCTTAAGACGACAGGTGTAATCCCTTTACCCATGCTGTCAACATGCAAAATGCAGGGATCACCTGACCTGAGTCTTCTCTCTTCATATCATTATTCAGTTGATTGAAACTAGCTACAAACTTTATGCTTCAAAATGTGCTCTTGATAATACCGTCCTTTTAATTTCATGACTGTTTAGACCAATGGACCAATATAGCTCTGTAAGTTACTATAGGTATAGTCAATGAATAAGAGATCATTAGCTAATCCTGAATGCAACAGAGAATGATAGTGTTACATATTTTCATCAAGGGAAGAAATTTGTATGAAAGAATAGGGAAGGAAGGGAATAAAGCAACTATAAATCCCTCTTCCTATTAAACTATATTATGATATACCTCTGATTGTGAAGAATGGGTTGATATCATTATCCAAGTGTGTCAGTATAGTAACTGGTTGACCCACATCAATAACTGATTCAGGAATTTATAGATAGCTAACTCTCATGCTTTCATCCTATACAGGAAACAAGAATGGATAGACGCAGGCAGAGTGTCATGTGACCCCTATAAAAGGTATATAGAGGTATGAATAAACTGCATGAGTATTTATACATGGAAAAGACAAGTTAGCTATAGATAACTAACATTTGTTTAGCAATGGCAAACATTCCCAATTACTAACATCATGCCAAGAATGGCTCATTTTTATAGCCACACTCCAATTTACAATGTGACACATCATAGTAAAGGGGGGGGGGGGGCAGTAGACTGTTTGATGGCTCTATAATTATAAATAATAAAGATGCAAAGTATTACTTTAGTTGTTTCTGACAGTGAATGTGCATGATGAAGGCTGCAACTTCAGTAGTGTAGCTATTTGACAACTGGGAAAGCTAGTTTCATTCAGTTTTGGCTCATTTTTTATAACATGTGGCAGATGGTCAGCTTAGTTGGTAAAGTAAGGGGTTATCGATTAAACTGCAGCTAAAGAGGGTCAATATACACAATAAAAGTAAATGGATCATAAGTTAAAATCTGGTAATAATTGTCCTTTAATATAAAACCTTTGATCTGATCTGATTGGATCTTTTGACTTGATCTGGATCTCGCTACATATCGATAGGAATGATGTCAAGTAGCTAATAATGAAATATTCACAATACTATATGTTCAGATGGCAGTGTGGAAGGTAATTTCTGTAACCACAGCAGATCAGACATGCTATGGACTCTGTGCCTCGTTGCAATATCCTTGAAATTGTAATGTGTTCATGTTATTATTATCACTTGGGCAATGAACCTGTATTCATAGTAGCAGCATACCTTCAGCCTTCTAGAGGAAAGAGTAAATCACAAAAATTTTGTACAGATAAGTTTCATACAATAATAATGTATGGTATTTTAACTGTTCCCTGAAGTTATTAGGATCCCTATCTTGGGAAGGTGCACAGTTTATTTTGTCAATATAATTATATAGCTACATAGATAGGGAAGACAAACTAGATTATAAATGGGTCAGGGACGTACATACGTACTGTAGACATTATAAAAAAATATGTGTACCAGAAAAATATATACTAATGAGTATAGTTAGTTATGAAAACAGTTTATCATCTGTTTGTTGTATGTATTAACTTGAGGTTGTTGACTGCACTGGGACTCCATAAGCAGAACATGTTGTGAGTTGATAGGCTTCATGTGTTGTGGGAATGTCTAAATTCCCATAGAGTTTCACTTCCTCATAGTCATGCTTGACCACTTCAGTTGTAGTCTCATAAGCTGGACATTGTGTGCAGTTGAAGGCACTGGGAGGATCTGCTATTTCTTCATATATGACTCTTGATGAGGAACTTGTGGTCATGCCATTTGGATCTAATTGAAACTCCACATCCTGATTTTTCTTCTCTGAACTATCAGATCAAGTAACACACATTATACAGTGACTTATTTCATGTGGACCACAGCTACTTACTTAGTATCTTTGTTTGAACGCTTATGAAATAAGAAAATAATACTATTGCAGTTACCATGAGAACAGCAACTCCAATACCTAGACCTATAATACAAATATTTGTTAGTATGTTTACAACAACTCGGCAATCACATGTGCATGCATGCACAGTCATGTGATTTCTCTGAATATAAACATAACAAAAGCTGTATTTGAAAGCTGATAAACAACTATGTACGTAGGAAAAAATTTAATGTTAGTTTTCATAACAGAATGGAATTGAATTGTGTTCTATAATAAACAGACAACAGTCCATAACCTTACCCAATGCTAAGTGGTTCTGTGCCACCACATGGTGGAGGAGAGGAAGCAACCTCAAATATTTTCACATACATAGTATTGTCTTTTGGCACAATATAATTTCCTGTAACTGGTGAAAAAGCCTCTGTTCCATCTACTTTTTGAAAAACGAATTACATTTCTATGAATTGCAGGTACATATTTAGCTATACACTGACCTTGGTCAGTTCCTTGAGCAGTCACTGTAAGCTCCTGTATGATGGAAACTCATCCAATATTGTCTCATTTAGTATTGCAAATATTGTGGCATAATAGGTCCCACTCCTGCTCACACTGATGGAGACCGAAGTGTGGTGATCAAGAGTCTGACCCACCATCACTCTCTGAACACTCTCAACATTTGCTGGGTCATTGAACTGAAGAACTATCTGAAAACCGCTTGTTATCAAAATACTTGGGAATTCACATGATGCTAGAATATTTCCAGATTCAGTGCTATAACTCACACCACAGTTTTCAAGATGAAGTGACCTATGAATGAAAACTGACCCTGTGCATTTAGATGTGAAAAATATCAAGGAAGGATGAAAAGATTGCTCTATAGCTACCTGTTTGGGTGATACTGATCCTCTGAACATAGGCTGGATAAGGTAGTATCTTTCATTACTTTCCACATCATAACAAACAACATTATACATTCCAGATCTCAGCATTAAGATAAGCAGTTCTTCATTTCTTTGAATGAAGATGAACACAGATGAAGTCAAAATCCACACGTACATCATGAATAGAGATCAAGATACAGAGTGCTCCTTTGGCTTTGGTGTTCTCAATATAAGATATATTGATTATGTGGTTTTCCATATCAGTGCGTTGAACATCATGTGTACCTGCAATACCAAAAGTGTATAAACTAAAGACTGCAAATAAACATCATAACTTACTCAGTGTCAGATTTATAATGTTAAATCTGGCATTATTGCTGACGTTAAGTGTTATTGTAGTGATGATTCAGTATCAAGTGGGAACTTGTTATTTTAATGGCTGTTCGATCATCAACATTCACAGTGGCTAGTATATCTTGTACACTAATTTCTTCATCATCATAGTTCAAAACTGAAATGTCCACCACATGTACTCCACAAATCATGGCAGACTGCATAATATTATATGACAGCAAAAAAAGAAGACAGACTAAAGTAACTAGCTAAATACTAATCTTCAGCAGTGCTCTAACAAATCTGTACATTTATATCACACATATAGCTACCTTCATAATAGGGCAACATGAACTCCTACTTTCAATATAAATGCAGATAGCTAATAAAATGCTTTCTTAAGGACTCTGTAGATACTGATGTCATCACACCTGTGCTACACTTTCTGATTCATACTTTTCCTTCATTCTTTCACAATGTGAGTAAATACATAAGCTCTACTATAATAGAGCCAGATTTCAACTGTAGCTAGCTAAAGTCATCCTTCTTTTTATCCATAATTAATATTTTGTCCCCATTAAGCTGGCTGAGTGTTAGTGTGAGCTACGTACGTTCTTTTTCACTAATGCACAGAAATGGGACTCTAACGAACTTAATTGGTCATTTCTAGAGCTTCTGCTCTCTCTCCTAATTGATGAGATGTAGCTAGTCTATTAGCAGCTATAGCTACCCACGTATACACTTACTGTATGTACAGCTGCATAGGGGGAGGAAGGTCATCTATTTTTGGGGGGCTGAGTGTAAGTGTAATAAAAGTGTGACCACACTGGCACATAAAGCGTGCCATCTAGGGGGGTCTGGGGGCATGCTCCACCAGGAAAATTTTGGTTTTTAAGCCTCATTGGATTGGATCTGGTGTATTCTCTGAGGTTCTAGGGTGATATCTCAATTCCCACTGAATATTATAGCTTGTTAGCTAACTAACTATTAATTTTTTAAGCTGCCTAAAAATATAAACAAAAAAACAAAAACAAAAAAACAACGACAATAAAAAGAAGCAAACTATTTCTTAAGAAATGTCATAATCCATCATTTTTGAGGGGGCTCAGCCCCCACCTTCCGCCTCCTATGAGCTGCATAGTTTTACCATCCTTATATGGAATGAAAATGATCCATTTATCACGTTGGCATCATGACTCAGGACAGAAGAAACTGTGTACAGAAGGTATATTTTATTATAGGCAGGCATTATGGGTTTATCCATTCACTCACCAACAGTAAGGAAACCTTTAGATATACTTGAATTGTCTCCATCGCCAACTATGTTAACTGGTGTGATTGTGAATTTGAAGACATCACATGCTCTTCTTTCAGGTGTTGTACTGTGTGACAGTGATCCTTTCTTGTGAGTGTATCACTTGTGAGGAAGTGGAGTTGATCACATCCACTCTGTAGGTGATGTCAGGATCAACATTAGTGATATCCAAGGTGAAGGGAGGGTTCCAGGTGAGAGAGATGGTTAAGTCCAGTACAGTGGCACTTAGGTCACCAACAGCAGAAAGAGGACCTTATAAGTACGTAATAAGAATGTGTGTATGTGCACTACTTGCATACATGGATGGATTGAATTGTTCACACAAAAATTATTATCATAAATTTTGTACTAATAATTATTTGTGTGAAAGTGTACTGGAAACACACTTGGATGCTTCCAGTTCACTCGGGTGTTTCTGTGAGCTACTCTGTAAAAGCTACTCTGTAAATGTTTTTAACACTTGCTTATTTTATTCGTGTACTAAATTATCCACTGCTGTAACACTGTTACTATTGTACAGAATATACACACAATATTATTGCAGCTGCATGGTTATTGTACAACTAACCTTGTACTAGTAGTGTGATGATATTGGAGTATGTGATACTTCTAGAACTGGAATTAGCTCTGCACTGGATAGTGGTCCCATTGTACTCCATAGGGACAACACGGATGAGTAGGTCACCCACATGCCTTATCTGACTGAACTCAGACACTACGTTCATGTTGAGGTCATCGTCTAGTGTTCCATTCACCAGCCACTGCACACTCACAATATCTTCACCAGAACAGGCAAAAGTGGCTCTAGCACCAACATAAGACACAGGAGGACCATTGAGAATTAGTACATCTCCTACAAATACACAACATCAGTATTATGAAACAAGTACAAATTATTGAACCTGTCGTATAATATGACTAGTGTTGCCATGCCAACCCAAAGGAAGGAACTTTTAAATAATATATTTGCATCAAGGACTTGATTGATCATATCCAGTTCTTGACAGGAGACACAAGTCCTCTATAAATGTCACCATCCTTCCCTTGGATGTATTGATACAGGGTTTCCGCAACCATCAGATTGAGTATAGAATTAGTCTTAAAAATCATTCCGATTGAAGAGCTGGATTAAAAGTGTTAACTATAACTGTCCAATTAAAAGTGGTATAAATAGCAGGGCCTGGGTATAAAAAAATAACACAAGTTAAGGGCCAAATTTAAATGCAGGCATCATTTTCTTAATGTGCAGGAGAAAAATTCATATGTAAATGGCATGGTGCATGCCAATTATCTTATACTTGTCGGCTGCTTAACTTTGTCTAGCACTTTTGGAATCCCTCCAGCATCATTGCACTTATAATGTTGTTATAGTTTCATATTCCCCTTGTTGTGCAAGCTTGAGTAGCTAGCTACATGTAACTAGATGGTTGGTTTAACCCAGTTTGGTTATCTCAGTTTTAAGCTTTTTTTGCTCTTTAATGCAATCGCTGTCACTAATCATCCTTGTTAGCTACAGTTTGGAATTTAGAGCAGCCAGTGGTATTTCCTTGAAATCAAAGACAACCACTGATTTTTCACCATGTACGTAGTACGTACCTGATGAGTCCCCTGGTTGTAATATTGCAGACACAGAACACAGCATCAAAATCACTCTCATTGAAAGCTGCAAAATTAATAGACTTCAGACTGGATACTCAGAATAGGCATCTTTACTTACCAGCCATAGCATGGCATTGCTATCCCACCATGCAGTTAGCTACATAAGGGCACAATTCAATCAAGCCAGGAATTTTATTTATGTAGCAACTATACATTCCAAGTAATACCACTGCCCTTAAGATGACAGCTGAAATCCCTTTACCCATGCAACATTAAGCTGTCAACAGATCACCTGACCTAGCTAGCTGACCTGAGTCTTCTCTCCTCAGATGGAAACTAGCTACAGACTTTGTGCTTCAAAATGTGCTCTTGACTTTAATCCCCCCAAATACTATGACTGTTCCATGGGCCAATGGCTATAGCTACGTAGCTCTAAACACATGTTTGCACACACTTAGCAAGAGATCATTAGTTAATCCTGATTGCTACATGTTTTCATAACAAAGCTCAAGGGAAGACGTTTGTATGAAAGAATAAGCCTATGAAGGGCAGGCAACTATAAATCCTTCTTCCTAACTATTATTATGATACCTCTGATTGTGAAGAATGGGTTGATATCATTATCCAAGTATGTCTGTATACTAACTGGTTGACCCACATCAATAACTGATTCAGGAATTTAGGATACTTCTTATTATGTCGTATTATACGTAGCTATCATATTTTCATCCTATACAGGAAAACAAGAATAGATAGACCTAGCTACAGTAGAATCAACCAGGCAGAATATCATGTGACACCTATGAAAAGGTAGTGGTGAACCAAAGGTTTGTTTAGAAATATACTCTAAAAATGAAACTGTGTACTTTTGTACCTATAAGGAATGCTCTCTGTAAACAGTAAGGTATAAACAGGGAACACACTCTTGTTTTTACAGTGACGAACTGTACAGATAGCTATTACGGAAACCTAGCAGAAACACAAACACACACATATACGTATGAAAGAGAAGGAAAATATCCACAACATGCATACATGCATGTACACAGTGTTTATACAGTGACAGATGATGTTGTGCATTTGGAAAGTTAATGCAAACATCCCAAATAATAGCTAGCTAGTTAGCTTAAAGATGGGAAACACCAAGAATGGAGGAAAGCTCATTTTTATAGCCACACTCCAATTTACAGTGTGACACATCATAGTAAAAGGGGGGGGGGGCATACAATAGACTATTTGATGGCTCTATAATTAAATATGCAAAGTAGCTATAATATTATTTTAGTTGTTAATGACAGTGAATGTGCATGATGAAGGTTGCAACTCTTCAGTACTGTATATTTGACAACTAGCTACTTTCATTCAGTTTTGACTCATTTTTATAGTACAGTGGTGGATCCAGGATTTTGGGCAGGCTCAGCCATAACCACACCCTTTTTAAGGAAACTGTGCTCACTTGATGCTTAGCCAACTAACTTGCAAACTCTGTGATTCTTATAAGTGGCCACACCAAACCTGATCCCCTCCTAGATCCACCATTGCCTAGATCCCCTCCTAGATCCACCATTGCTACTACGAAGTCTTTTAATATGTGATTTGATCTTTTGGATCTTGGGAGCTTCTATAGGAATGATTCTTGCAAGCTGTGAAATATTGCTATCACAATACCATACTCTTTCCTCTAAAACTGACTACTGAACTGCTACTATGAATACAGATTCAATGTCCAAGTGATAATAATAACATGAATATTGCAATGAGGGAGAGTCTGACCTGCTGTGGTTACAGGAATTACCTTCCACACTGCCATCTGAGCATAATATGTTTCATACAATAATGTATCTTATGTTCCTTGAAGTTATTAGGATCTTTATCTTATAGAAATTGGTGCACAGTTTATTTGGTCGGTATAGATACGGAAGACAAACTAGATTATAAATGGTAGCTAAAGGGGCAGGGACATACTGTAGACATTATGAAAAATATATTGAATAGTTTACCGAAAAAATATACCAGTACAGTTAGTCATGAAAACAGTTTATTTTTGTTTATTTGGGGAATTGCCATCTGTTTGTTGCATATATTAACTTGAGGTTGTTGACTTTACTGGGACTCCATAAGCAGAACATGCTGTGAGTTGATAGGCTTCATATGTTGTGGGAATGTCTAAATTCCCATAGAGTTTTACTTCTTCATAGTTATGCTTGACCACTTCAGTTGTAGTAGTCTCATAAGCTGGACATTGCGTGCAGTTGAAGGCACTGGGAGGATCTGCTATTTCTTCATACACTTGTGGCAAAGACACATCAAATCTTTTCCCTTGTTCATGAGGTGCCTGTTGTACATCCCTACTGTATATAGTCACACATTGAAGGTTAAACCAATAGCTCAGTCATTTCTTATCTTACTTTGACTCATTGTGTGATGATTGTAAGGATTTTGATTTACATCGCTTGTGAAGTAAGAGAATAGTTCCAACCAAAAGTAGAGCAAGTAGAATGAGAGCAATTATTCCAACAACTGAGAAATGAAATTTAAGAGATAGATGATTCTCTTATCATGCATATTGAAATATGATAGAATCATCTCAATAAAACATGACAATTACCACAAACCATCAGCACCACCCACTATGATAACGCTGATATGATCTCACCAGTTCTTGTAGGTACTGGAGAAGTAGTTGTTTGATGTGTACCTATTGTTTCAATGGAAAGAATAATGACACACTTACAGTCTTGCCCAGTTAATGAGAAAACTGTCAACGGGGGAGAGTCACCCAGCAGTATTGACTCAAAATCTGCTACTTACTTGATAATGTGGAGGTGGCGACTGGAACATCCACCATCATCCTCGTTTGATATGGTGTGTGAGCATTAACTATTCCCCTTCCTCTTCTGACGGAAAAAATAGTGATGAGATGTTCTCCACTAACCTCTACTTGTAGGCTCATCAGAGATGAAACGTTATTAGCACGAGTTATCATAAGCCTCCTAACACGAGTAAGGTCAGTACTCTGGACAATCATTTGGAATCTGATCACAGTGGGGTCTGAGTTAGAGCATCGGGCAAAAATAACTTTATCTGTTGTGGTGACAGTACAAGTGATAGAGTCAAGTATTTGTTGAAGGGATCCTAAATAAACAAATTTAATAGTCCATTAATTCTCATAGTAATTATTATACTAAAAAATTAATAAACACACTTAAGGTAGTTTCACTAAAATAATGTATTATAACATAAATGTAGGAATTGCCGGATAGCTAAAGTACCATGTCTAGGAGAAGAAGAGTGAGCATTGTTGACTGGCTATTTTTCACCGCAAAAAGGGAGGGGAAAGTAACACATGCACACACACACACACGCACAGCTGATTCATGTGGTAGCTATAATAAGAAACTAAAATTACCACGGCAATTTCCAGGGTGAGAGATGTTATTCACACTTGCTGGGAAGCTGACTCCACCACCATCATAGAGTGCACCATCACTGTCAATATCATAGGCAAGAACTAAGTATGGTACTAGAGGTATATGCTCAGGAGACCCATCTCTATTGAATGGTTGATAGAAAAAATTCATTGCTCCATGACTATCGACACATATGAAGATATATAGTGCTCCAATTGCAGATGAATCTCTGAAATAGTTAGTTTCAATACTGATACCATTAGTTTCTATCTGATAAGTGGTATTTTCAATTCCATGAGTGGATATAATTGTTGTGGCTGAACTCTCAACATTTATAGCATTAACTATAACATTGTAGTGACGATTCCTCCTCAATTGTTCTGTTGTAAATATAATTGTTGCATTGTCAGTTATTAAACTCTTATTCATTCTTTCTCCAGTGTTACGATCCACAAAGGTAAGGCCACTAATGCATGCTGGAGCAGACTGCATTGGGAGGGGGTGGGGGTTAGAAATAATAATGGTAAAAGTCGACCACCACATATAAAGGCTGAATAGTATTATGGTAAAAAGCCACTCACATACAAAATTTAGTAGAGCAATTATAGTATAAACCATTGCATACACTGTAAAATTGAATTATGTACACCGCACACATATAGTGTGTGTATTGGGACAATTTAGTGTACATTGCACTGGTATAGTGTACATTGTAGTGTGCATATTCTGTTTTACAGTGAATGATTAGGACAATCAAATGCAACAAAGCACAAATCATACCAGGATTATCCTGTAAGTGTACACTTCTTCCACTATCGATACTGGCACAAGTTGTTCCTCCTCACTTATTACAGAAGCTGAAAATATACTTCATAATGATGACGTCAGCTACAGCACAAACAACAACTTACACTCCATAAGATGTGTGTGTGTGACTGCTGATCCATCACCAAGTCTGTTCATGGGAGTCACAGTGAAAGTATAGAAGCCACCGCAACACCTCTGATTAGGGTTGATGGTGTAGTTGTAGGCATTAGTGGTGATGCCACATTCTGATCGTGTCACTGATGAAGATGCGGTGATGTTCACCTCCACACTAACGCAGTAGGTGATGTCAGGGTTCCGTATGTTCAGGGTGAAGGAAGGTGTCCAGGTGAGGGAGATAGTGTAAGGGTTCAGTATGGTGGCACTAAGAGAACCAACGGCAGAGGGTGGACCTAAAAGAGCTACATAAAAGTATTAATAAATGGCATATGCCTGAGGCATACCTTGCACAAGTAGTTTGACGATACTGGAGTAAACGATTGTTCCTGAAGTGTTTACTTTGCACTGAACAGTTGTTTCATTAAAGTTCACGGAGAGATCATTGAAAAGTAAGAATCCTCTTCCAGTAAGGGAGGTGGTTTGCACATTAGGAAGGTTGAGGTCTTCCAATGGCATGTTATTAATCATCCACTGGATATCACCATTTATATTATTTTGAGTGCAAACATAATCAGCTCCATCACCAACAGCTACTGGTGTTATTGGACCACTGAGAGTTAGTATTGATGATGTTGATGCTAATACTAAGAAATAAATACAAATAAAAAACTTGCACCCTTCCAATACTTTCTGTGGGACTACTTGACTTTTAAAATGCTATGACGTCAGACTGGGGTACATAGCTACGAGGCTAGCCCATCTGAAGCTAGTCATAATTGCAGTAAATGATTGTTATCCACTTAGCTAGCTAGTTATCCACTGGATACTTGAAATGCCACCATTTAAACTTTGAGGAGAGAAAACATAATCAGCTCCATCACCAACAGCTACTGGTCTTGGTGGACCACTGAGAGTTAGTATTAATGATGATGTTGATGCTGATACATAGTATGATAATGAATAAAGCTTAACTTCCATGTTATGTCACCTGAGACCTGATACTATAGCCTATTCTTCCAAGGACAACTAGCTACCTAACAGGAGTCCTAGCTAGAATACCCCAGCCCAAATTGTTACAAGGGTTGTTGTCATACAAAGATAGTATTCATACCTCTCTGAGCAAGTAGCATTAAGATCACTATGAACATGATAACTTCTAGTTCTAGTTCTGTGTAATTAATTTTGCGCATGAGTATAATACCGCGTTGCGCATATGTCCTTAATTAGGGTTTCATGCATACTTCAAATTCTTCTTCATCTCTGCACCTTCTTGTTCTGCCCAAACCTATGAATGAAGGCCTCTCTCGATCAATCTTTCTGGAGGAATGTAGTCTAGAGTTAAATCAGACGGATCTAGCTACTATCTCTGGATGATTATACCTTTTTCTGGCATTTTTTTTGATAGCTAGAAATGATTCTTGCAAGTTATGAAATATTCACAATACCATACTCTTTCCTCTAAAACTGACTTGCTGCTACTGTGAATAAAAATTCATTATCCAAATGAAAATAATAACATGAATATTGCAATGAGGTATGTCTGACCTGCTGTGGTTACAGGAATTACCTTCCACACTGCCATCTGAGCATATAACAAAATTTTGTACAGATAATTATGTTTGATACAATAATTTTAACTGTTTCCTGAAGTTATTAAGATTGGTGCACAGTTTATTTGGTTGGTGTATATAAGATAGGGAAGACAAACTAGATCATAAATGATAGCTAATAAAAGTGTACCAGAAAAATATACTTATGAGTATAGAAAACAGTGTTTTTGTTTATTGGGGAATTGCCATCTGTTTGTTGTATGTATTAACTTGAGGTTGTTGACTGCACTGGGACTCCATAAGCAGAACACGTTGTGAGCTGATAGGCTTCATGTGTTGTGGGAATGTCTAAATTCCCATAGAGTTTCACTTCCTCATAGTCATGCTTGACCACTTCAGCTGTAGCCACATAAGCCGAACATTGTGTGCAGTTGAAGGCATTGGAAGGATCTGCTATTTCTCAATACACTTGTGGCAAAGATACATCAAATCTTTTCCCTTGTTCGTCCCTACTATATAGTTACACATTGAAGGTTAAACTAATAGATCAGTCATTTGTTATCTTACTTTGACTCATCGTGTGAGGATTTCGATTTACATCGCTTGTGAAATAAGAGACCAAAAGTAGAGCGAGTAGAATGAGAGCAATTATTCCAACAACTGAGAAATGAAATAGAATGATAGAAGCTTCTATAATAACATCACCACAAATCATCACCACCACCCACTATGATATAATTATATCTCACCAGCTATGATTTCAATTCTGGTAGGTACTGGAGAAGTAGTTGTTTGATGTGTACCTATTGTTTCTATGAAAAGAATAATGACCAGTCTTGTCCAGTTAATGAGAAAACTGTCAACAGGGGAGAGTCACCCAGCAGTATTGACTCAAAATCTGCTGCTTACTTGATAATGTGGAGGTGGCGACTGGAACATCCACCATCATCCTCGTTTGATATGATGTGTGAGTATTAACTATTCCCCTTCTTCTTCTGATGGAAAAAATAGTGATGAGATGTTCTCCACTAGCCTCTTCTTGTAGACTCATCAGAGATGAAACTTTATTAGCACGAGTTATCATAAGCCTCCTAACATGAGTAAGGTCAGTACTCTGGACAATCATTTGGAATCTGATCACAGTGGGGTCTGAGTTAGAGCATCGGGCAAAAATAACTTTATCAGTTGTGGTGACAGTACAAGTGATAGAGTCACGTATTTGTTGAAGGAATCCTAAATAAACAAATTTAACAGTCCATTAATTCTCATAGTAATTATTATATTAAAATGAACACACTTAAAAGGTACGTAGTTTCACTAAAATAACATATTGTAACATAACATAGGAATTGTCGGATAATAGCTACAGTACCATGTCTGGGAGAAGAAGAGTGAGGATTGTTGACTGGTTATTTTTCATTGCAAAAAGGGAGGGGAAAGTAACACACACACGTGCGCACACGCACACACTCACGTACACGCATGCACGCACGCACACACACACACACGCACAGCTGATTCATGTGGTAGCTACATATAATAAGAGACCAAAATTACCATGGCAATTTCCAGGGTGAGAGATGTTATTCATACTTGCTGGGAAGCTGACTCCATCACCATCATAGAGTGTACCATTACTGTCAATATCATAGGCAAGAACTAAGTATGGTACTAGAGGTATATGCTCAGGAGACCCATCTCTATCAAATAGTTGATAGGAAAAATTCATTGCTCCATGACTATCGACACATATGAAGATATATAGTGCTCCAATTGCAGATGAATCTCTGAAATAGTTAGTTTCAATACTGATACCATTTACTGTCCTCTTATAAGTGGTATTTTTAATTCCATGAGTGGATATAATTGTTGAAGCTGAACTCTCAACATTTATAGCATTAACTGTAACATCGTAGTACCGATTTCTCCTCAATTGTTCTGTTGTAAATGTAATGATTGCATTGCCAGTTATTAAACTCTTATTCATTCTTTCTCCAGTATCACGATCAACAAAGGTAAGGCCACTAACACATGCTGGAGCAGACTGCATTGGGAGGGGGTGGGGGTTAGAAATAAGAATGGTAAAGGTCGACCACTACATGAAGGCTGAATAATATTATGGTAAGAACCACTCACATACAAAGTTTAGTAGAGCAATAGTAATATAACAATAAAGATCATACACTGTAAAATTGAATATGTACACTGCACACTTATAGTGTGTGTATTGGGACTATTTAGTGTACACTCACTGGTATAGTGTGTGTATTGGGACTATTTAGTGTACACTGCACTGGTATAGTGTACATTGTAGTGTGCATATATAATGCTTCTGTTTTACAGTGAATGATTAGGACAATCAATGCAACAAAACACAAATCATACCAGGATTATCCTGTAAGTGTACACTTCCTCCACTATCGATACTGGCACAAGTCTTCCCTCACTCAGTACAGCTAAATAAAAGACATACTTCATAATGGCGACATCATAATAGCCATGAATGACAACTTACACTCCATAAGATGTATGTGTGTGACTGCAGGTCCATTACCGAGTCTGTTCATAGGAGTCACAGTGAACCTATAGAAGCCACACCCCTCATTGGGGTTGATGGTGTAGTTGTAGGCATTAGTGGTGATGCCACATTCTGATCGTGTCACTAATGAAGATGCAGTGATGTTCACCTCTGCACTAATACAGTAGGTGATGTCAGGGTTCGGTATGTTCAGGGTGAAGGAAGGTGTCCAAGTGAGGAAGATAGTGTAAGGGTTTAATGTGGTAGCACTAAGAGAACCAACGGCAGAGGGTGGACCTAAAAAGAGCTAAAAGTATTAATAATTGACATGCATATGCCTGAGGCATACCTTGCACAAGTAGTTTGATGATATTGGAGTAAATGATTATGCCTGAATTGTTTACTTTGCACTGAACAGTTGTTTCATTAAAGTTCACAGAGAGATCATTGAAAAATAAGAATCTTCTTCTATTAAAGGAGGTGGCTGCCACATTAGGAAGGTTGAGGTCTTCCAATGGCATGTTATTTAGGATACTTGAAATATCATTTTCAGAAGAGCAAACATACTCAGTTCCAGTACCAACGGCTACTGGTCTTGGTGGACCACTGAGAAATAGTATTGATGATGTTGATGCTGATAAATATGAATAATCCATAACTAATAAACCTTCAATACTTCTTTGTGGGCCTTCCACAAGCTATTTTATCTTAGATCAACCCTCACTTTCATAGCACTATGACATTATTTATGGTACTATAGCTATAGCTAGGGAGATGGCTGCTTTTTGGTTGCCTACCCAATATGCTCATCTGAAGCCTGTTTTAATATCTAGCTATGTACCTTGCAATATGCACATGAGCACAGCAACCAATTTAATCTCCATTGTGGTCTGTATAATAAAATAATTAACTATGGCAGAGTATTAGGGTAAGGGGTCATCAATTGAAAAATTTTAGACATGGGGACAAAATACAGTGTCACTAGTTAAACCCTGGAGTAGCTACTTTTCTTCACACTGTGAAGTTCATAGCCATTATCACATATAGTAAAACTGGATGGATCAATTACCGGATACTTTTTCTGGCATAAAATTTTTTTTTGATAGCTAGAAATGATCCTAAATATTCACGATACCATAATACTCTTTCCTCTAAAACTGAATTAAAAGTTTGCTGCAACTATGAATACGAATACATTGTCCAAGTGATAATAATAACATGAATATTGCAATAAGGCACAGCATGTCTGACCTGCTGTGGTTACAGGAATTACCTTCCACACTGCCATCTGAGCATATCACAATAAATTTTGTACAGATAGCTAATTATGTTTAATATAATTATTTTAACTGTTCCCTGAAGTTATTAGGATTATCGAAATTGGTGCACAGTTTATTTGGTCAGTATATATAAGATAGGTAAGACAAACTAGATCATAAATGATAGCTAAAGGGGCAGGGATGTACTGTAGATATTATAAAAAATATATTGAATAGTGTACCAGAAAAATGTACGAGTATAGTTAGTTATGAAAACAGTTTATTTTTGTCTATTTGGGGAATTACCATCTGTTTGTTGTATGTATTAACTTGAGGTTGTTGACTTTACTGGGACTCCATAAGCAGAACATGTTGTGAGTTGATAGGCTTCATGTGTCGTGGGAATGTCTAAATTCCCATAGAGTTTTACTTCTTCATAGTTATGCTTGACCACTTCAGTTGTAGTCTCATAAGCTGGACATTGTGTGCAGTTGATGGCACTGGGAGGATCTGTTATTTCTTCATACACTTGTGGCAAAGATACATCAAATCTTTTTCCTTGTTCCTGAGGTGCCTGTTGTACATCCCTACTGTATAGTCACACATTGAAGGTTAAACCAATAGCTCAGTCATTTGTTATCTTACTTTGACTCATTGTGTGATGATTGTAAGGATTTCGATTTACATCGCTTGTGAAATAAGAGAATAGTTCCAACCAAAAGTAGAGCAAGTAGAATGAGAGCAATTATTCCAACAACTGAGAAATGAAGATAGATGATCAATAAAAACATGACAATTACCACAAACCATCACCACCACCCACTATGATAATACTGATATGATCTCACCAGCTATGATTTCAATTCTGGTAGGTACAGGAGAAGTAGTTGTTTGATGTGTACCTATTGTTTCAATGAAAAGAATAATGACCAGTCTTGCCTGGTTAATGAGAAAACTGTCAACAGGGGAGTCACCCAGCAGTATTGACTCAAAATCTGCTACTTACTTGATAATGTGGAGGTGGCGATATGAATATCCACCATCATCCTCGTTTGATATGGTGTGTGAGCATTAATTATTCCCCTTCCTCTTCTGATGGAAAAAATAGTGATGAGATGTTCTCCACTAACCTCTACTTGGAGACTCATCAGAGATGAAACATCATTAGCATGAGTTATCACAAGCCTCCTAATACGAGTAAGGTCAGTACTCTGGACTATCATTTGGAATCCGATCACAGTGGGGTCTGAGTTAGAGCATCGGGCAAAAATAACTTTATCAGTTGTGGTGACAGTACAAGTGATAGAGTCAAGAAGGAATCCTAAATAAACAAATTTAATAGTCCATTAATTCTCATAGTAATTATTATACTAATGAACACACTTAAGGTAGTTTCACTAAAATAATGTACGTACGTATTGTAACATAAACATAGGAATTGCCAGATGATAGCTACAGTACCATGTCTAGGAGAAGAAGAGTGAGCATTGTTGACTGGTTATTTTTCACCGCAAAAAGGAGGGGAAAGTAGCACGCATGCACGCACGCACGCACGCACACACACACAGCTGATTCATGTGGTAGCTAGCTATAATAAGAAACCAAAATTACCACGGCAATTTCCAGGGTGAAAGATGTTATTGACACTCGCTGGGAAGCTGACTCCATCACCATCATAGAGTGCACCATCACTCTCAATATCATAGGCAAGAACTAAGTATGGTACTAGAGGTATATGCTCAGGAGACCCATCTCTATCAAATGGTTGATAGGAAATATTCATTGTTCCGACACATATGAAGATATATAGTGCTCCAATTGCAGATGAATCTCTGAAATAGTTAGTGTCAACACTGATACCATTAGTTTCCATCTGATAAGTGGTATTTTGTATTCCATGAGTGGATATTATCGTTGTGGCTGAACTCTCAACATTTATAGCATTCAGTGTAACATTGTACTGACGATTCCTCCTCAATTGTTCTGTTGTAAATGTAATGATTGCATTGCCAGTTATTAAATTCTTATTCATTCTTTCTCCAGTATCACGATCCACAAAGGTAAGGCCACTAACACATGCTGGAGCAGACTGCATGGGGTGGGGGTTAGAAATAATATGGTAAAGGTCAACCACCACATAAGGATGAATAATATTACCGTATAGCCGGAAATATCGACGAAGATTTTAATTTGACGCTTTGGCGGTTTAAGCATCAAATCGCCAAAAATAAAACTGTCAAAAAGTCGCGCGGTTTAAGTTCGTGATACGTTGTGTTCCATTTATTGAACGCCACTGCTGGAGAGAAAGTCAATTTAAAACTTATAGGCCTCCCTGGAGGAGTAGCACCTTAAACCCGTGATGGTGTAGCGAATTGAAGAGCCATCCATCACTATAAATAAAGAGAGAAGAAGTGGCCGAAATTCTTCGAGGGATGTGTCCAACGATTGCAGCCGTCTTACAGCATAAGGATCGCTATCAGTGTTAGTCTCTCTCAAGAATTGGGGTCCATAAGCTTTTGTAGACGTAATGGCCCCTAACACAACTGGAGAACTCTTGCTAAATCGATGATAGCTAGTACACAGCTCGCATGCATAATTTATTTTGCGCGATTTCAAATAAAATACCATCATTGGTATTTTCATGAGGAAATTGTATAATATAATTCCCGTCAATATTTCCGGCCATACGGTATGGTAAAAGCCAATCATATACAAAATTTAGTAAACAATAAAGATCATTATGGTGGCCGAGAAGGGTCACCCACGACCACTTCGCAAATATTCACTGCCGCCCGGGCGCTGGGCCCGCAGTATCCACAATACCGCCAGCGGTACCCACCATACCGCCCGCGGTTCCGGCATGCACGCACATGCGATGCATGACAGATCCGGAGACCCTTTACCCAGTACCATGTGTCGCGATCGCGATCGCATGAGGTGCAGATCCAGGGAGAACTCTGGTCACTGTCAAGTCAGTCGTAAAGGCTTTGGGGTATAGTGCCCCAGAGCTGGACACCTGCCACCAGTCTCCAAAAACAGATGTCTATGCCTATATATGGTGTAGTAAGTTGATGAGGAGAGAGCTTGGCATTCACAAAATGAATACATGTACTGTCCAGGTCACTTTGGAAATATCAGGTTTCCCTTGTACCTCTGCACTGTATTTTTATGAAAAATCCCTAAAAAAAAAAAGCATGTCAGCATTTTTATAATTGGGACCCAATAATTATAACTAATTGTAATAAGATCTCCAAGTTCAGAGGCCTTGGGTCATCATGCAAAGAACCAAACTTGGGAGTGTTATCATTAATTATGGCCAGTAATCAAAAGATACTTGTAGCAAAAGTCACTTCTTTGATTATGAACCCCTACATGGCCCCATAGAAAAATATTAAATGGAAAATTAATTGCATGTAGCCAGCTAGCCTATTATTTCGTAATTGTGCAGGTAGAACTATTTGATGAAGCAGCACGGGCACCAAAGACACTACTCACTGCAGTGGACAAGAGGGGAGGGGAGTTGGCCCCCTTACCTCTTCAATATATATCATGAAGTAATACAATTATGTTTGAAGAAGCATAGCAAACGTGCAACCAGTGATAAGGTATCATTTAGCGAAATAATAATTACAATGATGTCAATATGTTAGTGTGTGGAACAGGACAAATTTTTAGTCATTTCATTTCACCAACCCTCGTGATCTCTGCTGTTCCCTTCATTTTCCCCTCAACCTCATTGCTGTACCCACATACATCCATTATAATAATAAATAATTATACTGTAACAGAGATAATTATATGTAAGGTGCAATATTGCTGGATATGGAGGATTTAGGACTTGATGCATTTCTTTCGGCGTATCTCGGTGAAAAATGCACTGATTACAATTCAGTACATCAATGACTGGGTAAAGGGTCTCCGGATCTGTCATGCATGTGCGCGCATGCCGGAACCGTGGGGGTACCGCTGGCGGTATATATTGTGGATACCGCGGGCGGCAGTGAATATTTGCAAAGCGGTTGCAGGTGACCCTTCTTGGCCACCGTAGCATACACTGTAAAATTGAATATGTACACTGCACATTTATAGTGTGTGTATTGGGACTATTCAGTGTACACTGCACTGGTATAGTGTACATTGTAATGTGCATATATAATGCTTCTGTTTTACAGTGAATGATTAGGACAATCAGTGCAACAAAACACAAATCATACCAGGATTATCCTGTAAGTGTACACTTCTTCCACTATCAATACTGGCACAAGTCTTCCCTCACTCATTACAGCTAAATAAAAGACATACTTCATAATGGCGACATCGTAATAGCCATGAATGACAACTTACACTCCATAAGATGTGTTTGTGTGACTGCTGACCCATTACTAAGTCTGTTCATGGGAGTCACAGTGAACCTATAGAAACCACACCCTTCATTGGGGTTGATGGTGTAGTTGTAGGCATTAGTGGTGATGCCACATTCTGATTGTGTCACTGATGAAGATGCAGTGATGTTCACCTCCACACTAACACAGTAGGTGATGTCAGAGTTTGGTATGTTCAGGGTGAAGGAAGGTGTCCAGGTGAGGGAGATAGTGTGATTCAGTGTGGTGGCATTAAGAGAACTAACGGCAGAGGGTGGACCTAAAAAGAGCTAAAAGTATTGATAAATGACATGCATATGCCTGAGGCATACCTTGCACAAGTAGTTCGTTGATATTGGAGTAAATGATTGTTCCTGAATTATTCATTTTGCACTGAACAGTTGTTTTATTAAAGTTCACAGAGAGATCATTGAAAAGTAAGAATCCTCTTCCGGTAAGGGAGGTGGTTTGCACATTAGGAAGGTTGAGGTCTTCCAATGGCATGTTATTAATTATCCACTGGATATCACCGTTTATATTATTTTGAGTGCAAACATAATCAGCTCCATCACCAACAGCTACTGGTGTTATTGGACCACTGAGAGTTAGTGTTGATACTGATATCAAGAAATAAATACAAATAAAAATGTGATAGTACTTGAGAAAAGGGGTCTTATCGCGCAAAAATTCAAAATGGAGTTATTGGCTAAAGCTCTTAAACTGGAGATTTACATGGCTTTTAAACCAAATTTATACACCACTTTGTTCCTGAGTTATACTTAATTGAATTTTACATCTCTTGTACATTTTATAGCTATGTAGCTTGTAAACTTTACAAGCGTTTAACACCTTTTAATGTTTTGCACGATAAGACACCTTTTCTCAAGTATACTATCACACTTCCAATACTTTTCTGTGGGACCCTCCACAAGCTACTCCACTTTTAAAATGTTATGACGTCAAACTGGAGGCTAGCCCATCTATGTTATCCACTTAGTTATCCGCTGGATGCTACCTCACAGGAGTCCTAGCTGGAATACCCCAGCCCCAGATTGTTACAAGGGTTATTGTCATACAAAGATAGCATTTATACATACCTCTCTGAGCAAGTAGCATTAAGATCACTATGAACATGGTAACTTCGTAGTTCTAGTCTACCGACCGGAAGTGCTATAGCTAGCTAAGAATAATAATAATCATGCAGCTGCATGCAAATTGCGTGGGCGTTGATTTTGTTTATATTACCACCACAACTTGCAAATTCTATAATTTTGCTGTTAGTTGAAGTTGAAGTTGAAACTAGAAATTCCAGGTCAGCAACAGAGAATGCACAGCTCGTTAGCCTCGAACCCAGCCTCTTTTTTCCTTTAAGAAAAGGAAAAGAGAGGCTGGGTTCAAGGCTAACAGCTCGTGTGTGTGTACCTAGTAAATGGAATGTCCCGAAATTAAAGTAATTAGACGGCTTCATAAAATGTATTGCAAAATAAAGAACATTTAGCTATTATAGTACACAGTATTTAAGAACTGTAACTGCACAAAATACTTCATAACCACAGTACAAGATAAATCGTAAACAAGTGATAGGTTAGCATTAATGTCCATAGAAAGGAAATACATCCAGGTCAGGAGCCTCCTTTGCCATCAGAACTCCATGTACTACAGCCATTTAGTAACCTGGGAAGAGGTATTGAGAACAAAACTGAGGGACGTGTGACGATAAATGTATATCATAGATCTATGTGTATATGTGAAAGCGTGGGAAGGATATAAATATGGAAAACAGATGGTTGCATTCTGCAACACAATGCATCATTCAAGGTTGCCAGAGCAAAAAAAAACCAGGTCAGTGGTGTATCTAGAGTGGTACTGTACAGTCAGTGGTAGCTAACTGATTTAATTCCCTACAGCTATATGGACATTGTAGTTTAATTCGGGACATAGCATTCACTATACAGCAGCACACAAACAGGCTATCTTACCCATTTCAATATGCCCAAAGCTAACTTCAACCAAACTATGGTAACTTGCCTCGAAGTAGAGAGAGAAATTCATCTAAAATGAATTGCTTGGTAAATGGCACCCTATAGAATAACTGTTTAGCGAGATTTTCAGAAAAAATTGAAGCAAAGATAACTACTACCTTAGATCCATATCAACACACAGAATTTGCAAAAACGGCCTCCATGTTCACTAAAAAAACAAACAAAAAAAGTAATGACAGAGAAGTTCAACACACTCAGCATCTAGTTATCATAATCAAGCCAGTGTATTGGTCTGTCAAATGGGCAGTGTGAATATGCTATAGCCATTAATATAGACAAGGAAAATTCCTACACCATGGATATTCAATTGGTTTATTTCAGGACATACAAATAGGTCATCTTTCCTATTTTCATATGCCCAGAACTAATTCCATACAAAAAATTGTGGATCAGGTGTAAAGAACGGCACCAATAATTTCGTGAACTTTCATGCAAATTCATTAAGCGCACGTGAGTGATCTGGTGGGCTTTATTTTGATCTACTTTAGTTGTCAGAAATTGATTTAAGGCTATAGTCAGTTGTAGAGTGAACTGTGATTGAATCAGGAATGATGAATGGATTGGATGTAGCTAGTATGGGTTTGAAAGTATATAAAAGTGTTTTATAGGACAGGATATTGGTCAGCTATGGCATCTAATAAAGAGCCAAAAGCCTCTGAATGTGTTTTACCCATCCTTCCCCTCCACATAAACTCATCTAGGTATGATGGCAACTGATCACGGTCAACTCCTCTCATTCGCTTAAACTTTATTTTGACCCGATTCCAATATGACTCAACATGAGTGTGTACCCCAGTACTGGGATCAACAAAGTGCAGGGAATGGTTTACTGTTTCATGAACTGCAATACCAGGAATTGAAGCAATTCTTCTGTATGAACCCCATTCATCACTACGAACAATGGTACCAGATTCAACATGGCTTTGGATAATTGGCAGCATCACGTTTGTCTACCACCTCCATATAGCCAAGAACTGGAATGTATTGAGTGTCAACTACCAGATGTCATGACTTGCTGCCCTCCCATGATGATTCTATACTAGTAAGCATCATAAAGCAGTCCTTTGGAAGTTGGTTGGCAGACTCCCTAGAGAGTTTGCCAACCAACACTATACACCATGTAAGTAACAGGTCCCAGGCAGGATATGAAATCAAGTACGTACAATGGATTGCAGTGATCTTGCAACATGAAATTCAGAACACCAAGCTTCCTTTTAAGTAGCCCAACTCTAAAGCCACAATTAAGTCCTTTGAAAGGAAGCTATGTAAATTTTGGTTTGGTGTTCTGAATTTCATGTTGCAAGATTACTGCAATCCACTGTAGAGTAGTCTCGTACAGACTTTCCTGGATGGGTGGGGCTTCATGGAGAGAGAGAGGGAAACTGTGGCCAGGTTGCAGTGGACACTGCAGGAATTTGCAATCAGATTGCAGATTTTAAAAAATGGATGTGAATGTCATGTAATTGTCATGAATATCAGCTAACAATTGTGTGTTCAGAGTGTGGTAAAGACTCTAAAAGCTGTCAAGGAGATGCACTCTGGCATGAACAGGAGACAGCAGTCAAGTCTTTTGTATCTGGCTGTCTCCATTGATGTCAACACTCATGGGGAGTGAAGTGAGCTTAAGTAGATGGGTGTGGTTATTAATTAGGAGGAGTAAGGGGTAACTTTCATACTTAAGGGTGGCCTACACCATAAAAAATAAAAATTTTAAAACGTCCATATCTTCATTATACTACCCCCTATAAGCTTGATTTAGGTCTCAAAAGAGAGCTCTCTTTGAGAGCTTTCCAATAGTGTACTTAGTTACAACTTTACACCCCCCATATATGGAAGACCTGACATGACCTCATTAATTAACAAAATTCTTTTAAATTACCACATACTTAGGAGGCCTTTGATACTCCTATCATAGCTTCTATGGGCCTAGCTGCTTTGAATGAACGAAGGGATTTCAAGGGGGGGTATAGTTCCAAAGAAAAAAAGATAAATGTGAAAAAAGTGAAAAAAGTGCCATTTTTTTACATCTCCCTTTCATATGTTTGGAACCATACCCCCTTGAAATCCCTTAGTTCATTCAAAGCAGCTAGGCCCATAGAAGCTATGATAGGAGTATCAAAGGCCTCCTAAGTATGTGGTAATTTAAAAGAATTTTGTTAATTAATGAGGTCATGTCAGGTCTTCCATATATGGGGGGGGGGGGGGGGGGGGGGTGTAAAGTTGTAACTAAGTACACTATTGGAAAGCTCTCAAAGAGAGCTCTCTTTTGAGACCTAAATCAAGCTTATAGGGGGTAGTATAATGAAGATATGGACGTTTTAAAATTTTAATTTTTTATGGCGTAGGCTCCCCTCATTAATTGTCTGTTTTATTATTTTAAGGATAGTCTGGTTAATGACTTAATTCTGACTGAGTGTGAAGTTGTAAAGGTGAAGTTGTAAAGCAATTGGAACTCCTACATGTTCATAATTGAGTCACCATTAGTAGATTATAGTTTTTGCTCAATGAATTAATGCAGTACAAAATTTTCAGTTTCAAATTTCACTTATCCGGCATGTTTTCTTGGTCCTATAAAAAGGGTGTGTTATTTATATTTTCCACAGTAATGGCAGCCATCTTGAGAGGCAAGTGCCCATAGACATAATGCATTTTGCCTCTCAAGATGGCTGCCATTGCTATAGCAACTGAACCCTCAGCTGTCAGCTGTGTATATGATACATCCACTTTTGGAGTGTGGAAGTTACTTTATCTACACAAGCTCATGCCTAAATACAGTCAGATTACTCTAGTGCGGGACCTTGCAGTTAGAGCCTGAGGGACATGGGGTAAATGGTCATCAATGCAGTAGAGCATTTGGTAATGGAGTAAAAGATATTAGGTAATGGTCAACAATGAGTATGATGGTCATCATAAGCAGGTATCATCATGTCATGTACTGTACAGTAGAGGCACTAGAGGCACTAGTTACTTACCTTTGAATGCAGTATGGTGATGACATCATTTGTGTTGAGATGGGTGTGGTCAACTGTCCATGGGGAAGATGGAGTGGCCCTGAGATGTACATTCTTCAGGCTCGGCAAACACGCAACTGTATGAAACACAAAAATAGCACACACAACTCACAAGGGTGGAACTCCGTATGATAATTTGCACCTTGGCTGATGTGGGCGATATATCCGAGTCTCTGAATAATAGTAGTAGCTGCAGTTTGCACTAAACTAGGCAGGCTTTTTTGCACCTCAATGGATTGATCATCATGCAAGTTATGCTTGAGCTTGCACACATTCAAATTAGTCCCATAACTATCATTGGAGCTGCACAAGATGTGTATATGTACGTATAGTAGTGTAGTCTCACGAGCCGGCAGACCCTTTACCCAGAAAAGGGGGAGGTTATTTTTTGACTAACTACACTAACAGTAACAGTGTCTATGCCCTCTAATGTGGAGTAACCTACCCTGAACGTCCAGACATATTTTCAGTTCTGATTTTCTTTATTAAATCTGCACGATTAGACTCCGTACTATCATAGATAGTATATTACCGCCCCGGGATTGGAAACGGAACCAATTCCACGGGCAATCCGTGTTATGAAGTCAACGCGCGCGCGCTTAAATCTAATAATTATTACAGAACATACAGTGATAATGTGCAATACATACAGTGCATGCTACTAGTGATGTGATGGACTCTTCTTCCTCTCCTTATTCATCAGTCAAGGAGGCTACTACACAATAATTATACTACACAATATAATAATTACTTTCTGATTTGCATGCACAAGTAAGTGATCACAAAAATTGATGCAGAGTTGCTAATAATATAATATTATACCATCAAAATTGTCAATGAACTTCAATGCCAAGATGCAGTCATCAGAGTTACCAACACAATTTTGCTGGAATCAATCCGGCACAGTTACTAGAGAGACACAGGAGCTGTAATGCCGGAACAATTTTTAGGGTCATGTTGCAATCTATAAATGATATTGACACTATTGATCATTTAATACTGGCATGAACTGTGGAGTGACCAGGATATCTGGAATGGAGTGCAGCAGTGGAGGTTACATGACCATTACTTTCTTGTACATAGCCGATGCTTCCTTCCTCCCATGAGTGCTCTAAGTAATTGGTTTATATTTTCACCATTAATGCAGTAACATGCATCTAATGCCACTCATTCTATAAAAGAAGGATGACTCTACTCACAAAACTAGATAATAAGCACAAACCTAAGTTATGAAGACTACCATTCCCCCGACAAATTTTCTTCTAGTTTTCTATATCGCTAAAGTGTGGAATTTAGCCATTATACTAGTAGGAATAATTGAAATTGTGGATGCAAATTATAAATACTAACCGCCGCTTGCAGTTTCCCTGTGAAAGAGCAGCCACACGCCTCCTAGCGGACCGCTGCAGCCCGTTGCTACCCACGTAACTAGGTAAGTTTCTTGGTCGCAAACCATAACACGGAGTGCCCGCGGAATTTTCAATTAGCCTATGCTACCGTTTCCAATCCCGGGGCGGTAATATACTATCTATGGTACTATGGCCTGATCTGAACTTTCGACTTGGGGTGTGGCGCCGATCCGCGCATGCGCAGGCTTGTGATAGCTGCTACTCAGACTCCAGCCCATCCTTACTGAACGAGGAATTCCCCATAGGAACCAAACGGGATTCGTGAAGAACAACTCATGTATAGATGCCACCTTCTCCACCTTTGAAGCTGTATCCAAGTTTGCACGGGAAGGAGACACCGCATATCTGTGTTTCTTCGATCTGCAAAAGGCTTACGACTCAGTGCAATACCCTGTTTTGCTGAAACGTGCATATGAGTGTGGTATCATGGGGAAGACATGGAGATTGCTGAGATCCTGGTACACGGCCCCAAAGAGTTGTGTCCTACTCAATGGGAAGACCTCTGAACCTCACACCATGGAGCGTGGCCTCCTTCAGGGCTCGGTCCTCTCCCCCACCCTGTTCCTGCTCATACTGGACCCCCTCCTACAACATCTAGAGAAGAACCAGCTGGGTCCATGTGTGGCTGGGTTATATGCAGGGGGCTTTGCTCATGTAGGACACTATGTACTAGCAGGGACACCCTATATAGACTCCCAAATTGGAAGAGTGGAGGAGTTTGTAGCCACAAATGCTCTATCCCTGAATGCATCTAAATGTGAAGTAGTGATTGTCTCATCCCAGAGAGCTCCTGCTGAGCCAATTTGCACAATCAAGGAACAGGCCCTCCCTCCAGTTGCCTCTGCCAAGTGCCTAGGATATTGGTGGTCCTGGGACCTGTCAGCAAACAAGTCAATCGACACTGCAATTGGATGGGCAAGGAGTAGCTTCTTTGCATTTGGAGCAATGGGTGGTTTCCAGGGAAAGCTAAATCCTCTCTCTGGTAGAGCCATCTTTGAAACTTGTGTCATCCCAGTCCTGCTATTTGGGAGTGAAAACTGGTACTTGACTGAATCTCTATTGGATAAGCTTGAATCTTTCCAAGCTGAGATTGGCCGTCGAATCTTGAAACTGCCCCGACATCACTCTGGCAGGGCTACTAGACTCGCTCTGGAGTGGCCCTCAATGACAGCACGCATACTACAGCGGAAACTCCTCTTCATCCAACGTGCATCCACAAATGAAGAGTCCCTCGGTCATCTATTTCTCACTCATGGGAGACACACCCAGTGAAGTTCCACTTCAGATCGTAGAGGGGTCCCAGTTCCTTGAATCTCGTCTGGGTTTGAATGGTTTGGTGAAGAAGACCCTAGGGATGATGTGTTCTACAGCTGAGCTGAAGAGTGAAGTGACTAATAGAGACATGGAACTGCTACTATCATCCTGTCAAGAGCACACGAGTACCAGAATAGCAGCTGCGGTTGCTAAGGAGTCTAGCTGGATAAAACTCTGGGACGCAGCCCTGGATAGAGGCACAGCCGGCACCACTGCCTTACAGAACCTGTATAGGGAGCTGACCAGGCCCTCATATGGTTCCAGCCCTTGCCCTTGATGTGATGTGTCAGATTTGGAGGGCAATTCGTACTTTGAACACTATATCACAACTCACTCCTCCCTCATGAATGTAGACAGGATCCTCTCTGCTCTGTCATCATCAGAACCTGACTTATCACTTGTTATAAATCATTTTTATGTTACACCTGAGTAGCCTCCCTCAGTCACTTGACATTCTTTTTTCCCCGTTTATTTTCCATATGCCCATTGGGCTTTACATTGCTTGCTTGATTGATTGATTGATTGATTGATAACTATATGTAGAAAGAGTATTGGCACTTTTTCCAAAATTGAGGTCCTCCATTTTGTGTTAGATTATTTCAGAGAGTTATTGAATGATGCACTTAAACTGTGTGTATTATTGTACACAGGTCAGTGTGCTGGGAGAATGTGGTGATCTTGTTGGCATGCATAACATGCACAACTTCATAAGCACTCTTCCATCTACAACTGATCATCTGTGTACTACCACTTTACCCAATGAACATCAGCAGGTATTAACCACAGGTGCCAACAAATCTCAAGCTGTTCAAAAGATTATATGATAAATGTACTTGTTCATCAATGTAGCTATGTGTGTGGTACAGCAACTTTTATTGATAGATGATTTTCAAACACCTTCTGGAAGTGCACCTGATGATGATATTGCTGTCTCCTATTGAACACAAGACTGTGATGGTCTGCTGTTGGACATCTGCCCATTCACCTGGAGCATTATTCTTGCAAATCTCTTAGAATAGCAAATTCTTGAATAGAAGAATTTGTTTGAATAATATCACACACTACTATGTAGCTATCTAGCTATAACCTAGCTACAGTATTATGCCCCTTATCTGGGGCAAAGGTCACTCAAAAATTGACAAATCCCCACCTACTCCCATATGTGCCCCAGGTGGGATAGGTGGGGTACGCCATTGATAGGTGCATAAACTGTTTCAAATTTGAACCCTGTAGCTATCTCTTATTTTGTTATGCCCACTTGGGTCTTTGCAATGAATTTTGACTTATCTATATTATGACCTGAATTGTTACAATCCTTACCTTACGCAAATGGTCAGGGATGCACTCTACGTAGACATTATTAATACTGAATAGTGTACCAGAAAAAATCTTTCATACTAGCTTATGAAAACTTCGTTTAACTATATTTAGGGAATTGCCATCTGTTTGTTGTATGTATTAACTTGAGGTCGTTGACTGCTCTGGGACTCCATAAGCAGAACATGTTGTGAGTCGTGTGTTGTGGGAATGTCTAAATTCCCATGGAGTTTCACTTCTTCATAGTTATGCTTGACCACTTCAGTTGTAGTCTCACGAGCTGGACATTGTGTGCAGTTGATGGCACTGGGAGGATCTGCTATTTCTTCATACATGATTCTTGATGAGGAACTTGTGGTCATGCCATTTGGATCTAATTGAAATGCCACTTTTCTTCTCTGAACTGTAAGTGACATGTTTATGATACACATTATGCAGTGATTTATTACACGTGGACCACATACTAACTTACCTAGGATCTTTGCTTGAACATTGTTATGAAATAATAAAATCACAGTTCCACATAACACTATTGCAGTTACCATGACAACAGCAACTCCTATACCTACACCTATGATACAAATATTATGTTTACCACATGCATGATATATCTAGCTACTAAGCAATCACATGTGTATGCACATGTGATTGAAAATAAATTTATCGAAAGAACAACTAGCTATGCAAGTGGGGAAAACGTTTTCATAACAGGATTGCATTCTAATAAACAGACAACAGTCACTATAAATCCTTGCTGCCATTCATATTCACACAGAGACTGTTAGTAGCTAGCAGCCACACCTCATAGCTAGCTATATATAACCTTACCCAATGCTAAGTGGTTCTGTGCCGACACATCCAGTCTGGATGTTGGAGGAGAGGAAATAACCTCAACTACGTATATCACATGGTATAGTACAATTTTCAAAGTACTATTATGTATCACTGACCTTGTTTAGTTCCTTGGACATTCACTGTAAATTCCATTGAATATGATGGAAACCCATCCACATTTAGTATTGCAAATATCGTGGCATAATAGGTCCCACTTCTGTTCACATTGATGGAGACTGAAGTGTTGCGATCAAGGGTCTCACCCACCATCAATCTATGAACACTCTCAACATTTGCTGGATCATTGAATTGAAGAATTATCTGAAAACCACTTGCCAATGAAATACTTGGGAATTCACACGATGCTAGAATATTTCCATTGCTATAACTCACAAACGCAGTTTTCAAGATGAAGTGATCTAAGGATGAAAACTGACCCTGTACATTTAGATGTGAATAATAAAGGGAGGATGAAAAGATTTCTCTATACCTGTTTGGGTGATACTGATTCTCTGAACATAGGCTGGATAACTAACACCAGGTAGTAATCTTCCATTACTTTCCACATCATAACACACACCATCATATTTTCCAGGCCTCAAGTAAAGTGGCATTGAAATAGGCACTTCTTCGTTACGAATGAAGACAAACACAGATGAGTCAAAATCCACACGTCCATCATGAATAGAGATCAAGATACAGAGTGCTCCTTTGGCTTTGGTGTTCTCAACATAAGATATATTGACAGTGGAGTTTTCCATATCAGTGCGTTGAACATCATGTGTACCTGCAATGAAGTGTTTCCCACAGAATAAACAACAAGACTCCAAACAAACATCATAACCTACTTAGATTCATATTTATAGTGTCTGATCCAGCACTATTGCTGATGTTAAGTGTTACATTGTAGTGATGATTCAGTTTCAGGCTGGAACTTGTGATCTCAATGATTGTATGATCACTATCATTGACAGTGACTATCACATCATGTACATTGATTACTTCATCATCATAGTTCAAAACAGAAATGTCCTATATGATCACGTGATTTTCTCTTTCTAAGTAGAAGGAAACTATTTCTGAGGTATTGAGATCAGCAGCTGCAGTTACACTTGCCATATAGCTGCATGGTACTTACCATCCTTATATGGAATGAAAATGATCCATTCATTAGGTTGGCATCATGACTCAGGACAGAAGGAACTGTGTATAGAAGGTATTATATAGGCAGGCATTATGGGTTTATCCATTCACTCACCAACATTAAGGAAACCTTTAGATATGCTTGAGTTGTCTCCATTGCCAACTATGTTAACTGGTGTGATTGTGAATTTGAAGACATTACATGCTCTTCTTGCAGGTGACAATGAAGTTGTGTAGTTGTACTGTGTGATAGTGATCCCTCCTTGTGATTTTATCACTTGTGAGGAAGTGGAGTTGATCACATCCACTCTGTAGGTGATGTCAGGGTCGACATTAGTGATATCCAAGGTGAAGAGAGGGTTCCAGGTGAAAGAGATTGTTGAGTCCAGTGCAATGGCACTTAGATCACCAACAACAGAAAGTTGACCTAATGAATTTCAATGTGTGTAAGTTATCAACGTGTGCATGTGCATACATAACTGTTCACATTAATCATAGCCATTTGCTACCGTGTGATGTGATGTTCAATCACCATCACTGACTATCTCAACTCTAATGTTGCTGAAAATCAGTGGGGGATTATCTTATGCATGGGCCATATGTGTATTGTACAACTAACCTTGTACTAGTAGTGTGATGATATTGGAGTATGTGATACTTCCAGAACTGGAATTAGCTCTGCACTGGATAGTGGTCCCATTGTACTCCATAAGGACATTACGGATGAGTAAGTTACCAACACGTGATATCTGACCAAACTCAGACACCACATTCATGTTGAGGCCATCATCTAGTGTTCCGTTCAACAACCACTGGATATTCACAATATCTCCACCACCAGAACATATAAAAGTGGCTCTAGCACCAACATAAGACACAGTAGGACCACTGAGCACTAGAAATACGTACACAATGACCATTTTAGATATGTTTTAGCTATTTCTTTAGAGACAGAAAATTTTCTTGCTACAGAACAGAAGTAGTTAACTGCTCAGGCTATGGGCTGCCTACACTGCATTATTGGTCAAGGAGGCAGAAAAGACTATAATTATATGATGTTAACAAGAGACTTCATCATGTGTAAGATTCCATAAAGACCAGAAAAGGAAGGGGAATCTTACCATTCAAGGCAACATCATCAACCATGAAATCCAAGTGTACAATTACATATAGGGGAAAACATTTCTGTGAAATGGAAAAAAATTGTAGAGGATTGATAAAAGGAAATATGATCAATCTTATCCAGTCATATCTTACTTCACAGTGTACCTGAATGTGATGAGTTCCCTGGTTGTAATATTGCAGATACAGAACACAGCATCAAAATCACTCTCATTGAAAGCTGCAAAAAATCAGACTTCAGAGACTGCTAGGCATCTTTACTCACCAGCCATAGCATACGGCATATAATTATAGCTATCCCACCATGCAGCATTAAGTTGTCAACGTACAAAATGCAGGGATCACCCGACCTGAGTCAGATCATACTCAGTTGATGGAAGCTATGCTTCAAAACATGCTCTTGATAATACCAATGACCTGTGCATGGTTCCTTTAATTCCCCTAAGTACTATGACTGTTCCATGGGTCAATGGCTATACTTGCTGTAGAAACACATGCTTGTTCACACTTAGTTAATCAGTCGAATCGCCACCGTCAATTTTTAATAATAAACCGGAAGTGACGTATTGGGAACAATTTTAATGGAAAAAAAGAAGCAGGTGTGTTTGTGTGCTGGTTACTCTCCACTTATGGCTATCATGACTTCTGAAAACTTCTTATATGAAATTTTAACGACTTCTTCACCCTCCTCTTGATAAATAATACTTTACTAGACCTTTTAAAATAAATTCTCAGTGCATGAAATCATGGCTGATAAAAATACTAATTGCGGTCAAAAACCATTTCTCCTCTTCAGTATAAGACATGCATTGACTCAATAGATGTTTATGGTATATATTATCTTGCATCAAAAATCAAACTTGTTCCAATAAAGTGTGTGCATGCATTGATCAAACACAATTTCTGACTTCTTTGCTGCCATACTGTGTTAGTATACGTCAGCTGTTCACCAAATAGTTGAGTCTGTAGAAAGATATCACATGAATCTAGGCTCAGGAAAGATCAAATGTTGTAGTACTCTTTCCATGGGGGGAATTATCTTCTTGGGGTCTTGCAATGAAATGACACTATTGGAAGTAATTTTGTGAAAAAAGTAGGAATTTGTATCATGTTCTATACACAAGAAAATTCTCAGAACAAAACAAAATTTGCAGGCAGGAATGATACATCTTAGCACTATCAATTCACAAAAAATCAAATTCGTAATTCATGGAGAAATGGAATTTGACCACTCTCCCCACTGGTACTTTCAGCCTGTACACTTGGACTAGGTGCACTCTCAGCTTCAGGAAGTCTAATGATACTACAACTAGCTACTTCATAAGCATGCATCACTACCTTCTTGAATAAGCCTTCCATGTGCTTGAATATCTTTCGATGCACGTTTACCATCTTTGAAGAATAGGGCCTCAACTCACACTAAAATAGCTACCATTCTTTATGGTAATTTATGCTGAGTTTGCAGTAATTTTCCGGATACTGTTTGTATTCTCCGAAAATTAACATTGTATTACGGCAATGGACTTCCGGTGCACTGGCGATTCGATCGACTGTAATATAGCTAGCCATAATATTATGTAGGTAGCTATATAGATAATGAACAAGAGATCCTGATGCAACAGAGAATGATAGTGTTACATGTTTTCATGGACAAACTCAAGGGAAGAAATTTGTATGAAAGAATAGGGAAGGGAATAAAGCAACTATAAGTCCCTCAACTATAATTATTATGATATAAATTATACCTCTGATTGTGAAGATATCATTATCCAAGCGTGTCTGTATACGTAGTAACTGGTTGACCCACATCAATAACTGATTCAGGAATTTATAGATAGCTAACCATCATGTTTTCATCCTATACAGGAAAATAAGAATGGATAGTGTCATGTGACCCCTATATAAAAGGTATATGTATAAACTGCACAACATGCATGCATGAGTGTTTATACAGTTACAGATAATTAGTTATAGCTAATGCATTGGGAAAGAATAATTTGTTCAGTGATGGCGAATATTCCCAAGCTTTTAACATCACATCAAGAATGGAGGGAAGCTCGTTTTTATAGCCACACTCCAATTTACAATGTGACACATCATAGTAGGGGGGGGGGGGGCAGTAGACTGTTTGATGGCTCTATAATTAAATATACAAAGATACTAAGTATTACTTTACAGACAGTGAGTGTGCATGATGAAGGCTACATATACTCTAGCAAAAGCTACTTTCATTCAGTTTTTGGCTCATTTTTATATAATATGTGGCAGAGTAAGCAAGAGTGTTAGTTGGTAAGGTAAGGGGTTATCAATTAAACAAATACTGCTGCCACTGTAATATATATCATTGGTGCACACAGATGTAAGGGGTAACCATTATCAGCTAAAGAATTTAGATATGGGGTCATCTGTTAAAATCAATGCAGTAAGAAGTCCTTTAGCTATTAAAATATGGGATCTGATCTTTTGTTTATGATCTGGATCTCGGGAGCTAATTTGATGGGAATGATTCTCTATTTTTGATTCTTGTAAGCTGTGAAATATTATACTCTTTCCTCTATAACCGACTGAAAAGTTTGCTACTACATTGTCCAAGTGATAATAATAACATGAATATTACAATGAGGTACAGAGTCCACAACATGTCTGACCTGTTGTGGTTACAGGAATTATCTTCCATACTGCCATCTGAGCATATTTGTACAGATAAGTTTCATATAACAATGTCCTGAAGTTATTAGGATCCTTATCTTATTGAAATTGGTGCCACAGTTTATTTGGTTGGTATATAATATATATAGATATGTAGGGAAGACAGGTAGCTAAAGGGTTGGGGGTGTACTGAAAACATTATATACTGTATAACAAGTTTATCTTCAAAAAGACATGTGCCTCGGCATTGGTAGAATATGAGTGCACACTGTTGAAATTCAATTCTAGCTAAGCTTAATGAAATTCGACTTCCATTCAAGGCCTGTAGTTGATCTCATTGTTCTTGCCTTTCTTGATGTCTGGCATCAATGTAGATTGCGGGGTGTAAGTTACATGAATGCACGGGTGTGCTACTATTACGATGTACGTACGTACCACCACCACTGCATGCACGGTGATCCCAGTGAAACATTTTGTGCGGGAAACATGTAACCAGGGGAAACATAAGCTGGGGAAACCTGTGCCTCAGCGCGGTACTCTGGTACCGAGGCAAAAAAAAAGGAAAAAAATGAATAGTGTACCAGAAAAAGTATACTAATGAGTATAGTTAGTTATGAAATTGGTAGCCATTTGGGAAATTGCCATCTGTTTATTGTATGTGTTAACTTGATGTTGTTGACTGTACTGGGACTCCATAAGCAGAACATGTTGTGAGTTGATAGGCTTCGTGTATTGTGGGAATGTCTAAATTCCCATAGAGTTTCACTTCCTCATAGTCATGCTTGACCACTTCAGTCGTAGTCTCATAAGCTGGACATTGTGTGCAGTTGATGGCACTGGGAGGATCTGCTATTTCTTCATACATGACTCTTGATGAGGAACTTGTGGTCTTGCCATTTGGATCTAATTGAAACTCCACTTTCTTCTCTGAACTGTCAACACACATTACACAGTGGCTTATGTTATTATAAGCCATAGAGCTACTTACCTAGCTTTGTTTGAACATTGTTTATGGATTGCAGTTCCACATAATACTATTGCAGTTACCACGACTACAGCAACTCCAATACCTACACCTATAATACAAAATGTATAGGCTGCATGGTTACAAGGTCTGTACCACATGCATTAGCTCATAATACTAATAACTAATTAGCTATACTTGGCAATCATGTGTACATGCACTGAAAATAAATAACAAGCTGATATATCATAACTTAATGGACCTGCATGGGGGAAATGTTTCCATAACAGAATAGTCTTATACAGACAACATAATAGTTCCTTGCTGCCATTCATATCCACGCAGAATTCACACAGAAGCTATTAGTTAGTAGCTAGCCATACCTCATAGTTATAACCTTATAACCTTACCTAATGCTAAGTGGTTCTGTGGCACATCCATTCTGGATGGTGGAGGAGAGGAAGTAACCTCACCTATATATATATATAGCTAAACACTTTCATGCACTTATAGTATAACAAAGTACTATTATTATCACTGACTTTGGTCAGTTCCTTGAACATTCACTGTAAACTCCATTGAATATGATGGAAACTCATCCAATATTGTCTCATTTAGTATTGCAAATATTGTGGCATAATAGGTCCCACTTCTGTTCACACTGATGGAGACTGAAGTGTTGCGATCAAGGGTCTGGCCCACCTCCACTCTATGAACACTCTCAACAGTTACAGGATCATTGAACTGAAGAATCATCTGAAAACCACTTGCCATTGAAGTACTTGGGAATTCACATGATGCTAGAATATTTCTATTGCTATGACTCACACCACAGTTTTTAAGATGAGATCTTAGGATGAAAACTGAATTTAGATGTGAATAATAAAGGAAAAATGAAATGATTTCTCTATACCTGTTTGTGTGATACTGATCCTCTGAACATAGGCTGGATAACCAACACCAGGTAGCAATCTTCCATTACTTTCCACATCATAACACACAACATCATACTGTCCAGGACTCAAGTTAAGTGGTAGCAATTCTTCATTTCTTCGAACAAAAACAAATACAGATGAGCTTAAATCCACATATTCATCACGAACAGAGATCAAGATACAGAGTGCTCCTTTGGCTTTGGTGTTCTCAACATAAGATATATTGACAATGGAGTTTTCCATATCAGTGCGTTGAACATCATGAGTACCTGCAATGAAGTGTTTCCCATAGAATAAACAACAGGACTCCAAACAAACACCATAACCTACTCAGTATCAGATTTATAGTATTTGATCCAGCACTATTGCTGATGTTAAGCGTTACATTGTAGTGACGGTTCAGTTTCAGGCTGGGACTGGTAATCTCAATAATACTGCGATCACTCCCATTGACAGTGGCTATCACATTTTGTATGCTGATTTTTTCAGTACCATAGTTCAAAACAGAAATATCCATGATATTCACTCCACAAACAGTGGCAGACTGCATTGATAAAACAACAGGAACGAAAAATATACCTCTATAACCACATACACTGCAATCACCATATTTTACTAATTAGGTATTGGAGGTGATTAGCTACATTCTCTTTTGAGAGCTACTGCTCTTTCTGAGATATTGAGATTAGCAGCTGCAGTTACACTTGCTGTATAGTAGCTGCATGCATGGTACTTACCATCTTCATATGATACAAAAATGATACATTTATCAGATTGGCATCATGACTCAGGACAGAAGGAACTGTGTACAGAAGGTATTGTATAGGTATGCATTATGGGTTTATCCATTCACTCACCAACATTAAGGAAACCTTTAGATACACCTGAATTGTCACCATTGCCAACTGTGTTAACTGGTATGATTGTGAATTTGAAGACATCACATGCTCTTCTTTCAGGTGACAGTGAAGTTGTGTAGTTGTATTGTGTGATAGTGATCCCTCCTTGTGAGTGTATCACTTGTGAGGAAGTGGAGTTGATCACATCCACTCTGTAGGTGATGTCAGGGTCAACATTAGTGATATCCAAGGTGAAGGGAGGGTTCCAGGTGAGAGAGATGGTTGAGTCCAGTGCAGTGACACTCAGGTCACCAACAGCAGAAAGTAGACCTTATAAATAATAAGTACAATAGCATCTTGTGACTTCTCTGTGTACATATGTGCACTATTTGCAAATTGTTCAATTATCACACATTAATTTTTGTGCATACTAATAATGAAAATGTACTGGAAAACACCCTTGGATGCTTCCATTACACTTAGCACCCAAGAGTATTTCTGTGAGTAGCTACTCGATGCCCTTTCTGTAAATGTTTTTAACACCTGCTTATTTTATTTATGTACACAATGTCAATGTTTAGCTACTATTGTACAGAATGTACGTACACACAATATGCTAAAATTAAAGGAGGAAGGGACTTTTAATATAGCAGCTGCATGCATATTGATTGTATAACCAACCTTGTACTAGTAGTGTGATGTTATTTGAGTATGTGATACTTTCAGAACTGGAATTAGCTCTGCACTGGATAGTGATCCCATTGTACTCCATAAGAACATCACGGATGAGTAGGTCACCCACACGCCTTATCTGACTGAACTCAGATGCCAAATTCATGTTGAGACCATCATCTAGTGTTCCATTCACCAGCCACTGCACACTCACAATATCTTCACCAGAACAGGCAAAAGTGGCTCTAGCACCAACATAAGACACAGGAGGACCATTGAGAATTAGTACATCTACAAAATTAATACACAACATCAGTATTATGAAATAATTACAAATTATTGAACCTGTCATATAATATTCCATATTTTATATTAGACTAGTGTTGCCAAACCAAAGGAAGGAACTTTATAATAATATATATAAGCATCAAGGACTTGATCAATCACATCCAGTTCTTGACAGGAGACTAGCTATAAATGTCACCATCCTTCCCTTGGATGAATTGATACGGGGTTAATTGCCAATAGAAGGGCCGGTAGCTAGGTAATATAGAAATATTGTAAGTTTTGAGCAAGTTAAGGGCCAAATTTAAATGCAGGCATCATTTTCTTTACTGTACACTTTCTATTATGTGTAGGGAAAAGCTCACATAGACCATATGTAATGATAAAGATGCTTCGAATTAATTTGGTGCATACCAATATCTTATACATGTTGGCTGTTTGTCTAGCACTTTTGGCATTATTGCACTTAATAATGCCCATCAGATTGTTTTGTTGTTGTTGTTATTTTTGTTTGTCTTGTTGTGCAACCACATGTACGTGTATGCATAATAACACTATCACTTCAAAACTAGATGGTTGGTTTAACCCAGTTTGGTTATCTCAGTTCAAGCATTTTCTTGCTCTTTAATGCAATTGCTGTCACTAATTTATTATAGTTTGGAATGTAGAGCAGCCAGTGGTATATTTCCTTGAAATCAATGATGCAGAAAATGAAATCATGCAACCAAGACAACCACTGATTTTTCACAATGTAGCTACCTGATGAGTTCCCTGGTTGTAATATTGCAGACACAGAGCACAGCATCAAAATCACTTTCATTGAAAACTGCAAAAATAATACCAAGCTTTAATTATCATCATTGTATCAGACTTCAGACTCTAAAATTATTAATTGTCCGCCTCTGCAAAATTTTAGATCCTGGGGGACAAGACTGTTCCTGGAGTAGGCTAGCTATACTTACTAGCCATAATATGGAATAACTATCCTACCATTATTGGGCTCATCAGTCAAGCCAGGATTTTTGCCAACTGTACATTCCAGTAATATCACCACCCTTAAGACGACAGATGAAATCCCTTTACCCATGCAACATTAAGCTGTTAACATGCAAAATGCAGGGTTCACCTGATCCGAGTCTTCTCTCCTAGTTGATGGAACTAGCTACAGACTTTATACTTCAAAATGTGTTCTTGACTTGTGGTCCCTTTAATTTCCCCAAGCACTATGACTGTTTAGACTGTTCCATGGGCCAAGCTCTTTATACTTGCTGCAGTAACACATGCTTGCACTGTCACACTTTAGTTACATAGCTATAGGTATAGATGATGAATATCATTAGCTAATCCTGAATGCAACAGAGAATGGTGTTAGCTACATGTTTTCATTGATAAACTCAAGGGAAGAAATTTGTATAAAAGAATAGGGTAGGGCTATAAGTCCCTCTTCTTATTATGATACCTCTGATTGTGAAGAATGAGTTGATATTATAATCCAAGCAATAACTGGTTGACCCACATCAATAACTGATTAGGATACTTCTCTAACTATCATGTTTTCATCCTATACAGGAAAACAAGAAAGGATAGACTAGACGCAGGCAGAGTGTCATGTGACCTCTATAAAAGGTAGAGGTATGTATAAACTGCATGAGTGTTTATACAGTTACAGATGATTAGTTAGCTATAGCTAATGCATTGGGAAAGATAATAATTTAAGTTAGCTATACGTAACTAACATTTGTTTAGCAATGGCTAACATTCCCAATTACAGTTAGCTTTTAACATCATGCCAAGAATGGATGGAAGCTCGGAGGGGGGGGGCAGTAGACTGTTTGATGGCTCAATAATTATAAATAATAAAGATGCGAAGTAGCTGTTTCTGCAGTGAATGTGCATGATTAAGGCTGCAACTTCAGTAGTGTAGCCATTTGACAACTGGGAAAGCTAGTTTTATTTGGCTCGCTATAATTTGATAGGAATGATGTCAAGTAGCTAATAATAATACTTCTTCCAAGCTGTGAAATATTCACAATACCATGTTCAGATGGTAGTATGGAGCAGATCAGACATGCTATGGACTCTGTGCCTCGTTGCAATATCCTTGAAATTGTAATGTGTTCATGTTATTATTAGCAGCAAACTTTTGAAAATCTGTACAGATAAGTTTCATAGCTACAGTATTTTAACTATTCCCTGAAGTTATTAGGATCCATATCTTGGGAAGGGTGCACAGTTTATTTGGTCCATATATTATAAAGATAGGGAAGACAAACTAGATTATAAATAGTAGCTAAAAGGATCAGGGATGTACAGTAGACATTAAAAAAATGTGTACCAGAAAAATATGTTAGTAATGAGTATAGCTAGTTTATTAGTTATGAAAATAGTTTATTTGGGGAATTGCCATCTGTTTGTTGTATGTATTAACTTGAGGTTGTTGACTGCTCTGGGACTCCATAAGCAGAACATGTTGTGAGTTGATAGGCTTCATGTGTTGTGGGAATGTCTAAATTCCCATAGAGTTTCACTTCCTCATAGTCATGCTTGACCACTTCAGTTGTAGTCTCATAAGCTGGACACTGTGTGTAATTGAAGGCACTGGGAGGATCTGCTATTTCTGCATACATGACTCTTGAAGAGGAACTTGTGGCCATTCCATTTGGATCTAATTGGAACTCCACATTCTGACTTTTCTTCTTTGAACTGTCAGATCAAGTAACACACATTATACAGTGGCTTATTTCATGTGGACTACAACTACTTACTTAGGATCTTTGTTTGAACTTTGTTTATGAAATAAGAAAATCACAGTTCCACTTAATACTATTGCAGTTACCATGAGAACAGCAACTCCTATACCTACACCTATACAATGTTTGTTAGTATGTTTACCACAAGCAGGCATTTGTACTCAGCAATCACATGTGCATGCATGCACAGTCATGTGATTGCTCTGTAAATAAACATAGCAAAGCTGTATTTGAAAGCTGATAAACAACTATGTAGGAAAAAAATTAATGTTTTCATAACAGAATGGAATTGAATTATGTTCTATAATAACAGACAACAGTCCATATAACCTTACTTAAAGCTAAGTGATTCTGCCACCACATGGTGGAGGAGAGGAAGCAACCTCAAATATTTTCACATAGTATTGTAGCTTACCAATCAATAGGTCTTTTGGCACAGTATCATTTCCTGTAACTGGTGAAAGAGTCTCTGTTCCATCTAGTATTGAAAAACGAATTACATTTCTATGAATTGAAAGTATAATTATTTAGTTATACACTGACCTTGGTCAGTTCCTTGGATATTCACTGTAAACTCCTTTGAATATGATGGAAACTTATCCAATATTGTCTCATTTAGTATTGCAAATATTGTGGCATAATAGGTCCCACTCCTGCTCACACTGATGGAGACTGAAGTGTTGCGATCAAGTGTCTGACCCACCATCACTCTCTGAACACTCTCAACATTTGCTGGGTCATTGAACTGAAGAATTATCTGAAAACCACTTGCCATTGAAGTACTTGGGAATTCACATGATGCTAGAATATTTCCAGACTCAGTGCTGTGACTCACGCCACAGTTTTCAAAATGAAGAGATGTAGGGACAGGAACTGACCCTGCACAAGAATAGTATTATCAAGGGAAGATGAAAAGAAATTTTTACACCTGTTTGATCAACACTGATCTTCTGAACGTATGCTGGATAACCAACACCAGGTAGTAATTTTCCATTACTTTCCACGTCATAAGAAATAACATCATACTGTCCAGGTCTCAAGTAATGTGGCATTGCAATAGACAGTTCTTCATTTCTTCGTATAAAGACAAATAGAGATGAGTTAAAATCCACGCGTCTATCATGAACAGAGATCAAGATACAGAGTGCTCCTTTGGCTTTGGTATTCTCAACATAAGATATAGTGACTGTGGAGTTTTCCATATCAGTACGTTGAACATCATGTGTACCTGCAATGAAATTTTAACAACAAGACTCCAAACAAATATTATAACCTACTCAGTGTCAGATTTATAGTGTCTGATCCAGCACTGTTGCTGACATTAAGTGTTACATTGTAGTGACGATTCAGTATCAGGCTGGAACTTGTGATCTCAATAATAGTACGATCACTATCATTGACAGTGACTATCACATCTTGTGCATTAATTCCTTCATCATCATAGTTCAAAATAGAAATGTCCATGACATTCACTCCACAAATCATGGCAGACTGCATGATCAAAAATTACACACAGAATAGACTGCTTGCAGACTCTGCCAAATGATACCAAGCTACTGGTCTGTAGTCTAATAGCTACTATAGTTCTTGCCATACAACTACGTACATGGTATACTTACCATCCTTATATGATATAAAAATGATCCATTCATTAGGTTGGCATCATGACTCAGGACAGAAGGAACTGTGTACAGAAGGTATTGTATAGGCATGCATTATGGGTTTATCCATTCACTCACCAACATTAAGGAAACCTTTAGAATTGTTGCCATTCCCAACTATGTTAACTGGTGTGATTGTGAATTTGAAGACATCACATGCTCTTCTTTCAGGTGACAGTGAAGTTGTGTAGTTGTATTGTGTGACAGTGATCCCTCCTTGTGAGTGTATCACTTGTGATGAAGTGGAGTTGATCACATCCACTCTGTAGGTGATGTCAGGGTCGACACTAGTGATATCCAAGGTGAAGGGAGGGTTCCAGGTGAGAGAGATGGCTGAGTCCAGTGCAGTGGCACTTAGGTCACCAACAGCAGAAAGTAGACCTATATACAATTACAATAGCTAGTAAAATGAAACTTATTCGTGTGTGTGCACTATTTGCATGCATGGATGGATTGAAATTGTTCACACAAAACTATTATTACACATTTTGTACATACTAATAATGAAAGTGTACTGGAAACACCCTTGGATGCTTCCATTACACTTAGCACCCAAGAGTATTTCTGTGAGTAGCTACTTGGTGCCCTTTCTGTAAATGTTTTTAACACTTGCTTATTTTATTCATGTACAAAATTATAGATTCACCATCACTGCTGTTACACAATGCCAATGTTTACTATTGTACAGAATGTACACACAATAATTATGCTACAATTAAAGGAGGAGGGGACTTTTATAGCAGCTGCATACGTATTGATTGTATAACCAACCTTGTACTAGTAGTGTGATATTATTGGAGTATATGATACTTCCAGAACTGGAATTAGCTCTGCACTGGATAGTGGTCCCATTATACTGAAGGACATTACGGATGAGTAGGTTACCAACACGCGATATCTGACCAAACTCAGACACTACATTCATGTTGAGACCATCATCTAGTGTTCCATTCAACAGCCACTGCACACTCACAATATCTCCACCATCAGAACAGGTAAAAATGGCTCTAGCACCAACATAAGACACAGTAGGACCACTGAGCACTACAAATATACAACGACCATTTTAGCTATATTTTATTTCTTCAGGAGAGGGGAGGGGGACAGAAAATTTGCTTGCTATATTTGAGTGTATTGCAGAACAGGAAGTCTGGTCAACATAACTGCTCACTGGAAAGGCTATGCTGCATTATTGCCCGAGGAGGCAGAAAAAGACTATAATTATTATGATGTTAACTCATCGTGTGTAAGATTCTGTAAAGATCAGAAAAGGAAGGAATCGATCTTGCCATTCAACAGTGTTACAATTTGTTTTGGCATACTATAGCATAAGCTGTCTATATCCTAGGAAACATAGCTACTGTATAAGTTAGGGGGAAACATTTTTGAGGAAAAAAAATTTAGAGGATGACATTGCTCAAAAAAGGGTAGGGACAAAGGAAGGAAATGGGATCAGTCCACAGTGTACCTGATGAGTTCCCTGGTTGTAATATTGCAGACACAGAGCACAGCATCAAAATCACTCTCACTAAAAGCTGCAAAAATTATACGTACCTTATCATTTAATATCAAACTTCAGAGTCAGACTGGATAGCTAAATGCTCGGGAATAGGCATCTTTACTTATGTACATAATAGTAGGCACCTTTACTTACGTACATAACATATGGCATAGCTATCCCACCATGAAGCTACATTATAGAGCACATCAGTCAAGCCAGGAATTTTATATAAAAAGTATGTAGGAGTGCCGACTGTGCATTCCAGTAATACCACCACCACCTAATAGGACAGGTGAAATCCCTTTACCCACACTGCAAAAACAGAATTGTTATTTCAATAAACATAACAGTTAATTAAGACTAATCATCGTTGAAACAACCAAACAGTTTGTTGTATTCACCAAAAATATAGTGTCATTTTCAAATGATTAATCTCACCTAACTAAGCAAGTTTGTTAAAATAACAATTTCGTTTTTGCAGTGCATGCAACATTTAAACTGTTAGCTAACATGGGATTAGCTACCTGACCTGAGTCTTCTCTCCTCAGATCATTATTCAGTTGATTGAAACTAGCTACAGACTTTATGGTTCAAAATGTGCTCTTAATGACTTATGGTCCCTTTAATTCCCCCAAGCACAAGGGACAATAATATAGCTATATATATTAGCTAGCTATATGCTTGTTGCTGCAGAAACACAATGACATGCTTCCACACACTTATAGCTAGTTAATATAGTTAGCTATTATGTATAGGTATAGATAATGAGAGATCATTAGCTAATCCTGAATGCAACAGAGAATGATAGTGTTAGCTACATGTTTTCATGGACAAACTCAAGGGAAGAAATTTGTATGAAAGAACAGAGTAGGGAATAATCCCTCTCTCTTCCTATTAAACTAGCTATATTATGATACCTCTGATTGTGAAGAATGGGTCATTATCCAAGTGTCTGTATAGTAACTGGTTGACCAACATCAAAAACTGATTCAGAATTTAAGTTAACTAGCTATAGCTACGTATCATGTTTTCATCCTATACAGGAAAACAAGAATGGATAGACGGCATGCAGGCAGAGTGTCATGTGATCCCTATAAAAGGTAGCTGTGAACCAGAGGTATGTATAAACTGCACAACATGTATGATTGTTTATACAGTTACAGATGACTAGTTACAGCTAATGACAATAATTTGAGTTATGATAACATTCGTTTAGCGATGGCAAAATTCCCAATTACAGTTAGCTAGCTTTTAACATCATGTCAAGAATGGAGGGAAGCTCATTTTTATAGCCACACTCCAATTTACAATATGACACATCATAGTAATTAGTAAGGGGGGAGGGAGAGGGGGGCAGTAGACTGTAAAAATGCAAAGTATTACTTTAGGTGTTTCTGACAGTGAATGTGCATGATGAAGGCTGCAACTTCAGTAGTGTAGCTGTTTGATAACTGGGAAAGCTAGTTTCATTCAGTTTTGGTCAGCTTAGTTGGTAAGGTAAGGGGTCATCGAATAAACTGACTAAAGAATTTCTATGATCAATAATACTTCTTCCAAGCTGTGAATACCAACCATGTTCAGATGGAAGGTAATTCCTATGACCACAGCAGATCAGACATGATGCTATGGACTCTGTGTCTCGTTGCAATATCCTTGAAATTGTAATGTGTTATTATTATGACTTGGGCATTCATAGTAGCTAGCAGCAAACTTTTCAGCCAGTTCTAGAAGAAAGATTAAATCACAAAAATTTTGTACGGATAAGTTTCATACAATTATGTGTGGTATTTTAACTGTTCCCTGAAATTATTAGGATCCTTATCTTAGGAAGGGTGCACAGTCTATTTGGTCAGTATATAATTGTATAGATAGGGCAGACAAACTAGATTATAAATGGTAGCTAGCTAAAAGGATCAGGGATGTACTGTAGACATTATATAAAAATATGTATAGCTACCAGAAAAATAATATATACTAATGAGTAGCTATAGTTAATTATGTTATTTGGGGAATTGCCATCTGTTTGTTGTATATATTAACTTGACTTGACTGCTCTGGGACTCCATAAGCAGTGACTTGTGAGTTGATAGACTTCATGTGTTCTGGGAATGTCTAAATTACTTTCCTTACTTTTTCGAGCAGCCCCTACATCTTTTTTCATTTCAAGAAATATTTTCCCCTTACTTGTACCTGTACCTATAAGGAATGCTCTCTGTAAACAAACAAGGAACATTCCTTAGGTATAAAGTACACACAGTGACAAACTGTACAGATAGCTACTATTACGGAAGCCTAGCAGGAACACAAACACACACATAATATGAAAGAGAAGGAAAATATCCACAACATGCATACATCCATGTAGCTACAGTGTTTATACAGTTACAGATGATGTTGTGCATTGGGAAAGTTAATGCAAACATCCCAAGTAATAGCTAGCCAAGAATGGAGGAAAGCTTATCTTTATAGCCACACTCCAATTTACAGTGTGACACATCATAGTAAAAGGGGGGAGGGGCATGCGGTAGACTATTTGATGGCTCTATAATTATATTATAATAAATATGCAAAGTAGCTATATAGTATCACTTTAGCTATTAATGACAGTGAATGTGCATGATGAAGGCTGCAACTCTTCAGTACTGTATATTTGACAACTACTTTCATTCAGTTTTGGCTCATTTTTATAGTACAGTGGTGGATCCAGGATTTTTAGAGGGGGGCCGGGGGCAGGCTCAGCCAAAATCACACCCTTTTTAAGGAAACTGCACCCACTTGATGCTTAGCCAACTAACTTGCAAACTCTGTAATTCTTATAAGTGGCCACACCAAACCTGACCCCCTCCTAGATCCACCATTGCAACTAGGAAGTCTTTTAATATGTGATCTGATATTTTCTCGGGAGCTTCCATTCTATTCTATAGGAATGATTCTTGCAAGCTGTGAAATATTGCTATCACAATACCATACTCTTTCCTCTAAAACTGACTGAATTGCTATACAGATTCAATGTCCAAGTGATAATGATAACATGAATATTGCAATGAGGAGAGTCTGACCTGCTGTGGTTACAGGAATTACCTTCCACACTGACATCTGAGCATATATTTCATACAATAATGTATCTTATTTTAACTGTTCGTTATTAGGATCTTTATCTTATAGAAATTGGTACACAGTTTATGTAATAGTTATTAACCAAGCGCTAGGTTTGTAGTCGAATTATAAGCACGAGGCCCGAGGGCGAAGCCCGAGGGGCGAGTGCTTATAATTCACTACAAACCGCACGCGCGCGGTTAATAACTATTTTATAGCCCGCGCGAGTGTACTACGCATGCTCAGTGCTTCTGTCTCTATAGCGATGTAGCTACTTTTGGCTGCTTACAAGAATATGGCCATCCCACTTCAACGTCGTGATTCGTATGGTACCGAACTATCTTTCACTCTATAACCCACCCACTCACTGTGTTGCCCACGTAAGGTAGGGGCACAGCGTCATAATTATGGTTGGACGCTGAATGGCAAGTAGGGCAGCTAGTGCAGAATACCAGCCACGCTGTTAAACAGCTCGCAAGTTCTGCCTTTTATGCTGGCTACTCTCTGAAAAGCTTGTTGGGTTTGAAATGGGGAATGTGGTCAATGAATATCATTATAGCGTGCGCACCGTGTTCAATGAATAATATTAAAATTCTTTTCTGAGAGTAGTTAGTATAAGGACAGAACTCTATACTGTCACATACTCACCTTTCAGTCTAGTCACAACTCCTTAAAAGTACAATATCAACTTTGCAGAATCTATATCTAACTTTTCCCTGTAAACACCACCCCAGGCTACAATTACATGCACTGTATCACATTTATAAATCCATGTAAATCGGTCCGTTACCATGGCAACGGGCTATAATTAATTATATAGATAGCTAGATCATAAATGATTGCTAAAGGGTATAAAGGGGCAGGGACGTACTGTAGACATTATGAAAAATATACTGAATAGTGTACCAGAAAAATATACGAGTATAGTTAGTCGTGAAAACAGTTTGTTTTTGTTTTGGGGAATTGCCATCTTTTTGTTATTAACTTGAGGTTGTTGACTGCTCTGGGACTCCATAAGCAGAACATGTTGTGAGCTGATAGGCTTCATGTGTTATGGGAATGTCTAAATTCCCATAGAGTTTCACTTCTTCATAGTCATGCTTGACCACTTCAGCTGTAGCCACATAAGCTGGACATTGTGTGCAGTTGAAGGCACTGGGAGGATCTGCTATTTCTTCATACATTTGTGGCAAAGACACATCAATTTTTTTCCCTTGTTCATGAGATGTCTGTTGTACATCCCTACTGTATAGTCACACATTGAAGGTTAAACCAATAGCTCAGTCATTTGTTATCTTACTTTGACTCATTGTGTGATGATTGTAAGGATTTCGATTTACATCGCTTGTGAAATAAGAGAAGTTCCAACCAAAAGTAGAGTGAGAGCAATTATTCCAACAACTGAGAAATGAGATAGATGGTTCTCTTATCATGCATATTGAAATATGATAGAATCATCTCAATAAAAACATGACAATTACCACACCATCACATAATACTGATAATGATCTCACCAGCTATGATTTCAATTCTGGTAGGTACTGGAGAAGTACTAGTTGTTTGATGTGTACCTATTGTTTCAATGAAAAGAATAATGACCAGTCTTGCCCAGTTAACGAGTGTCAACAGGGGAGAGTCACCCAGCAGTATTGACTCAAAATCTGCTACTTACATACTTGATAATGTGGAGGTGGCGACTGGAACATCCACCATCATCCTCATTTGATATGGTGTGTGAGTATAAACTATTCCACTTCCTCTTCTGATGGAAAAAATAGTGATGAGATGTTCTCCACTAACCTCTACTTGTAGACTCATCAGAGTGAAACATTATTAGCATGAGTTATCATAAGCCTCCTAACATGAGTAAGGTCAGTATTCTGGACAATCATTTGGAATCTGATCACAGTGGGGTCTGGGTTAGAACATCGGGCAAAAATAACTTTATCAGTTGTGGTGACAGTGCAAGTAATGGAGTCAAGTATTTGTTGAAGGGATCCTAAATAAACAAATTTAACAGTCCATTAATTCTCATAATAATTATTATATTAAAATGAACTAGTAGTTTCACTAAAATAATGTATTGTAACAAAACATAGGAATTGCCGGAATTGCCGGATAATAGTTACAGTACCATGTCTGGGAGAAGAAGAATGAGGATTGTTGACTGGTTATTTTTCACTGCAAAAGAGAGGGGAAGTAACACATGCACGCACACACAACTGATTCATGTGGTAGTTATAACCAAAATTACCACGGCGATTTCCAGGGTGAGAGATGTTATTCACACTCGCTGGGAAGCTGACTCCATCACCATCATAGAGTGCATCATCACTCTCAATATCATAGGCAAGAACTAAGTATGGTACTAGAGGTATACTCTCAGGAGATCCATCTCTATCGAATATTTGATAGGAAAAATTCATTGCTCCATGACTATCGACACATATGAAGATATAGCTATAGTGCTCCAATTGCAGATGAATCTCTGAAATAGTTAGTTTCAACACTGATACCATTAGTTTCTATCTGATAAGTGGTATTTTTAATTCCATGAGTGGATATAATCGTTGTGACTGAACTCTCAACATCTATAGCATTAACTGTAACATTGTACTGACGATTCTTCCTCAATTGTTCTGTTGTAAATGTAATTATTGCATTGCCAGTTATTAAACTCTTATTCATTCTTTCTCCAGTATCACGATCCACAAAGGTAAGACCACTAACACATGCTGGAGCAGACTGCATTGGGAGGTGGTGGGGGTTGGTAACCACATAAAGGCTGAATGATATTATGGTAAACTCATATACAAAATTTAGTAGAGCAATAGTAGTATAACAACAAATGTGCGTACGTGTACACTGCACACTTATAGTGTGTGTATATGGGGACTATTTAGTGTACACTGCACTGGTATAGTGTGTGTATTGGGACTATTTAGTGTACACTACACTGGTATAGTGTGTGTATTGGGACTATTTAGTGTACACTACACTGGTATAGTGTGTGTATTGGGACTATTTAGTGTACACTGCACTGGTATAGTGCGTGTATGGGGACTATTTAGTGTACACTGCACTGGTATAGTGTGTGTATTGGGACTATTTAGTGTACACTGCACTGGTATAGTGTGTGTATTGGGACTTTTGTACACTGCACTGGTATAGTGTGTGTATTGGGACTATTTAGTGTACACTGCACTGGTATAGTGTGTGTATGGGGACTATTTAGTGTACACTGCACTATACCAGTGAGTGCAGTGTGCACTAAATAGTCCCCATACACACACTATACCAGTGTACATTGTAGTGTGCATATATAATGCTTCTGTTTTACAGTGAATGATTAGGACAATCAATGCAACAAAGCACAATTAAATCATACCAGGATTATCCTGTAAGTGTACACTTCTTCCACTATCGATACTGGCACAAGTTTTTCCTCACTCATTACGAAAGCTGAATAAAAGACATACTTCATTATAGTGACATCATGATAGCATGAATGACAACTTACACTCCATAGGATGTGTGTATGACTGCAAAGCCATTACCAAGTCTGTTCATAGGAGTCACAGTGAACCTATAGGAACCACACCCCTCATTAGGGTTGATGGTGTAGTTGTAGGCATTAGTGGTGATGTCACATTCTGATCGTGTCACTGATGAAGATGCAGTGATGTTCACCTCCACACTAACACAGTAGGTGATGTCAGGGTTCAGTATGTTCAGGGTGAAGGAAGGTGTCCAAGTGAGGGAGATAGTGTAAGGATTCAGTGTGGTGGCATTAAGAGAACCAACGGCAGAGTGTGGACCTAAAATGAATAATTGACATGCATATGCCCGAGGCATACCTTGCACAAGTGTTCGTTGATACCAGAGTAAATGATTGTTCCTGAATTGTTTACTTTACACTGAACAGTTGTTTCATTAAAGTTCACGGAGAGATCATTGAAAAATAAGAATCCTCTTCCAGTAAGGGTGGTGGTTTGCACATCAGGAAGGTTGAGGTCTTCCAATGGCATGTTATTAATTATCCACTGGATATCACCATTCATATTATTTTGAGAGCAAACATAATCAGCTCGATCACTAACAGCTACTGGTGTTAGTGGACACCTGAGAATTAGAGTTAATGATGTTGATACTAAGAAATACACCCTTCCAATACTTTTCTGTGGGCCCCTCCACAAGCTACTTGACTTTTAAAATAGATTAGGGTACATAGCTAGCTACAAGACTAGCCCATCTGAATCATATTTGCAGTAAATGATTGTTATCCACTTAGCTAGCTAGTTATCCTTGAAATGACATCATTTAAACTTTGAGGAGAGCAAACATAATCAGCTCCATCACCAACAGCTACTGGTCTTGGTGGACTACTGAGAGTTAGTGTTGATGATGATGTTGATGCTGATACATAGCATGATAATGAATAAAGCTTAATTTCCATAATTATTATGCTACCTGAGAGACCTGATACTACGTATAGCCTATTCTTCCAAGGACAACTATAGCTACCTAACAGGAGTCCTAGCTAGAATACTCCAGCCCAAATTGTTACAAGGGTTGTTGTCATACAAAGATAGTATTCATACCTCTCTGAGCAAGTAGCATTAAGATCACTATGAACATGGTTACTTCTATTTCTAGTTCTAATTTTGCGCATGAGTAGTAATATTATGTAGACAAAACTCCGCGTTGCGCATGCCCTTAGGGTATCATGCGTAGCCATTGATCCTGGTAACTTTCTTCAGATTCTTCTTCATCTCTGCACCTCCTTGTTCTCTGTCCAAACCTATGAGTGAAGGCCTCTCTCGGTTGATCATCCTGGAGGAATGAATTTAATGTAGTCTAGAGTAAGTCAGACGGATTGATTACCGGCCTGACACTTTTCTGGCATTAAAAATGTTTGATAGCTAGAAATGATTCTTGAAAGCTATGAAATATTCACAATACCATACTCTTTCCTCTAAAACTGACTAAAAAGTTTGCTGCTACTATAATGTTATTGTCTAAATAACGCAATGAGGTACAGAGTCCACAGACCTGCTGTGGTTACAGGCTGCCATCTGAGCATATCACAAAAATTTTGTACATTTGATACAATAATGTATTATTATTTTAACTGTTCCCTGAAGTTATTAGGATTATTGAAATTGGTGCACAGTTTATTTGGGGAAGACAAACTAGATCATAAATGATAGCTAAAGGGTCTGGGACAAACTATAGATATTATAGTGTACCAGAAAAATATACTAATGAGTAGCTATAGCTAGTTAGTTATGAAAACAGTTTGTTTTTGTTTATTTGGGGAATTGCCATCTGTTTATTGTATGTATTAACTTGAGGTTGCTGACTGCTCTGGGACTCCATAAGCAGAACACAGTGTGAGCTGATAGGCTTCTTGTGTTGTGGGAATGTCTAGATTCCCATAGAGTTTCACTTCTTCATAGTCATGCTTGACCACTTCAGTTGTAGTCTCATAAGCTGGACGTTGTGTGCAGTTGAAGGCGCTGGGAGGATCTGCTATTCCTTCATACGTGACTCTTGATGAGGAACTTGTGGTCATGCCATTAGGATCTAATTGGAACTCCACATTCTGACTTTTCTTCTCTGGACTGTCAGATCAAGTAACACATTATACAGTGGCTTATGTTATATAAACCATAGCTACTTACATAGGATCTTTGTTTGAACATTGTTTATGAAATAATAAAATCACAGTTCCACATAACACTATTGCAGTTACCATGAGAACAGAAACTCCAATACCTATACCTATAATATAAATATTTGTTGAGAATGGTTGTTTATGTTTACCACATGCAGGCATTTGATAGCTACTCAGCAATCACATGTGTATGCACAGTCATGAGATTACATATCGAAAGCAAATTTGAAAGTTGATAAACAACTATGCAAATGTTTTCATAGCAGAATGCAAATTGATAAACAGACTAGCTATATTCCTTGCTGCTGTTCATATCCACAGAGAGACTGTTAGTAGCTAGCAGCCATACCTAAAATTAATAACCTTACCCAATGCCAAGTGGTTCTGTGCCACCACATCCATTCTGGATGGTGGAGGAGAGGAAGCAACCTCAACTATATCACATAGTATAGTAGCTGTAGTCTACAATTTTCAAAGTACTATTATGTATCACTGCACCTTGTTCAGTTCCTTGAACATTTACTGTAAATTCCATTGAATATGATGGAAACTCATCCAATATTATCTCATTTAGTATTGCAAATATTGTGGCATAATAGGTCCCACTTTTGTTCACACTGATGAAGACTGAAGTGTTGTGATCAAGGGTCTGACCCACCATCACTCTCTGAACACTCTCAACATTTGCTGGGTCATTGAACTGAAGAATTATCTGAAAACCACTTGCCATTGAAGTACTTGGGAATTCACATGATGCTAGAATATTTCCAGACTCAGTGCTATAACTCACATCACAACTTTTAAGATGAAGTGATCTAAGGATGAAAAATGACCCTGTGCATTTAGATGTGAATAATATTGAGGGAGGATGAAAACATTACTCCATACCTGTTTGGGTGATACTGATCCTCTGAACATAGGCTGGATAGCCAACACCAGGTAGTAATCTTCCATTGCTTTCCACGTCATAACAAACAACATTATACATTCCAGATCTCAGCATTAAAATAGAAGACAGTTCTTCATTTCTTCGAATGAAGATGAACACAGATGAATCAAAATCCACATGTCCATCACGAACAGAGATTAAGATACAGAGTGCTCCTTTGGCTTTGGTGTTCTCAACATAAGATATATTGACAGTGGAGTTCTCCATATCAGTGCGTTGAACATCATGAGTGCCTGCAATGAAGTGTTGTAAACGAAAGACTTCAAATAAACATCATAACCTACTCAGTGTCAAATTTATGTTGCTTGATCCAGCACTATTGCTAACGTTAAGTGTTATATTGTAGTGACGATTCAGTATCAGACTGGAACTTGTGATCTCAATGATTGTGCGATCACTATCATTGACAGTGACTATCATATCTTGCATATTGATTTCTTCTTCATCATAGTTCAAAACAGAAATGTCCATGATATTCACTCCACAAACCATGGCAGACTGCATGATAACAAAAAAATCACAGAAAAAGATGTTCTAAAAAACCTCCTTCCACAGTGCTCCAACAACTCTACTTCCTTCACAGGGCAGTGTGAAATATCACCAACTTTACTTGATATTAATGCAGGCTGTGGTGGGTTGGGGTGGATTTGGAAACTAGTCAACTCAGACTAATAGAACACAAGTGAACTTCAGCCATATATGAACCACACCTGAAGATCCCATGCTTAATTCCAAAGTCAAGAAACCATGCCCATTCTGAGTGCACTTGACCACGTGTTGCCTAGTGCCTGCCATAGCAATGAACATCAGACTAGTGTCTTACAAAGATAGTTGCGAAGAGGTTTGTTGTGATTAGGTGTGGACTTGCTGTAGTGCATTTGTTTACTGTTGGTCTACTTCTGTTAACGTTATGGATTGATTAACAGCAGCCCTGGTGGTCTCTTCTCCTAAATGAGGTACGACCAGGAATTTGGACTAGTCGAAAATTTCCTGCTAGCTATAGTGTGTAAGATCATTGTGCCTGTGCTCAAGCTAGTGATGACAATCTTATTTACACAGGGACTGCATGTCCACCCAGCTAGTCAGTAAGCTACTCTAGCTAGCTACAACCAAACATTTCTTTCATGTCCAGAAAATAATTATTTCAGCTACTTCTTACTAGTTCTTTCTCACTAGTAAGCTACCTGGTTGCAGACAGAAATGGGACTCTGCCAAATGATATCAAGCTACTGTCTAGACAATAGTTCTTGCCATAATAGCTACATGGTATACTTACCATCCTTATATGGAATGAAAATAATCCATTTATCAGCTTGGCATCATGACTCAGGACAGAAGGAACTGTGTACATGCAGAAGGTATTGTACAGGTATGCATTATGGGTTTATCCATTCACTCACCAACATTAAGGAAACCTTTGGATATGCTAGATTCACTTCCATCGCCAACTATGTTAACTGGTGTGATTGTGAATTTGAAGACATCACATGCTCTTCTTTCAGGTGACAGTGAAGTTGTGTAGTTGTATTGTGTGATATTGATCCCTCCTTGTGAGTGTATTACTTGTGAGGAAGTGGAGTTGATCACATCCACTCTGTAGGTGATGTCAGGGTCAACATTAGTGATGTCCAAGGTGAAGGGAGAGTTCCAGGTGAGAGAGATGGTTGAGTCCAGTACAGTGGCACTTAGATCACCAACAGCAGAAAGTAGACCTATAAAATTAATATATAACTTGGCTATAATTATTCACATAAAGATCATAGGACATGCTTGTACACGATTTGTTGATCATACCGTATACACTAGATTTCAATCACCATCACTCTAACTCTACTTTGAATACAGAATGTAGAGTATTTGATAAAATTTAGGGGGGGGGGGATTTTATTTCATGCATGGGCTACTTGACACTGTATGTATAATTATTATTGTACAACGAACCTTGTACAAGTATAGTGTGATGCTATTGGAATATGTGATACTTCCAGAACTGGAATTAGCTCTGCACTGGATAGTGGTCCCATTGTACTCCATAAGGACATCACGGATGAGTAGGTCACCCACATGCCTTATCTGACTGAACTCAGACACCACATTCATGTTGAGGCCATCATCTAGTGTTCCATTCAACAGCCACTGCACACTCACAATATCTTCACCAAGACAGGCAAAAGTGGCTCTAGCACCAACATAGGACACAGGAGGACCATTGAGAATTAGTACATCTACAAATACACGATATCAGTATGTCATTGATAATTTTTTAGAGAGGAGCAAACAAAACTAAAATTACATATACCAATTAATTGCTTCTCTCATCATATAAGGCTATCTTCATACATTGGTCTAACTAGAGTTGGAAATTAAATATGCAAACTTACAGTTCTTTGCCAGTGGAGCAATATAGTGTTGCGCAAGTAGACACCATTTTATTTGGATCAGAAATCACATTATTTGCGTGATTTACATACATACTGACCCTTTACTGAAATTATTCATTGACATGATTGTGCCATATCTACTAGGGCAATATGCAACATTTGACAAGCTATCAAGCTTTGATTACAATTGGAGCATGCATATGATGCACACATAGGGTGATACTATAAAACATTATAAAATGCCGATACTTATGTAGGAAAAAATGCCACACCCACTTTGTATCATGATCTACTAATCAAGTACCCATAATTTGCTTGTAATTTCATTGTAAAATATTTCCTTACACTTGTTCCTGTAAGAAAATTATTTACAGATGAAAATAATGTGTGATTAGCATTATAGCTTATTACAAGCTAGCTGTATTAATAATTTAACATGAATATTAATTTTATACCTGATGAGTTCCCTGGTTGTAATATTGCAGACACAGAACACACCATCAAAATCATTCTCATTGAAAGCTGCAAAAAATATAACTTTAATAAATAATGGAATGAAATTTTACTGCAGTAGACCAATCACACCTTTTTCACTCACATTGACTGGTCATAATTATGTAGTACTAAGTGAGCATGTGCATGAATGGTTGACATGGCATTGTAGTTTGTTGGAATCTCTAGCTGGCTTGCTCTGGCTATAGTGATCACGTTACATCTCTGTCTAAGACCTCATACTTCAGCCTGTGCTTGTCTCATGTCTACCATGGCTACACAGAGATGGATGAGTACTTACGATTCTCATATGGCTTCCACTTCTGGTAAATCTGCAGTATGAAGCGGTATCACTGCCGAAAATAAGGAAGAACGTAAGAGGCATTAGTTCACGTACTACGTCCTACGCACATTCTTGTCTCACGTCCTACGCACCTGTAAGTCCTACGGCATATACGTACGTACGCACCCAGGCCTGATATGGGGTAAAGGGTCGACAACGCCAGAATATATAATATTATTTCTATTGGTAAAGGGTCGGCGCGCGAGACTCGCACACATATCTCAGGCCGGAGCTCCAGATTTTTCTATAACGAGGTAAGATCATGTATGCCGAGTGTTAAGACACAGGATAAGAGTAGGCTATACGGTATTAAAAAGGAAACAAAGGACACTGATTTATGAAGGACACCTTGCTTGGTCCCAACTTGTCCATTATTGAGAGGTTCAACTGTAATTTGTGGCACTTCCTGTTATCAGAATAGTTATATTAATTTGATGCAGTAAGATGTTGCCCACTACATCCATCAGACATGTCCGTTTTACTAATACTCTCTCAGTTGAACAAATTCTTTCGCGAATTGAATCAATTATGAGAGGTGTTGAACAGATGAGCATTGATGTTCGTGTAGTTGAAAGAGAGTTACGAGTGGCTATGAATCATATTGAGAGGTTACGAAGATACTTCCCCATTCGTGAGCACACTGAAATTGTTACTGGTTTGAGGAACATACTTGCTGAATTACGGCAACATTATGACAGGAATACTCCCAGACTGCAGAGCAGAATTATTCATCAAGGTAAATTTTGCTACGATGATAAATTTTGAACGATGGTTTGTAGCTATGTGTCAGCTTATTATTTTAATGATTACAAGCTTACCTGCATATACAACTTGAATGGTAATTATGTGTGCAATGGGGGTGTACAATAATTATATATAATATGTGTATTTTAGGCACACCTGGGCGACCTGTTTATGACATTAGTCAAGAACAGCTACAATTTCTATTGGATGTACAATTCACAGTCCCTGAAATGGCCTTGATATTAGGGGTATCACCACGCACTGTTTCTCGCCGGTTAGCAGCTTTCAACTTAACAATAAGAGCAAGATACACTCAGCTATCAGATGGCGAAGTTGATGATATAATACGCACAGAGCAGCAAGAACACCCCAACCTAGGCTATAGAATGATGAGGAGTTTGTTATTGACAAATGGGATAAATCTCCAAGAGCGATGTGTTCGGCAGTCACTCAGGAGGGTTGATCCAATTGGTGTAGCTCATCGATGGGCATGTTCTATCCATAGACGAGTATACAGAGTATCATGTCCCAATGCACTATGGCATATTGATTCCTACCATGCCTTGATAAGATGGAGGCTCATTATACATGGTGGGATAGATGGCTTTAGCCGCTTAGTTGTTTACCTCAGTTGCTCAGCAAATAATTGTTCAAGTACTGTATTTGAATTATTCATTAATGCTTGTACCTATGTGGGCATACCATCTCGTATACGGGCAGATCGAGGTGGAGAAAATGTACTAGTGGCGATGTTTATGGTTCTATATCGAGGTAGGAATAGAGGTAGCTTCATAACAGGATCCTCAGTTCACAATCAAAGAGTTGAACGCTTGTGGCGAGATGTGTACATGTCTTGCATTAATTTATTTTATCACCTAGCTATTCTATTCAATGGAAGACACTGGAATTTTGAATATTGAAAATGAATTTCATCTATTTTCATTACATTATGTGTATATACCACGCATTAATCAGTCACTAAAGAGCTTTTATGAATCATGAAATCAACATCCTTTAACTTCAGCCAACTGTCAGTCACCACTACAATTATGGATCAGAGGAATGATTCGAAATATTAACTCCGGTTTTACAGCAACAGATTTTTTGTCAGTGGACATTGATACATCGCTATTCAATGATTGGGGTAGATATTTCCCTTCAATTGAGTCAGAGATTGTTGCAGTACCACCTCTGTCATTATCAATCAGTAATGAGCATAGGCGGCTGAGGCACTTGAGTTTTGGGGGGGCTGAGGATGAGGTGTAATGTAGAAAGTGCACCAGATATGGGCCAAGCCATTGAAAGTTGCTAGCTAGGAAGTCTAAGCAGAAGCTTTGCTGCTAAGCTAATAACATCAAGCTCAATATCACTCAATGCAGTGGTAACCCACTAACTTGATTGTGGCAGCTGCAAATTTTTAATCAGCTATATGTAAGTTCATTGCTAATCATGTGATTGTTTTAACAGAGCATTACACATTCTAACAGGTCTAACAGTTCAATGAAAGGTTCAATGAAAAGGACGTAATGTAGGCAAAAATTTTTGAGGGGGCTGAGCCCCCCCTTTCAGAATTTTGGGGGGGCTCTAGCCCCTCTAGCCCCCACCCTCAGCCTCCTATGATGAGGATATGGAAAATCTAAGATCTCAAATTCAACCACTTCGCAGTAGTGATACTTGGGGGATAGACATATATTTAGAAACGCTTTTATTCATTGAATCCTTAAGTTAATATAATATATCCTTATTGCTATAATTATAACTGAATAACAATTATCTTACTGTGTACAGTCTTTAATTGATCAGAAATACCCATTCAGCTTCAGTGCTAGCTACACTATTATAGCTGCCAGATTCATGCAATGCAAAGTTAACTAGCAACATACATTCAGTGCAGTCAATATTGCACATTCAGTCACTTTGATGGATTCAGTGTTACATTTATAATTATAAGTGTTGCAAACAAATTAATACTCAGTGTTTCACTGTTTTCAAGGTGCATGGATTTTCCACTGTCGATGGAATCCACTGCAGGATTATATATATATACCGAGTACAGTGGAATCTCCAAATAAAGGACACACTTGGGACCCAGCCTTTTGTAGAGTTGTCCTCTTTTAGAGGTTATTTTTGTAGTATTTTCTCAAACTTATCCAAGTAAAAGAGAGAAGTGAACACAAATGACCAGCATAGTGCTTGAATACCAAGTGCAAAAAAGTCTAAACTTAGAATACTATAAATAGTGATACAGTGATAGACAAAAGATTACTGTAATGACATAAGCCAGTGAACAAGTCAATGAACAACACACACGAGTCAAAGGTTACTTCATGCCACAATTTTGTAGAGAAGTTATTAAATGCATTTTTAGATTGCACTTTGTTGAGAGGTTTGTCCTCTTTTAGAGTGCCCTTATCAGAGGTTTCACTGTTATTCTAAGTCCTGAAAAACTGAATGAAACACTGAATCCATCACTGCATGAAATACAACATAAACTTTATAGACATTAAAATACTGTGACAGTGTAGCTACCATGTGTTGCAAGCGTATCCGAGTTATATTATTGTTTTAGTTTTCTTTTTGCATTGTACCTGTTCACTATAGTCAATACTTGTGGTATGCTGAAGTTAATTTCTCCTATCTTAAGGCAAAGTATATAGCTATAGCCAATTCTTGATATTCAGAAGCACATAATCTACCAAGGCCTATCCCTCTCCCAAAAAGGAAATTAGCTAACTCTGTATCAATCCCTCTTGCATTGAGATACTTATTAAACAGCATAAGTGATTCATCCAAAAGATTGTATAGATGTTTCACTCCACTAGCTATAATGAGTGAGTGCTATAATACCAGCCTGAATTTAAGACAGTCATCTTGAATCTACTGTATGTCCATATGCCATTCAAAGGAGTTGTTCAAAATGTTTGTGAATTCTGTTTTGAATTCTGAAAAAGATGTGTATGAAGTCGGAAGGTGAAGGTAAGGAGAACAAGTATTTGCTAAAGGACTTCTGGTAAATCCAGATTCCTGAGAATTAAATGCCACTTTAATCTTTGGTCCAATGTATGAACTGCCAGACACAAATCTCAAAAAAAGTCCTAACATTGCGAGTCAAGAGAGAAAATCAAGCGTCGCAAGAAGTCAAGAATTTTTTCCTCTTGTCTTGTAGGTGTGTCACATTCTGGCACTAAAAGTTGCCACACTCGACGAGAGGTAGGAATTAAGTCAGCATATAATTTTTTCAAATCTTCTTCAGTTAAACGCTTCCACAAGGATGGATGTGCCATCATCATTCCATTTCGTATGGCCTGTAGAGCATGTGTTGGACGACAGATCAGTTCACTTCTTGCTGTGTTGACCACCATATCGTGGATGTTCTTCTTTGTTGGCAAGGAATTGGACTGGCAACAGCTAAAAACTCCTAAAGCTATATCCAAACTCTCTTCATCAGGCTCATTCTCTCCATTCATTACAGACTGAATTGCTTCTTTCTCAAAAGTATCCACATAGCGGAAGAATGATGTAATCAGAGTTTCATCACTTACAGATTTGTCAATCAATACACTTTGTAGAGAAGCATTCGAAATGAATACTGGAAACATTCCAGTTAGAATAAAACAGTGTGATATTAATTTCCCCATGGTTGTGAACATAGTATCTTCAGAGCATGATAGTGTACGACAAGTCTGAGGATCAACCCTTGGAACACAATCGAAATTTCCCTCAAAAAGACGCTCACGTACATCGCTGAAAAATATGGAAAAGACCTCTCGTGTGAGCCCAGATAAATCAGTTGCTTTTTCATCCTCAAATATAATAGACAAACTGGTACTAAATATCTCATGCACTTTCTCTGAGCTGTATTGAGAAAGTAAAACGGAAGTGACATTATTACGATGAACAGTAATAGAATGAGGACGCCTGGAGATGATTTCATCCAAAAGCAAACCACGTATTTCAGAAAAGCTCTGTGTCTTCAAATCAGGATCCTAATGCACAATAATAATGATGATAATAAATTATTGCTAGTCACATGACTTGTGACCAATCAGATTCTCTGAAAAGAATTTCAGTTTTAGGTGTTATAAACATTTATTGCACACTTGAGGAATTGTACTGAAGGTACATAGGAGCCTAGTGGAAGATCCAAGTTCCAGTTCAGTCCCAAGCCCTTACAGTAAGACTGCATTTCACTAGTTTCAAACAGAAAAACCCCAGGAATTTGCCTTTTTTTTTTCTTTTTTTTTTTTGGAATATCATTAATGAAACCACTGAAACCAAATGTGTGTCAAAACTTGTGTGTGTGTGTGTGTCAGAACTTGTTAGGTACTACCGAGAGTACCTCTAAGTAGGTGAAGGTCATGAACTAAAAACTCTTCTCAGAATGCTACAATGAGGGAAGAATGTTTAGAATTCATTTGCTATCATAAGAAAAAACTAAAATTGACTTTGCCAGTTCTTTATAATAATATAAGATCGACACACCAATTATAGTCTGTTTTGACCATCTGTTAGAGCGGCACCTAGAGACTGATCTTTTTGACTAAGGTGCTACTTCACAATTTAGCACCTGGAGCACAAGCTATAGCCATTTTGAACCCAGTGCACATGTGCTGGAGGAGCAGGGCTTGCATATGGATAGGCGCATACCTGCTTGTGCATGTACATGCAACTAAATTTCAATTTTTTCCCCGCTCACTTGTAAAAGAAGGAATACAGTGAGAGTATTGATGTAAAGACCAACTGAAATCTGATTAGACCCAAGTCCTGTGACCAGCAATATGCTAACTTTGCATCTTTTAATGAGGCACACTAGGATGATTCACTATGATACTATCATGTCATACCCATGTGCACACATTAAAAGATTTAAAGTTAGCTTGGCATGTTATAATTATTACATAATAATTATAATAATAATAATAATAATAATAATAATAATAATAATAATAATAATAATAATAATAATAATAATAATAATAACATACCAAGTAGATGATATAATGTAATGTTTTGTCATGTACATACGTAATATTAACAATCCTTACCCAATACACATTTGACATCTCAGTCATTGCTGTGCAGAGATAGTTCAGTGAAGCCAGCAGAGTTTAGAGCTTAGACTAAAGTAGAAAGGCTTCGTTAGTCAGCCATGAGAGACACCACAGAGTCATGTGTATAATCACCAAAAATGAAGCTAGGCTTTCCAGCTTATATGCTTGCAAATAATATAAGCTCTTCCCAGTTGGCATTCTATAGTTCATAGCTAGTTCATAGCAAGTTCATGTAGCAGCTTCTCTTTAGCTCTAGATGGAAACCCCACCGCACCTTGCAGCCATATCTTAAGTGTGACGACCTTTACCAAATATTTAATCACCTATGGCCCTTGTAATAAAAATAAATAAATAATTTATTTATTATGTAAATTTTCAATGTTAATTTTTGTGGTCATATTCAACAACAAAAATTAATCATATGAAATTTAATGGCCTACAAGTAAGTTGACAACAACAATAAAATTGTAAACATAAAATTATCTAACAAAATTTCCCATTTTAAGCTGACTACAGCAGCCATAATATGAAATGTGTTAGCTATACTATTCAATTACCTTTGGTACATGAGTGACAGCCACAACCGACACTTCAGCTGACGTATCCACTACATCCTGGAAATAGTATATATATTATTTAGCTGGGGGAAAACCCTAGTAACCCAAGTTCCATGAGATAGGATACCCCTAAGCACTAACTTGAAACAGATTCCTTTCTGCTTCTATTGGACTTGAAGACTCATGTGGATCCTGCATTTGAAAGAAATTTAGTACCAAACAGAGTACCAGCTGGCTCATACTTTAAGCTAACCTTTTCACTATTATTCTCCACAATAAAAATGGCAAACGAAGGAAACTGTAGCTCCTTTAGTGTTTGTGAGATTGAAGTATATCGAAATATTTTAGGAGGAAATTCAGTTGCAATCTTCATCATAAATGATCGTGGGTTTTCAGTGTGTGGACTGGACCCTACAAATGCAAGCAGCTCCTATTAGGAGAAATCATAGTATACTAACACTCAAGAATCTTAGTTTCTTGGTTCTACAGTTACCTTTACTGAGCAGGATGGTGAAAAACATCTAGTTATCTGTTTGCCATCAGGGAACCTAAACTTGATTTTTATGTTGGTACCATCTATTGAGTCAGGTTCAGGAGGAACAATCTTTTCCAAATCATGCCGTATTTCATCTCTCCACTATTGTCACAAGCATAAATTAATAATTAAGCAATATCAAGCATTGAGTACCTTTTCTGCACGTTGAACAGCAAGTTCTCTATCAGAGTGCTTTTTTAGCTTTCTCTCCTATAATGAGGAAGCAAAATGCAATGAGGACCCAGCTTGTGATGAGGATTGACACTGTAATGAAGATGTATGATGTGATGGTGATGGGGACCCACACTGGTGTGGTGGGGAACTTGTCATTTCTAATACTTCAGAAGGAGTCGGTGAAGGTGAACGTGGTGAATCAACATACTCCTCTATTCCTTCACAAAAATGTTCGTCCCACATACTAACATCAACTATACTCTTGCAAAAGATGCAGTTCACTTGTCCTTCCCTTATCTATAGTAGAAAATACCTTGAGCCAAGCCAATTAGGCCACAATTTCAACTTACATCTCTCTCATCCTGTGATACTATGGATAGTTTTGGCCGAATAATTAGTTGTGCCTTGTTGCTGATGACTCGTCGGAGTGTTTCTGGCATCCAATATGGAGTAAATACTGTGGGAGCCTCACTTTCTTTGAGGATAGTGAGCTGATTGTTGTATGCCCCTCCTAACTTACATAAATAAAGGAGGATACATGGACAGTAACAAAGCATGGAATTGTTTAGCATCTAGTCTGGAAGGAATATTTGCTGCTGTGTAACCCTTCCACATTTCCCCCAAACCATTTTCATAGATTCTATTCCATTCTTGGCGTGATGGGTTGAGTGCAAAATTTGGGCCAGGTAGACACGCAATCACATGCTTGAAATAACTTTTCTTTTTCTTTTTGCTGGGCTCTCCCATTGCTGGTCTACCTCTCCTTTTAGGCCGAAAACTACTCCTCACTTCGCTAACTGAGGTCTCCAACACATCTCTATTTCCAGCTAGAAATCCCTCTCTCAAACCCGAATGCTTGCTATAGTCTGAAGTACAGATCTAGCTGAAGGAAGAACACGCTGTGGAGGCGGGTCCTCTTCTTCACAAGAATCTTCCATGGCTAAGGGATTCAGGAACTGTGAGTTTGCATGCTCAGTTTCCCAATATCATCATGAAAGTAAACTATCTAGCTACTGCATACACATAATAATTATTACATAATGTTCAAATTAGTAGCTAGTATCCCTCAGTCGACTAACTAGTGTCAGTAGTGTGGTGCTCACTTTTGCTCGCCCCAATATTTTTTGTACAGGTCATAAAAATGATTAGCTATGAGGTAAAATTAATATAAAACAAAAAAACTGTACAGATATTACAGAAGGAGCGGAACACAAACACACACATATATGAAAGAGAGGAGAATATCCACAACATGCATGCACACAGATACAGTTGACCTTGGGGGAAATGATGATACTAAACAACCCAAACCATGTTGTTTTGTTTTGTTTTCTGAATCTGGAGTGGAATCTCTGAGGGCCGGACACTCTGAAAGAAGACAAACCTCTCAACAAAGGATAACTTAAAATTATCTTTGTAGCTATATGCATCCGCACTCTAAAAGAGAACAACCTCTCTATGAAGAGAAGAACAAAAGGATGCATCCCAGACAGAAACATCATAAATGGAGGGCAGCTGATTTTATAGCCACACTCCAATTTGGGGGGCATGGGTCTTTAATCAGTTATAATGGTATGATTACAATGCATAATAGCTAAACTGCATACTTGCTATAGTTAGTTGTACCTCATGCTGACCCTGTGTCTAGTCATGAAGCCTAGCCACTGCTAACAAGGTCACAAATAGCTTGGATATTACATTTTAATTTTATCCAGCTTCTTCCTTTACTTCAGATTCTGTCAGTAGTTAGCTATGGTCTTAAAACTGGAATGCTTCACAACGCTTTTTTTCCTGCTAGCTAGCTATGCCTACACTTAGAGTTGAGTGGTGGAAAAAGCATAAAGAAAGACTTGCCTAATAATTTGGTCAAAGGCCTGCAGGTGTTGCTGGTCCTATAGCCCTATAGCCTTCTTCAGCAGCAGCAGAGCATGCATTTTCAATTCTTTAATGATAGGCAAAAATCTTCATTATAAAAAAATTATAGGTAACTAATAGTTACAAGGTTTAATATAACATCACTCTATGTATAAAAATAAAAGTTTAAAGGTATATAGGTAACTAATGGTTACAGGTGAAATAAAAATGTAGGTATAGCAAAGTGTTATAAGTTCTTCCACAGACCAAAACATCACTGTACACAATCTGTTAAGGGGACAATGAAGTTCAAGTAATTATTAGATACATGGTACTGAACCTCTACCATATCCCATACTTTGCTAGTTAAAGTAATCATGCATGTGAAGAGTGCATTAGACATAGCCTTCAATATTCTCTACAATAATGTAATATTATAACCTAGTTGGGATGCATGGCATCAGATGTTGCTTGTTAATGCACACACACATGCCAATGATTACAGTATAGCTGCATGTGTACGCATTGACATTATTAAATGAATCGAAACACAATCATGATGTGTGGATAATGACTATAGTCATTTGGCAATGGTCCTTCTCTTATTATAATATTTCATTTCATCATCATCAAGAGTAGCTATTTTATCATTCATCCTAAAAATGGAATATGAATACAATCATGATTATATATTATTGATTAGCTAAAACTAATTTTATGGGTACAAATTTGTGATTAGGTTGGTGCATGCCTTGGAGGTATACATTTCAAACAGAAACAAGAATTGGCTTAAATTAGTGCCCATTTATAATAGTAACCTTCTAATTAATGCACACCTCAGGAATTTATGGAGAAGGCTTATTATAATGGCATACTTAGCTAGCATTTCTAAGAAGCAGAGAATAGTTCAACTGGTACTATTGGTTTAATTGATAGGGAGTGAGGACATTAAAGTCACTCTATCTGCAATGCCTTATATATAACATACTTACGAACTATTCGTGGAGCTGATGAATGCTCTTCTTTTTTGATGCTTGAATACACAACTTTACTTGAATCATCATGTGTACTGACAGAACTCTTCATCTTTGGTACCACATGTGAGTACTTAATTCCCTAAACGATGCAGCATTGACACTTTGGTATTATTATGCTTAAATGGCCTGTTATGTAAGCTTACATCTTCATTCATTGACCACCCAACATCACTGTAGTTGAGTCCATCGTGGATATTGATCACTTGAGTCTGTTGTCCCTTATTAAAAGGCTGTGTCTCAGCATAGTGATTCACAGTGTCTGCATGAGTAAAGTCAAAGACAAGGTAAATACCTTGAAACTGAAAGCAACTTTACTCCAGTTTATAGGCAGGGATATTATTAGCTAGTATGAAGTACTTATACCGTAAATCTGGAAATATTTGTATATAAATTATTTCGTGTTTTGAATATTTGTGTAAAATAATTTTCGTATTGCACGTGGTGTTCGAATAATTTTTTACTAGCCAGTTATTATTTTTGTAGCAGTCAGCGTTGACTATAGAAATGGACAATTGCCTTGCTGTGTGAGAGGCTATCATGTATATAAAGAAAGCGCTTTAAACTACGACTGGCACCACTTGCCATGTGCGTTTAAAATTATCAATAATCGATTTAATTTTCGTGTTTTAAATTTTCATAGCCAACGGCATCTACGAAAATAAATATACTACGACAGATTTATGGTAGTATAGTCCCTGAGAAAAATTATGGCCACACAGAATTGTTGTACAAAATGACATTGAACACAACAAGCCAGCCATTTAGCCAATGATTCATGTAGCTAAGTAACTAGGCCTAAGGCAGTAGTCAGTCGAGTCAGCCAATCAGGTGCTACTACTATGACCTTGTCCTCAAGCTGTGCACTCGGACTCAAACCATTCATAATGTGCTAGCAATAGCATGGATTTGCACACACACACCTGACAAGTTTTTTTCTTGGATGCTCGAGTGAAGGAATAGCTAACCCCAACCTACTCTGCAACCTCATTTCAACTTTGCCAATGACAGTGCTGGCAAAAGGAATGTAGAATCCAGGAATCCTTTTACCTGTCCTGTTTCCAAGGCAGTGTTATACCAGGCATGCTCATATTTCTCTTTGTGTGGGCTCACCCAAGTAGCCTCTTTCATTACTAATGTACTCATAGCTAGCTATGAAGAGGACTTTATACATAGCCAAGGGAGGATTTTATATCTATCCCCTGGGGGAGGGACTTTTACGGCAGTTAAAGCTCTATGGGACCAAATGTACTAGGTAGAATAATTATATTGAATATTTAATATCAGTCATACCTGCTGTGTTATTTGATGGAGTAGCACTTTCATATATCGCATTTTCAGTGTAAGTGGAACTATCTGTGCCAATTTCAACCTTTCCTTCTCGCTGCAATATAAATTCATATAAATAAGTTATCTCTCAGGTAGTTAAATCCATTTCATACACTGGAACATCTAGAAGTGTGTCTTTCCTTTCATACCACTACTTTTTGCATTTTCACACCAAGTGGACTATTTTCTCCTACCTATTTTTTCTATAATAAAATAGTCACAATGAACTATGTGTACATAAGAGATATATTCTCGCTACTGGTATAATGAAAGCAAAGTACAAACCCTCTGCACTGCAATAAGCTTACAGTACAATGCAGAGAACGCATGTGCTACAAAAATCTATGCTGGGGCTGTACTAAAATTTAGATGAAAGGGGCATGGCACCACAAGGGGAGGGATGAGCTCAATTGTAGGTGTGCATTATTTGGAATATTGCAGCATAGCTAAAATGCAGCTATCAAAAAATTTTTGGAAGTGTTGTCGCCTACTTCCAAGTGCTAAATGTCTGTCTGAAGGGTTGAGAACCCGCCATCAGGTGCACTAACAAGATGCCATGTGATGAAAGGGGTGTGTCACAACACTTACACACAATTTTGGGTGTACATCATTTAGAATTTTTAAGTGTAGATAGAAGCTGGCTGTTTGCAGCTCAAATGCAACATTTAAAAGTGTTAAGATTGTTGCCTACTTGTGCTAGTATCCGTCTCAAAGGTTGAAAATTCGCCATCTCAGAGGTGTGACACACACACACACTCTAATTAAAAGTATAACCCTCTCACACATGTACGGAGGGTAAAAACAACCTATTCAGGTTATCAAGAGACAAACCAGTAACCCTTGGGGACAAAGCTGCCAGTTTGGGGACCGTCCACAAAGTTTGGCAGTTGGCACTATGACTATAATTAGAAACCTATAGTACTTAATAGTTCAATATTGATTTTTTTTTAAAGCACTTGTTATGCGAACCATTGCATAAACGGCATATACATGAATAGAAAACTTACATCCTTGGTCTCTTCATCATAGTTGGGTTCAGTGTGGATATTGCCAGTTTCATTCTGCTGTCCTTTATCAAAAGGCAGAGTCTCACCAAATTGATTCACAAAAGCTGCATGAGTCAAGTGGTATAGGTGTAGTTCAAATATAAAGTGGAATTGAAGGGCATGTAAGGCAACTTTACCTGAAACCCTGAAACATTTTCATGTATGTAGGAACATATCTAGTATGAAGTGATAGTATAATTGTACCTGTTGTGTTTGTATTTGGTTGTAGTGATGAAGTAGCATTTTCATATGTCACATTTTCAGTGTAAGTGCGACTATTTGTGCCAATTTCAATTTTTTCTTCTTGCTGCAATATAAATAAATTATCTCTCAAGTAGTTGTTCTCTTCATGCACTAGAAGTGTGTCATCCCTTTCACACAACTAGAAGTACCTTTATAGGAACTATCACACTATCATCAAGCTGTTCCTGTTTGTTTGCATCAGATACTGTTTCCTCTTGTGCACTTTCCATGAATATGGGAACAGGTGGAGGTGTGTCTTCCTTTTCACACTGAAGGGGTGAAGTTAGCTTAAGAATACATACAAAATACTATAGAACAATTACCATTTCAAGATTTGTATCACCAGGATGATTTTTCAAGGATACACACGTAGCATTCCCAGATTCTTCAGTGGCATCACACTCCTTGATACTATAAATGTGCATGCACACATTTGTAATGAGAGTAAAACATTTCTTCTAAATGAAAGAGTGATGTAGGCTGGAGTAAAAAGTACGGAAACAAGGTGATGGCTATGTACTGCATTTGCTCTGCTAACTGTCACAGAATTGACAAACCCTACATCGCTACATGGACTGCATTTGTCACTGTGCTCTGCTAACTGTCATAAAATTGACATAAACCCTACATTGCTGCTGCCATATTATCCTTTTTGGCTACACTTTGCAGTGATGTAGGGCATATGTCAATTTTATGACAGTTAGCAGAGCACAGTGACAAATGCAGTCCATGCAGCAATGTAGGGTTTGTCAATTCTGTGACAGTTAGCAGAGCAAATGCAGCACCTTGTTTCCATACTTTTTATAGTCATATACTCCAGCCTACACAGTAACTTGCACATGTGCATGTCATAACTTACCCTATCTTAATTTTCCTCCTTACAAAGCAATATAATCCCGTAATGATAATTCCTATCAACACTAAAACCATCACCACCACTGGAATCAGGATTCCTGTAAAAGGAAAGTGAGAAGTCGTAGTTAACGAGGCACTCCATGCATGCATGCATACCAGCATGATAATTTGGGAGTTAAGCATAATTATGAAGACAATCTAATACCTTACCAATCAATGGGTCCTCTGGCATAGTTCTTGTAACTGGTAAAAAAGTCTCCATTCCATCTATATTGGAAAACAATATTAATTGATGCTATATTTAGCTATACACTGACCTTGGTCAGTTCCTTGGATATTCACTGTAAACTCATTTGAATATGATGGAAACTTCAATATAGTCCCATTTACTATTGCAAAAATTATGGCACAATAGGTTCCACTCCTGCTCACATTGAGGGAGACTGAAATGTTACGATCAAGGGTCTCACCCACCATCACTCTCTGAACACTCTCAACAATCGCTGGGTCATTGAACTGAAGAATCATCTGAAAACCACTTGCCATTGAAGTACTTGGGAATTCACATGATGCTAGAATATTGCCAGATTCAGTGCTATGACTCACACCACAGTTTTCAAGATGAGGAGATCTAAGGATAGAAACTGACCCTGCACATTTTAATGAATGATGTCAAAGGAGGATGCAGAGATTTTCAATTCATACCTGTTTGGGTGTTATTGATCTTCTGAACATAGGCTGGATAACCAACACCAGGTTGTAATCTTCCATTACTTTCCACGTCATAAGAAATAACATCATACTGTCCAGGTCTAAAGTTAAGTGGCATTGAAATAGGCAGTTCTTCATTTCTTCGAATAAAGACAAACACAGATGAGTTAAAATCCACATGTCCATTATGAATAGAGATCAAGATACAGAGTGCTCCTTTGGCTTCGGTGTTCTCAGCATAAAAAATATTGACAGTGGAGTTCTCCATATCAGTGCGTTGAACATCATATGTACCTGCAATGAAGGCACATGGTAAACAAAAACTCTAAAACAAACATCATAACCTACTCAGATTCAGATTTAAAGTCTCTAATCCGGCACTATTGCTGACGTTAAGTGTTACATTGTAGTGACGATTCGGTTTCAGGCTGGAACCTGTGATCTCAAGGATTGTGCGATCACTATCATTGACAGTGACTATCACATCTTGCACATTGGTTACTTCATTAGTACGGTTCAAAACAGAAATCTTCATGACATTCACTTCACAAACCATGGCAGACTGCATGACAACAACAAAAAAAACAACAAACTATACAGTAATAGTAATAGTCAAACAAGCATGATTACAGTGATCACAGTACTAGTGCTAGTTCTTTCTCGCTTATAGCTAGAAAGTTACTAACAGAAATGGGACTCTGCCAAATGATAACAAGCTACTCTCTGAGTCATTAAGAAGCCACTATACAATAACTAGCTACATGGTACTTACCATCCTTATATGGAATAAAAATGATGCGTTGGCATGACGACTCAGGACAGAAGGAACTGTGTACATACAGAAGGTATTGTATAGGTATACATTATGGGTTTATCCATTCACTCACCAACATTAAGGAAACCTTTAGATATGCTTGAATTGTCTCCATTGCCAACTATGTTAACTGGTGTGATTGTGAACTTGAAGACATCACATGCTCTTCTTTCAGGTGACAGTGAAGTTGTGTAGTTGTACTGTGTGATAGTGATCCCTCCTTGTGAGTGTATCACTTGTGAGGAAGTGGAGTTGATCATATCCACTCTGTAGGTGATGTCAGGGTCAACATTAGTGATGTCCAAGGTGAAGGGAGGGTTCCAGGTGAGAGAGATGGTTGAGTCCAGTGCAATTGCACTTAGGTCACCAACAGCAGAAAGTGGCCCTTAATGAAGTGTGTCATTAATCATACCAACATTTGTGCAAAAGTGTACTGGAAACACCCTTTGTATTTCCAGTAGCTACACTCAATGGCACCCAATAAAATGTGCGAGTCTCAGTGCCCTTTCTGTAAGAGAACACCTGCTTATTTTATATATGTACAAATTCACCACCACTGCTACATGTAACACAATACCAATGTTACTATTGTACAGAATGTACACAGTGGACATGTGTACAACTGTGGACATGTGTACAACTAACCTTGTACTAGCATTGTGATATTATTGGAGTATATGATATCTCCAGAACTGGAATTAGCTCTGCACTGGATAGTGGTCCCATTGTACTCCATAGGGACATCACGGATGAGTAGGTTACTAATAAGTGATATCTGACTGAACTCAGACACCACATTCATGTTGAGGCCATCATCTAGTGTTCCATTCAATAGCCACTGCACACTCACAATATCACGACCATCAGAACAGTGAAAAGTGCCTCTAGCACCAACATAAGACACAGTAGGACCAGTGAGAACTTGTACACCTCCTATACAAATACACAACATCAGAGTGTCATAAACTTCTCACTATTCTGGAGGGGAAAAATAAATAAATAAAAGCCATACACCACACACTTTTTACAACACCAATTTTATTTCTTTGGGGGGAAAGGGTCTGGTATCTCTAGCATAAACGAGTTGTGTCATTACATCACAGATTACATCACCACAAATATTTTCGCGCACGTATCTACAATTGATGGGTGGGGCTTACTGCTAGTTATGGCTCGGTGTGTTTGGAGACAGGAGGCTGATAAATGACTGAAGAACAAGTTTGTAGAAGATCAAGGAGAAGGGCTAAAGAGGGGAGAGAGCCTGGATCTTAAAGAATAATTACCCCTGCTACAGCCTGTAACTATTTAGGCTTCATTCAGTCGAATCTAAATGCTTCTTGAAGCGCTCATCATGCACAGGGGAACTGTGTCACTAGGTAGCTGTTCTGCGATCGTTACACTACAGTCTACAGCTAGCCATGCCGGGAAGCATGCGGGTAATTAAGAAGAGCGCACGCACCAATTTCTAGCAATGATTGGGCCGCTGTCCTGGCAGTATTGACACAACTCGTTTATGCTAGAGTTGCCAGACCCTTTCCCTCCCCCCGCCCCCAAGAAAAGGAGGTAAAGGGTCAGCACCGCCAGACTATAGATTGGGGAGAATGTATAAGCAGAAAAATGACAGGGTAGAGAGATTCATTGGAGTAACTGCAAGGAGAGGAGGCAGATATTGCAGGATGCCAGGACTACTTGTGGCTCAGGATGACTGAAGCCTGTAGTCAACCTGTTTTGAAAGTTTGTACTGTATGGTATCACATGGTAATCTTTGATCCATCATCACATAAATAATGCACTTTCCCGACAGGGTGTCCCCCTAAGGTAGATACGATACCCTTAGCTCCCTGGGGTTTCAACCATGTAATCAGTTAACCTCACAGCAGAATTTCAGTAGGGTTCAGCTAGTAACAATTATGTATAATTTGTTGATACCTGAACTTCCAGTGATTGGTATTACAAGTAAACACCAGGAAATTAAGAACTGTGAAAGAATTCTTGAGCGCTATAATAATTCAGAAAGACATTAAACATAAACAAATCTTTATTATTAGCAAAAATGATGTTTCATACCTTTGACTGTGGTGATGAATACTTAGCAGCATAATTTGTTATCATTTTCATGCCCACAAAATCTATGGTGCCTTCATCTCTCTTTATAAAATAACATTCAATGTATAGTTAGCCTGGACAATACATTTAAAACTGTATCAAAGGCCATACCTTCATCTTTCTTCCTGAATTGTGGTCCACTTGTACTTCAGTATCTGCTTCTCCTTGTTCAACACCAGTAGCACTTTGAGGGGGGCCATCTACACACTTTGGAGCGCACAGCTTAAGTGGATCATCAACCTCTATCTTCTGGGAATAAAATATGTCAAAGGTCATCTTCATCCATCTTTATAGAACACACTACTTAGACAATTCATTTTTAATAGAAAATTAACTACCAAGCCACCTACCCCAGATTTCTCAGAGTTGTGGTTCAAAGAATCTGGTCCTCCTTGTTCAACACCAGTAGCACTTTGAGGGAGGCCATCTACACTCTTTGAAGGGCGAAACTTATTCATCACTGTGAAGCAACCAGGGGTATCAGCAGTTACTATGGAGTCACCAAGGATATCCGAGTCTTCTCCAAAACTGCGATTGTTATCTCTTATGAAGCAATCATAAGCATATGCAAAAACATCCTTTGTGTATAATTGAGTCTCCAGCTACAAAAGTGATAAAACAATGCAGTTGCTATGATAAATGAAAAGCACTGAAGTGCTAACCCTCAGCGCACATAATTCTGGATGTGTTTGCAGATATTGAGCAGATCACTGATGAGCAGGAGGTATTAACAATCATGTATATTCCATATCGTTGAGCTAGCTACAGAGTCCATATTTGAAAAGTGCATGCATGATGGCTGTATAAAGCTTGTCATGAGAAATACCAACGCTACATGCACACTGTGCTGCCAACCATTACCTACTCTGTTTTATGTAGACAAGGTGAGCTCTGTGTGGTGTAGAGCAACAGCATAAATATGAATGAAAACTTGTAGTTTTTTTAGTAAACTAGCTATCATTTGCTTTTACAATACAAGTCTACAACATAGCGATTAGAACACTTCAATTTCAGCCTTAATGTCTAGAGTATATACTCTCCAGTGGCAATTTTTGGAATAGGCTTTCAGAGCTAATTATGACATTCTTGACAAAAGTCAGACTTGTCTTGATCACACCTGAGCCACTCCAAACAGCGGTGCCTAGGATGAATTCTCGCTTCTACTTTTCAAGCAATGTATTATAATTCTGATTGAACTAGGGTGGAAATATGAGCTGGCAATAAGCTTGCAGATCATAATTTCATGCATATTTCCTTACATGGTGAATTTTGGCTTTTACAAATGCAAAGTTTCCTGAAGAGCGTCTGTCAGTTGACAAGTCAATTTCTGCTTCTCCCAAGGCATCATCTATTAATAAAAATATATGGTTGATATCTAGAGTAATCACTCTAGCTGCTACTCTAGTTGCAATCCAGCTAGCTAACACTCCATCAGTATAATTATACAGAAGGCTTAATTGAGATGGTTATGAGTTATCAAACATGATTATTTTGTTTCTGTCATGTGGTTCTATAGTAGTTGGACAACTATATTCAGCCTTGAGGTTAGTACAAAAAAGTGGTGAGATTTCAAATCATAAAACTGTCAGTCAGCTAGTACAATAGAGGAGGACTGATAGACAAAAGGTCCTCTGGGTCTGGCAAAGGACAGTCAATTGACTACTCAATTGAAGTCATTTAGTAACTACCTTAGGTATGAAGGGGGGACTAGGTATAGTAAATCCCCCTATATAAGGCCAGTGACTATGTAGCTACAATAGCTAGTAGTGTCCACACAATACAGGATTATATGACGAATGTAACTCTATATAATAATACTTGCCAGCATTTTTGTGATCCAACATGTTGCCAATACCCTAATTATAAATGAAATACATGTAAGTTATATCAAAAATAACCACCCCTTTTTGCCTTAGTGCTGTGCCAGGATAATTAATTATGGTAGTACATACATATTATATCTTGTTAGTGACACATGCACTCGCACAGGAGCATGTGCCTATGTTAATTCTATGCAAAAATTGAAAAAGAAATGGAGACAGCTAGTACTGAGCCATCAAAACACCTACAAGCCATACAATAAACCAGTGGTGAGTAGGGTAGATAGGGTATTATGAAACAGTGAGATATTATATAGGCTATAGGCTAGACTAGCAATAAGATGGGTACACAAGCAGTGCAAGACGACAGGAAAGAGAGCATGGACTTCAAGAATAGTTAGTGAGATGGATCATTCAAGATCACAATCAGAGAGCACTGAGCAACATATACTGTCACCTGATTGGCCAATAGGTGTGCAATACGAGGCTGTATCGCACAAGGAGGAGCTTCCCCCCCCCCCCCCCCCCCCCCCCCCCAAAAAAAGCACTTAGTCACAGGACATCTCTGTCAAAACCATATAGTGGGGAAGGAGAAAAGGTCTGCTGGTGTCAGCACCATCACTTGTGCTAGCACAGCTATAGTTACTCTCCAATCAGATTGCAGCATTCCTGGTATATGAGGAGAGAAAAAAAGTGGTCTGCAAAAATTCCTTTGGCTAGCCATGGCAGAGTGCAAGATAGGAGCTATTGAAACATTCCGGGGGAATCTTAACTATCACACCAGAACAGTTGTGGATTGGGCCAGGAATCCAGACGTCTTTGATGTTCTGCCGAAAGGCTTTGGGAAGAGCATCATTTTCAGAGTTTATCTTTACAACTCTTCAGGTGAGGATTCTTCTGTACTGTAGTTACTCCCCAGGGTCAGCTCTGCCAGACTTATAAAAGTGAGCAGTATGGACTGCACTGTATTTAAGTCATTTAATATGCAGATATTTTCAAGCCTGCACTTAGATTTTAGTGTATTAGTAAAGGATTGTTAGCTAGCACAATGTATTATACCATACCCAACGCCCCAATCACCTTCTAACGTTGTTGGCTGGTCCAGGTTCAGCACACACGCACAGCTGTCAAATCGAGCATCATGCATGCAATGCGCACACAGGCGCGGCGCCATATGGCCATGTGCGCGCGCGCCGCTACAAATGCGCGCGCGTACACGCGTCCCTCAGTGGGCGCGGCTACATGAAAAGCCTGGTCTCAAGACATGCTTCCTGTTTCTAAGGAGTCTATCCAGTACATTTATGGCCACTGCTTCGAGGAATTGAAGACTGCTATGACAGTGAAGAGAAGTGAGCAAGTCTTGTTCCTGTGTGCTACATTTTGGACCTATTAAGACAGTAAGCAGGACAATAAGGATCTGTGGGTCACGTTTGCTAAAACTATCATCATTATGAAAAGTAATATGCAAGCTCAACATGACCTCCCGGGACCATCTGCTAGCGCTGCTATAGTCTCGCGCGTCGACCTTTTACCAACCTCGCGGTTGGTAAAGGGTCGGCGCGAGACTAACTAGCTAGCTACGTCATAGATATACTAGACTAGTCGAATACGTACGTACACGTACACAGGATCTAGGATTGGAAACAGGTCACGTGCGCCCATAACGACAATACTGACAATCCGTGTAGGCAGCTGTTCGTGCTAAATTGCCCCAAACAAACAGTATCTATGGTATAATTGCGAGTAACAATGGTAGTTCGACTTTGTGGACCTCTGGAGCTTGGATGTTAAAAGTATAGTCTCTTTTTCCCCACTAATCTGTTAGGTAGTGATCATTTATATGTACATATGTACTTTTTAAAGGTGCCTGTAAAAAAATCATGTCGATGTTACTGCTTCTTCAGATTACCCATGGCTGGCTGTCAAGAAAAGCTATAGTAAAGAAGGATACTATAATGTAGCAACTAATACTGTCACTTTACACATATTTCCTTTCATATTATAATAAAAAAATGATAATAACAAGTACTGATAGTGCACTGCTGAACATCCAATTCATCAAGAGATTTGTTGTGATATACTTGTTTTGAGGGATCAAGATGAAGAGTAAAGCTGCCCCAGTGTATCCTTTCCTGCCCCTGATACAAGAAGGTATCTCATCTCCTCACATAAGAACAACATAGTGAAATGGCTTCTTAAACCATCAATGGCATGTCATCTCCACCCCTGCACAAAATTAAAACTACTTGAGTACATATGGTCAACTAGTATCTTTCATTTTATACCAAAAGTAAGGCAGCTAGACTTCTATTTTAGTAGTAGGAGTGCCACAAAACTTTTCAGTCACCTGTTTCCACGTTTTTCTTCCATAGCAACAGTAAATAGACTAAACTGACATGATAAACTACTACAGCTATAGGTCATTGAGCCTTTTCACTTATAATCATAATTATTGCTGCGCTAAATACCTTGCCTTTCATCCTCTTTCTTATTTTGTGTAAGATTTCTCTGTTCGCCAGGTACCTACACGGTAAATTCTACGCGCGCATGCCCTGTTTCCAATCCTGTGTACGTAGTCTAGTATATCTATGTTGAAGATGAGTGGAGGCTCTTGAAAGCCTACTAATGGCATGAAAAAATTCAATAGCTCATTCATACAAATACATTGAAACTAAGCTAGATTACTTGGGTGTAATACCTCAATGTGCGACATTGGGAAGTTGCCCCGGCAATCTGGTTGCTGGGGCACTCAAATTTCATATAGCCTGTCTGTTTTATCCCTTGCATGATCCATTGGGTGTAGACGATTCACAGTGCCACTCTGCAGCTGGATAGTGGCCACTATTCAGGTGGATACTGGGCCACAGTACCTCTAGACCTGTAAGAACTACAACTTTCCCAAGCAAGACAAAAAAATCACGGCATGCAGAGGGTGGTTGGGAGAGTGCTGCTGCATGTGATGTGTGGAGATTTCAGCAAGGAATCCAACCATTGCTGGGATGCAAGGCATGTATTGGTATGAAAATCGTGATCTACCTGGATAGTGATCAACTGAACAAAGTAGCTTCGGCCAGGCACTCTTTTGCGACCTGTCTAAAAGAGAGCCTGGTATCAGTTGTACGTGTTAGCCTTGGAAATCTGAGGCTTCCGTATATTGATGTGTAAACGCGTAGTATACAAACAGTGAAATATTCTAATAGCAAAATTAATTGTGTATAGAATGGATTCACATTTCAATAATGCAGTAGCATTGTGATGGGAAAATTGGGCATGGCTGGGTGTACAAACAGAGGGAGTGCTTAATCCATATTTACAATGGAAGAGACGTTTTGTTTGGCTACTTACTGGATATTGGAAGTCTATTTGTTATCAAATCATTCCTTTTCTCTTCAACTATAAAATGACTAGGATGCAGAGCAGCAAATGCAGTTTAATTTTAGTTGTGTCTCCTCTGGTCTCCCTCATGGTTGACCAAGTAAGTCACTTGAAAGCTATGGGCATATCTGCAGTCAAGTGATGATGGCAAGCTGGACCGGAGCCTGCTGGCTTCTCATGGTGATATTGGAGCATATAGCTTACTTTATTGCTCACCAGAAGCAATTCTTGGAATGGCATCATATTTTCTCCAAACCATGCATTTCTTCTCGTCTTGTTGCTGTAGCAATAGATGAGGCACACTGTGTATCAAAATGGTTAGTTCATGCTATTGCTATAAATACAAAGATAGTTATACATTATTATTTTTATTCAGGAGTAAGGATTTTCATCCCGATTATGGCAAGCTGGTCGCTGGCTCCTCGTGGAACTCCATTGTTGGCCACTGCAGCAAAGAATCTACAAGTTGAAGTGACCGCCAAACTCAGGTTGTGTGTTTGTGAGTACTTCTCCTGACCATCCGAATATTTATGAGGTCAAGTCAGCAACTAATGTGTAGCTAAGTAAAGAACAGGTAGCTACAGTGAAACCTCCAAACAAGAGGGCTCTGAAAAGCAACCAAACTCTCTAGCCAAACTGAATGGAACGAAAATAAATGACCTATTATTATAAAACCTCCGAGAAGGGTCAATCTCTCTACTTGAAAGATCAAAATACCTGTCATGAACTTGGCTGTTGTTTGGAGGTTTCACTGTATTTATAATTCCTGTTGATTTAGCCACTAGCTATAGCTACTTTATGGCAGCTATAGCTATGGCTAATGATTGAAAATTATTTTTTGCAGGCTATGATTCTCTTGAGAGTGAACAAATAGCTACAACATTGGAAACTGCTAAGACATTACCAATTTTTCATGATCACTTTTTCATTATTATCATACAGTGCACATCAATGAACTAGCTGGCTATAGCTAGCTAGCTATCATGTCTTTTGAAAGTCTGGTCTAAATATTGATCCTTGCTCTATCCATAGATAGTATATTACCGCCCCGGGATTGGAAACGGTAGCATAGGCTAATTGAAAATTCCGCGGGCACTCCGTGTTATGGTTTGCGACCAAGAAACTTACCTAGTTACGTGGGTAGCAACGGGCTGCAGCGGTCCGCTAGGAGGCGTGTGGCTGCTCTTTCACAGGGAAACTGCAAGCGGCGGTTAGTATTTATAATTTGCATCCGTGCACAATTTCAATTATTCCTACTAGTATAATGGCTAAATTCCACACTTTAGCGATATAGAAAACTAGAAGAAAATTTGTCGGGGGAATGGTAGTCTTCATAACTTAGGTTTGTGCTTATTATCTAGTTTTGTGAGTGAGTAGAGTCATCCTTCTTTTATAGAATGAGTGGCATTAGATGCATGTTACTGCATTAATGGTGAAAATATAAACCAATTACTTAGAGCACTCATGGGAGGAAGGAAGCATCGGCTATGTACAAGAAAGTAATGGTCATGTAACCTCCACTGCTGCACTCCATTCCAGATATCCTGGTCACTCCACAGTTCATGCCAGTATTAAAATGATCAATAGTGTCAATATCATTTATAGATTGCAACATGACCCTAAAAATTGTTCCAGCATTGCAGCTCCTGTGTCTCTCTAGTAACTGTGCCGGATTGATTCCAGCAAAATTGTGTTGGTAACTCTGATGACTGCATCTTGGCATTGAAGTTCATTGACAATTTTGATGGTATAATATTATATTATTAGCAACTCTGCATCAATTTTTGTGATCACTTACTTGTGCATGCAAATCTATCTGAGCCAGAAAGTAATTATTATATTGTGTAGTATAATTATTGTGTAGTAGCCTCCTCGACTGTGATGTAGATCCCGGATTTTAGTAGGCGGGACGGGACGGGACGGGACATCCCGCGCTTGTCCCGGATTTTAGTAGGCGGGACCCGTCCCGGATTTTAGTAACAACCCCGGTGATGCATGGGCGTTTCCGGAATTCATAATTATTATGATCTAGCTATGCTAGCTCTAACCGTTTACCTGCGTATGACCTAGACCAAGTAGTACTTTGAGCGAGTGGCGCAACCAGTCCCGTCACCACTGACGGCAGCGGGCTTAGCCTACGACAGTAGTAATGAAAATAGTATAAGGCACAGAAGAAAACAAACGAAGACACTTACAGCAGGGGAACTGGGGGCGCAGTTGCAGACAGGTGATGAAAAGATGGCTATACGGGAACTAGCTGCGCCACGTACTAGCACAGTAAATAAGATGTCTGACGGCACTGAGCCATGACTGGCTAAAGCTAATAGATTTTACACTGTGTGTAGATTTTAGAGTCGCAATTTTGCATTTATACCGCATGCGCAATCAATCAATCAATCAATCAATCAAGCAATGTAAAGCCCAAAGGCCATATGCGTATGCGCAACATCCACCCCGCGCGCGCATTACGTAAAACAATTGGCATGTGTTTTGTTTGCATTTCCAACTTGAACAGTCAACTTTCCCTACAATTGGTGTGGACCTCAGGATGACCTTGAAACATTAAACACTCAAACACATCACCTTATCACAAGGGACAGAACCAGAAGAATATAGTAGTACCCCTCATTCAACCCCCTAGTGGCTTGCTTCGCTCACAATTATACAACTTTAATGATTGCATCAAGCTGTATTATAGTTCCATTATGTTCTGAATTGCTTGTGAGTTGGTTGGTGCAGTGGTGAAAATTGCTCCAACGAAAGTAAAGGCCCCCCAGATTGGATGCCTGATGCATTTGCAGCAGCCCAAGTCCATGATGTCAAACCCCAGGTATCTGAATCTATCGTCAGTCTCAAATAGAGTGGAATTTGAATATGCACTGAAATACTGCAAGAGAAAGAGAAAGAAATACTATAATGTCAATCTACAGTCAGATCATGAATATGAAAATATGGGGGAGTCACATGAAACCTACATATTATATAGTTCATAATTATTGTTAGGAGAAATACTCTGAATGTCAAGCAGAGGATGTCTCAATCTAACACATGTCATTGTCTGCCATGTTGTTGTTATGTGTATAAAACAGGTGGGTCAGTCATCTATCAGTTTCACTGAATGGGTGGGTAGCTATAACTAGTGACTCACTGCTCTACCGCTGGATGGATCTATGAAATCAGCCCAGTAATCTGCAGCATTTAGTCGGGAACAGATCTCTCTTGAGCTTTCAATGAACTGAAATAAATAACAATCTAAATGACTTTCATGACAGTATAAAGCAGATTCATGACAAGTGAATAGTGTGATACACTGAAAGGGGGAAAATTGTAAAAGGGGATCTTGTTTTCAGTACCAATTATTGTGCTGGTGTTTAATAAAGTATCTACTCTCTCTTAATGAATAATAGAGGTACTATGTAGTCACAGATCTACCCTCCTCTTTTTGAAGAGGAGTGGTCAACCAAAAAAGGAGTTGCCAAACTTAATCATCACCCTCAGTACAGATATCAAGGGCACCCTCTTTACCTGTTAAGGAAGAGCTTACGTGTTTTAAGAGTTTTTCTCTTTCCTCTTCAACATCAGGTGACCATCCAGTCATGTTGTTTATTGTTCGCTGACTTAGTGTTATTACATTTAATCCTCTCCCTTCGACATTAACCCCTGGAAACAGAAGTAGAAAGTCTGCCACTAAGAATCCAGGTACCTCCTGTACCATGCACTCCACTGTTTCATGGGGCTTGTTTTTAATTGAAGATAATATTGAAGGGACATCCTCACTGTTGCATTCACCAGTATCTGTTGTATTGCTGGTGGTTGATGGAGATGTGTCGGTGATAAGACCGATGGCTCCAGGGAGAGGGAGAGAAGGATGAAGAGAGAGATGATATGTAATGGTTGAGATGGGAGAGTTAAGCACCTCTAAATAACAAAAATTTAAGGCTCATATATTATAGTATTCCCATGCAGGGTTTATTTCAAGGGGGGCATGCCCCCCCCCCTAGGAATTAGCTAGCTTTCGTAATGAGATTATCATTTCCACATACATGTACTGGTTTGTAGTTGCCTCCTCAATTTTTTTTCACTAGGCATTTGACCCCCCTCGAGCAAAATTAAACCAATGAAAAAGATTAAAGGCTAACTCATTCATGAAGATAAAGCTCTAAACAACAGGATTCATTACATTCCTATATGCACCTGCATGGCTAGATCCACCCTCTAAAGTGTGCACTATTTAGGTACCCATCCATAATGTTAGCAAGGCAACTAGTTCATGAGACGGATAGTCCATAGAGGACTATTATATACATTGAAGCCATTGAATTAGCTTTTAAAATTCTCTTGTATCAGTGCATGTCTCAACACACAAGTGTGAGTGCTACTCGATCATAATACACGGTCACGAGTTAGGTGACAGCAGTGTAAAAATGGCTGTGAATAGCTATATAAAATCTGTAGGCACAATAGAATTGCTGAACTAGCTGAACTCTACTTTTCATGAATGAGCTTTGACCCTAGCCCCCCAACCCCCCTCCCTGTAAACTACTTCAGTGCAGTGTCAGTGTAGTGTGCAGTTAGGCACCATTGTGATCGATCATGTGAGACAGTATGTATTTTGGTGTCTGTTTTTTGACATATACCATTATGGTACGCTCTTCAGCATAATGGACTTGGTTAGTACTTCAAAAGAAAGATAAACCATAGCTACAAACTACTTTAAAAGTGTTAGACAGTATTGAGTATTCCATTATATACCTGTACCAAATCTCCATGTGATAAAGCAGGACTGATAAGTAAGCAGGGCATTTGAACAGGCATACAGTGATTATGATTCATTTATTCTTCCACAAGTGCCAACTTCAGTAACAGCCAAAAATGCCTAGTGTGGGCAGAACCCTACACACATAATAGGGGCTTAGGGAACTACCTAATCCCATTGAAGGCCAAAGATGACCGATTGACACTACACTGTGACGGAACTGAAAGCAGTCAAACTATTCAATTGTATGGTAGTTTAACCTGGAAGCCTGTGTGTTGTGTTGTAACTACTATTGGTGCTCTCACTGATAATTATTGTGGCAGATGGTTACAGATTTAATCTTGCAACCCAAAATTTACATAGCCTCCTTTCAAGTACCCACACTTAAGTCCTTTTGAAAGGAGGCTATGTAAATTTTGGTTTGGTGTTTTGAATTTCATGTTGCAAGATCACTGTAATCTGCTGTACAAGATCAGCTGTAGGTGCTTATTGTCAAGATTATTAATAAACACAAAAACATAAACACATTCTAAACATAAACACTCTAACATTCTAACATTCCATTCTAAACATAAACACATTCTCAAGATGGTAGTGTGGTCATATAAGGTTTCAAAGCTCTCTAAACAGCAAGTGTGCTACAGCACTGGGTATTGCCTTGCACCATTGCCAAGACACTATAAACAAAAGATAGACTAGACATTTAATGACCGACAGTCTAACAATGATGCTAGAACTAGAACAAAGCTATTACTATAGTCCCCCTAGTTATATTACACTACAGTACTTTGTAAGATTTCATGTCCCAACCAGCTACATTTTGCATGTTGGTACAAGCATGAGGAAAACATACTTAGTTGTGACACGGTTTAGTGTGGCTTCACTGCTGTGTTATTATTCTACATTCACTACAATGTACAGCATCATTGGTTCAGAGGGATTAGCAACATATTTTGAAATGGCTCATCAATCATATCACAGACTGATTGACGCATGCATGCATTCCTAACTGGCATTGACCCTTTTCAGTTCAGTGATGTGCTAGGATCCATTGCTTGCATAAGTGACTGGCTAATTAAGTATTCCAGTCCACCTTTAAGAGTTTAATGGATGTAGGTATGCTCATGACCGAGCAGGGAGAAACACCACTACCTGCAAGGACCTTATTATCAGCTAATAACTACCTTTTTCAAAGTTCTCTAGCAACTGCAGGGGTTTTCCCTGCACTTGTCTAGGTGTAGCCTCCTTCCCAGGCCTGGGGACTAGGGCTGGGGCTAGGGCTAATATGATGAGGCTAGTCTAGGTGGTGCCAGGGTTACTTTCCATTAGGTTTGTCTGTCTACAACTGTAGCTATTAGCTGGAACCATGTACGTGATGGGAGATGTTAAAATCATATGATTATCAAGAACTTTCCCTCAACTCTGGGCCACACAGTTATACACTGTAAAAATAAAAATGTTTACTGCACACCATTTTGTCCCAAAACACACGTTTTTGAGTGTGTGTATTGGGACAATTTAGTGTGCAGTAGCACACTTTCATTTTTACAGTGTAGTGTAGCCTGTTATTATGAAATTGAAACTCAATTTATGTAAACAAATAATTGCATACAAAGAATAACAGCTCTCCCTAGAGTAAACATCATCTTAACCCCCAAATGAGGAAATATGATCACATGCAGTTCGAAATATATTGTGTTCTATTGCTTGGAGACTGTTACCAGGCCCACCGGCCCCAGTACCAGCACATACATGCACTATAGGAAATTGCTATGTTTATAAACATGTGGGCTTACTAAATGGAGCACATAGCCTCACTATGTGCTCCATTTAGTAAGCCCACATGTTTATAAACAATAACTGACTAGTGTGTATCTGTACCTGTTACAGAGGCTGAGAAAAATCACCATTCCTCATAAAGAGCAAATAGGAAATTCACTCTAGCCCTTATAATTATAATGGTATGTGTGGGCGAGGACATGCCTGCAATCCCCATGGTCATTAGTTGATACCTGATCTGAATTACCTATCAAAATTGATGATCTCACACAGTACTAAATACCTGACTGAATTACCTATAATGATCTCTTGATTAAGGGGTGATTTATACATATTTATATTGCAAAGGGATCCTGAATATGGTTTCCACTGTAATAAAACTTGCAGTTGACATAGAGCACTACTTAAATTAGATTAGGTATGTGAAGTAACCACTGCAACTGCAAGAGTTTGGTGAGTTAATTCCAGCTTCCTACAACTGAAACCATTACCATGCACTATGATGGTGGAGCAGACAATACTCTAATGAAATACACAATCTTTACATGCAGGTGGACGTGGTTGAACATGCAGGTGCTACCAAGCTTACACTACAGATCACACACATACAGCTAATAATAACAGTACACCTCTGCAGATATACCGTAAGATCACACAGCACAGCTGGATGATCAGCTACTACAGGATTCCAAGTTACAGTCCAACAACTATGGAGGGAACACTAGAACACTGAAAGGCAATTTGATGAATGACAGATCCAAGAACAGCCTGATAACAATGCTGGAACAAGGCTAGGAAAGTGCCCCAAGTCAGTATGCTCTCCATGATCCATACAAAATTCTAATGGCGATTATGTAAATAAATGTAGCACAGCAAATGGAACATTAATTTTGGGTTGGGAATGTTCATGGGTGGTTCGATAAACAACATCACACCCTATTGCACAAGTCTAAATAGGGAATACTAGTTGTTCCACTGCATACCATACCAGAACTGCTAGTAGGTGATTGGAGTACACATTACTACTCAAAATGTTCATATACTGCTCTTAGTGTAAACTGTTTCCCATATTTGTGTCCTAAACATGTTTGTGGCTGTAGATAGCCGGTAGATAAGCCAAGGGTGACTCCACAAAAAAAACAAAAACAGTTTACACTAAGCAGGGTAAACCACACTACAAACCATGTACCACTTGATGACCTTTCATAAGGCTTCACGTAGCATGTTATTTTAATGACCACCTGTTCTATTGAGCTAGCTCAATAGAACAGGTGGTCATTAAAATAACACACTAAGACGCGCGTTAATTACGTGATCACTTCCAGTCTGTACTAGGTCAATGGAGTGGAATTTGACATTTTAACGTTACTGTATTTTATCTCAGAAATGCTTTCAGCTAGTGCTTTCATTTTTTGATACTTACTAAATGAAAGGTTGGTGATCATTCTCTTTACCTTTAATTCAGCAAAAACTCAGTGCCCTCTCTGATGTGGCAGGGCTAACTAGTGAGATTTCGGCATGGGTACCTATCTTCAGTACACCAGACATCTCGATGCAAAATGGATTGGGCCTTTGATACTTTGCATGTGGATAGCCAACAGTATGAACTATATAATCATGCAAAAAAATTTAAGTCTAGCTTGAAAACACACTGAACTGCAGGACAATGAAATATCACAAAAAAATCAATTATTTTGGAGTGACACTACTCATAAAAGGTTTCTGAGACTTGAATGGAGGCTTAACTAGTCCTTTCTTTATAGTGTGGAGCAATCAGATTGTTTGTATGTTAAACCAATAAAAAGTTATACAAGTTTTATTGGCACTACTTTTCCAACTTTCTCCAAACTGGTCAACTTTAGTGCACCGGACATCTCGATGCAAATGGCCTGTTCCCAAAATTTCAAGTTGCTATCTGATCCACACAGTTTGAACTTAATATGATATGATAAGATATGCACAAAACCTTGTCATAAATGAAATATGACTGTTGAAAATATCTGGTTTACAGCTCCAGACCCACTGTTGTGATGTCATCAAAACGTCAGGTGTATTGTTTTGGAGTTGTTTTTGCTATCTTACTTTCCCAAGCTCATTTACTACTTTCAAAGCTGTTAGATAATATTACAGGTGCGTGTGTGTATGTGATACACAGGGGGCTCAGATTTTATTTACTCCCTTTGACCCAGCAGGGAGGAGAGAGAGAGAGAGAGAGAGAGAGAGAGAGAGAGAGAGAGAGAGAGAGAGAGAGAGAGAGAGAGAGAGAGAGAGAGAGAGAGAGATGGCACACTATATGCACTGAAAATTTATGCCCTAACCACACCCATTTTTGTAACCACAGTCTGTATGATAAAAGGATATAGTTATAATTATGGAATATCCATTAGCAATTTGGCACATACACACATTAAGCTTTATAACCTCCTCTTGAACATTATTAATCTTTGGGGGGAAGGGGGGGGAGGGGGGCTTCTGGCCTCTGTATGAATCTTGAAGAGGGGGAGTGGTAATGGTCACTAATAGAGTACAGTCACAATTCATTGGGTAAATGGTCATCAGAGCATCATGGTATTAGGTAAACGGTCATCAATAATGGTCATCATTGAGCAGGTATGGTGCAATACCTGCTCAATAATGGTCATCATTGAGCAGGTATGGTGCAATACCTGCTCACCTAGTTACCTTTGAATGCAGTATGTGCTTGCTGGTGATGACATTCAGAGGCTAAGAATGTTATAAAAACCTTAAAATTACCGGTAGAAGCTATAGCCCTTATAGTTATAATGATGTATGTGGGTGAGGACATGCCTACAATCCCCATGGTCACTAGTTGATACCTGATCAAATTACCTATAAAAATTGACAGTTGACAGTTGATTTACTAAATACCTGACCAAATTACCTATAATGATCTCTTGATTAAGTTTATATTGCAGAGATGAAGTGTCCTGAATATTTCAGGTAGTAAAACTTTCAGTTGAGACATAAAGCACACCTTGAATTAGATTAGGTACGTGAAGTAACCACTGAAAACTGTTAAGTACCCTTGGTAACTTTGGGCATTATGTACTTAAGGGATACTAAGTTAATTTGGAATAATGCCAGCTTCCTACAACTGAAACCATTACCATGCACTATTTTGTGGAGTAATTTTTAATAACAGTTGCCGATATTTTGTGCAGGTGGTTGGACATGCAGGTGCTGCAATCAGCTTCAAATTTATGTACTTAGTGACTACTCAAATAACATCAAGTCTAGAAAGATGATTCAAAGATCATACACACATACAGCTAATAATAACAATACACCTTCACAGATAAACTGTAAGGTCACGCAGCTGGATGATAATCAGCTACTACAGGATTCCAAGTAAAGTTACAGTCCAACAACTATGGCAGGAACACTAGAACACTACAAGGCAATTGATGAATGACAGATCCAAGAACAGCCTGATAACAATGCTGGAACAAGGATAGGAAAGTGCCCCAAGTCATCAGATTACAGTATGCTCTCACAAAATTTTAATGGAAATTATGTAAAAAATGTAGCACAGCAAATGGAACATTAATTTTGGTGATTCATAAACAACATCAGACCCTATTGCACAAGTCTAAATAGGGAATACTTAGGACTAGCCTCATCCCCAGGCTCTCGCACGCACGGAAGGGGAGGGGAAGAAAGAGAGCCTGGTACACAGTGATCGTAAATTTCATCACGTGCGACTTCTGCCACCCGGCACGTTATCTAATTATGACGTGTGATGATGCTTTGATGTGCTACAATTAGAAAGCAACTACAATTCAAGCTACCATCAGGGGAGAAACTACCAGTATAGCGTAGCTCTTTGAACCGGAAGCGTCAAGTTGGCTATACTGGTGTTCCATCACAAAAGGGAGGATTTTATAACATAGGCTCTTCCCAACTTCCTTCGTAAACGGCTCTGATCGACAGATGTTGCTCATTCTTCAAGGAGAGATCGCTAAAACCTAACCTTCCAAGTCCGTCTTCTTCAAACTAGCACTGCTTACTAGCACTAGGAACACTAGACACTCCATTGTAGACATTATGAATCAATGACATCATTTGTATTACGCATTTATACATGGAATGAACCGAAGAATACAAATTCACAGATTTCTGTGAAAAACCTGAGCATGCGCAGTCAGTGTGTACCAGGCTCTCTTTCTTCCCCTCCCCCCTTCTGTGCGCGCGAGAGCCTGGGAATGAGGCTAACTTGGACAAGATCCAGACTAGTTGTTCCACTGCATACTGCTAGTAAGAGAAATTTTGATTGAAGTAGACATTACTACTCAAAAATGTTCATATACTGGATTCTTATTGTTTCTGGAGTCACACTTGGCTTATCTACTACTCAGAACAGCTATCTACGGCCACAAACATGGGAAAGTTGTTGTTTTGGAGTTGTTTTTGTCATCTTACTGTCATTTATCACTTGTCAGATAATCATGTGTGTATGTGATACACAGGGGCTGAACACAAAAAGCATGCGTGCAGCTAGTTAATGGCTGTATTGAGAATTGTCATGAGCAACACCGTCATAGACTTGTAGAAGCTAGCCAATAACTCTGGAAATAGGCTCACGAGGGATGCCCCATATGCCAGGTTTCCAAAAACTTCAGAAAGAACTAAGCCCAACAAAAAAGACTTTTAGGAAATTAATGACCACGGCAGCAAAATTGACCATTATGGGATCATACTCCATCTGGTGTTCCAGAAACAAAACCATTGACTAGCAATGTATCATACCCCCCAACTTATAGTAATGATCCACCCTTATGTAACACTCCTTTCATGTTTCACTTTAGTATTGTCACACCAACCCCTTACTTATTTCTATTCTCATCCTTGTGTGGTACCAAGGTTGTGCGTCCAGCTATTGTCAGGCTGGCAGGCACTCAAACCCTGGAGTATTATCACCCCATTGTGTGCATCATTTACCTGATGGAGCAATGAAGTGTTGAAGAGAGAGAGAGAGAGAGAGAGGAGAGAGATGGCACACTATGTGTACTGAAATTTCTGCCCTAACCACACCCACTTTTGTAACCATAGTCTGTATGACAAAAGGGTGTAGTTATAATTATGGAATATCCATTAGTAATTTGGCACAAACACACACACTATAATCTCCTCTTGAACATTACTCTTGGGGGGGGGGGGCGGGGGGGGGGCTTCTGGCCTTTGTATGAATCCCTGGGTAAATGGTCATCATTGAAGAGGGGGATTGGTAATGGTCATCAATAGAGTATACAGTCACAATTCATTGGGTAAATGGTCATCAGAGCATCATGGCATCACTTGAGTATTAGGTAAACGGTCGTCAATAATGGTCATTATTGAGCAGGTATGGTGCAATACCTGCTCACCTAGTTACCTTTGAATCCAGTATGTGTTTGCTGGTGATGACATTCAGATGTCTGTGTTGAGATGGGTGTGGTTAACTGTCCAGTGGTGGTAGTTAAGAGAGTGGAGTTGAGGGAGGATGGAGTCGCATTAGTGGCCCTGAGACGTTGTACAATAGTCTTCAGGCTTGGCAAATATGCAACTGCACGAGTGCTACTATGAACCTATGAAACACGATAAATATGTGAATACTGAAACATAGACAGGTTATAAATATGCCCTCTAATATGGAGATGGCTGTTGTTACCATGGCATCACCAACACACTTACTATAAACACAGTATTGCCTAATTTCTATTAGGCAAAACCTCCTGTTTCTCATCACAAAAAATAGCTACACATTGCTAACTTGGTCTTGGTCTAATTCCATTTTGCTAGCTAGGTAAGTGTGTATGCAATAAATTTTGTTTGCTGTGTCTACTGCACTGGCACCGGTATGGAAGTTTTAACTTTTGCAGTGACGTTTTCAAAGATTGAAAAAGAAAAAAAAGTCCAATTCAGGATTCATACCCGAGACCTCATGTTCAATAGCAGGGCACTAACCAATGCATCACAGTGGAAACACTACAGAAATTGGTTGAATGTAGATATTTATACTTCTAACCCTGGGCCCCTAGCCCTAGTCTAGCCCAAGTACTATCCCGCTAGACCCCTAACCCCTAGCCGCTACTTTTTATATACATAGGCCAGCTTTTCTATGTAAGACTGGCACAGCAAAGACAATATTTGTTTGTTTGTTTGTTTGTTTTTGTTTGTTTGTTTTTTGATGAAAATCACTAATGAGAAACAGGTTAGTTAGGCCTTCTAGCATGCAAGAGGGTAGTTAATAATGTTCAGTCATGGATACAAATTAGAGATCGCCACCACCTTCTTCATACAAATCACAAGACCCGCCCGATGTTATTTTTTAGCTAGCTAGCTTATTTGATCATTAATAGCGGACTTACCCTGGACATATTTTCAGTCCTGGCTTTCTTTGACTTTTGACTGCACGACTCTGCTGTATGTAACATTCATAGGATCGGATGGTTAGCTGCTTACTCAGCAGCTGTAGCTGTTCATCGATCGTACGATCGTGTGCCCGTGATCGTCACGTGGGGTCGCCCTCCAAAGGCGCTAGGCGCGCGCGCAGGCGCGAGGCGAGGTCTACAGGTCACATGACACCATATGGTCGATCGATCGATCGTAAACATACATGTACCTGACGTCGCTTAGAAAGTATCTCTGCAGCGCTCTACAGGTATGTTTAAGCTATAGCTACATGCTATGCATGGTGTGAGATTTGCTATAAGCATGCACACATCCCTAGCTAGCTAATTGCTGTATATGATTATTATAGTGCCTCCAAGGATGAAGTCCTTTCGGAAAGGAAGCAAAGAGGAGAAAAGGTATACATTATGTTTAAGGGGTAGGTTGGATTCATGGCTGCAGGCTATCATGTATTGCTTTTGCGGGATACCATAGTGTGAGTCAAATAATTCATTGGTCCAAGCTGTAGTATATCAGTGAGTCACCCAGCTCAGTACTTGCTCCAGCTGCCTTTTCAATTTTATGTATTATGCATCAACTAACACACTATAGAGCGACATCACAGGTCATGTGCGAGCCAATTGACCCTGAATTCACTGTATATAATTGCCTATTTGTTTATACACCAGTGACAGCCGGATATTTCAGTGTGGTGTACTCTATAAGAATCTGCATAACTCCGTACAAGTCTGTAGTCTTCAGCAAGAGATCACACGATGAAAACGCCATATAGCACTTGAAGGCTACCAGAAATTTAGGAGCAGTGCTGTAACTATAAGTGAGAGGAAAAGCATTTCTTTTAAATGAAAGAGTGATCAAAGAGTTATCTGAATGGGAATCATTAAGATTTTCACAGATTAATCAAGCATGGACTAGTCTTCAGTTTCCTGCTGAATTTTTACCAAACTGACTTGTGTAGAACTATTGAATGGCTACCTTTTCTAGAAGCACTGTTTTTATCCTCCTCTTTTGTGTGATAACTTCGCCAATCACTCTTCTTTTGTCTCTATTCCCTTACCCTCCGTTTATCCACACTGAACTTCCTTGCAGCAGCTCGATTGGTTGTAGTCTCAGTGCAGCCTATTGCTTTGAGCTTGAATGCAGCATCTTATGACAGCTTCTTTGAACAAGATATAATTTTTGAACTGTAGCTGCAGATTGAGCTTTACACGTGCACTGATTCATGTAGGCATAGCCAATGTGCTCTAATTGGAGTGCAGTGATTAATCAAGGGCGGGAACTATAATGTTGGTAGCTGGGGCTACTATTCAAGGGCAGCATGTGATCGCGGAAATATGTTTGGTCTTGTATAAGTGCAACTTGTAGGCTACTACATAGTGGATGGCATTATATGTGGTTGGCACACCACATGTGCATGCAGCACACACACTATAGAAACATACCCCCATCTATCAGCAAGTGGTACATACTCGGGGTTTATTCAAGGGGGCTAGGGGGTTTCTGCCCCCCCCCTAAGCAATGGCCTGCCCCCCCTCCTAGGAATTGGCTAGCTTTCCTTGAGATTATCACAGGGTTTGTAGTTGTGTTTGCACATGGCATTTGCACCCTGCGTGTTTATATACATACTACTGGATAAAAAATTTGAACTGTCAATCAAGAGGGCCAGAATAATTTTTAACTAACTCTGTGCTCTGTATATATATGTACATATCAAACCAGCCACATTATCATTATTCACTATTATTTCTAGAGGTAAACTGATTGAAAAAAACTCCGATGTTTACTTTGAAACAGATATTGTGGAGGAGATTTTCAATTTAAAAAAGGAAACACTTTATGATGAACTGTACCTCTTTATGAAAGATGATTTATCAACTACATTTCATTATTCATTCGATGATGATATCAAGATCAGCCAATCCAGTGAAAGTATTAACCTTACTATGTCCACTAAGGTGCAAGTCAATTCCTATGAAACGGGGAAGAAGAAAGACGACAATCCTTTGAAATCACAACCTCCACAGGAATACTTCCCACATACTGTTTACCGACAGTTTGAAAGCAAGAGTCAGGAAGAAGATGGTCATGAGTCACAATCCTCAGAAGAAACAATATTGACCAATTATTGTTTACATTACCTTCTTGACTCTCAAAAGGAACGGTTCAAAAGCAACAATCAAGAAAAAGATGGTCCTCGTGAGTCACAATCCTTACAAGAACGAAACAATTATGAACCAAATTCACACAACCTTCCTGACTGTCACGAACAACAGTTCAAAGGCAACAATCAGGAAGAAGACAGTCCTCACGAGTTACAATCCTCAGCAGAACCTGATTGTTCACGTGACATTCCTGACTCTCACGAGGAACAGTTCCAAAGCAACAATCAGGAAGAAGATGGTCCTCATGAGTCACAACCCTCGGCAGAAGAACCAATATCCACTGATTCTTCACATGACCTTCCTGACTCTCACGAGAAACAGTTCCAAAGCAACAATCAGGAAGAAGACAGTCGTCATGAGTCACAACCCTCGGCAGAAGAACCGATATCGACTGATTGTTCACGTGACCTTCCTGACTCTCACGAGAAACAGTTCCAAAGCAACAATCAGGAAGAAGACAGTCCTCATGAGTCACAACCCTCGGCAGAAGAACTGATATCGACTGATTCTTCACATGACCTTCCTAATTCTCACAAGGAACAGTTCCAAAGCAACAATCAGGAAGAAGACAGTTGTCACGAGTCACAATCCTCGGCAGAAGAACTGATATCGACTGATTGTTCACGTGACCTTTCTGACTCTCACGAGAAACAGTTCCAAAGCAACAATCAGGAAGAAGACAGTCGTCACGAGTCACAACCCTCAGCAGAAGAACCGATATCGACTGATTCTTCATATGACCTTCCTGACTCTCACGAGGAACAGTTCCAAAGCAACAATCAGGAAGAAGACAGTCCTCATGAGTCACAACCCTCGGCAGAAGAACTGATATCGACTGATTCTTCACATGACCTTCCTAATTCTCACAAGGAACAGTTTCAAAGCAACAATCAGGAAGAAGACAGTTATCATGAGTCACAATCCTCGGCAGAAGAACCGATATCGACTGATTGTTCACGTGACCTTTCTGACTCTCACGAGAAACAGTTCCAAAGCAACAATCAGGAAGAAGACAGTCGTCACGAGTCACAACCCTCAGCAGAAGAACCGATATCGACTGATTCTTCACATGACCTTCCTGACTCTCACGAGAAACAGTTCCAAATCAACAATCAGGAAGAAGACAGTCGTCATGAGTCACAACCCTCGGCAGAAGAACTGATATCGACTGATTCTTCACGTGATCTTCCTGACTCTCACGAGAAACAGTTCCAAAACAACAATCAGGAAGAAGACAGTTGTCACGAGTCACAATCCTCGGCAGAAGAACTGATATCGACTGATTGTTCACGTGACCTTTCTGACTCTCACGAGAAACAGTTCCAAAGCAACAATCAGGAAGAAGACAGTCCTCATGAGTCACAACCCTCGGCAGAAGAACTGATATCGACTGATTCTTCATGTGATCTTCCTGACTCTCACGAGAAACAGTTCCAAAACAACAATCAGGAAGAAGACAGTCGTCACGAGTCACAACCCTCGGCAGAAGAACCGATATCAACTGATTGTTCATGTGACCTTCCTGACTCTCATGAGGAACAGTTCCAAAGCAACAATCAGGAAGAAGACAGTCGTCACGAGTCACAACCCTCTGCAGAAGAACTGATATCGACTGATTGTTCACATAACCTTCCTGATTCTCACAAGGAACAGTTCCAAAGCAACAATCAGGAAGAAGACAGTCGTCACGAGTCACAACCCTCTGCAGAAGAACTGATATCGACTGATTGTTCACGTGACCTTCCTGACTCTCACAAGAAACAGTTCCAAAGCAACAATCAGGAAGAAGACAGTCGTCACGAGTCACAACCCTCGGCAGAAGAACCGATATCGACTGATTCTTCACATGACCTTCCTGACTCTCACGAGAAACAGTTCCAAAGCAACAATCAGGAAGAAGACAGTCGTCACGAGTCACAACCCTCGGCAGAAGAACCGATATCGACTGATTGTTCACATGACCTTCCTGACTCTCACAAGGAACAGTTCCAAAGCAACAATCAGAGTTGTCACAAGTCACAACCCTCGGCAGAAGAACTGATATCGACTGATTGTTCACGTGACCTTCCTGACTCTCACAAGGAACAGTTCCAAAGTAATAATCAGGAAGAAGACAGTCCTCATGAGTCACAACCCTCAGCAGAAGAACCAATATCGACTGATTCTTCACATGACCTTCCTGACTCTCACGAGAAACAGCTTCAAAGCAACAATCAGGAAGAAGACAGTTGTCACGAGTCACAACCCTCGGCAGAAGAACCGATATTGACTGGTTGTTCATGTGACCTTCCTGACTCTCACAAGGAACAGTTCCAAAGCAACAATCAGGAAGACGACAGTCGTCACGAGTCACAACCCTCGGCAGAAGAACCGATATCGACTGATTGTTCACGTGACCTTCCTGATTCTCACAAAGAACAGTTCCAAAGCAACAATCAGGAAGAAGACAGTCCTCATGAGTCACAACCCTCGGCAGAAGAACTGATATCGACTGATTCTTCACATGACCTTCCTGACTCTCACAAGAAACAGTTCCAAAGTAATAATCAGGAAGAAGACAGTCCTCATGAGTCACAACCCTCAGCAGAAGAACCGATATCGACTGATTGTTCACGTGACCTTTCTGACTCTCACGAGAAACAGTTCCAAAGCAACAATCAGGAAGAAGACAGTCCTCACAAATCACAACCCTTGGCAGAAGAACCGATATCGACTGATTGTTCACGTGACCTTCCTGATTCTCACAAAGAACAGTTTCAAAGCAATAATCAGGAAGAAGACGGTCCTCATGAGTCACAACCCTCAGCAGAAGAACCGATATCAACTGGTTGTTCACGTGACCTTCCTGACTCTCACAAGGAACAGTTCCAAAGCAACAATCAGAGTCGTCACGAGTCACAACCCTTGGCAGAAGAACCTGATTGTTCACGTGACCTTCCTGACTCTCACGAGAAACAGTTCCAAAGCAACAATCAGGAAGAAGACAGTCGTCACGAGTCACAACCCTCGGCAGAAGAACCGATATCGACTGATTGTTCACGTGACCTTCCTGACTCTCACAAGGAACAGTTCCAAAGCAACAATCAGGAAGAAGACAGTTGTCACGAGTCACAACCCTCGGCAGAAGAACCGATATCGGCTGATTGTTCACATGACCTTCCTGACTCTCACGAGAAACAGTTCCAAAGCAACAATCAAGAAGAAGACAGTCCTCATGAGTCACAACCCTCGGCAGAAGAACCGATATCGACTGATTGTTCACGTGACCTTCCTGATTCTCACAAAAAACAGTTCCAAAGCAACAATCAGGAAGAAGACAGTCCTCATGAGTCACAACCCTCGGCAGAAGAACTGATATCGACTGATTGTTCACGTGACCTTCCTGACTCTCACAAGGAACAGTTCCAAAGCAACAATCAGGAAGAAGACAGTCGTCACGAGTCACAACCCTCGGCAGAAGAACCGATATCGACTCATTCTTCGCATGACCTTCCTGACTCTCATGAGAAACAGTTCCAAAGCAACAATCAGGAAGAAGACAGTCCTCATGAGTCACAACCCTCGGCAGAAGAACTGATATCGACTGATTCTTCACATGACCTTCCTAATTCTCAGAAGGAACAGTTCCAAAGCAACAATCAGGAAGAAGACAGTTGTCACGAGTCACAATCCTCGGCAGAAGAACTGATATCGACTGATTGTTCACGTGACCTTTCTGACTCTCACGAGAAACAGTTCCAAAGCAACAATCAGGAAGAAGACAGTCGTCACGAGTCACAACCCTCAGCAGAAGAACCGATATTGACTGATTCTTCACATAACCTTCCTGACTCTCACAAGGAACAGTTCCAAAGCAACAATCTGGAAGAAGACAGTCCTCATAAATCACAACATTCAGAAAAACAGAGATTGACTGAGCGGATCTCATCAAATAGAGGCAATCCTCATCATTTTTCCTCCAAAGTGAGTGAATTTTATGTTGTATCTTTAACTGATCGTGGCTTTGATAATTTTCATGTGGATAGCTGCAAATCGGTATGTTACAATAATGAGCTATTTCATTAACCTATGGGTCATTGTTTATTCAGAGTACAACTGGCAAGCATGGTCCACCTGAACGTGACAAAGCCAAACTCAAGCATGGTCCACCTGAACGTGACAAAGTCAAACTCAAGCGTGGTCTACCTGAATGTGACAAAGCCAAACTTGAGCGAGATCCACCTGAACACGACAAAGAGCATGGTCCACCCAAACGTGATAAAGCCGAGCTTGAGCAAGGTCTACCTGAATGTGACAAAGGCGAACTTGAGCAGGGTTCACCTGAACGTGACAAAGCCAAACTCAACCGTGGTCCACCTGAACGTGACAAAGCCAAACTTGAACGAGGTCCACCTGAACGTGACAAAGAGCATGGTCCACCCAAATGTGACAAAGCCGAGCTTGAGCAAGGTCTACCTGAATGTGACAAAGGCGAACTTGAGCAGGGTTCACCTGAACGTGACAAAGCCAAACTCAACCGTGGTCCACCTGAACGTGACAAAGCCAAACTTGAACGAGGTCCACCTGAACGTGACAAAGAGCATGGTCCACCCAAATGTGACAAAGCCGAGCTTGAGCAAGGTCTACCTGAATGTGACAAAGACGAACTTGAGCAGGGTTCACCTGAATGTGACAAAGCCAAACTCGAGCATGGTCCACCTGAACGTGACAAAGAGCATGGTCCACCCAAACGTGACAAAGCCGAGCTTGAGCAAGGTCTACCTGAATATGATGAGCGAGGCTCACCTGAACATGACAAAGCCAAACTCGAGCATGGTCCACCTGAACGTGACAAAGCCGAACTTGTCCTGAATGAGTTAAAGGTATGCCTTACAGTTATGCATACTTTCATAGCACATTAATTGCTTCACATGTACTGTACCAAGTGGCATGTGCCATTTTATTCCTGTTCTCTGGCCTCTGGAAACTAATACATGTATCTGCCAGGGATATGGATGCCATATGTTGTGTCAGTATCTACGTGTTTTTATGAGGAGATCACTTCAATAAGTGATGCTTTAAAACTCGGATCTTTTACTAACATTTTTTTGCTGCTCTTTTTTTTTTTTTTTTTTTTTTTTTTTTTTAACATACAGAATGAAGCTCTAAAGAGAGGGTTCGATAAACCAAAGAAAGGTGATCATGAACGAATGCCAGATCGACTACAAAATGAATCGAATATTGATATCCCCACTGAAGATCATACGTGCTACCATGAGCAGCCAAATGTCAAATCTTTTCAAAGTCCTTATCCACCAGAGGATCGGTCCAATTTGATGCCTGCACCTTCCATTGAGCTAGTTCAAACTGGACAGTTTCTTTTTACCTGTGATAATGAGTCGACTGAGTTTCCTCAAAGTCAACCTCACATTGAAGCAATTCCAAATGCTGTTAAAGTGTTTTCTTCGGAATATGGAGAGAACAGTGGTGACAGTCACTGTGATTCTACAATTAGTGACCATAATGTAGATGATTTAAGAGAAGAAGTGGCAGCTGTAGTATATGGAGAGCCAGTGACAGAAACTATTCCAATTGTTGTGTGTAGAACCGTGTGTGTTCCAATTGTACCGGAGGAGAGCAAGTTTGTTTTCATTGAGCACCCATCCAGTAATGGATTGCAAGCACTGTTGATGCCCTTAGTTCCGATGAAGATCCCAACACTAAAAGACACAAAAATAATAATACTGTAGCTAGTTTAAGTCCTCTTTTTAAAGATTTTTAACCTTTATATAACATCCTTTTGTATCAGTATTAATTTTATACAGTAGAGTGTGGTTATTTAAAGTGGGCGTGAGCGAGATCAGAGTAGATAAACTTTTATACTATATTCTGTATTATTCTGAACTCAAAAATTAGAGCGGCTGCATCAGAAAAATCAATTGCAAATAAAGCTGGTGTTGGACTCTATTCGAGAAATCAATAAGCAAAATAACGAGTGTTCTCCTGTAGAAGACGAAAGCAGGCCAAAAACAGCAGAAGATCTAGAGGTATTTGATTCTAATGGACATAGCTAGCTATAAAAGATGAAAGCAAAACCATAGATAGAAAAATCAAGACCAGCAGTGGCAAGGAGAGTTATTTACTCTCTCACACTTCAGTACATGCCTACTATTTGCTATTCTCGATAATAATACTCCAAATGGCAATGTGGCCATGTCATGCCATGCTCCTCATTTCATCTTCTCAGATTAAACATCTGCAGATTTTTTTTATCTGAAGCCCTTCAGCATTATAAATACAGTAGTGCTAGTAATGCTCCTTCAAGTGGGTTCTATCTCTCCTCTACCTATCTACCATACCAACCAGGAAGACCAAGATATTTGCAGGATCAGCAAAGAACCACCCTTTTATCAAGAATTTATATCTGCTGCTGAATCTTCAAATGTTCCACTGAGTCTGAGGTACATATGACTGATTCATAAGGGGTGAGGGGAAACCTTACTTATAAATATGGTGTGTGGAGGTCACGTTGCATAGAGTGCACCTGGGGGGAATATATAACCTTTTTAGTGTAGCCAAAGAACTGCTTTATGGGTATCTGTGAACATGTGCATCAATTTGGCTGTATGTGAACATCACATGTCAGTGATCACAGTGATCATTACTTAGCCTCATTCCCAGGCCCATAAAAAAAATATATATATATAAAAAACGGTCCTGGGTACCAGGCTAATCATTACTCTGATCTCACTAGGAAAAAATAGTGGTTTGTGTACATTCCAGGCCATTAATTGAGTACATCATTGTGTTTATCAACAAATTCAAACTGACCACCTGCTACTGCCATCATGTGATGTACATAAATTAATTATGGGTTATCTGCCAAATGTCAAATTGATCTAGTCTAAACTATCACATGAGTAAAGCTCAATTTTCGTTCAGCTTCAAATTGGTCAGCCATTTTCTTGTGATGACAAAACAAATTGAGCAACCAGGTGGCCCATAGACTGGGAATATCCCCGTTTACATCCCCTGCATGGTTTCTTATCACATAATCTTGTGCTTAACTGTAGCTGTGCAGTCACAACAAACTATGTCACATAGTTTGTTGTGATAGGGTCACCTGCCTTGTTATTATCATCACAGAGAACGCCAAAGACAGTGTGGAAGGGAGCAAAGTGTCGGCCATTGTCTCAATGCCCATTATCCAAAGTGATACTGTACTTGTCATATGTGTGAGGGTCATCCTGAGGGATTTCCATCTGACTTGTATAGAATGTAAAATTTCTAAATTTTTCCACAGAAGAGAGATGTTGGGCCTCACTCCATAATAGAGTGTTAGTAAGAGGGCTACTTGGAACAGTACATGGACAAAAGTTCAAAAGGCACTTGAAGAGGTCTACACAAATCAAAAGTAATTTGTCCTTTCATAAAGAGAGGGAGAAAGAAGATGATCCTCTTGAATCACATCCCTCAGAGGACCAGAAATCAACTTATGGTTTTTGTGAGTCACAACCCTCAGAGGAACCTGAATTAAATTCAAAGACTCTTGTGAAGAATGCAACAATCAGGAAGAAGACTGTTCTCATGAATCACAGCCCTCAGAGGAGCAGAGATTCACTGAGCAAATCTCATCAAATAGAGACAACTCTCACTTTAAGGTGGGTGAATTTAAGTTACTTATGTTTATCATAGATTCACAATGGTTGTCACAGGTGTATGTAACTGATAATGGCTCTGACTTAAAACTGGCAAGCAACAAAGCTGAACTTGTCCACATCAGGAGGAAATCAAAGGTACATCTTATAGATAGCTAATACTTGCATAGCTGACTTATGTGCATTTTATCACTCAGGGTTTACCTGCAAAGCCAGGATATACAGCATGCACGCAAATAGACTAGTCTAGAGATCTGTACAATCACATGTACTGTAGCTGTGCCTGTAAAGTGGCATGTACCATCATCATTTCTATCTTGCATGGGGTCCATGATTTTAAATTGTCTGGCAATAACCTAGTGGTGCTAATAATCTTTTTCTCTGTAATGCTAGCTTTCACGTTTTCTTCTCCTTTTGGTTGCCACTCCACTGCTTTGAACTCTGACCTTTTACAATTCTTTTGTTAATGTTCTTCTTTTTCACTAGAACAAGGGTTTGGTGATTTTTCAAGCCATGAACAAATGCCTGATCAACTACAAAGTGGATTGAAGTGTGATCTCCCCACTGAAGATCATACGTGCTACCATGAGCAGCCGGATGTGAAATCATTTCAAATCCCCCAGAGGAGCAGGCCAATTTGATGCCCTCACCTCACATTGAATTAGTTCAATCTGGACAGTCTCTTACAACCTGTGACAATGAACCAGTTTCCTCAAAATCAACCTCGTACTACCAATTTAGAAGTTATGCCAAGCACTGTCAAAGTCTTTGCTTCAGGTAAGTTCATTATGTACTCTTAGTTACCCAGCATCTTTAAACCTGGTCAAAAATAGTGACAAGTGAACAAATTGTACTAGTAATACCTATCCAGTATTCTCCCCAGCATACCTAAGCATAGGGGCCCACACTGTCATCTTTCCTTTGATGTGTGAAACCACCCTATTCCAAAGGAGAACAATCCTTGACATAGACTATGTACTATAATGTTACTCTGCCTCATCCGTCCTATATCCAGCATGCATGAGCCCAAATATTGAATTGGTTATTCATGTAATTATAATTAGAATCTGATGATACTGATGATTTAAGAGAGCTGTAGGTCATGGAGAGCTGATCATTCCAATTGTCGCATGTGAAACTACATGCGTTCGCATTGAACCAGAAAGCAAGTTTGAGTACTCATCCAGGAATGAACTGCTGATGCCTTTAGTTCTCCCAGGACCAACAAACATGCTAGATTTTTAATTATTAATTATCACATGATAAGAAAAACGCGCGCAAGCGCGCGGATTTAAATTCATGTTTCAGTGCAGCTCAAGTCAGTGCAAGCTTGCTAGCTAGCTAACTAACTTACTAGCAGCCAGCAGTAGCAGACAGTGCCATGGAGTCTGAAGTTAACATCAAGTAAGTGTTACCACCTTAAGCTTTTATTTATTGTTCCTTCCAGCTAGCTGTGAATCTTTCTTTTAGGTCGAACTCGTCAAACATCAACCAAGAGCGGCTACATCAGAAAGGGATTTCAAAAGATCGAACAAAACTGGTGTTTGACATAATTCTAGAAATCAATAAGCAAAACAACGAGTGTTCTCCTGATTTGGAAGACGAAAGCAGGCCAAAATGTTCTGATTTCGAAGAAACAGCAGAAGAGGTGATTCCTTCTGATGCACATAAAGATGAGAGTGAAATCAAGACCAGTAGTGGCAAGGAGAGCTATTTGAAGCTACTATTCTTGCATACTTCTTTACTACTGATTCTTTTACTCTCATGCCTACTATTTGCTGTCTTTATCCTTGGTAGTAATACTCCAAATGACGATGTGGCCATGTTCCTCATTTCCACTGATGTACTCGATCAGCATAACGAAGGTACCAATCCTCATTTCACCGTTTCTTTCCAGAGAGCCCTGAAGTTAGTTTCTGATGTGGTAGTGACTGTTAGTACAAGCTGTGTTATTACCTTCACATGCTGGGTTTCTTCCGTGATCGATAAAGTTGCTACTTTTGTGAGTAATCGATTTCATTTTGTCACCCAAGTGAAAAAACGGTCGTCTCCTCAGATCAATTATGCACAGATGTCCTATCCAAAGTCCTTCAGCATTACCAAAGTGGTAACATTAGTAGTGTTCCTTGTACAAGTTGGTTCAGTCTCTCCTCTACCTTTTTACCAAATCAACCAGGTAGATAGTGGCATTTGCAAAATCAGTGAAGAACCACGTCAATGTTTTGAACCCCCGACTGCCACTTGTCCACTGAGAAACTTCCAACCGAATCCAGAAATAATGGCTCATCTGTTCCAACTCCTACCAGTGTTCAAGGACTCCATACTCCCCAGTAGCATCACAGAAAAGAACTCACTGGATTCTTCCGCCACTTCCAATAAGAACGCTTTGCTTCCACCTGTAAGGGTTTCAAAACCCTTTCAAATAGAGACAGTCCCTTTGATCATCATGCTAATCATCAACCCTCTGATCTATTCTATCGTTGCTCTTATGCAAATGATGTTGATCTTCAACGGCCGATTCTTGCGAGCATTATGTCAAAGGAACTTGCTAGGCAATTGTGTGATGGCCCTTACACAAATGAGCAAGAGAATGGTGGCATCTATTTCTATCGGAATCCAACATTGGAGAAGTCGAACACTCTATCCTGATCCAAGCGAAGTTGAAGCAGCACGTCCTCCTTCTGTTCCTTCTCCTCCTCTTGCTCCTCTCTCTCCTCCTGCAGCTTCTCGAGAAGAATCTGATGAATCTACAAGTCCTGATCGCCAGAATCCACCTATAACTGAGTCTGAGGTACCTGTGTACTCTGTATAAATTACATACCACCATACTTCTAAATATGGTAGTAGAGAGCACGTTACATATAAGGCTGAACATGAGCTGGGGGGAATAACCTTTTCAATGAACAGTAACATTTAACTGGTATCCATGCATGAAAGGCTGAATGTACATGTGCACTCTTTTAAAGATACTTCTTGTAAGGGTGTATAAAGAGTAAAGATATCCATTACAAGTCATGTCCTTTCCCTGCACATGTGCACTAGATTTCTCTTTTAAAGATACTTCTTGTAAGGGTGTGTAAAGAGTAAAGATATCCATTACAAGTCATGTCCTTTCCCTGCAGAGTACAGCTTTGTCATCTCTTGTTGATTCTGCCACAGATAACTCTGATGATGTAAGTATACTGAATAGTGGTTCAATTAGTATGCTATAATGATTATGTATTACAGGTATATGTATAGTAACACACAATATACGTAGTAGCAGAATAATTTGTAATGTCATTTCTTTCCACTGCAGAGTGCAGCTTTATCATCACATGTCGCTAATCACAACACTGATGTAAGTTGTATACCTGTTAGGAGAATATCATAGTGTGAATATTTATAAACATCACCATTGTTTACTGATAAACTCGATACTGACCACCTGTCACTGCAATCATGTGATATACATAACAAATTAATTATGAGTTATCTGCCAAACATCAACTTGATCCATCTACTGTAGATTTTCATAAGGAATGAGAAATATGTAGCGGTCTGCAATCTTTACTTATAGCACATACATCTTTATCTGTATGTACCTGTTGGTACAGTTGTCACATGCATAGTTTGTTGTTGTCACCTGCCTCCTTTTTATTGTCATAGGAAATGGTGCAGACGGTGTGTAATGGAGCAAAAAGTCGACCATTGTCTCTAAATATTGGACAGCCATTATCCAAAGTAAATCAGACTAGGTTGATGTGTACATGTGAAGCAGCTAGGGCTCACAATAGCACTATTATTGCACTATTATTGTCCGGACATATAGCTAGAATAGAAAAATTAGTTGGACAAAGGCAGAAAAATGACCAGACATGACTGGAAAATGTCCTGTTATTGTGAGCCCTATGATAGTCCATATACAAGGTGACCTTATTATACAAATGGCTGCTTTAGCATCCTGAGGCTTTTCCATTTGACTTCAGCGTACATGTAGTATGTATGAATTCTCTGCAGGAGAAAGATGTTGCTCCTCATTCCAAGCTGCAAGAGAACTTACCAGCCAGCAGAGATTCTGGATGTGTGTCTTTCTCTTTGCGGCAAAGTTTAGAGCAACCACTGGAAGCTGGGGCGCTGGGAGTTGGTACTGATTCACGCTTGGGAGTATTGTCCGAGACAGAATCATCGAGTGTCGGTGGAGCTTCAGCTCAGTTTCACATCAGTCCTTTGCTAACCCCTCAGTCTGAGACCCCTCAACTCGAGTTGCCAGCCTACACCATTGCGAGAAAGAGGGGTCTACCCTCAAGGAGAAGGACCTTTTCTACTAGTTATGCCGAGAATCAGATCCCACATCGGTCTCCAAGGAAGAGAACATTTTCCACTGGTGATATTGATCAACTGGAATCACCATACCTTGATGATGTTTCAGGTGATGCTAATCAAGAGGTCACATTTGATACCACCACTGCATCTGCTGAAGCACTGCTCTCTGATAGCAGTGAGGAAAGCGTGTTTCAGGGGGAAATTGGCAGCAAGGGAACCTCCAGAAATGACAAAAATTGATGACAAGACAGCATCAGGCAGTGGAAATGCTTTGCCATCAACTAACCAGAACACTAACAGAGATCGTGCAGCAAGTGTTAACGATACTCCTACTCCTGTGCTCCCGCCCCCATTCAATGACGAACAGCATCCCAATAGGGAGCATCTTAATGAAGTAATTCAACCAGTCACTATTTTTGATGATTTTGTATGTTCTCCAGTTCCTCAAGAAATCATATTCAGTCTTCCTGGTGACTCTGCATCTGAGACTTCGATGATACCGTCCTTCAGAAATGTGTTGATTTCACCTGGCTACATGGGTGGGGTTTTTTTTCCCCAGACCTTTGATCCTGGAGTCGTACATGTGAATGACCAGGATATGGTCCAGCCTGTGGATGCAACTGATGGTATGTTCTGTATAGTGTAGGTCAGAGAAGCAGCCCCATATAGCTTCATTTTCAGAGCATTCTCCTGAATAGGGCCTAGAAGTGGGTATGGTTGATAATTTCCTGGCTGCATGCACTGGCCCCCCATGCCCATGATACATGACCATTGTATTATTTTTTACATTGTACACTTATAGATGCAACAGCTAGAGAAATGGTGACTGGAACATAACTATTGTCATATGAAACTTATTGTACCATAGTAGTAGTATACAAGTTTGTATATCCGGATATCCATATTTTTTTACCTTTTTACATATGCGCATGAGCGAGTGACTTTGTTGTCACATGATCTTACTGCACTGGGGCGCCGGCCGGGCCGAAGAGATCGAGTAAGTGAGCTAATGCCTTGCTAGCATCGCCTACCTAACTATGAGTGGGTGGTGTGGCCTGCGGGACTAAACTGTAACTGGTACGTGGTCTCGATCTCTCAGCTGAAAGCTCTAAAGTGAATGAGGTATGATGTTTTATAGCTGAATGTCCATGGAAGCTCAAATGATGTATCAGAAGTTGTATAAGAGCTAATGCCTGTACATTGAAAATCACTCTTCTCATCCTGCATGAAAGCACTTTGAGAAGAGTTTGTTTAACAGCTGGTGATGTGTTACTATTAGCCAAATTCATAAGGGAAGGACCAGACACCCACTTTCATAATATTGGGCGTAGTACAGCTGTCACATGATACATATACATACATACATATTATGCCATTTTGTGCATCACATGATATTATGCCAGTCGTATGATATGTACATACTGTACTCGGTCTATACCACATGGAAAATCCCCCTGCACAGTTTTTAGCTTTTCACTCTCCAATGGGTACTTCCGTGTAGCAAGACTATGTACAAGCAAGGGCTTGTCGAGTGCTTGTCACTAGCTTAGACAGCATGAGGCCCATGAGGCCACAACACTAGTTTCTGATCCCCTGCTTGAGCGCTGAGTTATTATACACATGGTCATGTGGTTATTAACTGCCTGTCCTGCCTGTATGTAAATTGGTACCATTGTTGTTGTTGTTAGTAATGTAATTGGGGTGAATGAAGCGACATGAGCCAAATAGCCACACATTTCTTTTTTTAAATAGACACAGAGCAAGGCCCTAGCCCTACCTAGCATTATTTTGTAATAGTGGGCATCAATTGGGATGTGTTGGGTATCAATTGGAGAGGTGTATACATTATAATTATTATAAATTGCAGCTTCTTTTTATGACAACCTTGGACATGTGTGCTTACTCCACATTGTTATACATTTGGCTGTCTCTGCTGGGCCTTGTGGAGTCAAGCCTTTGGTGGTCATTGATACAAGTGCAGAGAGTTTATGAATGTTATACCTTGCCCAGAATGGTTATTTTTTTTGTGAGAGACCACTGGTAGTGGTTCATAGCATTGGTTTACAGTGTATGTTTTGTGTTAAAGGTGGTGGGCAAAGTCATTGCTCAAATCTTTGTGTTGTCTGTTGCTCAGTTTGATGACGTTGCTAGATGTTTGTGATAGTACGGCTCTAGCTTTAGCTGTCTATCACATTTTTACCCCCCCCCCCCCCCCCCAACAAAAAAACAAAAAAAAACACACACACACACACACACAATAACTGTCTTTTTTAGTGTGTATCAAGACTTTTAATCTTTGGGTGTTATGAAACACGCAAATGAGTTGAGTTTTTATTCCTGACTTGATATCCTAATGCTAATCTCTGCTTTGATGTATGGAACACATAAATGGTGACTTACTTGTGTGAAGGCTTGCTTTGTCACTAAGCACGAGCACTCTTTTGCTAACTTCCCAGCTTCTACGAGCGTGTGTAATGTACAAATAAAATTGTGTATTATAAACAAGTGCATATAAATATTACATAAATACATAACTGTTGCGTAAAACTTAATTGGTTCCATACCAATGTGCATACCAGTTGCAATACTTAGTACTGCACATTATAATGTGATATTTATGCTGCTGCTACTTTTGTTTTATGGTTGTGATTATAATTCCAATTTAGGTGCTGATCCCAAGGAGAATATGTTGGAAAATAGTTGGTATGTAGACTTTAATCTCATAGCGATACCATTTAGTGAGAAATTTTCGAGCCCATATTCACAAATCATCTTTTTATGTACTAAAATTGAATGGTTTCACACTGCTTGCCTCAGAATCACCTCTATTCCAAGAGGTAAATGGTTTTGTCCTGATTGTGTATAAAAATTTCATAATTATTACCAACTGACCACAATCCTGGTGTTACCTGGGATAACCCTATTATCATGGCACTTATTTTTCTTTACCCAAATTACTAGGAACATATGGCTCATTAGCCTTAGTGTCTCTTGTCCAAGTCTTTATAATTATATATATTCTCTCTCTCTCTCTCTCTCTCTCTCTCTCTCTCTCTCTCTCTCTCTCTCTCTCTCTCTCTCTCTCTCTCTCTCTCTGCAGCAGCAGCAAAAACTTTGATATTAAAAGCTTTTACATGCTAATAGCATGCCTCCATAACAACGCAGCCTCAGAGACAGAACACATAGAACATCCTCATCTCTCTGCTCCTCTTCAAAACAATTTTAGTTCGGATTGCATTAGTCATCGTGATCGTGAGAGCGATGAGAACTTAATAAACAATCTCGAAACCACTGAGACTGAGAGCGATGAGAACTTAAACAATCTCGAAACCACTGAGAAAGAAATTGTAACTCAATTTCCCAAAACGAGCTCATCATGTCAAGGTGCTAGTGTTTTGTCATACAGCCACTGTGATGACCCACCTCGTTCCTGTTCCACGTCACCCAAGGTTTTACCATCACATGAGAGAAGGAGCAGTCATGTATCCAAGTTAAGCTTGACTGATTCATCTTCTGACTCTGCCAGCGAACTACGATCACGTGACCCTTTCTCTGAAGGTAGGGGGTCGAAAAGAGTCATATCTCGAGCCTTGCATTGCAAGTTCCTGATGCCGTCAATTGTGCTGGGATTGCTTGGCCAGCTCTGCTTGGTCCCAGCTTCTGCTGCAGCACAGACCAACATCTCTTGTGGACAGTGTGTGTTCAATGTCTCCCTCGCTATCCCTTGGACTCACCCACAATACTTGTGTTCTTTGCCACATTATAGTTTGGAGAATGATACTCTGTTTGCATCCGAGCATGCATCTCTTGTTTGGTATCAATCTCAGCTCTTCTATTTCTTGTTTGGTGCTCTCTTTATCCTTCTGTATTTGAAGTGGCTTCATTTAGAATACAACGTGAAAGGAGTACCTAAAGCTGATGGTATGGTAGATGGTATAAATGTCTGTCGTGTTGAGCCAGAAGTTGAGAATCTGACTTCACCCTCATCACCTCCACAAGCTTCTGATCTCAACTATTCATTATTGGTGAAACGTCTACCAATGCCGTGTTATTGGGTGTATGAAAACTCGGAGCCTAGTACATCGGATAGTGCTGTTGAAGAGTTGTCTGTTTTCATACCTTCGTATCACCCCCTTGATCCAGAGCAAAACGGTCCAAGCAGTGTCACCTCCAAGTCTGAGATGGGTCTTTTTGTTATGAATCAAAATGTGAGGAAAGCTAAACAAGCTACAAATCCAGCTATTATGATCGTGACAGAAGGTTCAGTGGGCAAACCAGGCAGCTCTATCAATGAAGATGACAGTGATAAAGTTAATGAACCAGTGAGTGTTGCGACTGAGTTTTCCGAAGAGAGCATAGAAGATGCCAACAACAAGATTCTTCATTCGCAAGAACAGGAGTTTGTGTTTCTATTGGATCGCAATGATGTAGAGACTCAGCCAAGGAAGGTCACTTTCGATGGCAACAATTCTGGTTCAGTGTGTGTCGTGCCCAAATCTAACAGGAGACGTGATATTGAGGGGAATCCAGTCTATCTACATAACCAGCATCCTCGACCTCGTCTTGTCCCTTCCTCTGCCATTTCAAAGAGTCCCACTTCTCCAAAACCACGCCTCCCTAAAATCCCAACTGAGTCAGGTTGTGGAACAGTTTTACAAAATGGTGCAAAGACTCTGGGTTGCATGGTGGAACCGGATATTACAAAGGATGAGCTTAAACTGCTTCCCTTGTGTGAAGAAGATTCGTTATCAGACCCCGATAATCAAGAGTACCAGTACTCCTGCTACGATCTCCCACATCTTGAATTGAAACCTTTTGTGAATCAATATGGAGACATGCAATAGCTTTTTTTTCACTAGAGATGTTAGTTTTTTATTATTATACCCTTTACCTTTTTTAATGCTGATTTTCAATTTGCTCCCATTATCACGCACCCTCGAGCCGGCCACACCTCCGCCTTATTAATTTTATTAGTGCAACAGTGCTTTCAATCAAACAGACTCTAGCTCTAGTAATCGAGGTGAGATTATAAAAACTCAGTAGCTAGAGCTGGTTTAATATTCACTAAGTTATTTTTCACATTTAGAATCCATGAAGTTGCATTTAACTATCGAACCTCGCTCCGATGAGATGTCGGGGGAGAACGAACTTCTCTTCTGCATGTCGCCAGGAAAAAATAAACCCCCATCTGATATGTCATCAGGAGAGCATGCAATCTCTGATATAATGCCATCAGGGGAAAATGAACACCCTTCCTACATGGCATTAGCAAAGAATGAGTCCCTATCTGCATATGCAATGCCATCTGGAGAGAATGAGCGTTCTTCCAATATGCTATCAGGGGAAAATAAACACACTGATATGCCATCAGGAGAGAATGAACATTCCAATATACTGTCAGGGGGCCCTTTCTGCGATCCCACATCTGATATGCCATCAGGAGAGAATGAACATTCTGATATGCTGTCAGGGGGAAATAAGCACCCTTTTTACGATCCCACATCCGATATGCCATCAGGAGAGAATGAGCATTCTTCTGCTATGCCAAACAAACCCCCTTTCTACAATTCCCCTGACTTGCCATCAGGAGAGAATAAACTGCCCTTTGCTACACTGTTGATGAAGAGTGAAGTTCTATCAAGACAAAATGAACCCTTTTTTGTTGTGCTGTCAGGAGAGGATGAATTCCCCTCTGATATGCCTTCAGGAGAAAATGAACTCTCACCTTCAGGGGAGGACGAACTCCATTCTGATGTACTCGCACCCACAGAAGAGAACGAACCTTCTGACGTGCCTTTGGCAGAATCACCTTCAGGAGAAAATAGACCTCCCTTTGATGTGCCTTCAGGAGAGGATAAACCCCCCTCTGATGTGCCTTCAGGAGAAGATGAACCCCCATCCGATGTACCTTCGGGAGAGGATAAACCCCCATCCGATGTGCCTTCAGGAGAGGATAAACCCCCCTCTGATGTGCCTTCAGGAGAGGATGAACCCCCATCCAATGTGCCTTTAGGAGAGGATGAACTCCCATCTGATGTGCCTTCAGGAGAGGATGAACCCCCCTCTGATGTAGACAATGACAGGGAAAAGAATAAGAAGAATACACAAAACGGCAGACATGATGAGTGGTGGTTCGTGCACTGTATACTATCTCTGGGTCTTATCTTTTTGTGCTGGATATTTTTCGATTCTGAGAGGGGAACTGGCTTCATTTGGTGGATGGTGCTTGCTGCAACTGGTTTCATTGTCATCAGTTGGGTTTACGGCACCTTTGCGGTTTTAAGCAGTTTTATCTTCCATCAAAGCACAGAATCATCGTGGATGAGCCGTTCACTAAAGTACCATCCTTGTGTCATTGGTTTGTTGGTAATGATCCTTTTCATAAGCTTCATGTATCCCACACCAATGGCTATCTATCAAGCCCAGCCCATTCACAGCGAAATAAAGTCTATTTGCAAACTGGATGAGATACCCACTCACCAATGTTTCCAGCCTTTGGACACCAAAACAAACTTTTGTCCTGTGATGAATCTTCAGTCGACCCCAGCGATGATATTTCGTTTTGCTCAACTCCTACCAACTTTTACGGATATCATACTTCCCAGTAGGGTGTCAGCAATACACCTGCGTCCTTTCAGCAAATTGAATGCATTGGTGCCTGCAGTTAAGGTCCTTAAACCGCTGCAAATGGAACTGGTTCCTTTCATTATAAGTTCTGTGATAATGGTTTTCACGAGTCCTGTTGGTATATTTCTGTTGATCGCTTCTCTGTGGTGTCTGAAGAAACTGAAGCAGCTGCAAGAGAAAATGACAAACTCTATCTATGCATGTGTGGCTCTGATAAATGCCAATAGATTGTTTCCGAAGTTCAGATTTGGAGTAGTTGACATGGTACGTAAGTCTCTGTATAATATGTAGTCAGTGACAATTGATAAAGAAGCTACTGCTATACAATAATTACTGTTTCAAGCAGCTGGTGCCAGATTTAGAGGAGAAACCCATAGGAAATTTAGTGGTTAATGTTATGCTTGTAAACTAAGACCAAGTGTTATCTGATACCAAACCACACACCCAAGAAATGTTGTTGTTTTCATTATGATCACTGTATACAGGCCAATTTGGAGTTGGATAATCATCCACCACCTAATAGTAGCCTTGTACCCAGGCCCATTGACAACAAGCAGGGTCCAGATGATCATGAACCTGTCAGCAGAAAGCAAAAAGCTGCTCACTCTTCTGAAGCTATCAGCAGAAAGCAAAAAGCTGCTCACTCTTCTGAAGCTATCAGCAGAAAGCAAAAAGCTGCTCACTCTTCTGAAGCTATCAGCAGAAAGCAAAAAGCTGCTCACTCTTCTAAAGCTATCAGCAGAAAGCAAAAAGCTGCTCACTCCTCTCCTGATGTAAGTATAAGGAATAGATTACAAGTGATCTTTTCAATTCTGCAATTGCTGACAAGCAGGGAGAGACACTGGTACACTGTAACCCGGACTATGGTGTTAGAGACAAGGGAGAAACTGTTTCCAATGTGAGTATGGATAAGGGTGCTTCATAGTGACAAACAACTCTACCATTCATGCTGGCAGGGTGAGAGACTGGTAGATTCTAGCCTGGACAATGATTGTGATGTTGAAGACAAGGAAGAAACTTTTACATCATCATCGAATGTGAGTTTAAGGAAAGGTTTGTTACGATAATCAACTCCACCATCCACACCAGCAGGGAGACACACTGGTAGGTTCTAACCCAGACAATGATCATGAAGAAAATGAAGTCAAGGAAGAAACTGTTACATCATTACCTGATGTGAGTTTTAGGAGGGGTTCATTATTATAATCGACTCCACCATTCATGCTGACAGGGAGAGACACTGGTAGATTCTAGCCAAGACAACAATCGTGAAGATATTGAAAAAGCAGTTACATCATCACCTGATGTGAGTTTTAGGAGAGGTTCGTTATTATAATCAACTTTACCATTCATGCTGGCAGGGAGAGACACTGGTAGATCCTAGCCAAGACAACAATCGTGAAGATATTGAAGAAACTGTTACGTCATCACCTGATGTGAGTTTTAGGAGAGGTTCGTTATTATAATCAACTCTACCATTCATGCTGGCAGGGAAAGACACTGGTAGATTCTAGCCAAGACAACAATCGTGAAGATATTGAAGAAACTGTTACGTCATCACCTGATGTGAGTTCAGGGAGAGATTCATTATGATCATGGAATAACCATTCATGCTGGCAGGGAAAAACACTGGTGGATTCTAGCTCGGACAATGATAGTAAAGATGATGAAGTTCAGATCAGATCATCACCTGATGTGAGTTTTAGGAGAGGTTCGTAATATGGAATAATCAACTCCACCATTCGTGCTGACAGGGAGAGACACTGGTGGATTCTAGCCAAGACGATGATTGTAAAGATGTTAAAGACAAGGAAGAAACTGCACCTGATGTGAGTACATGGAAAGGTTATAGATAGGATAATCAACTCCATCGCTCGTGCTGGCAGGGAGGGACACTGGTAGACTCTAACCCAGGCAATAATCAAAAAGAAGTAGATGGCAAGGAAGAAGGAGCTACTTCCTTATCACCTGATGTAAGTATGAAGGCATTAGGTGTTTTCTGTATATTCACTCTTATGATTGTCTCAGGATGAGATAAAAATGGTAAATAATCAGAAATTTTCTAGAGCTGATGATAGCAAGCCTCATGAGCAAGAAGGACATGTAGGCTGGTTATACATTCATTTTGTATGCTTGGTTTACTAAAATGTGCTACATTTCTGCAGGACAAAGTATCATCAGCGAACCAAATTCCCCAGAATTGTGCAAAACGTTCTGACGTATGTGATTCAAAATCCCTGTCACCTGTAAGTTCTCCCTGTGTGCTGATTATACTAACGGCAACTATGATTTCTTCATGGTATAACAGGGAGAAACACCATCACGGGTTGGAATCACTCGTCCATCGACTTTAAACTGGAAAAGAGATCTTGGACCACTATCTAACGTACGTACGCATGTACAGTTTTTAGCAGGCCTTGGGTATGAGGCTAGTGAACTGCACACAAATCCATGACTTCTAGAATTGCAGAACACCACACACAATGTATGTACTGATTTATTCGTACTTGTTCCATGTACTACTCTGTATGTTTTTGTTGTTGTTGTTGTTGTTTTTTTGACTATTATAGGACGATAAGACTGACAATGTTAGGTCTCGAATAGAGAACACATCCATACACGGCTGCCAAAGAGAATCGATTGGCTCCATCAATGACTCTGGTTTCCATTCTCGGAAATCAGATGAAGCACAAGAACGAGATGAAACAGTAACACTAATTGGAAGTGATTCCACTGACTCACAGCAGTTGGAGATAGTACTGACACCTCAGCCTGAATCGTATGAGCATGAAGATAAAACACTTGAAGCCATTATGTTCAATAGAGGTGGTGGGTCTGCTGAAAGTATGACCAATGAAGAAATGGTTAGTGGAGCCGGGGAACAGTTTCCACCTGATGACGCAAACCCACCAGCAATTGTCCATCTCCCTGATGCTGATGATGAACACGATGAAACACCATTCATTAATGCCAATCCTGTGACAGATTTCAAGTGCACCATCTATTCTCAGTATTCACGTGATGTTGTGATCAGTCACCAGACATCTGTGCCTCCTCTTTCCAGTCTGAATGCATCAATCACGTTAGAGTGTGAAGGTGTGGTGAGAGAGAAGGAGGAGCGTGACTTCACGTTCTACTCTTTGGACATTGATCGTGACGTGATTGTTCCTGTGGAAGCAGGTGATGGTATTATAAAGCACTAAAATAGACCTCATACAGATTAATTTGAGCTGAAAAAATGCACTCACCAATCAACCACTGCATTCATTGAGTTTCATCGAGTACTCCCTGAGATACTGCCAGAAATCTAAGAGTAGTAAAACAGAGAATTACATTAAAAAGCTGAACCACAAAAGGGGTCAAAATTTGAATCTCTGGTCCATTATCATGTGTAGTGTTCTGATCTTTCTACTGTACTGGGCTATTATGGTTTTACTATAGCCCCGTTTACAGGGGGGTTCTAACCCAGATTCGCCATGTGTGAACGGTACCAACCCCTCCGGATTCCAGGTAGCCCAACCCATATCAATTAGGTGGATTGGAATCTTGATTGAATCTCAACCCAGGTTGGGTGCGCATGTAAACACGGCTTAAATTCATGTTGCTAACTAACTATGAATGTGTACTTTTTTTTTATAGGCTAATTCGATCGGAGCTGGAAAGTTTGACAGTTTAAGTTTCTATAAAGATTGTTTTGTGTGTTGATGTGTAGCTATATTTTCATAGGTGTACTTGTATTGTAGCATAATATTTATACCCAGAAGCTAGTATTATTGTTTTATTTTTAAACAATTTTTTTTTTTTCCTGAGTTGTTCTAATTGTGTGAATATAACCACACCCCCTGCCGGGCCTTGGTAATTTTTAAAGAAGCAGCTCACGTAACGTGTGAAGCCTCCTATGCCTATGGTCTGAGAAGTCTGCGAGGACTTTAACTGCCATAACTTTCATCAGTAAGTATGATAGGCTAGCCAAAGAGTTCTTTAGCTTAGCTAGTACCATTCTAACTTGGCTACCTGATGTAAAAGTCCAGACTAGAAACCTACTGAAAATGTTTAAGATGTCAACTTTTGGGAATTTAAACTTTGAGTGGCCCAAACTTATCAGCTGTACAATTATCACCTAGCTATACTGATGCATGCTCAAAATTGTGGCCCTCATTTACAATGTTGCCCTGCTATAGCACTAAAAGGTTCCTGGGTTTCTGAAGCTTTACACTTGAGGTGTAAGTCTTCAGGCCTATTATAATGCATAGAGATAGTACACATTAAGCTAGATACAACCGACTTGTACCATGGCTGTATATAAAAGTACATGATAGGCATACTGTAGGCATACTAAACTGTTGTACCATACTAAAACTGTTTGGATCCTATTGGTCCAACACTGGAAATCTAGATATCCTGTGATATTATCAACCCAATCCTATACTATAGGTCCAATTTTCTAACCATGCCACGGATAATAATGACCTCACCTTAAAGCGGCATCCAAGAATGGATACATAATTTAGCTGCATAGCTAGCTGCTTCAAAAACATGCTCTAACACTCCTTCAAGCTGATCGAATGTATAGCTTCTAAGCTATGGCTAGTACAAGATAGATTTCATTTATGAATGCTACTAAAGTAGCTTGAATTATTGATAGCCATTTACTTCAAAACAAAGTTGTTTACTTAACTTATAAGGAAATGCCTATTATTGTGGTATTCTTTGGGAGACCGGAATGTGACCGGGACCAAGAATTGGAATGAGATTTCGTGTTACATATAGATATTATGTGTCCTTAATGGGCTTAGATGATTACAATTGATAACAAGCATGAATAATTGCCTGCACTGTTTATATAGGAACACAAGAGCATTGAAACCTTGCAAGATGTTGGAGGACGCAAGGTAGTAATGTGCATTGAATTTTACTCTTAATCAAGGCATGGTGTCTGGGGTTATTTATAGCCTATAAGACATAAGCTCACTCACTAGTTTGGGTGTCCCCTTAATTTGGGTCCCAAAAATAGGTAAAGGGTTTCTCATTCTAGGGTCTAATTAGATTTGGCTATTATATATAAAGCACTATATATACTTACTGTTATAAAGGAGTGTGATGCTAACACATACACATACACACAGGGAGAGAGAGCCATACAAATAAGATCAGGAATTCAGGGGAAGGGGAGAAGAGACTTTTAAGGGATTAGCTGTATAAAAGTTAAATTCATAATAATAATAATAATAAGGAATGACATAATCAGTTTTTAAAGGAGGGCTAGGGAGGTTCATGCACTCTTGCCTTGAGCTGTGACTTTGATTTTATTTCTCTGCAGTAAAAATGTGAAGAGCTATGAGCTGAAGTTGAGCAATCTCATTTCTCTTGAACAGTGCAGCCTCCAGAACAATGAGTCTCCTTCAGGAAAAGTTGACTCTGGGGAACATTCAGAACTTTCTTCTCCACAAAATAGTGCTTCTAGTTTGGAATGCATTGGTTACAATGAGCAACATGAAAACTTACAGAACAACGTAGAAAATGCTGAGACCAAAAATGAAGAAATTGGAGAAGAGATCGAATTTAGTCGAGTTGTGAGTGATGCATCGCACATTCCTAAACTGTCCCCTTTGTTTGAAGCCAGAGCAACGATTGGTTTGTTATTCCACAATGGAGAGAATAAGCATTATCCTCTACCATCTGACTTGCCAGTAATCGAATTGCCTGATCCTCTCTCCAGAGGTAGAGGATCGAAAATTGTTATCTCTCAAGTCTTGCATCATAAGTTTATGATATCAGCCATTATGCTGCTCGGCCTCTGTTCCTTACTCCCAGCTTCTGTAGCAGCACAGACCAACATCTCTTGTGGACAGTATGCGTTCAATGTCTCCCTCGCTATCCCTTGGACTCACCCACAATGCTTCTGCTCTTTGCCACTTCAAGAAGACGGTTTGGAAAATGATACTCGATACGTATTTGAACAAACATCTCTTATTTGGTATCAATCTCAGTTATTCTACTTCTTATTTGGTGCATTCTTCATCCTTTTGTATTTGAAATGGCTTCGTTTAGAGGAAAGAGTACTTGTAAATGGTATGGAGTTTGAAGTTGATGGTATGGAACCTGAAATTGAGCCAGGAGTCAATAATGCGATTTCTCCCTCTGAAGCTACTTCACCTCCACAAGATTCAGATCTCAACTATCTGATGTTGATGAGGCATATACCACTGTTCTGTTGTTGGGCGTATGAAGCTTCCAAGACTAGTACATCAGATAGTGATGGGGCCATTGTCGCTGAAGAGTCATCTATTTTCTCGTCTTCGTATCACCCCCCTGAACCAGAACAAAATGGTCCAAACAGTGTCTCTGAGACGGGTCTTTTTGTTATGAATCAAAACGTGAGGAAAGCCAGGCAAGCAACAAATCCTGCTGTTATGATTGTAACAGAAAGTTTGGTGGGCAAACCAGGCGGCTCTGTCGATAGAGACTACACCGAAAAAATAGACGATCCAATAACCATTGCAACTGAAGAGAGTGTAGAAGATGCGAATAACAAGAATCTTCATTCTCAGGAACAAGAGTTTGTGTTTGCAGAGATTCGGCCAAGGATGGTCACTTTCGATGGCAACAATTCCAATTCAGTGTTGGTTATGCATAAATCTCATGTGAAATGTACTGGGGGGAATAGGGTCTATTTGCACAAACAATACCCTCGTCTCGTTCCTCCGCCATACCCACACCATCTTATCCCTTCCTCTTCTCCCCCCTCCCCCAAACCATATCTTTTTCCTAAAGTTGCTACTCAGTCTGGGTGTGGGACAGTTTTACAGAATGGTACAAAGACGTATGGGTGCATGGTGGAACTGGATGTTGGACCTGATGACAAAATCGAGTTGCTTCCACTGCATAGTGAACAGTCAGTGTCTGACTGTGTCGAGTTTTCGTACTCTTATTATGATATCTCACATCTAAGAGTTAAGCCTTTTCAGAATAATTATGGAGATGATTGAAAGTAGTTTTTTTGTTTTTTTGTCATTGCTGTTGTTTTTCAATAATGTGCATATAGAATCATGACGTAATCACGTATAGCGAAAAATTTTCGGGGGTGGAAAAAAATACACGAGAATAAGGGAATTTTCACATCAATATTAGCAAGACAACCACGAAAAATTTGCGCTATACAGTATGACGTAATAGTAAAATCCTAATTATAGCTAGCAAGCTAGCCAAGATCAGAAGATACATCTTGCAAGATCCCAGTAGTACGGCTTGATTTCACATTTGTGAGTCACTCTGGGTATATACATATTGTTTTATGCTCACTATGCTAGCCAGTGCATGTTAGTTAGGATTAGTTTGCTAAGCAAGCAAGGTGTAAAATGGTGTAACACATGCAGTTGCATAATGTCCACTCTCCCCCTCCCCTATAACCATGTACACTGTAGCATAGTAGCTAACAACCATGTATATAGCATAATCCCTACCATAGAAACCTCTCTCTCTCTCTCTCTCTCTCTCTCTCTCTCTCTCTCTCTCTCTCTCTCTCTCTCTCTCTCTCTCCCTCTCTCTCTCCAGTGCATCAGTTTGTTGAGAGTACTAGTCATGGATAATGATAGTAAGTGAACGCTGATACCTGGTAGTCTGGCTACGCCAGACTAGATACCTGGTAGAGTATAATTATTGACATAGTGCCTCATATAAAATTCTGCAGATGAAGAACTGAATAACTTGTCCAATGTGACTGACCAAAGTGATTTTAGTGATGATGAGGATGGGCTTTCTCCATCTGAGACTAATCCGTCCATAGTTAACCAGCTTTATTCTTGTAATGGCTCATTCATTAACTTGAGTATGGGCAAGAATATCGTGGACTTTATGAAATCTTCAAAAGTGATTGTCAAGGAACTACCACTTAAAATCTTAGATTTTTCTGATGAGTATGAAGATGACGACCATCACGAGGTATAACTATGCCATGATCATGTGATTGAGCTCTTAAGCTTTTAAACTTAAAAAAGCTTGTAGAGCTGACACTATCAGCATACACTATATGTACTGACATTCCCCAGGTTCATTAAGTAATTTAACAGTGCTTACTGACAGTAAGTATGCATATGGCCATGGTACAACTCAGTTATCAATCAACTTTGGTGTATCTATATTCACACTGAAGGCCTTGGGCCTGAGGCTGTATAAAGATATAGCATTATAGAGACCTATGTACACCCTTCTATCATAGTGCCTAGCTAGAACAACATTTACAACTATGGTTTTATTTATCATGCAGTATTCAGAAGTTGTTCCTGTCACTGAAGAAGCATTTGATCCAATTAAGAGTTATAATGTATCATCTAGACCCGAGAAAGGTGTTTCTCTGTCGGTGACAACTGTCAGTGCTAGCCAACCCAGTTCGAAAGAAGTAATGTACACCCGAAAAGAAGAATCCAGTGTCGTGAAATGCCATCAGCAGGATAGATCAGAAGTTTCCAATGTAGCAATGTTGACTCGCCGTGGTCATTTTGCGATAAAAAATGATGCTGCTGTGCTCCTGCCTTTCCCAGGAGACCATCACTCTCCCAATCGTCTTGACCAATTGATTGGATTGAACGTTACAGGGGATTACTATAACTTTAATTCTCTAACAGAGAAGAAAACAGCTATTTGCTCTTTTGAAGTTGAGTCAAGTTGTGATGATGATCAATATGCACCTTGTGTAACTAGCACTCCTCCATTGCAACCTTTTTTACAAACAGCACCAGCTAATGTTAACTAACCCTTATTGTTATACTATCTACACACAGCTTTAGTTATATCTATAGCTAATAGTTAATAATGATAATCATACCTTGTTTTACTTTACCTTGTTTTACTTTATGATGTGGATCTGATAGCTGTATGCGTATGCAAGTGATCACTTAATCTAGCTAACTTCTTTATGTACAGGCTATGATCTTTTGATGTTTTTGTGCAAGATGACACAGGAAAAGCTTGGCCAAATGTTTTCGTAACAACATAGATACAGCATATCGTATCCATGATGAGTCATGGTGCTGATATGATGTCAGCATATAATATTGCATCATGATGCGAAACCAAGTCTACTGCACCTTGCATAACTAGAACTCAACCTTTTTTGCAAATAGCACCTGCTAATACCATTTATTTTACCTGTGTAACTATCTACAGCTTTAACGTACATACCTGTCTGAGGAGTAAGTTCTGAATGAATACTTCAACAATACTGTAGCTAGCTATGCTCTTGTATTAAAAGTAATTAGCTAGCTAGCGCTATTTTTATATCCTCCATGGTGTGACCATATGTCGCACCATTCTTAATCCATCTATGGTCCATTGAGGTACACATGAACAGGTGCATTGATTGCCGGCATGCCAAGGCAGGCTATAAAGACGCGCGAGGGTCTGTGGGCGTAGCCGGAAGCATGTGACAGCTGATCTATGCTGATATATGATCCACATGTGACCGTGGGTATGAGCCCTCTGGCCTTGTATGGCCATTCACGGATCCCTGCCCCCTAAGTAAGCGGTTGGACCTTCATGATGAAGAACCAAGCTGCAGGAGCAAGGTACAACAGTACTGTAGTAGTACAATTAAAAAATCTGTGCAGTTACCTTAGCTAGGTGTTCTAAATAGAAAATAGACTTTATACACCCGATCACACTACTATCTATTAGCCTCGTACCCAAGTTTGATCATTCATTTAGTATCAATAATTAAACAATGGTTGATGATGATGATGACCTACTTTTTGATCACATGACTGTATACTTTGTATAAATGCATGATGTGAGCATACAATACACATATGCCATTCACTACATTATGATCTTGGGGATGGAAAAGGCCAAATTAGTCCTTGAAAAATTCAGTAATTGATCATGGTGTCTTTATTGTAGGATCAAAACGTATGAAAAATCCACTGACTTTAATAAACCAGATGGATTCCTCGATAAGTTGTTCAGATGGACTAACCAGATATCTACAGCTGTGAAGGTATGCTTTGACAGTAGTGAGAACCAGATCCAAGTAGGTTATAGATCAGCCTCATACCCAGGCCTAATTTAGGTGCGAGGCTAGTTATTGATATCCTGAGGTATTAAGAAAATCAGTAGCATTATGTCATTATCACTTCTTGACTGGGTATGATATCCAATTGAAGAGCATCAGATAAAAACATGCCCTAATATCCTAATCTCGAAGCTGTTAATTGACCACATAGAAGCAGACAAGTGGCAGGAAAATGTCCTAAGGGTATATTGTCAAGTTGTTATTTATTATTAATAGAATGTGTACAACATGGTGGCTCCATCATTTGCTCCTCTTACATCTGTGAACGAAGAGTGTACTACCAACAAGACAACCGCCAGCCCTCCTATGAAGTCACAACGAAAGCCAAAAGCAAAGAAGCCAAAGTCATCATCATCGAGATTTTCATTGAAAATGAGCCGCCTATGCCGTTTTCTCATGTTCGTACCACCATCCTTCCCCTGTATCAATAGCCTTCCAACAATTCAGGGGATCCAGAATACTCATATATCAAAGGGCCGAGGTGCCAAGCTTTCCACAATTCAGCTGCTACTGGTCGCCTCGACTATGGGAATGCTTCCAGAAACCTGTCAAGCAGCAGGAGATAGGATACCGCCGCTGCAACCAAATCTGAATCAGTTTGTGATGGTACTCTTGGTTGCGTTCATCCTAGCTCTGTATCGGCATACGATCTCCCTGTGTTTTACTATCATACTACAATCGGTGAGATCATGTACCTACCAGCCGCAGGATGAGGAAGAAGTACTTGAACGAGAATATGCAGGAGCCAACAACCCTCTCAACTCTCTTCCGTTACGACTTCGAGCAAATGCTGTGTACGTGACTCACTCTGGTCTTCATAAGGAGTCGTTACACCATCCCGTGGAGTCATCGTCGTACCAAGCTGACCCCCAATTTGATCCACCTGAGAGCGTCTTTGATGGTGAGAAGACTGAAATGCCAACAGTTGATCCAGCTCATCCAATGGAAGTAAGAGAAGCTAGGAGGGTGGAACCTAGCATTGAAGGTGGTATTCCTCGCCCGTCTAAAGAGACTGGAAGTTGCGGGAAACAAGATTTGGTCATAGCAGGCAACCGTGCTTACAAATTACGCCGGCATGATTTGGGGGTTGACATGCCCTGTGGAGCCGAAGGTGTACAAGATGGGAATATGAATGCCGTTGCACCACCAGATGGAGCTGATGTGCTTGGAGGGGCTAATTCTGCACCAGATCCAGAAGTTGTTGATGTCCCTCTAGTTGCACATCCTGAGTCAGAAGAAAGCGAAGTGTCCGATAATGAGCAAGATGAAGAATTTGAGAATCAAGATGTAATGATTTTCTTTTCAATGCGGGAATATGAAGATGAAGATGACATTGAAATGGAGGATTGACATTTCATAATCATGTGTGTAGTGTGTACTTGTGATCTTATGCTATGTATGTAATAGAATTATGGTCTGCCACGCCCAGAAAATTTTGCGTGAATGAAGACGGAGTGACTGAGAAATTACAGTTTGACACTTCACGGTGATAAAGAGAGGTAATAAGCCTGCAACCAGGCCGGATGAAAGCTAGCTTTGTTGTGTAAACTGATTGCATGCGTTTATAAGCTTGTAACTTGGCAGCTCAGATGCAGTTGCATGACGGTTGCTGGCAAAGCCCTATTAAACAAGCTTAAGCAACAATCCTTGACTGATCATAGGTCAACACTTAGCCATATAACTGATATCAGGTGTGAGCTGAGTTGAATCTTATTTTTTTGCATACTTCAGATCTAAAGCTTTCATTGCATAGTCATTTTTGTTCAGTTTTAGCTAGTACTTTTTGCTATGATCAGAAGCCTACACATGTACAGTTGATGGTATTCAGTGTTAAAGGAGGTACATATTCATAAGCTTGTGCATGCATGGACTTGAGTTGTGATTTTACTGCTAAAGAAGTAACTACCATTTTTATACTATCATGTCTCTTTGTAAAAAGGAGGTAGTATCCATAGTGATCTTATAGCCATTCCCTGGCAAGGTTAGGTGGCTAAAATATATATATCTGGGGTGTTATGGCTCGAGTATGCTATGCTAACTGACTTTATGCTAGACCAATACGGTGATCCCCTACCACTCTTGACCAGTGTTAAGCTTATTATCTCATCACTGGAAGAGGCATTGTCTCAAGCACATGAATGACTGTTTGTAAAAGGGAGCAAGCAATTACAACAACTTGAACTGTCTCTGCTTGTTTGCTGTGGAATGGGATAGTGGGATGGAAAACTGGAATGGGATATTGAGAATGAGGCTGGTGATACTTTAAAATTAATTCCTGAAAACCACATTTTTTGTGTCGCAGGCCATAAAAGCAGACCAATGATGAATTCCAATTCTTGAAAGAAGCTGACGATGACTTTGTTATTATAAGAGGAGATATGACATAAGCTGATTACAGATTCTCATGACCACCCCTTAGCACACCCGTTGACACAATGCCCTAGAGATCATTCTTATTGCTTATTTCTGTTCATTATCTAGAGAGGTTGAATTTATGTCAAGATCATGAAGCCGCCTCATACAGAACTACTTGAGTGAGTTAGCTAATTGGAACTATGTGGCAGCTATGATTAATTTCACTATTTTTAGTTGAATTGGAACTTACCCCTAAACTTTTTTATGTTCCAATTAACCCCCTGAAATAATGTGGACTCTAGCTAGTTTCCATGGTAATACCATACAATTTTTCATGTGGCATTAAATGTTTTATGGCTTTGAAGTAGGCCTGAGGCTGTAAACCAAGAGGTTCCTACTCTAAACTACTCAACCTCTTAGCAAGTGTAGTATCAACCTCAAAATCAATTTCTAGATGACCAAATCTCACTCCATAATCATGCTATGGCCATTTTGAGTCATGTGATCCTCTGTTTTGAGTCATGTGATCCTGTTTTACTTCATTGCAGTATCCTAGGGGACCGTAGCCAACAGATAGCAGTTGCACAGCTATACTTCTCCCAATCAAAGGATCGCTATGAAAAGACTGGCCAAGAAGAGGAAGCACTCCAAGAAAATGAAGAGTTTGGTCCAGTTTCATTCGTGAAGAGTACAACCAATGAGAAAGTCATGGATTTGACAGTACCAAAACCCGAAGAAACAATGCCTCATCAATTTGGTGGCGTATTATTTGTAGTGAAAGGAGGAAATGATATTGAGCCACTTAAACCAGTGGGGGGAGTTAAACCTTGTTTCGAAGAAGGCACAGCATCACTTTGTTGTGTGACTGAAGAATGTCAGGATGAAGTTGTCGCTGCTGTGATGAAAGATGAAGTTGTCACTGCTGTGATGAAAGATGAAGTTGTCACTGCTGTGATGAAAGATGAAGTTGTCACTGCTGTGATGAAAGATGAAGTTGTCACTGCTGTGACGAAAGATGAAGTTGTCACTGCTGTGACGAAAGATGAAGTTGTCACTGCTGTGATGAAAATTGAGGCTGCTTCTTCCTCCATGAGCCACAAAATTAATCAATGTCAAGGCTTTACCTATGATGGAGGATTTGGACACCTTCCTCGAAGGCCATCGTGCCAAACTACCACTCTATTCTGCCATGGCCTTGTGATAGAAAATGACATGAAATTTGCTCTTCTCGTCATGGAGCAATGTATCTCCTTGAGATGTGAAGATTTCTTCTTGTCTGCAAGCTTCTCGTCTATTCAAGTTGTCGCCATCGATCGACCTTTGAGTCCCATGGATACCAAGGCACTTCCAGTTCAGGAGCACGAAAGGAATTCATCAGAGTTAGGCTCTCAATCTGTAGCAGGTCAGTTCATTGCTATTCCTCCCAGTATATGTAACGAAGTGGCTGTTATACAGAGTAGGGTTTCATACAGCAGAGGGGAAAGGGGGGAGATCCCCATCTGATTGAAATTCCTCCCCCCCCCCCCTTGACCAATTACTGAATGTGTCTTAAAATCTCTATATAGCACATTTTTCCTCATACAAGCACACCCACATGCATAGTCCCCCCTCTATCCAAAGTTCCCCTGTAGAGGAATATTCTACCAGTCAAGATCAAAAATCTCCAAAGAATCTGAACTTTATACACTATAAAAGGGCCACCCCCTCTGTGTTGAGTCCCAAGGGAAGAGGTAGAAATAACTGCTGCCAACCATTTCTTCCAGTCCCAAGGGAAGAGGTAGAAATAACTGCTGCCCAACTGGTCATTTTCCAACGATCAAATTTCTAACCGACCAAATCTTTTAAAACTACCAATCAAATTGAGTCAGATACCCATAATCCATTTCATCATTGACCACATCAGCACCATGAATGATGCTATCATCATGGATATGATATACGTACTGTTATAACAGTATTGAAAACATTTGGCTTAGCTTTTCCTGTGTCATCTTGCACAAAAACACCAAAAAGATCATAGCCTGTACATTAAAGAAGTTAGATTAAGTGATAGCTACTCAGATCCACATCATAAAGTATAATAAAGGATTTCATGACTTCAGGTTATCTTGCTGTAACATCTTCTACTTTCTTGCTGAATGATGTTGATTGCCAAGGAGGGACTACCATGTCACTCTGTGAAGGTCGTGTGGAGATGTGTTACAGTGGAGCCTTGGGAACTCTTACATCCGATTCAGTATGTTAAATGCCATAGAGCAGGAAATTTTTGTGGGGTAAAATTTTTCGTGGATTTCTATTATGTTGTAAAACCATGAAAGTTATACCCCTTATGCATTGTAATCGTGAGCAAAGCGAGCCACTAGGGGATCAAATGAGAGGGCATTATATCTCGCTGGCTCCATCCTTTGTGATAAGGTGACGTCATTGGCTAAAGCTTTACTTGCCACAATGCTTTGCATTTCCCTAGTACATCAGTGATGATTAAAAGGAGGACTCTGGACCATCTTTGGGCAGGGTCACTCTTCATACTTTGAGGGCTCCTGTTATCTGAGGGCTCACTCTTACATGAGGGCTCACTCTTTGTTTACTTGAGGGCTCACTCTCTATTATCTGAGGGCCCACTCTTCGTTACATACGTGAGGGCTCACTGTCACTGTTTATTACCTGAGGGCTCACTCTGCCCAAAGGTTAAGTTGGTTATCATGCTTGATGTAGCCACCGCTATAGAGGCTTAAAAGAGTTGCCCTCAAGTATTTACAAGGCACTATTCTACATTGAACTTTGGACAACTAACTTGAAAATTGAAAATAGTCTGTTATGGGTTGTGAACCTTATGGCTTGTTTGTTTACACATAGGTTGAAGAGGTCCGGTATACAACAGGAAACCATGAAAAGGACATAAAGGTATCAGATATCCATAGTGGTTAGGAGAGTGTCCAGTAGTGCAAGGAGTAGTAGGTCTGTTATTTCTCTTTTTGTAATCTCGCTTTTCTTTCCTGCATTCTAAAAATATACAGAGTACAGATGAGCAAGATCTGCTCTGTGATAACAAACATACTGTCAAGATAAAGAGAACTTTTGAGTCATTCAGTACAGATGAACAAGATGTGCTCTGTGATATCAAGGTAAAGATGATAAGATATATCACTGCTGTAGTTGGCTATAATCATACCACCATGTTTATATTATCACAGACCAAAAATCTGCCGAGTGAATCGCTGCAAGGTTATACAGAATCAAATGTATCACCACGGAAGATTTCGAGTGTCAAGGTGAGCAGTACAGAGCCATAACAATTTTTAAAGCTATCGACTGTTATGTCATGATTATTTTAATATTAGGAAGTGCCACTCCCTATTCTTGTTCTACTTTCAGCGTTTGTTGGATTGATGCTGCCAGATTATTGCCAAGCAAGTCCTCACTCGAACCCACTGCCCGGTCAAGCCAACAGTAATGCTATCATAGCTGCCAGTTTTATCTTCTTGGTGATTTTGATTTGCATTGGATTTTTGGTCTTCAAGATGACACGTAACGGAATGCGTTTCTTCGAACGTCTCAATGAAATACCTCCTCATCCCAACCAAAGACCTAACGAAATAGCGCTTCATCCCAACCAAAGACCCAACGAAGTACCGCTTCATGGGCCCAATGAAAGACCCGATAGATTATCACCTCATCCCAATAAAGGGCCTCTTGGTCCCAATGAAATACCTGCCGAGGATGGAGGTCAAGCTAATGATGGCATACCAATGATACGTAGAAATCAGACTCAAACATCTACAGGAGTCCGAAAGAGAAACCATTGGGATGGTGGAAGCCAGCAAGTATCCGAAGACACCCACAGAAGCCATTTCCCTGAGTCATCTGAGTTTGTAGTCCATCACAGTCGCCTGCCGAGTAAAGAGCACTATACTGGGACATTAGGCCAGAGTGACTGTCACCCATTTCTTGCAAATGCTGTTTGGGATCTGCAATTGCTCGACTTTGAAAAGTCTTACGAGACATCTTCAAGTTCTCCGCCTGACCAATCTTCCAAAAAGCAATCAATGAGAGACCAGCTTCAGTTGTTCAGTTGTGAATATGAAGATGAGTGGATTACTGGAAGTCCCATCTGTGCCAAACAATGCAATCCACCTACTTCCTGCTACAACCGAAGTAAGTGATTTTTTAGCTTGGCTTAGAACACAGCTCTGTGCATTCACAATACAAATCAGATCTTCTAAACCTCATAATGCATCACAAGGATACTAAGTGCCTAACAGTAGGTTTACTAAGTGCCCAGGCACTTAGTAAACCTACTGTTAGGCACTTAGTACCCTGTGGTGGGCAGCAATTAGAAATATTGTTATGAATCCATAGTAACCAACCAACCCCACCTGGTGGGCATGTGTTAGAAGACTTGTCTGCAAAAAAATGGTGAAAGCTAGTTTCTCGCCTCCTGACGCTAGTGAGTACCAACTAAAGCCTAGAAAAGAGTAACAAGGTATCGAAGGTAGTGTAGAAAGCTTAGTTCATATTTTCAAGCGTATAAGCTAGAAAGCCTACCTTAGTTCTGGTGATTTTCAGCTGCTGGATTTTCCATGCATGAAGCTTTCATGACTGACTTAGCTAACTTTAGCGATTCATTTGAAGCCTTTATTTTAGTCTAAGTTCCAAAACTATGTTGCTATGTTCTAAATAAGTTAGGCAACTTGACCAACAGGATCTAAGTTATTTAGAGACCCCCGGGCCCTAGTAGCACCCTCGCTGCACTTGGGTCGCTACAGCCCAGGGCCCTCGGGTCTCTAAATAACTTAGATCCCTAGGTCTCGTTGTCTAACTATTATATATCCAGATTGCAATTTAGCATGTGTGATGTACCGGTAAGTTAATATTCTGTCCAACTGCTTTTCTGCATTCTTCTGTAAGGTTTTAATTCCAAGTACTGAATGATGGCGAAAATAATAGGGCTATAGGACTAGGGCTAGGGTAGCCTCGTCCCCAGGCCTTATTAAAATAAGGGCCTGGTATCCACTGTTTGCACATGTGCTGGTTTTTCACGCTTTTCCGTGAATTTGTGCACTTTCGGAAATTTTAGGATACGTAAACGTCACAATAATTGGGCGGGGCCTTGTTTCTATGACGGCTGATAGTAGTTAGAACAATGGAAGGTGCTTCTCCAGCTTCAGCTACCGATAAGGTCAGCTACAAACGATAGTTACTTGTTTTTCTGACGCCGTCGCTTTCCCTTGGAGACGTCGGGCTTGCCTTATGTAGAACATAGTGTAGAGGAACAGAGCCTGGCCCATCAGGTCTGTTTAAAAAACGAAGTATTTGTACGTCTGACTGCCGACTGGAAAGAAGTAGTAGCTAGCTGGGAAGAGAAGCACAGTTCTTGGTCCGGATGGAGGATCAGGTCAGAGGACTGAGAAAGAAGTGTGTGAACCCTCCATAATCATCTCTTTAAAGTCTGCTTCCAAGGAGAACTTTGCTACAGAGTCTTGTTCCTGCGGCAAAGATCGAGTCATCTAATTAGTACCGCCCACTCTACATCGTCACCGGCACATTATAATGATATTCATAGATGCTGGGGTCGCGCACGTGCAAACAGTGGGTACCAGGCCCTTATTTCAATAATAAGGCCTGGGTACGAGGCTAAGGGCTAGGGCTACACATACATAAAATTGGTATTTAAGCCCCTCATATTTGTGATCCAAATCAGTGACATAAGAATCCAACTGAGTGAGACCCTGTTAATTAATTATACACACATTCTTTTAATGACACACAGACAACCATCCTAACCATCATGAACGGTTCTCTATGGATCAAGAACCGGTACCTGAAACAGGGTGAACTGTGAACTATTGTGTGTGGATTGTTATTTGTTTTTTTGTTTTTGTTTTTTTAGTTAGCAGTTACATAGTTGTGGGCTTAAAGTAGTAGTGTTTGTACTAACAAATCTAAATATAATTATAGTTATTTTTGTTATCTTTTCTACTGATGTAGCTAGCAATTTTTTATACATTTTGTATATAGTTTATTTCTTGTAGCTAGCTACCATTCTTGTACACACAATGCCACTGTCAACATCTTATTATTGGGTGCAAGCATGACATTGCATGCTATTTATAGAACAATTGACCGGCATTTATTCAAACATTGTTGAATGATAATAATATTATAACTCACAAAATTGCAAATTGCACTTGAATCCATGTGATTGCTTACTGATTAAAGGTGTGTCTATAAATACTGCTGACTCATTTATAATAATCAGCTATTGCACCATCACATGAAAATAACATGGTTTTGTGGCACAATCAAATTCATCACATCTTGCTCTCGTTGTCCGACATTTCACTTTCTTCTGACTCAGGATGTGCGATCTCAACTAGAGGAACATCACCAGTACAGTACCAACTTCTGGATCTGGTACAGCATTAGCCCCTCCAAACACATCAGCTTCATGCTTCATCTGGTGGTACAACAGTATTCATATTCTCCTTCAGCTCCACTGGGCATGTCAACCCCCAAATCAAATCAACTGCAACAGACTCCTTGTGCATGTTCACTAGCTATATGGACACTGGAGGGACTGAAGAGAGAGATATAGGGAGGACAGTCCACAGCCTGGTGAGTTATTGTATATAGCGATCTCCAATCATCTTGTGTGAGGCTCCTCCTACCTTGTTCATTGCTAATTCACATCCCTTCACTAACATCCCAACATCCCTAATTCATAGGGCAAATTTTAATTCCACTGACACCAGAGCAAGAAAGTCAACCACACTTGGATACAAAGGGAAACAAAGATGGAGACACATGGAACAGCACAGGGAGGACTTATGAAACCATCTATTGGTTGAAAACCATGTTGTGGGAATATGAAGGTGAGGATGATATTGAAATGGAGGATTGTCTTATGTTATATTAGTATACTAGTAACTATGGTGTGTGATAAGTTATCATTACATGTATAGTATCTGAGCTGAAGTGATTCGCCACCTACATGCCATGCCTATGGGAGCAATCATTGGAAATCTAGCACTACACATGCCCAGTACATGGTTGATGTGCGTGCGGTGCCCCCAATTAGTCATGAAGTCAAAGTTCATTATAAATGCAGGGGTGATATCCACCACTCCAGTTTGTCTGGTTTTCACCAGACCACTTTTATCCCATGCCTGCAGAGTTAGCTAAGTGATTATGTGAAGGATTACCATAGTGGGTGAAGGCATGGTGATCCCATGTATGCACAAGCACACTGGGCCACTCAAAATTCTGTGGATACACCCCTGAAATGGGAGGTATACATGCATAGAGTACAGAATTAAGCAAATAAAGAATGGAGATAAAGAATAGATAACACAAGTCAGGGGTGTAAGAAGATATTTTCTGATGGGGGGGCTGGTGTATGTGTGCTGATCCGTGCGCTTGCGCACGGGAAAATTTTTTAGCTGACCACGCCCACTTTCCCCATTTTTGGATACCAGTGTACCATCAACTGGCTCAACAGTGGCGTCAGTGCTTGTGATTGAGGTCTCTGAAGATGGACCAGCATCATCACTTGCAAATACAATAATTTTATTTATAATGTACATATGCAATCTTACATCGATAGTTACCTGTATCAATTTGAGAACTGAATTGGAGCGATGAATTCTCCTCTGTGCCATAGTAGAGCCAAGCTAACTGCTGAGCTAGGTGTTACTAATACTTAATTAATCAATGTCATCTCATTCTGTGATGTTAATACTTAGCTAGTAGGTGCTATTAATACTTAGTTGACATGCAGCATCTATTTTGCATATACTAATGCCTATGTGCAGGTACTATCCATTTTGAGTGGGGGGTGGGGGGGGGGGCCCCCAGCCCCCCTGCTTCTTATGCCCATGCAAGTGAGTGAAAAAAAGTGAGTTTGAATCTGAGACTGATAAAAGTTCCTCAATCAATCTTTTAGCAATGTAGGCATATGCACAATTTGTAAATTCAATTCATGTTTGAATAAGCCGCAGGGGCACAAACAGGTAGGAGTGAAATACAAATAAGGAGTGAAATAAAAAACTGCCCCTGTCAGGTGGGCGTAGTGGAAAACAGTATAATGATAGGTGCAAGATCCAGGGAGGATGATATAAGGGTCTTTTCGATATCTTCCTTGGTCATCTCTTGTCCTTGGATGTGTTCATTCACATAGTGACTGATCGCATAGGCTGCATGGGATGCTACCAAACACAGGTCTGGTCATTTCTTTGAATAGTGACTGTATTGCCTTGGTACCTCTTTGGTAGAGGTAGCAATCTTGGCAGCCAGGTTAGAGCTAACATAGGTGTTGCAGTCGTTAAGAAGTGTAGTCTGGTCAGAAAGTAGCAGCTCATCCTTGATCCCCCTGGGCGACAAAGAGCCATCCTTTCTAATTCCCTCCAGACCCAGGTGAGCTTCTAAGAAGCATCCTTCGAGGGCTGTAACGGCCGATGTTTCCAGTAAGCGGGAAAAGAATTGGTTACTCAGAGACCCATAATCCTTATTAGGAATGCTAGCTTCTTCACCAAGCCCTAGCCTAATCTGGCGTAGCCAGCCCTAGCCCAAAATTCGGGTGGCGATTGAGGGCCAGTTGAGAGCTAGCCTGACTGCCCTGGAAGAGTGGTACTGAGAGATCCTGAGTATCCTTCTCCCGATTTCTGCCTGGAAAGCCTCCAATTTTGTGAGAAGAGAATCGGTAAGAAACCAGTTAGGGTCCTAATTCTCGACCAGCCACATTACATATAGGTACATCGGTAGGAGCTTTCTTCGTGGACACTACCTCCAATTCCAAAGCATTTCTGCCGGTTGCTATGGTGATTACGTCATTAAAAAATAAAATAAAAATCCGCGTGATCGTAAAAAGCACATTGGGGAATGCGCATGTGCATATGCTTTTTGCGCGCGAAGCCACATGCCTAGCTAGCTGGCCCCCCAAACCTCCCTCTTTTCGAAATTTCGTTCCCACCGGCCCCACTCCCCCGGGGTGAAAAAAATTCACTACATTGAAGATAGTATAGTCCGACGGATATACTCAGCGATCAAACTCAAAGGTAAATAATAGCCAGCTGGTCATAGCTATAAAGCTACTAGGTATACAAGATAATGTTGTGATGTCTTGTTGTGTAGCCAGCTCCCTGTTTTTGTTTTTTTGTTGTTTTTTTTGGTGGGTGGGGGAGTGTGTATCAATATGTGCTGTAACGAAAAGCTGAGCAAACTAGCACCATAGATATAGAGGTGGGGTGATGTAAAAAGAGCCAGACAGGAGCTGTCAATCCCTGAAATAACATGATTTCCAATCAGGTGACCCATAGATATACTGTCCGTGTAGTATATCTATGGGTGACCAGACCCTGTCTTTCAAAATCCCCCCATGTCACACGGCAGGGCTGGCTAATGTGGTGAAAGTTGGAATCACCCTGTAGTTTTGATTATGAAAGTATGACCCATTGAGATCAAACCCTATCAAAACAGTGTGGCACCAGAAATTGACTGGACATGATGTCCCCACAAAGTAGTGGTGGGCGATACCGATACCAAATATCGACTGCTGGAACCAAGTATCAGTATTGAAATATCAATTAGCGGGTGGGTATTGACTAGTCTCGCGTGCCAGACGTATTTTTTGCGAGGAGGGGAAGGGAAAAATACGTCTGGTAACAATTGCCAGGTTTCCGTTCTTTCAAAGAATGTGCATCATGTGACTCGTGGGATAATAATTTACCACATGTGGGTGCACACACAATTAAAAATCAGATCCGTCTATAGCTAAAGCTACCTGAGATCGAGCCGTACTCAGGCGTAGCATGGCCGACTCAAGCACCAAGAAAGGTCTTGCAGTCCAACTAGTCTATAGCTAGCTATTCTGACCTACCTGTTGGAAGACACACAATGCTTCCCGAAACAAAGCTCTAAATCTTGCTTGCTTGATAGCCCAACTTGTTGGCAGCAGCAGAGATTGCACTGACAGAACTCAGACACTCACAGCTAACCATGGCATTGCTTATGAGCCAAGCACACGCGTGCGTTATTGAATTTTTGTGGTGGCAACAACATTCTGTCGTATGTCAAGAAAACCTGGCAATTGTTACCAGACGTACTTTTTTTTTCCCCCTCCCTTGCAAAAAAAAAAGAAGTGCGGCTGGCTAGCGAGACTAGGTATCGACCTTATCACATGACAGTGCAAAGTGCAGAGTACAGTCTATCTAGCCAATATTACAAGAACATAAAATTCTTTATCAATCCACCACCATTCAGTATCGTATCATTACATCATTGTTCTTGGGAGTGGTATCGTATCGTTACAAAAAATTGCCCACTACGTACATTTTGACCAATACTTTTGTCCTGACAAACAAATTCCCCCAAGGTATCAGGTTGCTATCATACGTAAGCTCTGGTGTGGGTCCATACACAAGTGCTATTATACCATAAGGGCAAACGCTAGCACAATAGCTGGCTGGAATCATTAATTTTTTTTTTGCTCATAGAGTTGAACTTATTCTCTTATGAAGACAAACCCAGCACCACATGAGTAAGCTATTGGAACTATAGTGGCTATGAATATTACTATTACTAGGGCAATGTGCAAGTCATAGTGAGCAAGCGAGCTAGCATTCCAATAGGCCATATTCATTTGTGCTTCAACTCCTTGTGCTACTTTATTAAGTATTAATGGGCATGGCCTCCTGAGAGTCAGCTCCCTCGCTAAATGATGTAGTGGCTAAATTGGGGCATTAGAATGTCCTGCGCCCTCTGATAGGTCCAAATTAATTGCATTGGGTGGGAAATTCACTTACAAGTTTCACCTGATATAATGAGTCATGCATGCTCATCTGTTCATCTGGTCTACTTCATTGCAGAGTCCTAGAAAGGGACTACTGCCAACATGTACAGGTTGCAGCTTCAGAGGAGCAATCAAAGGATCACTCCGAAAGGACTATCCAAGAAGAGGAAGCACAGGAAGTGTTCGGTCCAGTTTCATTTATGAAGAGTAAACCAGATGACAACGAGAAACCCAAAGATTTAATTCCACCTGAAGAGACGACACAGCATCATTTTGGTGAAGTATCACTTGTGAATAGGGAGAGCACACCGGAACCTAATGAATCACTCAGCCATGTTACTGAAGAATGTCAAGTCCTGGACCATGAAGGCATGTCCATTATGGAGGAAGATGTGTCCACCATGAAGGTATCTGATATCCATAGTGGTTAGGAGAGTATCCTATAGTGTAATGAGTAGTAGGTCTGTTATTTCTCTTTTGTAATCGCACTTTTTTCTTGTACATACATAGGTGAAGTCTGGCCATGAGCCAGTACTCAAGAAACCAAGCATTCCACCAGTTCTTGACTCTAGGAATGTATGTTATACTTTTTAAAAAGTTACTTATAGTGGATATTTTCGTGGGTAAAAATTTTCGTGGATTTTGTGGTATTTGCAAAGCCACGAAAATTTTGACCCACGAAAAATTTGCGCTATACGGTATTTAATATCAATTTTTAAAACATGCAGAACATGCAGTGTGTGCGAAGTCCTTCTGAGTCACTTGGTATGGATGAGAAATCAAAGCCAGGTGTGCTTAGGCGAACGACTGAATCTCTCAAAGTAAGTACTGTAGCCATTATGTAGCAAAGTCTAATAACACTTGATTATCAACAGAGTGACACCAGTGACCTGAAAAGTAAATCACAGAAAGGTTCCACAGAATCTGCTACGATACCATGCCAAAGCAAGAGTTCAAGCATCAGGGTGAGATCTTGTGACAATAGCTATTATAGCTGACATTTTTTGCTATAATCTACATCAGAACTTGATATTTATGGCAAGCAAAAATTATAACTATTTCACAATTATTCATGATAGATCGTGCCATTGTCTACACCTTCTGGTCAACTCCCTCTTTCTTGTGTCTTCCTACTGCTGTTTCTAGTCCTCCCAACGCATGGCCAAGCAAGTGATCACGATTCCTCGAATTCCCTGTCTGATCAAGCCAATGGTTATTCCAGTATTACATTCATAGCTGTCAGCTCCTTCATATGTGGAATTTTGCTCTTCGGCTGCTGTAACCGAATGTGTTGCTTTAGACAGTACAATGAAGAACCTGCCGAGAATGGAAACAGAGTTCTGAATCGTAGAAATCCAACTCAGAAATCTACAAGAGTCCGAAAGAAAGATCATTGTGCTGGTAGAAGCAGAGTATCTGAAGACACTCACAGAAGCCACCCTCACAAGTCGTCAAAGCTTGTGTTACATCGTAGTTACCCATTCGGCAACAATTTTGGAAAAGATTTATCTGATAATAAAGAAAGTGACTGTCATCCGTTTCCAGCCATTTCGAACTTGCATTTGCACAACTTAGACGAGACATTTTTGAGTTTTCTACCTGACTGTGACCAATCTGCTGAAACCTATGATTGGCTATTGATGAAAAACCCACTCCAGTCATTCTGTATTGAACGTGGAGAAGAGTCGAGTGTCGAAAGCCCCATTAGTGACGAGCGATATGACCTACCTGTACCCTGTTATGATCGAAGTAAGTTAAAGTTAAGTGGATAGTTAATTTTCTCCAGATTGCAATTTTTAATGGGGAACTAAGTACTGGTTTCAGTTCCTATGCATGTGCAGTAGTCATGGTTATGATAACCCACACCATACCAGTTATTGTAATAATCAGGTGACTACTGTAGATTTCAGGATGGTTGTCCATAAGGAATGAGAAATAGGTAGTGGCTTACAAGGACCTAAGAAACCCGATCTTTTCATGTCCTACACAATCCATGCAGTTGTGTAAACCATAGGACAAACTGTATCCACCTATTCCCCTAACCTTCCTGACAACCAACCTGCAATGGACAGTAGTGTTTTGATTAGCATACAGTCTGAGTACTTCACTCCAAATCTGATCATTGTACTGTACAGACCACCTCCCAAATCATTGTGACAGATTCTACATGAATCAAGAACCAGTGCCTGAAACAGGGAGGTAATCTCAAAACAGACTTGACTAAATTTTTTGAACCATGTTATTTTTGTTAACTAGTAGCCAAGTAGCATGTTTGCTTAGTTTAGAAAGCAAGTTACGAAACTTGAAACTTTAGTTAGCCATTGTGTAGTCCTGGACTTTAAATTTTTTTTTGTACGTAAGTTTATAACTTTTTTGTATTATGTTTGTACTTTCTATTCTTTTCTACAGTAGTACCAGTCATACACAAGTCCTTGCTTTTTTTAATCTGTAATTATTATTATTATTATTATTATTATTCTTTTCTAGTACCAGTCATACACGATTCCTTGCTTTTTTTAAAATCTGTAGTTATTATTATTCTTTTCTATACACAATTGTTTTTTTAAAAATCTGTATTATTATTATTATTATTATTATTCATTACTATTATCATTATTATTAACTCACTGATTTAGCTGTTTCTTTGATCACTATGAACTGTTGAAAAAAGAATCGTCTATTTTTAAATATAACAATTGTCTGCTGACTCATTACCATGAATAATGATAATGCACTATCATCCCATCATGTGTTTCGTGCACATTGTAGCCACATGTGCTCAATGACAATGATCTGCCCAATTTTATTGAACAAAGAAAACAATTCAACATAATTATGGTACAAACAATGATATGATTCGTCACAAAATTCTGTCCCTGTGGTGTTTCATGTGTCTCCACCTTTGTTTTCCCTGACATATCCACTCCTCTCCCTCCACTCCAAATCTCCCATCTCCCCTGCACAGAGACATGCCCCTTTTGGTGCAGGCACCTTCCTCTTGTTATGAGGAGAAGCAACTTCAGGACCTAATAAGATAATAAGATGTAACTACATGTAACTTATACTCTGTCTGAGTGACTAAGCAATCAGCACAGAAGGGGAGGGGCCGGAAGGAGATTGTAGGATTGGAGTGATAGGGAGGTGCGCTATTGCTGTGTTTCAGGTTAAATGTACAGATATGGAAGTCTTTTTGCATCCAAGTCTAGACGAAGATGACATGAAATACCAGTGCTTATTATATTGACCAGACATGCTGTCCCCACAAAGTATAGTATGTCCTAACATTGCATTTTGACCAGTATTTTTGTCCAAATGTCGCTGTTATCACAAGCTCTGGAATACGTACCAGAAGGGAAAAGGGGGTTGAGCTGACCGTGTTAACCATGTCAATGGGGTCAGAGTGAGGGTCAGGATTAGGTAAGGAATGAAATTTTTGATAAGAAGATTAGGGTCATAGGATGCATTTGCAGGAGAGATTTGAAAGAAAGAAAATAATATGTGGTATTCCACAGTAAAATGGTGTTGGAAAAAGGTAGCAAGGCAAGGAGGTATTTTTGTAAAGATGTAGCTAACTAGTGACTAGGATTTATTTTGCCTTGCCTTGCCCTCTATTTTGTGCGAGGTAAAGGGCCTGGGGGACGAGGCTAGGTTTTATTAAGAATATTGGAGTTAGCTATCAGTAAAGAAGGGGAGGGGCCGTAAGGACTCTCTCTCTCTCTCTCTCTCTCTCTCTCTCTCTCTCTCTCTCTCGTGATATACCTTTGTCAGCATAATTGATTTCAGAACATGTCCGTTTTAGTTTTCCATAGGGAGGGACTGACCACACCTCTTCATGGCCGTAGGACTGGAGTGAGAGACGTCTTCGCCGATAGGGACAGTCCACAGCTGGTGCACTATTGCTATGTCTCGGGTTACTATCGCAGATGTGACGGAAGTCTTTTGAGCGAGATGGAGATGACATGGAATAGGTGGTAACAGGGGAATTGGGTAAGGTTGAGCTGAATGACCGTTTGACTCTATTGATGGAGGCAGCGTGATGGACCAGATTAGGTAAGGAGTAAAAACGTTTCACAGAAGGATTGTTACTGTAGGGTGTAAGACATTCTGTACCTTAGAGAAGAAAAAAACTTGGATTAAAATTATGTCCAATAATGGATCAGTATTAATTTTACTTTCTTCTGGCAAATGGAAATTTAATTTTCCAACAAAGATTATCTTGTGATGAGTTTTAAAGTAGTGTTGGTAATAAAAGGATGAATGGGTGGTGTTTTAACGAAAGGAAATGGCTCACCTCTTTCAGAGTCAGTATAGTCAGTGTCACTTTCTTCAGGGAATGCAGAGAAGTTGAACTTTCCACCAAAGATTGTCTTCTCAGCAGTGTAAGGAGTATCCAAGCCTACACAAGAGAGAGAGAGAGAGAGCATATCATGTTAAGTTATAACTTCTCCTTCTATTGTGCAAGTTTTTTTTGAGAAATCTCCTACAAAACTTCCTCACTATCCTAACAATCATACCTGAATCCAAGTTCACATCCTTGGAATATTTTCTTCTAGTGTATTGGACACTTCCTCGATCCTCATCTATTCCCATTCCGTTATCCGTTGAGATCCGTTTCTCATATATACACAAATACATGTAACATGATCAATCTTAAGGGTAATTAGTACTGTAGCTACAGAAGATGTTTATTGCATGCTAGTGTGATCAATGCTAAATTAATACTTGGCTTACTGGATCCTCGTCAATTCCCAATCTGCTGTCTGTCCCGATCAACTTTTGTTCCAGATTGGAAAGACTGTTATCGGGATTGGTGCCTTGTGGTGGTCTCAGGGGAAGAGAAGTGGGTGCTTCTACATGTGTGGGATACGACACTTCTTGCTCCTCATGATATTCATCTACTAACTCATCGAAGCAAGACTCATAGGTATAAGCTGCAAAATGACATCATAACTCATATTATAAGGAATTTCTTCAACTTACCATCATGTATGAGAGGGTGGGTGAGCAGTTCCATAGCTGTGGGGCGTTCTTGGTGGTTTGTGCGAAATACCAGTCCCATCAAGTCTAGAATACTTGGATCCAGTGTTTCTGAGTTGGGGATGAGATCTTTCTTCATTTGTTCATCTCGATACAGACCAATCATGAAGATGAGGTGGTAGTGTGTGGTATCTCTGGATATCCTGTGATCCCATGGCTTCATGGCTGTCAGCATCTCCACCAATACACACATGGCACTCCAAATGTCTGAAGAAAAGTGAGGCTCCTCTTGTCTACAGATCTGTACAAAGAGAGAAAGATGACCCCTTACCTCATTATGCAATTAACGACCCTTTACCTATTAAAAAGTATCCTTACCTCTGGAGAAGCAAATTGAGGCGTTCCCAAGTTCTTGCCAGCCGAGGCAGCGACCTCTTCCACACGCAAGGCAGTCCCAAAATCACATATCTTCAGAGTTCTTCCCTCATTGAAAATCAGCAGATTCAGTCCCTTGATGTCTAAGTGCATCACGTTATTCTTATGCAGGAACTGAACTCCTTCTAGAAGCTGTTGGAAGTAGTAAAGGGCCTGGTCGCTTTCCAAAGGTGATGGCTGATCAGTCTCTGGATCTTTGAGCATGTCAGAAAGATTTCCATCTGTAAGGAGATGAGAAAAGGTGAATGATAATTGAAAGTCTCTCATTCCAGGGCCAAAATGTAGTTCAATAAGTGCATGATAGCATGATGATCACAATTATATTCACTTACGTTCAGCCAACTCCATCATGAGTTTACAGATTCTTGTGGGATGAAACAGCAACTCTTGAGTGTCGAGGACAGCTCCGTACATCTGGATCACATTAGTATGAGGTCCTAGATGTGCCAACATTACAGCTTCTCTGGAGATTGAGGTGATAATGTCTTCCTCATCCCTATTGTTCTGCCTGATGGCAAAGAGGTGTTTGCTTGTGAGGTCCTCAGCTGGGTAGATGGCACCAAATGCTCCTTCTGCCAAGGGAATATTACGGGCATTGTAGTCACGATGCCGGTAGTAGTGATAGTCCTTTCCAATTGTCAGGTAATCCTGCATGAAGATAAGGGAACTTGGGTTTAAAGCAGTCCTCTTCTGATACATAGCTCACTAGGTATAGAATGAACCCTTTTCTAGCTATAAACTAACTTAACTTACAGTTGTGAACTTGCATATGACAACTTGATCAGGATAAACATCATCGATAATATCGTCACTGGCATCAACTTTCACATCGTCAGTGTCACTTTCTTCAGGGAATGCAGAGAAGTTGAACTTTCCACCAAAGATTGTCTTCTCAGCAGTGTAAGGAGTATCCAAGCCTACACAAGAGAGAGAGAGAGAGAGCATATCATGTTAAGTTATAACTTCTCCTTCTATTGTGCAAGTTTTTTTTGAGAAATCTCCTACAAAACTTCCTCACTATCCTAACAATCATACCTGAATCCAAGTATTGGACACTTCCTCGATCCTCATCTATTCCCATTCCGTTATCCGTTGAGATCCGTTTCTCATATATACACAAATACATGTAACATGATCAATCTTAAGGGTAATTAGTACTGTAGCTACAGAAGATGTTTATTGCATGCTAGTGTGATCAATGCTAAATTAATACTTGGCTTACTGGATCCTCGTCAATTCCCAATCTGCTGTCTGTCTCGATCAACTTTTGTTCCAGATTGGAAAGACTGTCATCGGGATTGGTGCCTTGTGGTGGTCTCAGGGGAAGAGAAGTGGGTGCTTCTACATGTGTGGGATACGACACTTCTTGCTCCTCATGATATTCATCTACTAACTCATCGAAGCAAGACTCATAGGTATAAGCTGCAAAATGACATCATAACTCATATTATAAGGAATTTCTTCAACTTACCATCATGTATGAGAGGGTGGGTGAGCAGTTCCATAGCTGTGGGGCGTTCTTGGTGGTTTGTGCGAAATACCAGTCCCATCAAGTCTAGAATACTTGGATCCAGTGTTTCTGAGTTGGGGATGAGATCTTCCTTCATTTGTTCATCTCGATACCGACCAACCATGAAGATGAGGTGGTAGTGTGTGGTATCTCTGGATATCCTGTGATCCCATGGCTTCATGGCTGTCAGCATCTCCACCAATACACACATGGCACTCCAAATGTCTGAAGAAAAGTGAGGCTCCTCTAGTCTACAAATCTGGAGAGAAAGGGGGTTTGATGACCCATTACCAATTCTTTGCACCTACAAGACTGTCGACCCCTTATCAAATCATACTTAAAACAACTCTTTACCAGATAGAGTTAATCCTTACCTCTGGAGAAGCAAATTGAGGTGTTCTCAAGTTCTTGCCAGCCAAAGCAGTAACCTCCTCCGAACGTATAGCATTTCCAAAATCACATATCTTCAGAGTTCTTCCCTCATTGAAAATCAGCAGATTCAGTCCCTTGATGTCTAAGTGCATCACGTTATTCTTATGCAGGAACTGAACTCCTTCTAGAAGCTGTTGGAAGTAGTAAAGGGCCTGGTCGCTTTCCAAAGGTGATGGCTGATCAGTCTCTGGATCTTTGAGCATGTCAGAAAGATTTCCATCTGTAAGGAGATGAGAAAAGGTGAATGATAATTGAAAGTCTCTCATTCCAGGGCCAAAATGTAGTTCAATAAGTGCATGATAGCATGATGATCACAATTATATTCACTTACGTTCAGCCAACTCCATCATGAGTTTACAGATTCTTGTGGGATGAAACAGCAACTCTTGAGTGTCGAGGACAGCTCCGTACATCTGGATCACATTACTATGAGGTCCTAGATGTGCCAACATTACAGCTTCTCTGGAGATTGAGGTGATAATGTCTTCCTCATCCCTATTGTTCTGCCTGATGGCAAAGAGGTGTTTGCTTGTGAGGTCCTCAGCTGGGTAGATGGCACCAAATGCTCCTTCTGCCAAGGGAATATTACGGGCATTGTAGTCACGATGCCAGTAGTAGTGATAGTCCTTTCCAATTGTCAGGTAATCCTGCATGAAGATAAGGGAACTTGGGTTTAAAGCAGTCCTCTTCTGATACATAGCTCACTAGGTATAGAATGAACCCTTTTCTAGCTATAAACTAACTTAACTTACAGTTGTGAACTTGCATATGACAACTTGATCAGGATAAACATCATTGATAATATCGTCACTGGCATCAACTTTCACATCGATAGCACTGATGGACTTAATTCCAAACTTATCTAATTCTCTTACGTCAATCTTTTTAAGCATTACAGTCCAATTAATTTGAGCTGGCAACAACCATGTGACTCTTATACTTCCAAGTGTCACTTTATCCAAGAGGACAGCGAAGGAAGGGAGGAGAAATTTTCGAATGATGCCACCTCTAAGACTTTCTAGTGTCTCCAAAGTGCATGTTTCCCAGTCTTCATTCAGGTGAAATACAAACTCCCTCAGATTATCTTCGCTAGGTCTGTTCTGAACTACTGGACAGCATTTGGCAAAGTCACACAAACGAGTTTTGCAGCGAAATTCTCTGAGGAATCCTAGGTAAGTGTCCATTTCCTCTTCTAAAACTTTATCTTCAAGATTACAGATGAAGTTGTCCAATAGATTATAATTTAGAAAATTCCAATACCGGCTTAATTTCATCCAAATGTGCATAATGCCAGATTTATGATCCAGATCATGGTCTAGCTGCTTCAAGAAGTCTTCATGTTCCTCTATGTGTTCAGCAGGTAAGGCAATGAGGCGAGCTATGAGATGATCTACACCTATGCCAAGCTCTTTCACTTTGTCGAGTGTATGAAAAGCGATACGATTGAAGAGTTTTTGAAGGTCCTTCATTTTTCTTTTGATATCTTCAGGACTGTAATATGAGGAACCTGTGAAAATAGTACATAGAGAACTGACATGTTGAGGGAGGGGCCACCACTTCCACAACTGAGGCAATGAATTAAGTATAAAAGCAGCTGCACCTACCATGCAAACTGGACAGCACAGCAGAGCTGAGACCAGCCTCAAGAAGTTGGACAAAGCATCATTTTGTCTGCCCGCCCGCCCACCCACCTCCAATAATGGGTTTACTATGCCCCATGGGACATGATGGTGTAGGGGTTCCCAGTTCCCTACCCGTCACCTTCAGGGGGCGGGGTTCCAGCCTGACATTTCCACCCACACACAGCTGCTTGCTGTGGCCCCTCTCTAATAGGTAAGAAGTAAGCATTGGACTTAAAATTAGTAAACTCCCATTAAGGGACAATGGATGTTAGCTAGACTTCCCCATTGGTTAAAAAAAAAAAAAAAAAAAAAAAAAGGAAGAAAGAAAGAAGTCTATGACATGCTTCTCACACATAACATGCCCTTTAACTATTACGATAATCCATAGCTACTAATGATTCACACCTTGTCGAATAAGTCGAGGACGACCTCGAATAGGAATTGCAGTTTGAGGGCAAAGTACCAAATCACCCGTACAAGCAGTGGCTGGATTCAAAGGACTGCTATACTCTCTTTCAAGAATGGCTAAAATATCTCCATGCCTTCTTTTGTTGAGACGTAGATGGTCAATAAATTTGTGGTAGTTTTCAGGATTAAGTTTGACTCGATCCCTGATCCCAGCAACTAATATGACAGCTTTATCAGCAACAGATAATCTAGATGTTGGACCAGTGATGTTCTCATAATCTTCACTGGTAATGAATCCTTGCAGATGAAAGAAGTGTGTAATTTCTTTGTCATTCTTTAGAGCAGTCTCTAACATCCCTTCACACTTGATAATAGTGGAATATTCCTTGGACTCAGTCATTGTTGTTTTCTAAGATCATAGCTACAGAGAAATATAGCACTGGTAGCTAAATAAATCTGCTCATCCAGTTTTGGAACTCCCATTGAAGGCTAGGAGTTTTCCTAAATGCACAGTCAGTTTGAGTCAGACTAGAGCGGCGTCCTTTACCGGCAAGAAGGAGGAGGTAAAGGGTCGACGCAGCCAGATCGACTTGATGCAAAGATTTACAAAATAACAATAAATTATGAACATGGATCAATATAAACATGGATTCATGGTACAAAATAATGATGAAAATATATTTGTCCCACTTGAGCAGGTTGATTCGTTTGTTAGATCCTGATGTACTACAACGCCATTTAACTCCACACACTTATCAGAAGAGATGACGAGGTTAGAGGCAGGTTGAGAAGTATCAGAGCTGAGTTGTGAAATATTAGTTCTATTGTCATGTGTCCAAGTGTGTGCAGATGAGTTTGACTTTCTTACTCTGTCAGGAGAATCAATTTCAGGACCTGGTGGAATAAAAATAATTTTATGAATTGACCACTACCAATTAGGAATGTTAGCAATATTGGCACAAAAGGGTAGCTTGAGCCTCACACAAAAAGATTTATACTAGCTCTCTCTCTTTCTCCGTACCTTTGTCAGCATAATTGCTTTCAGAATATGTCCGTCTGAGTTTTCCACATGGAGGGACCACCCCTGGCCACACCTCTTCACGGCCGTAGGAGTGGAGGGACTGGAGTGAGAGGCATCTTCTGCGATAGGGACAGTCCACAGCTGGTGCACTATTGCTGTGTCTCAGGTTACTATTGCGGATGCAGAGATATGGAAGTCTTTGCATCCAAGTCTCATTAGAAGCGGACAGAGATGACATGGAATACGTAACAGACAGGGAAAGGGAATTGGGCCAGGTTGAACTGAATGACCTTTTGATCATGTCTACCCTGTCAATGGGGTCAGAGTGAGGGTCGGGATTAGGTAAGGAGTAAAAGTTTTTATCGAGAGGATTAGGGTCGTAGGATGTAAGGAGATGCATTTGCAGAGATTTGTCTAATAAGAAAGAAAGAAAGAAAGAGTAGTTGGATGAATGGGTGGTGTTTTAATAAAAGGAAATGGCTCACCTCTTTCAGAGTCGATATAATCAGTGTCACTTTCTTCAGGGAATACAGAGAAGTTGAACTTTCCACCAAAGATTGTCTTCTCAGTGGTGCAAGGAGTATCCAAGCCTACACGAGAGAGTGCATATCATGTTAATAGTTCTGTAGTCATAACTTCTCCTTCTATTGTGAGAAATTTCTCACAAAAACTTCCTCACTATCCTAACAATCATACCTGAATCAGAGTTCACACCTATAGATTTATTGAAATTTTTTTTTCTAGTGTATTGGATACTTCCTCGAGCGCTTCCTGGATCCCATTCTGCTATCCGTTGAGATCAGTTTCTGTTCTGGATCGAAATGACTGTCATCGGAACTGGTACATGTGGCAGGCATGGTGGTCCCAGGGGGAGGGAAGTGGGTGCCTCTGCATGTGTGGGACACGACACTTCTTCTTCGAACTGATCTTGCTCCTCATAGTATTCGTCAACTAACTCATCAAAGCAAGACTCATAGGTATAAGCTGTGAGGAAAGAAAGAAAGAAAGAAAAAAGTGACATCATATAAGTGGGTGAGCAGTTCCATTGCTGTGGGGCGTTCTTGGTGGTTTGCGCGAAATACCAGTCCCATCAAGTCTAGAATATTGGAATCCAGTGTTTCTGAGTTGGGGATGAGCTCTTCCTTCATTTGTTCATCTCGATACAGACCAATCATGAAGATGAGGTGGTAGCGTGTGGTATCTCTGGATATCCTGTGATCCCATGGCTTCATGGCTGTTAGCATCTCCACCAATACACACATGGCATGGCACTCCAGGAGAAGTTTGATGACCCTTTACCAATTGTACAATTAGACCATTTTTTGTCGGGGGTGCAGGTGTGACTCATAAGCTCACATGATAGACCCACCCACGCGATTAGCTAGGGCGCGCGCTAGTCGCATGTTGCGTAGGGCAAGAAACAATGGCAGCTAATAGAAAAGTAATACTATTTTCAGACAGCAAGCTATAGATGCCTGTACCAGAGCATTTTACGCGATCTTATTGTACTTCTCTAGAAAGAAGGTATGCTGAAAAGCTCAAGATTGACAAAGAAGACTTGCCTGATCCATATGGTACTGTGGTACCTGGATTGATGATGTTTAAGTGGCCAAGTATCCAGTTTGGAGATTTTAATTGATAGGAATCTGTCCTTTTTCTTTGCTGTACTGCTTAGTGCAGCCTATTGTACAGCAACTAGAAGGCATTCTTCAATGCAGCTAGCCAGCTTCGAAGCTTCCGTCCTACATAAGAACGATTTTTAGGTAAGGATCATCATACCTTCTACGGTATCATGTGACTACACACCCCCGACAAAAAATGGTCTATACGTTCAGCCTTGAGTTTACATATTCTTGGGGGACAGAACTGCAGCTACACTCAAGGACAGCTCCGTACATCTGGATCACATTACTATGAGATCCTAGACGTGCCAACATTGCAGCTTCAGTGCAGATGGAGTTGATAATGCCTTCATCATCCTTATTGTTCTGCTTGATGGCAAAAAGGTGAGGTCCTTAGGGTAGATGGCACCAAATGCTCCTTCCACCGAGGGGGGCATTGTAGTCACGATGCTGGTAGTAGTGATTGTCCAATTATCTGATACATAGCTCACTACAGGGGGGGGGGGGGGGCTCCACAGGGGGGGCATGGGGCAATTGCCCCTCCAACTTCAATGCCCCCCCCCCAACTTTCAAACATTATACACAATCACATCCTTGGATGTTCACTCAGTGTCATCAAAATTTTCAGTCACTAATTAGTGGGTGCAGTCAAAAAAGTGGGCATGGCCAGGGAGAAATTCTTTTTGCCCCCCCCCCCCCCCCCCCCAACTTCAAGTACCTTCCTCCCCCCCTGCACTAGGTATATATACAAGTAAAGGAGAAAAATATTTTAGTTATCAGTGTACCATCTGGATTCTACCGGTTCTGCCCCCCTTTACCCTTGGCCCTAGCCCTAGCTGGAGTGAGCGATAAGTGATGTGGCTCGGGACTCCGCCTCACCATATAGTCGAGGACTGCACTCACAGGACATAGATCCATCCTTCCCAGGAACACCGAGACCCCTTTTCTGTAGGGATCGGTTTTAGAGGCCTTGATCCGAACCTCCATGAATTGCGGGCATTGAGGGTTATCCACCATGACATCACAAATGTACTGCTGGGTCGAACCCAGAGTCACTCAGCACCACCACCTCCCCTGACCTCAGAAACCCTAGTGCTAGGCACCTCTTTAAGTCCCTCAGGAAGACCTGAACACTGGTGCTATCAATTCATGCCTAAACATGACTGGTAAGTCTCTTAAAATAACTATGAGAAGGTGAATCTGATATGTGTGTGGATGTTATGTTTGAATAGGGGGAAACCCTTATTGAGAATCTTGTGGAAATGGCATTTCTTTTATCACAGAGAGTCTTAGCAGTATAATGCATCGAGTGGGTTATCTGGACAAACTGTGCTTGCAGGAGGACCCAGCAATGTGGAGAGTTATCAATACAAATGTGTGGCACATTATCAAGTGTGTGTTGAAAGCATTGGACTACCTGGACACACACAACATGCAACACTGCGACATCAAGAGTAAGTCAAGTTCTGCTTTAATCATTGATTGGACTAGGTATCAGTTGATATGAGTTGCGTAATATCCATTCCCTGAAGTAAAGACCCTCTCTAATCAGGACACTTTCTTAACTATCCTCATTAGGAGAAGAAGTGGTTTGTTTGAACTTTGCACTCTCTGGGAATAAAATCAGGGGGACTTTTTCATATAATCTCCAAAGTGTGATTTTGATTCCATCAAAGAGTTCCCGTTCAAAAGAATGGCTAAGTACATCCCCTATGAATGTGAACCAAAGTCTGAGGAACAAAGGAAGAAATTCCTGGGAACTATAGCATATCGAGTACCTGAGGTAAATTTTTATCATATGAAGAGGTACAAAAAGCAATAACAGTAAACAAGCAAACCCCTGGTTACTTGAACATCTGTGGGCCAAGACTTAATATTAATATGTGGTCTCTTAAAATAGCTGGAATTAGGCCTAGCCAGGTAGGTAGATTATGCCAGCAGGACTTAATTCCTGGAATCAAGCATGATGCTAGAATAATAGGGCGTATTTGGAGCATAAAATTGGAACTGCTGCAAGCCCTGTATATATGATAATAATTGGTTTGATCCATTAATTTTATTTTAGGCCAGTGTTCTGCCTGATCAACAGTGTCTAACCCTTTATAACCAACCTATGCATGCTCACATGAAGCTCATAAAACGTCTTGGACAACCTCAAACTACTTGCAAAGTTTGCAGACAAGTGTCTCACACCCGACTTCAGCAAGCGCCCAACAGCCAAAGAACTCTTGACACAGTATGTGAATCATCATAATTATTATTATTATCAGCATACGTATTTTTCAGTCATAGAAATTGACTTTAAAATTCATCATCCTTTTTCTATTATGTGTGTGTGTGACACTGAATGTGTGAGTGACACTATTGCTAGTATATAATATCAGTTTTTACATCCAGAAAGTGTGTGATTACTGGTGTATTAAAAATTGAAAAATATTAAAAAAGGTTTAAAAAGAAAATTAAAAAAAAAATTAAAAAAAATCATTCTTGCACTTAAGAAAGCTGCACTCTGCAGAACCTAAAAATATATATAATTCACACCGTTTGAATTTACGGTTGTTGGTACTTAATTGGAGGATCGGTGCAGACTAAAGAGAAGGGAGGGGGTTAAGGTCATCCTTTCCCCGGAGGAGGTGATTCACACGAGTTTGTCCCATTTGCTTCCTCTGGTTCATTAACATCTTGTCTGACTGCCTTTCTCTTTCCAGTCTTGGCTTTGAGTTCAGCTGTGATGTCCTCCACACTCCTACCTTTGGTCTCGGGCAGGTAGAAGTAGAGATAAGTCCACTGAGCTCCACATATCACCGCAAAGATGATGGTGCCATAAGGATACATGTATTTCTGCACAACATGACAATCATTTCCATTTTTGTGATTAAAAGCAGAGGAACAATCTATAATGGTTCACACTAAACCATGAATATTTTAGCCTGTGTACATGTTCAGTGGAACCCCTAAATGTGGACTCCCTGAAATGCAAAAACCTCTCTAATCAGGACACTTTTTCTTGTCCCTAAATGTGTATAATTTAACCCCTAAAATGCAAAAACCTCTCTAATCAGGACACTTTTTCTTGTCCCAACACAATATAAATGTGTATAATTTAACCCCTGAAATAGGGACACCTCTCTAATCAGGACACTTTTCGCTGGTCCCAAAGGTGTCCACATTTAGAGCTTCCACTGTACATGTACCATAATATTGAGTTTATTACCAGCATGAAAGGAAAGAAGAAAATCGAACAAATGTTGGCCATCCAATTCACTATGGTTGCTATGGTTACTGCTATAGGGCGCGCCACCTGCATGAAGAGCTCCGACACCATCAACCAAGGGATGCCCCCTGTAATCAATCACAAATGAAGAAGAGGAAATCTGTTTAAACTGAAGGATATGATTCCGTATTTTACCTGGGCCAAGTACAAAGAAAGTGAGTGTTCCTAAACTGCTTATGACAAGCAGAACAGCAGGCACTGTCACGGGATGCACTGCCTCCTTATCACTATTCAAGTTGCCATAGAGACCATCCTGAAAATAAACAGAGATTACAGTAACTCATACCATGTGTCAACTCAAAGTTTTTCAATGGTTTGTAATTTTTATCATGCCTTTATTGTGGGGATGTCTGTTCAACTTGGTTGTATCCATGGTTACCTTACCTGGAAGCAGAACATACTGGTGAGGACGGTAAAGGAGATGGTCATGCCTCCTAACATATACAACATGAGTGCGCGTCGCCCTAGCAACTCCACTAGGAAGATCTGCAGGGGTCTAAGGTCAGAGATCAGTCAAACAACATGAAAATAATTTACTGTTATGAATGTTACTATGACAGGGACCACACCTACAGACACGAATGTTGCTATACCAGCATCGTGAGCAGACAGACCAGCTGCTTGGAGGATGTTATTACTATAATACAAGAGCTGTGGGTATGCAGAAACATCTGGTAAAGGGTATCCACCACAATAACTATCCTTAACTTACTCCATTGATGCCACTCAGCTGTTGTGACAAGTGCAGCACGACACTTATGCACAAAGCTCGAAACAAGTGAGGAGTCTTGAAAACCTGAATCAGTGTGACCTTTGTTCTTGGACGCTCAAGTTCCTTCAATTCATCCTATATCATTATAGTTGTGTGATATTAATAACAGGTCACATGATCACTAGACTCACTCTCATTAGCTGTAGCTCCTGGTTGATATCAGCATTTCCTCTCAAGCGCTTCAGGGCTAGAATTATGCCAATCACAATTTCATTTTTAGCATTTGGATTCACTCACCATGGATAGCTGCTTCTACTTTGTTGCATTTGATAAACAGATATTTAGGGCTCTGTGGTAACCATGGTAACAGTGCTAACTGGAAGGCGGAGAATATGAGAGTTAGGGCAAACAAAATTCTCCAACCATAAAACTCTGAATCCGGTCTGCCAAGAATCTGCACCAGTTCAAATCATGTCACACGGTGTATCACATGATAAGGATCCCAAGGTATATCACATGACATGTATATCACATGCATGCATGACAGTTACATGCATGTCAACCACATGACAGAGGTAGCATAGGGAAGGTATGTAGCATCGAGGCTACGTATGTATCACATGACCCAGAGGTAGCATTTTACTCACTGATCGTATTCCTAGGATCTGGGAGAGGAAGAGTGTGGAAACAAAGGCCATTTGATGACAGATTCCCATGGATCCTCTCAGATTCACTGGAGATATCTCTGAGATGTACATAGGAACGATGACTGTGTTGATCCCTGAGGAGGGGGATTTGGAGGGGATACAATATCTCAGGAACACTATCTTCATAATGTAATGCTACCCTTTTGTTACCCTTAGCAGCTGTTACCTGAGTTGATGCCGACCAGGATGCGTCCAATGATGAACATGGCTGGATGGAAAGCAAAGGACTCAAATATGACACCAGCAATGATCACAGTGTTGTTCAACAGCATTGTGTACTTTCTAGGAGGAGGAAAAACAAAGTTAAGAGAGAAAAGCATGTCATGATGGAATGGAACCTGTGTATATAGAGACCATGGTAAGAATAGATAGTGGTGGGGAATAAAAAGATGGTAATAATGCCCACATTGACTAGAAATTCTGAGAAGTGGTCAGGTGGTTAGTTATCTCTCTCTCTCCTGACCTGCCAATCCAGTCTGCTACTAAGCCAGCTACAAGAGCTCCTATCATTCCACCAATGGCATATATCGACACGGCAAGGGTCATTGCCGGCTCACTAAAGGAGTTATTGGCAAAGGAGTCTCGTATCACCTAGATAACAAAAGATAGGGTGTCATCAAGGGCATATCGAGCCGTGAAGCGGCAAGAGGGCATGCAACTAGTGTAGACGGCGAAATGTAAATTGTTACTACAGTTTACTGCAGTAAACAGACATATGCGGGCAGAGCCTAGGCTATTTTTAGTAACATTTTACACTATGCCGTCTATATATAGAGCACTGGCAGTTGCATGCCCTCTCGCCGCTTCAAGGCTTGATGTGCCCTTGGTGTCATAATGTGATGATGTGCTGCTGTAATGTGATGGTGAGTGAGTCAGCCTTGACTTGACTAACATGTGAAGAGACTGACAGTCTAAGATCCTAAAATGGCCCGTCCCTGAGAGTTTATTTTGCCTGACCTGTTTTGGGTTGTTGATGACACCTGTGTTGTAACCACACTGTGCACTGGAGCCCAACGCACCTGCCAACACTGACAACAGAAGGGTCACTGTCAGCCCCGCCCATTTAGTCTGCTGTCGGTGCACCTTTTCCAGAGGAGGAGAACCATTCTAAAGGGAAACCATTTAGATCAGAATCGAGTTTATTCCTGGCGGGTTCATCCACGCTCACCTGGTCGGGCGAGCCAATCAGCGACTGCTGTTCAGTAGCCATTAATTATCAATAGGACTCTGGCCCGCGCGCCCTCCAGAGGCGCCGCGCCGATCGCGATCGACCTTCCGAAAAAGGAGGTAAAGGGTCGATGCCGCCAGACTTACTTTGCTGATGTATGAAGATTTTTACAAAATCACAATATGAACATGGATTCATGATACAAAATTAATGATGAAAATAATATTCACTCTCTTTAAAGTATATAGGTACTATGCTCAACAGATGGTTTCATAAGTCTCATAGGTCCGTCCCTGTACTGTTCCATGTGTCTCCACCTTTGTTTTCCCTCCTTCATTCCACGACTCCTCCATCTCCTGCACCACACGGGACGCACTCCCTTTAATGCCTGCATCCTCCAGCTCCTCACGAGGAGGATTTGTTCCGCTTGAGCAGGTTGATTCGTTTGTTTGAACAATGCCATTTAACTCCACACACTTATCGGAAGAGATGACGAGGTTAGAGGCAGGTTGAGAAGACTCAGAGCTGAGTTGTGAAGTGTTAGTTCTATTGTCATGTGTCCAAGTGTGTGCAGATGAGTTCGACTTTCTTACTCTGTCAGGAGAATCAATTTCAGGACCTGGTGGAATAAAAAATAATATATGAATTGACCACTACCAATTAGGAATGTTGGCACAAAAGGGTAGCTTGAGCCTCACACAAAAAGATTCATACTAGCTCTCTCTCTCTCTCTCTCTCTCTCTCTCTCTCTGTGTACCTTTGTCAGCATAATTGCTTTCAGAACATGTCCGTCTGAGTTTTCCACATGGAGGGACCACCCCTGGCCACACCTCTTCACGGCCGTAAGACTGGAGGGACTGGAGTGAAAGGCGTCTTCTGCGATAGGGACAGTCCACAGCTGGTGCACTATTGCTGTGTCTCAGGTTACTATTGCGGATGCAGAGATATGGAAGTCTTTGCATCCAAGTCTCATTAGAACCAGACGGAGATGACATGGAATATGTAACAGACGGGGAAAGGGAATTGGGCCAGGTTGAACTGAACGACCTTTCGATCATGTCTACCCTGTCAATGGGGTCAGAGTGAGGGTCGGGATTAGGTAAGGAGTGAAAGTTTTTATCGAGAGGATTAGGGTCGTAGGATGTAAGGAGATGCATTTGCAGAGATTTGTCTAATAAGAAAGAAAGAAGAAAGAAATGGTAATTCACATCATGGACTAGTGATGAGTTATAAAGTAGTGTTGGTAAGAATGGGTGGTGTTTTAACGAAAGGAAATGGCTCACCTCTTTCAGAGTCAGTATAGTCAGTGTCATTTTCTTCAGGGAATGCAGAGAAGTTGAACTTTCCACCAAAGATTGTCTTCTCAGTGGTGCAAGGAGTATCCAAGCCTACATGAGAGAGTGCATATCTGCTAATAGTTCTGTAGTCATAATTTCTCCTTCTATTGTGCAAGGTTTTTGAGAAATCTCCTACAAAACTTCCTCACTATCCTAACAATCATACCTGAATCTGAGTTCACACCCATAGATTTATTGGAATATTTTCTTCTAGTGTATTGGATACTTCCTCGAGTGCTTCCTGGATCCTCATCAATTCCCATTCCGCTATCCGTTGAGATCCGTTTCTGTTCCGGATTGAAATGACTGTCATCGGAATTGGTACCCTGTGGTGGGCATGGTGGTCCCAGGGGGAGGGAAGTGGGTGCTTCTGCATGCGTGGGATACGACACTTCTTCATCGAGCTGACCTTGCTCCTCATAATATTCGTCAACTACCAACTCATCAAAGCAAGACTCATAGGTATAAGCTGAGAGAAAGGAAAGAGTGACATCATCACTCATAAGGAATTTCTTCAACTTACCATCACGTATGAGAGGGTGGGTGAGCAGTTCCATAGCTGTGGGGCGTTCCTGGTGGTTTGCGCGAAATACCAGTCCCATCAAGTCTAGAATACTTGGATCCAGTGTTTCTGAGTTGGGGATGAGATCTTCCTTCATTTGTTCATCTCGATACAGACCAACCATGAAGATGAGGTGGTAGTGTGTGGTATCTCTGGATATCCTGTGATCCCATGGCTTCATGGCTGTCAGCATCTCCACCAATACACACATGGCACTCCAAATGTCTGAAGAAAAGTGAGGCTCCTCTTGTCTACAAATCTGTACAAAGAGAGAAAGATGACCCTTTACCAATTTTCGCGCACCTAGATAGTCGACCCCTTACCTCATTATGCAATTAACGACCCTTTACCTATTTAAAAGTATCCTTACCTCTGGAGAAGCAAATTGAGGCGTTCCCAAGTTCTTGCCAGCCGAGGCAGCGACCTCTTCCACACGCAAGGCAGTCCCAAAATCACATATCTTCAGAGTTCTTCCCTCATTGAAAATCAGCAGATTCAGTCCCTTGATGTCTAAGTGCATCACGTTATTCTTATGCAGGAACTGAACTCCTTCTAGAAGCTGTTGGAAGTAGTAAAGGGCCTGGTCACTTTCCAAAGGCGATGGCTGTTCAGTTTCTGGATCTTTGAGCATGTCAGAAAGATTTCCATCTGTAAGGAGATGAGAAAAGGTTCATGATAATCTCTACTCCAGGGTCCCAGTTCTTTTAATTATTTGTATGATAGGATATTGTAGTCACATACGTTCAGCCAATTCCATCATGAGTTTACAGATTCTTGGGGGACAGAACTGCAGCTCTTGAGTGTCGAGGACAGCTCCGTACATCTGGATCACATTACTATGAGGTCCTAGACGTGCCAACATTGCAGCTTCCGTGCAGATGGAGTTGATAATGCCTTCATCGTCCTTATTGTTCTGCTTGATGGCAAAGAGGTGTTTGCTGGTGAGGTCCTCGGCCGGGTGGATGGCACCAAATCCTCCTTCTCCCAAGGGGATGTCCCTGGCGTTATAGTCGCGACGCTGGTAGTAATGACTGTCCTTTCCAATGGTCAGGTAATCCTGGAAATGACAGGGAGAGAATTTAGTAAAAGGGTAAAGGGATACTCATTTAAGAGATGATAGGGAAGATTGAGTTGCATTATGCTTCTAGTACTGAATGGTTGGGGGGAATATGCAAATATACATGGAAGACAATTAAAAACAGGGGGAAATAATCAAAAAAGCCATGATACCAAATATGGAAGAAATCAGTGGTGCCAGTACAGTACTGAGATCTTTCCCTCTCAATGTTCCACTTTCTCCTCCTCCACAATGGAAACTAATCTGATACCACCAACACCACTCAGCAGCAGCAGGCCAGACTGCTAGAACTGACCACAACTAAACATAACACCCACAACACCCACACAAAATGACTTCCTTGTTGAAGGTGACCACAACAAGTGACACACACACACACACACACACATCCTGTGAGACATCAAAAGCCATATAAGACCAAAGGAACAGTGATTAAAACATCTCTTCCTCCCCAGATTCCAGGAATCCAATAACTCTTGTTATATTATTATTGAGTATAAGTTCAATTTGAAGGCTTTCCACACAAGTCGATATTTGTTCCACATTCCATCTCTGCCATCCAGTATCCAGGAAGAAATACTACTCTGACTCACCAGATAGTCAGCACAATGTGGCACATGTGATCAGTTTTTAATAGTATAGTTAGTCTAACTCAATAGAACTGGCCAGATAGCCAGTAATCTCAGCCATTACAGGCACAATCCAATAGCACATGAGCCAGTAGCCACTGCAGGTACAATCTGAAGACCTGGTAGCACATGCGATCCTTATAGTCACTAGAACTGGCCAGACAGACAGTCACCTCAGCCATGCACTATTCAGGAAGAGCACACTCCAGATACAATAATTAGTCTAGACAGTCAGTCTAGATCAGACACAATTAGGGAATATGTAGGTCAGGACCAAGTACCTATTTAAGGCTTAGGGGAGAGATGGGCCCACTTTCACTATAGGAGACTGCTTGTCTAGCCGTACAGTCTCATGCCTGGTCTCCCCTAGTGATCACTATCGGTTATTAAGGAATGGTCAACTACATGACCACCTGCCACTGGTGATTTACCCGACCATTTAAGGAAACAGTGGATTATTATTCAGTGCATGACGACACTGGCTATGACATCAGCATGTCCATTTCAACTAGAGGGATAGATTGGAGGGAGGGCCTAGGGGAAGGGACAAGAGGACATCCTTTTGTCGTGCACTGGCTATACCTACCATATTATGTGATCTGTGTTCAAATAATTCCCCAACAACAACATTTTCCACTGGTAATATAATTACACATTCCATTCTGCTACCAAAAAAAGACGACATTTTTTTGAGAGCATGCCTCCAAGAGTGATGGCTCTCAGCTGTGGCATGTATGTACATGTATGTACATGGATGTACATGGATGTTTATTCCCTTTGAAATGTGACAGGATGAAAACCTTAAACCAACATACATACATACATAACATCATACATACATCATACATACATCATACAATCATACATACATATATACATACATACACACACATACATACATATATACACACTGGAGTCACTAGGGCCCGCCACCAATTGCACTCTGAATGAGATCTTCACCTCCATTATAAATGACTTAAGTGGGTCACCATTGTTCACCTCTGTTTATCTTCCTTCCTTTCCTCTCAAGAGGTGAGTGACCTGTGACCCCCTGTTTTGTGATTATATAGAATAGGATAGGATAGTGCTTGACCTTTCAGTGAGTTCATCCTCTCTGAAACCACTCAAATATCTCTCTCTCTCTCTCCACATCAATCCATTACATATAACATGATGATAATTTGGCTATTTGAGAAGGGGATACGGAAACAAAATAGATACTGAAAATAGCTCACTTGCAGTGCAATGCAATAACACTTTACTAACGTATGGCAGAATATTGGAGCTAGGGGGACACACAGTCAATCAAGGGCTGTACTGACTGCTATACACATTACACCAAATCTCCCCCTACTGGAGACAACGACTGCAGTGCAGACAATGACTGCATTCCTAATAGGAAAGGCAATCCAGTGAACCGACACTATCCCAACACAAAGGAAACACTCGGGCAGATACGGCATCTGTAAGAACATAAACTATGATAGTAATCCACTATAATCACTGTTACAACTCAACAGCATTTAGTTCTGGATTAAGTTCTGAGTGTTTCCTTATGCATAATATGTAATGGCTGATGATGCTAATTTATTTTCAGTATAACATACTTTATACTAGTATTCCTCACATATCCAAACTTGATGGGGGTGACCCAAGTTATTATGTGAAATTTCCACATTATGTGAAGCAGTATTTACTACTGTAGCTACACTGAGTCAAAAAAAAAACTGTTTTGGGAAAAATCCATTGCATGATGGATGACATCCCATCCTGCATTATGGGGTAACCATGGAAATGGTTCAGTGGGAAAGTAAGATACTGGCTATTTTGGGGAAGGGTAATTCTAGCATGCGATATCAATCCAATGTTTCTCACATCTCACAGTTCAATGGTGTCCCACAAATATATTCATATTCAGAGAGTTCAGTGCAATTAAATTTAATAATTACTGCTGGAAAGATCATTTTTCTTGGAGCACAAGTTGGTGGGATGACACCGTGTATATTTAATGCACATTCTTTGACTGTAGTGTTATGCCTGACAATCACGGGCTCAATTATTCATTAAAATGAACACACGCTCCAAGAGAGCAGGCCAGGTGTCATGCTGCGTGATGCATAATTACCTATGTATTGTTCCTGGTGAAAACTGATACATATCTACTTGAAGTGATTCACATACATTAACCTCATAATATCTCGCTATGCAAAAGGTCGTCCACTAATAATATGCCTCATTCCACAAAGCAAACAATGATTCTATACGTAGGTACTGAACCTCAACCTCAAACCACCTGAATTTTAGAAATGGGAACAACACACTTATCATAATCATTTTTTGGGGGGGATACTTTCTCTCAACTGGTTGCTAAGTACATTGGAACTAAAGAGTATATTTTTAGCTCTAAAATCAACAGTTGCTAGGTTAGGATCACTAACCAAAACTGTAATCATAAAAATCACAATTTCATTAATTAACTTACAGTTCTGAACTTGCATAAGATCTTTTGGTCTGGGTAATCCGCCTCAACTGGTTTGACGATCCCGTCTTGCTCGTAGGAACTCATCAAGCTAAGACTGGTAGTTTGACTCGGGAAGGAGTGTCCAATGTAAGATTGAAGTCCTGCAGAAGCTGGGGACGAAATGTCCTCTGATCGTTCCACTATCGGAGATAATACTCCTTGTGACACCCCCGTCTGATAAGAGGGATCCTCGTTTGCAGGTCTTAGTGAAGACGGCCGTCCCAAGGAAGTGGGTGGGGCTGAAATGGGTGGATCTACTGACAACAGTGGCTCTTCCTGGTCCAATTGTTGCACAATCTCAGCAGCCTTGGCTTCGATGAATCTGGCAGTAGGTGAGTCATCTGGTATGTGTCCAGTCTCGAACTGACTCAAACTGTGCAGCATATCTGAATGACTAATAGAATATACGTTCCCTCCAAAACTATTTCTACGATGAAGTTGTGGATTCATAAAATTCTCCTCATTGTAAGGCAAATACCCAAATTGCTGCCTCAGTTGATATTTGATACTTCGGCACATTTCCACGGGACACACCTCTTTTGTGCACTGATCGGCATGTCTGTACGTCAGGCTCTCAAACTGGCGACATCTCTCGCACCCATGGTTGGCCCCTTGAAGGCAACCCTTTGTATGTTTCCAGTTGTTTCTGACTTGCACACAGTAAGGATGCTTGCATACCTCCCATCCTGAGAAATTTCGCTCACGACACTCAAAGGCCAGACGGAAAATGCTCAATGGATCAGAGGCAAAAGGGAATTGTTGTTGTTGTTGTTGTTGCTGCTGTTGTGCCATTACTTGAGGAAAGAACTGCATACCACTGTTATAAAGAACCTATGAGAGAGAGAGAGAGAGAGAGAGAGAGAGAGAGAGAGAGAGAGAGAGAGAGAGAGAGAGAGAGAGAGAGAGAGAGAGAGAGAGAGAGAGAGAGAGAGAGAGAGAGAGAGAGAGAGAGAGAGAGAGAGAGAGAGAGAGAGAGAGAGAGAGAGAGAGAGAGAGAGAGAGAGAGAGAGAGAGAGAGATTCTATTAGTCTGAAGTGCCTTATAAAATCAATGTATCAATTGCTGACTCCAGAAAGTTATTCAATCCTCTAGGGTGTCCTTATTTAGTAATGGGATCATAAGTTAGTAAACTCTTGAAAGCCTTTCCACGGTAACAGTGAAAGTAAATGATCGTGTCCAACAACAAAAACTTTAAAAGAGAATTTATCAACAGTGCAGAAAGAAAATATCTTTTTAGTGATAATTATTAGAAACTCGTTTCACTCTGGCAACCATATATGGAACTTTGCTGGAAATATGAACAGATCTAGTAACTTGGGTGTCCTAATTCTTCTCCCATGCTGTTATATGATTTCCATAACGTTCACATTTTAATCTATTAATAGAAAATTCATAAATAGAACTGACCTCAAGGGGGGAGACAATGCAGTCACTACTTGGTAAGAGGCAAGTACTATAAAACATACTACTCACGAAAAACATTCCATAAAAAATTCTCATGAGTTCCAGGAATCAGTGAATATTATAAGCACACAATGGAATGTGAAGGAAAAAGATATGAATACAATTATAGGGTCTAGCAGTCCACTCAGTACAATTACTCGTCATACCGAGTCACGAATAACACCAGCTGTACCCACAAATTCTAGTCAAAACACCCAATCAATCAGACACTCGGGGACAAAAGTATGTCACCTACTTAATTTAGGAACTGGTATCCAAAGGATCATCATAAATGTAATCATTTACTCCATGGTGCCAGGCTTGTCATGTCCTAAGTCATGCTAACAAGCTGCTTGAAAATTGTTCAAATCCTTCCCCCCAGCCTATAATTGGCAGTCCTCCTGCTATTATTATTATTATTATTATTATTATTATTATTATTATTATTATTAACATCATGTTATCTAGCTGATTTTTGAGATGCATCTATCAACAGCATCACCTTTTCACAAACACATTCTTCAACAAGGATAGTGTAAATCTAGCAGTTGATATAACCCCACGAGCTTTAAGCGATCATCAACAAGGTCAATTCATAAACAATTTTGGTAAGCGTGCGACTAAAGTTGGTGAAAAATTCTACTAAAAAAACCAGCAACCTTTTGTGTTTATTAATAACAGGAGTTGTGCAATCTATTCCAAGGTAAACAAAAGCAGTAAATGTTGTGCTCTTAATCCCCAGTTAATAAACTGATCCTCAATAACAATGAAGTATGATTCTTGAAACTTTACATAATTTTCCAAATGTCCTACTATCGATAGTGCTATATCTATGAAGTGTGTGCTTGGTAGGTGTAGAAAATGATTTTTTCTACCATAAAAGGAGAGTGCAGGTCATTAGGGAGTTTCCCCAGAATAGTCCCTATCATATACAATAATCATACTTTTTTTCCTTCTTTTTTTAGTTCCTGGTCAACAAATATCTGTATACATACGTACCAAAAATCAACTCTGATACTTATACACTTAATATTCCACTTTCAAGATAGATAAATAAACTAATATTACAGACTATGATAGCAATTTTTGAAAATGGATAAATAATTTATTAAGTCATGTGGGCTGTGGCGATTCTCTTGAGCTGTGGATACAGTCAGGATTGATTTATTATTCTATAGGCAAAGCCAATCTAAAAATAACTACACTCTCTCTCTCTCTCTCTCTCTCTCTCCATAATAGTCTACATAGTTCAAGTGGCCACTTATCACCATGGTATCTATGCACATGCATGATTGAAATCGCATACCAATTAGCAAAAATTAGAATGGAATTCAGCACTATCAATAGTGCATGTTAGTCATCATCTTAACGATATGCTCCAACTAAGGACGACAATGTGCTGTCCTATAGGTCCAACTAAGGATGACAATGTGCTGTCTTTATAGGTCCAACTAAGGATGACATGTGCTGTCTTATAGGTTGACATGTGCTGTCCTAAGGTGACTATGTGCTGTCCTATAGGTCCATCTAAGGATAACTATGTGCTCTCTACTTCAGGATGACTAAATAATATGCTGTCCTACTACCTACAGGGATGCTAATGTGCTGTCCTATAGGTCCTACTTCAGGATGACTAAGGATGACAATGAGCTGTATTAAAGGTCCTACTTCAGGATGACTACATACAGGTCCATCACAGTATGCTGTCCTACAGGTCTTACTATAATATGCTGTCCTACAAGACCCCAAGGAGGAAACATCACATCAAAGATTATGACCTCAAAACCTGGCAATCATCAGTGGGCAAATTTGGAGTGGCATCCCTTTGAATCAAGTGGGTGGGAAACAGAAAACCAAACTGGGTCACATGTCTAAGGGGGGAGATTATGCTACAAAAGAACTCGTGCATGTTTGGTAGGTTGTTAGGAACACAGCAATTTTGAAACATTAATACCATCACGATAGGGAGAACTTTGGGGGAAGAACATTATAACAGGGGTCACTCACTCCTTTCAGGTTAAGAATTTAGACTTGTCTAGTAAAGCCATGTAAGTTGTATCAATTATGTTCACCAAAAACCTTCTCTACTCTTCTAAAGTTGGTCTACATCATTTCAAAATGCTTTGAAGTTAGAAAAGTGCACAAAGCCACTTTTTGGTGTGTCCATGGTAACCATTCGTAGCCATAGGTCCCACAACTTTATACAAGTGCATTTTCGGAATGGGAAAAGTTAAAAGTTATCTACCACTCCATCTGTCATCATCTGGTGTCTTGCATCAAGCTGTTTTTCAATAGCTAACAGTAATAGAATTGCCACAACAGACCTAATACCCTACTAATCTCCATTTGATCCCTCTATATCTACTCTAATTTTCTCACATTAAAAAAACCAGCAGAACAACCACTCGTTTTTGAAATTAATAAGAATTGAGAAAAGTTATAATGAATGATTAGGTGAACCCAAATAGACTTTAGCACTTGTGAGTAAAATAGAGTCATCATCTTGTAAAAGGAAGTAATTTGTGGTGTATGATCTGGAGGTTAAGTGTACCAACATGATACCATCAGAACTTCAGAAGGGAAAGTCACAAAGGATAATTAAGCTCAGCTTTAAAAAAAGGGAAAGTCATCTCCTATTTATTATGGGAATTTTTAAAATCTATATTTAGGTACCAATAAAGTCCCTCCATAACTGCTTTCCAAAGTATATTTTTCCATTTAGGCACCACTACATAATACGGAGATATTGTGAAAGTATATGGCTTGTCCAAAATTATGGGAAACTAGACTCAGCATAACACCTTAGCAACAATAATTAAATTTTTGTTAAATCAAAATTTTATTGCAAATCTACATCTTCAGTGCAGTACTAGCTGGCAACTTCAATACTACTTGCTTGGGTGCATCTGTATCAATTCTGTGCTTGTAACTAACTAAATACTTACATTGTTGTGACATCCTTCTAGAATTCCTGGGGAGGAGAGTTGCTTCTGGAGGCTCCTTGTCTTAGGCATTCTATTCTGAGTCGAGGTCACGACTTTCTGTATATTTTCTTCACTGCTATTAGCGCTAGCCCTGGAATGTTGAGTAACAGGAGTTGAGTGCGACCTAGAAACTCCTGTCTGGTCCCCCAAATAGAGGACCTTGGTCTTGGAAGTAGAAGGAGTGATATTGTCCGGAGTAACGCCTGGGGTGACCGGAGATATGTAACCGGAGTCCCGTTTTACTAGGAGATATGCTTTTCGTCTTACACCGTTTTCAGCCTCAACTAATGAACTGGAATCGTCAGGTCCTTGTACTACTATACCAGTTCCATCTGCCATAGTGACATGCTCTTTTGATAACTTTATACCTAAACAGTCTTTGCGGCTTGCTACTGACATGACTTGATTCCAGCTTTATCTACTTGGCTGACTGTGGTAGGGGAAATGCCCTAGTGACGAACTATGACGTGGACATAGTGGCGCGGCAGCCTGGCGCGTAAATTATTTTCAAAATTTGCACACGTGTGTAAGGAGCGCAGGAGAATTAGACGTATTGACTGGGCTGCAATGGCCGACTGCTCCGTCTTCACGATGCTAAGTTACATCTACCCTCACACATGTACCCTTGAGAGCGCTGTGGAAGCAATGGCAGGTCCTTCCTGCCAGCTTTTGCTGCCTGGTGACCCTGCCCACTTTCAGCACTTCTGTCATTGGACTTTGGTTGCACATGAACGGAAGGAACATCTTCAGGAACCTGCATTGCTTATCAACAGAGACAAAACTAGACTGAGAAACTCTGGCAGAAGAAATTCGACATTAGCACTTGAAGCAATTTTGCATGCGATCAAAAGGGTAAACTGTTGCTATGGCAAATCATTGTGTTAGTCCAGGTAGAAATCGAATCAGCATATGAAATTGTCTCAAATTCTATAATGTATTCTGATCTATAATGCATTCTGACTAAATTTGAGCTCCATGGCTCACCTCAGTATGAAGTATAAAATTATCTATGAAATATAGAGGTTAACAACAGGAGTGCAAAGTCAGAAGAAGCTTAATGAGTTCAGTCGTTTTCTATCAGCACTGGGGTTTGACCTGCTGTGCATAAGGTGGGTTCAATTTGCAGAGTCAATTTCACAGTATTGCTATACTAACTACTAATTTTTCCTGGCAGAATTGGCTCGGATTGTGTTCGACACTTATTTCAGCGATATTCACTATTTGTGCCGCTAAAGAACAAGTGCTACATGCAGATCAGTGGTGAGTAGAGGGTGTTAATTACATAGCATCACTCATAGAACTAGTCTATTTTACCTGTTGAATGCCATTGGTGAAAAAGCCCCCTTAGTGTGTATCTGAATGAGTTCTAACTGGTGGGCTTTCTGTAATTTTATATAAATTGGAATAAAGAACAAGTGATTCCTGTATAAACACAAGATCAAAGAAAGAGGGTAATGATTTAGTAGATATTTCAGTCTTGAGAGATCACGTACTTTTAGAAAAGGATCTTTTGTTGTCATGATTATGCATGTACATCCATCCATATGTATAATAATAAGTATTTAGCATCATCAGCACTACAGCTTCAGATCGCAAGTGAAAGCACATTCGGACAAAGTTTGTTCACATTGGCGTGTGTGTGTGTATGGTTTTTCCTGTCGTCCAAACCATACAAAAAAGAACTTTAGCAAAACATGAGTAAACGGCAGCAGCTTTGAAGTGCCGTGCGTGATCAAGTGTGTAAAGTTTACTGTTTCTCCATGGAGGATATTAGCTCTTAAACTTCTGATCATTACACTCTGTTATCGCGACAACTTCTCTCTTTTAGTAAACTGACTCTTGGTAGTGATGGCTGGGATGATATCATTGTGCATACAGTGGAATGTCTATATGTAAATATGGACATGTGAATACTTTGGGACCAGTAATAAGTGATTAAAGGAGGTGTCCTTCATTCAGGGGTGAATTAATACATGATATATTCCACCTAATACATTTATTCCCATAGAGAAAAGTGCTCTTACTGTCATAAATTCCCTCCCTTAGGTAAAATGCGTTATGACTCATAAACGCACTGTTCCCCAGGCTATGAATAACAACATTTTTAGGTTTTCTGAAGCTGACTGTTGCAGATGATAATGAAGATAGAGATAATGATCAGATAACATTGTCATTAACTAGCTATTACTAAAGAGTATCTCTGTATTATGTTGGTAGTTTATAGCTGACTGTTGGAAGAAGATGATTATGAAGATAATGACATTGTCATTAACTATTACTAAAGAATCGATTTCTGTCTCTGGGTAGTTTATAGCTGATTGTTGGAAAATGAAGAAGTCATCTGGTGCTGGGTCACAAGGAAACTTTATAGCTATTTTTTTCTTGCAATTTTCCACAAGAAGAAATTATTTCTAAGGCCCATTTGGTATTTTTTCAGTATTTTTTGGCGTCATACCTTCCGCTAGCTTCACTGTCGCTAGCAAATACAAAACGTGGGTGGAGGAACTCGTTAATAGCTGGGTGTGGGCATGGGAGGAGTTCGAGTTGAGCCTCGTAGTTCGTAGTCTTACTCGAGAGCACGAGGCTCTGTAGAGTTGGCGTCTAAGCAACGGCACATCCCAGGACAGGGACAAGCTAGCCATGGCAGGAGTTTTCGTTTTGTTTTGTAACTAAGGGGTAGCTACAGACCGACCAATGAAATCGTGCGCCCTGGGGATATATAACAGTTAGAACATGGTAGTCCTGGTGATTATGGCCAAATAAACAACCTTATCCTCGGGCTGCGCCCTCGGATTCGGTTGTTTATTGGCCATAATCACCAGACTACCGTATTCTAACTATTACTTAAAGAGAGATCACAAAGAGTGTGATTTTTTTTTTGATTTCAGGGGAAGTCCACAGTTAAGGGGGTTCCACTGTAACACTGTAATTCTACCATTTAACCCTCCCTGAAGTATAACTTATTTTTAGTTTCAAGAAGAAATCAAGGAAGTTTTAATCCACTCATTTTGTTTCCAGCATTGGAGATTACGTGATTTTTGTGCTTCAAGGATAGGGAATTCACACAAACTTGGAGATTCATACATATCTGACCAAATATGTACATGCTTGCTTGCAGTGGCCATAGTGATGCATCTTAGTTTAGTGTGGGTTTGATATCCTATCTGAAGGTTGATGTTGGCATTGCTTGGTTGTTTACATAATACATTTAATATTCCTCTTTCAGAAGTCATTTCCTGGTGTGTGGGTAGCTTAAAGGTGTGGTTGGCCTTTGGTTTAGTGCTGCATTCTGACTTTGGTGAAGTGTCAGCTAGGAGACTGTAAACATGGTTGGCCCAGTCACAACACTGAATCTTGTTATTTGGCTATGTTCTATGCAGGGCTCACAGTAACACTCTATTATTGTCTGGACATGATTATCTAATAGCAGTTTTAAATGTATAGCTGTAAAGCAGAAATTAACCGGACATATTGACCAATGTGACTGACTGTTATTGTGAGTCCTGTATGTGATAGTACTTAATGGTTCCCATTAAAAAAAATATATATATTTTTTAAATTAGCTTAACTTCATTAACTAATTCTCAAGCATGTTGTGATGTTGTGATGTGTTCTGTAATGGTTGGACTATCTCTGTACTGAATTTCAGCCCTGAGGGTTCTAGTAATCTGCTCAATTTTGATCTCTTCACTGCATCCTCGACCTCCAAGTATAGCTGAAGCTGAGAGAGAGAGAGAGAGAGAGAGAGAGAGAGAGAGAGAGAGAGAGAGAGAGAGAGAGAGAGAGAGAGAGAGAGAGAGAGAGAGAGAGATTATAGAGAGAGAAGACGACCAGGAACAAGTAGGGAAAAATATTACTGTGAAAATGAAGAGAGAAAAAAAGATGACCATCGTTCAAAAGAGTAAGCAAACAAGGATGGAAAATGCATTATTATCATGCTTATTGCTTAAATGTGACGTATAATTATGTGGGGATTGTTGGCTGGATATAGAGAATAAAGATTGACCCCATTTCCTTCCTTCATCCCGAGCAATGGTCATCCCTACATTTTTTTCTTTTCACAGAAATATTTTCCCCTTACTTGTTCCTGGTCTTGGCTGGATATATGACCCCATTTCCTTCCTTCATCCCTACCTTTGTTTACTTGTTTTTTTTTGAGCAATGGTCATCCCTACATTTTAATTTTTCCCGTCATTATTAATATGCAATACTTAGTCATTTTGAGTCAGAAGTGGTGACCAGTAGCTATTATGAAATGAGAGGAAGGGGGACAATAGTAAGATATAAGAACATGGTGTGGTGTGTCACTTTCTTATGTGATCTACACATTTCCTTCGGTAGTGGTACATCGTACGTATGTACGTTGTACATATGTCACTGTCTGTGGTTCTGTGATTCCGTTAACAAAGCCAATTCCTCTGATCTGTAGGTCCTCCCGTCCACAACATGTTCCCGGACTCCACCATCCCTCTCCGAAATCCCCTCCCCAAGGGAGCAGTTCTCATTGGCCGAACTGGAGAAGCAAGGAAACAGACAGTAGTTGCTCAGGCATCACATTATCACCAAGGTAACTCTATTTAAGGAATGGTTCCAAACGTCTTTTCATTTGTCATTATACAAACCATCTCTGCCCCAAATCTTAAAGATCTTAGCCTCTAGTATCACGAGGTATGGAAAACGAACGGAAGTAAGAAGTAGCCATAATCGATTGTGTGTTTAATATTTGATTTCTGTGTGTGACTAGTTGTTGCATGAGAGGTTCTTTAATGTCAACATTAATAATTACCAGTGTAGGAAGCAGGAAATAAAATTTCAATTTTAATTTGAATGTATACCTATAATCACTGTCTTGGCTTTGTATGGAAGCAGGAAGTTTATGTGTAGTATAACTCCTACATTGTATAATCACTGTCTTGTATTTGTATGGAAGCAGGAAGTTTATGTGTAGTATAACTAATCACCGTCTTGGCTGGGGTTTAATTGCACTGTTACAGTGGAGCTACTGTTATTAAGTGCCATCCTATAGATAAACAAAAAAACAGTGGGCTGATCATGTCTGTATTGACTGCAAGGTATTGTCATCAGGTTTCTGTTATGGTGATAAAATATACGTAAGAGAGACATAATTCAGAAACCCATCAAGATATTATGTGTGTATGAAGAATCGGCTCATTTGTATGGCTTTGCAGAGTCATGACCATAATTGTTGTTGTTGTTGTTGTTGTTGTTATTTTTGTTATTTGAGAGGTACGCGCGTGCATGTCTTTATGTATCGTCTGGTCAAAAAAAAATCGGCCCCCACATCTTAATGAAGAACACAGCAATAACAGGAAGTATAAAAATTTTCCTCATGTGTGTCTTAAGGCATTGTACTCCTAATTCTCAAGACTAAGGCCATTAGCTTAAAGTCTATTTTCTTGATCACATATAACTTTCTCAATTCTCAACCAAATTTAAAAAACCTCATAGAGTGGATCTGCAAATGTGAAATTTGATCAAGAGCAGATGATTATAGTGAACGATCAGGCGTTTGGGAAGTGGAATTATGTAACTGGTACATAATAATAATGAACAGTCAGGATTTATTGAAGGCATAGGGGTAAGACCATGATCACCATGGAGGAGAGGGGCCCAATGATTATGAGTGTTCTGAGATGGCTAGAAGCCATGCAGGCACCAGTAATGAATAATAGGGGAAGAACTGAAGGCATAGTGGCCTAGTGGACACTGGGTAGTGTGCAAGCATTTGATTAAAACACTCAGCACCTTGAAAACATTTGATCAGCATCAGTCATTTTAACCAACCAGTTCTACATTATCATTATTTTTTTTTGTTATCATGTGTTCATGTTCTTATGTAATATTTTTCATTTTCTACATGTGACAATCGCACAATTATTTGGCATTTTTCTTGAAACTGCTGCACAATGTTGTGTAAGTCTTGTGTCAATATTTATGGATGATTATATAAAAACAATAATTTCTTTAAGATCATTTTAAAAAGGACAAAAATAATCTAACTAAGAAGGTGTGTGAAAGTTCAAAATCATAGTTACAATGATGCAACTGTATGCTTCTGGAAACAGCTACCAGGGGTCATTCAGTTATTGGCTCAAGTTTAGAGACAATACTTCGATTCTGATAGTTCAGTTCAGAATGATACATCTCTTGAGTAAAATTATCTCTTGCCTACTTTCTGGGTTGCCTGCTACTTGCCTGCAGAGACAATAGTTCAGTTCTGACACACCTCTGAGTAGAACTTTCTGTGGTGGCTACTTGCTGGTATGGGGAATATGCCTTTTGACTTTAATGAATCTATGTGCCAGAGGCCATAATTATTCCTCCCTCCTCCACTTTTAAACATTGCCCCTGTAAATCATGATACATAATATAGTGACGTAGGTAAGTAGGTACGTAATTATGTTGCATCATTTCCAATGAAAGCTTTGTGACAATAATGTTGTTGCCCTGTGTTGTGCAAGCTCCCACTAATAATGCTGGCTTTGGGTCTTCTCTATTGCTCCACGCACATATTTGGTTGGTGGTAGATATTTTGTGGTTGGAATTGTACTGATTCTATAGTGGATGGAGAAATTGGATGGAGCATTGCATCAGGCAGTAGTATCATGTGCTTTTTTTTTTTTTTTTTTTTTTGAATGCACACTTTTGGTTGGCTTCATGTGGTTTGTACACGTCACACTGTATTCTAAACACTGAGTCCTAATATGAGAGAGTGGGTGTTACATACAGTGTGGTTTGTGCTTATATAGATGGAAACTATGCTCAGTAAATTCTAGTTTCAAGTTTCAGGATCCCCCTACCCCCCTCCCCCCAATTATGCTGATGCGTATACCTACATACCTACGTACTAATTATCAAGACGAATATATGTTTAGTAAGAGCATCTGTGTATTACCCATGATTGTATAACAAATTCAAACATTTTTTCTCCTTGTGGTTCCTCTTTTCCTTTTTGTCCCCATGACTGAGTTCCTGTGATATTTCTCCCTCCAGCACTTGTCCAACCAGGTTCCTTCCTACCTCCTTTATTAGGAAGCCCTGAGGGAATGTGATATCATGAGGATGTTCTTGCAGGTGTATCTGCATGTATGTGCATGCATGTGCGTGCGTATGTGCATGCATGTGTGTCTATGTGTGTATCCATAGGGGGAAGCTCACCCTGAAAGAATCCATCCATTATCGTTCCTGACTGCTTAACTCAGAATGAAGTCATTGTGTGCAATTTCAAGCACAGGGAAGTCACATCACAATTCACATTCAAGCACAGGGAAGCCTCATCTTCCTGTGCAATGTTTGTACTCCAATGACAAAGCTAGCAAAAAGATTTCGCTGCTTTTTTCTCATTAATGATAATGCCACCGCTATTAAAAGCCACACCCCTTCTCATTATTGGAAGCCACACCCCTTCTATACCTGAAGCCACACCCTTCCCATTAATAATAATAATACGTACCTGAAGCCACATCCCTTCAAAACTTAACACCACATGGTTGAGGAGTCCACGTGACTTGGATATTTTAAAATTGAGCATTTATTTCTTGCTCTATTCTTCACATGTCAATCATTTTATTGATTGCAGGTACATTTGAAGCTCCAGTAGATCTCGGGATACATCAAGCGATATCTATCTGTCACCAACAAAACGAACATGAGTTGGATGTTGCCACCATAAATGGAGTTATGGAGAGGATATCTCCTGCCGAGATGGAGAGAATTGATGGGAAAATGTTGGATGGATCTGACATAGGATTCGAAAGCGAGTCTAAGACCAATATTGCAGCTGAGTCTTTGATGTCACATGACTTCAAACATGCTCGAAATGAAAATGGGATGATAATTCCCACTGATTCTGATTTCGATTCTGATTCTGATGAATGTATGTCTCATACTGGTTCCAATTCTGTGTGTTGTGATTCTGACTACGACTCGGACTTTGTGAGCAATAAGAAGTATCGTGAGATGCGGATGCTAAGGAGAGACTGTTGCAAGAGACCACATCATGGAGGAGACACGTCTTCATTCTCACTGCCGCCACCAAAGAAGTTGAGGCTTGCTGAATCCATAAAGATCAAGAAAAAACAGCAAATGAAGCAAAGAAGGTGCAGCATTCATCAGATGAAGCTGAAGAAAAGAAGGAAAGCACTGAAGAAAGTGATGTGGAGGAAAAACAGGAAGTTGAGGAAGCAGTTGAAAGAGAGGATAAGAAGCTCTGGCCAGGCTAGGCCAATTGCCCATCCTCCTACCAGAAAGAGAACTGTTCAGGAGACCAGAAAGAGGCCATGGTCAGCAGAGTTAGTTCAAAATCCATTCCTCAATGAGTTCAATAATGTGATGTGCCATTGTAATGATATTTGTGCAGGCATGTGTTTGGGAATTACCCCATAAGTAAAAGACATTTTCTCCTGTACTAGAGAATTGTATCATTCCTGCCCCCCCCCCCCCATATTAGGGAAGAATACCTCTCCATAGTAGTGTCATTATGACTTCCATGACCTTTGACCTCAGCATTGGGCTAATTAGCCAGTGGCTTATAATACTAATTACACATTGTATGGGAATAAGTACTGTATTATATGAAATATATACTATACAAGTGTTCTTTCTATTTCTATAGCTCTAAGGCCATCATGAGGGGATTTATTTTCTACTCCACCACAATGAAGGAAGCCACACCCATTAAATGTAAGTTGATAGCTTATGAAATGGCCAGGATGTGGATATTTTGGAACAGGAAATGATCACACTGAACAGGACGTGGATGTCTGTACCTAGCTATAAGCGATAAGGGTACAGAGTTCCTGAAATAAATTCCTATGAATGAGAGATTGTCATTCAAACAGGACACCACTGTAATCAAGACTTGAACCATTCAAGGAAGTGTTCTGGTTATTTCAGAGAAGTGGTTTTGTTTCAAAGATTGTAGTCAGGAAATTGCTGTAATCAGGACACCTCGACACTTGTAATTAGGACATCGCTGAAATCAAGACACCTTGACACCTATTATCAGGACACCTCTGTAATCAGGAGACCTCAGGACATTGCTGTAATCAGGACACCTCGACACTTGTAATTAGGACATCGCTGAAATCAAGACACCTTGACACCTGTTATCAGGACACCTCTGTAATCAGGAGACCTCAGGACATTGCTGTAATCAGGACACCTCAATACCTGTTATCAGGACATTGCTGTAAAATCAGGACACCTCTGTAATTAGAGCACTAGTCTGTATCTCATTGCCATATGTGCCAAATGCATCACATCATATTAATTTTTGTTGCTTCTTTTAAACAAAACCACCTCTCAAATACTTCCTTGAATGGTTCACTGTGTAATGTTATTATATATTGTTTTTATTTTATTTTAACTTTTTTGTTTGTTTGCTTGTCAAAGGTGTGCTGAATACTCTTCATCCATCAATGAATGGAGCCCGGAGACTGGTGGAGAACATCTTCCATGGCCATTCTTCATCTAGAACTGGAAAAGAAAAGAAAAAAGTGAGGCTGATTATTATATGTCCACACTGTTCCTTAAAGATCACATTCAAGCATGATGGAATTCAGCCTATCGTCTAGGCTCTTGCTATCAAGCATTACGTACTCATGGATGCGTTATGTCATCCCTAGAGGCCTTAGGCCTTGCTTCAGGCTCTCTACAATCACTGTACTGGTAGACTGGACTGCTTAAAAAAGCATTGTAGCTAAGGTTCTATCCTCAAAGCTGTTAACAACTGACTCTCCATTTAGAATGTAAGTAGATCAGCCCAGTCCACCAGTCCCTAGACAGCCCCCACTTGACCTTCTGTTCCAATGCCATTCCCTTAATAGCATCGTAATGATTTGATGACAGAGGTATGATGTAGGTATTTGGTTATCAAAATTCACAAACCTCAGAGGAATGTCAACTAAGTACAGGAAATTAATTATGCATTCACCATGACTTTGTCCTCTTGTGACTCTTGTGTGTGTGATAATAGAATTATATATTATGTAGATGGTTAGGTTGCCAAGGGTTTTGAAACTGTTTCTTCCTCTATTCAAGAAGCTCTTGTGGAACTATAGGTAAGGAATCAAAGATGGAGTTATTTTTGGAAAGATAAGGGATGCTGGTCATTTCTTGTTCTAATGAATATGGCTGGACTATCATCACATCAACTATTTCCTTCAGTAGAATTAGTTTCATAAAATTAGCTTATGAAACAAACCAACGTTTCGACCAGAATACTCTAGCCTTCATCAGCATGAATAATGAAGGCTAGAGTATTCTGGTCGAAACGTTGGTTTGTTTCATAAGCTAATTTTATGAGAACTGAATTTTTTATCATGTTAGCTGAGAAAAATAAGCAGTGTTTCCTTCAGCCTTAAAGTCCTATTAGTGGTCATTAGTTATGGAGAACTACAAAAATTGTTCTCATTTGCTACTTGAAAGTGATTTCATCAGGCTTGTTATGATTAATGTACATGTCATGCACATGTAGAATATCATGCACATGTGCTGCAGAGTGCATGCACAATATCTTGCACATGCAGAGCACATGTGCAATGTCTTGCACATGCACAATGTCGTCTAGACATACCAGACGTGCATAATTAGATGCTTGCAACATGCAGAGCATCATGCACAATGTCCTGCACATGTGTACCATACACGCATATCCCATCAACAAAAAACCAGTTAGGTATCTGTCATGGAAGGCATCATGGAAGGGGTCGGCAGAGTCTCCCCTAGCTGTACATTCAAACAGGGTGCTTAAGTATATTCATATAATTCAATTAGTGCCATAGACCCAGCCCACTTTCTTTGAAGTTCTATATCCAAACAGGGTGGCCCACCCTGCATTTAGTATACTGGGGGAAACACTAGGTCAGGGAAGGTAAACAGCATCCATAGTGTATTTAGAATCACAACAGCCATAATGTCTGGTGTGTCTGGATGATATTGTAGGTCACCATGAGGGAACTGGTATTTGGATCAGGATCATTATTATTATTATTATTATTATTATTAATAGTGTTGGTCTTTGTAAACACCATCAGATTCTGGTATTGATCCCATACAATTAAAAATTTTTTTGTTAATGACCCTTTACCTAATTTGATGTGTCCACTTTTGATTACCCTTTACCTTCTGTATATTCCTTTCGGGCATCAGCAGATCTCTCCATCAGTAGATCCTATTGTGTTGGGACAAGCACACAAGTGTTCATATTTATGTGTATTACAGGGGCGGAGTGACTCACACAGCACATCATCTAGGTAGTCTGGGAGCATGTCCCCTAGTTTAAGTTTAGATCAAATCTGGTGCATTCTGGGAGGAGATTTTGTATTATAGCTAGCACTGGAATATTGTATAGTACAAATTTTTCGTGGGTCAAAATTTTCGTGGTTTTGCAAATATTGATGTGTGAACCATACTTATTCTCGTGTATTATTTTTCAAAACCATGAAATCCACGAAAATTTTGACCCATGAAAAATTTGCGCTATACGGTATGCACACTCTTCTGTGCTCTATCATCACCCCTTGGCCCCCTCCCAGATACATATGACACCACTGATACAACATAATAGCCCGAGGACATTTTCCATCCCTATTTTCCCACTATGGGATCAATACAGTCTCCAGATACATATGACACCCTCTTAGATACATATGACACCACTGACACACATTTAATAGGCTTTATATAGCCCGAGGACATTTTCCATCCCTATTTTCCCACTATGGGATCAATACCATCTTCAGTTACAATGTCTGAACAATAAAATTATAACATTGACTCATTCAATGACATAACCTTACGTACTTCATGACATTGGATTCTTTAACTTATGCACCAGGCACAAGCTTCACTGTATGGCTCTACTGGAACATCATTGTCCAATACCAGAAGGGACACTCCCACAATGGGAGGGGCATGGGGAGGAGCTTGATAAGGAACGGTTGAAAGCTGACTGTGCAAAACTGGTAAAGGAAAATCTGACCCATGAGCAGGTAAGTGGTACACTAGTAAGAAAATATAAAAACCATGAAAATTTTACCAAGTATGCAAAAAGTAGTCCATAAAGAGTAGTGTATGGATTTATATAATATAGTCTGTTCACACTATCAAGGTTTTGTGTGTTAGGCAAGTTTCATTACTTTGTGCACACGACGCAATCGAGTTCCAGTGTTGCGTTGTAAGGTGGACAGGGAAGGCCGGCAAGATTGCATGATGCTTCAACATGGTTAAACAGGGCACCATTAGTGTCTTGGCTACTGTTAGGTAGAGACTCCTGGTCCATATCCACACACTCAAACATGGTACGACCGACAATACCACCGTCATCACGAGTGTGTCCTCTCCATTGAGTCATGAGGTATCCATAGTACTCCCTGGTCCAACTGGAGGGGCAGGTGGCCTTGGCTGGGATCATGAGGACAGTTGATCTAGTGGACACTCGACATACAGCACATGGGACATTGTGATGATGTCTTCCCTGTAGAGGGTGGTCATACTCTGACCCGTAGACAAAAACATGGTCTCTCACCCCATCCTCGTGTCGGAGGGTGGGGCTGTACTCTGGGTCCATAGGCATGCAAAGGTAATTGGCTCCACCTCCTCTTTCGGTAAGGAGGCTTCCTCCAGCTATCCCAGAGTAGATTAACTCAGTGCCTCCCACTTGTGGACACGTTCTCTTCCCCCACCTGGTGTAGAGGGTCCCCCTAATAAGGTTAAGGTCATTCACTCTTGACTCCAACTCATCGAATCGAATCTGTGTCTTGTTCTCAAGTGATGAATAACTTTGATTCAACACAGGACTGGAATTTGAGAGTGATGCTCTGGGGGAAATGAGATCATCAAATGCGAGACGGAATGAAGTGTTGAGGGAGACAATTTCATTGAGTGCGAAATGGAGTGATGCTCTGAGGGAATCTATTTCTGAATTCGTTTCTGAAACTTGGATAAATGCAAGCACAGCAATTGCACCCACTGCAAGGAGTAGCAGCACTGCAAGGAGTAGCAGGATATTAACACTGATCACGATCCATACTAAGTTCCTTTCATGCTTATCTTTCTTTGACTTCTCTTTGTGTGGGGCAGTCTTAGTCCCAAGCACATTGTCGTGAGGAGTTGCTGGATTTACTTGTTCGATCGTTGTATGTGTGTTCACCAGTGTATTGATGGAGTAAGCTTGATTTTCAAACATTTCCACGGAGTAGGCTTGATTTTCAAACATTTCCATGGATGACTCCTTGGTGTCAGAATATACAGGAATATCGGAGAGTATTTCAGGTTTTTTGTCAGACTTGCGACTCATTTTTGTGCGACCTTTTGAACCACTAGCCTGAGAGTAGACACAAAAAGTGTATGAATGCAAGCTACGATCACAGTACTATAGCTGGATGGTTACTAATAGACACCTACAACTTTTCAACAGAATGATATATTCACTCCTTCACACAGCAATAGTTGTGATCACTCAAACCTTCTAGTCTGAGAACAGGACTAAGTTTTGCTATAGCTTTGATATCAAAACTACAGTAATCTAGCTGGATGGGAGACTTAGCTCGAGGCCTGCAACTTTAACCTCTCCAGGAAATTCAGTGCTGCTTTTATCATTCAAGAATGTGTTGATAATAGTAATTATTGTCACATGCCTACAACTAACACTTTTACGTATCTGAGAAGGAAGTGTAGAACAAGTAATGTATGTACTTCATGGCATCATGCAACTCATGAAACTAATCTAGTATCGATATTCAATGAGGCTATTAGCGTATTGCATCTTGACTAAACTTAAGTCTTTATGTAGCTAATATAGGAATGTATGTAGCTATGTACCACATGATATTAATACAGGCTACTAGCATACATACATACATATGTACATACATACAGGACTGACCTCACACTCTTATTTCTATGTCTTCATGCAAAGGTGGTAGAGTTCTGGAAGTTATCTGCAGAACCATGGAGGATCATTACAAGCATTGTAAAAAAACAGTAGCAACCCATTTTAGGTTGCAAACTGGACAGCTAACCTAAAAATGGGTTCTTTTCACACATCTTTTTTTGTTCTGGAGACAATGGTACATAATGCATGCCTATGTCTTATTAGTAGCACGTGCAAATAGTTATACACATGTGCATGACCTTGACCTTACAAGCCACAAACAGCGAGACCAAACCTCATGATCGTCTTAACAGCGAGACCAAACCTCATGATCGTCTTAACAGCGAGACCAAACCTCATGATCGTCTTAACAGCGAGACCAAACCTCATGATCGTCTTAACAGTTTAAATAGAAGCTACGAAGTCTGAGTTAAGATTCTGAGTTGTGAGAAAGCAGAAAGAGAGCCAAGCTGCAAGAGCAGGCATGTTATAATAACAGAAAGTAAGCAAGAAAACCAACATGAAAGCCATAAAAATAATAGTGAGAGCAGAGGGTACAAAGGTCAAGATCATCTAGCAAGAGAGCCTGCAAGAAAGAGCAAGAACAGAAGCTAGAAAGTCATGAGTAGCTGAAAGAGAGCCAAGCTATAGCCATAAAAACTTGCTCTCCAGATCTCCACCACTTCTATTAGAACTAGTGTACTGGCAACTTGGTTACTTGGCATGTAATGTAGTAAGTATTGGATTATGCATAATCATTACACTGAGTGCCATGTAACAATACATGTAATCATTACAGTGCCATGTTGCCCATGTAACAGTACATGCAGAACTGTGTATTACACATGCAGAACTATGTATTATGACATGCAATCAATGTAGGAAAAAAAAATTGTCCCCTGAGGCTATAGCCTCACCTGCTCAATATCTCTGATGCCCCTGCTCTGGACTCCAACTCTTATTTTGCATCTTGTTCTCGAGTGCTGAAAATTTTTGATTCTGTATGGCACTGGAAGTAGAGAGTGATGCTCTGAGGGAGACTGTTTCATTCCCACTTGTGGACAAGTGCTCTTCCCCTACCTGGTGTAGCCCCCCCCCCACTTTGAGGTCAAGGAGGTCCTTTTTTTCTATGGAGTTCCAGCGGGTCCAGGGGGGCCACAGGGTCCTTGAACCTTGTCTCTCCATCTCCGTTCATCACAGTGTCTTGCACATGCAGCATACATGCACATTGTCTTGCACATGCAGCGTACATGCATATTGTCTTGCACATGCAGCGTACATGCACATTGTCTTGCACATGCAGCGTACATGCACATTGTCTTGCACATGCAGCATACATGCACATTGTCTTGCACATGAAGAGTACATGCCAGACACACCAGACAGGCATGCACATGCATTATGGCATGGCTGCTATGATTCTAAACACCTTTGTGCATGCTGTTTACCTTTCCCGACCCTTCTTCCACAATACCTTCCATGATACCTTTTGGTTTATATTATTAGTTGATGGGATATGCATGTATATGGTAATAGGTCACCATGGATTTGGTCATTGCATAGAGTAAACACCATCCTGTATCAATATAGCTAGCTACTAGTGCTTATTTTGTTAACGACCCTTTACCTATTCCCCCACTATGGAATAAGTTATTATGCAGCTCATTGATGGCTCATTGACTCATGAATTATTCATAAGACAAGTAACCTTAAGCACTTGCATGACATTGGTTTAACTCATGCACCAATACCCGAAGGGATACTCCCACAATGAGTGGGGGATGGGGAGGAACTTGACAAGGAACGTTTGAAAGGTGACTGTGCAAAACTGGTGAAGGAAAATTTGATCCATGAAGAGGTAAATGGCACGCTAGTAAGAAATAGCATTCTTTTTTTTTTGTTTTGTTTTTTTTTTTTGTAAATTTTACCCAATGAACACTCCATAGTTGCCATCATGATTTTATTTAATACAAAACTAATCAAAAAATAGTGTAAACACAAAAGAAGTCTATATAACTAGCTATCAAGGTTTTGTGTTGAGGTGAGTTTTGTTACTTTGTGCACACAACGCAGTTGAGTGCCTGCATTGAGTCGTAAGGTGGACAGGGAAGGCCAGCAGGATTGCATGATGCTTCGACATGGCAAAACAAGGCACCATTAGTGTTAGTATGACCACCAGGTAGAGACTCCTGGTCCCTATCCACACACTCAAACATGGTACGACCAACAATGCCACTACTATTATGGGTTCCTCTCCATTCAGTCATGATGTATTCATAGTACTCCCTGGTCCAACTGGAGGGGCAGGTGGCCTTGGCTGGGATCATGAGGACAGTTGATCTAGTGGACACTCGACATACAGCACATGGTACATTGTGATCATGACCTCCCTGAAGAGGTTGCTCATACTCTGCTCCATACACATAGGCATATCCTTGTGTTCCACCTCTGTATCGAAGGGTGGGGCTGTACTCTGGCACTTTGGGCATGCAGAGGTAATTGGCTCCACCTCCTCTGTGGGTGTACCAGGTCCCTCCGGCAATCCCAGAGTAGACTAAATCAGTGCCCTCCACCTGTGGACACGTGCTCTTCCCCCATCTGGTGTAGAGGGTCCCCCCACTGTGCGGTTCAGGGGGTCCTTGTTTCCCTGGGGTTCCAGGGGGGCTGATGGAAATATTCAATTTTGAAACTTGGACAAGTGCCGCCACAGCAACTGCACCCACTGCAAGGAGTAGCAGGATAATAACACTGATCATGATCCATACTAAGTTCCTTTCACACTGGTCTTTCTTTGACTTCTCTTTGTGTGGGGCAGTCTTAGTCCCAAGCACATGGTCATATGGATTTTCTTGTTCGATTGTTGTATATGTGTTCTCCAGTGTATTGGTGGAGTAAGCTTGATTTTCAAATGTTTCCATATGTGGACGGGATGACTCCTTAATTTCAGGAATATCGGAGAGTTTTTTAGGTTGTTTGTCAAATTTGAGACTCATTTTGTGCAACCTTTCGAACCTCTGGCCTGAGGGTAGACACAATAGTTTTGATAGATCAATGAATGCAGGCTACATTCTCATTGAAACTACAGTATTGAAACTTTTCAGCAAATATTCACTCTTTTATTTGGACAGGTGATCTCTGTGGACAGGTATTATTGTTCTCCATAAAATAACACATCCCACATTACACTTTGTATATACTTTCATATTGCACAACAATTCTAATGACCACGTGACTTCACCTGTTGCCGTTTCCTGATTTTCAGTTTGGAATTGCTATATATTTGACCTGAAAAATAATATTCTTCAAATAACACACTAACACAGTCATGTCAACTGTGATTCCTCTATATGCTGATGTACCTGTAGTAACATGTATGTCTGGAAGCATTTATATAAAATATGCTACTGAAAATATTTCTCGTGGACTATGAAACATATATTATAGCTACTTAATTTTCCCAATAAGTTATTTCTTATTCCTTCAGTTATCAATGGCACAGCAGTTGTTTCTCTCTAGTGTTGAGATCATGACCTCTTTGTATGGGATTCTGATACTCTGACCCATACACAAGGCCGTGTCCTTGTGTTCCACCTCTGTATCGGAGGGTGCGGCTGTACTCTGGGTCTTAGGGCATGCAGAGGTAATTGGCTCCACCTCCTCTGTGGGTGTACCAGGTCTATCCCAGAGTAGACTAACTCAGTGCCTTCCACTTGTGGACACGCGCTCTTGTCCCATCTGGTGTAGAGGGTCCCCCCACTGTGCGGTTCAGGGGGGTCCTTGTTTCCCTGGGGTTCCAGGGGGCTGATGGAAATAATATTTGTTTTTGAAACTTGGACAAGTGCGGCCAAAGCAACTGCACCACTGCAAGGAGTAGCAGAGTAATAACACTGATCACGATATATACTAAGTTCCTTTCACACTGGTCTTTCTTTGACTTCTCTTTGCCTGGGACAGTCTTAGTCTGTGTGGAGTAAGCTTGATTTTCAAATATTTCCACATGTTGAGTGGATGACTCCGTGATTTCAGAATATATATCAGAGAGTATTTTAGGTTGATTATCAAACTTGAGACTCATTTTGTGTGACCTTTCAAACCTCTTATCCCGGGGGATTCAAAGTACAGTAATCTAGTCAAGTGGGACACTTAGAGACGTACAACTTTTGGGACTTTTCAACAGATACTAACTCCTTTATTAAATCTGCTTGTAGCTACTTTCAGATCATACAGCAATTATAGTTGGTTTGACTACGACTTTCTAATAATTATCACAGTTCTTTGATTTTCAGTTTTGGAATTGCTACTCGAGCTCTTCAAGTAGCACACCCTGCAGACCATTTTCCTATGACTCATGGGTGGTCACAGTCGGCAGGCTTCACAAGTACCTTTTTATGCTTATATTGTTAAAACAGCCTAAGACTGCATGTTGTAGCTGGTGCATATCCATGCAATCTCGAAATTCCGGTTTCCTTTCATTGCACCTGTTGCATACAATTAATGCTACAGTAAAAATCACATATTTAAGCTATAGCAGCTATAATGGTATGCATGGTACAGTATGTGTGTACAATCTTTTGCCTACTGCTTTCTGCATCATGTATGGACCACCTGGTTACCCATCAACATATATGCTTATTCACGTGTTCATGTCAAATCTGACCATCCTATGCATGCCTCTATTAAGCTATCCTAATTTACGACCATGGCGCCATAGTGCTAGTGAGCTATGGCATGTCAGGAATCAAGGGTAATGTGTCTGCAGGAATTAAGGCCCTACTGGGTATAGCAAAGTCTCCTTGGAGACTTCTAATTTCACCTTTGAATTTAAAGGTTGTTTTTTAAAAAATTATTTTGACTGAGTGTTTAGATTTCAATTTCCTTGATTCAAGACTCAATGCATGCAACAGCATGTTTTATGTGGATCTGTTGGCATGTAGCTATCAAAAATATTGCATATCTGCATGTTATTGCACTGCATGTCGTTACATACAACTGCATGACCCATCTGGTTTTCCTTGTGGCTGTTTACTACGCACATGATGAAGAGGAAGCTATAACTGACTCATTCTTGGGAATTCTATATTCCTGTAGTAGTGTATAAATGCTAACATTATGGAAGATTGTTTAGACACCTGCTTCAATCTGATCAAGGAACAAACATGAATATGTATAAAAGATGTTTTTAAAATTTTTTTTATGAGTCCATAATCATAATTGTTATCACTATCAAGGTTTTGTGTTGAGTTATTTTGTGCACACAACACAGTTGAGTTCTTACATTTGGATTGTTTATGTGGCAGGGTCACAAGGAGGGTGCATGTGTCAAGGGGCCAAGTGGTATATGTTTTATGAGGAGTGGCTCAGCTCAGCAGTCAACCAACTTTTTGAGAATCCAGAAAGCAGAGAGGTGTGTGCACGTTATCATATGTAGGTCGATGACAATGGAGATGAAATCAGTAGAACAATGCCAGTTTAGCCTCTACTGTTTGGAAAGGTGGCAAGAGGATTATTGGCTGCATAGAGCTTCCTATGTATGCTTCCATATTGAAGGAGAGCTCTCTTTTGGGACCTAAAATCAGGGCTAGTATAATAAAGATATCATGGACATCTATGGATATATGTCCATCCTTACTTTTGGAAACTGCGACATAAAGCACATATTGCAGATGCTGAAGATGCTGTGTAGAATCTCTTGTCATAGCTCTTTCTTGCGTATTTCTTATTAGCAGCCTCTATCCTGCCTGTATGGTGATCACCACTAGCTTTATCCTTCTAGTGCCTATACCATAATTATTAACTTTCATTTATGACTACCCTTTACCTGCTGTATAATATTCCTTTTGGGCATCCTCGACCTCCAACTTACTTATAGCTCAACACTTTAAACCTTAACTCACTGATAAGTAATCATTTGGCTTCTATGCTATTGGAGAACTATACATCTCAAGAAATTTCTGGTCCTGCATAGTACACATAGAAGAATAAAGTGTACATACATGTACATAAAGAGAAAAAAGACCAGGAACAAGTAAGGGAAAAAACATTTTCATGAAATGAAAAAAAAAAAATGTAGGGATGACCATTGCTCAATAAAAGTAAGGAAACAAGGGTAGGGATGAAGGATGGAAATGGGATCAATCTTTGTTCCGTATATCCAGCCAGCAATCCCTTCATATACGCACTATTTATCTGAAGCTACCCAACGTATATGTAGGTGGATATGCAGAACAAAGATTGATCCTTCATATCTACCCTTATTCTATACAAAAGTAATCAGTAAAGACAAACACGAATGTATACAAATTCAAGGTTTTGTGTTGAGGTAAGTTTGTTACTTTGTGCACACGACACAATTGAGTTCCTGCGTTGAGTTGTAAGGTGGACAGGGAAGGCCATGATTACACACTGCTTCAACATGATGAAACAGGGCACCATTAGTGTTATCAGCAAGACCATCACCAAGTAGAGACTCCTGGTCCCTATCCACACACTCAAACATGGTACGACCATTATGTCCTCTCGATTCAATCATGAGGTATCCATAGAACTCCATGGTCCAACTGGAGGAGCAGGTGGCCTTGGCTGGGATTATGAGGACAGTTGATCTAGTGGACACTCGACATACAGCACATGGTACATTATGATCATGACCTCCTTGTATGGGACCCTGATACTCTGATCCATACACATAGGCATGTCCTTGTGTTCCACCTCTGTATCGGAGGGTGCGGCTGTACTCTGGGTCTTTTGGCATGCAGAGATAATTGGCTGCACCTCCTCTGTGGTCGTACCAGGTCCCTCCAGCTATCCCAGAGTAGACTAATTCAGTGCCTCCCACTTGTGGACATGTGCTCTTCCCCCACCTGGTGTAGAGGGTCCCCCCACTGCAAAGTCCAGTGGAATTTGTTTTTGAAACTAGGACAAGTGTGGCCACAGCAACTGCACCCACTGCAAGGAGTAGCAGGATAATAACACTGATCATGATCCATACTAAGTTCCTTTCACCCACGTTTTGTTATTTTAGATAAGCCTAGTGCCGAAAAAAAAAAGAGCCGAGGATAAGGTTGTTTATTTGGCCATAATCACCAGGACTACCATGTTCTAACTGTTATATATCCCCAGGGCGCACGATTTCATTGGTCGGTCTGTAGCTAGAGCGTAGCTACCCCTTAGTTACGAAACAAAACGAAAACTCCTGCCACGGCTTGTCCCTGTCCTGTGATGTGCCGTTGTTCAGACGCCAACTCTAGCCTCGTGCTCTCAAGCAAGACTACGAACTACGAGGCTCCTCCCATGCCCACCACACCCAGCTATTAACGAGTTCCTCCACCCACGTCATACTGGTCTTTCTTTGACTTCTCTTTGTTCTCTTTGTGTGGGGCAGTCTTAGTCCCAAGCACATCGTCATATGAATTTTCCTTTTCGACTGTTGCATGTGTGTTCACCAGAGTATTGGTGGAGTAAGCTTGATTTTCAAACATTTCCACATGTGGAGGGGATGACTCCTTGGTTTCAGAATATACAGGAATATCGGAGAGTATTTTAAGTTGTTTGTCAAACATGAGACTCATTTTTGGTGTGATCTTTAGAACCTCTAGCCTGAGAGTAGACACAAGAGTTTTGATAGATCAATGAATGCAAGCTGTGATCTCATTGAAACTACAAGTGGGATACTTTTCAGCTAATATTAACTTGGACAGGTGATCTGTGTGGACAGGTATTATTGTTCACCATATGAAATAACACATTCCGCAATACACTTTGTATATGCTTCCATATTGCACAACAATGTCTACCTGTTGCAGCTGTTTCCTGATTTTCAGTTTTGAATTGCTACTTAACTGAAAAAAAATAACACACTAACACAGTCATGTCAACTGTGATCCCTCTACCGATGTATACCTGTGGTAACATGTATGTCTGGAAGCATTTATATAAAATATGTATAGGTTATTGCACAGAGTTGAGGAGTTTCACTATTTTAGGAATCCTCGGTACAAAAAGGCCATTCACTTTCTGAAGTGTTTGTCCTTTTGATGCACTGCAAAAATAAGAGTGTGTACTTCTATAAACAGTAAACAGTAAAGGCACACCTTACGTTTACAGAAAACATGCAGTAAACACTTTCACTTTCAGAGTGTAGCTAGCTGTAAGGCATGCAGCTAGCTAGCTACACAGCTCCTTCACCCACTGTGGGAGTGTCCTTCTGGTATTGGACAGTGGTGTTCCATTGTACTGATTCCATAGTTGTTAATAGGAATGCAATTGGCTGGGGAGGTATCTAAGTGACACACTTGCGAGAAAAGTGTGGCATTAGAAGTGAACCATTTCATATAAGAGTAAGATTACTTTAATTCTTCTAAAACCGCAAGAATTTTACTAATTGAACACTCCATATGATTTTATTCCATACAAAAGTGATCAGTAAAGACAAACAAATGTGTGCAAGGTTTTGTGTTGAGGTTTGTTTTGTTACTTTGTGCATATGGCACAGTTGAGTTCTTGCGTTGGGTTGTAAGGTGGACAGGGAAGGCCACGATTACATGATGCTTCAAAGTGGTGAAATAATCAGTATTAGCATGACTATCACCAGGTAGAGACTCCTGGTCCCTATCCACACACTCAAACATGGTATGACCACGAATGTCATGTCCATGTCATTTTTCTCTAGTCATGATGTATCCATAGTACTCCCTGGTCCAACTGGAGGGGCAGGTGGCCTTGGCTGGTATCATGAGGACAGTTGATCTAGTGGACACTCGATATACAGCACATGGTACATTGTGGTCATTACTTCCCTGTAGTGGGGCCTCATACTCGAACTCTGACCCATACACATAGGCGTGTCCTTGCGTTCCACCTCTGTATCGAAGGGTGGGGCTGTACTCTGGAACTCTCTACTCTGGCATTTTGGGCATGCAGAGGTAATTGGCTCCACCTCCTCTGTGGTTGTAATAGGTCCCTCCGGCTATCCCAGAGTAGACTAACTCAGTGCCTCTCACTTGTAGACATGTGCTCTTCCCCCACCTGATGTAGAGGGTCCCCCCACAGTGAATCGACCCTATCATTAACACGATGGAATATGGAGTAATCACTTCAGACCACCCAATGCTGAGACCTTTAACTGTAGTTGTTGCATGTAAGTACCTGTTAAGGTCAAGGTGCAGATGAGGAGGAAAAAAGGTGCTGCCAAACTCATAATGGATTTTCTTCACTAGTGTGGAATTTCTCTCTTGGTAAAGGTGGTACTTAAGTAGCTAAGTTCTCTTTCTGTGGCTGCAAAGAAAATCTCATCTCCCTTTTATAGTTTTCCTAGTACACCCCCTCCCTCCCTCCTTCCCCTTATACCCCCTCCCTCCCTCCCTCCCTCTCTCCCCTTATACCCCCTCCCTCCCCTCTTGGCCACTTATTTGCACAGACACTTTCATGACCTCATCTTCAACCATTGAGTGATCTCCACTGTCTCAAAAGACGATCAGATGAACCATGAACTCGTGTACTTCATAAAAACATGTTTACGAAGATTCAGCATCAGATTAGAGGTAGGGACTTAATCCAAACTGGTATTGAATACAACCCTTTAGAATACATTACACTGCCACACTTAAAACCTAGACAGTAATGCTATCATGAATATTCTACATTAATTATACTCAATTTAAACATTTTTGTTTTTGTTGTTGTTTTTGTTGTTTTAACCCTTTTGCCATGACCATTTTCAGTCAGATTTGACTTCATAACCTTGAGTCCTAGGGTAGCTTTTAGCATTATTACTTTGCTCACTTTGCTCATTAAGAATGAAGTTGGTTTATACCTTTAATGTACCTTAAGGTAACTTTTATTAACGGGTACTCATTTTAGCGAATTTGTAATTTTCGCTAATAATAATACCAGCTAAAAATACGTAATGATTTTGACCACGCCCACACGTTATCTCGCGCGCTAGCTAGAGATTTCTTCATCGCTGGAGGAGCAGAGTTCTTCCAAAATATTTGGAGTGACATCTTCAAACTTTCCATCTACTGGCTCCTGGGCGTACTCCCCCTGCTAACCCCTTTGAAGAAATCATGGCTACCTGTAACTTCTGACCTCTGAACTCATAACATTTACATCATCATTATAATCACGCCAATATTATAGTAATTATATGCTTGTGCCCCTCCTTTCCTGTCAGAATCATGGCCAAATCCGATTGTACATTGTGATGCTAAATAACACCAGACTTGATTTGCATTTTTCTTGAGCTGCTCCTCAAAATCGCCAAAATTAGTACCCTAAATTTTAACCGAAAGCAAAAATCGCTAAAATTAGTCTATGCTAATAATAAGGTAATTAGAGTAGTAATTCCCAATTTACATGATTAACCTTTAAAGATAACTAGAAAATGTCATGCAATTGAAAGTTCAATATAATATTCAGTTACTATACCCACAGTAATTTCACACATCAATCTGCTATACAACATGACAAAACTATGATAATAAAAGTTATAGGGAACAAATTTAATAGCTACAGAGCTCTTGATAAGTGTTCAGTTATTTTGTGCACACGACACAGTTAAGTTCCTGGGTTGGGTTGTAAGGTGGACAGGGAAGACCGTAATTGCATGTTGCTTCAGCATGATTAAAGATGGCACCATCAGTACTAACTCGACCACCACCAGGTAGAGACTCTTGGTCCCTATCCACACACTCAAACATGGTACGACCAACAATACCATCACTAGAGTAGTCTCCTACCCATGCTGCCATGAGATAGCCATAGTACTCCCTTGTCCAACTGGAGGGGCAGGTGGCCTTGGCTGGGATCATGAGCATTTTAGATCTAGCAGATACTTCACACACAGCACATGGTACATTGTGATCATGACCTCCCTGTAGAGGTCGATCGTATTCTGACCCATACACATAAGCGTATGGAAAATTTCTGCTTCCATCTCTGTATCGGAGGGTCGGGCTGTACTCTGGCACTTTGGGCATGCAGAGGTAATTGGCTCCACCTCCTCTTTCATTGTAGTAGCTTCCTCCGGCTATCCCAGAGTAGACTAACTCAGTGCCTCCCACTTGTGGACACGTGCTCTTCCCCCACCTGGTGTAGAGGGTCCCCCTGGTAAGATTAAGATTATTCACTCTTGACTCCAACCCATCGAATCGAATCTGTGTCTCATTCTCAAGTGATGAATAACTTTGACTCAACACAGCACTGGAATTTGAGAGTGATGCTCCAAGGGATACTATTTTATCATTCAGCAAAGAAGTGGAATTTGAGAGCGATGCTCTGAGGGAAACGTTTGAATCAAGTGCAAGATGGAGTGATGTTCTGAGAGAAACTATTTCTGAATTCATTTCTGAAACTTGGACAAATGCAACCACAGCAACTGCACCCACTGCAAGGAGTAGCAGTACTGCAAGAAGTAGCAGGATAATAACACTGATCATGATCCATACTAAGTTCCTTTCACACTGGTCTTTCTTTGACTTCTCTCTGTGTGGGACAGTTTTAGTCCCAAGCATGTTGTCATATGGATTTCCTTGTTCGATTGTTGCATGTATGTTCTCCAGTGTATCGGTGGAGTATGCTTCATTTTCAAACATTTCCACATGTTGAGAGGATGACTCCTTGATTTCAGCATATACAGAAATATCAGAGAGTTTTTTAGGTTGTTCATCAAACTTGAGACTCATTTTGTGTGACCTTTCGAACCTCTGGCCTGAGGGTAGACACAATAGATCAATGAATGCAGCCTACAATCTCATTGAAACTACAGTATTCACAAATTTTGAAACTTTTCAGCAAATATTCACTCTTTTATTTGGACAGGTGATCTGTGTGGACAGGTCCATAAAATAACACATCTCACATTACAAATTGTATATACTTTCATATCGCACAACAATTCTAATGACCACATGACTTCTACCTGTTGCTGTTTCCTGATTTTCAGTTTGGAATTCAAATAACACATAACACGTACAGTCATGTCAATTGTGATTCCTCTATAATTATACTGATGGACCTGTGGTAACATGTATGTCTGGAATCATTTATCTTAAAATATGACAGCTACTGAAAATATTTCTCATAGACTACAAAACACATATATAGCTACTTGATTTTCCCAATAAGTTATTTCTTATTCCTTCAGTTATCAATGGCACAACAGTTATTTCTCTCTAGTGTTGAGAACACAGCAGCATAGCATAACATTTAACTACGCCTTAGGCTAAACCAATTGAATTTCCTTTTTTCAGCAGCTCCCTCATTGATTTTCGTAAAAATTCCTTTCTTTGCTGTGCCCAGAGTTAAAATAACTGCTGGTCCTCAATGCAAAAAAGGCCATCCACTTTCTGAAATGTTTGTCCTTTTGATGCACTGCAAAAGCAAGAGTGTGTACTTATATAAACAGTAAACAGTAAAGGTACACCTTACGTTTACAGAAAACATGCAGTAAACACTTTCACTTTCAGAGTGTAGCTAGCTTAGAGGCATGTAGCTAGCTAGCTACACAGCTCTATATGTTAAATGCAGCTGGAAGTGCTCATGTAAACACTAAACAGTAACGCTATGCCTTACGTTTACAGAAAACATATGTTGAATGTGCTTATGTTTTTGTTTCTGTTTTCGCATGCAGCATTAATTTTTCTGATGACGAAACAGGAAATTTAATTGGTTTGGCCTTACAGGCATCCTGCAGAGCACATTATGACAGTTACTAATTACTTGTATGTGATGGTTGGATTTCAGATCAGTGCTAGTTAGAAAGTGAGCACAAAGGCTACTGCAACCTCGTACCAAGGCCAGATCCAGGATTTTTAGATAGGTGGGGCTGCAGGACTAGGAGCACACACACACACACACACACACACTGGGCCATGGGGAAGGGTGCAAGAGAGAGCAAGTTATTTGGAGGATCCATGTTGGCTTCACTCGCAGGCTGCATTTTTTTTGTGCTGTCATAAAATCGATTGCACTCAAACTCTGAAGTGACGCAAGGTCACAGGCGTTCATTAAGTTAGTATACACTGAGTTATCTAATGTGTGACCTTGAAAATGTAAGCTAAAGTGCTCCAATAGATATCTTTGAAGTAACACATGCATGTATGAAGTCTTCCATATCTCTTTTGAGACCTAAATCAAGCTTATAAGGGGTAAGATATGGACAATAAGGAAATATATTGTATGGATATGTCCACCCTTATATAAGCACTTTTAATCTAGTGGAAGAATCCTCTTGTTGTAGCCTTTTCTTGCGCATTTCTTATTAGCAGCCTCTATCCTGCCTGTATGGTGATCATAAATACCATCTTTTATCCTTCTAGTGCCTATGCCATAATATATTAACTTTCATTATGATCACCCTTTACCTGCTGTATAATATTCCTTTCGGGCATCAGCAGATGTCTGTCTGTCTCATGTTGCAGCAGTTGGAACAAGCACATGAAGTGAAAAGTGAACATACACAGTTAATGGGTTTTTTTTTGTTTTTGTTTTTTTGATAAAAATGTTTAAAAATAGAGGACAATTATTCTGCTCATGGGTCAAATTTTCCTTCACCAGTTTTTTGCATAGTAGTCGGCTTTCAAACATTCCTTATCAAGCTTCTCCCCATGCTCCACCCATTGTGGGAGTGTCCCTTCTGGTATTGGATAGTGATGTTCCATGACTATACTGATTCCATGGTTGTTAATAGGAAGGCAATCGGCCGGGGAGGTAGCTAAGTGGCACACTGGCAAGAAAGTTTAGCATTAGAAGTGAACCATTTCATATAAGAGTAAGATTACTTTAATTATTGTAAAACCACGAGAATTTTACTAATTGAACACTCCATATGATTTTATTCTATACAACAGTAATGACAAACACAAATGTATATAAATTCAAGGTTTTGTGTTGAGGTAAGTTTTTGTTATTTTGTGCACACGACACAGTTGAGTTCCTGCGTTGGGTTGTAAGGTGGACAGGGAAGGCTGTGATCACACATTGCTTCAACATGGTTAAACATGGCACCATTAGTGTTATTAGCATGAACACCACCAGGTAGAGACTCCTGGTCCCTATCCACACACTCAAACATGGTACGACCGACAATGGTATTATGGTCTCCTATCCATTCAGTCATGATGTATCCATAGTACTCCCTGGTCCAACTGGAGGGGCAAGTGGCCTTGGCTGGGATCATGAGGACAGTTGATCTAGTGGACACTCGACATACAGCACATGGTACATTGTGATCATGACTTCCTTTTATGGGCTTGTAATACTCTGACCCATACACATAGGCGTGTCCTTGTGTTCCACCTCTGTATCGGAGGGTGCGGCTGTACTCTGGGTCTTTGGGCATGCAGAGGTAATTGGCTCCACCTCCTCTATGGTTGTACCAGGTCCCTCCAGCTATCCCAGAGTAGACTAACTCAGTGCCTCCCACTTGTGGACACGTGCTCTTCCCCCACCTGGTGTAGAGGGTCCCCCCACTGCAAGGTCCAGCAGAATTTGTTTTTGAAACTAGGACAAGTGTGGCCACAGCAACTGCACCCACTGCAAGGAGTAGCAGTATAATAACACTGATCACAATCCATACTAAGTTCCTTTCACACTGGTCTTTCTTTGACTTCTCTTTGTGTGGGGCAGTCCAAAGCATGTCGTCATATGGATTTTCTTGTTCGATTGTTGTATGTGTGTTCACCAGTGTATTGGTGGAGTAAGCTTGATTTTCAAATGTTTCCACATGTGGAGGGGATGACTCATGAATATCGGAGAGTTTTTTAGGTTGTTCGTCAAACTTGAGACTCATTTTGTGCGACCTTTCTAACCTTTGGCCTGAGGGTAGACACAATAGTTTTGATAGATCAATGAATGCAGGCTACATTCTCATTGAAACAACAGTATTGAAACTTTTCAGCAAATATTCACTCTTTTATTTGGACAGGTGATCTGTGTGGACAGGTATTATTGTTCTCCATAAAATAACACATCCCACATCACACTTTGTATATACTTTCATATCGCACAACAATTCTAATGACCACGTGACTTTGGCCATGGGGAAGGCACACAATGATCTGGCCGGAATCCACTTAGGTAGAGACCCATATAAACAAACTTCAATTTGAACTTAAAAGATGATTATAAAAGAAAATTAGACAGTGGTACAGTACAGTGGTTCAAGTAGTATAATGTTTCTCAGGTAAGTTGAGTTACTTTGTGCACACGACACAGTTGAGTTCCTGTGTTGGGTTGTAAGGTGGACAGGGAAGGCCACGATTGCACACTACTTCAACATGGTGAAACAAGGCACCATCAGTGTTAGCATGACCACCACCAGGTAGAGACTCCTGGTCCCTATCCACACACTCAAACATAGTACGACCACGAATGTTACGTCCATGGTCTCCTACCCATTCAGTCATGATGTATCCATAATACTCCCTGGTCCAACTGGAGGGGCAGGTGGCTTTGGCTGGGATCATGAGGACAGTGGATCTAGTGGACACTCGACATACAGCACATGGTACATTGTGATCATGACCTCCCTGAAGAGAGTGCTCATACTCTGACCCATAGACATGGGCATATCCTTGTGTTCCACCTCTGTATCGGAGGGTGCGGCTGTACTCTGGCACTTTGGGCATGCAGAGGTAATTGGCTCCACCTCCTCTTTCATTGTAGTAGCTTCCTCCGGCTATCCCAGAGTAGACTAACTCAGTGCCTCCCACTTGTGGACACGTGCTCTTCCCCCACCTGGTGTAGAGGGTCCCCCTGGTAAGATTAAGATTATTCACTCTTGACTCCAACCCATTGAATCGAATCTGTGTCTCATTCTCAAGTGATGAATAACTTTGACTCAACACAGCACTGGAATTCGAGAGTGATGCTCCAAGGGAGACTATTTCATCATTCAGCGAAGCAGTGGAATTTGAGAGTGATGCTCTGAGGGAAACGAGATTCGAATCATCAAGTGTGAGGTGGAATGAAGTGTTGAGGGAGACAATTTCATCAAGTGTGAGATAGAGTGATGCTCTGAGGGAAACTATTTCGGTATTCAATTTTACAAGTGCAGCCACAGCAACTGCACCCACTGCAAGGAGTAGCAGGATATTAACACTGATCACGATCCATACTAAGTTCCTTTCACGCTGGTCTTTCTTTGACTTCTCTTCGTGTGGGGAAGTCTTAGTCCCAAGCACATCGTCATATGAATTTTCCTGTTTGACTGTTGCATGTGTGTTCACCTGAGTATTGGTGGAGTAAGCTTGATTTTCAAACATTTCCACATGTGGAGGGGATGACTCCTTGGTTTCAGAATATACAGGAATATCGGAGAGTATTTTAGGTAGTTCTTGAAACTTGAGACTCATTTTTGATGCGACCTTTTGAACCTCTAGCCTGAGAGTAGACACTTGATAGATCAATGAATGCAAGCTGCGATCTCATTGAAACTACAAGTGGGACACTTTTCAGCTAATATTCACTTGGACAGGTGATCTGTGTGGACAAGTATTATTCTTCTCCATATAAAATAACACATCCCCACATTACACTTTGTATATACTTCCATATGACTTCACGTGACTTCTACCTGTTGCTGTTTCCTGATTTTCAGTTTGGAATTGCTACTTACTTAGAATAACACACTAACACAGTCATGTCAACTGATTCCTCTACTGATGTACCTGTGGTAACATGTATGTCTGGAAATATTTCTCGTAGAATACGAAACATATATATAGCTACTTAATTTTCCCAATAAGTTATTTCTTATTCCTCCAGTTATCAATGGCACATCAGTTATTTCTCTCTAGTGTTGAGAACACAGCAGCATAGCATATAACATTTAACTAAGCCTTAGGCCAAACCAATTGAGTTTCCTTTTTTCAGCAGCTCCTTTATTGATTTTTGTAAAAATTCCTTTCCTTGCTGTGCCCAGAGTTAAATAACTGTTGGTCCTTGGTGCAAAAAGGCCAACCACTTTCTGAAGTGTTTGTCTTTTTGATGCACTGCAAAAACACTTTTATACCTATTGTAAACAGTAAACAGTAAAGGTATACCTTACGTTTACAGACAACATATATATAATTATGCAGTAAACACTTTCACTTTCAGAGTGTAGCTAGCTAGTGTCAGTAGATAGCCTAGCTAGCTGCACAGCTCTATATGTTAAAGTAGCTGGAAGTGCTCATGTTTTTATTTCTGTTTTTGCATGCAGCATTAATTTTTCATATTTTTTTGAGGAAATTTAATTGGTTTGGCCTTACAGGCATCCTGCAGAGCACATTATGACAGTTACTAGTTACTTGTATATGTGATGCATGGTTGGATTTCAAATCAGTGATAAGTGCAGTTATGATACTATAATAGTTAAGAAAGTGAGCACACAAAATTTCTTCTGAATATAATGGTTATGTTGAGATGGCCCTGAAATCTACTGCAACCTCATATCAGGGCCAGATCCAGGATTTTTGGATAGGTGCATGGGGTTGCAGGACTAGGAGCACACACACACACACTGGGCCATGGGGAAGGGTGTAAGAGAGAGCAAGTTATTTGGAGGATCCATGTTGGCTTCACTTGCAGGCTACCACTTTTTGAGCATTTAGCTTTTTTTTTTGTAATGTCATAAAAATGGCTAATCTATTACACTCAAACTCTGAAGCAACACATGCAAGGTCACAGGTGTCCATGAAGGTAATCACAGTTAATAAGCACTGAGTTATCTGATGTGTGACCTTGGAAAAATGTAAGCTAAAGTGTTCCAATTGAAGTGACACATGCATGGTCACAGGTATATGATTGTTAAGGAAATCACATTTGGTATGCAGTTATCTTATGTGTGACTTTGAAATGCAAGCATAAATGGATGTAGTTACATAGACTGTTTCTTTCTTGACCATAACCTTATAGATGATGGTTGTAGTAGTTAAGTTGACAGTTCAGGCTCTATACTGTTTGGAAAGGGGGTGGCAAGAGGATTGGCTACAGCTTCCTACGTATGAAGTTTTCCATATCTCTTTTGAGACCTAAATAAGGGGTAGTATAATGAAGATATGAAAATATAATATATGGTATGGATATGTCCACCCTTATATATAAGCACTTTTGATCTAGTGGACACTGCGACAATATTGCAGGTGCTGAAGATGCTGTATAGAATCCTCTTGTCATAGCCTTTTCTTGTATATTTCTTATTAGCAGCCTCTATCCTGCCTGTATGGTGATCACCTCATGTACCATCTTTTATTCTTCTAGTGCCTATGCCATAATATATTAACTTTCACTATGACTACCCTTTACCTGCTGTATAATATTCCTTTCGGGCATCAGCAGATCTCTGTCTCATGTTGCAGCAGTTGGAACAAGCACATGAAGTGAAAAGTGAATATGCACAGTTAATGGGTCGTTGTTTTTGATAAAGATGTTTAAAAATATCAGAGGACATAATTATTCTGCTCATGGGTCAAATTTTCCTTCACCAGTTTTTGCACAGTCAGCTTTCAAACATTCCTTATCAAGCTCCTCCCTATGCTCCACCCATTGTGGGAGTGTCCCTTCTGGTATTGGACAGTGGTGTTCCATGACTGTACTGATTCCATAGTTGTTAATAGGAAGGCAATTGGCCGGGGTCGTACACTGGTAAGAAAGTGTAGCATTTGAAGTGAACCATTTCTTCAGAGAGAGCGGTAGCTCTCTCTATGTAGGGATGACATGGACAGCTGTGCGCACCGCCTATAGACTGATACAAAAGTGAAATTCTAGTTCCCCCACTTAGACTTAACAAAAGCTACTGTGAATGATTATCCAGCCTACTAGAGCCTACTACAATGTGCAGACCAAGTTTCAGGACCAGGGAGCTTACTGCTTCAGAAATACAGCAAGCAAGTAAATCGCTGGATTCTTCTTCTTCTCTATTATCGTTATTATCATTCTTAGATCAGCATCAGCACAGATTGCTCAAGACACGACACAGTAGTTAAATTGTTGCCCTGCCCATTTTTTCACAAACATTAATTTTCTCAGGTCAATTTGTGAAAAAGTAAGCTGGTAAGAGCAATTTTGTGCACCTAACTGTTTGTAGATAGGGGTAAAGAATATGTGTGCTTGAGTTTTCATCTATTCACAATTTTGATCATGCAATTATGACTGTAAGAAATATACATAGTGCAAGCATAAAGCTATGAAATCATAGAATATAGTGCTGATATTCAAATTCTATGCTATTTTTTACCCCTGGGAGCAACTTCTTCTCTAACAGCTTATCAAGAACTTGCGGATCTCCATTCTTGCACACACACTCCCTTGTTCCAGCTGTTTACATAGAAACTGTACATGTATCCGCCCACGCACGACTTCCAGTTTGACATCGCTAATAAAAGGCTGGCTCTCGAAATAAAGACAGCTCCTGCATTACAGAAAACAATGACCTGCTTAATCTGCTACCTCTTCTATTTTGGACCTGTGCTTGTCTACTTAGGTACTTTTGTGACATATGTAAAATTCTATTTCGTTTATTTCATGCGTTACCTGGCAGGTATAGCTACTGAGACAGTACCAAAGTGCTATGACATGGCTACTGAGACAACACAGTGCTGTGAATCTAACTCTAGCAGTCTGACTTCTAGGTCTACCTGTCAGCATGGACCTCTCATCGAAACATCAGTAAATTTGGATTACTTGATGGTCACCTGTACAGTTCCTTGCCGTTCTCATGGACTACAATTTCTTATTGGTGATAACATCCATTGTCTCCCTGATTTATTGCCATCCTGCTATAATAGTATCAGAATGTTTTTCCTCAATATCTCCTTGATGCAAATATGGTTGAATAATAATTATGTGTCTTGTTATGCTGTAATTGGAGATGAGATTTGCTATAGTAATAATTCAGAAATTGATTTTATTACTGAGCAAACTTCAAGCTTGCCATCTACAATTGTAACCACTGAATCACGAATGTCTCCAATGATCATCAGAAGTAAGTTTATGTATGAGGTATGGCTGCTAGCTACTAACAGTCTCTGTGTGAATATGACTGTCGTCTGTTTATTGAATGCAATATCCTGTTGTGAAAATGTTTTTTTCCCACTTGCATAGATGTTTATCAACTTCCCAATTTGCTTTTGTTTCAATCACATGACTGTGCATGCACATGTGATTGCTGAGTAGATCAAATGCCTGCATAACCAACATAATATATTTGTATTATATAGGTGTAGGTATTGGAGTTGCTGTTCTCATGGTAACTGCAATAGTGTTATGTGGAACTGTGATTTTATTATTTTATAAACAATGTTCAAACAAAGATCCTAGGTAAGTTTGTGGTCCACGACATGAATTAAGCCACTGCATAATGTGTATCATAAACATGTCACTTACTCTGACAGTTCAAGTTCCTCATCAAGAATCATGTATGCAGAAGGGTAGGAAGCAAATTTCGAGTGGAGGGGCCATCACCCTAAAATGACACCTTCTATATGCTCTTCCACAAACTTGTTATCCTTTCCCTCTTCCTATTAAAGGCTCTGATCAACTTTTTTTTTGTAAACAATTTGGTGTTCAACACCAGGACCATCAACCAGCATAGCTAATATTTAAGACAGCCCAATACACATCGATGGCAACACAAAACACACAGTAAGGACAAGTATAACTATTTTAAACACTATTTGAAGATAGGGAGATGATAGTGTCTGGTACAGAGTTCCATAAGCGTACCACACTCACGAAGAATGATGCTTTGTTCGAAACAATGGAATAAATAGTTGACAGGAGTTGACCTGTCGGAGGTTTGAATTGCTTGCAGGGGAAAATACCATGGGTGGTATAAGAGAATAGCCAGTCAAAATTCTTCGGCACAGACACAGCTTCTGACAATTCCTCCTTCTTGAGAGAGTAGCCCAACCCCACTCCCCACACAGTGTTGTGCAGTCTGGAGCATTCCCACTTCCCTGTGGTCAATTTGGCTGCAAAGTGCTGAACCTTCTCTAACTGGTCAATATCCTTGATGTAATAAGGGTCCCATACTGAACAACAGTATTCTAGGACAGGTCGCACAAAACTCTTGTAGAGATATGCTAGGCAGCCTGAATCAGCCTGCCAAAAATTCCTATGGAGGAAACCCAACAGGTATCTGGCTTTTCTACACACATTAGAGATGTGCTGAGACCAGGAGAGATCATTAGTGATTATTACACCAAGATATCCTTATGCTGCTTAAGCTTGTTCAACGTCAACACCATTGATCTTGATGGAGAAGGGTGGCTGATGATGCTTTCTCGAAATCTAGTTTTGTTGGTGTTCAATTTAAGGTCATGCAGTTCAACCCAGTCAGCAATGAGCAAGAACGTCGCGGCTTGAAATGTAATAAGATCTTTGAGGGAGGTAATCGGTTTATAAGAGCAGAATATCATCAGCAAACATGAGGATGACTGCAGCCATAGTGCGTGCTTGAGGGCTAGATAGACCCATCAATTGCTCAAATTTGTGTGAAAAAAATATTTGTGATGATATAAACTCGTTTCCCATCCCCCAAGAAAAAGGAAGTAACTCAGCCCCCCTTTTCTGGGTGAAGGCTCGTGAGACTGTGCATGTATGACCATGTACGTCCGTCCCTGGTCCTTGCTTAATCTGGCGTAGTCAACCCTTTACCATATTTCCCTACAGCATACCATAATTCCCTGGGGTACTATATTTTTTATGAGCATATATTTACACAGTTGCAATGATAGTTGTGGGTATTCATTATCAGTTAGCATTACTAAGTTTGTCATTATCATCCGTCATTAGATAACTAGTGCCTCTACATGATGACACCTGCTCACTGATGACCATCATGTACATTATTATTGACATTATCTGAGCTGCTCAATTGTTGACTAATGTTTTACCTAATGCTCTACTGCATTGATGACCATTTACCCAATGTCCCTCCTAATTTCTCAGGCTCTAACTGCAAGGTCCCACACTAGTCAAGAAAAAAAACGGGTAAACAACTGTACTAGGCATGAGCTTGTGTAACAAAAAATTTGAGCACCACTCAAGAAGTGTACACAGGGTGTTAATTACTTCACCATGGCAGTTACTATAGCGATGGCAGCCGTCTTGAGAGGAAAAATGTATTATGTCTATGGGCACTTGCCTCTCAAGATAGCTGCTGTTACCATGGAAAGAGTAAATAACGCACCCTCTCTATAGGAGCAACAAAAACATGCCGGATATTCTTTAACTTGATGATGTGATGTTTAACACAAAAATTGAAACTGAAAATTTTGCAGTGTCATTGACTAGATGCAGCCAAGAACCAAAAACTATAATCTACTAATGGTAACTCAATTATGAGCATGTACCGATTGTTTTACAACTACTGACTTAGTCAGAAGTCATTAACCAGACTATCCTAAAAATACAAGTAGTGATTGTAAGGTTCAAAAAAGTATGAGAGTTAAGTTCCCCCTTACCCCTCCTAATTAATAACCACACCCATCTACTTAAGCTAACTATCCCCACTTCACTCCTCTTGAGTGTTCCATGACTGCTCCTGTTGAACCATTAGCAGTTCTTTGATCATGCTGACATACCTAGCTATAATACATCCACTAAACAATTGAAGGACCGTAATACCATGTCCTGTCTCACAGTTACAGAAGTTATGTAGATCCCTTTAGCTCAATGGATGCATCACTGAACTCAGAAAAGGATATGGTTGTTTTTTGTTGTTTTTTTTAAATTTTATTACACGTGATACCAGCACACTGATCTGTTTGTCATTCAGTCTCCTATGATTATTACATGCTGCTGTGTTGTTTACTTAACCATCCCAAATTTGATCCCTTGAGCCATTTTATTTTACTTAACAATTTCCATGTATGGTTTGGAAATGAAAGTACTCCTTGTTTTATAAGGGAAAAAACATTTCTGTGAAAAAAAAAGAAAAAAAAAAGTAGGGATGACCATTGCTCAAAAAAGGAAGGAAACAAGGGTAGGGAAGCCTCCATTTTTTTTTCTTTTCATTTCACGGAAATGTTTTTTCCCTTATATAAGAGTAAAACCACGAAAATTTACTAATCGAACACTCCATATGATTTTATTCTATACAAAAGTAATCAGTAAAGATAAACATGACAATTCAAGGTTTTGTGTGGAGGTAAGTTTTGTTACTTTGTGCACACGACACAATTGAGTTCCTGCTTTGAGTTGTAAGGTGGACAGGGAAGGTCATAATTACACACTGCTTCAACATGATTAAACAAGGCACCGTTAGTGTTAGCATGACCACCACCAGGTAGAGACTCCTGGTCCGTATCCACACACTCAAACATGGTACGACCGACACTGCTATTATGGCGTCCTATCCACTCAGTCATGATGTATCCATAGTACTCCCTGGTCCAGCTGGAGGGGCAGGTGGCCTTGGCTGGGATCATGAGCATTTTAGATCTAGTAGATACTTCACACACAGCACATGGTACATTGTGATCATGACTTCCTTTTATGGGCTTGTAATACTCTGACCCATACACATAGGCGTGTCCTTGTGTTCCTCCTCTGTATCGGAGGATGGGGCTGTACACTGGGTCTTTGGGCATGCAGAGGTAATTGGCTCCACCTCCTCTGTGGGTATATGAGCTTCCTCCGGCTATCCCAGAGTAGACTAACTCAGTGCCTCCCACTTGTGGACACATGCTCCTCCCCCACCTGGTGTAGAGGGTCCCCCCACTGTGAGATCCTTGGACAAGTGCAGCCACAGCAACTGCACCCACTGCAAGGAGTAGCAGGATAATAACACTGATCATAACTCATACTTAGTTCCTTTCACATTGGTCTTTCTTTGACTTCTCTTCGAGTGTGGAAGTCTCAAGCACATCATATGAATTTTCCTGTTTGACTGTTCTATGTGCGTTCACCAGTGTATTGGTGGAGCAGGCTTGATTTTCAAACATTTCCGATGACTCCTTGATTTCAGAATATACAGGAATATCTGAGAGTTTTTTAGGTTGTTCATCAAACTTGAGACTCATTTTGCGCAACCTTTCGAACCTCTAGCCTGAGAGTAGACACAATAGTTTTGATAGATCAATGAATGCTGGCTATACAATCTTACAGTAATCTAGCCAAGTGAGATACTTTTCAGTAAAATACACTCCTTTATTTGGACAGGTGATCTGTGTGGACAGATAAATAACACATCCCACATTACACTTTGTATATACTTTCATATCACACAACAATTCTAATGACCACGTGACTTCTACTTGTTGCCGTTTCCTGATTTTCAGTTTGGAATTGCTATATACTTGACCTGAAAAACATACTTCAAACAACACACTAACTGTGATTCCTCCATATACTTAAGTGCCTGTGGTAACGTATGTCTAGAATAAAAATTTAATGTGATATAGTTATACTGAAAATATTTTCTCGTAGACTACGAAACTACTTGATTTTCCCAATAAGTTATTTCACATGCAGTTATCAATGCACAGCAGTTATTTCTCTCCTGTGTTAAGAACACCTTAAACTCTGAAGGTCACAGGTGTTCATGAAGGACATCACAGTTAGTATGCTCTGAGTTATCTAATGTGTGACCTTGAAAATGTAATCCAATGTGCTCCCAAAGATATCTTTGAAGTGACACACGCAAGGTCACAGGTGTTCATGAAGGAAATGACAGTTAGTACACTGTAAAAATGAAAGTGTGTACTGCACACTAAATTGTCCCAATACACACACTAAAAACAAAACAGTGTGTGTATTGGGACTATATGGTGTGTAGTAAACACTTTCATTTTTACAGTGTATGCACTGAGTTATCTAATATGTGACCTTGAAAATGTAAGCCAATGTGCTCCAAAAGATATTTTTGAAGTGACACATGCAAGGTCACAGGTGTTCATGAAGGAAATCACAGTTAGTATGCACTGAGTTATCTAATGTGTGACCTTGAAAGTGCAAGCCAAAATGGATGTGTCATGTATACATAGACTGTTTCTTTCTTGACCATAGCCTTAGATGATGATGGTTGTAGTAACCACATTAGTTAAGTTAGCTCATAATATAATATGTTTTTCTGATTTTACTACTTTAGAGCAGAAACACAAGAAAAATAGACACGGCTAAGCAAGTATGCATGGTCAAATTGCATTATAGTGTATCATTTTATCTACAGGCTTAGCTTGGAAACAAAGGGGGGCAGGGGAGTTGCAACCCCCTCAACAATTGTTGTTATACTCTCAGCTTGCTGCATATCTATATAAAGCTAGTATCAGAGAAGTTTTACATCCATTGCCTATATTAGTTTTAAATTACTATGTCCAATAATTAAGAAAAAAATATTTATTCCAAATAAAAAAGAGAAGTAGGGATGGTTGTGTGCAGTTCAAAAAAGTTCAGCAACAAAGGAGTGAACTTCAGTCAAGTAACCCCTTACTGATCACCAACTACGAGCCAACTCACTCCCATGATGAGATATAAAGGGAGTGAAGTAGGAATAGTTATTGGTGATGTAAGGGGTTACTTGACTGAAGTTCACTCTCTTGTTGCTGAACCTTTTTGAACCGCACACAGCCATCCCTGCTTCTCTTTTTTATTTAGAATAAATATTTTTTCCTTGTTCATCATCTTTTTTGATGTAATGTTCTATTATTTTATTATAGGCAACTGGATGCTATTAAAAGTTAGAATTCATGTAATTGTAGCTATGTAGTTCAATGGATATTTCATCATATTGTATGAGCCGAAATGAATCTGATCTGGAAGATCTATACAGTTTATAATAAGATTGCCATTGACATAATGTATATAATTTTTAAGGCCTTTACTGATATGTACCTGATATACTGTTGCATCAAGGGTTGATTCATAACCAGACTAGTGCCTAGGGTTTACGCTCTGAGCATCGAGAGACCAACATCAAGAGAGAAAGCTAATGACAGATTCACTCCACTCCAAATTCTACCAACTACGATCTTTTCTACTCGTTGATCCTCGAAAGACTCGATGAAAAAGGAGACACTATGGAGCACAGCACTCGACTAATTCAATTAGGAAGCCATCTTTTCTATAATACGCATGCGCATGTATTTGAATATCCAATTATTCGAAATCATAATATTACTCAGCTGTCTCTAGCTAGCTAGCTAGCTCTAGCTGATGATAGACTACTGTATCGATTCGGGGATTTAGATTCACCACGGTAGACTCTATTTCAGCATCTTCGACCTCCAAGTATGGCTCAACAGCACAACACCTTGACTCGATAAATGATTGGGCTGGTATGCTATTGGAGAACTTCTTTCATCTGTCCCTGCATACACATAGAAGAATGAACTCTAATCATTGCTAAAACCATAAAAGAGAGGAAAAAAGACCAGGAACAAGTAAGGGAAAAAGCATTTCGTGAAATGAAAAAAAGATGTAGGGATGACCACTGCTCAAAAAAGTAAGGAAACAAGAAGGATGGAAATGGGATCAATCTTTGTTCTGTATATCCAGCCAACAATCCCTACATATACGTCAGGTAACTTCAGATTATAGTGTAGTAATGTGTGTATATGTAGGGATTGTTGGCTGGATATACAGAACAAAGATTGATCCCATTTCCATCCTTCTTGTTTCCTTACTTTTTTGAGCAGTGGTCATCCCTACATCTTTTTTCATTTCACGAAATGCTTTTTCCCTTATAAATCTTTAGATCAATGCCGACTATCAATAGCCTCATTGTAAAAATTTGATTTAATTACAGTGATGGATCATGTTAATCGGAATTAAGTTAATGAGTGTAGGGTAGATTAATAAGGTCCTGTCATGGTACTCAACCGCATTTGAGTCTCCATGACAACCCCTTCTGCTTAGTATTAAAAGTATTAAAAGCAATAGAGAAAAATTAATACTCGAGTACAAGATACTAAATCTAAATCCTAAATCCTTAAAAATATCAATTTATGATTTCAAATAAAGCAGGTAATTTATAGTAGATATAATAACAGCATATAAATAGCTAGACAATTCAAAAGTATTGTAGCCATAATAGTTCCCTCACAATTAATCTAAGCCTGTACAAAGACATAAAAAGTTAAACTAACAAGGTCTAATTCCTCTGCTCGTTATAGCTTGAACTAAGGGTCAACTCCTGATCTCTATACTCAAGCATAGACAATGATGCATCATTGACAAGTTCGGTTTCATTGGTAGATGTCGAGTAACGATTCTTTAGTCTCCTCCAAATTTTAATAGTTATTTTCACGATCACATACGAAAGTATATAAACAAGTGGTAGGTATGACAATATTACTTGCACAGAACTTGTGATCCTAATGGTGCTCTTTCGGTCAAAGTGATAGTTTCTTTGTAAATAGTTATACAGTGCGAAGCTGTTTAGAACTGCCATTAGAGAAAATATGAATGCATCGAGTCTGTTATGCCATTTATTTTTGTAAGGCCTAACCCACGCGTGTAGGGTTAACATCAAAACTAGTTGTATCTGTATTAGGACATAAAAGGACGTCAAATCACGTGTTGCAATGAAAATTACCTGCAGGGATAACCTGTAAACGAAATATAATCCTGCAAAGTAGCGATGGTTGTCTTTGAACGTTCCCTGAAAGGAATCAAAGAGTGGCTTGTACTTTTCCAACGGGATGACCTTGCAAAGTAGTTTGGTGAACTTTGACTCTCCTAGTTTTAAGACGGCCAGTACCTTGTAACACAAGGGATAGGACAAGAGCAGCAGTGGTGGTAGGATGGTCACAACGATCAGGAAAATCATCGCAGGTATTGCATATTGGAGGTGCTTTCCATGGAAATATTGCAGCTCTCCAAGATAGAACACTCTCATTTTCGTCTCACCGTTGATTTTGGTTGGCGTCAGCAGCAGCAAGCTTACTTTGGTGCACTGTGAGTAGCAAAGGACCAGGAAACTTGATAGACCGTGGATGATGGAATTGGATAGATGATTCGTATCAATCAGTGGTTTTTTATTGAGTTTGGATGAGCATTTATTGGTCACTATGATGGCGAGAAGAACTAGAACCAGAGAGTACATGATTGTGACATATTTGAAGGCTATCACGTCAAGCGTGTTAGCCCCTGGCCAAAGACAAAATGACATCTCGTTAATAGTGAAGAAATTAAGGTTGAAGGTTCGAAGAATAAGCCTGAGGCCCTGTAATAATCTGTATATTGGTGACTCGAACCAAATGATATTATTGGCACTTATAAGGAGAGAATCGAATATCTGAGCATAGAAGATGAATCCATTAACTGCTCCTCTAGTGAATTTGATGTCCAACCCGATTACCAATGCAAAGAGAATTGTCACTGGGGTCAACTCGGAGAGGATGTAGATGAGCCAGCCAATGTTGCAGTGTTGGTCGTAGCGGCAAAGAAAGTCGTTAGTATGGTAGAATACAGAGTTATTCTCAATACACCTGCTACATAATATTCCTGTACTGTTAGTATTGCACACAGTTTTGTAGATGGCAGCTTTATTTCTGGTCGTGGGTAATTTTATCTCTTCGTTACTACTCATTGAATTAGAACAAAATCCCTTTGGACAGTTGGCAGTATGGAATGTGCTCTGCATCATGCCGTTCTCACTATGACTCTCAATATATCCAGCCCAGTAACCGCGTGTTAAATTAGCTTGAAAGTTTTCAGTATCGCATCTCTGTATGCCTGCATATACTGTGTCTGAAAATGCCGAACAAATACACGCTTTCTTGATTTTTTGAAATGCAAAACCTGGAGGGCATTCCTGCAAACGTATTTTAATGGCCATGATGGTATCCAACATGCCAAGGAGAGCTAGTTGCAACTCAGCAGTACTGTTAGGAATCCCCAGTAATCTGATCTTATTATCGGAAATGTAAACATAATTGGGATCGATCGACACATTAGAGTTTCTATCGTTGGGACTTATGCTGACTTTGTAAACGGCAGAAACTGAAATGTTTAAATCATTAAGAACCTGAATATCAATGTGTGAGACTTTCCCCGGGATAATACTCAATATTGTGTGTTTCTGGCTCATGTTGAAAGTGTGTCCATTAGTTGAGATTCTGTCATAAGTCAGATTTGATAACAGTAACGTGACATCTCTCCTTTTCATACAGGCATAGTATGAAGACACATATAGTGATTGTCCTTCGTATTGCGCAGTGTTATTCATGAAATGTACTGATACTCTTCTTTGATTTGGCTTCATCTTGCCGTAGTAATTAATAAAGCACGATTTCATGGAAATATGTTCCCTTATAAAGGCAGTCTCTTGGAATATTGCTCCACCTTTATCACTTGCTCTATTACTGTCAAATACAATCGTGACATTATCCCAAACGTGTATCGTTGAAGACCCATACAGAGCAATGGCACCTCCTTGATAACCTTCGTTTCTTAAGAATTTCATCCGTGTGTCATCCTGAAACTGAACTTTGCTTAAGAATAGGTAGAGTGCAGTACTATTGTTGTCTTGAAATGTGTTGTCTCCTTGGAATAAGATGTATGCTTCATAAGCATTAAAAACCCCTCTCCCTCTTCTGAGGAGGGGGTATTTCGTGATTTCATTCTTTACCATGTTGCCTTCAAATGTGCAATTCGTGAAGGTTATTTCAGGCTTGTGATACTTATAGTTGGAAGTATTGTATGGTAAAAAGTGCCGAATATAAACGGCCGCCCCTTTCAGAGCTCCGTTATCTATCCACTCACAAGAAACAAATAGATATTGAGTAGCAGTCTGTGACATGTCTTCATGGCATGAATAGCTCCTAGTTATTTCCATATAAACCCCTCCGCCATATTTAGCAGTGTTATTTGCAAGTGTGCAGTTATGAATGAGTACCTGATCGTTCCTTGTTAAATTTCCGTAATGAGATATAGCCAATGATCCACCTTTTTTGGCTTTGTTGCTTATGAATGTAGTATCATTGACGTGTATCTCTATTTGAGTTGGATTTCCTTGGATGTTGATGTAAGCAGCAGCTCCCCACATGCCGTTGTTGTTCAGAAACATGCAATCGGTTATCTTTAAGGTCATGTTGTTACTCTCTCCCCTGTAAAAAGCTTTTAATCCTCCACCTCTGTTCAGATCAGTAATACCTGTCCTTGGGAACAACTTGGCGTCCTTTATGCCTGCGAAATTGTCGACAAATTGACATTTGTGTATAAAATATTGTACTGAGATCCCAACAGAATTTTTGCTGTAATCGATATACACACCACCACAGCCATTCTCACATGAATTATTCACAAATATACTTTCTGTGATGTTTATCATGCCTTGATTGTTGATGAGAGCAAGACCAATGCCCAAACTCTCACTCACTCTCAAATTGCTCACTGTTACAGATTTCGAAGCTCCCATGATGACAATGCTGCCCTTGAATGAGATGGTGGTATTCTGCTCCTCAAAATCACGAGCAACTGCACATTTATTGATGGTTAATCCTTCAAGGATAATCTCGCTAACGTTGATAAATAGAAATCCGGCATCGGTATGATCTTGACACCAGATTCTGTTTATTGGTTGGATACTCGAGATGAATATTCTCATCTTGTCTCTAAACCTCATAACAGCAGTGAGATTGATTTCAGAACAGATATACAGCTCCATACTCTCCATTCTTGCATTCGCAATCATCATCTTAAAAACTGTTCCGCTGGCATCAACTTTCTGAGTTTCAATCGGACAGGAACAGGAGGTGTTTGAAGTGGGATCATGCAAGCACACTCTTTCATGTCTTCCTTGAACAATGATCCAGCTAAGGCAGATTATTAACAAGCGATACATCATCAGAGCTGTAATTTTTCCCTCTGAGTGTATGATTTATTGTATGTCGTTTCCTTTTAATGTGTCGTATGTGGAAATCTCTGCGATGATAATATCTAATTTTGCACGTTGTTATAAAAACATGAAAACTACCTTCAAAATAATAACTATTTCCAAGGAAATGACAGTTAGTATGTACTGAGTTATCTAATGTGTGACCTTGAAAATGTAAGCCAATGTGCTCCAAAAGATATCTTCGAAGTGACACATGCAAGGTCAGGTGTTCATGAAGGAAATGACAGTTAGTATGTACTGAGTTATCTAATGTGTGACCTTGAAAATGTAAGCCAATGTGCTCCAAAAGATATCTTCGAAGTGACACATGCAAGGTCAGGTGTTCATGAAGGAAATGACAGTTAGTATGCATTGAGTTATCTAATGTGTGACCTTGAAAATGTAAGCCAATGTGCTCCAAAAGATATCTTTAAAGTGACACATGCAAGGTCAGGTGTTCATGAAGGAAATGACAGTTAGTATACACTGAGTTATCTAATGTGTGACCTTGAAAATGTAAGCCAATGTGCTCCCAAGAGATATCTTTGAAGTGACACATGCAAGGTCACAGGTGTTCATGAAGGAAATGACAGTTAGTATGCACTGAATTGTCTAATGTGTGACCTTGAAAATGTAAGCCAATGTGATATCTTTGAAGTAACACATGCAAGGTCACAGGTGTTCATGAAAGAAATGACAGTTAGTATGCACTTCATGAGTTATCTAATGTGTGACCTTGAAAGTGCAAGCCAAAATGGATGTGTCATGTGTTTCTTTCTTGACCATAGCCTTAGATGATGGTTGTAGTAACCACATTAGTTAAGTCAGCTCATTATATGTTCCTCTGATTTTACTACTTTAGAGCAGAAACAGCTAAGCAAGTAGGCATGGTCAAATTGCATCATAGTGTATCATTTTATCTACAAGCTTTTGGGAACAAAAGGGGGGGGGAGTTGCAACCCCCTCAACAATTTACATCCAGATGTTACTCTCATGCAGCTAGCTGCATATGCTATGTAAAGTTAGTATCTAGAAATCCATTGCCTATTAGTTTTAAATTACTGCCTCCAAACAATATTATATTATATTCATCTCATACATTCTTCATTAACTCGTGAATTATTCATAAGATAGTGTATACTGTAACTTTAAGGTGATGGAGAGTTGCAAAAAATCAAAGGATACTTTCTTAATACCAGGTTGAAGAGCAGGCTTTACTCTACTAGATACCCTAGAGCTGAAGTAATCTTTGCTGTATATGCCAAGATACAAGGAGATTTGTTTGGTACTCTTCCCAGTAGATACCAAATTTGAGGTCAACAACAGACACTTGTTGCTTCAGGTGGTCTGTTTCCACAGGCTATGTGGCCAGGAGTTGTAGCTAAATCTTTTGTGTGGTTGATGTGGCCTAGCATGCATTCTACCACCACCTTTGACTTTTCTAGGCACAAGTTTCACTGTATGGCTCTATTGTGTCCAATACCAGAAGGGACACTCCCACAATGGGTGGGGCATAGGGAGGAGCTTGACAAGGAACCTTTGATTTATTCTATACTAAAGTAATCAGTAAAGATAAACATGACGAATTCAAGGTTTTGTGTAGAGGTAAGTTTTGTTACTTTGTGCACACGACACAGTTGAGTTCCTGCGTTGGGTTGTAAGGTGGACAGGGAAGGCCGTGATTACACGCTGCTTCGACATGGTGAAACAAGGCACCATCAGTGTTATTAACATGACCATCACCAGGTACCTATCCACACACTCAAACATGGTATGACCGACATTGCTATTATGGCGTCCTTTCCATTCAGTCATGATGTATCCATAGTACTCCCTGATCCAACTGGAGGGGCAGGTGGCCTTGGCTGGGATCATGAGCATTAGTAGACACTCGACATACAGCACATGGTACATTGTGGTTATGGACTCCCTGTAGTGGGCTCTCACACTCTGACCCACGTGTCCTTGTGTTCCACCTCTGTATCGAAGGGTGAGGCTATACTCTGGCTCCTTGGGCATAATTGGCTCCACCTCCTCTGTAAAAGGTTCCTCCAGCTATCCCAGAGTAGACTAACTCAGTGCCTCCCACTTGTGGACATGTGCTCTTCCCCCACCTGGTGTAGAGGGTCCCCCCACTGTGAGATCCTTGGACAAGTGTGGCCACAGCAACTGCACCCACTTTGAGGAGTAGCAGGATAATAGCACTGATCACGATCCATTAAGTTCCTTTCACACTGGTCTTTCTTTGACTTCTCTTTGTGTGGGGCAGTCTTAGTCCCAAGCACATCATCATGAATTTTCCTGTTCGACTGTTGCATGTGTGTTCACCAGTGTATCGATAGATTTTGGAATATTTCCACATGTTGAGAGGATGACTCATTGATTTCAGAATATATAGGAATATCAGAGAGTATTTTAGGTTGTTCGTCAAACTTGAGACTCTGTGTGACCTTTCGAACCTCTGGCCTGAGGGTAGACACAAAAGTATTAAGTTTTGATAGATCGATGAATGCAGACTACAATCTCTTGATGCTACAGTAATATAGCTGGATGGATTCTTAGAGACCTACAACTTTTCAACAAAGTGATATTCACTCCTTTAATCTGCTTGCACTTTCAGATCACACAGCAATAGTAATGATCTAGTCTGAGAGTAGACTCTAAGTGAGATAGACCATTCAATAATATTAGCTAACTGCTATTTAAAGAGACAGGAGTTAGTGTGGGTGGGTTGGTGGACAGTCTCTTTATGCTTCACTATAGAACTCAATTGCATCGTGTGTTTTACTAAGTGTGGGAGGCACACGATCGACAAGACTAAACTTTCAATGCTACAATTATTGTTTATAAGTTCATAGTTACTGTAGTGTACTGGTTCCTATGAAGTACTGCACATGTGGCCATTGCCACCATCAAACATAATATTCCAACATTTACAAACATCTATAAATGAGAGGTAGACTTACAAAGATTGTAAACGTTGTAATGCGCATTATAGACAGGTGGTCTGCTTGGACATGCAGTTTAGCACAGTACACTATACTTTGGCTTAATTAAAGGTGGTCTGACATAGCAACCACGTGGTCACAAAAATGTAATAGGAAATACATGGCCCATGAAATTCCAGAGTTTTTCAGTGGAATTGTATGAAATGTGTGGAAAAAGTGTTACACTTAAGCCAAAATTTGCATACAGCTATTATCTGAGCAGAATTACAGAGGGATTTATTCTAAGGATTTCAGATATCATGAATGTATAAAAATAAACTAGAGATGGACACATGCTTCTGTTATTTTGATAGTTGACCAAAAATCATATCTTGCCATTATAGAGCTTTGTATCTTGGGTAAGAATCCCCTTCATGTTTGGTATGTGTGGTAGTGTTATAGTATGTCTAAGTTCTGTGGAGTTTCAAATCCTTTCATAGCTTCCTTGGCAACCATAGCTGGTGTGACTACATACTTGCTCAAATATTTTAGCAAGTAAAATTACATGCCAAGTATTAAAAAGCAATTAGGCCATACCAATTTTCAATTTGATTATGTTTCGTGGCCCTACCTACCCAATTTTTTCAACTTTGAAATGAAAATGATAGCTTAGGGTCAAAGGTTAAACCTCTCACCTGTCACTCAAAACGGCTTGGCTCAGTGTGACATCTAAGTGAGGCAAACAGCTTTCCACTAGGCAGGCAAACAATATGGCAAACTCACTACCGCCAAGGAGTAAATTTTTTCATTAAATAATCTTTTTTTTATTATTGATCATGTTACCATGATAATGAGAATCATTAACATTTTCATTTCTACCTACCGACCCAATATCAAGAGCTAGTTCGCCCGCGAAACATAAAATCAAAGTAGGTATGGCCTTAGTTATCTTATTTAGTATAAACATGAATATGTACGAAAATACAATAGTTTTGATTTATATTGCTATCTATCAAGGTTTTGTGTTGAGGTAAGTTCAGTTACGTTGTACACACGACACAGTTGAGTTCCTGTGTTGGGTTGTAAGGTGGACAGGGAAGGCCGTGATTACACACTGCTTCAACATGGTGAAACAATGCACCATTAGTGTCAGCATGGCCACCACCAGGTAGAGACTCCTGGTCCCTATCCACACACTCAAACATGGTACGACCACGAATGCCAGTGCCACCACCATGGGTTCCTATCCATTCAGTCATGAGGTATCCATAGTACTCTCTGGTCCAACTGGAGGGGTAGGTGGCCTTGGCTGGGATCATGAGGACAGTTGATCTATGGATACTCGACATACAGCACATGGCACGTTGTGATCATGACCTCCCTGAAGAGGTCAATCATACTCTGCTCCATACACAAAAGCATGGCTTCTTACTCCACTCTGGTATCGGAGGGTGGGGCTGTACTCTGGGTCTTTGGGCATGCAGAGGTAATTGGCTCCACCTCCTCTGTGGTTGTACCAGGTTCCTCCGGCTATCCCAGAGTAGACTAACTCAGTGCCTCCCACTCGTGGACATGTGCTCTTCCCCCACCTGGTGTAGAGGGTCCCCCCACTGCAAGGTCCAGGGGGTTCTCGTTGTCCGGGACTTCCAGCAGGTCCAGGTGGTCCGGCAGGTCCTTGAATCCCGTCTCTTCCAGGAAGACCATCTCTTCCTCGAAGCATTTCAAGAAACACACTGCTGCCATTACCTCTGTTATCCTAATCCTCTGACCAGTTGATACGTGCATGCATGCATTTTTTTGAATCTATATTTACAAAATTAATTTTACATGAAATATTTCATCCCGAATATTTTTCAACACGAAAATTTCCCAATTTACGGTATTCAATATTCTATTGTATTGATGACAGGGTCATGTGCTTTTATTAGAGCAGCAGCAGAGCATGTTATTTATAAAGCGATATGGATGGCAGCTATCGGAGAAGTATTGGACTGCAGGAGAGAGCCAAATAATCCTGAGGACAGATACGCCATTGCAGTGATACGAGATAATTACAGGACATTTTCCACGGAAAGTATCTCGCTTTTTGCTAAAGAAATTGTTGCTGAGGGCATAGATGTTGAACCCTTGGGATCTGGGAGTCCATCTCTAGCCTTGAGAAACTTCCTTAGAGACATCTTGGCTTTCCAATCGATCGCGATCAACACACGTACACACGTGGAATCGACCGATTATCCAAATTTTCATTGCTCTATTTATTCGTACATTATTATTTTTCGTTTGATAAAAAATTTCATGTTTTTTATTTTCGTAATTATATTCACTTACGAAATTAAATCTACTACGAAATTTTCCTGATTTACGGTATTTTGATACAGTAAAAACCTCTGTAATAGTATCACCCTATAATGAGACCACTGTGTAGACCACCTTCCTGTTGAGGCCATTTATTCAGCCCATAGGTGGTCGCAGTCATAGTAGCTGTTGTGAATACTGTACCTGTTAAGGTCAAAGTGCAGATGAGGAGGGAAAAAGTAGCTACAGAAGGAAGCTGATGATATGGTAGTCTTCGTTTTTCTTATAGAGTTTCCAAAAGTGGTAGTAGATTTTCTTTCTTTGGCTGTAAAACAAATCTCCTTTTATAGTGTACTCCTAGTACACCCCTGTCTATTTAGAAACCTGAGAGCCCTGGGCTGTAGCATCCTGAATGCAGCGTGGGCACTACTAAGGGCCCGAAGGCTTCTAAACAGACCGTTGGTCGAGGTGTCTAACTTATTTAGACTATAGCCAATCACTGGAGTTGTTTAACTTACCTCAACACGCACTTGGAAACAATAACCATGGTTCTTAAATGTAACAATCATGAATCAGAGCGCACCTAGAAACAATAACCATGGCCACCGCGATGCATTGCTAGAATTGGACCAATTGGAATGACCATCTTTACCGGGTTTTCATCCTAGGGCGAGTGAATTCTAAGTGCCATAAGGCGTGATTCTAAGTGAATACAATTCACCAAATGGACCGATGAGATTCCTTGATTGTGACTAGCTATAGTCTAATTGTATATAGGCTCAATTGGGTTGGATCGCATGTATCAGTGTACAATTAATAGGCACTGCATGTGAGTAGGTTGGAGTGGTCAAGTAGTATAATATTATCTAACCACAATGATCTGGCCGGAATCCACTTAGGTAGAGACCCATACAAACAAACTTCAATTTGAACTTAAAAGATGACTATAGAAGAAAAATTAGACAGTGGTACAGTACAGTGGTTCAAGTAGTATAATATTTCCCAGGCAAGTTCAGTTACTTTGTGCACACGACACAGTTGAGTTCCTGTGTTGGGTTGTAAGGTGGACAGGGAAGGCCACGATTACATGCTGCTTCAACATGGTGAAATAAGGCACCATCAGTGTTAGCATGACCACCACCAGGTAGAGACTCCTGGTCCCTATCCACACATTCAAACATGGTACGACCACGAATTTCACTATTATGGTTTCCTATCCATTGAGTCATGATGTATCCATAGTACTCCCTGGAGGGGCAGGTGGCCTTGGCTGGGATCATGAGGACAGTTGATCTAGTGGACACTCGACATACAGCACATGATCATGACCTCCTTGTAGGGGACCCTGATACTCTGACCCATAGACATAGGCTACTCCTTGTGTTCCACTCTGGTATCGGAGGGTGCGGCTGTACTCTGGGTCTTTGGGCAGAGTAGACTAACTCAGTGCCTCCCACTTGTGGACACGTGCTCTTCCCCCACCTGGTGTAGAGGGTCCCCCTACTGCAAGGTCCAGGGGGTCCTTGTTGTCCAGGGCTTCCAGCAGGTCCAGGGGGTCCTGCGGGTCCTTGAACCCCGTCTCTCCCAGGAAGACCATCCCTTCCTCGAAGCAGTTCAAGAAACACACTGCTACCATTACTCTCTGTCACCCTAATCCTCTGACCAGTTGACCCTGTCATCAATACAATAAAATATCGATCAGACAGTGAAGCCTCTTTTTGATAGTATCACCCAATAAGACCACCCTGCAGGACCATCCTGCAGGACCACCTTGCAGGCCAACTCATTCCCGGTCCATAAGTAGTCACAGTGAGTAGGTCTCATTGTATATGACTTTAGTACCTTTTAAGGTCAAGGTGCAGAAGAGGAGGGAAAAGGTACCTGCAAAGTTCATAATTGAAGCTTATTTCTTCACTCGTAGAGTTTCTTTCTTTTTCTTTAGTTTCCAAAAGTGATACTTTTTGGAGTAAATCTCTTGCCATCTCCTTTTATAGCTTATTCCTGGTACACCCCCTCTCCCCCCTGTCTGTCCTTTCCGCTACTTGTTTGTCCATGTACTTCTGAATCAGCAGCTTTTTTGTATGAGTGATGTCATACAAGGTCAGCTACTTTAACCTTGTCAAAGACTAGAATATATATTAAGGGTATACCATGAATTTCCCTTCAGTCACACCCCTTTATGTTTGCAAGAAGATTTGCAATCCACTGAACTGGAATATGATGAATAAATGGACTTGTTTTACCTAGGCATGAAGTACTTGCCTCAAACAATAATTATTAGTAGACTGAATGCTAATTATATCGTGAGGTAGCTAATCTAGCAATGTTTTTTTTTCCAGCAAGAATATCTAGAACATGTGAGTTTGAAAACCTTAGCTAAATCTGAGACATGCTTCTCCTTGGTTGTTCTCCTCAGTTGTTCCATGCTAGCCTGAAGTCCAGGAGAAAGACTATGATAACCCATGAACTTATTATAATCTAACCATAGCAGTCTGCATATAATAAGCACTGAGTAAGGGCTAAGTAGTGGTTAATATTATTGCGTCAATTCTCAATTATTGCTTACTGAGAGTTGGTGCATGATTTGTAAGACAGGCACTGAGGTACACACAACAGAATAAAACTGGAGTAGCTGCAACATGAAATTCAGAACACTAAACCAAAAATTTACATAGCCTCCTTTTGAAAGACTTAATTGTGGCTTTAGAGTTGGGCTGCTTAAAAGGAGGCTATGTAAATTTTGGTTTGGTGTTCTGAATTTCATGTTGCAAGATCACTGCAATCCACTGCACATGTACGTAATCTGCTCAAACCACAGTTGTCAGAGGTAGAAACCACATTAGCCACTTTGGTAGGTTGTGATGATGAAGGCCTGAGCATCAGGTTGAAAACAGTTACATATTGATCGAGATAATTTGGTTTATATAGATAATCATCATACTACAAATCATAGGTCCATGTATATAATGTACTATTATGTTCTCCCCTTGAGTAAGTTTCGTTACTTTGTGCACACGACGCAGTTAAGTTCCTTTGTTGGGTTGTAAGGTGGACAGGGAAGACCGTGATTGCACACTGCTTCAACATGGTGAAACACAGCACCATTAGTGTTAGCATGACTACCACTAGGTAGAGACTCCTGGTCCCTATCAACGCACTCAAACATGTAGCGACCACGAACGTCATCATCATGATTTCCTATATATCCAGTCATGAGATAGCCATAGTACTCCCTGGTCCAACTGGAGGGGCAGGTGGCCTTGGCTGGGATCATGAGGACTTTTGATCTTGTAGATACTTCACACACAGCACATGGTACATTGTGATCATGACCTCCCTGTAAAGGTCGATCATACTCTGACCCATACACATAAGCGTATGGAAAATTACTGCTTCCACTTCTGTATCGGAGGTTGAGGCTGTACTCTGGGTCCTTGGGCATGCAGAGGTAATTGGCTCCACCTCCTCTGTGGCTGTAATAGGTCCCCCCGGCTAGCCCAGAGTAGACTAACTCAGTGCCCCCCACTTGTGGACACGTGCTCTTCCCCCACCTGGTGTAGAGGGTCCCCCCACAGTGAATCGACCCTATCATTAACACAATGGAATTTGGAGTAAGTGGTAATAATCACTTCAGACCACCCAATGCTGAGACCTATAACTGCAGCTGTTGCATGTAAGTACCTGTTAAGGTCAAGGTGCAGATGAGGAGGAAAAAAGGTGCTGCCAAACTCATAATGGATTTTCTTCACTAGTGTGGAATTTCTCTCTTGGTAAAGGTGGTACCTAGATTTTCTTTCTGTGGATACAAAGTAAATCTCATCTCCTTTTATAGTTTTCCTAGTACACCCCCTCCCTCCCTCCCCTCTCGGCCACCTGTTTGCCCAGACACTTTCATGACCTCATCTTCAACCATTGAGTGATTTCCACAGTGCTCAAAAGACATCAGATGAACCATGAACTCATGTACTTCATAAAAACATGTTTACAAAGATTTATCATCAGATTAGAGGTAGGGACTTAATCCAAACTGGCATCGGATACACCCCTCTAGAATACATTACACTGCCACACTTATAATTAATGTGACTGTGATGCAGAATATTCATGATAGCATTACTGTCTAGGTTTTATGTATAATTAACATTTTTGTTCTGCTTATTATTCTCAGCTAACATGATAAAAATTCAATAGAATTAGTTCTCATAAAATTAGCTTATGAAACAAATACATACAAATACAAATGCTTATGAGAACTAATTCTATTGAACATTTTTGTTGTTTCTTTTTGTTTTAAAGGTGTTATCATGTAATGAGATGGTGAAGGAGGATTGAAGAAAAACTGGCAACCCAAGTGACCCCGCAACCCACCAGCTGAGTTTGAACCCACAGCATCTGACTTTAGCCGTCATAGCCACAGGACCCAACCGAATGAGCCACCAGGCACCCAGGAACCAGCTCTCTCCAATCCACCTTATATACTGCATTGATGGTACTGCAATACTGCAGTCTCACACCAGTGCAAGCCACTTAGTATGTATTCTCCATAAAATAACACATCCCACATCACACTTTGTATATACTTTCATATCACACAACAATTCTAATGACCACGTGACTTCGGCCATGGGGAAGGGTGCAAGAGAGAGCAAGTCACATGCAGGCTACCACTTTATTGAGCTTGTTTGCTTCAATTATTTTGTAATGTCATAAGAATAGCTAATCTGTTGCACTCAAACTCTGAAGCGACACATGCAAGGTCACAGGTGTCCATGAAACAGTTAGTATGCACTGAGTTATCTAATGTGTGACCCTGAAAATGTAAGCCAATGTGCTCCAAAAGATATCTTTGAAGTGACACATGCAAGGTCATATCGTTAAGGTAATCACAGTTAGTATGCACCGAGTTATCTAATGTGTGACCATGAAAGTACAAGCCAAAATGGATGTGTCACGTATACATAGACTGTTTCTTTCTTTACGATAGCCTTAGATGATGGTTGTAGTAACCACATTAGTTAAGTTGCTCATATAATGTTACTACTTAGACCAGAAACATAAGAAAACACGGCTAAGCAAGTATAGGCATGGTCAAATTTATCTACAGGCTTAGCTCGGGAACAAATTTACATCCAGATGTTGTTATACTCTCAGCTTGCTGCATATGTTATGTAAAGCTAGTATCTCCATTGCCTATTAATATGTCCAATAATTACTATAATTCATCTCATACATTCTTCATTAACTCATGAATTATTCATAAGATAGTGTATACCGTAACTTTAAGGTGGTGGTAAAAAAAAATAATAAAGAATTGCAAGATATCAAGGGACACTTTCTTTATAACAGGTTGAAGTGCAGGCTTTACTAGATACCCTAATCTTTGCTGTATATGTCAAGATACAGGGAGACTTGTTTGGCAGTAGATACCAAATATGAAGTCACACTTGTTACCACAGGTCAGGAGTTGTAGCTAAGTAAACAAAATTTTTTGTGTGGCTGGCATGCATTCTACCACCACCTTTGACTTTACCAGTCACAAGTTTCACTGTATGGCTCTATTGTGTCCAATACCAGAAGGCACACTCTCACAGTGGGTGTGGCAAGGACAGTCGATCTAGTGGACACTCGACATACAGCACATGGTACATTGTGATTATGACCTCCCTGTAGAGGTTGCTCATACTCTGACCCATACACATAGGCGTGTCCTTGTGTTCCACTTCTGTATCGGAGGTACTCTAGCACTTTGGGCATGCAGAGGTATTTGGCTCCACCTCCTCTTTGGTTGTACCAGGTTCCTCCAGCTATCCCAGCCCACTTGTGGACGCGTGCTCTTCCCCCACCTGGTGTAGAGGGTCCCCCCACAGTGAATTGACCCTATCATTAAGACAATGGAATATGGAGTAAGTGGTAATGATCACTTCAGACCACCCAATGCTGAGACCTATAACTGCAGCTGTTGCATGTAAGTACCTGTTAAGGTCAAGGTGCAGATGAGGAGGAAAAAAGGTGCTGCCAAACTCATAATGGATTTTCTTCACTAGTGTGGAATTTCTCTCTTGGTAAAGATGGTACTTAAGTAGCTAGATTTTCTTTCTGTGCCTGCAGAGTAATTCTCATCTCCCTTTTATAGTTTTCCTAGTACACCACCTCCCTCCCCCTCCCTCCCTCCTTCCCCTTTTGGCCACCTGTTTGCCCAGACACTTTCATGACCTCATCTTCAACCATTGAGTGATCTCCACTGTCTGCTATCCTAGTACACCCCCTCCTCCCTACCTCCCTCCCTCCCTCCCTCTCTCCTTTCAGCCACTTGTTTGTGCAGAAGTTCCATGTACTTCCTGACCTCAACTTTATTCATTGCATGAGTGATGTCTTAATAACAACAGCAAGGTTAGCTACTTTAGCCTTAGAACATACTATTGGAAGGATCGTGAATTTTCCTTCATTATGAGCAGAATATGGACTAACAAGAAGATCTGAATTGTATGGACTTCATACTACAGTAGATTGAAGATTAACAATAATACAAGACCATACTCTAGACTCAGGATGGCAAGGTTCATGCCGCTACATAATAAACGATATGCACCTATTAACCATATCCCCCATGTAATTATGGTATGATTTGGCTGTTGCAGGTGCTGAAGATACTGTGTAGAATCCTGCTGAAATTCTCTTGTGGCTATAGCCTTTTCTTGCGCACCTTTTCCTGTCTGTATGGTGATCACCACTAGCTTTAATTGTCTGTGCACAATTAATAGGCACTGCATGCACAGTAGGTTGGAGTGGTCAAGTAGTACAATACTATCTAACCACAATGATCTGGCCGGAATCCACTTAGGTAGAGACCCATATAAACAAACTTCACTTAAAAGATGACTATAAAAGAAAATTAGACAGTGGTACAGGTTCAAGTAGTATAATGTTTCTCAGGTATAAGTTCAGTTACTTTGTGCACACGACACAGTTGAGTTCCTGTGTTGGGTTGTAAGGTGGACAGGGAAGGCCATGATTGCATGCTGCTTCTACATGGTAAAACAAGGCACCATCAGTGTTAGCATGACCACCACCAGGTCGAGACTCCTGGTCCCTATCCACACACTCAAACATGGTACGACCACGAATGCCATATTGACCATCAAATCCTTTATTTTCAGTCATGATGTATCCATAGTACTCCCTGGTCCAACCGGAGGGGCAGGTGGCCTTGGCTGGGATCATGAGGACAGTTGATCTAGTGGACACTCGACATACAGCACATGGTACATTATGGTTATGACCTCCCTGAAGTGGGGCCTCATACTCTGCTCCATACACATGGGCATATCCTTGTGTTCCACCTCTGTATCGAAGGGTGCGGCTGTACTCTGGCACTTTGGGCATGCAGAGGTAATTGGCTCCACCTCCTATTTGGTAGAAATAGGTTCCTCCAGCTATCCCAGAGTAGACTAACTCAGTGCCTCCCACTTGTGGACACGTACTCTTCCCCCACCTGGTGTAGAGGGTCCCCCCACAGTGAATTGACCCTATCATTAAGACAATGGAATATGGAGTAAGTCTTCAGACCACCCAATGCTGAGACCTATAACTGTAGCTGTTGCATGTAAGTACCTGTTAAGGTCAAGGTGCAGATGAGGAGGAAAAAAGGTGCTGCCAAACTCATAATGGGAGTTGCCTTATTTTCTTCACTAGAGTGGAATTTCTCTCTTGGTAAAGGAGTAGCTAGATTTTCTTTCTGTGGATCCAAAGTAAATCTCATCTCCTTTTATAGTTTTCCTAGTACACACCCTCCTCCCTCCCTCCCTTTCTCCTTTCGGCCACTTGTTTGTGCAGAAGTTCCATGTACTTCCTGACCTCAACTTTATTCATTGCATGAGTGATGTCTTAATAACAATAGCAAGGTTAGCTACTTTAACCTTAGAACATACTATTGGAAGGATCGTGAATTTTCCTTCTTTATGAGCAAAATATGGACTAACAAGAAGATCTGAATTGTATGGACTTGAAACTCAATTTCATGCATACTACAGTAGATTGAAGATTAACAATAATACAAGACCATACTCTAGACTCAGGGTGGCAAGGTTCATGCCGCTACATAATAAACGATATGCACCTATTAACCATATCCCCCATGTAATTATGGTATGATTTGACTGTTGCAGGTGCTGAAGATACTGTGTAGAATCCTGCTGAAATTCTCTTGTGGCTATAGCCTTTTCTTGCGCACCTTTTCCTGTCTGTATGGTGATCACCACTAGCTTTAATTGTCTGTGCCTATTAATTGTCTGTGCACAATTAATAGGCACTGCATGCACAGTAGGTTGGAGTGGTCAAGTAGTACAATACTATCTAACCACAATGATCTGGCCGGAATCCACTTAGGTAGAGACCCATAAACAAACTTCACTTAAAAGATGACTATAAAAGAAAATTAGACAGTGGTGCAGGTTCAAGTAGTATAATGTTTCTCAGGTATAAGTTCAGTTACTTTGTGCACACGACACAGTTGAGTTCCTGTGTTGGGTTGTAAGGTGGACAGGGAAGGCCATGATTGCATGCTGCTTCAACATGGTGAAACAAGGCACCGTTAGTGTCAGCATGACCACCACCAGGTAGAGACTCCTGGTCCCTATCCACACACTCAAACATGGTACGACCGACAATGTTACTGCCACTATCTCCTATCCATTGAGTCATGAGGTATCCATAGTACTCCCTGGTCCAACTGGAGGGGCAGGTGGCCTTGGCTGGAATCATGAGGACAGTTGATCTAGTGGACACTCGACATACAGCACATGGTACATTGTGGTTATGGACTCCCTGTAGTGGGCTCTCATACTCTGACCCATACACATAGGCGTGGCCTCTTACTCCACTCTGGTATCGGAGGGTGGGGCTGTATTCTGGCATTTTGGGCATGCAGAGGTAATTGGCTCCACCTCCTCTGTGGGTGTAGAAGCTTCCTCCAGCTATCCCAGAGTAGACTAACTCAGTGCCTCCCACTTGTGGACATGTGCTTTCCCCCCACCTGGTGTAGAGGGTCCCCCCACTGCGAGGTCCAGGGGGTCCTTGTTGTCCAGGGCGTCCAGGGGGACCGGCAGGTCCTTGAACCCCGTCTCTCCCAGGAAGACCATCTCTTCCTCGAAGCATTTCAAGAAACACACTGCTACCATTACTCTCTGTCACCTTAATCCTCTGACCAGTTGACCCTGTTATCGATACAAAAATTTTTTTATTGTGATACATGTGAAATGAAAATGCCTTGTAGATCACCTCCCTATCTTATTCTTGACCCATAGATGGTTTGCAGTAAGTAGGTTTCATGTTACATCGGACCGTACATAAGTACCTTTTAAGGTCAAGGTGCAGATGAGGAGGAGAAAAGTAGCTGCAAAATTCATCATGGATGCTGATGATAGCTAGTTTGTCTTAGAGTTTATTTCTTTCTCTTTCGTTAGACGTTCTTTCTGTGGCTATAAAAGTTAAATCTCTTGCCATCTCCTTTTATAGTATACTCCTAGTATATCCCCTTCCCTCCCTCCCTCCCTTCCTCCCTCCCTCCTCTCCTTTCCGCCACTTGTTTGTTAAGAAATCCAAGTATGTACTTCATGACCTCTGCTTAGCATGAGACTGATGTCATAATGTCAGATGTCACAATAACAAAGTGATCATAACAAGATTAATTAACCTTGTCAAGGACTTAGATGTCAAAGACTTGAATAATGTGGAGTGGTTTAACACTAGACTAAACTATCAGACCACACTGATCTAGGTGGAAGCCACATGGGCGGGACCACTTTGGTAGCAATATGCAATAGTAAGATTAATGTACTGTTACGTAATAAACAATATGCACCTATCAACCATAAACCCCCATTTAATGCTCATATGTCCTGAAGATGCTAGCTGTGTAGAATCCATTTTCTTGTAGCTATAGCCTTTTCTTGCGCACTTCTTCCTGCCTGTATGGTGATCACCACTAGCTTTAATCATCACTGCCTGTTAATTGTCTGTGCACAATTAGTAGGCACTACATGCACAGTAGGTTGGAGTGGTCAAGTATCAAACCACAATGATCTGGCCGGAATCCACTTAGGTATAGAGACCCATATAAACAAACTTCAATTTGAACTTAAAAGATGACTATAAAAGAAAATTAGACAGTGGTACAGTACAGTGGTTCAAGGTATAATGTTTCTCAGGTAAGTTCAGTTACTTTGTGCACACAACACAGTTGAGTTCCTGTGTTGGGTTGTAAGGTGGACAGGGAAGGCCGTGATTGCACACTACTTCAACATGGTTAAACAAGACACCATTAGTGTTAGCATGACCACCACCAGGTAGAGACTCCTGGTCCCTATCCACACACTCAAACATGGTACGACCGACAATGTTGCTGCCACGATCTCCTACCCATTCAGTCATGATGTATCCATAGTACTCCCTGGTCCAACTGGAGGGGCAGGTGGCCTTGGCTGGGATCATGAGGACAGTTGATCTAGTATACACTCGACATACAGCACATGGTACATTGTGATCATGACCTCCCTGAAGAGGTCGATTGTATTCTGCTCCATACACAAAAGCATGGCTTCTTACTCCACTCTGGTATCGAAGGGTCGGGCTGTACTCTGGTACTTTGGGCATGCAGAGGTAATTGGCTCCACCTCCTCTGTGGGTGTAAAAGGTTCCTCCAGCAATCCCAGAGTAGACTAACTCAGTGCCTCCCACTTGTGGACACGTGCTCTTCCCCCACCTTGTGTAGAGGGTCCCCCCACTGCGAGGTCCAGGGGGTCCTCGTTGTCCAGGACTTCCAGCAGGTCCAGGGGGACCAGCGGGTCCTTGAACCCCGTCTCTCCCAGGAAGACCATCTCTTCCTCGAAGCATTTCAAGAAACACACTGCTACCATTACTCTCCATCACCTTAATCCTCTGACCAGTTGACCCTGTCATACAAAAAATAGAAAATAGTTACATGTGAAATGAGAATGCCTTGTAGATCACCTCCTTATCTTATTCTTGTGGTTCACAGTAAGTAGGTTTCATATTACATTGGACTGTACATAAGTACCTTTTAAGGTCAAGGTGCAGATGAGGAGGAGAAAAGTAGCTGCAAAATTCATCATGGATGCTGATGATAGCTAGTTTATCTTAGAGTTTATTTCTTTCTCTTTCGTTAGACGTTCTTTTGCTGTAAAGTTAAATCTCTTGCCATCTCCTTTTATAGTATACTCCTAGTACATCCCCTTCCTCCCTCCCTCCTCTCCTTTCCGCCACTCATTTGTGCTGAAATTCAAGTATGTACTTCATGACCTCTGCTTTGCATGACTGATGTCATAATGTCAAATATCCTAATATCAAGGTGATCATGTAGCATGACTAATTAACCTTATCAAGGACTTAGATGTCACAATGACAATAACAAGGTTAACCTTGTTAAAGACTTGAATAATGTGGTTAAACATGTGCACTAAATTATCAGACCACAGTGATCTAGGTGGAAGCCATATTGGCCAATATACAATAGTAAGATTAGCTACTAGTTATGTTCTTATCCCCCCTGGGTATGTTTCGTTACTTGTACACATGATGCAGTTAAGTTCCATTGCAGGGTTGGTGCACAGGGAAGGCCATGATTGCACACTGCAGCTATGTGCTCAAAGACGATCAGATGGTGTACTTGCATTGTGTTCTTCATCAACACATGCTTCGTGGATTCATAGGAATCCTCCATATCATCCCCCTAAGTCCCATGTGAGAGTTAGAGAAATGTGACAGATGTTACTGTGAAGCATTGAGTCATGTGTGATTGAGTTCCCATAACATGGTACAATTGAGGTCACATTGACCCCCATGTCGTATACTTAACTCCTGCAAAAATAAAAATCTCCTACAGTATCTAGTTACATGTAGGATCATTAGCTCCATGAACTCTGCACTCTCACTCATGAATGCCATAAGAATGAGTTTCTCTATGTATGTCAAAACACGTCTATTTCAGCTTTGTATAATGATGATATGATTATAATTATCAATAATTATTCACACACGACTACAACTGAACTACAATAGTAAAAGTTATAGGGGACAGCTACTTGAAAATTTGGTGCAAACAATGTCAAGGTTTTTATATTCAGTTACTTTGTGCATACGACACAGTTGAGTTCCTGTGTTGGGTTGTAACGTGGACAGGGAAGGCTGTAATTGCATGCTGTTTCTACATGGTAAAACAGGGCACCATCAGTGTTAGCATGACCACCACCAGGTAGAGACTCCTGGTCCCTATCCACACACTCAAACATGGTACGACCGACAATGGTATTACTGTTTCCTATCCATGCAGTCATGAGGTATCCATAATACTCCCTGGTCCAACTGGAGGGGCAGGTGGCCTTGGCTGGGAGCATGAGGACAGTTGATCTAGTGGACACTTGACATACAGCACATGGTACATTGTTGTTATGACCTCCTTGTAGGGGACTCTCATACTCTGACCCATAGACATATGCGTATCCTTGTGTTCCACTTCTGTATCGAACGGTGCGGCTGTACTCTGGATCTTTGGGCATGCAGAGGTAATTGGCTCCACCTCCTCTGTGGTCAAAGAAGCTTCCTCCGGCTATCCCAGAATACACTAACTCAATGCCTGCTACTTGTGGACACGTGCTCTTCCCCCACCTGGTGTAGAGGGTCCCCCCACTGCGAGGTCCAGGAGGTCCTTGTCTCCCTGGGGCTCCAGCAGATCCAGGAGGTCCTGCAGGTCCTCGAATCCCGTCCCTTCCAGGAAGACCATCCCTTCCTCGAAGCAGTTCAAGAAACACACTTACTCTCTGTCACCTTCACCCTCTGACCAATAATCCCTGTGGAGAAGATGAAGTATGTGAAGACATAACAAATAACTATGTATGTATTTATGTTGCTGCACTAGTTTTAGCTAAATACTTGCAGTATTGAAGAATGAATTACCTTTTGGAACCATTGTTAGAAAAAAGAGTATGAGAAACACTATATATCTCATTATTGTTATAATGAAGGGAGCTTTGTTAATGATTAGAACCGTTGACTGTTAGTGCTCCTTTTTCTTCTTTCTCAAATAAATTTGCTCTTGATTCTGGAGTGGCTTGTTCCAAGTGTAGGAGCATATCATCTTTTTATACCTGCATGATCTGATTATCGAGAATCATATTTTTAGTGATGATGATGTACGAGTAGCTATGATGTAATGAAGGTAGTAATTTTTTTGTGGCTCAAAAAAGACAAAAAAACAAAACAAAAAAAAAACCAACATAACTTAATATGTATCCATCTCTATGAAATTTTGTGGTAATACAAAAAACAATTTTTTCATTGAACAATAACTTGCGGACTTACTGATATGAACTCCTGTGTGAGTTGACATGACCTGAGTCATGCATGATTAAGCAAAAGGATGTTCCCATGACATCAAGAATTAATAGTGCAATTGGGGTCCTGTTGGGGTCAACCTTATGACGCACATGTTGTGTGTACATGCTTAACTCCTGTGTAGCTACATGGATCATTAGTTCCATGAACTCCTCACTCTCACTCATTTTAAAATTATGGTTGTGCTGTCTCAGACCTCCAGTCCTTTTATAGTCTTCAGATCGTATTCACTGTACCATATATTATGTCCTATGGTGTATACATTGAGTGCTTTATAATAATAATACTAAACAGCTATAGCCATGTTAGTCCTCCATCTTTTTTGGATTATAGGTACATGAACTGTGCACTGTTGATAATGTTTTTAATGGACTGGGTTCAAGTACCAAAGGAAGTTTTTTTTTGAAAGCCCTACAACTCATACAGCTAAACTACATTATGCTTGTAAACTCTGACTGTCAATTTGTTATTCGTAGTTCATAATAGTAGTTACATCCATGTGCATGCAGCTTTTATTGTTTTTGCCTTATTCCCCCAGGCAAGTTTTGTGTCATTTTGTGCATATGACACAGTTGAGTTCCTGTGTTGGGTTGTAAGGTGGACAGGGGAAGGCCATGATTGCATGTTGCTTCGGCATGATTAAAGATGGCACCGGCCAGCAGTACTAACTCAACCAGCACCAGGTAGAGAGACTCACTACCATGGTCTCCTATCCACGCAGTCACTCCTGCCATTACTCTCTGTCACCCTAATCCTCCGACCAATATAGTCCCAGTCATCAATAGTGATACAGTGAAATCTTTCTAGCTAGTGGGGCCACCCTATCAAGGCTGCCCTGAGTCATGCATGATTGAATGAAAGGATCTTCCCATGACATTAGTACAATTGGGATCAACATTATTATGGTGCACAGGTTGTGTACATAAATGCTTAACTTCAACAAATAGAAATTTCCATGTAGCTAGCTAGCTGTGTAGCTCCAGGATCATTGGCTCCATGAACTCTGCAATCAGACACTCATTGGACTGAGTTCAACTACTAAGTAATGCCGTGCAAATAGTATGAATGCCAAACTTATAGTATTTATAATGCAGAATTATTTAAATGTGCATATCTGTATGTACAACCACATGAATCTGTTCTAATATGTTATACAGAAGAAGTTGTAGGGGACAGTTAGCTATTTAATACTTCAGTGCACACAAATGTCAAGGTTCTGTGTTTTACTTTGTGCACACGACACAATTTAGTTCCTGCGTTGGGTTGTAAGGTGGACAGGGAAGGCCATGATTACATACTACTTCAACATGATTAAAGATGGCACCATTAGTGTCAGCATGACCACCACCAGGTAGAGACTCCTGGTCCCTATCCACACACTCAAACATGGTACGACCGACAATGCTACTGCCACGATTTCCTATCCATGCAGCCATGATGTATCCATAGTACTCCCTGGTCCAACTGGAGGGGCAGGTGGCCTTGGCTGGGATCATGAGGACAGTTGATCTAGTGGACACTCGACATACAGCACATGGTACATTGTGATCATGACCTCCCTGAAGAGGGTACTGATACTCTGCCCCATACACGTAGGCATGGCCTCTTACTCCACTCTGGTATCGAAGGGTCGGGCTGTACTCTGGTACTTTGGGCATGCAGAGGTAATTGGCTCCACCTCCTCTTTGGGTGTAGAAGCTTCCTCCGGCTATCCCAGAGTAGACTAACTCAGTACCTCCCACTTGTGGACATGTACTCTTCCCCCACCTGGTGTAGAGGGTCCCCCCACTGCGAGGTCCAGGGGGTCCTTGTTGTCCTAGGCTTCCAGCAGGTCCAGGGGGTCCAGCAGGTCCTTGAACCCCATCTCTTCCAGGGAGACCGTCCCTTCCTCGAAGCAGTTCTAGAAATACACTGCTGCCATTATTCTCCGTCACCTTAATGCTGTGACCAGTTGACCCTGCAGAATAAGAGTGTGAGTAATGAATACATGCAAGTCAATCAATACCTTCAAGGTGCAAGGTGCTGTAGAGGACAAGGAGAAAAATAGCTGCATACTCCATCAATCTGTGAAAAGGTTTGGATTCTTAGTCTCCTCAATGTTTAGTCGACTAGGTATATATAGGAAAGAGATGTGTGACTGAGAGTCAGTAAGTCCTTTTGTTCTTAGTTTATATATATCTCAGCTTGCAGCGATCTAGCTGTGCTGTCTCAGACCTCCAGTCCTTTTATAATCTTCAGGTTCTGTTTGTTGTATGCACTTAGGTATGGATGGGTATACTTAGCTGCATATTATTGTATAAAGTTTCCCCTCTGACTATAGAATGTACTAGCTAAATGGATGCTGGAATTACTTGTGTGTGTCTTATGTGTAATGAAGAATACAATACCGCAACAGCTAACTACCTATTAATAGGTTAATTCTTCTTTTTGGATCAAACTCAGCATGCACTGTTATATTTTTTATGGATTGGGCTTAGAAGTTTTTGAATGCCCTACAACTTTGTAATGTAAAACAATTTGTTATTTTATTTTTAATGGCTATTAGAGTAATGGATATTGACTACTAGTCTAATCTATAGCATTTTTAAGGCAGAATTGATATAAATGTACAACTCTATGTTCAGAATTATAATAATACAGTAGATATGCCAGCTAATCATTTTGAAGTTAATACCAAAGTTCAACAAATCTGTCTATAGCTGTGTCACTGAATGTGGACGCTTTTGAGACCAGAAGAAAGGTCCTTGTCTTTATATTTCAGGGGTTGATTAGCTATTACCATTTGTATTGCAAAGAGATTTGTGCGTTTCGGGAAGTCCACTTTAAGAGGCTGCACTGTATATTATGTTAGATCAAGACAGTGCACACTATAATGTGATAGGCACCAAGGCAAAGAGAGAAAGCCTCTAAAGCTACCTACAGTGATGCAATAGTATAACCAACATGCATGAATCTGCTATGCAACTGAAGTGCAATAGAGTTCAAGGTTCTGCACAGTGCTATGTAACAGTACATGCAATCAGTACAGTGCCATGTATTACTTCATGTATAGTGAAACCTGCCTTAAAGACCACCTGTATCCAGAGACCACCCTTCTATATAACGACCACTTGGTAGTGCTATTTCAATTGATTTTGACTTCCGTACAGAGACCACTTCTCTATAAAAGACCACTTTTTGTGATTGTTATAGGCTATAGGGTGATCACTAACAGTTCTATGTAGGAAAGAAAGGAGGCTGAGGCTATGTCCTCACCAGCCTCAATATCTCTGACATCCCTTATCCTGGACTCCAACTTGCATCTTATCAAGTGTTGAAAAAATTTGACTCTGAGGGAGACTATTTCATTTGTGGACACTTGCTCTTCCCCAACCTGGTGTGTAGAGGATCCCCAGGGGTCCTTTTTTTCTCTCTGGGGGTTCCAGCAGGTCCAGGGGCCAGGCCACAGGGTCCTTGAACAAGAAACACACTGCTGCCATTTCATCTCTGTCACTTTACATTGAATTATTGATGGATGGATCTTTAGATCTGCTTAGTATTAAGTATTAAAAGCATAGAAAAAATTATCACTTGGGTACAAGATACTAAATTAATGTCAATAATTTATGATTCAGGTTAATTTATAGTACATGGTCTAATTCCTCTGCATATTGTAGCTTGAACTAAGGGTCAACTCCCGATCTCTATACTCAAGCATAGACAATGATGCATCATCAACAAGTTTGGTTTCATTGGTGGATGTCGAGTAACGATTCTTTAGTCTCCTCCGAATTTTAATAGTTATTTTCACGATCACATACGAAAGTATATAAACAAGTGGTAGGAATGACAATATTACTTGCACAGAACTCGTGATCCTAACGATGCCCTTTCGGTCCAAGTGATAGTTTCTTAGTAAATAGTTATATAGTGCGAAGCTGTTAAGAACTGCCATTAGAGAAAATATGGCTGCATCGAGTCTGTTATGCCATTTATTTTTGTAAGGCCTAACCCACGCGTGTAGGGTTAACATCAAAACCAGTTGTATCTGAATTAGGACATAAAAGGATGTCAAATCACGTGTTCCAACGAAAATTGCCTGCAGGGATAACCTGTAAACGAAATATAATCCTGCAAAGTACCGATGTTTGTCTTTGAACGTTCCCTGAAAGGAATCAAAGAGCGGCTTGTACTTTTCCAGTGGGATGACCTTGCAAAGAAGTTTGGTGAACTTTGACTCTCCTAGTTTTAAGACGGCCAGTACCTTGTAACACAAGGGATAGGAAAAGAGCAGCAGTGGTGGTAGGATGGTCACAACGATCAAGAAAATCATCGCGGGTATTGCATATTGGAGGTGCTTTCCATGGAAATACTGCAGCTCTCCGAGGTAAAACACTCGCATTTTCGTCTCCCCATTGATTTTGGTCGGTGTCAACAGCAGCAAGCTTACTTTGGTGCACTGTGAGTAGCAAAGGACCAGGAAACTTGATAGACCATGGATGATGGAATTGGATAGACGATTCATATCAACAAGTGATTTTTTATTGATTTTGGATGAGCATTTATTGGTTACTATGATGGCAAGAAGAACTAGAACCAGAGAGTACGTGATTGTGACATAGTTGAAGGCTATCACGTCAAGCGTGTTAGCCCCTGGCCAAAGACAAAATGACATCTCGTTAATAGTGAAGAAATTAAGGTTGAAGGTTCGAAGAATAAGCCTGAGGCCCTTTAATAATCTGTATATTGGTGACTCGAACCAAATGATATTATTGGCACTTATAAGGAGAGAATCGAATATCTGAGCATAGAAGATGAATCCATTAACTGCTCCTGTAGTGAATTTGATGTCCAACCCGATTACCAATGTAAAGAGAATTGTCACTGGGGTCAACTCGGAGAGGATGTAGATGAGCCAGCCAATGTTGCAGTGTTGGTCGTAGCGGCAAAGAAAGTCATTAGTATGGTAGAATACAGAGTTATTCTCAATACACCTGCTACATAATATTCCTGTACTGTTAGTGTTACACACAGTTTTGTAGATGGCAATGTTATTTCTGATCATGGGTAATTGCATCTCTTCGTTACTACTCATTGAATTAGAACAAAATCCCTTTGGACAGTTGGCAGTATGGAATGTGCTCTGCATCATGCCGTTCTCACTATGACTCTCAATATATCCAGCCCAGTAACCGCGTGTTAAATTAGCTTGAAAGTTTTCAGCATCGCATCTCTGTATGCCTGCATATACTGTGTCTGAAAATGCCGAGCAAATGCACACTTTCTTTTTTTTTTGAAACGCAAAACCTGGAGGGCATTCCTGCAAACGTATTTTAATGGCTACGATGGTATCCAACATGCCAAGGAGAACTATTTGCAACTCAGCAGTACTGTTAGGAATCCCCAGTAATCTGATCTTATTATCAGAAACATAAACATAATCCGGATCAATCAACACATTAGAGTTTCTATCGTTGGGACTTATGCTGACTTTGTAAACGGCAGAAACTGACATGTTTAAATCATTAAGAACCTGAATGTTGATGCGTGTGACTTTCCCCGGGATAATACTCAATGTTGTGTGTTTCTCGCTCATGTTGAAAGTGTGTCCATTAGTCGAGAATTTATCATAAGTCAGATTTGATAACAGAAACTCGACATCTTTCCTTTTCTTACAGGCATAGTATGAAGACACATAAATTGATTGTCCTTCGCATTGGGCAGTGTTATTCATGAAATATATCGATACTCTTCTTTGAGTTGAATTCATCTTGCCATGGTAATCAAGAAAGCATGATTTCATGGAAATATATTCCCTTATAAAGGCAGTCTCTTGGAATATTGCTCCACCTTTATCACTTGCTCTATTACTGTCAAATACAATCGTGACATTATCCCAAACGTGTATCGTTGAAGACCCATACAGAGCAATGGCACCTCCTTGATAACCTTCGTTTCTTAAGAATTCCATCCGTGTGTCATCCCGAAACTGAACCTTGCTTGAGAATAGGTAGAGTGCAGTACTATTGTTGTCTTGAAATGTGTTGTCTCCTTGGAATAAGATGTATGCTTCATAAGCATTTACAATCCCCCTCCCTCTCCTGAGGAGGGGGTATTTCGTGATTTCATTCTTTACCATGTTGCCTTCAAATGTGCAATTCATGAAGGTTATTTCAGGCTTATGATACATATAGTGGGAAATGTCGTATGGTAAATAGTGCTGCCGAATATCAATGGCTGCCCCTTTCAGGGCTCCGTTATCTATCCACTCGCAAGAAAGAAATAGATATTGGGTAGCAGTCTGTGACATGTCTTTATGGCATGAATACCTCCTAGTTATTTCCATATAAACCCCTCCGCCATATTTAGCAGTGTTATTTGCAAGTGTGCAGTTGTAAATGAGTACCCGATTGTTCTTTGTTAAATTTCCGTAATGAGCTATAGCCAACGATCCACCTTTTTTAGCTTTGTTGCTCATAAATGTAGTATCATTGACGTGTATTTCTGTTTGAGTTGGATTTCCTTGGATGTTGATGTAAGCAGCAGCTCCCCACGTACCGTTGTTATTCAGAAACATGCAATCGGTTATCTTTAAGATCATGTCGTTACTCTCTCCCCTGTAAAAAGCTTTTAATCCTCCACCTCTGTTCAGATCAGTATTGCCTGTCCTTGGGAATGACTTAGCGTCTTGTACGCCTGCAAAATTGTTCATAAATTGACATTTATGTATAAAATATTGTACTGAGATTCCAACAGATTTTTTGCTGTAATCGATATACACGCCACCACAGCCATTCTCACATGAATTATTCACAAATATACTTTCTGTGATGTTTATCATGCCTTGATTGTTGATGAGAGCAAGACCAATGCCCAAACTCTCACTCACTCTCAAATTGCTCACTGTTACAGATTTCGAAGCTCCCATGATGACAATGCTGCCCTTGAATGAGATGGTGGTATTCTGCTCCTCAAAATCACGAGCAACTGCACATTTATTGATGGTTAATCCTTCAAGGATAATCTCGCTAACGTTGATAAATAGAAATCCGGCATCGGTATGATCTTGACACCAGATTCTGTTTCTTGGTTGGATACTTGAGATGAATATTCTCTTCTTGTTTATAAACCTCATAACAGCAGTGAGATTGATTTCAGAACAGATATACAGCTCCATACTCTCCATTCTCTCATTCGCAATCATCATCTCAAAAATTGTTCCATTGGCATCAACTTTCTGAGTTTCATTTGGACAGGAACAGGAGGTGTTTGAAGTGGGATCATGCAAACACACTCTTTCATGTCTTCCTTGAACAATGATCCAGCTAAGGCAGATTATTAACAAGTGATACATCATCAGAACTGTAATTTTTTCCTCAGAGTGTGCAATTCATTGTATGCCGTTTCCTTTTAATGTGTCGTACGTGCAAATCTCTGTAATGATACTTATACTAATATCCAATTAATTTTTGCACGTTGTTATAAAAACATCAAAATTACCTTCAAAAGCAGTAATTTTTTATCAGCCTTTCCCAAAGCTTTCAAGAGCTATTGTATACTAAATGAGTTAAATTTGTATGCATAATCATTTACATGTGATGGCCTCAAGATTAGAGTACCCATTGCTGTAGTGAAAGTATTCCAATCTTCTGTCATGTGTTCTTCTATAATAGTTGAACAATCTATATGCTAATATTCAGCATGAAGTCTACTAAAGTCACCTTGCTCCATATCACTCACTATAACTGCTATAATTTTATCAATTCTTAACCAAATTTCTAGTTTAATGCATCAACAGAGAGCTGATTATCCACTCTCTCTGCTGGTGTTTGAAATTGAAATTCGGTTAAGAATCGAGATAGTTATAGCAGTTGTAGTGAATGATCAAGGGGCAAGGTGAATGCAAATAGACTATAGTACTCAAGAGTTAGAGAGAGCTAAAGAAAGAAGAAGTTGTGAATGCGTCCGATATTTGGGACTGTTGATATTGCATGAAAACAATTTAATGTGTTGTTGTTTTTTGATCTTGTGATGTTATGTACCTTTAAAAAAACTAATTATCTAATTATGATGACCAGTATACGTCCATTAGCTCTATGTCAAGTGGTCAGTGTTTCCCAATAATTGAGGTTTATGTGATTTCAATAAGTGCAAATTCAGCATAGATACAACTCAGTCTCTGTAAGGCTTGATGGCTTATGTGTCTATACTAATACCAGTAGGAGCACGTCATAAGGCACATTGCTATAGGGCTTCCCCTAAATCCAGCCTTATAAGTTGCTTTCAATGGAGTGGAGTTATTATAACTCCAAAGTCTCCCTGATTTACTTTTCATGATTTAAATCTGAAAGTTCAGTGATCTTGACTTGGGCTGTTGGGGCATGTCATTTACATGGTTGCACTGTTGCATGATTTCACAGGTTTTCAGATTCCTGCAGAGTGTGGTGTTCCACCTTGTCCCGGTCCAATTATTTGGATCTACTTCAAATCGCCAAGTGTTCTTTGATCATCTAAAAAGATTCGTTGATCTTCGCAGATGGGAAAGTATGAGTGTGGAAATGCTAACATCAAACATTAAGGTTTGTTTGTTTATTTGTTTATTTTCTTATTTTTCCTTTGCATTCTAGCTGTCTCATTGTGATTGGTTGAGATGCCCCTCCCCCAGAGAAAAGGGAAAACCCCATCCACCTCAGCCACGCCTTTTTCACAAGTTAATCAGTTGGTTAATGGAAGAAGTGATTGTCAAATTCACCAAAGTGAGTTGAGAGCGAGAAGTTATAGAAGTTAATTAACCCGTCATTTCTTTTCCTAGTCTTTTTTTTATGTCACGGAGCACCAGGAACACCGCAATCACGTCTTCTACTTCAGGAAGAAGGTGTGGTCTCAGATTCAAGATATTGCCCTCAAGCTTCTGGAAGGCACACAATTTGTACCCATACCTGAAGTACGTGCATGTTCCATTTATCATACCACAACCTTTCAATGTGGACTCTCTGAAACCTTTTTTTCTGGGTATGAGTAATTGGATAACATTATGGATGACTAAGGGTTGGGATGACTGTGTTTTAATTCACCCCTGAAATAAAGACAGTTCTGATCCTTAACATTGTAATGATTATTTTGATCATAATTATAAGCTATTATTAGAGGATGTAATATCTTCATTACTACCTCCTGCAGGATAAGGTTAGACTCTTGTTCTTCCAGAACAAGACTCTTGGCATCTCCAAGCTTCGGTTCATTCCAAAGGTGTCAAAAGTCCGTCCCATTGTGAACCTGGGGTCCAAAATTCAGCCTCCCTCATCAGTATCCAGAATCCAGCCCCCCTCATTGGGGGTGGGGGGTCAGTACATCAGGAAGCAGAGGGTGGAGTCAGTCAACCAGCAACTATCGGATGTGTTTCATGTCCTCAACTATGAGAAGGTCAGTCCTTATATACAAACCTGTTCAATCGGACCTCCTTGTAATGATTAAGACAACTTTACATGTCTCGAAAGTATTATATTCCAGCTACTGTACATTGAAGCTCACCTTGTGATAAAACCATCTCTCTGTTAAAAGCCACATCCAACACGTCCAAACAGTACTTACATGTATTTCTAATCAGCTTGTATTTCATGCAACCAGAATTATATAAAACCACCTCCCTGTTAAGGCCAGCTCATAGGTGGTGGTCACAGTAAGCTGGTTTCACCGTATTTTTTTTGCATGAGTTCTAAAATGTTTGCATGAGATCTAAAATGGACACAAATGTATTAGTAATGACTGTTAACAATTCCATGTTTTGGTGCTAATTCAATAATGTTGGTTCACTTCCAGGAATTCATTGTAAATTATTGCATTAAAACTATGTATGTGTTGCTATAATACAGTTCTATAATGTAATAATGTCTGCAAGAACTCACTACATGTAACTACTTGTGATTGTTAATGTACATTCATGCATTGCCAATTTTCACTGGACGTAAATTTCAAATGCTTGAATTGCGATGTCTTCATCATTGTGAGGTTGGTCACGACACACTCTCATCTCTATATCATCAAAGGTGAGTTCTGGAAGTTGTCTGTAGAACCATGGAGGATCATCCCATAAAGGAGAGTCATCAGAGCAATCATGACTACCGCAAAATAAATGACTGACATTAAGAAATGGAGGGTGATCATTGTAAAGTATTCCATACATGGTATGATTGTGACATTACAATAAAGGAAATGTTTTGTGGACTTTGTGGCTTTCTAGAAAATTTATGGTTCCCATATTGTGCCTAGTGTAGCTATTTTATTTTATGATGTACCTGAGTGATCAGCAGCAAAAGTCCAAATGTGCTGCCTCAAGGGAGGTACTCCATGAGTCAGACTCACACCATCAACATAGTTGGAGTTTATATCCCCTCTGTTATTGCCTCTAAATCCATCGAGGGTCCTAACTCGTTAGGCTCTGATCATCCCACATACATGGGAATAGTTAAGACTATGTGAAGTGTAACTATTTGAAGGCCTGGTCGTGTCACAGTACACACGTATAGCAGAGCCATTGGAGGACCTGATCCAGTAGTGACCTGATGGGGAGGGGGAATTCAACTGCAAGACATGGGAACATGAAGTAGCAGGATTATCAGAGTTCCTTCCAGTCAAATGTAAGGTATAAAGGTCATTCACTCTTGAATCCAACCTATCTGTTTGAATCTGTGTCTTATTCTCAAGTGATGAAAAATCTTGACTCAGCACAGCACTGGAATTTGAAATTGATGCTTCAATTTTCGAATTTTCTGCAAGTGCGAGACGGAGTGATGCTTTGAGGGAGACAATTTCATTGAGTGCAAGACGGAGTGATGCTCTGATGGAACCCATTTCAGTATTCGATTTTGAAACTTGGATAAGTGTGGTCACAGCAACTGCACCCACTGCAAGGAGTAGTAGGATAATAACACTGATCACAATCCAGACTAAGTTCCTTTCACACTGGTCTTTCTTTGACTTCTCTTCGCTTGGGGCAGTCTTAGTCCCAAGCACATTGTCATGAGGAGTTGCTGGATTTGCCTGACGAGACTGTTCAACTGTTCTGTTTAACATTGAGTATGTGTTATCTGATGTGCCCATAGAATACACTTGATTATCAAATGCAGTATCAGCATTCCTTGGAGCAGATGTCTCACTCACTTGATTGATCTCGGAATACATGGGAATATCGGAGAGTATTTCAGGTTGTTTGTCTTTCTTAGCAGCAAGATAAGTCTTCTTCTTAGTCACATCCACCTCAGAGTAAGTGGCAGTGTTGTCAGCAAACTTGGAACTCATTTCTTTGTACTTGCAAGTGTATAGTCACATGTGACTTAAATTTGGCTCTATCAACCTCTGTAAGTTAGATCACCATAGGAGGTATTCAAACAGAAACAATTAACATTAATTTCCTTATTCATCTATTTACAGTGTTATAAGCTTCACTTCACTGTTTACATTAGACCATTAGACTAGCTAACTGTAATTGCACTGTGTACATACAGTGACATGATAGGAAGTACACTTCATATTGAAATAATGGTCATTTATGTTAAAGGTTGTAGCTGTTCCAATTATTGTGCTAATTTAATAATGTTGATTCATTCAAACTGTATAATAATGATAGTAATGTCTACAACAACTCATTACATGTAACTAATTCTGATTGTTGATGTACATTCATGCATGCATGGGGAAGTGCCAATTTTCACTGGACGTAAAATTCAAATGCTTGAATTCTGATGTCTTCATCCCAGTGATGTTGGTTACAACACACTCTCATCTCTATGTCATCAGAGGTGAGTTTCGGAAGTTGTCTGTAAAACCATCGAGTGCAATCCACATTGGATTCACAGTCTTCCCCATCCCATGAAGGAGGGTTAGAGCAGCCGTATGCAGAGTTCATTCCACCGCAAAATGTATGACTGGCATTGAGAAATGGAGGTTGATTATTGTAACAACTCTGCACACCTGTAAAGTATTCGGTATGATTGTAACACATTACTATAGAGGAAACTATTTTGTGGACTTTGTGGCTTTCAGTATGGTTCCCACTTTGATTATAATTCCCCCACATAAATTTCCTGCTATGTGGTGATGTACTTTATGATGTACCTGAGTGATCAGCAGCAAAAGTCCAAATGTGCTTCCTTGAGTGAGGCATTCCATGAGTCAGACTCACACCATCAACATAGTTGGAGTCAATATCGAGAGGCATCTCTCTGTTCCCTCTGTTTCTAAATCCATCGGGTGTCCTATACTGATAAGCTCTGATCATCCCACATACATGGGAATAGTGAAGACCATGTGAAGTGTAACTATTTGAAGAACATTTTCCAGTTTCAGAGTTTGTACCAATTTCACATGTTGGTTCAGAAGTGCAACTATCCCCCTGCCTGAGACCACTGGGACACTGGTTACTGTTGTCTCTCATGTCCAGACTAGCCACTCTCATCCACCCTCCAGTGACTCCACCACACGACCTGGTCATGTCACAGTACACATGCACAGCAGAGCCATTGGAGGACCTGATCCAGTAGTGACCCGATGGAGAAAAGGGAGCAAACTGGAGAATAGTAGCACAAGAAACTGCAAGAAAACTTGAGTGTAGACCAGCTAACTTGTTTTCTAGTTCAAGATATTGCTGATTTGAAGTCATAGTTTCATTTATGATTCTATTTTGAGTTGTTTCCACTAATTGAGTAAAATTCTGAAGTAGTGATTCAGTTTTACCTTCAAGAACTGAAACTCTATTTGAGCACGAAATGGATTCTTTGATGGGAACTGTTTTATCTTTCAATTTTGAAACTTGGACAAGTGCAGCCACAGCAAGTACACCCACTATAAAGAGTAGCAGGATATTAACACTGATTACGATCCATACTAAGTTCCTTTCACACTGGTCTTTCTTTGACTTCTCTTTGTGTGGGGCAGTCTTAGTCCAAAGCATATTGTCACGAGGAGTCGCTGGGTTTTCCTGGCTAGACTGTTCAACTGTTCTGTTTAACAGTGAATATGTGTTGTCTGATGTGTCCATGGAATACACTTGATTATCAAATGCAGTATCAGCATTCCTTGGAGCAGATGCCTCACTCACTTGATTGATCTCAGAATACATGGGAATATCAGAGAGTATTTCAGGTGGTTTGTCTTTCTTAGCAGCAAGACGAGTCTTCTTCTTAGTCACATCCACTACAGAGTAAGTGGCAGTAGTATCAGCAAACTTAGAACTCATTTCTTTGTGCTTGCGAGTGTAGTCACTGCATGTGACTATATCAACCTTTATGTGTAGGTTAGATCACTAAAATATCTACATAGGAGGTTATTCAAACAGAAGCATTTCCTGCTATCTACTTTCAGTTTCATAAACTTCACTGGTTACATTAGACCATTAGACTAGCTAACTCTATACATGCATACTATGCAGTAGTACATACAGTACATGTGACTTACAGGATGTAGAAGACTGTTCAATTAATAATTAAATTTCATTGTGCTAAGCAATAACAAGCTATTCATACTCTCTTTCATTTAGTTTCAGAAAACCAATGGAAATAATTGTTGCTTGCGTTTACTGCAAAGCTATAAGCAATTAATCCTCAGTCTCCATCATTGGCTCAGCATTTTATCCATGGATAGAACAGTAATCTACAGTAATCTAGCTTATATAAGGAAGATACTTATAGACTTACAACTATTGGGACTTTTTAGCAGAATTTCAGTGCTCCATTACCACTAAAATATCACCATTACTTTTCACCAATATCATTGCATGGGTAGTCACATGCAACTAATTCAAGTCCCAAAACACTAAACTCCAACGGTACACAGACTAAACATGTGTATACTTTATACCATGCTCCCAGTCAACAGTTTACAAGAGTTAATGACAGCAAAGGTATAGAGTGATAAACACTTTCATTTTAGAATGCAAATCAGGCCATAATAGACTGAGTGCACTTAATGGAGTATGTTGAGGAACGTATAGCATCATAGTCATTGTGAATGTGTACAGACTACTTGTGTCCTGTTGAAGGATGTAGGAGATAATGTGGTTGCTATGGCCATTAGCTGTACAAGAGACTGTATAGACCATGGCCTCCTCACCTCAATATGGGGTGTGTGGCTCTACATTTGAGTGCTTGCTACACTTGTAAAGTGCTTTCTACCTTGACATTGAGTATTGAGAGTGTATGTACTCAAATAGCAACCCATGTAAAATATACTCCATTTCCATACTCAATTCATACTCTGTCCATTCCATACTTTCCACAATGTATAGGGAGCTACACATAAACTATCTTGATGCTCTTTATATTGAGTAGCTAATGACACATAATATGACCACAAGTATATGACTTATAGAAATATTCTTGTGTGCGTGTGTGAAACTATAATATCAAAATATTCTTGGTGATTGCGAGCTCTCTTTGAATTTTTACTGGATATAAATTTCAAATGCTTGAATTGCGATGTCTTCATCATCATGATCTTGGTCACAACACACTCTCATCTCTATGTCATCAGAGGTGAGTTCTGGAAGTTGTCTGTAGAACCATGGAGGATCATTGAGAGTGCAATCCACATTGGATCCACAGTCTTCCCCGTCCCATAGAGGAGATCCCTCATAACAGTCATTTGTACTGTTTCTTCCACCACAGAATAAATGACTGCTTTCAACAAACTGAGGTTGATTAAAGCTACAGTTCTTCATCCCTATGGAATTAGATATAAAGGAGAGTGAAGTAGGGATTTAATAAGTTGTGTGATATAGGTGTGGTTATTGAAATTAGGAGGGCTAGGAATAGTAATAATAGAGCTAAATTTTTTTGCTGTCCCTACTTCACCATTTTTTGTGCTCACTTGTGATGATAATTACTATAATTATAGGAAACGATAATAATTCGTGAGGGAAAATATTTGTATTATTCATGCTCAATCCACGAAAATTACCCATGAATATTTCTTCTGATACTTGACTCTTACAGTATAAATAGATCTACCTGAAAGACCTGCCACGAAAGTCCAAATGTGCTTCCTTGAGCAAGGCGTTCCATGAGTCAGACTCACACCATCAACGTAGTTGGAGCTTATATTGAGAGGCATCTGTCTTCCATCATGATGAGCAAATGCATCGGGTGTCTTAAACTGATAGGCTCTGATCATCCCACATACATGGGAATAGTGAAGACCATGAGAAATGTAACTATTTGAAGAACAATTTCCACTTGTAGAGTTTGTACCAATTTCACATGTTGGTTCAGGATTGCAACTATCTCCCTGCCTGAGACCACTGGGACACTGGCTACTGTTATCTCTCATGTCCAGACTAGCCACTCTCATCCACCCTCCAGTGATGTTACCACACGACCTGGTCATGTCACAATACACACGCACAGCAGAGCCATTAGAGGACCTGATCCTGTAGTGACCTGATGGAGAAAAGGGAGCAAACTGGAGAATAGCAGCACAAGAAACTGCAAGAAAACTTGAGTGTAGACTAGCTAACTTATTTTCTAGTTCCAGATATCTCTGATTAAACATCATAGTCTCATTCTCTATAGCTGAAAACAGTTTCATCTCCAACTCATCACTGAAATTCTGAAGTAGTGCTCTAGTTTGACTCTCGATTGCTGAAACTTTGCTGGAGTATAATGTGGATGCTTCGATTGAAGCTATTTCAGAATTCAATTTTGAAACTTGCAAAAGCGTAATTACAGCCACTGCACCCATTGCAAGGAGTAGCAGGATAATAACACTGATCACGATCCATACTAAGTTCCTTTCACACTGGTCTTTCTTTGACTTCTCTTTGTGTGGGGCAGTCTTAGTCCCAAGCACATTGTCATGAGGAGTTGCTGGATTTGCCTGACGAGACTGTTCAACTGTTCTGTTTAACACTGAATACGTGTTGTCTGATGTGCCCATGGAATACACTTGATTATCAAATGCAGTATCAGCATTCCTTGGAGCAGATGTCTCACTCACTTGATTGATCTCGGAATGCATGGGGATATCAGAGAGCATTTCAGGTGGTTTGTCTTTTTTAGCAGCAAGACGAGTCTTCTTCTTAGTCACATCCACCTCAGAGTAAGTGGCAGTACTATCAGCAAACTTGGAGCTCATTTCTTTGTGCTTGTTAGTTTATAGTCACTCTGACTCAAATTCGGCCTCTGTGTGCAGGTTAGAAGGTTAGATCACTAAAAGGTGATTATCAGACAACAACAAGTTAGAGACTATAACATTTCTTTATTGGGACTTACTTGGTTGCATAAATTGGGAAATTTTTGTTGGATAATAATTCATGTTTACAATTTTCATGTTAATTTATACGCACTATTTACACACAGTGACATGTGACTTACAGAAAATATACTGTAAAATCTTCATGTTGACAATAATGCATGGTGATGTGTTAAAGGTAGTTACTGTTCCAACTTTTTAATATAAGGCAGTGGGATTGTGCTAATTTATCACTTCCAGGAAATTACTACATTAAAACTGTATGTGTTGCTATAATAACATGTAATAATGTTAGTAATGTCTACAAGAACTCACTACATGTAACTACTTGTGATTGTTAATGTACATTCATGCATTGCCAATTTCTACTGGACGTAAATTTCAAATACTTGAATTGCGATGTCTTCATCATTGTGAGGTTGGTCAAAACACACTCTCATCTCTATGTCGTCAGTGGTGAATTCTGGAAGTCGTCTGTAGAACCATGGAGGATGATTGCAAGTGCAATCATCTCTGGACCCACAGCCCTAGAGCAGCCGCCACCATGTACTCCATCACAGAAAAAAATGACTGCTTTCAACAAATGAAGGTCGATTAGTGTCACAATCCCCTGAACTTGTAGTCGGAATATACCACAAGATAGTAACATATATTGGGAGGGGGGTTCAAGGAATAAGAAATATTATGGTACCTGAAAGACCAGCTGCCTCAAAGGGAGCACTCCATGAGTCAGACTTCCATGATTACCTAATGCATCGGGTGTCTCATACTGATAGCCTCTGATCATCCCACATACATGGGAATAGTGAAGACCATGTGAAGTGTATAACTATTTGAAGAACATTTTCCAGTTGGAGAGCTTGTACCAATTTCACATGTTCTTTCAGGATTGCAATCACCCCCTGCCCTGAGACCACTGGGACACTGGCTGCTGTCTCTCATGTCCAGACTAGCCACTCTCATCCGCCCTCCAGTGTACCTGACCTGGTCATGTCACAGTACACACGTACAGCAGAGCCATTGGAGGACCTGATCCAGTAGTGACCTGGTGGAGAAAAGGGAGCGAACTGGAGAATAGCAGCACAAGGAACTGCAAGAAAACTTGAGTGTAGACCAGCTAACTTATTTTCTAGTTCCGCATTAAACATCATAGTTTCATTCTCTATAGCTGAAAACAGTTTCATCTCCAACTTATCACTGAAATTCTGAAGTAGTGCTCTAGTTTGACTCTCAATTGCTGAAACTTTGCTTGAGTATAATGTGGATGCTTTGATTGAGACTATTTCAGAATTCAATTGTGAAACTTTCAAAAGCATAATCACAGTAACTCCACCCACTGCAAGGAGTAGCAGGATGATACTAAGTTCCTTTCACACTTGTCTTTCTTCTCTTTATGTGGGGCAGTCTTAGTCCCAAGCACATCATCATTAAGAGTTGCTGGATTTGCCTGACGAGACTGTTCAACTGTAGTGTTTGACTTTGAATGTGTATTCACCAGTGAGTGAGCTTGATTTTCAAATATTTCCATGTGACTCCCTCTTTGGATTGATTTCATAATATGCAGGACTATTGGAGAGTATTTCAGGCTGTTTGTCTTCATTAACATCAAACTCAGAACTCATTTTGTGCAACCACTTAAACCTCTAGTGTGAGAGTAGATACAAAAGGGCAAAGTATGAAGCTATGGGTTGATAGCAGGCTACAATCTCATAGAAGCTAGTGAAGTAGGAAACTTAGAGTCCTGCAACTTTGAGGCTAGAAACTCAGCGCTCCATTATCATTGGACACACTGACATTAATTATTATGGGCAAACTTGAGAGGTTGAGTGTTCTGCAAAGAGATAGAATTGGATTTTGAATAGTAACAACAAACACATTAGTGACCTTAGCTATAGATAACTAAAGTCCTAAAAGCTTCTACATAAACATGCAAAATGACAACAAATAAATAGATCACATTGAGATAGAGTTATTATGTAATGGACAGACTGCAGGTATTTAGTCACACAAATGACATATTACTACTTTTTTTTCTTTTAAGTTAACTTTTTTCTTTTAAGTTGATTAATTGCTACCTCAACGAATGACCAATGATAGTGATAGACTAACACACAATAATTAAATGACTAATTGCCAATAGTGAAGAAGATGTTTGTCTCAACACCAATGTCTACAAATAATACATGTAATTAATATGCATGGGTCATTGCCAATTTTCACTGGACGTAAATTTCAAATGCTTGAATTGCAACGTCTTCGTCCTTGTGAGGTTGGTCACAACACACTCTCATCTCTATTAATTAGGATTTTGAATAGTAACAACAAACACATTAGTGACCTTAGCTATATAGATAACTAAAGTTCTAAAAGCTTCTACATAAGCATGAAACAGTAAGATGTAGCTGCTATGACTAAATCCTATTGGGAAACAATTCTATCTCTTTACATAACACTCAACCGCTCAAGTTTGCCCATAAATAGTTAATGTCAGTGTGTCCAATGATAATGGAGTGCTGAGTTTCTAGCTTCAAAGTTGCAGGACTCCAAGTATTCTACTTTGCTAGCTTCTATGAGATTGTAGTCTGCATTCATTGATCTATCAAACCTATAGCTACATAATTTGTCCTTTTGTATCTAGTCTCACACTAGAGGTTCAAGTGGTTGCACAAAATGAGTTCTGAGTTTGATGCTAACGAAGACAACCAGCCTGAAATACTCTCCAATAGTCCTGCATATTATGAAATCAATCCAAAGAGGGAGTCATCCCCTCCTCATGTGGAAACATTTGAAAATCAAGCTTACTCCATCAATACACTGGTGAACGCACATTCAAAGTCAAACACAATAGTTGAACAGTCTCGTCAGGCAAATCCAGCAACTCTTCATGATGATGTGCTTGGGACTAAGTATTAGGCAATTACTCATTAAGATATAATAGAGAAAGCACACACACAGCATATGGTATATAACTCAAGTCCTGTGATACAACATGACATAACATGACATCACTAATAGCTAATAGCTAACTACATGATTACATATTACCACACAAGTACAACAGTACATAGTACAAAAGGTCTCACTACATCTCCCCTCTTCAAGTCCAACTTGAATCGTAATATTGAGGAGGATGGCGGATTCGTGTGCTCCTACGTAGGAGGGTCAGCTTGGAGTTCAGTTGTCTCTGATTGAGTATTTGTTGCAAGTGTAGTTGGCTCTGTAATCTCAACAGCTGGTTCTGAGTCAGATGGATCAACTTCTGGGACTTCTAGTAGTTCTTGATCCAATTCGTCTGAACTCTCATCACTATTCTCTTGTAATGATAATGGCAATGGAATTAAATCCTTTCTGTTTCTTCTTACAATGCTGCCATTCGAAGTAGATACTTCATAAGATCGTGGGGCTACTTCGGTGTTGACTTGTGCAGATACTCTCTGATCTTGAATCCAAACTCTGTCTCCAGGGTTTAACTGAGAGCTGTTTCTCACACCATGATGATCATCAAAATTTCTCTTGTCTTTCTTTAATCTTTTTGTCTCGAATCCTCAGTGATGTAAGATCCGGTATGGTTGGCATTAGCTGTTCTCTTGTGATTGGAATGAGAGATTTTAGTTTTCTGCACATCAATAATTCCGATGGACTGTATCCATTCTGAAGTGGTGTTGACCTGTATGCTAACAGAGCTAAATATGGGTCATCCTCTTTTTTCAATAAGTTGCAATGGCTCATTCTGCTTCTCCATTACTTCTTGGATAGTAAGGGCTGCTAGTAATGTGTTTAAATTGATAATTGTTGGAAAACTTTCGATAAGCTTCTAAACTGAATTGTGGTCCATTATCAGATATGACGACTTCTGGGATGCCATATCTAGCAAAAATGCTTTTAGTGTGTTGGATGACTGTATCTGCTGAAGTGCCATTCAGGAGAGCAATCTCTATGAATCGGGAGTAGTAGTCAACTACTAACAAATACGATCTTTGTTTGAACTCGAATAGGTCGGTTGCAACTTTCTGCCATGGCAGACTCGGCAATTTTGATGGCATCAATGGCTGATCACGTGGTTTCTGTGAAATACAACATTTTTCACATTCTTTGACTAATTCTTCGAGGTCCAAGGATATGCCTGGCCACCAAACAGATTGTCGAGCAAGTTCTCTGCACTTCGTTATGCCTTGATGGCCAACATGTATCTTTTTGAGGATATCTTCACGCATTGAGGAAGGAATGATTATCCTGCTCCCACACATCAGTAGGTCCTCTACAACTGATATCTCCGCAGCTACTGGATAGTACTGTCGAAGTTTTCGTGTGAGTTCTTTCTTCTCCGGCCAACCTTGTTGGCAATACAGCACTATCTGCTGGTATTCTTGGTCATCTTTTTGACATTGCTTGATCTCATCCAATTTCTGTTCAGTAGCTGGTAAACTCTCGATGACAAAATTGACAAAAACTCTCGCTTCTTGTTGGAGTTCCTCGTCTTTTGTTTGAGGTTGTCCCGTTGGAGCTCGTGACAAAATATCAGCTATTGTGAGATTCTTTCCTGGTTCATGAGAGATACTGAAATCATATAACATACGAAGTCGAAATCGTTGTACTCGAACAGGAAGTTCTTCCAAACTCTTCGTATACTAATGGTTTGTGATCAGTTTGAATATGAAACTTCAGATATTCTGCAAAACGCTCACATGCCCAGGTGAAGGCCAATGCTTCTTTTTCTATCTGAGCATAACATTGTTCTGTTTGAGACATTGATCTGGATATGTATGCCACTGGCTTCTGCTCTCCGGAGTTCTGTACTTGCATCAAAACTGCTCTTTCTGGAAATAGCTTTTTCTCCTTTGGATAGCTCCAATAGGGAGGTCAGGTACTTCTAATGCTTTCCCTCCAACTAGAGATTGTTGCTGATGTGTCTTGCTTGTGTGATGGCTTTTTCCAATGTCAGTGAGGGGTCCAACTGCAATTTTTCTGATAACTTGGCATTGCTTATATCCCCACCACTAATCTGTCTCTGATCATCTCATCATGGAGGACACCATATGTGCAGTGTTCTGCCAGAGCATACAATGCAGTGATGGAGAAATCGACTCCTTCACCTCTTTCTTGTTTCCTCATGTTAAACTTTGCTCTCTCATAGATTACATTTCTTTTTTTTTTCTTTCACAAAATGACAGTCAAATTTTTCCTTTACTTGTTCGTATGCTTTCTTATCATCCTCAGATAAATTTAGCGATCGGAAAATGTCATTGGCCTTGTCACCCATTGAATATATGAGAGTATTGACCTGTGCTTCCTCATCTTTGGTATCCAACCCGGACGCTTTCCTGAATCGTTCAAAACGATTTATCCACTTTGGCCACTCATCTGGCTTAAAGCTAAAGGCTCGGGAGGTGCTACTTGATAGGTTGTGGTTATCATCACATGGTCAGTCTTAGGCCTGACTGTTAGGGGGTCCACTGTTACAGGAGTTGGGGTTGGCGATCTTGACATCTTAGAAATATTGTTTGTAGAGGTTTGATAACCGCTGCCACCATGTAGTATTAGGGAATTACTCAGTAGATTAATTAAGTCTAGGTTAGTGACCTAGTATAGACATCCACGAGGTTTTAGAAACCAAGTGGGAGGGCTGTGAGTGCATGATGCAATAGTCACCAAGGCAGAGCCAAGGTGACTATTGCATCATTCACTGCCCGACCACCACGAGGTTTCGAAACCGAGTAGATGTCTATACTGGTCACTAACCTGCATAGAAAATTTACAGTTCTAGAGATGCTGAACAAGTTTTAGCTTAGCTGAGCTCGTAGTAAAATATTGGGCTGTTCAAGATTTATAACAACAAGCTTCTCTGATTCAGGTAGGTCAAAGTCTTGATCTTTCTACAATGCTAGCTTCTAAACCCACACTTGAATGTGATGGGCAAGTCCAATAAGGCGGTGGTGATAAAGATGCCTTGGTGATTAGCCTGGAATCAACAGCCTTAAGAGTTCAGCTAAGCTAGTAACTTGTTCACCATCTCTAGAGCTATCCATTTTATTCCAATTGCCATTCAGATATTCATATTTCTTTTTTTTTGTTGTTGTTGTTGTTTTTGTAACTTTTCTGGTTCTCTGCAATAACTGTTTACTCATGCATGTCTTGCAGGTCTCTATTTTTACTAAGCAGGTCTCTATTTTTCAAAATAGTGACGAGTCACTATTAATGTCATTTAGATACTTGACCACTGTAATTTGATGCATTATGCTATATAGTGACCTCATTACATCAAAGAAAATTATGCGTAAAACTTTCTATGATATAATAGAGAAAGCACACACACAGCGTATGGTATATAATTCAAGTCCCGTGATACAACATGACATAACATGACATCACTAATAGCTAACTACATGATTACATATTACCACACAAGTACAACAGTACCTAGTACAAAAGGTCTCACTACAACTAATATGCATGGGTCATTGCCAATTTTCACTGGACATAAATTTCAAATGCTTGAATTGCGATGTCTTCATCATCATGAGGTTGGTCACAACACACTCTCATCTCTATGTCGTCAGAGGTGAGTTCTGGAAGTCGTCTGTAGAACCATGGAGGATCATCGAGAGTGCATTCCACATTGGATCCACAGTCTTCCCCATCCCATAGAGGAGATTCCTTATAACAGTGATTTACACCTTTTCTTCCACCACAGAATAAATGACTGCTTTCAACAAACTGAGGTTGATTAAACCTACAGTTCATCATCCCTATGGAATTAGATATAATACTCCACATGATTAGAGAATCTCATGAGAATAATTATAGGAAACAATAATAAGAAAATATTTGTGGATTTTGTATTGTTTATGCTTCAATGGCATCAATCCACAAAAATCACACGTGAATATTTCCTCTGATACTTAACTCTTATACAGTATAAATGGATCTACCTGGAAGACCTGCCACAAAGGTCCAAAGGTGCTTCCTTGAGTGAGACATTCCATGAGTCAGACTCACACCATCAACGTAGTTGGAGCTTATATTGAGAGGCGTCTGTCTTCCATGAGTACCAAATCCATCAAGTGTCCTAAAATGATAGGCTCTGATCATCCCACATACATGGGAATAGTGAAGACCATGTGAAGTGTAACTATTTGAAGAACAATTTCCAGTTGGAGAGTTTGTGCCAATTTCACATGTTGGTTCAGGATTGCAACTATCCCCCTGCCTGAGACCACTGGGACACTGGCTACTGTTGTCTCTCATATCCAGACTAGCCACTCTCATCCACCCTCCAGTGACTCCACCACATGACCTGGTCATATCACAATACACACGCACAGCAGAGCCATTGGAGGACCTGATCCAGTAGTGACCTGATGGGGAGGAAGAATTCAACAGCAAGACATGGGAACAGTAAGCAGCAAGATTATCTGAATTCCTTCCAATGAAACGTGTGCTATAAAGATCACCCACTCTGGACTCAAACTGTTCAAACCTTTTCTCAAGTGCTGAAAAATTTTGACTCAGCATAACATTGGAATCTGAGAGTGATGCTCTGAGGGAAACTATTTGATCGTTCAACTTTGAATCTTCTGCCAGTCTGAGACTGAGTGATGCTCTGATAGAAACTATTTCTAAATAATATTCGTTTTTGAAACTTGGACAAGTGTGGCCACAGCAACTGCACCCACTGCAAGGAGTAACAGGATATTAACACTGATCATCATACTAAGTTCCTTTCACACTGGTCTTTCTTTGATTTCTCTTTGTGTGGGGCAGTCTTAGTACCAAGCACATTGTCATGAGGAGTTGCTGGATTTGCCTGACGAGACTGTTCAACTGTTCTGTTTAACATTGAATAGTTACATGTTGTCTGATGTGCCCATGGAATACACTTGATTATCAAATGCAGTATCAGAGCAGATGTTTCACTCATTGGATTGATCTCGGAATACATGTGGATATCTGAGAACATTACAGGTGGTTTATGGATTACCAGAGTTCCTTCCAGTCAAATGTATGGTATAAAGGTCATTCACTCTTGAATCCAATCTATCTAATTGAATCTGTGTCTTATTCTCAAATGATGAAAAATTTTGACTCAACACAGCACTGGAATTTGAGAATGATGCTCCAAGGGAAACTATTTCATTATTCAGCAAAGTGCTAGTATTTGAGAGAGATGCTCTGAGGAAGACTACATCATCATTCAATTTCGAATCTTCTGCAAGAGGGGGTGATATTCTGAAGGAAACTATTTCGGTATTCAATTTTGAAACTTGGACAAGTGCAACCACAGCAACTGCACCCACTGCAAGGAGTAGCAGGATATTGACACTGATCATGATCCATACTAAGTTCCTTTCACACTGGTCTTTCTTTGACTTCTCTTTGCTTGGGGCAGTCTTAGTCCCAAGCACCTTGTCATGAGGAGTTGCTGGATTTGTCTGATGAGACTGTTCAACTGTTCTGTTTAACATTGAATACATGTTCTCTGATGTGTCCATGGAATACACTTGATTATCAAATGCATAATATTCTCATGATATTATGAGACAGTCAAGTAGAAATCATAATAGCCACATAAGAATTAATGAACTGTAATTAGAGTCTATATATTAGCTATGGTCTGCTTGTACCAGCTAAAAGTAAAATGGTGTATGTTTTGGTGTATAATTATAACAATGTTAGGTAGTGTCACACAATGTACTGGATTAAATGACTACTTCTAGTTGTTGAAGTACTTTATAGTGAAGATGATGTTTGTCTGAGCACACTACTGTACATAAAGTTCAACATTCGATATAGCGATGTCTTCAGTTTGATCACTCTCATCACGACACACCCTCATCTCTATGTCATCAGTAGTGACTGATGGGAGTTGCTTGTGGAACCATGGGGGGTTATTGAAGGAACAGCATGTGCTAGTAGGAGCACACCCAGTCCCATCCCACAGGGGATCGTCAGGGTGAAAAACTCCTTGTGCTCCACTTCGACTTCCTGTATCGCAGAAGTAGTCCATTCCCACGAAAGAAGGAGGGGGCATAATACCTGGTTTCATACTGGAACGTGATGAACTAGGATCATCATTAACAGCAGCAGCAAAAGTCCAGATGTGTCTCCTAGGATTGCTTCCATGTGTAAGACTAACACCATCCACGTAATTAGAGTCAATGTTGATGTTTGAAGCACGACACCCATGTGTATCAAATGCATCAGTAGTACCAACTTGATAAGCCTTTATCTTGCCACAGACTCTACTATACACAGTGCTGTATGTTTCGAATATCAAAGAAGGGCAAGAACTGATTGATGGAGAATTGATTTCACAAGTGCGGATGCCAGAGTCATTACGTTCTTTGAATCCATTGGGACATGGAAGAGATTCATTGCTCCAGTTCAGACTAGCCACTCTCATCCACCCTCCAGTGATGTTACCACATGACCTGGTCATATCACAATACACACACACAGCAGAGCCATTGGAGGACCTGATCCAGTAGTGACCTGATGGGGAGGAGGAATTCAACAGCAAGACATGGGAACAGGAAGTAGCAGGATTATCGGAGTTCCTTCCAGTCAAATGTAAGGTATAAAGGTCATTCACTCTTGAATCCAACCTATCTAATTGAATCTGTGTCTTATTCTCAAGTGATAAAAATTTTTGACTCAACACAGCACTGGAATTTGAGAATGATGCTCCAAGGGAAACTATTTCATTATTCAGCAAAATGCTGGTATTCAAGAGAGATGCTCCGAGGAAGACTACATCATCATTCAATTTCGAATCTTCTTCAAGAGGGGGTGATGTTCTGATTTCCATATTCAATTTTGAAACTTGGACAAGTGCAACCACAGCAACTGCACCCACTGCAAGGAGTAGCAGGATATTGATACTGATCATGATCCATACTAAGTTCCTTTCACACTGGTCTTTCTTTGACTTCTCTTTGCTTGGGGCAGTCTTAGTCCCAAGCACCTTGTCATGAGGTTCAACTGTTCTGTTTAACATTGAATACATGTTCTCTGATGTATCCATGGAATACACTTGATTATCAAATGCATTCCTTGGAGCAGATGTCTCACTCACTTGATTGATCTCGGAATACATGGGGATATCAGAGAGTATTTCAGGTGGTTTGTTCTTCTTAGCAGCAAGACGAGTCTTCTTCTTAGTCACATCCACCTCAGAATAAGTGGCAGAGTTATCAGCAAACTCAGAACTTATTTCTTTGTATGCACTTGCTCGTGTGGTCCTATAGCCTCAAGTTAACCTTTATCAAGATCCGTGCGAGGTTATTATAGAGCACAAGAATGACTATCCAAACTGATAACAGTGTTGTAGCTAAGAGGAAACTAAACACTTATCACTGAAGTTAATGACTAGATACATGTTTTTCCTTATTAATATTTATCTGCTTATATAAACTTCACTCAATTAAAATAATAGTACACCATTAACATACAGGGATATGTTACATGTGACTTAGTATACCGTAAACTCTTCATGTCGAAATAATGCACGTAGCTATCATAATTATAATGGTATTCCAAGCAATTTTCATACTCTCTTTCATTTGGTTTCAGGGCCAGCTGTGTCAGGGAGCACATGGTATGATTAGCATCAGGTCCACGAGAAGCTCAAAAAATGAAAAATCAGACCTTTTCAAAATATTATTTAGAGATCATGTTATGCAGTGCACATTATAGACAGGTGGTCTGTGTGAATAGGTATTTAGTCATGTAAATGATATATTACACTTTTTATTTTCAGCAACAATAGCTGCTGTAACTCTAATGATTTCCTCTGATGATCATGTAACTAATAATAAACTGGCACAGACATGTCAACAGCTACTTCCTCTATAGTGCACCTGTGGCCACATGAATTGTATGATAACTCAACAGCACCTGTGGCCACATGTAACTCAACAGCCTCATGAATTGTATGATAACTCAACAGCATCTGTGGCCACATGTAACTCAACAGCACCTGTGGCTACATGTATGATAACTCAACAGCACCTGTGGCCACATGTAACTCAACAGCTTCATATTGATTATGCTGAGTTCGAAATTAATTTTTCTCCTAGACTACAATTAATGAGTTAATCACTCCTTCAGTTTCCAATAGTACAGCAGCTATTTCTCTAGTGTTGCATTAGAGCTATATATTGTCTTACAGGCAACTTGCCAAGAATGCAAAACAGCTGCCATGTTACGGTACAGTTATGATACCAGTTAGATAGGTCAATTGCTCCCCTACAAGATCTGTCAATTTGACAAAAAATTATAATTAATAATTAAATTGTGTGGTTCAATTGATTCAGATTATTTTGTTATCTGCTGGCAGTCGATATTGTGTGTTGGTGCAACCCTATAAAAAAGTGGATATAAATCATATCCCATTCCATATTCGAGCTTATTGCTTTCTACAGCATTTTATCATAGAGGTGCTAGGCTTATCTAAGTGGATTGTAGGCACTTGGGTTTCTAAGTGCTTGTGGTAAGCATAATACAGTCTCCTGTGTATGCAGCTGCCACCACCACTTCATCCTGACAGCAATATTTGAAGTTGAAGTACAAATGACTTTCACGAACTGCTTTGCTCACCAATTTGAATATGTTTACCCTAGTGATATGATCATAGGTGTATGTGGTAGTATTATGTACGTTTAGAGGAAATTACGAGTTGTAGTAGAGATTTCCTCTAATGATCATGTAACTATTAGAGTAAGTTTATTATTGTTACCTGAAAGAATAACAAACTGGCACAGTCATGTTAATCAACTGACACACCTGTGGCCACATTATTATGATATCTTGAATCATTGCTCATTATTTTTTTGACAAATTAATTTTCTCTGTGATACCATATTAGTGAGCAAAGTGAGCCACCTAGGAAGTCAAATGAGGGAGGCTACTATATTATTTCATACAACTACACATTTATGTAGCAGCAAATGCTTAAAACTGTAAAGAAATCCCCCCCCCCCCAAAAAAAAATAAAAAATTCTCCTACTATAATTATTACACTCAATACTGTCCATTTACCTTGACGATGAAGCCATACCTCCTTTATTGGCCTGGCTGCATTCTGATGAGGAGTAGACCCTCAGCTGCAAGGTCATCCCAGTGGGATACAGTGGCATCATTAATTTTATTAAAGCTTTGCACGCCATTTCCCTAGTAGCTATACTGCTGAAAATGGTGTCCCACCCTCATTGGTATTTTCTTGAAAATCGGCTCTTTTATGATATTATGTACTATTGAAAAAATAAAGCTCTAGAATGCTTATAAAAGCAGTTAGTATATAAGGGAAAAAGCATTTCGTGAAATGAAAAAAAGATGTAGGGATGACCACTGCTCAAAAAAGTAAGGAAACAAGAAGGATGGAAATGGGATCAATCTTTGTTCTGTATATCCAGCCAACAATCCCTACACATACACACTATTATCTGAAGCTACCTGGCGTATATGTAGGGATTGTTGGCTGGATATACAGAACAAAGATTGATCCCATTTCCATCCTTCTTGTTTCCTTACTTTTTTGAGCAGTGGTCATCCCTACATCTTTTTTTCATTTCACGAAATGCTTTTTCCCTTACTTGTTCCTGGTCTTTTTTCCTCTCTTTTATGGTTTTAGCTATGATTAGAGTTCATTCTTCTATGTGTATGCAGGGACAGATGAAAGAAGTTCTCCAATAGTTCTCCAATAGAGCGTTTGCACTTGACGTCACAAACCACGCCCCTCAACCACGCGGCCATTTTGGTGCACAATGCAGCTGTAGCTGCAGCTGCATTGTGGTTTTTAGCTCGTTATTTTTCCTGTAAGTACTCCAGCTAGTTCAAATGGTTATTTGTATTGTTCCTGGGTGCTCCAAGCGTTCGGACAGAGATAAGGGTGTAGCTTTTTTCAGACTTCCCACCATTAGAACTGGAAAGAATGAGGAGGAGTTGGAGCTGAGCAGGAGAAGAAGAGCTGGCTATTTGGCTGCAATTGGTAGAGACTTAAGTAGTCATGATTTAAGAAATGTCAGAATTTGTTCCAAGCATTTTATTTCTGGAAGGCCAGCTTATTTGTTCGACCAATTCAATCCTGACTGGCTTCCCACACAAAATGTGAGGTCTACATGCAACATGAAAGCATTACATCAGTGTCATGACCGCTATCTCCGAAGAAAGTCCAGAAATGCACGCATTCATGCACCACCAACAGAACCAGTTAAATCATCAACAACACCAGTTACTTCCATTGATTCAGCACACATTCATGCAGCACCAACAGAAACAGTAAAATTAACACCAGTTACTTCCGTTGATTCAGTTAATGTATTGATTGAAGCAGATGAGGCATCAACTGATGATATACCTGCTACCGAAGTCAGCAGATACTCAGATGCACAGAGCCAAACTGAGGATAATATTGCACAATTAAGAACTGAACTGAACAATGCTTACGAAACCATACACACTTTAAGGACCAAAGTTAGTAAGATTACTCCCTTCACTGAATTAACTCTACAGGATCAACAAAAGAAATTTATTAAGCACTACACAGGGTTACCTAGTTTTGAAGTACTTAAGGCAGTGTATGACTTTGTCTCCTCCAGTAGCAAATTTGGAAACACAAAATTGGAACCATTTAGAGAGTTTGTGCTTACACTGGTGAAACTACGGCATAATTTCACTTACCAAGACCTTGCATATCGTTTTGATGTACACTATTCTACTGTATCAAGGATTTTTTTGAAGTGGTTAACCATTATGGATATTAGGCTCGGTCCTTTGATTATCTGGCCCACAAGAGAGATACTGTGGAAAACTACACCAGAGTGCTTTCGTGAAGAATTTGGGTGTAAAGTGTGTGTGATATTGGATTGTTTTGAAGTATTTATTGAAAGACCATCCAACCTCCTTGCTCGTGCATGTACATGGTCCTCATATAAATACCACAATACCGTCAAATTTCTCATTGGCATTGCTCCTCAAGGTACTGTTTCTTATATTTCTGCTGCCTGGGGTGGAAGGGTGAGTGACAAGTATTTGACTGAGAATTGTGGAGTTCTGAACAAATTGCTACCTGGTGATATTGTACTAGCTGATCAGGGATTTGACATTGCTGATTCAGTCAGTGCATTTCAGGCCAGGTTACACATTCCAGCATTTACAAGAGGGAAGGACCAATTATCAGCAGCAGAAGTTGAAGAGACCAGATCTCTGGCTAATGTACGCATACATGTAGAAAGGGTTATTGGTGCAGTACGCCAAAAGTTCTCCATTTTACAGGGAACACTTCCCATTGATATGATCACAATGAGAGCTGGAGAGGAGTGTCCAATCGTTGATAGGATAGGCAGAGTTTGTTGTGCCCTCAGCAATATTTGTGACTCAGTTGTGCCATTTAATTGACTATAGAGATCATAAATCCTCATCATTATTAGCTACATTAAAAAAAGATTACATAATAATATAATGATAATCTGTTAGTAGCTATAGTGTATACACGATGTTACTACTCTTCCCTCTTTCTCCTCTTTCTTGAATATTCAGGAAGTAATCTGCAATCAGGGCAGTACCATCTACACTTTGGAACTGACTTCTTCAAACATTTGGTATGAAACCATTCAATTGAGCATTGAGGATTGTCGCACCCAATCATTTCTGACGAGGCGGAGCCATCTGTGGGTTCTGGCTGTCTACAGTAGCAGTAAAGATGTTTTGTGGGTTCTGTAGTTTTGCTGACTGAAGCTGAGGTACTAGCTGCAGATGTGCAGGTTCTTGGAGTGGCATTTTGGATTGGTCTTGTGTACCACTTTCCAACAAGTTCTGGTAAAATGCAGACCTTAAAGAAATGTTCTGCTTTGCTGACACAGATATGCCAAAATTCAGGATCAGGGTAAATCCTTTCAATATGCATGCTAGGACTACTTTCAGGAAATGTGCAGACACAAAAATCGCAGTATGCTACTTCACAAGTGCTTGCACTTGGTAATAGTAGGCATGCTTTTTATCGAGATAAATTGAACCATCCACAACTATTAAACATGACTTGCTATTCAAAACAGTTGCTTCAATATCTTCATCTTTGTTGCAAAGTGGACACTTGATCTCAACTGCACCCTTTCCACAACAATCACATGCAACGATGCTATCTGGGGAGGCACCAAGGTGTGGCCATTTGGGATTGAGAAACAGGCCACAATTTTTTACTGAAAAAACTTGATGCTTACTTGACTGACTGCTAGTATACTGCTCCAGTGCAAAAGTCTCATGTTGACAACCCCACTGTGTGGCTTGGGTGCATATCTTGTATGCCTCTGGATAACAGATGGCCTTGACCAATGATTGTGATGGCATAGCTGGATCAGTATGGCAGGCTTGCTTCATACGAGATGCAGTAATTCTCCCTGCTCTGAATTTAAACCACAATTTAGATTCAGTTTGCTTCACTGTTTCTTCTCTGACAGCTTTAGCCATATCATTAGTAATATTGATAGTAACAGAATCACAAACCAATAATAATTCTGAGTAGGTAAGAGCAAGATATTTTGATTCATAGAGAGAATGGAGGGGTGAAGGAAAATTGCCATTTCTGGTTTTCGGAATATACCTATCACAGAACTTCGGGACTACAGAAAGAATTGCTGGATTATTATCCGACTGAGAAAGAAGACTAAAGAATGATTGAAGTTCAGATATATCTGGTGGGATTGCACTTTGTTTGGTGGATGGAGTGGATGAGGATGCTGATAAACTGCCAGTTGCAATAGAATTGTCGATCTTATTTTTTTTACTATTCGGGGAGGAAAAGTCTATATTTTTAACCTGCAAATAAGGAATCTTATTTTGAAAAGCAGGAATAAGCCATTGACATTCTTGCTGTGTGCAAGTAGGCTTGCCAGCAATCCTCACCACAGTCTCCAGGTGGAAGAGAATAGCAGCTATGTGAGTACAGACCTCACCGAGACCAGCCATGCACTTGCAATGAGCGCAGCAAACCTCTCCAGTTTCTTCCATGATGATCCAGCACATTAGAGGTGGTTCATTACAAGACTGAGAATGTCTAACCTATTATAATTAAAGCTCTATAATTAATTTTTATGGGGCAATGATAGCTATATACATTATACATACTTTTCCAGTGACAACATACTTCTCTTCTAACTTTCAAGTAGTTACATTCTTTATCCAGCCACTAGTAAACTGATTGTATGCTTCCAGTGATTTATAAGCCTTGAATTGCTTTGCAGAGATGTAGCTAGTTTGGAGCACCAGGTAAGAAACTAAGTCTGCAGAAGTAAAGGGAGGAGGTGTGGGAGACTCTTTGTGAGTTTTTGTACTGATGCAGAACGGATCTATTCCTCCAATCAGTTGCAACTTCTGCAAATATCTTTGTTTGGCTTCTAGCGGAAGTTTCTGAGCGTAGCAGGACATGGTGTGTGGTGTTAGACAGACATACCGCAAAAATGCAGCTGCAGTAATTGTGCACCAAAATGGCCGTGTACGTTCATGACGTCATCATTCGTGACGTCACTGCAAACGCTCTATACCAGCCCATGGCCCAATCATTATCGAGTCAAGGAGTTGTGTTGTTGAGCCATACTTGGAGGTCGAAGATGCTGAAATAGAGTCTACCGTGGTGAATCTAAATCCCCGAATCGATAGTGTAGTCTATCATCATCATTATCCAGAGCTAGAGCTAGCTAGCTAGCTAGCTAGAGACAGCTGAGTAATATTATGATTTCGAATAATTGGATATTCAAATACATGCGCATGCGTATTATAGAAAAGATGGCTTCCTAATTGAATTAGTCGAGTGCTGTGCTCCATAGTGTCTCCTTTTTCATTGACTCTTTCGAGGATCGACGAGTAGAAAAGATCGTAGTTGGTAGAATTTGGAGTGGATTTGTCCAGAAATCATGGCTGTAGCTTGAGTGGTTCGAGAGATATGGTTGTCTAAGAAGAAGAATAAGAATAGAGAAGAAGAAGAATATAGCGATTTACCTGCTTGCCGTATTTCTGAAACGGTAAGCTCCCTGGTCCTGAAACTTGGTCTGCACATTGTAGTAGGCTCTAGTAGGCTGGATAATCATTCACAGTAGCTTTTGTTAGGTCTAAGTGGGAGAACTAGAATTTCACTTTAGTATTAGTCTATAGGCGGCGCGCGCGGCCGTCCGAGTCATCCCTACATAGAGAGTGCTACCGCACTCTCTGATAATCTAGAGGAAATAAAAGGTGTGTTTGTGTGAAGCTAAAGTGAATGAAGTTATTGTGACTGTCACTCTCTTGTTTATATTTTTCACTGGACGTAAATTTTAAATGCTTGAATTGCGATGTCTTCATCATCATGAGGTTGGTCACGACACACTCTCATCTCTATGTCATCAGAGGTGAGTTCTGGAAGTTGTGTGTAGAACCATGGAGGATCATTGAGAGTGCAATCCACATTGGACCCACAGTCTTCCCCGTCCCATAGAGGAGATTCCTCATAACAGTCTTTTGTAATTCTTCCACCACAGAATAAATGACTGCTTTTGACAAACTGAGGTTGATTAAAGCTACAGTTCTCCATCCCTATGGAATTAGATATAAAATTAATACTCCACATGATTAGTGAGGGAAAATAATAACTATTAAATTTTGTGGATTTTGTATTGTTCATGCTTCAATGGCATCAATCCATGAAAATTACACATGAATATTTCCTCTGATACTTAACTCTTATACAGTATAAAATAGATCTACCTGAAAGACCTGCTGCAAAGGTCCAAATGTGCTTCCTTGAGTGAGACGTTCCATGAGTCAGACTCACACCATCAACGTAGTTGGAGCTTATATTGAGAGGCGTCTGTCTTCCATCATGACCAAATGCATCGGGTGTCTTAAACTGATAGGCTCTGATCATCCCACATACATGGGAATAGTTAAGACCGTGTGAAGTGTAACTATTTGAAGAACAATTTCCAGTTCGGGGGTCTATGTCAAGTACACATGTTGGTTCAGGGTTGCAATCACTCCCCGTCCTTAGACCACTGGGACATTGGCTACTGTTATCTCTCCTGTCCAGACTACCCACTCTCGTCCACCCTCCAGTGACTCCACCACATGACCTGGTCATGTCACAGTATACATGCACAGCTGAGCCGTTGGAGGACCTGATCCAGTAGTGACCTGATGGAGAGGAGGAATTTAACTGCAAGATGAGGGAACATGAAGCAGCGGGGTTAATATTCGTATTCGTTTCATTTGAATGTAAGGTATAAAGGTAATCCACTCTTGAATTCAATCCATCAAATTGAATTTGTGTCTTAGTCTCAAGTGCTGAAAATTTTCGACTCAACACAGCACTGGAATTTGAGAGTGATGCTCTGAGGGAGACTATTTCATCATTCAACTTTGAAAGTTCTGCACGTAGTAGTGATGAGTTATTGGAGACCATTTCCGAATTCTTTTTTGAAACTTGGACAAGTGCGGCCACAGCAACTGCACCCACTGCAAGGAGTAGCAGGATAATAACACTGATCACGATACATACTAAGTTCCTTTCACACTGGCTATTCTTTGACTTCTCTTTGCATGGAGTAGTCTTAGTCCCAAACACCTTGTCAGTATTCACCAGTCTATTGATGGAGTAGTAAGCTTGATTTTGAAATGTTTCCACATGTGGAGGTGATGACTCCCTGTTTGGATTGATTTCAGAATAGACATAAGTATCTTGATCATTGTCGTTGGCATTAAACTGGGAACTCATTTTGTCGAACCTCTAGTCTGAGAGTAGTCACGAAAAAATAGCTATAGCTTTGATATTGAAACTACAGTAAAATAAATCTAGCTGAGTGGGATACTTAGAAACTTTACTGCAGGAAATTCAATGCTTTTTTATCATTCAAGTTCCTGCAAGAAAGTGTTTATTAACAATATATCCAACGCTTTTATCAAATATCTTGTACAGCATCACTTCCTGTAAACTTTTCTACTGGAACTGTTAGTGTTTCTGCAAGAATGTGTTTATCAAAATGTCATGTAGCTGCTAGGTTGGTACTATCAAATGTCATGTGGGTGGAATTGGATGTAATCTTGCACATACCATTACACTCATTACTGATTATAAACTCATTAGTGAAGCCATTAAGGAACTATATCAAAGGATCAAAGGAATATACTGCATGCATGGAGTCACAACTTTGGTGCAAGTGCATATGTATCTAACCTGTGTTGATAACAAATGAGGCCATTAACTACACATGCCTTATACTTGATTTATGGAGTATGGAGCATCTACTGACAGTTAAACCTCCAAAATGTGGCCAGTAGCCAAAGTAAATATGATGGAATGATGTTCCTATAGCATTGCCCCCCAGCTGCAAGATTGAGAATAAAATTGACTCTTTAAATGGCCAGACACAAAACAACACTGGGGAGCACACATGCCTAGTTTACCCAAGGTCGTCGCAAGAATAAACTAGAAATCCCTCATGAATCAATGATCATAGACACTTTAAATCTCATTCACTTCATGAATTCACCCTATTGTGAGTATAAGGATCAGTAGTGGGAAAGAATGGAAAAGCTCCGAAATGCCGGAGAGCAACCTCTCTACAAAGCCCGAAAATCTTGTCCTGAACTTGGCTGTTGTTTGGAGGTTTAAGGAATTATATCAAAGGATCAAAGGAATATACTACTTCTCTTTGCCTGGGGCAGTTCAAAGCACATCATCATATGAAGGAGTTGCTGGATTTGCCTTTTGAGATGACTTTGAATGTGTGTTCACCAGTGTATTGATGGAGTATGCTTGATTCTCAAATGTTTCCACATGAGGAGGGGATGACTCCCTCTTTGGATTGATTTCAGAATATACAGGAATATTGGAGAGTATTTCAGGCTGGTCATCTTCGTTAGAATCAAACTCAGTGGCAGCATTATCAGCAAATTTAGAGCTCATTTTGAATTCTTTATGATAGTGCATTTTCGTGTGTGGTTCCCGACCTTTATCAATATCAAGGTCTGTGTGTGCATGTAGATTGTGAGAATGATTACACACAGAATATTATCCAAACAAACAGTGATATACTGAGAGGAAACAAGTATAGCTAGCTATGGGTCACTAAAAGCCTGAAAAGGTTATGACAGACATTTAATTTTCATGATGGGTCACTAAAAGCCTGAAAAGGTTATGACAGACATTTAATTTTCATGATGCTTATCTACTTGCAGTATCTTACTATATATTATCACTACTTATTACTGCATGATAAACAACATTAGCATACGTAGCTACAGGGCCTGAGTATTTGTCATGTGATATAAGGAAGTATCACAGCATGTGGATAATATAAATTATAACTAAAAGTTCTAAGCAATATTCATACTCGATTTCACTTTGTTCAGTGACATAGTCCAGCTGTGTCAGGTAGCACATGTTATGCATGGTTATCATCAGTACCTCAGTATGCTATCAACAAAATTAGTATTTTGTGTGCTTGTGTGTTGTGGAGTTATTGATGTCAAAATAATGAAAATATCAGCCTTTGATACAACAGGGTACTGTTCATATTCATAAGTATCTAGCTTTTAGGGACAGAATCCAGCTGTATCAGGGAGCACATTTTATGATTAGCGTCAGATCCACGAGAAGCTCAAAAAAAATTCACGCTGGAGCAGTGAAAAATAGACACTGATAGAAATATCAAGACCTTTCATTCAATTGCTACAATTCGATTTTTCCAATAGGTGGAAAAATTGACCAATGATATGAACATTACTATAACATTATTAGCTATTGCTTACTATGAAGCTGCATTAATTTCTTTCTGCATAATCCATGGAAGCAGATAGCTAAACCTCAAAAGCCATAATTTATATTTCATCAACTTCCGTGGATGACTCAGCACTATATTAATTTTTGTTCTCACTATGTGACAGTCCTAAATACATAGAAACCATGAGGATCAATGAACTCTCATTGGAGTCAATGAGTCACTTTAAACCACACACAGCTCATATACCAACTGACAGTTCGTTCTATGAAACATGTATAAAAGTATAATGATAGTAACATAAATTAGCTAGCTATAGTGTTTTCAATGTGACAGTACTGGATTATGACTAGGTAGTTATTGAAGCACACTATTGTACATAAAGTTCGACACTCAATATGGCAATGTCTTCATCGAATCCTCCCTCATCACAACACACTCTCATCTCTATGTCGTCAGTGGTGACTGATGGGAGTTGCTTGTGGAACCACGGGGGGTTATTGAAGGAACAACACGTGCTAATAGAAGCACACCCAGCACCATCCCACAGGGGATCTTCAGGGTAAAAAGGTCTATCTTGTGCTTCACTTCGACTTCCTGTATCGCAGAAGTAGTCCATTCCCACAAAAGAAGGAGGAGCCATGATTCCGCTATCACCTGGTCTCACACACTGACAGAAGCTACCTGAATGTGATGAACTATGATCATCATTAATAGCAGCAGCAAAAGTCCAGATATGTCTCCTAGGATTGCTTCCATGTGTAAGACTAACACCATCCACATAATTAGAGTCAATACTTGAGCCACGCCCATGTGCACCAAAGGCATCAGTATTACCAGCTTGATAAGCATTTATCTTGCCACAGACTCTACTATACACAGTGCTGTATGTTTTGAAGATCAAAGAAGAACAAGAACCAGTTAATCTGGATCCAATTCCACAAGTGCGGATGTTTAAATGCCCACGTTCTCTGAATCCATCTGGACATGGAAGAGATTCATTGCTCCAGTTCAGACTAGCCACTCTCATCCACCCTCCAGTAACTCTACCACACGACCTGGTCATGTCACAATACACACGCACAGCAGAGCCATTGGAGGACCTGATCCAGTAGTGACCTGATGGGGAGGGGGAATTCAACTGCAAGACATTGGAACATGAAGTAGCAGGATTATCAGAGTCCCTTCCAGTCAAATGTAAGGTATAAAGGTCATTCATTCTTGAATCCAACCTATCAAAGTGAATCTGTGTCTCATTCTCAAATGTTGAAAATTTTTGACTCAGCACAGCACTGGAATTTGAGAGTGATGAGATTATTTCATCATTTAAATTTGAACCTTCTGCTAGTGCAAGATGGAATGATGCTCTGAGAGAGACTATTTCAGCATTGAGCACAGCACTGAGTGATGCTTTAAGGGAGGCTATTTCATCATTCAAATTTGAATCTCCTGCAAGTGCGAGATGGAGTGATGCTCTGATGGAAACTATTTCGGAATTCAATTTCGAAACTTGTACAAGTGCGGCCACAGCAAGTACACCCACTGCAAGGAGTAGCAGGATAATAACACTGATCACGATCCATACTAAGTTCCTTTCACGCTGCTCTTTCTTTGACTTCTCTTTGTGTGGGGCAGTCTTAGTCCCAAGCATATTATCATGAGGAGTTGCTGGATTTGCCTGACGAGACTGTTCAACTGTTCTGTTTAACTTTGAATACGTGTTGTCTGATGTGTCCATGGAATACACTTGATTATCAAATGCAGTCTTAGTCCCAAGCACATTGTCCTGAGGAGTTGCTGGATCTGCCTGGCGAGACTGTTCAACTGTTCTGTTCAACTTTGAATATGTTTTGTCTGATGTGTCCATGGAATACACTTGATTATCGAATGCAGTATCAGCATTCCTTGGAGCAAATGTATCACTCACTTGGTTGATCTCAGAATACATGGGGATATTGGAGCGTACTTGTATTTCAGATTGATCACCTTTCTTAGAAGCAAGACAGCTCTTCTTCTTATCTGTTACATTCACCTCTGAGTAAGTAGCAGTATTATCAGAGTTCATTTCGACTTCTTTATGTGCATGGATGCATGTGTTTTCATGTGTGTGCCTGACTTGGTCTGTGTGTAGGTTAGATCATGAGAATGATTACACAGAATGTTATCCAAACAAATAACAATGATAATACTCCAAAGTACGTAGCTATAGTTCACTAAGAATAACTGAAAGTGACATTATTTTCATGATGCTGATCTACATACTATGTTGCTACTAATGCATGAATATTGCTTAGAACAACAACTTAAAAAAAGTATTTCACTTTAGCTATAGTGCCTTGTATCAAAAACTCATGAAATTCAATTTATTTCCTACACTTTCCTGTGCTAATTCCCCAGCTATATCACATGACGGCCCCTGAAGCTATGCAATGTTGTTTAACATAGCTACTCTCTTTCACTTTGTTCAGGGAAGCTGTGTCAGGTAGCACATTTTATAGTTAGTTATCACCAGGTCACCATTTTGGAATTCAATTTTGAAATTTCTACAAGTGCATACATGCAACTGCACCCACTGCAGCAGGATATTAACACCGATCATGATCCATACTAAGTTCCTTTCACACTGGTCTTTCTTTGACTTCTCTTTGTGTGGTTCATTTAGATATATTTACTTGCAGTATCTTATATAAACTTTTTCACTCTGTTAGACTACTTAAATAGATAAGCATATAACATCAATATAAGTAGCTATTCTTGGTTGCAGGGACAGAATCCAGCTGTATCAGGGAGCACATGTTATGGTTATCACCAGGTCCACGAGAAGCTCAAAAAGTTCACACTGGAGCAGCGAAAAATAGGCACTGACGAAAATATCAGACCTTTTTATTTCGCCCATTTCGATCTCAGCAATTGCTATGATTCTATTTTACCAGATGTGCTGATGGAAATATTGACCAATGATATCCTCACACAGGTACAACTATAACAATAATTTGCAGTTACTGCAGAGGTATAAGCAATGTATAGGTTCTTCATTGCTCATAGTGTCGAGTAAACCTCAAGAGTCATTTTATTTATCAATTGTTCAACATGTAACTCATACTCTCATACATATAGCCTCGTTCCCTGGCATTCCTCTCTCACTACAGAGCTGGAGCCAGCTCATTTGTAGTGGTACGGCCATAAGAAAGCCTGCAATCTGGTATGATCTAGGCAATGCCCATGTACTGACTTATAGCCAAGTCATTATTATTTAACACACACACATACACACACAAAACAAAAAAAAAACTCTGAATGGTGGTACAGCCATGGCCGTACCTGCCATAGCAGTGCCTCCAGCCATGTACTAGTAGATAGTTTCTCATGAAAAAATTCAGGAAGAAAAGAAGAAGAAGAAGAGATTATCTACTACTGAGAGAGGAAGGCCTAGGAACAAGGCTGACCATACTATGTATCACTGACAGGCCATGATAGTACCCTTAGGGCTGAAATAAGGTGCAAAAGTATTCCAGCCACTATAACATAGCTAATACGCTATGAAGACTGGGATGATTTCATCAAAGGAGGTTTGGAAATGTTTAAGAACTGGAATATCCACCTAGTTTTGAGACTATTGTATTATCATAATGTAGTACTTTGAAACTAGTTTCAATTTTCTATTGTGTTTCTCTGTGTGGCATAAACTGGACACTTAGGAACACTACATCATAAGGCGCTACTCTCAAGTGTTCATAAGTAGCAGGAAGATACGAAGGTCCTTCCCAAGAGCAGCAACTTCTGTTGGTAAGTTTCTTTGATGCTTACGTATCAACATGTTTTATCAATACATTCCTCTACAGATCAGTGTTTACCTTTCTTCAAATTTGCAATGGACTGCTCCAAAATCTCCAACAATTGCATATTTGTGGATCAGGTATGTAAAGATTGAAAGGCCATGCAAAGTTCAAAAATGTGGGTAAGGATCATCAATTATTAAAGATACTGTTGGTAAAGGGTCATCAATTATATATGTAAGCACCTATACTTTCACTAGGTCAACTACCCTGTGATAGCTCGAAGGAAAGTATGTGAATTATTACGAAAACACTTATTTGCCAATGTAGTCAAGGTAAGAATCTTTCCAAGAAATAATCATCCCATTAGCTAACAGATCAGACCCAGGTGGTCAATTAATTATTTCTCCACAACTTTTTAATTTCTAAGTAATGTAATAAATTATGCAATTTGTTCATTGGCTAACAGACTAGACCCAGGTGGTCAATATTCGATCCTGAGGTTTCTGAGTAATTTATTTATGGTTTGTTTATTTTTTTAATAAACATTGTTATTAACCATTGTTTACTGTTTTGTGGTGTTATTTTGTTGTTTGAATTGTTTATAATATAACAGGTGGGTGGGCAGTATTACCAACAGATTCGAGGGATCCCTCAGGGTTCAAAGCTCTCCTCAATGTTGTGTGGGTAAGGCAAATGCATCTCTGCTCCTGATGCTGTGACTATAGGGAGCTAATCTCTCTCTCTCTCTCTCTCTCTCTCTTTCCTCTACATAGGTTCTACTATGCAGATATGGAGAGTAAATGTTTACCCAAAATCAACCCCAAAATGAGTGTAAGTGCATGGTACAGGTATGGTTGTGCAGTTGTGTACAGAAGTGGATATGATATACAGAAGTATGGTGTACATAATGCAGTATACAGAGGTGGAGGTTATCAAGTGTACCATACCCACGTACCCTATTAGGTTCCCTTTCCATGTACATGCATGCATTAATACCTCTCTCCCCCTCCCTCCCCCTCTCTCTCCCTCTCTCCCTCTCTCCCTCCTTCCCTCCCTCCCCCTCTCTCTCCCTCCCTCCCTCTCTCCCTCTTTCCCTCCCTCCCTCTCCAGCTCTTGATGCGTTTTGTGGATGATTTCCTTCTCATTACGAGAGAAAAAGAACTGGCTAGAGATTTCGTCCTAAAACTGACCAATGGAATCCCAGCATATAACTGCACTGTCAACAGAAATAAGGGCAAGGCGAACTTCAAAGTGCATGACAACGGTGAAATTCTATTGGATGAAGAAGGTACTTTAGCTATTGTAGTGTTGTGTTATGCTGTGGCTCTTTGGGAGAATTGCTAGCTGCACATTGGGAAGAAGTAGAAACCCTCCCTGAGAAGGTAGTTATTCATAACTTCCTGGAGGGTCCATTCCCATAGAATCATCTCTACTCCCAACAAGTACCAAGGGAAATCCACCAGTGGGAGGCTAACCACTTTTTGAAAATTCATTAACCACAGTAAGGCTATGGTGGGAGAGGGAAATTTAATAAGCTACCACTGTTCACATGAACTGAACCACAGATCTTCCCAGGTCATATCCTTCCCTGCAACTGCTGGCAGAATCACACAAGCATCTGTTAGACTCTACCACCTTAAAAGAAGTTATATATATATATATATAGGAGATTGCAAAGTGTCCACAGCAAATGGAAAAGACATAGAGTATCATGGACATGATCTTAGCCACAGTTTACACAAACACAGTAATGCTTGTGGTAGGCCTTGTTTAGTTGTAAAAGTGCATCTGTAACAAGCATTCCGCAATCTCTGATACCAGTAACTAAGAATTCAGTTGTGAGATGGAAGATTATTTGGTGATGAGAAAAATAGCATCTGTAGCAAACCTTCTGTAATCTCTGATTAAAATATTATACAGTATTGTGGATAGAATGGTGTGGACTACTTATCAATGTGAAGAGTATGGACGTACGTGTGGACTATTCACGGTATTCCAGTGAGTGTAATGATGTACACAACGTACTGATAAGCATGTCTCCTGTACACTATAATTATTTCAGTCCCACGGATAGAAATAATGAGTTATACGCAGTGGTCTATTTGGGACTGTTATTATTATTATTATAATAAACCTCACTCACTGATGTATCTATACAGTCACATGTATCTCTATGGAAACTGCAGATATACGAGACAGTGTTACTATTGTGAGGCATTCTTCACCCCTTCTCGACTTTCCTTCCTTCATACAAAAGTATGTAGCATGCAGGCTCTCTTTTGTCCACCATAAAAAGACAAACTGAGAGGATCAGTATGAGTAATATCAGGAGCCCTTTATTACCATAAAATGATATCATGTCTATCTTTAGTAGTAATAATGATGTGCACTGCTTCATGCCTTAATAGTAGTACTTCACTTAATTAGCAAGTTTATATAGTGGGATTATGGGTTGTTATTGTAGCTACTGTATTTGATTTTCATGCCTAAATTTAGAAGAAAAAAATCAGAGCAGGAGAGTAACGAACTTGGCATGCAAGAGTTGAGAGGCTCTGTATTCTTTTTATGGCCTATTATTATGTAAACACAGCATGTACATAACCCACTATATAAACTTGCTAATTAAGTGAAGTACTATTAAGGCATGATCATGAATCATAACATTAGGCTGCCATAAAAGAATAAAAACAATGCATTCTTTTCCAACTATTGCATGCCAAGTTTGTTAATCTCTTGCTCCAATTTTTTTCTTCTAAATTTAGGCATGAAAATTAACAGTCAGCATAGTAGTGAATTGTTAATTCTTGGCCTTGTTGATGTTCTAGCTACCTTTATCATCATATTCACATCCATGCAGATCTCTCCAACTTCGCTGTCTCCCAGTTCTGTTGGACAGCGACCTTGTGTCTGAGAAATCGATACAAATCAACGTGTACCAGGGATTGCTCCTGGCTGGGGTGAAGTACCTCGCATATATCACCACGTTACCTCAGTGGAGCAGGAAAAATGGCTACAAACCTATGAAGCTGGAACGATGGCTAATTCTTCAATTTTTTAGTGAGAAGAGATTGAAATTATTGTTTTACTTTATGAGGCTTGATGTATCCAAGGGTGTGTATGCTCTTTAAGGGTTGAATATTAAGTGCTTCTACACTATAGTGAAAAACCTGTATTTAGAGACCACCCTATTCAGAGACCACCTCTCTTTAAAGACCCCAATAGTGCTTGTACCATTGATTTTGACCTCTGTTTAAGAGACCACCTTTTGGTAGCCCAGAGGTGGTCACTATATATACACACTTTACCATTGACCTCTGTATAGTCCACATTAAAGAAGTTTGGGACAATTTCACTAGTCAATTATTATATTCAAGCACCCATCTTTAGGTGAAAATGAATGAAAATGCTAAATATAGCTTCTAATAATTGACTAGTGACAAACACTAAAATTAAATATGACAGCACAAGACTCTACAAAATTATACTTATAGTGTGATTGATGCAATCACTTGTCATGTATTGTAGGGGTGGCTGTTCAATGCTTCAATTACTATTGGACTCTTGCAAGAAAGCGATGTACGTCAGAGGTAAGAGAGAGACAGAGATAAGAGAGATAGTTCCAAGTTATAATGGAGACGAACCCCTCGATCCCTAAAATGTTATTATTTATAATGAGAGATTCATTGGGTAGTTTTTCTGTTATTCAATTGTAATGACAAAGAAATCTGCTGATATACTAGAGCTATAGTACTCTTCTACTGTCTGTAGGACAATGACTGACATGAAAGCTTTCCTGCTGATGTGTTATGGTTATTATGCTCAGTCTATATTACTCTCTTATGAAACAATGAACTTTTGTTTCGGCTACAATTGGTTTGCTCACTGCACACTAGCGAGTCGGCTGAGGGATTTTTTTCTACAGTATGCATTATCTTTTATGTGTATTCTTTATTCATGATGACGAACCAACCATGCACGTTCGCCCCATGGGCCACAATGCTTGCATTTCCCTATTAATTAACTGCATTCTGTGTAGGGGAGTGGTGGTGTAACATCATCTTTCCACTTGGCTCACTCTCTATGTGTGTGGCTTGGATGCCATGCTTTCAAAACTTTATTGAGTCATCATCAACCTAAGCGTCTCTCCTTCCTCATTCAGCTTTTCTGCTGCAAACTGGACACCATTTCAAACACCTTGGTGTGTGAATCAATCATAACAAAGAGAGAGAGAGAGAGAGAGAGAGAGAGAGAGAGAGAGAGAGGGGTTACAGTAAAGTTGTATAATAATTGAAAATATAACTATGAATCATAAGGATCACAAGTGGGTGCACAAACTAATAATCGTAACTGAAATAGAATTAAGGTGTATGTATACACAGAATAGCTTTTAAACCTGCATCTGCATCTGTACACGTATGGGCTCTCTATAATTTGAAATGCATAATTGTACTGCTTTGTCCCCCCCATTCTAATACAGGGCCCAGAACTGCTGAAGCGATGTTTTCGTGCAACTCGTCATTTTGATTCTGCTACAATTCTTGCTATTAAGTGCTGAAAATAACAATAGACTAACCAGAGAAAATATTTTATAATCAAAACTTTAAGTTAATTGATAACTAGTTTGTGGTTAATTGATATGTCTGTGGTTTTGTAATTGTCTGTTGCAGGGAATACAAGATGCAAAATCTAAAGACAATTATAAACTTGAGGCTGTTCCTGAATAGATGTGTGGCTTTTCCTCAAAATAGATGTTTTTATCACAATCAAAATTGCATTTACATTTGGACAATCAACTTGCAATTTACTGTACCCAGTCTCTCCTTTGTAACTTGTCAGTTGTTTTGTGAAGGATAATCTCTCTCCTTTGTAACTTGTCAGTTGTTTTGTGAAGGATAATCCTTTGTTAATCTCTTTCGAAGTGCTACAATTAGTTCTATGGTTTACGTACATCATTTTTTGAAAATCCATAGTGATTTAGTACCGAGCAAAGTGGTTGATTTTTACATTCTTTAGAGATTCTTGGCTTTCATTCCGTACAATGGAACCCATTCCGTACAATGGAACCCATTTCCATATTCAATATTGAAACTTGGACAAGTACGGCCACAGCAACTGCACCCATTGCAAGGAGTAGCAGGATAATAACACTGATTACAATCCAGACTAAGTTCCTTTCACACTGGTCTTTCTTTGACTTCTCTTCGCTTGGGGCAGTCTTAGTCCCAAACACATTGTCATGAGGAGTTGCTGGATTTGCCTGATGAGACTGTTCAACTGTAGTGTTTAACTTTGAGTATGTGTTGTCTGATGTGTCCATGGAATACACTTGATTATCAAATGCAGTATCAGCATTCCTTGGAGCAGATGTCTCACTCACTTGATTGATCTCGGAATATATGAGAATATCGGAGAGTATTTCAGGTTGTTTATCTTTCTTAGCAGCAAGACGAGTCTTCTTCTTAGTCGCATCCACCTCAGAGTAAGTGGCAGTGTTGTCAGCAAACTTAGAACTCGTTTCTTTGTGCTTGCGAGTGTAGTCACTGCATGTGACTATATCAACCTCTATGTGTAGGTTAGATCACTAAAATATCTACATAGGAGGTTATTCAAACAGAAGCATTTCCTGCTATCTACTTTCAGTTTCATAAACTTCACTGGTTACATTAGACCATTAAACTAGCTAACTCTATACATGCATACTACATGTAGTAGTACATGCAGTACATGTGACTTACAGGATGTAGAAGAGATGTAAGGCACTATTCAATTAATTTTATTGTGCTAAGCAATAACAAGCCATTCATACTCTCTTTCATTTAGTTTCAGAAAACCAATGGAAATAATTGTTGCTTGCGTTTACTGCAAAGTTATAAGCAATCCTCAGTCTCCATCATTGGCTCAGCATTTTATCCATGGATAGAACAATAATCTACAGTAATCTAGCTGATATAAGGAAGATACTTAGAGACTTACAACTATTGGGACTTTTTAGCAGAATTTCAGTGCTCCATTACCACTAAAATATCACCATTACTTTTCACCAATATCATTGCATGGGTAGTCACATTGTGGCCACATGTACGTAACTCAACAGCCACATGTATGATAATTCAACAGCACCTGTGGCCACATGTAACTCAACAGTACATATTGAGTATGCTGAATTCGCAATTAATTTTTCTCCTAGACTACAATTAATAAGTTGATTACTTCTTCAGTTTTCTAGTGTTGCATTATAGCTATTGTCTTACAGACAACTTGCAGAATGCAAAACAGCTGCCATGTTACGGTACAGTTATGACACCAGTTGGATAGGTCATTAGTGCATAATACACAATTGCTCCCCTACAAGATCTTGTCAATTTAACAATTAATTTTGTGGTTCAATTGATTCGGTTTAGTTCGAATTATTTTGTTATCTGCTGGCAGTCGATATTGTGTGTTGGTGCAACCCTATAAAAAAGTGGATGTAAATCATATCCCATTCCATATTTGAACTTATTGCTTTCTACAGCATTTTGTCATAGAGGTGCTAGGCTTATCTAAGTGGATTGTAGGCACTTGAGCATTATACAGTCTCCTGTATATGCAGCTGCCACCATCACTTCATCCTGACAGCAATATTTGAAGTTGAAGTACAAAAAGACTTTCACCAACTGCTTCGCTCGCCAATTTGAATATGTTACATGAACATACCCTAGTGATATGATCATAGGTGTATGTGATAGTATTATGTATGTTTAGAGGAAATTACAAGTTGTAGTAGATGTATGATTTCCTCTAATGATCATGTAACTATTAGAGTGAATTTCAAATTTTGAATTATTGTTACCTGAAAGAATAACAAACTGGCACGGTCATGTTAATCAACTGACGCACCTGTGGCCACATTATTACAATATCTTGAATCATTGCTCATAATTTTTTTGGACAAATTAATTTTCTCTGTGATACCATTGCAGTAATTAGTGAGCAGAGTGAGCCACTAGGAAGTCAAATGAGGGAGGCTATATATATATTATTTCATATGTTCTTCTGGTTCTGTGGCAACAACTACACATTTATGTAGCAGACCCTCAGCTGCGAGATCATCCCAGTGGGATACAGTGGCATCATTAATTTTGTTAAAGCTTTGCACGCCATTTCCCTAATAGCTATACTGTTGAAAATGGTGTCCCACCCTCATTGGGTTATTAGTGTTTTCTAGAAAATCGGCTCTTTTATGATATTATGTACTATTGAAAAAATAAAGCTCTAGAATGCTTATAAAGGCAGTTAGTATATACTCTAGAGGAAATAAAAGGTGTGTTTGTGTGAAGCTAATGTGAATGAAGTTAGTGTGATTGTCACTCTCTTGTTCATATTTTTCACTGGATGTAAATTTCAAATGCTTGAATTGCGATGTCTTCATCATCGTGAGGTTGGTCACAACACACTCTCATCTCTATGTCGTCAGAGGTGAGTTCTGGAAGTCGTGTGTAGAACCATGGAGGATCATTGCGAGTACAACCTGCATAGGGCCCACAGTTCTTCCCATCCCATAGAGGAGATTCCACATAGCATCTGAATCTCTCACCATTTTCGAATCTGCCACCACAAAATAACTTATTGTTTTCTACAAACGAAGGTCGATTGAAGTCACAATTTCGTGGACCTCTTAGACCACCAGCAGCAAATGTCCAAATGTGCTTCCTTGAGTGAGGCACTCCATGAGTCAGACTCACACCATCAACGTAGTTGGAACTTATATTGAGAGGCACCTGTCTTCCATGATGAGCAAATGCATCGGGTGACCTAACTTGATAGGCTCTGATCATCCCACATACATGGGAATAGTGAAGACCATGTGAAGTGTAACTATTTGAAGAACATTTTCCAGTTGGAGAATTTGTACCAATTTCGCATGTTCGTTCAGGATTGCAACTATCCCCCTGCCTGAGACCACTGGGACACTGGCTACTGTTGTCTCTCATGTCCAGACTAGCCACTCTCATCCACCCTCCAGTGATGTTACCACACGACCTGGTCATGTCACAGTACACACACACAGCAGAACCATTGGAGGACTTGATCCAGTAGTGACCTGATGGAGAAAAGGGAGCAAACTGGAGAATAGCAGCACAAGAAATGGCAGGAAAACTTGAGTGTAGACCAGCTAACTTATTAAATTTATTTTGAGTCTCATTCTCCAGTTGAGTAAAATTCTGGAATAGTACTTTAGTTTTACTTTCAAATACTGAAACATTACTTGAACACAAAACTATTTCAGAATTTAATTTTGAAACTTGAATAAGTGCGGCCACAGCAACTGCACCCACTGCAAGGAGTAGCAGGATAATAACGCTTATCATGATCCATACTAAGTTTCTTCCACACTGGTCTTTCTTTGACTTCTTCTCCTTGTGTGAGGCAGTTAACTCAGCATGTGTGTTTGCCGGTGTAGCAATGGAGTATGCTGGATTTTCAAAAGTATCCACACGTGAAGGAGTCTCTTGGTTTATTTCAGAATATTCAGGAATGTTGAAGGATGTATCATACTCATTAGTGGCAGAATGACTCTTCTTGGTCACTGTGCAAATCACCGAATCATAGGTGGAGATACTCTCATCAAACTCAGAGCTCATTATTTCGTGTGACCACTCAAGCCAGTCTGAGAGTAGACGCAAATGGTCTAAGTAGAAATAAAAATCTGGTTACAATCTCATCAAAACCACCTGCAGTGATTACTTATAGACCTGCAATCTAGAGATTTTAGTTACTGCCAATGTCATGGTCATTAGACTAAATGAGGTTGAAGTAAAGAGATCATGAATGGGTTATGCAATGCACATGTATAGACACTAGGTGGTCTATGTGTATGTGGATGGGTATTATTGAATCACGTAAACAATATGTTACTCTTTACTTAATGGTTGCTGTAACTCTGTATAACTATATACCGTACAATTTCCTCCAATGATCACGTAACTTCTGTAACAAGTTTCAATTATTGCTAAAATTAATAACTTGTGATTTCCTCTACTACTGGTCAATACACCAGGAAGCAGAAGGTGGAGCCAAGCTATTTGTTATCCTACATTTGCTCAACTGATGAGCCCTTACACATAGCTGTGCTGTGGGTTTGTGGCTCCATTGGATGTAAGGCCTCCTTATACTGAGGCCACTTTCTACTGGTAAATGCTGGTAAATGCAAACATTGGGGGGGGAGGGGAACACGCATACTCGGGGTCGTCATGAACAGAAACTGCATTAGAACATAATTATTATGAGATTATACGGAAAAGTCGCTAGGCTAAGTGTGGTGGGACTTACTTACCCCATCACTTTGCCATGTCCCAACAGCATCTGTCTCAAGCTACCTTTAATCAGACCATCCTGTAATAAGGCCACTCTATAACATGTCTTGATTTCAGCTATTTTGGCCCTGGAGTAAACAGGTTTTTCACTGTATTTTGCATGAGGTCTAAAATCCAATGTAATTTGCTTTCATTTCTCGTGTTGAAAGAATTCATGTAGTTAATTTCACTGTTTCATAATAAATAATTTTCATCCATTTACATGATACAAGAAGTATTTCTACAAAAGCAAATAGCACATGTAGCTACTGTTAGTAATTTATATGACACTCTATGGCCTAGTGGGGAATAATAATTATTTCACATGCTAGAAGATATCGAAAGTATAATTAAAACTGTGTATGTGTTGCTATAATACAGCACCAATGTCTATAAACACTTTATGTAGCTAATAGTGTATGTTGCATGCATGGATCATTGCCAATTTTCACTGGATGTAAATTTCAAATGCTTGAATTCCGATGTCTTCATCTTCGTGAGGTTGGTCACAACACACTCTCATCTCTATGTCATCAGAGGTGAGTTCTGGTAGTCGTCTGTAGAACCATGGAGGATCATTGAGAGTGCAATCCCCATTGGACCCACAGTCCTCCCCATCCCATAGAGGAGATTCCTCATAACAGTCTTTTGTAAGATTTCTTCCACCACAGAATAAATGACTGCTTTTGACAAACTGAGGTTGATTAAAGCTACAGTTCTCCATCCCTATGGAATTAGATATTAAATTAATACTCCACATGATTAGTGAGGGAAAATAATAATTATTAAATTTTGTGGATTTTGTATTGTTCATGCTTCAATGGCATCAATCCATGAAAATTACACATGAATATTTCCTCTGATACTTAACTCTTATACAGTATAAAATAGATCTACCTGAAAGACCTGCTGCAAAGGTCCAAATGTGCTTCCTTGAGTGAGGCACTCCATGAGTCAGACTCACACCATCAACGTAGTTGGAGCTTATATTGAGAGGCATCTGTCTTCCATCATGACCAAATGAATCAGGTGACCCAAACTGATAGGCTCTGATCATCCCACATACATGGGAATAGTTAAGACCATGTGAAGTGTAACTATTTGAAGAACAATTTCCACTTAGAGAGTTTGTACCAATTTCACATGTTGGTTCAGGATTGCAACTATCCCCCTGCCTGAGACCACTGGGACACTGGCTACTGCTGTTTCTCATGTCCAGACTAGCCACTCTCATCCACCCTCCAGTAACTCCACCACACGACCTGGTCATGTCACAGTACACATACACAGCAGAGCCATTGGAGGACCTGATCCAGTAGTGACCTGATGGGGATGAGGGAGCAAACTGGAGAATAGCAGCACAAGAAATGGCAGGAAAACTTGAGTGTAGACCAGCTAACTTATTAAATTTATTTTGAGTCTCATTCTCCAGTTGAGTAAATTGAATAAGTGCGGCCACAGCAAGTGCACCCACTGCGAGAAGTAGCAAGATATTAGCACTGATCACAATCCATACTAATTTCCTTTCACACTGGTCTTTCTTTGACTTCTCTTTGTGTGGGGCAGTTAACTCAGCATGTGTGTTTGGTGTAGCAATGGAGTACGCTTGATTTTCAAAAGTATTCACACGTGAAGGACTCTCTTGGTTTATTTCAGAATATTCAGGAATGTTGAAGGATGTATCATGCTCATTAGTGGCAGAATGACTCTTCTTTGTCACTGTGCAAATCACCGAATCATAGGTGGAGATAATCTCATCAAATTCAGAGCTCATTATTTTGTGTGACCACTCAAGCCTCTATAATACAGTCTGAGAGTAGATACAAATAGTCTGGTTACAAAACCACCTGCAGTGATTACTTATATAGACCTGCAATCTAGTTGCTGCCAATGCCACGGTCATTAGACTAAAAAAGGTTGAGGTAGAGAGATTATGAATGTGTTATGCAATGCGCATGTATACTAGTTGGTCTATATATGTACTATGTGGATGGGTATTATTGGATCGATATGTTACTCTTTTACTTTGACAGCAACAATGGTTATTGTAACTATGCACCGTATGATTTCCTCCAATGATCATGTAACTTCTGTAACAAGTTTCAATTATTGCTAAAATTAACTCTTATTTATGTCAACTTGTGACTTCCTACTGATGCATCTGTGACCTCATGTATCATGTACATAACTCTATAGCTACATAAGTAATTTCCAATTGCACATCAGCTTCTGAAAGCACACATTCCATTCCATATTCCATTCCATATTCCATTCCATTTCATATTCCATATCTCATTCCATATTCCATTCCATATCTCACTCCATATTCCATTCCATATCTCATTTCATATTCCATTCCATATCTCATTCCATATTCCATTCCATATCTCACTCCATATTCCATTCCATATCTCACTCCATATTCCATTCCATATCTCATTCCATGTTTCATGAATAGATTAGTACCATAAATATGTCTAGCTACATGAAACTATAGTTATGACTAAAAGTAATCATTACAAGATAACAGGTGCATGCATGAGGTAGTGTAGAGGGAAATATTCTTGTAGCTACAGCTGCATGTGTGTGAGCAAGAACCATGTACAGCTGACAGTTACTTCAAGGTATTCTAATTTAGATTATCATATTTTCACTGGACATAAATTTCGAATGCTTGAATTGCGACGTCTTCGTCCCCTAGAATATTGTCACGACACACTCTCATCTCAACGTCGTCAGAGGTGAGTTCTGGAAGTCGTCTGTAGAACCATGGAGGATCATTGCGAGTGCAATCATCTCTGGACCCACAGCCCTCTCCGTCCCATTGAGGTGCTTGCGTATAGCAGCCACCAGCATTGCGTTGGCCATTAATTCTACCACAGAATAAATGACTGGTCTCAATAAATGAAGGTATATTGTTGTCACAATGGTGTGCACCTGCAGTTTATAAGAATACAAGAGCTAATGAGTCTTTCAAGGAATAAGAATTTATCTGCTTCCCCACTAATAAATGCATTAAGATTTACCTGAAGTACCAACAGCAGCAAAAGTCCAAATGTGTTGCCTCAAGGGAGGCACTCCATGAGTCAGACTCACTCCATCAACGTAGTTGGAGTTTATATCGATAGGATTCCTGTTTCTAAATGCATCGAGGTTCCTAACTTGATAACCTCTGATCATCCCACATACATGAGAATAGTTAAGACCGTGTGAAGTGTAACTATTTGAAGAACAATTTCCAGTTCGGGGGTCTATGTCAAGTACACATGTTGGTTCAGGGTTGCAATCACTCCCCGTCCTTAGACCACTGGGACATTGGCTACTGTTATCTCTCCTGTCCAGACTAGCCACTCTCGTCCACCCTCCAGTGACTCCACCACATGACCTGGTCATGTCACAGTATACACGTACAACAGAGCCATTGGAGGACCTGATCCAGTAGTGACCTGATGGAGAGGAGGAATTCAACTGCAAGATGAGGGAACATGAAGCAGCGGGGTTAATATTCGTATTCGTTTCATTTGAATGTAAGGTATAAAGGTAATCCACTCTTGAATTCAACCCATCAAATTGAATTTGTGTCTTAGTCTCAAGTGCTGAAAATTTTCGACTCAACACAGCACTGGAATTTGAGAGTGATGCTCTGAGGGAGACTATTTCATCATTCAACTTTGAAAGTTCTGCACGTAGTAGTGATGAGTTATTGGAGACCATTTCCAAATTCTTTTTTGAAACTTGGACAAGTGCGGCCACAGCAACTGCACCCACTGCAAGGAGTAGCAGGATAATAACACTGATCACGATACATACTAAGTTCCTTTCACACTGGTTATTCTTTGACTTCTCTTTGCATGGAGTAGTCTTAGTCCCAAACACCTTGTCAGTATTCACCAGTTTATTGATGGAGTAAGCTTGATTTTGAAATGTTTCCACATGTGGAGGTGATGACTCCCTGTTTGGATTGATTTCAGAATAGACATAAGTATCTTGATCATTGTCGTTGGCATTAAACTGGGAACTCATTTTGTCGAACCTCTAGTCTGAGAGTAGTCACGAAAAAATAGCTATAGCTTTGATATTGAAACTACAATATTCTAGCTGAGTGGGACACTTAGAAACTTTACTGCAGGAAATTCAATGCTGTTTTATCATTCAAGTTCCTGCAAGAATGCGTTTAGTAACATTATCCTAATGCTTTTATCGAATGTCTTGTACAACATCGCTTCCTGTAAACTTTTCTACTGGAACTGTTAGTGTTTCTGCAAGAATGTGTTTATCAAAATGTCATGTAGCTGCTAGGTTGGTACTATCAAATGTCATGTGGGTGGAATTGGATGTAGCCTTGCACATACCATTACACCATTACTGATTATAAACTCATTAGTCAAGCCATTAAGGAACTATATCAAAGGAACAAAGGAATGTACTGCATGGAGTCACAACTTTGGTGCAAGTGCATAAGTACTGTATCTAACCTGTATTGTTAGCAAATGAGGCCATTAGGTACAGCCATGCCTATACTTGATTTATGAACATCTACTGACTGACAGTGAAACCTCCGAAATGTTGCCAGTAGCCAAAGTAGAATGATTATTAACATAGACTCCAAGAAGTGGCGACCTTCTCTACTCCAAACAATGGCCAAGATCATTGCCCCCAGCTGCAAAATTCAGAATAAAATTGACACACATGCCCAGTTTATACCCAGGGTCGTCACAAGAATAAACTACAATGTGGCGATAATGAGTAGAAATCCCTCATGAATCAATGATCATAGACACTCATTCTCTTCATGAATTCACCCAATAGTAAGTATAAGGATCAGTAGTGGGCAAGAATGGAAAAGCTCCGAAATGCACGGGCAACCTCTCTACAAAGCCAAAAAATCTTGTCCCGAACTTGGCTGTTGTTTGGAGGTTTCACTGTAATAGTGGAATGTACCATATGATATTCACACGAATGTGCACAGGCTACTAGTGCATACATACATTACGTACATAGCACTGTATGCAGCCTATGGCATATGATCTAGCATATACATTCACACAACAATACGATTAACACAGCTATGTGATGCAAATCAGCAAGTCTTCTCAATCAATGAGTATAATTATTCCAGTGGGAGCTTAGACAAAACAGAAACCCAGAAGGGGGCTGATCAAACAAGTACGAGTGCTGTAGGAGATAATGTGCAATGTTGTTATAGCCATTAGCTGTGATAACTAACTATGGGTACAGTCAGAGTGCCACTAATGCTCTGAAGGAGACTATTTCATCATTACTTCTGCAAGTGGGAGTGATGGATTGACAGCAACTGTACCCACTGCAAGGAGTTAGTAGGACTGATCACGATCCATACTAAGTTCAGGGGGAGGGCATAATATTCCCCAGACCCCCCGGCCCCCACAGATGGCACGTTTTGTGTGTGGTGTGGTCATATTGATCTATGGCTGTACTAGTTATAACTAACACTTAAACTAAAACCACCTAAAACTAACAACGATAATGCTTATCAACAATGTCATGTGGGTGGTGGGTAATCAATGTTTATCAGCAATGTTATATGGGTGGTGGGTAGTCAATGTTTATCAGCAATGTTATGTGGGTGGTGTTTATCAGCAATGTTATGTGGGTGATGGGTAGTCATGAAAGGCACTAAAGCAACTTTGATGTTCATGTTCACTTTTACTTAGTTTTCAGGGAAGGAAACCCAACACTGTGTTGATAACATGTTGTAGGTCCACGAGAAGCTCAGACACTTGTAGTTGTTATAGCCATTGGATGTAGTGGGTCCAGGATTTATAATCAAACCATTCTCAATATGTACTATATTAAAGTCACACACTTGCAGTTATGAGAGGCCGTGGGTCAACCTAGAGATCTAGGCTTATTGCTGACATGCCCTCAAGGGTATATCAGTGGGTGTAGCAAAGTGTCTACACCTCTATTGAGTATAGGTGGTGTACATATTCAGTTAGCTAAATATTAATATTGCATTATATATTATTACAGTCTGTTTATGGGCATATGTCAGGTAGGCTTATTGCCACACCCACTGACATGCCCCAAAGTGGGTGTGGCTTTTTTGGCTTCTACATATACGTTAGACACCGAGACCAAGGGATCTACGGTATTTAGAAACCCAAGGGCCCTGGGCTGTAGCAGCCCGAGCGCAGCGAGGGCACTACTAAGGGCCCGAGGGTTTCTAAATACCGTAGATCCCGTTGGTCGAGGTGTCTAACTTATTTAGACTATAGCAACCGTTGCTAGCGTTTATCAATGTCATGTGGGTGGTGGGCAACAACAATGTTTATCAACAATGTCATGTGGGTGGTGGGCAACAATAATGTTTATCAACAATGTCATGTGGGTGATGGGTAGTCAAATAACAATGTTTATCAACAATGTCATGTTGTTTATCAATAATGTCATGTGGGTGGATGTTACAGTGGATTTACAGTATAAGGAAGTATCTTCATGTTGAAAGAGACACTAAAGCAACTTTGATGTTCATACTCTCTTTCACTTATAGTTTCAGGGAAGGAAACCCAACACTGTGTCGATAACACGTTCCATGAGAAGCTCAGACACTGAGAAAATGAGATCTTCTATTCAATGCAATTATCATCCTTTCACTGTATAGCAATTAGTATAGGAAATTACATTGGATTACAGTTATTATAAGGTTATAAGGATTGCTTTCTGTGTAATCCATGGAGTCACAGAGCCGTTAATTTGCATCCACATCCATCAATGGTTTAGCTCATACTAATGTAGTAATCATACTAGCACATTATAAGAATCTAATTGGAGTCAATGTGTTGGTACTTGTTTAAACCACACCCACCTCATACCAGCAAGATAGCAGTTCATGTTTGATGTAGGTATGGCAACATTATCACATTATAATGTGACTAGCTAGTTGTTAAACTTTAGTGAAGATGAGTTTGTCTCAACACTACTGTACATAAAGTTCAACATTTGATATGGCAATATCTTCATTGTGTCTGCTTTCATCATGACATGCCCTTATCTCTATGTCGTCAGTGGTGGCTGATGGAAGTTGTTTGTGGAACCTTGGGGAGTTATTAGGAACAGCACATGCTAGTAGAAGCACACCCAGCCCCATCCCTTCCCACAGGGGATCATCAGAGTATCATGATGAGTTGCTGGATTTGGCTGATGAGGTGACTTTGAATGTGTGTTCATGAGTGTATTGATGGAGTAAGCTTGATTCTCAAATGTTTCCACATGAGGAGGGGATGACTCCCTCTTTGGATTGACTTCAGAGTATACAGGAATATATCAGAGAGTATTTCAGGTTGATCATCTTTGTTAACATCGAACTCGGAACTCATTTTTGTGACCACTCAAACAGAGTAGCTAGACATGAAAGGACTTAGTGCAGAAGACTGCAGGCTACAATCATATAGAAACTAACTACATTAATTTAGCTAAGTAGAATACTTTTTAGTCTCATCACAAAAACTAACACTAACTGGGTGGATAGTCATGTAGAACCAACTCTATAATACCAAAACTATATTTAAAGTGAGGCCATTTAACTATAATTTTAGGCAAAGTGCACTTTATGGAATAACTATATTAGAGAATTAACAATGACATCATATTCACAGTCATGAATGTGTATACTGGTGTCCTGTTGAATGCTGATGCACTGCAAAAACGAAATTGGTATTTTAATAAACCTACTTAGTTAGGTGAGGTTAATCATTTGAAATCTGTCAAAATGACACTATATTTTCGGTGAATATAACAAACTGTTTGGTTGTTTCAACAATGATTAGTCTTAATTAACAGTTATGTTTAATGAAATAACAATTCTATTTTTGCAGTGTGTATATATATGTACAAATATCCACTTAGTGGGTCCAGGATTTATAATCCGACCATTCTGCTGAATGGTCATTATGTACAATATTAAAGTCACACACTTGCAGTTATGAGAGACCATGGGTCAATCAAGTTCCAAGTAGAGATCTAGGCTTGTTGCTGACATGCCCTCAGTATCAGTGGGTGTAGCAAAGTGTCTAGCTACACCTCTATTGAGCAATATTCAATGTCAAGTGTCAGTGTGTACTATACTAGTGTAGAAGCCAAAAAGCCAGACTCACTTTGGGGCATGTCAGTGGGTGTGGCAATAAGCCTACCTGACATATGCCCATAAACAGACTGTAATAATGCAATATTAATATTTGGCTACCTGAATATATGCACACTACCTATGATGATGGCTTCAGATGCATAATTCCATACATACAGTCCATTTCATACTCTGTTCTACAATCCATTCCCTACTTTATTCCATTCTCTGTTTCATGATCTGTTCCAAGTACATTCTCCATTCCATATTTGATGCTATTATGAAAAATAAAATAACCACACATGGCTAGCTATACATAATAATAATGAGGCAGTAGCTATAATAAGAAGTGTGTGTATTAAGCTATTGTGAATGAACTTTCTTATAAATTAATGATTGAAATGTAATGTCCATTGATCATCATCCACTCCCTTGTTCATCACTGGACGTAAATTTCAAATGCTTCAATTCCAATGTCTTCATCATCGTGAGGTTGGTCACAACACACTCTCATCTCTATGTCGTCAGAGGTGAGTTCTGGAAGTTGTCTGTAGAACCATGGAGGATCATTGCGAGTGCAGTCCACAGTGGACCAACAGTCCTCCCCATCCCATAGAAGAGATTCCTCATAACAGTTATCAACTGTACCATCAACTCCACCACAAAATAAATGACTATTTTCAACGAATGAAGGTTGATTCAAGTCACAATCCCTCATACCTGTACAACAATATATAAGAATACACATTTTTCAATCCTTTTTCCAGTTACCCCCCCCCCCCCCCCCAACACACACACACACACACACACACATACACACAAGAATTCTTGTACCTGCAGCAAAAGTCCAAATGTGCTTCCTTGAGGGGCGCACTCCATGAGTCAGACTCACACCATCAACATAGTTGGAGTTTATATTGCCAGACATTCGTCTGGTCCAACCTGCAAATGCATCAACTGTCCTATACTGATAGGCTCTGATCATCCCACATACATGGGAATAGTAAAAACCATGTGAAGTGTAACTATTTGAAGTACATTTTCCAGTACCAGCATTTGTACCAATTTCACATATTCTAGGTTCAGGATTACAATTATTCCCAGGAATCGCCATCCTGAGATCACTGGGACACTGGCTACTATTGTCTCTCATGTCCAGGCTAACCACTCTCATCCACCCTCCAGTGACTCCACCACACAACCTGGTCATGTCACAGTACACACGTACAGCAGAGCCATTGGAGGACCTGATCCAGTAGTGATCTGATGGAGAGGGGGAATTCAACAGCAAGATATGGGAACATGAGATAGCAGGATTATCAGAGTTCCTTCCAGTCGAATGTATGGTATAAAGGTCATTCACTCTTGAATCCAACTTATTCTCAAGTGCTGAAAAATTTCGACTCAGCACAGCACTGGAATTAGAAAGTAATGCTCTGAGGGAGACTATTTCGGTATTCAATTTTATAAGTGCAACCACAGCAAGTATACCCACTACAAGGAGTAGCAGAATATTGACACTGATCATGATCCATACTAAGTTCCTTTCATGCTGATCTTTCTTTGACTTCTCTTTGTGTGGGGCAGTCTTAGTCCCAAGCACATTATCATGAGGAGTTGCTGGATTTTCCTGACGAGACTGTTCAACTGTTCTGTTTAACTTTGAATACGTGTTGTCTGATGTGCCCATGGAATACACTTGATTATCAAATGCAGTATCAGCATTCCTTGGAGCAGATGTCTCACTCACTTGATTGATCTCAGAATACATGGGGATATCAGAGAGTATTTTAGGTGGCTTGTCTTTCTTAGAAGCAAGACGAGTCTTCTTCTTAGTCACATCCACCCCAGAGTAAGTGGCAGTGTTGTCAACAAATTTGGAACTCATTTGGACACTAATTCAAGTCTACCTCTATCAAGGTCTGTATGTAGATTAGGTCACGAAAATGATTACATAGAATGTTACCCAAACAGACAAAAGCAAACAGACAAAAGTGATCTAGCTACATGGTAGCTAAGCGTAGGCCACTAAAGACAACAACTTAATTAAAGTTTCCTTATTTGGACCTATTAGTAATAGAAGAAATTTTTTTGCGCTTACTATTTGTGACATGCAGAAAGTAATAGGAAGGAAATATTCATGTAGCTTTGTCAAAAATTAACTTTCTGGTACAAGGCACTGAACATATTCTAAGTGATATTTGGACTCTCTTTCATTTAGTTACAGGAAGGAAATCCAGCTGTGTCAGGTAGTTCACAAGGTCCACAAGAAGCTCAAAAAATTCACACTAGAGAAGTGAAACTGACGATAATATCAAACCTTTCTATTTCACCCATTCAATCTGAGCAATTCTATACAGCTATACTGGTGGGGGGGGGGGGGGGGGGGGGGGGGAGGGGGAAATGACCAATGATATCTTTACCAGTAATATTCTTACAAAATTTATTGGCTATAGTTGTAAACGTTCTGCATGATCCATGGGAATATATAATCCTCAAGAGCCATATTAGCTATACCATCCACCTCCATTGGATGGCTCAGCATAATGATAATAATAGTCTCAGGCAAGAGTGATGTAGCTAAGTGTTAGCCAAGAATAGGTCACTAAAAACTAAACACTTCAGACATTTCCTTATTTGGACCTATTTTTAGGATGCTTACGATGTTGCTACTTAATAAGGGGTGTGTGTCATGTGACATACAAAATACAGGAACAGGAAGAAAATACAGATAATATTGAATTTCATGTTTTAAAAAATCAACTCTTAATAATAATAAGACACTGTTCATATTAATTTCGAAGTGAAATTTTTGCACCAGAGCAGCAAAAAATGAATATATGCTAGTAGAAGCACACCCTTCATCCCACGGGATAAAAAAGTCCACTTTGTTCTCCACTTCGACTTTCTGTATTGCAGAAGTAGTCCATTCACAAAATCAAAGTTAAGTGAGATTAATCAAAATGACACTATATTTTTGGTGAATATAACAAACTGTTTGGTTATTTCAACGATAATTAATCTTGCCTAACAATTGAAATAATGATTCTGTTTTTGCAGTGTAGAACTTTACTTGGGGCTCGGTTGACCATGGTTTCTCATAACTGCAAGTGTGACTTTAATATTGCACATTATGACAGGCTACACACTGCAAGTTATAAATTCATTCAGCAGTAGTTCGTCAGACATAATAAATCCTGTGCCCTAAGCAAGTTTGTTAAAATAATAATTTCATTTTGCAGTGTATAGGTAGACTTATTGCTACATCATACTGACTTCGACATGCACCCTCAGTATGGGTGGATGTGGCCCTACACTAGCACACCACCTCTGACATATGACATAATTTGAGTATTGGTGATGTGCATACTCAGGAAAAATTAATGTACAATAGCCTTAAGCTAGCTAGATGACCATACTTGCTACATACTCCTTTTTTTTTCCTTCTTATTTTGGAGGGGGGAAGGGTCTGGTATCTATTATGCCGGAATAATTTTAGGTATGATAGGTACTCCTGAGCATCAGGCATAATGCTAGCATAATAGGTGAATTTTCAGGCATAATTATTATTAGGGTTAATTGTTTCTTTTTAGCAAATAGATTCCAAACGTTAAGGTTAAGGAAGTAAACAATCTAGTTATCTCATGAACCTTATTTATAATCATGTATCATTGGAATGCATGCAATTAGGCTAGTGAGTAAGTGTGTGTGTGAAGAAGAAAACCTTGATTTTTCAGTAAGATTATGGGCACAATCTAGAGCATAATGGGGTCAAACAGGCAAAAAAATTAGCATAATAGAAAGATGCCTACATGGTATACACTGATTATTCCTGCACTAAAATGCCCCAGCATTCCAGGGCCTCCGTGCACCATTGAATTTAATATTCCATATTGCATTCATACTTCAATCCATGCTCTCCCACCCTAAATCTCTATGGATGACTCAATGTAGAATCCTCATACAATGTTTCAGTTTCCCAGGTCGAAAATGTGTCGGTACATGTTAACCACACCCAGCTCACATACCAGCAAGAAGTTAAAAATTTACACAACCAAAATGGTGTATGTTTCAATCCATAATGATATAGTGTCTCTAAATGACTATTTATGTTGAAGATGATGTTTATCTCAGAATACTACTGTACATAAAGTTCAATATTTGTTATGGCGATGTCTTCATTGCTTCTGCCCTCATCACGACACACCCTCATCTCTATATTGTCAGTGGTGACTGATGGGAGTTGCTTGTGGAACCACGGGGGGTTATTGAAGGAACAGCATGTGCTAGTAGAAGCACACCCAGCCCCATCCCACAGGGGATCATTAGGGTAAAACTGTCCAATATGTGATCCACTTCGACTTCCTGTATCGCAGAAGTAGTCCATTCCCACAAAAGAAGGAGGGGCCATGATGCTCGTATCACCTGGTCTCACACACTGACAGAGGCTATCTGAACGTATTAAACCAGGTTCATCATTAACTGCTGCAACAAAAGTCCAGATGTGTCCCCTAGGATTGCTTCCATGTGTAAGACTAACACCATCCATGTAATTAGAGTCAATGTTTATATTTGAATCACTTCTAGAAAAGGCATCGGGATTACCAACTTGATGAGCATTTATCTTGCCACAGACTCTACTATACACAGTGCTGTATGTTTCAAAGATTATAGAAGAACATGAACCAGTTGATATGGAATTGATTCCACAAGTGCGGATGTTTGAATCACTGCGTTCTCTGAATCCATCAGGACATGGAAGAGATTCATTGCTCCAGTCCAGACTAGCCACTCTCATCCACCCTCCAGTGACTCCACCACATGACCTTGTGTCACAGTACACACGTACAGCAGAGCCATTGGAGGACCTGATCCAGTAGTGACCTGATGGGGAGGAGGAATTCAACAGCAAGACGTGGGAATAGGAAGTAGCAGGATTATCAGAGTTCCTTCCAGTCAAATGTATGGTATAAAGGTCATTCACTCTTGAATCCAACCTATCTAATTGAATCTGTGTCTTATTCTCAAATGATGAAAAATTTTGACTCAACTCAGCACTGGAATTTGAGAACAATTTTCCAAGGGAGGCTATTTTATCATTCAGTGAAGCACTGGAATTTGAGAATGATGTTCCAAGGGAAACTATTTCATTATTCAGTGAAGTGCTAGTATTCAAGAGAGATGCTCTGAGGAAGACTACATCATCATTCAATTTCGAATCTTCTGCAAGTGGGGGTGATGTTCTGAGGGAAACTATTTCAGTATTCAATTTTGAAACTTGGACAAGTGCGACCACAGCAACTGCACCCACTGCAAGGAGTAGCAGGATATTAACACTGATCACGATCCACACTAAGTTCCTTTCACACTGGTCTTTCTTTGACTTCTCTTTGTGTGGGACAGTCTTAGTCCCAAGCACATTGTCATGAGGAGTTGCTGGATTTGCCTGTTTGGATGACTTTGAATGTGTGTTCTCCAGTGTATTGATGGAGTAAGCTTGATTTTCAAATGTTTCCACATGAGGAGGGGATGATTCCCTCTTTGGATTAATTTCTGAATATACAGGAATATTGGAGATCATTTCAAGCTGGTTATCTTTGTTAGCATCAAAATTGGAACTCTTTTTTTTTGCGACAACTCAGAGTAGCTAGACACAAAAGAACTTGGTACAACAGCTGTAGGTCAAAAACTGCAGGCTCTAATCTTATAGAAACTAGCTATACAGTAATCAAGAGTAGAATAACTGTCAAGTGGGTGGTAGTCATGTAAAAGTAACTTTAATGTAGTTAGTAAAGCCATTTAGCTATAGTCAGAGCGCACTTTATGTACCAATGACATCATATTCACAGTTATGAATTTGTATAGGCTACTGGTTAATGCTGTTGGTGTAGGAGATTATATTGTTATAGCCAAGCTGTACAAACATTCGAAGCATCAACTTTCAAACTACTGCAGCATGTGTGATTTTGTACCCTTCAGTTTGTAACCTGGCTGCAATATTATGGTCACACTTGCAGTTATGAGAGACCATGCAAGCCCAAAATAAGGATCACAGCTCATTTAATATTCTTTATAGTGTATGCTAGGTAGGATTATGCTACACCACACTGACGTACCCTCAAAGTGGGTGTGTCAGCAGGTATGATTCTACACCTAGCAAAGTGTCTACACTCCTGACACTTGATATTGAGCTTTCTTTCGGGGGGGAGGGGGGAACCGTTAGATCGATGTCTGAAATTCATGTAATGTAGAAAATAACCACAGTATTTGGAGGAAATGGGAATGCACACGATATGGATAACTAAGAGGAATATTGCTGAAAGTACAGTGTAATGTGTTGACTACCTGTTCACACAAATCATCATAATTATTCATACTCTCTCTACATGCTCAATATTATCAAATTCATTCTTGTACTTATTCTATTGGTTGTCACTGTTGTGTGCATTCCCATTTCCTCCAAATTTTGTTATTATAGGAAAATCCTGTTTGGGAAATTCTATATTTCTCTAATAACACTCAACCTCTCAAATTTTCCATAAATGGTTATTAGCTACATAATAAACTTTTGCACACTCAATCACAAAAATGAGTTCTGAGTTTGATGTTGACGAAGACAATCAACTTGAGATACCCTCCGATATTCCTGTATATTCCGAAATCAATATAAAGAGGGAGTCATCCTCCTCCTCATGTGGAAACATTTTAAAATCAAGCTTACTCCAATACAATGGTGAACACACATACAATAGTCGAACAGTTTTGTAAAGTGTTATGATCATAGTTAGCTTCACATAATTATGTAGCTAGAACTTTTTTGATGCTATACTAATTAAGGAAAACACACATTATGATCACATAGTGTAGCTAGCTGTGTGTGTGTGTGTGAACTAAGTTATTTTGTGAATGAAGTTTTGAAACATTGAAATGTTCAATGATCGTCCACTCCCTTGTTCATCACTGGACATAAATTTCAAATACTTCAATTCCAATGTCTTCATCATTGTGAGGTTGGTCACAACACACTCTCATCTCTATGTCGTCAGAGGTGAGTTCTGGAAGTTGTCTGTAGAACCATGGAGGATCATTGAGAGTGCAATCCACATTGGACCCACAGTCTTCCCCGTCCCATAAAGGAGATTCCTCATAGCAGATATCATGAATGGTGCCAACAATTCCACCACAAAATAAAAAATGACTGTCTTCAAGAAATGAAGGTCGATTAGAGTCGCAATCCATACCTATTCAATGTTCCGCATGATTGTAATTATAACAAGTGAATGCAAAAAATTTCTTCGAAATAAAAATGTGAAGTAGGGATGCTATTATAACTGCAGCTTCATTATGAAAACCAAGTAGTGCAGCATCGAAGCAGTATGGCCCAAAAATCTAGCTGGAATATGTATTATAACTGCATGCAAGAGAGTGAACTTAGTGAAGTGACCCTTACCCATCATCAAGTACGAGATACTATTCCTACTTCACTCCCTTGGCCCTTGATCATGGGAGTGAAGTAGGAATATTATCTTGTACTTGATGATGGGTAAGGGTCACTTCACTAAGTTCACTCTCTTGCATGCAGTTATAATACATATTCCAGCTAGATTTTTGGGCCATACTGCTTCGATGCTGCACTACTTGGTTTTCATAATGAAGCTGCAGTTATAATAGCATCCCTACTTCACATTTTTATTTCGAAGAAATTTTTTGCATTCACTTGTTTGCATTCTTTTTCTTTGTGATTATGAAAATTGATAGACACTAAAGGCTTCCTTGATTGAACTAAATTTATTTAATGATCAGTATTTCATTCTGTTCAGGGAGGAGAGTTTGAAGGATGATCATCTGCAGTGTAATGGAGTACTGAAAGGAGTGAACATTTTAAAAAGTGAACAGCATTAGCTAATTGTTACATATGTGATCACTGAAATAATTATTGAGATGGTACGTATGTCTTGCTTGAGGGAGGAGTATGGGGAGTTTATGCATTTGGTGTAGTGATCATAATAGTGGATGCCATCAAATGGCCACATCCTGTGCAGGTGTTATATGAGGAGAACTGCTATTAATTGCCCCACCCCTTTTATGAGGTAATGTCGCGAAGATTTTTTTCATACGAGGCTGCAGCACATTATAGATAGCCCAGCTAGATTTTAGGCTATCCCTACTTAACCTTTTTATTTTTTACGCTCACTTGTTTCTATCCTTTTTCTTAGTGTTTGAAGTTGAATGAGGGAGGCTACAGTACAGTACTATACAAAGCCAGCTCTACATAAACCTCTTTTGTAGGTACATACAGTGTCTCTGGTTGAAGAATTTGTTTAGCTATTTAAGTTTTGTTGATATAAAACTTTACAGCAACAGCAATGTAAATGACATGTACACGGCATGGTGAAGTGAGCTGACTACACTACAGCAAAGTACTGGCTATAATGCTACTATAGGATGAGCATCTGTACTGTAATTCAGCAAGGAGTGACTGGAACATCATCAGATAATGAATGAAGACCTTGGCTATAGCTAAACTTAAGCTTACGTGGCTCCGCCCATAAGCCCCGCCCCCTTCAAAATGGCGGAGAAAGATTAGCAGCTGTGTTCCGAGTGCTATCGAATAGTGAAGTAGAGCCTTAGTCAAAACTAATAGCAAAAGATCAGCCTCTAGGTGCCGCTCTAACAGATGGCCAAAGCAGAATTTTGATGACTATAGCCAGTAAGTCGGTACGTCGATCTTATTATTATTATTATCCTTATTATTATAAAGAAAAAGAACGAAAAGTCAATTTTAGAACTCGTTTTTTTCTTATGTTGGCGAATGAATTTTTGGCTTTTGAACATTCTCCTCTCTTCTTTGTAGATATAATAATTCACTGTAGCCTTCTGAGAACCTGTAGAGTAAGGGTAGAAGAGAAAGAAGAGTTTTTAGTTTATACTGTCCTATGGACTTTGACCTGCCATCCCTACTTAGAGAGTGCTACCGCACTCTCTGATAATTATAAAAATAGCTACTATCATAATACCCACTTCACCCCCCCCCCCCCCCCCCCCCCCCCCAAAAAAAAAAAATGTACATCTTTATAGCTAGTTATATTTACCTGCAACAAAGGTCCAAATGTGCTTCCTTAAGGGGGGCACTCCATGAGTTAGGCTCACACCATCAACGTAGTTGAAATTTATATAGACCTCTGTTTGTGGAGGAAATCCATCGGGTGTCCTGTACTGGTAGGCTCTGATCATCCCACATACTTGGGAATACTGAAGACCATGTGAAGTGTAATTATTTGAAGAACATTTTCCAGTTGGAGAGTTCGTACCAATTTCACATATTCTTAGTTCAGGAGTACAATTCCTGGGAATCCCCAGCCTGAGACCAATGGGACATTGGCTACTGTTGTCTCTCATGTCCAGACTAACCACTCTCATCCACCCTCCAGTGACTCCACCACACGACCTGGTCATGTCACAGTACACATGCACAGCAGAGCCATTGGAGGACCTGATCCAGTAGTGACCTGATGGGGAGGAGGAATTCAACTGCAAGACATGGGAACATGAAGTGGCTGAGTTATCTGAATTCCTTCCAATCAAATGTAAGGCATAAAGATCATTCACTCTTGACTTGAACTGTTCAAAAATATTTCGTATCTTGTTATCAAGTGCTAAAAAATTTTGACTCAGCATAGCACTAGAATTTGAGAGTGATGCTATTTTATCATTCAGCTTTGAAACTTCTGCAAGTGAGAGTGATGGATTGTTGGAGACCATTTTTGGATTCAATTTTGAAACTTTGACATGTGCAGCCACAGCAACTGCACCCACTGCAAGGAGTAGCAGGATATTAACACTGATCACGATCCATACTAAGTTCCTTTCACACTGGTCTTCCTTTGACTTCTCTTTGTGTGAGGCAGTCTTAGTCCCAAGCACATCGTCATGAGGAGTTGCTGGATTTGCCTGAGTCTGTTCGCTATTTAACACTGAATATGTGTTGTCTGATGTGCCCATGGAATACACTTGATTATCAAATGCAGTATCAGCACTCCATGGAGCAGATGTCTCACTAACTCGATTGATCTCGGAATACATTGGAATATCAGAGAGTATTTCAGGTGGTTTGTCTTTCTTAGCAGCAAGACGAGTCTTCTTCTTGGTTAGATCCACCACAGAGTAAATGGCAGTGCTGTCAGCAGACTTGGAACTCATTTCTTTGTGTGCATTCACTTGTGTGGTCAAGTCTATTTCTCAAGGTCCTCTGTCGAGGTGTGATGCAATAGTTGTGTACATAAAACTAAGTCTAAAAATACAACTTAGTAAACAGTCCAGACATTTCCTTATTTGGGTCTATTCTTAAGATGCTTGTCTTCTTGCTATGTTGTTACTCAGTAGCCAATACAACATTAATATACAGGAGATATGGAAGTACCTCATGTAGGTAGTAAAGAAAGGAGGTACAGTGTGAAACTTGTTATCACTAGGTCTACAAGAAGCTTTAAAAATCCACACTGGAGAGGAAAGTAGATATCAGACCTTTCATTTTCACCTGTATCAATTGCTGCGGTTCTATTTTGCCACCAATGGTACCCTCATACAGAAATTACTTAAAGTTACTATGAAGCTTTAAACAATGCTTTCTGCATAATTCCATAGCTAAACCTCAACACTGTATTAATTTTATTCTCATACTAAGCTATATGATATAAACCATAGACACATAAAAATCAATGAATTGTATTTTGAGTCAATAAGTCAGTATATACTTACTTAAACCACACACACAGCTCATGTAGCTACTAACTGTATTAAACAAATCAATTGTTTGTGCAATGCTTGTTCCTCTGAATCCTGCTAGTATATTGATGGTTTCAGCACACTACTACTTCCATCTTTCCTAGTCTGAGTAATTAGATTCCTAAAATTGATAGGAATCACTAAGTTATATTGGAGCAGGCTGCAACACCCTGCAACACCCTGCCCATAGAGGAATCAAAGATCACTTTTATGTAAAAGAATATAATGATAGCAACATCTAAATTAACTGGCTATGTAATAATAATGTGACAGTAGCTACTGGATTAACTGACTAGTTAGTTATTGAACTACAATAGTCTATGGTGAATATGATGATCAGCACACTACTGTACATAAAGTTCAATACTTGATATGGCAATATCTTCAATGAATACCCCCTCATCACGACACACCCTCATCTCTATGTCGTCAGTGGTGGCTGATGGGAGTTGCTTGTGGAATCATGGGGGGTTATTGAAGGAACAGCACGTGCTAGTAGAAGCACACCCAGCACCGTCCCACAGGGGATCATCAGGGTAAAGCTGCCCATCACGTGCTCCACTTCGACTTCCTGTATCGCAGAAGTAGTCAGCTCCAACAAAAGAAGGAGGGGCCATGATTCCTGGTTTCACACACTGACAGAGGCTACTCGAATGTGATGAATTAGGATTATCATTAATAGCAGCAGCAAAAGTCCAGATGTGTCTCCTAGGATTGCTTCCATGTGTAAGACTAACACCATCCACATAATTAGAGTCAATACTTGAGCCACGCCCATAAGCACCAAAGACTCTACTATACACAGTGCTGTATGTTTTGAAGATCAAAGAAGAACAAGAACCAGTTAATGTGGATCCAATTCCACAAGTGTGGATGTTTGAATGGCCGCGTTTTCTGAATCCATAAGGACATGGAAGAGATTCAGTGCTCCAGTCCAGACTAACCACTCTCATCCACCCTCCAGTGACTCCACCACACGACCTGGTCATGTCACAGTACACACGCACAGCAGAGCCATTGGAGGACCTGATCCAGTAGTGACCTGATGGGGAGGGGGAATTCAACTGCAAGACATGGAAACATGAAATAGCAGGATTATCAGAGTTCCTTCCAGTCAAGTGTATGGTATAAAGGCCATTCACTCTTGAATCCAACACATCAAAGTGAATCTGTGTCTCATTCTCAAGTGTTGAAAATTTTTGACTCAGCACAGCACTGGAATTTGAGAGTGATGCTTCAATATAGACTATTTCATTTGAAACTTCTGCAAGTGCGAGATGGAGTGATCCTCTGTTGGAAAGTATTTCGGAATCCAGCACAGCACTGGAATTTGAGAGTGATGCTCTGAGGGAGACTATTTCAGTATTCAATTTTGAAACTTGGATAAGTGTGACCACAGCAACTGCACCCACTGCAAGGAGTAGCAGGATAATAACACTAATCATGATCCATACTAAGTTCCTTTCACACTGGTCTTTCTTTGACTTCTCTTTGTGTGGGGCATTCTTAGTCCAAAGCACATCGTCATATGAAGGAGTTGCTGGATTTGCCTGCTGAGATGACTTTGAATGTGTGTTCACCAGTGTATTGATGGAGTAAGCTTGATTCTCAAATGTTTCCACATGAGGAGGGGATGACTCCCTCTTTATATTAATTTCAGAATATACAGGAATATCGGAGGGTATCTCAGGTTGAACATCAAACTCAGAACTCATTTTTGCGACTGCTTGAACCTCTAGTGTGCAAAAGGACAAAGTATATGCCATTTATGGGAGGTTGAGTGTTATTTAGAGAAAATACAGAATTTCCCAAACAGGATTTTCCCAACAGTATTTTGAGGAACACAATAGTGACCTCGATAGATAGCTAAGGTCTAAAACATGCTGACTACCAATGGAATGTGTACAAGAATGAAATTGTGATCACATGGGGTATATTGTGTGTGTGTGTGTGTGTGTGTGTGTGTGTGTGTGTGTGTGTGTGTGTGAACTAAGTTATTTCGTGAATGAAGTTTAAAAATATTGATCATCCACTCCCTTGTTCTTCACTGGACGTAAATTTCAAATGCTTCAATTCCAATGACTTCATCATCGTGAGGTTGGTCACAACACACTCTCATCTCTATATCGTCAGAGGTGAGTTCTGGAAGTCGTCTGTAGAACCATGGAGGATCATTGAGAGTGCAATCCACATTGGACCCACAGTCTTCCCTGTCCCATAAAGGAAATTCATCATAGCAGACATCATGAATGGTACCAACAATTCCACCACAAAATATGAAATGACTGTCTTCGAGAAATGAAGGTCGATTAGAGTCGCAATCCTCCCCTATTCAATGTTCCGCATGATTTTAATTACTACTCTCATAATAATAATAGTTCCCACTTCAATTCCTGTAGCTACCCCACCTCCCACCCCCCCCCCCCCAAAAAAAAAAAAATTGTATCAGTAGATATATGTACATCTTTATAGCTAGCTATAATTATTTACCTGCAGCAAAAGTCCAAATGTGCTTCCTTAAGGGAGGCACTCCATGAGTCAGGCTCACACCATCAACATAGTTGGAATTTATATAAACCTCTATTTATAGAGGAAATGCATCGAGTGTCCTGTACTGGTAGGCTCTGATCATCCCACATACATGGGAATACTGAAGACCATGTGAAGTGTAACTATTTGAAGAACAATTTCCATTAGGAGAGTTCATACTAATTTCACATATTCTTAGTTCAAGACTACAATTTCTGGGAGTCCCCAGCCTGAGGCCACTGGGACATCGGCTACTGTTGTCTCTCATGTCCAGACTAACCACTCTCATCCACCCTCCAGTGACTCCACCACACGACCTGGTCATGTCACAGTACACACGCACAGCAGAGCCATTGGAGGACCTGATCCAGTAGTGACCTGATGGGGAGGAGGAATTCAACTGCAAGACATGAGAACATGAAGTGGCTGAGTTATCTGAATTCCTTCCGATCAAATGTAAGGCATAAAGATTGTTCACTCTTGACTCAAACTGTTCAAAGATATTTCGTATCTTGTTATCAAGTGCTGAAAAATTTTGACTCAGCATAGCTAGCACTGGAATTTGAGAGTGATGATTCAGCTTTGGAACTTCTGCAAGTGGGAGTGATTGATTGTTGGAGACCATTTTGGAATTCAATTTTAAGTGCGACCACAGCAACTGCACTCACTGCAAGGAATAGCAGGATATTAACACTGATCACGATCCATACTAAGTTCCGTCTTTCTTTGACTTCTCTGTGTGAGGCAGTCTTAGTCCCAGGCATATTGTCATGAGGAGTTGCTGGATTTGCCTGATGAGTCTGTTCGCTATTTAACACTGAATATGTGTTGTCTGATGTGCCCATGGAATACACTTGATTATCAAATGCAGTATCAGCACTCCATGGAGCAGATGTCTCACTAACTCGATTGATCTCAGAATACATTGGAATATCAGAGCTCTGTATTTCAGGTGGTTTGTCTTTCTTAGCAGCAAGACGAGTCTTCTTCTTCTTGGTTAGATCCACCACAGAGTAAGTGGCAGTGTAGTCAGCACTCATTTCTTTGTGTGCATTCATTCGTGTGATCAAGTCTACCTTTAATTTCTCAAGGTCTCCGTCAAGCAATAGTTATGTACATGCAACACTTCAGACATTTCCTTAATTATTTGGGTATATTCTTAGGATGCTTTTCTTAATTCTTGCAATATCTTACCATGTTAGTTGGTAGCCAATACAGCATGGAACAGGCCTGACCAATATTTTGGGGGAAAAAAAGTTAACATACCATGTTAAAATCAATCAATAACAAAAGGAAGTATCCTATGATGCCCAAATATAGCAAATTGTTGAACTGGGGGATTACAGGCCTGACCAATCAAATCTTGCTTCCAACACCTCTGCGGCCTGTATATTAACCACCTATGCAGGGGATATGGAAGTACACGAAGGGAAGTACAGCACGAAATTTATAATCACCAGATCCATGAGAAGCTTTCATTTTCACCCATTTCAATTGCTACAGTTCAATATTGCCAGATGGGACTAAAAAATTGACCAATGGTACCCTCACACAGGTATTACAGAAATTGCTTACAGTCATTATGAAGCTTAATGTTCTCTGCATAATTCCATAGCTAAACCTCAACACTCTATTAATTTTATTCTCATACTAAGCTATATGATATGACAGTCCCAAGCAGAAACCATAGACACATAAAAATCAATGAATTGTATATTGAGTCAATGAGTCAGTATATACTTGTTTAATCCACACACACACACACACACACACACAGAGTATATACTTGTTTAATCCACACACACACACACACACACACACACACACACACACACACACACACACACACACACACACACACACACACACACACACACACACACACACACAGCTCATGTACTAACTTACAGTTCAGTTATAAGTTGTATAAAAACAAATCAACTGTTTGTGCAATGCTCATTCCTCTGAATCCTGCTATGTATATTGATGGTCTCAGCACACTACTACTTCCATCTTTCCTAGTCTGAGTAGTTAGATTCCTAAATTTTATAGAAATCACATACAACACCCTGCCCATAGAATATGATGATACTGTAGCAACATCTAAATTAACTGGCTATTAATAATGGACAGTACTGGACTAAATGACTGATTATTTATTGAACTACAATAGTCTATGATGAATATGATGATCAGCACACTACTGTACATAAAGTTCAATGCTTGATATGGCGATATCTTCAATGTATATTCCCTCATCACGACACGCCCTTATCTCTATGTCGTCAGTGGTGGCTGATGGGAGTTGCTTGTGGAACCACGGGGGGTTATTGAAGGAACAGCACGTGCTAGTAGAAGCACACCCAGCACCGTCCCACAGGGGATCATCAGGGTAAAACTGCCCATCACGTGCTCCACTTCGACTTCCTGTATCGCAGAAGTAGTCAGCTCCAACAAAAGAAGGAGGGGCCATGATTCCTGGTTTCACACACTGACAGAGGCTACTCGAATGTGATGAATTAGGATTATCATTAATAGCAGCAGCAAAAGTCCAGATGTGTCTCCTAGGATTGCTTCCATGTGTAAGACTAACACCATCCACATAATTAGAGTCAATACTTGAGCCACGCTCATAAGCACCAAAGGCATCAGTATTACCAACTTGGTAAGCATTTATCTTGCCACAGACTCTACTATACACAGTGCTGTATGTTTTGAAGATCAAAGAAGAACAAGAACCAGTTAATGTGGATCCAATTCCACAAGTGTGGATGTTTGAATGGCCGCGTTTTCTGAATCCATAAGGACATGGAAGAGATTCAGTGCTCCAGTCCAGACTAACCACTCTCATCCACCCTCCAGTGACTCCACCACACGACCTGGTCATGTCACAGTACACATGCACAGCAGAGCCATTGGAGGACCTGATCCAGTAGTGACCTGATGGGGAGGGTGAATTCAACTGCAAGACATGGAAACATGAAGTAGCAGGATTATCAGAGTTCCTTCCAGTCAAGTGTATGGTATAAAGGCCATTCACTCTTGAATCCAACCCATCAAAGTGAATCTGTGTCTCATTCTCAAGTGTTGAAAATTTTTGACTCAGCACAACACTGGAATTTGAGAGTGATACTTCTATTTCTGCAAGTGCGAGACAAAGTGATGCTCTGAGAGAGACTATTTCATCATTCAGTGAAGCACTGGAATTTGAGAGTGATGCTCTGAGGGAGACTATTTCATCATATAAATTTGAATCTTCTGTAAGTGTGAGATGGAGTGATGCTCTGAGGGAAACTATTTCGGAATTCAACTTCGAAACTAGGACAAGTTCAGCCACAGCAAGTACACCCACTGCAAGGAGTAGCAGGATATTAACACTGATCACGATCCATACTAAGTTCCTTTCACACTGGTCTTTCTTTGACTTCTCTTTGTGTGGGGCAGTCTTAGTCTCAAGCACATCGTTATGAGGAGTTGCTGGATTTGCCTGACGAGACTGTTCAACCGTTCTGTTTAACTTTGAGTATGTGTTGTCTGATGTACCCATGGAATACACTTGATTATCAAATGCAGTCTTAGTCCCAAGCACATTGTCCTGAGGAGTTGCTGGATCTGCCTGACGAGATTGTTCAACTGTTCTGTTTAACTTTGAATATGTGTTGTCTGATGTGCCCATGGAATACACTTGATTATCAAATGCAGTCTTAGTCCCAAGCACATTGTCCTGAGGAGTTGCTGGATCTGCCTGACGAGACTGTTCAACTGTTCTGTTTAACTTTGAATATGTGTTGTCTGATGTGCCCATGGAATACACTTGATTATCAAATGCAGTCTTAATCCCAAGCACATTGCCCTGAGGAGTTGCTGGATCTGCCTGACGAGACTGTTCAACTGTTCTATTTAACTTTGAATATGTATTGTCTGATGTGCCCATGGAATATACTTGATTATCAAATGCTGTATCAGCACTCCTTGGAGCAAATGTCTCACTCACTTGATTGATCTCAGAATACGTGGGAATATTGGAGCATACCGGTATTTCAGATTGATCACCTTTCTTAGAAACAAGATGGCTCTTCTTCTTCTCTGTTACATTCACCTCTGAGTAAGTAGCAGTATTATCAGAGCTCATTTCGACTTCTTTAGGCCACTATTGGTTGATTACAAGTGTCTCATCCCCTGTCCGCATTATAGTTTACTCTACTATCAAAATAATGACATAATGGCTTATACTATACCACCTGCCCGCATCAGTCTGAGCAAAACCATCTGATGAGAAACTTATGATCAACAAATAGTGGCCTTATGTGCATTCATGCATGCGTTTTCATGTGTGTGCCTGACTTGCTCTGTGTGTAGGTTAGATTATGAGAATGATTACACAGAATGTTATCCAAACAGACAACAGTGAGAGGAAACCGAAGTAGCTATAGGTCACTAAGAATAACTGAAAGTGATGCTTATCTACATGTTGCTACTTAATAGCAATAATGATAAACAACATTGCATAGCTACAGGGGCCAAGTATTTGTCATGTAATATAGCTGGGGAATTAGCACAGGAAAGTGTATGAAATAAGTTGAATTTCATGTGGATAATTAAGTTTTTGATACAAGATACTATAGCTGAAATGAAACACATTTTTTAGTTGTTGTTCTAAGCTACTCTCTTTCACTTTGTTCAGGGCAGCTGTGTTAGGTAGCACATTTTATAGCTAGTTATCACCAGGTCACCATTTTGGAATTCAATTTCGAAATTTCTACAAGTGTATTTATTCCTCGCACAAGCACACCCACATGCAAAATTCCTATATGAAACCAACTGTTCTGTTTAACTTTGAATACATGTTATCTGATATGCCCATGGAATACACTTGATTATCAAATGTAGTTTCAATATTCCTTGGAGCAAATGTCCCTCACCTCCAAATGCTTGAGAATATTTCAGGCTGATCGTCTTTTTTAGCAGCAAAATGAGACTTCTTTGTTGCGTCTACCTCAGTGCAAGTAGCAGTACTATTGGCAAATTTGGTGTTGCTTGCGGGTCACTCTGACTCATTTTAAGCTATATCAACCTCTGTGTGTAGGTCAGTTCGAACTGAAGTGGAAACCATTATTTTGGAGACTAAAAACTCCATTTATAGCTACATATTTACTTGCAGTATCTTAAACTTCTTCACTCTGTTAGACTACTTAAATAGATAAGCATATATAACATCAATACAGTAGAGTACTGTTCATATTAAATTTTATTCTTGGTTGCAGGGACAGAATCCAGCTGTGTCAGGGAGCACATGTTATGGTTATCACCAGGTCCACAAGAAGCTCAAAAAGTTCACACTGGAGCAGCGAAAGATAGGCACTGACAAAAATATCAGACCTTTCTATTTCGCCCATTTCGATCTCAGCAATTGCTATGATTCTATTTTACCAGATGTGCTGATGGAAATATTGACCAATGATGTCCTCACACAGGTACAACTGTAATATAATTTGCAGTTACTGCAGAGGTAGCTATAAGTAATGTATTGGTTCTTCATTGCTCATGGTGTCGGGTAAGTCATTTTATTTATCAATTGTTCAGCATGTAACTCATACTCTCATACATATAGCCTCGTTCCCTGGCATTCCTCTCTCACTACAGAGCTAGAGCCAGTTCATTTGTAGTGGGGGGTCTGGAGAACATACACACACAAAAACAAACAAAACTATACAAAAAAAACTCTGAATGGTGGTACAGCCATGGCCATACCTGCCGTAGCAGTACCTCCGGCCATGCACTAGTAGATAGTCTCTCATGAAAGAATTCAGGAGGAAAAGAAGAAGAGATTATCAACTACTGAGAGAGGAAGGCCTATGAACAAGGCTGATTATGCTATGTGTCACTGACAGGCCATGATAGTACCCTTAGGGCTGAAATAATTAAGGTGCAAAGGTATTCCAGCCAATATAGAACATAGCTAATATGCTATGAAGACTGAGATGAATTGATTTCATCAAAGGAGGTTTGGAAATCTTTAAAACCGGAATATCCATCTAGTTCTGAGACTCAATAGAATTAGTTCTCATAAAATTAGCTTATGAAACAAACCACCAACGTTTCGACCAGAATACTCTAGCCTTCATCAGGGTAACGTTTCGACCAGAATACTCTAGCCTTCATCACCCTGATGAAGGCTAGAGTATTCTGGTCGAAACGTTGGTGGTTTGTTTCATAAGCTAATTTTATGAGAACTAGTTCTATTGAATTTTTATCATGTTAGCTGAGAATAATAAGCAGAGTTCTGAGACTATATGCAGTGGAGTAGGAATAGGGGGGGCAGGGGGGGCTATTGCCCCCCCAATACTATAGATGGAGGGGCACTGCCCCCCCAATAATAATATGAAGAGTATATATTGAAAGTAAAAATATAGCACCAAGGACCAAGCAATTACATCCATGAATGTGTCATTGCAGTGTGATGTCAGCAATTTCACTGCTGCTTGCTGACTGTTATCTAATGCATATGCTCAATTTAGCAACAGAAGGATTGATTATTTCGGATATTTGTTGCTATTACTGTGATTCGTTCCTGCCCCCCCAATAAATTTCCTATTCCTACTCCACTGATATGTAATTGATAATGTACAGTACTTTGAAATTAGTTTCATTTTTCTATTGTGTTTTTCTGTGTGGCGTAACCTGGACACTAAACCTGGACACTAAACCTGGACACTTAGGAACACTACATCATAAGGCGCTACTCTCAAGTGTTCATAAGTAGCAGGAAGATACGAAGGTCCTTCCCAAGAGCAGCAACTTCTGTTGGTAAGTTTCTTTGATGCTTACGTATCATGTTCTATCAATACATTCCTCCACAGATAAGTGTTTGCCTTTCTTCAAATTTGCAATGGACTGCTCCAAAATCTCCGACAATTGCATATTTGTGGATCAGGTATGACAAAAATTGGTAAAGATCGAGCAAAGTTAAAAAATGTGGGTAAGGATCATCAATCATGAAGCCTCACTAAAGATACTGTTGGTAAAGGTCATCAGTTATATGTGTAAGCATGCACCTATACTTTCACTAGGTCAACTACCCTGTGATAGCTCAAAGGAAAGTATGTGAATTATTACGAAAACACTTATTTGCCAATGTAGTCCAGGTAAGAATCTTTCCAAGAAATAATTATCCCATTGGCTAACAGATCAGACCCAGGTGGTCAATTAATTATTTCTTCATAACTTTTGATTCTGAGTAATTTAATATTAATTATGCAATTTGTTCATTGGTCAATATTTACCATAACTCGATCCTGAGGTTTCTGAGTAATTTATTTATGGTTATTTTACTCTAATAAGCATTGTTATTAGCCATTGTTTACTGTTTTGTGGTGTTATTTTGTTGTTTGAATTGTTTATAATATAACAGGTGGGCAGGCAGTATTACCAACAGATTCGAGGGATCCCTCAGGGTTCAAAGCTCTCCTCAATGTTGTGTGGGTAAGGCAATTATTGCATCTCTGCTTTTTATGTTGTAACTAAAGGGAGCTAAGATGAATTTTTTCTCTCTCTCCTCTACATAGGTTCTACTATGCAGATATGGAGAGTAAATGTTTGCCCAAAATGAACCACAAAATGAGTGTAAGTGCATGGTACAGGTTGTGTAGTTGTATAGTTGAGTGCAGAAGTGGATATGCTAATGGTATAGAGAAGAGGAGTATGGTGTACATAATGCAGTATACAGAGGTGGAGGTTATCAAGTGTACCATTTTTCCCATCACATCCATGTACCCTATTAAGTTCCCTTTCCATGTACATGCATGCATTAATCTCTCTCTCTCTCTCTCTCTCTCTCTCTCTCTCTCTCTCTCTCTCTCTCTCTCTCTCTCTCTCTCTCTCTCTCTCTCTCTCTCTCTCTCTCTCTCTCTCTCTCTCTCCTCTCCCCCTCCCTCCCTCGCTCTCCAGCTCCTGATGCGTTTTGTGGATGATTTCCTTCTCATTACAAGAGAAAAAGAACTGGCTAGAGATTTCGTCCTAAAACTGACCAATGGAATCCCAGCATACAACTGCACTGTCAACAGAAATAAGGGCAGGGCGAACTTCAAAGTGCATGACAACGATGAAATTCTATTGGATGAGGAAGGTATTTTAGACTGTTTGTAGTGATATTACCTGTGCTCACCATGGTTCTTTGGGAGAACTGCTACAGTAGTTTGCAGAACAATTTTCATGCATCAGGCAGGGATAGGTTGTGGCCTTGAAGTATCGCTGCCTTATGCAGGAGAACTGTTGACATTAGGAAGAAGTCCCAAGAAGTTATTCATAACTTCCTGGAGGGTCTATTCCCATAGAATGTCTACCCCACTTGGGGGGGGGGGGGGAATCGGAATCCACCAGTGGGAGGCTAACCACTTTGATTAGCCACAGGAGACAGCTGGTGGGAAGGGAAACCACAAAGCTACCACTGTCCACATAAACTGAGCCACAGATCTTACATGTGGTCATACATCCTTGCTGGCAAATCACACAAGCATCTACCACCTTATTATAAATTTTTTTAAAAGTTAGCTGTGGCTATAATAGGAGATTGCAGAGTGTACAGTAAAATGGAATAGACAGTGTCATGCTTATGGTCTAATACTTTACAGCTGTATCATGGACATGCAAACAAGATTATTTTTTGTAACTATAATCAATCTTTGCCAGAGGTCCCAACAGTTTACACAAACCTTCTAACCTTCCTTTTTAAGTAAACCACCACCAAAGCCTCAGTTAAGTTTGAAAGGTGGTTATGTAAATTTGGTTTTGCAATCAATCTCTGGTAAGATGGTGGATTATTAGCATCTGTAACAAACATTCTCTAGATAATAAGATAGTAACTATGTATTATTATTATGTACAGTATTATGGATAGAATGGTGTGGACTGCTTATCAATGTGAAGAGTATGGACGTACGTGTGGACTATTCACGGTATTCCAGTGAGTACACAACACACTGCAGCTCTGACTGATACAACAGGGAGAAACAATCAACATGTTTTTGTGTCCCAAGGTTCTCTAAAATTATCTGTACACTCTAATTATTTAAGCCCCAAGGCTATGAGTTATATGAAGAAGCCATCTGATTTCTATTTGGGACTATTATAGTACATCACCCTTACTCACTGTTCAGTCACATGACAGACATTATAACTCTATGGGAACTGCAGATATACGAGACAGTGTTACTATTGTGAGGCATTCTTCACCTCTTCTCGACTTACCTTCTTTCATGCAAAAGTATGTAGCATGCAGGCCCTCTTTGTCCACCATAAAAAGACAAACTGGGAAGACCAGTATGAGTACCTTATTTTATCACCTAGCAAAACATGTCTATCTTTAGTAGTAATAATGATGTGCACAGCTTTATGTCATGCCTTAATACTTCACTTAATTAGCAAGTTTATATAGTGATGCTGTGTTTACATAATAGCATGCCAAAAAAGAATAAAAAGAGAGAGTGCATGCCAAGTTTGTTACTGCTTCATTTTTTTCTTCTAAATTTAGTAAATACAGTAGCTATTATAGTCATTAGTGAGCATTATTAATTCTTTTCCTTTTAAGTTCATGCCAAGTTTGTTAATCTCTTGCTCCAATTTTTTTCTAAATTTAGGCATGAAAATTAAATATACAGTAGAGTCAGCATAGTAGTGAGAATTGTTAATTCTTGATGTTCTAAAGTAGCTCATCATATTTTTACATCCATGTAGATCTCTCCAACTTCGCTGTCTCCCAGTTCTGTTGGACAGTGACCTCGTGTCTGAGAAATCAATACAAATCAACGTGTACCAGGGATTGCTCCTGGCAGGGGTGAAGTATCTTGCATATATCACCACCTTGCCTCAGTGGAGCCGGAAAAATGGCTACAAGCCTATGAAGCTAGAACGATGGCTAATTCTTCAACTTTTTAGTGAGTAGCTAGTAGCGAGATTAAAAATTACATACTTCAAAATGGCTTGATGTGTATACCGACTCTTTAGGGGTTGGGCTACCCAATTCAGAGACCATGTTGTACCATTTGACTTTTGACCATTAAGAGACCACCCAATTCAGAGACCACCTCTCTTTAAAGACCACTTGATTATGTCCCAATAGTACTCAATATTGTACCATTTGATTATTGACCTTTAAGAGACCACCTCCAGTAAGAGACCACCCAATTCAGAGACCACCTCTCTTTAAACACCACTTGATCATGTCCCAATAGCACTCCATTTGACCTTTAATAGACCACCTTCATTTAGAGACCACCCAATTTAGAGACCACTTTTCTTTAAGGACCACTTTGGCTATGTCCCAGTAGCACTCAATAATATTGTACCATTGATTTTGACCTATATTTATCCATTAAGAGACCACCTCCATTAAGAGACCACCTTTGGTGGCCCAGAGGTAGTCACTATAATTATATAGACAGGTTTCACTGTACACCATTGATTTTGACCTCTATTTTAAGAGACTACTACCTCTATTAAGAGACCACCTTTTGGTGGCCCAGAGGGGATAGATAGTATTGTTCCAGGTAACCATAAATCATTAGATGATTATTGACCACTTCTTCTAGATACTTTACCTCGTGATTACTAGTAGCCTTGGGGCTTATAGTCCACTTTAAAGAAGGAGGGGGAAAAAGAAAACTGTCACATAAATAATAATAATAGTGGGATTGATATAATCACTTGTCATATATAATTAGGAGTGGCTGTTCAATGCTTCAATTACTATTGGACTCTTGCAAGAAAGCGATGTACATCAGAGGCAAGTTATAATAATGGAGATGAACCCCTCAATGTGGGCTTCCTAAAATGCAAACACTAGCTACTACATTGAGAGATTCATTAGGTAGTTTTTTTCTGTTATTCAGCTTATTGTTCACAAAGGAATCTGCCAGCTGATGTAGTACCTTCTACTGTCTGTAGGACAATGGTTATTATGAAAGCTTGCCTGCTGATGTGTTATGGCTATTATGCTCAGTCTATAGTACTCTTATTTTATAGAACAATGAACTTTTGTTTAGTTTTACTCATCACACATTTAGTGAGTTGACTGTGGATTTTATCTTTTTTTTTTTTGTTTTTTTGTTTTTTCATGATGACCTTGGGTAAACCAACCATACGTGCTCGCCCCACAATGCTTGCATTTCTCTATTAACTACATTCAAAATCAACTGATTGTTTGTGTAGGTGAGTGGTGGTGTGACATCATCGTTCCACTTGGCTCACTCTCTGTGTGTGTGGCTCGGATGCCATGCCTTCAAAACTTTACTGAGTCATCATGAACCCAAGCGTCTCTCCCTCCTCATCCAGCTCTTCCGTTGTAAACTGGATACTATTTCAAACACACTGGTGCGTGAATCAAATCAGAGAGGAAGGGAGAGAGAGAAAGTGTGTGTGTGTGTGTGTGTGTGTGTGTGTGTGTGTGTGTGTGTGCGTGTGATAGGGTTACAGTGAAGTTGTATAATTGTTATTGTAAGAATCATGAAGACATCACCAGTGGGTGCACACAAACTAACCATCATAAGGGTGCATGACTCTGATAACTTTTAAACCTGCATAAGTACACATTACTTCCATTGTGATGGGCTCTCTCTATAGCAATTCATAACTGCACTGCCTCTATAGCAATGCATAATTGCACTGCTTTGTTTCCCCCCGTTATAATACAGGGCCCAGAACTGCTGAAGCGATGTTTCCGTGCAACTCGTCATTTTGATTCTGCTACAATTCTTGCCATCAAGTGCTGATAATAATAATAGACTAATAATAGTATTGTTAACAAGAGAGAATATTTTATAATCAAAACATTCATCAGCTATATTTCACTAGGTCAACTACCCTGTGATAAAGTATACTACATGTATGTGAACTATTGCACAAGCACTTATTTGACCATATACAGTAGTCAAGGTACATGTAAGAATTGTGTACATCTGTTATTGGCAGGTGGTCAGTTATTATGATTTCTCCATAACTTGTAACTACTGATCCTGAGGTTCCTGAATAATTTAATAAAGTGATTTGTCTAAATTCCCTTAGCTATCAATAACCAAATCTTTGCCAGTGGTCCCACAGTTAACGCAATGTGATGCTTGTGGTATGCCTTGTTTAGTTGTAAGAGTGCCAAGATGTGTAGCTACCTATCTCCAATCTTTGGTAGGGCAGATTGCAACAGAACAACAAAACCAAAATTTACATAGCCTCCTTTCAGGAGTTGGATTACTTGAAAAGAGGCTATGTAAATTTTTGGTTTTGCTGTTCTGGTAAGATCACTGCAAAAGTAACTTTGTTGTAAGGGCTGGGTGATGAGATTATTAAGCATCAGTAGCAAACACTCTTACAGTAATCTCTGATATCAGATCATAACTATAATTTGAAATATTATACAGCATTATGATGAACCTGCCCACACTTTTGGGCTACTTGGACTGGACTCAGTCTACTGGATTGACTCAAGGCACCAGATATTCCATTAGATAGATCAGCATCAGAATTCTTCACAAGTGTTAGTAAATCCTTGGTTGTATGATCGTAGCAGATTAGATCATTTTGTTGTAGTGAAACAACAGAAGGTCTTCCGATAGAGTTGTGTAGTCTACTTAATGTGAAGAGTATTGACTTACTGTGGACTCCAGTGTGTGTCATAATTATGCTGCAGCACTATAAACATGTTTTTAAAGAGAAGTGTCCCATGCAAGGTTCTCTAAATTTACTGTACACCAATTTCAGCCCCAAGGATGATGAAATTGTCAATTTGGGACTGTCACATGTTACTATAGAGTACTCACTGATGTATCTATACAATCACATGATAGACATTATCTCTATGGGGAATGAGACAGTGTTACTATTGTGAGTTCACCTCTTCTTAACCTTACTTCCTTCATGCATAAGTATGTAGCTATGAGCCAGTATGCAGGCCCTCTTTTGTAAAAAGATAAACTTAAAGGACCGGTATGAGTGATCCTTGTTATAATAATTATTACCTATTATATAGCAAATAATGATATCATGTCTACTGCCTTAATAAGATTAATAATTTAAATTCTTCACTTAGCTAATTAGTGACGTGTGTTTACATAATAAGAATAAAAGAGAGAGCTTCAGTTCTTGCATACCAATTTTTATTGCTCCAAGTTTTTTTGTTTTTTTTTGTTGTTGTTAATTGTTCTTGTTCTTTTTATTTTTCTCTTTTAAAGTAGTGTCATAAGCTGATGTTCTTACTCCAACTTCGCTGTCTTCCAGTTTTGTTGGGTGTCTGAGAAATCAATACAGATCAATGTATACGAGGGATTGCTCCTGGCCGGGGTGAAGTTCCTTGCATATCACCACCTTGCCTCAATGGAATAGGAAAAATGGATATAGCTAAGCCTATGGCTAATTCTTCAACTTTTTAGTGAGTAGTAGCAAGATTGAGTGGCTTGATGCATACATTAAATGTACTACTAAAGGAAAAGAGTGCGAAAAAGAAAGGGAAAAAACAAAAACAAAAACGCCTGACTTGGGGCTCGAACCCACGATGCATACTCTTTAGTATATTCCTCGTAGTGCTCATTAGCTATACCATTGATTTTGGAGATCGACAGATTTCACCTCTATGTAAGAAATCATTTCTCACCATAACTACCCTTGATAGTCCACTTTGAGACAATTAATTTTGAAGGGGGGAGGGGGGGTTACAAGGGATTGATTGATAGTATCAGTTCAGTCCATAATGGAAATGCAACAAAGAAATCTGTCAGCTGATGCACTATAACAATAGTACTCTTGTACTGTCTGTAGCAAGCTTGTCTGAGCTGATTGTTATGGCTATTATTATGGTCTCTCTATAGTACTGTACTCTTTACGTTCTAATGTTACAGTTTCTTTATTTGTGATGACCTAGTTTGTCCCACAAATGCTCGTAGTAAGCATTCGAAATCGTCTTTCTCTGTGGCTTGGGTGCCATGCCTTCAAACTTTACTGAATTGTCATGAACCCAAGCGTCTCCATCTCCTCATCCAGCTCTTTTGCTGCAAACTGGATACCATTTCAAACACCTTGATATGTGAATCCACCATGTGTGTGTGTGTGTGTATGATGTTTCCATAATTCTTGCCATCAAGTGCTGAAATAATAATAGTCTAATCATTAACAAGAGAAATCATTGATAATCAAACTTCATTAATTAATAACCACTTTGTAGTTAAATGGCATGTCTGTGGTTTTATAATTATAGTACACTGTCCATTGGTCTTGGGATGTATAGAGGCTACACTTAGTTCTATAGCTCTCACAACCTCCAGGTACATTTAGTACTGAGCTAAGTGGTTGATTTATACGAGGTTATCAGCCTTTCAATTTTATTCTGCATTGTATCGAAAATCATCACATGTCAATGTCAAATTGAATTCAAAGGTGCTTTCGATTGATAATATTATTAGCATATTTCGATTAAAAGAGGAATGGACGTGTTAAGAGTTCTGTAGCAGTGGGTCTCTTCAAAGGGTCCACCTGGACACAATCAGCAATGCAATCCACAGCTTTCTTGATCCAATTGTTCCTGATTGAATGGAATCGGTCCAATCCTGTCAGCCTGTCCACGTCAGCTTTTTTCACTTCCATGAAATGAGGGATCTCAAGGTAGCGGTCTGAGGCTTCTCTGTGTTTTTCTTGCTCGTAATAAAGCAGTAACGTTGAAAGCTATAATAACAGGAGGAAAAGGTTAAATCATAGTTTGTTCTTAATACACACAATAATATTGATAAAGGGATTTGGAGAGACAAAAAAACATGCCCTCCTCTCTAATAGAGTCTAGACCTTATCAAAAACAAACCCATTTGGCTATCAAAACTGCCAACACAAACAATAGCCAATGGAGCAGGAACTGACCACAGTGGTTTATACACACAATGGCCCTGAAAAAAAAAAAAGAGGTGCTGGCACTCATTGTCACCTACAGGTGCTTACTTGTCTTTGTTTAATAGGTCCATTGTATCCATTCAGCATTCTCATGACAATCAAACCCACTGCCCAAATATCAGCTTTCACTGTCAGAGGAGGCTGGATCGTTTCCAAGTGACTACTGATAACTTGCTGAGCTGATTCTGGCGCACGGTAACCATCCGTTCCCACGGGAACAACTTGATAAACATTATTGTACTCATGTTGAAGTGGTTGCCGTGTCGTGTAAGGTGACGACTGAAGATTATTCGACATGTCTAATTGTAATGCCGCATCAAAGTCTGCAATTTGAACTGAACACTTTGTATGGCAAGTACAAATAAGAGGATTGTCACAGGAACATGCCATCTTGATGAGAACATTCGATGCTTTCATGTCGCGATGTATTATATTCATTGAGTGCATGTATTTGAGACCCTTAAGCAATTCTTTCAAAATATATTTCCAGTTTCCTTGCATGGAGCCAAGCGTTAAAGGATTGTCTCTGTATCTTTTGCTCAAGTTAACCATTGTTAAATCGACTTTATCGGTGACCATTCTTGCTAAGTCCCCTGTGGCCCTAGGCATGAAATGATAGCAAAAATACCTCCTTTTGTATTGTGGTTGCTGATGCCCAAACATTAGGCAACTCAACTCAACAATATTTGGGTTTTTGAGTTTCTTATGAATTTGGATCTCTCGGTTTCTATATGCAGTTTTTTTAACAGCAAAATCGAATCCACCGTAACTTACAGCATATATAGACCCATTACCTCCTCTCTTTATCAGGTGGGCTTCATCTGGGGTTTGAAGTATTTGATCCATGGGGAATATAGTGGGGATCGTAGAGTACACCACAGTTCCTGGATGGGAGGCTATGGGTCTCTGTTGCGACTGAGTTTGCTGTTGAACACTTTGCTGAACACTGGAAAACTGATTATTAAAGTTGGCATAGCTGCTTATATAGGGTGAATCAGCTACAACATAGTCACCTTCATTGCCTGCATCTTCATTATCAGGGTCTGGTTCTTCTACAGCCTCTGTGTTTTCCCCCCTTGCCTCAATCTGATTTTGACTAGACCATAGGTTATCAACACTAGTTATAACACGTGAGAAGAGATCGTTATCAGATTTAGGTATGGGAAGTGGGAGAGCCACCATACAAGAGGCCAAGTTGCTACTCAATTCGCTAAGGGTCACTATAGTGCTTTGTTTGATATCAGTTGTCAAGCGATGCTTTAAGCTTGTGACTATTTGTCCTTCACGATCATAAGGTAAAGGATTCCTGCACAATTGTATGGGTATTTTATCCTTTGTCGAAGGATCTACGTAATGGATACGATTTGGCATAGGGGATACCATTAAAATCATCTCAACCTGCTGCATATTGTGCATGGTCATGTGACTATGATACTCTGTATTTTCTTTAGTTCTCTTCAAAGTCAAACTTTTAATCTCGTCTTCTTTCATAGGTGACGTCAACCAATGTATTGCGTGTATCGGCTCAATAGCCAACATCTGCTCCTTTTCGAGTTTCTCTTTCAAGCATTCACAGCCAAGAAAAGAGATGTAAGAAGGCTCGCTACTGTCACTTTTCAACTTAATGGGAGAGTATAATTGTAATATACGATGCAATATTTCCCTCATACACCTCACGTATATGGAAAGTGGAGCATACGGTTTCAATTTCCCTGTAGCTTTCACCAGAGGTTGTAATACAAAGAGATTTTTATCAGTCACATTTGTACGTAGTTCAATTTGAGGTTTCTCGGTTTCAATACTCATAGAAATATACTGTACGGAGTGGAACATTCGTTCTGGTGTGTCTATCTGCCATTTCGAGATTCCAGAATGAAGTATTATAAACGTTATAATGTTAATCAAAGGCTCTGGGAGTTTCGTTGGGTCAAGACTGAGCTTCAGGTATCTCTCTCTCTTGCTCATAAATTTACGTACCATGTTAGCATCTTGACATTCATGCAAAAGTTGATAAAGAAATGTAAGTTTTATTGTCTGAATATCTTGTTCATCATCTATGCAAAGCTTACTGCCTATAGCTTCTAACAAACCTCGCATAGCACAGACAGTTTCGAATTTCGACTTCACTGCATTTGAAGAATCTTTATACTCTAGTAAGTGCACCATCCCGAAATAAAATTTATAAAGCCTCGAGCATCTTGCATCAGTAAAGAATGTCCGTTCTTTTTTTAGTAACAATTTGTTTAACATGAGAACTTGATCAAGTAGAGGCTCTTTAGCTATATAATATGTCGCTAAAAACTCTTGAATTGTTAAATGGACGAATTTATAGGAGTCACCATCTAGAGAATCCAATTGTAATAATCCTAAACCAATGTTTTCTTGAGAAATGGACGGGTAGAATGTGTTAAGAGTTATTAATTTGGAAAATTCCATATACCCACAGGAATCACTATCATTTTCGATCAAAAGGTAAGCCAGTTTGCACACCAATGAAAAATGGCTCGATATTTCATCAGGTAAGTTACTCAATGATTCAATGACTCCGTAGCTTAAATTATATTCTTTGATGTGATTATTTATTAACATAATAACCAAACGCTCCACCATTTTCGTAAATGTTTCTGGTGATTTAGTTCTAAATGCCTTTAAAATTATAGTAATTAACCCAGGAATCTTACACAATTCTAAGCAATTGTACCTGATGTACTCCATCATTCGATCGGCTTTAAATTCAGTGCAGAGAACATCCAATATTTCCCTTTCATGACCATCTTTTATTCCTTCAAGAATAATGTAACTGCACGGCAGTGTCATGACTTTCTTTACAGCATTTACAGCAGTGAATCGGGTAGTGATCATGAACGATGCCTTTGGGTACAGTTTGTGGCACAGCAATTTGTGAATGATTGATGTCTTCACTTCTAGCATCTCTTTCGTTATATTGTCTAGTATTATTATAAAGTTATCACCTTCTGATGAGACCAAAGCATTAGCGATATCTTCAACTACATTTTTAGACAGAGTAGGGACACTTCTTTCCAGTAAGTTTTGAAAATCATCATGGGTTTGGTAGAGACACAAGTCCACATATAACATTACTTGTTTCGGCTTATTGGTCTCTAACCAGCGAGAAAAAAATTTGCGAGCTAAATACGACTTTCCCACTCCAGCATGTCCAGCGATACAGACAGTTTTGGTAGCTGTAAAGGTGTCCAATAGACTTACTTCAGTGCCTGAGGTGTTCTTTATTTGGAATATATCGAATCTAACTTGTGCACAAGAATTGGTTCTAGTATACTGAACCCGAGCTAGTTCTAAGTAATTTGACATTTTCTGGATCCTTCTTGTACCATAGAGCTGTATAGAAGGGAAAAAGGACACACCCTGAAATAGTCTTCACCCTGAAATAGTCGTTTTATATGCGCGGCCGCGGGCCGCCGGGTTCTGCATGCAAAAACAAAAGGGGGGAATCCCCAGGGAGTTTCCTCGGGGAATTCCGGAAGTACCTTAGCTAACCGCGCGCAAGATATGACCTGATCGGCCAAATCACATGTAAGTTCCCTCTGCCAATAACAGGAGATAATCAGGGTACTTCTTTTTTTTTTTTACAGGATATCTTTGACGTTTACCTTACCAAACTGCAGGTAGGTCCTACCTGTATCTGAAGTTTGGCTATGCAGCTCCATGAAGTATTCATAATTACCCTGTATTCAGAATTACCCTGACCTACCTTATGGTAGGTGGGGTAACTTTGGAAGTGAGGTGACTTGCCCATCTTTGTGATATTCAAACTTTTGAGCTGCACAATTTTCAGCTGCTCTGCCTAAAGCTTTAAGAGTATGAAGAGCATGAGTAGTATGATACAAGGCAGTACTGTAGTCGCCATATCTGAAGTCACCCCACTATAATTTTTTTTACAAATAATCAACACTAAGATGGTATGATCTTGTCATGCCAGTATGACAATTATGTTATGAATGGCATTGGCGGTATATAAACACAAATGCAATGTGAGAGGCTTACATCTGAATTGAGGCTGACACATGGTGCTGATTGTAGCCACTACCTATAGCAAAAGTAAATCAGACATAGAGCTAATGTACTGATCAATGAACATTGTAAGGGTAATACACTAATTTGCTAGCAGTATTCTGTGTGCGATACTAATCCCGTGACTTGTTCCATGAATGGATAGCAATGTTCATATGAATAATAATATTGTACTTTGTTTCAGTTGCAGTACGTACCAGCACTTGCAAAGACGGAGACGGAGATTATAATGTCATATCAAGAAGTTCATCTTTTATCATCACAGAACGAGTCGCGATCTGGTGATGACTTAATAAATGAACTATCCAAGTTTTCCGAACAATCAATTATTATTATTGAAGGAGATGTAGGGATTGGAAAGACTTATTTACTAAAATATGTTAATGAGAAGGTGGAAAAGTGGATCTACTTAAATTTAGAGGAGACACACTTCCATCAGAACGAAGAAAATTTAATGGCACATTTTGATAAAAAGGACCCATCAGAAGAACACTTTGTCTTTCTGCTTGATGGTTTCAATGAATTCAACAAAAAGTGTAAGTGGGATAAAGCTTTATTTTACTCTCGTATTAACGATGAGGTATCAAAGAATACGACTGTTTTAATAGCTACACGTCCGAGTGGAATTGATCATCTCTACGATCATTTCTGTGATGTTATGAAACATTATACTATCCAAGGATTCTTTACTGCAACAGTTGAAGAAGATGATGATATTAAGCAATTCTTTAAAATCATCACAAAATTTGAAGAGTTTCAGCAAATAAATGCCTTACTTGAAGAGCATTCTGTCTTAAGGGAGATGTGTAAAATTCCTCTAATTTGCACTGAGCTATTAAATGTGCTTAAGGTAAAGAAATTTAGGACCTTACAATTAACACTGACAAGAATCGTGTATGAAATAATCTGTGCAATTATGACCAGAGAATGCAATAAATTCGGAGAAGGTGAGGTTAAAATAGATAGCTTACACTCATCTCCGGAAGAATATAAAAAATCAGTGCAAGTAATCTCAGAATTAGCTCTTGCTGACTTGACTGACAAGACTAAGCATAATTCTATGATTTTCTTGTCTACTTTCTGCTTAGAAAATCAAATATCTTCGCTCGATGAAATTGAAAAACTAGGCATGGTAGAATTTTGTAAGTATCCTTCTGTGTGTGCAGACATAAAAAAGGCCTTATATTGGTTTCCGGTTCCTCCAATCCGTGATTTTTTTGCCGCATTTGCTCTACATAACTGGCCTCCACTTGACCAGCTTTATTTTTTAACTGAGCATGTTCGGGAATTGTTAAGTGGCGAATACCATGGATGGTTGCAATTTTTTTATGGACTCTCTGTGCAGAAGGGAGATGAGTACAACCCGACCAGGATGATGATGGCTAGTCTCAATGAGTTGCTAGTTCATTGTTTAAATCTTGAAGAGGAGTCACTGCATTTGCGAGTATTTTCTAAGTGTTTAATGGAAACGCAAGAATCAACTTTGTGGAAGAAGTTGGGAGTAAAATGCGGTAAAATTTTCGATATTGAGTTATTGATTGGTGAGGATAAATCGATAACTAGCCTTGTTGATATGATTAATCATTCTGGCTTTAAAGAGTGGATAATTGAGTTTCATCCTGATAATTTTGGTTTTGTTAGAAACTTTGCTTTGTATACGGGTATTCCGATCATACAGCATGAAAATACGAGCCTTAGCAATCAAACGATCCAATTAAAACCGAGATCAATCACTTCTGTGTCTTCCAGGCGCCAACGGACAACAGGGCAATCTACTCGAGGTGATTTTGAATCACAAGACGAAAGATTCAAGCTCGACCTGCTGTACTGCAGAGCAATACGCGAGATTCTTCAAAGGGTACTTCAGCTTTTTTCAACTCTCAAACTAAAGGGTGATGCCAGCAATCCTGCATACATCAGCTTCTTGAGCTGTAAGTGCTTCGAAAAAGCATTTGAGGATGGTGTTACATTTAACCCAATCGTACCGATGCACTTTCTTCCAGTGGAGAACGACCCAAACAAGGTAAAGTCACGAAGAAGAGATGTCACTTCGGTCCACCTGAATGAATTCCACAATGGAAAGGCAATGGAGCTAGTGATCTTTCTCAAACCACATCTAAAATGTATCCAATTCATATTGCCTAATAGTACTGAGGAATTTGAAATTGTCTTGAGTGGTAAATCCTTACCTGACAATGTTTACGAGCGACTTCTATCGACTCTCTATGAGTTCGAAGAGTTAGTTCAGTGCAACGTCGCCGAAGAGCTAATTCCATTGAAGACCGAAAGTGTGTTGCCTTCTATGCTTATTCCCACTCTTGAGAGTGACGTTGCTGGAGTCACAGTGGCACCAATAATATTCCTTCCTTCTAACACCATCACTGCGTCCACTACTGAGCAAGCCCAGAATCAAGTTGAAACTACTCTTGCTGATACTGTTGTTGAGAGTGATGGTGTGGTGACAGAATCGTTGCTGATTCAGAGCCAAGATTCTATGGGATATAATCCACGAGATCAAGAGACAAGTGTGACTCAAAGGCCATCTTTGATGACGCAGAGCCCAATTATGACTCAGTATGATTCTCCTATGGAGGAGACAGCTGTCCGTCCCACAGAACGATCCAGGACTCCTACTGCTATGAGGCCAGGCACTGTGGTATTCACTTCGATCCCTGAAAAGATAGCTTGCAATCGTATCTACCCTTTACCAGATGAGGACATCCTGATAAGCAGTGGAGGGAATGGACAAATATTTGCCGGTACCATCCGTGGGGTGAATGTGGCAATAAAGAAGACTGCATACAGGTCCAAGGAGTACGCCATCATGACCAAACTGAAGCACAAGAACGTGATGCCTCTCTTGGCCTTCATGTGGGGGAAGGAGAACCCGTTGCACAAGAGGAGGTACCACTGCTACCATATCATGCCAAAAATGACAGGTAAATGGGAGGAAGGTGAATAGATAGATAGATAGATATGTACGTCACCAGGGGTACAAAATAGTATTTATCATTGGTTTGATTTTGGTACTAAAATTAAGTGGTCTTACAACTCCTGCTGTTATTAGATTTTACTTTGGGCATTTTCGAAGCTAGAAGGACCTAGGGGTGTTTTTTTTTTTCCTTATGCTTTCCTCTTAGTGTGTGTAGACATGCACTCTGCATCCTTTAATGATGTCGCCTTAACATAGTCCATATGTCTAGGTTTAGGGAATTATCTGATATCCTTTTTGTGATCATGAGACACGATTATTTACTTATTTGCCATTTCCTACATAACATCCTTAGAAGTTTGCTTACATTAAAATCCCCTAAATGTACATGGTCAGCGCACAGTAGTTGATGGGCATGCGTGTAAGGTTAATAAAGTAGGCACACAGATGTGGAGCATGCAATGGTCCTTTCCCATTTCAATTATGTAAATCTGGTAATGGTCGTCACCATTGGTAATGGTCGTCAAAGTCATCGGCACTATTGTGTATACCTAACTGGTAATGGTTGTCATTACTTTGTATACATCCTTTGGTAATAGCCTTTGTACATGACTAATGATTACTGGCTATATACAATTTTTCCAGGTGATTTGGCAAATATGGTCACGAACAATCCGAATTTAATCCTGAAAAGGCTCCATCAAGCACACAAGGGCAACCCTCGTCTGATGGGAACGATACAAGGGAACGTGCACTATATCCTCTCCCACATCCTCCAAGGACTGGCGTATCTCCATTCCTTACACATCGTCCACAGAGACTTGAAATCCAGTAACATCCTCCTGAAGTTCCACTGCTCTTGCGAACATCCTTTGGAGTGCTCATGCGAAGTGAAATATGTGCTTGTCATCTGTGACTTTGATGCTGCTATTCAACTGGACTCTAACGACCAGCTACCCCCTGCCTCTTTTTCCTCATCTCGGCTCTCTGCACAACAGTTGCTTGCAATGGCCCCACAGTATCACTGCATCCCTGTGGGTACCAACGGCTTCAGAGCGCCTGAATCTTCCATGCATATCACATCCAGCTCCCCCGATTGCTTCTCACCTCCAATTTCCACGAAATGCGACATTTTTTCATTTGGTGTTCTCTGCCTTCGGTTGATGGTGGGGAGAGAAGGTCCTGAGAGTCAGAAATCCTTGTCCATGACACTGCTTCACTACTATCAAACTCAGAATCTCGTGGAAGGGAAGAGTCGAAATAATGCCCTCAGGATACCGCCATCCAAGGTCCAAAAGATTCTCAAGGTTTGTACTAGCTTCAATTAATCATATGGACGAAAATTGAGTATTTTACTGTGCATGTACATATGACTTGAGTGGGCTCTATTTGGAACTTTAACCATACATCCTGCTTCAGGCATAGATATGTTTAGTCTCATTGGTGACAGTCATTTTAAACTATAATTATCATAGCTAGTTGAATATTATTAAATAATCAGCTTTCTTATTCACAGGTACCAACATTGAGGAGGGAGATGAAGTGGTTACGACATGCATCAGATTTTGTCGAGTGCTGTTTGAGAGTGGATCCGATGGAACGGCACATGGCGAAAGAACTCCTGGATCACCCTTTCTTCCAGAGTCACTATGCCATTGAACACTTATCTCTTTAACTAAAAAGGAAGAGTCTAGCTATGTGGCTTCTATAAGCTGTAGGATCACACTCCTGGATTAACCTTCCCTCAGCCACTATGATGAAGATGATTACATAACAAAGGCTGCTACACTGGATCATGCATCAGTCGATTCATACAGAGAAGACATTAGACATGGACTTGAATGAGACTTTATAGTAAAATGAACATAATTATCATTATTCTATTATGATCTGAAATTTTCAATCAAAAAATAATGCGCATGGCAATATTATTTCCTATGCATGTACTTCTGTGACACTGGCGCATGTGTATAACAGGTCAAAGAGGTGGTGGAGTAATTAAAAGCATAGCTAGATGGTTTAATAAGCTATCAGATCATATCAAATCAATTTTTAAGGGCTAAAGGTCCTGCACTAAAAATATTGGATTACTCATTAACCATAATATGTATTGGCATGAAATTAAGTATGCTATTTCAACAATAGTTGGAGTACTTACGAACCAAAAATTGGGTGTGGCTTAAGAATGGAGGCCCCAAAATATTGTGTTCAAGCAAAAATGAAGACTATTGTCATGTTAGGGGCAGTAATAACTCAGGGGGGAAATTGTGGTAAAATTTCATCATTACTGCTAATAATTATGTAAAAGGCTACAAAATGTGGCTTTCCTTTTTCCATAGCAATACACACTAAGAAACAGAGAGCCACATTTTGTAGAGCTTCTAAAGAGGATTCAAATGATATCTTAATTATTTTTATGAAATTATCATTGTCCCAAGAAGCAAACTTTTAACCCTTCACAAGTGGTTGTTAAAAAAATATTAATTATGATTGTGATAGAGGCTTCAAATTTGGCTTCAACTTAGCTATAGAAACTAAGCAATGAATTTTTTAAATCTGGGTTATAGTATGGAAGAAGGGAAGGGCTAAAACTGGAAGTAAAAAGTGGGCGAAGTTACATTTGTAAAGTGAGCAAGTTTTGGACCCCCTTAAAATGCTCCTTTTTGACAACCTTCAGTACTTACATACAGTTGGCACCTATTTACACTTTGACATTCACAGCTAGATTAGCATATGAGGTATACTGTAGCTAGCTAGCTGATCAATTATAGTAATATAGGTATGGTCTTATTTCCATAGACACAATAGAAATAACCTACAACCTAGTCATTATAGGCTTCCACAGCCTATATTCCACAGCTAGTTAGGACCTATAGCTAGCTACACGTACTTTGAGAGGCCATGTTCAAAGGTTCAAAAGCCCGAAAGGGCCGGTATTGAACAGAAGTACTAGCTCGCAAGCACTACAACCAGCTCTATGACATGGTGGTTGTTTTCTGATTGATTTAAGAGTAGCTGTGACCTCAAATGTCTCTTCACAGGGATGGTGAAGAGATGAATTAGGGCAATTAGGGCAGGTGGAGATGTTTTTCCATAATATGTGAGGCTGGAGGATAGTTGTGATGATACTTATGATCACAGATGTGGCAAGAGAGCTTGTCTTTATGGACAGGAAGGGTGATGATCTTCAAAGAGAATATCCTAGTCCGTCGACGTCACCGCGGCATGCTCACACGCATGCGCGCGCAAAATTCAGCATATAAAAGTAGGTGGCCCTTTTCACCCGCTTCACATAATATGTCATTTCTGAACTCCAACAATCAATCACCATGTAACGATATCGCAATAGCGCCGGCCATTAAGGTCGAAGAGGGCCCGGGGGGTCCCGAGGCAGCTCCTACTGATCCTATTCCTTTTACTCCTACCGCTACTGAAAATTCGCACTCTTTGACTTTTTATCAAGATTTAAGGTATATACAATTGTAAGCTATTTACTGGCAGGTACGTAAACACTAGCTAAGGGCTCCATGCATTTTTCTCCTATGGTATGATGTACCTATACTGTACGTATCAGAGGTGTTGGAAGCAAGAGTCGATTGATCAGGCCTCCAGATCACTGAAGCTTTACAATTTGTTATAGCTATTCGAGCATCATAGGACACTTTCTTTTGTTATTGATTGATAGCCACTGAATTTAACATAATAAATTAACTTATATTTCCAAAATATTGGTCAGGCCTGGGCCTGACCTGACCTGTTCCACCGCCTATGCGTATAAGTTAATATTCCACAACCACGAAAGCTGTATGTAATAGTTATAGCAGGGCTGTATGTGATTTAGCCCGAGGGCAAAGGTGATAAATCACATACTGCCCGAGGTAAAGGCTTGCTATAACTATTTTACAGCCGTCTGGTAAATGTTTACATAGCTACAGCTACGCGTCTACAGCTGCATGTCTAGAAAGTACTAGGTAGCTATGTGACTAGGCAACTCAATGACCTCTGTAAAGATTTTGGTTACTAGCTAGCTAGCAATTCATGCTCGGGGCTGCACCACCAGACTACTAGCTAGCTGGCTAAATGGACAGTATCATCGATATTGATGTTGAGAAGCTGCCGGTGATATCACCTTCTTTATTAAATATAGTAGTAGCTGAGACTGTTCTGCATTGGACTGAAAGATTTCTGTGTAAATTGCGTTTTTTGATAGGCCTATAGCTTCAATTTTAATGTTTCTCTTGTTAAAAAAAATTTTTTTTCAATATTTCTCAACACTTAGGCACCATCAATAAATTTCCAGGGCTGATATAGAAGTGTCTAGACAGGCAGGCCTAATACATTCCAGGAAACTGTCGGTGTATAGAGATGTACTATCACAAACCATAAAATTCAATTGGACATGTTATAATAGTAGCCACTTCATATCAACTGTCTGGCCTTTGAAGTAGCCACAATGTACTAGAATTACAACTGGTGGCTTCCCTTTGATGTAGCACTCAAATAGGCTGTAAGGTTTCTTATTTGGATATTATCATAATATATATATATATATCACTTCCTGGGTTGATACCCTGTGGTTGTGCCTGTACTAGAATTGCAACGAGTAGCAGTGACCACAAGTAAGCTATAAGTGCATGGACCATGGAACCCTTGTATGATCATTGAAGGAATGAGCATTTGGGGGGGGGGGGGAACGAGACAGATTATGAACCATGATTATAGCATTTTTAGCTATACCCCTCTTATTTTATTAGCTATAAGCTATACATAATAATTTCCAATTAAATAGTCCTCCAGTGGAAGAATACTCCCATGACCCCACAGTGGCAGAAATTGAAATCGGGAAGACAATCAAGTGCCCTCTATTTGAGCCTACAAATCCTAACACAAATCGTCGAATAGAAAATGATACTGGTTTGGTTCCTGATCATCATGCAGCTGAGAGCAGTAATTTTGTCAAAACCCCTGAAGAAGTCAGCAAGGAAATAATTGTCAGTGAAGATGAACAAAGACCTATCCAGGAAGCAGAAGAGAAGAACAAAAGTTTATTGGTTGTTGGAATTTTTGGACCCAGTTTCATGCGATACTTAAAAGATCAAGTTCAAATGTGCCTACTTCACAGGAGTATACAGAGCTAGAGGTAAGGAAAACTATAATCATTATATCATATGATATCATGCATACTCACTAAAATAATATTGTAGAATGATAGTCCCTGTTATCAAGAAGGAAGAGATTGGGAAAAGGGTGAGAAGATTGGAAGTGGAGCTTCAGGCAACATCTATGTGGTCAATGACAATATCAGAAAGAATCTTCAATGTGTAGTAAAGCAGGTAGGAAATGTTAACTTAATTAATAGAAGCATACCTGTAGGAACTAATTAGCTATTGTTGGTAAGGATTGACATATATATTGATCACTATGTTTTTATCTTAACAGCACTACTATGATTCCAAACGGAGTGATAAAAGAAAGTATGCATTAAGTGAGGCAAGGGTGATGCATTCCATTCAACAACATGAGAATGTCATCAAATTCTTCGGTTGTACAAGCCATCAACAATATTCAAAAGAAACCTTCAACATATTCATGGAACGAATGCAAGGTATATGTATTATAAAAAATTATACTTTTATTATTGTATGCTATTGTAGGATCATTGGAAGATGAGCTGAATCATGGTCCCCTTGATGAGAATCTGAATATTGATTATACGAAACAGATGAGCTGTGGTCTTAGACATCTTCATGGCTTCAATATTTCACACAAAGATTTGAAGCGTACGTTAGCTATTATTTTTACCAGTACCCCAAGCATTGAATCTTTGAGGTCCAGATGGCAGTCATAGCAAGTATTCTAAGCTTGTACAGACATAATTTTTCCCTTCCAATTTTTCCAGCTGCTAATATTCTACTGGATAAAGAGAAACACCGTCTGTGTATTTGTGATTATGGAGAAGCTAGCTATCTCAATGAGCAAGAAGATAACGAGTTCTTTGAAAGAGAAGGCACCCCTCCTTATATGGCTCCTGAAGTCGTGTGTGCTTATTATGGTTGTGGGTATGATTTGAAATGTGACATGTGGAGCCTTGGCTGTATCATTTATGCAATGGCCAAGGGGAAAGATGCACCATTTGACTATCAGAAGCTAAGAGTTGATAAAGATCCCTTGTGGTTCCCATCAGAATACTCTAAGGAGGTATACGATGTGGATTCCTGGTTATCTCAGGTAAGATTGATAAAGGTGGTGGTAGTAGTGGCAGGACAGGGAAAGGTGGTATGCAATGTGGGTGGTGGTGATGAGGTTGGATACATGGCTCATTACAATATGTCTACTATTAATATTATCATCTCTAACAGATCAGTTCTCAAGAACCAATATTATTATACAAGAATTAGTACAATTGTGTCTGAAGTTGACTCCAGAGGAACGGCCATCATCCTCAGACTTGCATAACTTACTGGTAAATGGCTATTTTATTTCATCAGTTCATTGGCATGACCTTTGAACTCTTAGATTGAGCAATATCTGGGGAAGTAGCTAGCTAGCTAGCTATAGAGAGAAAACAGTTTTATAATTGCTAGCTACATGTATAGGTTCCAACCAAAACCAATTCAATTTCTATTGTAGCTTGTTCCAATTGTAGGGTTAATGTTTATTGTTTCGTTGTTGTTTTATATTTGCAGGCTTATGGGATCAAGCCACCTACCATCTGAAATCAAGTTACTGACTTTTTTTCCCCCAGGGCTTTTTTTTTTTTTCACCCGCAAGGGTTTTTTTCCCCCTGAAGTGGTAATACCATCTTACCATAATTATTTTATAGTGATTGTTTGTGTACAGTAATTTATACTCATAATCTATATGCACACACTGTGATTATAGCTAATGGGTATTGCTGTAGTATTATAGCCTATTATAATTAGTTTTATAGTTTGTGTTTGTCATCCCCCTAGCTATTATTATACACTGGAAACAAAATAACATTTTATTTGCTATAGCATGCTATTGTGATAGCTGCAGTCATGTGATTGTCAGCGAGTACCCTTTTCATATGGAAACTCCAAATCTGAAGTAATAATGTATAAGCAATGGTAAAGAAAATGGTGTGGGAAAGGACGTAGCTTTATTACAGATGGGCTGTAGTTACCTTTATATTTCTCATCCAGATCTTTTGCCAGTTTTCTCTTTCCAATATCACGTAGAGCCTGTACAAGTACTTCCCTACTGGGTGCCTTTTCTTTCTCCATATCAAACCACACTCGGATAACCTCAAATAAACATTTGTCAGAATTTCCTGAATGTTTCTCAAACTGACTACAATCAACTCCAATCAGTCCAGCAAGTATATCATATTTAGCCTCCAGTGGTTTCAAGATTTTTTTAAGGCAACTTGGATCTGTGATATTAAATTCTTTCACTCCTACATTATTTATATAGCTAAAATAATAGGTTATAGCTAGCAGCTATACTTATAAGCACTAACTAGCTACAGATTATGACAGACCAAGTTCTTCAATTTTCTTTTCCCTGATGTCTTCAGCAAGATTTCCCTTTCCAAGTGTCTTTACAATATCTGCCAGTTCGTTTTCATCTTTAGGAGGGTTATCACTGTCTAGCCAAGCATTTATGACCCGAATGAAGCAGAACGATGTTAAACTAACTCTCCCTGTAACTTCCTGGCGAATTTTTTCCAGCTCATCCATAGAGATTCCAATACTAGAGCCAATATCTTCCCATTTTGCTGAGACACCAATTAAGTCATCATATAGCATAGATTTACCTGTAAGTTAGAAAAAACAACAAAAAACAAAAAAACAACAACGAACAAACAAATAAACAAAAAAAACTTATTGAGGGAATTAGCTAGCCAATACTCTCTGTCTTATCTGAGTACAATGGCAGGATATATACCAAATAGTAGCAGGGAGAGCTCGGAAAATTCTATAGGTACTAGCTAGCTACAGTACTAGAGTAGGCTGATCATACTTATTTTCTTCGAAGAGTCCAGGGGTTGTTTCTCAGCTAACTTCTGGTCATCTGTGGCCATTATTTGCTGTAGCTATACGTAGTCAGAAAGAATCTTCAATGTGCAGTAAAGAACTGAAGCATAAATCTGCCCAGCGTGCGCATTTTAATAGCCATGTCAAACCGGAAGTCGTGCGTGGGCGGATACGTGTACAGGGTAAACAGCTGGAACCGTGATAAGCTGTTCGAGAAGAAGTTGCTCCCAGGGGTAAAAAATAGCGTAGAATTTGAATATCAGCACTATATTCTATGATTTCATAGCTTTATGCTTGCACTATGTACATTTCTTAATTAAAAAATGCATGATCAAAATTGTGAATGGATGAAAAACTCGAACACACATATTCTTTGCCCTTATCTACGAATAGTTAACCTGAGAAAATGAAAAATGGGCAGGGCAACAATTTAACTACTGCTGAGCAAAATGTGTCTTGGAGCATTCTGTGTTGATGCTGGCATAAATATAAGCATGAGTGAAGATGCTTTAAAGAACTATTTTAATGATCTACCCAAGCTGCTTAAAATCAGGTAATAGTCATTCTCTGTCTATCAGATTCAAATATATTGTAGTGTGCACCATTTCTTATTTGTATTTCAAATTTGAAGAGAATTGGTGGCTTCAATCCAGAGATATACACAAAAGCATCGATGACACAAAAGTTTCCTTTAAATAGAGAAGTCCCGCCCACTACGTTAAGAATTATTTTAAATTCTGTATAATTAAATCGAAAAGCATTCTCAGACACCACAGGTGAGGAAGAGTTAAAAATTTGCTTACACTATTCATGTCACTTTTCATGATGTTAGGGCCCCACCCCCAGGCCCCACTCCAAATAATAGGGAGGCCCTACAGCTATTTTTCAACCACTGACATAAAAATTCATCTGGCGGTGCTTACATGTATGTTATATAGCTAAGGCCACTATTGATTGATTACAAGTTTCTCACCCCCCGCCCGCATTAGTTTACTCTACCTACAGGATTTGGCCATTATAATTGGATTTCTATACCGCATCACTTCTGACTGTATCAACTCCTGTGGTTTTTCCAAGAAAAGAACTATCAAAATAATGACATAATGGCTTATACTTAACTATGCCGCCTGCCTGCATCAGTCTGAGCAAAACCATCTGATGAGAAACTTATGATCAACAAATAGTGGCCTAACTGCAATTATTTCCTGGTGTCTTTGATCATTAAAAAAAATGAAGGCTGTGTACCTCTATGAATAGTCCTCTGGGGGCATCATCATCCTTCAGCTCATACCACTTCTCAATCACTTCGCACAAACACCTGTCAAAATTGCCTGCAAATGCCTCATTTTGCCTATAGTTTGTGTGTTACCTAACTGGTAATGGTTGTATGCATCCTTTGGTAATAGCCTTTGTACATGACTAATGATTACTGGCTACTATTAATTTGTTACTATTAATTTTTCCAGGTGATTTGGCAAATATGGTCACCAAATTTAATCCTGAAAAGGCTCCAACCCTCATCTGATGGGAACGATACAAGGGAACGTGCACTATATTCTCTCCCACATCCTCCAAGGACTGGCCTATCTCCATTCCTTACATATCGTCCACAGAGACTTGAAATCCAGTAACATCCTCAAGTTCCACTGCTCTTGCGAACATCCTTTGGAGTGCTCATGCGAAGTGAAATATGTGCTTGTCATCTGTGACTTTGATGCTGCTATTCAGCTGGACTCTAACGACCAGCTACCCCCTGCCTCTTTTTCCTCATCTCAGCTCTCTGCACAACAGTTGCTTGCAATGGCCCCACAGTATCACTGCATCCCTGTGGGTACCAACGGCTTCAGAGCACCTGAATCTTCCATGCATATCACATCCAGCTCCCCTGATTGCTTCTCACCTCCAATTTCCACGAAATGCGATGTTTTTTCGTTTGGTGTTCTCTGCCTTTGGTTGATGGTGGGAAAAGAAGGTCCTGAGAGTCAGAAGTCCTTGTCCATGACACTGCTTCACTACTATCAAAGTCGGAATCTCGTGGAAGGGAAGAGTCGAAAATGCCCTCAGGATACCGCCATCCAAGATCCAAAAGATTCTCAAGGTTTGTACTAGCTTCAATCAATCATATGGACAAAAAATTTATTTTACTGTGCATATGTATGACTTGAGTGGGCTCTATTTGGAACTTCAACCATACATCGTAATACACTGTACTGTTACTGCTTCAGGCATAGATGTTTTAGTCTCATTGGTGACAGTCATTTTTAGTTGAATCATTTGAACTTCTTATTCACAGGTACCAACATTGAGGAAGGAGATGAAGTGGTTACGACATGTATCAGATTTTGTCGAATGCTGTTTGAGAGTGGATCCAATGGAACGGCACATGGCGAAAGAACTCCTGGATCACCCTTTCTTCCAGAGTCACTATGCCACTTATCTTTTTAACTAGGAAGAGTCTAGCTGTGTGGCTTCTATAAGCTGTAGGATCACACTCCTGGATTAACCTTCCCTCGGCCACATGATTACATAACAAAGGCTGCTACACTGAATCATGCATCAAAAGTTTATCAATTCATGCAGAGACAAGATCAAGAATAAATAGATGGTTGATTCATGGATCCTAAAAGATGTGATAATTTCATAGCTACAGAAGCAACACCATTGCAAATTGACAATGAGACAATGATGAAATTTGATTTTATTAAAAAGAAAAGATCTGTGTAAATGCAGTGCAATGAAATGGGATTGCGCATGCGCATGACACCTGAGTACATTGCTTGATTGATTGATTGAGTCTAAAAGAACATTATTATGGAATTTCTGAAACCGATAAACCAATCATACAAAGACAAGCGTTTAATAAGTCCAGTAGAGTGGGCAGATCGAAGCGAAGCCAGCGGGGGTCCCGATGGGACCATGGATATTACGATCCATGATGGGACCCCCCGCGGCAGTGACAAAGATTCCCAGGATTTAAGGTAAGCAGCTACTCATGCAATCTTCCTTTACATGTTACTCGCGTAGCCACACCCAATTGTTCTTTCTTTCTTTCTCCCGCCGATAAATGCAGTACTCTAGCAGATGCATGGGTGTGGCTGGAGGGCCACTAGCTAGGTGAGGGGAGACGAATTCACAAATTCAGAATCAGAGAAATGCATTTCTCGGAGTATACTGACAGCCTCTGAACATGCATGCATCATTTAGGAGAACACGCAGTGTATAACTTTTTGAAGGAGCCAGCTAACTAAGCTTATTATGTCCATTATATTATTGGGTTACACAAAGTTCAGTACTTGACTCTGTTGTAGAGATCAGAGTCAGCTCATAATCATGATTACCTAATTTAGTTTGTATACGTAATTAAATCTATGATTTAGCTTACCTCTATAGCTACTGATCATATTCATGAGTAATTAATATGATTACCATGCTCCTAATTTAGAAATTGTATGTTCTATGCAGTCTGTATTAATTCGTATGATTTAGCTTACCCCTTATCATATTCATGACTCTAAGGGTCAGAGCTAGTCAGCACATAGCTAATTATAGTTATAGCTACATGCTCCTAATTTAGAAATTGTGTGTTTAGCTATACAGTAAATCTATGATTTCAGCATCTAGCTTACTATATAAGCACTTCTATAGTTATAACAATGTTTTGGCATGTAAATAGTTGTCCAGAGGAAGAGCACTCCCATGGCCCTGCAGTGGCCGTTATTGAAGTTGGAAAGACAATGAAATTTAATGAGTGTCCTCTATCTGAGCCTACAAGTCCTAACACAAACCGTCGAATAGAAAATGATACTTGTTTGGGTTTGATTCCTGATCATGCAGCTGAAAACAGTAATTTTGTCAAATCCCCTGAAGAAGTCAGCGAGGAAATAATCGTCAGTGAAGGGGAACAAAATTCTCTAACACCTATCCAGGAAGCAGAAGAGAAGAACAAAAGTAGTAGTTCATTGGTTGTTGGAACTTTTGATTCAAAAGATCAAAGTTCAAATCTGCCTATTTCACAGGAGTGTACAGAGGTAAGAAAAACTATAATCACTATGACATCATGCTCACTAAAATAATATTGTAGGATGATAGTCCCTGTTATCAAGAAGGAAGACATTGGGAAAAGGGTGACGTGATCGGAAGTGGAGCTTCAGGCAACATTTATGTGGTCATTGACAAGACCAGAAAGAATCCTCAATGTGCAGTAAAGCAGGTAGGGAACTCTTCTATTATAATCACCTCAATCATAACCTACACCTAATGTGTGGGAACTATAATCATTCTGGGACAACTTTTTCGGGATAATCACTGTCAGTGGAGGTATTTTATCACTGTTTTTTGTTGTTGTTGTTTTTTTGTTGTTGTTTTTTTAAAGCACTACTATTATCCCAGCCGAAGTGACAAAAGAGAGTATGCATTTAATGAGGCAAGGATTATGCATTCCATTCAACGGCATGAGAATGTCATCAAATTCTTCGGTTGGACAAGCCATCAACAATATTTAAAAGAAACCTTCAACATATTCATGGAACGAATGCCGGGTACATGTATTACAAAAATTGTACTTTTATTATTGTATGCTATTGTAGGATCATTGGAAGATGAGCTGAATCATGGTCCCCTTGATGAGAATCTGATTATTGATTATACGAAACAGATGAGCTGTGGTCTTAAGCATTTTCATGGCTTGAATATTGCACACAGAGATTTGAAGCGTATGTTAGCTATTATTTTTACCAGTACTGTAGCTGGTATGCACACCCCAAGCATTGAATCTTTGAGGTGCAGGTAGTAGCTAAGCTTGTACAGACTCATAAAGATTATTCCTTCCAATTAGTACCAAGCATTGAATCTTTGAGGTCCAGATGGCAGTCATAGCAAGTATTCTAAGCTTGTACAGACTCATAACGATTATTCCTTCCAATTTTTTCCAGCTGCTAATATTCTACTGGATAAAGAGAAGCACCGTCTGTGTATTTGTGATTATGGAGAAGCTAGCTATCTCAATGAACAAGAAGATAACAAGTTCTTTGAAAGAGAAGGCACCCCTCCTTATATGGCTCCTGAAGTTGTGTGTGCTTATTATGGTTGTGGATACGATTTGAAATGTGATATGTGGAGCCTTGGCTGTATCATTTATGCAATGGCCAAGGGAAAAGATGCACCATTTGACTATCAGAAGCTAGGATTTGATGAAGATCCCTTGTGGTTCCCATCGGAATACTATAAGGAGGTATATGATGTGGATTCCTGGTTATCTCAGGTAAGATTGATAAAGGTGGTGGTGGTGGTGGTGGTGAATGGCTCATTACAACATGTCTACTATTAATAGCTATTATCATCTCTAACAGATCAGCTGTCAAGAACCAATTATACAAGAATTACTACTATCGTGTCTGAAGTTGACTCCAGAGGAACGGCCATCATCCTCAGACTTACATAACTTACTGGTAAGTGGCAAATTTATTTTGGTGGTTTCATTTCATTGGTGACCTTTGAACTCTCAACTGGGCTAAGAGCAAGTAGCTATAGAGAGAAAAGAATTAAAGCTGTATAATCGCTAGCTACATGTAGGTGCCAACCAAAACCAATTCAGTTTCTATCGTAGCTTGCTCCAATTGTAGGGTTAATGCTATTTGCATTCACCTTGCCCCTTGATCATTCACTATAACTGCTAATTCTTCACCAAACTTCTAGTTTAAGGCATCAACAGAGAGCCGATTGTCCACTCTCTCTGCTGATGTTTGAAATTTGAATTTGGTTAAGAATTGAGAAAGTTATAGCAGTTATAGTGAATGATCAAGGGGCAAGATGAATGCTAATAGCTAGACTTTTTAGTTTTGGGTTGTTGTATTTGCAGGCTTATGGGATCAAGCTACCTACCATCTGAAATCAAGTTACTGACTTTCTTTTCCAGGGCTTTTTTTTCACCCGCAAGGGTTTTTTTCCCCCTGAAGTGGTAATACCATCTTACCATAATTATTTTATAGTGATTGTTTGTGCACAGTCTTTAGTATAATTTATACTCATAATCTTATATTTATATGCACACACTGTGATTATAGTTAATGGGTATTGCTGTAGTATTATAGTCTATTTATACTTGTATAATTTTATAATTTGTGTTTGTCATCCCCTAGCTGTACACTGGAAATAATTATTAGCTATTAGCATGCTATTATGATAGTTATTATTTGTGATTGTCAGCAAGTACTCTTTAATATAGAAAGTAGCTATTAAACAATGTGTGTAGCTATGAAAAATTATGCAATGGCATATAGTTTTTCATGTGTGTAGCTATGAAAAATTATGCAATGGCATATAGTTTTTCATGTGTGTAGCTATGAAAAATTATGCTATGAAAAATTATGCAATGGTATATAGTTAGAATTGAAGAAAGTGGCCATTGAAAAGTGTGGGGAAATAATAATTACCTTTATATTTCTTATATTTCTTGTGCTAGAGTTCCCTTTTCAATGTAGTACATGGAGAACTTTTACCTAGCTCTTTCTCCATATCAAACCAAGTGGCACTTGTCATGCACAACCATATTATAAAATTGAAATAGCTAGCTATGTATATAACTGCAATAATATTATTTCCTGATGTCTTTAATGATCAAGGCTGTGTATAATTATAATAACCACTAGCTATGCTACTCTATGAATAGTCAGCCCTTCTATGTTGTATCACTCTCTTCTTCATCAGGAAAGTTCATACCTGTGGAAGTATAGAATTCACTCAATCATGATTTAATTGGTTATAGCTACTACCTTTATATTTTTCCACCAGCTGATTGGATTCCCAATGTTCTCCAGCGCTTCTTGGAGCAGCTCTTTGCTGGGGGCATCATCATCCTTCAGTTCATAGCTATAGCACTTGTTGATTACTTCATACACTTGTCAATGTTGCCTGCAAATGCCTCGTTCTGCCTATAGTTTTCCACTCAGCAAGTCAGCATATTTAAGGCTTTAGCTATATAGCTAGCTTTGATACAAGGACTCTCTGCTTGAGTTTGAAAAAAAACAACAAAAAAACAAAATAAAAAAAACAACTCTTTACACATGTAGAATTACACCCACATCGAGTGGAGTGGACACACTTGAGACCCAGAATTTTTTCGTCTGTAGAGAGGTTGCCCTCTTTTGGAGGTTATTTTGTATACCTTTATTGCAGGTTCTACTGCATTAGCTTAAGGGGATATTAAAATCGGATATGCTTGCCCCAGATTTTGTATCATACTATACATGTAGTTCTGACCTTTCCTGACGACCTTTGGCAAACTGAACTTGTTTTCCCCACAATTAGTATGTTTGCATCTCTTTCTGATTATCATGCAGTATACATGTGTACCACACACTTCCTGCACTATAATAACATGGGGTAAACCCCCATTACTCACATACTTTATCATTATTGATCTCATCTGCAAGGTGTCCTTTAGGTGTCTTACAGCATCCACTCCTATCAACCTTGCCTCCTGTCAACCAAGCGACAATAACCAGTGGGAAACAGAATCCAGTTAAGCTGGCCCGATCGTTAACATAGGCATGAATCTTCTGACTCCTACATTTGTACCAAATGTATCCCTAGTCTCGCTAGCCAGCGTGCGTGCAAGTAAGTGTATGTGCAAAGATATAGTGAGGGGAAAAGGAGTCTGGCTAGCGTGACTAATGTATCCCAGCTTGCTGAGATGTCCAATAAATCTTTATGCAACTAGCTATACAACAATGGCATGCAGCCAAACTAGATATAACCATAGCTAGCTCACTATTACCAGGGGCTGATCCAGGATTTGAGAAAGAGGGGTGATAACTAAATTTCGCATGCTAAATTCGCATAATTTCAGTGGCCACACCTACTTTTTCATTGTTAACAATGACAGATGTGTACATGAGTGGGCATGCGCAAGTTGTAACTACTGTACATGGGTTTCACTTTCAAACCACAAAACCACTACCGTTAAGTGCTGCAGCCTGTCTGCCTAGTTTTCAGGACAGAACAGTAGCTTCCTGGGAGTCCGGGACTCCGTGACATAGTGATGAATTCGGGACTGTCCCGGATGATCCGGACACGTCGACGGTTGGCACCTATGTTATTGTGCATATCGCATGCTTGTTTTCTACACTGTTTGGGCCCTAGCCTTATCAAAGTGGATTGTCTTGGCTTAGCTACTATAAGTGCTTGTGGTAAACATTTATAACTTTCTATGTAGATGGTTAGAACCACCACTTATATGACTCTTTCTCTGCTATCTTATTACTGAAGCACAAAATCTTACAGGGTTGGCTCGCTCGCTGTCAAAATTAATGTTGCATATTGCCCTAGTAGCTAATAGCTATATAATATTGCTTGGTGGGTTTAGATATTTCATCTGCATTACTTTTGAACTCTCAGTCTGAGCAATTTCTGAAGTAGCTGTAGCTAGAGAGAATTTAACTCTTGGAAATACTATAGTTGACACTGTCACAGTGTGCAGGTACATACCAATCAAAAGGTATCTTAATTGCTCCTATAGGATTGTATTCGCAGGCTTGTGAGATCAAGCCATCTGAACTTGAAGTTATATACATAGGTGCCAACCGTCCCGGATCATCCGGGACAGTCCCAAGTCCCTGAAAACTACTGTTCTGTCCTGGAAACTAGGCAGACAGCTAATGGCCACTCCTCAGTTTATACAGCAGCACTTAGCAATAGTAGTGGTTTTGTGGTTTGGAACCCACAACTTGCATGCCACTCATGTACGTACACAAGCTATCAGCTACAGCCTCAGCAGCCTGTTGAGAATGAACTTGATGAACTAGAACTTGATTATTAATTTTATTGATATATGGGTGTGGTTGTTGGGTGTGGCTTTTGTCCCTGAAATAGATTTTTGAAAGTTGGCACCTATGTATATACAGCATCTTTATCAGTCTTATCTGAGATAACCAGGAACCCACATCATTTATCTCCTTATATGTAGTACTCTGGGGGTGTACTTAATATATATTTCTCATCCAGGCAGCCAGTTTTCCCATGCAGAGTTTACAGGTGCTTCCCTATACATAATTCTTTCTCCATATCAAACCCCACCACATATAGAGCTACTCAGATTGTATGTAACCTTGAATAAAACTTCTACAATTGACTCCAACCAGCCCAGCAAGATATATTTTAGCCTCCAATATAGTTTCAAGACTGGAGACCGACCAGCATAATATAGCTATAGACCGACCACATGAATATAGGCATAATTATAGCTATAGTATTATGATTTCTTAACAAATTAGCTAGCAACTTCATCTAGCTATAGTTAGTAATGATGTTCAGTCTACTTCCATCCTTTCTTCCCTGAAATAATTAATACCTGGAAGTATAATACATTCATGTGATTAAAATAAAAGAAAAAATTATTACAGCTAGAATAAGCCATCAATTTTAATTTCAGATGCGAGAATGGGCAACAGTGGCAAGCTGGATTTTCGTAGTAGTAAAGATCAACCATTCAGTGAACCATCATAATTATGAAAATGGCAGCTGTCAATAATCCTCCTTGATATAGCAATCGCTAAAAGCGAGTCCCGAAATGAAGTCTAATTTTGGCAAAAAACAACCTATTTCGAACATGGGCCCCAGTTTAGCTAGACTATAAGAGATAAAGTAAAATTCAGACCTTTTGATCAGTATCCCAGAGTTTCAGTCCCTGATTCACTACAGTTCGTTTACACTGGCTGTTAGAAAACAGCTACCAAAATCGGTCAATTTTTTTGGCTCAAATGCTACAATTGCACAATGGCATAGCTATGTGGTGTATGAGAAAGTGGCCATGCAAAAGTGTTGAAAGGGATGTACAGTGGCGTAGGAAGTAAGTGAGCTCCAGAAAAATGCCACACCCACCTTACATTTTACTAAGGCCTATGATGAATTCCTTCTGCAAGGACAAACCACATGATCAACAGACTTATAGTTACAGTATTGATCACTCTTAGCGTGGCCTTAAATTTTATAGGGGCTCTAGCCTATAGGATCTATAGGAGCCCCCATGGGTATAATTTTACGAGGGCTGTAGCCTGGAGCCCCCCATGGTTCCTACGCCACTGAGTTAGCTACCTCTATATTTCTGATCCAATTTTCGTGCCAGTTCTTCCTGTCCAATTTCATGTAGAGCTTTTACAAGTGTCTCCCTATTAGGGTTCTCCATATCAAACCACGCCTGAATAACCTTAAGTAGACTGTTTCTCAAAAATTGTATAATCAACTCCAACCACCCCAGCAAGTGTAGCATATTCAGCCTCCAATGGTTTCAAGATTGTTAGAAGGCATTTTAGATCTGCATGTGATAGCAGCTACATAAAGCAGTAGTGTCTAGTTACAGGTTTATGACAGACCCAGTTTTTCGAATTTCATATTCCTGATGGTTTCAGCAAGATCTTTCTTTTCAAGATGTTTACAATATTTGCCAGTTCTTGTTCATCTTTAGGAGGGTTAGCATTTAACCAAGCATCTATGACCCGAGTGAAACAGTGCAACGTGAAATCCTCTCTCCCTGTAACTTCCGTATAAATTTTATTAAGCTGATTCATAGAGATTCCGACACCTAAGCCAAAACTGTGCTATTTTGCTGAGACATCAATCAAGTCTTTAAACAACATAGAACCTAAAGCTAAAATAACAAGGAATTCTCTCTGTCCTTTCTACATGCTTAAAACTAGTCTATAATTATATGGTAGGGGGAGCTCGAGCTATAGCTGATTTATGAATTTAACCCTTTATATAGTTACTAGACTAGGCTGATCATACTTGAAGAATCCATTGAAGACTCTTGCAGGGGCGGATCCAGGAATTTTAAAAGGGGATTCTTCGAGCGAAAATTTTTTTAAAAACCACGCCCGTTTTAATTAGAAATGCCCACTTGCTTTATAATACAAAATTAATCAGTCGAATCGCCACCGTCAATTTTTAATAATAAACTGGAAGTGACGTAATGGGCACAATTTTTATGGAAAAAAAGGAGGTGTGTTGGTGTGCTGGTTACATATGTTTGAATGTCTTTCGATGCACGTTTACTATCTTTTGTAGAATAGAGCCTTAACTCACACTAAAACAGTAGTCTGGCGTAGCGGCGACCCTTACCAACCTCTATAATCGTGCCATGCGCCAGTAAGGAACCCTTGCGCTGGAGTTCCGGAAGTGCCTGGGGCTGGCTACGCCAGACTACATCAACGACTTGTCACTTTGGAATTCCAGGAACGTTAATTTACAACAAGATTATCACGTGCGCGGTATAATCATAATTTTGCGCGCATCAAGAGCCTTGGTGGATGACCTGTAGTGAAGTTGCTAAATATAACTAGATAGCTATATTAAAACTTTGACTAGATACCTCTTAACTTTGACAGCTATTAAAGCATTTTCTACATATAAATCTATCATCTTCTTAGCCCTTGTCTCTTTCCAAATTTCTTCAATGCTTCCTCCCACAAAGAAAGAATGTCTGTGGAGTCAGATATGATTCTTCTAGATCCCTTCTGCGTTAGCTCACCGCAGCCGATACAATACCTATCTTCCATGTCAATCTTGAGCATTGAAAAGCTTAAGGCTGCGCGTTCATTATTATACGTCACGTGTATGTCACAAAAATGCAATAATTATCCATCAAGCGATCTGATTGGTGGCGTCAAAATCTTGACGTGAGACACAACTTAGTCACAAGTCGTTGATGCAGACCCTTTTCCTTCCCTTGGGTTGGTAAGGGTCGCCGCTACGCCAGACTACTAAAACAGCTGCCATTCTTTATGGTAATTTATGCTGAGTTTGCAGTAATTTTCCGGATACTGTTTGTATTCTCGGAAAATTAACATTGTATTACGGCAATGGACTTCCGGTGTATTGGCGATCGCGATTCGACTGTAATGATGTCATTCAACGTCATTCAAGGGCCGTATTTAATAGGGGTGGGCAGCGCAGGGGGTACCTACTGTTTGCGCATGCGCCAATTTTCCGGTGGGTCTACCTGCTAGCTCAAAATCTGGGACCTGGCTCTTGACTTTGGTCCACGTGGCACCACAGCCGTCCAATCTCTGTTCAACATGATGATATATGACCAGACCTGTGTTTGGCCCAACCCCTTGTGCCTTTTGTGAAGAGTATACAGTCCTAGCAACTTATTTCGAACATTTTCTTACATGTCACCTCCCTGCTAACCAGCCAGGGATGACTAAGGAGGAAATTACGGGAGAGCTGAAGAAGGAGAACCCTGATATCAATCACATCATCAGGCTATTCTCACCTAATCATATGTCCACCCTCAGACTAACGCAGTAATGCTGTTTTACTATTATTTTTGTTTTTGATGCCTACGCAAAATCTAAAAGAGCTGTGTAAACTTGAGGCTGTTCCTGAATAGATGTGTGGCTTTTCCTCAATAGAAGCAAGTCTTCAATTTGCGCTTTACATTTAGACAACCAACTTGCAATTCACTGTAATCTTCCTTGACGCATGACGCAATACTGCTGAATCAGTACTGTTCTTCTTCGCGGACGGCAGGCCTGTAGCCAGCAGGCGGCTCAACCCTTCCGCCCTTGATTGAATTGATAACGGTAAACCACTTAGCTAGTTCGTACACATTGAGGAACACAATATAATACTCCAGAGCCATCCCTTTTCTAAAATCCTGGCTACAGGCCTGGACGGTGTGTTTATTTTACGCCCTATCTCGGCTGGGACAATCCCACCTAGTACTGAACAAGGAGCAGCAGTTCGTTGGGGAATAGTGCAGAGCTGAGGCTATGATCATCTCCTCTGGATTTAAGGGAGAGCGGCTTATTGATAAAGAAATTCTTGCCACTATGAATAGTTTTTAAAGTGCCAGTCTTGTCTTAATCTTCTCTTCTTAGGCCACTATTAATAGAATGATTGTTTCCTGTCCACCGCCCGCGTATTGAAAATGTCACCGCATCAAAAAATATTATTACTGCCACTGCTCATGCGCGCAGTAGAGCGCGCATGTTTGGCTTCACAAACAGCTCTTTTTGGGAAAACCCGTGAAGACAGGAAACAACGAAGCAATAACCTTCCGCCCGAAGCACTTGTGGATGTTTTCTTGGACAGGAAACTAGGATTCTATAAAAATAGCTTATCTTATTGCGCATGCTCATACACGTAGTTACATGTTGTGACATCACACACCGTCATAAAGCGGGAATTTCGCGTGAAATTTTTGGCGCATGCGCAAATAGTGAGTACCAGGTCTTCCGCATAACTTTAGAGCCTGGGGCCCTGGGTATGAAGCTAGGCAGCTGAGAGGATTTTTTTTAAACAGCTGTGCTGCCATGAACCTGTAATTATATTTTTTTAAGTGTTCTTATAGTATAGTAGACCTCTTTTAGCTTTTCCATTCACTTGTAAAATGGAGGCAGTTTCGCGCTCCGCGCGGGAGGGGACATATCCCCCTCCCCCCTCGCTGCTTCGGCCACGTCCCACGATCCCAAGAATTTTTTTTCTAAATACGACCGAGACTAGGCTGCTGCAGCGTGCCCGGCAAAATTATACGAGAACCAATATGGGTGATCAGCAGTGTTCCCAGAAACCCACTTCTTCCATGGAGAAAGAAAGTATGATCAGCGTAGCTAGCTAAGGCCTGAGTTAGCTAGCTAACTAGAACTGATGATCCATGTAGCTAGCAAGGACAGAGAGAGTATTGGCTAATTCCTTCAATATTCTTGTTATTGTATTAGGTTTAAAAAAAAAGTTGTATGATGACTTGATTGACTTATCAGCAAAATGGGAGGTTATTGGCTCTAGTGTTGGAATCCCTATGGATAAGTTGGACAAAATTCGTTCGGAAGCTACAGGGAGAGATAGTTTAACATCACACTGTTTCATTCGGGTCATAGATGCTTGGCTAGACAGTGATAACCCTCCTAAAGATGAAAACGAACTGGCAGATATTGTACAGAAACTCGGAAAGGGAAATCTTGCTCAAGATATCAGGGAAAAGAGATTCAGAAAACTGGGTCTGTCATAAACTGTAGCTAGCTAGATATAGTGCTTATGTATATAGCTTGCTGCTATAACTATAATGTAGGAGTGGAGGAATTCAATATCACAGATTCAGGTTGCCTTCAAACAGTCTTGAAACCACTGGAGGCTAAATATGATTCACTTGCTGGACTGATTGGAGTTGATTGTAAAAGCTTTGAGAAACATTCAGGAGATGCTGACAGATGCTTATCTGAGGTTATCCGAGTGTGGTTTGATATGGAGAAAGAAAAGGCACCTAGTAGGGAGGCACTTGTAAAAGCTCTGAAAGGAATTGGAAAGGGACGACTGGCACGAGAACTGGATCAGAAATATAAAGGTAACTATAGCTACATGACATTGTACAGTATGCATCCATTCCCACACTTTTTCATGGCCACTTTTTAATATTCTCATTCAGATTTCGAGTTTCCAAATAAAAAGAGTATTTGCTGATGTGAATAGCTACAGCTACCATAAAACATGCTAAGTAATAAAATGTTATTTTGTTTCTATCAGTAACTCAGTGTAGCTAGCTACAATAGAAATTTTTTTAAGGGGGGAGGGGGGATGATATTATAACTGCTTAGTGCTATAAGGTAAAGCGGGGCTTTTTTGAACAGCAGGTAATTCCGTATTGTTCAAATATTTCTGAAGCTACTGAGACTTCTGAGCTCAATGTTGGAGAATATAATCTACTATAATAGTAGAATAAATACAGCTCATAAGCTTGAGGAGTTTTGAAAATATTTGACCCTTCAGAATAGCCCCGCTGTTCAGAATAGCCCTACTTTACCTTACTGAAGATTAAAGGTGTAATTTCATTGCTATATGCTGACAAATTATAGTGATTATTATTATTATTTTTTTTCACTGTGAACAGCAAAATTGTGTAATTGGTTTCTGATCGGGTGGAGTTTGGAAATATTGCTCAGACTGAGATTTCAAAGGTCATGCTGATAGTTGACCAGTAAGTTTAGTAGCCTCCTCCCAGGCCCTCCTCCTCCACCATCATAATTAAAAAGGAGGGCCTGGGAATGAGGCTATAAGTTAATAACCGATGATGATGGCTGCTCCTGGATTCAGCTTCAGACATAATTGTAGTGATTCTTTGTAACTGAGCTCATAGGTTGATAGCCACCAATCTTGCAGTGATCTCTTGCAACATTTAATATCTATCAAAACACAGCCTCCTTTCAAGTAGCTCCTTTGAAAGGTGGCTATGTGAATTTGTTCAGATAGGTGTTGCAACCAGGAACCCAATCCCATGCACCTGAGTGAGGAACCCTAGTACTCCCCTTCCACTACCATTACCTTTTATCAATCTCATCCAAGATAACCAGGAACCCACAATCATTATTGTAGGAACCACAAGGGCTCTTCATCAAACCTGGTGATAGTCAAATGTTGCCTTGTTAGCCATAGCTAGCATACTGATGCAACCAAGTCTCCACATGTCACAATGGAAGCATGGAAGCATGGGGGGGGGGGGGGGGGGGGGGGGGCTCACAATGTCATTAACGCTGTGCAATTGATTACTTGTGACTAAAGAGTGCTACTTCGGGTGTCCCCACCTGTCACCTTCCACCACCTATGATACCCACAACCATAACAAGCACACACGACTCTTCAGGGAAAGGGTTCAGAGAACTCATTATCTTCCTGCATGCTCATTGAGATGCTAGCTTCTCCATGGCTACAATCACACATTTCTCTCTGTCCATCCATGTAGCTGGAATAAGCTACATAAGGTGTTCAAATCAAGGGTGTAGATATTAAGTTTCAAAATTTCTTATGATTGACCCAAAATACATGTGAGGAGGGAGATGAAGTGGTTACAATATGCATCAGATTTTATGCATGGATCCGATGGAATGGCACATGGCGAAACAACTCCTGGATCACCCTTTCTTCCAAAGTCAATATGCCATCGAACACTTATCTTTATAACTAGACAGAGTCTAGCTGTATGGCTGTATATATAGGCTGTAGGACAACTGAATTCCCACACTCACTATGGTAAAGATTTTTAAAAACACACCTTGGCTTCCATAGCTCTCTTTCAACAATATTACATGTAGCTATCTGTGAAGACCGATTTTGTTGGCAACAACTGTACCAATTTAGATGCAGGAATCTATAACATGCATCAGTGTGATGCAGTTAAGGTGTGGCTGCTTTGGACTTTGGACACTTCTATGCATTGCAGGCATAGGCGTAGGAAGATGATTTAGAGCACGGGGGCATCAATCATATGCAATAACAGGGAATTTCACCTTGGGGGGAAGTTCACCAATCGCGTGGCCATAGGCCACAGCAAGGGGGAGGGCGTGGGAGGGGGATGTGCCCCCTCCAGTGCAAGGCGCGAAGCCAAAAATGCTTACTACTCTGAAGTATCCCAAATTGGTCCTTAATTACTCCCTTTGGTGACTACATGTACATAATAACCTGTGGTCAACAAAGGGAGTAGCCTATAAAAATATTTATACCTTGGGGGCAATGGGGGGAACATTAATCTGCAGTCAGAGTGAGTATAGTTGGTAGCTCAGAGGGCATGGGGGCCAAGCCCCCATGAATAAAAGAGCATGGGGGCCATGGCCCCCATGGCCCCCATGCTTCCTATGCCTATGGCAGGGTTGGAGTGCACAAGAGATGTGATTATGTGAGCACATGCTAATAGCTAAACCTATGAATTCCCTGAGGATGTTTACTGAATGAGCAGGAGAGAGGCCCGTGCAAGACAGGGGCAGGATCGAAGGGGGGGCAGATGCCCCCCCCCTTTTCTAGCTAATTATTGAAAAACCTGAGCATGTGCAGTCAGTGTGTACATCCTCTTTGTGTGCATGAAAGCCTGGGGACAAGGCTAATAAGGCTAACTATAATATTTCCTGATGTCTTAATGATCATTTTTAAAATGTTCAAGGCTGTGTATAATTATAATAACCATTATGCTATATGAGTAGTCCGTCCATGTTGTATCACTCTCTTGTTCTTCATCAGGAAAGTTCATACCTGTGGAATTATAGAATTCACTCAATCATGATTTTATTGGTTATAGCTACTACCTTTATATTTTTCCATCAGCTGATTGGATAGTCTTCTCTTCCCAATGTTCTCCAGTGCTCCTTGATCACTTTGTACAAACACTTGTCAATATTGCCTGCAAATGCCTCGTTCTGCCTATAGTTTTTCACTCCAAGAAGAACAGGAAGTTTTTGTGCTCCAAAGGCTTCAGCTTCGATACAAGGACTCTCTGCTTGAGTTTCACTGCATACAAAAAAAGAAAGAAAAGAAAATGTAGCTATCTAGCTACACATGTAGAATTACACACACATCGAGTGGAGCATTTTGTCATCTGTAAAAGAGGTTGTTTTCTTTTGGAGGTTATTTTGTATGAGTATATAAAAAGGTACTACTTTTTGTTGGGAGGTTTATTGGGAGATGTCCTTTATCAGAGGTTCCACTGCGGAGTCGATGAGGACATTTTTGGATTAATAATCCCTAATCAGATGTGCCTGCCCCACACTAGGGAGGATTTTGTATCATAGCTACTATAGTTCTGACCTTTCCTGATGACCTTTGGCAAACTAAGCTTGCTTGCCCCACAATTAGCTAGTTGCTACAATGCATTTTCCCATTAACTCTTTCTAGAACATGTATTATGTAACATGTGTACCACACACTTCCTGCACTATAATAACACGGGTAAAACCCCATTACTTACCATCATTGATCTCATCTGCAAGGCATCCTTTACCTAGATGTCTTACAGCATCCACCAGTGTCTTCCTATCAACCTTGCCTCCTGTCAACCAAGCACCGATAACCAGTGGGAAACAGTTAAGCTGGCCCGTTCATTAACTGATATTATCCTACATTTGTACCAAATGTATCCCAGCTTGCCGAGATGTCCAATAAATCCTTATACAATAATTCAGCACCTAAAATAATAGCTAATTGTTAATCTGCTGGAAATGTAGCCTTGAGCCAAACTAGCTATAGCCATAGGCAATCTAGCTAGCTAGCAGGGGCGGATCTAGCCCTTGAAATTGATAGTCTTCCACCTGTCACTTGCGCGCGCGGGGCCACGCTCGATGTCCAGCTTAGTGTAGCTAGCTCTATGCTTCTAGTAGCTGTAGCTTGTAGCTAGCTGTAAACTGTACTGGCTGAAACTAACCAAATGCTAAGTGCTTAGACAAGCACAAGCCTGTATCAGCATAGATACTATAACCTCCGGACACGGGATTGTGATGTATTCCATTCAACAGCACGAGAATGTCATCAAATTCTTCGGTTGTACAAGCCATCAACAATATTCAAGAGAAACCTTCAACATATTCATGGAACGAATGCCAGGTATGTGTATAACAAAAAATTATACTGTATGCTATTGGAAGATGAGCTGAATCATGGTCCCCTTGATGAGAATCTGAATATTGATTATATGAAACAGATGAGCTGTGGTCTTAAGCATCTTCATGGCTTGAATATTGCACACAGAGATTTGAAGCGTATGTTAGCTATTATTTTTACCAGTACCCCAAGCATAGCAGATAGATAAGCTTGTACAGACACCTTAATTTTTCATAGAATTATTCCTTCCATTTTTTTCCAGCTGCTAATATTCTACTGGATAAAGAGAAGCACTGTCTGTGTATTTGTGATTATGGAGAAGCTAGCTATCTTGATGAGCAAGAAGATAACGAGTTCTTTGAAAGAGAAGGCACCCCTCCTTATATGGCTCCTGAAGTCGTGTGTGCTTATTATTGTTATGGGTATGATTTGAAATGTGACATGTGGAGTCTTGGCTGTATTATTTATGCAATGGCCAAGGGGAAAGATGCACCATTTGACTATCAGAAGACCAGAAGCTAAGATTTGATGACACAGAAGGTCCCTGTGGTTCCCACCTGAATACTCTAAGGAGGTATACGATGTGGCTTCCTGGTTATCTCAGGTAAGATTGATACCTTAAGGTGACTATTAAAAATGGGTACTAATTTTAGTGATTTGTTAATATTTGTACTTGCTAATAAAATATTACATCACAAAGTAACTATGAATATCATTACAAATAACTATGAATAATTATTATTACAAATAACAAACAGAATTTTCACAACATGGTAAGCTTCCCACAGCTGGCTAGTGTTGCTCTCTTCTCTGTACTTTCTCTTCACTAGTGCAGCACTTCATTGATCTTGCTCTTCTTCTTCATCTGTATCAGAGTCTAAACCTTCAAGAACTTCATCAATTACATCTTCAAGCTTCCCATCTTCAGGTTCCTTGTAGAGCTTGGTAACAAGCTCTTCATACTTTACCAGGGCTTTTTTGTATTGTAGCTGTCCATGTGTATTGTAGTTCACACATTCAAAATTAAATACAAAGAAATGCAAAATCGCTAAATTTTGACCCCGTTAATATATAGTCACCTTAAGGTAAAGGTGGTAGTGGTAGTGGTGGGACAGGGAAGTACTATATAAAGTGGTATGCAATGTGGGTGGTGGTGGTGGTGGTGAATGGCTCATTACTACATGTCTACTATTAATATTATCATCTCTAACAGATCAGCTCTCAAGAACCAATTATGCAAGAATTAGTACAATCGTGTTTGAAGTTGACTCCAGAGGAATGGCCATCATCCTCAGACTTGCATGACTTACTGGTAAATGGAAAATTTAATTTGGTGGTTTATTTCATCAGTGACCTTTGAACTCTCAGACTGCATGAGCAATAAAATGGGGCTAAGAGCAAGTAGCTATAAAGAGAAAAGAATTGCAGTTGTAACCAATTCAGTTTCTATTGTAGTTTGGGTTGTTATATTTGCAGGCTTATGGGATCAAGTCATCCATCTACCATCTGAAATCAAGTTACTGACTTTCTTTTCCAGGGCTTTTTTTTTTTCACCCGCAAGGGTTTTTTTTTCCCCTGAAGTGGTAATTCCATCTTACCATAATTATTATAATAAATTATAGTGATTGTTTGTGCACAGTCTTTAGTATAATTTATACTCATAATCTTATATTATTTATATGCACACACTGTGATTGGGTATTCCTGTAGTATTATAGCCTATTTGTATAATTTTATAGTTTGTGTTTGTCATCCCCCCTAGCTATTGTTGTACACTATTAACTACTTAGCATGCTATTATGATAACTGTATTCATGTGATTGTCAGCAAGTACTCTGGAAAGTAGTAATGTATGTAACTATGAAAAATTATGCAATGATATTATTATAGCTAGTATAATAGAATTGAAGAAGGTGGCCATTGAAAAGTGTGGGCAATAATCTTGTGCTAGTGATCACATAGAGAGCTTTTACCTACTCTTTTCTCCATATCAAACCAAGTGGCACTTGTCATGCACAACCATAATATTATTTCCTGATGTCTTATTAAATGATCATTTTAAAAATGTTCAAGGTTGTGTATGACTATAATAACCATTATGCTACTCTATGAATAGTCCTTCTATCTCGTATCACTCTCTTGTTCTTCATTAGGAAAGTTCATACCTGTGGAAGTATATATAGAATTCACTCAATCATTGGTTATAGTTGCTTCAATCTCTTTTTACCCTTATATTTTTCCATTAGCTGATTAGATAATCCTCTCTTCCCAATGTTCTCCAGTGCTTCTTGGAGCAGCTCTTTGCTGGGGGCATCGTCATCCTTCAGTTCATACCACTTCTTGATCACTTCGTACAAACACTTGTCAACGTTGCCTGCAAATGCCTCGTTCTTCCTATAGTTTTCCACTCCAAGAAGAACAGCAAGTTCAGCATATTTGTGTTCCAAAGGCTTCAGCTTGGATACAAGGACTCTCTGCTTGAGTTTCACTGCATACGAAAAACAAAACAAAAAAATAAAAAAATAAACAAAAAACTCACATGTAGCATCAGTCAGGAAAGGATTCAAAAATCTTCATTCAACTCCCTAGTGTGGAGCAAGCTCATCCATTGGGATTGTTAATTTTTCCTCAAGCTAATGCAGTGGAACCTCGATTTGATAAAGGACTCAACAAACCTCCCTAGCTACCTTTTTTTTTTAATACATGCTACACAAATAACCTCCAAAAGAGGGCAACTGCTGAATCCCAAGTGTGTGGTGTTCCCAGACGGCTGGATCGGGAACATCTCTGTCCATTATTCAGAGGTTCCACTCGATGTGGCCTTTGGCAAACTGAACTATGCTTGCCCCACAATTAGTAGACAATGCTTGCATTTCCCCATTAACTCTTTCTACAACATGTATATTATGGGAACACAAGATTTTCATGCACTTACATGTGTACCACACACTTCCTGCACTATAATAACATGGGTAAAACCCCATTACTTACATACCTTTATCATCATTGATCTCATCTGCAAGGCGTCCTTTACCAAGGTGCCTTACAGCATCCACCAGTGTCTTCCTATCAACCTTGCCTCCTGTCAACCAAGCGTCAATAACCAGTGGGAAACAGAACCCAGTTAAGCTGGCCCGCTCATTAACATTGGCACGAATCCTCCTGATATCATCCATTTTGACTCCAACATTTGTACCAAATGTATCCCAGCTTGCCGAGATGTCCAATAAATCCTTATACAACAATTCAGCACCTAAAATAATAGCTAATAGTTAATCTGCTGGAAATGTAGTCCTAAGCCAAACTAGCTATAGCCATAGGCAATCTAGCTAGCTAGTCATCATGTACTGCACAAAGATAATTTAAACTGAATTGTCTCATAATACATTTGCATTAGCTTATACATGCACCAACAGGCTGCTCTTAGCTCAGCTAGCTCTTGTTAACAAGCTAGCTAGATCTTCAAGAATTTCGACTTTAGCCCCTAGAGAGGGACTTAGCTATTTAGCTAGTTGGGTGTGAACTCAAACCGCTTGGCTGGACGTACTTATCTCTGACGATTCCATGGAAGACGAAGGTTTCTCTGTCAACTGTTGTTGATCTGTATTAATATTATCGCCCATTCTCGCCAGTTTACTGCAAAATTATTAAAGTAGGAGGAGCCATGAATAATTAGCTAGCTCTGAAGTTTTAATTCAGACTAAGAAAAGATTGTTATTAGCTAAAAGAATAAAAATTGATTCTCAAAATAATTTTATTGGTTTCTTCTTTCAAAGTCTCTACCTGTAGGGGGGAAAATTGTTATGTTCAATAGTTATAGCTAAATGCATTCATGTACCTTGATATTTCAACTGTAGCTCATCGCTCAATCTCTTCATTCCTATTTTTGCCAATGCATCACACAACTCCTTAACATCTGGTGACTTATCTTCCACATAACTCTTCAATACTTCCAGCAGACATCGCTCACAGTTTCCAACACAGCACTCAAATGTTTTAATTGTATCAAGATTCACACCCAAGTGCACCCCAAGTTGGGAATACTTTGCTCTGCACTGGCCTAATCTATTGCTTAAGGTCTTCAAGTCCATCTTAAATCCAGCTGGAATATAAAAGGGAATATTAATAGGTCAGTAATTCCAAACCTGAAGTGATATTCTTCAAGTTAGAATCTAGCTATAGGTCAAGTACTACACAGCTCTATCTCACAAAGGAACACTTGTAAAACACATCATGTCATGTGCGTACATACCTTCATTTTCTATTTCAGTAGCCAGTCTACCAAATCCAGTTGTCTTTACAGCTTTTATTAGCCTCTCCTTGTTGTAATTCTCTGGTTTCCCTGTGATCCAAGCATCTAATATGCGGGGAAAGCAATACTCCACCACTCCATTACGACCACTCACATCTGCTTCAATTTTATTCAGCTGGGCTGAGCTGAAGTTGAGCTGAATTCCCAGAGGGTTCCACTTTGCAGCTACTTTATCCTTCAAATCTGACAGAAGCTCTGATAAGGCTGCAGAATAGATAAATCAACACCATCCATTACTAAATGCAGCGTGTTAGCTATAATTAATGAGCTATTTTACACCATCCATTTAGCCTTACATATTGGTAAGTCAGTGAAGTCAGCCATAATAGAAACAGCAATCGTCTGTTTACTACTCGGAGAATTCCCTGGTACTTCCCCCTTATCACTCCTACTTCCGTTATTAATAATAATGATGTTGTCATTGAAAACTCCCCTAACGTACATGGGCTAGCCTAGCTTGCTATAGTTGCGCCACGCTTGGCTGATTTAACGTTCAAGTGGAGTTGTTAAGTGGAACAAGCCTTTGTTGTAAAAAGGCTTGTTATTAACGGTTATCAACACCTCGCAGCTCAGCTTGCCTTGTAGAAAGATCTGCCAGAACATGTCTGAGGATCTCAGTAAGTAAAAGCTAGCTAGCTATATTGCATGTGGATGTGCATGTGTCAATGATTAATTATAGCCTAGAGCAAGGGGGGCACATAAGGCAGGACCTTCAGGGGGTGCCTTTATCATGTACCTGACAAAAAGTGGCACATGTCCAAGTAGGTAATACTGTTTGCTGTATTAATTAATAAAAGGATAGAGTTTGAATTTATGAAGTACTTTTCCCCCCCTTTTCAATGAGCTGTTCATACAGAGCATGCTGCAGTTGCCTTTATCATCTATCCAGCCTTTAGGTATGGCTGAAGTTATGAATATGAGGGGTCAAGGGGTGTAACCAGTATCAATAATCATGTGGAAGATAGATAGCTATCTAGCTACGAGTAATTTTATCTGGCCAGATAATTTTAATTTCAACTAGTCCCTTTCCCACCTTCAACAAGGCTGTAGGTGACTGATACAGGTCGTGCATGTTCAGGGGTTAGGCAGTTCAAAATAAATACTATGTTTAACGAATTTCCCTGCCCTATTTCGACAGAATTGAAACTTTGTATATCCTCAGTATACTGCCCAGTATACTGCTGTTTATCTTTGTATACTGGAATACATGACCATACAAACTCAAAGAGATGCCATTACAGTATGATGCATAGTATACTGAGGTAGTTTATGTTTAAGTTTATTTCGTCCTGCCTGCCTATAAGAAAGGAGAAAAAATCTGTGATTCATTTGGAACTACCTTATGTTGCTCGCATTCATTAATTTGAAATAGGATTTCCATCAACCAATCTTGAAAGTCTCTGTATGTGACTGTATAAACTGTCAAAACCCTTTTGTGTTGTTTCAGTCAACATGATAGTAGATCGATAATATCATGCATTGAAATATTGGTATACTGTATAATCGTTATGTGACAGTTCTGGGTGTAGAAATCAAATATTCATTTTTGGACACCTTTTCAACTTTGGCTCACTCACCATAACTCATGACTACTAGTGGCTGTGGTTTGAAATTTGATGTAGAGATAGTCCAACCATTACAGAACACATGACAGAAGTTGGGAACAAATTCATTAAAATACATTTGAGAAAGAAATAATTATTAAACTAATAATGGAATAATACTTGATTTCTGCATGTGACTCTCACATGCTAATACTCTTGCTGGTGTGCTTTAGAATTATAGTTAGTTAACATTCTCAGACTGCATGTAATTTATTACGATTCACATGCATGAGTGGCTGGATAGTTATGCAATTATTTAACCATACTCTGTTAACATCTCTCTTGCAGAAAATGCTAATTATAACATCGCATTATTTTCCATATTAGGTGCTGGAGTGGACACCACCCCCTTAGGTAGGTGTAATGTTGAATTTATATCAACCAGTATGGTACATAACACAGGGGAACCTCTACATTAGGACACTTCAAAACCAGAAAAACCTCCCAACAAAGGACAGTCTAATAATTATACGCTATACAAAATAACCTCCAATAGGAGGACAACCTCTCTACACAAAGCTACACAAAGGGCAAAACGCTGGATTCCAAGTTAGTGTGTCCATTATTTGGAGGTTCCACTGACTGTATATGTACAGCTCTTATTGTAGCCGTTGTTTGGTCAGGGGAGGACCATACAATATCACTTTACCAACCAGAAGGAAACTGAAACAACTTCTAACCTCAATGATGAAGGAAATTGTGAATTCTCTTTTAGCAGTGAAACCTTAGTAGAGAGTAGTAAATCCTTACAGTTGATCAATACTTAGTCAAGATAAACCTCATTCCTTGTTCCCTCCTTATTTTATTCTGCTATCATAGTAGCTCCAACTTTGAGTTCAGCAGTTGTCTCGTTACTCTCTGTAGCAGTTGGAATTACCTTGTGCCCTTTTTTATTGCTTAGATGAAGATGATCGTGATGATGTCATGGGAGCACTGACAAACGTTCTTGCAAACTACAATGGAATTGGTGGGAGGTTGCATTTGAAATCTGATGTTCTATCACAGATACAGAGGGAGAGGCTAACTGCAGCTGAATCCATGGAGAGAGTGATTGTTCAATGGCTCAACAAGAATTACAACACCAAAAGATTCGGGGACCCTACATGGAAGATGCTGGTGGAAGCTGTGGCTAATCCAACTGGAGGAAATAACCGAGCAGAGGCCAAGAGGATAGCCGATGCCCACAGATCAAGTTAGTGCACGTGATATCATGTTTAGCAGTTTAGTAGTGGCTATGTGTACTGACAGCCATTTTTTTCACCACCTTTATCATCTAGAGCCATGCATAGTTCCCAGGGACAATTATAGCACAGTCCCCAATACGGGACAAGCCGTTTTCTTGTTGGCCCGACACTATTACAATGGAAAGAAGAAGCTACAATGTTATGCTGTAATAATTATTGTTATCAGTTCCCACTAAACTACGGAGTGCTTGTCCTGCTGACTGCAAGCACTATAGCTGGACGTTCATAGTGCTATTCACTATCCTATGTGTAGTTAATGTGATCTTATTATTATTTATTATTTTAATAAGCAGATGGCCCAGGTACAAATCCACCTCCAGCTGTAGACCATCCCACTCCAGCACCTCCTTCAAATAAGCCTGCAATTGGTCCTAAAGGTACAGTTCATTCTCCATATCCATTGTGTATATTGTTCATTTTTGATCCTAAAATCATGCAAAATTGATTTTTGTATTTTGTTTATTAGTTCAACCCTTACCAATTTTAGGTTTAAGACTATGTGTATTTGAAGTTGATGATCCTTTACCTATATTCTCCTTTATCCACTCATGCAGATCCAAATTTTTTCAAGGAGTCGGCAAGCGTTCGCAAAACGGTTCAAGCAGATGGTGGGGGACGTGACAAGAAGATCACGTTCGAAGAGTATCCTCACATGCCCTCACACAACAAAATGAAGAGCATTCCGTTCAGTTTTGGTACTGTCACGCCCCAAAAGGGAGACAAGACAGTGGGTATTGCCGGTGCTTATGAGATGAATAGTGTTCCTCATGGAATAGCTCTTATCATCAACAACGAGAAATTCCAAAGACAATCGATGAGAGAAGGTACCGAAATAGATGAGAAGAATTTGATTTTAGCATTTCGCTATCTTGGTTACACCGTCCAAGTGCATCGCGATTGTGGGGCAGAGAAGATATGCGATATAATGGAGGGGATTCGAATGAAAGACCACTCGAATTACGACTCCTTTGTGTGCTGCATTCTCTCTCATGGAAAAGAAGGCCAGATTTATGGTTCAGATAGTGTTATGGTTTCCCTTGATGATATCACTACCAAGTTAAATGGAGATAATTGCCCATCTTTGTTGGAAAAGCCAAAAATCTTCTTCTTGCAGGCTTGTAGGGGCAGGATGAAGGATAAAGGAGCTCGTGTTGGCCACGACGGTGATGAGATAGAACCAGAAAAAGAAGAGGAACCAGAAACCCGTGTAATGTCTGATTCTGGTCTACGAATTGCGACTGATTCCGATTCCAAAATTCCCGACGCTGCCGATTTCTATTTCGGTTATGCCACTCCTTTCGGTCACGTAGCATGGCGTGATCTTGACAATGGATCGTGGTACATCTCCGAGCTCTGTCGTTCCATGGCCAGCTATGGAACCCATGCAAAGCTAGAAGACATCATGAAAATCACCAATAGCGAAGTGGGGGGTGTCTATTCCAATGTCGAGTTCAAGCAGTCGCCAGAAGCCACTACACGGCTAAGGAAGGATGTATTCTTTTTCTAAACTAAAAAAATAGAATTTTTAAATTTATGAATAATGTGCTATAATAGCTGCATACAAATGTTGACATGAAGTTTGCCTAAGAGAGAGTTCATTATATCATAGGCTCACCTGCATTTCTGAGCTATAATATTAGCTATTGAGTTTTTGCTATGATATTATTTTTGCCTGCTGCCACATGTTCATTGCCAAAAGGTTTTTGAAATTTCCGTAAGGGAGGGAGGGAGGGAGGCTAATAAAATATTAATTTTGATAAAATACTACAATGCCTCATTGAAAAATAATTTCAGCCTAATAAGTGCTGTCATCATCAGGATATCAGTAAATATACAACAGTTCCAGGGTACAATCCCTCCAACAGTTGGCTTTCATGATGCTAACCTGTTGTCAAGTATCAGACCATAAGCTTTATACTGTATTATTATATGTACTGTATAAAATATTCTGCAATCTAAAGGTAGAGTCTAACGAAGTGATTGAGGTAACGTAAGGTAATCTGTTAGAATATGCAAGCTGATTTCAGTCTTGTAAATGACAGCCTATGATCTGCATAGAAAGGTGGTCCCATTAGAGAGGTTAGCAACCTCCCATGGTCTCATTAAGAGGAAACCATTTGAAGTAGTCATAGCAGTGAGATCTTCCATGTGGCTTAATTCCCTACAACTGGTCCATCTCATTGGCAGTCCAGATAATCTCGTTACACAAAGAGAAATGAATGGCTAATGGCTAATGTATATGGAAGCAGTGAAAATCTATAGCTAGCCACTGCACAAGTGTTTTATACTGAACTGGCTATGGTTTTAACGAAGCAGAAACCCTTGATCTCTGAAAGTGAAAAATAGTTATAGCTACCAGGAAAACAAATCAATCCCAAGGCTTCTATAAAATAACAGCTGAGAAAGCAGAGATAATTCCAAAGGACAACCAACTCATAAGCCACTCAGTTGCAGTACCATAAAAGGAATAGAGGAATGTGCAGTACTTGCAGGCTTGATGAAGGAACTTATATTGGACACTGTCTTTCTCTCATACTTCCTTGATTAGCTATCTGCCACCCCCATAAGCTTCCTAGCTATTATGCTGTAGAAATAATTAAGGATGCAAATCAGGGATACATTATCTGATTAAACTATTTTATTAGTAGGAAGGATAACGTAAGTTGCAGCAGTTTGTCTGCACCATTCCCATCCCATGCATACAGTGAACCTGGTTTCGTGTGATGTATGCAACTTGTAATTTTTGATGACTTTGGAAGCATGACATACTGCATATAACCATTGTTCCAGTTTTAGATAAAACTGACCACTTTCAGCGATAAAAGTGAAATGATTGAATGCATTCATAGACAACTTTCTAATACAGGTTTGTGCCCGTTTTAGAAATATTGATGTTGAATCAAAAAACAACAACAAAAAAAACACAACTATCAGCTGTTTCCAATGTGTGATTATCCTAGATCCAGGCTCGTCTCAACCAGGTTTGCACCTCAACTTGTTCATTTTCGTTGTTGGGTCACTTTTTTGATTTTATTTTGTGTGCAGAGTATTCTGAAGGGGATCGACAAGAAGTCAGATATAGGGTTTCTTTCACTATTCGAACATTATGGCTCTTATCAGGTATTATTAGGTTGTGGTATGAGGTTTATAACTAGCTATCAGGTTTACTTTTTGGCACCATGGGGGGTGAGACACCACTGGGTGTGTGTACCAATAGAATAATTCATAACATAGCAACCTACATAAAGTAACATAGCAACCTCCATCTCGGATTTAAATCATAGCTAGATACATAATCAACATAAGGCTATAATTATAGCCTATAGTTGCTTCTTAATCAGCCCTCCATATTATTTCTGTCATGGCTTGTATGAGATCCTTATAATTCCGTTGCTCTGTATTCACTCATTTCCAACTGTTTCCAACCAAGATCACGCATGCCACATGACCATAAGGAGTGGCATAACAGATAGGACTCAAGTATGAAGAGCAGAAGACAAAGCAGTAGCTATCATTTTACAGCGATTTCTAAAATCGCCGTTTTCATCTGGTCATTCATCATCAGCATCATCATCTTCAAATAGTGCCTATCAGTAGTGTAATTTGTTTTTTGTTTTTTTTTGTTTTTGTTGTTGTTTTCATTTTTGTTGTTTTTTCCCCCATTGTTTTATCCCTTGTCCTTATTGTGTGTTTTGTGCTGTCATTTATGTGTGTGTGTTTAGCCATCTTATTAGCTATGCTAGTTGATGGTCCTGGTGTTGAACACCAAATTGTTTACAAAAAAAAACAGCACCCAAGGCCCAACGGGCAGTGGACTAGTACAGTACGATCGCAGGGATTTTCCCGGGGGGGTTTCCCAGGGGATTTACAGCAGATTGCACTTGCGTTCGAATACTCCGCAACGCGCGTTCCGCCCACGCAAAGCAGCACGCAAATTGGCGGCAAATTCAAATTATTTTACAAATTCAAATTTGCCATGTCTGCTGAGCCAAGTAGAAAGAAAGCCTACTCACCTGATCTTAGGTGGAGAATAGTGTATCAGCGCATTGGAATGAATCTTCCTTACTACAAAATCGCCCAAAACCTGAATATTGCTGCCAGTACAGTTCATAGGACTTACCAGCTGTTCGAGGGAACTGGAAAAGTGGATTCGGTGCCACACACCGACAGACCTGGGATGCAGGCATTAGATATGCCAACTGAATTACATGTATTAGGTTTTGTCACTGAGAATCCCTCCATCTACCTCAGTGAAGTATGCCACACCCTACATGATATTACTGGGATGGTAGTATCTGCTTCCACTGTGTGCAGACTACTTAAACGATATGGTTTCACAAGGAAAAAAATCAGGCAGATTGCACTCCAGAGATGTGAGAGTTTAAGAGGGGCTTTCATGGCTCAGGCATTGTTACTGAAGCGTGAAATGCTCGTCTGGATTGACGAGACTGGTTCAGCAACAAGGGATGCAATCCGTAAGTATGGATATGCTTTGCGTGGGATGAGGGCAGAGTACCACCGAATCTTAATACGGGGTAAGAGGGTCAATGCCATTGCAGCAATGTCTTCAACTGGGATAGTGGCACTGGATATGACAACAGATACTGTTAATGGTGATACTTTCTTCGACTTTCTCAGGGGATCATTAATCCCGAACATGATGCCATTTAATGGTACAAACCCTAATTCCATAATTATAATGGACAACTGTTCTGTACACCACATTGAAGAAGTGAGGGAGTTGCTAAGGCAGGCTGGAATTGTGGTTCTCTTTCTCCCTCCTTATAGCCCTGATTTGAACCCATTAGAAGAAGCATTTAGTTACATAAAAGGATATTTAAGAAAGCACGATGAACTATTCCAATCAATTCCTTCCCCATTAGACGTAGTAAAGACAGCATTTGAAAGTATTTCTGAAGAACACTGTCAGGCATGGATATCTCATTCAGGATATTTATAATGATTGATATTTATAATGATTGATCACAATAATCATGGTAACCTAACAGATACCAACACTATACATACATTAGTCATGGAGTATTTCCCAGTTTGAATAGATCACCCATAATTGCTGCCTTTAGTTCATCATACTGCTGTAACGTAATGGCACCTTTTTCAAGCAGTGAGTGCCACTTACCAAGCTGTTCTATGCAATCTCCTCGAAGTCCAAGGCGTTTTCCTGGAGAAGAGCTCAACTGAACAGGCTGTGCCTTTTGTGACCCACTGGACTTCTGTTTGCCAAAGTAAGGAAGATTCGGCGGAGTCTCATACGAATCATGTTTTCCAATATGGAGTAAATGCGCCCACGCATTTAACTTTTCAATACTATAGTGAGAAGCATGTTTCTCCTGTAATTCCTTTACTATCTTTTCAACTTCGTGTAGTTTCTGGGAGGACGCATTACGCTTTGTGCCTGTAGAGTTAGAGTCACTGTTACTAGGTGATAAAGGACGTTTTCTTGAGGTGGTGGTAAGGGGATTATCCTCTACTTCTGACTTCATATAACACCACAGAAGGATTTCACGTTTAATTTTCTTATCAAGTAACACATACATTTCATCCAACTCTTCTTGTGATCCTAGTCATACCTGCTTACCCTTGGCACCATGACCAGGTTCAATGTAACCAATATCTTTCGTAGCCACATCGATAGACTGCAACTCTGCACGCAAATCATCCGTGGAGCCAAACCGTCCTGTATATTGAAGTCTTTTAATAACATACTCAGATTTCTTTGCACGATTCACAACTTTGACTCTATAAGTATACGTCTGCCGTGTTGACACTCGAAGCTGTGTAGAATTCTCTGAATTACACTGTAAATAAACGAGATAGGTATGCTAGACATGTAACACCTAGAACCTTAAAAGTTACTGTAATGAACTAATGGCCTTGCACTTTACACCTGCAGCTGTACACTGTCACCCACTCACAATAGGGTCTAACTAGCTAGCGCTAACTCAACCCTAGTCTTGATCCCAGATCCTCTTTCTAGCTCAACCCTAATTCTAAATAAAGCACCTCACCTGGATTTCTACATCTTTCTCCAAAACCTGCACCCCTGTAGGAAGCGCCAGGCGAGTATTGTGTGATGAGTCACAGTAGGCATATCTAACTCCTGCCTCATAAGGTCGCTCTCGATCTTCCATGTTCTCAGCTTAGCTAAAATAGTAGGCCACCGTCACCTGCTGAATTCAGACCACACCCACCGCAACATGAGATTGCGTGAGCGCGCCACGGAATATTCGAACGGAACTGAAATCAGCTGTACCTATATAGCTAGCTTTCGTCTCTCGTGCGCGCGCGGTCAACATAATTAATTCTTCTGAGCTGAATGTTCGCTAGAAGCATCTCCAAATAGCTCCCTAAAGCCTTTGAGAGACACAAAGATGATAATAAACATAACTAAATTTTTGATGCAGCTCTGATTAGCCAATTTTGACCTTTGTAAGTAGCACCCAAAATCATGTCAATAATAGAGACATAGCTTTTATTTAGGAAACACCTGTGAATACTTTTAAAGGACCATGTGGTCACAAAAAATGTAACGTGATCACAGCTGGATTTATCCCATATATACTAAAATTATAGCATGAATGTTATAAAATAAACTAGAGATCAACAAATACTTCTGTAATTATCAAAAATCAGCCACTGAATTTTTACCAATTGGTGAGAAATATCTTGCCATAGAACTTTGTATCTTGGATAAGAATTGTCCATTTCCCTTCATGTTTGGTTTGTGTGCCAGGTAATGTTATAGCATGTCTAAGTTCTGTGGAGTTTCAAGTCCTTTTATAAAGATTGGTTTCCTTGGCAACCATAATGGGTGAGGATAACAGTATATTGAATGGGACCTGTAAACAGTTTATTATACGCACGATAATTATAAATCAATAACAACACATTAGAGAATTCATTGTTTCCAGTACTTAATGTTTGAGGGCAAGTACAAAACAGTCAGCTGACATAAGTTTTAGGGAATCGTCTCCAATTTGCACTGGAAGAACATGGTATCATCCTTCACGAAGGAGTCGTTATCCAAAATGGATAAGGGGGCAAATGTTGGATACCCCATTCCCGTGTTCATTTCAAACTGCGGCTGCTGAAATGAAGATGATACTGGATCTGATCGGAAGGACTGGATGAGGTCATTTCGCCGTCCATTCTGGTCTAGAAGTGCCAGAGTGATCATCATGTCCTTATCGAAGGGCCACTGAAGAATAGCATCATACTCCCCCTTCATGATAGTCAAGTAGAGTGAAATATGTGTACCCTTTCCAGTACCATCACCATTCAGGTATAGTCGTAAGCACATCTTGTAACCATACTGATCATGGCTGGAGTAGAAGGGTACTGACAGCAGATACTCCACCTTTCCACCATTTGCTTCTTGTCTATGTCTCTTAATATCTGTAATCTTCCAGATAAACTTGCTTATAGGTCTTGTGTCTTCTGCAATTTTCCTATAGCTATAAATTTCATTGCTTGATTGTTAATTAATTCTTATGACATTGAATATCTTACCATCCTGAATTGTATGAAGTACTGGGAACTAGTATCCCTGGAATGGAAATTTCAGTGCAAGTTTGGGCCTTTTGCTCTCCTGATACCATAGAGTTGTGTTCCTTGCACTTGGCAGGCTGTGGCATGCGAGGACATTTTGCTTCATGTATGTCCATTTCACTCCTAGGAAGTTGTTTCTGGCAGCCATATTTATGATATGAGCAAGGGATGACTGCAAACTTGCAGGTACGAGAGTGCACCTATATAGCAAAGAAATCGATAATTATTGATTATCATAAAATTCATTATTAGCACAGGTAGCTAGCTATACACACAAAAGCTCAAGTCACCTTGAAGTGGTCACTCTTTCCTTTCCAAGAGCAGCCAGGATTTGTACACTCTATGATGGAGCTCATTAACTCCATTGTAACTGCTCTATCTCGAAAACATTCCTCCAGTGTTATCTCTGATTCACACAGAGGACAAATGTATTTTGCCATACTGCATGTAGTAAAAGATCAACAATTATAATAATGATCACCAATAATATGCTACAACACAGCAGTAGCGAGTTAATGATCAGTGGTGGATCTAGGAGTGGGCATTTCAGGCACATGCCCCCCCCTTTTTGGTGTGGCCACTTATATAAGAATTACAGTGATGCATGACAGTTTGCAAGTTAGCTGGTTAGCCAAAGCCGGGTAAAAAAAAATTTCGCGCGCAAGCGCGCAGATATTTTTTCCATAAGCCTGTGTGCCCCCCCTTTTCGAAAATCCTAGATCCACCACTGATGATATCTCCACCTGCTTATGCTGCACTGCTGACTACACTAGCTATAGCTAGCACCCCATGGAATTGTCTATGCTGCCTACACCATCTGGTCAATATCACCATTTACGAGAATGACCAGATAGCAGCGTTAGCAACAGCTACTAAAATAATGCTAGCCATGTGGACGTGGCACATTAGCTGGTGCTATAGTATAGTACTTACCTGGATTTGATAGATTCGTAGCAAGGCCCGCAGAGTCTATCCCCGCAGGGACATTGCATCGGATTAGTGAAGAGATAGTCTGTACAATTTATACACTTGAAGTCCGACGACATGATTAACTCTGCATCATAGATTACTATGCTCTGCATGAAGCAAGCTATTTTATAGACGTAATTGTGCAGTCGAACTATATAGTCTGGCGTAGCCACACCCCCGAGCGCGAGCGCGAGGTGGTCTGGAAACATTCAATACACCGAGTTGTCAGAAGAACTGCATGAAATCATCATCTCACCACAGTGTGAACCACAGTGTACATCACAGTTGTGGTGTACACTGTGGTGTGGTGTGGTGTACCACAGTGTACACCACTGTTTGCGCATGCGCTAACTTTTCCGTCGATATTTCAGTAAATTTCTCCGCACATTGTTTAATCTACATGGATTCAAAACGGAGAAATATTACGGACCACAAATACGGCTTGCCGCGTGATGGCTGGGAAACCGCATGTCAAATCAAGTGGCAAAGAAAGGTCAAAGGTTAAGCTTATCCGTTTGACGTTCGCGACATTAGAAGTTTACAGCTTAGATATGCTGAGTGCTTTACAAAGATATACGGATTCCCAGATTTTCTGGGAAAATAGAGCATGCGCAAACAGTCTGTACCAGGCCCTCTCCCTTCTTCGTGGGAGGGGCCTGGGGACGAGGCTAGTACAGCTGGTAGATAGCCAACTAGCTCACCACAGCTGCTATGGAGAAACTGCAGAAATAGTCTCGCAAGCCAGACCCCTTAATTACCAACCCATCCGCACGCGCGAAGAGTCTGGCTTGCGAGACTATGCAGCAAATGAAGTAGCCTCGAACCCAGCCTCTTTTTTCCTTTTTTTGGGAGAGGCTGGGTTCGAGGCTACAAATGAAGATGCCCTGAAGTTGGGCTATCCATCACTAAGGCCTGAACAGTTGGAAGTGGCAATCCAATTTTATCTGGCAGGGATGTTTTTGCTGTCCTCCCTTTAGCTTTTGATAAACTTAGCTACTTCTTTTCCAACCGTAGGCTAGCAGATATACATCTTTGCACTGCAGCTGTAACCACGTGTTGTTTTTATTACTTACCGCAATTACGCAGTATGACGACAAGCTGACCATAATGGAAATTCCAATCTGACAACTCGCCAGACTACAGTCAAACCGCGCACGTATTATTTTGCAAAATTTAATTTCCAACCGGAAGTAGGCGGAGTCAAATAAAAGCCAAGATGGCGAAAAGTGCAACCTGCTCTCTAACAAGCGTCCCTGGCAGCTTATCTGACTGGTTAGGCCTTATACGAGCTCATGCGTAGGTTAAAAAGGGAACCCTTTTCAATTATGATGGGCTAAGAGTTTGCAAAAAGCTCTCAAGAGGGAGTAAAATGAGGTTTTAGAGCCACTGGCTACTACTCTCTGTTTCATACTTTCTTCCTTATACCGTTCAACAGGTAAGCGTGACAGTTATGATATTCGCTGTGAGTAAAGATAAATTATCATGTTATAATATAATAAGATGCAAGTCAAATGTTTGCAAAAAGTGCAAAACAGAAATGTGCGACTGTTTATCTGTTGTTAATGTTAGCTAAAAGTACATCATATCTGTAACAAGTTCTGTTATGTCACTCTGTGATTCGCTGCCAATTTCGTCTGAACTCTCATCATCACTTTCCTCTGTTTCATCCATCTCATGTTCATTCTCCTCTTCGTTCACTTCCAATAGGTCATTGTTGGTTTACTGCCATCAATGTTGTTACACCCTATGCAGTCACAGCCTGGTCCACACCTGCTATCTTTCTTCACACACCCACATCTTTTGCTCATACACCCTGATTTGCAGCCACAGCCCTTGGTAAGGAACTGTATAATGTCTGTCACTTGCCTAGCGACCTCATTGGACTCCCAATTGAATTTATATGTTCCATCTTCATCCTTAAGCCAGCCACATTCCTCAGCATTAGGTAATGGTGAATAAGGATCCTCTAAAATTGAGTTGTTCCACATTTGGCTGACCCAGCATGTTCTGGCCCAGTGGTTGTAGAGAGCCGTGTATGTAGGTGGTCGTTCTTCTTCTGTGAGGATGCGTTCATTGCATGTAGAACGAACAGCATTCCACCATTGTTTGGGCTTGTCCCCTGTAAAAGGGTAGTACAACTGATTTGGGGTAGCTGCTCCACCTGATACAAACCCAGAAAGATACTTCTTAAAGTAGCAGGTACCAATGAACCTCAGTAATGCCATGAATCCCATTTTCATTGAATGGCTGTCTGTATCAGCCAGAGTACCCTCGTGTTCACTTCCAGTTATGAAATCTGCATGTTGATAGAATATAGCCAACACTGTGGCCTTCCCATGGCCACTAAAATATGATATGTAGTCACATCCTGACGCAATGAATGCAGTTTGCAATATCTTGTAGTTTGCAATATCTTGCAGTTTGCAATATCTTGTAGGTAAACAAGCTAAATCTGTGTCATCCTTAAATTTTTGTAACAGTTCATTCAAGTCCAGATATTTTTCATCTTTGTGAGGGACATTGATTTGTATAACGATATGTTTGTTCGGAAGTTGATCAAGTAGGCCCAGGCCAATGTTATATATGTCAGTATCGGGTGAATAGAAGAGAAGATTTCGTTCGTCAGTGATGAATGCATGATGCCAAATACGTTGGTCTACCTCTTGAGCTGATGATCGGTAGTGATCACTTGGTTGTGGGTAGAGACTGTTTCCAGAGATGATCATGGCTTTGTGCTGGTTTTCACCACTGAAGCAACCTGCCTAAATTAGAGACTGGCCAGGGTGTAAATGTGCATATGCTGTTTTGAGATATGATAATCCTATTGCTTCAATAACTGATCTTTTACATTCCCGACATTTGATGTAGTTTCTCCAGGGCCGTGGTAAATTTGAGTTTGGTTGAAACACCGTGTGAGTGTGTGAAGATATGCTTGTATTTTGATCACGCCTATTTTGTTCATGTGCTTTGGGATTGAATATTAGTGTTTGTGGTGTATCAAATAGGAGATGGACTTCATTGATCCCATTCCTGAAATGGGGACCAAGAAATCTTCGGAAAATCATATTTGCATAATCTTGGATGGTTTTTATTTGAGGAAAAACATTCCATCTAACAATGCTGCATCTGGTTTACAGTCCATTGGCAGGTTATTTCTCAGTATATTATATCTGCTATGCAGCTTATCAGTCCAATTCTTTTTTGTGCTTTTGTGTGGAACTCCATGGCAATCACACAAAGCCCGTGGCAATACAGTGTATCGTTCCTCTGAAGTATTGAAGGATTTTCCTGTTTTCGAACACCAAGTTAGCCGTTTTCTCAAACACTTATTCTGGATTCTTTGTTCAATTTCTTGTGGTGATGCTCGCTTTTTCTTTCTTTCCTTATCCGACATGGTTAACAGTTTTTGGCGCCGTACAGGTGCAGCAGTGTTGCTTGGAGTACGGTTGGAGTACGGAGGATTCTGTGTGTAACGTAGTTGTGGTAGTATCTGGTTCCACGACTCAAGTAACCCATGTCCTTGTTCTGGGGATGCTTTGATAACAGAAAATACATTCAGTATGCCTCGATTGACTGGAACAGATTGAGGTAGTAGATTATGGTTCTTAATTAGCTGAATAATTTGAATGATATTGGCTTTTGTTTTACTGCTTTCAGCAGATGTAACAAAAATTGAAGTAGCTGGCAGCTTGATGGAGGTTGTATGTTCTGGAAAAAGCTGAGATAACATGTTTTGATAGCATGATATCCTGTAAGAAAAAAACAAGGATGTCTTGTGGAGATAGGAATCTGTAGCCGAACAACAGCTCCCTTGAGATCCTTATTAATGCACATTTCATGTGCCTCATCAAGTGCTACGTTATGGTCCCTGTTCCCTTTCAAGCTAACTGTCCAGGCAGACTTTAAGCAATCCATGATGTTTTGGGGGAAACTTAAGAGGTCTGCAAAGTGGCAGGGAAGGATTTTTTGATAATGATCTCTATCATAGGCAAAAAATAGAGGTGTCATTTCCTTTAGGCTGGATAATCTTAAGTTCCAGTTTGCTGTTCGTATTGCACTGTGTAAGCACATGTATGCATGGCAGTCACGAAACGTGAAATTCACCCACAGCTTCCAAGTGTTGTCCATCAGCGATTTGACTTGTATAAACTTATCAAACCTTTCTTGAAGTTGTAGTTGAGATAGGCACACTTGAATATTCTGTATGTGAGAAGTTGTGGTTGCATGTTGGTTAGTAAGTGCCAGATTAATACCTGCTAGTTCAGTGGCTGATACACATACAGAACATTCATGTTGGTTAGTAAGTGCCAGATTAATACCTGCTAGTTCAGTGGCTGATACTTCAGCTGATAGAAATTCTTCGATCATTAATGTATACATTGCCTCCCATGACTGTTTTAGAAACTGGTGCGTTCTTTTAAAATTTGAGCATGTTTTCAATGACTTCAATGTTTCTCCTCGGAAATCGGAGGCCTTGGTTAGTTCTTGTAGACCAGCTGCATAGTACATCTTCATTAAGACCGGCTGGAAATTTTTTAAGATATGCCAATCTCCTGGGAAAATTATGTTAGGTCTTGTCCATACATATTTTTTATGTTCTGTAAATGTTCATATGTAAGAGTACTCGTAAGCATGCTAACCAACATTTGTTGTTTTACTTGGAAGAAACGTGCACAAATAGCGATATACCATGTCTAGCCAGATATCCGGTAATTGACTTCTGGATAGCATGCGCTAGATCTAGTAGGGTGAGTATTGCATCACAGTACGTCTGCAACTAGCTTGACCAACTGGCTGCAGTGTAGAATGCACATTATGTGTAGGCTCACTATCTACACTAGTCAGTTATTGTTTTATAATGTGTAGGCGACATTGATAAGCTTTTGATTTGAAAGGCGATCATAATAAAGGAGTCTTGTAAGGACCTGTAGCTAATAGCAGAAAGAGGGTAATCCCCATCTTCTCAGAAATTAATTTTGTTTCCTGCTACAAATCAATTCCCTGGGAGATTGGGTATGTCCCATTAGCCTATGTGCTCCATTTAGTGAAGCTAGCTATATGATAGTTTCATTCTAATGGGATATCCTCATCTAGCTAGTGCCTGGCCTCATAGCAGTGGGAGTCCTGTGGGATGGACAGTCGTCTCCTCCTCATTTGGCGAGCGAAGCGAGCCACTCTCTGGTCATGTCAACGGGAGCTCGAGATATATATTATATATTTATATATATATATACGTACGTCAATAGCTAGCGGGCATAATTAATAATACGCATGCGCACGTTTGTTTGACCTTCGACCCCACAAATGAAACGTGCCCATCTAGAGCTTATTGCTTTCTACAGCATTTTATCATAGAGGCGCTAAGTGGATTGTAGGCGCTTGGCTTTCTAAGTGCTAAGCATTATACAGCCTCCTATGTATACAGCTGCAATATCTTAGTAAGTCAAAGTACAAATGACTTTCACCAACTGCTTTGCTCGCCGATAGGTGGTGGCTTTGAAGTATTTGTGGCTGGGGAACAATAAAATGTTTTCATAGCACTATTGTTTCTAGCCACTAGCTACTCCAGAGCCGCTGCCTATCTCTGCCTTATACATGATATGGTTGCTAGGTAACAAAAAATTTTTCCCTTTACTCATGACTTTTTTTAGAAGCAGGAGGCACAAGGCAAATTGTACATGTAGGTATGTAGCTAGTTAGCAGTCAAGGCATGCATTGAGGTGTGCTCAGTGTAAAGAGTTTGGTTCTCTTTGAAATAAGTGGCCATACCCATAATGAAAGTGTGTGTGTGTGTGTGTGTGTGCGCGCCAGTGTGTGTGTGTGTGTGTGTGTGTGTGTGTGTGTGTGTGTGTGTGTGTGTGCCAGCGGCAAACTGATCACTTTTAAGCATCAACCCTCCACTGCAGTCAGACATCATACCAAAGGACTACAGATGTATGGGTGGCCCTCAAAAAATGTCAGGGAAAACTCTTAAATCTCGTCTCCACTCTGGATTGAAACTCTTGCACTCTGCATTCCTCTTGAGGTTAAGTGAGAGAAGATCAAAATCATATCTTATGAGGAGGTGCATGAAGGTGGAACTCTCATCAACTCATTACCCCAGTATGTCTATGAATGGATTTGATGTGGATTATGGATTATACCATAGTTATAAGAAGGAATTAAGGATACAAATCATTATAATTACAGAGGCATTATAATTATCTGGTCACACACTTTCATTATATGAGTTGGGGCTGAATGTAGCCTTGACATAATTATGGTCCCTTTACACTTCAGAATGTCAGCTAAAGGATATGCTTATCGTAACAGACCTGATGTTCAAATAGTGAATGAAATCCTACATCTGACTTCTTGTGGTCTGCAGACAAAATAAAAACATCATGCCATTGAATGCAGTAGTTTACCCTCTGGCATTACATGACAAAATTAACATGGCTTCCTTTAAGTAAACAGTTAGAAGTTAGCTATATTAACTACATTCAAAATCAACTGATTGTTTGTGTAGGGAAGTGGTGGTGTGGGTGGTGTGACATCATCGTTCTACTTGGCAGTTTACACAAACCCTTCATTTCCTTGATAATATCAGTAGGCCTTGTTTAGCTGTAAGAGTACCAATTAAGTAAGCATCTCACAGTCTGTACAGTGAAATTCAAAACGGCAAACCAAAATTTACATGGCTTCCTTTCAGTAAACCTACTCCAAAGCCTCAGTTTGAAGGGAGGTTATGTAAATTTTGGTTTTGCTGTCCCTTGCAAAGATCACTGCAATCATCAAACCAAATTTTACATGTAGGTAAACCACTCCAAAGCCACAGTTATGCTGCTTGTTGCAAGATCACTGTACCCAATCTCTCCTGGTAAGAAGATTATTTGTAGCAATCCAAGTATTATGGATAGAATGGTGTGGACTATACTTATCGATGTGAAGAGTATGGATGTACATGTGGACTATTCACGATATTCCAGTGAGTGTAATAATGTGCACAACACACTGCAGTACTGACTGGAGAAACAATCAACATGTTTTGTGAAGAAAAAGTGTCCCAAGCTTCTCTAAAATATCTGTACACTGTAAAATTATCTGTACACTAATTAAGCCCCAAGGCTATGAGTTATCAGAGAGTGCGCTAGCACTCTCTAAGTAGGGATGGCGGGTCAAAGGTCATAAGACTGTATAAACTAAAAGCTCTTCTTTCTCTTCTACCCTTACTCTACAGGTTCTCAGAAGGCTACAGTGAATTATTACATCTACAAAGAAGAGAGGAGAATGTTCAAAAACCAAAAATTCATTCGCTAGCATAAGAAAAAATCGATGTCTAAAATTGACTTTTGTTCTTTTTCTTTATAATAGCTAATAATAATAATGTATAAGATCGACGTACCGACTTACTGGCTATAGTCATCAAAATTCTGCTTTGGCCATCTGTTAGAGCGGCACCTAGAGGCTGATCTTTTGCTATTAGTTTTGACTAAGGCTCTACTTCGCTATTCGAGCACTCGGAACACTAGCTAATCTTTCGACGCCATTTTGAAGCGCACGTCGTTAGGGGGCGGGGATTATGGGCGGAGCCACGTAAGCTTCTTAAGTTTAGCTTAGCTTAATCGTCTTATCTGATGATATTCCAGTCACTCCTTGCTGAATTACAGTACAGATGCTCATCGTATTATAGCCAGTACTTGGCTGTAGTGTAGTCAGCTCACATGTCATTTAGCTACATTGCTGTTTACATTGCTGTTGTTGTAAAGTTTTATATTAAATAATAGACAAAACTTAAATAGCTAAACAAATTCTTCAACCAGAGACTGCTACCTACAAAAGAAAAAGATACTCATGTCAAATTGATAATCACTGCATGCATATACTCTCAGTTGAAGTGACAGTAAATACTGCCACATACACAAACTTATATTAAACTTCAAGCATTAAGAAAAAAGGATAGAAACAAGTAAGTGCAAAAAATTTCTTCTAAATAAAAAGGGATAGCCTAAAATCTAGCTGGGCTATATAATGTACTGCAGCCTCGTATGAATACAATCCCTACTTTTACAACTGCTATAGCTAGCTATAGGTAGTGGATGTAAATGTAGGGATTGTATTCATACGAGGCTGCAGTACATTATATAGCCCAGCTAGATTTTAGGCTATCCCTACTTAACCTTTTTATTTAGAAGAAATTTTTTGCACTCACTTGTATGTAAAGAGATGAAGAGACCATCTGATTTCCATTTGGATTTATTATAATTATCTGTCAGAGGTTCATCTAAGCTAATCCCCCCCCCCACCATCTATAGACAGATGCTATTATAAGAGTGATGGAACACTGAAAGTTGTGGCCACACCATGCATGAATTTCCAGCATGATATACTGGCTTTGAATGGGATTATAGGAAATGTTCTCTGGCATGGAATGTGTATTACTACCCATAAGTTCCAGTGTCATCAGAGTTTTTCAGTGGGATTACGTGAATTGTAGTATCTGCAATTACACTGAGCCAAGAATTGTTACCTGAATCAGGGATTTATCCATATCTCACCTAGAATTTCAGATACCAAGCTGCATATTGTGAATATGAACTAGAGGAAGAACCTCTTTGCCCCGAAGGAACACCATCTTTTCTTACCGCCTCCAGCTCCATAATCAATTTGGCTTCATGACCTTTGATCCAATTGCCAATAGTAGGCGGGGCCAAGGGAAACTTCAAAGCCGCAATGACTTCTGTGGAAGAATTGAGCTGCTCTTTAATCAGGGAGTTCTTAAGCAGAAAGGTTACTTAGTCTCAAATTCAATAAAGTGTTTGTGTTCTTTGTACCAGGATTAAAACATTGGTTTAGTGAGCTTACTGTTAGCTAATTAATACTCTTAGCTATAAATGTTTCGGTTTCTCCCAGTTTTAGCTAACTCTAAAAATATAGTTTTCCGCACGTCAGTCTCAAACAGAGTAGAATTAGAATATGCACTGAAATACTGCAAGAGAAAGAGAAAGAAACACTATAGCCTACAGATCATGAATATGGGAGTCACATGAAACCTAGAAACTCTCCATACAGGGTTTCATCTACTGGGGGGGGGGGGGGGGGGGGGGGGGGGGGGGGGGGGAAGCTTCCCCCCAAATGCTCCAGCTTCCCCCCTCCCCAAATTCTTTTATGTTCATAAGGTTTATATAGCTATACTTATTGAAAGTATGTAATCCCTCTATTGGCATTGTGAAAATGGTAAGAGAATTAGCCAACAATGAGTCCTCCAAAAATAAGTAAAATTTTCTTTTGGGCGCAGGAGCCCCTCCCGCACCCTCCCCCTCGCCGTGGCCATATGGCCACGCGATCAGTGAGCTTCCCCCCAAAGTGAAATTCCTAGATGAAACCCTGCCATATTACATAGTTCATAATTATTGTTAGGAGAAATACTCTGAATGTCAACCCACACAAGCAGGATGTCTTAAATCTAATACATGCTGCCATGTTTTTGTTATGTGTATAAAACAGTTTCACTGAATGTGTAACTATAACTAGTGACTCACTGCTCTACCGCTTGCAGCATTAATTTTAGTCGGGAACAGATCTCCCTTGAGCTTTCAAATAAATAACAATGTCACTGGACTTTAATTGTTGCTTGCTACACTATTCATGACAGTGTAAAGCAGATTCATGACAAGTGAATAGTGATACACTGAAAGGGGATCAATTATTGTGCTGGTGCTTAATAAAGTATCCATCCTCTCTCTTAATGAATAATAGAGGTATGATATAGTCACACGTCTTTTGAAGAGGAGTGGTCAACCAAAAAAGGAGTTACCAAACTTAATCATCACCCTAAAGCTTACATTTTTAAAGAGTTGTTCTCTTTCCTCTTCAACATCAGGTGACCATCCAGTCATGTTGTTTATTGTTCACTGACTTAGTTTTCACTTTGACATTAACCCCTGGAAACAGAAGTAGAAAGTCTGCCACTACGTACCTCCTGTACCATGCACTCCACAGGCTTGTTTTTAATTGAAGATAATATTGAAGGGACATCCTCACTGTTGCATGTTCAAAGCAATAACTGCCTTGGAATAAAGGCATTTACTGAAGCACATGGATGCTGTGTGCTGATGGAACTAGCCCGTTGACATGCTCTCTCTAGATATTCATTGAAGTTTCTAGTTCTTGTTATAACAAGTTACTGATTTTGTGATTTTGTGAGTTGTGATAATCTTAGAGTTAACATTGGTCGATACAGATGTGTCAGTGATATGAAGCCATAAAAGGAATGCTTCCATATAGGTCACATTCTTTTCTAGTTTGCCTTCTGTCATGTTTCCCTATAGCCAGCCATGTGAATATTGTTTTGATTGCAGGAAGGCCCTTGTGGTAATAAAATTAATGATCACGTTAAATTAATTTCCTACAATACTGCTAGCTTGTAAGCCGAGGGGATCAATGATTATTATAGGGTGTTAGTGTTGTGCCTGAAGCCAGTGCTTGGGTCCAAAAACAATGGGTACTATTTGAGCACTACCCCAATAGCTTGAGCACTTGAGACCACATACATATCTTGGTTGCCCAAGGCCCACTAAATCAATCTAGTGCAAATCAGATTTGACAAAAATTTAATAGGCTTCATTGTCACTAGCTGTCCCTTTCTATATTTTTGACTGTTCTGAGGTCGATCATAACATCATGTAGCCTTCCTGCCATAAGATTGAAGAGGAAGCTACAACATTCCAATGGGTTTTAAAATGGTCTTAAGTGATGGTGATGTCATTGTGTATGTTGAAGTGGATCAGATATTGTTTTGCTATCATGGTGACGTGTATGTTATAAGTTACACACATTCCAACCACACAAGTGGGTATACATAGCCACATGCCTTGATATGGGATCATGTGCATTGTCAAGAGGTCCCTGGTACAGTGAAACTTATGACCACCTGCATGCTGTGCATCTCTAAGAAGAGACCATTAGCAACAGTGACAATACTACTATACATTTATTGCCTCAATTAAGAGACCAAAGACTGCATTTCTCATGGTTTCACTGCATGTAAGGGGGTATGGAATAAAGGGTGCATGAGTAACCAGTCATTATCACACAATTTCCTCTAGAAAGACACAACATAAACAGGTAAGTGGTAGTTGCCCTTGAGCATGCACCCCAGGCCCACCTAATATAAGGTTCTGGAATTTTCACTCATGATAACCCCTTAATAGCTAGAAACAGTATTTTCCTCTAGAAACACACAACGTAAACAGGTCAGTGGATTCATTTCTAGTGATACAATAGCCAGAATAATAGTCTCTTCTTGTAGTTCATGGTTAGCTATTAGCTATGTCAATATAACCTGAAGTATCCGCTATCACCAATACTTTGATTTACATCAGAGGTTCATCTAAAGCTAAAATGAATGCTGGCCAGGAGGACTTACTTATTGCAATTCTAGGGATTAAAAGGACAAGAAAATGAAGCTCCATTTATAGAACATAGACAGATGCTATTACCCCACCATGCATACTGGCTTTGAATGGGATTATAGGAAATGTTCTCTGGCATGGGGTGTGTATGGGGTGTGTATGGGGTGTGTATTACTACCCAGTTTTTCAGTGGGATTGCGTGAATTGCAGTATCTGCAATTACACTGAGCCAAAAATTGTTACTTGAATAGATGTTTCACTTTGTTTGGTTTCTCCCAGTTTTAGCTAACTCTAAAAATATAGTTTGCCACACAATACCTAACTTATTGCACTCCACAGGGGCAGCCAGCCAGCCAGATTCGATGAAGAACTACCAAGGATTCTAGCAGGTACATTAATGGTTTATTTATTGCTTTACTCATGAATTTTTTTCCTCAGCAGACTAGCTAGCACACTAGCAAAAGCTATTCGACTGTACTGTATGTAATTTTGATGTTTCGAAGGTTCTAATTTTGCATGACTTCTTGTTCTGATGAAGCTTGGCTTTATCTGATGAAAGCTTTAGCATGAGTTAATTTCACAGGGCAAATAACTTGGCTCAAACTGGCTAGGAAATTTCAAGTTATCTTATATAGAACCACTGCTAATAAGAAATAAGAAATAAAGTATGCATGTAGACGACTTGGGGTGGGTATCATTATTAAAAGCAAAAAGAAAAAAGAAAGGGTGGAGTAAAAAGTGTTGCACAAAACAATTCCAATAATCATTATAATTATCAAGAAGCTTTATAGCCTAATACACTATTCATGAGTGCTTTTGTGCAGTTTTCATAACATGAATGTTTCGATTATAGGATGAAGATCATAAGTGCAGATGTAACATTAATTTTAATAATGATGTTATGTCAAACTGTGCTCTATAAGAGACAATTTCTCTCATTCATTTATCTAGGAACCCCTACCCCATTCAGAACTATGATAGAGGTCATCGTACATTCTCTAGTTAGCGTACGAAAATCCATCTCCAGCTATAGACCATCCCACTCCAGCACCTCCTTCATATAAGCCTACAATTGGTCCTAAAGGTACAGTTCATTCTGAATGAATAGCATATCCATTGTGTATACGTAATTAATCATTCTAAGTGCAAAATAATTGGCAAGAATTGATTTGTGTCATTGCTTGTTAGTTTAACCCTTCAGGTTCGTATACGTATCTTAAGCTTATACTAAGTGTATTTGAATTTGATGATCCTTTACCAATTGTAAATGTAAAATTTGATGCTCCTTTACCCAATCCAAATTTTTTAAGGGGTCTATGTGACAAGAAGATCATGTTCGAAGAGTATCCTCACATGCCCCCACAAAATGAAGAGCATTCCTTTCAGTTTTGGTACTGTAAGGAGACAAGACAAAGACAGTGGGTATTGCCAACAGTGCTTGAAATAAGTAGTGTTCCTCTAGTCTCGCAAGCCACACCCCCAGACTAGTGTTCCTCTCCAAAGGCAATCGACGAGAGAAGGTACTGAAATAGATGAGAAGAATTTGTCCAAGTGCATCGCGATTGTGGGGCAGAGAAGATACGCGATATAATGGAGGGAATTCGAATGAAAGACCACTCAAATTAAGACTCCTTTGTGTGCTGCATTCTCTCTCATAGAAAAGAAGGCCAGATTTATGATTCAGACAGTGTTATGGTTTCCTTGATATCACTACCAAGTTGAATGGAGATAACTGCCCATCTTTGTTGGAAAAGCCAAAAATCTTCTTGCAGGCTTGTAGGGGTAAGATGAAGGATAAAGGAGCTCATGTTGGCCACGACGGTGATGAGATTGAACCAGAAAAAGAAGAGGAACCAGAAACCCGTCTGATTCTGATCTCCGAATTGCGACTGATTCTGATTCCAAGATTCCCGACGCTGCCGATTTCTATTTCGGTTATGCCACTCCTTACAGTCACGTAGCATGGCGTGATCTTGACAATGGATCGTGGTACATGATGTACCGTACATCTCCGAGCTCTGTCATTCCATGGCCAGCTATGGAACCCATGCGAAGCTAGAAGACATGAAAATCACCAATAGCGAAGTGGAAGGATGTATTTCTAAACTTAGAATTTTTAAATTTATGAATAATGTGCAGCTGCATACATGAAGTTTACCTAAGAGAGTTCATTATATCATAAAGCATAGACTGATACTATAATCTCCGGACACAGATTTGGGAAACGGGCTCACGTGCGCCTACATGCTTGCGTGCACTCCGCGTTGTAATTTTTGTTGACAGCACATAAAAGGAGTCACCTGAAGCTATTATTAGCTATTGAGTTTTGCTGTTATGTATAATTATTTTTGCCTGCTGCCACATGTTCATTGCCAAAAGGTTTTGAAATTTCCATAAGGAAGGGAGCGAGGGAGGGCCAATAAAATTAACTTTGATAATCAAAATGCTACCGATTTGAAATGCCTCATTGAAAATTCAGCTGAATGCTGACAAATAATTTCAGCGCTATCATCATCAGGACTTCATTATAAAATGTCAATAGGCATCATTCTTTTTCCATTTAGAGTCATTACCTATAGATTTTTTTTGTTGTTTTGTTTTGTTTGTTTGTTTGTTTTTGTTGTTGTTTTCTTTCTTTCTGATGAAGTGCATTCACAGTATGTTTCACCCTTTATGGAAGAGATTGATGTAGTTAATTCACATACACATGTAACATTTCAAAGATTATTATAAAGCCAAACCAATTAAATTTCCTGTTTCTCATCACAAAAATATGAAAAATCCAATGCTGCATGCGAAAACAAAAACAAAAACACGAGGACTTTCCAGCTGCACAGAGTTATGTAGCTAGATTATTTTAATAGCTAGCCAGCCTAGCTAACTTGGTCTACATAAAGCTGCTAACTAGCTAGTGTGTGTGCCATTAAAAAGAGCATTTTTTTGTTGCCTAACTTAAGCAGCTGTCACAAATTAGTCTCTCTATTATTTATGATTAGACTGAGAAAAAGTTTTGTTTGTATTTTTCAATTTTGGCAAAAATCAATGAGGGAGCTGATGAGAAACAGGAAATTTAATTGGTTTGGCCTAATGTCAAATTGAGCAATAATGTCAGGAAGTCATTGCTAGACAGGATTCCAGACATCGACCAGACTATTTGCATTCATGCATTCTCTTCAAGTGTTTACCTGATATTAAAAGTACAACAGATCAAGGTTACAATCCCTCCAACAGTAAACACTTGACTTTAATGATGCTAACCTGTTATCAAATATCAGACCATAAGCTTTACACTGTCTATTCCATTAAATATTCTGCAATCTCCTGTGATCTTTAAAAGTGGTAGAGTCTAACTGCACCAGTTGTAGGGAATTAAGCCACATGGAAGATCTCACTGTTATGACTACTTCAAATGGTTTCCTCTTAATGAGGCCATAGGAGGTTGCTAACCACCACCTTTCTATGCAGATCATAGGCTGTCATTTACAAGATTGAAATTTCAGCTCGCATATTCTTATACCTCAATCACTTCCACTGGCAATCCAGACAATCTGGTTACATAAAGAGCAAATGAGTGGCTATGGCTAATGTATATGAAAATCTATAGCCACTGCATAAGTGTTTTATACTGAACTGGCTATGATTTTTAATGTCAAATGAGTGCATTCATAGAGAACTGTCTAATACAGGTTTGTGCATTAATGATAATCATATTCACACACATGAGTGTCACTGCATGCCAACCTTCCAAAATCACATAATCCATGGGATTTTTTTGAAAAAATAGCCAAATTTAGTGCACTATGTTATGTCTTGCTAGAGGGACAATAATAGAAATGCTGATATTTTTGGAGGGACAGGCTCTACAAAAGAGGGACTGTCCCTCCAAAATAGGGATGGTTGACAACTATGCATGCTGCATTATGAATACTGTGGCTTTTTTATGAGATCATTATGTAATGGAATAAACCACTGAATTTTTTTCTAGGCAGGAAATAAACTTAAGATGAAAAGTGAATGCAAACTATATTTATGCAGTTGAAATAAACCACAGATATCTACTTGCCAACTACAGCATTCAATGCTGTACTGACAGGACTCTTTCCTCCAGTACTTTGAGGTTTGGATGATTAAGATCATACATGTGCACGTAGCTAGAATCTGCCCATGATATCCCCAAGAGTTTTTGGATTGGCGAGTCTAAATTTGCCTGGCCTGCTAACAATCTGCACTTTATTTATTCAAACTTTCCAACTCTTTATATTATCGCTTTTGCTTCCCATGAAAACGAGGAAGAATTTTCGCTAGCAGTGACTCCTCAGGTAAAATTAGATTTTTGTTGTGGTTGTAATGAGAACAATAGTCATCAATGGGTATGTGGGCATGCTCAACATAATGAGATTCATACAATCATCAAAGCACAGTCAGCTCAGACTGAGATAAGATATTCAGTCATTGTTTATTCATTTGTTTATACTAACATGGATTATATGGTAATAATAATTGTATTGGCAGCATAAAGGCTGAGTGGAATGGCTGGGGCCAGGGCCAGGGGACTAGGGGCCAGGGCTAGGGCTAGTGCTAGAGATACCATTACAGCTACACTACGTTACTGAACGGTATTCTGAGGGCTAGGTGTCCACTCGGATTGCTAGGTGTATAGGGCCTCTTGTTATTTATTTTTCGGACCTAGAACCAGCATATATCTGTAAGGGTTTGGGCCAAGGCTGCCAGAGGGTGTGGTTATCCTAAAGGGGTGTATATGTATTCGAAGAGATGGTAATCATTCCAGAGGAGCAATGATGTCAATAAGAAATTATACTGCAAAGTATGGTGTACTTGAATGACAGATTATCCATAGCTAATGGCTGGGCACATTAGAAAAGTTCCTATGAATGAACTCATTTTTGACTTTATTTCTGAAAGAGGTCAGTTGGCTCCATGCAAGGAAACTGGAAACACATTTTGAAGGAATTGCCTAAGGGTCTCAAATACATGTACTCAATGAGTACATCGCGACATGAAAGCATCAATGTACTCATCAAGATGGCATAATTATTTGTGTGACAATCCCCACTGTAAGTTATGATGGATTTGATTTTGCTGTTGAAAAAACTGCATAATTATAGAAACAGAGAGATCCAAATTCAAAAACAAATATTGTTGAGTTGTGTTTGGGACTGCAATACAAAAGGAGGTATTTTTGCTATCATTTCATGCCCAGGGCCACGGGGGATTTAGCAAGAATGGTCACTGATTTAATAATGGTTGACTTGAGCAAAAGATACAGAGACTATCCTTTAACACTTGGCTCCATGCAAGGAAACTGGAAACACATTTTGAAGGAATTGCCTAAGGGTCTCAAATACATGTACTCAATGAGTACATCGCAACATGAAAGCATCAATGTACTCATCAAGATGGCATAATTATTTGTGTGACAATCCCCACTGTAAGTTATGGTGGATTTGATTTTGCTGTTAAAAAAACTGCATAATTATAGAAACAGAGAGATCCAAATTCAAAAACAAATATTGTTGAGTTGTGTTTGGGACTGCAATACAAAAGGAGGTATTTTTGCTATCATTTCATGCCCAGGGCCACGGGGGATTTAGCAAGAATGGTCACTGATTTAATAATGGTTGACTTGAGCAAAAGATACAGAGATTATCCTTTAACACTTGGCTCCATGCAAGGAAACTGGAAATACATTTTGAAAGAATTGCTTAAGTGCCTCGAATACATGCACTCGATGAATATAATACATAGCGACATAAAAGCATCAAATGTACTCATCAAGATGGCATGGCATGTTCATGTGTTCAGTTCACCATGTTAAAGGTATCTTTGCTCAAGCTAATTAAATCGGCTTTATCGGTGACCATTCTCGTTAGATCCCCTGTGGCCCTAGGCATGAAAAAAAATCTCCATGTCTAAACATCAAATTATTTGCATTTTGAGCTTCTTATGAATTTGGATCTCTCGGTTTCTATATGACAGTGAAATCAAATCCACTGTAACTTGCAGCATATATAGACCCATTACCACCTCTCTTTATCAGGTGGGTTTCATCTGGGGTTTGAAGTATTTGATCCATAGGGGGGAAACACAGAAGCTGTAGAAGAACCTGACTGTGATGAAGACACAGACAATGAAGGTAACTATGTTGTAGCTGATTCACCCTATATGAGCAGCTACACCAACTGTAACAATCAGTTTTCCAGTGTTCAGCAAAGCATTCAACAGCAGACTTAGTTGCAACACTTAGTTGCAACAGAGACCTGTTGCCTCCCATCCAGACCATATGTTATGAATACTAGTTAGCTATCACTCTTGAGAAAAGAGATTAAGGTGGCGGTAAACCCTGCGCTACTAAATCAACAGCTTATTTAGCGCGCGTAAGTTAGTTACCACACATAATGACATTCATGCTTGTACCTGTAAACCACAAATCACACACATTACTCACCTTTGAATTTTCGTGGTTTCTTGTACGCGTGTATTATGCAGCAAGCGCGCACACTCTATATAGCTAGCTCATATCACATAATTAATTAATTATGGACAACTTCCTTTTTCCCAAATATCTGAAGAAAGAAATATTGAACAGCCCTGATTTTTTTAATTCTAGCCGGCCATGTGCGTGCATCGAGTTTAGTGCGGTGACGTATGGATTAGTCTTTTAGGTGAGTAATAGAATTTTTAAAATTAGGACCAAAATAGTTGGAACCAGACTTTGACCAGTAAGTTGGCTCTAGTTAGAGATACTAATTATTCCATACGTCACCGCATTGAGCATAAAAAAAGAGATGTGAAGAAGGCTGTGGTTCTGTTCCAGGGTTGCTAGATGTCCTCCAATTTGGGAAGAAGTAACTTTTGGGTAGTATTTATACTTCAGCTGTAGATCTCCAGTGGCTTGTTTGTAAAACATGATCTCTAGATGAGTAGAGCTAGTTTTGCTCTACATGCTGATACCAAATTTCATGGATGTAGGTACACCCATTACTTATAATAATCTTTTTAAAAGCGCAAATTTTCTGGTGCAAACTGTTTACCGCCACCTTAAGGTATAAGAAGTGGCTGGCATAGCTATATCCAAAGCTACTTCCTTCATTATCACATCATGGTCATAGATAGGTTATCAACACTCTTCAGATTGTTACAAGGTATACCTATAAGGCTAGGGCTAGGGTTACTACAGGATATCAGTATTATCATACACATTGTTGTTTTCGGTACTTATAAAAATAAAAAGAATGTTTGAAGGGAATTACACAACATGTTATCAGTATCACGAATAGCTAAGAACAAGAAAGTTAGAGGGGATATAGTCTCCAATTATTAATTATCACACACATTGTTGTTTCCAGTACTTATAAAAACTGTCAATATTCGAAGGGAATTATGCAACGTGTTATCTGTATCACGAATAAGATTAAGAAAGTTAGAGGGGAATTGTCTCCAATTTGCACTGGAGGAACATGGTATCATCTTTCATGAAAGAATTGTTATCCAAAATGGATAAGGGGGCAAATGTCGGATATCCTATTCCTGTGTTCATTTCACACTTTGGCTGCTGAAATGAAGATGATGCTGGATCTGGTCGGAAGGACTGGATGAGGTCGATTTGCTGTCTGTTCTGGTCTAGAAGTGTCAGAGTGATCATTATGTCTTTATTGAAGGGCCACTGAAGAATAGCGTCATACTCCCCTTTCATGACAGTGAAGTAGAGTGAAATATGTGTGCCCTTTCCAGCACCATCGCCATTCAGGTATAGTCTTAAGCACATCTTGTACCCATATTGATCATGGCTGAAGTAGAAGGGTGCTGACAGTAGAAACTCCACCTTTCCATCATTTGCTTCTTGCCTACGTCTTTTCATATCTGTGATCTTCCAGATAAACTTGCTTATAGGTTTGGTGTCTTCTGCAATTCTCCTATAGCTATAAATTTCATCATTTTATTGTTTATTCTTTAATATGACATTGAATATCTTACCATCCTGAATTGTATGAAGTACTGGGAACTAGTATCCCTGGAATGGAAATTTCAGTGCAAGTTTGGGCCTTTTGCTCTCCTGATACCATAGAGTTGTGTCCCTATCAAAAATATAATTATAATACTTCACATTTAAGGGCTAGGGGGCTAGGGCTATAGCTCCAGCGAATAATTAGCTGTGCATGCAAATGCACTTGCACATGCCATGTGCAATTTATCAAACAGATGCAAACTGGTAGGTGATATACCCATGCAGCCAGAGATTGTTAGAATATTTGCACTTACTTCTTCATTCTGCATATCTTCCTTACACTTGGCAGGCTGTGGCATGCGAGGACATTTTGCTTCATGTATGTCCATTTCACTCCTAGGAAGTTGTTTCTGGCAGCCATATTTATGATATGAGCAAGGGATGACTGCAAACTTGCAGGTACGCGAGTGCACCTATAGCAAAGAAATCAATATGCAAAACATCACCTATAATAATAGCTATAGATAATTATTGATTATCATAAAAATTCATTATTAGCACAGGTATACACACAAAAGCTCCTATAGCAAAGAAATCAACTCAAAGTCAGATAATAATCGCACCTTGAAATGGTCACTCTTTCCTTCCCAAGAACAACCAGGATTTGTACACTCTATGATGGAACTCTTTAACTCCATTGTGACTGCTTTATCTCGAAAACATTCCTCTAGTATTATCTCTGATTCACACAGAGGACAAATGTATTTTGCCGTACTGTATGTAGTAAAAGATCAACCATCAATTGTAATAATGATCACCAATATGCTAGCACACAACAACAAGTTAGTGCATGAATTTGCTTATGCATGCTGCTGACTACACTAACTATAAAATAGCTAGCATCCCATGGAGTACTGTCTATGCTGCCTGCATCATCTGGTCAATACCGGCCGCTTATCTGCAAGAGTGAGCGACCTAATCTCCTAGAATATTTTGTTGCTGCAAGGATATAGCTAGTGTCACTGCAATGGGATCGACAAAATATAGCTTGATAAGAGCCAGGAGCTTCAAGTCTTGCATGATAATTACAGCAATTATATGTTTAATGTGGTAGAGGATAATCATGCAAGTTGGAGGTTAAGTTGCAAGATAGCTAGCTATATTTGACTTCATCACACTTTCTTAGTCATGTTCTTACTTTTACTTGTAACTATTGCTCTCTAGAAGCTAGAAGTAACCAATAAATTAATATCCTGGGAGATTTTATCGCTCTTTAGGTGAGCAACAAAAATTAAGAGATTTAATAGATAAGTGAAGCAGCCAACACAGTAGCAAAACATCAGGACTCCACCTTGCTTATGCTGCACTGCTGACTACACTAGCTATAGCTAGCACCCCATGGAATTGTCTATGCTGCCTACACCATCTGGTCAATATCACCATCTACGAGAATGACCAGATCGCAGCGTTAGCAATAGCTATACTTTTACTAGCCACGAATACATCATTAGCCAGCTGGTGCTAGTACACTAGCTACTACGTATATTTACCTGGATTTGATAGATTCGTAGCAAGGCCCGCAGAGTCTATCCCCACACGGACATTGCATCGGATTAGTGAAGAGATAGTCTGTACAATTTACACATTTGAAGTCCGACATGATTAACTGCACTGCAGCACTCAGCTAGCTATTTTATAGTCGCTGATCGATCGATCGCATAATTATATCTGTTGCAATGCTATTTTTAGATACGCTAGATTTAGCGCGCGCGTTACCGGATATTAACACAGCTTAATAGATACGAAGTGGCTATCGGTCCGGCAGCCGGATACTATTTTCAGAGCTATTCGTCCGGCAGTCTAAATAGGCCAGCGAAGCTGGCCTATGTATTATAAAAGCTCCTGCAAGGGAGCGAGCGCAGCGAGCGTTAGGTGCATGGGACGTACTATTCACGTACTGTTGTGACTCCAAGGCTAGGCAACACTCGCCCAGCTTGCAGTGCAGGCCCAAAGGGCTCCCTAAGGCCACCAGAGACTAACAAGTATAAATATCACTCTCGAACTGAGTTTTGCAGCGTTGCCACCGTAGCGTATTGGTTAGTGCCGTGCGCTTTGGACCGTCCGATCGTGGGTTCGATCCCGGAATTGCTGCTTCTTTTTCTTCTTTCAGATTTTCAATCTTTGAAAATTTTCTAAGTGCCAGCACTGCCGGACGAATAGCTCTGAAAATAGTATCCGGCTGCCGGAGGTCCTGTTATGTAATGGAAGGCTATAGCACAGGAAGTGGTCCATCACTTAATAGTTTCTTGGAAAGTGCCATGGCTAATCGAAATTTATGTTCCCTCTTCCCTTACCAGCATTGATCGCAGCTGATGATGGCTACTCGTACCACATGCCCCTCTGTGCCATGACCTGTCCCCTCGGCTGGTAAAATCTCCCTTTGGCAAGTTGAAGGAGAGAGGGAGAAAGACCAACTTGTTTTCATGCATGGTTGGAGAGGGACCCACGGACGAGGAGAGCTCTTATGCAGAAGAAGAGGAATCTTCCGGGGAGTGGGAGGACCAAATACCCAAATACGGTTGCTCACCTCAAGATGTCCAGTTTCCATTTATATGATTTTGTGCAGGGTTGGAGATGGCTCATTGATGACTACACCCTACCTCCCTAATGAACAGTTTTTGCCTGAGAAACAAGCAATTAGCTAATTACCATGGCCAAAATTGGATAAGAAAATGGCTTTCACTGCAAACTACAAAAATTGGATATGTGGGATTCTTATAATTGTCGCCAACCTATGATCAAAAGATAAAACAAAATACATGAATTCTAAACCCCAAACAGCTGGAAATTTGCTGAGTAGTGAGTACCAAAGTATATGGCTGGCAATAGCCATAGCAGTGTCAAAATAACCCACATAACAGATACATTTACAGAACCAACTGTGCAGATCAACATCTTTCTCTTATATTAGTGCGCCCTCGTGGGGATTCTACATCCTCATAATGAGCCTAGTTTAAAAAGTAACGAAACTCACCTCGCTCATTTTTGATTCAACAAGAAGTGGATCAGCAAGAAGTCAGATATATAGAACATTACATGGTGATGTGTACATTGTGATTTACATTGTGCAGTCCACATTCCAACCACACAAGTGGGTATACATACGTACATGCCTTGGGATGATGTGTACTGTCCTGGTACAGTGAATCTTATGACCACCTGCATGCCATACACCTCTCTTAAGAGACCACTTGGCCATAACAGTGGCAATACTACTATACATTAATTTTATTGCCTCGATTAAGAGATCACCTCTATTCATTTCTTGTGGTTTCACTGTAAGGGGTAAGGGTGCATGCGCATATGCATGTGTAGGCTAGCCACTCACCCACCCACTCACCACACACACACACACACACACACACACACACACACACACACACACACACACACACACACACACACACACACACACACACACACACACACACACACACACACACACACACACACACACACACACACACACACACACACACACACCACAGAAGGTCACCCTTAAGCATGCACCCAAGGTCCACCTAGTAAATGAGGCACATTACTGCATGAATATAAGGTTCTGGCATCTCCACTCAGGATTAAAACCCTTAATTGCTAGGGAAAATTATTTTCCCTAGAAAGATACAGGTCAATGGATTCATTTCTAGTGATGCAATAGCCAGAATATGGTCTCTTCTTGTAGTTCGTGGTTAGCTAATGAACTATGAGAATATCCAGGATGACCTGCTATCACTATAGTAGCTATATATACATCAGAGGTTCATCAAAGCTAATCCCCCTCATGAATGCTGGCCAGGAGGACTTACGTATTGCAGTATCTGCAGTATCTGCAATTACACTGAGCCAAGAATTGTTACCTGAATCAGATACAGATGGATTTATCTATATCTCTCATAGAATTTCAGATACCAAGCTGCGTATTGTGAATATGAACTAAAGATCAACAAAGGCTTCTGTAATTCTTTTCAGAAGGTGAATGGAAGAGCCTCTTTGCCAGTTCATAACCCGAAAGAATGCCTAATTAATTCAGTATGAATCACCCACTCATTTGGCATCATGACCTTTGACCCAAGGAAAAAATAGGTGGGGCCAAGGGAAGCTTCAAAGCTGCAATGACTTAATTCTGTGGAAGAATTGAGCTGCTCTTTAATCAGGGAGTTCTTAAGCAGAAAGGTTCAATAAAGTGTTGTACCAGGATTAAAACATTGGCTTAGTAAGCTTACCCTCTTCAGGGGCAGATCCAGCAATTTTGAAAGGGGGGGTCCAACATGCCCCTCCTGTGGAAGCAAAAAATTTGGTTAAGCTAGAATCCCTTTAGAGAACAACCACAAGATGAATATTAATAGTCAATAATCAAAAAAGTTAGCTATTTTAATTAGCACAATGATATTAACAATAATGCAACTTCAAAATTAAAAAAAAGGGGGGGGGGTCTGGACCCCCTGGACCCCTATCCTAAATCTGCCCCTGCTCTTAGCTATAAATATCTCTCTCTTTTTTTGGTTTCTCCCAGAGTTTTAACTCTAAAAATATAGTTTGCCACACAATACCTCCTCATGGCTAACTTATTGCAGTGTTTGGGTCCAAAAACAATGGGTACTGTTTGAGCTCTAGGGTCATAGTTGCTGGAGTCTTTCCTTTGAACTCTGTACCCGGGGTCATAGCAGGGGTCATAGTTGTCGGAGTCTTTCTTTTGAACTCTGTACCTGGGGTCATAGCAGGGGTCATTAGCCTCGTCCCCAAGCCCTCCTTTTTAAAAATTACAAGTTACATACATGAAACCAGTCATAGCAGGGGTCATTAGCCTGGGGTCATAGCAGGGGTCATAGTTGCTGGAGTCTTTCCTTCGAACTCTGTACCTGGGGTCATAGCAGGAGTCATTCCTTGTCCCCAGGCCCTCCTTTTTAAAAATTACAAGTTACATACATGGAAACCAGGTTTACTGTGCATGGGATAGGAATGGTGCAGACAAACTGCTGCAACTTAATTTTCCAACTCATATCCTTCCTACTAATATAATATGTCTCTATGATTTGCATCCTTAATTACTATAACATAGGAAGCTTATGGGGGTGGCAGATAGCTAATTAAAGGCTGAATGGGAGTATGAGAGAAAGAGAGTGTGGATTAGAATTGAACCTTTTGGCCATGTAGCTAAACACATGTCTCATTATGTCATTGTTAATTAAGAAGCCAGTGTCATTTGGCTCACCTATTACTGGACATGGGATTATATACTGTAATTCATGTTAAAAATAATTCATGTAATAAAATTAATGTTCACGTTAAATTAATTTCCTACAATACAGCTAGCTTATAATTTGTGTGTGGAATGTACTGAAGCCAAGGGGATCAATGATTATTATAGGGCTTCTTTTGTTATTCTAACATTATGGTGGTCTTATAATATAATCTGTGGCCCAAGGGGAATTCAGTTTTAGTGTCGTGCTTGAGGCCAGTGATTGGACAATGGGTACTATTTGAGCACTACCCCAATAGCTTGAGCACTTGAGCATAATAATAGACCACATATGTAGCTACATACTTGGTTGCCCAAGGCCCACTAAATCAATCTAGTGCAAATCAGATTTGAAAATTCATTAGTGGAATGTCACTAGCTGTCCCTTTCTATATATTTGACTGTTCTGAGGTCATAACATGTAGTAGTGGAATGTCACTAGCTCATTGTCACAGCCTTTGCTCTTACGTTAACCCTAACCATGTTTGAATGGAATTCCATAACATATTATCAGTATCGCAAATAAGATCAAGAAAGTTTTGTCTTCAATTTGCACTGGAGGAACATGGTATCATCTTTCATGAAAGAATCATTATCCAAAATGGATAAGGGAGCAAATGTCAGATATCCCATTCCCGTGTTCATTTCACACTATTATGAATATAATATTAATTAGGCTACTGGGACTATACATTTATCAACACTAGTTACCCCATGAGAAAAGATTGCTATAATATTTAGTTATGGGTAGTGGGACAAGAGGTCAGCCACTACAGGGATTTACATTAGTGACTATTCGTCCTTCACGATCATAAGGTAAAAGGATTCCTGCACATAAATTTTGGATACATAATAGATAGTATTTGGCATCACTACAGGTATTTCATGGAGGATAAGACACCACCTCCTTATAAACAAGTTCGCCTTGGTTAGGCCTTGGCACATTATGCCGGCATAATTTTGAGCATAATAGCATTGATTTGTAAGGCAAGCATAATCGAGCATAATCAGCACTCACAGGAGCATAATCGTTACATTTCAATCATAATAATTCATTTTGAATGGCTATATACTCTAGCACGACACTCAATTCCACATAGTCTTGCAGTGAGCTAGCTTGTTTATCAGTAAAATATCTTTTTAGCATTGAAAAATCAGTATCAGCTGACTCACAAGCCATGAAACAAACCCAGGGTCAGATTACTGAGGGGTCATTCCATTTCAAATCAACAAAAGATAAAACGTGACCCCTTCAGATTTTTGTAAAATTTGGTGAGGTCAGAGTACTTATAGAGTATTGCAGCCACACCAAATTTCAGCTCCATCCATCGAGTATTCTTGGACTTGTGGTAATTTGAAAGTTATCATTTTGGTGACATTTTTGATAAATTAGGTTTACTTTACTTCCTGCAACTTCAGTAATTTTTATCATGGAGATTTGAGTCTAGTACCATCTTGAAGCTCTTTTGACGCCCTTTCCGATGATGAGTAAATATAAAAGCAATTATGAAACTGAAAGTAAATTATGGCGGACTGACCCTTTGACCTTTGTTATATCAAAAAATGCTGCTTCAATTTCAAAATTATTTCAAGTGTAACTTAGTCTCATGGACTTGTTTCACTTCCCCAAGTTTCAATTTGGGATTGCTTTGGGATCATGAGATATCGGTGAAAATGTCCTTAAAATGGTGTCTTTTCTATGATCTCTGATATTTAAAGACCCCTAACTTTGTTGGTAGTCATGCTATAGATGTGACTTTTGTATCATTTTGAAGCTCTTTGAATGCTCTTATAGGTGGGGTACCCTGCACAAGTATTTCAAAACTAAAAGGTTAAAGTACAATGTGTGACCTTTGACCTTTGTTGGAATTCCATACTTACAAAAAATTTTTGGCCTTTGTTACCTCTATGCCTCAGATATTCATTCTACCTAATTTCTAATTGCTTCATTTAGCTAGAGCTTACAGCAAATCACCAAGTACTTTCTTGTTGTTATGTAGCTAATTAGCTACATGCAATTCTTCAAACTTACAATAAATCACCAATTATTGTTGTGGCTGTTGGCAATCAAGAGTTAGGTGATTGAATTGTTTATTGAAGGACTGAAGAGCAACTAACAAGTGTGAGAAAGTAGGTTGCTATGCTTCTATACAGCAAAGGTTAAAGGTCAAATGATGTACATTAACCCTTAATCTCCAAAATGACACTGCATGATACTCCCGGATCCCTGAAAGAGCATTCAAAGAGCTTCAAAATGAGATAAATATTATCATGAGGTCTTTAGATATCAGAGATCACACAAAAGACACCATTTTAAGGACCTTTTTGCCGATATCTCATGATCCCAAAGCAATCCCAAATTGAAACTTAAGGAGGTTAAACAAGTCCATGAGATTAAGTTACAGTTGAAAAAAATTCGAAATTGAAGCAGCGGTTTTTTGAAATAACAAAGGTCAAAGGTCACAGCTCACCATTATTCACTTTCAGTTTCACAATTGTTCTATATTTATTCATCATCTGAAAGGGCATCAAAAGAGCTTCAAGATGGTACTAGACCCAAATCTCCATGTTAAAAATTACTGAAGTTGCAGGAATTAGAGTAAACCTAATTTATCCAAAATGGTGATTTTCAAACCACCACAAGTACAAGAATACTTGATGGATGGAGCTGAAATTTGGTGTGGCTACAATACTCTATAAGTACTCTGACCTCACCAAATTTGACAAAAATCTGGAGGGGTCACGTTTTATCTTTCGTTGATTTGAAATGGAATGACCCTGAGGTTAATGACATTGCACAAGAGCATAATAACTTTATACATGAGCATAATAATAAGCATAGAAAAATAGCTAATTTTTGAGCATAATGTGCCAAAGCCTAGCTTCGGTAATCATTCAAGAGCATAATAACTTTATACATGAGCATAATAATAAGCATAGAAAAATAGCTAATTTTTGAGCATAATGTGCCAAAGCCTAGCTTCGGTAATCATTTACATCTGACAGTGGTGTAGGAAGATGAGTTTGAATGGGGGGGCTACCCAAGTTTTAGTTAAGATCACACCTATTTTATTGGGGGGGGAGGGGCACTACCGACTAGTTTTTAGGAAAAATTAAACTCCAAAGTAATTTATTCTTCGTTCAATTGACATTCAGTCTTAGTACTTCTTAATTTGACGAAGGGAAGAAAAAGAGCATTCTGCTGTGGTAGCTATAGCATTATGCAATTAATAATAGCTGAACATAGGGGCCCTCTCTGAAAATAATGGGGGACCCTGGCCCCTGTGGCCCCCCTTGTTCCTACGCCAGTGCATCACCCTCAGTCTTTAATTCCATGAAGAACCCCATTGAGAGAATCTTACTTTATATTGTATGTATACGTTATTATTTATATCATTATATATAGGTAGCTATATTTTACAAACAGCAACAACAAATGCAAAAAGAACAAAATAAAGCAACAAAAAATCAACAATAAAACCACAACAAAAGAATGGAATGGTTAACTTTAATGACATTCTGATTCATAGTCTACACAACTTCAAAGCTTGCATTCTTGTCACTCATTTGTACTGGAATGAGCATCCCATGGGGCGTCCTATTTGCTGAAGTGGAATTGTGTTCATGGTGTCCTGTTGACTGCCTCACTGGAAGTGGTAGAGGTCTGTGAGAAGAGAGTACCAGTTCACTGTGCTGATATAGATCCGAAGTTGGTTGCATGCAGAACCTGCAGTTGGAAGATTCTTGCCTTATTACACTGATTCTCTTGAAGCTGGTGCTTATTCATTCTCCGGACAGGAACAAGATATTGGTTGCACACATAGCCTACAGCCTGGGACTGGTTGCACACATAGCCTGCAGCCTGGAGCTTGTTGTGTACATAACATGAAGCCTGGAGCCGATAGTTGCACACATAGCCTGCAGCCTGGAGCTAATGATTGCACACATAGCCTGCAATCTGGAGCTTGTTGTATACATAACATGAAGCCTGGAGCTGGTAGTTGCACACATAGCCTGCAGCCTGGAGCTAATGATTGCACACATAGCCTGCAATCTGGAGCTGATGGTTACATGCAAAGCCCACAGTCTGGAGCTGATTGCATACAGAGCCTACAGCTAGAAGATACAGAGAAGCTGCAGTGAGCTGTAGGTATGGAGTGAACTAAGTGAGTAGCTTGAGTTTTATCGATGACTAGTGTGTTATGTACATTCTTTCCTTCTTCTTGGGTAGGAGATGCTCTCATTTTCAAGTTTGGATATAGAATCTAGAAAGCTATAGGCTAAAAATATTAAATTCTTGCCAAGATCAGCAGACACTGTCCAAGAAGTGATAGTTTTTGTGAATATAAGCATGATATTCATGCATGCTTACTTCCTGGATCTAGAGAAATGAGTTATGGCTTCAATCTGTTTGTAGTTCACATTAATTTAATTATGAACATAGAATGTGAGAGACAAGAATTGCAGTGTCAGCAGTCAAAGAACCGCCAAGCAAGGTAAATTCAACTGTCGAAATAGTCATCATATAAAAATGTGGTGAAGCCATTTTTTGTCCAAGCATCAAAACAGCTCTGTAATTTTATTTTAAGGAGACCAAAGAGATAATACAAATGATGACTGTTCTTTTAGGAGACCAAGATTGATAATACAAATGACTGTGGTGGTGCTGCTGCTGACAGCTAATTGGCGTTAGAAGACTGAAACTAGTGACTGATTTTAATAATCTATTGCATCATAAAAGTGGTTCCATTCCATTCCAGTCCACTACACAATCCGTCCACCTAAAATAATATTTATGCATGATGGCACAGTCTCATAGATGACATGAGAATTTATTTTCCAGTGAAATGACTCCTCCCATAGAATTATGCATCAGAACCAGGTAAATTCATGGAATTTTGAACATGATTTATCTTGTGACCTTAGAGACAAGGGTACATAGCTACCTAATCTACATGCCCCCTTTATATAATTAAAATTGATAACCTTTTGATTTGAAAGGCCATCATAATTAAACAAGCCACGGCCTCGTGGGCACTCTACATCCTCATAATGAGCCTAGTTTAAAATGTAACAAAACTCACCTCGCTCATTTTTGATTCAACAAGAAGTGGATCAGCAAGAAGTCATATAGAGGGTTTGTTTGCTATTTGAACATCATGGTAATGTATATGTTGCGGTAACATTCCAATCACACAAGTGAAGCTACATGCCTTGATATGGGATGATGTGCATTGTCAAGAGGTCCTGGTACCTGGTACAGTGAAACTTATGACCACCTGCATGCTGTGCATCTCTAAGAAGAGACCATTTAGCTACAATAGTGATAATACTACTATAATATCTATTGCCTCAATTAAGAGACCACCTCTATTCAAAGACTGCATTTCTCATGGTTTCACTGTAAGGGGTATGGAATATATGTGCATGAGTAACCAGTCATTATCGCACTCAGCCAGCAATTTCCTCTAGAAAGACACAACATATAAACAGGTACCTTGAGCATGCACCCCAGGCCCACCTATATAATATAAGGTTCAATTTTCACTCATGATAACCCCTTAATAATCCTCTAGAAAGACACAACGTAAACAGGTCAGTGGATTCATTTCTAGTGATACAATAGCCAGAATAATAGTCTCTTCTTGTAGTTTATGGTTAGCTATTAGCTATATGTCAATATAACCATGAACTATGAATAGTTGTATCCGGGATGACCTGCTATCGCTATAGCTAGTAAACAATACATCAGAGGTTCGTCTAAGCTAAAATGAATGCTGGCCAGGAGGACTTACTTATTGCAATTCAAAGGACAAGAAAATGAAGCTCCATTTATAGAACATAGACAGGTGCTATCATAAGAGTGGTGGAACACTGAAAGTTGTGGTCACTGATTACCACACCATGCATGAATTTCCAGCATGATATACTGGCTTTGAATGGGATTATAGGATGTGTATTACTACCCATAAGTTTCCAGTGTCATCAGAGTGGGATTGCGTGAATTGCAGTATCTGCAATTACACTGAGCCAAGAATTGTTACTTGAATAGGTCTTAGCTATAAATGTTTCATTTTGTTGGGTTTCTCCCAGTTAAATATAGTTTGCCACACAATACCTCCTCATAGCTAACTTATTGCACTCCACAGGGGTTACAGGGCCAGCCAGCCAGCCAGGTTCGATGAAAGGATTCTAGCAGGTACATTATTATGGTTGCTAGGTAACAAATTTTTTTTCTTTACTCATGACTTTTTTTTTTCCTCAGCAGACTAGCTAGCACACTAGCAAAAGCTATTCGATTGTACTGTATATAATTTTGATGTCTCGAAGGTTCTAATTTTGCATGACTTCTTGTTCTGGCTTTATCTGATGAAAGCTTTAGCATGAGTTAATTTCACAGGGCAAATAGCTAACTTCTCATAGGCTCAAACTGGCTAGGAAATTTCATTTTGTGTCAAGTTATCTTATATATTATAGAACCATTGCTGAATAAGAAATAAGAAATAAAGTATGCATGTAGACAACTTGGGGTGGATATTATGTAGATCATTATTAAAAGCAAAAAAGGGTGGGGGTAAAAAGCGTTGCACAAAACAATTCCAATAATCATTATAATTATCATGAAGCTTTTAATAGTTCCATAGCCTAATACACTATTCACGAGTGCTTTTGTGCAGTTTTCATAACACGAATGTTTTGATTATAGGATGAAGATCATAAGTACAGATGTAACATTTAATAATGATGTTATGTCAAACTGTGCTTTCTCTCATTCATTTATCTAGGAAACCTCTACCCCATTCAGAACTATGATAGAGGTCATCATACATTCTCTAGTTAGCATACGAATCCATCTCTAGCTATAGACCATCCCACTCCAGCACCTCCTTCAAATAAGCCTACAATTGGTCCTAAAGGTACAGTTCATTCTGCATATCCATTGTGTATAATTAATCGCAAAATAATTGATTTGTGTTATTGCTTGTTAGTTTAACCCTTTACCAATTTTAGATCTACTTAAGTGTAGCCTATTTGAATTTGATGATCCTTTACCAATTATAAATGTAAATTTGACGCTCCTTTACCCAATCATGGAGTCTGCAAAACAGATGGTGGGGGATGTGATAAGAAGATCACGTTCGAAGAGTATCCTCACATGCCCTCACACAACAAAATGAAGAGCATTCCGTTACTGTCACACCTCAAAAGGGAGACAAACCGTCACAAGACAGTGGGTATTGCCAGTGTTCCTCTAATCTCGCAAGCCACACCCCCAGACTAGTGTTCCTCGTGGAATAGGTCTTATCATCAACAACGAGAAATTCCAAAAGCAATCAGTGAGAGAAGGTACTGAAATCGATGAGAAGAATTTGATTTTAGCGTTCAATATCTCGGCTACACCGTACGCGTCCAAGTGCATCGTGATTGTGGGGCAGAGAAGATATATGATATAGCTAATGGAGGGAATTCAAATGAAAGACCACTCGAATTACGGTGCTGCATTCTCATGGAAAAGAAGGCCAGATTTATTGTTCAAACTGATATAACTACCAAGTTGAATGGAGATAACTGCCCATCTTTGTTGGAAAAACCAAAAATCTTCTTGTAGGCTTGTAGAGGTAAGATGAAGGATAAAGGAGCTCGTATTGACCATGACGGTGATGAGATGGAATCATAGGTGGAACCAGAAACCTGTGAATGTCTGATTCTGGCCTACGAATTGTGACTGATTCCGATTCCAAAATTCCAAAATTCCTGTTCTATTTCGGTTATGTAGCTAGTCTCCCTGAACTGTCTTTTGCCTGATAACCTGATAACAGTTTCACTCAGCTAGCATATAATGTTCTGTACTCTCCCTAAACTGTCTTTTCCCTAATGTTCACAATCCTCTTGTACTGATACCACTGTTTCCACCAGATATAGCTCTTCAATGCAGCTTCATCTGATGGGTACCAACATATAGCCTCTACCCTCAACCGAGACAAGTCCCTATATCGATTATGTTTGCAAAAGGCAGTCTTATCAATCATTCATTAGCTATAACACTTGCCTTCTGGTCACTCACTACATGCATACTGTAGCTAGTCTCCCTGAACTGTCTTTTGCCTGATAACCTGATAACAGTTTCACTCAGCTAGCATATAATGTTCTGTACTCTCCCTAAACTGTCTTTTCCCTAATGTTCACAATCCTCTTGTACTGATACCACTGTTTCCACCAGATATAGCTCTTCAATGCAGCTTCATCTGATGGGTACCAACATATAGCCTCTACCCTCAACCGAGACAAGTCCCTATATCGATTATGTTTGCAAAAGGCAGTCTTATCAATCATTCATTAGCTATAACACTTGCCTTCTGGTCACTCACTACATGCATACTGGGCTCTCCCTCACTGAGTCCAAAATAGCCCCCATCCTTGAGTTTTCAAAGGTAATCAATGCAATGAGACCACTCTGCAGCATTGCACATATCCTTTTTGTTCTATGATCAAAAGAAGAGATGCTTTTTGAGTATCTGCATCCTAGCTATTATGCCATTTTCTCTCACAACTTTTCCTTTGCACTGGCGTAGGAACAGGGGGGGCCACAGGGGTCAGGGCCCCCCTATTATTTTCAGACAGGGGGCAGGCCCCCCTTATTATTGATTGCATAATTATTGCTATAGTTACTATACTACACTGCATAATACTTCACAGCTGTAATAAAAGTGAAATCTACAAAAGCATGTTTCAGGAAGTAGATAAACTGATTAGATTATACTTGACATTTCCAGTCACTTCAGTGGCAGCCACAGCAGAACGCTCTTTTTCTTCCCTTTATCAAATGAAAACTTAGCTATAATAAGAAGCACTATGACTGAATGTCAATTGAACAACTATACATACACAAAGAATTATCCATATTGTAAACCAACGAACAATAAATTACTTTGGAGTTTGATTTTTTCCTAAAAATCAGTCATTAGTGCCCCCCCCCCCCCCCCCCCCCCCCAGTAAAATAGGCGTGGTCTTGACTATTACTTCCTTAGGTGGCCCCCCTATTCAAAACCATCTTCCTATGCCACTGCTTTGCACTTCATTGAAATCGGGTTTGCCCACTTTGAGGAATTCCATGTCCTCGAAACAGATAATAGTAGCTCCTCACCTCACCCCACCTTGAAGAAGAGCCATTTCTCCAAAAGCTGCCATAATTTCAACACTGTACTGGACACCATATACATTACAATCTAGAACTCAGCATGGGGTGCTGTAGAACAATCTAGAACTCAGTAAACTAATGTGCCTGGATTGTTCGATACTGAGCTAGATCATCTAGAACTCAGTAATGTGCATGGATGATGATGCCCTTTTACCAGAAAGTGCTCATTATGTGGGTGTCAAATCATCAAGCATTTATCCACAAAATAAATGTATAGCTGCAGCCAAATATTGGTAGGGCCGAAGCCCCACTGGCCCTTCCAGCTCCTCCAGGCCTGAATACATTCAGAGCCATTAAATTTTCTGATGAAATGCACTCACAGTCATGTGATTTCCTGTGCACTCTCTTTTATGGAAAGTGATGTTATTCACATACACGTGGCAGACTACTTACTTATAATAACTTCAAAGATTATGATAATTGCTAACTATGTCAAATTGCATCAGCAGGAAGTTGTTGCTAGACATGATTCCCAGACACTCACTAGACTATTTGCACCATTGCTACATCATGCATTCTCCAAGTGTTCCTAGACACAGGGTAATCCCTCATGTCATCCTGCATAATAACTATAGCATTACATCATGCAGATATTACAATCCTGATAATAATTTCACTCGGCTAACATATAATGTTCTGTTGTCTCCCTAAACTGCCTTTTCCCTAATGCTTCATTGCCCACAATCCTCTTATACTGATGCCACTGTTTCCACCAAATATAGCTCTTCAATGCAGCTTCATCCGACGGGTACCAACATATAGCCTCTACCCTCAACCGAGCCAAGTCCCTACCTCGATCGTGTTTGCGAAAGGCAGTCTTATCAACCATTATAACACTTGCCTTCTGGTCACTCACTACATGCATGCCGGGCTCTCCCTCACCAAGTCCAAAATAGTCCCCTTCCTTGAGTTTTCTTAACACCCACCATTTCTTAACCAGCCGATAAAGATTGCATCCCACAAGCTTATAGTTCTTTCTCAAGGGACTGAAACGTCTCGAAGGATTTGATAAATTCTGCACCGGTAGCATGTAACTCTCGTCCTGGTAGTTCTGAACTTTCTCCCAAAGTTTTACCTTTTTCACTACCAGACAGGAGCCTTTAGTGATGAGGTATATGCTCTCCAGGGGTACAGATAAGTCCCTCACTATGAGAGTTCGAGGCTCATAATCAATGCATCGAGACCACTCTGCAGCATTACACATATCCTCATTGTTCCATGATCGAAAGAAGAGATGCTTTTTGAGTATCTGCATCCTATTATGCCATTTTCTCTCGCGACTTTTCCTTTGCACTTCATCGAAATCGGGTTTATCCACTTTGAGGAACTCCGTGTCCTCGAAACAGATGATAGTAGCTCCTCGCCTCACCCCACCTTGAAGGAGAGCCATTTCTCCAAAAGCTGCTCCAGCCTTCATTTCTCCAACGATCATACTGATGTCCTTCCCTGAACGGTCTACATCATCTATCTCTATGAGAACACTTCCATTGAGAATGAAGTAAAAGTAGACACCAATATCTCCTTGTCTTATCACCACACGACCTTTTTCAAATTTCTCATAGTGCAACACTCGAGCCAGTTCGCTCCTAATGTCTTCAGGATACTTCTTCAAGCACTTGAGCCTGATAGTGTAGCGGCTGACGTATTGAACATCTTCTTCAGATCTCAACCAAGATGGCTGACTAAGAATGGACTTGGCTCGCATTGAGAGGTTTTCATGACACACAACATCAGGATGGAAAGCGTTGATGTTGAAAGTTAGTATTTCTTTCTGATCACCCAATCCTCCAGGACTGAGGTAGCTTCTCAGAACTGGTTTCTGCAGACCTCGGACCAGAAGGAGCTGGTTTTTGATCATGCTCACCACCCTCTTAAACCTGACACTCCCAGCAGAGTTATAACGACACATGGCCTCAGATGGATTTGGAGAGGAAAGGACTGAAGATGAATTCTCAGAGACACATCTAGAATGGATGCTCGAATCCATCCCCTTGATACCTGGTGTTGTGTACCAGGTGTAGTCTTTGGATTTGAAGTCTACTGCTTCAATATCATCTTCTTCTGACCTCTCCCCAACTCTTATTCCTTCCAAGCGTAGTATTTCAGAAAGGCGACGTCTTCGCTTCTTTTTGGTGTGGGGGAGTAGATCCTGCAGTTGCTGGGTTGGGGCGGGGATGGGGGGACAAGTCTTAGAAGGAACTTTTAGGGAAGGGCTAGGGGATACTATACTGTGGGAGGAGTAAGATACTGCGCTCAAAGAAGAAGGGCTGTGATGATCTTGCTTCTTCTTCTCTCTTGAGTCAGATCTAGAACGCTCCTTGTCATCAGCACGGTGTAGTAAAATCGGCCGCAATTTAGTAGATGAAGATGTGTGAACAATCACCGATGGTCTCTTTCCAGAACTCATCTTCAGCTCCCCTCCGGAGACAAGCGCGCGCGTAAACGCTATGCTATTTCTAATAATGAACATGCAATTCAATACATGATAAATAAAATTATGGGCTAAATTTTAATTTTTTAATTTTTTTTGTTGTAATTTTGCAGCAAGGTTATAAGAATCAATGCTATAAATAAGAAATCAAGTGATTACTGGACCAGCGAGATTGGATTAATTTTTCTCCTAGTACAGTCACAGTTTTGTTACTCAATGTCAATTCCAGATACATTAATTTTACACTTCAGGAACATGGTATCATCCTTCACATACGAAGAGTTGCTCAAGATGGATAGTGGAGCAAACATTGGACAACCAGATGCCACATTCATTTCATGGCGTGGTCTTTGAAAAGAGGATGAAGTGGGTTCGGGTCTAAATGATTGGGTAATGTCTTTGACTTTATCTTGATCCAAAAGCATCAGTGTGACAGTCTGTCTAAAGGGCCACTGAAGAAGAGCATCATACTCTCCACGCATGATGGTAAGGAAGAATGAAAGGTGTGTTCCCTTCCCACTGCCATCTCCATCCATATAAAGCCTCAAACAGACTTTGTATCCATGCCTACTTGTATAAAAAGGTGCGGAATACAGAGATACGGTCTTTCCAATTTTAGCTTCGTGTCTACGTCTGTGAATTTCTGGAATCTTCCAGATAAACACTCCATTATAACTAGTGGCTTGCAGAGTTTGGACCATGAGAGCCATTTCAGAGAACCCTTCTTGCAAGTGTTGTATCGAAGACTCAGCCTTCGCCACAGCATCCATTACCGGTTGTATCTTCAAAGAAATTTCCCTATGTACCTGGTTCAGTTCGGACTTTAGTTCAGAGTTTTGTTCCGTTAGTGTTCTTATTCTAGTTTCAAGAGTCTGCTCCATTTTCTTCAATTTCTGCTTCATCAGTTGTGTGTGCTGTGCATATTGCTCTTTATTATGCTTAGCTAGATCCATAGTGTATCCCTGTAAAAAAATAATTATGTATTTAAAGTCTTGGTGGTTAATGAAGAATTGAAACCTACCATGAACTGGCAGCCATCGTCCTTAAAATCGCATTCTCGCAGTTGATGGGTGCAAAGAGTTCTTTTATGACGGTCCATCTATATGATAATAAAATATGTAAACAAGTGCAAAGGTTAATATTAAGTGGTTATTGTGCAATGCAAAGGTTAATTATATAAAATAATTAATGGAATATAACTGGTTTAAACTAGATTGTGCTGCAGATGCTCATTGCCCACACAGTAAGCTTAGTATGTCTACTCAGTCACAAACATATATACTCACATCTTTTCTGGGTATTTTTTCACCACAGCCATTGGAACAGAACTCAGGTACTGAATTACATTCACTCCTAAGGTGCATCTGTAGGAATAGATAAAGAATGTCCTTATAGGAAGTCACTGATGACATTAGGAAGTTAATCCAGGAAGGCACGTGTGTTCCTCCAAGAAAGTGCATGATAGTTATTCTTAGTATGAATATTATCCATGTTTCTTTTGAAATGCTTGCACTTACTTCCTCATCCTGTATATCTTCCTTACACCACTTGCACTTGGCAGGCATGTAAGTACATTTTGCTTCATGTATGTCCATTTCACTCCTAGAAAGTTTTTCCTGGCAGCCATATTTATGATATGAACAGGGAATGATTGCAAACTTGCAGGTACGTGAATGCTCCTATAGTAATCAATATGCAAAACATCACCTATTGATTATCATAAAATATTTACATGAAACATTCCTACAATACTCCTTATTAGCACATCAATGTTGTAAATTATAAGAATCGCACCTTGAAATGGTCACTCTTTCCTTCCCAAGAGCAACCAGGATTTGTACACTCTATGATGGAGCTCTTTAACTCCATTGTGACTGCTCTATCTCGAAAACATTCTTCCAGTATTATCTCTGATTCACACAGAGGACAGATGTATTTTGCCGTACTGCATGTAGTAAAAGATCAAATCAATTGTATTAAATAATGATCCAATAATATGCTATAACATAGCAGCCAACACAGTAGCGAGTTAGTGATATCAGCAACTCCACCTTGCTTATGCTGCACTGCTGACTACACTAGTTATAGCTAGCACCCACATGGAATTGTCTATGCCTGCACCATCTGGTCAATATCACCATCTATGAGAATGACCAGATAGCAGTGTTAGCAATAGCTAGCTACAAAAAATTGCACACTTAGCTTTTAATATAGCCACGTGGCACATTAACGAATACATCATTAATCAGCTGGTGAGTATAGTACACGTACAGTAGCTACTACGTATACTTACCTGGATTTGATAGATTCGTAGCAGGGCCCACACAGTCTGTCCCCACACGGACATTGCATCGGATTGGTGAAGAGATAGTCCGTACAATTCACACACTTAAAGTCTGACATAATAAACTGTAGACTTTCCTAAGTCATGCATAGGGTAGCAAATTGCACTTTTTATAGCGAAAATTCACAAAATAATTATGTGACGCACGGGACTTACCCTATTCTATTTTTAGCTATCTAGAAGAATCCGGCCGGACACACAGAGACAGGAAGTCAGATAATTGGCATTATAAAATAAATAAATAATAGCAGCTAACTAGCTAATAACTGATTTATTGCATCATAAAAGTGGTTCCATTCCATTCCAGTCCACTACACAATCCTTCCACCTAGAATAATCAGTATTCATGATAGCAAAGTCTCATACATTGAAAAATTTCACCTGGTTCTGATGCATAATTCTATGGGAGGAGTCATTTCACTGGCAAGATCATCTATTTGCTTCTGTCCCATCTGCTTGGTACCAGCGGCTGGATAATAATCAAAACTTACAAATGCACTCTTAAAATAACAATCAGCTCCAAACAAAGAAGTTCTGTGGCCATTAAAGTCAGATCAACATGATTAGAGACAAGGGTACATAGCCACCTAATCTACATGCCCCCTATAATAATTATAAATTACATGAAATTGATAAGCAGATCTTTTCCCTTTGATCTGAAAGGCCATCATAATAATATATATCGAAGGAGTCTTGTAAGGACCTGCAATAGTGAAAGAGGGAAGCAGAAAGTTAATAATTGATGGAAACCCCCATCTTCTCAGCAATTGCTTCCTGCTAAGAGATTTCTTTATGAACCAAATATTGGACATACTTTTGTTGCATGAGGCTCTTGACTGTACTGAATATAACAAGAAAGTGGCTTTCACTGCAAACTACAAAAATTGGATATGTGGGATTCTTATAATTGTTGCCAACCTATGATCAAAAGATAAATAACAGATTAAACCAAAGAAATACATGTTCATGTGAATTCTAAACCCCAAAACAGCTGGAGCATTAATTGATGCCCCCCCCCCCCCCTCCCCCCCCCCACACACACACACACACAGTGTGGTGTCAAAATAAAAACCCACACTAATTGTTATATGGCCCACATTTTAACCAAAACATGGCCACGGAACCCCCTACATACACAGTGGTGTCTACAAACCACCCTCCCACACCCCCCATGGTGTCCAAAAGTAAACCCACACTTATTGTTATAAACCTCATACCACAACAAAATATTACCTGATAAGAGCCATAATGTTCAAACAGTGAAAGAAACCCTATATCTGACTTCTTGTTGATCCCCTTCAAAATACTCTGCACACAAAACAAAAATCAAAAGTGACCCAACAGTGAAAATGAACAAGTCGAGGTGTAAACCTGGTGAGACGAGCCTGCGTCTAGGGTAATCACGTCATCGAATGCATTGGAAACAGCTGATCCTGTGAGAATGAGGTTCACCAATTCCTGTGTATGCACGAGATGTCGAGCAAGCAGGATAAAGATGGGATGCTTTTTTCATTTCTGCTCACCTGTGTACAGTAGCCATGTACAGCTATGAGCTGGGCATTGGGTTCATCCATATCAGAACATATTCTGCAGAATAAAATTAATGAAGAAATTAGTTTCGATTTATATCAGTATTATGTCATAATGAGTAAATATTCATCTCCCCCCACCCCCCCCCCCCCACCACCACCCCATCCTGCAATTACACAATGCAACTATTTCCCTACATGGTGCAATCTCAAAGACAGTATGAATTAATGTTACAATACAATGTATTCCTACATTTAATACTTACGTTGCAATACCATGAGAAAGAATGACTGATATGACAAAAAGAATGCAGCCACATGATGAGTCCTCCATAAACTAAGAAGAAAAAAAAGAAGGCAGTTCAAAATAAATTACTTGTTTAACGGATTTCCCTGCCAGAGTTAAACTTGTAGGTATACTGCTCTTTATCTTTGTAATACTGTTCTTTATTATCTTTGTATACTAGAACACATGACTGTATAAACTGCCATTACGGTATGATGCATGGTAGTTTATTTCATCATTAAAAAATCTGTTTAAACAAGTGATTTTTTTGGAACTCATAAAAAAGCCACAGTATTCATAATGCAGCATGCAATGATCATGATTACCTCAAGTGACACTCATGTGTGTGAATATGATTATCATTAAGGATGTAGACTACATCTCTATACACGGGCACAAACCTGTATTAGACAGTTCTCTATGAATGTATTCATTTGACTTTTATCTCCGAAAGAGGTCAGTTTTATCTAAAAATCGGAACAACAGTTATATATTTATAGTTATATATTTAGTAAAATAACTATAATTATCGTTACATTATCTGTGACATCATTGCTCTTTAGGGTGCCCCTGGAAGGATTACTACCTCTTCCACTCAGCCTGAAGAAGTCATTATTGATTGGAATCATAATAATAAAATACACCATGCATGATTAATTGATGCTCACAAGGCTATAGTTGCTTCTCTATATTTTCCAGCCCTCCATATGATTTCTGTCATGGCTTGTACAAGTGCTCTATTCCGTTGCTCTGGGGTTGGTCGTGGACTAGAGTACATAAAGTAGACAAGCATGCATAATTTCCCATGAATTCAGCTGATGTGTTTGGTAATAATTTTATGGGGTAATAACCTTGTGCCTTTCCCCTATAATTATCCATCTAATAAAGTCTCTCAGAACATGAATACCTTGTTGCCATGTTTCTTGATCCAGGCTGACCTTCGAATAGCAGGTGTTTCAAAACATGTGCTTGCAATGGTGCTAGGACACCACAGGGGCCTCCCTGCAATCAAAAACAATAATCACCAGCATCAATTTTAAAAGACAGCATGGCTGGCTATAGGGAAACATGACAGAAGGCTGCAGCTTTGAAACAAAACCAGAATTCCTCATGTGACCTATTATGGAAGTATTCAACTGCTCAATGATAAAATTTAATTTTCATTCCATTAATATAAAATTTATATGTTAATAAGAACAGGAAGGACACTTGATCCTTTAAAGCTAAAATTGGCTATAGTGCTAGTGATCTCTAGGGACTGGCACATTATGCTTTTTGCTTCCCTATTCTTTAATTCCAGCAGTATAAAGTCACTATCCTTTTTTTTACTGACCTATTAATGCTCGTAGCTGATGTTATATGTATTGAAAGACTATACGTAATAGCTATTTGCTATTGACAAGTTTGGCCTAGCTAAGTGTTGGCACACATGATAAAGATCAACCATGGAGTTCACTTTCGATAGCCTATTCTGCTTTGATAGACCTAAAACTATGCTGGCAGAATGTGCCAGTTCCCTGGTGATCTCCTACTGTGATTGACTGATAGAACATGGTTTGGCAGCAAGCATGGTCTGGTACATAGGTCCTAGAGGGCTAGCCAACACAGAAGTGAGCTTCAAGAGCTGTCTCACTTTACATTCCAATTGCCTAGCGACCTCACTTTACATTCCAATTGCCTAGCGACCTCCATCAGGATATTGATTTAAGTCATAGATACATCATCAAAAATCACCAGGCAAAATTATAGTTATCATCTCTGAGATCAAAGTGGAAGGTCAATTTTTTTAACTGAATAGTAAGAATGATCCAATGTATAGACTTCCATTTAAGCATTAAATTTTTTGTGATCACATGGTCTTCATAGGATTGGAGACTCCATTAATCATGTGAACACACAATCAAAACTCATGATTTAACAGACCATGGACAGACCATCAGCTCAGCTGATGGTGACCAGTGGCATGTTTCAGAAACCATGCAAGTGATCCTCAATGGAAGGTGCATAAATGGAGATAACACTTGCACTTGTATGTAATCAGGGATGGGGTGGGGGATGGGACGATGTCTGTTAACTTGGAGATAGCGACATCTATTTAAGTGGGTGTGCTATTGTATATACACATATAGTACTTAATATAATTCCCCCATAATGATGCATTGTACAACAGAAAACATCCCACTTTCCCCTCCCGAAGCTCTAATTAAAGTCCTTTGTGTGCAATGAACCCTTCCCCCTCCCCCTATTAATTAGAGAAAATTACCCACTTTGTGTTGTACGAGTCCATACTCCAAATGAGGCACATCACTGAATACAAGGTTCTGGCGTCTCCACTCTGGATTGAAACCCTTGCTAGAAGCATCCCCAAAAAGTATTTTCCTCAATGCCTATATAACAAAAGAAGGTGGATTCATCTCTATAGACGACAGTGATAACACATTGCATTCATATCTTTATCCATATATTTTTGAGAATAATAGTCTGTTTCTTCAATAGCCATAAAATAGCTCAATAGCAAGCCAATAATAATTATAACCACAACTATGAATAACCTACAAGATTTTTCTGGAACTGTATCCAGGATGAGCTTATCAGTTTGCCAATTATTTCATTATGAAATAATTGCTTATTATTGTAGTAGGGGTATCTAAGAGCGATGATTTCCATGGAGACAGAATGTGGGGAAAACCGATAGAGAGAGGAAGTCCCTGGCTGGGGCTGGTAAAATACCCCAGTTGCATGCAAAGGGGAAATAGCCATGCAGAGGAAAAGTCCCTGGGGCATGGATACAGAGGGGAAGTCCCCTGGACAATAAACCTTATGATGTAATGTAAACGTGAAATTCTTAAGTCATATTTCAAAGAAACTCCCTGAAAAGGAAGTCAATTAAGAAAAAAACAACTCAAAATAGATATGAATGATCAAGCTTTGTAATTGTAGGGGCTTATACTATTGCAGCATCACCAGGTAAGATTTCATAATTGTGTCCACAGTCATGAATACAATGGGACTATACTCTTTGTATGATGCAAATATCTAAGCATTGTTTGTTTATTTTTAGCACAATTGTATTGAAGTATTAGGGATGCTAACTAATGGACAAAGTCCCCTGGTAGTGGTACATGGGAGAAACCCATACTACTGGGAAGTCCCTGGGACTATGATACATGGGAATTATCATCATTACAGGGGGAAATCCCTGGGGTTATGGGGGAGAACGCTAACTCTGCACACATACTCATTAGCTGTAGTTTTCCATGTATTAAAACAACATATTATGTGTAAGAACCATCTCTTGTTTTCCCATTGCTCTACTGGGATTTCCATCAAAACTGCTAAGTTTGATATACCTTTGATTGCTCATTTGAAATGGGGACAGCAGGGGGGAACCTGTGGGCACTCCTAGTCACTTTAGTTGCTAGCATATTGACGTCTGGACTGAGATCGAAATCCTCTAGATCCTCATACAGCATTACATCTTTTCCAGATGGCTGTGAGCTGTACAATGAATGAGGTAAGGGTCTCTGGAATTAGATATGAATGATGACCCAACCCTAAGAGTTTTTGTTTTTTTTTGTTTGTTATTTTTTGTTGTTGTTTTTTTTGGGAGACCCTCACAATTGAATTTTACGTCAAATGTTGATACAATATTGAATGGTCCATGCAAGACTCTATACGATGAGCTGACTATTATCTTTTGACCAGTCATTATACATAATCATTAAAGAGTTCTAAGCCTAATTATAATACCAGACTGGACTCATAAGTAGAGGGGCCAACAAAAACATCCAGAATTTTCCAACAAAAGCATCCAGAATTTTCCAGCAGTATTAACTCTGACCTTGTAGCAGGGGTCATAGCAGGGGTCAAAGTTGCCGGAGTCTTTCCTTTGAACTCTGTATCCGGAGTCACAGCAGGGGTCTTTCCCTTGAACTCTGTACCCGGGGTCATAGCAGGGGCCATAGTTGGAGTCTTTCCTTTGAACTCTGTACCCTCTAATAGCCGAAAGACACTCTGATATGGTCGCTTCTCCTTATTTGTCATCAGAGAACTGTTGTCTTTATGTAGCATTTGTGAAGTTCTTCTGTCTTCACTTTGGGCCATTCCTTTGAACACTGCACCCTCCACTTGCCTGGTGGTGGTCACCCTTGTTCCTGTACTCAAAGTAGGTCGGGTAGATGATTTGCTGGAGCTAGGCCGCTGTAAATTGTCAGCTTTGTCTTTAGCTGACGTTACTGGTTTCTGAGGGCCAGCTGGTATGCTATCTTCAGATATTATATCACTATCTTCAATAGCATCATTCCCTTGAGTCTTGTAGCCACCTGAATCCATACCTTGAACCTGACCCACAGAACCTTTACTGCCTGAAACTCCACGTCCATAAAGAGAAAGATTTTTCCCTGAAGTTCTTTGAGGGCCATGGGTTTGTAGTCCTCTGGTATGTCTGACTGCAGTAGAGGGTCGATGCTTATAAGTGATCAGTTTGCCGGTGGTGGAATCGATTATCAACTGAGAGTGTGTGCTAACTAGAGAATGTACAATGACTTCTATCATAGTTCTGAATGGGGTAGAGGTTTCCTAAATAAGTGGAAGAGAGTTATAGAGCAGTGTTTGACATAAAAAATGATGGCCATTGATCTAAAGATAGAATCTGCACTATGATCTTGTAAATTTATTCTACAATCAAAACATTCATGACACTGCATAAAATTAAATGCTATTCATAGCGCTCATGAATAGTATAATGATTAGGCTACTTTAAAAAGCTTCATCATTATGATGACTTGATTGTTTTGTGCAATGTTTTTTTAACCATACCCTTTCTTTTTTCGACACCCAAATCCCCGAAATGATTGCATTCATACCTTATTTCTTATTAGCAGTGGTTCAATATGAATGGCTTTTGCTAGTGCTAGTCTGCTGTTGATGCTGAAGGAAAAAAATTTTTGTTACCTAGCAACCATAATAAATAAACCATAAAAAAATAATGTACCTGCTAGGGGTCCTTGGTAGTTCTTCATCGAACTTGGCTAATGTGCCCTGTAACCCCTGTGGAGTGCAATAAGTTAACTATGAGGAGGTATTGTGTGGCAAACTATATTTTTAGAGTTAAAAAAACTTTGTGAAAAACCAAACAAAAAAGTGAAACATTTATAGCTAAGCTCGGCTTAGTATTAACGGTAAGCCAATGTTTTAATCCTGGTACAACACTTTATCGAATTTGAGCCTAACCTTTCTGCTTAAGAACTCCCTGATTAAAGAGCAGCTCAATTCTTCCACAGAAGTCATTGCGGCTTTGCTTCCCCTTGGCCCCGCCTACCTTGGGTCAAAGGTCATGAAGCCAAACGAGTGGGCGAATTATGGAGGCGATAAGAAAAGATGGCGTACCTTCGGGTGATGAACTGGCAAAGAGGCTCTTCCATTCACCTTCTGAAAAGCTTCACCAAGACAAGATAAGCCCAAGGGAGTCACCAGACCCCAGGGAGCCCCTAAGGGGACATAGTGACATCTGGAAATACAGTTATAAATCCAGCAGAGAACAGGGGCCAGGGATCAAAAGGAGACCTAAAATGGGTTTTTGTGGGGCTATAGTATTCTTCTTCCTCTGCTCGATAGCTGTTGCTTTGACGTTCCAGTTCAACACAGGGAAATGGAACTCAGTGACTACAGAAGGTGTGTTTTGTCAAATTTCATAGTTTCTGTTCTGATTGGTACAACTTTAACTTTAATTAGAGTCATCAAATTTCATCAAACTTCTTAATATTCAATGTAGGTTACCTTACCTCAAGCTTGAGACTTTAGCATTCAATGGACACATACACCTTAAGCTTCTGTACCTTCTTTTAAGCTTTGAAGTTCGGCATATTTTATTATAATGAGCTACATAGCTATGAGTGTAAATCAAGTCTAACTACAGGTAAATAGTGGAGACTGTTAGTAGTCATTCTCAACTTAGGATCATTTCTGTGGATTCAGTTGATGTAATCAACTGACCACATCAAAAGGGAGCCAGTGATCTCATATTATTTTTGATGTGTTGTAGCTAGCTCAGGTAATGATGCTTAGATCATTGACTGTCTAATAGCTGGGAATGAATGTAGTTGTACTCTCATCCTGTGGCATGAATACCTTAAAGAATAATTATACGAATACCCTAATAACCAACTTCCCCTCATGACATGCATTCCTCCCAATAAAGGAAATGGACTTCCTGTAGTGGCTGACAAGGCAATTTAGAGAGTCAGGTCTTTTTGAGAAAGTAACAAGGGAAATTTATTAGACTGGTATCTATTTCTAAAAAAACTATCATGATTTGTTTACTATGCAAATGATCAGGGGAACAATTACATGGTAATAATGATTATTTAAGGGAAATGTTTTTCATTTCCTGTTATTGCTTATACTTCCTTTCCATTCTTTTCTCCAGATATTTTCAAATTCTTTAGCAATGAGGTACTTCATATCGGACGTCCCCCTCCTATGTTTCACTTCAGTGGAAAACATTTCTTTGGTAAGGAAGCATGTATTCAACATTATTATTGCAGGCATGCATGAAGTTCAAAGGGTCCCACATTTGTTAACTTGTGCATCCCGTCATTCAGTATCTAGTTCAGTATTGTCCTTTGTAACTTGTTCATCATTCTGTCCTTTATTTGGACTTGCTTGGCCCCAGCTGACTGCTTATTCCATCAGCTGACAGGTCCTTCCTAGAGTTGCAGTATTTAAAATATTCAAGTATATTTGGCAAATTCTTTATCTGGTCGATTAACAGCCGCTGCTATGGCATATCAGGACCTAATATATCCAAACAATTGGTCTCGTATATCAAAATAGGGTCAGATACCAAACAATCATATTTCTATGGCAATCAATGTGACTATCAGCTGGTATGTTTGACTAATATGGAAATGCAAAGCCCGTGAAACAATAGGCATGCCATGAATATACATATATACATACGCCTGATTGATGACATCACAGGAAGTATAATTTTATTATTGGAACTAAGATAAACCTGAAGCCAAGTTTTTAGTACAACCATAAAGTACAGTTTATATTCCTTCTAGAATGGACTGTGATATCATTTTGTTTGTTTGTTTTTTGTAACCTGTGACTGTCATTAGTTCTCATCGTGACTAAAAGTATTGTAGATTGATCTGTCATGTGCACGTAGCGTCATGCCAAGGTTTATATTTAGCCTGGATCTGGGTCCGAGGTAGTGTCTATATTTCCTATTAGTGAGTGTGTTGGTGTTGGCATTTATATGTATTCTCAATCCTAGAGCAAAGTGTGCAGAGTTTTAAGTTAGAGTCTTATTGCACACAGTATACAAAGGAGCACCAGTATACAGAGGACAAAAAAGGCTGAGTCTCAAGTGTGTCCATTATTCGGAGGTTACCCACAGTATAGTGAACCCTTTACCAGTGGTACATATACGTACATATACATATCGAAGTGTATGGTTTTATTACTTATGGTTTTGTTGACCCTTTACCAGCTCCCTACTGTGTAGTCGACCCTTTACCAGTGATTGTGTTGTGCATACAAGGGTACATCCTAGTCTGGCGTAGCCAGCCCCAGGCACTTCCGGAACGCCAGCGTAAGGGTCTGATAACACACAATACTTCGACTTGTTCCCATTTAGCAGAAATCCTGCTAAAAAGATGAATATCATTAACTGACGCATTATGACGTTTAATGACGTGTGTAGCTATAACAACCATAATTATTATGGGATCGGGAGGCCATTTTCTTCGTACAAGATGTGTTGCTATGACAATTAAACAAGACAACGTCATTTTACAACACTAAAATGTCATATTACATAACTAAAAAATTTAGGCCAGGAACAAGTCGAAGTATTGTGTGTTACCAGACCCTTACATTGGAGTTCTGGAAGTGCCTGGGGCTGGCTGCGCTAGACTAGGTACATCCTTTGTTGAGCTGTAGGTCTATAAAGTGACACTTGCAAAGCAGGTGCAAGATCAAGCTGGTAAATTCTTTGCTCTATTATTTTCATGCAGGTCTTGGTGCCCTTCAGTTAGCTTCCATATTAGGCATTGCTTGTGCGATTTTTACGTGCATATTTACGTTCTACGACTCCAATATTCCTGGGAATTTCCCTCCTACTCCTGTATCTCCAAGGAGACAGGGCAGGTGAGTGTACAGGGGACAGCATAGATTGGCCTGGGTAAAAACCCACAGGTTGCCAGTATTTTCTCATAATACCCAGTACCCCATACCAATCCATGCACACATACTGTACATTGATTCTATTTAATGCACACCCATCACAGCTATGCAGCACCTCAGTCTTCAAGGTGGCACCTAGGTTATATCTTCGTCCCTATCAACTGCGTGGTTGCATTCAGCCTCGCACTCTTCTTCTTTAGATGGAACATGGGTCTTCCCATTCTATGACATGTTTCAGGTCGAGAGTTAGGCAGCACAGCACAATATTATAGCAGACCTTTGTACCAGGGGAGAACTGTGCTTGTACAATACTCCCATTTTCTTTCCTCGGGCTCTGATTCTTTGATACAACACTTGTTTTCTCCCTCCAACATAATGCATTATTAACCAGTTATTTCACAGCTATTGTATTGATCATAGTACAGTACACTATTATAATAATTATATACCATTTTTCTCTTTCTATCTAGTATTTTCAAATTTCATTTTTTTTATATCTTCATTGGGAAAATGAATGGGTCAATGCAAAAACATTACAAAGCAGGAATGATTTTGTTTAATACACCAGTAATCACTATGTACATAACACATAAAATGCAAAGATGATGCTTAGCTATGATGATGCACATACTGTATTATAGAGTTCTTTGGCTGTTGGGTGCTTCCTGAAGTCGGGTGTGAGACACTAGTATGCAAACTTTGCAAGTACACTACGAGCTTCATGTGAGCATGCAGGGGTTCGTTGTAAAGGGTTAGACCCTGTTGATCAGGCTGCCCAAGGAGAATGCTGGCCTAAATGGATAAAAATTATTCATTACTCTGAAACACATTTGTAGAGAGGTTGTCCTCTCACTAATAACGTACATTGTGCTGGTTCTCTGAGGAATCTTTTCCAAGGCTTAATTTAAGGAGGAGAACTCCAAAGCTGAAGATATCACACCATGGGCCCTCAAAGGTCAACAGGGAAGAGGTCCAGTGGGGAGACAAACTGCTGCAGGCAAAACAAATGATATAGTACATAAGAATTAACACAAGTGTGTTGAAATGAGTTGCACATGACGTAGTAATGGTCTGTATATGAGACCAGAGATCACCTTCCTTCCTTCCTATTAAGGTCACTCTAATACCTCTTCCAGCTCTTTGCATAAAGAGACTACTTTCTAAGCAACAGAAATGGTCAGGTTCATTCTTTTCACATCCATCATTCCTTGCCTCAGGAGCTTGATATGCTATAGTCCCCAGCGATTTCTTCCTTTGTTCCAAAGACTTTGGTTCATATGAACCATAGGGGATGTTCCTAGCCACTGGAAAATCCTTGATGGAACCAGCATGACCTCATACTTGTTGTAGGACATCCTGACATGAACAGGTTTTGCGAAGCAGTATGTTACTACCTGGAGAATAATGATGCATTCATTAGTGGCTTGTAATTTCACACTTCAATTTACCCCATGAAAATTTCTTACCTTTGATGTCGCAGTGTTGCATGTTGTGTGTGTCCAGGTAGTCCAATGCTTTCAACACACACTTGATAATGTGCCACACATTTGTGTTGATAACCCTCCACACTGCTGGATCCTCCTGCAAGCACAGTTTGTCCAGATAACCCACTCGACACATTATACTGCTAAGACTCTCTGTGATAAAAAGATTGATAATAGGGGGGATACTTTTCTATTATAAGATTACTAGCCTTCACCCGCAGATAATCACCTTCTCATAATTATTGTATGAGACTTACCGGTCATTCCTGGCATGAATTGATAGCACCAGTGTTCAGGACTTTTGGTGTCCAGGACCACAGCTAGCAGTGGCACCACATTGGGATGGTCCAGGCATTCAGTTCATATAGATAGAGTGGGCAGGGGCTGCATATATTATGTGGGTTAGTAAAGGTGGAAATTTGTAAAATGCAGTTGGTTGTAAGGATTGGTAATGGGTCATCAATGCAATTGGTATAGGCCTATACGATAGGTAAAGGGTCATAATGCAGTTGGTTGTTAGGATTGGTAAAGGGTCATCAAAGCAGTTGGTTGTAAATGCAATTTGTCATTTGTAATTGTCTGGGTTGTTTCTTGCAGGACATGCCAAATGGGAGCTATGCTCATTATGCTCACTATAATATTCTGCTTGTCATGTCTCATCCCAGTCTTGTTGACTTGATCCACACTGTACTCGCCTTTTTGATGACTGGGCTCGATCTGATTCACATTCTTGGGTCCAATACTAGGCTCAATTTGATACCAGCACCTGGCTCTAAGGCTGTCCAAGATTATCACTCGTCTCGTTAGCTTGAATTACAGGGACTTCCTCTTCCTGACTTCTGATATCAATGAGTTTCGAGGGCCTAGGTTCAGGTCCGGGCACCCTAACCTGTTCTGTTTTATTACTAATGGTGGTGATAACAGGAATGTTGGAAGGAGAAGAAGGAAGTTGAGAGCTTGTGAATCTTACTTTCATAACAAACCCATTAGATGATGATTCTACAGAAAGAACAGCATTCACGTTCATGACCAGGGTTGCATCTGAGGAGGGCCCCTCCTGAAAGAAACCTTTTATATCTAGACATAAGATGAAATTCTATACTGAAATACTGCCCCCTTTACTTGAATGACTTACCTGTCATTCCTGATGGCACTAGTGTTTGTATCCAGCACCAGAGAGTCTATAATGATCATGAAAGATACACTAGATAAAGGGTTATGAAAGCAAAATACCTGGTATGTACGTGTATGTATGTATGTACATTAGGCAAAGGGAATATAAACAAAACTGCAAGGAGAAGATGGCAGGGGTTGTATATGTGGAATGGTTGTGATAAAGGTAATAGGGTAAGTATAAAAACTTAAGAAAAAAAATTTGGAACGCTTCACGAATTTGCGTGTCATCCTTGCGCAGGGGCCATGCTAATCTTCTCTGTATCGTTCCAATTTTAGTATATGTAGGGCCGAAGCCACTACACCACTTGTTATGACTAAACAAGTATTTAAACTGCTTATGTTTAGGTAGTAATGGTTTATTGGGTTAGTTGTGGGTGTGGTTTGTGGGCGTTAGGAATGCAGGATGTCAACAATCATGACCACATAGCTATAGGCTAGGCATAGCAGTCCTCCCGACACTTATACTTACATGACCCCCAATTAGCTAGCTGTGTTGGAAGCTCCGCCCCTGTACCCCAAAGTGCTAATTGGTGCTAACAGGGAAATATCATTGGGCAATCCCAACGATGGAGAATTGGTGGATGGGTCGTCGGGTGGGAAAAGAAATGACAGATGACTGCTCTGCTGACTGATCCTGCACATGCACCTCATGGGCCCAACCTTGCCCTACCCGCTGTCATTGGGTCAATTCTTATTCCTCGTTTCCAACTCTTAAACTACTCATTGAGGTATTGTCCTTTGTCTCTGGGCCTGGGCCTGTAATTTGTCTTACCATCCTGTAGCAAAATGAGGGACATGACGCTGTCTCTTTCCCTGGAAGCAGTGGATATGGATGACCCCTCTTGACATCCTCACTTGGGCTGCTTTGGACAAGGGAGAACATCTGCCTCACTTTTTCACTAAAGACTGCATTGGTTGTCTTTTGCAGGACATCCATCTCACAAACAAAAGTATGGAACTGAGCTCACTGGATAACTGGAATCTTGATATGCACCGCTTTACCGTTTTGACGACTGGCTTGATCTGATTCACATTCTTTCTTGGATCCAATACCACTGACTCGCATTCTCCAATCTGACACTCCTAGGCTAATAGGTCCATAGGGCTGCTTAGAGCTTCGCTTCGGACATCATTGATCCTCGTCTCTGGCTGGCTGGCCAGCCGACCCTGTTGGTAAAGGGTCGGCTACGCGAGACTGGGTCGACCCTTTTCCTCTCGCATGCAGCGACTAACTCTATTTACTGCACACCTTCAATTGCACATCAATACAGTTGGAGGAACAATGGTATGCCAGTATCATGCTCTTCGTTCTTATCAACTGTGTGGCCTCATACTCTTCTTCAGATGGAATATGGATTTTTATCCACTAGCCAACAACTCAAATTGCCAGCAGACCTTTGAATTGCACACTTATTCTAATCTTTATTGGGATACAAGTACATCGTGCAGAGCGCAGCTTTTTTAAACAGCACAGAAACATCATACAAAGCAAAACATTACAAAAAAATAAATAAGTAGTGCAAAAAAAAAAATGTGCAAGAATGATTTTTTTTTTTGATTTTTTTTTCTTTTTAAACTTTTTTTAGATTTTTTTTTTTTTTTTTTAAATTTTAATAACACCAGTAATCACACACTTTCTAGATGTAAAACCTGATATTATATAGGATGGCAATAGTGTCACTCACACAATCAGTGTCACAACACATAGAAAAAGGATGATGAATTTAAAGTCAATTCTTATGACTGAAAAAAATGATGCTTATGATGATGCACAAACTGTATTGACGATTATCAAGAGCTCTTTAGCTGTTGGGCGCTTCCTGAAGTCGGGTGTGAGACACTTGTCTGCAAACTTTGCAAGTACTTTGAGGTTGTCCGAGGCTTTCAAGAGTTCTATGAGCTTCATGTGAGCATGCAGAGGTTCGTTGTAAAGGGTTAGACCCTGTTGATCAGGCTGCTCAAGGAGAACGCTGGCCTAAATCAATTATTATCATACTGATAAACAATCTTCACATAAAACATTTGTACAGTGAAACCTCCTAATAATGGACACACTTGGGACTCAGCCTTTTATCCTTTGTAGAGAGGTTGCCCTCATTAAGATGTCCTTTGCTGAGAGGTTTATCCTCTGGCCTTTTTTTTTTACGAGACCAATGACACTCAAATGTGAATCTAACCCTTTAGTATGATGCCTGGATTCATTAGACCGTTTTTCACAACTTTTACAAGGTTGCCACCTTGGTAAAATATAGAAAAAATGCCTATTTTTTTCACAATACCAATGACACTCAAATGTGAATCTAACCCTTCAGCATGATGCCTAGATTCATTTTTAAATCCTAAATTTGATTTAAAAAATTAAGACCGTTTTTCACAACTTTTACAAGGTTGCCACCTTGGGAAAATATCCACAAAAAAAAAAAGGCCTTATATTTTCATGAGACCAATGACATTCAAATGTGAATCTAACCCTTCGGCATGATGCCTGCTAAATTGGTCAGTTAAATCCTAAATCCGACACAAGAAATTAAGACTGTTTTAACTTTTTACCAGGTCACCACCTTGGGAAAAATGGCCCTTTTTTCATGATACCAATGACATTCAAATGTAAATAATAACCCTTTGGCATGATGCCTACATTCATTTAAAACCTAAATTGGTTAGTTATATCCTCAAAAAATTAAGATCGTTTTTCACAACTTTTTACCAGGTCGCCAAGTTGGGAAAAATATCAAAAAATGGCTTTTTTTTTTCACGATACCAATGACACTCAAATGTGAATCTAACCCTTCAGCATGATGCCTGGATTCATTTTATTACTGAATTGGTCAGTTAAATCATAAATTTGACACAAAAAATTAAGACCATTTTTCACAACTTTTTCCAGGTTGCCACCTTGGTAAAATATCAAAAAATGGCCTTTTTTTCACGATACCAATGACACTCAAATGTGAATCTAACCCTTAGGCATGATGCCTGGATCCTAAATTGGTCAGTTAAATCCTAAATTTGACATAAAAAATTAAGATCGTTTTTCACAACTTTTTACCAGGTCGCCGGCTTGGGAAAATATCGAAAAAATGGCCTTTTTTCCCACGATACCAATGACACTCAAATGTGAATCTAACCCTTCGTCATGATGCCTGGATTCATTTAAAACCTAAATTGGTCAGTTGAATCCTAAATTTGACACAAAAAATTAAGACTGTTTTTCACAACTTTTTACCAGGTCGTCGCCTTGGGAAAATATCAAAAAATGGCCTTTTTTTCACGATACCAATGACACTCAAATGTGAATCTAACCCTTCAGCATGATGCCTGGATTCATTTAAAACCTAAATTGGTCAGTTAAATCCTAAATTTGACAAAAAAAATTAAGATCGTTTTTCACAACTTTATACCAGGTCGCCGGCTTGGGAAAAATATCGAAAAAAATGGCCTTTTTTTCATGATACCAATGACACTCAAATGTGAATCTAACCCTTCGGCATGATGCCTACATTCATTTAAAACCTAAATTGGTCAGTTAAATCCTAAATTTGACACAAAGGTTTTTCACAACTTTTTACCAGGTCGCCTCCTTGGGAAAATATCAAAAAATGGCCTTTTTTTCCATGATACCAATAACACTCGAATGTGAATCTAACCCTTCGGCATGATACCTGGATTCATTTTAATCCTAAATTTGTGTCCTTTACCGGAGGTTCCACTGTAATTGGTAAAGGGTCCTCAATATAATAAACTCAAGTCACTCAATGGGTCATGGGCACCTTGACCGTATAATAGGGAACACATGCTACTACCAATACTAGGCTTATAAGGTATGTGTTCTCAAGTCAAGTTCACTAACGTACATTGTGCTGGTTCTCTGAGGAGTCTTTTCCAAGGCTTAATTTAAGGAGGAGGACTCCAAAGCTGAAGATATCACACCACGGACCCTCAAATGTCGACAGGGAAGAGGTAGAGGTAGGGTGCAGTTGGGGGGAGACAAATTGCTGCAGGCAAAACATTGTAGAGTACTATAGCATGTGTAGAGACAGATCACCATGTAAATAAAGACCAGTAACCACTTTTCCTATTAAAGATCACTTAACACTCCATTTCCTATTCCAGCTAGGCTTAGGTAGATTATGCTCAAGGTTATTCTATTCCACAATGCTCCAAAACGCTACCATTATTCCCTTGAAAGTACCAATTATTCCCCACTATTATTCTCAAATAAGCAATACACTTGCTTGCCCAGTCACTAGTAGTCATTGCCATAGTGATACATGTAGCTGCATGTAGTTGTCCATATCATATATGAGAAAATCACTCATGATTCAGCTAGGTCCTAGGTAGGTAGCTAGGCACTGTCACAGCATAACAAGAAACCACCTCAGGCAATGAACACAGGGCTTGCAGCAGCTGCAATTATTCTCATTATGCTCAAAATATGCCCCATTATTCTAGCATTATGCTTGATTCCAGGAAGTCCCAATTATATGCTGGCATAATCTACCTAGGGGCTAGAGGGGGGAGACAAATTGCTGCAGGCAAAACATTGTACGTGTACAGACAGATCACCCTGTAAATAAAGAACAGTAACCATTTTCCTATTAAAGAGATCACTTAACGTTTCATTTCCCTATTCCAGCTATTTTAATTCCATAAAGAAACCACATATCAATTTTTCTTGGCCCATAGATAGTTTAAGTAAGCAGTGGTTTGCTTGTTCATTGTTATTGCTTTTTTGTACCTCTTCATACGATAAAAATTTACCTCAGGTGCTCGATATGCTATAGTTCCCAGCAATTTCTTCCTTTGTTCCAAAGGCTTTGGTTCACATTCGTAGGGGATGTTCCTAGCCATTCTTTTGGACGGGAACTCCTTGATGGAATCAAAATCAGCCAGCATGACCTCATACTTGTTGTCCGTGGGACACGTGCAGTGTAGGACGTCCTGACATGAACAGGTCTTGTGAAGCAGTATGTTACCACCTGGATGATTTTATGTATCAGAGAGGTAATGATGCATTAGTGGTTTGGTCAGTATGTTATGCTGGAAAATATAGATGGAATGTTCATCTTGATGTGAACACTTCAGAGATTACATGAAAAGTCCCTCTATTCCCAGAGAGTGCAAAGTTCAAACGAACTGCTTATTCTCCTTATGAGGATAGTTAAGAAAGTGTCCTGATCAGAGAGGTGTCTTTACTTCAGGGAATGAATATTACATGGGAAAGTGGAACTCATGTCAACTAATATAGCTAGTCCAATCTAAAGCAGAACTTGATAATAATTCACTTACTCTTGATGTCGCAGTGTTGCATGTTGTGTGTGTCCAGGTAGTCCAATGCTTTCAACACACACTTGATAATGTGCCACACATTTGTGTCGATAACCCTCCACACTGCTGGGTCCTCTTGCAAGCACAGTTTGTCCAGATAACCCACTCGATGCATTATAACGCTAAGACTCTCTGTGATAAAAAGAAATGCTGATATAATGGTGGGTAGGGCAATAGTTAGTGAGTGGGGGTGTATTTCCATAAGATTCTTAATTTAGGGCTTTCCCCCTTTACCCAAACATAAATGCTGAACACACATAAGTACATCTGTCAGCCATTACACACTGAGATAGCTATTCATCTTCTCGTAATTATTGTACGAGACTTACCAGTCATTTTAGGCATGAATTGATAGCACCAGTGTTCAGGACTCTTGGTGTCCAGGACCACAGCTAACAGTGGCACCATATTGGGATGGTCCAGTTTCATCCAGGCATTCAGTTCAGCTGGTCGATAGCGAGTCTGTAATGTAATATTAGGTAAAGGGTCATCAAAAACAAATACTTATTAGGTAAAGGGAATCCACAGGTATAAACACATTAGATAGGGTGCTGGGTGCAAAGGGTATTGAACTCTGAAACGAGCCATACTCACTTTCTTCACAGCAAATTCACGCTTGTTGACGTAGTGACGGATGACGTCACCATTTCCTCCCTTCCCCAGTTTATTGCTGTGTTCCACGTTTGGCAGTGGCAGTGTGAACCCAGGATTCAGGACTTCTCTCTGATCCTGTGTGAGAGAGAGAACATAGCACTATAAATAATAATCACAAGTTCCACTATTTTCAAGAGGTTCTCCTCCCAGTCCGGCCAGTGCCTGTGACTGTGAGCCCCCTATGGTCCCAGTCCACTTAGTTACCATAGTTGGTTACAGCTTACTTGTAATTAGGTTTTACACTAGTACTGCGAAACTAGCAACATGTTTGCTCAAATATAACAAGAGACCTTTAATATATGCACTGCATACAATTGCTATACTGACCAAACGACTGTAAATGACGATTCCAGTGGGCATGTTCTGGTACTCCTTGAAGTCTGGAAAGCCGTTTGTTGTCACATCTGGAATCTTCACTTCTCTCTGTTCCCTCATAATCACTCGACGCAGTCTTGCTGCATTGGCAGTAGCTTGGGCGGGATCAGGGTACAAAACATGACCGCGCCCTTCTTCCTTTCTGGTGACTTGGTTGAAATGATCACGCATGGATTGTCCTGTTGTTGGATAATGAGGAAACCCCTGGTGATAACGGTGATCTGCACCTCCATCTTGGAAATCTTGAAATCTCCTTGGAGGACATCTCGGAGAAGGTTGAGCTTGCTGACAGGGCTGATGGTGTTGTCCCACCCATGAGGGAATCTGGTGCTGATTTCTTTCGACGTTTTCATCCGGTGTTCTTGAATCAAAGGCTGGTTGTGGGTCAAATGAGCAGTCTCCAACGCCCACAGGTGCCACATGCACAGGAGATTGGGTTGGATGGGGATGAATGGTAGGAGAGGACGGGCGAGGGCTGCATAGGTAGTAGTAAAAGGGTCATGATAATGGGAAATTATAAGTAAGGGTCATCACTGCATCCTTTTTTGGGTTGGTAAAGGCAGTAGTTTGGATTGGTAAAGGGTCATCAATACAATTGGGGTAAAGGTATTTGCCTCTGGGCGTGGGCCAACATAAACTCTGTCTTACCATCCTGCAGCAAGATGAGGGACATGACACTGTCCCTTTCCCGGACAGCTCTGGAAGCAGTGGATACGGATGTATTTCTTGACATCCTCACTTGGGCTGCTTTGGACGAGGGAGAACATCTGCCTCACTTCTTCACTAAAGGCTGCTGGGTTGTTTCCTGCAGGACATCCGTCCTACAAACAAAAATTACATGATTGTAAATCCTCACTGCTTCAGTATGTGTTAATCTCTCCATAGTTCCCGAAATCTGGAAAGATAGTGCAATGCAGTGGCAATGTGAGTGGATATTGAAGACTACACACTGATGTTCACTACACACCAATGCTCAAGTGTATTATGAGTAAACTCCTATATTGTTAACTTAATTAATTTACGTTGGTAGTAAGGGTATTCCCCAGGTGAAATCCCTGTACTATGAATATCATTAAGTTGTTTACAGTTTACACACTTCATTCCATGGACCCAGCCCAGTAACCCAGTTATATCCAAAGTTGGTCAAATCTTTGACTACTCTAGATCACATGGCTCTGTCATGAATGCATGGGAAGACAAAGTTCACTACAAAAAGCCTTTGCTAAAAGATTTACAAATTGTAATACCAATAATTATTATATGTACCTACAAGCAAAAGGAAGCCTTCATGCTCATTGCATGGAAAGATGAAGGTTTCACACATTTTTCACACAGGTATTTGGGCACAGACATTTGGGCACTTAATTGGCACTAGTTATTAAGCCAAAAAAAAAAACCTCTTCCAGTAAGTGTTCAATTAGAAAAAAAAAATTGCTGGATTTTAAAGGGGCTAATATACCTAACAGCATCACAGGGATTAAGAGGTACATATTATTAGGCAGGGGCAATCATAACAGAGGACCAATGTCCAGGCTTGGCCAGCCATTTTCCTGTTGGTCTGACATGGAAGACAGTATTGCTATGCCAAGTGTTGGCCCTCAGTATTTAATACATACCATAGAACACTTGTTGTTGCAAGCATGCTCAAGGAGGTGGACTTGGTATAAGGTGGTCTCATCGATGGATTCCTCCTGCACACTCCCACCACTGGAACTGGTCGTCCCCTCGCTCCAAGACCCCCGGCTCACGTTCAGATTCTCACCCTCTGGTTGTTCATTTGGATTCTTCACTGCACCACCAGGATGCTCATTGGGAGCTGTGCTCACTGTGATAACTGGAATATTCTGCTTGTCGACTCCTGCTGCACCGGTCTCGTCAACTTGATTCACACTACTTGCTGTTATGATGACTGGCTCGATCTGATTCACATTCTTGGATCCAATACCAGGCTTATATTGATTCACATTCTCCAATCTGATACCAGACTTCACCTGACTGCTCGCATTCTCTAATCCGATAACAGGTTGGCCAAGGTGACCACCTGTCTCGTTAGCTTGAATTGCAGGGACTTCCTCCTCCTGACTTCCGATATTGATGAGCTTTGGAGGGCTAGGTTCAGGTGTGGGCTCCCTAACCTGTTCTGTTTCATCACTGATAGTGGTAACAGGAATGTTGGAAGGAGAAGGAGGTTGATGTTGGAGTGAAGTTTGCGATTTATCATGAATCTTCTTATTTCCACTCAGACCCACGACAAACTCATTTTTCCCACTAGTCTCGGCTTCAATTCCGTGAGGCTTAATGGATGAAGGAGAAGGCAGGAGACGGGGGAGGTCACAGACAGGTGTAGTCGGAGGTCCAGAGAGAGAGCGATGTAAGATTGGTGTGGCAACGTCAGATGGTTGTTCTCCTAGCTGAGTGAGAGAAGAGGTGGTCGGATTACATTGCTCACTTTTGGGCAACATGGCAGCTTCTTCAATATTCACTAATTCCAGTTCTTCTGTTGCATCAATCTTTGGTTCCGAAATCTCATTATGTGGAGAAGATTGGATAGTCTTGGAATCTGGTTTTGAAACTGTAAGTCGGTGCTGGATTTTGGATCTTCCATCACTATATGCTCGAGGACGAACTGCAGGTTGGTCAAGTGAGGACTGCATTTGGAGTGACTTTCGCCGCTCCTTTGTGGGCACGTCTGTTGTCAAGGACATCGGTCTGCGAGGCAGCTGGCCTATCACCATAGTAGCAGTACCAGAACTTCCAAGATTGGAACCAGATGTAGAACCGACTTTGGACACCTCTTTATCAGACTCTTGACCGTGAGATGGATTCTTCTCTGCACTGGAAGAGGACTCTTCCACAGAAGGAACAGCATTCACATTCACAATACCATTTTTTTCAGTCGGGCTTGATACATTGATGGCAGGAATATCATCATTAGGTGGATTGAACTCGTCTTTACTTGCAGTGGGAAGACTGATCAATTGTCCGGTGAATCCTGCAGTCTTGGCAAACTTTTGCTGATCGATTAATTTCTCAACTTGAGGAGTATCAATGAGTATTTGCCCTTTTCTGGAAGAACTGAGCTGCTTCTTCTCCTCCTTGCTGCTCTCCTCCTCTGGGAAGTCTTCATCTCTTGAGCTTGAAGACTGCTCGTGGTGGTAGGAGGACACTGACATGGAGAGTGGGTCACTGTCGGCAGATTTGATGGTAAAAATGCTACCACAAGGATATCCTGGAGATAAATGAAAGACCATCATTAGTAAAACATGCTACCACAAATTTTGGACCTTTCCAGTTACAATTAAAAGAATGGGTGCCCAAATACTGGTCTTAAGAGTAAGCAGCAACCAATCAAAAATGGCTACCACAAGGATACAATCATCTTTCCAGTTACAATTATGTCCACCCTTTTTGGGCCATATAGAAGAGGTGGGTATGCATCAAGTGCTCAAGCTTTGTGATGTGTGGTTGAACACTGGATGATTTGTACTTCAGTCTTGTCAATGAACACATCTACAGCTTGTACTTGAATTCCCCAAGTCAAGATGACCGAACACCTACTATGATGGGCCAGGATCTTAAAGGGAGGTGACTTCTTTTTAGGAAGGTGCTTTTTTTTATTTTTAGAGAAGATCACTGATCAACCTAGTCACTGGATTGTGTTAGTAGTTTTGCCTGGATCCTAATTGGACCACTGATGGATTAAGGATGCTCGCTCTAATTTCCCATGGACCCAAAAATCCATAGCCTGGCTTTGAATGACCCAGCAGTGTGATCACGAGATCCTACCAGTGGTTTCAATACATCCATCTAAGGCTAGCCACATCATATCTAAGGCAGAAACATGTTGCATGTAAGTATGTACTGTAGAGCCACTATATAAAATTGAACCACATGATTTCCAGGAAAACACCCGAGGGGAATTACTGCAGGGCTTATTAGGGTGCAAAGGTGAATAATTACAGTCCTGCCTGGTAAATAATCTCATGTGGACTCATGTCAGGGTCTGATCTAGGAATGTTGGGGTAACTCTTCCCACTTACTGTTGTGTTTTCGCAAAATGCAAGTCATTTATGCCAGAGAACTAGCTAGTGACTATAATGAACATGCCTTATGTCAAGTGAAATTTTCTAGATCAAATCCTGCTATATTTTCTACATCAAACCCTGTATGTATAGCAGGATCACCAATTACAGACACTAGTAAGAGGGACATAAATAGGTCAAAGGACTTGCTTATAAACAAAATCTCGCACAAGACAAAATCATAGGAAAGTTGATCAAATTACACCTACTTCTAGCCAGATAATGGGTTGCTTCAATACAGTTTTGAAGGAGAGCAAATCTGTTCCCTTTTCATCAGTGACCAAGCTCTTGATCAAATTAATGACCATCATTGACATATGTATCACCCTCTGCTGGCCCAAAAGGAAATAAGTTATTAGGATTTGCTTATAAACAAAAAAACTCGACGTCACCCTCTGCAACGTAAGCAAATAATGAGTTAATTGAACTTTAAGTGAATCAACTGTCAAGAAGTTGAGAAAACAGACACCATGCAAGTAAACGATTGTCTTACTAAGTCTGAGCTGGGGACACAGTATAGGTCAGTTTAAAACATGATCATAGATTCACACAAAGTAACAGCAAGAGCTCTCTTATTCACCATGACATACATAACACACACAGTCAAGAATGAAGGCATTTAGCGTAAAATTTCCATCTGGGGAATGGGCAGGATGGTTGTCCAGAACTAAGTAGCTAGTGGCCAGGCTTACAAGGACCTAAGAAACCTGATCCCTGTATGGAATAATAGCTGACCATGCACTTATGTAAACCACAGAACCCCAAACCTTCTCGTAGCTTCAAACATGTTGCATGCAAGTATGTACTGTACGTAGATGCACTATATAAAATGATTTCCAGGAAAACAGCCAAGGGGAATTGCTTGGAGGGACAAAGTGAATAAACATAGTCCTGGGGGATTCATGTGCACCCTAGCTTAAGTTGTATGTTAAGGTAGGGACTGAATCACTTTAGAGGGTCATGAACCAAATGAAATTCATAGGTAGTCGATGGTACCGGAGCAAAATTTTCACCACAAAGTGAAGATGACTCAGCACATATGGCTTTTGGTATAATAGGTTCGGCAAAGAAGACCCAAAGGTAAGGCTGACTGGATGAGGGAAAATATCTCAGCTACAGTTGCTTATAAACAATAACTTAACTTCCTAATCCTCTGCAGCATAAGCAAACAATGGATCAATGATCTATATATAGCCAATGCCAGAAAATGTCTAACAACTTGCATAGTTACAAGCTTTAGATAACAATTACATACAGCAAAGATTCAAAGAATCAGATCAATTCTTACTCTCGAGCTAAGGGAGGTGGCTTCTTTTAGGAAGGTGCTTTTTTTTAGAGAAGATCACTGATCAACCTAGTCACTGGATTGTGTTAGTGTTTTTTGCCTGGATCCTAATTAGACCACCGATGGATTAAGCCAATTTCCCTATTATACAACATGGACCCAAAAGTCCGTAGACTGGCTTTGAATGACCCAGCAGTGTGACCACGAGATCCTACCAGTGGTTCCAATACATCCATCTAAGGCTAGCCACATCGTATCTAAGGCAGAAACATGTTGAATGCAAGTATGTACTGTAGAGCCACTATATAAAATTGAACCACATGATTTCCAGGAAAGCTGGGGGCACAGAATAGGTCAGTTTAAAACATGATCATAGATTCACACAAAGTAAAAGCAAGAGCTCTCTTATTCACCATGACACAACACACACAGTCAAGAATGAAGGCATTTAGTGTAAAACTTCCATCTGGGGAATGGGCAGGATGGTTGTCCAGAACTAAGTAGCTAGTGGCCAGGCTTACAAGGACCTAAGAAACCTGATCCCTGTATGGAATAATAGCTGACCATGCACTTACGTAAACCACAGAACCCCAAACCTTCTCCGTAGCCTCAAACATGTTGCATGCAAGTATGTACACTATATAAAATGATTTCCAGGAAAACACCCGAGGGGAATTGTTTGGAGGGACAAGGTAAATAAACATAGTCCTGGGGGATTCATGTGCACCCTAGTTTAAATCGTATGTTAAGGTAGAGACTGAATCACTTTAGAGGGTTACAGGATATATAATACTCATTGAAACCATGTACGAAGGAAGCAGAACCTCATGAGGTACTAGTTGACGATAACTAGGTACTAGTTGAAAAATTTTCACCACAAAGTAAAGTCATTTTAAAGAAGATGACTCAGCACATAATGGCTTTTGGTATGATAGGTTCGGCAAGGAAGACCCAAAGGTGAGGCTGACTGGATGAGGGAAAATATCTCAGTTACAGTTGCTTATAAACAATTAACTTCCTAATCCTCTGCAGCGTAAGCAAACAATGGATCAATGATCTATATATAGTAACAACTTGCATAGATACAAGCTTTAGATAACAATAATTACATACAGCAAAGATACAGCCATTCAAAGGATCAGATCAATTCTTACTCTCGAAGAGATTGTTTGGCAAATAGCCAGACAATGAGGCACTATCTTTACTCCTAATAAGCTAGTGGAGAATTAAATGAATTTTAATTACTCCTAATAAGGATAGCGGAGAATTAAGCTGGGAGACCACCTCTCTTAAGACTCAATCACCTGATATACCAATAAACATGACCCCCCACTGATGTTGTGTTGTTTTTGTTGTCTTGTTGTCATGGAATTTCATAACCACCCTACCATACCCTACCATATGTATGTATGTATGTATGTATGTATGTATGTATGCATGTATGTATGTATGTATGCATGAATGCAATGTATGTATGTATGTATGTATGTATGTATGTATGTATGTATGTATGTATGTGTGTAGCAAGTGGATAACAATCCTGGTTGATGACATGATTCAAGGACACCTCCTCCTAGATACTACAATGCATACCCACCTTGCTCCGAGATATTCCAATCTGTTTCAGGATTATAAAAAAAAGCCGTCAAGCTTTCCCTATCCTCGTGAAAAAAGTCGTTTTGGAACATCATTTTAGCAGAGTTGAACAGTTCATCGGGTGTCAAGCCTTTATCTCTCTCAACTTGAATCACAAATACATCAAATGTCAGAGAAGAGGTATCCAACTTCTTTTCACGAACGATGAGGAGGCTATCTCTTAAATTCATGTCAATTGAAAAAGGTGTGCCGGAGATAAGAACCGTTCGATTACTCTTAAAGAGAGCCTGGAGGGAACCGAGGACATCTTGGTAGCAACCTTGGATCGAAAGAGGGACTATTTCACTCGCACTTAAATGAATTTTAATTACAGACGGCATCTTGAAGTCATCAGGAAATTGATGCAAGGAGCCTGTACTTTCGCTTTTTCATATCCCAGAATCAGCCCCAAGGAATCAAGAAATGGAATTTTGATTCAGCTTCCAACCACAGTATAGCAGAACTGAACTCTGTAGCCTTTTGTGCTGGCAACAGCTACAGACTCTGCTGGTTGGGAAAGTTGTCAGGGATGAGATAAACGAGTGCTAAATGGATAAAACAATACACGAATGTTTACGGTAGGTACCTGTATGAATACAAAACAAAAACAAATAACATATTATACACAAGAAGCTAGCTTCTCTCCTAGATATGTAAGCTAACTGTAGTCCGGCCCTTTACACCAAACTAGCTATTCTACCTACTAGGTGATCCTGCGCTAATTCTAGAGAGAAGTTATGCAAGTTTCTACTCACCACAGGATATTTTACAACAGGATATTTTACACACAACGGGAAAGACAGTCAAAAATTCCACTTTACTTCGGCAATGCTTCGTTCTTGCTTCTTGCTTCCTGGCTAGCTAGCTGGCTATCTAAGCTATCTAGATGTAATAGGCGTGGTCAAGGATCATCAGTAGTGACGTAAGTGAGCCCTATTTTGCATGCAATTGCGCAAGCTGCATATTAAAGTTCGAGCTCGCGAGAGCAGATAGAAGCTTCTATAAACGTCAAGGAAATGATTGCAACTATCTATCTGAAGCAGACGTATGGGCCTATTAGGCTAGGGCCTGAAGAAGGCTCCGACGCCCCGGGGACAAGGCTACTTAACACCCTAAAGCAGGATGGACTTAACATAGGATCATCGTCGTTCTCTGTTGAAATACCCCTGTTGGGTACTCATGTTTTTGTCTTATTCACCCACGAAAGTGGAGATCTCGATGTATATCCCATCCTTGTTGATGGCGATGGCAGGTTGAGCGAAAGAGAAATCATGAAAGAATTGGAAGAAAAATTTCGTGGGTCACTCAGTATCTCCAGGTATATGCTGGAGCAACCATCCAATAGTAAGTTTGTGTGTGCCACTATCTTGTCCACCTTTGTCCTGTCCTAGAACAGCTAGTTCTGAGGCATGTATACTCCAGGATATCAACATGCACAAATACTGCACAATGTATGGCCGGCCATGCAAATGTGTTACATAATATGGACTCAGTAAATGGTTGACAGGTGTATTGTTATAATTATCTTTCAATATGGAATAATTGTTTCCTCTATACTGTCAGCTACAGGTTATTCCAAAGGAGATGCAGTGAATCTCCGCTTGAGGACAGAAGCACAAAACCAGCTTCTCCTTTCATCCAAAACTGCAACTGGTCCCCTTAAAGTGCCATTACCAGCTACACCAGATGAGAGTTTGATTGGAGAGCAAAGAGAAATGAAGGTGGAACTTTTACCTCCACCTGCTCCCGTAGAGTGTAATGAAAAGGTTGAGGGCAAGGATCCTATCCTGAGGAACTCTAATGAAGAAGCCTTTGCAGGCATGGTGGAGCCAGACTATCAGGACCGTGATGACACCTGTAATGATGACTTGCAGTCTGATGAAAAAGAGACTCAATCGTCTTCAAAAGATGAACCTAGCTTCCCCAGTTTGAATCTTGCGCCACGAGTCCACTCTGAAAATGATGAACAGCATTTATCAGAGCATCTACAGCCATCATTGACTTGTTCAGATGGTGAGAGCAGTGGAAGTAGTGAAGTTATTTTTCAAAAACAAGGAAATTTCAATGAAATACCCCAAGGTAATGACAACAGCCTATATCATATAATTATATTAATAATTAACTATGATGTAATAATAACAGCTATGGGAGGAGCTGAACAAGAATACCTACATCCTCCAGTGCAAGAAGTGAGCAAGCAGGGTGATTGTGAGAAAGTGCAGGTACATGTATTGTTACTGTGTATGGTATATATAATCATTGGTGGTGTTGTAATTATTTAGGTTTATGGTCATCGGATATTTAAGAACCCTGTGTCTTTTCTTCAAGGTGGCACCTTAATACCAGCCAATCCCTCCTCTTCGTATTCTCCAGTTGAAACTAATGGTTCTCTCAGTGTGGCACAAGCTGCTGCTAACCAAGCAACTGACGGTTCTATTAGGGTGGCACCAGCTGCTGCTAACCAAGCAACTGCAGACGGTTCTATTAGGGTGGCAACAGCTAAATTTCCGGGACGATTTAAAGATGCTGAATACTATGCTCAATATGAACCCAATAGCATCATGTACTCTGTGTCTAAAGAGGTCGAGAAGGTCAGTCAAAGCATAGCCCTCCAGGCTGTTTAATTAATATAGGCATTCTTTTATACTGACACAAACAGCTCTGGATTATAATGATTGAAAGGAAATCGTTATTATAACCCCAAGAATTTGGCTTCTGCTTATTTTGATAATAATGAATATGAAAACTATTCTTAGGACATCTCGAAGTTTGATCTGAACTCCCTCACATATCTGGGTGAAGGTGGTCGTGGAAGAGTGTACTCCTCTGGTAACTATGTGGTCAAAAAACCAAGGGTATGGTATGGTAGCTACAGTGAATAGCGTAAAAACTGTTACAGTAGTTTATTAGCTTCCTGGTCCCAGAGTGTACTGTTTCATGTATCTTTATATGGAGTGGTTCAATACATGCGTGTACATTAATGTTCAGGCTAAAGGATATAATCCAGGAGAACTGAATATTTTACTCCGGGTTCAGCACGAGAACATTATCAAGCTTCTCGGAGTTATTTTGATCAATCCTGGTCACAGTGGTGATAGATCCTCCATGTGTTGCTATCAAGTGTATCGACGAATGACATGTATGATCTTACACTGTAGTTAGTAACTTACTGAAGAGTGCTATTTTTGATTGTAAATAATTTGGAGATCAGAATTTTTTGCATTCATTGGACCTCAACTAACCCATTTATCAATGGTGTGTTGTACTCTGGCAGAATATTCCTCTTGATGAAAAAGTGTCCTAAACTTCTTACAGTGGTTGGACATCTCTATACCAAATTTTAACTCCATAACTACTAGTTAGTAACTCCAAGTACATCAAATTTTAACTCCAAGACCATTAGTAATCAAAGGAAGAAGTGTCATAAAAATATGTACCCGTAATCTGCTAAGGAACAAGTGTTACGAAAATATTTCAATAATGGAATAAATTACGGTGACTGTTATGACTTGAATAGTCAAAACCTTAATTATGTGGTATAATACTTCTCCTTCAGTTGACCTGAACAGAGCCTTGGGGGAGGCTACCCTCAAGGATCTGAGTGAAACAGAGAATGATGACACGTGGGGGACCGTTTTCGGCAATGTCAAATACATCTTCACTTGCATCTTCAGGGTCCTTGTCTTCTTAAAGTGGCACAATATTCACCATTGTGACATCAAAGGTACGTGTGCTGGGGATTTATGTTTGGAGAATTAAGCTTAATTGTTAAATTGGAACTGACTATACATTATTCATGAGGTCTAAATGACCCCCACCATATAATATAGGCATTTATTTGTTATCAGTAATGCTTATCAGGTGATTCCATAATATCAATAGGACTTACCGTATGGCACAATATTTTTGTGGGTAAATTTTTTCGTGGATTTCGTGGTTTTGAAAAGTAATACACAAGAATAAGGGAATCTACATGGTTCACATCAATACATGTATTTGTGAACACATCAAGTAAAAATCAGGATTAAATCACATTTTAAAGTTTTTGAGTAATTGATTCTTGAAGTGCAAACTTCAAGAATCAATTACTCAAGAATCAATTACTCAAAACTTTAAAAATGTGATTTAATCCTGATTTCTACTTGATGTGTTCACATTTGCAAAACCATGAAAATTTTGACCCACGAAAAAATTTGCGCTATACGGTAGTGTACAAACAGGGATTTGTTGATATATTATACACTCCTTATAATAAGTCTTGCATAATTATTATTATTCTTCTTTATTAGATAAGAACATCCTCATCCTTAAGACCTGCCCATGTGTGGATATTTTACACTGCATTTGTCCGCTGGAGAACAAGTTCAAAGTGAAGGTGGCTGACTTTGATTTGGCAGTTGATACTGGGAGTAGAGTGCCACAATCTCTCCGCGGGATTAAATGCGAGGCTGTAAAACCAGTGTGGATCAAGGGTACACCTTTCACTAGAGCTCCTGAGGTTGGTTTGTGTGTGTGTGTGTGTGTGTATGATGATGTATTACCTAGGTGTGCATCCCCTAGACCCCACCTTGTATATGAATGTACATGTGCTGACCTGTCTATATTCTGCCAGCATAGTTTTTGGGAATAGGTCTATCAAAGCAGGAAGCATAATGCTGGCATAATAGGCTATGGTGAACTCCATGGTTGATCTTTTGTATATATATCATGTGTGCCTAAACTAGCTATAACCTAACTTGACCAAAAGTGAGATTGCAGATAAGCTGTTTACGTTGTCTTTCAGTAGCCAAGAGCATAATAGGTCAATAAAAAAGAATAATGACTTTATACAGCTGGAATTAAAGAATAGAATAATAGGGAAGCAAAATCTAGACCTGTCCTATTTGGATTTAGATCATTCACTGACTAACTTATTAACATATTTTGCAGCAATGCATGAATGTGGTTGAGAAATATGATGGAACCTTACTCCAATTGGATGGATCGTGGTCTGATGTCTGGAGTGCTGGTACATTGATGAATCGTTTCTGCTTGGGGAAGGATCGAAGGAACAATGAACTTGTTCACAGTGTAAGTTTGAGCCTAAAGCTGAAAGAGGAACCTCTCTGTAGTGGCCGCTATTGGGGGATGAAGTTATAGCTAGAGGGGTGTCCCTATGTCAGGGTTTTGTTTGTTTTGTTGTTGTTTTTCTTTCTTTCTTTCTTTCTGAAGTACTACTGTCCATTGCAGGTTGGTTGTCAGGAAGGTTTGGGGAATAGGTGGATGCATTTTGTTCTATGGTTTACACAACTGCATGGATTGTATAGGACATGGTTCTTAGGTCCTTGTAAGCCACTACCTATTTCTCATTCCTTATGGACAACCATCCTGAAATCTACAGTAGGGACAAGGAGAGTGACCACAATAGGCAAGGTGACTGCTTATCATAGGTGGCCATTATGAGGGGTATGAGACATCTTTAACAAAAAGATCAAGGGCCTAATAATAGTTCAATATCGAATGTGAACTTTCTTCGTACTGTACTCGCTCATTGTAGGTGTATGTGTCCACAGGATCGAAGCAAACCGCTGCTTAACAGCGATTGAGCTATAGAGAATATATTTCGGTGGGCATTATTTAGAATACCATATAAGGCTGCCTGTTAAGAAGCAATAGTTAAGAAATAAAATAACACCTAATTAACAAGCAAGTACAGTATACAATTTGATGCTGTCAAAATTCTTCCCAGTGATGTGCATCTGATAGGTTTCACAATGTGAATTTGAGGTGGTGGGCTGGGGGGAGGGGGGGGGGGGGGGGGGGAAGGGAGAAATGACCCCTGCTCCTGTCTACTAAGCTAGCTTTCTCTGCATTAATTTCCCTCCCCCCTTTTTATGTTTAGATGTATCTCCGATGAGAGTAATATTGCTATTCTTATTCCTAATAGGCAAAAGTCCTGATAGGACAGCCTGATGTGGAACAACATCTTCCTGAGATTGAGTGTGTTCATGCAATCTTGAAGCTGAAACAGCTGTCAGATGCTGCTGCTAACAACGAGAGGCTCAAGCCATTTGCCGATATTGCACGGGAATGTTTGACCGCTGATTGTGTGAAGCGTCCCACTCCAGAGGAAATCCTGCAGAAGATTGAGACTATGCACAGCATGCAACGGGAGAGGCAAGGTAAACATGTATTGTAATGAGTTTCACATGTGTGCTCTAGCTTACTGGGCCCTGGATGGAGGACTCTAGTCACACTTCGTTATTAGACCTCAAGTGCATGGCTGGCTCTGTGGGCTCCACGGGGCCAGTGGTAATGGGCGTATATACAATAATTATTCAGATCATGTGATCATGTATTCTTTTCTTGATGTATTTTGCAGTCCTGTGGGCTCAAACCTCTACCACCTGAAACTAAACTTTCTTTTTCAGGGTTTTTTTTTACCCGTAAGGGTTTTTTCCCTGACCAAAAAAATTACATGCTTTTTTTTGCACATTCTTAGTACTAAAAAATTTTCGTTTGGTGAAAGTTTATTGAAGTATAATTTTTATAGTCAATTTTATCTTTTTCAGGTTTTTTTCTCCCACCATTATATATTATTATTATAGAAGTAACTACAAAAAAAAAATGTGTTCAAATAGAATAGAACTTCGATCAGATAGAAGACCCTCAACGTCAAGAAGAACAAGGACACACACAACAAAATTTTATGATACACCATTAATGCAGTCTAGCTCTGTATACTGTACAGTGACCTCTCCAGTGCAAAGTGCAATAGAGTCTAAATCAATCCCCAAAACTTTTAACTCCATGAAAACTCCCCACTATACAGTATCACCTTTTCTCAGACAAGACCTGCCCATGTGTGCCCTAGTATATTGTGTAGACTGGAATGTTATCTAAAAACAATTGCCAAGAACGTAGAGTCTTGCAAGGATTTGTTCTCTAACATTATGGTGCCACTGCACTGCCCCTCCTGAGTCTTGGACCGTCGCTCAGTGGGTCCATCCCTCAATTTTGTGGTGTGGCACTTTTTTGGCTTGACATTGCACAATTTCTACCAGCAGAGACTGTGATGACATCAGGTAATGTATTAGTTTACATGATCAATATGTGATGTGATGCAAAAGAAATCGTTTGCCAAACAAACAAACCATGTCCAAATATGAATGATTGTAGTTACTGGATTCTAATTTAATATAAATCATGTTCTGGTATAGTTGTAGAAAACTGGATTTTTTGGCACTCAGAGTTGTTCCACTTAAATTTGCCCACTCCTGATTTCCTTTAGCAGTGTCTTCATTCCTTCTACATGTATATAGCATCAGAGGCTATAAAAATGTAAAATCATCTAACATTATGTAGTGTACCAAAATTCAAATTAAGTATCACCATGCATAACAGACATAGGCTATTTTTGTCCTATACTTGGCAATAATTATCTTGGGAAGGGACTGTTTGGGGGAAGCTTCTGCTGTGCGGCCCCGTATTTTAGAACCCAAGCATTTTTGGCTTCTTGCTCTGCGTGGGAGGCACATCTCCCTCACTGAGACCTTACGTGAACTTCTCCCCCTTGGGCTGTTTCACAATCACTATACCTACCTGACCCAGTTTACATTCAAGCATGTGGTAATGGTTAGTTCAATCATCATGCACTTATTGACTCCAGTTTGTACACTGAAATAACACCTTCACCACACTTTTAAACAACCATGCATAGCAGATATGAATGTGTGATAAACACAAACATGAAAGGATTGGGTTGGAGTGCATAAGAGGAAGTGGAGGTAACTGCCATTTTGGTTAAATTGAAACACCTGGAAGCAGTGCAAGTGATACATACTAATGCTAGTGTCAAAGAAATTACTCTTGGATCTATGTCTTGCTCATTCATTCTCAGGAAGTGGTCAGCTGAATATGATTGTGACTCAATGGCTGGCTGTATCATTCCAACATGCATACTCATATCTCTCTTGTGAAGATGAAGTTTGATTGGGTTTCCTGAAAAAAATTTGACCATCCTGTATCCATAACATCAATGTTACAATTATAAACCGCATAAACTTATAAGAGTGATCATCAAGCAGTTTGTGATACCATCAGATGCTTGCCTTGGACTCAAAGCGCCCATGGGAGACTTCTCAACTAGGTGTTGTCCATCATATTATTTCACCGATCTCTCACTCTTGAAAGACACACAAACACACACACACACACACATATATTAAGAAATAAGCAACCATACCAGCAAAGAAACAACAAGGATGATGGCTATAGGTAAAAATAAGCCATATTCAGCATGATACACGCATCACTATAAGATTCTGGTTGACAGACCATAACTAGTCCTATCCTGCATGCTTATTTCCAAAAATAATGTGGAAGGGTGTTAGGGACAGCCCCCTGATAGACTATGACATCAGAGAGAAACTGGTTAGAACACATATTAGACTGAAACAATCTATAGTTAGCTAGATAGAATAGATCGTTGATTTTGCCATAGACTGTAATTAGTTTACTATCTTTTTTCTCATGCTACCGCTATGGGCAGTGCTAGATTGAACTCAGAACCTGGGATGTATGTATGATGAGTGTCTTTATTAAATTAATTAGGCTACACATACATCAACCTCTAGGAATTGCAACTTGATATCACAGGATTTATTGCTCGAGGGGGGGGGGGGGGGGGCAAATGCCTTGCGAAAGAATTTGAGGAGGGGCAACTACAAACTAGTAAATGTATGTGTAATCTCATTACTAGGGGGGGGGGGGGGGCAAGCCATCGTTTAGGGGGGGCAGAAGTCTCCTCTGCCCCCTGAAATAAACCCTGAATTGTCTACAAATTAGGTAATAGTAAATGTTACACGGTGTTACCATAAAAGAAGAACAATAGGTCACCATAATTATTTAACATACTAATTATATGTATGCATGCACACCCACCTGCAATCAAGGCATCATCTGTATGTGTCCACAGCGATAGATGATGAGGGTATTTGCATGGTAGGAGTGGGACCAGGTATCATGACTTGAACAGTAACTGATTCACCCTTTCCAGCCACATTCCATGAAGTTATTATGCAGCTATACACGTGACCAGGTTCAAAGAGCTGCTTTGCATGTAAAGTTAGTAGTGACATTCTTGTCTATGATCAGTACTTCTAATATCTTCACATTGAACCACGTTGTGTTCTCAGGTACATCCATTGAATATGGTGGCAACCAGTGGATTAAGACATTGTCTGGATCTGCTGATAGATTCACTTTGGGCTCGATGACCAGACCTAAAGATCCTATAAAATGAATGTATAACAATGTCGGAAAAGAAAATTATGCCAGGGAGAAGGGGACGCAGGGGTGGAGCTGCACCAATTAATAGTGTGCAGGCTTCAATATGGCGAGAAAGATTAGCTATGCTACTGATAGCACTGATTTTGTATAGCATGTTGTTAGTCCAAACAAGATAGTGCTCGAGCAGATGGTAACAATATTAATGTGATAGCTACAGCCAGTAAATCAGTACGCTGATCTTATTATCAGAGAGTGTGTTAGTACTAGGGATGGCAGGTCGAAATTTGTAAGACTGAAACTCTTTTACCCTTATTCTACAGGTTTTCACATCATTGGCTAAGGCTTCATTCACCACAATCAGGGTTTAATTCAGAATTTTGCTCGAAAATGCCTAGTGAAAAAAATTTGAGGAAGGGCAACTACAAACCAGTACATGTATGTGGAAATCTCATTATGAAAGCTAGTTAATTACTAGGGGGGCAAGCCATCGTTTAGAGGGGGCAGAAGCCCCTCCTCACCCCCTTGAAATAAAAACCCTGATAATGCTTTGCATTTCCCTAGTATACAGTAGTCTACACTCTAAAATGCCCCTGGCATATGTATGGTACATACAGTACCTATATACGTGTCCCGAATTAGTAGTGCTGTGTGTACATAATGCGCATGCTCCATAATTGATATAAAGGTAAAAATCATGAACTAGTAGCTATGTTCAGTAGTAGCTAAGGTCAATATTAATGAGTAGTAAAGGTCACAGCAGTGATAAAACAAAAACGATTTGATACAAGAAAACAGCTAAAAATCATGAACTAGTATGTTCAGTTTCCTGGAGTACCTCCTGGGCATCCATATATACTGCAGTAAAAGGTAGCATTTTAATTTTCATATTGAATTTAAGTAACTACAGTATTTCATTTGCATCCCATTGCTTGCTACTTTTGTTATAACTTCCCCAGATACTACAAAGTGTGCCCCAGGTGATGTGTAAAATGGCTGATGGTTGAACCAGTAGATTTTTCATGCCAGGAAAAATGACAAAGACCGGGTCTAAAGGTCAAATATCTGATCAAAATTTGCTTTGGTTGGATTAAACATTGGTATATAGGCCTAATAATGGCAAGAGTGACAAGCACAAGACAAGCAGACTTGGATAGAAAAATTAGGCCTACAATAAGAACAAGAGACTCCCATTGATTATAGTAAGGTTATAGCTGTTATAGCCTCGTACCAGGCCCTGCTTTTTTCACAGTATGGGATGTAAAAAAATAGTTGTCATGCCCAGCCCAAAGATCAAAGAAGCCACTTTCAAAGTTTGTAACCCACTCACACACTGTGCTTTAACTTGTCCATGCAGGCGAGGGCACAGTGCTATATTAAGCACTGATCTAGCAGGAGCAACAATGCATGTTGGGTTTGAAATGTGGAATGTGAATTCTGAGAGGGCAAGTGTGCTGTCTTCTTTGATCAATTGGACTGGGCACACAATTATATCCCTCAGCACTTATCTGTTCCAACAAAATTTGGGTACTCATTCAACTATTGCACGTACTATTCTCAGCAAATCGAACCACAAATTTTGAACCCCTTCGTGTGTGTAAGCATTACCTCTCTCTCTCATTCAAGGATGAGGAAAGTGTGTGTGTGTGTGTGTGAGAGAGAGAGAGAGAGAGAGAGAGAGAGAGAGAGAGAGAGAGAGAGAGAGAGAGAGAGAGAGAGAGAGAATACATATACAACCTTTATCCTACTGCAGTGATTGTGGTTTTGATGTCTAAAATTAATGCTGCAGGGTTTGTGTGTTTGATGTCGAAGCTTCCGATTCCTCTATTTTATTTAAAGTCATTGAGGTAGGGACATGCAAATTATGCTGGCATATTTTTGGGCACAATGGGTTGAACCACAATGCTGGCATAATAGGGGTTATTGATGTTGACTGCTTGTCTTCATAAACAATAATAATAATGAAAAGCACTGAAGTGCTAACCCTCTGCACACACTATATGTGTGGATATTGAGATGAGCTAGCTAGCAGTGTCTGTACTACAGACTCCACATTCTCATTTTGCAGTGCCTGCATGTAAAATATACTGCTTGGAGAACTGCATGCAGGTAAGATATGAAGTTGTCGTAGACTTGTCACTAAAGATACTCTAGCTATCTATGAGATTTATGCTGTTGCTCTAATCAACTCACCTTGTAGTATATAGCAGAGTGTGCATTATATGGAGTATAGGCTATATAGTACAGAGCTCCTTTTTTCTGGAATAAAGCCTTATTTCAAAAATCCGCTCAATTTAAACACTCGAGAGTATCGTCATGTCTAGACATTATTAAGACTGAAGCTGAAGCGTGGTAAGCGCTGCTGGCTCCGGAATAGTTGTAACAGACAGACAGACAAACTGAGTACATACTATAACCCTTGTGCATGTGCAGATCTAGGGTTAATCAAGAGCAGTCAATTGGTGCGGCAACAAAAAATAATATTGACTATAATTATACTGCAGAAAGACTAATTGAATTTAGAACAATAACAAAAATAAAAAAAAAATTTTCATGTCCCTACCTTCAGATGATGTAGAACTGAAATCCCTTCCATCTTGTGGATCATCAACTGCAAATTGAGTAAACAAAATGACACAATGATAAAAGGGTAAAAAAAAACAAACAAACAAACATAATTTGCATGTTCCCTACGTACCTTCAGGTGATATGGAACTGGAACCGAAATCCCTTCCTTCATCTTGTGAATCATCAACTGCAAATTGAGTCAACAAAAATTAATGATTCAATGAATAAGAGGGTACAGCAGCCTAATGGAGAAGGTGCCCTTGCTCTAATTTCTTTCTATGTAAACACTGTGATAATGAATAGTCCTATATTACTTGCCGTACTGAAAACACTTGAAACAGTGCTTAGGGATCCAGTAAGAAACTCATTACATATCATAGCTGCTTACCTTCACTTATTTGGGTCAGTGGTGGAGCAACTTGAGAATTCATTCCAGTCATACTATCAGTACTTTTTGGAATGGATGGAAATTTTCCACTTGAAAACCCTGAGTCCTCAGCAATTGGGTAATCACTATCTAAGTCATCAGAGTCCTCATAATAATTTGAATTATGTGCATGTGCCTTCCAGACTAAAAAAAAAAAAGAAAAAGTATTTGTTGAGTCAGAAAATTCTCATTATGCAGTGTCATCTCAAATACGTACAATTATGTTTAGCTATAATTGGTGATTGAAACAAGCCCCCCTATTCATGCAAATTGAGATTTCAATATGTTATGTCACATTTAATACTCATGTGCATACATTCGTTTTGACCTTTAATCCCACTTATTAAATATGCCCACAACACTGTTTTCTACAGCATTTTGTCATAGAGGCACTTGGCTTCCTGGTATAAGCATTATACAGCCACCACCACTTCATGCATCCTGACAGCAATATCCTAAGAAGTTGAAGTATAAATGACTTTTTCACCAACTGCTTTGCTCACCAATTGAATATGTTACAAGAACATACCCTAGTAATATCATACATAGTGGTGTGTCTTACTTAGATCTAGAAGGTACTACGTACGTGGTGAAACTGTCACAGGAATATCCTTCAATGGATTTTTTTCAGAAGAATCACACACCAGTTGCTCAAGACCCTTATTGTCATCTCCTTTTTTTCCTATACAGATAAGAAAGAATGGCCCGTTAATTAGTTTCTTTTTTTGGTTTTCCAGTATGGACATGATCTCACTGAATATTAAATATTAAACAACACCCACTGGCACCTGCAGAGTCCAATATTACCCTACAGAACCAGCCATATACTAAAGGTCAAGTAATGAAGTGTGACTAGAGCAGAGTCAGCTAGAGTAGAGTATGATAGTAGATTGCCCCATTTGACTAATACTTAGTATTTTCTTTCATAACTCCAGAATACTTCCATCCTGCTGTCAGCAATTCCTAACTTGAAGTGAGAACACCTTCAAGGTGCTAGGACTCAAGTATGAAGAGCAGAAGACAAAGCAGTATCACATTTTATAGCGACTTCTAAAATCACTGGTTGTTCATCATCATCATCATCATCATCATCATCATCATCATCATCATCAAACAATTTATTTCAGAAATAGTTCATTCAAATACTACCTAGGCACTAGTCTGGTTATGAATCAAGCCCTAATCAAGTATATCAGGTATGCATAAAGAAAAGTAGGGATGGCTGTGTGCGGTTCAAAAAGGTTCAGCAACAAGAGATTGAACTTCAGTCAAGTAACCCCTTATCCATCACCAATATTACAACTACGAGCTAACCATTGCTACTTCACTTCCTTTATATCTCATCTTGGACTGTCATGGGAGTGAGTAGCTTGTAGCTTGGAAGGGATTACTTGACTGAAGTTCACTCTCTTGTTGCTGAACTTTTTTTGAACTGCACACAGCCATCCCTACTTTCTCTTTTCTACTTGTATACACGTGATAGAGCACAGTGGTCAGGAAACTATGGTTTTTGTACCCGTGAATCCTACTTCTGTGTATGTGAACACTGAATACATTTTTCGGCCTGACCACACCCTTTTATGCCTACTTATGTATTGTCAATGGATGCATTACCTGCACCAATAATTATGTGTGCAGAGGAAGCTATACCAAGCTCTAAAAGTGTATCTAGTATCTATGCCTATAAAAGTTACCTTCAGAGCTGGTACCTATTCCTAGAAATTCTTCAATCCATTCTTTGTCAAAATGGCACTTGGCTTTGGCCATGCTTAGAGTAGAAGGCTTGTTGTATAGCTAGTAACTATGTCAATTTCATTACTGAAATCCCAGGGGGGGTTGCCCCCCCTGCAACGAATATTTTATGACCACACCCACTGGTCCTGTGGGGTCAGCCATGTACTACAGGTCAAACATCATCCACGCAGTAAGCTAGGGTGCAGTATAAAACTTTACCTTCAACTCTAATAATAAGGAAAATAAAAATAGACTTGTCACATTTCTGAATTCATCTGTGTGTTGCACACACATAATTATAATTAATGAAAAATGCGTTGTGCGCACGTGCACAATCATGATAATAATGTACATCATTAATTCCATAGACTCATTACTATTATTACCTTCAGCTGAGTCTCTACCAGCTAAGTCCTCAATATTTTCTTCAACTCCAACATCAGGTGTAACACCCTCTGAAGCTACAAAATAAAATTTGTCTTTCTTGAGCCAGAAAAATTCTAACAAAATGCAGTGTACTTATTTCATCACATAAGCTATACTTTACAGTGGTGTGTCTGGGTAGCAATGATTTTTATTACGACATGTACATACATACGTTCTGAAACAGGCTCGTCGACAACATCCTTGACTAGCAGTCTTTTTTCCCCACAGCGATTATGAAAATATGATATAATACTCTTCTCTTGCATTGGTGCATTTTTTTGCACACCACCGAATATGGAGGTGTGGCTATGCTTCCTAATAATGCCCACCTAAAAATAGTGGAAAAAAGTTCATTTACCTGAGACGAAAGTAACTGATGATGATGAGGTGAGTTCATGATTATTATGTCTCGAGTCTTCTTTCGCCTACATATTCATAATACCGGTTAAAAGCACTGCTAAGTACAGGCACAACCACAGGATAAGTAATTAGGGTGCATGACATCAATATCACCTTTTTTTATACTTTGCCCATATAACAAATGCTTTTTATGCATGGAGTTGCATGCTAAATAAGTTGCTGTATTGCTGTGCTTTTAATAGAATTATCTCTAAACAGACTTCTCTGATGGTGAAGTCTGTCCGCTCTTGGCTTCCTGTTTCCTTGCTGCTTGTCTTTGGCTTTCCTGCTGTCTAACCACTTGTCTGGTCTGGGCCTGCTGGCTTTTCTGCCATTTACTGCTCATTGGGCTGGTTGTTGATCTTGTCACTCTTGGCTTTCCTGCTGCCTGACTAAACGTCTTTTCTTCGCCTGGACTGTAACCTCTGTTGTCAGCTATCTCCATTTGTGCATGTGTATGTGGATAGGTACGTGCTCCCGTGTGCATGAGTGCATGTGCCACTATATAATAAAATGTATGTACCACCATAGTTGATCCAGGTGCAGTGCCTTGGCACTACGGGACATCATTTTCTTTTCTTTCCATACACAGTGCAATTTTAATATAGATGTCATGACCCTTGCCCAATATGAGTGCCAGCAACAGTGACAATTGAAATACTTTAGCTGTCAACTAAACTTAAAGGCGTTCTATTTTGGTATGTGGTTGCCCTTGAAAACTTACATCATTTGAAATAATCTTGGAAGACTTTTGCTCAAGAGTTAAAGGACATGTTGTCTTTTTTAGAGTCAGACTTCCAATTCGATGATTGTTTAAGAGTGCCAGCACGATCGTTACAACAATGAGTATGACGATGATGATGCTAACTATAGAAACCAGGACACCTATTAATAATAAGATCAATGCATGCAATGATTAAAGAGTGTACTTGATATCACAGTTCTATATTAACCCTTCCCAACTACAAGTATGGTAAATATGTACACTGCTGACTAAATTGTTTGGCAAAATCCAACGCACGAATTCAAAGGACAGTGTTCCCACATGGCATACAGTACAATATGTAACATAATAATTATTATTATAATATGCTCTATGTTCAATAAAGGTGCAGGCAGCCTACATAGAGCACTTCATACAGTAAAAGTTGTGAGTTTTTTAGGCTTCTATGTATGTAGTTCAATGCATTAATTTTGGAGCAAGATTTGTGATCATGCATAACTCACCTACAACTATTTGTATTGTTGGCGAGGATGGTTGAGATGAGGGAGGAATATGCAAAGTATCAGTTGTACTATTCCCCCTACCAACTTTATTCCATGAAGTAATAATGTAGGTGTAGTTGAAGTCTACTGAAAAATTTCCAATACCAATATGCACAAAGTCATCTGTTATATTTGTTATTTTCAGATCGACCTCCTGTATTACAATTTCAAACCACATAATTGGTCCATCAGGATTCGTTACTTGTAATGTGAACGGTCTCTCCCATTGAATAGTGACACGATTCAAAGTGAGATTGAGCACATTATGTACATTACGCACTCCATCCAATTCACCTACAAGAGAAGTACAAATAACTTACAGTGGTAAATATTTCAAGGTGAGAGAGAGAGAGAGAGAGAGAGAGAGAGAGAGAGAGAGAGAGAGAGAGAGAGAGAGAGAGAGAGAGAGAGAGAGAGAGAGAGAGAGAGAGAGAGAGAGAGAGAGAGAGAGAGAGAGAGAGAGAGAGAGAGAGCAGTGTATAGCATGCCATGTTCAGTGCAGGTATGTACATACCTTGAATGAGGACTGTAGCATTGTCTGAGTAATATCTGATGCCATCATTAATCTGAACTGCACATTGAAACCTTTTAAATGCAAGAACATCTGCACTACTAATATTAAGAGTGTAATTTCCATCAAACTCGATATATTCTGAATACACAGAGTTGGCTATTGCTCCATCAATAAACCACACAAAAGAAGATGTTGGAATGTTTGGTTCACAATGCATTTGAACAATCTGATCACGGAATGCAACAATGTCTTTAGGACCACTGAAGTTGATACCTATCAAAATAAATGCAGGCATTAAAAATCAGCGAGTGAAGCGAGCCCCCCCATTCATGCAAATTGAAATTTGATAATATTATGCATACATTTTTTGTTTTGACCTTTGACCCCACAAATTGCCTAAGTGCCTTAGTGCATGGCTTATCTAAGTGGATTGTAGGCACATACAGCTTCCTATGTATCCAGTAGCCAGCTGCCTGGTTGAAGCATAAGTTTTGGTTTGCTTGCTAATTGAATATGTTACACGAACATACCGTACTCGCGCGTTATTAGGCGTATGCGCTTATATCTCCACAGGAAGCAAACCACCGCTTAACAGCGAGTATGCGCCTAATAGCGATTTAATTTGGGTGGGCATTAATTAGAGTACCACGTGGAGCGAGCGTGAAGAACAGCAGTAAGTGGCAGTTCCGTGTAGAAACACACTTTTAAGTGATGTAAGCTTAGCAAAGAGTTGCTCAACCAGTAAGAAAACAAAAATAAGCAGAAATAGAGCTCACAAGTAAGGAGTGCTTAACAAAGAGTAGTTAGTGCAGCAAGAAAACCAGCGCCTAACAATGAATGTGCGCTTATTAACGAGATGCGCCTAATAACGCGCGAGTACGGTACCCTAGTGATGACCTATATATGAATTACACACATAGTGGAGTCTAATAGCAGCTACCATGTCATAGCAGATTATGAGTACAACATAGGTAGTTATTACCATGGAAGAGTTTATGATTTCTCTTTCCAAGCAATGAATTACTAATACTAGGAAATGTATAAAATTCTAGAGTCTAATAATATCAACTGTAAAACCTAACATAATTATCACAGTTACAGAAAGAGAGAGAGAGAGAGAGAGAGAGAGAGAGAGAGAGAGAGAGAGAGAGAGAGAGAGAGAGAGAGAGAGAGAGAGAGAGAGAGAGAGAGAGAGATGTGCAGTCATCCAACATATCTAGATCACTTGTGTACAGGTTTAATTAACCCTCTGTGCATGCGAGAGGGTTACAGTAGTCATTTTTTAATTGGTGTGTGTCACACCAGATATCTCCAAGATGGTGAATTATCAACAACACAAGTATGCGACAATCTAACACTGTTGCCTACATGCTAGTGTCCGCCTCAAGGGTTGAAAATTCGCCATCTCAGGGATTAGGTGAATAATTAATATTAGCCAACTATGTGATGAAAGGGGGCATGGTAGGCCTACCACATGCACACTTCACAATATTGCAGTATATAGATAGCTGCTGCTCAAATGCGAATTTTGAAATAATTATAAAAGTTTCAAAATTTTTGAGCTTGCTGCTATATTCTAAATAATGCATACTTATGCCTTGAACAGCAGTGCCATGCCCCTTTCATCTCAGTACAGACTTAGCATTTGAGGGTTGTAGCACATGTATGCATATTACATGTTCTCTGCATGTTACTGCAGCATGGAGGGTTCACACTTTAGCATTTCATGTCATTCATTACTGCTATTTGCAAAGCAGTGAAACTAGCTAATACAGGTTTCAGATCGTAAGATCACCTGCCTGTCTACAGTGTACGGTATGCATGTTCAATGCATGTACATACCTTGAATGAAGACTGTAGCATTATCTGAGCAGGGTTTCATCTAGGAATTTCACCTTGGAGGGGAAGCTCATGGAATGTGTGGCCATAACGTGCCCCCTCTTGCACAGAGCGAAACCAAAAATGGTTAAATTCTAAAATAATACTTAGAAGTATTTTTTGTCCTGAAATTCTTTCTTTTGCAATATCTTCAATATCTTGGGGGGGGGGGGCTAGGGCTGGGGAAGTTTGGGGGGGAAGTTGAGCTGTTTGGAGGGGAAGCTTCCCCTGCGCCCCCCTCCTTAGATGAAACCCTGCTGAGTAATATCTGATGCCATTAATCTGAACTGCACACTGAAACTGTTTAGATGCAAGAATATCTGCACTACTAAATATTAAGAGTGTAATTCCCATCAAAAGTGATATATAGAGTTGGCTAATGTTGCCCCATCAATAAGCCACACATAATAAGATGTTGGAATGTTTGGTTCACAATGCATTTGAACAATCTGATCATGGAATGCAACAATGTCTTTAGGACCACTGAAGTATATACAGGCTAACAATAATAACAACAATACCAACTGACACCTAACATATCACAATTGCACATATAGTTGACGAAATAACCCTGATGACTTATACATGCTGGTTGTTGATTTGTAACCTACCTTTTATGACTGTCAGAGTAGCACGATCTGTTGAGAAAAATTCTCTTCCTTTCCTAGCAATACACTGAAAAATTGTTCCATTCACTTCTGGTGCACTATACACATTAAGTGTAGACAGATCAGTTGTATTAGCAGAAATGTGGGATGGAAAAGGTGCTGCAGACACTCGAATGCCATTAATCATCCATACTATTTGATCGACTTGTTCACTTGGTTGACAGGAAAATTGCACTGTAGTATTCACAACAGCCACAGTAGTCCTAGGTTTTTGCCGAAATTGTAGCTCTGTAATTCAATAATATAAAAGATAATAAGGTGAAGCTACACTCATGCATTCAAACCAGTGGCCCCATAAAGTGTTGTATAGATTAATATTAATACATACCTGGTGCTTGTACAAGATGTAAATGTATAGAAAAAAGAATTGCAACAATTTTTATCATGATTCCAGTCGAAGTATTCTAAAAATAAGGTGTTGTCAAACATCGATCATCAAAATAAGTTCTTATCATGCTATTGTTTATACACAGCAATGTTATTACAGAGCAATTGTCCTCTGTCTGTTTCACATATCCTGTGTTTATGGGTGTGCCAATCACAGTGCGTGTTTCTTTTTAAATACTAGATCAGAATCCTCAAAATTTGAAACACTATATACATCCAGATGCTTGAAAAAGCTGCATACAGGTCGACTTTCTTATGATTCTCATTTTTTATCCTAATGAATCAGTTTTTAAACCTTCGAGGTCAAATTTATGCTCTCAGACTTTGCAGTGTATAAGCACAAGCACTGAATGCTCTTGCCACATGAAAAATCAGCTGATTCAACTTAGCTTTTTAAATCTCTGGTCATGTGCCTATTAAACAGCTAGCATTTTCCTATTTTGGTTCTAATCTGATTATAATCGCTCAATTGTACTGCTGCTCGTACCTGAGGCGGTTATATCCTTCAGATGTGCATTTATCTATGCTTGGAACCTACAAGGGCCTACGGTACCTTGGCTTCGGTAGCATGGAAAGATCCAGAAGATTTGTACTGCTGCACTGCACAGGTACTGCACTTAACGGCGGCTAACTTCAACTGGCGGCTCTGAATAAACCTACCTAGCTAGCTACACTAGCTAGCTACAATTTGTAGCCTAGTTGATGATGTCGTAATGTCACGAGACATTTGGCCAAGACCGTCTCATCTATCTCAAGGTCGAGGTTCAAAGGCTATTCCGAGATTTATACCCCGCGCATGTATAATAATTATTATTATAATTATTTTGTAGTAGGTACGGATCGAATTACGTATACGTACTTAATAAGACCGTAGATACTATAACCTCCGGACACGGGATTGGAAACGGGCTCACGTGCGCCTATGACAACCATTGAATTGCTTGCGTGCACTCCGCGTTGTATGTTGTAGCAAAATAAAAGTAGTTTTGCATGTGCATAGTTAGAGTAGTTGACTTTTAGTGTAGGCCTTAAGTTACACATCATAATTATGCTATAACCATAAACTTTAAAAACCCACTCTGAACTGAATGCATGGATATTCCTACCTGTGACAATTTTTATCATTACATTTATATATAGTGGCTAAAAGAAGAGTTTCTTGTCTATTCTTGTCTATTTGGATGGAGCATAAAAGCAAGGAAAGGGTTTTCCAAAGTTGAGAAAAAGAAAATGCTCCTTAGCCCTGAGACCTTGCTGGGTTTGAAAATGACAGGTAGCTAGAGCTTCTTGTTAGCTTGCTAATATTCCTTGTTATAGTATTATCATTTATGGAATATTCTGTTTTCCATTGATGGAGTGAAAAAAAAATCGAGTGAGCACCTTCTGAAAAGTTTTTTGGGTGCCAGCGACAAAGAGGTGGAACTCATGATAATCCCAGTGTTGAGGAATTTATCAACAACACTCAAGCACTATGGGTGATTAATACATTTTGCAGAGGTCCAGTTAGAGGCAATTGCAGGGCTCACAGTTCCAAGCCTGATTTGGAAAAAGAAATGCAAAGCAGAGAATGATTTCCAAACATGAATGAATCATTATAACAGAAAAAAAAAGCATGCTGCATGAATTCTTGATTATTGGTGATGAGGACTTTGCGCAGTCCTTTAGAACATTGGAGGGACTTTTTCAACCTCTGCTTAAAGTTTCAACCATGCAATTCACTCATCTTGATCCACCCTTCAATGATCATTTTCAGAACTCCTTCCCAATTTCGACATTCATATCCAGTGCAACTATATATAGCTAGACCAATTCATTCATCTCTCATTACTTCTTCCATGATTTCATCTTTTTTCCACATGATATTTCTCTAGCCTTAATTGCTCGTACAATAGTCAAATGCATCATCTATATATATATAGATCTAATACAAAATACAAGCCACTTCTGTTCACATTGAGGATCCAGTTGCTGAAGATTGGACTGCTGCTTCTTCTATAGCTAGCTCTTCATCCAAAAGTTCCTCTAAACTCAATAACCACTCCATACATATTTTTTCACCATGGACTCTGTCCTTCACAGTTCTATAAATGTATCAAAATGGACATGCTGCTGTAACAGTAGATCCCCCATCATGTTCACCTAAAAAACCTATCAGATGATATTCTGGAAGATGGGAAATCCACCATATTTTGGTGATGACACCAAGAATTTCTTCCACATTAAGATGAATTCATCCGATGAATAAATGCTATAATGGTAAACCCCCACCTTTGTTTACAGCTGACTTTAAATAGTCAGAGCTGTTTCAAGTTTGCTATGGATTAAAGCAAAACTTGAAAGCTAACATTCATTCCTGCAGTCCAGGCACCATGCATATAACTCTCTTGCAGCTTGCAGAGATGCAGAAGCGTTTGATGAAGGAAGTTTAAACCTTTTACTGCCTGAATGTATCTCAGACTCATTGAGAGGGGCCTAAAAAGTGAATTACATAGCTATAATAGCTGGATTTAAGGTTACAATCTTTGCTTACTTGTATTTCTCCTATAGCTTCAGCCATTATCGAAATACTTGCCTCAGCTACTGTTTGGCAACGTCTTTGCTGACTCAGCAAACAACGCGGATTGTATCCTAAAATCTCGCGCGAACCACCCGTTTCCAATCCCGTGTCCGGAGGTTATAGTATCTATGATAAGACTGCCCCACCCTCGAAATTGCCCCGCGCCGCCTTACATGACGCTACAGCGGTTTTCCCCTTACAACAGGAAAGTGGAAAGCGGAAGTGATTGGAGCGAACTGGTTGGTCAGATTGCTCATATTGATCATGTGACTGGTTTATGCAGTTGCAAGATTTTGGAAAACCGCTGTACAGTACAGAGGATTTCACGATCTTTGCAATGGGAAAGCCAAAAGCGGAAGTAATTGAACCCTACTGATTGGTCAGATTCCTCATATTGATCACGTGACTGGCTTTTGCAGTTGCAAAGTTAAAGATCGTGAAATCTTCTGTATAGACCATTTTTTGTCGGGGGTGTGACTCATAAGCTCACATGATAGACCCACCCACGCGATTAGCTAGGGCGCGCGCTAGTTGCATGTTGCGTAGGGCAAGAAACAATGGCAACTAATAGAAAAGTAATACTATTTTCAGAGAGCAAGCTATAGATGCCTGTACCAGAGCATTTTACGCGATCCTATTGTACTTCTCTAGAAAGAAGGTATGCTGAAAAGCTCAAGATTGACAAAGAAGACTTGCCTGATCCATATGGTACTGTGGTACCTGGATTGATGATGTTTAAGTGGCCAAGTATCCAGTTTGGAGATTTTAATTGATAGGAATCTGTCCTTTTTCTTTGCTGTACTGCTTAGTGCAGCCTATTGTACAGCAACTAGAAGGCATTCTTCAATACAGCTTTTAGGTAAGGATCATCATACCTTCTACGGTATCATGTGACTACACACCCCCGACAAAAAATGGTCTATACGTATACACTTAACCAGCAAGGTCACATGGACCAATCAGATTCATGCTGGGTCCATGTGACTTCGGTGGCTGAGTCGATGCGCGCGCGAGGTATTTCCGGGCGTACGTACGTGGATCCGGGTACCGGGTGCAATCAGATTTCAATTCCCTTCGAACTTCCGTGAATATATCCGTGGGGCGTGGCAGGTGCTAGAGTGAAGCTATCTCTACGCTCTTAGCAGCAACTTGTTCTGAACTAGCTCTTGTGCAAAGAGCGTGGAGATAGCACCTCTCTATCACGAGCCACGCCCCACGGATATATTCACGGAAGTTCGAAGGGAAGTGAAATCAACAGTAACTATGTGTATGCGCGCGCATATTCATAGAGGCTGTTTCCGCTAAGCTTTGCATGCAGCAGATGTAACCATGTCAAGAAGTAGACTGATTTTTGTTTTTACTATCTCTCTTTTGCAGTTTAGATTCATCTCAGGACAAGTTACCTCAGAGGTAGTATGTGCTCTAAATGAAACAGCTGAGTTCAGATGTACAGCACCAAACTCCACTTCACATATATTCACTGATTGGCATCTCAATAATGCCACCTTAAGAGATGGAGTGGATGGAGATATGATAGATAGAGCTGCAGGAAGTGTACTTCATCTTTACTGCAGTGCTGAACGTAATAGTTCATTAGTCCAGTGTGTTAGATTTGCTGGTATAATGAATTCGACTGATTTATATGGAAATCCCATTAATCTTCACATACAAGGAAAGTAGATAGTTATATTTTTTATAATCTGTACGACATAATTGTGCAATACAGGATTCCTAGAGAGAGTTAGTGACCTAAGAGTCTCCACTAACTGTTCTTCCATCACCATGATTTGGCAGCCTCCCTTCTCCTTGGACATCACTAACACTGACCCAGACATGACGTTCTGTGTGGAGGTGTACAATATATCTGATGGAGAAAGGATTCCATTTCACCACCTTGGACGATGCTCCATTGTGACTCCTCACTACACGATACCTACCAACAACTCTGGACTAATGTTTCACTATCAGTTCATAGTCACAGCAGTGAATGTAGTAGGTCGAGGGGCTCCTAGTGATCCAAGGAATATATCACTTTATGATGGTAGTAGAAACACTAATAATAGTATTAGCTAAATTTTTGAAACCAAAAATGATTTTAGGTTTTATACAACTGTATGGTGCAAGGTGGATTAATTCTGGACTGGAGCTGAATGTATCTTTGGTATAATATTATTACGGTGCTTGTATACCCTATTGATTTTGAACTTATGCAGCTGATATCAGTGTGTTTCCAAGAACTAGCCGTTCATTTTGATTACCATAATAACACGCACTGCAGCTGCCCAATACAAGGAATCCTTGAGTTGAATCAGCCACATTTCCTAATTATTAGCGAGAGTGTAAACAACTGTAGCAAATGTCTCAGTGCACCTGTATACACCATATATGTGAAAACCAATGGTGGAACTGTATCCAACAGTCTTATGGTAACACATTTCCAGCCATTCCCAAAATTCCCAACTGAAAATAGTTCTGAATCAACTCATCTGGTGATCTCACAAACAAGTTAGCCATACCAGCTAGCTATAACTTTTTAACATGATTGTTTGTTATAATCATAGACTCTACTACTAGTATCCCTGATGCAACAATTACAACAATGATAGGTATTATAGTTATAGTATATACTTCAAGCATAGTATGCATTATAATAGCTATTCATGTAATTCTCTTTCCAGTATTGAGCATCACAGTTCTTATTCTGCTACTATCTAGTACATCAATATGTTTCTGCTTTTGGTTGCATTACAAGAGGAAAGGAAAGGTAATAGGTTAATTATCTTTTTTACTATAGTTTTGCTCTAATAGCTCCATTAATTTCAATGTTGCACTTATTATCCACTCATATATGACAGAGGTCTACTGAATTTCCAGCCAGTCAGCATGATCCACTCACACCATCAACTACTGAGATAAATACACATCAGAATAGTGCATATGCTGTCGTCAATGATGAGGTATAATTATCTCAAGCTATAGATAGCTGCTGCTAGCTGAATAGGTCTCTGCACTTCTAGCCTGACCATGCCTATGAGGACATTGGGGATATCACTCTTTCAACTCCAACTGAAATAACCACACCCCATGAAGTAGTCATGATTCCATTGGAGGAGAACACAACATCAATAAAACCAGGTTGGCTATATGCTATTATAATTATAGCTAGCTATAGCTAATATCTAAAAAAAAACAACTAGTGTAACTATTGACCTTACAGAGACTGATCGAAAAAGTGCAAGAACTTCTGTTGTTAACCTGTTATATGATCTTTCACCAATTGTTTGCAAGTGGAGGGAGTTTGCCACCGAATTAGGAATTGCTGCAGACAAAATTCCAAAATTCACCAAGGATGATACGAATGAAGCATGCTTGGAAGCCACAGTTGAGTTATTTTTTGCCATTAACTCTCATAATTTGACTGATATCACTGATGCCTTGAACAACATGGAAGAATATGAAGTGGCCAACTATTTATCAAGAAAATATTTTTTATGCAACTAATAGTGACACCTTTAGCTACAGGTTGAAGGTGACTATTAATAATTTTGTTTGTAATTATTAGTACTAAACATGCTCTCTTTCCTTGACCTGCTGGAAGAGAAGATGGTTTTCGATAGAACCTGGTAGAGTGAATCAGCATACAGAGTTAAGTTTGCCTGGTACTGTACCACAAGATTCCTGTTCATATGGATACTGAATTTGAATTTGGATACTTGAAGACTAGCTGTAGGCTACATGCGTTTCCAGTTTTAATGTTTGGATGCTATAGCCTTGTTGACTAATTTTTCACACCATATAATTATTGAGGTCAATAGCTAATAAGGTTTGTGAATGCTATCAGAGTGGAGAATTACTTTGATGAGCTCAGAAACTTGTCATTTTGGTTCTGTCACTTTATGGATATTATTTTCCACATTGTTCAGCTAATGAGTCTATAGCTGTGATCGTATACAAGCATGATGTGTATATATAGCTAGTTAGTTACAGTCACGAATTGTGACTATAATTCTCTATTTTCTGATCGCATCTCAAGGGAATTATTGATGTGTTGTATACAGGTCATAAGGACACTAGTAAATCCATTAACAGCACTCAATATTTGTAGCAATTATATCTCTTTGGGATAATTATAAGTATAGAGTTATATGCAAAACAAACATGCAGAGTTGGCGGTCATGCATGCACTGTGTTTGGGAACTCTGAATGAACCGATGATGTCGTCCTTATGTTTATAGCTATTAGCTATGAAAAATACTTAGCTACACATGTATACAGCCTGTTGTGATTCATACAGCTATACATTTTTTAAGCTATCATGTATAAGATTGGCTTCACAGTCATATATTTTATATAATCTGCCTTCTTCTTAATTAGCTAAGTAACTAAACTATAGCTGTACAAAATTTCGACTAGCAGACCTACTTTCTACACACTCAATGAACTTTTCCCCATTTTCTTACAAGTGGATGGAGTTGTTGGAAATTGATGCAGATAAATTCCAAAATTCACTAGCGAAACATAAACAGTTCTGAGCTTTGAAAACATGGAAGAGTTTGAAGTGGTAAGTTATTTATCAGTAATAGTGCATGTATGCATTCTTGAGTTTAGTTACGTATGAGTGGGTAAGTTATAGCTAGGTCATGCAATAACATGCAAGTTGTACTAGCTATATAGTTATCAATCATGACATGATTATGCACTGACTTCGACAATGGCCTGGGGATGAGGCTACTTATAAAGACCCTAAAGCATAGTGGACTTCACTTAGGTGGAGGAACAACGTCATTCTCTTTCAAAATACCCATGTTGGATACTCATGTTTTTGTCTTATTCACCCACGAAAGTGGAATCTCGATGTATATCCCATCCTTGTTGATGGTGATGGCAGGTTGAGTGAAGGAGAAATCAGGAAAGAATTGGAACGAAAATTTCATGGGTCACTCAGTATCTCCAGGTATATGCTGGAGAGTATAAGGCAGCCGTCTAATAGTAAGTTTACAATAGGTGGTATGCTATGTGAGTAGGGAGTGAGTGTACATTTAAGATTATAAGAACTCCTTAAATCCACCACTGCCACTATTATGGTATGCATTTGTGATACCCTTATCCACCTTGTAATTCCGAGGCTTCTGCATATGTATATATTGCACAAGTACACAATTCCTTCATGGTTCAACATTTGTGGCCACATATGCCTTACATGTATTCAAGAATAATTTGGTGGACAGGTCGTGTATTATTATGATCATGGAGTGAGAACTCATTATAGTTCTCTCTCTATCATTAGCCACAGGTTATTCCAAAGGAGATGTATTGAATCTCCGGTTGAAGACAGAAACACAAAACCTTTCACCCAAAACTGCCCTTAAAGTGCCATTACCAGCTACAGCAGATGAAAGTTTGCATAAAGAGCAGAGAGAAGTGAGAATGGAACTATTACCTCCACCTGCTCCCGTAAGTGTGAAGAAGAGATGGATCACGGCCTAAGAAACTTAAACGAAGAAGCCTTTGCAGCGCCAGATCATCAAGACAATGATGAAAGCTGTGATGATGACTTGCAGTCTGATGAAAAAGAGACTCTATTGTCTTCAAAAGATGAACCTAGCTTCCCCAGTTTGAATCCTGTCAACATCTCCTCACGAGTCCACTCTGAAAATGTGACCCTTCAAATGAAGCGCTAAAGTTAGCTAGTCAACCTTCGTGCACGGAAAATCCAGCAGCTGAAAATCACCAGAACTAAGTAAATTAAATTAAATTCCAGCTTATACGCTTGGAAATATGAACTAACTAAGCTACCTTCGGTACTTTGTTACTCTCTTCTAGGCTTTAGTTGGTACTTTCTAGCGTCAGGAGGCGAGAAACTAGCACTCTAGTTCGAGGCTCCGCCCACTTCAATTTGATAGTCAACGGGCGTGGCCGGAAATGATGTTCACGTTGCTTATTCCATAGATACTATATACTGCGCACCCTGGATAGGAAACTCCACCTCTCAATTAATTGGCACGTTTGCCGCATGCGCTTTTCGCGAAAATAATTATTTCCACGTTGGGATGGCCTTAGTTACAGGCTGACTGCATCAAGTTTAGCGATTTCTTTCGTCCAAAGTGGTAAGTTTGTAGTAGCCTCATTACTAACCACTTACTTAAACAAAATATAGTTTAAGTATTGCCTGCTTACGCAACTTTAACTAGAGTTTAGTAGGAAGAATAGGTTGCATGGAATTTGTGAGCACATAAACTCCAGACTGCTTACATATTTTAGCCAAGTAACTTTACAGCTTCTTTTTCATTTATGTATGCATGAAGTAATCTAGTCATTATTCTTTCTCCTATTTATTTTAGGTATATTTTTTACAAACTTGTTCCAATTAGGACATAGCAAATTGCACACATAATCCAACAAGTACTTTGAGCTGCTGTATTGAACATAATCATAAATTGAGATCCAGTTATGACATAATAAAGTTAGGGGGGTAAGAATAGCAGGTGTCTCAGAAGTGCTTAGAAAATAGGGGCATAAAAATAAACAAAAAATATTACACCTGTAGCTATAATGCCTGGTAAACGAGGAAAGAAGGGGCATGGATCAAGAAGCAAGTCACGTTTAGCCCCCCCAAAGAAGAGGAAAGAAACGTATGCTGTTAAGGTATTATGACAGCATATCAGACTTGTTTTACTTGATATCTTGTCACTGTTCTATTTTAGTGTACTTCTGATACCCTTCAAGGTTTTCTTCTTCACTTACAATCACAATCTTTTTCACCTGATTGGGTATTTCAAATGAATGAGAGTTTGACAGAACTGAGGATTATTAGATTGCATCGTCAAAAGCATCCTTCTACTAAGCCTATAGTTATAACAAAGTCATTGATTGTGCATTTGGACTTAACATGGATGGTCCATATACATAGCCAAATGGTTAACCCAATACAGTGTTCAGCCCTCTTTGACATCCCTAGCACACTGACATTTGATACATTCAAGGTGTTGCTCTCCCTCATAATGAGTCATAATGTGTGTGCAGGGAATCCTGATGCCAATTTTGTTAAGATGGCAGAATCGCGTACAGGAAAAATTTTGTCCCCCAATAAAGAACTCGTGTGTTATCTGGACAACCATTGTGTAACTATGGATGGCAATCTTTACCCTTGCACTGTCAGACATACAAAATGTGAATTGTTGGTCAAAGAGGTGTCATGTGCAGAGTGCCACAAGTACCGTTGTAATTTGAGGGCTATGCATTCCAGTTACACCAGGAAGAAAAATTCAGTGTTGACCAGTACAACCAACCTACGCTACATGCGTTCACCACAAAAGAGAGCAAGAATATTAAGGATGAAGGAAGTATTGCATAATAAGGAAAGGCAGATACAAAGATGGAAAAAAAGGTTTAAGAATCTAACTGAGAAGCATGGTGTTGAAGTCACAAAAGAGCTTGAGGATGATTTTAAAAGTATAATAAAGAGTCATGATGGTGAAATGAAGAAATTACCTGTGCAGAATTTCAAAAGAGTATTTTGGGATCAACAAGTTAGTTAATAGCTGTTTTAACAGACTCTTACATATGGAATTTACATGTAATTAGGTTTCTGCAATGAGTGTGAAAGGGAATACAGGACGAAGATGGCATCCATTGTTTATTCGATGGTGTTTAAATATTGCACTTACGTCATCTAAAACCTATGATATAATGCGTGACTCCGGTTTTATTACTCTTCCATCTAAACGGACATTGCGTGATTATACACATTTCTTCAAATCACAACCTGGATTTCAAATAGAAGTTGATGCTTTTTTAATGGAGGAAGCAAATATTAAAGAATTGGAGCATGATTGGAAGAGGTATTATGATTATCATAATATGTAATTATATTATTTATTAAATTATTCCATAGAAGTGTTAGCATTGTATTTGATGAGATGAAAATACATGAAGATTTAGTGTTTGATAGAAATGGGAAAATTATTGGATTTGTTGATGTTGGTGATTTTAATAACAAGATAAGGTCATTTGAGCAGCGGTGTAAAAACAGCAATAATAATGAAATTGCAACCCATATGTTGACACTGATGATTCGAGGAATATTTATCAGGTTGAATTTTCCCTATGCACAGTTTCCTACATCAGGTAATAACACTTAGCTAAAATGTAGTCATACTTTAATCCATCTAGCTATAACACAGGTGTTGTGGGAATTGATTTAAATGCTATCATTTGGGAAGCAACACGACGCATTGAGCAAATTGGACTTCACGTCGTTGCTTTTGTGTGTGATGGTGCGAAACCCAACAGAAAATTTTTCCGAGATCACAGGCACAAGACATACATGAAGGAAGGAGTAGTTTATAAAACCCCAAATATATATAGATCTGGAAAATTCATCTACTTTTTTTCTGATGTCCCGCATCTTATAAAAACAACAAGAAATGCATGGGCAAATTCTACAGAGAAAGGAACTCGGAATCTGATGGTAATGCAATGATATCTACATAGCTATTAATATTAATATTTTAAGTCTTTAGATTAATGGACAAAAGATAATGTGGTACCATCTTGTTAAACTATATGAAAGAACACAAAGTGAGACAGGATTGTACATTGGCAAGAGACTCAAATTAGAGCATCTGAAGTTGACATCCTACTCGAAGATGAATGTGCGACTCACAGCTCAGGTACTAGCTAATGTATCGCCTTTTTAATTACATTATTCACTTGTTTTATAGGTTCTCAGCAAATCAGTAGCGGATTCATTTGCTTCAATGAGGGAGCTTGAGCCAGAAAATTATGTGTGGAAAATGACAGTGGAAACAGAGAGATTCTGTCGAACATTTGACAAGTTTTTTGACTGTATGAATACACGTAATTTGAAGGAGGCCAAGGAGAAGAGAAAACCTGATCTCAGGGGATATTTTAGCCCAAAGGATTCCAGGCTTAAGGTGTGATGTGGTAAATAGTAATATGTACAATTATTATGTCAAACCATGCATCATAATTATAGTGGCTAAAGACGACCTTTTTGGAATACTTGAAGGAATGGGATGAATCAGTGAAAGCACTACCTGAATTATCCGACAAAGAAAAGAACTGTATGCTCCTTCCAGATGAGACACTTTATGGTGTACGTATGACAGGTACTTATTTCTAAATAATTATAATAGCTAACTATATTAGCTGTAACCTATGCTTGCAGTTTATTCCTTCACTGAACTAGCCGAGTCTCTTCTGAGCAGTGGTAGCAAAGGATGCTTCATACTCAGTGAGAGATTTAATCAGGACCCTCTTGAAGCCTTCTTTGGCAAACAGAGGATGAGAGGAGGAAGAAGTGATAACCCTACTGCCAAGAGGTTTATTGAGAATACTCAGGCAATAAGGGTTGGTCGTTCAATGGCCCTTGGAGGGAGTAGCAGTGTGAAGCGAATGCTTGATTTTGACTCTAATGATATTGAAGAACTGTTCCAACCATTACACAAAAAGAAGAAAAAGAATACATAATAATTATTATTATGATAATAATATTGATAGTAGCTAACATGGCCTGTACCATATATCACTTCTCTTCTTTTGAAGAAGACTCATTCCGCTTGAGTTCTTTTCGTAGGCTTTTCTTCCCTTGTTTGGCTTTAGTCATACTCAATACCTTGTAATTTTCCATGAATCTGTTGCGGAGAGAATGCCCTCGCAAGATAATCCATTCCTGCACAATAGATGTTAAGAGGCACTGAGCAAGGTGGTGATACTCATCTTCTATGTTGTTTATTTCAGACCAAATAAACTGTATATCAGAGTCTGCAGTTGCTGTTGCAGTCAGACTAGCCACAGAACGTTCTTCTCCTGCAAAACACTCCATCAACTTGTCATAAATCACAATTTCAATCTCACAAAACAGCCAAAATGCTTCATCTGTCACATGTAGCAGACCACCTCTGTCAGTTTTGGTCAACCAAACCCTTGTGTATTCCTCAAAATCATCCGCATCCACATCTTCAAGATGGTCTAAGTCTGTTGGATCATGAATTAATGAGTTAATACATTCCTTAATCTTTGCTGAATCATCCTTGCTATATTTCTTCATAAGCTTCCTCAATACATACCCAGATGCATATCGAATGGCATTCTTTTCGATGTCATCTAGACACCTTTGTCGCTGCATACTTTGTGTTCGAGCAGGAGCCTTGAAAAATGACAAAAATATCTTTTCTGCAACAATTTGCCAAAGGAAAAGACCTGTTGGTAAGGATGGAAACTTTCTCAAGATTTCTGGAAGCTTGTATGTCCTAAACCTATGAAACCTAGGAATACTTCTTTTCTTTAATAGTTCAACTGAATGTAGACTGCCTCCTTTGCTGATAATTTCCGAACATTCCCTTTCTAAGGTTGTAAATAGCAAAAGGGGCTTCTCTGCCCTGCTTTTAATGTCCTCTATATCTTTCAAGATACTTTTGTTTACTGGAGTGTCAAGACTGAACTCTTCTTGTTTTGTAACTTCCTCCAATATGTTATTAAAACGCAGGATAGCGTCAGGATCCATCTAGCTATACGCTATATCAGATACTAATAAAGCAGCTGCACGCCCACGCCCCCCGAAAAGCGGATGTGACCACTGAAAAAATTCCAATTTCCTATCCAGGGTGCGCAGTATATAGTATCTATGCTTACTCCATGGAATCTGATAATACAGTACAGTACTATGCTTATTCTAAAAAATTAAAACGCTAATGGACGCTACCTGGAGTTTTCTAAGAGCTGTTCCTCGGGCATCAAACTGAAGCTTTGAAAATTGCGCGATGGAGAGCCAAAGGGCCACCATAGATTATCTATGGGGCCACAGATAACGGATATCAACAAATCAAAATTTTTTTAGTGCCGCGTGCGCGTTATGCTGCATGCATATGCGCATGCGCATGCAGCACTAGTAGTCTCGCGGGCCAGACCCTTTACCAACTGTACCCGGTCACAATGATGAACAGCCTTTATCAGAGCATCTACAGCCATCATTGACTTGTTCAGATGGTGAGAGTAGTGAAAGAGTTATGATAGAAAACTTAAAGGCGGCAAAAAAAGAGAGTTTCCCAGAAGGTAAGGGCCTATTTCAATGTATTCTGGTTTATATCATGGTTTTAATGGTGATAGCTGTGGGAGGAGTTGAACAGGAACACCCACATCTTCCAGTGCAAGAAGAGAGCAGGCAGGGTGATTGTGAGAAAATACAGGTACTGAGACATTATTGTAGTGTAGGTGGTACAGTTATAATAAAAAATAATGTTGGGGTCAAACAAAATCAAGTAGTTCATTATAATTCCTCAGATTTGTGGTGATCGGATGGACAAGAACCTTGTTGATGTCTCTTTTGACTTGGAACCAGCCAATCCATCCTCTTCAAGTTCTATGCACAACTGTAACCAAGAAACTGCACCAGCTGCTGCAACTGACGATTCTATCAGAGTGGCCCCAGCTGAATTTCTCGTTGATGTAATAGGGGGAAGATTTAAGGATGCTCGATGCTATGCTCGATGTGATCGCAATAGCATCATATACTATGCATCTGAAGAGGTCAAGAAGGTCAGTCAAAGCCTCAATGTCAGAAAATTTGGACTGACATCCCATACCTTTAAAAACTCAGATGTGGTTGGTCATTTTTATGAATAACTCAATCATTCAGGGCTGCATTCTGCCTGTAATACCAAGCTACATATCTGTCATTATTTATCTCAATCCTTGAGTTTCCACCAATGGTATGCATCTATAGGATATCACAGAGATTGATCTGAACTCCCTCACTTTTCTGGGAGAAGGTGGTCGTGGAAAAGTGTATTCCTCTGGCAACTATGTGGTCAAAAAACCAAAAAAGAATAGCTAGCTGTGAACCCACTGACCCCAGATTCGATCCCTAGCTATGTACCATGCATACCTATGTAGGTCTAAATAATTTTTGGAGGCTCATGCATATGCTCCTTTCTGCCATCCTGGAATGGTGCATGCTCTCCGACCACTCCCACTTGTGTACAAAGTTCAATATGTGCATGCAGCTACTTGAGGGTGGGCATTATTTAGACCTCTTTAATAGTTACAGTATCTATATCACATTCTCCTATATTATCTATTGTGTTATAGCTTAATGGATATAATCGCAAAGAACTGAATATCTTACTCGAGGCCAAACATGAAAAAAACATTATTGAGCTTCTTGGAGTAATTCTGGTCAGTCCTGGTGATCAATCCTCCTTAATCGGTTCTGATGAAATTGTCTTAGGCTAATAATGATTAGACTATCTCTAAATTCCGGCCAGAGTCTTAATTAATTTTATTTGCCTGGATGATGGTTGCTACCAATTCAACTTATCTCTTTCAGTTGACCTTAACAGAGCCCTGGGAGAGACCAACCTCAAGGAGCTGAGTGAAACAGAGAATGACAATACATGGAGCACAAAATTTCAGCACTAATTTCTAGTAGTAATGTAGAGCTAAATATAACAAAAATTAGTGCTCCTGCAAGAAATATGTCTAACAACTTAAAGTAATCATTAGGAATGGGAATGATTGTGCAATAGGGTCTTGCACAATGCACTCGCATACCTGTGTGTATTCACTGTACTTCACATGTGCAAGTTGTAATAATTATAATTTCTGAAAACCAGATAGATGTGACAATTGAAATACTGTAATATACCTCTAGAGGATTAACACCTCAACCACCAACTATATAAAAATTCTGTGGGATAAAATTTTTGTGGATTTGAATATCTTTGATTAATTCTAAAATTCTTTTTTGCTATTATTATCCACTTCTTTCTCAGACAAGAACATCCTCATCCTTAAGACCTGCCGATGTGTGGATATTCTACACTGCACTTGTTCGCTGAAGCACAAGTTCAAAGCTGACTTAGATTTGGCTGTTGGTACTGGGGGTCGAACGCCACAATCTTTCCTCGGAAGTGGATCCCTGGCTATAAATCCAGTGTGGATCAAGGGCACACCTTTCACTAGAGCTCCTGAGGTTTGTGTGTGTGTGTGTGTGTGTGTGTGTGTGTGTGTGTGTGTGTGTGTGTGTGTGTTGTGCCTGTTGTATGTAAGCAAGCAAGCGTGCAATGTTTTAAGACTGGAAATAGTACCTGATGAACCCTGTTACTATTCATGGAAATTTAAATAAAATTCTGGCTTATTATACTTATTCTTGAAGGTATTTGAAGTTCCTTTCAATCAATCTGTGAACTGTACAATAATTATTGATTAGTGTTATAGAGTGTTGACCGAGGTTGTAATAATACAGCAATGCATAAACATGATGGTGAGATATGACGATGATGCTAATTTCATACGTGTGTATTTGGATGGATGCAGGTTTATTGATGCTTCGTTTCCGCTTGGGGAAGGAAAAAGGAAATGTACCCATGTAAGTCTTGATATAGAAAGCAGGGTTCTCTCCAGTGAAACTGATCAGAGCAGTGCTTGAATACCACGTTATATTCTTGGTTGTGGCTATTGAAATACATTGTTTTTGAAAGAAAAATGGGCCCATCAGAGTGGTGCTGCACCTCTCTAACACCTTTGGGGAGAACCCTGGAAAGCACTTTTGACCTACTTTGATGTTTCCTATATACTTCCATAATAGGCTAATATCCTAACAGGATGACCTGTACCTTCCTCAGAGCGAGTGTGTACATTCAATCTTGAAGCTGAACAAGCTATTGATTGCTGCTCTACATAACAAGAGGCTCGAACCACTTGCCATTATCATATCAGAGTGCTTGACTGTTGATTGTGTGAAGCGTCCCACTCCAGAGTATTTTCTACAGAAGATGAATGGAATTCTGCAGAAGATTGAGACTATTATAGCAGCAACAATGTGATTTATATTAAATCAGAATGCAGTAACCTACAATCGTTTACATTTTGGATGAATTTTCTTGAAAAAGAAACAATAATTCGCATAACTATACAGTTATTCAGAAGATGTTATTCCATGCAAATACAATTGAACTGCATTAGACAAAATTTTATTCACACATAATTATAATTACACTGTAATAGTTCTTTCAATAAGAGAGGTGAAATTGAGTACGTCATGTCTACTATGATTCAAATAGCTACAGTTCAGATGTTATGATGCTGTAAGCAAGTTGACTGGAGTCTGACCACGCAGGTGCTCCTCAATTTATAAATTTCTTAGCTCATCCCAGGCTGCATGCTTCGAGTATGTGATGTATGTACTTCATAATGGTCCAGATAGCTAGGATGTAGAGTTGTGCATAGATTCTGGGTAGTCAAGGCTATAGCTAGAGGGCATCCCCGAAGATTGGGTTTGTTATCAAGCTGATCTATGTAGCAAAGCCCATTTAGCACCTGCTGGCTGAAGATTTGGGATCTGATCCTAGATTATGGCCAGACTGAGAGGGCACAGGAGCAGCCTTTACAGAAGTGCTAGGAGAGCGTTAAGTGTGACTTTAGCATCGATATCCTCCTGATGGTCTTGCACAATAGGGTCTTGTGCAAGCATATGCAGCTAAACAAACTCACACACCTGTACTGCATTTGATTTTTTTGTGAATTTGCAAGAGATGAACCATTGGTGTATTGATTTTGCAGCATTCAATCCCCAAAACTCTGATACTAACAACAACTACAACAATTATAGGAAGGGGGGAAAAAACCCTGGTTAGAAAGTTTAGTTCAGGTGGTAGAGGACTGAGCCCACTGGTAGGGCTGGTAGTGGGGGTGCACCTAGAAAAACAGTCTTTGAGTCCTCACTTGTTCCGTTGACTCTAGCATCAGGTGCTAAAAAACATAAGAAATAAAACCTGCCTTTAATTATTGAGCCTGAAGAACAAAATTAAAAAAAGAACCCATTGATAGTTGAAAGGCTTCAAATCTAGCGCTAAAGTCAGCAATGAAGCTTTGTGCATGGAAAATCCAAGAGCAGGGAGTTATCGACTAGCTTTGCTGATGCTGAACTAGGCAACTAGATGATAAACACCTGCAACAGACTAGTTGTTGCATGAAAATAGCACTACATAGATAAAATACTGAGCAGCAGGAGTCTGAAGTCTATCCATGTTCATCAACATTGGCAGCTGTGCATGAATTATGGAATGCTGAGTCAACTGCAAGGGGTCTATAATTGGTCCAACTATCCCACAGAGCCATGCAGCCACTACTCCACCCAGTAAGCTAGAATCTAGCTGTACATGTACCTTCCTGGCAATATGGGGGTACAAGTACGTAACTTCTATTAGTATTTTCATCTTGTTCTTTTACACAATTTGACTCCTTGCTATTTCCTGCATGTATGAAAATAAACCTGTCTTAATATATAAATGCAGTGACGGCTAGGGGTGGTGGGAGGGTGATAGGTGGATAGGTTGGTGGGTGGATGATAAATGAGTTGCCATGTCAAGTGATAGTTAGCCAACATTAATGCTAAAATTAAAACCCACCAAAATTAATACAAAGCACCTACTAAACTGCTAAATTCAGTACCTATCAATGTCCTGAAGGTAGAACAGCAAGAAACCCCCAGCACCTAATTATAAGCTAGGTGCACCTACTGATGACTATAGACACTAGTCTTGTGGGGTCCAATATTACCACCACCATATCATGCATGCAAGGTATGATTACACATCATAGACCCTCACTAATTCAAACCCCTTTAACCTGAACCTTCATAAATCCGAATAGCGATATCATGGCTATTATTTTTTGAGGTGAATTAAATGGATATTAAGCGAGAGAAATTTTCGAGGCTCAAAATGTACAGGCACACAAATCCAATTTATCTTCCAATTTTTAAAACATGGATTACATTACATTCAGGTCCTATAAAATGCATGAGCCAGAAAAACATGTATGGCGTGTGTTATTTATAATGATTTATGGGCCGTGGGGGCTGGGATGAAACACTGGCTGTGACATCACTGTCAAGACCGAACTTGTTTCATAAAAAGCCCCCACATATCACTTCTGAGAGTGAGGCGAGTTGAATCTAGCACAAAGAACAACAGACCAGTAGCTGGAATTGCTGCATGACTCGGCTCTCGAATGTTACGATTTGTGTAACGGACGTACACAATAAAATAGTGAATTCCATTGATTATTTGGATGAAGCTATTCCAGGCCTGATCTCTTTTCCACCGCCCAATGGAAAAGTGGGGCCAGCTGTGTACTTGACTAGAGTCTCAACCACCCAGTAAACTAAAGTGCAACTGCATGCATATATAAAACCTCGATGTTTACCTTCAACTCTTGCATGGTCTAGTAATTCTGGGTCCACAGCATCAGGTGATGCATCTAGCAATTCTGAGTCCACAGCATTAGGTGCTAAAAATACAAGAAGTGTCTTTAATTGTTGAGCCTGAAAAATTCGAATCATCTAACTAATAAAATTTGAAAAAGAGAAAAGAAAAAAAAATTACATACCAAGTAGTAAAACTAAAATAATGATGTAAAATGATGTAATGTTTCTGCTCTTGCATGCACTCTAGAGCTTCATTCTTTCCATCTCACTGTCATAATAGAGCTGGAAATTACATGCCGTCTTCTCTTTCTCAGCCATTGCCCAGCAAACACTGGTAGTGAGGCCAGTGGAATGGAACGCACATTTTTTCCAAAAATTAAGGCTTTCCAGCTTATATGCTTGCAAATATAAACTAACTAAGCTATCTATGCTACCTTGTTCATCAACATGGCAGCTGTAATATGTTCTATAATTGGTCCAATTATCCCACAGAGCCATGCAGCCACTACTCCACCCAGTAAGCTAGAGTCTAGCTGTACATGTACCTTCCTGGCAATATGGGGGTACAAGTACATAACTTCTATCAGTATTTTCATCTTGTTCTTTTACACAATTTGACTCCTTGCTATTTCCTGCATGTATGAAAATAAACCTGTCTTAATAAATGCAGTGACGGCTAGGGGTGGTGGGAGGGTGATAGGTGGATAGGTTGGTGGGTGGATGATAAATGAGTTGCCATGTCAAGTGATAGTTAGCCAACATTAATGCTAAAATTAATACCCACCAAAATTAATACAAAGCACCTACTAAACTGCTAAATTCAGTACCTATCAATGTCCTGAAGGTAGAACAGCAAGAAACCCCCAGCACCTAATTATAAGCTAGGTGCACCTACTGATGACTATAGACACTAGTCTTGTGGGGTCCAATATTACCACCACCATATCATGCATGCAAGGTATGACTACACATCATAATGTTTACCTCCAAGTATTGGAGTAAGTGGTGGAGAAACTAGCTGACTTGGTCCGGTCTGAGTTTCAGCAATTGGATTTGACTCTATAGGTAGTGATGTAAAAATGATTATAAATTAATACCAAATACAAGCACATTGGATTCCCGAGCTAGAGTGGACCCATTAACTTGTACAGTAGACCCTCACTAATCCAAACCCCTTTAACCTGAACCTTCACAAATCCGAATAGCGATATTCATGGCTATTATTTTTTGAGGTGAATTAAATGGATATTAAGCGAGAGAAATTTTCGAGGCTCAAAATGTACAGGCACACAAATCCAATTTTTCTTCCATTTTTTAAAACATGGATTACATTACATTCAGGTCCTATAAAATGCATGAGCCAGAAAAACATGTATGGCGTGTGTTATTTATAATGATTTATGGGCCGTGGGGGCTGGGATGAAACACTGGCTGTGACATCACTGTCAAGACCGAACTTGTTTCATAAAAAGCCCCCACATATCACTTCTGAGAGTGAGGCGAGTTGAATCTAGCACAAAGAACAACAGACCAGTAGCTGGAATTGCTGCATGACTCGGCTCTCGAATGTTACGATTTGTGTAACGGACGTACACAATAAAATAGTGAATTCCATTGATTATTTGGATGGAGCTATTCCAGGCCTGATCACTTTTCCACCGCCCAATGAAAAAGTGGGGCCAGCTGTGTACTTGACTAGAGTCTCAACCACCCAGTAAACTAAAGTGCAACTGCATGCATATATAAAACCTCGATGTTTACCTTCAACTCTTGCATGGTCTAGTAATTCTGGGTCCACAGCATCAGGTGATGCATCTAGCAATTCTGAGCCCACAGCATTAGGTGCTAAAAATACAAGTGTCTTTAATTGTTGAGCCTGAAAAATTCGATTCATCTAACTAATAAAATTTGAAAAAGAGAAAAGAAAAAAAAATTACATACCAAGTAGTAAAACTAAAATAATGATGTAATGTTTCTGCTCTTACATGCACTCTAGAGCTTCATTCTTTCCATCTCACTGTCATAATAGAGCTGGAAATTACATGCCATCTTCTCTTTCTCAGCCATTGCCCAGCAAACACTGGTAGTGAGGCCAGTGGAATGGAATGCACATTTTTTCCAAAAATTAAGGCTTTCCAGCTTATATGCTTGCAAATATAAACTAACTAAGCTATCTATGCTACCTTGTTCATCAACATGGCAGCTGTAATATGTTCTATAATTGGTCCAATTATCCCACAGAGCCATGCAGCCACTACTCCACCCAGTAAGCTAGAGTCTAGCTGTACATGTACCTTCCTGGCAATATGGGGGTACAAGTACGTAACTTCTATCAGTATTTTCATCTTGTTCTTTTACACAATTTGACTCCTTGCTATTTCCTGCATGTATGAAAATAAACCTGTCTTAATAAATGCAGTGACGGCTAGGGGTGGTGGGAGGGTGATAGGTGGATAGGTTGGTGGGTGGATGATAAATGAGTTGCCATGTCAAGTGATAGTTAGCCAACATTAATGCTAAAATTAATACCCACCAAAATTAATACAAAGCACCTACTAAACTGCTAAATTCAGTACCTATCAATGTCCTGAAGGTAGAACAGCAAGAAACCCCCAGCACCTAATTATAAGCTAGGTGCACCTACTGATGACTATAGACACTAGTCTTGTGGGGTCCAATATTACCACCACCATATCATGCATGCAAGGTATGACTACACATCATAATGTTTACCTCCAAGTATTGGAGTAAGTGGTGGAGAAACTAGCTGACTTGGTCCGGTCTGAGTTTCAGCAATTGGATTTGACTCTATAGGTAGTGATGTAAAAATGATTATAAATTAATACCAAATACAAGCACATTGGATTCCCGAGCTAGAGTGGACCCATTAACTTGTACAGTAGACCCTCACTAATCCAAACCCCTTTAACCTGAACCTTCACAAATCCGAATAGCGATATTCATGGCTATTATTTTTTGAGGTGAATTAAATGGATATTAAGCGAGAGAAATTTTCGAGGCTCGAAATGTACAGGCACACAAATCCAATTTTTCTTCCATTTTTTAAAACATGGATTACATTACATTCAGGTCCTATAAAATGCATGAGCCAGAAAAACATGTATGGCGTGTGTTATTTATAATGATTTATGGGCCGTGGGGGCTGGGATGAAACACTGGCTGTGACATCACTGTCAAGACCGAACTTGTTTCATAAAAAGCCCCCACATATCACTTCTGAGAGTGAGGCGAGTTGAATCTAGCACAAAGAACAACAGACCAGTAGCTGGAATTGCTGCATGACTCGGCTCTCGAATGTTACGATTTGTGTAACGGACGTACACAATAAAATAGTGAATTCCATTGATTATTTGGATGGAGCTATTCCAGGCCTGATCACTTTTCCACCGCCCAATGAAAAAGTGGGGCCAGCTGTGTACTTGACTAGAGTCTCAACCACCCAGTAAACTAAAGTGCAACTGCATGCATATATAAAACCTCGATGTTTACCTTCAACTCTTGCATGGTCTAGTAATTCTGGGTCCACAGCATCAGGTGATGCATCTAGCAATTCTGAGCCCACAGCATTAGGTGCTAAAAATACAAGTGTCTTTAATTGTTGAGCCTGAAAAATTCGATTCATCTAACTAATAAAATTTGAAAAAGAGAAAAGAAAAAAAAATTACATACCAAGTAGTAAAACTAAAATAATGATGTAATGTTTCTGCTCTTACATGCACTCTAGAGCTTCATTCTTTCCATCTCACTGTCATAATAGAGCTGGAAATTACATGCCGTCTTCTCTTTCTCAGCCATTGCCCAGCAAACACTGGTAGTGAGGCCAGTGGAATGGAACGCACATTTTTTCCAAAAATTAAGGCTTTCCAGCTTATATGCTTGCAAATATAAACTAACTAAGCTATCTATGCTACCTTGTTCATCAACATGGCAGCTGTAATATGTTCTATAATTGGTCCAATTATCCCACAGAGCCATGCAGCCACTACTCCACCCAGTAAGCTAGAGTCTAGCTGTACATGTACCTTCCTGGCAATATGGGGGTACAAGTACGTAACTTCTATCAGTATTTTCATCTTGTTCTTTTACACAATTTGACTCCTTGCTATTTCCTGCATGTATGAAAATAAACCTGTCTTAATAAATGCAGTGACGGCTAGGGGTGGTGGGAGGGTGATAGGTGGATAGGTTGGTGGGTGGATGATAAATGAGTTGCCATGTCAAGTGATAGTTAGCCAACATTAATGCTAAAATTAATACCCACCAAAATTAATACAAAGCACCTACTAAACTGCTAAATTCAGTACCTATCAATGTCCTGAAGGTAGAACAGCAAGAAACCCCCAGCACCTAATTATAAGCTAGGTGCACCTACTGATGACTATAGACACTAGTCTTGTGGGGTCCAATATTACCACCACCATATCATGCATGCAAGGTATGATTACACATCATAGACCCTCACTAATTCAAACCCCTTTAACCTGAACCTTCATAAATCCGAATAGCGATATCATGGCTATTATTTTTTGAGGTGAATTAAATGGATATTAAGCGAGAGAAATTTTCGAGGCTCAAAATGTACAGGCACACAAATCCAATTTATCTTCCAATTTTTAAAACATGGATTACATTACATTCAGGTCCTATAAAATGCATGAGCCAGAAAAACATGTATGGCGTGTGTTATTTATAATGATTTATGGGCCGTGGGGGCTGGGATGAAACACTGGCTGTGACATCACTGTCAAGACCGAACTTGTTTCATAAAAAGCCCCCACATATCACTTCTGAGAGTGAGGCGAGTTGAATCTAGCACAAAGAACAACAGACCAGTAGCTGGAGTTGCTGCATGACTCGGCTCTCGAATGTTACGATTTGTGTAACGGACGTACACAATAAAATAGTGAATTCCATTGATTATTTGGATGGAGCTATTCCAGGCCTGATCACTTTTCCACCGCCCAATGAAAAAGTGGAGCCAGCTGTGTACTTGACTAGAGTCTCAACCACCCAGTAAACTAAAGTGCAACTGCATGCATATATAAAACCTCGATGTTTACCTTCAACTCTTGCATGGTCTAGTAATTCTGGGTCCACAGCATCAGGTGATGCATCTAGCAATTCTGAGCCCACAGCATTAGGTGCTAAAAATACAAGTGTCTTTAATTGTTGAGCCTGAAAAATTCGATTCATCTAACTAATAAAATTTGAAAAAGAGAAAAGAAAAAAAAATTACATACCAAGTAGTAAAACTAAAATAATGATGTAATGTTTCTGCTCTTACATGCACTCTAGAGCTTCATTCTTTCCATCTCACTGTCATAATAGAGCTGGAAATTACATGCCATCTTCTCTTTCTCAGCCATTGCCCAGCAAACACTGGTAGTGAGGCCAGTGGAATGGAATGCACATTTTTTCCAAAAATTAAGGCTTTCCAGCTTATATGCTTGCAAATATAAACTAACTAAGCTATCTATGCTACCTTGTTCATCAACATGGCAGCTGTAATATGTTCTATAATTGGTCCAATTATCCCACAGAGCCATGCAGCCACTACTCCACCCAGTAAGCTAGAGTCTAGCTGTACATGTACCTTCCTGGCAATATGGGGGTACAAGTACGTAACTTCTATCAGTATTTTCATCTTGTTCTTTTACACAATTTGACTCCTTGCTATTTCCTGCATGTATGAAAATAAACCTGTCTTAATAAATGCAGTGACGGCTAGGGGTGGTGGGAGGGTGATAGGTGGATAGGTTGGTGGGTGGATGATAAATGAGTTGCCATGTCAAGTGATAGTTAGCCAACATTAATGCTAAAATTAATACCCACCAAAATTAATACAAAGCACCTACTAAACTGCTAAATTCAGTACCTATCAATGTCCTGAAGGTAGAACAGCAAGAAACCCCCAGCACCTAATTATAAGCTAGGTGCATCTACTGATGACTATAGACACTAGTCTTGTGGGGTCCAATATTACCACCACCATATCATGCATGCAAGGTATGATTACACATCATAGACCCTCACTAATTCAAACCCCTTTAACCTGAACCTTCATAAATCCGAATAGCGATATCATGGCTATTATTTTTTGAGGTGAATTAAATGGATATTAAGCGAGAGAAATTTTCGAGGCTCAAAATGTACAGGCACACAAATCCAATTTATCTTCCAATTTTTAAAACATGGATTACATTACATTCAGGTCCTATAAAATGCATGAGCCAGAAAAACATGTATGGCGTGTGTTATTTATAATGATTTATGGGCCGTGGGGGCTGGGATGAAACACTGGCTGTGACATCACTGTCAAGACCGAACTTGTTTCATAAAAAGCCCCCACATATCACTTCTGAGAGTGAGGCGAGTTGAATCTAGCACAAAGAACAACAGACTCTAGTGCTGCATGACTCGGCTCCCGAATGTTACGATTTGTGTAACGGACGTACACAATAAAATAGTGAATTCCATTGATTATTTGGATGGAGCTATTCCAGGCCTGATCTCTTTTCCACCGCCCAACGAAAAAGTACATACGTGTAAGTGGGGCCAGCTGTGTACTTGACTAGAGTCTCAACCACCCAGTAAACTAAAGTGCAACTGCATGCACATATAAAACCTCATCTGGTCTGAGTCCACAGCATCAGATGTATTGCAGCATCAGGTGCTAGAAACACAAGAAATATTAATTGTTGAGCCTGAAAAATTCTAATCATCTACACCTACTGAAAAATAGTTAAGTATCACACTATAATAATTGATGTTGTCTTGCATCAACAAGGTGATACCATATACATACAGTGAAACCTAGCTAGCTGCCTTAAAGATCACCTCGACAACCCTAGAAACAATTGGATTGATTTTGACCTCCATATAGAAATCACCTCCTTATAAAGATCACTTTTTTGTGGCCCAGAGGTGGTTGCTATAGTCACACGATCTAGTATACCATTGGAATCCGTATGTAAAGTCTAGCTGACATGAACCTTGTTGGGGAGTATTCAAATGAGTTTGTTGAAGTAATATTACAAACGAGCAAAAATTAGTACCCACCAAATACAAGCACCTAGGCCATTAAACTGCTAAATTCAATGTCCCCGAAGGTATAAGCAAGGTAATTAGAACAGCAAGAAAAAACAAAAAAGCAAGAAAACCAGCACCTAATTATAAGCTAGGTGCATGGTGATCACATGTATGTAAACATTGATGACTACCTCATGACTATGGACACTAGTCTTGTGGGGTCCAATATTACAACCTGCCATATACATGCAAAGTATGAGAGTCATCCAGCTAGACTGCAGCATAGAACTTTTTACCTTTAGATGATTGAAGAAGAACCAGCTGAGAACTTGATCCAGTCTGCGTTTCATCTATTGGACTTGTTAACTCTTCATTATCTTGGTATTGATGTATGTATCCTAAAATGAATACAAGAGCACATTAAGATGGTACGATCCCAAGCAGGACCAATATTAGCCAAGGTGGTGGGGCAATAAAAAAATAACACAAGCACCACCTAATTATAAGTTAGGTGCATCTATAATGATCACATGAAAACACTGATGACTACGGACACTAGTCTTGTTGTTGTGGGGTCCAATATTACCACCAGCCAGTGTGACTAGAGTCATCCAGCTAGAGCACAGCATAAAACTCATTATAATGTTTACCTTTAAGTAATGGATAGGTGGGTGGGTGGGTGCAAATGAGACTCATTAACTCGTACAGTAGACCCTCACTAATCCAAACCCCTTTAACCTGAACCTTCACAAATCTGAATAGCGATATTCATGAGGTGCATTAAATGGATATTAAGCGAGAGAAATTTTCGAGGCTCAAAATATTCAAGATGGCGTGCAGGCACACAAATCCAATTTTTCAAACATGGATTACATTACATTCAGGTCCTATAAAATGCACGAGCATAATAATTTATGGGCCATGGGGGCTGGGATGAAACACTGGCCGTGATGTTAGTAGATCATAACAATTGTATCATAGACAGGGTTTATCTAGGATTTTTTAATAGGGGGGGGGAAGAATATCCATGTGCTTGCATGGTGGAAAGTTTTTTGCCTTGGCCACGCCCACTTCCCCTAGCCACGCCCTTTTGGATATCAAACCATGCACTTGATGTTTTGCCCAAAAATATACAAATAATGACTTTTAGCTAGCAGCTGCGATTGTTGATATGAGGAGATTACATGTAGCTGGAATATAAACACTCTCTCTTTAGGCCACTATTACTTGTTTCCTGTCCCCTATTGGCTTGAATATCAGTGCGGGAGGGAGGTTATTATTATTAATACATTATTACACTTTCACTTTCTTCAGCGCATCTGTAACGGGAACACAGTCAAAAAATCCAGCTTGTAGAGTGGTAAATATTTCACAAAAACTTCTCTCACTTTGAATTTCAATGATAGTCCAGGGAATAAAGGCTTCCCCAAACCTACAACTACCTGGACACTGACAAACATCTCTAGCTAACAAAAGAATTCGCGCACGTACATGCTGATGATGTCATTACTGAGCATGCGCAGTAATGATAATATTATTTGGATGCGGTATCATAAAATTGATGCGGGCGGGTGACAGGAAAAACAAGTTGTAATGGTGGCCTTATGGTTAATCCACTGGCATGGGTGTGTGTGTGTGATTGCCACACCATGTCCAGGGGTGTTAATGGACATGTACAATAGTATTAGTATAATTATGTATATAAAAATCGTTCACTTTTTGATAAAAGCACCAAACTTTGTGTACATGTACTTTGATGCATTGTGAACATTTTCAGATATTGGGGCACCCGCAAAGGTGCCTGCATTAGCTGTGGCTGTCATTTTAAAACTGGCCACCAGGTAATCTAGTTCTTACTGGGTTTGCATGGTCACATGTACCACAATTTCATTACATTAATACCCACCAAATCCAATTTCTTGAAAATAGCCATGGATCCTACAGGTTTCCATGCACTGCTTCTTGGTCTGAAGAAGAAAGTGCCCCTGGACCGGCACACTTTGCACACTGTGTATCCTATCTGTACGTAACTGCATACTGTGAAGTATACTGAAACAGAATTTACAGCCTCAAACCATTTCAGATTTAGCAAGCAGGTAACCAAGATACCTCATGAAAAAGCTGTTACTCCTTAAGCTCAACTGCATGTACTTGCTAAGGAGTATATAGGTTAGAGTATTTGTAAAGCATTGTCATGCGTAAAACTATCTCCAAGTAGAGCTTGTGAGGTAGTCAACAAGGCTATCTCTCCCACAGTGGTCTACACTTTTTGTGATTCATACCGGTAGGGAAGATTATTTATGTTGCTGGTTTAGCTACAGTTATATCTCTCAATGCAATATCTCACTTGTTATGTAGACTTATACATTATAGATACTAGCTACCTGATATGGGGGGTTGAATTCCTGGTGACAGCTACATATTAGTATGTAGCCAGTTACATTATTATAGATGGACCACATGAGATACAACTGCTGTGCTAGCCAATTGAATGACAAGTAGTCTATTAGAATTATAATAATATGGAACAATGCAAGCAACTATCAAGGGTTTTATTGACCACTAAAAGCTGGTCAGTATAGAGCTTGCAACTAGAGTAGACAGCATGCATGGTCTATTTGGAATAAGTAGTTAGTTTTCAATAAATAGGTCATGCCTGGAGTTGCATTCCCTCAATGTCATCCATGCACCTGCTATTATCAAGACAAATTTTGTTCCTATATACCGTGTTTTAACATTATGGTTACTAAAAATAGTTTAGTGTCCAATTCACATGATCTGAGAACCACTTAGGATAAAAAGAACACATCCAATATAAGCTTACCAGTTGATAATGCCAATCAGAGAGAGCATGCAACTCCATGTGTATACATGGAGTTGCATGTATACACATGCATACGTACATAATTTCCCTGCATGCATAGTTTCCCTGTGTGCATGCATGCATACAGTTTACGATTATGTTACAAGATTCAATATCAAATTCATTTGCAAAAGGGTCCTGATACTAACAGTATTGCATTGTCCGCTAATTTAGTATGATGTGACAAACATCCTAAACCTTGCACAACTGACTGATTTGCATGTTCAAAACTGCACAGCCTTTGTCCAGGTGGCTCGGCACATCTTTTGTGATTATTTTAATATAGCTATTAATATCAGAGATTAGCCTTGAAGGATCAGCATATTGATTTTTCAATATTCCATGGCGGCCATTTTTAAAATGACAGCCATGGCTGACAAAGGCGCAATTACAGGCGCCCCAATATCTGAACATGTTCACAATACTTAAAAGTATAATGTGTATAAATTTTGGTGCTTTTATCAAAAAGTGAACAATTGATCTAAATTTGGTAGCTATGCTGCTCCACTAGTAATAACATGGTTAGCTGTGGTATTTGGGATTAATAACAGGAGTAATGCAGGGGTAATAGCCCAAGGCGAAGCTGAGTGCTATTAATTTACTTATTACAAGTGTTATTAATCCCAAAATACCACAGCTAACCATGCTATCACATGCTAATAGTATGCTGTTCATAATAGCCAAAGTAGTAGCTCCTCTTCTGCTTCTGGCTAACTTAGCCCATCTATATTTCTGGGCAGAAGAAGGAATAAGGCCACATTATAGCTAGCTAGTAGTTTTCTTGTAGCTAGTAATTAGTTGGTTGGCGTCGTAGCTAGGTTGCAGTCGAATCGCCACCGTCAGTTTTAATAATAAACCGGAAGTGACGTAATGGGCACGATTTTAATGAAGCAGGTGTGTTTGTGTGCTGGTTATGGCTATCATGACTTCTGAAAACTTCTTATATGAAATTTTAACGACTTCTTCACCCTCCTCTTGAATACTTTACTAGACCTTTTTAAATAAATTCTCAGTGCATGAAATCATGGCTGATAAAAATACTAATTACGGTCAAAAACCATTTCTCCTCTTCAGTATAAAATGTTGTAGTACTCTTTCCATGTCTTCTTGGGGTCTTGCAATGAAATGACACTATTAAATACACAAGAAAATTCTTAGAACAAAACAAAATTTGCAGGCAGGAATGATACATCTTAGCACTATCAATTCATAAAAAATCAAATTCCCAATTCATGGAGAAATGGAATTTGACCACTCTCTCCACTGGTACTTTCAGCCTGTACACTTGGACTAGGTGCACTCTTAGCTTCAGGAAGTCTAATGATACTACAACTAGCTACTTCATAAGCATGCATCATTATCTTCTTGAATAAGCCTTCCATGTGCTTGAATATCTTTCGATGAACGTTTACAGTCATTACGCAACATCCCTTCTGCAGGTTTGACATATTACTCCATCATCAGGGACATCAAGGCTTGATATGTACCTGTAAGCCTCTACATTTTTCCACTTGGATGGCATGTTCAGATGGATTTTTCAGTAGCAAGCTTCTGTGAGGCTGGTGGTCTGCTCTGTCATTGTACTATAACTATACTGATAACTATATTTATCACTTTTTTAATGATAAAATATTACCATGTATAGGTTGGTTTGTTCCTTCTCTCCCTCAGAATGATCTGTTACCACACTCAGCAACAGTTGAAATACTAATAGGATTGTTTACCTACTTATCAACCTACATACAATTATAAACCACAAGCATACCTACCTTAACCACTTTCAGCTGCACAGTGAATGCAGCTGGACTTTGCACGTGCTTAAATATACTGCTGCCTAGCGTGCACAAAAGTCCATACTTGGATGATTATAAGCTAGAGAAAGTAAAGCTTTAGATCTGTGTCGAAAAATATACCACGCTAGTTAGTGCATCCTTTCAAAACAGGTATGTTGCATATTTGGTGTCCATGCAAGTGGATTTCGGCAGTTGTAGGCGATTAAGTGCGTTATTAGTGTACTAGGAAGGTTGTGTGTCCTCGCTAACAAATTTCAAGTCCAAGCATGCACAGGTAACTGAATAAGAAATGTTTTTTGGAGAGGTGTTATTTCAATTGACTTCCGGTTTGGTTGCGTAACGACTGTTTAGGGCCTCAACTCAAACTAAAGCTGCTATTCTTTATGGTAATTTATGCTGAGTTTGCAGTAATTTTCCGGATACTGTTTGTATTCTCCGAAAATTAACATTGTATTACGGCAATGGATTTCCGGTGCATTGGCGATTCGACTGATGTAACGCCAATTGCACGCATGCGCATTAACGCGGAGCATTACTTCAAGCATAGATATAAGAGGTTTTACGGGATTGGAAATGCCCAATGAACTGCACAACCGAGGCGCGTTGACAGATGCGCACGCGCATGCAGCATTAATTATATTAATGGCCGTGAAAGGAGATCAATATTCACTCCTTTCAAGGCAGTTAAAGTGATGTTCTGCCCCTACAGCTCACAGAATAGTACAAGTAAGCTAAGGGGAAGGTATTGAAGAAGTGAAGAGTCAGAGAGTTGAAGTTGGAGAGTCTGAGGAAGGAAGTTATTAATTATTCATAACTTTTTTCCTTGTAATTATAACTATGAGTACCTATCATTGCTCATTATACATTAATTTTATGTGATTGATTTGAAAGAAAGGCCAGAATGACTTTTGGTATTAAAATTAGACATAAATTCATCATTATTATAGCTAGATAATTTTGCCCCAAAGTTATCCGCCAGTTTCTGCTCAGTTCTCCCTCATCAGCATTATTGCAATACTTCCAGCTTTTGGCTGTTGGATTTTGACACCATCCACCTCAAGAATTCGGCTCAGTCAGCTGTCCTGTGGACCCTATGGATATTAGGGGGGAATATAGTAAGCTTGCCAGCTCTATAGGATGACTATTGTATAGAAAACGAATGCACCAATTCCATTTACTGTTCTATCCTTTCCCTGAAATAACTAATACAGTTGCAATATTGTTAATCTATTTCTTGGGAGAGGGATTACAGTTAACACCACTTGCAAATGCTAGAGACAATATATGTCAGCTAATACAAAAACTAACATTACTATTCCATGTAGCTAAAGTTTACATGCCTTTTGATCAGAAAATGGGCAACAGCAATTGATTCTATCAAGCGTGAGAGGGATTATAGTCCCATTAACCACTACAGTAGTATTTGTAGGATTAAACTTGAAAATCTGAGCTAAAATTATTTCATACAGTAAATCTATGCCCTAGTGTATTATAGTATCATTGGCATAAGTCTTACCTCACGGATCTTGTCAGAACAGCAACTTTGACAAAAGTGCTATGTCATTCAGCTGTCAACGCGCGCGCCTCGGTTGTTAGTTGCTAACGAGAGCACGTGATCCGTTTCCAATCCCGTAAACCTCTTATATCTATGCTTCAAGCACTTAGCCCACTATTACAAAACGTAGCCCACTATTACAGATTAGCTATGAATTTTGCTGTAATCGTCTATGTAGTAGTTTACTATACAAATGAAATACAATAAACTATTAGCAATGGAAATTTTTGGCCTGATAATCCTTGCAGTTTCGTCGACCGTCCGGAGTCACCCTAACTTAGAGACTAAGTCTCTTATGTGAGGTTAACTAACCTGATATTTGAGATATTTGAGCCAGACACAACACAATCAGTACAATTGCCGGTAGCTCCATTGTTTGTTATACTCGATCTCTCGACCAATGCAATGGCGGCCGGCCAATAATTATGATAGCGATGCCGAATATTCGATTAATTCGAAAAATATCTTCTCCGTTTAATTAGAATAGCTTACAAAAAAAAAAAGTGTGTGAAGTTTTAATAAACACGGTTGCTGTTTGAGCTCGTTTTTTCACGGTTTGAAAATTGGGGTTTTTGGGGTAGCTGAATATTGTTATTTCATCAGTTTAAGGTGAGCATTTAGTTTTGTAGCATTTTCCTAGGCATTTGAAGTCGTTGGTTAGAAGTTATTCGAAATTCTTGAACTTTTAGTGGTTGAAACAACCTTGTATCAAAAAATAATGCTACTTTCAAAGAGTTTCACTGCTTTTACCCGATCTATAGGAATTGAATTATGAGCACCAAGTGGTTTATTGTGAGCTGGTATTCAGATAAAATATGCTCTGCACTGTTATAGAGTGAGACACCAATTATCAGACACCACCTATAATCGGACGCCGTATTCCAGTTTATAAAGCTCCCCCAAATATAATTTAAGTACATAAAAATAATAGTTTGAGTGTCTAAAAATTATTCCCAAAAAGAGTAGCTATGCTTCAAAATTACCGTTGCAACAGTTGATTGTTTCACAGTCCGAAATACATCGATTCTCGCATGCTTACCTCAATGTTCGAACGCTTAACAAAAACCTTGCTTTCTAGTAATTCAAGGTATAAATTATCCCACAAATGATTAGGTTTGTGCCATAGCTATCACGTTAGAGAGAGAAAAAGTTTCTGACCTTTTCAATAAACTGCTGGCATTCTCATGATCAAAGAATATACGGACGGCCGATCTTACGCATGCGCGCATAATCAATTGTCGATCGATCCGACGGAGAAGGACTGAAGAGTGTTGTAGAGCTGCTTAACTGCCTGCTGGTGCTGCTGGTGCTGCTGGTGACCAGGTTTGTTTTGTAGGTAGTGCATGTGCTTCATTTACAACTAGCTAGCTATAGATCTAGTTGCCTGTTGCAGAGCCAATTCGCAAAATCAGTCTAAGCTTAAGCTTATCTGCACTGAGATTCTTCCCTTGTGGAATGATCACATAATTATTCCCCTATTAATATAGCTATGCCATTCTAAGGCCTTAGATTTCAGTATTTAAATCATACCAACAAAAATAAGTAAAATACTGAAGAATCGGAGCCATGAGCTAGCTATTTCATTATAATTTCATGTTTGAGCATTATGTCCTGAGGTGTGCAATGTGCACCTGTTGAATGATCAGAGCTATCATGTTTATACAGGGAGGAGCTAAACTACTACTAATTTAATATGGCTCCAAAGACTATAACCATACACTTCCTATATAATGTCAACTTTTGTATTCTTAGAGAATGTGGCCTAATCTTCCCTTAAAAGAGTGTATTTTCAAGTCTTCTGGTGCGAAACATTCTTACACATGTACCTCCACCGAAAGACCAACTAAATATAAGACTTACAGTTGTGAAAAACTTCAAAGAGCACTTCATGCAGTAGCATCCAGTGATGTAAGTGTTCGTCGTGCAGCTGAGGAATACGGGATTCCAAGATCTACACTCTGGGATCATGCCTCTGGTCGTGTAACTGGCTTACGTAGCGGTCCACCGACCTACTTAACAGAAGAAGAAGAGAGGGAACTGGAGATGTTTCTTGTTGGATGTGCAAAGGTTGGTTTCCCACGCTCACGTCAAGATGTAATGGAAATTGTGAGTAACAAGCTTGGTCATCAAGTGTCGAATGGTTGGTGGGACAATTTTTGTAGGAGACACCCCAATCTAACTTTGAGAGTTGGTGCTCCACTCTCCAAGGCCAGGGCCATGGCTGCAGATCCAGGATCACTTCGTGAATATCTTGATGTTCTTGAAGATACACTCACAAAAAATAATTTGATGGATAAACCAAATTTAATTTTTAATATGGACGAATCAGGCTTTCCACTAAGTCCTAAAGCAATTAAAGGAATCTACAGCTGCGATGAGAGACATCCTGTTACAGTTACCTCTGGAGACAAGACTCAAATAACTGTTGTTGCCTGTGTTAGTGCTGCAGGTTATTGTATTCCCCCTATGATCATTTGGGACAGGAAGAACCTTGCCCATGATTTAACAATAGGAGAAGTACCAGGTACTGTGTATGGACTTTCTATGAAAGGATGGATCAACCAAGGCTTGTTTAACGAGTGGTTTATAAAGCATTTCTTGAAATATGCACCAAGTACACGACCTTTACTTCTTATATTTGATGGCCATTCGTCGCACTATTGCCCTGAAACTATAAGTTTAGCAGCAAAGCAAGAGGTCTTGCTATTCACACTACCTCCGAATACAACCAATCTTACGCAGCCATTGGACAAGGGATGTTTTGGTCCCTTAAAAGCAGCCTGGAGAAAAGCATACCACCAGTTTATAATGGCACACCCAGGACAAGTCGTCACACGGTACAATTTTGCTACACTTTTTAATGAAGCTTGGATGAACTCGATGTCAGTAAAAAATATTACTGCTGGCTTCAAAACGACTGGTATAGTGCCGTTCAATCCAAGTCCTCTCGAATTAGTATCAGAATCACAAGAGCCAACACTGACCACGTCTTCAAATCTTGCCTATATACCATTTTATAGTCAATGCCATAAATGTGCACAAAGACGTCCTTTCCTGGATTCGTATTCAGCCAATGAGGATGATGGTTTAGAAGCTTCGATTATGATGCCCGAGTTTGAAGAGAAAGAAGGAAGTGCTAGTGTTGAGAATATTGTGGTATTAGCTGAAAGATCAAAAAGTTTCATGAATCTCCAGGTCCCTTCTCCAATTTATAAAACTAAAATGCATCAGCCAAAGAAATCCAGTCGGGTTTTGACCAGTGAAGAAAATTTAAGGCTATTAAAGGAAAAGGAAAAAAAGAAGACAGAAGAAGCTGAGAAAAAGAGAAAGAAAAAGGAAGAACAAGATAAGAAAAGGGAAGAAAATGCAAAGAAAAAGAAGAAGAAAGAAGAGGATGCAAAGAAAAAAGATTAGACAGAAAAGGAGGCAGATGCAATTGTTCGAAGCAAATTAGATTGTCCAGATTTTACTGAGGAAGAGCTCATTTTGTTCAAGCAGCGGTATGACAATGGTTATGACTTGCTACATGATGAAAGATACAATTTGTGGGAATTATAGAAGATACCAGTACAGGCAAGTTCAATTAGAGAGCTTTACTCATGTTTCATGTGACTACTAACACAGCTGCAGGGTTTTATCTAACCTGTTTTGATAAGGTCTAGACTACACCATGGATAGTGTCATAATTGTCATTTCTCACCCTTTTTTTTTTGTGTAGCTAGAGCTATATATCTAACTAGTGATGTTACTATACAGGACAACCAACAAAGAACTTGAGCCAAAAGGAACAATTAAAGGAGCAGAGGAAGCTTGGACGTGAACTAAAGGCAGTGGAGAGAAAAAAGAAAAATATAGCTGGCAAAACTAGGGAAAGTGTAGCACCTGCAGTGACTTGTAAGTGGCTTGAAGCTGTACTATAATCATTGCACTCTATAATTTGACTAACATAGCTCCTGGGCATGTGTTCACTGAACTAGAATTAGCTCTATTTGAGAGTCGATTTGAAGAGGGGTACGATATCAATACTGATACTCATTACAATGCCTGGTTAAGTAAGTGCAAAAATATTTTTAAAATTTCATAATTATCTTTTCACTATTCAGAAGTCAGAACCGATCAGCGTGAAAGTATGCAACCTGTTTACTCCAAATATATAATATAATACTGTATGATTCATTTTTCCCAGAAACATTTCTGGAGTCTACATTTACAAGCAGCACACCAGCCCCCCCTACTACCCAACCCCTTGGTTGTGGTAAGCGTGTGATGATGAGGGGAGCTGGATCTCTCAGTGACAAAGGCAAGAGTCTGATCTACATACTTGTAATTTCAGTCTGTACGTAATTCTCTGATTCTAAATAGTACCCCCTGCCAAACCCCGTGGAAGTCGTGGTACCCAAAACAGAGAGATTGATGGATCAGTCACAGAGGGAGAAGACAAAGAAGAAGCAGCAATCGGTAACCAGTCACACACTTTTAAATGATTACGTTTATTTTTACTTTTCACTTTAGTACCCCCCTCTGGCCATGGTAAGCGTGTGACAAGGAGAGCTGTATCTCTCAAAGGTAAAGTAAAAAGTATGTGTAAAGGCAAGAGTTGTCTAAATAGTAGTGCCCCCATGTAGGTCATGGTGCACAAAGCAAAGAGACCAATCCCAAATCCTCAGCTGGCCGTGGCAAGTGTATGAGGGGAGCTGCATCTCTCAAAGGTAAGGCAAAATCTGATCTACACTTGTAATTCTCAGTACAACTTTAAATAGTGCCCCCTGCCAAACCCCATGGAGGTCATGGTACCCAAATCAGAGAGACTAATCTATTAGTCACAGAGGGAGAGGATGAAGAAGAAGCAGCAATTGGTAAGCAGTTACACACTTGTGTGAGTGTGAAAAATGACATTTAAACCTTTAGTGCCCCCCCCCCTCCCTCCCTATAGTCATGGTAAGCATGTGGTAATGAGGGGAGCTGCACCTCTCAATCTATGTTATGCACTTCTAAATAGTGCCCCCTACTAAAACTTGTGGAAGTCAAGTTAATTGGTAGTGGTCCTTTTTCTGTAGGAAGTGATATCGAGATTACAGTCAGCAGCAAGTGCTCTGAAAGAAAGTGTGCCCACCCTAGAGCAAGAACATGGGTGCAATGGATTATGCAGTAGATGGTGGCACTGCATGTGTACAAAACTTACAAGAGCTAAGGCTCAAACTTTATTTGTTCTGTTTGTAGCTAGCCGAGTATATTTCAATCTATATATTATTTGCTCTGATACTGTCAAGCCTGTTTGCGAATTGCCTGTGTTTACCCTGATTGTGCTGTGTATGCCCCATGTTTACCTGCATATACCCATCTGTTTAGCTCCAAAAATTGCATAGGATACTGGAAGTGTATGTTTTACTGTGTAAACTCGCCACCAGTATACTAGGTCCTAAATCAAACCTTACCTCAGTAAAAAAAAAATAATTTTGGACCACTGAATAAGAGCCTCAAGAGTACTAATGCTACTCGAAATCCGTGACCCAGTACAGAGGTCTCGACCTCCACCCCCGTGCTTAGGAGCCAAAGGGGAAGTGGTACTGTGTACAGGAGCTTGTGCCAAGGCAAAGTAGCCAACTCACCATGCACCACATGCCTTATGTTACGTCTTCTTGATAATCGTGATACAAATTCGGATGTCCGACTACGTAATTGAGTGCTACTGGGAAGGTCAAAGTTGTTTTTCTGTGATTAAAAATAATGTAGTGTAATGTTTTCTCACATTATTTGTGACAAGGATACTAGGAAGCAAGATTTTCGTTAGGCGTTCGAACATCAAGGTATGCATACGAAAATAGATTTATTTCGGACTCTCTACAATTGGCTACTGCGACGGTAGTTCAGAAGCATAGCTACTCATTTTAGGAAGAAATATTAGACACTCCTACTACTATAATTTCATACTTCAACCATATTCAGTGGAGTTGTATGGACTAAAATACGGCGTCCGATTATAGGTGGCGTCTGATAATTGGTGTGTCACTCTAATTTTATCCGAGACAGTCCGTGTAATGCTGGCCGTGGGTACAGTTTATCGTTAGCTAGTTTGTTAAAGATTATGGCTGGGGTTGGACTGGGATCTTACTTGCAATCAGTGGGAATAAACCCTTCTATGTTGCTGTGCTCTGATCTATCAGCTTTAACAGCATTAAAGCTTAGAGTTACTAATGGTTTGGTACTGGATCTCCATTGGTTTATGAATAGAACTGAAAAGTGTACCTACCACACTTTCAAAAACTGGCTTGCTGCATTATTCGGTGAAAGCTGGCCTGGAGATCACCTTCCTACAGTCAAAGCTCTGCGTCAGAGTGTCATCCGTTTATCAAGCAGGTTATCAAAGTTCAAAAAGGAGCGAAACTCAAAGGTTAAGGAGGCTTTTATTTCAAGTTTTCTAGATGAGGAACATTGTCTTCCAAGAATTTTTGTTTCTCAAGGTAAAATCATACGACGTGTATCCAGTTCATCATCTACCACATCAAGTGATTGGGAAAAAGAAGCTCTGGAGTTGGCCAATAAAGGCTTTGTGAAGAACTCTCTGAACTGAGTTTAAAGACTAGTCAATTGAAACATGAAGAACAAAAGCTTAAGGAAATCTCAACAAAAAATGTATTATAAGCGTCGAAATGATCTCAAGAAGCTAAGGAGGAGAGAAAAGAGCTTCAACTAAAAAAGAAAGTAATTGTGGATGGGAAGAACCAAATTCATGAATTGCAAAAAAAATTGAGTGATCGAGAATCTGGCATTGAGGAAATGAAGAAAAAAAATTGATCGTTTACACCATAGAGCAGCATACTGGAAGGCAAAATGTGATGATTTAAAGTCCTCAAGTGGTGAGGAAGTAACTGATGCAATAATCAAAGAACAAAAGGTACAAAAGAAGTTAATGGATGAAGTTGATGCATTGGAACAAGAAAATTTAGAGCTACAAGATGCTGTAGATGAACTTATGGCATCAAATGAAGATATTGTTACCTTTGAAAAAGGAAAATATGTGACCGGCTCTGGGAAAACCCTCCGTCCGGTGCAAAAATCAATTATCAGATATGAGCACGTTTAGTTGGCAGTGCCAAAATTTGGCAAAAAATTTTTTTAAGCATAAATGACAAATATGATCCTTGAACAAAGCACAGATGAAGTTTGGAGCTCAGACTACAAGTACAAAGGCTTCAAATGAAGCGCTAAAGTTAGCTAGTCAGCCATTGAAGCTTCGTGCACGGAGATTCTAGTCAGGCTGAAATTCATTGAACTTTAGGGAGGCTTTCCAGCTTATGCGCTGGGAAATATGAACTTACTAAGCTATCTGCGCTACCTTCGGTACCTTGCTTCTCTTCTCGGAGCTTCGGTTGGACCTTTCTCGAGCCAAAAGGCAAGAAACTAGCTTCTTACTAACTACAGTTCGAAACCCCACCCACGGTCAATTTACTAGTCCACGGGCATGTCCGGAAATAATGTTCACGTTGCTTAGTCAGCTTTTCTCGAAAAAACAATAATGCTAATGGACGCTACCTCGATCTTTCTAAGAGCTGTTCCTCAGGCGTCATAAAAGCTATAGCTTTGAAATTTGCGCAATAAAGAGCCAAAGGGCCATAGATAATAAATTTTACCATAACAAAAAATTTTTAATTTTCACCCGACGGAGGGTTTTCCCAGAGCCGGTCACATATACTGACAGTATTAGATCTTGTTGTTATGAGCTTTTATCACTCAATGTTGGGATCCGTAATATAAGACCAGTGATCAAATCTGTTCTTAGTAATATTGCGAAGAGATCTGTTGATCGTCTACCGAGTAAAACTACCTTGTGTGATATGATGGTTGAATGCTTAACAGTTGCTCAATCCCAACTTGGAGAACAGCTACATGTGTGGGCAAAGATTATTTCACACTACATACAGATGGAACCACCAAATATGGTGAACATTTTGGTACTTATGATGTAACTACTGAAGATAAAACCTATCATCTTGGTCTCCGCCAATAATCTAGCTATGGGCCACAATGATATGATGCTACAGTACATAGCTATATAATCTAGCTAGATTTTGGGGCCATACGGCTTGGTTTGATATGATGCTGCAGTCATGATTATAAGCAGCTGAATTTTGGGGCCATACTAATTATTTAGAAGAAAATTTTGCACTCATCATAATATAGTTGACAAGCATATACAAGACATACTACACAAACATTCATTATCTTACAGAGACCTTCTGATAATATGATGGCTACTACTCGAGATAGACATACTGACCCAGAAATACATGTTCAAGAAAACAGTGTATATGCAATTGCTAAAGATGCTGATGAAGTGGAGGTGAAGTTATATAACTACTAATAACTTTCCTTTAATGATTGTGTTGTCTCTCATGTTTCCACATTATAGTCCTCCTTTAACTCTGAGAGTTGAAATAGTTGGGCCTGATGCAACATTTTACTCAAATGTGGAGGAAGAGCATTGAGAGCTCAACGAAAAGTACATCGTGAGAATCTTTATAGCTAATACCAGTACTGAAGAGAAGGGATGGGGCATGCAGTGCACTCTAGTGTTAAGTATATCTTGACAAGAGTTATCCAAAACATGCTGGACCCCATAAATGCCTCTAGCATATTTTAGTGTAGTAATCCCTGCATCAGAAGGTGTATAGCTAGCTGTCAATGATAGCCAACTTCATTCTAATTCTGTAGGAAATTGCATTTGATCACAAGACATTCATTCAGCCTGTATATAACCCTTATTGTTTCCATTATAGCTAGCTATTTTTGTTCATTGTAGTTGCTATGGCTAATAATATATTATTATTATGCTTTGTTTGTTTTTTTTTTGTTTTTTGTTTTTTAGCACACATGAACTCACCCACTGTAATCCATTCTTTAAGTTCATCTATGCATTTAAAATTGGTAATGACAAAATCAGATGCAGAGATGCCAGTGTAAATTCCTTATAGATACGTAGCTATGTAGCAATGTTTTAACATTTAAGATTGTACACCACATCACTATCTTGGCCATAATTTATTAGGTATTGACCTTTTAACCGTTAGCTGTAAATGTGGTGTATCATGTCTACACATAATAACTTTATTCGATAGCTGTTAGCTAGATGTAAGGTACAGTTGCTATAGTGTCAATATGTAGAACACCCATAATAAAAACAGTCCTATCTGCTCTCCTTTTCTCACATGTTGGCCATTCCGACAGCCATGAAGCACATCAGCCCGATGTAGTTGTTATCTGCCTGGATAAAGACCAGTGCTCTGGTTGCAACTTCAGTGAGGTAGCTTTGTGATTGAACACCTCTCAAAACAGCAAGACCTTGGGACTGTGCCTCAGAGCAATATAGCCCCCACTTACGAACACCACTGTCTTGACAATCTTGCCACGATATGGGATAGTAGTTCCACTGTGAGCTTTGACCAGTAACAAACATAATATCATGGCAGTGAGGTGTACTTCTTTGCAAGACTGGAAGTAGCTAGCTCTAGAGTATATATAGGTACAGTAACTGTCACTGAACTTTAATAGTGACAAAAGTGATGTTAGTAATTAAGCCAAAGGAACAAAGAGCAATAGCTAATAATGAGAGTTAGTGGAGAGTTTGATGAAACAGTAGCTAAGTTTACTGATTTGTGGAAGGTCTGGATTGTGCACAGCTTTCTTCTTTGCTCATCCCAGGCTACTAGCTTGAGTATATGTGATTCATAATTATAATGGTCTAGATAGGATGTAGAGTTGTGCATTGATTCTAAGATTGGCTTCAGAGGGTTTGTAACTATGGCCTTTGTGCCTCTGGTGAAAATCTAGGGTCAGATCCCAAATCTTCAGCCAGTTGGTGCATCAATTGTCACAGCACTTGCATAGGTCAGACTGTAATAGCTCAAACTCCCTTGGTGAAATGAAACATTACCTCCCTTGATGTTCCCTCCAGACCTAAGTAGGTCTCCAAGAAGGGAGTGTAGGAGGGCATATCATCCAACGTAGCCATCATCAGGTGGGAGAAAAATTGGTTGCTGATAGTGTCTGAGTTCTCCATAACACAGGAGGAAAACTAGCTTCCATAATACAGATACGTATGCTCTTTTGAGGGAGTCCCTGCTGGTGGAAATTGTCATCAGCATGTACACACTACACTATGGCAGATTGACTCCCCAGTCTAGCTCTGTACAGTGACCTCTCTAGTGTAAAGTGCAATAGAGAATCCCCAAACTTGAACTCCACGAAACTCTCCATTATACAGTACCACTTTTTCTCAGATAGCTAAGACCTGCCCATGTGTACACTGTACCTTGCCCACTAGAGCACAAGTTAGTTATCCTTTGTTGTGTGTATCCTTGTTCTTGAAGGTCTTCTATCTGATTGAAGTTCTATTCTATTTGAACACAAAATTATTTGTTGTTATAAAACTTTAATTTAAAATTACTAGCTATAAATAGCAAGGGGGAAAAAACCCTGGAAAAGATAAACACACACACACACACACACACACACACACACACACACACACACACACACACACACACACACACACACACACACACACACACACACACACAAAAAAAAAAGACTATAAAAATTATGCTTGTAGCTACTTCTAAACTATAATTTTTTATGACCAGGGAAAAACCCCTTGCGGGTGAAACAAACAAAAAACAACAACCTCAGGTGTTAGAGGTTTGAGCACAAAGGCCTGCAAATACAGAAAAAAAACGAATACATGATCACATGATCTATCCTGATTATGAATAGTGTATGCCCACACCCACTGGCCCCATGGAGTCCAATATCACCCCACAGAGCCAGCCATGCACTTGAGGTCAAATAACAAGTGTGTCACCCACCCAGTAAGCTAGAGTGTAGCTGCACATGTAAAACTCATTACAGTACATGTTTACCTTGGGCCGGTAGTGGGGGTGCAACTAGAAAACTTGTCTTTTTATCTTTGGCACTCAGAGTTGTTCCGCTTAAATCTGCCCACTCCTTATTTCCTTCCTCACTCTTTCCTTCAACTCTAGCATCAGAGGCTATAAAAGGTAAAATCTGTCTTTAAAATCATCTAACAGAAATTCAAATTAAGTATCATGTGTGTGTCATAATAATATTATATACTGAAGTGCTAACCCTCAGTGCACATGCACGAAGAGTGCTTAGTATCGATATAATTGTGTATGTGTTTGCAGATATTGAGCAGATCACTGATGAGCAGGATGATCCAGGTAGCTATTTAGCTAATAATTTTCAATCATCTATAATTTTTATAATGCTAGCAGTGTCCGTACTACAGAGTCCATATTCTTCAGTGCCTGCATGTAAAAATACTGCTTGGAGGGCTGCACATGGCTGCATGCTTATCATATGTCGTAGAATTGTCACTAAAGACACTCCAGACTCTAGCTAACTATTCATATTTATGGTGTTGCTCTACACCAGTCCACAGATGCGGATCAACTTACCTTGTAGTCTCACACAGCTTAAAATGGTCGGCAACAGAGTATGAGTATAGGCTATATTGGAAACCTTGGCCTTTTCCTTTTTCCAACACTGGAGAGTATCGTCAAGACATCGTTAAGGCTGAAATTGAAGCGTTCTAATCAATACTGGTGTGGTGGATGTGCACACACAGAGACTCGACTGAGTACTGTAACCCTTGTGCATGCGCTGAGGGTTATGCTTATAAGTATTTCCCTTGCTTACCCTTTTCCACAGGCATCACATTGGGATGATCCAGTGCATCAAGTTTATCTGAAATCTGTAACCAGTATTAGAATTTATAAATCTTTTAGCAGGCCTTTTAAGCTTTTGTAGTGAACTTTGTCTTCCCTGCACAAGGCATACATTCATGCCAGCTTAGAAGGGCCCAATTAATACAATGCCTTTGATAGAGCCATGTGTGGCATTAGTAGACATGTTGAGTATTTTGTTACCTTGACGACTTAAATTTTCATGACCAGTATAGCTATCCTTCATGTTCAAAGCAATGGAAATCATCAATCCACCACTAAGATATTTTAGGATGGTGTATGACATGTTTAATCATGAAAGGCTTCATTTGAAGAACTGCTAATCCCATGGGGTGATGCACAAAAAATTAGCCTACGTAATATACATGTACACGGAGTACCTAACAGTGATTATAAGGGGTAAGTATGTATTACAGGGGCAATTATAACAGTCTGACAGTTCCGGTTGGTCTGACACAAATTAGAAATCCAGTGTTATGTAGGTAGGTAGGTCAACTGTGATTAGCCCTTATGTAATGTATTAAGTACATACCATATAGCAAGCATGTTTGAGGAGGTGGACTTGGGTGGTTTCATTGATGGATTCCGATTCTTCCTGCACAATCCCACCACTGGTGCTTAGACTGTAGTATTGTTTACTTATGGGCTTGGCATCTTCTTCACTGGACACAGTCATGGAGGGAAAATTGGTAAAATTGTGATTATCCTGCAGTGAAATGAAAGATAATCATTAATTTGGACCTTTCCAGTTGTTTAATGGGTGCCCAAATGTAAGCCATGCAAATAACGTTCATTATGGAGAGGTGGCCTCTTTTAGGAAACCAATTTTCACAGTGGAGTAAATTTCAAAAAATTAGTAAGCATGATCATCTAGTTTCTATGTAAACGTGTACTGTATACCCCACAGAGCCATGCAGCCACTACTAGAAGTCATATGATTAGAGTGGCCCAGTAAGCTAGAGTACATTTGTTGAGCTAAAATCATGAATAGTGTCTATCAGGGTTTTCTTCTTGGGGTGGGGGGAGCTAATCTATGCAATTCCTATGGTACTAGGCTGTTTGTGTTATTTTTGAAAATTCCATGGAAGAAGAGGGCTTCTGAGAGAACTGTTGATTAATAATATCACTCGAGGACCAAATACAAGCACATACTAAACTGCCAAATTTAGTATCCGCAAACAATAGTGTCCCAAGGGTATTTTTTTAAATGCTGCTGTTCATGTCAGACATAGCAGAGGATCCTTATAGTGTATCATATAATTAATCATAATCACCTTGGCAGTGGCTACCATGGAAGGAACGTTGCACTTACCAGGCTCATTACTTGGTTCAGAAGAACTCTCAGCATTAGTAGATACCGAGTCTTCACTTACTTTATCTTGATGCGCATTACCAGTGCCTAAAGTTAATAAAGTTATAAATTATTGTGTCAAGAGTGTAGGCCCAAATTATACATTTATGTACTACAAATAATGCACATAATATCATAGTGCAGTACTAAAGAAGCAGAAATAGAGCTTATAAGCAAGGTGCCTTAAAATGACTAGTTCTCCCAGTCATTTAACCTAAAACTCTGTCTACAAAGGTCCTTGGATCATTGGACAATGTTCCTTGTTAATAAGAGAGAAAATTTTGAGGCCCAAAATACTGTATGTACTATGTGATGTACAAATTTTCATGGATATATATTTTCCACAAATGGATTATATTAATATTGTTCATGAAAATAATGAAAATTTAGGATCCTGTAAAATCTTATCGGTGTACATCTCAAATACAATTTGTATAAGCAATATACCATGCATAGTGGTGTGGATTATTTAGAGGATAAAACTAATGATTATCATTAAAATGACTCGCCTTCGACACTTCTTACTTGATATTGAGGGAATTGTCCACTTTTATTGTCATTTTCATTTCCTGCAGAGTATATTTTTTGCGGTATAAATATAAATTTTAGTCGAGGAAGTGTTCATGATTGTGAACAGGTGTGGTATTGCCATCATACACAAAGGAGACATCAATATCACCCTGATTATGCCAGTACAAGATCATGCAAGGTTCAAATTGACAATGTAAAGAATAGCTGAAGGCTTCTAGGGTATTTCCATTCCATGAAATGAATGCATGGTTGCAGTTACCCCAACCACAACCCAGAAGGCTCGAAGAAGAGACCACTAGCTAGTGATGAGGGATCCAGACAATAACAGACATAGGCTATAAAAGTTATTACTACCTTGTAGTGGTTGATATAAAGCATTAGCTATAACTAAATGTTGGAGTCTCACACAGCATGTCCAGATAATAATTTGGGTTTCATTTGGGGATAAAAATTCTTCCATAACACATTACATACGTATGTTCCTAGATGAAAACCTATTAAATTATAGTATTCAAGCTTCTTGATGACTCCATGGAAACCACTTTTTCTGGGTTTACTTCTTGGGCTGTTTCACAATCACTATACCTACCCGACCCGGTTTACATTCAAGCATGTGGTTAGCATAATGGCTGGCTCGATCATCATGCACTTATCACATGCAATGACCCCAGTTTGTACACTGTGAAATAGCACCTCACCACACTTTTAAACAACCATGCATAGCAGACATGAATGTGTGATAGAAAGGATTGGGTCGGAGTGCATAAGAGGAAGTGGAGATATGATCATGTATAAGTATGCATGTGGAATGATACAGCTAGCTATTGAGTCATCATCATAATTATTTCAGCTGACCACTTTCAACAGTTCCCTGAGAATGAATGAGCAATGACTATAGGTTACTGCAAGACATAGACCCAAGAGTATTCCCTGGACACTAGGATTGTGCTGCTTCCAAGTGTTTCAATTTAACCAAAAACAGCAGTTACCTTTATAAGATATGGCTGCGTGTGAAGATGAAGTTCGATCAGGTTTCTTGAAAAATGTTTGACCATTCTGCATTCATAACATCAATGCTATAAACCACTCCAATTAAACTAGCTAAACCTACAGGAGCGATTGTCAAGTAGTTTGTGACACCATCAGATGCTTGCCTTGGACTCAAAATATCCATGGGAGACTTCTCAACTACATCAAGTAGGTGTCGTCCATCATATTTCACCAATCTCTCGTACAAGAAATAAGCAACCAGCAAAACAAGGATGATGGCTATGAGTAAAAAATAAGCCATGGTTATACACACATCACTATAGATACAGTAAGGGAAAGATTAAGATTCTGGTTGACAGACCATAACTAGTCTTCCATTTAATTTTGCTTATTTGTGGAAAGATGTCAGGGACAGCCCCTTTGATAGACTATTGCATTGCGTGATTATTGATGAAACTGGTTAGAACATGTTTAAATTGGACTGAAATAATTTATAGCTGGCTAGATAGATTGTTGCTACATTTAATCTATCTTTTATCTCGCTACTGGTAGTCTAGGTCTATAGGCAGTGCTAGATCGAACCCAGAACCTGGGATGTATGTAATAATTATGATGAATATCTTTACAAAATTCATTAGGCCACACATACATGGGGGGGGGGGGGGGGGGGGGAATGCCTTGTGAAAGAATTTGAGGAGGGGCAACTACAAACCAGTAAATGTATGTGGAATTGTACAGTTAGTTTATGTTAGTTATATTAGTTGTGGGGAAACCCTGAATTGTCTACAAATTAGGTAACAGTATTAAAATATGAACAATAGGTCACCATAATTATGTATGCATGCACACCTACCTGCAATCAAGTATCTATATATGTATCCGTGTCCACAACGATAGATGATAAGCATGGTGGGAGTGGGACCAGGTATCATGACTTGAACAGTTACTGATTCACCCTTTCCAGCCACATTCCATGAAGTTATTATGCAGCTATACGCTTGACCAGGTTCAAAGAGCTGCTTACGTATGCATGTAAAGTGAGTAGTGACATTCTCGTCTATGATCAATACTTCTGAACCGTTTGATATCTTCACATTGAACCATGTTGTGTTTTCAGGTATATCCATTGAATATGGTGGCAACCAGTGGATTAAGACATTGTCTGGATCTGCCGATAGATTCACTTTGGGCTCGATGACCAGACCTAAAGGTCCTATAAAAGGAATGTTGGAAAAGAATATTTTAACAAAATCTCAATTACACCTAGACCTGTATCACATCCTGTTCTGAACGTCATATCTTACACTACATTTTGGAATGTCACCCTTTATTTCAATGTGGAGTATTCAGCTACCATTATTGCTGTTAACTGTGCAGGACTAGTAGACCATTCACATTACATGACAGTGAGTTAGTATTGTGTAAATACTTCATTAGAATTTTAAATTGAGCGCATTTTTGGAAAAAGGCTTTATCCCAGAAAAAGGGCATGATTCAGCTCTGTACTATAACTAGTCTATAATGCACACTCTGTTCTGCCGACCATTACCTACTCCAGTGAGAGCAACAGCATAAATCTCATAGCTCTTTAGTGACAACTCTACGATGGCTTTATGCATTAGCTAGCTGCTACTGTCTTATCTGCTAGCTTAATCATATTCTGTGCAGTTCTCCAATTCAGTATATTTTATAGCATGCAGAACAACCGACCCTATGCCAGACTGGGCTTGGTTATCAAGTATTCACATCTTCTCGATGAACATAATTATTCAGATTTGACCTATGTACCCTGGCCATCTTTAAAAATTTAATATAAAGTAAGTATATTCAATAATCATGCCAGTATTGGAGAAAGGGTATACAGGAAGATCCCTTACTATTTGCTGATCCATCACCCACCCCACCCCTTGCTAGAGGAGAGGAATCACCAAATTAATACTTCTACAAACATAATACCTTGGATACGAAGTGTAAAATTCTTCTCCCAACTGCTACATTGAAACCATGTGTTATTGAGCTCTTCAACACAGTTGATGAATAATGAATTATCGACATCAATGCTGACATATCGCGTATAATTGGTGTTTGCCAGTGCACTGTTATTGATAGTCCAAGTGCGTCCATCTATGATGCGTCCATCTATGGTGCGTCCATCTATGGTGCGTCCTTCTAGTATTGGTTCACAAGATTCGGTATAATTCTGATTAGGGTAGACAGTGACAATACGTCCTAAATAAATAACAATAACAATAACAACAACAATAATAAATAGAATGATCTTCACTCCCAAACTATATTGTACGAGCGGAAATAAATCTGATCTGGAAGGACAATGCTGATGGAGCTCAAGATAAAGGAAAAAAATATTTATGGTTGTGTGTGGTTCAAAAAAAGTTCAGCAACAAGAGAGTGAACTTCAGTTAAGTAACCCCTCATCAATATTACTATGAGCTAACTTTCCTACTTCATTCCCATGACAGGCCAAGATGAGATATAAAGGGAGTGAAGTTAGCTCATAGTAATATTGGTAAGGGGTTACTTGACTGAAGTTCACTCTCTTGTTGCTGAAAACTTTTTTGAATCACACACCGCCATCCCTACTTTTCTTTTTATAAATATTTTTTTCCTTTAGCTACTTGTTCATCACCTTTTTTTGATGTAATGCTCGATTATTTTATTATAGGCAACTGGATGCTGTGATCCTGCTATTGAAGTTGAAGTTCATGTAAAGTAGCTATGGAGGTTTATTGTATGAGCTGAATTGAATCTGATCTGGAAGGACATGCATAAGATTGCCATTGACTAATTTTGTATGCAATTTTTTAAGGCCTTTACTGATATGTACCTGATATATTGGGTTGATTGCTAACCAGACTAGTGCCTAGGGTTTACACTCTAAGTATCAAGAGACCAACATCAAGAGAGAAAGCTAATGACAGATTCACTAGTAGTCAGTTGTGGGGTCAAGGTCCAAGAATCACATGTACGGGGCGGGGCATAAAAATGTCTGGTTGAAAGCTAGCCTAGCAAGTTGGAAAATGACATGCTATTTTTGAAGGTAAAGGATTATAGCGCAGTTAATTTTGAGTAGTGTGATATAAAAATTAATGAAATAAGTTATTTAATGATGCTGATGATGATGCAGATGAAAACAGTGATTTTAGAAGTCGTAAAATGATACTGCTTTGTCTTCTGCTCTTCATACTTGAGTCCTAGCACCTTGAAGGTGTTCTGTCTTCAAGTTAGGAGTTGCTGACTATAGGAGGGAAGTATTCTGGAGTTATGAAAGAAAATAGTCCAATGGGGTGATCCGTGCCATTCCTACTTAGTATATACTATACTATACCTATATATCTATGGTACTATCGTACTTTACTGGTGTTTAATACGCACAGGGACTGCATGGCACATTATGCTTGTTTGCTTCCCTATTATTCCAGCTTTATAAAGTCATTATTCTTTTTTTTTATTATTCTTTAATTATGCTCGTAGCTGATGTCATATGTACTGAATAGCTATTTGCTTTGCTATCTCACTAGCAGACAAGTTTGGTCAGGCTAGCTACTGGCACACATGATAAATACATTCAAGATCAACCATGGAGTTCACTTTCGATAGCCTATTATGCCAGCATTATGCTTCCTGCTTTGATAGACCTATTATTCCCAAAACTATGCTGGCAGTCCATGCACCTGATTGTTGCATGCAGCAATCATCAACAAGGCTTGATCAGTTATAACTAACCTGATGGTGGATTAGTTGGTGCACTACACACAGGACTAACCAAAAACACAGTCACAGTCCCAAGTAGTATTCCCTTACAAAACTCCATAACAGTGTCCATAATCTCTGTTGACCGACGTTGATCAACGATATCACGATCTCGCATTCATAGAATTATAAAAATAATGAGCGCAATAATAATGATGACGTACGCGTCGACGACTCGACTCGCCAAAAAAGCGGTCTGGCCCGCGAAAATCGTGAAGAGTGATCCCCCAAAAAGGATGGCAGTTCTGGATCAAATCACAACCTTATGATCCCCTGGTCAAAAAATTTGTTGGTGCTAGCATAGATAATACAGTACCTCCAGAGTATCTATATTATCTATGGTGCTAGGCAGTTAATGACTGATGATTTGCTTCCTGTGAATTGAAATTTAAGCACACATCTAGGGTAGATGTGGGTATTATGAGTCAGCTAAGTATTGTTGCTCTTTTCTTGGAAATGGACTATCTTAGAATCCTGAAAATTGCTCCAGATATAAAATAGGTTATGTAGAACTAATGTGTGGAGAAAGTAATAAAAATATTGCATCTTGTAGATAGGAGTCATGATCTTACATAACATACTCGGGAAGGTATTATGAGTCATAGGTATGAATTATGAGTCGCTGGCTTGATTTTTGTCTCTAAAAATTGATAATGTAGCTAAGATTTCTACAAAATAAAAATAATAACCTTAGATTACTTTAAAATTCATTTTTACTCCATCTTGTGGCATCATTGCTTCCCTGCGCTTTTTTTATTCAGGCAGACCTTTCCATGAATTGATAGCACCAGTGTTCAGGACTCTTGGTGTCCAGTTGTAGGAGAAGGTTGAGCTTGTTGATGAGGTTGATGGTGTTGCCCTGCCCATGAGGGGATCTGGTGCTGCTGATTTCTTTTGATGTTTTCCTCGGGCATTCTGAATCAAAGGCTGGTTGTGGGTAAAACGAGCAGTCTCTAACACCCATGGGTGCCACATCCATGAGAGATTGGGTTGGACGGGTATGAATGGTAGGAGAGGATGGGCAGGGGCTGCATGTGCAGATTAGTAAAGGGTCACGACAATGGTAAGGTTAGTTCGATTGGTAAGGGATCATCAATGCAACTAGGTAAAGGGTACGGGTACCGGGTCGTCACTGCCTTTTGGATTGGTAAAGGGTCATCAATACAATTTTTGGTAAGTTTAGGAACTGCATCTGCTTTTGGGCTATAATTGTGAGACGTATACCAGAAACTCTGTCTATCCTACAAACAAAAATTAACACGTATATAAATCCACTCCATAGCTATTTGCATTCACTGATAATTCACTATAACTAATTTCCAGTTTAATGGATCAATAGACAGCTGATCATGATTATCTCAATATGTAAATCCTTATCTCATTAATAATTATCAACTTTCATTCCAGAGGTTCACTACAAACTATGCTTTTGTAATGTTCAGCGTATTTATCAATACTATGAGTAAACTCCTTTATTATATTGTTAATTAAATCAATGCACCCGTAAGGGTATTCCCCAGGTGAAATCCCTAGTCATGGGTTTAGTATAGAGTATGAATATCATTAAAGTTGTGTTTACACATGGACCTAGCATTGGTTTTGTGGTATGTCCAAAGTTGGTCAAATCTTGAACTACTCGTGCTAGCACATATGCAGGGAAGATAAAGTTCACTACAAAGCTTAAAGGTATAGCCGGAACAATTGCTAATAACAGCAAAGCAGAAGGAACCTTCATGCTCTATGCAAGAAAGATAAAGATTTTACACATCTTTTCACACATGCTCAGGCAGTTATTAAGCCCAATAAGTGGCCAATTGGTGACACACTCCTAAGTAAGAGAATGGGCACTTAAATTAGCACTAGTTACTAAGCCAAAAAACAAAAACAAAACAAAAAAAACAAAAAAAAAATGTCATCCATAATACATGGATTACATAAGGGGTACCGTATGAGAGTAGACAGTCTGACACAAGACAATTTAGGGGAGAGTATTTGCAACAAAACAAAAAAAAAAAACAAAAAAAAGTGTCATCCTTGTTAATACATGGATTACATAGTCATGGGTTTAGTATAGAGTATGAACATCATTAAAGTTGTGTTTACACATGGACCTAGCATTGGTTTTGCGGTATGTCCAAAGTTGGTCAAATCTTGAACTACTCGTGCTAGCACAAGTTCTGTCAAAGGTATTGTTCTCTTATGCAGGGAAGATAAAGTTCACTACAAAAGCTTAAAGGTATAGCCGGAACAATTGCTAATAACAGCAAAGCAGAAGGAACCTTCATGCTCTATGCAGGAAAGATAAAGATTTTACACATCTTTTCACACATGCTCAGGCAGTTATTAAGCCCAATAAGTGACCAATTGGTGGCACACTCCTAAGAGAATGGGCACTTAAATTAGCACTAGTTACTAAGCCAAAAACAACAACAACAAAAAAATGTCATCCATAATAATTGCTAATACATGGATTACATAAGGGGTACCGTATGAGAGTAGACAGTCTGACACAAGACAATTTAGGGGAGAGTATTTGCCCCCCTTTCCTCCCCATGAAATGCCAAACTAGCCCCCTTAAAAGTTGAATCCTAAATGCAACCCTGGCTTGGCTAATGTCAGGTCAACTGTGCATGTGTTATAATTGGCCCTTTAATTACTTAAGTGCCTACCATATAGCACTTGTTGTTATAAACATGCTTCAGGAGGTGAACTTGGTACAAAGTGGTCTCGTTGATGGATTCCTCCTGCACACTCCCTCCACTGGAACTGGTCGTCCTCTCGCTGTATGATCCCTCCTTGGTCCAAGACCCCTGGCTCACATTCAGATTCTCACCCTCGGGTTGGATGCTCATTGGGACCTGTGCTCACTGTGATAACTGGAATGACCTGCTTGTCAAATAGGGCCCCAATCTCGTTGACTTGACTTGCTGTTGTGACGACTGGGTGGATCTGATTCACATTCTTGGATCCAATACCAGGCTTAACTTGGTCCAATCTGATACCAGACTTCACCTGGCTGCTCGCATTCTCTAATCTGATAACAGGCTGGCCAAGGTGACCACCTATCTCGTTAGCTTGAATTGCAGGGACTTCCTCCTTGACTTCCGATATTGATGAGTTTCGGAGGGCTAGGTTCAGGTGTGGGCTCCCTAACCTGTTCTGTTTCATCACTGATGGTGGTAACAGGGATATTGGAAGGAGAAGGTGGTTGATGTCCGAGCGAAGCTTGTAATTTATCACGAATCTTATTTCCACTCAGTCCCACGACAAACTCATTTTTCCCGTTAGTCTCGGCTTCAATTCCGTGAGGCTTAATGGATGAAGGAGAGGGTAGGAGATGAGGGAGGTCACAGACAGGTGTAGTTGGAGGTCCAGAGAGAGAGAGCAATGTAAGATTGGTGTGGCAATGTCAGATGGTTGTTTTCCTAGCTGAGTGAGAGAAGAGGTGGTCGGATTACATTGCTCACTTTTGGGCAGCACGGCAGCTTCTTCAATGTTCACAGATTTCACTTCTGAAATAACATCTGTTGCATCGATCTTTGGTTCCTAAATCTCATTATGTGGAGAAGATTGGAATCTAATTTTGAAACTGCAAGTCGGCGCTGCATTTTGGATCTTCCATCACTATATGCTCGAGGACGAACTGCAGGTTGGTCAAATGAGGACTGCATTTGGAGTGACTTTCGCTGCTCCTTTGTGGGCACGTCTGTTGTCAAGGACATCGGTCTGCGAGGCAGCTGACCTATCACCATAGCAGCAGTACCAGAACTTCCAATTTTGGAACCAGACGTAGAACCGACTTTGGACATCTCTTTGTCAGACTCTTGCCCGTGAGATGGATTCTTCTCTGCACTGGAAGAGGACTCTTCCACAGAAGGAACAGCATTCACAACACCACTTTTTTCAGTCGGGCTTGATACATTGATGGCAGGAATATCATCATTTGGTGGATTGAACTCGTCTTTACTTGCAGTGGGAAGACTGATCAATTGTCCGGTGAATCCTGCAGTCTTGGCAAACTTTTGCTTATCAATTAATTTCTCAACTTGAGGAGTATCAACTAGAATTTGCCCTTTTCTGGAAGAACTGAGCTGCTTCTTCTCCTCCTTGCTACTCTCCTCCTCTTCATTTCTCGAGCTTGAAGACTGATCATGGTGGTAGGAGGACACTGACATGGAGGGTGGGTCACTGTCAGCAGATTTGATGGTAAAAATACTACCACAGGAGATAAATGAAAGATGATCATTAGTAAAAAATGCTATGGACCTTTCCAGTTACAATTAAATTAATGGCTGGTCTTAAGAGTAAGTAGCAACAACCAAAAATGGCTGCCACAAGGATATTCCGGAAGACAATCATCTTTCCAGTTACAATTAATAATGTGTCCAAATACAACAACCCTTTTATGGGCCATTTTAGAAGAGGTGGTATGCATCAAGCGCTCAGACTTTGTGATGTGTGGTTGAACACTGGATGATTTGTACTTTAGTCTTGTCAAGGAACATATCTACAGCTTGTACTTGAATTCCCCAAGTCAAGATGACCGAAAACCTACCATGATCAGCCAGGATCTTAAAGGGAGGTGGCTTGGAAGGCGCTTTTTTAAAGAGAAGATCACTGATCAACCTAGTGACTGGATTGTGTTAGTAGGTTAGTAGTTTTGCCTGGATCCTAATCAGACTACTGATGGATTAAGGATGCTAGCTCCAATTTCCCTATTATACAACATGAACCCAAAGTCCGTAGTCTGGCTTTGAATGACCCAGCAGTGTGATCACAAGTACAAGATCCTACCAGTGGTTCCAATACATCCATCTAAGGCTAGCCACAGTACATACTTACATGCAACATGTTTCAGCCTTAGATATGATGTAGAGTCACTATATAAAATTGAACCACATGATTTCCAGGAAAACACCCGAGGGGAATTACTGCAGGGCTTATTAGGGTGCAAAGGTGAATAATTACAGTCCTGCCTGGTGAATAATCTCATGTGGACTCATGTCAGGGTCTGATCTAGGAATGTTGGGGTAACTCTTTCCACTTACTGTTGTGTTTTCACAAAATGCAAGTCATTTATACTAGGGAAGCTAGTGACTATAATCATGCCTTATGTCAAGTGAAATTGTCTAGATCAAATTCTGCTATATTTTCTACATCAAACCCTGTATGTATAGCAGGATCACCAATTCTAAGGGTCACTAAGACTAGTAAGAGGGACATAAATGGGTCAAAGGATTTGCTTATAAACAAAAACTTCACGACTTCATGAGAGTATCTACACAGAAACGGAGTCTGCTCAATATTAGTTAGTGTACATTAACTTTGCTGGCCCAAAAGGTCATCAAGGGAAATACCACGTAGTTACTAGGATTTGCTTATAAACAAAAATTCGCACAAGACGAAATCATAGGAAAATTGATCAAATTAATAATAGAAGTTGACTACCATGACATCACCCTCTGCAACGTAAGCAAATAATGAGTTAGAGTTATTGATTCAACTTCAAGTGAATCAAAACAGACACAATACAAGTAAACGATTGTTTTACTAAGTCTAAGCTGGGGGCACAGTATAAGTCAGTTTAAAACATGATCATAGATTCACACAAAGTAGAACCAAGAGCTCTCTTACTCACCATGACACAACACACACAGTCAAGAATGAAGGCATCTAGTGTAAAACTTCCAATGGGCAGGATGGTTGTCCAGAACTAAGTAGTATGGAATAATAGCTGACCATGCACTTATGTAAACCACAGAACCCCAAACCTGCTTCAAACATGTTGCATGCAAGTATGTACTGTAGATGCACTGTATAAAATGATTTCCAGGAAAACACCCGAGGGGAATTGTTTGGAGGGACAAGGTGAATAAACATAGTCCTGGGGGATTCATGTGCACCCTAGCTTAAATCGTATGTTAAGGTAGGGACTGAATCACTTTAGAGGGTCACAGGATATGTAATATCAATGTATCAAGGAAGCAGAACCAAATGAAATTCATAGGTACTAGTTGATGGTACTGGAGTACAAAGTGAAATCATTTTAGAGAAGATGACTCAGCACATGTGGCTTTTGGTATAATAGGTTCGGCAAAGAAGACCCAAAGGTGAGGCTGACTGGATGAGGGAAAATATCTCAGCTACAGTTGCTTATAAACACTTCCTAATCCTCTGCAGCATAAGCAAACAATGGATCAATGATCTATATATAGCCAATGCCAGAAAATGTCTAACAACTTGCATGGTTACAAGCTTTAGATAACAATTATATACAGCAAAGATTCAAAGAATCAGATCAATTCTTACTCTTGAGCTAAGAGATCACCTAAGAAACCTGATCCTTGTCTGGAATAGTAGCCAGGATCTTAAAGGGAGGTGGCTTCTTTTAGGAAGGTGCTTTTTTAGAGAAGATCACTGATCAACCTAGTCACTGGATTGTGTGTTAGTGTTTTTTTGCCTGGATCCTAATTGGACCACTGATGGTTTCCCTATTATACAACATGGACCCAAAAGTCCATAGCCTGGCTTTGAATGACCTAGCAGTGTGATCACAAGGTCCTACCAGTGGTTCCAATACATCCATCTAAGGCCAGCCACATCGTATCTAAGGCAGAAACATGTTGCATGCAAGTATGTACTGTAGAGCCACTATATAAAATTGAACCACATGATTTCCAGGAAAATTACTGCAGGGCTTATTAGGGTGCAAAGGTGAATAATTACAGTCCTGCCTGGTGAATAATCTCATGTGACTCATGTCAGGGTCTGATCTAGGAATGTTGGGGTAACTCTTTCCACTTACTGTTGTGTTTTCGCAAAATGCAAGTCATTTATACCAGGGAAGCTAGTGACTATAATGAACATGCCTTATGTCAAGTGAAATTTTCTAGATCAAATTCTGCTATATTTTCTACATCAAACCGTATGTATAGCAGGATCACCAATTCTAAGGGTCACACAGACTAGTAAGAGGGACATAAATAGGTCAAAGGATTTGTTTATAAACAAAAACATTGCGACTTCATGAGAGTATCTACACAGAAACGGAGTCTGCTCAATATTAGTTTGTGTGCATTAACTTTGCTGGCCCAAAAGGTCATCAAGGGAAATACCACGTACACATGTAGTTACTAGGATTTGCTTATAAACAAAATCTCGAAGTTGCATCACTCTCTGCAATGTAAGCAAATAATGAGTTTGAGTTGTTAATTCAACTTCAAGTGAATCAACTGACACCAAGTCCATACAAGCAAACAATTGTTTAAGCTGGGGCAGTTTAAAACATGATCATAGATTCACACAAAGTAGAAGCAAGAGGTCTCTTATTCACCATGACACATAGCCTCATCCCCAGGCTCTCGCATGCACATGGAAGGGGGAGGGAAGAAAGAGAGCCTGGTACACAGTGATCGTGAATTTCATCACGTGGGACTCCTGCCGCCCAGCGCGTTATCTCATTATGATGCGTGATGATGCTTCGATGTGCTACAATTAGAAACAGAATTAGGACCATCAGGGGAGAAACTACCAGTACAGCGCAGCTCTTGGAAGCGTCAAGTTGGTTATACTGGTGTTCCATCACAAAAAGGAGGATTTCATAACGTAGGCTCTTCCCAAAGCCAGCTGCTTCCTTCGTAAACGGCTCTGATCGACAGATATGCTGCTCATCCTTCAAGGAGAGATCGCTAAACCTAACCTTCCAAGTTCGTCGTCTTCAAAACTAGCACTGCTACTAGCACTAGGAACACTAGACACTCCATTGTTGACATTATGAATAAATGACATCATTCATATCACGCATTTGTATGTATATATAGAATGAACCGAGGAATTACGGAAGAATACAGATTTCTGTGAAAATCTGAGCATGTGCAGTCAGTGTGTACCAGGCTCTCTTTCTTCCCCTCCCCCCTTCCGTGCACGTGCTATATAAAATGATTTTCAGGAAAACACTCAGAGGGGAATTGTTTGGAGGGACAAGGTGGATAAACATAGTCCTGGGGGATTCATGTGCACCCTAGCTTGAATCGTATGTTAAGGTAGGGACTGAATCACTTTAGAGGGTCATAGGATATGTAACAAGGAAGCAGAACCAAATGAAATTCATAGGTGCTAGTTGATGGTACTGGAGCCACAAAGTGAAAAAGATGACTCAGCACATAATGGCTTTTGGTATAATAGGTTCGGCAAGGAAGACACAAAGGTGAGGCTGACTGCAGTTACAGTTGCTTATAAACAATGACTTCACTAGCCCTCTGCAGCATAAGCAAACAATGGATCAATGATCCAATGCCAGAAAATTTCTAACAACTTGGTTACAAGCTTTAGATAACAATTAAACACAGCAAAGATACAGCCATTCAAAGGATCAGATCAATTCTTACTCTCAAGCTAAGAGAGGCAACTAGCTAGACAATGAGGCACTATCTTTACTCCTAATAAGGATGGCGAGAATTAGCTGGCCACACTGGGGGACCACCTCTCATCACTAATAAACATGCCCTTGCCTCATTGATGTTGTGCTAACAGGTTGTTTTTTTTGTTGTCATGGAACTTCATACTCCACATAACCACACCCTACCATAAACATGTATGTATGTATGTATGCATGTATGTATGTGTGTATGGATGGATGGATGGATGGATGTGTATGCATGTATGTATGTATGCATGTGTGTAGCAAGTGGATAACAATTCTGGTTGATAACATACTAACTGATTCAAGGACACCTCCTTCTAGATACTATAATGCATACCCACCTTGCTTCGAGATATTCCAATCCATTTCAGAAACTCGTCTCTTCGTCATTCGATAGGCGTGGTCAATTTTCAGCTATGAGCAATCTGACCAACCAGTTCGCTCCAATCACTTCCGCTTTCCACTTTCCGGTTGCAAGGTCTAGTTACAGCGGTTTTCCAAAACCTTGCATGCATGCAACGTTCAACAGGCCTAGCGCTAGCCTCGTACCCAGGCTCTAAATTATGCGGGGGAGGGATAATTTACTAGCCTAGCGCCTGCAGGAAAGCGGAAAGCGGAAGTGATTGGATCGAACTGGTTGGTCAGATTGCTCATATTGATCATGTGACTGGCTTCTGCAGTTGCAAGATTTTGGAAAACCGCTGTATTCCTGAATTTGTGCTAGCATAATCGACGCATCACTTACTACTTAGGATCCTCCCCATCCCATGGACAAGCTCGGCTTGAGATCGGAGTTGGACAACAATCAGCCTCAGGACCAGGCCAGTCAGAAGGACCTCAAAGAACAACGCAAAGCCTCCATCGAGAAGTGCATCCGATTCCTAGTTCATGCCACCCAGTGTAGCAATGTCCGCTCGCGCTGTAAGCAACCCGGTTGTGTCAAGATGAAACGAGTGCTGACTCATACACGAGAGTGTCGTTCGATGTTATCAGGAAAATGGAACCAGTGTACAGTGTGCAAGCAGTTTGTTTTGCTCTGTATCTCTCATGCCAAGAGTTGCGTGCCTGTGGACTGTCCTGTACCCGTCTGTGCTCGGATCAAGAAAAACCTGCATGACCAGATGTATGGAAGAATTGTTCACCGATTTCCCAAAATCGCTTCATGCGCAGAAGCTTAACATGATCATCTATTAATGTAGCGCACAAGTACAAGTATATCCAAATGATGTAATGCATAATGATGTAATGCATAATAACATGTAATTTCATACTCTGCTCATTATTCTCAGCTAACATGATAAAAATTCAATAGAATTAGTTCTCATAAAATTAGCTTATGAAACAAACCACCAACGTTTCGATCAGAATACTCTAGCCTTCATCAGGGTGATACAAAAAATGCACACAGAAACGTCCTTATAATTATAGTTACGCTCGTTATCTAGACAACGCACATGCATACGCCTATGGATATTATAATAGCATGCCAATACCTGAAGTCATAAACACTATTTCCCTAAGGCTTTAAGCGTAGAAACCCAGCAACCTTGAAGTTCTAGACCTACATCTCTATTAAAACGCTGCTCTTCTGAAGATAAACCAATATGAAGCGCTTCTTTTAGAAGCAGCTCCTTCCTAGTCCTAGCTTGATCTACAACTGAAGCTTCCTTCCATAATATAGGATGATGATTACTCCAGGCATGATCAGCAACAGCAGATTTTTCTTGTTCTCCTCGTAGGCAAGCTTCCTTATGCTCCTTCAGCCTAGCTTCCAGCCTCCTCACCGTTCCACCAATGTAAAATTTTCCACAACTACAAGGTACCCTATAAACAACATTAGAATTTTGGTCAGATGGTAACTTATCCTTAATCTTAGAAAGTTTGGATCTCAAACTAACCCCTGACCTAAAAACAACCCTAATATCAAACTTTCTACAAACCCTCCTAATGTCTTCACTAAGGCCTTTAACATATGGAATTACTATTTATTTCTGTCTTTCTTCACTATTACTACTATTTTCCCTAGGTTTTGGTGCTATGGGATTTAAAGTTGCAGAGAGAAAGGCTTCTGGATAATCATTATTCACAAAAACTTTTTTAAGATACATATGCTCCTTAACCAAGTCCTCTTCATGCGTAGTAACCCTTGTGGCTCTGTCATACAAGCTTTTAATAACTCCTCTTTTTACATGTATTGGATGGTGTGATCTATAATTTAAATACCTATCCGTGTGTGTCTGTTTCCTATATACTGTGGATAAAATTTTACCATCATTGCCCACCTCTAATAAACAATCTAAGAAGGGAAGTTTACCATCTTTCTCTAACTCTACCGTAAATTTAATTGAAGGTCTAACTTTATTCAAATGTTCAAGGAACACCATTTCAGAACCTTTCTTCATAATACAAAATGTATCATCCACATATCTCTTCCAAACTCTAGGCTTCACTGGTGATGTTTCCAACTGGCCCTGAAAACATCACCAGTGAAGCCTAGAGTTTGGAAGAGATATGTGGATGATACATTTTGTATTATGAAGAAAGGTTCTGAAATGGTGTTCCTTGAACATTTGAATAAAGTTAGACCTTCAATTAAATTTACGGTAGAGTTAGAGAAAGATGGTAAACTTCCCTTCTTAGATTGTTTATTAGAGGTGGGCAATGATGGTAAAGTTTTATCCACAGTATATAGGAAACAGACACACACGGATAGGTATTTAAATTATAGATCACACCATCCAATACATGTAAAAAGAGGAGTTATTAAAAGCTTGTATGACAGAGCCACAAGGGTTACTACGCATGAAGAGGACTTGGTTAAGGAGCATACGTATCTTAAAAAAGTTTTTGTGAATAATGATTATCCAGAAGCCTTTCTCTCTGCAACTTTAAATCCCATAGCACCAAAACCTAGGGAAAATAGTAGTAATAGTGAAGAAAGACAGAAATAAATAGTAATTCCATATGTTAAAGGCCTTAGTGAAGACATTAGGAGGGTTTGTAGAAAGTTTGATATTAGGGTTGTTTTTAGGTCAGGGGTTAGTTTGAGATCCAAACTTTTTAAGATTAAGGATAAGTTACCATCTGACCAAAATTCTAATGTTGTTTATAGGGTACCTTGTAGTTGTGGAAAATTTTACATTGGTGGAACGGTGAGGAGGCTGGAAGCTAGGCTGAAGGAGCATAAGGAAGCTTGCCTACGAGGAGAACAAGAAAAATCTGCTGTTGCTGATCATGCCTGGAGTAATCATCATCCTATATTATGGAAGGAAGCTTCAGTTGTAGATCAAGCTAGGACTAGGAAGGAGCTGCTTCTAAAAGAAGCGCTTCATATTGGTTTATCTTCAGAAGAGCAGCGTTTTAATAGAGATGTAGGTCTAGAACTTCAAGGTTGCTGGGTTTCTACGCTTAAAGCCTTAGGGAAATAGTGTTTATGACTTCAGGTATTGGCATGCTATTATAATATCCATAGGCGTATGCATGTGCGTTGTCTAGATAACGAGCGTAACTATATAAGGACGTTTCTGTGTGCATTTTTTGTATCACCCTGATGAAGGCTATTCTGGTCGAAACGTTGGTGGTTTGTTTCATAAGCTAATTTTATGAGAACTAATTCTATTGAATGTAATTTCATGTGTATATGATGATAATGAGTATAATTATGCTATATACGTAGCTACATGTAGTTTATTAGAGGTAGTGAGTATTACAGCAGACAGTAAGACTGTATGACATAGGCAGTATAAATAAATACTTGCTGACAGTAGGACAGTATGACACATTAATATGTAGACAGTTGGACTTGTAGACAGTGGGACAGTACACAGTGGACACTTGGGACAGTAAGACACTGGGACAGCTAGTATTACATGCAGACAGTGTGACCGTAAGACAGTATTAAAGACTGGGACAGCTATGCAGACAGTGGGACAGTAAGACAGTGTTACAGACTGGGACAGCTAGTATTACATGCAGACAGTGGGACAGTAAGACAGTGTTTAAAGACAGTATTACATGCAGACAGTGGGACAGTAAGACAGTGTTGAAGACTGGACAGCTAGTATTACATGCAGACAGTGGGACAGTAAGACAGTGTTGAAGACTGGACAGCTAGTATTACATGCAGACAGTGGGACAGTAAGACAGTGTTGAAGACTGGACAGCTAGTAGCTATTACATGCAGACAGTGGGACAAGACAGTGTTGAAGACTGGACAGCTAGTATTACATGCAGACAGTGGGACAGTAAGACAGTGTTGAAGACTGGACAGCTAGTAGCTATTACATGCAGACAGTGGGACAAGACAGTGTTGAAGACTGGACAGCTAGTATTACATGCAGACAGTGGGACAGTAAGACAGTGTTGAAGACTGGACAGCTAGTAGCTATTACATGCAGACAGTGGGACAAGACAGTGTTGAAGACTGGACAGCTAGTATTACATGCAGACAGTGGGACAGTAAGACAGTGTTGAAGACTGGACAGCTAGTATTATATGCAGACAGTGGGACAGTAAGACAGTGTTGAAGACTGGACAGCTAGTAGCTATTAGTGGGACAGCAAGACAGTGTTAATGACAATAATTACATCAAACAGTGGGACAGTAGCTATATAGCTAGCTAAGACAGTGGGACAGTAAGACAGTAGCTAATGAGCACATGGTGTAGTTAGCTAAGCACATGGTGTAAGATTTCATGAAGTCAAGGTAACTATAGCTAGCTAACTACTTAGTTATAAGAGGATCTATTGTTAGCTCAGCTATATCTAACTAATGTTGCCCATCTTGCTTGGCTAATACAGGTATGATGGCTAGCCCCCCTGGATTAAAGCGACAGCGTCTACTTATGGGCCCATCAATTAATGTGTCCCCAACTCATGCCCAGGAAGTCTCTCAAGCAGCTCAAAATTCTCCTTTCCCTTGGAAAGATGCTGTACCTGAGGAGATATCCAACTGGTTTGAGATGTACGCTAAGTCGAGAAACACCCTTCCTGAGTTCATTTTCACTGCAGCACTTACCACTGTAGCTGCTCTTATGGGTCCTAAAGTATATGTGAGGCTACGTAAGGAATATCCTGAACCTGTAAATCTTTTCACAATATGGCCGAACCTGGTGCAGGGAAAAGTCAAGCATTTAGGATGTCAATTATTGATCCTATAATGTCACTGGGATCCCCTTTAAGTAACATTTTAGTTGATGAATATACCCGTAGAGGACTGTTTAGGCACCTACAACAGAATTCTGGACGGGGACTGCTTGCTTATGAAGAGCTTACTTCCTTTTTTGACCAAGTACACCGAAAACAGCTAGAAGGTAGTGGAGAAAGGCAAATGTTTTGCCGTCTTTATGATTCTGGCAGATGGACAAGCAGTATTGGTACATTTAATTGTTTTCATATACTGTAGCTATCACTTGCTGTTCTACATCAAACTTCTGTAGTGAACATAGCTATGAAGTTATGGATTTTGTTTGTAGGAACTCTTAACAAGGAAGGATCTAAAGAAGAAGTTAATGAGGCCTGCATTTGCATCTGTGGGTTTCTACAGCCTGGACCTTTTGTTCAGAGAATCTTGCCTACACTGCTTGAGTCTAATGATGGCTTTGCTGATCGTCTACTGTTATGCTCACCACATCCAAAACTCCTACTGGAGAGAGAAGTGGAAGAGTGGTGTGAAAAAATGCGTGCCCAGCGACTTGAAAACCTGTGCCAACCATATGCACTCATTGCTGAAGTTCACCATGATCTTGACTCTCCATTATTACGAGTATAATAGTGCAGCAAAAGAGGTGTGCTTTTCCTTCTCGGATGAGATGACCACTATTATGAATGATCAGTGGCAATCTGGGAAAAGCACCCATGGTAATGTCTCAAAGGATAAACAAACTATGATCAGGTAACTTACTGATCTCCATGCATTGATCCCTGGCACTGTGTAAACGTGTGTGGGCATGGCACATGTAACCAATGGTTTTGTGGTTTGTATTAATTATCACCAGAGGAAGGCTGTTAACCATTTCAGTACAAACCAACCTGAAATCCAGTGGTGTCTACATACTTATTTCATCCCCAGCCATGACAATGTGTTTCTGCCTCCCAGTTAGTCTTTCCTTCAAGTCTTGGAGTATTCTATGTTGATAGAAATGCAATATTATTATTCATTTATAGATTGAGTGGAGTTCTGCATGTATTGTACTATGTTATGAAAGAGTGCTTCAAAGAAGGATCATCAAGGGAAGGAGCTGAGCCAGAAAAATTTACCATACCTCTTATTATTCCTGAAAATGTTGCAAGGATGGCAGTCCACTTAACAGAGTATTATCAGAGTCAAAGGATGGCTTATGAGAAGGTAAGTATAGTGTTGTTAGTCCCATGGTGTATTGTTCTAACAGTGCATGGTCTGGGTTGTTATGTAATTTATAGTGTGTAACTTATAGTGTATAATGTAGCTATGTTACTACATGTGGAAATTTTCCCTTCAACAAGTGTTGATATACAATATCATGTGTAAACCAGTGAGAAACCATGCATGCAATAAATTAATCTTATTTTAGGGAATTGAAGCTGCTTCAAATCAAGCCATTGAACAGGAAGCACAGGCCAAAAGTCCGGAAACCCATATACTGCTGAGTAAGGGGCCATTTTGTACACCAAGAAGTGTTATTAAAAACATGACAACAAAAGTTCGTCCCAAACTAGATGAAATTGCTGATTATATGAAAAAACTTGATGATCGCCACATTGGTACCTTTGTGAATATAAATCAAAAGGAACGAGCCTATTTCAAGCTACTTCCAGAAGATGATCATAAAGAAAGTATCTGCAGTATAGCTAATTGGATCAAGATGGGAGAGTATATTTCTAATTTTAAAAAAATTGATACTAAATACATCACGTTAACTCAATTTAATAGGCTTTTGGCCTCCTCTCCATATTCCACTGAAGAAATGGCTCAGTATGAAATATATCCCAGGAAGTAATTACGTACATGCACTAATCTCCAATCCGATCTACTCACATAGCTACAAAGAATTATAGCATAAGCCTCCAAAACTCTAGGCTGTATGGCTGTGATGTGGTACATCATTTTTATAGCATATAATTATACGTATTATAGTTGTTATTGGGTTTGACGTTGATATACTATTTTACTTTTAAAGGATAGTTTCCTGGAGAGTTTTTGTATTTCGTCTTGTGTTCGTTCAAACAATGCAAAGTCAAGTCTGAGTTCTTTAGTTATGGTAAAAATTGCGCAGTATATCTGATATAGCTTAGAAATATCTAGACTCTGAATATCTTCAGAGCAGAAGTTTTTTCTTTCCTCTTCCAGTAAATAATGTATAATGCTGCTTACTAACAAAAATTCCATGTTGCTGAATCCACCAGTTGTGACTGGTTCTCCCATATCTCTCATGAATGTTAAAGATTTCTTCCCTTTGAGTGGAATAGATTGGCCTTGATATGGTTCCCGTTTACGTTTCTGGCCTACTTTTGGGGGCTCATTCTTTGGCTTTATTCCAAAAGGGTTAGTACAATTTTTACATTTGCACACTTCTAGACAAGCCAGTTTTTCATTGTAGCAAGGGCAGCGACAAGTATATTGAGTGATATCGAAGGAGCATGGGATCCCCTTCACTGATTTCCTGCCACAGTTACAACCTTTAGATCGCTGTTTTTTACTGCTACATTGAGTCTCCTCTGTTGGAGTAGTACTTTCTTGCACGATCGTATCTGTTTGAACTGCAGGCACAGCAGCACTGTAATGCCCACTTCCAAACTGATTGTATGCTAGAAATATTGGATCCATGTTCAATGTTGGAGAATGAGTAGGATGTTGAATAACCACAGGCATATTCTTCACAGATGTAAACACCACAATAGGAGCCTTCAATATGTTACTAATTGCAGCTATTACAAGGTCTCCAACATTTGATGCAAATTCACCACTATGGAGAAAATCACTGGCTTGTTCTTGTAGTTGGTTGCCAGTCATAAATTCCTTGTATTCATTAGAATACTCACCAAGCCATTCTGCTACAATCAAACTTCTCAATGTGGTAATTATCATATCAAATGGATTCTTGATATCAATTCCACAGCACTGCTGTAAAAAGTTTCCTAGAATCATATTTCCATTGTTAACCTGGTACTTCATATTGTGTATAATTGAATATAACAGACAGTTACCATCTTTAGGGGCTGAACTTTTAGAAAATTTCCAAGACTTAAGCACTTGATCAAGCCTTTCTTCGTGTTCCTGAAGTTCCTTATCACAAGTGGTTGACAATTCCATAGTGATGGGATCAAACAAGGAATTCAGTGAAGTTGCCATAAAGGGAAAATGTAGTACATCAATAAAAGCTGTTTCACTCACTTTATTTACTGCCACAGAAGTAAAGTACCATGCTAAACTCTTCATCAGGATACCTTTCATATCAGGTATCGATACCAGTAGTTCAGTATGAGATAAATCCAGATCATCCTCATCACTAGTCAATTCCACATTACAAGATTGGTTGTCATCATTATCAATGCTAGTTTGTAAATTTTCCTTGGCATTTTCAATAGATATACCATTTATTCGCTCATATGCCTCGTGAAAGGTGCACGAACTGATGGTCAGAATATTCGGTACAGAAGTGGATGGCATTGGACTATCTTTGAATCGGAGCCCAAATTTTTCTGGTGTGATTGCAGTTTCAGCATGCAAAAGTTGGTAAAATTCGATAAAGTTTTGCAATCTCTGCTCTACCCTTGATGCCATTTTCACATTGTGCCTGAAGAAACATTCTGTAAGTAGACCATATGCCAACTCAACTCCATACCTGGAAGCAGACATTATGTTATTCAAGTTCTTGTGTAATTCCTCATTTCTGTTGGTTCCACGTCCTGGTTTAATCCCTGACAGGCATCCTTTTTTCATGTGTACTCGAATATTTTCTATTTCTTTTAATGCTGACTCATTCATTACTGGTTGCTTATTATATTCTGCATCTTTCCATTGTTCCTTAAACTTGTCCAAATTTGATTCCAAAATCTCGGGGGCGGGTGTTTTTAGTTTACGATCCTTTCCAAGATCAGAAGGATCCCTAAAGACTAGCCTCCAGTCATCCATGAAAACTTTCCTCAAAGGATGTTTCTTAGAGACCTTTTCTCCGACCCAGCATGGAAAAGATCCAACTTTACTTTTAATTCAAATCCAAATACTTCTTGTAATTTTTTTCGCCATGCACAGCAATTATCTACATAAAATTCTGAAACTTTTTTCTTTTGTGCTTGGAATCGTCTCTGCAATGCTGTAATTGCATCTCTAACCACATCTAACGCTACTCCAGATGTCAACTTCCAAGTTACTACCTGACCAGATGAATTCAATATGCAAAATAGGGCACCATACTGTGTAATCCATCTCCTATCACCACTTCTGGAAATTCCAATGTTAGCTGTACAAAATAGAAAAATTGGCTAGTCCCCCATTGTTGTACAGTGAACCCTCACTGAACACCTACAGATTATCTAAAATACTGTAGTCCTTTCAGCCTTTATCCCTCATATAGCTACAATAGTTATAGCCTATAGCTAGTTATACACTGGCTGCTATAATTATCTTACTTGCTGATGCAAAAGTATGATCACAGCTTAGCCACGAGTTTTGATCATCAATGGTAGTGTTTTGCATAACTTTAATGTAGACATCTTCTTTCTCCCAAAAATCTGCCAAAAAGCAGCTTGATATTGAATGGTTTGTTTAAAATATCAGGAATTCACTCCAACTGAATTTTAGCACTATCTTAGACTATTCAAGACAAAACTACTGAGACACTCAATTTATCACTTTCAACAAAATTTCTATACATGTGTCTGGATCACGTGATCAAAACTCAATGAATATGATTATGATACATAGTAAGAAATAAGAGTCCATAACACACTCCCCCCCCCCCCCCCCCCCCCCCCCCCCCCGTTGACCAGTGTGAATAAGAGTTTTACATACAATCACTCACTATTGTTCAATTGTCCTCAAGTTCAAACATACATGCGATTCTGTTGGCATCAGCTCTCTGTGCTGCAGCACGTTGAGAGCGTCTTGGTACTTCTGATTCAGTTTGTTCACCATCTGTCTCATTGTCAGGTGTAGGCGTTCCAATATCACCTGTCACCTGTACAGGTTCATCACTTGACTCAGAACCGTGGTCTTCCTCAGAAACGGACTCTTCAGACTGTACTTCGAGTGGATACAGAAGTTGAATGGGTCGATTCAACAAAACTTTCTGGCCATCCTTATTTCCAATCCTGACCGTGGCTCCTCGGATGTATCCATCTTGGCCCTTCATCACTGACATAATTTTTCCGAGTTTCCACAAGCCACGAGGTAAGTGTTCATCATGCACGACCACAACATCACCCATGGATACAGTGGAGTGCTTGGATTTCGACCGTCTTCTTGCTGTGTATGAGTGAACCTCCCTCAGTTCGCTCAAATACTCGTATCTCCAGCGGTTCCAGAAATGATTCAGAACATTGGCAAGGTGCTTCATTCGCCGAGTAAGCTGGGTCTGGTTGAGAGAAAACTCTTCATCTTCTAAATCATCAATGTGACTCAAATGGTCAGGCAGGTTATGAATTCGCCTTCCCACAATCAGATGAGATGGTGTAAGGGGTTCCTCCAAGTCACTAGCAGACACATAAGTAAGTGGCCTTGAATTGATCGCAGATTCGATTTCGGCAAGTGACGTGACAATTTCGTCCAAGGAGAACTGAGTTCTTCCAACCAACTTGCGGAGGCAACGTTTTGTGGATCTCACCAACCTCTCGAATGCGCCTCCCCACCAGGGTGCACGCTCGACATTGAATAGCCAATCTGTCCCCAATCCAGCAAGATATTCCTTGACAGTACCATCCTTGAAAACAGATCTGAGGTACTTGGATGCAGCCTTAAATGTTTTCCCATTGTCGGATATGAACTTAGCCGGTAAGCCTCTTCTTGCTGAGAATCTCTTCTGTGGATTGGTCTGGAACAGCTTCCAAGTGAACGGCTCTCGTTACATAGCAGGTAAAGAGACAAATCCAGACTTTCTGAGAGACATTCTCAGTGCCACGAACATAGATCGGTCCAGCGAAATCAACGCCGGTATATGTGAAGGCTGGGTCATCCTTCACCCTTTCTGGTGGAAGAGCATGAGTTTCATGCAGGTGGAAGAGCTGCTATGGCAGTTAGACTGGCCTGATGTAGCGATTCGAACATGCTTGGGAATCCCTCGTGCTCGGGAGTATTAAACTCTTGGGCCTTGAGCTTTAAATTGGATACACCCCTTGCACTTGGAATATAACTATTACTTGTGGTGTATATACATAGTTACCCTTATAAATTATTCATACCAGTAATGTTCTCTGTAGGAAAGAAAGATGATGGCAATGAGGTTGGACGTGCTTCAAAGGGAGATACTTTCAAGTCATTTTCAGAATGTATGTATATGCATGTAATAATTCAATCCCTTGTACCTTTGAAATAAAGCACACCACTATATAATGGCTCATTTTTATTTTAATTAATTAATTATTTTTTTAGCTGGTGGAAATATTGAGAACTTATATATCTCAAGACAACTCATCTCAAGGAAATAGTGAAAACTCAGCATATTCAATTGAAGAAAATTCATTAATTCCAAGTGCCGAAGAGCATGTTGGAACAAGTGCTCAAGTGGCTCCCCCGCTAACCCAATTAATTAAAGGTAAGCATATAAAGCTGCACTCTGGCTTACTGGGTGGACTGTGGCTGACCCCATGCGTATTATGTTGATATTCACAGTAGATCTTGTACGTAATTATGATATTCAGTGTTTACATAAAACTAGGGTAGATCATGTGATCATAACTGTATCCAGCAAAGGGAATCTATTAACTGGCTAATGAAACTATTCTGCAGCATGTAGGGATGTAGACTTAGATTTATGTCCTATAGCAAGAAATTTTCAAGGGACCCATGAGTACTGATCCAATCACATAGCTATGTAGTGCATAAAAAAAATGTAATAGTAACATGCCATTAGGTGATTATAATAAAAATTGATAGAATGTACTCTATATTATTGTGTGATGCTCAAACTCCAAATAGCACAGCTGACCCACCTATCATTCCCTATTTTAATTTAGAAGAAGAAGGTCCACATAAGGACTCAACTGAAGCAAATAGTAAGGATTCAGCTGAAGGATATAGTAAAGATCAAAATAGTAAAGATCCAGCTGAAGAGATCTCAGCATACTCAAGTCCAAGTATGGAAAAACATGATAGTACGACCGGAAAAAGCTCTCTGGGTGCTCCCCCACTAAAGGCCAACAGCTAGCGGTGTAAGTGAAGTCATGTAATGAGTTTGGTGGGCACATGGGAGTAAGATATTGGATCCCACGTACAGAGCCAGTCATGTAAGAGCCAGTAGGTATGCAATAATGCAGGAACCATGGGGGCACATTGATAGCTAGGTACATTTAGGTGCCAACAAGTTTTTATTTGCTAGTTTTGGCATTTGCAGGCCTGTGGGCTAGCTCAAGCCGAAACTTAACTTTCTTTAATTCCTCACCCTTAAGATTTGTGTCTTACTCAATGATCAGTTATTAGTTATTAATGGCACTTTGATAGCTACTATAGCTGGCTATACATAGTAGTTGATCTTATAGTTTGTGTGTACAACTTTTACTCATATCTACATGTAATCACAATTACCCCTCAGCGCATGCGCGAGGGTTACAGTACTCAGTTGAGTATGTGTGTATCTAGCTGTTATATCCAGCATGCTGTCTGTAGCAATTAGCAATTTCAGCTTTAATGATATCTAGACAATACTCTCCAGAGGCTTTATTCCAGAAAGAATTCATATATACTCCATATAATGCACACTCTGTGCGATCATTACCTACTCTATGTGAGGTGGTGTGGAGTAACAGCATAAATATGAATGAAAACTCATAGCTAGCTGGAGTATCTTTAGTGACAAGTCTACGATGGTGTTGCTTTTACGCATTTAATAGTTAGAACTCAACAATTATAGTAATCTGGCGTAGCCGACCCTTTACCTTCCTTTTCTTGGGGGCGGGGGAAGGAGAAAGGGTCTGGTAACCCTAGCATCAACGACTTGTGTCGCGCATGAAAAACGATGCGCCAATCAGATCGCTTGGATCCATCATGTGATATAGCCATAAACTTGCGTGTCTAAAATCATCCGCTTTTTGGAGCCTAGCGCCTGCCTCTTGCTTTTCTATGGGATCAAGATTGAGTTGCGAGCCCTTGATGGGATCGATCGTGGCTGTAGCTGTTTCTAGAGAAGTTATCAGCAGGCGGATCAATCAACTTATACGCTAGGGCTTCTGCAAGGGAGCGAGTGCAGCGAGCGTTAGGTGTACTATTCACGCACTGTTGTGACTCCAAGGCTGTTGTCACTTAATCCCCACTTCTTAGACTCCAAGAATTATCCTTTCTCTAACTACTGCTGTTTGCATAAATTATTTGCGCACGGTTTATGATTGCCAGATGTAATGTTCAAAAATGATGTAATGACACAAGTCGTACATGCTAGAGTCACCAGACCCTTTCTCCTTCCCCCGCCCCCAAGAAAAGGAAGGTAAAGGGTCGGCTACACCAGACTACAATTATAGATGATTCAAAATACCTCCTGCTCATAGGTGAGCTGTTCAATATCTGCAAACACTTAGTGTGCGCTGAGGGTTAGCACTTCAGTGCTTTTCATTATAGTTTGTGGTTCATCCTTATTTTTAGCATTACTATAAATGTAATGCAATTTTTTCAATTTTTGTGATTTACAAGTACATTAGTTTTCAGATTAATACACTATTGTTGACATAGGTCCTATTTATGAGTTATAATTATAGCTAGGAATTATTATGTCAGTTTGAACTTTGAACTAGCTAAATTTAGTACCCATGTAAAATAATGGTCTGATATACTCTTCGAACAATACAAATACTGCACATAACATGCACACACACACACACACACACACACACACACACACACACACACACACACATTGACCTTGACCTTGAAAGGGGGCCACCCCTTGGGGTGATGTTCCTCTGCCGAAGGCAGATTGAAATGTATGGCTCAAATTAAGCTGGAGGCCTTGATGTCACTTGACCCTTAGGGCGAGTAGTGACACATCTGTGTCTGGCGATGTCCTGCCTGCGCCTAAAGGCTCTCTTGCAATTCACACACGCACACTTCAGGAGCTGTAGTGAAAAGTGAACAGCCTTGCATCCAATCCCAAGGAGAGAATGTGGCACTCTAATATTAATGTCACCAAGTCAAGGACATGATCAGCCACCTCAACTTTCAACTTGAACTTGTGCTCATGGGCAAGTCTTAAGGATGAGGACATACTTATCTGAGAAAGAAGTGGTTTTAATATTGTAGTGGGAAATTTTCATGGAGTAAATATTGGGGAATTTTAGAAAAATCAATACACATTTTTTTACAAATCCATGAAAAATTTATCCCACTCAATGGAGTGATCAGGCAATGTTTCACCGAGGGAGATCAAGGAAGAGCTATTACAGTCTGACCTACATGTAACCCAGTCCCTCTCTGGCCATGACGATTTTGGGATCTGGCCCTAGATTTTGACCAGAGGGGTGGTACCAAGGCCTCCAATGTGCTGTTGAAGGGGATGTCCCCTATAGCCTGTGCCCAGTTGCAGAATCCATGCACAACTTATTAATCACATATATCACATCCTGGGATGAGCCAAGAAGAAACTCACTAACTCAGCAGTGTCATCATTAATTTTGTGCTTTAGGGCCAATGACTTAGTAGCTAGGTCAGTTGTCACTGTTCAGTGACACATCTCACTGCCATGATATTAAGTTTGTTACTGGTTTAAAGCTCACAGTGAACTACTATCCCATAGTAAAATGGTTGCCTTCTGATCAGTCTTGGATGACTGGTCGATGAAACCCCTGCTTGTAAGCCACAGGTCAGTTATCTTGACCAAGTAGGTTCTGACGATGCTTGTACAATCTTAATAATAAGGAATTTAGCTACTGCATCTGATTTTGTCAACATAAGTGTAGCAATCATAAAGTATGAGATAAAGGATGTAACTTGATTAGTGTGAGAGTATAAGAAAAGTAATGTAATAATGTGACTTTAATTAAGGACTCTTACTCTTAGTGTTGTAGTGTTGAACTTTGGACCTTTTGTGTATGTCACCTAGATGTTATGTAAACTGTTACTTTCAATATCATTGGCCGGCTTACGCGGGCCCCTGTTAATAATTATACTTGGGGAAGTAGCTAGAACAGTCTGTGGCTGTGAATATAGCTGTCGCAAGTAATAACAAAAATTATTAGCTATAACAACTACGATGCATAAAAGCTGATAGAAACAAGCTTACAGACTGAAAAAAGAAAAAAATGAAGGTGGGGTGGGGAACATTGAATGTCCAGTCTTGTGCGATTTCCTGAAATCATTAATAATAGGTTGACGTTAATAGCTATCATTTACTGCAGCCTCCACTGTGCCTTGGTACTGAAGAAGGGATAGGGGTACCTGGAGGGGGAAGGGAGGTCATGCAGTGCACTTTAGTGCTAAGTGTGCAGTGGGGGAAAAGTGCCTGAACATAGCTATAGCTACCTCTATCAAGACCCCTCTATTTTCGTGCCCTTTGTGATAGTGATCCCTGTAGAAGGACACTTCAGTCAGAGTGTTAAAAGATTCTCACTGTGTGGTTTTTGTTGATCCCTCAATGCTCTTCCCCCAATGGAACCGCATTCGAGTAAAATGTTGCATCAGGTCCAACTATTTCAACTCTTGGAGTTAAAGGAGGAATCTCAGCATAAACTGGCTATTGAACATGAAAGATGACAACATTAATTTTAAATTATTAGTTTATCATCACCTCTACTTTACCTCTTTAGTGATGGCATATGCACTGTTTTCTTGAACATGTATTTCTGGGTCATTTTGTTTATCTCGGTCAGTGGTCATCACTACAGCAGATCTCTGTTATAAGAGGATAAGTAGCTATGGCTACACATTATTGTCAACTCATTATTATAGTTCATATAATAACACATTTAGTGTATAGTTACAATGAGAAAGGATTTTATCGTCATCAACATAGCTAGCTCTATACCTAACTACCTCTTCTCTGTGAGCATCCTTAAGCTTGATAACTGTGTATGCACTATTTTCATGGGTACACATATCAACGTCAATTACTTCTTCACCAGATGGTTTCTGGCCATGGTTTCTGCCTGCATGTGATTAAAGTGAGAGTACACATAGCACAGCTAGAGAGAAACTATCAGTGCAATAATGCTAATTAATTTTATCCATTAAACTGCAACGATACACACAAAGTATGAAGAGCAACCATTTTTTGTGTGATGTAACCAATAGCAACAGCAAAATGTCGATAGCAGTAGAATGAATACTAGCATGCTCATTGCTGCATGGAAATGATGATTCTACAATAATAATTATGAAGCTATACCTGATTATATATTATATACCTAGTCCACTGGATGCAGCGATGATTATCAAAGTGTGAGACGAGGTAGTAATAGTTGTACCTAAAAAAAGAAGCAAAAAAATTATACAATACTAGAACTACATCCATGGCCTTATATACTTCTGTTGCTTGTTTGTGGTGTCATAATATCAACTGAATTAATTGTGTTAGTGGAACATGTCACATTAAGACTATTGGATTCAGTTCCATCATCAGTTACCACATAAATAGTGTAGTCGACATTGAGACATCTCGTATAGTGGTTTTCACTAATCAGGCATCGCAAATGATTCAACTCAGCAGTTACTTGTGTTACACTGCAGCTGCAATTGTCATTGTCATATCCAACATTAACAGTTAGCTCTTGGAAGCACACTGATGTCACCATAGATATATTCAATTCTACTTCATATTCAAAATTTAATCTCATCGCGTTCACACATACTGGATCATACAACCAAATGCCTATGAAACAATAATTATTTAAAAAGCTATCCAAACCAAAGATGATCGTATTGGGACATTTTTGTCCCAATAATTATATATAGACACCTACAACTAACCATCATAAAATTCTATATTCCTTGGATCACTAGGAGCCCCTTGACCCACTACATTCACTGCTGTGACTATGAACTGATAGTGAAGCATCAGTCCAGAGTTGTTGGTAGATATTGTGTAGTGAGGAGTCACAATGGAGCATCGTCCAAGGTGGTGAAGTAGAGTCCTCTCTCCCTCAGATACATTGTACACCTCCACACAGAAGGTCATATCTGGGACAGTGTTAGGGAGGTCCAGGGAGAAGGGAGGCTGCCAAGTCAGAGTGATGGAAGAACAGTTGATGGAAACATTCACTTCCCTCACTTTATCTAGTAGCCCTGTTATAGTAATAGCTAATAGGTAACAAAATACAACAAAACAACAACAACAACAACAACAACAACAATGATCTACTTTCCTTGTATCTGGACATAGAAAACATCACCAGGAACATCAGGTACATTTGGATCAATAATATTTCTTTTTACACATTGAATTGTGGAGTTATCTAATTCTTCAGTACAGTGCAGATGAAGAATTCGACCATCTGGTGTTGTAGTATTTCCTCGGTACAGCTCATTATTGATTATCCATGCTATATTGAATTCACCGAGTGGTATGAAGTCTAGGGTACACTCAAATTCGGCTTGTTGATGTAGACCACAAGTTATGACCGACACACCCTGCACTGTTTTATAACTAAAAATGACCAGAAAACAGATCACTACAGCTCTAGTATATCTCATTCTTCTGGAGATAGCTTTCAATAAAAGTAATAAACGATCTAATGTAATGTTGTGGTCACGTGCATCATTCTATCAAAACACTCCACTGAATGTGAATCAATCAATAATAGTTCCCAAGTTAAAAAAACATTACTAAAACACACACATTTTCCATCATGCAAAAGAGGGCTAGCTAGCCAGTGAGTATAACATGGTATACCCATGATAATAGCTAGTGAGGGTGGAGTAAACAATGAGTTGGCTATCATCGAGTTAGCCAGCCATTAAGTAAGGATTCCTCCAAAGCCACTAACAGTTGCTTGAAAATCTGTTCCATGACTTATATTCTGTTGGTGGCAAGTTTACACTGGGGTCTTAAGATATACACAGATGTTTGCAGGAGACCTTGGACTCATTCAGTGTAATAACATGTGTACTTGCATAAGTTGATAATTGGTCATAATAATTATGCATAATTATAGCTAAATATGTACATAGATAAGCATCCTAGTGTAAGAGATTCGATCATGCCTGTGATGCTGTCCAGTAGCCCAAGGACCCAACCCGTTTAACAGCAAGCAACAGTCTCTTTCACAAATTGATCATTGAACCCGTTTCTGAATCACGTGATGATGATGTAATGGCACAACTTACTAATTGTAATAATGAGTCACAAATAAGAATAAGTGTTTAATAACAGAGCCTCCAACCATACTGATTTATCAGTATTTTTACTGAAATTTGACCAAAAATATCAAAAATACACAGGTTGGAGGCACTGTAATAATTGTCAAGTATCCATGTTCATTTTCATGAGTCTCCTGTAGATTGGAAGATTCTATACCTGTTATAGCTACCTGATTATGTTTGATTGTACTGCAACAACTATGTGGCTAGTCTAGTCTCGAGATCTCATCATGGTCTCATGCGGGTGGGTGGGTAAGGGGTCTCGATCTCTTAAACGTTCAGATCATAATATCTGGCGTAGCCAACCCTTTACCAGACTATACCTAAAAGGGCTAAAACTGATGATGTATATAGCTACTGGAAAAGCATACAATACACTCTTAAGAGTGGTTATTTTTAACCAGTAGGGAGTGGGCACTTTCTTTTTACAATCAACAACTGGTCATCTGACCTCTTACACACCTAAAAGGGCTGAAACTAATGGACTTCCAAATAATACTGGATTATAATGGAGTAAGCTGTGATGGATGTCATCATCAGATACCACTAATACGTATTATGATCACGTGGTTGCTATGTCAGACCACCCTAAGCTGAGTCACATGTTTATAGTATGACATCCACCCACACATGGTTGCTATAATTATTATTTGCCGGGCCCATGAAGCTGAAATATCTGTCAAAGATCTGTAGGTCAAGTAGACTGATCGAAGTATGACAGTATCCACTGGTTGAATTTCTTATAATAATAATCATTATAAACCCCCCAACTGTGCATTCCTTCCCTATGTATAATGATTATTGCCCCACTGCACATTCACAGCAAGGAGTAAAGCAATCAGTTGGGATTCGCTATATATGTGTGTCTGTAGCAGGAAATTCATGCACGCTAGCATACTTATGTTTTCTTGAAGCCATAATGCTGATAGCATAACTCTTGGTGGCTTGAATGTATGTTTTTCTTGCTGCAAGGCTATTAGCTAGTTAATTCGATCCTGGCCTGCCAGATATACATAGATTGCATGTGTTTAGTTATAATTAATGATCCTTGGGAGCTGAACAAGGTTGTGCACCTTGGCTAGTGCCCCCTGCTTCAAATAGATGCTTTACATAGTGGGGTATTGAGCTCTAGCTAGTTATAACATGTTAAGTAGGCCTGGCCAATAATAACACTCGGGTGGTCACATACCTCCGGAATGATGCTACCCCCTCAACTAGCTCTCTCTGAGAACTTTCTAATGATGAAACTTGTAGATATATTGCTAGCACTGCTTCTATGGCCTCAATTGAATGATTGCTGGGGGGTATGGTTTAGTACCAGTAGCTAGTATAAACCATCCCCCCCCCCCCCCCCCCCCCCCCCCCCCCTAGTAAAAATCCATCGTCCATAGAAACATATCATAGGTCTACTACAAGTCTGGAAGGGGGATAGCTATTATCTTACATTACCAACTAATACATCATCTGTCATGAATTTCTGCATCTTGTGGTGGTTGCCATGGAGGTTGTGTACAGTCAATTGTTAATTAGCCTGGTTGTAAACATAGTTAATAAACTGCTGACATCTGGCCTGCTTTAAGAGGGGGAGGGGGTATACCTTGTTTGTTACCATGGAGGTTGTGTACAGTCAATTTGTTTTTTATGTTGTAAACAAACTTAATTAACTGCTTTAGGGGTATACCTTGATTTTGGTCAAAAGAAAGGTCTCCAATGGTGCCCACTCCCTACTGGTTAAAAATAACCACTCTTAAGAGTGTATTGTATGCTTTTCCAGTAGCTACATCATTAGTTGAACAAGAATTTCAGATATCATGAACAAATGCTTCTGTAATTTCGGAATAAAAAATAGTTGACTTAAAATCACTGGCAGGAGGTTGCATGTGAGCTTTTAAAGAAATACAGTGTCTGCATAACCAATTCAGAACCAAAAAGTCACATGTCACACCTCACTGTAGTGCCCCAGATATTTCGACCTAGCTACATGACACATCCATGTATTAAGTCTTATATACTTTCAAGGTCACACATTAGATAACTCACACAATAACTGTTATTTCCTACAATCACACCTGTGACCATTCACATGTCGTTCCAAAGATGTCTCAGAGATTGAGTGTAACTGTAACACGATACACCTTACCTCCAAGCACCTCTTTGTCTCCACTCGTGCAGGTGATCACACAGTGCATGAAGCAAGTCACACTTTATACAGACTGGTTCTAAAAAATTTGTCAACAAGAGAGTTAAATAACCCCCTTGCCCACCAATGATGAACATTTTGGAACCATACACAGCCATCCCTGCTTGGTTGTTTTATTTAGAACATTTCCCTTCACTTATTCATTAGCTTTTTGCTATTTTAAAGACTTCATGGTGCTCAAAGAGCTGATTGGCATCCGTGCCATCCCTACTTAGAGAGTAGCAACTTAACTATTCCATTTTCTCCTGGAAGCTTAAAGATATTGTTGACCATTTGGGAATAGTCATCTGAGAGTTTAGATAACGATCACCTTATGATTGAGTCTCAAATTTGTAGTGTGTACAGAACAATGGATCATATGACAATAATTTTGAGTCTGCCCAGTGATAAGATCCTTTGCACTTCAATGAACTAGAAAAACAATCACAGAGAAGTCACCCACTCACACCATAATTCCAAGAAGAGCCTCAGTGGGCATTGGAGGCAATTGCCTGGTCTGCTCTAAGTTAGGAGGCAAGGACTGCCAAGGAGCTTTATTTGTACCACCAGCATGAGAACTTATTGCACCTTTGACGTTTTCATCCCATATGTGATCACATGCTCATAAACAGCTAGCTCAATCCTGGTTGAAATTACACTAATCCAGGAAGTGATTTGCAATAGTAGGGCATCATATTATCATATCACTGATAATAAGAGTAGCTAACACTTGATGAATTTGCTTGTTGGAGTCTAGCATATTCACTGCATAAACATACCTGCACCTGTGGGCTATAATAAATCTGTTATTGAGAAAACTCTCACACAAGACTTGACTCAGGTTACCTGTATGGCTTCTGATTGATTTAGCACTCAAACTGCACACTCAGAGCTTGTATTATGGTTTGTTCCATTGCACACAGACATACTTGTTCACATCAATAAAAATTCATATCCAGTGCACATGCTGTGACAATAATTATTATAATGATACTAATGGATTATTGGCTAAGCATGGTTCCAAGGTTGAAGCTAGAAGTTGATTTCATCTTCTAAAGTGCGGGAAAATTGTTCCCATGGCCCCTCCCTCACAGCTCGGTAAGCAAACTCCCAATCGCATGGACAACTGTGAGCTTTGAGTTGTCTGGAAAATTCACATATTGTTATTCAATATAACAAAACTGTTGGGTTATTTCAGGCTATTTCAACAATAATTAGTCTTACCTGTTTATCAAAGTAACAATTCTATTTTGCAGTGTTAGTGACTGACATTGACAGATTGAATGTGCCTGAATCATGATGCAGTTGATTTAATAAATATGACTGTTTTTGATTCCAAAAATGTGCAACACCACCATAGAAGCAAGTACGTAGCTAATGGTCAGCAGCACAGAGTGTAATATGTACAGAACTAGAAATCTTTCTGAAATAAAGCCTTTTCCAAAAATCGGCCACTGGAGAGTATCGTCTAGACATTGTTAATTAGGCTGAAATTTAATTGCTACTACTGCTTGAGCCTATTATACATTAATTTTGTTTGAGCAAAAAGCTACCTATTATGCTCACATTATGCTCAAGTTTTACTGCACAATTTACAGAAATTTGGTTCATTAATACGCATTAAACAAACAGATATTATTATCCTCAGGGATTCACAAGAGGAAGGCTAGGTATTACTGTGTGGACAAAATAATAAATGAAATCTTGTCATAACTATTTCAGTGGTACTAGGTACACTCACTCACTCACTCAGGCTTTATTGGTACTTTATTCTGCTGCCTCAGAACGTGCATTATCAATTATAAGTTTATGACACTGTACTATAGTAGTAGGCTTTCTTTGGCAGTCTCTTTGGCAGTCTTCATACATTATAAGCCAGAGTTAATTGGTGGGGCTGTATGCTTGTGGGCAGGAAATTTGCCACCTCCTTGGCCACAAGTAAGATGAACTCTAGGAAGGGCAAGTGCCCCAGTTGCCCTAATGGTCCCCTGGTATCCATTCTTATTTGGCTAGTGATGATGTAGTAGATGATACTTATCATGTTTAGGTGGTTGCCGTGGAGGTTGCGTAAATGAGGGTTGTTTTTGTTTTTTGTTGTTTTTCTAACTGTCATGAAAGTTGTAAACTATAACATATAGTTACGTAATTAGTGCATGTGTCCACCTGAGTATTATTATTGGCCAGCATGTATAACTAGCTAGAGCTTATAGAGTTCAATGCCCCGCTATAATAAGCCTGTAAAGTGTCTGGTTGAAGTAGGGGGACACTAGCTCCCAGCTCCCAATTTGGTAAGCATCATTAATTTTAATGCGTAATTAATATTTTAACTAGCATTGCACGTGCAATCTATATCCAACAGGATCAAATTAATTGATAGCCTTGGAGGTGGAGCCAGCAAGAAAAACATGCATTCAAGCCATCAAGAGAGAATTCGGCTTCAAGAGAGAATTCGGCTTCAAGCCATAGCTAATGCTGATAGCATTAGTATTTTCTGCCACAAACATTAGTGAATCCCAACTGATTGCTTAACCCCTTGCTGCGCATGTTCAGCGGGGCAATAAGCATTGAGGGTAGTTTGGGTAGAATTAACTAACCGCACAACGTCATTTAACCACAAAAACCTGACCACGTCTGGATAGAAGATATGATGGCCGTTCAAGCAATTCAGAGGAGGTGGCTAAGACCTAAGCATTAGGATATGACAATGATACGATAGACTAAAAGCCTAAGCGTTAGGATACGACAGACTAAAAGATTTGCAAGCTTCAAAATCAGTATAGTGACTTAGATCTGACCACATCTGGATAGAAATATGATTGATGAAAAGGAGGCAGCCAAGTGTTAATTAACAAGACTGAAAGCCTGCATGCAAGCTTCAAGTAACTCGGAATACGCATGTGCAACATGATATGAATTCCACAAGAACTGATCCGGTATGCTGGAGTTACTAGACCCTTCGGTCTTATTGCACAAGGGGTGGCTACGCCAGACTACATTGAGGCAATAGTCATTATTCATAGGTGAGTACACTGCAAAAACGATTGGGTAAAAACAACCCATATTTAGTTACCAGAGTTGCAGTTTCCATGGCAATCTGCAACTCTGGTAACTAAATGTGGGTTGTTTTAACCCAATCAGTGTAGGAATGCAAGGTCATCATTATTCATAGGTGAGTAGGAATGCAAGGTCATCATCATAATGACATCACTATGAATAAATAGCTATTTTGCAACCTCTTGTTTACTGACACCTCCCAGATTCTTCATACTCCTGGCCACTCAGGTTACAGGTATTATTGGGGCAAAACACTGCTACACCTCTGGTACTTGACCAACCTAATTTCAATAGGGCTATGGGTAGCTACATTCCCATATGTGTGGGTGCTATATATATAAACATGTGACTCAGCTGATATAGCAACCACGTGGTCACAATACACTACCCATAAATTTCCATGGTGTGATACGTATTACACTAATCCAATACGTGAAGATATCATGAACAAATGCATGCTTCTGTAATTTTTGGAATAAATAAATTTAGTTGACCAAAATCAAGTGATATCTACTAGTTTTATAAGAATTGTTCATTTCCCTTCATGTTTGGTACTATGTGATAGTGTTAGAGTTTCAGTCCTTTTATAGAGATTGGCCATAGGTAGATGGGGGTGTTTTAAAAGATGGCCAATGTTTGTCTTTTTTTTGGCTACCACACACTCTATTATCAAATGATTATCCAGGGCTGGATCAGAGATTTTAGATATAAGTGGGGTTCCAGGACTAGGGGCACACACTTGATGGGGGACATAATGGTGTGGAGGACCCATGTTGGCTTCACTGGCAGGACCAATCTTTGGTTGCATGTGAGCTTTTAAAGGAATTAGAATAGGCTCTATTTCAGTATTTGCATAATGACCAATTCTGAAATGATAGAACCAAAAAATCACACGTCACCTCACTGTAGTGCCCCAGAAATTTTGACCTAGCTATGTATTAAGTCTTGTATACTTTCAAGGTCACACATTAGATAACTCACTGTTATTTCCTTTAACAATCACACTTGTGACCATGCACATGTCGTTCCAAAGATGTCTCTCAGAGATTGAGTATAATTGTAATGCAACATACCTCACCCCCAAGCACTCCTTTACCTCCACTCATGCAGGCGATCACACAATGTGTGAAGCAAGTCACACCTTACAGATAAGTGAAGGGAAAAAAATATTCCACCAAGTAGGATGGCTCCGTATGGTTCTAAAAAGTTCATCAACAAGAGAGTTAAGTAACCCCCAATGATGGAACCATACACAGCCATCCCTACTTGGTTATTTAGAATATTTTTTCTTGATCTAATGGCTATTTAGAGACTTCATGGTGCTCAAAGAGCTGATTGGTCCGTAGGGAGTACGTATCACACTATCTGATAGGTAGCAATGTAACTATTCCATTTCTCCTGGGAGCTTAAAGATAATTATTGTTCCACCACATTATTAGTCCTTATCCTATAATAGTCCACACGGAACTGAATATTGCAGTGACAGTCCACAACCCAAAAGGATAAAATTTTCAGACATAGCGACTGAACTTCACGCACAATTCCCTGGTCATGTCTTCTCTCCATACGAAGTGTCACAACTAGTACACGAAGTGTTTCCTCGCACAGAGAGCAAAGCTTGTGGAAAATCCAGACTGTGACCACAGCTGACCTTCGCTGAGTCACCAAGGAGCGCAAGTGGATTCAAAAAGTGATAAAATTTTGTTAATGAGGGCAATGAATCCGATGATGATATTCATGCAACAGTGCATGTTATTGCCACGACATGTTTCCAATGCATACACTTAATGCACTTGAGGTGACTTCCAAGTCTGAAAGTACAATAGCCATTGCACCGATTTATATGGCGTAAGACATGTGATTTTTGTGCATCTGTACACTGCTGTTCAAGAAACTGGTCAAATGTACCTGCTAAAGTGCCTTGTGCCACATCTCAACACAACTATCTACCAATCAAAGTCGTACTGAGCATGCACTTCTTGTAACAGAGGAGTGAACTAAAGTTGAGGCAAATCACAACTGATCTGATATTCTACCCTTAAAAAATTTGTGGTCAAAGGTCAGTCCACTAGTAGAATGATGGAGCCAGGATGTTTTTGTTATTGCATTGGTCCATTAACTGGTGTCACATACCAGAGTCATTGAAGGTCAATCATGTTTTCCAGATGTTATTCACACACAAAGCATCAATCATGTTTTCCAGATGTTAATCACACACAAAACATACATACTAAAAAGCACTGAAGTTGCTAACCCTCAATGCATATAATTGTGTTTGCAGATATTGAGCAGATCATATCACCGATGAGCAGGAGGTATTAGCTAATTAAATCATCTATTAATTTGGCATGTGCATTTCATATTATTGAGCTAGCTAGCAGTGAGTCCACATTCTCATTTAGAATCCTGTATGTAAAAAAACTGCTTGGAGAACTGATGATCAAGCATGAGATTTCATTCATATTGCTCTATGCCAGTCCACAGATGCAGAGCTCACCCAGTAGTCTTGCCGCACAGCCTAAAGCCTTTCATATAGAGTAGGTAATGGTTGGCAGCCCAGAGTGTGCATTATTATGGAGTATAGGCTATATAGTACAGAGTTGCCCTTCTTTCTGGAATAAATAAATCGGCTCAATTTAAACACTGGAGAGTATTGTCTAGATATAAGGCTGAAATTGATCGCTACTGGCAGCATGGTGGATGTAACAGATACACACACAGATATACCATATCCTAAAGCCTTCACAAGTAGCTACTGTGGGCATTTAATTAATATAGCTTGCAGTGCTTGCCTGCCAACCCAGGGAAGGGTTTTTCAGGCTGTTATCAGATTGCCCTGAATAGCCAATCATAATCATGAGTGAGGCCACTGTCTAAAGAACGCACATGGTGGTATTATGCATGATCCCATAGAAGGTCTGGTGAGACCAACTACATGCACCCACACATGATAGCACCTTGGAGATCCCTTAACTGACTTTGTTTAACACAGATAGTGCCATTACTATGGGGGTGGGTAGGGGCGTGTGCCATTGACCATGTAACTAGAGGAGGGAATGGGAGCATGCCTCTTAGGAAATTTTAGGGGCTCAATCTTTGAACAGATTAACTATAAATAAATCAATGTAAACACAAAGCAAGATAAAATTAATGTTAAATGTTATCCAGTTCTAGAGACTATATATAAAATCCAGATACATAGCTATAACTATTATGTTTTGAAGATAATACTCACTGCTCACTTGCAAATAGTGCAGATCAGCATAAGGAAGCTCAAAGTCATAAGACCTATTAAAAACAAGCAATGTTAATATACCTTATACCGCTGAGAGTCACAGGTATATACTAGAACTATGTGTAATATTTGATAGCAAGCGAGCGAGCAAGAATAAGGCTTACAGCTGATAGGCTCTAGCTTCAAATTTTTTGAATTATGGCTGGCAGCTTTCATGCATAGAAAACTGTGGTACTTACCATAAAGCACTTAGATACGTCTAGTGCCTACAACAGTGCTACAAGATGATTCTCTATTTTAGGTTTGTAATAATTATAGCCACTTGTCTATGCAACTCACCAGTGATTCCACCCACTGGTAGTCCAACTGAACCTGAAGAACCTGAAGTAACAACTGAACCTGAAGTAAAAATTTCAGTTTTGACTGCTGTTTCTGCTGGGCTCTCAGTGATGTATAACATATCTGATGCACTTCCCCCGATTCCAACTGGATTCAATGATGTTACTGTGTATTCGTAAGATCCACTTCCCTGGAACTCCTCCATGGGTATGTGTATGAAGGTATCAGTCACATTCCTATCCAGCCCTATCCTCCTTATTACCACATTGAACCACATACTCGGCCCCTCATGAGATACGGTCAGTGAAGATGGTGCTGTCCAACTGATATTGACTACATCGGAATTGACTGATGAAGTTACATTAGGTGCACCCAACAAACCTATAAGTAATGAAAAGCACTGAAGTGCTAAACCCTAAAAGTGCTTAGTATTAATATTTTTTGTGCATGTTATTAAGGTGGCGGGTAGGTATTTGCTCATGAATAATTCATGAGTTAATGAGGCGAGTAGTTGCACCGACTATGAGATGCTACAGTTGAAAAATACAGTTTAATACTGACTAACACTTCCTACTCTACAACTGAGGGCAGACCAGACACTCGAGATCACTACCGTTGCAGAGAAACTCAACCACTAAGCAGCCATACCTCGATCGATTTTTTGACGTCAATTTTCTCAAACTGCAGCCATGTGCTGACCGTATTTTGTACTTTTTCTTATTATATGAACCAGTGGGCAGGGCCAGACTGAGAGATTTTGAAAAGAAGCCACTGTATGCGAGAGCTATGGCCCATCGATCGTTCGATCGACGGCTAAAAGCGATCAAAATTCAGGAGTGTTGGCTTTTCTGGCTAAAATCTCTCCGTGCCGCCCTGCATCTTGGTTTATACAACTGGAATAAGCACAAAAGACAGTCATCACAAGCCTGTAGTTCGAGAAAATTGACGTCAAAAAATCGATCGAGGTATGGCTGCTTAGCGGTTGAGTTTCTCTGCAACGGTAGTGTTCTCGAGTGTCTGGTTTGCCCTCAGATGTAGAGTAGGAAGTGCTAGTCAGTATGAAACTGTAGTTTTCAACTATACCATCTCATAGTCGGTGCAACTACTCGCCTCATTAACTCATGAATTATTCATGAGCAAACGCATACCCGCCGCCTTAAGCAGATCACTGATGAGCAGGAGGTATGACCCATTTTGGGAAAACGCGCCTAAACGCACTTGTACATAGGAGCAGTTTTAGTGAGTCATGCTATTTTTTAATAAAAATTTTTTTCCCTAAAACTATGATCCTTGAACAAACTTCTGACCAAGTTTTGGAACTTAGACTAATTCAAATGAAACACTAAAGTTAGCTAGTCAGCCATGAATGCTTCGTGCACGGAGAATCCAGCAGCTGCATATCACCAGAACTAAGGTAGGCTTTCCAGCTTATACGCTTGGAAATATGAACTAACTAAGCTTTCTACGCTACCTTTGGTACTTCGTTCTCTTATCTAGGCTTTAGTTGGCACTTACTAGCGTCAGGAGGTGAGAAACTAGCTTCTCTAGTTCGAGACTTTGCCCACTTCAATTTGATAGTGCACGGGCGTGGCTGGAAATGATGTTCACGTTGCTTATTCAGCCTTTTCTCTAAAAAATTAAATGCTAATTGATGCTACCTGGAGTTTTCTAAGAGCTGTTCCTCGGGCATCGAGGTTTGAAATTTACGTGATGGAGAGCCAAAGGGCCATAGATAACAAATAACAAATCAAAAAAATTTTTTTTATGCTAGGCGGATTTTCCTGAAACCGGATTAGCATGTGCATTCCATATTGAATATTATGAGAATGATGCAATATCAAGTGTATTTATGAAGGTTAATGGTACATTAAAGGAGGGAGGTACCATCTGCGCGCAGGCGTCAAGATACGCACATGCAAGGGGACGAAGTCATTGCAAGCAGGATTGCCTCAAGCAGAAGTGAGATACAGGTGCCAGGGACTTTTTGTGGCAAGTTTCTCCTTTTTCTTCTCCCCACTCACCATCCCATTTTCTTAATTAAGGACCGATCACATCTGAAGGAGGCTTCAGATGGAGAAATTGCCGCATCCTGCTTGACCTGCAATTATGAACAACACTGCAAGGATAGGATGGGTAATTTATCCCCCACAAACAGTAGATATTATTTAATTAAGGGGGCCCTCGGCAGGTTGCTAACTAATGTCAATTACTGGCTTAACAGTATAAAACATCTAGCTATAGCAAACTCACAAGTTAACAGTCAGTAATTGGTGCTTATCAGTAATTGACGCTAATCAGGGAATATGCCGAGGGCCCCTCCCCCTATAATCGCGGGACCTCCCTCCAGACTATAGGATCAGGGATGATAATATAGTCAATATCCACGTATGGACATTGAATGATGTATACCGCATACCTTGAATGAGCAATTCTCCACTATTTGAATAGATCACTGTATCAGAGTTGCTAACGACTGCACATTGAAATACTGTCCCATTTCGTTCATCTGCACAGAATACATCAAGTGTGTACCTATCACTGCTGTTGATGTATCGAGGAAAGTTTGGCACATGAATTGGATTCCCATTGATGAACCATCCAAAATGTAATTGGCCATTTGGCTGACATCTAACTTCAACAATTCTATGGAGGAAAGCTGTCATATCCTGGGGGGTGCTGATGAAATTTCCATCTGTGTGAAAGCAAAGCCTAAGTAATAGTGTTTCTATCTCAAAATGAGCCGACTCTCAGGTCATGACTCATAAAAATTTTATTTAGGTCTAACTTCCAGTGTCTACTTAGGTCATTATCATTCAACAGTCTTTAAACCGTCAAGGCAGCTTATGGTTAGGGTTCTCATCTTACACAAGTTACAGAAAAGATTAAGTGTGGGGTACATTAATTTTTGCACTACCTGGAACAGTTATAACATACTTCAAAATATCACACATAGCAACAGTTATGGGTCACCTTCAATTTCAGCTGCCACGGTGGTAAATAACAATGCCGTATACACCGCAAAGACAGTTTTGTGGGCCAGACTCCTTTCCCAACGTAGGAGCCTGGCCCACGAGACAAGGCCGTAGCTAGCCATCTCCAATATTGTGAACAAGATCGCTCAAACGGTGGATTCTGGAACTGGGAGAAGTCGGCCGCGGCGCGTGGCTTTTTATCTACCGCGCGGTACCCGGAAGCGTGCAATTTTGCACATTAGTCGTTTAAATGGGAAAACTCGCTTAAATAGATGTAAAATTGGTCTGACCATAGATATAAGAGGGATTGGAAACGGATCACGTGCTCTCGTTAGCAACTAACAACCGAGGCGCGTTGACAGCTGAATGACATAGCACTTTTGTCAAAGTTGCTGTTCTGACAAGATCCATGAGGTAAGACTTATGCCAATGATACTATAATACACTAGGGCATAGATTTATTGTATGAAATAAATTTTAGCTCAGATTTTCAAGTTTAATCCTACAAATACTACTGTAGTGGTTAATGGGACTATAATCCCTCTCACGCTTGATAGAATCAATTGCTGTTGCCCATTTTCTGATCAAAAGGCATGTAAACTTTAGCTACATGGAATAGTAATGTTAGTTTTTGTATAAGCTGACATATATTGTCTCTAGCATTTGCAAGTGGTGTTAAAACTGTAATCCCTCTCCCAAGAAATAGATTAACAATATTGCAACTGTATTAGTTATTTCAGGGAAAGGATAGAACAGTAAATGGAATTGGTGCATTCGTTTTCTATACAATAGTCATCCTATGGAGATGGCAAGCTTACTATATTTCCCCCCCTAATATCCATAGGGTCCACAGGACAGCTGACTGAGCCGAATTCTTGAGGTGGATGGTGTCAAAACCCAACAGCCAAAAGCTGGAAGTATTGCAATAATGCTGATGAGGGAGAACTGAGCAGAAACTGGCGGATAACTTTGGGGCAAAATTATCTAGCTATAATAATGATGAATTTATGTCTAATTTTAATACCAAAAGTCATTCTGGCCTTTCTTTCAAATCAATCACATAAAATTAGTGTATAATGAGCAATGATAGGTACTCATAGTTATAATTACAAGGAAAAAAGTTATGAATAATTAATAACTTCCTTCCTCAGACTCTCCAACTTCAACTCTCTGACTCTTCACTTCTTCAATACCTTCCCCTTAGCTTACTTGTACTATTCTATGAGCTGTAGGGGCAGAACATCACTTTAACTGCCTTGAAAGGAGTGAATATTGATCTCCTTTCACGGCCATTAATATAATCATAGATATAAGAGGTTTTACGGGATTGGAAACGCCCAATGAACTGCACAACCGAGGCGCGTTGACAGATGCGCACGCGCATGCAGCATTAATTATATTAATGGCCGTGAAAGGAGATCAATATTCACTCCTTTCAAGGCAGTTAAAGTGATGTTCTGCCCCTACAGCTCATAGAATAGTACAAGTAAGCTAAGGGGAAGGTATTGAAGAAGTGAAGAGTCAGAGAGTTGAAGTTGGAGAGTCTGAGGAAGGAAGTTATTAATTATTCATAACTTTTTTCCTTGTAATTATAACTATGAGTACCTATCATTGCTCATTATACACTAATTTTATGTGATTGATTTGAAAGAAAGGCCAGAATGACTTTTGGTATTAAAATTAGACATAAATTCATCATTATTATAGCTAGATAATTTTGCCCCAAAGTTATCCGCCAGTTTCTGCTCAGTTCTCCCTCATCAGCATTATTGCAATACTTCCAGCTTTTGGCTGTTGGGTTTTGACACCATCCACCTCAAGAATTCGGCTCAGTCAGCTGTCCTGTGGACCCTATGGATATTAGGGGGGAAATATAGTAAGCTTGCCATCTCCATAGGATGACTATTGTATAGAAAACGAATGCACCAATTCCATTTACTGTTCTATCCTTTCCCTGAAATAACTAATACAGTTGCAATATTGTTAATCTATTTCTTGGGAGAGGGATTACAGTTTTAACACCACTTGCAAATGCTAGAGACAATATATGTCAGCTTATACAAAAACTAACATTACTATTCCATGTAGCTAAAGTTTACATGCCTTTTGATCAGAAAATGGGCAACAGCAATTGATTCTATCAAGCGTGAGAGGGATTATAGTCCCATTAACCACTACAGTAGTATTTGTAGGATTAAACTTGAAAATCTGAGCTAAAATTTATTTCATACAATAAATCTATGCCCTAGTGTATTATAGTATCATTGGCATAAGTCTTACCTCATGGATCTTGTCAGAACAGCAACTTTGACAAAAGTGCTATGTCATTCAGCTGTCAACGCGCCTCGGTTGTTAGTTGCTAACGAGAGCACGTGATCCGTTTCCAATCCCGTAAACCTCTTATATCTATGATATAATTAATGCTGCATGCGCGTGCGCATCTGTCAACGCGCCTCGGTTGTGCAGTTCATTGGGCGTTTCCAATCCCGTAAAACCTCTTATATCTATGGTCTGACCACTGACCTTTGAACCAAGATGTGCGCATGCCCGTGGGAGACAGAGTCCCTCAGGCCACACCCACCAAAGACTAGCAAGCTTCTACAGACCTCTTTACGTGTTCGTTAGTAGCGATTCCGGATCATTTTTTATAATTCACTATTAGATGTTTCTCACTAAGCTTTTTTTTCTGAGCAGAATGGTCTTTTTCCGGTGAAAATTCATGCATTCTAACTCATCTTACATCGAGTGGGAAATGTATTGAACATAACTTTACGGGGAACCATTAAGCCATACAAAGGCAAAGTCATCTCCCAGGTACCTGGTTTTCTTGACTGGTACAATGTAGTGTACACAGAAGAGCCTGGTATAGTATACTTAGTGAGGGAATAGACTCGGGTGTAGCTGATTCAGAAGCTTCAATTGATCGAGAATATTCTATTAACTTCAAAAGATTTTCACAGGGAATCAAAGTGACCTTTTTCTTTACTTGAAAACTTGTAAACAGAATCATCTGTGGGCTGCTGTTGCAATACAGTTTTCCTGAACTTTAATTGGGCTTTAAGTGCTGTACATTTTTGCTTCTCAGACCTCATAGCACTTAATTTGGACTTCACTTGTGCTGGAGATATCCAAATCCATAATCAGTAACTCGGATGTAATCTTTTCTTTCATTTGGACCCATTTTCTCTCAGACGCTTCTTTTTCTTTTTGTTTTTTATTCTGGACTTTGATTCGTTCTTTTTCAATATTTGAGAGGTGTTCGTGATATCGCTGGCGATGTTGGGGGGCATTTTTTCTTGTATCTTCAAACATAATCCTCCTTTCATCAGAGGATTTCGTAGCTAGCCATTTAGTTGTCTTATTATTAGTAAATAAAATGTGTGCCTCCAGAGCTAGTATGGAAGCATTTGGTTTTTCTCTAATAAGCCTGTCCAATTTTCCAAAATCTCTTTCACTGATTGTATTGGTTGTTTTCACAGTTGTTTCAGATTTTACTTTTTCTTTATTTTCAGCAGCTGCACTCATAACTGGTTGATGATCTGCTAACACTCACTCCAATAGCAATTCAAAAGATTTGAAAAGAGAGAGGAGGATATATTCAACTGAAGAATCATGGTGTGACTGAGAACTGAGTGTTTCCCAAATTTTGTCACGCTTTATTAAGTCGGGAGTGAAGGGTATTCTTTCTCCTATCATGACACTGTTGATGTTTTGTGCTGTGGTCTCTTTGAAGAAGATTCTCAATTTAGTGTAGTACTCTGGGATGTCCAGTATATGAATATCCGACTCTAAAATTCTCCAAAGAGGACCAGTGATTGTCAATTAAACCCAAAGCTTTGCATCCAGCAATATAATTATCATTGGTTGCATCTTCCAGTACAGCTTTTAATAGGTGATTAGGTGTCCCCCACACATTCTTGAGAAAATCGGTGATGTGATTATGTAAACTATAAACACGAGCACCATTTGCAAATATAATGTTAAATCTGTTACCTCTGAAATGAATCAGTGGGTTTTTTGCTATCCCGTTTCTCTTGAGGTATGAAGTGAACTGCAAAGGACAACCACTCTTTTTATTTCCTCTTTTCTCAAATGCTTTACAAGTTGTCCTAATTAAGCGAAGAGTCCCAGATTCACTATCATTATTGAAAGCAAATTTTGGATTAGGGTAATTCCTCTCAATCAATTTCAAACATTCTGATGCATGCTCTGCCATATTAACCACTAGGTGCATACCACAAAAAAAATTGTGCATCTGGGACATAGACTGTTTTTCTTCTGGTATAAAATCATCCTAATCCTGTATTACTATTGGTAATATGCCTGCTGTATTCAGACAGTAAAGAATTGAATGATTTCTGAGTTGATGCTCGATCAGACATCGTACTTTTTACATTTGAAATGATCTTATCTGCACTGGTGCTCATGCCTTGTTTCTCAGCTGACTCTGCAATTTCATGAAGTATATCCTGCAGCGTCTGGAGTGTGGTTTCAGCAGCTCCAGATATCACTTCCTACAAAGTTATTACTGTAACATAAGCACACAATGGAATGTTTTGACTCACCTGTAGACCAAGGGTTAGTGCTCCTTCTGTAGTTGACATTTGATAACTTGTGTATTTATGACCAAATTTGGTGGTGCCATCAGAATGTAGTGTGCTGTTGGATGCATGTGTGAGAGTTTCAGCTAACTGCATATGTGCTAGTGAACGACTTTCAATAAGAATTTCATTTAATAGTTGTCCGTTCAGGAAGTTTGTCATAATCTAGTCCTGCTAAGTGTAAGACTGATTGTATAATTGGTGAAACATTAAGTATTCCTACATTATATGAAAGTAACTCCATGATGCAAATTCGTAAAGTATCAGTGTATTTATTATCTTTATAGAATTGATTTTAATTCTTTTATTGTGTCTCTATATTCAGAATTAAGGTGTAACAGCTCTCTTTTTTCACTTTTTAACTGCTCAATGCTTGTTTGTAGTGTTTGACATTCCTCACACTCAAGTTCTTTTAATTGAATTGTTAAAGAATCACACTTAGTTTTATAATACCTTATTTGTTCTCTTAGTCGTTTCATTCGATCTGGCTTGGAGAAATCATCTTTGAAATGATTAACAGCTGAATATTTTCTTTTTATTTTTCTACAGGCATTATAACGTTTCCTAAGCTTCCTTTTAAACTTCTCAATTTCGTTCTCGCATTTTCTGCTGCTAGACTTTTATTGACAGTGGCTATCACCTCTTTCATGAAAAAAGATTGCCAGGGTACTTTATAATTAACTGTTGATAATCTAGATCTTCTTGGTTCATTCCCAGGGATTTTATAAGGTGACTCCAGAAACGAATTAATTATAAGACACCCATTTTTTGACTTACTCTTTTGTAGTTGGGTTTTTTTAGATTGCAATTTAGTAACTGATTTTTGAATTGCAGCGATAGATATTGGATCCTCATTCCCAGATATTGTTTTTATCCATTTTATAAAATCAGACCAGGACACTGATTCTTTTTTAATTTTCTTTATGGCAAATAGCTCTAGAACGAGACCATTTTTAATGTCAGGTATTATTTGCAGTGGTTCTCCTCCAAGGAGCATACTTGAAGTAATGTCACTCTCTTTGCAATATTTATATGAATCAGATATATCCATCCTACAAATTGATTCACTAAAATTAATCTCTAGTATGATTATTGAGAGACTTAGAGCAGAAGCTCGAAGCAGATTTCGAATTTCGCGGGTGAAAGGAGAAAAACGCATGCGCGCTTTTTAAATTATAGTTAATTTGTGGGTTATTGTTGTCTAGCTTACTCAGAGCTTGTGCGCTGGCGCCAGGTTAGTCACAGTAGATTTTTATGAAGATTTTCTTGGTCAATTTTTCTCACTAATTTTAAATAGCTATGTAGGTTACGGAAAAAAATTAGTAAATTTTAAATAGTAAAACGAGATTTAAATATTATAGCGAAGCAAACTGCATTATAATGCCAACTAAAATACTATTAACCATGAAAATCACATTCTATGATACAAGGGGAACATGGTGATATGCATAGTGCTGGTATTATTATTCTTCCTATCTTGCGCGGGAGCCATTTTTTACATTGATTTCCGGCAGGGAAAAATTGGCCACACCCACGTCGCGTCCGGAATCGCTATCGTTAGTAGCCTAGAAACTGTTGCTGGTAAGCAAATCTAGCTAGTTATGTGTGACTGTGAGTTGCATCCCTAAGTTCGTTCTCTAGGGAGGATGAGTAAGGTAAATCAGGGTAATTCTGAATACTTTTCGGGAAAATGGTTCTTATTTCTGACTGGGAGCAGATAGAAACATGCTGTAAATTGCAGATGAAAGTTAAATCTTTTCTCTAACTAGCAGTGAAAGTTTCATAGATTAAATTATTGTGGATAGTTTATTATAGAGCCAAGAATAAAGGCACTCAAAAATTGGAGGGTTGGGGTAATTCCGAATGATTGTTGTGGCCACACAAAGCATAAAGCTGCTTAGCCTTACAACCTTGCTTTTCAAAACTTCATCTCTAGTGCCACCTTCAGAGGGCTAGATCAATCGCTCATAATCTCCAGTAAATTTTAGGAAGTTCGAAATCAGGGGGTCCAATCTCCCGGGAGCTAAACCCTCCTCAATTGGATCCACTAACAATACCAGCAACAGCAGGGAGACCCATAGACCCAAGTGGGTTCCTCCCACAAAGATAGGAAGTGGCGACAAATTATTCAGAGCTAGCTAGCTTCAGTGCACAAGAAGCTTGATCTTCAAGAGTTGTTGCAAAGATAGAGCAAGCGGAGTAGTTTATGTGTATCAAGTTTGAGCTTGAAACGCCTCTTCCTTTTGAAGTAACCTCAGGTATTCAGAATTACCCTGTATTTAGAATTACCCTGACTTACCTTAGCTACAACATACTGCCTCATTGTTAACATCATAGAAATAACTATCCCATACAACTGGACAGAATCAATCAATACAGCCCATCAACTCAAATACAAGCAGTTGTTGAAAAATGTTCCACGAACTTTCTGGCCATGAAAATTGTTCTTTTTCCCCAGCTACATCAAGCAGAAATACTAGGTCTGAACTTTGCTGAGAAGGAACAGATTTTCATGAAATAGTATTCTCGAGCACCAAAGGGAATAGCCATGTAGCTCGTTCCATCCCTCCCAGTTTCTCTAGGTTTATTCATTCTTATTTAGCACCTTATTTATTTCTTATACACTCTTGCTATGGGACCTTGAGGCCCTAGGATCTTATTTCTATTTGATCACGATTTTGTTTATTTTATCACTTCAGAAATATTTCCCATGCCTCAAGCTTCTCTCTGATAAACTGCTCATTTTATAATAATAAGTAACTGTAGAGAGATGATGGATAGTTGACAGGTGGCCATTATGTATCTCACAGTGTATAAAAGTTGGTATGTAGATCAAGCCATAGGCTCCCTTGCCAACCTTCATCTCCATACAGACACTACAGCTTCCACCACTCTTCAAGAGCAGATTACCTGAAGTCCACGCATTTTGCAAGAACAACTTCCTCCAGCTAAATCCTAGTAAATGTGAGATTGTCTCCTTTGCCCAGAAGAATAATGTCCCACACCCTGTCTGTGAGATTGAGAACACAACCCTGCCATCCAGGGGCACTGCCAAATGCCTCGGTTTCAAATGGCACCACGACCTTTCGGCCAAACCATCAATCGATTACAACATCTTGAAGGCCAGGAAGTCTTTCTTTGCCTATGGTAGCATGGGTCTCGTCCAGGGGCAACTCTCATCTGTGTCTGGGAAGTCTGTTGTGGACACCTACATCCTACCTGTGCTCTTATATGGTGCAGAGAACTGGTGTCTGACACCAAAGTCCATCCAAATTGAACTCCTTCCTCCCACAGTGGTACTGTAACACACCAGCCTCTATCGTGGTCGGACTGAGAACTGCCAGAGCACTGTGTCTGGTGAGAAAACTGAAGGCAAAATTACTGCCCTGGAGAATAGTGATACTCTGAGTGCCCAGACCTTACTCTCTCTCTCTCTCTCTCTCTCTCTCTCTCTCTCTCTCTCTCTCTCTCTCTCTCTCTGACGACATCAGCTCCATTTGCCTGGTTCGTGAGTGCAGGGAACTCAAGCAGTACTTTGGCACAGATTTCACATCAGCTTTGCTGACCCAGGATGCTGGCCCTCGTCCATGCCCTAGGGAGGTTAAGGAGGTGATCGAGAAGAAGGACCGCAGCCTGATGCTGATCAAGCATGTTGGTAGGGCGGACATGGCCATCGTGGCGAAGATTGAAAGTGAGGTGGGATGGCTGAGGCTATGGGACCTTGCACTGGATGGCGGAGATGTGTTGATGGGCTGAAGAACTTGGTACGTGTGATCGCTTTCCCCTCCCATGCTACATCTGCGTGCGACAGTGTCAGTGTTCAAAGGGACCACCTGCTCGCTCATGTCATCACTACACATGTAGATGCCAACTTCACCTCGGATGAACTTTTGCAAGTGTCATCAGTTTCAGACTCTGACTCTGTTACCTGTGTCAATTTGCTAAATTATTTTAACTTTAGTTTTGTTATACCATACATTAGTCACTGACTCTGACTGAACTCTGTTCAATTAGCTAGCTACCTGTGTTCTTTAGCTAACCTATTCTGAACTTAATTCTGTACTCTATAATGCCCACTGGGCCTTTACAATGAACTTTGACTTTGATTTTGACTACCTCTATCTAGCTACCAACATCTGGGACACCTTCCACCTATCATTGCACTGTTTTCCACCATGCCCACCTGATGGGGGTAGTTTTCTCATTTTTTATTTCACTCCTACAGTACCTATTTATTCATTTTTTATTTCACTCCTACAGTACCTAGCTATTTACCTATTTGGAGAAAAATAATGTTGTTCCAGGATGCTCCAGCCACTTCGGAATCGATTCCACCTTTGGAGAGGACTCTATCATCGAATATTTGGACGATAATTATAGGTGAGCGTGAAGAGAGTGACATCAGTTCAAGTTGTGAGTCAGTATAGAGCTTTTTGGGGAGCCATGAGGGGTTGTAGCTTATCCTAATGAGGTTGTACAATCCCCATTTCGGTAGGGAAAGCTTCTTCCTGAGTTGTGGTTGGGGTGTGGCTTGGCTATAATTGAATGTGTCTCCCATTATTAGCAAGAAAGGCTATAGTAGCTCTTTAGTTAGCAAGAAAAGTTGGGTGTGGTTAGGTATTATCGTGGTTTAATTAGCAAGAAGTTGTTTAATGAGGTGTGGTTGGTTAGAAATTAGGTGTTTCATGTTAATTAAGGAGTAAAAGGTATGATTACCCTTTAATTAGCTTTAATGAGCAGGAAATGGGTGTGGTTGGGGTATTTTGCACAAGAAAGTGAGCCGGAAATGGGTGTGGTTAGGTATTATCGTGGTTTAATTAGCAAGAAGTTGTTTAATGAGCAGGAAGTTGGTTAGAAATTAGGTATTTCGTGTTAATTGGGTATGATTAGCCTTTAATTAGCTTTAATGAGCAGTAAATGGGTGTGGCTAGGTATTATCGTGGTTTAATTAGCAAGAAGTTGTTTAATGAGCAGGAAGTTGGAGGTATTTCGTGTTAATTGAGCAGTAAATGGCCTTTAATTAGCTTCAGTGAGCAGGAAATAGGTGTGGTTAGGTATTATCGTGGTTTAATTAGCAAGAGTTGGTTATAAATTAGCAGGGTATGATTAGCCTTCAATTAGCTTTAATGAGCAGGGAATGGGTGTGGTTAGGATATTTTGTGCAAGAAAGTTGTTTAATGAGCAGGAAATGGGTGTGGTTAGGTATTATTGTGGTTTAATTAGCAAGAAGTTGTTTAATGAGCAGGAAATGTGTGTGGTTGGGGTATTTCGTGTTAATTGAGCAGTAAATAGCAAGAAAAGAGCATTTAATTAGCAGGAAATGGGTGTGGTTAGCAAGAAAAGGTATTACCGTAGTTAAGAAGTTGTTTAATGAGCAGGAAATGGGTGTGGTTGGGTATTATTGTGGTTTAATTAGCAAGAAGTTGTTTAATGAGCAGGAAATGTGTGTGGTTGGAGCAAGAAAAGGTATTACCGTAGCAAGAAGTTTATTAAATGAGCAGGAAATGGCAGAGAAAGTTGTTTAGTGAGCAGGAAATAGGTGTGGTTGGTTCGAAATAATGTTAAATGAGCAGGAAATGGGTGTGGTTAGCCAAAAAGTGTATTATTGTACAGGAAAGTCATTAAATGAGCAAGAAATGGGTGTGGTTAGCGAGAAAGGGTAGAGGTATTGTAGGAAATGTTTAATTAGCAGGAAAGGGTGTGGCTTAGCAAGAAAAGGGGTATGGCTCCCATTATCTCGGCAAGAAAGGGTGTGCCCATTATTGTGCTTAATATAAAGGGTGTGGGCATGTTATTATTATTTTGTGGGTGTGGCTCCTCTATTAATATAATCTCATGATGGGGTGTAGTTTGTAATGACTATCATGTGACTATCATGTGTTTATACTAGCCTCAGATGATGGAGATGGCTCTGAAGCTGGATACCGATCCGAAGATGGAGTTGGAGGTGAAGGAGAAGAAGAAGAAGAAGAAGAAGAAAAAGAAGAGGAAAAGGAAGGAGATAAAGATAAAGAAGAAGAAGAAGAAGAAGAAGACATTGATCTGGAGGGACTTAGACCTACTTCTAAACACTGCAAGCTTGCTAGTAAGCAAGCATTAAAGGTGTCTGGTTTGTACCCTGAATTAGATTTCCTGACCATGCTTTGGCCACAGACCCTTTGTGATTTAATTGTAGAGGAGACCAATAGATATGCATGTCGCAAGAGACGTCGTAATTGGATTGATGTAACTAGGAGTGAATTGTATACGTTCTTTGGGGTGAACTTAGCAATGGGGATACATAAATTGCCGGATATTTGGAGCAGGGATGGGTTACTAAGAATACCAGAGGTGCAGAAGCACATGATAAGCCAAAAAAACCCATTAAAAAGGGATTTAAAATAATGGTGCTGCTGCTGTTCATGCTGTGGGTATCTGTGCACATTTCGAGTCTATCTGGGAAAGCCCACTGATCCGATGACAGGAAAACGTGTAGCAGAGAAGGGTTTAGTTATAAAGGTAGTTCAAGATCTGGTTAGTCCCTTTACCAATTTGAACCATGTGTTGTACTGCGATAATTTCTATTCTAGTGGGCCTCTTGTGAAGTGGTTGGCTGAGTGTCAGATATATTTTGCAGGAACAATTAAGCAGAGGGCATGTGGATTTCCCAAGAGTTTAAAGGGCGTTAAGCCACCAGCAGGTAGCTATGTAGCAGAAACAGTTACAGAAAAGGAGGGTGACCAAATAGTGAACGAGACATGCTATTATGTCTTCCATGACCGTAAGGTAGTGTCCTTAGTTTCAAATGTATTTCCCGAACATATGGAGGATAAAGTTCCCAGGGTACAAAAAGGTGTTCTTCGGTATCAGTCTGTCCCCCCAGTCTTGCCAGCTTACAATAAGTTCATGGGAGGTGTTGACCGTCTTAGCCAGCTTAGAAAGACCTATGGCTATGACCATAGATACTATAAACTACGTGTACGGGATTGGAAACGGCACATTAACCAGTTGAATCCGTGTCCGAGGGCGTGGCCTTGCTTAACTCTTTATCCGCGAGCAACGTAACGCGGGAGATTGCCGCTGCATCGAGCTAAGCTAGCTACTGATCTCTGTGGTCCTCTGAGTTACCTATGGCCACTTGCATTCCACAAGTTAAAAGTTAGCTGACAACTTATTATTGTATAAAAAAGGGAGAGAAAAAAATGAAAAATAGGTAGCTAGGTGATATTTAAGTTAGAGGCTACTTCATATCTGCAGATAGTTGTGTGGAAGCTATAAAAGCTGCTTGCCATAATATGAGCATGGATGCAGATTATGATACCTCCGTGGATAATTGTAAGATTTTAATTGACATGGCTACTAAGTTATATGAGCTATACCAGCAACCCAATTCCATTATTACTGAGTTCAGTAAATGGCTTCTAGATTCTATCTCAAAAATCATTACAAAAGGTATAGAAAATTTTCAAGTATTAAGGAAAATTTATGGATTGAGTTTCACTCACTCCGGAGTTCATCTTCATTTATTGATAAGTGGGTGAAATTCCTCACTGATTGTGGCATAACCATTGAGCCCCTATTTTATCAGCAACTTACTCTGAATTTATTCATCTCACTGATAGAAAAAGCATTACCTGTGACAGTTGATGATGATGTACACACCAATATAAAGGAGCTAATATACGAAGGACAGTGTGCAATTAGGTATATTGGAGGCTACATAGTCAGATCCATTCACAAAGACTGCACAGTCAAAGAAATTTTACTTGGACTTGACGACTTACAACAGTGACGATAACATGGAACCATCTGAATCGGAGGAATGGATGTGTGGTGTGCCATCGATAGGGGAGGTTTAATCCACAGCTTTTATTATACCCTATGTGCCATAGAATATAGTACATGGTGCCATTTTAATATAACAGGAATAGATACTCTCCCATGCACATTAACAAGATGTTCTGAATGATTATCTCCCCTAATTCTGCCTCTTTTACATCTCTGCAGATTCGACCCAATCATCACTAGCACTGTGAGACTGTTGCTGTCTTTTAGCATTGGAATACATACATTTCTTTGACTCATAGCTATAATTCAATTTTAATAATAGTCATTTTCAAAAAAGTGTAACAAATTAACTGTTTTCTCTAGGATCAAGAGCTTGTTACAGGTACATATGGTAAGCATTGCTCTACCACTTTCAGTAGAGTGGTAGGCATTTTAGCTAATAGTAATGTAGGAAGTGTTACTACAGTTGAACTGGTTTTTTTCATCCAAATTGTTCACTCTGCTGAATGTAATAGTATTACATGACTTAAAATAATATTATGGTTAAGTACATGTAAGAAACTATTCTCCAACTAATTTTCATTGTCATTACTGTTCACTGTGAGTTCTAGGCAAGTTAATGTTACTAACATGCAAAAAAGTAGCCATTTTCACGGTAACTAGAGTTTATGAACTATTTCTGCAACTCTTTCGTGTAAAAGCTTTGCATAGTTACCTTGCTAATCCACCGCAAGAACTATTCCTCCTTTGGAGATGAACTTGGGATGCGTAGAATACGCGAAATTCGCCAAAACAGGAAACTAACTTGTCTAGGAACCTCGGACAAGGATGAATTACATTGCCATATACGGATGCGGGGGCGGGTTTCCAATCCCGTACACGTATGTAGCGTGCTGAAATGGCTCAGTGCCAGAATGGCTGATTTAACCCCTAGACAGCGGAAATGCGTATTTCTAAATAACGCACACCTATATATAAACATGCGCGCGCTTATTGAGCTTGCATTTAGCTATTGTAGGCATCATAGATAATCTATGCTGGCATGCAGTTTATGTCATTGTGGACTTTAGCTACAGTAAGCCATTCTGGCATGCATTTACTGCTTAGATATTATTGTAGACTTAAGCCGTAGCTTGTCAGCCATTCTGGCGCTGTGCAGTATAGACTTTATCTATACAGATGAGCTATATTGCATGTGGCACACAGTTATAGCTACAGCTAGTATGCCATGCATTGATTATTGTAGGCTTTAGTGAGTCATTCTGGCACACTCAAATCTTATTGTAGATTAGCTATAGCTAATTATATTCTTGCACTATGATGCAGTTATTATTGTAGCTAGATTTTTAGCTAGCTATTCCGGCATGCATTTATTAAACTACAGTTACGTGAGCCATTCTGGTATGCCTTTAAAGAGCTATAGCTAGCTATATAGGGGACGCAGCTACTATTAACTCTATATAATAGTGATCCATTCTGGCACACAGTTATCATTATCATATAGTGAGCCATTCTACATGCAGTTAATTAGTGAGATAATCTGGAACACAGTATAGACTCTTAATATAGTGAGCCGAGCCATGCACAGTAGTTATTATTATAGACTCTATAATAGTGAGCCATTCTGGCATGCAGTTATCATTATAGACTCTATAGAGTGAGCCATTCTGGCATGCAGTTATCATTATAGACTCTACAGCTATAGCGAGCCATTCTGGCATGCAGTTATTAATATAGACTCTATAGAGTGAGCCATTCTGGCACGCATTTATTATTATAGACTCTATAGAGTGAGCCATTCGGGCACGCATTTATTATTATAGACTCTATAGAGTGAGCCATTCTGGCACGCAGTTATTATATAGATTCTATCGAGTGAGCCATTCTGGCATGCAGTTATTATTATAGACTCTATAGAGTGAGACATTCTGGCATGCAGTTATTAATATAGACTCTGTATAGTGAGCCATTCTGGCATGCAGTTATTAATATAGACTCTATATAGAGAGCCATTCTGGCATGCATTTATCATTATAGACTCTATAGAGTGAGCCATTCTGGCATGCAGTTATTAATATAGACTCTATAGAGTGAGCCATTCTGGCACGCAGTTATTATTATAGACTCTATTGAGTGAGCCATTCTGGCATGCAGTTATTAATATAGACTCTATAGAGTGAGCCATTCTGGCATGCAGTTATTATTATAGATTCTATAGAGTGAGACATTCTGGCATGCAGTTATTAATATAGACTCTGTATAGTGAGCCATTCTGGCATGCAGTTATTAATATAGACTCTATATAGAGAGCCATTCTGGCATGCATTTATCATTATAGACTCTATAGAGTGAGCCATTCTGGCATGCAGTTATTAATATAGACTCTATATAGAGAGCCATTCTGGCATGCATTTATCATTATAGACTCTATAGAGTGAGCCATTCTGGCATGCAGTTATTAATATTAGACTCTATAGAGTGAGCCATTCTGGCATGCAGTTATTATTATAGACTCTATAGAGTGAGCCATTCTGGCACGCAGTTATTATTATCGACTCTATATAGAGAGCCATTCTGGCACGCAGTTATTAATATAGACTCTATATAAAGAGCCATTCTGGCATGCAGTTATCATTATAGACTCTATAGAGTGAGCCATTCTGGCATGCAGTTATTATTATAGACTCTATAGAGTGAGCCATTCGGGCATGCAGTTATTATTATAGACTCTATCGAGTGAGCCATTCTGGCATGCAGTTATTATTATAGACTCTATAGAGTGAGCCATTCTGGCACGCAGTTATTATTATCGACTCTATATAGAGAGCCATTCTGGCACACAGTTATTAATATAGACTCTATAGAGTGAGACATTCTGGCATGTAGTTATTAATATAGACTCTATAGAGTGAGACATTCTGGCATGCAGTTATTAATATAGACTCTGTATAGTGAGCCATTCTGGCATGCAGTTATTAATATAGACTCTATAGAGTGAGCCATTCTGGCATGCAGTTATTATTATAGACTCTATAGAGTGAGCCATTCTGGCACGCAGTTATTATTATCGACTCTATATAGAGAGCCATTCTGGCACGCAGTTATTAATATAGACTCTATAGAGTGAGACATTCTGGCATGCAGTTATTAATATAGACTCTATAGAGTGAGACATTCTGGCATGCAGTTATTAATATAGACTCTGTATAGTGAGCCATTCTGGCATGCAGTTATTAATATAGACTCTATAGAGTGAGCCATTCTGGCATGCAGTTATTAATATAGACTCTATAGAGTAAGCCATTCTGGCACGCAGTTATCATTATAGACTCTATAGAGTGAGCCATTCTGGCATGCAGTTATCATTATAGACTCTATAGAGTGAGCCATTCTGGCATGCAGTTATCATTATAGACTCTATAGAGTGAGCCATTCGGGCATGCAGTTATTATTATAGACTCTATCGAGTGAGCCATTCTGGCATGCAGTTATTATTATAGACTCTATATGAAAAAACACACCTTCACACTGCCAGATGTAAATGAACAGGAAAAGGAGACTGCTAGTATGTATTTTTTATTGAAACTGAATCAGATGTAAAAAATTTCATTCATGTACGTACGTAGATGAAACTTGTGCTGATGGCAAACAGAGTGATAAAGGAAACCGGCTGGATGATGATTATCTACTTCCGGACTTTAGCGAACAGAGTAAAATTTGTTTAGTGGATAAGGATGACATTTTCACTTTCGACAGGAGGAGCATTGAAAAAATATGGATGGACTATGTGAAATCATACAGTCATTCTTGTAAAAGGAAAGAGTGAGTGCTGCTAAGGAGATTTAGCACCTTATTACTATAGCAATACTTCTTATATCAAGAAACATGATCTTCCCCAGAAAATTTGTAAGAGCTGTGTTAAAGTCAAGAGAGGTATATAGCCAGCTGATTCAAACACTACGTAGTAGCTAATTATAATCATTTTACAGGAAAATTGGAGGGCTATTATTATGAAGCCTGAAACAAGTTTGTTTCCAGTGACTGCATCGAAGAAGATGAAAAAGATGATAGCTGCTCAGTGGCCAATTGAAACAATTGAATTGGTATAATTATATATAATGTGTAGCTAGCTACGTAAAGTCATAGCTCATGGGCAAAGAAAGAGGGCTCTGACTCTGTCTGTGGGGTGGATGCATGCTTTAATAGTAAATTAATTAGCATTGGTGCCCCCTGCTATAGTGGCTCCACCCATTTATTTGTAAATTAACTAGTTACACAGTTCATTTCTTGCTTATCATGATTTGCAGGGGTTTGAGATTGACACTTATTTCCGAGCATTGGAATGTGATGTGAGGAAAAAAAGAGGCATAACAGGACTCAATATAGCGCAGTACATCTTATGGCCTGAGGTATTCAAATTTAAATGGAGCTTAATGTTACAATTACAATTATGCACACTGCAGGCCATGGTGACCATAATATCTGAAAGATTTAAAGTTAGAACCGATCAAGCAAAGATTATTTACATTAATGAGGATTCTAATGCTCTGAAAGAATTGTTTTTAAAAGACAGTGCAAGTCACAATTAGCCATGTATTAGCTATTTCCATTAAAAATTGATTGTTGTAGATTGATCGATGGTTAGAAATGTACCCATTACTACAGGCTTCTATAGCATAGCTATACTTTAGTATAAAATTAGTACAAAGAATGCAATGTCTGTGGAGTCTATAGCTAGTTGGTTTAAATAGTGCATGAGCATGAATGGGAGATGGCTCATATGATTATACTGTAAATGTAGAATGGCTTGAGTCTTGCTATGACTATATACCATGTGCCAGCATGTATCATCCTCTGTTGATCACAACTGCATGCATGCTTCAGTCACTTGCTCCTTATGTAGAGCAGTTCATAGGCAGAGGAACATAACCCCAAACCCCCATTGCACAATGTGTAACAACAGTGGTGATTTAAAATTCAGTCAACACAAATAAGTTATATACGTAACAGTAAGTTCCAAAATAGTAATTAGCAATCAAGCTGCTGCAACAGTTTAAGTGACTAACTTAGCCTCATGTGTGAATGATTTTCATGTTTGTCAATTGAGTTCACTTTGCACATGCAGTCATGTATAACTGTCTCCTACAATGACTTAATAGTTGAATGAAATCTGGGGGGAGGGGGGGGGGGGGCAAAACCATAAGTCTAAACATCTGGGGGGGGGGGCATGGCCCCCTGGTTCCTCCGCCTATGCAGTTGGTGCAGGTTTGAATTTAAAAAATGATCTCTGCAGCTGCTACAGCTGCATACTAAGCAACTTACATCTCAGTGCAGAAGGACTTTCAACATCATCCATTAAACTGCAGTGACAGAAAATTTCAGAATGTGATGCAGAATGATAACTCTGAGCCAGAATTGCCATGCCTGAATTAATTATTGCTATGTAGCTCATTACGGACAGAAAGAATAGCTATAGCCAGAATAATTATATAGCTACTAGAACAGCTATAGTGTGCTTGTTAAAACGGCTCCATAGTCCTACCAGAATGGCTCACTATAATATTATAGCTATTAGCTTCTGTCTAATAGCTATAGCATACAGCTTAATAACTGCTGTAACCCAAGATTGTAGATATAGCTTTCAGCTAGACAGTCCCAAAATAACCTGATGCATGCAGACTAACTTCTATTACTGACAGATTACTGAGTACAATGGAGGATTCGAATGGCTCACAGAAAGACTTATCACTATACAAGAATATACCACTATAACTGCATGCCAGAACGGCTAGCATGCCGAGTCTATATTTAATAATAACTGCATGCCAGAATGGCTCACTATATAGAGTCTATGATAATAACTCCGTGCCAGAATGGCTCATTCTATAGAGTCTATGATAATAACTGCATGCCAGAATGGCTCTCAATATAGTCTATATTAATAACTGCATGCCAGAATGGCTCGCTATAGAGTCTATAATAATAACTGCGTGCGAGAATGCCTCACTATACAGAGTCTATATTAATAACTGCACACCAGAATGGCTCTCTATATAGAGTCTATAACTGCGTGCCAGAATGGCTCACTGTTATAGAGTCTATATTAATAACTCCATGCCCAAATGGCTCACTCTATAGAGTCGATAATAATAACTGTATGCCAGAATGGCTCTCTCTATAGAGTTGAAAATAATAACTGCATGCCAGAATGGCTCACTCTATAGAGTCTATGATAATAACTGCATGCCAGAATGGCTCGCTATAGCTGTAGAGTCTATATTAGTAACTACATGCCAGGATGGCTCACTCTATAGAGTCTATAATAATAACTGCATGCCCAAATGGCTCACTCTATAGAGTCAATAATAATAACTGCGTGCCAGAATAGCTCACTCTATAGAGTTGAAAATAATAACTGCATGCCAGAATGGCTCACTCTATAGAGTCTATGATAATAACTGCATGCCAGAATGGCTCGCTATAGCTGTAGAGTCTATATTAGTAACTGCATGCCAGAATGGCTCTCTATATAGAGTCTATAACTGCGTGCCAGAATGGCTAACTCTATAGAGTCTATATTAATAACTCCATGCCCAATGGCTCACTCTATAGAGTCGATAATAATAACTGCATGCCCAAATGGCTCACTCTATAGAGTCAATAATAATAACTGCGTGCCAGAATAGCTCACTCTATAGAGTTGAAAATAATAACTGCATGCCAGAATGGCTCACTCTATAGAGTCTATGATAATAACTGCATGCCAGAATGGCTCGCTATAGCTGTAGAGTCTATATTAGTAACTGCATGCCAGAATGGCTCTCTATATAGAGTCTATAACTGCGTGCCAGAATGGCTAACTCTATAGAGTCTATATTAATAACTCCATGCCCAATGGCTCACTCTATAGAGTCGATAATAATAACTGCATGCCAGAATAGCTCACTCTATAGAGTTGAAAATAATAACTGCATGCCAGAATGGCTCACTCTATAGAGTCTATGATAATAACTGCATGTCAGAATGGCTCACTCTATAGAGTCTATATTAATAACTGCATGCCAGAATGGCTCACTCTATAGAGTCTATATTAATAACTGCATGCCAGAATGGCTCACTCTATAGAGTCTATAATAATAACTGCATGCCAGAATGGCTCACTCTATAGAGTCTATATTAATAACTGCATGCCAGAATGGCTCACTCTATAGAGTCTATAATAATAACTGCATGCCAGAATGGCTCACTCTATAGAGTCTATGATAATAACTGCATGCCAGAATGGCTCGCTATAGCTGTAGAGTCTATATTAGTAACTGCATGCCAGAATGGCTCACTCTATAGAGTCTATAATAATAACTGAATGCCCAAATGGCTCACTCTATAGAGTCGATAATAATAACTGCGTGCCAGAATAGCTCATTCTATAGAGTTGAAAATAATAACTGCATGCCAGAATGGCTCACTCTATAGAGTCTATGATAATAACTGCATGCCAGAATGGCTCACTCTATAGAGTCAATGATAATAACTGCATGCCAGAATGGCTCACTCTATAGAGTCTATAATAATAACTGCATGCCAGAATGGCTCACTCTATAGAGTCTATAATAATAACTGCGTGCGAGAATGCCTCACTATACAGAGTCTATATTAATAACTGCATGCCAGAATGGCTTTCTATATAGAGTTTATAACTGCATGCCAGAATGGCTAACTCTATAGAGTCTATATTAATAACTGCATGCCCAAATGGCTCACTCTATAGAGTCTATGATAATAACTGCATGCCAGAATGGCTCAGTATATAGAGTCTATATTAATAACTGCATGCCAGAATGGCTCACTCTATAGAGTTGAAAATAATAACTGCATGCCAGAATGGCTCACTCTATAGAGTTTATGATAATAACTGCATGCCAGAATGGCTCACTATATAGAGTCTATATTAATAACTGCATGCCAGAATGGCTCACTATATAGAGCCGATAATAATAACTGCGTGCCAGAATGGCTCTCTATATAGAGTCGATAATAATAACTGCGTGCCAGAATAGCTCACTCTATAGAGTTGAAAATAATAACTGCGTGCCAGAATAGCTCACTCTATAGAGTTGAAAATAATAACTGCATGCCAGAATGGCTCACTCTATAGAGTCTATGATAATAACTGCATGCCAGAATGGCTCACTATATAGAGTCTATATTAATAACTGCATGCCAGAATGGCTCACTATATAGAGCCGATAATAATAACTGCGTGCCAGAATGGCTCTCTATATAGAGTCGATAATAATAACTGCGTGCCAGAATAGCTCACTCTATAGAGTTGAAAATAATAACTGCATGCCAGAATGGCTCACTCTATAGAGTCTATGATAATAACTGCATGCCAGAATGGCTCACTATATAGAGTCTATATTAATAACTGCATGCCAGAATGGCTCACTATATAGAGCCGATAATAATAACTGCGTGCCAGAATGGCTCTCTATATAGAGTCGATAATAATAACTGCGTGCCAGAATAGCTCACTCTATAGAGTTGAAAATAATAACTGCGTGCCAGAATAGCTCACTCTATAGAGTTGAAAATAATAACTGCATGCCAGAATGGCTCACTCTATAGAGTCTATGATAATAACTGCATGCCAGAATGGCTCACTATATAGAGTCTATATTAATAACTGCATGCCAGAATGGCTCACTGTATAGAGTCGATAATAATACTTGCATGCCAGAATGGCTCGCTCTATAGAGTCTATATTAATAGCTAACTGCGTGCCAGAATGGCTCACTCTATATTGAGTCTATGATAATAACTGCGTGCCAGAATGGCTCACTATTATAGGGTCGATAATAATAACTGCATGCCAGAATGGCTCACTATATAGAGTCTATATTAATAACTGCATGCCAGAATGGCTTGCTATATAGAGTCTATAATAATAACTGCATGCCAGAATGGTTCACTATATAGAGTCTATAATAATAACTGCATGCCAGAATGGCTCACTCTATAGAGTCAATAATAATAACTGCATTCCAGAATGGCTCACTATAGAGTCTATAATAATAACTGCAGCATGCCAGTATGGCTCATACTATGATAGAGTCTTATAATAATAATTGAATGCTAGCTAACTGTGTGTGCCAAAATGGCTATAGCTATCTAATAATGTCTGTGCCAGAAAGGCTCAATATGAAGCTATAGTCAATAAGCGCGCGCATGTTTATATATAGGTGTGCGTTATTTAGAAATACGCATTTCCGCTGTCTAGGGGTTAAATCAGCCATTCTGGCACTGAGCCATTTCAGCACGCTACACACGTAGTTTATAGTATCTATGCTATGACAAGAGGTACTGGTTGCATCCATTCTTTCAGTTTCTTGACTACGCAGTTGATAATGCTGTATAAGCACAACTGCACTTACTATAAGCAGACCCCCATAAAGTTGTTGGATTTTAGGCTGCGATTGGTTCACCTCTTGTTGAGGCAGAGTAGCTAGGTGTAGAAAGAGGTTGGCCTCTAGAGACTATATAGCATGGAGGAGGATCCCAAAGGTTCATGTCATCTCATTAGGTCCATTGATGTAGATTTGAAAAGGGGTAGATGTTGTCAGTGTGTGCTGAAGAACAGGAACCCAGTGAAATTTACATCATTTGCATGTTCTTTTTGTACTTGCTTTGCTGAATTTCACCAGTTTTGAACTACTTATGTTATTCTTTTTGTTATTCTTTGAAAATAATCAGAGAGTGCAGTAGCACTCTCTATGTAGGGATGACTCGGACGGCCGTGCGCGCCGCCTATAGACTGATACAAAAGTGAAATTCTAGTTCCCCCACTTAGACCTAACAAAAGCTACTGTGAATGATTATCCAGCCTACTAGAGCCTACTACAATGTGCAGACCAAGTTTCAGGACCAGAGAACTTACTGTTTCAGAAATACGGCAAGCAGGTAAATCGCTGGATTCTTCTTCTTCTCTATCAGAGAGTGCGGTAGCACTCTCTATGTAGGGATGACTCGGACGGCCGCGCGCGCCGTCTATAGACTAATACAAAAGTGAAATTCTAGTCCCCCCACTTAGACCTAACAAAAGCTACTGTGAATGATTATCCAGCCTACTAGAGCCTACTACAATGTGCAGACCAAGTTTCAGGACCAGGGAGCTTACCGTTTCAGAAATACGGCAACCAGGTAAATCGCTGGATTCTTCTTCTTCTCTATTGTTGTTATTCTTCTTCTTAGACAACCATATCTCTCGAACCACTCAAGCTACAGCTATGATTTCTGGATAAATCCACTCCAAATTGTACCAGCTAGGATCTTTTCTACTTGTTGATCCTCGAAAGAGTGGATGAAAAAGGAGACACTACGGAGCACAGCACTCGACTAGTTCAATTAGGAAGCCATCGTTTTCTATAATACGCATGCGCATGTATTTGATATCCAATTATTCGAAATTATAATATTACTCAGCTATCTAGCAAGCTAGCTCTAGATAACGATGATAGACTACTGCATCAACTCGGGGATTTAGATTCACCAATCCATCTACCGGTAGACTCTATTTCAGCATCTTCGACCTCCAAGTATAGCTCAACAATGACACAACACCTTGATTCGTGGGCTGGTATGCTATTGGAGAGCTATTCTTCTTTCATCTGTCCCTGCATACGCATAGAAGAATGAACTCTATACATAGCTAAAACCATAAAAAAGAAGAAAAAAGATCAGGAACAAGTAAGGGAAAAATCATTTCCTGAAATGAAAAAAAGATGTAGGGATGACCACTGCTCAAAAAAGTAAGGAAACAAGGATGGAAATGGGATCAATCTTTGTGCTGTATATCCAGCCAACAATCCCTACATATACGTACATTACTACACTATAATCTGAAGCTACATTACTACACTATAATCTGAAGCTACCCGACGTATATGTAGGGATTGTTGGCTGGATATACAGCACAAAGATTGATCCCATTTCCATCCTTGTTTCCTTACTTTTTTGAGCAGTGGTCATCCCTACATCTTTTTTCATTTCAGGAAATGATTTTTCCCTTATCAGAGAGTGCGGTAGCACTCTCTATGTAGGGATGACCCGGACGGCCGCGCGCGCCGCCTATATACACTAATACAAAAGTGAAATTCTAGTTCCCCACTTAGACCTAACAAAAGCTACTGTGAATGATTATCCAGCCTACTAGAGCCTACTACAATGTACAGACCAAGTTTCAGGACCAGGGAGCTTACCGTTTCAGAAATACGGCAAGCAAGTAAATCGCTGGATTCTTCTTCTTCTCTATTATTATCAGAGAGTGCGGTGTAGCACTCTCTATGTAGGGATGACTCGGACGGCCGCGCGCGCCGCCTATAGACTAATACTAAAGTGAAATTCTAGTTCTCCCACTTAGACCTAACAAAAGCTACTGTGAATGATTATCCAGCCTACTAGAGCCTACTACAATGTGCAGACCAAGTTTCAGGACCAGGGAGCTTACCGTTTCAGAAATACGGCAAGCAGGTAAATCGCTATATTCTTCTTCTTCTCTATTATTATTATTATTATTATTCTTAGACAACCATATCTCTCGAACCACTCAAGCTACAGCCATGATTTCTGGACAAATCCACTCCAAATTCTACCAACTACGATCTTTTCTACTCGTTGATCCTCGAAAGAGTCGATGAAAAAGGAGACACTATGGAGCACAGCACTCGACTAATTCAATTAGGAAGCCATCTTTTCTATAATACGCATGCGCATGTATTTGATATTATAATATTACTCAGCTGTCTCTATAGCTAGATAGACTACTGTATCGACTCGAGGATTTAGATTCACGACGGTAGACTCTATTTCAGCATCTTCCTTCGACCTCCAAGTATAGCTCAACAATAACGCAACACCTTGACTCGTTGATAATGATGCTGGAGAACTATTGGAGAACCCTGCATACACATAGAAGAAGGAACTCTATACATAGCTAAAACTATAAAAGAGAGGAAAAAAGACCAGGAACAAGTAAGGGAAAAATCATTTCTTGAAATGAAAAAAAGATGTAGGGATGACCACTGCTCAAAAAAGTAAGGAAACAAGAAGGATGGAAATGGGATCAATCTTTGTTCTGTATATCCAGCCAACAATCCCTACATATACGTCGGGTAGCTTCAGGTAATGTACGTATATGTAGGGATTGTTGGCTGGATATACAGAACAAAGATTGATCCCATTTCCATCCTTCTTGTTTCCTTACTTTTTTGAGCAGTGGTCATCCCTACATCTTTTTTTCATTTCAAGAAATGATTTTTCCCTTACTTATTCTTCTTCTTCTTCTTCTTCTTCTTCTTAGACAACCATATCTCTCGAACCACTCAAGCTACAGCTATGATTTCTGGATAAATCCACTCCAAATTCTACGAACTACGATCTTTTCTACTCGTTGATCCTCGAAAGAGTCGATGAAAAAGGAGACACTACGGAGCACAGCACTCGACTAATTCAATTAGGAAGCCATCTTTTCTATAATACGCATGCGCATGTATTTGATATCCAATTATTCGAAATTATAATATTACTCAGCTGTCTCTAGCTAGCTAACTAACTAGCCAGCTCTAGATAATGATGATAGACTACTGTATCGACTCGGGGATTTAGATTCACCATGGTAGACTCTATTTCAGCATCTTCAACCTCCAAGTATAGCTCAACAATAACACAACACCTTGACTCCTGATAAATATGATTGGGCTACTGTGCTATTCTTCTTTCATCTGTCCCTGCATAGAAGAATGAACTCTTATACATAGCTAAAACCATAAAAGAGAGGAAAAATAGACCAGGAACAAGTAAGGGAAAAAGCATTTCGTGAAATGAAAAAAGATGTAGGGATGACCACTGCTCAAAAAAGTAAGGAAACAAGAAGGGTGGAAATGGGATCAATCTTTGTTCTGTATATCTAGCCAATAATCCCTACATATACGTCTGGTAGCTAGTGTAGTAATGTACGTATATGTAGGGATTGTTGGCTAGATATACAGAACAAAGATTGATCCCATTTCCATCCTTCTTGTTTCCTTACTTTTTTGAGCAGTGGTCATCCCTACATCTTTTTTCATTTCACGAAATGCTTTTTCCCTTCTTCTTCTTCTTCTTCTTCTTCTTCTTCTTAGACAACCATATCTCTCGAACCACTCAAGCTACAGCTATAATTTCAGGATAAATCCACTCCAAATTCTACAAACTACGATCTTTTCTACTCGTTGATCCTCGAAAGAGTCGATGAAAAAGGGAGCACAGCACTCGACTAATTCAATTAGGAAGCCATCTTTTCTATAATACGCATGCGCATATATTAATTATTCGAAATTATAATATTACTCAGCTGTCTCTAGCTAGCTAGCTAGCTAGCTCTAGATAATGATAGACTACTGTATCGGCTCGGGGATTTACGGTAGACTCTATTTCAGCACCTTCCTTCGACCTCCAAGTAAAGCTCAACAATAACACAACATCTTGACTCGATAATGATTGGGCTGGTATGCTGGAGAACTATAGGAGAACTATTCTTCTTTTCATCTGTCCCTGCATACACATAGAAGAATGAACTCTATACATATATAGCTAAAACCATAAAAGAGAGGAAAAAAGACCAGGAACAAGTAAGGGAAAAAGCATTTCGTGAAATGAAAAAAGATGTAGGGATGACCACTGCTCAAAAAAGTAAGGAAACAAGAAGGATGGAAATGGGATCAATCTTTGTTCTGTATATCCAGCCGACAGTCCGTACATTACCTGAAGCTACCCGACGTATATGTAGGGATTGTTGGCTGGATATACAGAATAAAGATTGATCCCTTCTTGTTTCCTTACTTTTTCGAGCAGTGGTCATCCCTACATTTTTTTTCATTTCACGAAATGCTTTTTCCCTTACTTGTTATTATTATTCTTCTTTTTCTTTTTCTTCTTAGACAACCATATCTCTCGAACCACTCAAGCTACAGCTATAATTTCTGGATAAATCCACTCCAAATAATTCTATGAACTACGATCTTTTCTACTCGTTGATCCTTGAAAGAGTTGATGAAAAAGGAGACACTACGGAGCACAGCACTCGACTAATTGAATTAGGAAGCCATCTTTTCTATAATACGCATGCGCATGTATTTGATATCCAATTATTTGAAATTATAATATTACTCTGCTGTCTCTAGCTAGCTAGATAATGATGATAGACTACTGTATCGACTCGGGGATTTAGATTCACGACGGTAGACTCTATTTCAGCATCTTCCTTCGACCTCCAAATATAGCTCAACAATAACAACACCTTGACTCGTTGATAATGATTGGGCTGGTATGCTGGAGAACTATTGGAGAACTATTCTTCTTTCATCTGTCCCTGCATACACATAGAAGAATGAACTCTATACATAGCTAAAACCATAAAAGAGAGGAAAAAAGACCAGGAACAAGTAAGGGAAAAAGCATTTCGTGAAATGAAAAAAAGATGTAGGGATGACCACTGCTCAAAAAAGTAAGGAAACAAGAAGGATGGAAATGGGATCAATCTTCGTTCTGTATATCCAGCCAACAATCCTACATATACGTACATTACTACACTATAATCTGAAGCTACCCGACTTATATGTAGGGATTATTGGCTGGATATACAGAACAAAGATTGATCCCATTTCCATCCTTCTTGTTTCCTTACTTTTTTGAGCAGTGGTCATCCCTACATCTTTTTTCATTTCACGAAATGCTTTTTCCCTTACTTGTAATCATTTGTAATGATCACTTTTTCTAGGGTGGGTTGTGATGTGAGGTGTATGATAGTGACCAGTGCCAGTAATGACATTAGGGTAGTTACTAGTGCCAAGGACTCCATTAGGTGTGAGTGTGAGCAATTAGAAGTGGATGTAGGTGATTTTTGGAACTCACATTAGGGATGCTACTTTTCTTAACCCTTTGCATATTAGTCGTTTAAATGGGAAAACTCGCTTAAATAGATGTAAAATTGGAATTGGCGGCATTTGGCAGCCTTATCTATCTCAAAAAATCTCTGAGAACAATAGAGCGGTCAAATCGGAACTTTGAAGTGATGAGTCATAAGTGGTTTGGCTTTGATCAAGCTTTGATCTTTGCTTTCAACACTTTTTTTTAAAGAAGAAGACACAGGAGGGCATGGTGAGTGTCTTGGGTGATGAGCTGATCCAGCTCGGGTTCTGTCTACTGAGAACGGAGACGAGAAGAGGCTGCAGGGGACTGGAGCACTATAGTGGGCGTGGCCTATTGGTTGCCATAAGTGTGACTCTTAGCGTGACGACCCCTGCCCATTCGATTTTGATTTCAAAATCTAAATGCTATTGCAGGCTAAGGGATAATAGACTACGCATAGTGGCTATAAACGATAATTTTGGGGTCGGGGGTCCCCAAATTTATGAGGTCCCTAAATTTATGTGACAAGCCAGTGCAGTCATAGATATGGTTTGACCAGACCCTTATTGGCGAGCGAAGCGAGCCACTCTCTGGTCATGTCAACGGGAGCTCGAGATATATATTTATATTTATTCTTACAGACCACGCCCACTAGTATATTTTCCCCATAGACGAGCCGTTGAATAAATCCCCATATTCAACGGTTATATTCAACGGTCTACTGCGCATGTGCAGACTAGCCTAGTAACCTTTTTGGCCGACATTTCTGAAGATGATAGGCAAGCTTAATTGAATCTTACAGCGGTTTATCGAAGTGCATTAGTTGTTTGTAGGGTCCGGTAGGCTGCTAGGCTTATCTAAAGTGCTTCGTGGTGAGTATTACAAGTTCTCATAACAGCTTCCTACAGACGTATGCTTATGATGACTATAAACATTCCTTAGACTTGTTAGTTGTGACATATGTAGTGCACTGTATCACTTATTACACTCGTCAGCTGAGAGATATGGCGAGATATTTCACTCGCCTTTGGCTCGTGAAATATCTCCCCATATCTCACGCTGACTCGTATAATAAGTCTTATATATATATACGTATGTCAATAGCTAGCGGGCATAATTAATAATACGCATGCGCACGTTCGTTTGACCTTTGACCCCCAAATGAAACATGCCCATAGCACTTAGAACCAACAGCTTGAGCTTATTATTTTCTACAGCATTTTGTCATAGAGGTGCTAAGTGGATTGTAGGCGCTTGGCTTTCTAAGTGCTTGTGGTAAGCATTATACAGCCTCCTATGTATGCAGCTGCAATATCTTAGTAAGTCAAAGTACAAATGACTTTCACCAACTGCTTCGCTCGCTAATTGAATATGTTACACGAACATACCCTAGTTAGTCTCGCGCGGGCCAGACTCCCACACGCAGAAGAGAGAGTCTGGTCAAAAATCCATGAAAATCGTGGATAGCATGCGCAGAACACGTACGTACGTACGTACGTACGTCATCAAACTTGAGCGCGCGCGTAGTCTTTCTCGGCGAGCAGATAAATTGCTGCCTATCTAGCCATAGATATACTAGACTACGTACACAGGATTGGAAACAGGTCACGTGCGCCCATAACGACAATACTGACAATCCGTGTAGGCAGCTGTTCGTGCTAAATTGCCCCAAACAAACAGGGGAGGAGAAGTAGTGTGCCAAATTTCTGCTAAACTATAGCCAATTGGTAAGTTCAAAGAATGCAAAGAGTGGGCTAGTATAGTGCTAAACAAGCATAGTTCTTAAAAAAGCTGGTTTCTCAAGTGTTAGAGGGTATAATTGCGAATAACAATGGTAGTTCGACTTTGTGGACCTCTGGAGCTTGGATATTAAAAGTATAGTCTCTTTTGCCCCACTAATTAGGTAGTGATCATTTATATGTACATATGTACTTTTTAGAGGTGCCTGTAAAAAAATCATGTCGATGTTACTGTTTCTTCAGATTACCCATGGCTGGCTGTCAAGAAAAGCTATAGTAAAGAAGGATACTATAATGTAACAACTAATACTGTCACTTTACACATATTTCCTTTCATATTATAATAAAATAACAAGTACTGATAGTGCACTGCTGAACATCCAATTCATCGAGAGATTTGTTGTGATATACTTGTTTTGAGGGATCAAGATGAAGAGTAAAGCTGCCCCAGTGTATCCTTTCCTGCCCCTGATACAAGAAGGTGTCTCATCTCCTCATAAGGTAGATGTCCGTATTATGAGTCAGGGGGTATTATGAGTCACTATAATAAAATTCCTTCAAAATCTTACTAGCTATTAACGACCTTACTTAGAGTTGACTGGAAGATTTTGACCACGCCCACAGCTTAGATAGTGCACTTTGGACCCTTTATTTCATGTGACCTTTGACCTATCAAAGATCCAGCTGTTCTGGTAGACTGTAGCAGGAATCTAGAGCAGGAGGTTATCTCAATGGCCAGTACCGCTGTTCAACATAAGGTAGGTAGCAATTTTAATGAGACACAGAGCCTATTGCCTATTTGTTGCTCTTTAATTAGAGTAGCTAGCTACACATTAATTTTGTACTACATTTTCAGATCTCTCGCAAGCAGTGGTCTAAAGAAAGTATGGCTGCTGCTCTGCAGGATGTGAAAGATGGAATGAGTGTGCGTGAGGCATCTAGGCTATACAATCTGCCATATGAAACACTAAGAAGACGAGTAGTGGAGAAAGTTGACTTAGAGTGCAGATGTGGGCCGCCTACAGTTTTAACTGAGCATGAAGAAACTGAACTAGCTTCGTATTGTGTGAAGATGGCTGATATGGGCTTTGGCTTATCACGAACTGATGTCATGGTGGTAGCTTTTAAAATTGTGGAAGCTAGTGGAAGGGAGCATCCATTTACGGATGGCGCTGCTGGTCGAGCATGGTTTGATGGGTTCAGATCAAGACATCCACGACTCACTTTGCGCTCTACCCAATCCCTTTCACGTGCACGAGCATCCAGTGCCAATAGTGAAATTGTTTCTGATTTTTTTGGAAAATTGGGAGCTGTGTGTGCAAAGTTGAACATCTTGAATAAGCCCATGAATATTTTCAACATGGATGAAACAGGTGTGACAATCATCCACAAAGGTGGGAAAGTGGTGACAGAGATTGGACGCCAGAATGTTTGGGCTGTAACATCCGGTGAAAAAGGGAAAACTCACACAATACTCACATGTGTTTCTGCATCCGGGTTCGTTCTTTCCCCTTTCTTGATTTACCCGAGACAGAGAGTCACAGACAATTTAAAAGAAGGAGCTATTGCTGGAACTGTGTTTCATTGTAGTGACTCTGGGTGGGTGAATGCAGAGTTGTTTCTTGTATGGCTCCATTTTTTTGCTCGGTCCATACCTCCTTCGAGGCCTGTACTTCTTGTTCTTGATGGCCATTCCTCACACTTGTCCATAGAGGCAATTGAGTTTGCTAGGAGTAATGATATTCACATGCTTTGCATCCCAGCTCACACGACACACATACTACAACCACTGGATGTTGGAGTGTTCAAATCTTTCAAATCCTTCTACTACAAAGCATGCAAGAAGCGAATAGCTGCACATCCTAATCGAGTGATTACCACAGAGCAGATTGCTAGTCTTGTTGGGATTGCATGGCCACAGGCTCTAACACCTGTGAACATCATGTCTGGCTTCAAGAAATGTGGAATATATCCCCTCGACCCAGGAGTAGTTACGGACAGGCAATTAGCACCGTCTACCCTATTTCATTCGTCATCCTCTCCTACTTCATCACCGGGCAATAAGCCTGACACTTCATCAGATGCCTCATCTTTTAACAGGCCGGACACCTCACCAGATGCTTCATCTGTCACCAGGACCTCTTCTGTGGGGAGATCAGATCTTAGTGATCGTGATTTGGAGTATAGGAAGAAGTATGAAGAAGGGTATGATATCTACACCGAAGATTACCTGCAGTGGATCCATGATAACAACCTTCCTTCCCCAACTGGTTCAAGCCCACCATTATCTACTGTGTCCTCTCCCAATTGTGATGAAAGCACTAACAGTTCTCTTAGTGAAATTTTAGCTTTGCCAAAGCCAGTAGCTGCAAAAAAGAAGATGAGAAAACCAGCAGTGAATGCAAAAGCTAACTGCATCACTGACCTAGAAGTACTTGAAGATTTGAAACGGCAAAAGGAGGAGAAAAAAGATAAGGAGAAGGAAAAGGAGAGACGAAGGTTAGAGAAAGAGAAAAAGAAGGAAGAAAGAGAAAAGAAGAAGAAGGAGAAGCAAGAAGAGAGAGAGTGGAAGAAACAAGAGCGGGAGGAAAAAAAGGAAGAGATACGAAAGAAGAAAGATCAATCGAAGCAAAAGCAACCAAAGAGACAGACCAGAGCAAGTTGGCAAGAAATCAAGACCAGTGATCTTATACCAGATCTCCAAGAGATTTTCTCGAACTTGAATATTGAATCTGGAGACAGTGGGGAAGAGAGTGAAGGTGAGTGCCCAGGGTGTGGACTGGTATACGGCAGTGCACAAGATCAAGAACAGTGGGTGCAGTGTGACAACTGCGCATTGTGGTGGGATATGACCTGTGCTGATGTCAATGAAAACATTGCTGACTCAACTTTTATCTGTTCTAACTGTGTGTAGTTACATTCACAGTGTCATTGGAACACAGTATGACTTGTACAGTTGCATAATGAAGATAAATTTTTGTGGTCAATTTGTGGTTAATGAGTGGTTAATTAGTTGGTAAGCGGGCTTATCAATATTCAGTCACATGATTACTTCCCGTTTTCATTGACAAACATGGTGACCCATAATACCATCGTACCCAAAAGTAGCCATTTTTTAGCTGGTGTGGTTTAATTTCATTTTTAGAGACCTGTGAACAAATGTTTGTGAAAATAACTTGATTTTCAGAATCTTCATGTCTTTGTTATATAGTACCATGATTTCCACCTTTTTACTATGATGCTATCGTGAGAAATTGATAGCTGAACTTAGGTGACTCATTATACCCACATCTACCTTATAAGAACAACAACATAGTGAAATGGCTTCTTAAACCATCAATGGCAAATGGCATGCCATCTCCAGCCCTGCACAAAATTAAAACTACTTGAGTACATATGGTCAACTAGTATCTTTCATTTTATACCAAAAGTAAGGCAGCTAGACTTCTATTTTAGTAGTAGGAGTGCCACAAAACTTTTCAGTCACCTGTTTCCACGTTTTTCTTCCATAGCAACAGTAAATAGACTAAACTGACATGATAAACTACTACAGCTATAGGTCATTGAGCCTTTTCACTTATAATCATAATTATTGCTGCGCTAAATACCTTGCCTTTCACCCTCTTTCTTATTTTGTGTAAGATTTCTCTGTTCGCCAGGTACCTACACGGATGGTTTATAAATTCTACGCGCGCATGCCCTGTTTCCAATCCTGTGTACGTAGTCTAGTATATCTATGGTGCCGTTGTTACAGTGATATCTGTTTCCCCGGGTTGCGTGTTTCCCCGCACATATAGCCCTAGGGAGGAATGTTTCCCCGCACATTGAGCACTGAACTGCAAAGATTCATTGCCAGCAGTGGCAAGTGTTTCCCCCGGGTAGAATGTTTCCATCGCGAATAGCTATACGTAGCTACTATCTATAGTCTCTTGCTATTGTCTGTAGCTAGTCTCTTGCAATATAGACCTACGTAGCTAGTAGTGTAGCTGCATTGTAAGGACATGATAAATTAGCTATATAACCAGCTAGTGATCATACGTTCTAAACCCAACAATGATGTTTTCAGTGAAAGAACTAGCAGAAGAACATATTTAAAGCCACATGAACTAAATTTGTCACAAGATTTTCAGATTTCCATGAGGGAGGGGGATAACCAAACCTACTTGTCAATGAATTTTAAGGATAAAATGCTGAAGCCTTACCAATTTTTCAGATTTCTGTCATCAAAAATTCAATATTGTGATGATGAGGGAGGTGACGATAAACTCTGCTCGGCCTGTGACATGTCCCAAATAGTAAAAAATTAGACACAAATGAGTTCCCTCTACATCATAAGTTGTGATTTAGCTGATATCTAGGCCTCGATAAATTATGCTAGCGTATTTTTGAGCATTTTAGGTATGTCAAAGCATAAGAGAATAATGCTAGCATAATAGGCATGATTTTGAGAATTTTAGGTGATTTTTGCTTATTAATTTTTATGCCTGTAGTGGAGTTAGCTACATGTATACAGGGCTCAATTTGAAAATTACAATTTACTAGTGTGCTTATAGTGCAAGGTTGAGTCTCTCAGCACTATAGTGCAGTGTCATGCTTTCTGAGCACATCAGATGCAGCTTGTGTTTATCGAGTGAAAGTAGTCACAGGATCTCACATAGAAGCTACTAAGAGATTGGAGCCTATGGCTAGCTCAGTGGAAAGGTAATTGGCGTGCAACTAAAGCCTGCAAAATTGCTTTACTCATGCAACCTTCATCAGCAGCAGCGGAGCGTATTTTTTCACTGTTATCAAATACGTAGTTTTAATTCTCAGCAAACTTCTTCTATGGAAGACTACATAGAAATATCTATCATGCTACAGTACAACTACAGAAAATTAGACTAACAGTTTTGTAACAGTGAATGGGAATAATGAGTATAATGGGTCTCATTTTGTCACAATGTGAATGGGAATAATGAGCATAATGTTTCAATTTTTTAGCATAATAGGTAGATTTCAAAGCATAATAGGCACTGTGCATGGGAATTTGAGAATGCATAATAGGGAGAAAAGCTAGCATAATTTATCGAGGCCTACTGATATCTCAACTGTGTTTCGTTTAGCTTATATGTATGCTATCATTTTCTCCTGCTAATTCCTTCAAAATCAAGCTGATCATGAAGTCATAATTTTATAGCAATGTTTCTGCACTAGCTGTAGATAGATGACACCTATTATTTCTGTTTTGATATGTATAAATGGCACCCCAATATTATACTGCACTGATATATTTTAAGAGAAGGGACTGATGCTTCCCTCTTCACACCTAAAATACTATAGGGACAGGTGCTACTAATTATATCTACGATTTCATAACCTGAGAGTCGACTCACTCACTGTGCTCACTCATATATGTACGTATACAAATTATAGTGAGAGAAATATAGAAATAGCACTGAAAAATTATAAAACAATAATTATTTTAGCTAAAGGTGCTTAAACAGATTTGATTTTTTGTATATCCTGTCCACTTCAGTTCTTTCGATTTCAAATCGTTCTTTAATGAGCTGGATCATTGCCTATACAACAGTTAGTAACTAATACTACTATACAACAATTTCATAGTTATCACCTCTGGCCACAGTATGAATTGTGCCATATGAAGACCCATGATATTGTTTATCTGCTGCACATCACACTGAAGTGCTTTAAGATAATGCTCCATTTCAAATCCCTGAAAAAATTAGAGATAGTAGAATAATTAGCTAGCTATAATTATTATGTACCAAGTCCACCAGCTCTATAGGCCACTGAGATGCTTTTTTTTTTCTCTGTGCACGTGTAGGATATGTAGTGTATGAGCTTGAAATTCTTCCTTCTATGATTCCTCTCCACAATTCCTGTCAATAGCACCATTATTAATATGTATTAAATTTTAAATCAAACAGCTACCTCATTTTCTTTGATCACCCTTCTCATAAATTCCCTCTTGAAGATACAGTGGCTAAAATTAATGAAAACATTAATGCTTGCACACTACCATAAAGTTGTAATTAGTTATATACTGAAGCAATAGGACCTTTTTTATCACGATAATACATTTTTGCTATATCCAACCACCTATCTTTTATGCTTCTTTTATCAAAAGTGAAAATATCATCACTATCATAATTTGCTTGGTCCTCTTGGAAGGATGGGAATAGGAAATTTGCTGGTAATACTGAATCTTCATCACTTGAATCTACATAAATAATCAGAACTGTAAATCAGACTGATTATCATGATTAGCAAATTTAAGTTCATTTTTTGCAAAGATAGACACATAATATATAGCCTATTGACTAGCTATGCTGAAATTACCATTAGCTTTTGATCCTGACTCCTTGTTGGATTCACTTTGATTATCTGATTCACTTCTTTTGGACTCTGCTTATAATTATGATAGCTTATTGTCTTATTTAATTACATACAGAATCTACCATCCTGGCCACCATCTTCCTTGAATTTGATGGGCATCAATTTCCCCTGTCTTAGCTCATTCTTCATCACCCTCCTTAAGTGAGGTATGTCGGCCTATTAGCTACAATAATGAAAAATATTAGTAGCAAATTTTGACCATACCATACCTGGCTGAAGGAAGGAACTTCATCTATTACTATGAAGCGAGCAGCCTGTAAGTAAGATAACAAGATAATTACTCAGTGCAGGGGGAAGATTATGGGGAGAGGGGGGAGGGGGGCGTATAAATTAAGTACATGGGTTGTGCCTGAATCTGTGCAGGAATACTATGGTTTTGCACAACATTGCACTATATTTTGTGTCAATCATTCAACTTACCATGCACATGAATACCCCACAGTCAGATGTATTAGTCTGCAATGGCATACATCCCATCTGTGATGAAGCAGATTAATTAATTCTAATAATAATCTACTTATTTACTTCAGAATTCCACTTCTTCCACTTAGTCTGGTCCATTTCACCGATATGCCCAGATTCCTGACTCAACTCACATAAAAAATACCTATAATAATTATGGCATTTTAGCTGTGTCATTAATTTCGTGCTTATAGTCTTACCAAATATTATTTTCGATACTAGAATTGGAAAGCTCTAGAGAAGAGTCCATGTAGATCATTTTTCTTTTTACAACCTTTGTAATAATGATGATCAATGTTGGTTGTATAAACATAAATTTTATTATGTACCACTAATATCCAGTGAGAACTGTGTATATTCCACGGAATTAAAATGATGTTATTGTCAAAACAATTTTTCTGGAAATTATAATATCTGACGTCAGAATTCAAATTCAATACCAAGATCAGCTACTCTTACCTTAGGGAAGTACTTCTTTGATTTAATATAACCATGCAACAAAAATGAGGTACCAAAAAAAGTATTTGCTGCTGCAACTTTGAGCTATTTTACAAAATAATATAGATATAAGAATGAGAGCAGTAGAGAGCAGTAGCTAGTCATTTCACCTTAGCATCAGTAGCACTCTCATCAACAACCAGAGTTGATAATCTATGAGCAAACGAGCCCTTTCGTCATCATGCATGCATTTGATAATGCATTCACATTATTTACCACATCATCAAGCCATTCACCATCATTTAATCACCATAAGCTTAATTTTAACAGCGAGTCACTGAAAGATGAAACAATCTACAAAGATAATGAAAGCACTCACTGGCAGTTCTCCTGCGAAATGTGTCAGAAACTTAGCTATTATGATCACTATAGATACTTAGCTATACCTTCACTTCCTCCTCAATGCTGAAATCCTATTAAGGCAATGATGATAAGTATAACTGCTATGTATACATTATGATTTACCTTTGATTCTATTTGTAAATTACTGACATCAGTTTTCACATTATGATTTACCTTTGATTCTATTTGTAAATTACTGACATCAGTTTTCACATTATGATTTACCTTTGATTCTATTTGTAAATTACTGACATCAGTTTTCAAAACATGTACCTGAATGTATGTAAATCATGGTAGCTATAGAGAGGTAATTCTTACTGATATTTGAGGGGTAGAGTAGAGAATGATTACAACATTCCTCTGCATAGAATTAATACTAATTGATTCATGAAAGTGATTCTAGCATGTACCTGGATATAAGTAGACTCAATAATACTACTTTCTACTTCTGAAACTTGTACATCATTGAAGTGGATTAAAGTATCTTGCTGAGTCAGAGTGTAAGTAGTGTCTAAGAAATGAAAAAATCATGACTATCATTCTACCATAGTCTATAGGTAGCTTATTTGGTGAAAACTTACAATGTCCACTTTTTGTTGTGGTACCATGATGCAATTATTTTCATAAGAGAGAGAGAGAGAGAGAGAGAGAGAGAGAGAGAGAGAGAGAGAGAGAGAGAGAGAGAGAGAGAGAGAGAGAGAGAGAGAGAGAGAGAGAGAGAGAGAGAGAGAGAGAGAGAGAGAGAGAGAGAGAGAGAGAGAGAGAGAGAGAGAGAGAGAGAGAGAGAGAGAGAGAGAGAGAGAGAGAGAGAGAGAGAGAGAGAGAGAGAGAGAGAGAGAGAGAGAGAGAGAGAGAGAGAGAGAGAGAGAGAGAGAGAGAGAGAGAGAGAGAGAGAGAGAGAGAGAGAGAGAGAGAGAGAGAGAGAGAGAGAGAGAGAGAGAGAGAGAGAGAGAGAGAGAGAGAGATCACTATAAAACCTTGTAGGTCATATTGAATCTCATGACTATTATCAAGCTTTACATTCATTTTCCTGGAATGCAGAAGAATAATAAGGTGGCAATACTATAATGGCATAGAGTTTCACCTTTGGATGGTGACTGGCCTGTTTGATCTTTTTGGAGGCCCCGACCTCTTTCTACCAAACATTAGTGTCCTTTTACAAGTGATGAAAATGTACTTAGGGGCATTTTTAAGTTTTGAGGTCACATATATTCCTCCTGTCTTGAAGCAGTTCACGCACCTTCTGTATCCAGAATAATATTATTACAGCCATAGTAGTTATAATTATAGATATTAATACCTGTCATTAGGTCCTTTGGTGACTCTTTCAAGGTCATAATTTGTGGTAATCAGGTCCTTTACTGCAATATCTTCATGAGATTTACCGAGAGAGCAATATAGAATATTATTTTCTTCCACTGCAACATCACTGAACTGATAAAAAATAAACATGTATCATATGTAGCTAGGGAAAGAAATGACTTAGAATAGGTGAAACATCTAAAGTCATTATGAGTTTACCTTTTTGGCTCCTCCATTATGGCAAAAAGTGCAATATGACTGACTTAAGTATGTGAAGGTAAGGAGTGCATCTTCCTGCATAAAAATGAAATTTGAGAGCTCCATAGTTTCATTATTAATCTAGATAGTATCAGTGTTCAGTGTGTTTTAAACTACTCACATTAATACATTCTGTCAATTTGTTTATTAAGCACTGCAAACCTTCAGCAGCATCCTGTTGTGCAGAACCAACTAGGCTACTCTTGAGCATGGACTAGAAGAAAATTGTTTAAGTAATAATGTAGAAAATTAACAACGATTTCAGATTTTGTCACCTTTAAGCATAGAATATTCACTGATTGATGCATGTCCAATGACTTAAAGATATCACAATACTCAGCCTGGACTTCATTGGTGCTTCTCATATCTTTTGGTATTATGTTTTATAGCTAGTTACATCATGGTATTTGCAGGACTTACCATGGAGGAAGTGATGAATATTTATTCCATTTATTAATAACTGTATGCATGATAACTGTTCTCTTTGTTGGTAATTCCACAGTATTTTTTTCTGATTGAGTTGGGAGTGAAGGGGGAGGAAGTTTATTAGTTAACCTTCACTTACCACATTGCTTAACATAAGTTTTTCTTCAGAGATGGCACAGAATTTCTTTGCAGGAGGGGGAAGTTCATAAACTTCCTCTTTAGTAGTAATAGTAGTAGCTGCGGCAACAGCAGGGGAGGAGGAGGAGGAGGAGGAATTTCAGATTTTGGACATGAAGGAATGCCTTCAATTTAAACAAGAAATTAATAGCTATGACCCCATGGAACTGTTGTATCATACAAAACACTTTAGCTTTTGATATATGGGTCCAACTAAAAATTATTTAGCACCCTTGTATTAGCTAGTGAAATTAACTGTAGTAAGATTTGCTCTATGGCATCATTATTACCCAATGTAGGCTGACTGTAAGGTTTCAGCTGACTGAGGTTAACACAAGTCTTCAGCCTTTTCCCCAGTTTGGTCTCTAGCTGGCAGGTTGACTTCTTCATATTTGAAATCTTATATGGACCCAACCTGAATTTACAAAATTAAATAACTGTGTTTAGTCTTTCAAAAATTACCATCTGTCTTCATTTTTATGTCCTTTTTTTGTCTTTTGTCTCATATTTCTTCCCAATACCATGTCACCTTCTTTAAATCCATATTGCAACATTCCTTTGTGCTTTAGGTATTGCTCTTTCTGCTTTTTTTGTGATTTCTGTATGTTCAGCTCAGCCGACACAAAGATGTCTTGCTGCTTCTTGATAAATCTCTGCATTATTCCTTCAATGTCTTCGGAAGTATTTAAAACATTTTCAAAGCATTCCCTCTCTCCCTGTTTTTCTGCTTCCAGTGGTCTCTCCCAAACATCATCCTAAATGGAGAATACTTTGTAGTGAGCTGGATACTTGTACAGTCATCATCGTGATCATACATGAGCTTGGATAGTGACCTATCGAAATGCATATGAAATTAGGCATTAATAATTTATTATTATTATTATTATTATTATTATTATTATTATTATATTATTATTATTATTATTATTATTATGTGATGACAATGACTAGGGAGATTTCTCTATTTACTGTGCCACCATTACCTCTTAAGTGTTTGGTTAGTTCGTTCATCTAAGCCATTTGATTGTGGATGGTATGGTGAGGTAATCCGCATTTTGACCATAAAGCTTTGATGAAGTGTTTCAATAAGCTTTCAATATAAAACGATGTTTCAACTTTACAAGGAAATTAACAGTCAGCTATTATAAAAAAATACCTGATTTGTAAACTCCTTTCCCAGATCACAAATAATGCTCACAGGAGCTCCATGCCTACAATACCCCTTGTAAATAGCTTTGGCCACTGAGATCGCTGATTTATCCTCTATCGGCACTGCTTTAACATATTTACTGAAATAGTCTGTCATTGTGAGGATATATGAGAAATCGGCACTTTTTTGAAAAGGACCAATTATGTCCATTCCAACCAGATACCACACCTGTGGCTCAACAGCTACTGGTTGAAGCTCAACTACAGCATTTTTGAGCTGTGATGCATTCCTTTGGCACCTGTCACATCTCTTGATCTGCAGAAATAGAACCAATCAAGGTCCCTCAGAATCAGTTAGTACATAGCATTGATAAATCAACAGAAATCCACACTGGATAACTGTAAACACACACGGGTAATGTCTGCACACCCATTAAAGAACTATATATTTATAAGGAAGAAATATCATGGGAGGAAGTTATTATTAGCTACAAAAACTTTTCTTTACCACATAACAAAAAATGAACCTATGCTTAAACACAAACCTTTTCTTCAATTTCTTTGTAGTAGAGAGGCCAATAGTATCTTTCCTTTATCTTACTCGTGGTAGCATCCCTCCCTCTGTGACCACCAGTAGTCAAATGACATTCTGCTTCTTCTTGACCACGTAGTACTAAACGATTAAAGGAAGTGCCATCAGGTCTCTTGGAGATATAAAATAATTGCTCTCCTTGAACAAGGAAATTTTTACTACTCCTTCGTAGCACGAACTTCTCACTTTTGCTGTATCCAAGGGGCCATCATTAATATAAAGGTACAGATCTTCATATTGTTTATCATCCATGTTTGAAGGATAGATGAAAGCCAAATCAGAAGATCCAGAGATTTATAGATTTTTTTGTCACAACTAGCTATAGAACTTTACAATAAACTGCACTACAACTAAAATGCTCCTATTTATATAAAAATCACCAAGACAAGAAAAAACACGCACCGAGTGTAAAGACAAGAAAAGACATGCACAAAACCAAAACCACTACAAGGATTATATGAGTGCACAAACAGCACAAATCAAGAAAAAAGAAAAAACTTGTCCAAAGCTGGCCACACAGCAACTATGTTTTGTACATTTAATTTGTTGTTGTTGCTGTTGTTGTTGTTTCAGGTTTACTCAGTGGTGGGTGTGGTCACACAAGTAGGCGTGGTCAACTTTGCATATGGATTGAAACTGAGCATGCTCAGTCATAGTTACTCATGCATGCATGAGAGGGCCCTAAGAAAATAAAATTGATTATACTGAGAAATTAGACCTTATACCTTTGCTTCAACATCAAGTTTGTTAATAATACCACTTCACCTGAGGTTTCTTTTAGTGAAGCTGATCAGTGACATGCATTCCCCTGACATGAAATTTGCAGCAAAGATACAGCCCTGATCAGTATACCTTGACATCATAACATATGTAAGGTTATACCTCTTAGGAATAAGTAGGAAAACATCCCTGATCAGAGCAAAGGGATTATACATCAGTATCATGTCAGGGGAACACATATCACTGATCAGGGCCTCCTTCATGAAACCTCGGGTAAGATTTACCTCATGTCAGGCAAGCGTACACTGATCAGGAATGTATAATCCCTTCGCTTCAGATTTGTCAGGGGAATGCATATCACTATGTGTTTCCCTTGCTAATTCCTTCACTAAATTCAAGTGAGATTGCACATTCATGCTTTGAATAATATTATCATGACTTATTACATGGTGGCAATATTTCAAGAGGCCATAGGCCGAGTGAATATAGCTATAATCCCTTCGCTGCCAACTTCGTGCCAAAGGAATGCATATCACTGATCAGGGATACGTGTTTCCCCTGCTTATTCCTTCACTAAAAGAAACCTCTGGTGAGGAATATTACCATAATATTATGTCAGGGTATACTGATCAGGAATGTAAATTTCATGTCAGGGGAACGTATATTGATATGTGTTTCCCCTGCTTATTCCTTCACTAAAAGAAATCTCTGGTGAGGTATAATTGATTTTATCTTATGTCAGGCAAGGGTACACTGATCAGGAATGTGTATTTCCTTTGCTGCAAATTTCATATCAGGGGAACGCATAGCTATCACTGATCAGGGATATGTGTTTCCCCTGCTTATTCCTTCACTAAAAGAAACCTCTGGTGAGGAATATTACCTTACGTATGTCAGGGTATACTGATCAGGAATGTATAATCCCTTTGCTGCAAACTTCATGTCAGAGGAACGCATATCTCTGATCAGGGATATGTGTTTCCCCTGCTTATTCCTTCACTAAAAGTAACATCTGGTGAGGAATAATTGATTTTTTACCTTACATATGTCAGGGTATACTGATCAGGAATGTATAATCCCTTCGCTGCAAATCTCATGTCAGGGGAACGCATATCACTGATCAGGGATATGTGTTTACCCTGCTTATTCCTTCACTAAAAGAAACTTCAAGTGAGGTATAATCAATTTTACCTTATATCAGGCAAGGGTACACTGATCAGGAATAACCCTTTGCTACAAATTTCATGTCAGGGGGACACGTATCACTGATCAGGGATATGTGTTTCCCCTGCTTATTCCTTCACAAAAAGAAATCTCAGGTCATAAGGTATAGCTAATTGATTTTACCTTATGTCAGGCAAGGGTACACTGATCAGGAATGTGTATTCCCTTTGCTGCAGATTTTATGTCAGGGGAACAAATGTCACTGATCAGGGATATGTGTTTACCCTGCTTATTCCTTCACTAAAAGAAACCTCTGGTGAGGAATATTACCTTACGTATGTCAGGGTAAATGTATAATCCCTTCGCTGCAAACTTCATGTCAGGGGAACGCATATCACTAATCAGGGATATGTGTTTCCCCTCCACAAAAAGAAACCTCAGGTCATGAGGTATAGCTAATCGATTTTACCTTATGTCAGGCAAGGGTACACTGATCAGGAATGTGTATTCCCTTTGCTGCAGATTTTATGTCAGGGGAACGAATGTCACTGATCAGGGATGTGTTTCCCCTGCATATTCCTTCATTAAAAGAAACCTCTGGTGAGGAATATTACCTTACGTATGTCATGGTAAATGTATAATCCCTTCGCTGCAAACTTCATGTCAGGGGAACGCATGATTTCATGTAGCTACATAGATATCGAGGGTGTGTAGGAGATAACCATGGTTTGGAAAATGATATAATTTTTATGGTTTATATATTTTAATGTGCCTAATCTTATAGTCATCGCCTACTACAATTATCATAGCTAGTTATGATCCCTGGCCACAGTAGGAACTGTGCTGTAAGAGAAGACTGGTTATTCTAGTCTCCATCACTTCAAGTACGTTACATTTCTTATTTTGAGACCAGTTGCTCTTGAGTGTCTGGTTCTATAATCCTACATTATCACTCCTTGATAAAAAATTAATGTGTCTGGACTAGATGCAGCTATAGATACCTGAGATGACAGCAGTCATAGGCCAATTGCTATGGACCACTGGCAGGACCAAATATTAAACATGACTGGTAAGTGTACATAGCTCATGCATGCTCTAGCTACATACCTGTCAGAGAGAAAACTACAACTAAATGCTGGCTAGGACCTCTGATGCAGCGCCGCAAGCAAGAACCAAAGAAACATCGAGCCCTGGAAACTTTGTGATGACCTTTGACCCCCCGTTGGGAAACATTCCTCCCTAGGGCTATATGTGCGGGGAAACACGCAACCCGGGGAAACAGAAATCACTGCAACACCGTCCTGCAGTATTATCTTTACGTATAAAAAATTGACCCCGCCTACCTTAGCATCCGGTATCACTACTACTACAGCTATAGGTCATTGAGCCTTTTCATAATTATTGCTGCGCTAAATACCTTGCCTTTCACCCTCTTTCTTATTTTGTGTAAGATTTCTCTGTTCGCCAGGTACCTATACACGGTACGGATGGTCTATAAATTCTACGCGCGCATGCCCTGTTTCCAATCCTGTGTACGTAGTCTAGTATATCTATGATCTAGCTGCATGCAATCGATGGTGATTGTCCTTTTATGAAGGAGCTTATTAGAATTTTAGGCTTCTTGAATAGCTTCCAAAAATCTTGAGCCATCTTTTTGCTCGCACAATTTCTACTGAGTCATGACGCGATTTTTTATGCGCGGTGCGCGTTGCTGCTTACTCAGCAGAACAAAGTCGGTATAGGAGTTTGACCAGACTCTTCTGCATGTGAGAGTCTGGCCCGCGAGACTAGACCCTTATTTTTTCAGAAAAAAAAATAAGTGGGCTGAGACTAGTTAATGAGAGGAGTACGCGGAGGAGCCAGTAGCTAGTATACGTAAAGCAGAGATTGGTCAATCCATAGATATACTAGACTACGTACACAGGATTGGAAACAGGGCATGCGCGCGTAGAATTTATAGACCATCCGTGTAGGTACCTGGCGAACAGAGAAATCTTACACAAAATAAGAAAGAGGGTGAAAGGCAAGGTATTTAGCGCAGCAATAATTATGATTATAAGTGAAAAGGCTCAATGACCTATAGCTGTAGTAGTTTATCATGTCAGTTTAGTCTATTTACTGTTGCTATGGAAGAAAAACGTGGAAGCAGGTGACTGAAAAGTTTTGTGGCACTCCTACTACTAAAATAGAAGTCTAGCTGCCTTACTTTTGGTATAAAATGAAGGATACTAGTTGACCATATGTACTCAAGTAGTTTTAATTTTGTGCAGGGCTGGAGATGGCATGCCATTTGCTATTGATGGTGTAAGAAGCCATTTCACTATGTTGTTGTTCTGAGATGAGATACCTTCTTGTATCAGGGGCAGGAAAGGATACACTGGGGCAGCTTTACTCTTCATCTTGATCCCCCAAAACAAGTATATCACAACAAATCGCTCGATGAATCGGATGTTCACCAGTGCACTATCAGTACTTGTTATTATCATTTTCTTATTATAACATGAAAGGAAATATGTGTAAAGTGACAGTATTAGTTGCTACATTATAGTATCCTTCTTTACTATAGCTTTTCTTGACAGCCAGCCATGAGTAATCTGAAGAAACAGTAACATTGACATGATTTTTTTACAGGCACCTTTAAAAAATACATATGTACATATGAATGATCACTACCTAACAGATTAGTGGAAAAGAAGAGACTATACTTTTAATATCCAAGCTCCAGAGGTCCACAAAGTCGAACTACCATTGTTACTCGCAATTATACCCTCTAACACTTGAGAAACCAGCCTTTTTAAGAACTATGCTTGTTTAACACTATACTAGCCCACTCTTTGCATTCTTTGAACTTACCAATTGGCTATAGTTTAGCAGAAATTTGGCACACTACTTCTCCTCCCCTGTTTGTTTGGAGCAATTTAGCACGAACAGCTGCCTACACGGATTGTCAGTATTTTCGTTATGGGCGCACGTGACCTGTTTCCAATCCTGTGTACGTAGTCTAGTATATCTATGGTCAATCACTGGGCATGTGTGCAGAGGGGTTAAATAATAAGCCGGAAGTGACGTACAGTGGTTTTACTCAATCTTGCAAAATGCTGAGTGTGCATTCTCGCGCATGCTCGACTTTGAGCCTCGAAAATCTTACCGGAGAAGGTGAGTGGCATGCTAGTAGGTTAGAACTAAACCAGGACAGTCACTAGCTAGCTCTTCAAAGCTTACTTCTCTAAAGTTCTTTCCAAATCTGAGTGCAATTTCAAAATTCAAGCAGTGCGCATGCGTATACGGATGACGCCTGACGACCAATTTTTGCAAGATTGGGTAAAACCACTGTAATGGGCGCAATTTTTATTCCTTAATTAAAGAAGCAGGTACTAGGTGTGTTGGTGTGTGCTGGTTACTCTCCACTTATGGCTATCATGACTTCTGAAAGCAATTTTAACAACCTCTAGACCTTTTTAAATAGATTCTCAGTGCATGAAATCATGGCTGATCAAAAACCATTTCTCCTGTTCAGTGTAAGACATGCATTGACTCGATAAATGTTCATGGCTTAGCTATATCAAAAAACAAACTTGTTCCAATAAAGCAAAGATCAAACACAATTTCTGACTTCTTTGCTGCCATACTCGGTTTACACTAAGACGAGTTAATTACGTGATCGCTTCCTGTCTGGTGGCTTGTACTAGGTCAATGGAGTGGCATTTAACATTACTGTATTTTGCTGCTTAATTTTTGATACTTACTAAATGAAAGGTTGGTGATCATTCGCTTACCTTTTTCAGCAAAAACTCAGTGCCTACTCATAAAAGGTGTCTGAAACTTGAATGGAAGCTTAACTATAGCCCTTTGTTTATAGTGTGGAGCAATATCACATGAATCTTAGGCTCAGGAAAGAATAAATGTTGTAGAAATGTCTTCTTGGGGTCTTGCAATAAAATGACATTATTGGAGGTAATTTCATAGGAATTTGCATCACAAGAAAATTTTCAGAACAAAACAAATTTGCAGGCAGGAATGATACATCTTAGCACTATCAATTCAAATTCCTAATTCATGGAGAAATGAAATTTGACCAGGTACTTTCTTGGATCAGGTGCACTCTCAGCCTCTCACACTAAAACAGCTATGGTAATTTATGCTGAGTTTGCAGTAATTCTGTTTATATTCTCATAAAATTAGTATTATGGCAGGACTTCTGGTGGATTGGCGATTCAACTGATTAGTGTAACAGGGCACCCACCCTTGGAGGGAATCATGTATGTGAGTCTGTTGTTAGACATAACTTCGGGTTGTAGCTGTGGGCCAAGTATCACTGGACCAAAAATACATCCAAAAGAAAGGAAAGAAAGGAAAGAAAGTAGGCAAACCTATTTAAAACTCCAGTACTAGTGCACTAGTTGCTGGCCACAACCCTATGCCAAAGCGTTAGCACATTGGGTAGGGCTTGATTGGGGGGGAAAGGGTGGGTTTACGTGGCACCCATGTTCTAACTATATTTACAATTTCAATGAGTCATGACCTGAGAGTCAGCTCACTGAATTATTCCTTAGATAATTAGATGTACGTAGTCTAATCATCTAAAACTGGTTTCACTTCTTGGTTAGCTGGTTTCTTTTACAGTTTTTCTACTTGGTAATTGGTATGTGGTTGGCCCTTGATAATTAATGCAATGACTGAAGCATCATGCTATATGACTCAGTCCTTTTGAGTTTAGTATTTCATTATTATATGAAATTCTATCACTACATGGTAGCTAGACATGACAAACTGTATTTTGCTTCTGGAAGACCAAGGTTAAATTTATACCATATGATCCTGTAGCTACATCAATACCATGCAATTATCAATTTGGGAATTCATCGTATTCATAACATTAGCTACGTATCTGTCTATAGTAGGTATAGCTAAACACTGCTGTAGTTTATGACTAGAGAATATTATGTATCAATAGTGTGCATGTGTGCAGGATGTAGACTAGCTAGAGTGCACTAGCACTCTCTAAGTAGGGATGGCAGTAGCACATTCTCTAAGTAGGGATGGCAGGTTAAAGTTCATAGGACTACTGTATAAACTAAAAACTCTTCCTGTGGGTACAGGTAAGGGGTTACTTGACTCGCTTATAGGGGAGAGAAATAGGATATAGGTGTGGTTGGCCATTGAAATTAGGAGGGCTAGGAGTGATAGGAATAGTAATAATGCAGCTAAATTTTATCCCTACTTCATTTTGAAATTTTTTGCGCTCACTTGTACATAATTATATGCATGCACTTATTTATGTCCATGCTTACCTTGAAATAAGTTATTGCTTTCATTATTGAGGTCATGTTAATGGCAAAAAACTAGCTATTTGTAAACTATCTAGCTATGACACAGATGTAATAATTTTGGGAAAGTATTAGTCCACAAAATAATATACAATCACTGTAGTTATAGCCACAGACATGCCATTTATTTTGCTTGGGTGGCTGTATATTTCTTAGATAAAATATTTGCCAACTCATACTCTTCAATGTGACATAGAGCATCAGTAAGTTCTTTGAAAGGAGCTCTTTTCTTGAAGAAGTATTCCAAGGTCTCCTGCAAACATGCTTCATTGGTTTCATTGTTAGTGAATATCTCATCTTCAAGATCCTCATCAATTCCTATTCTCAGTGCAAACTCACTCCACTTTCCAGCAATGGAATGTAAGTCATGGTACACATTATCAGATGTTAGAGGTGTTGAATGAACCTTTACTTCTATTAAAATAGAAATTTGTTCATTGATGAATTACTACAATAATTTTTATAATGATACCTGCTGTTTTTATTTCTGTTTTTGCTGGTTTTGCGATTATATCAGAATATATGACATCATGTATCTTTATCACATCTACTGTTGATTTTGCAACCTCAACTTGGGAATAAATAACCTATATAATTTATATAATAGCTATAAGGTAGCCATAAGCAATTTGCTTATTATTATTACTCCATTTTTGATGTGAGCTGTAGTGTGACGAAGAGCAACATTATTTTCTTTACTTGAAGCAGCAGAGCTTGTGGCAAGAATTTCATGTGATCCATGTTGAGTTGCCTTTATTTTTATTATGCCATAATTATAGTTACAAAGTGGTAGCTATAAGCAGGGTTACGTCTTTAAACTTACTTTTTGGTCTTGAATTGTTTTATTTTCTAGACTTTTTGCAGCTAGAGAATTCTCTGGATTATGTATTGCTGCTGATTTAACCGGCTCTTCTGAAGGATAAATGACCTGGAGTATTAATAAAATTAATGTAAGACACACATACAATTTATTTATTCTAACTCTGATTTCTTGGACATCGTTCAAATTTTTATTACTTGGAGGGTCATCAGGTTTTACTAAAGAATATGTTGAGTCAATCACAAGTGAGTTAGAATCAGAATGTTCTCGTGAGAGGTGCTAAAAAAAAAAAGAAGTTTATATCTTCATGTGTAGCTACCCCATTCATTTACTTCAGTGTAATGGTTTTCTGCTGTTGGATTTGTGTCAGGATGATTTGGCCAATATGTTGGTTGATTCAAGTTTGTGTTATGAGTTTCAGAATCACTGTGTATAATATTATTCTACATGTGCATCATCAAACATTATACTTCTGTTATAGCTCTGAACTCACTACTTCCACCATATTGACTTCTGTGTACAAGTTAGCACTGATTACCTATTTTTAACCAAATAATATATCAACGATGACATCACATTTCTCTGCATGTAGCTAATGATATAATGGGAAGTTAACTAATAGCTATAGTACAATACAAGAGTCATGGCCACAGAGGGCTAGCTCAAGATAATGATAAATCATTTTTGGACAGTAGCTACAGCTAAATACTATACCAATTTTTTCCCCTTTCTATGATGGAAATAGTAGCTGGATGCAGATAGCAGCAGAATAAGTCCTATAAGAAGGAAATCAAAATTATGACTAGCTAGCTACTTGCTACTTTTATTCAGTCACAACTACAACCAAAAAAACTGAATAAACGTGTTGTATAATTATCAAGAAGAGTCCATGCTGATATATAATTACGAATAAGGATACGCACAAAGAGCACCCAGAGAGGGAAGAGCTGGCTCCAACTATACCTGCCCCCTCCCCCCTTTGAAAACTGAGCCACCATCCCTGTACTCAGTTTCATTCACCTGTTCCACCTGCAAGTGCTGCAGTGACTATTATTATTATGGGAGAAGCCATACCTATGAGGATAGAAATAGCTGATAAAGCTATACATGTATACTTATGATACTGCACAGCCTTACTTGTCATATGTGTTTGTGTCGTCATGATGTTATCTATTGAATACATCACAATAAGACTATTGGATACAGTTCCACCATCAGTTTTCATATAAATAGTGTAATTGTTTACAGATGCATCAAGACATCTGCTACAGTTATGGATACTCTTGCCATTCAAAATGAGCTGATTCAACTCAGGGGTTATTTGTACTGGGCAGCTGCAGTTTGTGCTATCATAGTAATCAAAGTGGAGAGTTAGCTCTTGGAAGCACACAGATATCAGCTGCATAATAGTTCAATAGTGTATAGTTACAATTATATAAACACCATTATTAATACCAGTGATATATTTAGCTCCAGTTCAGAATTAATCCAACTCGCTCCATACAATTGTATGATGCCTAAAATTTGTTTGGTTTAATTGTAATGTTAATGATTTTATTTTCTATTACCATCATAAAATTCTACACTCCTTGGATCACTAGAAGCCCCTCGACCTACTACATTCACTGCTGTGACTATGAACTGATAGTGAAGCATCAGTCCAGAGTTGTTGGTAGGTATTGTGTAGTGAGGAGTCACAATGCAGCATCGTCCAAGGTGGTGAAGTGGAGTCCTCTCTCCCTCAGATATATTGTACACCTCCACACAGAATGTCATATCTGGGTCAATATTAGGGATGTCCAGGGAGAAGGGAGGCTGCCAAGTCAGAGTGATGGAGGAACAGTTAGTGGTGATATTCACTTCTCTCACTTTATCAAGTATCCCTGCATGCAGTATAAATTGGATCAGCTAATACATGCATGGATCTCTGAGAGCTATATAGCTAGTTAACTTTCCTTGAATGTGGAGTGTAATTAAGTCACCATAAATGGTACCAGAGCTTAAATTTCCTATATCACGTGCCATACACTGAACTGTAATATTTTCATTCTCTTCTGTACAGTTTATCTGAAATTCTTTGAATGATGTTTGCTCTCCAGTTATTATTGGTGAGGCAGTGACAGTCCATAGAATTGAAGGTAGAATTAGAGATGACGTATTCAAGTTGCAATGAAATTCAGCAGTTTGATTCAAACCACACACCACTACTGATCCTTCATTGAATAGAATACATAATGCTTAGTTAGGTTATTACTAGTTGGCTAACTATACACCTTTTACTAAATCTATACCATACAGCAGTATAACAATAGCTATTAGATGTCTTCCAGCCATAACTCTCCGCAAATCGCTTAACAAAATAGCTAGCTATAGCTATGCTATAACGAAATCCTCGAAGCCGAGTAGCTACTATTAAGCTTTCGAATCCAGCGGAAGTTAACCAGAAATCATGTATAGCTGCTATGTATATCCGCCTTTCCGCAGGATCTTTAGGCCACTGTTCTTAGTAATCATATATATTTATAGACATTTTTGTGGTTTTTTTAACGATGGCTGAATAATAAAATAATGACATAATGGCAATTGACAACCGCCCGCCCGCGCTAACTGGGAAAGTACCTGTGGAGCAGAAACAGCAATACAATTAACAGTGGCCTTAATTGAATTGGCATACTCTGAGGAGTTATGGCTGGAAGATATTTAATAACCATTTCGCTGCTGCATGGTGCAAATCTAATAAAAGGTAACTAGCTAGGTATAGCTAGTAATAAAGTCGTTACATTAATTATTCTATTCAATGAAGGATCAGTAGTGGTGTGTGGTTTGAATCAAACTGCTGAATTTCATTGCAACTTGAATACGTCATCTCTAATTCTACCTTCAATTCTATGGACTATCACTGCCTCACCAATAATAACTGGAGAGCAAACATCATTCAAAGAATTTCAGATAAACTGTACAGAAGAGAATGAAAATATTACAGTTCAGTGTATGGCACGTGATATAGGAAATTTAAGCTCTGGTACCATTTATGGTGACTTAATTACACTCCACATTCAAGGAAAGCTAACTAGCTGTATAGCTCTCAGAGATCCATGCATGTGTTAGCTGATCCAATTTATACTGCATGCAGGGATACTTGATGAAGTGAGAGAAGTGAATATCACCACTAACTGTTCCTCCATCACTCTGACTTGGCAGCCTCCCTTCTCCCTGGACATCACTAACACTGACCCAAACATGACATTCTGTGTGGAGGTGTACAATATATCTGAGGGAGAGAGGACTCCACTTCACCACCTTGGACAATGTTCCATTGTGACTCCTCACTACACAATACCTACCAACAACTCTGGACTGATGCTTCACTATCAGTTCATAGTCACAGCAGTGAATGTAGTGGGTCGAGGGGCTCCTAGTGATCCGAGGAATGTAGAATTTTATGATGGTAATAGAAATAGTTAGCTAGCTAATTATAATTAAACTGAATTATTTTATATATATGTAGGCATTATACGACTGTATGGAGCAAGTTGGATTAATTCTGAACTGAATGTATCACTGGTATTAACATTGGTGCTTGTCTACTGTAAATGATTGATTTTAATTATTATACAGGTGATATCTGTGTGCTTCCAAGAGCTAACTCTCCACTTTGATTACTATGATAACACAAACTGCAGCTGCCCAGTACAAGTAACTCCAGAGTTGAATCAGCAATATTTCATCAGTTTGAATGGAGAAAGTATCCATAATTGTAGCAGATGTTTTGATGAATCTGTAAACAATTACATTATTTATATGGAAACTGATGATGGAACTGTATCCAATAGACTTATTGTGACATATTCCCCAACTGATAACAGTTACAGATCTACTCATAATAATATGGTGATCTCACAAACAAGTTAGTCACTATAGCTATAGCTATAACTATAAAAAATTTTTTTTAACATGATTGCTTTCCTTCTTATACTGTAACAGATGCTATAATTACAACAATGATAGGTAACATACATGTAGTTGGAGCTACTAAGTATTATCTTAATAATGAATGTTGCAGTATTGAGCATCACAGTTGTTATTCTGCTGCTATCAAGTGCATCATTATGTTTCTGCCTTTGGTTCCATTACAAGAGGAAAGGAAAGGTAGCTAATGGGTTGAATCTATGCAGTTTTTATTATTGTTAATGTTGTTGCTAATAGCTACTCCTACAACAGAGGTTTACTGAATTTCCAGCCAGACACCATGATCTACCTGCACCATCAGCTACTGAGATAAATACACATCAGAACAGTGCATATGCTGTCATCAAAGATGATGAGGTAGCTACAAACTAGAGAGATGCAGCCTGCTAGCTAGCTAAATACTCTCTGTACTTCTAGCCTGATCATCCCTATGAGGACATTGGGGAGATCACTCTTTCAACACCAACTGAAATAACCACACCCAATGATGTATTCATGATTCCATTGGAGGAGAACACAACATCACTTATTCAACTGAAACCAGGTTGGCTGTAATGCTATGCTGCTTGAAGTTATAGTGGGGTAACTAGCTATTAATTATTACAGAAATGGATCAGAAAAGTGCAAGAATTTCTGTTGTTAACCTTTTGAATGATCTTTCACCAATTGCTCACAAGTGGAGGGAGTTTGCCACTAAATTAGGAATTGTTGCAGATAATATTCCTAAATTCTCCAAAGATTATACTAATGAAGTGTGCTTGGAAGCCACAGTTGAATTATTTTTCACCATTAACTCTCATAATTTGACTGATATCACTGATGCATTGAAAAACATGGAAGAATACGAAGTGGCTAATTATTTATCAAGAAAATATCTTTCATGCAACTAACAATGACACTGTTTACATACATACTGACTGTTATACTGTAAATAATTTTGTTTGTAATCAAAAGTTTAATTAGTGTAGCTAAAATTTAATGGCATTGTGTGGAAAAATGAATGTGGATGCTTTCACTGCACTTTGAAATAATATCCTTAGATAACTATATAGCTGCCATAATTTGCTTTAGGGATGGGAGAAAGAGTTATAAATTCATAAACAGCACTCAGTCAGCATCAATGTTTGCAGTAGCTATACTATAGCTATTTTGGGACGATAATTTGGTATAGAAAACTAAACCATGAAATACAAAACAAACAGAGTTGTCATGCATGCATGCCATGGCTTTCCAATATCTGCATGTTATCTATTTTCTGCATGGGAATCTGAATGATCAAGTCCTGAAATAATATAGCCATACATATAAACATGCATATAACTAATTTGTATACAGGTAGATATAGATAATTATAAAGATGGCCTTTAGCTTTCTGCAATTTTATTTGTTACTGTTGTTGCTGTGTGCTGCTATTGTTATCGGTAGTGAACTGGTGATCTATAGGTCCTAGTCACTGTAGCTCTAAGATCTAAGTCATATTGAATAATTTCTCTACAAATTGCATAGGGAGCATATAGCTAAAAGTCAAATAGTCCCATCATGCAAGATACCCTGACCCAGTGATGGGTAACTTGGAGATTGAAAGCAAAGTAGCTATTTTTCTGCATTGGTGCAACATGTTTTTGTTATCATTACAATACTGAAAGAGTTTGGACTTGGAGATTGAATAAGCTTCATGAAATGTCTTGTTGAAACATTATTACGTACATTCGTGGTTGCTTTTTTACATAGCTAGCTATTTTGGGAAAGGATAATATGCTTTTTATTTAGCTTGCAGACATACTCAAGACGACCCTGTACCTGTAACCACAAGCTTCACCCAGCTATATACTTTGAGTAGTGAGGTAGCTATAGCTCTTATTACTCAAGATGATTGATTTATCTATAGAGAAACCTCTCGTGTTCATCTCCAATGGTTTTTGGGATTGAAAAGTGATACACAGATGTAGCTTACTGAGCTAGTTCTCAAAGTTTAAACTTGATAGCTAGCTATACCACCACAGAACAATCTAAAAGTCGTAGCTAGCTAGTACATAATTGCTATAGAAGGAAGAAGAAGGTTAGATTTAATTGTGGTTAAGAAGGGGTACTCTTAATGAAGGGGGAGGAGGTTTGAATATAGCAGTGATTTATTATTTTTATAGAAACTAAGTAGCTAGCTATTTCAATGATAATTATTTTGAAAATTAATACCAAAAAGAAGAGATGAAAGCACAACCAAGTTACTGATATACAATTGGGAGCAAAGAGAAAGACTGGGGTGGACGATTAGATTTTCAACGGGTGGTCGAAGATAGGTATTGGTGGACGATTATTGATTCTTTAGTTGATGTTGTAGTAGATCCAGTGTTACAAAATTTCTATCCAATTGTGGGGGAAATGATTTATATGTCGTTAAAGAGGAAGGAAATATCTTCCTTATGGTTCTTGTTTGAGGCTTTGACGACCATCGGTGAAGACGATACGGCACGAGCAAAATAGTCTGGCCGAATAGTGATGCCTTACGCTAGCAGTTTCTGTGAACTAACATCAAAATTATGCTGCCTTCAATAATAATCCCTACATCACTGCCTAAACCAAGCAGAACACTTTTATACTGACATGAAGCTTGGTGGGAGGCAGTGATGTATAGGGATTATTATTGAAGGGCAGAATAACTTTGATGACATATAAAAAGTACAGACTTATCCAATTTAGCATAAATGTTTTCCCTTCATAGTAATATCATTGAACTAATGGTTAATTTCTGTTGTATAGCATGTAATTCATGAGCCTCACACTAGGGGGATGATCGAGCGTATGCAGTTTACCCAACAGTTGGTTGGTACAGAAGCTCCTAAAGCAGAGATAACCTATTTGCTAACTCATAGCAACATGTTAGCCACACTAGCTACTCGACTTATCAACTGTAGAAAGTGGGTAGATATCTGCTTAACTTTAATGGTTAAGCAATCAGTTCTAGTATGTGCACATGATTATCACACACTGAGCTAGCAGCATTACCCTAGGCTAAAATAGCTTCTAACTGCATGGAGTGGAACATTTCAGCTACCTAACCTTGTATAGCTCTCCATTCAACAATACATGTGAAGTATCACTTTATGATTATGATATTCAAACATTATTATAGCCTACTTGTGGTTAAGATTAAAGCACTACTACTTCTAGTACAGGCACAACCACAGGGTTATCAGGGTGATACCCTGTTTTATGATAATAATGCCCAAATAAGGTAGGTTATTATACCACAACCACTCTGGGCTGTATGGTTTATCCCCTTAGCTCTAGCAATACAGCCCTCATGGTACATACAGCTAGTCTCGCGTAGCCAGACCCAATTCTTTCCTTTTTCTTGGGGGCGGGGGAAAGAAAGGGTCTGGTCAACTTCCGTAGAGCGTTTTGTTCTGAGTGCACCCAAATTCCGGTGCGCGCTAATTGACCACCACTTAGTTAGCGGTAAGGCGATAACCACCGTGGTTACTATGAATCTCACATGGCTTGTGCAAAAGTGATCTAAGTCCAGTTAATTTGAGGAAGAAACTGCATGGAATAACAGGAACCAGGTAAGAAATGATGTCATCACAGTTAGCTAGCTAGCTAACTAACTAATCCAAGGCTGAACTGAATGTGCTGTGTTTAGAGTTGGTCTTAATGGAAACTGCAGACTGTGATGCTTATTTTGTGCCATGTCTGTAGTGGAGAGCTCAGCAGGCGAGCCAATCTGAGGGACAAACTAGAAGCAACAACAAACAGTATTGCTATAAAGATGCAATGTCTCAGTCTGAGTAGTAAAGCCAAAAGAAAGCAGCCATCCCAAGCTAATGCTTCAATGGCTTTTGCTTCAGCTACAATGCATGCAGTCCTATCTCCTGTGTCAGTGGAACATCAGGAGCAACAGAAGGATCAGCAGTCATGATAAAATGCAAAATAATGAGATTCATAGTAACCACGGTGGTTATTGCCTTACCGCTAACTAAGTGGTGGTCAATTAGCGTGCACCGGAATTTGGGTGCACTCAGAACAAAACGCTCTACGGGAGTTCACCAGACCCTTTCTTCCCCCCCCCCCACCCCCAAGAAAAAGGAAAAGAATTGGGTCTGGCTACGTGAGACTAACATACAGCAGGGTGTGAAAGCTGTATGATTGATAAAAAGCATACCTCCTATCTCAAGGTTGATGGAAAAATTAGAGTACATGTAGTTGTGGCACATAATTTTGTAATAGCTCATCCACATAAAAACTAAAGCTTGTCAGTGCCAGATTTTTAAATGTCCTCGCCCTCAGGACTCAGGTCATTTATATCCCATAAACCCCTGGCACCCATGTTCTAACTATTACACAGCACATGGTGCGGTATATACTTCATCCCTGGCATATCAGAGAGTGCGCTAGCACTCTCTAAGTAGGGATGGCAGGTCAAAGTGCATAGGACTGTATAAATCTTCTTTCTTACTCTACAGGTTCTCAGAAGACTACAGTGAATCATTACACCTACACAGTAGAGAGAAGAATGTTAAATTCATTCGCTAACATAAGAAAAAAACGATATCTAAAATTGACTATTGATATAATTATTAATTTATAAGATCAGTGTACTGACTTACTCGCTGCAGCTATGACATTGCTATCATTCCGATCTGCTCTAGCGCTACTTCCAGGCGTGCCTTTTGCTATTTGTTCTAACTTCATTCCCACGATTCCAGCTAGCTAGCTAGCTAGCTATAGCCTATACTCCATATAATGCACACTCTGTGCTGCCGACCATTACCTACTTCATCTAGGATAATTATACTATACAGAGTAGTCTCGCACAGACTTTCCTGATGGGCGGGGCTTCACGGAGAGGGAAAGGGAAAATCTGGTACAGCGGTTTTCCAAAACCTTGCAACAGGAAAGTGGAAAGCGGAAGTGATTGGAGAGAACTGGTTGGTCAGATTGCTCATATTGATCATGTGACTCGCTTTCTGCAGTTGCAAGATTTTGGAAAACCGCTGTACAGCGGTTTTCCAAAACCTTGCAACAGGAAAGTGGAAAGCGGAAGTGATTGGAGCGAACTGGTTGGTCAGATTGCTCATATTGATCATGTGACTGGCTTATGCAGTTGCAAGATTTTAGAAAACCGCTGTACAGCGGTTTTCCAAAACCTTGCAACAGGAAAGTGGAAAGCGGAAGTGATTGGAACGAACTGGTTGGTCAGATTGCTCATATTGATCATGTGACTCGCTTTCTGCAGTTGCAAGATTTTGGAAAATCGCTGTAACTGTGGCCAGGTTTCAGTGGACACTGCAGGAATTTGTGGCAGCACCAATCAGATCGCAGATTCAAAAAAATGGGCGTGAATGTCATGTGATTGTCGATCAGCTATAAACGATCGCGCGTTTGAAGATGGCTGACTCTCTTGCTATCGGAGAAGCTGTCAATTAGCTCCATTTGCTGATGGCTGAAACCGCAATCAAATCCTTAAACCTCCTCCCTGAAAAAGGAAAAGAACTCTAAAATAAATTCTTTTGCGCACGTGACAAGTGCATGTGACTGCATTCCAGAGTGTCCACTGAAACCTGGCCACAGTTACAGTGGATTGCAGGTTGCTTGACACTAGTACTTCAGCCAGCAAGGTCACATGGACCAATCAGATTCATGCTGACATCATTGCCTGCAAATCTGATTGGTCCATGTGACCTGGTGGCTGACATACTAGTGTCAAGCAACCTGCAATCCACAGTACAGCGGTTTTCCAAAATCTTGCAACTACAGAAAGCGAGTCACATGATCAATATGAGCAATCTGACCAACCAGTTCGCTCCAATCACTTCCGCTTTCCGCTTTCCTGTTGCAAGGTTTTGGAAAACCGCTGTACAGTGGTTTGCAGGTGGCTTGACACTCAGCAAGGTCACATGGACCAATCAGATTCATGCTGACATCATTGCCTGCAAATCTGATTGGTTCATGTGACCTCGGTGGCTGCAGTACTAGTGTCAAGCAACCTGAAATCTACTGTACCAGACTTTCCCTCTCCGTGAAGCCCCGCCCACCAGGAAAGTCTGCGCGAGACTACAAAGTGAGTACATTAGAGCAATCACAGAGAGCTGGAGTATCTTTAGTTACAAGTCTACAACGGCTTTATGCTGCTGCTGTCTTATTTGCATATCTGTGCAGTTCTCCAAGCAGTATGTGTTTAAAGATAATTCAAAATGAGAATGTGGAGTCACACTGCTAGCTAGCTCAACAGTATTGAATGTTTTATAGATTATTCAAAATAAATACCTCATCAGTTATCTGCTCAACAAGTAAAGGAAAAAATAGTTATTCTAAATAAAAAAGATGGCTAAGTTCAGCAACAAGAGAGTGAACTAACCCCTTACCCATCACCAACTACGAGCCAACTATTCCTACTTCACTCCCATGATGAGATATAACTTAAGGGAGTGAAGTAGGAATAGTTACCTAAGGGATTAGCTACTTGATTGAAGTTCACTCTCTTGTTGCTGAACTTTTTTGAACTGCACACAGCCATCCCTACTTCTTTTTTATTTAAAATAAATATTTTTTCCTTTACTTGTCTAAATTATTGATGACTCAAAAGCAATTTTTACTTTCTTTCCATTTAGCAAATGGCTATCATACGTAGTTACAGTTAATCTGAGTGTTTACAATGTATCCTTTTACTATGCATCCCAACGGCAGCCATTTTGGTACACAATTTGAGATTGTGTACCAAAATGGCTGCCGTTGACATGGTGAAAGGATGCATGCAAATCCTATATACTTTCCCAACAAAAATGACATCATCTTAAGCCAAAGTGTAGTCATGCTTTCTGATGACTCATTATAGAGATCTTCTGAAATGGTGGCCACTGCTCAAGATAGACAAAATCACAAGTTCAGGGAAACAGTACACATGCCATTACTAAAGATGTTGGTAAAGTAGAGATGATGATAGACTAATACCTACATAGCTACAATTAATTGTACTCTTTCATGTTTCAATAGCCTGTTTATGCTGAGATTCCTCCTTTAACTCTGAGAGTTGAAATAGTTGGGCCTGATGGTTCCATTGGGGGAAGAGAGGAGGAAGTACTAAGGCCTTGATCAAGGATTCATAACGGTCATGGTGAGATTGTGCTGAATAAGAGGGATTGGGATTGGGGCTTGTCCTCAGAGGTGGAACACACTTGTTAGTTAAGTGTCTAAATCCATTGATGCAGAACATATATAGCTAGCTAGCCCCTGAAATGCAAAAAAAAAAAAAAATACAAGTATGTCCTGCCCCAATGATGCACTGTGTATTATAGCCATTATGTTTAACTTGATTTATGATTTTGTACTGCAGGAAATGGATCACAAGACTGGATATTCAAATTCATGCTATCACTCCCATAGGGTAGGTGTGGGTATTATGAGTCAGTCCCTATTTCACCACTTGATAAGAATCTACAAGAGTTGATACTTTAGATATGAAAACTTAATCATAGCTTCAGATTATAGTGCAGTAATGTACGTATATGTAGGGATTGTTGGCTGGATATACAGAACAAAGATTCCATCCTTCTTGTTTCCTTACTTTTTTGAGCAGTGGTCATCCCTACATCTTTTTTCATTTCACGAAATGCTTTTTTCACTTATATAATAACTATTCCTATCAATCACCCAACTTGAATCCCTACTTCACTCGCCCTTCAGCAACAAATGAGTCAAAATTAACCCCTTACCTGTACCCATCACCAAACTCAAGAATCACAGCAATATTACTAGTCCTAATTCACTCCAAGGCCTCCTAATTTCAATAGCCACACCAACTTAAGCAAACTATCAAGATAGACAAAATCACCCAGAAATACATGTTCAGGAAAACAGTGCATATGCCATTACTAAAGATGTTGGTAAAGTAGCAATGATGATAGACTAATGCCTACACAGCTACAATTTCTTTCATGTTCAATAGCCAGTTTATGCTGAAATTCCTCCTTTAACTCCAAGAGTTGAAATAGTTGGGCCTGATGCAACATTTTACTCAAATGTGGTTCCATTAGGGGAAGAGAGGAGGAAAGCACTAAGGCCTTGACCAAAGATTCATAATGGTCATGGTGAGATTGTGTTGAATAAGAGGGATTGGGATTGGGCTTGTCCTCAGAAGTGGAACACACTTGTTAATCGAGTGCCTAAATCCACTGATGCAGAACATAACTATCGAGACCCCCTAAAATGCAAGTATGTCCTGCCCCAATGATGCACTGTGTATAATATTATATATTATAGTTAGCTAACTTGATTTATGACTTTGTACTGCAGGAAATGGATCACAAGACTGGATATTTAAATTCAATGCTGTCACTCCCATATTCAGCTTCATCCTTTCTCATAATCTCTACGTATCTGTGTCTGCAGCCCTCTTATTGTGGCATACTTCTTTTGTAGTTTCTGTAGCTATAATCGTTCTCATCATAACACACTATGCATGTAATCATAAAGTTAATCAGTCATACTATCAATAATAATAATTATTTTCTAATCACACACCAATTATTATCACACACACTATTAAGTTAGGCATTCACATTCATTATATCTCAATTAAAATCTCTCCACTGACATGACAACTTCAGATGCAGAGATGCCAGTATATATCCCTGATACGTCATAGCTGAATTTTTCACCAGTATCAAGAGTGTACACCATCGTGCCTGTGTATCTGGTGTTGATATTTCCCTCATTAATCATTGCAGTGGCTTTCAGCCGTTGACCAGCGGGAACTTTGAATGGAAAGGAGAAGGATTGTTCAGTTGTTTTGGTGGTAGAGCGTTTGTAAGTACCAGAAATACTCTCTTTTACCGACACCTTTACGCTAGCTGATACTATCCCAGGGATGCCTGCAGTAACGTCTGTCTCCACACCAGCTTCCATACCAGCAGTCACAGACCATGATGATGATGATGTCGTCACTGACCCAGACTCTGAAAAAACAAATTCTTCATCTGTTGTTCCGTTGGAGTTGTCATAAGAGATAACTTTTAATGTCTTTGGTGATGTTGTAACAATTAAAGAGTTGAGATCGGGATAAGTCACATTGACCAGCTGCATAGCCTCCACCTGTCCCGGAAGCTCCGGGACAGTCCCTGAATAGTGATCGTTAAAATAATGTGTCCCGCAACGGATTTACATAAGGCTATTGATTGTCCCGGAAGTGCTTGAATAGCTGTATCAGAGAGTGCGGTAGCACTCTCTAAGTAGGGATGGCAGGTCAAAGTCCATAGGACAGTATAAACTAAAAACTCTTCTTTCTCTTCTACCCTTACTCTACAGGTTCTCAGAAGGCTACAGTGAATTATTATATCTACAAAGAAGAGAGGAGAATGTTCAAAAGCTAAAAATTCATTCGCCAACATAAGAAAAAAACGAGTTCTAAAATTGACTTTTCGTTCTTTTTCTTTATAATAATAATAATAATAATAATAATAATGTATAAGATCGACGTACCGACTTACTGGCTATAGTCATCAAAATTCTGCTTTGGCCATCTGTTAGAGCGGCACCTAGAGGCTGATCTTTTGCTATTAGTTTTGACTAAGGCTCTACTTCACTATTCGATAGCACTCGGAACACAGCTGCTAATCTTTCTACGCCATTTTGAAGGGGGCGGGGCTTATGGGCGGAGCCACGTAAGCTTAAGTTTAGCTATAGCCAAGGTCTTCATTCATTATCTGATGATGTTCCAGTCACTCCTTGCTGAATTACAGTACAGATGCTCATCCTATAGTAGCATTATAGCCAGTACTTGGCTGTAGTGTAGTCAGCTCACTTCACCATGCCGTGTACATGTCATTTACATTGCTGTTGCTGTAAAGTTTTATATCAACAAAACTTAAATACTAATTCTTCAACCAGAGACACTGTATGTACCTACAAAAGAGGTTTATGTAGAGCTGGCTTTGTATAGTACTGTACTGTAGCCTCCCTCATTCAACTTCAAGCACTAAGAAAAAGGATAGAAACAAGTGAGCGTAAAAAATAAAAAGGTTAAGTAGGGATAGCCTAAAATCTAGCTGGGCTATCTATAATGTGCTGCAGCCTCGTATGAAAAAAATCTTCGCGATATTACCTCATAAAAGGGGTGGGGCAATTAATAGCAGTTCTCCTCATATAACACCTGCACAGGATGTGGCCATTTGATGGCATCCACTATTATGATCACTACACCAAATGCATAAGCTCCCCATACTCCTCCCTCAAGCAAGACGTACGTACCATCTCAATAATTATTTCAGTGATCACATATGTAACAATTAGCTAATGCTGTTCACTTTTTAAAATGTTCACTCCTTTCAGTACTCCATTACACTGCAGATGATCATCCTTCAAACTCTCCTCCCTGAACAGAATGAAATACTGATCATTAAATAAATTTAGTTCAATCAAGGAAGCCTTTAGTGTCTATCAATTTTCATAATCACAAAGAAAAAGAATGCAAACAAGTGAATGCAAAAAATTTCTTCGAAATAAAAATGTGAAGTAGGGATGCTATTATAACTGCAGCTTCATTATGAAAACCAAGTACTGCAGCATCGAAGCAGTATGGCCCAAAAATCTAGCTGGAATATGTATTAATCACAAAGAAAAAGAATGCAAACAAGTGAATGCAAAAAATTTCTTCGAAATAAAAATGTGAAGTAGGGATGCTATTATAACTGCAGCTTCATTATGAAAATCAAGTACTGCAGCATCGAAGCAGTATGGCCCAAAAATCTAGCTGGAATATGTATTAGCTATAACTGCATGCAAGAGAGTGAACTTAATGAAGTGACCCTTACCCATCATCAAGTACAAGATACTATTCCTACTTCACTCCCATGATCAAAGGCCAAGGGAGTGAAGTAGGAATAGTATCTCGTACTTGATGATGGGTAAGGGTCACTTCATTAAGTTCACTCTCTTGCATGCAGTTATAGCTAATACATATTCCAGCTAGATTTTTGGGCCATACTGCTTCGATGCTGCAGTACTTGATTTTCATAATGAAGCTGCAGTTATAATAGCATCCCTACTTCACATTTTTATTTCGAAGAAATTTTTTGCATTCATAAACAATTGGAGTATAGTGCAACCTCATAGCAGTAGCTGACACATAATGTTAAAATTACATTATTATTACATGCACATGTGCTGCATGCATGCTACAGTTTGTTTGACAATCTTTGTTGATGGCTGAGTGTGAAGTACATCATAAAGAACCTTGGTAGCAATTGCCTCATTGGTTGGTGATACTTGGCCACAGCCTGTCACACCTCTTAGTGATTTAAGAAGAGTGGAATTCCTTTTAAACCCAAGTGAAGTTTCTGATCGAATGTTAGCACCTGCTAAGGGTTTGAAATCTAGTAACAGTGAATCGCCACCCACTTTTAGTGCTGAGGAACTTGGTTTGTATGAAAAGAGATTTAGTGAAGAAAGTGATTGGATGCAGATTCTTTGAAGACACATGTCAGCAAGTCCGTCTCAATGGAATCGACTATACTCAGTGGAGAATCCAAGACATCATCAAAGGAAAGAGGAAGCCAGCAATAATATAGTAATGCCATATGCTTGAGTGATTCTCCAGTTATTCAGGATAAAGAAAAGGAAAAGAGAGAAGTGGAGGACTCTAAGACTTCATTAGAAAGTTCAAACAAAAAAACAAAAAACAAAAAAAACTATGTAAATGAACTAGACCAAAAAGTACAGCTCCTTGCTCTTTCAACAATCTCCGTTCCTCTCTCCTGCTTTTTTCCCCCTTCCTTTCAAGTTCTTCCTTCTTCCTCACTTTCTCTTCCGCCACTTCTCTCTTTTCCTTTTATATTGTTGAACAACTGGAGAATCACTCAAGCATATGGCATTACTATTTATTGCTGGCTTCCTCTTTCCTTTGATGATGTCTTGGATTCTCCACTGAGTATACTCGATTCCATCGAGACGGACTTGCTGATATGTGTCTTCAAAGAATCTGCATCCAATGACTCAGGATGGTTTTCTTCACTAAATCTCTCTTTTCATACAAACCAAGTTCCTCTGCACTAAAAGTGGGTGGCGATAGCATATAGCAAGTGGGTTTCTCTTTTAGAAAGGTTAATTGTGTACAAGTAAACATTTGGGACCTTAGTCTTTTTTAGTATGCATAATATAGCTAGCTTGCTAGCTATAGCTAGTATCTTTTTCTCACTGATAGGGTCCTTCATTGGGAGGTGTTCCACTGAGTTACTGTAACTAAACTTGCCATACTTTAGATTCTTCCTCCTTTGGACACGGTAATTGCAACATCTGCGAGTCTTGGTAAGATAATAATAATTATAGCTATCATTGTTGTTACTATTAATTATTTCCATGCAGTGATGAGCATACTTTTATTCATCCTACTGATGATATCAACTTTTTCCTGTGGTTATTGGTTACATCACAAGAAAAATGGTAGCTGTCACTGCTTCTTTGGTGAGTTATCATTGATAATTAGCTAATGGTCTCTTCACATTAGCTAACTACTTGTAACATGCAGGCAGGAACCGTGCATCTGATGAAATTATTGAGATACGAACTCATGAAAACAGTGCATACACAGTAATCAAGCTTAAGAATGCTCAAAGAGAAGAGGTATAGCTAGATACAGTTCAATTGATGAGAAAGAACATTGAATAATTAAGTGAAATTGGAGCCTTAGAGCATAATCATTACTTTAGATCTAAAGGATTCCATAGTAGCTAGACATTATTTTAGGGTGCCATGTAACCTCATGATGAATTCATTATCTTCTTATTAGAAGAAATCTTCTGAAGTGACGGCCACTGCTCGAGATAGACAAAATGACCCAGAAATACACATTCAAGAGAACAGTGCATATGCTGTCACTAAAGATGTCGGTAAAGTAGAGGTATTAAATAACTACATGATTTTATTGGTGTCTTTCATGTTTCAATAGCCAGTCTATGGTGAGATTCCTCCTTTAACTCCGAGATTTGAGATAGTTGGACTCAAGATCCTGTTGAAGGAGGCATGAGCTCCCAACTCAATTGCTATAGCACTGTAGGAAATTGATTGGATTCTCTTTGTATGACGTCACTTGCTGCGTAATCATACGTGTGATGCAGGGGGGGGGGGGGGGGGGCGGCCTGGTTTTTTTTTTGGGGTGCTAACGATTTACGTACGTGACAACTCCTTACCAAAATAGTTATTCATGCAGATCAGAGCGCTCGTCTATACTCTTAACTCACCGCAGGGGTATGGAGCATGGAGTTTGGCTCTACCAGCAAGCCCACCGATATTTGAAGCTGTACCAACCCACTGGGTCCCCATGGTTGTGTCACAAAGAGTTGTGCCAGCAACTTCAATGACCCTTGCCAAATATCCAATGCCCAGAGTGCATTATCATGTGTTTGAGGGTTCCATTGTATTAAACATTATTGTACTTTCATTATGCTGATGTTTAGCTGCAGAACTCTGTGTAGTGCACGAGAACATAGCTTATTGGAGCAATCCTGGTGATGTGTTGCTATCAATGACATATGATTGGTTAGACCCTGGATATGTGGTGTGTGTGGCCAGAGGATTTTTGTTTATGCACATAGCAATTGCAAGTTATTTTGTTGAATCCTCTTGGGACCTCCAGTTTTATCCTTTGATTGTCCTAAACTTCTGATATGTGTTCTGACATCTAACTAACAATTGTTCTACAAGTATGAGAAGTGTCCTAATATGAATGCATTCAGCTAGGACCAGTTTATGACTTGAACAGCAAGAGCTTTAATGGTGTGAAACAGTGAAATGGAGGACTATATGGAGGTAATATCAAGTATGTACATCTTTACTTTTCATCTTCAAGGTTCTTGTCTTCTTAATAGGAATATAAAGCAATGGACCATAGTAGTAACACACACCTTGCTAAGATGGTGGTGGACATTACCTTATAATTATATAAGGAGAAATTATAATCAATGTGAGATCATTTCCGGGCCATTTCCAGACCATTTCTAAGTTGTGAAAGTCCAGGCCTAAAATGCAGCTGAGTGATGATATTAATTTTATGGATGCACATGTGCTTTTTTTATACACAGACTATTAAGAGGTGAGGTAATTTTACTATCAGTATAACACATGAATATGGGAACTAAGGTCTACGTACTTGGATGGATGGTGCAAAGCTCAAGATCTAGCTAGCAAGAGAGCCTGCAAGAAAACCAAGAACAGAAATAAGTAGGCTGAGAAAGCTGCCAAGCTATAGCCATAAAAGCATAGTGATTATAATATATAAAAAAAAACTATGAATAGAATTAACAAAAAACAAACAAAAAACAAAACTATGATGTCACTCACTGTGATAATAGTGATAAAGATAATAGGTGTCCTATCTTACTATAATAGGTAGTTAGGTTCTAAAAACATGAAAATAAAAACAAAACAAACAAAAAGAATCAAGGTAGCTCATTTTCTTTAGTTATCTTCGGATGTCTAAATATAGTAAAATACAGTAACTACAATTCAATATAGGCGCAGCAGTAAAATAGTCAATAATTATTATTCTCATAGTAGTGAGTGCAAAAGGATGGCCTAAGATTGCATTCACAAGTCCAACTGTAAGGCTATGAGGCTGCAATACATAACACAGCCCAACTAGATTTTAGGCATCCCTATTAGGATGTGTGTGTGTGCATGGGTGCAACATTAGAATTCCAATTAGTGCACACCCCATTTTGCCATAATTATGTGCTATTAAGTAATTGGTGTTATATGTGCTATTAAGGTGGCGGGTATGTGTTTGCTCATGAATAATTCATGAGTTAATGAGGCGAGTAGTTGCACTGACTATAAGATGCTACAGTTGAAAATTACAGTTTCATACTGACTAGCACTTCCTACTCTATAACTGAGGGCAGACCAGACACTTGAGACCACTACCATTGCAGAGAAACTCAACCGCTAAGCAGCCATACCTTGATAGATTTTTTTGATGTCAAATATTTCTCGAACTGTGCTGACCATAATATTATTTTGTACTTTTTCTTATTATATGAACCAGTGGGCAGGGAGAGATTTTGAAAAGAAGCCACTGTACGTGAGAGCTATGGCCCATCGATCGCTTGATCGATGGCTAAAAGCAATCAAAATTCAGGAGTATTGGCTTTTCTGGCTTTAATCTTTCCGTGCTGCCCTGCATCTTGATTTATACAACTGGAATAAGCACAAAAGACAGTCAACACAAGTCTGTAGTTCAAGAAAATTGATGTCAAAAAATCAATCGCTTAGCGGTTGAGTTTCTCTGCAACGGTAGTGTTCTCGAGTGTCTGATTTGCCCTTAGTTGTAGAGTAAGAAGTGCTAGTTAGTATGAAACTGTAGTTTTCAACTGTAGCATCTCATAGTTGGTGCAACTACTCGCCTCATTAACTCATGAATTATTCATGAGCAAATACATACCCGCTGCCTTAAATAATTTCTATTAAGTGCATGATATAAGCGTGATTTTTTTTTTGAGAACCTGTGTCTATATGACCTTAAAGGCTTTAACCCACCATCCCTATTTAGAGTACTACTGCACTCTCTGATTATATAAATAAATAATTAAATAAAACAACTCTACGAATCTGAGAGCCTTTGACCATAGTTTCTAAGCAATATAATTATGCAATATCCATATTATGCATGTATGTACATGTCATATGGCCCCCACTAACATGATCATGTGGGTACTGGTACATAGTATAGACATTGAAGTTGGAGATACGTATTATAGGTGAGCTCAGAATAAGCATATCTATTGTCATTTCTAATGCATAGCTAGAGGCAAGCATAGCAAGCCTACTTGATATAAAAAATTTGGAGTCCATTTCATGTGTGAGCCTCACTAGGGACTGGCACATTATGCTTTTTTGCTTCCCTATTATTCTATTCTTCAATTCCAGTTTTATAAAGTCATTATTCTTTTTTACTGACCTATTATTCTTTAATTATGCTCGTAACTGATGTTATATATGTATTGAAAGACTACATAAATAGTCTCACTCACTAGCAGACAAGTTTGATCAAGTTAGGCTAGCTAGTGTAGGCACACATGACAAATACATTCAAGATCAACAATGGAGTTTAGCCTATTATGCCAGCATTATGCTGTTTGATAGACCTATTATTCCCAAAACTATGACTGGCTATTTTATGATAACAATGCCCAAATAAGGGCTGTACTGTGGCTCTAGCAATATAAACCATACAGCCCTAACACAGTGTTTATTGATATCACAGTAACCATGACACATGCTTTCATAGGCCTGCTATTGGAACTATAATTTCTGACAAGCTGGTACAGCAGATTGCAGTAATCTTGCAACAGGAAATCCAAAACTGCAAAACCAAAATTTACATAGCCTCCTTTCAAGTAGCCCAACTCCAAAGTCATTTGAAAGGAGGCTATGTAAATTTTGGTTTTGCTGTTCTGGATTTCATGTTGCAAGATCACTGCAATCTGCTGTATATGTCACATCATGAATTTTTGCCTCGGCACCAGAGTGCCGAGGCACAGTGCCAAAGGCGACTATCTATCTATGATGGTACATATTAATAGCGCGCGCAATGATACGCGGTGATGCGTATCAAGCATGTGCATTATTAGTTGCTACAAGCCAACACAACTTCAAGCTCTACTAAAGACAAACAGACAGGCTCAGGCTTGCAGTCACTAGACTACGCGAAGAGAGTGTTGATGCTTCTTGGCCGTCTTTGCCAACAAATCAAGCCCATGCAGAGAACTGACTAAAAGACAGCAATTAACAAAAACAACAGAGATTGCAAAAGAGAGAGCCATGTTGAAGGAGAATCTAATGAAAGAATCCAGTACACATACTTCAATCAAGCTATGCGTGAGAATCTTCTCGTTCAAAACGGCAGTTTGAAAGCATTGAACAGCAAGAATACTAGCTGTGTAAATACCAACCTTACTACAATAAGCCATGTTGCTCAGTGCACATTACAAGTTTAGGTTGCACTGAAGTTGTGCCGAGGCATTCCTAGTCTTTTTAAAAGACTAACTTGTTAAGAACAGCCTCATTGCACAATGCCTACCCTACAAACTGCATGGCACAGGTCATCTTGTGCTACTAAGCAGGTGTGGCCAAGAGTAAAAGATAAGGCATAGCTATAGCTCTCTCCTCAATAATCCGTTCACTCCTAAGCACTTGAACCAAATTTCTCAATTCTCAGGTTGAGTTTATGTACATGCATAATAATATAATTTAATGGCTGTTGTCCACTCAGATAAGTTTCCCCTAGTATATAGCTATCTACTTGTATTACCTCCTTCTAATCACTCCAAGGTTCTCTCTCTCTTCTTCATTCTTAATGAAGTCTCCACAAAAGCCCTTTAGCCCTTCAACTACATTAATACAAAGGCATGTACATTTAAAACCAACATAACCATGCAAATCTACATAATTGTAGTCCCAGTCATTACAACTGAGATCGTGAATCACACCTACATTACTAGCAGCTATACTGAATGATAATATTGATAGTAACCTTCAGGTGATTTGTAACTGAAATTCCTTCCATCATCTTGTGGATCGTCAACTGCATAATAATGATTAATTAGTGCTGGTTACATGAATTGTGACCAATCAGATCCTCTGAAAAGTGTGCATTAAATCTCATAAAGCACACTTTTATGTTAGCAGGCCCCCCTTTTTTTTCGGGGGGGAAAAATAGGGCCTGGTATACACTGATTGCGCATGCGATAAAATGCCCCGGCATTCCAGGGCCTCCGCATACTACATCGTAATATCATCGTATACCATTACATAAGAATACTGGGTGTAGTTAATATTTTAAAAAATTGTTTTGGTTTGGATTTTGCATTCTTGCTTTGAAAGAGCATTGCCAGGCCATTCAACCATTTACGAGGGTAGAGATGTCTTCCACAGGTAGTCTCGTGAACCAGATATCGGGAAGAGTCTGTGCTACCAAGTGCCCTGCTGGCTGGCTGGCTGGCTGGCTTGCTTCCTGGCTGGCAGCCAGAAGACCAGCGCTGTCTCCACTCATCACTCTGATGGTTGACCACTTAGAAAGAGAGGCGGTCATCTTTATATCTCAGAGCGGTATCTGACTCAAGCCTTTCTTTTGTGATCCTGAAGCCTTATTCATGTCTAGGTAGAGGGATCTTAGTGTTAGAAAGTATTGATTACTGCGTCATAATAACCACATGGCTATCATTAAATCTTGTGTATGTGCAATCAGTGTATACCAAGGCCCTGTTTTAATGGGCCTGGGAACGAGGCTAACTTTTATGTGCACTAAATATTTAGTGCACACTTGAGGAACTGTGCTGAAGGTACACAGCCTAGTGGAAGATCCACTAGGACTATGACCTTCCAGCCTCATCCCTAGTGCTTACAGTAAGTGATGTATTAGACTTTAGCATTTTGGTTTCAAGCAGGAAAACCTCAGGAATTTACCTCATTTTTTTTTTTTGACTAACATTAGATCATGGGCTAGGGTTCTGTAAGGATTGGAATTTGATTGGATCCAAGTCATGTGATCAGCACTAAAATGTCTAGATCACTCTGATTTAGCTCCATGTGTTTTAATGCATGGTGCACTCGAATGATGCTATAATGCTCGTGCAGGCGCATTAAAACACTTAGAGCTAGAAAAGATAATTATTATGTAAACAAACAAGAAGGTGCAGCCTAGAGACATGCAAATTATGCTGGCATAGTTTTGGGTTGAATGCTGGCATAATAGGGGATTTTTATTAAAAGGGGCTTGGTAGATATGGAGGTATTGATGTCGACTCTTGATTTCCTTTGTATAAACTGCTGAATTAGAGTAACCACCTACGTAATTGGGGTGGTAACAAAAAAAACCCAACTATTATAACTGTCTTCTGCTGCTGTTTTCTTTACTAAATGTTCCAGCAAACTAATTTGCTGCTGATAAAATTATGATGGATGGCTAAAAGAGGTGCTACAATAAGCCATCACTTATTAATTTTCTTACCAATTTTTAAAGCATAATAGGCATTTTGTTGAGCATAATAGGGCAGGGGTTCTGGCATTGGAGCATAGGGAAGAAAAAAAAGCATAATTTGCATATCTCTAGTGCAGCCTAAGGGAGAGCCACTATGTAAACACTGAATATGATTATCATATTCACACTATCCATCCTTTATTAGCACTGAATATGATTATCATGAGAACAGAAGCTAAATAGTCACAAGTAGGCTAAAAGTCCTGAGGAATAGCAGAAAGAGCCAACAAAACTAAGCAAACAAGCTATAGCTAGCCACTAGCTAGTTTGCTACAGCATAGAAAGTCATTGATGTGATAAAGAATAATGACATGCATCTTCAGTAGAGCTACCTGCAAAAAAGAAATCAGTGACAACCAAAATAATAATGCATTATAGCCAAGTCTATTATGTGCCAAGGCATCAAGTCTTTTTAAAGATAAACTTGTTACCACTTGCCATGTGGGGTCTAATATTACCTCACACTGAGCCTGCCAAGTAATGAAGTGTGACCAGACTCTTTGCTAGATTGAATACAACACATGTCAGAGCTCAATCATGCTCAAGAAAAGTGGTGGGAGATATGAAGCAGAGTCATGGCATGTCCCCCCCCCCCCCCCCGTGGGATGTGGTCAATGAATATCATTATAAACGTGCACCGTGGTCAATGAATAACATTAAAATTCCACGTTTCAAACCCAACAAGCTTTTCTGAGAGTGGCTAGTATAAAAGACAGAACATTCCAGCTGGTCAACAGCGAGCGGGTATTTTGTGCGCCACCTTCTTTGATCTTCGGACTGGGCAGACACAAAATACTTATATCCCTTGTGCTCAGGAGTATCCGGATTTAAAGCTCTCGGGCCTCATCTCTACATGTCACACACATTTATAAAAATACATGCAATGTGTATGAACAACTGTATTCTTGATTCAAGTTCCTAAGGCATTAAATCATTACATGAAAGTTTACCTTTAACCACAAAGGTCAGTTGGGGAGCAACTTGTGAACTTATTCCGATCATATTGCTGGGATTTCTCCCACTTGAATACACCTCCAACTCTTCAGATTCAGCTTCTGGTATATCACAGGCTAAAATAGAAAATAAAAATGTCTGTTGAGCCAGAAAAATTCATGTGACAATATGTGAGTTTCATTATGTAAGCATTACCATTCATAGTTCATAGCGGCATGCTTTGCAATATCAGATATACACACATACCTCCTGAAAAAGACTGGAGAGAATCCCTTAAAATCGGACTCTCTTTAGAAAATACTTCAATTGAATCACGATATTGGAGTTTAACCTTCAGCTCATTGTCGTCTTCTTTCTTTCCTACAGAGTACTCCTTTTCCCCGGGACTCTGTTTAATCTTGCATTCAATTTTGTCATCTTCTTTCTCTCCTATGAAGGAATTAGCTATGGTGCATTTTTGCGCTATGGTTCTGAATTCCTAATAATGCCCACCAAAAGAAAGAAAAAGAAAGAAAAGAAAGAAAGAAAAGAAAATCTGCCCACCACAGACATTCAATCTCTCACTACATGACCAAAATCTTTACCTGGAATTGAAGGAACAGATGACAACTCAGTTTCATCTTTTAAGCCATTTTTACCCTACATGTTTATAATACTAGTATAATAATATTACTTTTAGTTAACTACGTATATACAGGCACAAGAATATCACCAGCTTTCTTTTATGTTCACATTGCTTATTCAGCAATACCATTATTTTTTCTATTTAGTATGTGGTTGCCCATGGGGGGGGGGGGGGGGGGGGGGGGGGATTCATATTGTCACACTTTGGTTTCTTTCAAATACTGTGAGGCCATTATTATACATAGGTTACGCAGTGCAATTTGATATTAATACAATATGCATGAATGCCACCAACAGTGACCCTTACTGAAATATCAAATTTTGAGATTGCTAAGTTAGCGTCTCTTTTAAAATGGTATGTTGTTACACCTAAAAAAAACTTACATCATTGAAAGTGATCTTGGAACAATTTTGGTCAAAAGTTGAAGTCAACTTTCCTAATGCTACACATTTAATTCTTGATAAGCAATACTTGTATATGATTGCCAGCAAGATGATCAATATGATCATAATAAGAGAACCAATGATACCTATTAATAATAAGATCTGATTAAAGAATTGCAGTTCTATAACTGCGAGGATGGCCTTCCATCCAGCACTAACTAAATAACTGCTAAAAATAGAATGCCCAAATAGCTAACTTTTTATGGAAAAAAAAAACACCCATGTTCCATTAGTGTTCCATACAGCACATAGATACTCTATGTGGCAATAATGGAAGATTGTGCTATACACAGATACATACGTAGAGTACTTCATACTGTAAACACTGCAAGGTCTCTATGTTGGCAGCAAGAGTTTTGTGATCATGCATAACTCACCTCCAACTATTTGTACTGTTGGTGAATATGGTTGAGATGATGGAGGAATACGCAAAGCATCTGTTGTACTGTTCCCCCTACCAACTTTATTCCATGAAGTAATAATACAAGTGTAGTCAAAGTCTACTGAAAAATTTCTGATACCAATATGCACAAAGTCATCTGTTATATTCGTTATTTTCAGATTAATCTCTTGTATTACTATTTCAAACCACATTATTGGTCCATCAGGATTCGTTACTTGCAATGAAAATGGTCTCTCCCACTGAAGAATGACACGATCCATAGTGAAATTGAGTGTACTACGTACATTACGCACTCTATCTAATTCACCTATGTACAAAGTATTATGAATGAATAAATCAGTTGTAAATTTTATCAGGAAAAAATGAATTGCTAAGAGGTAGCTAGACTAAAGCACAGAATCAATAAAGTAGAGCACATGGCACACAGTTACATAAGAGATTGTTCTAGAAGGTTTCTAAATATAGATACATAGGCTAAATATAATAGTACAGTACAAAATTGACAACCAATACATGCCAACAAATTTTTCTTGGGGGGGGGGGGGGGGGGGCACTGAAGCTTAGCATTGTAATAACAGTATTCACATATCCTACCTGTCTACAGTGTATGGATGATGTATACCTTGAATGTGGACTGCAGTATTGTCTGAATAATATCTGATGCCATTTATATCAACTGCGCATTGAAACCTTTTGGATGCAAGAATATCTGCACTACGAATATTAAGAGAATGATCTCTATCAAAAGTGATGTATTGTGCATATCCAGAATCAGCTACTGTTGCCCCATCAATAAGCCACATAAAAGAATAATCTGATGTTTGTTCACAGTGCATTCGAACAATTTGATCACGGTATGCAGTGATGTTATGTGTGAGATTAAAGGAGATACCTGAATCAAAATAAATATAGCATGGCAATCACTCGCAGGCCTATTATAGGATCACCTTTTTGATGTATTTTGGGAGTTAAAATCTGATACACTTGATCAACTGACCAATAACCATATGTACATATGTATGTCATGCTACTGAGCACATGTAGCTCTGAAAAAATCTTAACAGGATGGAAGGCTTAGCTAGACGAGCATGCAGAATTTTTGTGGGTACTCACTATCTGAAAAGCCTATACACATGACGATTTGCAAAAAAATTTGGTAAATGCAGGACTAAAGTGTGCTAGCCCTCAGCACAGTGCAATTGTCAGTGTGCATGGGTGTGTAAAGTTAAGGAGTTTTTTTGAAGCTGATATTGAGAAGATTTGTTTCAGATACTGTATATTGCATTCAAATATGAGTAAGGTAATGATCAACAAACATATAGTAGCAGAGTGTATACAGTGTGCAAGGGTTGTGTTTGCTGCTAGCTACTCTTACACTTGAAAAAAACAAAACAACAGAGCTATCAGAACCTTAACCGACAAATGTCTGATCACATACCCTGCTTTATGCATTCTCTCACACACTGATTCTTTTTGTACCTTGAATATGGAGTGTAGCATTTGGTGAATAGAAAACAGTGTTACCAAGTCTTGCTGCACACTGAAATGATGCTCCATTGAGGTCTGGTACACAGCGGATGTTTAGTGTGGATTGATTGTTTCCAATGGCAATGTACTGAGAATATTTTGAACTACCAATCACTCTTCCATCAACAAGAAAAGTAAATATAGATGTTTCAATTGGTTCACAAAACATTGAAGCATTTTGATATTCATATGCAGTAATATCAACAGGGCTTCTGATAAAATGATGCCCTATAATGTAAAGAGAGATAGACACAAATATAAAATAAAAATTGAAGGACCAAATTTGATTTTAGAAAGTCTGCTAGCTAGTTAATAATGCACACCTCACTAGATAGATATCTTACCAGTGGCTGTCACAAATAATAGTTATAAAGCTAAGGCCCAAGGGTTAAGAGCTTTAAATTACTGATTGTGTCTGCCCAGCCCAAAGATTACACACAAAATACCAGCTCGCTGTATACCAGCTAGACTGGCTTGTTGGGTTTAGAATTTTAATTGACATTTTGCATAATATTCATTGTCCATATTCCACAAACAAGCTTTTCAGAGAGTAGCCAGTATGAAAGGCAGCACAGTTAAGGCTGGCATTCTGCAGGCCAGCTGCTCTTGCTTGCAAAGCAGTGTGTGCACCTTGCAAGCAAAGTACAGGGGTTGTAGTACACTTAACTTGACACAATTTAAGGGTAGATCCATGCAAAAAATTAGAATTTTTAAAACGTCCATATCTTCATTATGCTACCCCCTATAAGCTTGATTTAGGTCTCAAAAGAGAGCTCTCTTTCGAGAGCTTTCCAATAGTGTACTTAGTTACAACTTTACACCCCCCATATGGAAGACCTGACATGACCTCAGAAATTAAAAAAATTTTTAGGAGGCCTTTGATACTCCTATCATAGCTTCTATGGGCCTAGCTGCTTTGAATGAACTGAGGGATTTCAAGGAGGGGGTATGGTTTCAAAAAAAAATGTAAAAAGTGTCATTTTAAAAATTTACCATCATATTTTTGAAACCATAGCCCCCCCCTCCCCCCGAAATCCCTCAATTAATTCAAAGCAGCTAGGCCCATGGTAGCTATGATAGAAGTACCGTAATCGTATAAATTTTCGGAGGTTTAAAATTTCGTGATTTCCGGATTGTTCCTATAATAAAAAATTTCCGCAGGTCTAATTTTCGTACGTACGTAGCAAGCACATGCGCGTATATTAATAGCTATATCATTGCCTGCTGCTGGGGCCGAGTGACATGCAAGAAAAGCTGGGCTGGCGACGACCAAACTAAAATCTAGACTGCTATGGAAAGCAAGAGAGACAGGTAACAGCGGTAATGAAGCATGATACTCTCGACTATCTGTTTTCCAGCTGCTATCGATATCACACACGCATGCGCATCGTCGTCATATATGACGTCATAGTACTAAGACTTCGTTTATTATTTTCGAGGATTCTGATCGACTACGAAAAAAACGAAAATAAAACCCCATCGAAAATTTATACGATTACGGTATCAAAGGCCTCCTAAGTATGTCAAATTTCTGAGGTCATGTCAGGTCTTCCATATATGGGGGGTGTAAAGTTGTACCTAAGTACACTATTGGAAAGCTCTCAAAGAGAGCTCTCTTTTGAGACCTAAATAGGGGGAAGATATGAGATATGGACGTTTTAAAAATTCTAATTTTTTTGCGTGGATCTACTCTTAATTAGGAAAGACAAAGACAATATTTACAGTAGTAGTAGTCCATACAGTTCTCACAATAACAGTCAGTCACAGGACATTTTCCAGTCAATTTCTTCATTTGTCCGGTCATTTCTGCCTTTGTCCGACTAATTTTTCTATTATAGCTATACTCTTAAAACTGCTATTAGATAATCATGTCTGGACAATACTAGAGTGTTACTGTGAGCCCTGATGGTCCATACACTTTTGCATATTATTCATACCCATACCAGTCAATATGGCAGTTTGTACTCTAGTAACCTGTGGCTATAGCAATAAGGCACTAGCATTTATCATTATACTTCATGCAGTCCACTAACTAATGCATTATTCATGTGATCATTATATTTTTTGAACTTCCTCTGTAGCTTGGCCCCTACATACTAATTCTGATGGCCATGTACATATGCCATGTTTCCAAAAGGTTTGTGTGTCAAAGTCTCGCATGCCAGACACTTTACCAACAGGCCAGAACGGCTTGCCCCCACACAATTTAAATGAGGCCGGTCAGTAACCTTTGGCCATCTCGCGAGCCAGCCGTATTTTTCTCGCGAGACTACCATGTTTTAGAGCATCATGGAGTGTTTTATGACTATATATCATGAGCTTACTATAGCGTAGGTTCACAAACTAACCTGATATTTGATAAGCCAGATCCAAAAATAAAGCCAGTGTAACTATTACACTTCCTCCTACCCTGGCCATGGCAGTGGTAGCTAGTCGGACCATAGATAGTATATTACAGTCGTTACGCAACCTTAAATTTTAATTTTTTATGACGTCATGTTTGACTTGCCACGTGGGCAATTTTTTGTTGAAGAAGTGGTAGGTAGTTCTAGCCTCTCTACTCTCCTTTAGAGCAGTTTTCAGTGACCACGCTTGAAGTACCTATGCAGGAAAGCTGTAAAAACAAGCTATGTGTTTATGGAGTGTAGATAGCTGGGCACTCTGTTTTTAACGGGGAACTTCTGTTAGATGGATTAAAGAGCTGTACTTGGGTCTCGTTGGAAAGCGCGCTCTAGGACAACAGTGGAAAGCGTGCACAATTCAATAACCAGGTATGTTAAAGATAGTTATTTTAGTAGTAGATATGTCATTTTAAAGTAGATGTATAGGTGTCGAAAAATATAATCCACGAGATTACAGAATGATAATAATAATAGAGCTACAATAAATCCATCTATCATCCTCACTTTCAATTTCAAAGTCAATTTCATCTTAAAAAACGAAGTCCATAATATCAACATCATGATCTCTCTCTGTGGTGTTGCAGCAGTTTCTGCATTCATATCCAGCTGAGCAAGAGTTCGCCTTCTTTCTACAATTGGTTCACACACCTGTAACCTCTTATCACACCTGTAACCTCTTATCAAACTCTCAAGTCTATTCCTGATGGTCTTGATGTTTTCATTAGTGTCTCACACTACAGCGAGTGAGTTATTCTTTATGGACCATCTGTAATAATTATGATAGTGACTGAAGTATTGTCCCCACAGGTGCAGAACCCAGCAGGATCTCTTCCAGTGCTTCATTGGAGGCTGTCATCCCATTTTCAAATTTTGTTCTGAACCACGGATGTCATCAAGCCATTTATGATGCTGTTCTTCCACCGACAATCCCAGGTTATTGAACATAGAGTAGTGGGTGGCCGGACATTGTGTAATAAAACCTTTTGAAGTACACCGTACCCACTAATTGTAGGAATTCCAAATAGCCTGACTTCCAGTTTAAGGGTAACCCTTAGGCAGCTTTAGTATTAGCCAGTGGCTAGTTGGTTCGCCTTGTGCCCATTTTGGACACTAAAGTTATAAAATAAAGGTTCCTGAAGCAGTACTTCTAGTAATAAGGAAGCAGAAAAGTGGCTTTACCTATCCCACTGAAAAAGGACACATAATCACAGCCAGTACATACCAACAGTGTCTGAAGAACATGGGGTAACTCTGATGGTGTGAGCTTGCCTAGCTCTGGATCAGTAGTCTGACGTAGCCGACCCTTTACCTTCCTTTTCTTGGGGGCGGGGGAAGGAGAAAGGGTCTGGTGACTCTAGCATCAACGACTTGTGTCGCGCATGAAAAACAACACTTGGATTCATCATGTGATATAGCCATAAACTTTTGTTTCTACCACTTTTTGGAGCCTGCCCCTTGCTTTTCTATGGGATTAAGATCGACTCGATAAGCCCTTGATGGGATCGATTGTGGCTGTAGCTAGCTGTTTCAAGTGAGATGAGAAATTATCAGCAGGTGGATCAATTGACTTATATGGCATTATGAGGCTAGGGGAGCGAGCATTAGGTGTATGGGATGTACTATTCAAACACTGTTGTGACTCCAAGGCTCTTGTCACTTGATCCCCACTTCTTAGACCTCTCCAAGAATTCTCCTTTCTCTAACTACTGCTTTTCACGCAAATTACTTGCGCACGGTTTATGATTGCCATGATGTAATGTTCAAAAATGACATAAGTTGTATATGCTAGAGTCACCAGACCCTTTCTCCTTCCCCCCACCCCCAAGAAAAGGAAGGTAAAGGGTCGGCTACACCAGACTACTGGATCAGCTTCTAAGGCCATAATCAGATTTTTGAGGTGAAATAGCCTTAACTCTCTGGCACTATAAAGGCTGATTTATGCAATTATGTCCTTGTTTTTGGAAAAGTAACCAGCCACCTAGGTGTATGGCTAGGATCTGCAAGTACCCTTGTTATATCCCTTCTGCAGGTTTGACAGATTACTCCATCTTCAGGGACATCAAGGCTTGATATGTACCTGTAACCCTCTACATTTTTCCACTTGGATGGCGTATTCAGATGGATTTTTCCATGGCAGAGGTAGCAAGCTTCTGTGAGGCTGGTGGTCTGCTCTGTCATTGCACTATAGCTATATGCATTAGTGTACTGATAACCTTTTTTAATGATAAAATATTACCATGTATATTCGTTTGTTCCTTCTCTCCCTCAGAATACACTCAGCAGCAGTTGAAATACTAAGTAATAGGATTGTTTACCTACTTATCAACCTACATACAATTATAAACCACAAGTACACTTACCTTAACCACTTTCAGCTGCACAGTGAATGCAGCTGGACTTTGCACGCGCAAGTACACTGCTGCCGATCGTGCACAAGTCCATACTTGGATGATTGTAAGCTAAGGATGTCTGAATAGTGTTGGAGAAAGTAAAGCTTTAGATCTGTGTCGGAAAATATTATACCACGCTAGTTAGTACATCCTTTCAAAACAGGTATGTTGCGTGTTTGGTGCCCGTGCAAGTGGATTTTGGCAGTTGTAAGCGATTAAGTGCGTTAATAGTGTACTAGGAAGGTTGTGTGTCCTCGCTAACAAATTTCAAGTCCAAGAATGCACAGGTAACGGAATAAGAAAACGTTTTCTAGAGGTGCTGTTTTGATTCATCGTGCACCTACGGCAAGAATTGACATTTCCGGTAAAATTAAATTTCAATGGGGCTCAATTGACTTCCGGTGTCACGTAAATTTAGGGACCCCATAAATTTGGGGACCCCCGACCCCAAAATTATCGTAAAATTAGGGTCCCCCCTGTAAAATTAGGGACCCCATGCATGCTCTGCGCGCGGGATTGGGGCGCATGCGCCGTAAGTAAAGCAAAAAGCTCGCAAAATCCTGTACTACAGTCCAGCTGAAGATGGAAGATGCTCAGGGAAGGTTTACCTTTGACCAAATATATAACTACATTAGCGATGGTATATATCCAAGGGTGACAAACTAGCCCTAAGAAAAAGGTGTAAATGGAGGCTGATCTCTACTATATTGGTGGATAAAGTGAGGATAAATACCAATTGTATAGATACGCAATAGTTGCATGCAATCTTCTCTAGCTATCTATGAGCCCTTAGGCTTATATTGGATCATCCCTGCACAGAGAGAGAGAGAGAGAGAGAGAGAGAGAGAGAGTCGTGCAATCATTTCATTACTTTGTATCATTACACCTTTTATGCTGTGTGTGCTTTCATCGTAACAGGTTTTTTTCATGATTTGCCATTTATGCATTACGTAATGGGGTAGTGGTTATTGGTTTTGTGCATGTCTTTTCTTGCTTTTCATGTTTTTTCTTGTTTAGTTTTTTTTGTATAGGACTGGTGAGAATTTATGTTATAGCTATAGTCAGTGAGATTCAGTTATTCTATACAAATTAAAATTTAGTAGCTATACTTTCAAACTCCTGCTCCGGGTCCTCTACATCCTATGAGGGTTTATACCTTGCCATATGTGTAGGGCTATAGGAGATTATTATGACTGTATTTGAGTAGGTAAGGAAAGTCTAGAGCTAAGCCCAGGCTTGTGGTTGAAGATAATGAAAAGCGAAGACGAATTATTGCAACTATTCACCACTTGGGTATCCACCGAACTAATGATCTAATCTTTAAAAAATATTATAGGCCTGGTTTATAAGGATATTTGAAACAATCATATCAAAAATAAGGGGGTCCCCAAAATTATTGAGGGATCCCCATGTTTATGATTAACTGGCATGGGGTTCCCTAAATTACTTAAGAATAGGATCGGGGGTCTATAATTAGGGGGTCCCCATATTTACATAACTTTGGGCATGGGGTCCCCATAAATTTGGGTATGAGATCCCCAAAAATGAGGATGGTGATACATAATTAGGGGGTCCCTAAAATTCTTCAGGGGTCCCATATTAAAATTTGGGCATGGGGTCCACAAAATCACTTAAAATTGGAAGAGGGGTCTATAATTAGGGGGTCCCCATATTTACATAACTTTGGGCATGGGGTTCCCATAAATTTGAGCATGAGGTCCCCAAATTACTAAAAATGGGGATGGTGATACATAATTAGGGGGTCCCTAAAATTCTTGAGGGGCCCCATATTAAAATTTGGGCATGGGGGTCCACAAAATTACTTAAAATTGGAATAGGGGTCTATAATTAGGGGGTCCCCATATTTACATAAATTTGGGCATGGGGTCCCCAAATTACTTAAAATGGGGATGGTGATCCATAATTAGGGGGTCCCAAAAATTCTTGAGGGGTCCCATATTAAAATTTGGGCATGGGGGTCCACAAAATTACGGAATAGGGGTCTATAATTAGGGGGTCCCCATATTTACATAAATTTGGGCATGGGGTCCCCAAATTACTTAAAAATGGGGATGGTGATCCATAATTAGGGGGTCCCTAAAATTCTTGAGGGATCCCCATATTTATGATAAATTTGGGCATGAGGGTCCCCAAAATTACAAAAAAATGGGGATGGGGGTCCCCATTTTGTGGGGGTCCCCATTTTTACTTGACACCGGTTTGGTTGCGTAACGACTGATTACTGCCCCGGGATTGGAAACGGTAGCATAGGCTAATTGAAAATTCCGCGGGCACTCCGTGTTATGGTTTGCGACCAAGAAACTTACCTAGTTACGTGGGTAGCAACGGGCTGCAGCGGTCCGCTAGGAGGCGTGTGGCTGCTCTTTCACAGGGAAACTGCAAGCGGCGGTTAGTATTTATAATTTGCATCCACAATTTCAATGTATAATGGCTAAATTCCACACTTTAGCGATATAGAAAACTAGAAGAAAATTTGTCGGGGGAATGGTAGTCTTCATAACTTAGGTTTGTGCTTATTATCTAGTTTTGTGAGTAGAGTCATCCTTCTTTTATAGAATGAGTGGCATTAGATGCATGTTACTGCATTAATGGTGAAAATATAAACCAATTACTTAGAGCACTCATGGGAGGAAGGAAGCATCGGCTATGTACAAGAAAGTAATGGTCATGTAACCTCCACTGCTGCACTCCATTCCAGATATCCTGGTCACTCCACAGTTCATGCCAGTATTAAATGATCAATAGTGTCAATATCATTTATAGATTGCAACATGACCCAAAAAATTATTCCGGCATTGCAGCTCCTGTGTCTCTCTAGTAACTGTGCCGGATTGATTCCAGCAAAATTGTGTTGGTAACTCTGATGACTGCATCTTGGCATTGAAGTTCATTGACAATTTTGATGGTATAATATTATATTATTAGCAACTCTGCATCAATTTTTGTGATCACTTACTTGTGCATGCAAATCTATCTGAGCCAGAAAGTAATTATTATATTGTGTAGTATAATTATTGTGTAGTAGCCTCCTCGACTGATGAATAAGGAGAGGAAGAAGAGTCCATCACATCACTAGTAGCATGCACTGCTGTATGTTCTGTAATAATTATTAGATTTAAGCGCGCGCGCGTTGACTTCATAACACGGATTGCCCGTGGAATTGGTTCCGTTTCCAATCCCGGGGCGGTAATATACTATCTATGGTCGGACACCATTCATTGACCTTTGGGCGACCCCTGGTGCCTAATGAATTTCCAGCGCGCAATTTAATTGCATTCCAAAGAGGTCACCTGAGCTCGCACGTGGCCTTCACCAGCTTAATTAATTATGGACGATAGGAAGAAGAAGAGAGAGTTCGTAGTACACCCACTGGTAGGACACCTAAACAGCCAGCTAAGCGCTTGGAATTGGAAAGGTCAAAAGCCAGGAGGGGGTTGAATTTTTCCTCCAGCCCTTCACCATGGAGTATCAAAGAGGAAAAGGCTCTTGTGGAGTTTGTGATGCTAACCAGTCCAGATGCTTGGCCATTGGCTATGAAAGAAGTGTACTGGACAAGTGCATCTGAGTTTATCCATGCCAGATGTGGAACTTCTCAACTACGAACCAGTAAGTATATTAACAGGTTGAATTCTGGCACAACCACATGATTGAGGTGATTGAGGACCAATTCTTAAAGCACAAACTAATTAGGACTTAATTACTGTCCAGTCTATCTATGCTACTGTTAATCTATATACCTATGGACTATTATCTTTGAGGTGTGGCTATACAAGAACTAATTTCTAAATCCCTAGGCGGAGGTTGTCGAAGTAGGGTCACTATGAAGTTCCAGCACAAGTATCTTTCTCCATTGGAGGCAGAAGAGAAAATGGTTAGTTTGACCCTCATACATATAATTCAGGCCTGATTATCCCTTTAAGAATTTAAATATAATTATTATAGGGTCTATTGCAGCCCAGTGAATGCATTCAATTGAGTGATTCCAGTGACTCAGCTCGACGAGGTAATGTCCTGAACAGTGACTCGTGTGACTCTGCTGGCCCTCCACAAGGTGATGATGTCCTGAACAGGTACTCCTGTGACTCTGCTGGCCCTCCACGAGGTGATGTCCTAAACAGTGACTCATGTTACTCAGCTGGCTCTCTGCAAGGTGGTGTCCTAAACAGGTACTCCTGTGACTCTGCTAGCCCTCCACGTCCACAAAGTGATGTCCTGAACAGTGACACATGTGACTCTGCTGGCCCTTCGTGTGGTGATGTTTTAGACAGCTATTCCCCAAAGTCTGTGGAAACTATAGATATGATGGCCAGTGTTATTTCTGGTTTCCAGAAATCATCAGCTGATCAACAATTGAGTGCTTTATGTGAAATGTTCTGTTGCCATGCTAAGACATTCTATGGAGTTGTTGTACCTTCAGACTTTGTATCAATGTCTATCCTGGGAATGAAGCAGCTAGAGAAAAGTGGAAGGATAAATGTGATACATGAGCTTGCAAAGGGATTAGGCACGATGCGTCCAGATGGGAGTGACTCGTGTTTTCCAACATCACGAATGCCTATGGGGTTGCTGCAGTATATTGTCCAATTCTTTAATACTGAACCTGGCAAAGCTGTAAGTTGTTATCTGCAATCATATTGTCAAAGCTTGCTGCAGATCTTTTGCTCAGATGATTACCATGATTGGCTTCTGACTATGTACTCATTATTTGGCACTAAATTTTCAAAGCTGTTCTGTGGACCAATGTGGAGCACTGATGCTAATTCATCGAAGAGAATGGATCCATTAGAGGTATAATCAAATTCAGTTTGTAATAGGATTCAATGTTTGAATTTCTGCCAGGCCCATGTCAATGTCCCTGGACTAGGTGAACATACCATGCGAAGAATCATAGCAAGCAAAGAATTTACAACTGGCTCTGAGATACAGGTATGTGGCTGTATTAAAGTACAATTAGATTTGAGCTGCATTAAACGACTAACAGACATGGACATATTCAAATCTAATGTGTGTTTGGGAGAAAATAGAGCAAAAATTGTGGGTCTTCTTTCTACAGAGCAAGAACAAATGAAGGCTGACAATCTTTTTGTTACAGAAGGTATGAAGGTATGTATAATGTATGTACCTAATGCAGTTGTCTTTATGTTACTCTTACTTGGATGTAGAACTCCAAAAAACTAGTGATTCCTATGCATCCAAAGTGAAAGATGGTTCAAGCAAAGAAAAAACCCTTTTAGAGCTGGCATGGAAATTAGATGATTTGTCGCGGCTAAGTACTGATGGACGCAAAATGTTGGTGGAGATGGTATCACTGAAGGATTTGCTTCCAGACAGGACAACCAACATTGCTGCAAAGAATATTGTCCGACGTTTGGTGCAGCTCCATCAAAGCTTATTTGCATATATTAGAGGTACTTTTTAATTTTTAACACTGCCTTTTCATCTGAGATTCAATCTTTTTTTAGGACTATACAAGCACAAGAGGATTGCTGCTACTCACATTTTTGTGGTTTTAATCAGTGCAGAGAAGAGAGTTAAAAAGCCGTATGCATTGCCAATACAGTGTTTTTCATATGCTGGAATTGGAATAGAGATGAGAGAGATACTTAATCGAATTGTTACAGCCATGGCTGACAGAAACATGCAAGTCAATGGTGAATGCATGATTTTTTGTGGCAAACTATTCATTGATGTAATTACTAGTATAGGATTTATCTCCAATGGCAAATACAATAGCATGCGAGCAAAAGGATATACTCGTCCCCTCTCTGTTCTGCAAATCAAAGCGAATGCCAGGAAGAATGAGAAAGAAGTCTATGATAGATATGTTGACTCCACTACGTAAGTAATAATTATTATTTTGTATAAAACGTATGTAGATGATCCCAATGCCGCCATTCTTTTAGGAACACATGATGGTCAGGTGATTGCTGTTCATAGGAATCCTGCCATGTCAACTGCACTATTGGAAGAGATTTTCTCGTGGAAGCAATCTGGTGCCAATGACTCTGATGTGTATAAGAGACTTAGGTTGAAGATGGTCCCTCCTGGTTATACAGTGCAATCTTGGACACCAGGTTTGTATGCATAATGTACTGGTGTATTATGCACAAATTTTATATTGCAGGTGAAGAAGAGGATGATGTGGATATTCTTAGATCCATACTAGCACAGCTTGAATATCGACATCAAGTGTGCTCATGGGATGAAAAAGGAGTGCCATTCCAAACGTTTATGTATGTCCCAGAAATACATAAACAAAGTTTTTCATGAAAGGGAAGATTTTGGTCATGTGCTCAAGGTACATGTTTTTCCTATGTGTGACTGCTAGTTTAGTTGTTTTTGTGAAAATGGATTGGCATTATATCGTAACCTTTAGAGAATGGCCCAGAGTACAAGACTTGGAGGTCCAAAAAAGTTGCAATTGGAAAGATTTACAGAAGCCATGTATGATGAAGTATCAGGCTTGACATTTCCTGCTCTTACCGGACAACGGAAACAATCTGTACGTGACGCAGAGATTTTATTTTCGGAAGGAGTACAAAGAAGTGGCTACCGGTATGAAGGAAAGTTTATATCTGCCAGGAACTGGAGACGTGCTTGTGATGAGCGGGGTCTATCCTCACTACAATGTTGCAGGTTCAACTATCAATTGCTGCAGCTGATTCTTGATGAGCTTATGCCGTGGCATTCAGAGTGTTATGATTTTAGCACCCTGGAAGTGAACAGGTATACTCCTTTAAATTGGCCAATTTATTAGTGTCCTGTTTAGATTAGTGCCTTGAAACCTGCACATCTGAACCTAAAAAAAATAAATATCCTTATCTATGTTATCCTGTGGTGTAGTCCAGTTAATTAAGTAGCTACATAATAATTATCTGTTGAGAGGGGGCTATGGGCATGTTGACTAGAGGGTGTGCTTTAATAGAAGTGTAGAGATTCTGGTAAATGAGGTACTTGTATCCTGATAAGGAGTGCTTAATAGAGGTCCTACCACCACTGTACACTAATTATTATAATGTTATTGTTCATGTGTGATCATACAGGAGTGTAAATGTGCTGGGATTCACACGTGAAACGGTGATTGCTCTGACAACTAATATTGAAAGTATGGAGTGGAAGAGGAGAGAGAACGTAGAGTCTGGATTGCCCCCAGAAAACCCAAGGGCAAGTACAACTGATGACGTTGAGTGTATGTTTTCAGTGATGCGTGATTTGACAGGGAAACATTTCACTTTGCGAGAAGCGAAGTATACATGGCAGAAAGTCTGTATAGAGTTTACTAAACGTCTAGATCCTGATATCGGCTATTATTCATCTCATGACCGTTTTTATGAAGGTGAACGACCCCATTTTGACGAATAAACACGCAAGAGTGCGGAGACGGGAGCAACCTGCAAACCTAATGTTTGGCAGAGCAACTCTTCCTGTATCCAGTACCCGATCAATTCGGATGAAGTTTCACAACCTCCCCCTTGAACTCCCACCCATTTATAATGTCAAAACTCAACACTTGGATATGAACACTCTTATTATACAAAAAAGTAATTGTTGCTGAACTGAAAGAAAAAGATGAGGTTGAATGATGAGGTGGTACATTTTGGTGTAAGGTGTACAGTATAAATAGGTTGTTACTTTGTACTAGCAGAGCCAATAGCAGTAAGAGACCATGGACCTTTCTTCCTAATTTCAATGCCAGCAAAGAAGCCAGGGCCTGAATGACTCCATTCAGTAATATAGCGTACCCATGAAAATTTGACGGAAATAATTTTCTTTTCCTTTATAGCAGCATGAACTTCTTCTAATAATTCACTGAAGTTTGTCTCTGGCAACACTTTGATAGTTTGGGCTCGTTACAACCAATGCACTTGAACACTAGTGAATGTGGGACACTTGTGGCTTCAACTTCATCTTCTGGATTGGAGTCATAGTCTTCTAACTGAGAATCTTCGAAAGAGTCCTGCAACTGAGAGTACTCCAACATGTCCAACTGAGAATCTTCAAAAAGAGGTGGTGTACTATCACGTGCACCTTGAGATAGGCCAACTTCATGTGTCACAACATTCCATTTCCAAATAACACAAACACCAGTTAAAGGGAATGTTAGGTCTTTAATGTCAACAACAGCAGAAAACTCAGAAACCTGAGTGTTGATGGTAATAGATAGCTTAGGTGGACCATAGGTAGCTTGCTATGAACTTACTTTAATATTGCAACTCAACGATTTCAATTGTGGCTGGTGCCTCTGGAATAACCTCAGATTGATGTAGAAAGGCATCATAATGTTTAAGTTTTCCTAGCTCCTCATCCCAGAATCCAACCACCACATGCCTAAGCTGGACAGTTATAACTTTGAAGTTAGGGATGGTGTAAGGTGTGATCCCTTGGACATGCAGCAAGTCTACAGTGTCTTTTTCCATCTCTTGCACTCCTTGCTGATTCAGAATTAATTTTGGCCACGTGTGAGCTCAGGTGATCTCTTTGGAATGCAATTAAATTGCGCACTGGAAAGTCAGGGGTCACCCAAAGGTCAATGGTGTCCGACCTCCTCTAGTTTTGTTCTGAGTGCACCCAAATTCCGGTGCGCGCTAATTGACCACCACTTAGTTAGCGGTAAGGCGATAACCGCCGTGGTTACTATGAATCTCATTAAAGTCCATTGCCATGAGTGATTTAGTTGCTTGTGCAAAAGTGATCTGAGTTATTTAGGAAAAACTGCATGCATGGAATAACAGGAGCCAGGTAAGAAATGATGAATGATGTCATCACAGTTAGCTAACTAACTAACTAATCCTTGCAGCTTTAAGGCTGAGCTGAATGTGCTGTGTTTAGAGTTGTATCAAGTTGGTCTTAATGGGTATGTGGAAACTGCAGACTGTGATGCTTATTTACAAACTAGAAGCAACACTATAAAGATGCAATGTCTTACTCTGAGTAGTAAAGCCAAAAGAAAGTGGCCATCCCAAGCTAATGCTTCTAGCAGCCCTAAAAGAACTGTATCGGCAACAACCAGTGGAATCAGAGAGCACTAATAAATATTCTCCTCCTGTTCATGTAAGTCTTATTGTTATTCTTGTGCATCACACTGACTATTTACTTTAACAGGTAAATATTAACTACCATTCAGGACAAAAGTGCATATCAGATTGATACACCTTGGAGGAAAAGAACCATCAAAAGAGTTGCACGAAGGAGCTACAATTTCTTAGGAGAGACTCTGGGTTAACGAACAGAAGCTGTACCTTCCCTTGTAACACGTTTCTAATTATTTCAGGGTCATCTTGGGCTTCATCGATAAAGTCTGTTTGGGGAAAACTTGGCCTTTTGATCGATCATCATAGCTGTCAGAGGACTGATGCCCACGACAATACTGCCTATAGTAGCACATAAATAAGGGGACAGCTAGCTATAAGTGTGTATGGAAATTGTTCTTACCATTCAGCTTATCGAAGAGAATAGGTAGGACTCCATATATAATAGATTTACCATACCCGGTTGGCAGAGATACAAAAGTCTCTTTTGCTTCAGCTTCAATGCATGCAGTCCCATCTCACAAATGGTATCTTCTAAGGCCTGTGTCAGTGTAACTGAAGGAACATCGGGAGCAACAGATAACAGACTTTAATGAGATTCATAGTAACCACGGCGGTTATCGCCTTACCTCTAACTAAGTGGTGGTCAATTAGCGCGCACCGGAATTTGGGTGCACTCAGAACAAAACGCTCTACGGGAGTTGACCAGACCCTTTCTTTCCCCCGCCCCCAAGAAAAAGGAAAGAATTGGGTCTGGCTACGCGAGACTAGCTGTCAGGTGCATAATTATGGCAAACCATTCGTTTCAAAAGTGCATTGATATAATTATTGGGCCATAGATACTATACTCCGCCCCGGGATTGGAAACCGGAGATTTCCCGCGGACACTCCGTGTTGGAGGAGAAATTGCGCGCGAAAATTTGTCGCTATGACAATAACAATGGTTTCTTGTTCTACAGCAAGCATACTAGATGAGCTAGAAGGACAAGGTAAGCTACTACAAGTATAAATCATCACAATAAGTTTACTAATAAATTATCACAGGTCTGTTACTGAAGGCTGTCAATGCTTTACTAGCAGATGATGCCTATACTGAAGCTACAAAAAGTTCATATGAAATTGCTGAAAAACTATCTCGCTTTATCATCGAAAATGAAACTGTTGTTTCAATATTTGAAGCCAGACTAGCACTTGTGCTAGGTAGCTGCATTGAATGGAGAAGAACAAAACAAAATAAAAACAGAGAGTCATCTTACCACAAAATACGAGTGTGTGATACATACCAAACAATGTGGAAGGATCTATTAGAGCAATCCTGTATCGAATTTGATGAATCCTGTACAATATTTTATCAGTATATCGGACATCACATTTTTAAGGAACTGATAAAGATCTGTTATCCTGTACCTACTGTAGCTTCCACTCCACCACCGTCATTAACTTACAATGAAAGAAACGTAAGCTCTACGATATGTTGCTGGATATAATAATTCCAAGACTGTTGAAAAAGAAACTTTCTACTTCAACTCACCCATTGAAAAAGGACATAATTTTGTGCATCAGTGATCTACTGGCTGATGATGGTGATGAAGAAGAAGATGATGATGATAACTCACATGACTGGGTCGACCTAGTGGATCGTGGTGGTCTTACTCTAGTAAACAATAAAACATTTGATGTTTTTGTTGCAATAGAATACGAGGTGAGAAACAGACTGGGAAAAGATACGGAGCTGACAGATGCGGTTATGAAGGAGATAGCAGAAAGCGATCAAGTTGCCTTTTTTTGGTCCCTCTTGAATGAGGAATGGCAAGAGGAGAGCAGTGTTGCCCTCCTGCATATGGTGGTCAGCCAGTTTTTGAAAATCAGAGGATTTTCCTATGCCTCCTCATGGATAGAAAACTTTAAGGCCACACATAAGAAAACCACGCAAAAATAAAAAGGAATAAGAAAACAACTAATTTCTGAATCTAGAAAAGAAAACTGTGTCACCCCAATCATCTTAAATAATTATTGATGTCATAATAATGTACTTATGGAATAATGTCAGCATCAAGCTATAGCTACACTATACTAATATAACCCAAGAGGCTTTTTAGACACTTTCCGTGGTCTTGGTCTTTTAGGGAGGGGTCTTGAATTTTCTTTTACTGATAATGTCATCTCTTCTTTCCTTCCACGGCAGTTGCCCCTTTTTGGCACTTTAACAATATTTGCCACTCTAAGGGCTTGAGTATTATTGATAAATTCCCGTACATTCGGATTGTCATGAATCCCTCCCCTCTGCCTTTGTGTGCCAAAGAAATTTTCCAAGGGATCTTGGCATATCCTCTGGCTCAAAAAAGATGACACTCCTTCCAGTGTAAAAATGTATCTGACCAGCTCAACAAAAGATTTGCCTATTGATCATCAAGATAATAATAGCTAATTATAAGTATTTAGCTAGTCATACTCACATGTTATTGTGAGCCCATGTCTTGTTTCTGCACTCAAGAGCATCTTATTTCGTTCTGTTTTGGTGAATTCACCAGGTCTTCCTTTTACTGATTTCTCCCAATCCTCTAAATAGCCTAAAAAATCTTCCTCTATCCACTGCATAATAGTGATGAAATAATAATGTTTTGCTACAATTTTAATTTAATTGTATTGTCATTCACTTTTAGGCGTTTGTCATTTGGTGATGTGTACGGCATTTGGAATGGCTTCCTAGCATGCCATGAGTGTAATTGTGCACATTGAGTGCATCAAAAAATTTGTCCATGAACAAGATAAACTTTGAAGTTTCTGATGCCTGACTTCCCCCCCTGAGCAATAATGCCTTTGACACCGACTCACTCAGCACCTGGGAAATTTTATCACTTATGAAGTGATATATATATAGCTACCATAATAATAATAATTACTTGTGCAGCCAGGTCTACCCGCATCTTTGAGAAAGATGTTATAAATGTATGTGCTCGAACTTCAGCTTGGGAAGCATCCTTAATCCCATTCCACTCTTTGTGTCTTCACTGTAAAGCTTCATCAGATGGCTCCAGTAGATATAGTTCCCTCGATACTGTAGAAGAATTGTTATCAACCCCTCAACCCCTCCAAATTCAATTCTCATTCTTACCCATAGACTTCGGGATTTAGACATCCAACAATTTCTCACTGTTTTTATCAGGTGTGGTGGATCAGAAAAAAAGAATACATATCGATTCTCCAAAGTGAATGGATTTTTGGCTTTGTGTACTATTTCGCCATTTTTGTGTATTTTAATGAGACAACGATTAATGGAACATCCATCAAGAGTTGCTGCAAGTACCTACATAAATCTTAATTCATACCTAGCTATGTACACTTTTATAAAATATAGGTACCTTCAGTCCCAACTTCTCAATTCGTCCTACAGCTTCCCAGAATGGATCATAGTTGATCTCCTGAGAGGTCAGCTGCTGGAAACTGAACATATGGAAACTGTAACTTGCATAATAGTCCACGGACCATGAACACCATCATCGTTTTTGCAAGCTTCGGGGTGTAATCCACGTTACTGATTGATTGCTCGAAATCAATGAAGTGATTGTTTATTTCACCTAAGTCAGTAAACCCAATGAGTCTTCCAGAGTGTTTATCAAAAACAAGATCTTCACGTATATGCATTTCATCAAGGAGAAGAATGACTTGTTTATTACATTCTGGGCATGTCTTCACTCCAGAAGCATCAATAAGCATTTCATCCACTTCCTTAGAAAATCCAGTGGAGGCTTTTGCATAATATGTATATAATCATGCAATGTACGCTGAGACGGTAACTTGATACAACCAGAGTCTCGCAGAGTCTCATAAGCCCCACTAGACCTGTAAATCATTTACACAATGATTACATATTAGAGCTAATTAAGATGCACCTGTGTCTCAGTGTAAGGCACCAGCGTATCATAAGTGGGTGCCATTTCATGCTGTGTGGAATTTTTTCTGTAGCTGCTTCCATCTGTTGAGCCCAGAAGAGCTGTCTAAAGGAATCCTCAGGAAGGCTTTTCATAAATGAAAGCACTTCAGATGATTTCATTATTCCCACCATATCTTTATGCATGTCTTCATCAAGAGTAATGCCGTTTTCTCTTCAATTTTTTGGATCATCCTATCTAACCTCTTCATAAGTATTCTTTTTTGATGATGGAAATTTTTGAGCCGATCAATCAGATGAGGAAGAGATTGATACCTGCGTGTTTATAATATATCAATAATACTACTAAATGTATGGTATAGCTACAGCTGTATACCTGTAGTTCACATGGCTGGCTGCTGCTGTAGCTATTGGCCTCTTTCAGCATGGCATCTTGACTTCGCTACAATTGTACTAGAAGTGTACATCTATGTGCTGCACATGCAGAACATCTTTCAGCTTTTCTGGTGCCTTCTATTAGGAAATGGCAGTTATCATGACGTATGGTGGAGACAGATATGTCGTCAATAAAACCTGCACCCTTTCCTATCAGTATATCCATTCAGTATGCATGGTGAGAAAAAAAATTGTACCATGGTAGCCATGAAGTGTGATCGATCTTTGCTGCCACATTTTGATGAGGTTGGTATCTGCATTTCCAGTACATACTTTGCTGGAATCAATTTTTGAAATGATGGTTTCAATAGCTGGAACACTTGATACCACAGTAGGTAAATTCCACAATAATTCACAATTCATAGGATTCAGCTCGTGGTTGGGAAATGATATGCTCAATTTCAAATCTTCAGCTATAGATAATGTTGTTACTATATCAGTTCTTGATGATTCTTTGATTGAGGTACTCAATTTGCATAGAGTAACAGGTATTTTGGGTGCATCAAGAATGATCCACATTGGTGGTAAACCAAAAAATTTGAGTCTTGCACGTAGAGCAGTGGCATCAACTTCTCTTCCAAGGTATGATGCAATGGGAAAGGAGACAAGGAGAGGTGGTAAGTGCTTTTTTGGTGGTGATATTATAAGCCCATTGCTCTCTGCTGCTGCTTCTTTCTGCATGATTTTCGAGCACTCGAGCGAAACTTCCTTCCACCCATGGCTGATAGAAATAAATACATAGCTTATATAGCTTATTATCCCATGCACAACCCGTGTTGAACTTTGCGCGCGCTTACGCGGATTATTGCGATAAATCGCGTACAAAATGACCGCGAAGATACGCCTGATAGCGCGGGATTACGCGTTATTCTGGCCCCTCTTCCCGCGGATTCACGTTAATGAAATCGCGCAAAAAACCATGCAACATAGGTGGATATAAATGCGCAAATTAAAAATTATGCGTATTATTTAATAACGCAAGATTATAAGTGAGGTGCACGTGATGCAATGTACACATGGCATCGACAGGTAAGAACATAGATATAAGAGGTTTACGGGATTGGAAACGGATCACGTGCTCTCGTTAGCAACTAACAACCGAGGCGCGTTGACAGCTGAATGACATAGCACTTTTGTCAAAGTTGCTGTTCTGACAAGATCCGTGAGGTAAGACTTATGCCAATGATACTATAATACACTAGGGCATAGATTTACTGTATGAAATAAATTTTAGCTCAGATTTTCAAGTTTAATCCTACAAATACTACTGTAGTGGTTAATGGGACTATAATCCCTCTCACGCTTGATAGAATCAATTGCTGTTGCCCATTTTCTGATCAAAAGGCATGTAAACTTTAGCTACATGGAATAGTAATGTTAGTTTTTGTATTGGCTGACATATATTGTCTCTAGCATTTGCAAGTGGTGTTAAAACTGTAATCCCTCTCCCAAGAAATTGATTAACAATATTGCAACTGTATTAGTTGTTTCAGGGAAAGGATAGAACAGTAAATGGAATTGGTGCATTCGTTTTCTATACAATAGTCATCCTATGGAGATGGCAAGCTTACTATATTTCCCCCCTAATATCCATAGGGTCCACAGGACAGCTGACTGAGCCGAATTCTTGAGGTGGATGGTATCAAAATCCAACAGCCAAAAGCTGGAAGTATTGCAATAATGCTGATGAGGGAGAACTGAGCAGAAACTGGCGGATAACTTTGGGGCAAAATTATCTAGCTATAATAATGATGAATTTATGTCTGATTTTAATACCAAAAGTCATTCTGGCCTTTCTTTCAAATCAATTACATAAAATTAATGTATAATGAGCAATGATAGGTACTCATAGTTATAATTACAAGGAAAAAAGTTATGAATAATTAATAACTTCCTTCCTCAGACTCTCCAACTTCAACTCTCTGACTCTTCACTTCTTCAATACCTTCCCCTTAGCTTACTTGTACTATTTTGTGAGCTGTAGGGGCAGAATATCACTTTAACTGCCTTGAAAAGAGTGAATATTGATCTCCTTTCACGGCCATTAAATAATTAATGCTGCATGCGCGTGCGCATCTGTCAACGCGCCTCGGTTGTGCAGTTCATTGGGCGTTTCCAATCCCGTAAAACCTCTTATATCTATGGTAAGAAGGACTGAGCTTTTTGTATGTAAGCAGACTAGCTAATCTTGCTTTATAATTAGGTACTTACTACTAGCTAGCTATAGCAGGGAGAAGGTGCTTCTCATACCCTGGCATGCAGTCTAGTACTGGCCTTTGTAGTGATGTGAGGCAGTCATGTGACTGTGACTATAGGTTGGGCTTTGTAGTTGTGTGGCTGGCAGTCTGATATATTAGCTATGTTGGGTTTTGTAGTCGTGTGGCTGGCAGTCTGATATATATTGGGCTTTGTGGTCATGTGACTGGCAGTCTGATATATATTGGGCTTTGTGGTCATGTGACTGGCAGTCTGATATATTGGGCTTTGTAGTCGTGTGGCTGGCAGTCTGATATATATGTTGGGCTTTGTGGTCATGTGACTGGCAGTCTGATATAATTATGTTGGGCTTTGTAGTCATGTGGCTGGCAGTCTGATATATATATATTGGGCTTTGTGGTCATGTGACTGGCAGTCTGATATTATGTTGGACTTTGTAGTTGTGTGGCTGGCATGTTTTGCTTTGTATAGTCGTGTGGCTGGCAGTCTGATATATATGTTGGGCTTTGTGGTCATGTGACTGGCAGTCTGATATTATGTTGGACTTTGTAGTTGTGTGGCTGGCAGTCTGATATATATGTATGGCTTTGTGGGCAGTCTGATATGTTGGGCTTTGTGTTTTGTGGTCATGTGACTGGTAGTCATATATATATGTTGGGCTTTGTAGTCATGTGGCTGGCAGCCTGATATATAGTTATATGTTGGGCTTGTAGTCATGTGGCTGGCAGTCTGATATATATATATATATATATATATATATGTTGGGCTTTGTAGTCATGTGGCTGGCAGTCGGATATATGTTGGGTTTTGTGGTCATGTGACTGACAGTCAGATAGCTATGTCGGGCTTTGTATAGTTGTATGACTATTTTATACTTGAAGCCAGTCCATAATTTTTATCCACTATTCATTGTTTATCCTTAATTTACAGTTATAGTCCCCTGACAGCTCTTGGATATAGAAACAAGGATACTGAATATCAACTGATACAAGAAATAGATACTAGAATCACTATTTCAAGTGTAGGTTTATTGTACCAGCTACTCCAGCTAAGAATTAGCTACTCCTGTCAAAGTGTCTTCAGAATTAGTCATACAAAATGTTTCTCTGACAATCTTATGTATCCAAATTTCATATAATTATCACTGAAAATAAACAACAACAGCAATAATTATGATGTATAATACTATAGCATCTTGGATTAGTACTGCTGTAGTATGCCTGGGAAGGGGAAAAATTATATATAAATATATAAATGCGCGCACCATGAAATAGCCAAATTCGCATGAAAAAAAAAGCACGTTCGCGTGATAGCGCGGATGATTTCTCGCGATCCTTCGCCATTCCGTTCGCGGATGAAGTTCGCGTGAATTGACGTAAATACGCGTAGTTGCGCAAACATCACTAGATTACGCGATTGCTCGCGCAAAGTTTAACACGGGAATGCACAGCTATAGTCATGGTTGTAGTTAGCTAGCTATATATATGAATGTGGTGTTACTTTACAGATAGTTGATCAATGTCATAATTTATAGATTAGCAAAAGTGCATCATTATAAGAATACACCAAATCTTATATTGCTCAAGCGATAATCTAGTGCTAGCTTTAGTATTTGCATGATGGAACTTTTCTTTTAATATTATAGTACTGATGTTCTTCCCCCGACCAGTTAAGACCCTATCATACCTCTAACTGAGTAAAACTAGACTATCATTGTAGCACACTTGTTATAAACAAGCTCAAGCGATATCCCAATCCTAGTTGCAGCAAAAATAATGCTCAAATGCTCCTTATATGGACATTTTTACCCCAACAAGTTCTGTACACATATTTATTTCTTGGAGTGAGAATATCTCTATCCCAAACTGTTTTTGCTCTACTGAATTTATAGCATTAGTAAGCTACCTATGGATACTAAAGTTTGACCATCTTTTTACCGTATAGATTCTATTGCTCACCTTACAAGTAAGTACAAAAAATTTCTTCTAAATAAAAAGTTATGTAGGGATGGCTCTAAAATCTATGAATCGCAGCCTCCTATCGAAACAATCCCTATACATTTACAACTGCCAATAGCTAGCTGTAGGCAGTAGATATAAATGTAGGGATTGTTTCGAGAGACTCTATCGACTGTTAGGTGGTCGATAGAGTCTCTTCAATAGAACAGGCTATATTTTACCTAGCGTTTGATTAGTAAAGGTGAAAACTGTGTGCTTAGTAGAGTTAATGTGAAAGTAACTATTGATAAGTCCTAGTTAGCTAGAGTAGTCTGTGTGGTCCACAATATCTAGTTCAAAGACGACCGATTTAGCCATTTTTTTGATGCCATCTATCCTGGACTCTCAAGGAACCAGTGGTTTGAATATCTGATATTGTGTTCAAGAACCTTCCTACTATCACCTGTCAAGAGATGGAGCCCTGGCTACAGTTGGCTCCTTGCTGTGCAGTCAACTGAAGTCATCGAGTACAGGAATTGTGACCTGTATATCCGAGATCTCTCCTGCCCTCAAGTTGGCACTAGACTAGATTGGTTTATTGTAAAAGAAACTTTGTTTATTAGTCTCTATGGTTGATAAATTATATGAACTCTAACGATCTATAACTGTCAAAAATATCAAAATACAAATTGCCTCAGTTTTGCCTCCATTTTCCCGCCTTGTAGCCTGCTGCATCTCAACCGGAAGTGGTCAGCCCAATACCGTGGTCTTAGCGTAGACTGACGTAGATCGTCTGTTAATAATAATAAGTAGCTATTAGTATTACACATCCGCGGGATCCGGTGCAGCTCAAAGGGGGTGCTCGAGCCCCCTGAGCCCCTCCCTGGCTACGCGCCTGCTAGACTAGTGGTAACCTTTTACTTTCTGTAAGACTAGAGTCATTCTCCCTTCCTCTGCTAAGAGTAGGAGTGGTATCTAGCTACACTAGCTATGTTACTCGATTATTTTGTAATTGGCAAAACTGCTATGGTTAAAATGAAAGAAGTTCAGCTGCTTCGTGTCCTTGCTTACAAGTATAACAAGGTTCATATGTTGACCAGCTAAGAATTAATAAATTGTAGCTACAACAGAACTACAACTAAAATATTATCATGAGTACATGCATGCAGTACACACATGTTAACGCATGCAACAATCATACATTATTGCTAGCTATTTAGTATTAGGTAGTGGCTAGCTGTTAAGAGTACCAAATCCACTGAGTAAGTATAATCATGCCATGGGGACACCAAAACCACTGGATGGTGTTGGGGTACAAAATATTGGGGGTACAAAAGCCATGCCATGGGGATACCAAAATCACTGGAGGGATTCAAAATACACTAGGATATTTTGTGTGGGGGTGCAAAATCCACTAGGATATTTTACATGGGGTACAAAATCCACTAGGATATTTTGCATGGGGGTACAAAATATTGGGGGGTACCAAATCCACTGTGACACCGGTGTAGGAGCGATATGGGGCCCCCCGTGATATGGGGCCCCCCGGCCGTATATCACTAGTGAAATGGGGCCCCCAGGGGAGCCTCAAAGCGCTAGTATTTTGGGGCCCCCCAGTGAAATAGGGCCCACGCACGCGTGCTGGCAATAAGCTGGGAATAGCTATGTCAGTATTCTTACACAGCCATCAAAGAGTAGCTACTTGACAGGTGGAGTGTATCCTGATGGCTATGATAAGCATTCTAAGAATGGTCTTAGAAAGAGGAGGAGGAAGATCCACGAAACTGCAGCATATAAAATTGCTATAGGTGCTAAGTTGATGTGTTGATTTGGTGGGCTAGCCCCTAGAGACACTAGGTTCATGCATGCCTGCTCTGTTCATCTTTCTTCTTCTTCTTCTTCTTCTTCTTCTTCTTCTTCTTCTTTTACTGCTTTACAGTAGCTATAATGCTCCAAAGCGCCACAAAAAGAGTAGACTTAAGAATAGTGAATATACAGATTGTCTGTATTGAGAGGGTTAAAAAGAGTGGGGAGATGGGAAGTGTTGAAACCAATTCATGCAATGACATAAAAAATGGAATGAACACATAGCTATTTAATGATTTGAACTTAGCCAGAAAGTTTTTAGTCTTGGAATACAAGTGAAAAATTGATGTCTAGAAGAATTTGTAGAGGTAAAGCGATGTAACATCCTTGATGATGTAGTAGATCTTGTCCTATGGTCACTGACATACTTATTGATGTCAAAATCTCTAGTGGGAGATTTCAGACTTCTGACACATACTATTAGGTCATTGAGTTCAAAGATGTACATGGAGGTAAGATGCTTTCGGTCATGACTTATCGTGATGTTATTTTGTAGCCCGATGCTGAACTCTCTCAATCATTTCTATGTCCCACAGCAAGTAAAGGTCATCAAACCTGCGAACAGCATATTAACTGAGATCTCACCAAGGAGATGTAAAGCGCCATTTTTTCCTTGACACAATGTCTATAAAATTATGTGCTTCTACCGTAATCGTATAAATTTTCGATGGGGTTTTATTTTCGTTATTTTCGTAGTCGATCAGAATCCTCGAAAATAATAAACTAAATCTCAGTATTATGACGTCATATATGACGACGATGCGCATGCGTGTGCGATGCGATATCGATAGCAGCTGGAAAAAACATGGAGCAGATAGTCCGTAAGACGAAAGTATCATGCTTCATTACTGGGATCGTGGCTGTTACCTGTCTCTCTTCTACAACAAAGCGCCTCGCCTTCCGTAGCAGTCTAGATTTTAGTCTGGCGTCGCCAGCCCAGCTTTTCTTCTTTTTGGGGGACTATCTAAATTTCTCTGTAGTAGCCACGAATCACGTCACTCGGTCCCAGCAGCAGGCAATGATATAGCTATTATGCGCATGCATTATTTTCCATGTGTTTGCTACGAAAATTAGACCTGCGGAAATTTTTTATCATAGGAACAGCTCCGGAAATCACGAAATTTTAAACCTCCGAAAATTTATATGATTACGGTATAAGGAGACCCAAATTCAATAATGCATAGCTAGCTGCCATGAGTTTCAGGGGGCTAACTGTGTGAGGTAGGCGCTAGCTGGCATGCATTGCATACAAGAGGCAAAGATACAGATTCCTCATAGCTATACACGCAGTATTCTAATGGTGTAGTCAAAATATCATCTTGGTCCACAATTGGATACTTCTACCACAAAATAGCTATCTAGCTAGGTGAGGTTCCCTGTTTTCTACTCAGTAAGCTGTGTCACATAGTACTAGAAAAGTGGTGGTCAATGTCACAGTCTATGAAGCAAGTCAGAAAATTTACACTCGACCGTGGTTATAATTCATCTAGCACGCAACATAATAGCTAGAGTTACACCACGCTTCTTCCAAGGTGATTTTCATAGGTAGACTGGAGAAAACCACCTAGCTATCTATTTCTCGCATCCATGCAGTGACAATTCTTCAGTTCATTATTCACTGAGGGGGACGTCCATTATTCACTGGTGAAAATTATCCGCTGGGACAAATTTTGGAGACGATATTCAGACACCGTCACAGTTAGTTACACTGTAGAAAAGCTTTTATTTTGCTAGGAAGCTTGGAAAATTGAGGGAGCCCCGTATCACTGACTGGTTGTAGGAGCGATATGGGGCCCCCCGGCCGTATATCACTAGTGAAATGGGGCCCCCAGGGGGCTACAAAACGCGCGCGCCAGTGAATAGGCTCACGCGCGTGCTGGCAATCAGCTGCAATTACGAGTTCAGTATGAGTATCAGTATTCCTACACGGCCATCAAAGACTACTTGGCAGATGGCGTGTATCCTGATGGCTATGAAAAGCAATATAAACATGGTCTTAGAAAGAGGTCAAAATATTTCATTTTGGATGGTGGCCATCTTATGTACATTGGAGGAAAGGTTAAGAAGATTCCAAGGCTGGTGGTGAGCAGGAACAAATGAACCTTATCAGGACTATTCATGATGTAGCTCATTTGGGCAGAGATAAAATTTTATCTCAACTCAATGAGAGGTATTATTGGCCAGAGATGTACAAGCAAGTGTGTGATTATGTAAGTTTGCTATAGTTAATACTTATAGATGTTATATGCATGTATCCTACACTATAATCGAGAGAGGAGGACAAAGTAATATGGTATCATATATTTGTACTTTGTCATTTTTTTCATACCATACCATTATCAAAAAAAAAAAGAAAAAAAAACAGCCACAATCAAAAAAAAAAAAAAGAAAAAAAAAGATTGGTTAATGGTTACATATATGTCTTATAATTATAATTGGGTGGCTTAGGAATTGACATACAGTTTCGGCAAGGGCAGACAAGGTGGAATGTGCAAGTGTTATTGGCTTCAAAACTCAGAATAACTGCATGACCAAAAGTAATCTTTGAGTTTGGATTTGATTGTAGGAGCACCTAAGGTTATATCAATTGGTGGCAGCATAGATACTGTACATACACCAGCGGAAAAATCATAAATTAAAAAAAACTTCTGCCTCTTTATGTCCTGTTCCAGTGAAAAGTAAAGTTTGGCATCAGCTGGGCATGGATCTCATTGGCCCCCTACGACCAACTCCTAGGGGATTTAAGTATATAATAACCATTATTGATTACTATTCAAAGTGGGCTGAAGGTGGACCCCTAAAGGATAAAACAGCATCTTCAGTAGCTGAGTTCCTGTATATGGTTAGTTAAGGGGCATGCTTTAAATTTATTCTTTGTGTTTTTATGCTAGATGAGCTAGTATAGCTATTTTATAGCCCCAGCTTAATAATCAGAAAGTGGCCACGGCACATTTCCCGATCTTGTAGCTAACTTCTTATAATTATTATTTTTGCATGCAACTTAAAACATGCAGGGTTTCAACTGCAGGGGTGCAGGGGAAGCCCCCCTCCAAAAAAACACACAACAACAACAACAACAAAAAACAAAAACAAAAACAACAACAGCTGAACTACTCTACTGCATGTTGGTAAACCTAATGACTTCTAAGTAGTAACTTGGCTTGCAATCTGCAGACCCCTCCTATACTCTCCCTCTCACCATGGCCTTATGGTCACGTAATTCATGAGCTTCCCCTCTAGGTGAAATTTCTAGATGAAACCCTGAAATGGTATAAATAAAGGAATTAAAACACAATTTATACTTGCGCAAATGAGCAGATCTGTGTTGCTACATCCATGTAGCTGCTGTGGTGCTCTGCTACCAGGTGTTCTAAACTTCCACTTCCTTAGCAACAGTTCATCAGTAATAATTAATGAGGAGAGTACTGTGCCCCCATTAGCTACAACATTAATAAATTTAATACTTTTGGCAGCAATACATTTGATTTTTTCTTCAGACGTTTTGTCGCTTTGGATGTCCTAATGTGATTATAAGCAACCAGGGGAGGGAATTTGTGAACACAATAACTGAAGAACTATTTAAAAAGACAAAAACAAAGCACCGCATTACTTCAGCATATCACCCTCAGGTATTTTACTATGAATTGCTACTTTTTAAATTTATTTTTTCTCGGCCATACTTTAGACTAATGGCTTAACAGAAAGGCTAAATCAAACTTTGAGCCGTTCTCTCTCAAAATTGGTCAACGAAGATCACACTGATTGGGATCAAAAATTGGATACTGTTCTATTTGCTTATCGGGTATCCAAGCAAAAATCTACAGGTTTTTCACCATTCTACATGATGTTTCATCAAAAACCAAGTCTCCCAAGTGATTCCGAATTATTTTGCTTTACTAGTGATGGTGAAGCTGAACAAGATTTTGAAGAGTTTATTGATAACATGCTTGATGTTTGTGATGGTATAAAAGAAACTGCTACAAAGAACATTGCCAAGGCACAAACCAAGCAAAAGGAATATTTCGATAAAAAACACGACACAGAAGTAAGTATAAACTGCAACATGGCATTTTGCTATTCTTTTGAACTTGCAGGAACTGAAACCTGGCACTAAAGTCTTAGTTGAGAACACCTACCAGAAACAAAGAAAGGGAGGGAAATGGGAAGATCTTTACAAAGGCCCTTATGTTATACATGAATGTCTGGGGAAAGGAGTCTACACTCTGAAGAAAATGGATGGCATAGTGCTAAAGAGTAAACATAATATTAACCGCCTGAAGGTAACTTTACCATAATAGAAAGCACACAATGAAATTGTTTTGTTATAGGTTTATGTGGAGTGTAAGTCTTCAGCAGTAGTTGGCTTGCAGAATTCTGTTTTACCTGACCCTAATACAAATCATGACCATGAAGGCTCTCCTTCTTTGCCAGGCTCTCCTCCTCTACCAGATCCAGTGTCACATAAAAATGTAAGCTGTATCATCATGTTTTCATATAAATACATATTTGTATATACCGTATAGTTAGAGCAGGGTGGCATATTTCAGTTTTATTCATCGGATGAAGACTGTGGTGGTTGTGGAGAGTGGCCTTCATTATCATATGAAACCTCTCCTCCTTCAGACGTGAATGGTCAGACCAATAGCAGTATAGAGTCTCCCTTGGATCCTCCCTCATATCCTCCCTTGGATCCTCCAGCCAGGAAAAGAAAGTGCCATGACTCTGAAGTTGTGTTAGATACTTTCCAGCTGGTGAGATTCGATCACTCATGAAATGCAAGAAATAACTTCAGAAGAATTACTTGCAAAGGTTTCACAATTGATACCCATTGTTGATGAGATTAAAAGTGGAAAGGTTAGTCAAAGTTCAGCTAGATATATTGTTAAATTCACAAATCATTTTAATATAGGTGTCAGGATGTATCAGTTTTGATGATTTCATCAAAAGTGCTTGTGGGAAATTGAGTATGTAGAATAGCTATCACTTGTAATTTGTAGTAGGTACAGTCAGTGGCAGAGACACATGGGGGGGGGGCCCACTTTTGAACTAAAGTAGTATAATATTAGTTGGTTTTATATAAAAGTATTTTACAATAATTGGTGTGTACATGCCACTCTGACAGCTAGGATTCTGAGTTGAACTCAGAACTGGTAAGACCCACTTTCAAATTGGTATCTCTGCCATTGAGGTAGTATATATTTATGATTATGATATTGGCACATCCAGGAAAATTAAACGGAATCAGTAATGCAATCAGCTGCATATCTCAATCACACTTTGAGTGTGTAGCAGATCTTTTGGTTAAAACTTGCTGTACGAAAAAAGGTGGTCTTCAGGTGAGTATAGGATACACCAGAATAGTTTAATTATATGAAGTTTAATCGTAGATTCAAACGTGGTTAATGGGAGGAGCATTAGGGCGGGGCCAGTGTATCAACCAGAGAGCATGCGCAAGAGAGCGAGTAGGTCAAATAAATAGGCGCGAAAAATAGTACCAGCAGTTTTGTTGCAAGTAGCAAAGTCAGAGAACAGTCGGCTGAGAGCTTTTCCACCTTGGTGCGAGCTCGAATGCTACGTCTGAAAATGGAAGAGCCGGGAACCCAGTCTTTACGCCAGGCTTGGCTGTAGCGTTTTTTCGCGACCCGCTGAAGGGAGGAGCTGGAGTGGCATCTTCGTCAGGTTCGACGACGACGCGGGCTTCCTGACAAGCAGGTAGTACTACGCCAGTTGGAGCTATTTAATGTGAGCTTGGGTTGTGAGTGAGGGGTTAGAAATAGCAACGGGTAGGCCGGGAGTAGACTTAGCAGAGAGCATGAAAGCTGGGGCTGTTTATACATTGGGTAGGTATAGCTTAGCTTACTGGCATGAAGATTCGACTAAGCTAGCTAGCTGGGCATGGAGCAGCTGCGGGAGAGGTACATGTACTACGGGTATGTCACTTGTAATTAAGGCGCCCAAAGATTCATACTTGTGCGCATGCGTGGTACGAGTGGGAGGAGCTAGGGGGCTGATTGCAGACAGGCATGCACGTTGCCCAAAGAGAATAGGAGCAAGTAAAAATAATAATAATAAAAAATTGTAATAGCTAGCCAAAGCTCAAGAGGCTCAGCAGTAGCTGGGCATGCTGCCCAAGTGGAACAGGAAGAAATGTTGGCTGGGAATAATGTAGACTGGTGGCAGGGTAGGCAATCAGCAATAGCTGGGCATGCTATGGTAGGCATATCAAGGGATGTAAAGGTAGCATTGGCAGGCTTGCCAGATTTGGCAGGCATGCCAAGTGAGGTTAGAATGCCAAGCATACTTGATGGTAGTACTATGGTAGGCATACAAAGGAGCAGTGGCAGGCTTGCCACTTGCTAGGTTTGGCAGGCATGCCAAGTAAAGTTAGAATGCCAAGCAAACTTGATGAAGTGATGGCAGTACTATGGTAGGCATACCAAGGTAGCAGTGGCAGGCTTGCCAGGTTTGGCAGGCATGCCAAGTAAAGTTAAAATGCCAAGCAAACTTGACGAAGTGATGGTAGTACTACGGTAGGCATACCAAGGAATGTAAAGGTAGCAGTGGCAGGCATGCCAAGTAAAGTTAGAACGCCTTAATGAAGTGATGGCAGTACTATGGTAGGCATACCAAGGTAGTAGTAGCAGGCTTGCCAGGTTGGCAGGCATGCCAAGTAAAGTTAGAATGCCAAGCAAACTTGACGAAGTGATGGTAGTACTACGGTAGGCATACCAAGGAATGTAAAGGTAGCAGTGGCAGGCATGCCAAGTAAAGTTAGTAGCAGTGGCAGGCTTGCCAGGTTTGGCAGGCATGCCAAGTAAGGTTAGAAGGCCAAGCAAACTTGATATGATGGCAGTACTATATGGTAGGCATACCAAGGAAGCAAAGGTAGCAGTGGCATGCCAAGTTAGTAAAATTAGAATGCCAAGCAAAGTTGACGAAGTGATGAAGTAGCTACTTATGGCAGGCGGGCAAACAACACCACCAACAACAACAACAACAAAAAAAGAGCTAACTTGGTTACATGAACAGGAGGTGCGGTTATAGTAGTTATGCTATCATGCAGGCTCTGGTGTAACAGTTGCATCAGGGCAAACGCTACCCATCCTTTCTCCACATCGAATGGACTGGGATTTTTCTTCAATCAATGATGGAAACAGTGAAATAGGCTTCCTGTCATCCAAGTTCGGTCTAGCGATCCCACCAAAACTGGAAAAGAAGATATTGGACATTGAATTTGTAGATATGCTGCCAGATGGGTGGAGGCAGCAGGAGGACGAGACCGGGAGATGCTGTAGGGGGAAATCCTCACTGAAGAGAGGACCTGTGACAGACATCACACTGTGGGCAGAGTGTTATGCAACATTGGTGGGGGTGTTGGCAGAGAAATACCCCATGTAAGTGCCAGGGCTCATGAGCCACATGACCTGAAAGCCAGCAGGTCATACCAAGGCGAGGCATGGGTGTCGTATAATATGGCATATCGTATAGGAAAGCTACCTATAGGAAGTCGCTAGACTGGGGCATATTTTTCACTGTTTAATGAGACATTTACTGGAAGAGCCAAGGCGCTTGCACGCTGCAAGTACTGTGTAAGCGGGTGGCACGCATCACAAGATTGTGAGTTGGCTCCAGCAAGGGAGGCTCAGCTTCCAGCCAAACGTCCATCAGTGGGGTCAGGGGATAGGAATACGACTCCGTTATGTTTGTTGTTCAACAGCAGGTTGGGGAACCAGTGCAGGTACAAACAATGCCGATTTGCCCATCTGTGTTCAGCCCTCTCCCATTCCTGAGCTGCCAGAGTAAGCTGCCACACATGGCAGTCAATGTCATCATGATTTGAGCATTCCACTGTACAGAGAAAGTGTAACGGCATATACATGAGATCAATGAACAGTCTAACAAAAAAGTAAATAAATAAATAAAAAATAAAACAAAACAAAAATAAACAAACAAAAAAACAAACAAACAAAAAAAAGCAAATAAACACAGCTAGCTATAGTATGGTGATAAATTAAGTCATGTGATTATAAGTATGATGAATATTAAATAAAAATTTTAAAAAATTAAAAAATAGCAATAATGAGCATGAGTTAGGGAGTGAGCTAGTATACAGGGGGCATATGTTGATCATACAATAGGATCCATGGGTCGTTACTGCTACACCAAGGATCTTCTCAGCCTGAATGAGGGTTTTTTTCACAACCTGGGAGTGTAGACCACAGACTGGAAAAAAGCATTGAGCAACCACCCAGATGCTGACTTTGCGAGATATATCTGTGACGGTGTTCCACATAGGTGTAAAGGGAGGGGGATCATTCCAGGGTGCTAAGAGGAATATGTTGCCGGCAAGGCAGAACCCCAGGGTGGTGGAGGAATACTTATACAGAAGGAGCTAACACAGGGAAACATACTAGGTCCATTCCATTTGTTGTCTATGCCGTCTGTGCAGGTCAACCGATTCTGCTGCATCCCAAAGAAACACCACCCAGGAAAGTGGCATGGATTTGTCCCACCCAGAAAGTGGTAGCGTCAATGATGCTATCAATCCTAGCCTGTGCTCACTATCCTACATTTCAGGGGAGAAGGTGGCAAAGCAGGCAATGAGTCTGGAGCATTGCAAAAAAAAAAAAAAAAAAAAAAAAAAATTGACATAAGTTAGCCTCCATCATCAAAATGTGCTGATAGTTTGAACACGTTGGAAGGTGCGTATGCACAGCTAGGGGTGCCATTGGCTCCAGAGAAGAGAGACAGTCCATCCTCAGTGTTGATTTTCCTTGGTATAATCATCAATACAGTAAAGGGTGAGCTGAGACTGCCAGCAGACGAGCTGAGAAGGCTGTCGGGGGCAGTGGAGGAATGGCTAGGAAAGAAGTGGTGTACAAGGAGAGAGCCGGAGTCACTGATTGGCACACTGCAGCATGCTTGCTCAGTAATTAGGCCTGGAAGGTCATTCCTATTGCACTGCTATCAGTGGTGAAGAAGCCACGCCACCACATTAGGTGAACAAAGAATTCAAGTCAGATATGATTGGAATGGCACAAGTATATTGATATATAGAGGATATATGGCTTGCCAGAGGTAACAGTGACATCCGATGCATCAGGTAGTTGGGGATGTGGGGCGTGGCAGGGTACAAATTGGTTTCAGCTCAAATGGGATGAGCAGTCAGCAAGCAGGGGAATAGCACCAGTTAAGGAGCTGTTGCCAATTATAGTAGCAACAGTTGTGTGGGGTCACGGTTGGAAGGGAAAGCAAGTTTGCTTCCAGTGTGATAATAGGGCATATATTGAAAAGCAGGACTAGCGGAGATGCAGTTGCTGCTATGCTTGTTCTTTTCGAGGCCAGCTTTCAATTTTGGTTGTCATCCATCCGCATCCCAGGGGCGAGCAATGGGAAAGCAGATGACCTGTCTAGGGATAGGCTGGCTAACTTCAAAATGTTGAACCCTGGGGCAGACAAACTTCCCACTTATATCCCTTCTCCTTTGTTACAGTGGCTACTGTGCCCTCAGCAGGATTGAACCTCTCCAAGCTGGATTCAGCTGTTCAATACTTTTGTTACAAAGGATTAGCCGAATCTACACACAAAACATATCAATCAGCCATCAAGAAATTTGGTACTTTTTGTTCGTCTCCCCCTTCCCCGTATCTGAACCAATACTCTGCTACTTTGCTACTTATCTAGCATCGCAAGGCCTGGCTCTTGGGACAGGCAGGGATCTGCCACACCCAGATCACTCTAGGGCTCCCTGAACCTAGAGAATTTTCCTCTCTACCGTGACTGCGGCTGGTGCAAGAAGGCATCAGGAGGACTCACACACAGAGGGCCTCTGGCCCACAGAGAATATGTCTGTCTATTACACCAGCTATTCTAGAAAAGCTAAGGACCCACTGGCAAGCGAACCAGAATTTTGACCATACCATGCTGTGGGCCGCTGCAGCCACATGTTTCATCGGTTTCTCCCGAGTGGGAGAAATAACAATTCCAACAGCAGGGGGCTTTGTCCAAGAGCACCACTGGGCATGGGGAGATGATGTTGCAGCAGATAGTGAAGAGAGGCCATCAATCATAAGGGTGCATCTCAAGAAATCAAAGATGGACCAGTTAGGCAAAGGAGTGGATGTCCCAGTGGAGGCAGTGGTGGCATATGTGGCAGTGAGGGGCGACAGCCCAGGTTGCTTCTTCAGGTTTGAGGATCAGACCCCACTCACAAAAGCTAAGTTTGGGGCAAGAGTGAGGCAAGCCCTGCTGGAACTTGGACTGCTATAAGACAACTTTGCAGTTTCCGCATCGGGGCAGCGACAGCAGCAGCAGGGGTGGGTATTAAGGATTCCATGATAAATAAACAGGGGTAATGGAGCAGTGCTGCTTTCCTCTCCTATGTACGGACCCCAAGATATGAACTTGTGCAGTACACCAGCAGAATGGGGGACATGAGGTAGAGGGTAGCTACATGTAGGGGGAGTATAGAAATTCACTAGAAGTTATTATCAAAAAAAAAAAAAAAAAAAAAAAAGGTGGGGGATATACAGTTAGGGTCAGGAAGTGGATGTATTGTTTGGAGGAGAAGAACAGGTTCTTCATTGGACCAATTGGGTCCAGTAGGACAGGGCCCCAATATACCCCCAAACGAAAATCTTATAGGGAAAGATAGGTGATCCAGATAACCAGGGATAAAGGTAATAATAAATATTGAGTAATATAAAGCATTACTTGATAGGCAGCAATTTACAAAAATCTGGATCCGCCAACAACAAATAGCAAACAAGTCATCTGTAGCATTTTGGGGTGCACTGGCCACGACCCTATGCCAAAATGTAACCACATTGGGCTAATCACAATTGCCAAAAAGGGGTGGGCTAGGACGAACCATTAAATGAAGTTTAATCGTAGATTCAAACGTGGTTAATGGGAGGAGCATTAGGGCGGGGCCAGTGTATCAACCAGAGAGCATGCGCAAGAGAGCGAGTAGGTCAAATAAATAGGCGCGAAAAATAGTACCAGCAGTTTTGTTGCAAGTAGCAAAGTCAGAGAACAGTCGGCTGAGAGCTTTTCCCCACCCAATCACCCCACCCCCTTTTGCAGTCTCAAGTCCATGTGTTTGCATTGTTGCCATTATCTTTATTCCGTCATTAGACGTGACTTCGGGTCATGGCCAGTAAGACCAATTGGGTCCAGTAGGACAGGGCCCCAATATACCCCCAAACGAAAATCTTATAGGGAAAGATAGGTGATCCAGATAACCAGGGATAAAGGTAATAATAAATATTGAGTAATATAAAGCATTACTTGATAGGCAGCAATTTACAAAAATCTGGATCCGCCAACAACAAATAGCAAACAAGTCATCTGTAGCATTTTGGGGTGCACTGGCCACGACCCTATGCCAAAATGTAACCACATTGGGCTAATCACAATTGCCAAAAAGGGGTGGGCTAGGACGAACCATTAAATAAAAATTATCATGTGTTATGGACAATGCAGCCAGTTAAATACACATTTGATGTGGTACTGCCTGAAATCTTGCTCCATGTGATTATGGGAAAGTTCAATATTACAAGAGATGAGGTACGTACTTGTATGTCTGGACTAATTTTCCAATTAATTTAACACCACTTACATCATAGGCCAGGATTATTATGTTTACTGATTCCAGAGCAATATTGCAGGATGGATCCAGTGATGAAGGTCTGCACAGTACGGCATTGGAATGTATGGATGTGCACTGGAATGTATGGATGTGCACACGAGTGTCCATGGAAATAATATAGAAATACATGTGTATATATAGCTGCATGTGTAGCCAATAATTAGCAATACAAATGCCGAGTAGCTATATGCCCATAATTGGCAGTCCCCCTAATCACTCTCAACAATTTCTGAATGTGAAGGTTGTAGATCTGCTGGAAAGAATTTATCTTTGGCTGCAACAAGGGATTCTGTAAGAAGGGCACAACGCCGTCAGGCCAAAGGGAAAGGAAAGCCGCATGGTATGCTACAGGCATTTATTTAGATACCAAAAATCACTGTGCTTAGCAGAGGCAGGTTGGGGTCATTTTCTGGTACCCACTTAGTACACGGAGGCAGGGCGTTCTGTTTTCCATGCAGAAACCTTGAATTCATTGGTTGATTTAGATCAGCTAGCTATAATCTTAGCTACGTATGTGATGGTTCAGGAATTTAATTAAAGAAAAAAACACCTGATGGCTTGCTCAATCTTACTGATAATTTATTTTAAACATTAATAGAGTACATCGACTTGACTGACCAAAATATTGATGGCAAAAAAAATTGTCGGAAGCAGCGATATTGGATCAAAGAGATGCAGTTATTTGTGTCTGATCGCCAAAGCATAGTTGCTGGGGAATGGCTTACAGATGCTGTTATCGATGCTGCCCAGGTACTGTTGAAGGAGTGTTTTCCTGAAATAGGTGGACTGCAGAGGACAACCCTTGGGCATACCTTGACATATGCTGTTGAGAAAGGAGAATTTGTGCAAATTATCAACGTCAGAGGAAGTCACTGGATAACTATTTCAAGTGTGCCCACCAAATCACCTCAATATCTATGACAGTATTCCTCATGGGGACATCTCCCTGAGAGCAAAGCAACAAATTTCAGCATTGCTTTTTACCCAAGCAAAAGCAATAACCTTGAATTTTCCTGATGTGCAGGTCCAGCGTGGGGGCTCTGACTGTGGCATTTTTTCCATTGCGTTTGCAGTGACATTGTGTACTGGATTCAATCCAACAGAGATCAAATATGATCAAAAGCTTTTCAGGGATCACCTTTTGAAGTGTATTCAAAATCGGTATTTCACTCCTTTCCCTTGCACATTGGTCAACAAACGGCCACAAACAGGACACCAGCAAGTGGTACCAATTTTTTGCCGATGTAGACAACCCGAAGGTGGCAAAATGGCACAATGTGATGGATGCAAGGAATGGTATCATGAAGAATGTGCAAACTTTCCTGAGGACATAGAGAATGTTGCATGGTTCTGTCCTAGCTGTTGATATATTACCACATTAATATTTTTTATTTCACATACACTAGAGTGCATGGAGGAGGAGGAAGATCCACATTATGTTGATTTGGTGGGCAGAGCTTCTTGGAGTTAGCCCCTATAAATAGGCCCTGCCATATTATTCCAGCATAATTTTGAGAATAATTCTAGAATAATTGGGATAATATTAGCTAAAATTAATTGGCTTGGCTATTATTTTGTTGCACAGGTAATGTTTACATTTACATGTAAATGATTTAGTAAGCAATTTTAGACAATTATTGCTAGTATAGTTGAGTTTGCATAGCTAGTTGGCCTGTTGGGAGCTGCTTGTCTGCTCTATAGCTAGTAGCAATGGCTTCTGAAGAAATTGTTTGCCTTCTGAAAGAGAATCTGATAGCTCGTAAAAGAAAGGTACAAACCCATCTATGCATAAGGGAGTTAAGAGAAGTTTCCTTTGAACCACAGAATTTTCTAGAATTAAAGATTTTCCTGATTAGCATCTTTCTATCAATAAGGGTAATTAAACTCTTCTGTAATGCATGCAGTATGATCCCCTAAAACGTTCCCAAAACAATTTTATGGATAAACATCCTCACTGCAAGACTATATAGAAACATCTGTCATGTTACAATAATTATAATAACACAACATGATTTTATTGTGTCACAAACACTAGAATTTGATGGAATAATAATCTTTCTTGCTGGAATAATCAGAGGTTTTGGGGGGAATAATTATCAACTTTTTATGAGAATAGAAGAAATTGGCAGGACCTACCCCTAAATATTATATAAACACCCTGGCTAAACTGCCAGAATACTAGGTCTGCCCTGCATGTTTATCAAGGCATGCATGCATAGCTAGCTGCCGTGACTTTTAAGGGGTTAACCATGTGAGGTATTATAGGCGACAATAGGGTAGGTAGGTGTGGGTATTATGAGTCAGTCCCTATTATGGGTTCACCACTTGATAAGAATCTACAAGAGTTGATACTTTAGATATGAAAACTTAATCATTTTTTTGGTCTTTTGATCAAATAAAATCATCCAGAAAATGCCTTATTCATGCATAAACATAATCTTAAATGAGAAGTTTTAAAATGGGTACAATCATAACCAATCTGAATAAAAAAAGCGCAGGGAAGTAATGATGCCACAAGATGGAGTAAAAAATGAATTTTAAAGTAATCTAAGGTTATTATTTTCATTTTGTAGAAATCTTAGCTACATTATCAATTTTTAGAGACAAAAATCAAGCCAGCGACTCATAATTCATACCTATGACTCATAATACCTTCCTGAGTATGTTATGTAAGATCATAACTCCTATCTACAAGATGCAATATTTTTATTACTTTCTCCACACATTAGTTCTACATAACCTATTTTATATCTGGAGCAATTTTCAGGATTCTAAGATAGTCCATTTCCAAGAAAAGAGCAACAATACTTAGCTGACTCATAATACCCACACCTACCCTATTCACTGTAAGCTAAAAGCTTTTGAAGCTTGGAAAATTGGGGGGGCCCCATATCACTGACTGGTCCCTATAGCCCTAGGAATATAGGGACTATGGGGTCCCCATAAACCTAGTTGTATGGGGCCCCCCAGCCCTAAATCTCTAGTGATTTGGGGATGGGGGGCCCTATATCACGGGGGGCCCCATTTCACTACTACACCGGGCTGGGCGGGACGGGACGGGACATCCCGCGCTTATCCCGTCCCGTCCCGGATTTTAGTAACAACCTAGCCTTGTCCCATAACCCTCTACTGAGGCTCTAGCGCATGCGCGCTGAGGGTTAATGACTCAGTAGCTATGCATGTACGTATCTCACGCATGATCTGGTCAGGTGATCCACCAATTTCACGTCCCAATATATCAGTACACTTTTGAAACGAATGGTTTGCCATAGCTGTGTATCACTAGTGAAATGGGGCCTCCACGGGGGCCTCATAACGCTAGTATTTTGGGGCTCCCCCAGTGAAATAGGGCCTACGCACGCGTGCAGGCAATCAGCTGGGAATATAGCTATGTCAGTATTCCTACACAGCCATCAAAGAGTACTTGACAGGTGGAGTGTATCCTGATGGCTATGACAAGCAGTCTAAGAATGGTCTTAGAAGAGGAGGAGGAAGATCCAGCAGCATATAAAAATTGCTATAGGTGCTAGACTGATGTGTTGATTTGGTGGGCAGAGCTTCTTGGAGTTAGCCCCTGCCCTGTTCATCTAGGCATGCATAGCAACAGTTCAGGGCGATGAATATCATCCTTCAAAATCTGAGGAAATATTTTGTGTTATGAATAATGCACTAACTAGCTACAGCTATTTACTTTTGTCGGTTCTTTATCAAATCTAATGTTCCATCCTTCTTCACATGTCATTCTAAGTATTACTTCATCTAGATCCGTGTGTTAACTGGAGTTCATCTTAGCTGCCATGAGTTTCAGGGGGCTAACCGTGTGAGGTAGGTAGGACGTCATTGACTTGGGCTAGCTGGTATGCATTGCATACAAGAGGCAAAGATATATAGTTTCTATGTATTCCTCATAGCTATACAGTATTCTAATGGTGTATGAATTAGTCAGTTGGAGTATTATAACCACGATTGAGTGTAAATTTTCTGACTTGCTTCATAGACTCTGTGACACAGCTTAATCAAGATGACATTTTCTCATCTAGCACACGACATATTATACGTAGCTAGAGTTTCACCACGCTTCTTCCAAGGTGATTTTTATAGCTAGACTGGAGAAAATCACCAATTTCTCTCTCACAGTGACAATTCTTCAGCCTTGAGGATTTCATTATTCACTGAGGGGGGACATTATGGACATTACTCACTGGCTCACTGGTGAAAATTGTCCACTGGGACAAATTTTGGGAGGACAATATTCAGACACCATTGCAGTTAGCTACACTGTAAAGTTAAGCTTTTATTTTGTTAGGAAGCTTGGAAAATTGAGGGAGCCCCATATCACTGACTGGTCCTTATAGCAAAAGTTTTTATTTTGTTAGGAAGCTTGGAAAATTGAGGGAGCCCCATATCACTGACTGGTCCCTATAGCAAAAGCTTTTATTTTGCTAGGAAGCTTGGAAAATTGAGGGAGCCCCATATCACTGACTGGTCCCTATAGCCCTAGGAATATGGGGACTATGGGGTCCCCATAACCCTAGTTGTATGGGCCCCCCCCCCCAGCCCTAAATCTCTAGTGATTTGGGGATGGGGGGCCCCAAAACCAGGGGGGGCCTATTTCACTACTACACCGGTGTCACAGGAAATTCGGCACCCCCTATTTTTTGTACCCCCCTACCAAATCCACTAGTGGATTATGCACCCCCATACCAAATCCACTGAAAAATGTGGTAGTGGATTTTGTATCCCCTTAGCCATTTTTGCACCCCCTGTTTTTAAAGGATATAAGTGTGGCTCTAGGGCTGAGAAGTAGCTAGGAACATTTCTACGTGCCAGAGGTGACTTTAGCCTGAACAATTTTTAGCTAGCTAGCCACTAATGCACATGTTGCTAGCTGCTCTACTAGCTGTTGTCTTAGCTAATGCATCATTCAACTAGCTCTGTTGGAACATTCTTTTTTCCTGCTCTAGACAGGTAGGATTTTATTCGTGCGCTTACGCTCGGAAAATTTTTATCCAGCCACGCCCACTTTCCCACTAAACCGCGCCCACTTGATGCGACCTTTGAACTAATAGTAGCTAGCTATAGCGTTAGCAGAAGTGGTTAGCTATAAAACAAGAGTAGTTTTTACAGTTTAGCTTAATTTGAGCTTGGTGGATCTGGGAGAAAATTATTAAGTAAGTACGTAGATCGTCTGTTAATAATTAGGTAGCTATTACACATCCGGTGCAGCTCAAAGGGGGTGCTCGAGCCCCCTGAGCCCCTCCCTGGCTACGCGCCTGCTAGACTAGTGGTAACCTTTTACTTTCTGTAAGACTAGAGTCATTCTCCCTTCCTCTGCTAAGAGTAGGAGTGGTATCTAGCTACACTAGCTATGTTACTCAATGATTATTTTGTAATTGGCAAAAGTGCTATGGTTAAATGAAAGAAGTTCAGCTGCTTCGTGTCCTTGCTTACAAGTATAACAAGGTTCATATGTTGACCAGCTAAGAATTAATAAATTGTAGCTACAACAGAACTACAACTAAAATATTATCATGAGTACATGCATGCAGTACACATGTAGCCAACCCTAATGGCATGCAAACAATCATACATTATTGCTAGCTATTTAGTATTAGGTAGTGGCTAGCTGTTAAGAGTACCAAATCCACTGAGTCAGTAATCATGCCATGGGGACACCAAAACCACTGGATGGTGTTGGGTGTGAGTTTCGCTCCTGGCCCTGACCCCACCCTGTCAAGTAGGTAATAAAGATATTATTCAGTACACAAACACACACAGGGGTAGGATACAAGAGAATGAGCACAAGAACGAGAACTGAGGAAAATGACAAAAATCAAGGATTATAAGGAGAGAGTGGACCAATGAGGAAGGGAGTTATTTTTAGATGACCAATGGGAACAAGTAGTATTTTAAGAATTTCCTAACAGAAAATGTATTAATTAACTAAACCACAACTAAAGAGAAATTACAGAACAAAATCATGTACACATGAAGGTGATTATACAAGACATAATTAACAACATACATAACATAGACTTACAGTTACAAATGAGTGTTCAAGTGTTTATGTGGGGCTTGGACCTCACACTGGGGTACAAAATATTGGGGGTACAAAAGCCATGCCATGGGGATACCAAAATCACTGGAGGGATTCAAAATACACTAGGATATTTTGTGTGGGGGTGCAAAATCCACTAGGATATTTTACATGGGGTACAAAATCCACTAGGATATTTTGCATGGGGGTACAAAATATTGGGGGGTACCAAATCCACTGTGACACCGGGCTGGGCTGGACTTCCCGCGCGTGTCCCGGATTTTTAGTACACTGTAGGCGGGACGGAACGGGACATCCCGCGCTTATCCCGTCCCGTCCCGGATTTTAGTAACAACCTAGCCTCGTCCCATAACCCTCTACTGAGGCTCTAGCGCATGCGCGCTGAGGGTTAATGACTCAGTAGCTATGCATATGTACGTATCTCACGCATGATCTGGTCAGGTGATCCACCAATTTCACGTACAGTATATGGTATACTCTTGGTCGTAGCTGGTTGATTGAGTTATACAGTTACTGGCATACATTCTCTTCTTTGGTGATCACAAGGAGGATGAGATATACTAGAGCTATATGTATAGTGATCTATCTTCTGATCCTTTTTAGTGATGAAAAAGTGCAAGGTGTATCAGTGATAACCTGTGGCCTACATCAACAAGCTGAATTTGAATGTACCTTGGACTTCATGCCACTCACTGGATCCATCATAACATGGAAAATCAATAATGAGATTTATGAAGGAACTGTTGCAACACAAGACACCTTAATTCTCTCTCTGAACTGTACTGAAGAATTAGAAAACTCCACAGTTGAGTGTGAAGAAGTTCATGTTACTGATCCAAGTGTACCTAATGTTCCTGGTGATGTTTTCTATGTTCAGATACAAGGAAAGCAGCTTAGCTATTTTACTTTATTGTTATTATTTTGGTATTATTGCTAACAGGGCTATTAGATGAAGTGAAGGAAGTGAATGCCTCCACCAACTGTTCCTCCATCACCCTGACTTGGCAGCCTCCCTTCTCCCTGGATATCACTAACACTGATCCAGACATGACCTTCTGTGTGGAGGTGTACAATGTATCTGAGGAAGAGAGGACTCCACTTCAGCACCTTGGACGATGCTCCATTATGACTCCTCACTACATAATACCTACAGACAATTCTGGACTGATGCTCCACTATCAGTTCATGGTCACAGCAGTGAATGTAGTAGGTCGAGGGACTCCTAGTGATCCAAGGAATGTAGAATTTTATGATGGTTAGTTGTAGACACCTTGGTGTCAATATTAGGAAATGTCCCCTTTAGTGTGCACAGCACATTTTATTGCTTTACAGGCATTTGGCTGTATGATCCGGAATGTGTAAATTCTGAATATGAACAAGAATTGAATATATCTATCATGACATCTGGTTCAGTGTGCTTCCAACAGCTAACTATTTATTTTGAACATGATGATGACAGCCATAATTGCAGCTGCAGTGTAACACAAGTAACTGCTGAGTTGAATCATCTACAATACCTGATTGAAAATCACTGTAGCAATGCATCTGTAAACAACTACACTGTTTATGTGGAAACTGATGATGGAACTGAATCCAATAGTCTTAATGTGACATGTTCTGCAAGAACCATTTATTCAGGTGATAATATTATGACAACAACATCACAAACAAGCAATCAAAGTAAAGTCATGCATGCAGTTAGCTATTATCAGAATAGCTATTATACATGCAATCATTTCTTTTTAGGTACGACTATTACTACCTCTTCATACACTTTGATAATAATTACTGGATCTAGTGGACTTGGTATGTACATACATGACTAGCTATATCTGTATATCCATGAGACTAACTTATTACTTTATCAGTTTTAAGCTTCATAACATTAGCTTTATTGCTAACTTGCTGCTGTTACTGTTTTTGTCATCATAATAAGAAAAAGACAAGGGTAATGGTAATGGTTGAATCACTGTTGTAATAAATTAACTGGTAGCTTTATAATGTTTATTTTAGAACATAAATGATAACGTATATACCGAAGTAAACAATTTGAGAACCTATGACATAGTAAGTCATTAGCAACCATAACAAAACCTGTGGCTATTTTTCACAATACTCTATAGAATACAGTCACAGTCAATGAAGTTAGCAACCCTCTAACTATGAATCACCCTACATATTCTCTATTGGGACCTGCTCATCCTGATCCTTGTCCAATAGTCAGAGAAGCCCATGGCACTGAAGTATGACTATCATCCAGCTATTAGCAGAGAATAGTTACTATGCAGTTCTCTGCAGTTTCATTCTCAAGAGGCTATTGTTTCAAACTCTTCTCCAATGCTAATTGAAGCTACTTATTCTTTACTGAAGCTGGTTGATCCCCTTTCAACTGCTACAAACAGTCAACAAGGTACATAATTATTGGGAAAGTAAAATCACTTAATATCATGTGTACAGGAGAACCAAGTGTACCTTCAACTTCTGAATCAGTAACTTCACATCAATTACAAAGCACCCAAGATTCTGTTGATGATCAGAAAGAAAATGATGTGTCCAATGATGAAAAAGTATGAATCATAACAGTATCAGACTGTGTCACCTTATGCTGTTGATGTTGATTATATAGAGCACCTTGACTGAAGTTACACTGGAAGAAAACCATCCTTCTACACCAAGTGAAGCTAGTTCAGAAAATGCTGTTGTCCTTGATATTGATTCTGCTACTGCAAAAACCAAAAATAAGGTATGTAGCTAGTAGCTATACTGCCGCAACTAATTATATAATTATTATTCAGGTTATTTATTCCCAAGTTAAAGTATCAAAGTCAACAAGTGTTGGTGTGATCAATGTACATGATATCGTGTATTCTGACATTATTCCATCGAAGAACAAACCTGTAAAGACACAAGCAAAACAAAAACCAGCAGGTAATATGTACAGCCATATATTATATCTTATGACTGCATGTATGCATGGGGAACTTCTACTAATTTATAGAAACAACAATTACCCCCCAAATACCTCTAACTGCTGATAATGTGTTTCATGATTTGTACTCTATTGCTGGGAAGTGGAGCGATTTTGCACTGAAGATAGGAATTGATGAGGATCTTGAGGATGAGATTTACACTAACAATGAAAGCAATGAGGCATGTTTGCAGGAGACCTTGGAGTACTTCTTCAAGAGAAGAGCTCCCTTCAAAGAAGTCATCGATGCTTTATGTCATATAGAAGAGTATGAATTGGCAAATACTCTGTCTAAGAAGTATGCAACTACCTTAACAACCCAAAAATAATAAGATAGTAGCTATATGCTGTGTGTACATTACTCTATTATTCATGGTATTGAGCATGATTATCAAAGTAAGGATTTTATCATAATTATAATAACATGTAGCTATTAGCTATAAGTGAGCGCAAAAAAGTGAAGTAGATAGTTGCATTATTATTATTCCTAGCCCTCCTAATTTCAATAACCACACCTATTATTATAACCCTACTTAAATCCCTACCTCATCCCCCTTCAGCAACAAGTGAGTCAAGTAACCCCTTATCCGTACCCATCACCAAACTCAAGAACCTCAGCAATATTATAAAACTACTATTCCTCTTCACTCCTAATAACCATACCCATATCATCCAACTTAAGCAAACTATCCCTACTTCACTCCCTCCATAAGGCTGGGGATAATTTCCTTAAGTAATAATAGCATGTAGCTATTATAATGTATGTATGGATTGATTATAGCAATGATATTCTTGCACATGAACAAGTTTATAGATGCCATTATTTTATGTAGCTATAGAAATGGTAACTACGTATCATAAACACTGAAACTGTTAGATAATTGAACAAACATAAACATTCACACAGTATCAGATGACACACTAGTACAATGATCTGTGTGCATGCATGGATCTTAGTACAGCTAGCTATAGCTATATTAATAATCCAGTGTTGTTTTTAGTTAAGCTCATGATATTAAATGCCATGTAGTTTGAAAATTATTTCCCAAATGAAAACAATTAGTAAATTAGACAGTTGGGGTACTTTTTTGGTCCCAAAAGTCCCGAGATTCCATTGCTCTCAGTTTACTATTAGGGTGTATATACGCATGCACATCATTCCATGGAACCATGATAAAACCCATGGCCATGGAACTCAGAAACCCCACAGTCCCACAGAACTCGTATGGAGCATGGAGCCATACAATGATCGCAATCTACTATGGAACCATGGAACCAGAGGAACCCATGGAACCCATGCATGTATGGAACCCATAATATGAAACCACAGGCCACAGAACGTATAGCTAGAACCCTGAACCAACAAGCAAACTCATAATTATGGAAGTCATGGGACCAATAAAACAACATAATTATTCAGAGGTAAAAGATCAAGTATATTATTTGGACTTCGTACCAGTGTACACATGCACTGTCACTATAAAGTATATATATGGCTATATAGAGACAGGTAAACCATTCATGAATGATGAAAACACACAAGTTATCACTAACTGGAATCAGTTACAGCATATATGAACAGTGACCACTGACTGGAATCAGTTACAGTATAATATATAAACAGTGAGAATAACTGTAGCAGATGTTTCAATGCATCTATGAACAACTACACTGTTTATGTGGAAACTGATGGTGGAAGTTTATCTAATGTTATCCTTGTGATGTACTTCCCAAGTGAAAACAGCCCAACTAATAAGATAACCAAAAAAGGTTTTCAACAGTTGGTAAGCAGCTGTTGTGCTACGATATCATGATAGTTACTTACCACTTGTGTAGACTGGTAAGCAGTCACAATCACAATCACAGTTTGTGATTGTGATTGTGAATGCTCAAAGAGAAGAGGTTTGGCTATAACTATTGATGAAGAACATTAATATTCTATGAAATTGGGGCCTCAGAGCGACAATCAAATGTATGATAGTACTCTTTAAGTATAGGGATGGCACAGATTGCCCCGTTGCACAAAATATTTTCCAGGAATACTTCTCTGTCTTGAGACTGAACACCTTCAATGTGCTAGGACTCAAGTATGAAGAACAGAAGATAAAGCAGCAGGGGCTGATCGGGGTGGCTAGTTATATCATAGATTGTATAGACTACGTGACCAGGATTGGAAACACTGCCCGGCCACTCCTTATTATGCATGCCTGCATTAATTAAAAAAAGACAATAATAATATCAAATTTGGGTATTAAGTATGCAGCCATTGATCCTGGTGATTTCTTTCAGGTTCTTCTTCACCTCTGCACCTTCTTGTTTTTGTAACAATTATACATTATACTGTAACACACATTATCAATCATTATTTATACCAACATTACATCACTTGATTTGTGCTACATTTAGGACATGTTCTAGCTAGAGAGTTGATTTCTTGATATTATTCGACTAGAGCATATTACATGGTGTCAGAGGTGGGATGGAGCAACAAACCTAACCCCCAGAGCATCCATCATTCAAGGGCAACCTGGCAGAAAACTGGATAAGGTGGAAACAGCTACATGATTGCTTCTGGCAAGAATGATAAATAGCACCTACCAGTGTCATTGCACCTACCAGTGTCATTGCAGTCCTCTGAGAGATGTTAGCAGTTGTATTGGTCCCCCTTTTATTTTATGATTGATTTTTATATAGGAAGATTGTGATTATAATACTAATGACTATAATATTAAAAGTATAATAACAAAGCCACCATCTTCTGTACCTCTCCGCTGAGTTCGCTAGAAGCAGCTGCTAGATAAGAAGAAGAAGAAGCATAGGTAAGGAAGCAGCACTGTTCTGTCACGAAAAATTTGGACCGGGGAAAAAAGTGGACCCCCTTTATCAAAAGATATCCGGGCAGCTATGTTCAATGTAAGAAAGGAAGTTCTTTTCATCAAGAAGAAAAAGAAGAGCAGGGTAAGACCTGATTTTTCATAGGTGCTTATTATGCTTGCTACGCATGAAGTTGAGTCTAGATGCAATCATGGTGATTCTACTTAATTATATGGCCTTACTACCAGCATAGATACTATATATCTACTGCACAGTATAATTATGGTACGTATCTATGCTACCAGGTACCAGATTTTTTGGCCTCTGTAAAAGAAATTTGCCTGTAGCTGTAGCTAGCTATGTACCAAGTTACCCAGCTATTCTCTTCAAAATAATCAAATCAATATCATTCTGATGACCGTGGGTTTTCCCTATCCCTGACCAAAAGGCTGTATGGTTAGTGGACATACTGGTGCTGAGATCATACCTGTGTTTGGTGTTCCAGAAAGTCTACTATCGGAGAGGGGAACAAATCTGCTATCCTACCTGATGACCAATGTATGCAGTCTTCTTGGAATTATGAAATTGAATACTACAGTATACCATCCTCAGTGTGATGGCCTCACCAAGAGATTTATTCGTACTCTAAAGATGATGATACGCAAGCATGTTGATGTCTATGGGAAGCAGTGGGACAAGTATTTACATGGGATGCTGTTTGCCTATCGAAACACCAACAGACGAGAAGCTATCTTACCTTCTTTATGGTAGAGATTGTCACTATCCTATTGAAGCAGCATTTCTTCCTGCTAATGAGGTAGAAGGGGCTGACCTGACAGGCTACCGACAGGAACTCACTGAGATACTCAGTCAATTCAGAAAGCCCAGAAGCATTACAAAAAGTACTATAATAAGGTTAACAAATGTTCTCCTATGCAGTTCAAGATTGGAGGTCTAGTGCTAATTCGATTCCCTCAGGAAGAGTCCGGAAAGTTTCGGAAGTTATCTCGTCTGAGGCATGGACCCTATTGAGTTGTTGAGGTGCACTCCAACCGGCATTGCAGGAAAACGTGTCTACACTTCAAAAGATGATATTATTTGTATACACTTAAACTAGTAATCTGACCACCCCTCTACTATGGAAGAAAGTAAGCTCGGGGCGAGCTCTAACTGGAGGAGGGGGTGTGTGATAGTAACATTAATTATTACTTTTATCATTACTAACTAACTGTTATGTAATCATTATTGTGATTTTCACTTATGATGTTATCACATGTTCACTCCTTGATTTGTGACCCTTGAGTAAAGTCTAATATCATTTGAGATACCATTATAATTATGCTGCCTGGTGACATTACATGAATAAGGTAATCAACGAGTGAATTTTATATAGCATGCAGTTATATATACGTAGGTACCCTTTCAAGGAAAAACAACTTGACTAACTTTAATAGCCCTATACAATTTATTGATTAAATTACTGTATAGCGGGTATATTTCGAGGGGCGAAAGTTTTGTGATTAGACCTTTTTGTCTTATTTCGCGGGGAAATCATTCGCGATTTAGAAAAATCTGGCCAGCGGCCATGTGCGCGTGTGCACACACACAGAGCTATGAGCTAGCTACATCTAAGCTTCGATGGTATGCAAATCTAGGCCATCTTTCATTTGAGACTAAGTTCTAGACAGGTTAAGTTTAACACGATATCTGGAGTGCCGTAGTTAGCGAAGCGTTATTATTACTGCCGCCTCAAAGCCATCAGATCATCTGGCTCTATTTTTCTTCAGCGAGGTGAGTCTATCTGTTGTAGAGTCACAGACACATGAGCTAGAAGCAACTCTAGTGCCCGTATCGAACTTCGCGCGATATAGCGCGTAATAATGCATTAATTCGCTGTCAAAATCGACGTGTAGGAACGTCATCTCACGTAAAAAGTCGCGGATTACGCGTTATTATGGCAACGTAAATTTGCGTAAGAGCGCCGTTTAGCGCGCAGTGCACGCTAGCACATTTTCGCGAAGTTTAGTCCAATAATTTGGTGAAAGAAATATTTTTGGCGCTAATGGTAAAGTGATTAGCCAAGGCCATATCAATAAAAATAAAATTCACCAAAAAAATGTAAAGCCACTGCGCGAACGCTTACAAATTTCCGTGATTTCGCACGTTTTGCGTTGATGCATTGCACGTATTCTGTAGCGCGATAAAAGGAGTTGATACGCGTAATAACGCGATTATTGTTAGATTGTGCGCTATTTCGCGCTAAGTTCTACACGGGATATATAGTCTTGCCACAGTGATTCGCGTGGTTAAATATTTGCGGACGAAAGAGAAATCGCGAAATCCGCGAAACTTTGGCCCCTCGAAATATACCCGTTATAAAGGTATGACTATTAGGAGGGGTGGGTTGATCTTCAAAGCCAGGTCCACAGGACCGGCCTAAATTTCAGCAGCAAAACTGGACCGGGTCCACTTTTTTCCCTTGCCAAAAATGGACCTGCCAGCGAAACTGGGCTGGGTCCACTTTTTTCCCTTGCCAAAAATGGACCTGCCTGGATTTCGGCAGCAAAACTGGACCAGGTCCACTTTTTTCCCTTGCCAAAAATGGACCTGCCTGGATTTCGGCAGCGAAACTGGACCGGGTCCACTTTTTTCCCTTGCCAAATATGGACCTGCCTGTATTTCGGCAGGGAAACTGGACTGGGTCCACTTTTTTTCCCTTGCCAAAAATGGACCTGCCTGTATTTCGGCAGGGAAACTGGACTGGGTCCACTTTTTTTCCCTTGCCAAAAATGGACCTGCCTGGATTTCGGCAGTGGAACTGGAGTTTTTCCCTTGCCAAAAATGGACCTGCCAGCGAAACTGGACCGGGTCCACTTTTTTCCTTTGCAAAAATGGACCTGCCTGGATTTTGGCAACAAAACTGGACCGGGTACACTTTTTTCCCTTGCCAAAAATGGACCTGCCTGGATTTTGGCAGGGAAACTGGACCGGGTCCACTTTTTTCCTTGCCAAAAATGGACCTGCCTGGATTTCGGCAGCGAAACTGGACTGGGTTCACTTTTTAAAAATGGACCTGCCTGGATTTCGGCAGGGAAACTGGACCGGGTCCACTTTTTTCCCTTGCCAAAAATGGACCTGCCTGGATTTCGGCAGCGAAACTGGACCGGGTCCACTTTTTTCCCTTGCCAAAAATGGACCTGCCTGGATTTCGGCAGCGAAACTGGACCGGGTCCACTTTTTTCCCTTGCCAAAAATGGACCTGCCACCGAAACTAGGTCCACTTTCTTCCCTTTCCAAAAATGGACCTGCCTGGATTTCGGCAGCGAAACTGGACCGGATCCACTTTTTTTCCCATGCCAAAAATGGACCGCAGTAACTGGACCAGGTCCACTTTTTTCTTGACAAAATTGGACCAAGTCCACTTTTGGCAAGGAAGGTCCACTTTTGGCAGAAAAAAGTGGACTCCCTGGTCCATTTTTTCCTGCCAAAATTGGACCGGGGGTCCACTTTTTTCCCGGTCCACTTTTGGCATGACAGTTCACTTTACGCCCACACGCGCAACGCGGATTGTGACAATTAACTCAATGGGCGTTTCCTATCCACCTACGGTTGCCCGGGTTCGGGTGTTCGATCATAGATATACTAGACTACGTACACAGGATTGGAAACAGGTCACGTGCACCCATAACGACAATACTGACAATCCGTGTAGGCAGCTGTTCGTGCTAAATTGCCCCAAACAAACAGGGGAGGAGAAGTAGTGTGCCAAATTTCTGCTAAACTATAGCCAATTGGTAAGTTCAAAGAATGCAAAGAGTGGGCTAGTATAGTGCTAAACAAGCATAGTTCTTAAAAAGGCTGGTTTCTCAAGTGTTAGAGGGTATAATTGCGAGTAACAATGGTAGTTCGACTTTGTGGACCTCTGGAGCTTGGATGTTAAAAGTATAGTCTCTTTTCCCCCACTAATCTGTTAGGTAGTGATCATTCATATGTACATATGTACTTTTTAAAGGTGCCTGTTAAAAAAAAATCATGTCAATGTTACTGTTTCTTCAGATTACCCATGGCTGGCTGTCAAGAAAAGCTATAGTAAAGAAGGATACTATAATGTAGCAACTACGTAATACTGTCACTTTACACATATTTCCTTTCATGTTATAATAAGAAAATGATAATAACAAGTACTGATAGTGCACTGCTGAACATCCAATTCATCGAGCGATTTGTTGTGATATACTTGTTTTGGGGGATCAAGATGAAGAGTAAAGCTGCCCCAGTGTATCCTTTCCTATCCCTGATACAAAAAGGTATCTCATCTCCTCACATAAGAACAACAACATAGTGAAATGGCTTCTTACACCATCAATGGCAAATGGCATGCCATCTCCAGCCCTGCACAAATTTAAAACTACTTGAGTACATATGGTCAACTAGTATCTTTCATTTTATACCAAAAGTAAGGCAGCTATAGACTTCTATTTTAGTAGTAGCTAGGAGTGCCATAAAACTTTTCAGTCACCTGTTTCCACATTTTTCTTCCATAGCAACAGTAAATAGACTAAACTGACATGATAAACTACTACAGCTATAGGTCATTGAGCCTTTTCACTTATAATCATAACTATTGCTGCGCTAAATACCTTGCCTTTCACCCTCTTTCTTATTTTGTGTAAGATTTCTCTGTCCGCCAGGTACCTACACGGATGGTCTATAAATTCTACGCGCGCATGCCCTGTTTCCAATCCTGTGTACAGGATTTTGCGAGCTTTTTGCAACACCCATTTTACTTACGGCGCATGCGCATTAAAGGCTGCGATGTATTAATCAGTTGCTATGCTACTTAGGCTCACTCCACGACCCATCCGCGGCAGATATGGCATCCTGCGAGCTATACTACACAAAAGCTTACAGTGGTCTGAAACTGAATGCTGAGTTTTCAACACTTGGCCTTGGCAACCTGAAAACTGCGCATGCTCAGACAGCACGTTAATAATTCATCGTTGCAAAAAGCTCGCAAAATCCAGTACGTAGTCTAGTATATATCTATGGTTCGATCGAACCCCCTTTTCAAATTGAATTTTAACCGCGAGCGAGCGCGTACATCGTACGCGTCATTAAAAATCGGTTAATTAATTTTTGTGTGCACGAGCCAGCTCCAAGCAGAGAGAAAGAAAACGAGTATAGCAAAGCCTATTATCCAGAAAACGTCAGTTTTTAGCTAGCTATAAACCACCCCTAGGCTACTGATTTATATATGGTGCCTGAAGCTATTAGCTTTGCTAAGTTCAGCTTGTATCTAAAAACTGTACAGGTAGCTAGAAGTTCATCAGCTATTCCCTGATTGCCTACAATTACCAGCTGCTATAGTTTAATAGCTAAAAACAGCGTACGTGTATCTATCCAAAAATGGGTGTGGCCAGGCAAAATTTTTCGCCAGACAAAATCTTTCCGCGCGCAAGCGCACGGATAGTTGAAATCCCCCTTTCAAAATTTCTGGGTACGGGCCTGCTGAGTGTGAGACAGAATTGGAAATCTCTGATGAACTGCATAGCTACAATACATAATTATTTGGGATGGATAGGAGGATCACAGCATCCAGTTGCCTATAATAAAATAAACAATTACAAAATAATAAGTAGCTATCTCTGAGACTATAGATACTTTCATTATAGCTAGCTATCTGCATTATACCATAGATATATTATACGGAACAGGATTGGAAACTCGTCACGTGCGCCCATAGGCCTAATATAATTGTAAACGGACAATCCTTGCCATAGCATTTTCGCTCTATTGCCATGGTTTTAGGCGATATTGTAGACGCTCTGTCTTGTGGTTTTGTGGTTTTTGCAAAGCGTGCTACAGTTTGCTAGGCCAGGACTGTCCGTGAAACATGCACGGAACTTACCACGATCATCTTTTCTTATTGCAGGTGAGAAAGCAGTAACCATACGAGAGTTGGAGGACTGTTTAGTGACCTTACTTCATGGCTGAAATGTTTTGTGTCACATTTTCTCTAGTTAGGAGATAGCATTAAAGTTTTAGCAAGTATAAATTGCATGCATTGAGGTATGAACTACTGGATTAAATGACTTTCTTATGTATGAATTCTGTTATAACTTGTTTAATGGTCATATTTTATATAAATTTGGTACATTACTTTGTGTAACAAAAACACTATGAAAATAAGAGAAATGTATGTTCATTTGAATATGTATGGAAGCAGTAACAGCATTACTATTGGAATGAAACGAGTAGAACTTCGAAGTACAATGTTGTGCACTATAAAATTGTCATGAAAATAGCTAGCTAGCTAGGCATATTATCATTAGACAAGGATGAGTAGCTAGAAGAAAATTGATATTTGATACAAGGAAGAACCACCAGAGGAAGAGAAAAAGAGAAGATGACACATCTCTGATTATCCAAATCCCACATTCCATCTACTGAGCTCCTCTGCCAAGAGTTTATACACCATGCTGACAAGATCACAGTCCAGTATACCCAGGGAGTGGGCAGTGCAGTTCATTACAACTAATAATTGCCTCACCTTACAAAATGTGAGATATAACCAGTGAAAGAAGAGAGTGGAAGCAATTTCTGCCTGCAAAGTCAGAGGCAGACTACTGGGCCATTGCTGGGTCGTGCACCATGATCAGCTTAAAGATCAGAAGAGCAAGAAGGGAATGTTTGAATTTCAGTGGGATATCAGAGAATGATATAAGGGTGAGCATTTAAAATGTGTACTCGTATTGTACAAGTCACAGAATAACCCCACATTTTGTGCATCCACCTCTTCCTATCATCCAAGTCAGCAAACAGCAACTCCAAAAAATATCAGTCCTGTTTGTGTTTTTCTCTATAAGAAGACTATCTTTCAGATAGCTACGTAGCTAGATTATAAAGAAGCCCGTTTGACTTATAACAGAGCCACCACCTGTGCTGAAAGATTAACTAGGCCGCATATTGTGAGCATAGCAGGCCGCGCACGCTATGGCACGGATAGTCCGCGAATTTGGGGAGTTTCCAATCCTGTTCCGTGTAATATATCTATGATTATACATGATGAATAAGTAAAGGAAAAATATTTATAAAAAAGAGAAGTAGGGATGGCTGTGTGCAGTTCAAAAAAGTTCAGCAACTCAGTCAAGTAATCCCTTAAGCTTACTCATCACCAATATTGCTAACTATTCCTACTCCCTTCAGCTATATTATCATCTTGGCCTGACATGTGAGTGAAGTAGGAATAGCTAGCTCGCAGTTTGGTAATCTATTGATGATGGGTATGGGGTTACTTGACTGAAGTTCACTCCCTTGTTGCTGAACTTTTTGAACTGTACACAGCCGGATCCAGGGGGGTTTGAAGGTTTCTATTGAAACCCCCTTTGGGCCGCTATTCCAGCAGCGTAGCGCGCTGTGCCTACTAGGGTGCCTACTAGACTAAATATGCTCAGATGTAAGCAGACTAATTTCTCTATCTATAGCTATATCTATTAAAATTTAGCTGCCGAAGTCTTACCGTGTCAAGCAGCCAGCCTCAAAAGTGGGTGTGGTGAAATGAAATGGGCGTGGCCCAACAAAATTTTCCGCGCGCGACCCCCTTTCTCACATCCTGAATCCGCCACTGGGCCCATCCTTACTTCTATTTTTTATTCAGAATTAATATTATTTACTTTATAGGATACACATGACTCAGCTTTGCATGTATCTCACTCGTGATCTGGTCAGGTGATCCACAAATTAAACGCCAGCGTGCATCCGGTTGTATTTCATTTACATGCTCATCACGCGGAATATACGGACACTAGGAAATTTTTATGGCCTTGTATCTCTAGATTCTGTCAACATAAATCAACAAGACTTGGGTGGCAGTTTTACGTCGGCACAGATGACCTTTAGTGTGAATTTGGTACACGTAGCTATTACCACTAGAGAGTTATCAAGCCATGTCTCAATTTCAAGTGTATTGTTGGATTATAGGGCCATTTCCTGTAAACAAGTTATTTCATTTTGATACCAGGTACATTCTATAGAGGAATACTTACTGCATGTATAAATCCAACAATCATTTCTGTTCAAACATAATAACACAGTATAAATGACACCACATCTTTGCCACAAATAAATCACAATACACACTATAATGACTACAGTCTTGACAGCTTTGTTTCTTGAATTTCTACTTCAGTGCCTGCAGTGATCAATGACAAGTAAAGTACATCAGAGTAAACGTGGCCCCTGCTACATTTCTGTCATACTAACAGGGAAATAACTGGTGGCTTCACTGTGAATAACACAGTAAACACACTTTCAAGGAACACTACATTCAGGTTTACAGTACCTTGCAACTTACAAGCTCATAGGGAGTGAATGTGTATCAGATCCAACACAGAGAACAGTACTCTAAATATTGCCCATCACCCGACATATCAACCCTTATTTGAGCCAGATCAGTAATGAACAGTCTACCCTATCAAAGTAGACATGAAAATTATTTGAGACAGATGAAAAATTCTAACTTGAGAATGATTCTAACACTGCTATGATTATATCAAACATACACTTATATATACAAACATGGGCCATTTGCTGTAAAATGTAAGTATCAACCTAAAGTATGGACATACATGTTAGAATACATACTGACTATATGTTTGTAGTAAGATAACTTCTGTTCATCTTTCTGAAGGGCCCTTAAAAGCCATCTAAACTTCCATTACTCTCACCACCATGGCTATTCTATGCTAAAAAGAGTTACTGTTTACTTACATAGCGGATGGTAAGGTAGAATAAACCTATCACCATCTGTTGAGAACAAACCTACCACCTATAAGGTATCTAGTCTGATGAAAAGCCGAGCTCAAGAGATGTACCTCAGCGGCCATTTTCTCAAAAATTATGACGTCATCATGTAATACAAAAAGTATTGTAAATGTACGCTGGCGTGTAGACTGTGGTTGATTGAGTTATACAGTTACTGGCATACATTCTCTTCTGTGCTGATCACAAGGAGGATGAGATACACTAGAGCAATATATATAGTGATCTATCTTCTGGTCCTTTTTAGTGATGAAAAAGTGCAAGGTGTATCAGTGATAACCTGTGGCCTACATCAACGAGCTGAATTTGAATGTACCTTGGACTTCATGCCACTCGCTGGATCCATCATAACATGGACAATCAATAATGAGATTTATGAAGGAACTGCTGCAAAACGAGACACCCAAATTCTCTCTCTGAACTGTACTGAAGAATTAGAAAACTCCACAATTCAGTGTGAAGAAGTTCATGTTACTGATCCAAGTGTACCTAATGTTCCTGGTGATGTTTTCTATGTTCAGATACAAGGAAAGCAGCTTAGCTATTTTACTTTATTGTTATTATTTTGGTATTATTGCTAACAGGGCTATTAGATGAAGTGAAGGAAGTGAATGCCTCCACCAACTGTTCCTCCATCACCCTGACTTGGCAGCCTCCCTTCTCCCTGGATATCACTAACACTGATCCAGACATGACCTTCTGTGTGGAGGTGTACAATGTATCTGAGGAAGAGAGGACTCCACTTCAGCACCTTGGACGATGCTCCATTATGACTCCTCACTACACAATACCTACAGACAATTCTGGACTGATGCTCCACTATCAGTTCATGGTCACAGCAGTGAATGTAGTAGGTCGAGGGACTCCTAGTGATCCAAGGAATGTAGAATTTTATGATGGTAGTAGAAATAGTTAGCTAATCATAATTAAACTGAATTATTTTATATATATGTAGGCATTATACGACTGTATGGAGCAAGTTGGATTAATTCTGAACTGAATGTATCACTGGTATTAACATTGGTGCTTGTCTACTGTAAACGATTGATTTTAATTATTATACAGGTGATATCTGTGTGCTTCCAAGAGCTAACTGTCCACTTTGATTACTATGATAGCACAAACTGCAGCTGCCCAATACAAGTAACTCCGGAGTTGAATCAGCAACATTTCATCATTTTGAATGGAGAGAGTATTCATAATTGTAGCAGATGTCTTGATGAATCTATATCTGTAAACAGTATTTATATGGAAACTGATAATGGAACTGTATCTAATAGACTTATTGTGACAACTGATAACAGTTACAGATCTACTCATATGGTGATCTCACAAACAAGTTAGTCACTAGCTATAGCTATATTTTAACTAGCTATTGTAGACTATTCCTTCTAATACAGATGCTATAACTACAACAATGATTGGTATGATACATAGTTGGAGCTACACTTTAAGTATAATTGTTCCAGTATTGAGCATCACATTGGTTATTCTGCTGCTATCAAGTGCATCATTATGTTTCTGCCTTTGGTTCCATTACAGGAAAGGAAAGGTAGCTAATGGGTTGAATCTATGCAGTTTTTGTTGTCGTTAATAAATACTATACAGAGGTCTACTGAATTTCCAGCCAGTCAGCATGATCTACCTGCACCATCAACTGAGATAAATATACATCAGAATAGTGCATATGCTGTGATCAAAGATGATGAGGTAGCTACAAGCTAGAGAGCTGCAGCCTGCTAGCTAAATAATATTATTATTCTCTGTACTTCTAGCCTGATCACCCCTATGAAGACATTGGGGAGATCACTCTTTCAACACCAACTGAAATAACCACACCCAATGATGTATTCATGATTCCATTGGAGGAGAACACATCAATTATTCAACTGAAACCAGGTTGGTTATTATGGCTATGCCACTTGAAGCTACATAATAATTATAGTGTAACTATATAGCTATCGATTTTTACAGAAATGGATCAAAAAAATGCAAGAATTTCTGTTGGTAACCTGTTGAATGATCTTTCACCAATTGCTCGCAAGTGGAGGGAGTTTGCCACTAAATTAGGAATTGTTGCAGATAATATTCCTAAATTCTCCAAAGATGACACTAATGAAGCATGCTTGGAAGCCACAGTTGAATTATTTTTCACCATTAACTCTCATAATCTGGCTGATATTACTGATGCCTTGAAAAACATGGAAGAATATGAAGTGGCTAATTATTTATCCAGAAAATATTTTTCATGTGACTAACAATGACCTGTTTACATAGCAAAGCTGACTGTTATATATATATACTGTATATAATTAATTTTGGTTTGTAATCAAATTAGCGTAGCAAAATGTTTGTGCAGAAATATGAAATTGAATGTGTAGATATTTTCACTGCACTTTGAAATATCCTTAGATAACTTTATAGCTAGCTGCCATGATTTTTGCTTTAGGGATTGGAGAAAGAGCTATAAATTCACAAATAGCACTCAGTCAACATCAATGTTTGCGGTATAGCTATTATTATCTAGCAATACCTACTATTTGGGATGATTAGCTATTGGTATAGAAAACTAAATCATGAAATACAAAACAAACTGAGTTAGTCATGCATGCATGGTTTTCCAATGACTGTTATCTATGTTCTGGGAACCTGAATGATCATTGATCAAGTCACCTGAAATACATGGAACATGCATAACTTTGTTATACTAATAATTAGCTATTACAATATTTTCTTTGTAGTGCTAGCTACGTATAGTATCATAATAATCTGTATACTGTAGGTATAAAATTATAAAGATGGCCTTTATCTTTCTGCTTGTTATTGTTGTTGCTGTGTAGCTCTAAGATCTGATTCATGAGATATTGTCAATTTCTTCTCTACACCTTGTCCCATAACCCATGCAAGATACCCACTGATGACCCACCTAACCCAGTGATGGATAACTTGGAGATTGAAACAAAGTAGCTAGCTATTATTTTTTCATCAACTATTGGTGAAACATGTTTTTGTACATACTGAAAGAGTTTTGACTTGGAGATTGAATAAGCTTCATGAAATGTCTTGTTGAAACGTGTTATCGTTATTATTAGGTATGTATACACTCGTGGTTGCTTTTATAGCTAGCTATTTGGGGAATGGATCTAGCTACTTGCATAGCTTGCATGCATATACTCAAGATGACCCCGTACCACAAGCTTCGCCCAGCAATATATTTTGAGTAGTGAGGTATAGCTCTTATTACTCATGATGATTGATTAATCTATAGAGAAACCCTCTCACGTTCCTCTCACAGTGATATCATACTGAGCTATATGACGTAGTTCCCTCAAAGTTTAAACTATGCCACCACAGAGCAATCTATAGCTAATTATAGCTATGAAGGGAGATGTTTGAATACACCCTGTAGCTACCACCAGTTCTGATTATTTTTACATGATGTAAGATTGTTCCCATTGGAGTGAGTTTGCAAACAAATCTTGAAAATGAAATTGAAAGCAATGTCACATGTCTTGAAGTCTTGAGTTTCACTTCAAACGGACTGTCAACTGCGCATGTGCGTAAGCAGTTAATGTTGCACGCGCACGCGCGGGGTATGAACTAGCTAAACTCTAAACGAATTGCTCTTCTACTAACTAATTTCGGTAAAAGCAAGTTGCCTACTGTAGCTAATTCACTAAAATGCCACTTTAAGAGATGGAGTGGATGGAAATATGATAGATAGAGTTGTTCTTCATCTATACTGCAGTGCTGGATGCAATGATTCAATGGTCCAGTGTGTTAGATGTGCTTAGCCTCGTTCCCAGGCCTTCCACTCTCAATGGCAGTCTCTGAGACTCATTAAAGTACCACGCAGTACTTCACGTGGTATACTTTACCTTTTTCTTCGATGAGTGAGAGAGGAAAGCCTGGGAATGAGGCTAAGATTTGCTATAATCTCAGAAAAGTATATAGTAGCTAATAATAAAATATCACTTTTCAGCATGATATTGTGAATCTATCAGGAGAACCAAATGTACCTTCAACCATGCACCAATTGCAGCATACTACCAGTCAAAGAGAAAATGACACATATAAATTAATGATAATGAGATTAACTAACACCATAGAGCCATGCAATGGCATACGTAATTTGTCAAATCCGTGAAATCACTGGAACCAATCTATTAAACCTACAGAACCAGTGGGGTGCAACTAATGGAACCCATGTACCTATGGAACCCATGGAACCAACAAGCAGAACAGTCATGGGACCAATAAACATGGGTGTAGGAAGATGTTTATAGGAATAGGTGGCCATACTGTATACCAAATAACATCTGTGTCAGTATAGTCTACACATGCTCAGTATAGTATTAAGTATTTAGCTAGAGACAGATAAGACACACGATAAACCCAGACTATGTTTACCACATTAAATTATCTTGTGTGTACTCATGTTCATGTAGCTACCTATATTTACCTCTATGTACCTGTTTACTTAAGTTTACCTGTACTGTGTATATACACAGTACAACACAGGTAAACATGAATATACTTAACCTATGAATACTATTTCTAATAGCTCATCAAATTTTGTCAAGTTTACAATGAATTTTGATGTTCATAATGCTCAGAGTGTGATTTTTCAGTGGATCAAGTTCATGCATATATACGTATTTACCCTTCAATCTATCTGAGGAGACACTATTGGTGTTCATACACAATGAAGTCCAAGGAGTAGCTAACTATACCCAATGTCTCTAAAACATAATAGCTAGGCTGCACTAGCCAATCAAGACTTCTCAGCATAACTCCAGCCTTGAGATATTTTTTTGCTTCCAAATCATGTAGCTATGTACTTGCTTGATCTGAATGATTCAATCATCTGAACTGTACTCGAGCCTTTAGCTAACCCTTTTGATGTGTATATAGCTAGCCAAGCTCTGTGCTTGTATACGTACATGCATGTATCCAAGCATTTTATAGCTATAGGGCCACTGCATGGACAGAGTTAGGGTATAGTTCCATCTATAGCTTGGTAGCTACCTCATTTTGATATATAGCTGATCTAGTTATGAACCTAACGTATGCCTTGTAATACACTGTTCATTTCACACAGAACTATATGTCATGTCATGTCTAGTAGGTCATGCAGTTTATATACGTATATAGATACATAGATAGTTAGATAGATAGATATACATAGATATTGCTACCATGTCAGGGTAATAGAGGAACGGTTATTAGAGAGACACTCACAGTCATGCATAATTAGCTATGTGGATATCATGACCTTTCTAGTGATCGTAATGAATTAATTCATAGTGATATAGCTAATACTTCTATTATTGCATCATTTTTTTTTTGATTCATTAATTATGAATAATAGATTGTAATGACTGTAAAACATATAGCTATACTTCCATGGCTGCTATTCAAAGCAACCCAAAGTTTAGCTTAGCAGATAATTCATAGTGTGTTTTAATCTTTAGAAACAAACTCACTGCAGTGGCTATGTAGCTATATACACATTTTGTCATTTTTTCAGTTTGTTTTTTCATAAAAATAGCTACATTCATAGCTAGCTATAATAATCTGTCATTATTTGCATGCCAATGCCCTTATACAGCTAGTTGGATATAGCTGGTTCATTCTGTCAGTAAGAAACTTTGTCCTCTATCAGGCTGCTGCTCAAACACAGTTCAAGTCTGCTAAATTCCAAAACCTAAAGCCATTCTCTGACTCTATATAGGCTTAACAGGTATATATAGCTACGTATATCATAGCTAATGCAACAAAGGGATTAGCTATTAGCTATAAGTGCAAAAAAAATTTTTTACATAGACTATGTACGTAGCTACGTACATATAGCTACAGGGATGGCCTAAAATACAGCCTCATATCACCTATAGCTAGTTAGTGCAGCAGTAGCATTGTTTTCATAATAAAATGAGGCATGCATACGTACATATTAATACAGCCATGCAGCTTTTGTTTTGTTTTGTTTTGTTTGTTTGTTTTGTTGTTGTTGTTTTGTCATCACCTTTTAATATTTCAGTGTAACTCTCCACACTCAAAATTTGGTTATTTCATCATGCTTGTGTATAGCTAGCTGTCAAGTTACCACGATTTTGGGTGCTGTTACTATGTGACTTCATCTTTGTTGTTGTTTTTTTTCAACCAGTTAACACTAGCTTTAGCTAGTTATCCCTATACATCACCTTCATTTATTACTTAACAATGAGTCATGATCTGAGGATTCTTTTATCCTCATATAACTATAGCACTTTACAGTTGCACAAAATTACTACAAGGAAAGATTATTGATGGAGATTTAGCTGTAGAGACAAGGATGTGGGGGAGAGCAATGTTTTGCTTCCTAAAAGACTCTCTTTAGCTGCTATTCATAATGCTATGAATGTCCAAATAACTATAATAAATAATGAATCCTATACCATAGTGACCTCCTCTGGTACTGCATGTGTGGCAGCAGCAATAATTATGATCTCTGATGAACTTTGTCGATATGGTTCACCCATGAAACACTAGCTATAGCTATATAATCTCATAAGCTAATCACAATTAACTATTCCCTCTTAGCTACCCTAGCCTCTTCTGGTTCCTCCTCTGTGACGATGACTGATCATAATTACTTTTTTCCTCTCTACCTTTCTTTCCATAGTTTTTTGCGGCTATTGTTATCCTGTTCACTTTTATCAATGAGCATCATCTGTTTCATCTTGCAAAATGACTCAGATTGGAAAGTTGCTAAGAAAAACTGGCATTGGCACGATTGTGCTACTAACCATCATCATCAATAATTCTGGTTAGCTAAAAATAGTTACCATAATTATTAAAAACACATTATACGTATATAGCAACATATCTGCCAGGCTTTAGCCAATATTTGGCTATAGCTATATGGAGCTATAGGTGGCAGTCATGCATTATCCTTTTATTGTTATGATAGCTGTGACAGGAATACCTGGAACTATCTTCATCGAAACCCCTCGAAATATGACAGTGCCTGTTAATACCACGGTCCACATTCCATGTCGACCAAATGGAACAACCATCATTGGATGGCTAATTAATGATGAACCATTAAGAGCACCAAGTTATCCACGCCACATCAGTCCTGGTGATCCAAATCTCTTCCGGCTTAATGTGTATTGTGCACATGAAGTCAATGGAACAGTGTTTCAGTGCTTCACTAGAAGGAATGATGAAGTATTTTCAAGTGAAAGAGCTATACTAACTATCAAAGAAGGTATGGTTGCTAAGTCAGCAACAACCAACTTTGCTTCATAGTTACATATTAATGATTGCAGCTATAACTAGTGATATGTACAATGTAGTACAATTATTTTCTTTCCAGGTAATGTTCCCATTACTTCTAAAATGTCTGACTTGACTACAGCTGGTCCAGGGCTAGTTTCTTCCAAAGTGGAATCACTTGCTGGTAATTTAGATACGTAGCTACTTGTAGACTCTATAGAGGATCTGGTTGTGCATAGCTATAGTAGCTAGCTGCTCTTCCTTCTTCACACACCAAGGGTCAGTAATGCTAGATATAGCATATAGCTACTTATCATGCATGCTTCATAATACAGTGGAACCTCTGCTAAAGAGATTAGCTATACCTTTGTAAGCTAGCTACACTCAAAATATTAGCTAGCTAATCTAATCTCTAGGATAACCTTTTTACAAAGGATGAAAGGTGCAAGTGTGTCCATTATTCAGAGGTTTCACTGTAACTACATTTATAATGGAAGCATATAATATTATAATGTATTAATCTTTTTCTTTAGGTGATTTTTTTTTGATGGTGGTGTTCTATGCACTAACAAAGATACTGCAGTAGTTATTTTACTGTAAGAACTAATGTTGAGTTATACTTTATTAGTTTTTAGTCGTTGAGTTACATTACTGATATTGTGTTAGTACAAACGTTACATGCATATTAGGCTCCGTACACATGCGCAGTAATGTAGCTAAAATAGATAAAGGTCGTGTCAGTATGCTGAGAGATATTCCGAGGGAAATGATGCTAAGAAGTGTCATTTTAGCTACGGCGGTGATTCAGCTCGTAGGACGAACTACCTCATTCTCGAGTGATGAGGTTGTCTGTGGCCTGAATCAAACAATTGAATTCAGATGTCTCTTAGCACCAACACCACCAGGGAACCCTAGAGGACTTTATGGCTTTGAATGGAAAATCAACAATGTCTCCTCTATCAGTGTTGAAGGAGCCAGGTCAAATTTATCATCAAGACTTCCTTTGCTATTCCTAGACTGCAGTACTTCACTGAATAACTCACTAGTTCAGTGTGTTAGAGTTAGTCTTCTCTCCTTGACTGAACCTCCTGCTTTCGGTAATCTGCATACTCTTCGCATACAAGGAAAGTATACAAGTTTAGCTAGTAAATCATGTTATTATAGGATCGTCCCATGCAGGATTACTAGAGAGTGTTAAAGACCTAGAGGTCTCCATCAACTGTACCCCCTGGTCCATCACCCTGACTTGGCAACCTCCTTTCTCCCTGGATATCACTAACACTGACCCAGACATGACATTCTGTGTGGATGTATATGAAATAACAGGGGGAAGAACTATTCAACTTAATGATTCTGCTGATCATTGTACTGATGCACATCAGTACACTATGAATATCAATCCTGAGTACATATACTCCATGATTATCAGTGACCTCAATCAGTATCAGTTCATTGTTACAGCAATGAATGTAGTTGGTCTAGGAGCTCCTAGTGCACCCATAAATGCAACACTTCTTCCTTGTAAGATTAGCATGGGGCCAACCAACTTTATAGCTATAATCCTAAATTTATAACAATGAAGGTTTCAATCCAAGTCTCCTCAATGCAAGAGCCGAGATATGTAACTCTCAGGTGGAAGTGAATGCATCACTAGTAAGTGCCTAATTTTTGTTAATCTTTAGCTATCAGAGTTATATCATGGCAAAAATTATGTACCATGGAAAGTTACTGTAGTTGCTTAATTAATTAAGTGGATTTGATGTTTGATTGTGCTGTGTAGCTGTGTATTTTGTGAGTAGCTAATAAGAAACATCCTTCCTATGATTCTGTATTAATTTTGACTTTGACCTTCCTATTTATAGCTAGTAAAAACATAATCAGTTAAGTTGATTGTTGCTCCATTAAATGTTATATAAAGTCTGCTGCATGAAAGCATAGTTTATTTCACTACGTAATTCATCATATGACTTAATTTTAATAACTCGATTGATGACAGTAGCTACATAATTATAATTATGATGTTTAGGTAACTTCTCCTAACTTGCTACTTTCAGAATTAAGAGTTTATATACATATCATAGCCTATGAAAGTGACACAGAATGCATCTGCAGAATCAAGAACACAAACATTTCTCTGAATAGTGGAAAATGTGGCTGCATTATTCCTTCAGCAAATTATACCATATTCATTAAAATTATGGAATGCCAACTTGTATCTAATCGTCTTTTCATCAGCACAACTGAAACTTGTGAAAACTTAACTCAACTTGGAACTACTAACATTGATCTTGATGTAAATGCATCAACACTGAACAGATTCAATACAAGTAAACAATTTCATAGCATGAATTACCTGTATGTTTATTATTATCCTATAATTATTCAGATGAAGGAGCTGATATTAATATTATTATAGGCTCAAGTGTGACATCTGCCATAGCTGGTAAAGATACATCAGCATGCTTGTGCTCCTTGGAGGAACGTTCCCCCCCCCCCCCTTCCCTTGATCCCCTCCTCATTCCCTGTTAATAGAGCCACTTGAAGAGTTGTTCAGTAGCTATCTCCTCAAGTATCATGGCAGCATACAGCTTGCTTTAATATTAATTTTATAACTACTAGCTGTAGCTAGCAATATGATTATTCACAAGTATATAATGCCTTATACAGTTTTGAGTATTGTGGTACTCATTCTCTCACTCGTTGGAGCCAGCATTTACAAAAAGAAGAAGACCAGTGGTACGTCACTTATCAAACTAGTCACGGGATTGACTACAGTCATGCATGTTGACCATGCTGCAGGGAGACCATATAGGCTAAAATGCTCCCCTGGGGTTGCTATCTATATAGTCTCTGCTGACATGTATTCTGGTCCTGAACCCCAATTATAATGTAGCTATACAGTAATAACCATAATAATTATTATAACTCATAATTATAGCTTGAATCATTGCCAACAGGAGGAAAGTGCAGTCATCTACCAACTGTTGCTAGTCATCATGATAAAAGCTTATGCACCTATGAAAACACTGCGTATGCTGTTGTCACAAATGACATTGAGGTGTGGATAATATTATTCATAAGCTGTATATGTAGAAAGAAAATAACTCTTAGGATTGAAGAAGCTAGCTATAGCTAATCATTGGTGGTTTTTTTAAAGATTGCCATGCATGTAACTTTGAAGCAATTAGCTAAGGTACTGCATTTCTTATTGTGCATTCTATATTCTTTATACTGAATAGCCTTCCTACGCTGAGATTCCACCAAACATTAGGAAGCCATCAGCTAATGAGCCAATTTACTTAAATATCATCCCTAAAGAGTCCCAATGGAAACAAGGTAAAAAAAGATAATCTGCAGCTTTATAGTACTTGCCTATCAGCTGACTGCCATCACAGCTTATCAGAGTTAGCTAAATCCTGAAGCAATGATAAGCTTTTGTCTCTATTTCAAATTTATACCTGGCCCATACAGCTGTCTATGGGTGGGATGGTATGCCAACTGAATTCCAAGCTAGCTACAGCCATAACAATAATAATCATTATGATATTGTTATCAGAAAATCTTCAGAATGCTGCAACTCTAAATGTGGCTGATCTCTTCCATGATCTTTCCCCTATTGCTTGCAAGTGGAGGGAATTTGCTGGAAAAATGGGAATTGATACGGAAAGTGTCCTTGAATTCACTGGAGAGCCTACCAATATAAATAAAGCATGCCTAAAGGTCACCATTGAATTACTTCACTCTCAGAGCTTGGCTGATATTATCAACGCTCTGAAAAGCATGGAAGAATTGGAGGTGGCAAATTACTTGTATAGAAAGTACTGTGAAACATAGCCATCAACACAATAACTTTCAATTTCAGTGTGTACAATATCCTGACTCAATCATTTCATTTGACTTAATATTTACATAAATTTATTCTGCAAGGGAAATTATCCAAAGACTTTGTAAATCAACTATAATTCTGTTTAAGTAATACAGTCGTATATTATAATAGATAGTTATGATATCAATAAATTAACTACTGAAAAACGAAAATCTGCTTTATCATTCAAGAACAAGTACCAAAAAATGGTTAGGCTGTGGGCAAAAAAACTCGCTACAGCTGGTAAAGATCAACAGAGAAGAATGACATGCATCACATGCGCAGTATAGTAGTACAGTACGGTCATATTTTTTGCTTGTAGCTAAGTTTACCTGTCATGTCAAGAAGTAGTAACAAGAAGTTTAATATCATTATAGCTGCAGTGATTCAGCTCGTAGGACGAATCACCTCATTCTCGAGTGATGAGGTTGTCTGTGGCCTGAATCAAACAATTGAATTCAGATGTCTCTTAGCACCAACACCACCAGGGAACCCTAGAGGACTTTATGGCTTTGAATGGAAAATCAACAATGTCTCCTCTATCAGTGTTGAAGGAGCCAGGTCAAATTTATCATCAAGACTTCCTTTGCTATTCCTAGACTGCAGTACTTCACTGAATAACTCACTAGTTCAGTGTGTTAGAGTTAGTCTTCTCTCCTTGACTGAACCTCCTGCTTTCGGTAATCTGCATACTCTTCGCATACAAGGAAAGTATACAAATTTAGCTAGTAAATCATGTTATTATAGGATCGTCCCATGCAGGATTACTAGAGAGTGTTAAAGACCTAGAGGTCTCCATCAACTGTACCCCCTGGTCCATCACCCTGACTTGGCAACCTCCTTTCTCCCTGGATATCACTAACACTGACCCAGACATGACATTCTGTGTAGATGTATATGAAATCACAGGGGGAAGAACTATTCAACTTAATGATTCTGCTGATCATTGCACTGATGCACATCAGTACACTATGAACATCAATCCTGACATGTACTCCATGATTATCAGTGACCTCAATCAGTATCAGTTCATTGTTACAGCAATGAATGTAGTTGGTCTAGGAGCTCCTAGTGCACCCATAAATGCAACACTTCTTCCTTGTAAGTTATTTTTAAGGGGCAAGGTAGCGCATTGCATGCAATAATAGGCCAATGTGAACCACTGGTGTATTTTATATTAGCTATGTCTATATGTATGTGTTACATGTATTAAGGTTTTCTTCTCAATGCAACAGTCAAGATTTGCAAGTCTCATATTAAAGTAAATCTATTACCAATAAGTTTTAAACAAAGTCTCTAATACATTGTACATATAATGTCAAAATTAACATAACCATGCAATAATAATCAGCTGTCCATTTAGGGAAGTAGCTATTGATGTTATAGTTATTGATGTTATAGTAGCTATTGCTGGGGGGGGGGGGGGGGGGGGGGGGGGGGGGAGGGAACTGTGTGCCTATTGTAAGGTATTGTTATAGAAGAGAATTTAGAATAACATGCAGTCACAGTTGTTGCAAACTGTAACTCAGATGAAATTGGTTTTGTTTTTTTTTGCAGCGTAATGAATTGTATGTAGCTATACAGAGGCCATATGTTATTTAAAAATAGTCCTGCTTTGTAGCTATAGCCAACTGAAAGCAACTTATAGCTAGTTGCTATAATTTTGCATCCCTTTACGCAATTACAATTAACTGAGCTATAGCTAATAATAATAGATAGCTATAACCCTATTATTTTCTGATCAATGCATGCACAGGAGATCTCTCCCTACTCACTGGCCTCAGGAGTTACTGTACATATCAAAGCACATCACAATGAAACAAATTGCTGCTGCTGCTCACTAAATGACATGAATGTCACTGGATTTGAGTTCCACAGTGACAACTGTGGTTGTCTTTTTTCATCCACAAATTATACCATATACATCGAATATATGGATAATGAGGTTGTGTCCAATCACCTCTTCATTATCCCAACTGAAAAATGTGAAAATATGACTCAACCTGAACTAACTAGCATGACTCAACCTGAACCAACTAGAATTATTTCTGAAATCATTACATCAACTTCAGGTATGACCCCCCCCCCCACCCCCCATTTTTTAGTGATGTCTCAGTCCATGATATTACTTACATGCATGGCACCTATGGCTAGCTAGCTAGCTACGTATACTCATTATTCTGAGTCTGTGAACAGACAATGGAGTACATCTGAACCTCAAAGTTACAGCAGTTATTGCAGCATTAGCTGTTGGTAAGAAAGATCAGAATGGCTGTAATTACATTTTACTATAGCTACACTCAACCAGTATGCATGCTCTTCACAATCATCATCCTATCTTGCTGTGGTTTCTGCTGCCACTACAGAAAGAGACGAAGAGAACATAATGGTAAAATTACATAGCCAACTATAATCATTATACATATATTATATGCACTAAGTCCTTATGCTGTAGGTGAATTTGAAGTACAATTTCATGAGGTACGTACAAAGTAATCTCAGTCATGTATAGTCACGAAAGTATTGTTCTTTTTACAGGACAATATATACTCAGATTTCATGGTATGAGTCTGTTGTGACTAAAACCAGATGGTGAAAGGTATAGCTAATTTATATAGAATCCACCTGAAGAGGAGGCATCAAGTGGTATGACCTCAGACGAGCTTGTGTATGATGATATCTTACCAAGAGGACTCAGTGCTCCAAGCTCAGATGTACTCACTGAAAATACTGGGAATGAGGTATATAGCTACATGTACCTATATGTAAAGTTCAACATACAAAGAAAGCTTTTCATACTCCTTCATTACTGATATTTAGCTAGTGATTGTGAATACAAACAACTGTGCATTTGTGCATGTGAACTAGCTACTTGCAAATTACTTATTTTTGATCAATGGCAACAGGCAAAGTACGTATATCCAATTGCCGTGAGTGGATGATTTCAACTAACACATGTGAGCCATCAATAACATTCTTCTCCCCCCACCCTGCCACAGCTACAAACTCCAGTTCATGAAGCAGAAGGTGCTAGTGACTGCAGATGTCAACATATTCCCCTCACCCAGTTACCCACTGATCCACTAAATTATGCTACCAAAAGAGTTCCTAACTTGGAGGTTGAAGCAAAGTGTTTTTCATCAAATATATAGCTATGTATTTGTTGTCATTACAATTAATAATATTTGGCTTATGTAGCTATAGCTACATACATAGTGGCTCTTTGGGACTGAATTGTTAGTTACGGTTTTTACTTTATTTGCAGAATGTGCATACCCACGATGACCCTGTACCACATGCTTCACCTAGCAATGAAAAAGTGTGTCATACAACCAAAGATTCTTTGAGCAGTGAGGTAGAGCTAGCAATATTGACTAATGGTGATGCATGATTCAATGATTCATACTATAGAGTGCAACATATGCTCAACTAAACCTCTTGCGTTCATCTCCGGTTGTTGGGATCATAGCACCAGAAAAAGTGATCTACTCAGATGTAGTTCCTTCAAAGTTGAAACTTGATGTGCCACCACAGATTCCAACAAAGCAAGCTAAAAGTAATGGCTAGTAGCTAGCCAAGTATACATTGCTACCATAATGAAGAAAAGAAAATAAGGCTACAAGTTGAGCCTTGCAGTCTTGCATGATTATTAATTAAAATGGGGTAGCTATACTCTTTGTTTATGAGCTACAAAGAGGAGAGGGGGGTGTTTAGAATACCCTGCAGATGTTTATGAAAACTTAGCTATATGTACATATGCTCATTATTGTTATTTATATTATAGTAATTGTACCAAAGCCTTCAACTGCTGCAGATGTTATTGAAGATCTTATTCCCATCGCTGACAAATGGAGTGAGTTTGCAAAACAAATTGGAATCGATGAAGACCTTGAAGATGAAATTTATACCAACAATGAAAGCAATGTTACATGCCTTGAAGTCACATTGGAGTTTTACTTTGAACGTCCTGGAAACAAACTGGAGGGTATCATTGAAGCTCTAGAGAACATCAGTGAAATGAAAGTGGCTGATAATTTGAAATCAAAGTACTCAATAAGCTGACCAATAATAAATACAATACTCTGCATCAGCACAGTCAGTTAGTTATAGCTAGCAATTTGCCATAGTCTATGCTTATTGTAAGTTATGATTTCAAACACAGTATTCTACAAAAAATGCATGGTGTATTATTGTCTTTGCTACAGTATATATGTATTAGTAAGTTGCTTACTGTAGCTATAGAACTATGATAGTTACTAGTTACAGAAAATTACATGTTATTACAAGTGATTTGTGGTGGCTGAATTCAATCGTCAGTTTAAACCAATAGGTGATTATTCCATTGCATGGACAGTTAATAACATCTCATCATATCGCCGAATCTGGAATTACCACTACACTTGAAAATTGAATGCTACATGTATGAACTGTACTGAAACATTTCAGAAATCTGATGTGAAAGACGTAATCTTTTTAATTTCAGTAATGATCCCACAATCTTTGGTGATGTGTTCTTTGTCCAGATACAAGGAAAGTAGCAATTCTTAAGCTGAAAAATAAACTAATCTGTATAATTATTGTAGATGGCCTTTAGTTTTCTGCCATTTTAGTTGTTATCGTTGTTGCTGTGTTGTTGGTGGTGAACTGGAGTTGTGTTAATATTGTCAATTTCTCTGCACCTTGCATGGGGAGCATATTAAATCCCATCACCCATGCAAGTTACACTCACTGATCCATAGGGAGGCCTAGGAGTGAAGTAGGAATAATAGTTTTGTAATAATAATATTATTATTGCTGTGATTCTTGAGTTTGCTGAAGGGGGAGCGAAGAGTAGGGATTTTAAGTTGGGTGATATATATATATATAGGCGTGGTTATTGAAATTAGGAGGGCTAGGAATGATAGGAATGCAGCTAAATTTTTTCAATTTTTATTTATTTTTTGCGCTCACTTGTTAAAATACAACTGTATAATAAACATTGATTTCATGGATCCATGTGTATGGAAAGAAACCTTGTGCTTTAAATTGTATGTGACTTTACCCCCTCTTTGAAGAGGTAAAGGACTTACCTCCTGTAGTAACTTTCACGTTCAAGTATTCAAAATTCCTTTTTTATAAACACTATCATGGATACATAATAGAATGCATGTTATCATATAGCCCATGCAGTTCATCCATGGTTCATTACAGGTATGACAGAAATTAGCTATTCTTATGAATTTTACTTCGTTCTCGGAGCTTGGCTGACATAGTGTGGAAGAATTTGGGGTGGCAAATTAGCTATTTAGATAGAAAGTACTGTGAAACATAACCATCAGCACAATAATTAAATTATTAAAACTTGTGTGTACAATATCCTGACTCAGTTATTTCCATAATTATTTGAACTTGAATAAATAATGTTTATATAAATTTGCTCTGCAAGGGAAATTATCCAAAATGACAGTAAGTCAACTGGTTATTGATACTGCATGCCATGATTAGATACAGATGAATAGAACTTAATCATTCAAGAACAAGTACCAAAAAAGTTCGGTTGTGGGCAAAGAAACTCAGACTCTAGCTACAGATCATCAGAGAAATAATACTCTTAGCACATGTGCAGTATGGTTCATTTTTAACAATGTCAATAAGTAGCAGCAAGAAGTTTAGCATCATTTTAGCTACAGCGGTGATTCAGCTCGTAGGACGAATTACTTCATTCTCGAGTGATGAGGCTGTCTGCGGCCTGAATCAAACAATTGAATTCAGATGTCTCTTAGCACCAACACCACCAGGGAACCCTAGGGGGTTTTATGGCTTTGAATGGAAAATCAATAATGTCTCCTCTATCAGTGTTGAAGGAGCCAGGTCAATTGTATCAAGACCTCCTTTACTATTACTATACTGCAGTGCTTCACTGAATAACTCACTAGTTCAGTGTGTTAGAATTAGTCTTATCTCCTCGACTGAACCTCCTGCTTTTGGTGATTTGCATACTCTTCACATACAAGGAAAGTATATAAGTTTAGCTAGACATGATGTCATGGTTTATATCCCACGCAGGATTATTAGAGAGTGTTGAAGACCTAGAGATCTCCATCAACTGTACCTCCTGGTCCATCATCCTGACTTGGCAGCCTCCTTTTTCCCTGAATATCACCAACACTGACCCAACCATTACCTTCTGTGTGGATGTATATGAAATGACAGAGGGAGGGACTGTTCAACTCAATGACTCTGCTGATCACTGCACTGAGTCACATCAGTACACTATGAATATCAGTGACCTCAATCAGTATCAGTTCATTGTTAGAGCCAGGAACATAATTGGTCTAGGAGCTCCTAGTGCACCCATAAATGCAACACTCCTTCCTTGTGAGTTATTTATTAAAGGACAAGGTCCATACTTTGTTTACTATAGCTAATATAATTATGTTCAAGGTTCTAAAAGTCTTCTCAATGCAACAGTCAAGATTTGCAACTCTCATATTGAAGTAAATCTATCATTAGTAAGTTCTTTAAGCCAACAAAAATTAACAACTATAACTTAAAACATTAATAGGTCTCATTATGTGTCAAAACTAATGTAACCAACTAGCTACGGTAGTTCTAATGGTTATTATTGATACTATCAGCTGGAAGTATTGACGATGCACTACATATAGCTAGAGAGTACTTGGGGAAATACATTTTGCCTATATATACACCCAAACAAAATACCCAAACATCCATGGATTAATTTTTGCATTGTAATTAATTGTTCTCTGAATTATAATTGATTTATTTTCTTGGTCTTATTCAACAATGAAAATAAATCATGTACAAAAATAGTGTAAAAGCTAAATACAAATAAGCTGTAGCTAACAATGAAAATAAATTAACATAATTTATAAACATCATTATCTAACGAAATTTATGGTATAGTCTAACTGACAGCAACTCTTATAGTTGCTATAATTCTTAATGCATGCACAGAAGATCCCTTTATGATTAACTGTGGCTATTATAGCTAACCCTATTCTTTCTTTGCACAGGAGACCTCTCCTTACCCACTGGTCTCGGGAGTTACTGTACATGTCAGAGCATATCATAATGAAACTAATTGCTGCTGCTCACTAAATGACACAAATGTCACTGGATTTGAGTTTCACAGTGATAACTGTGGTTGTCTTATTCCATCCACAAATTATACCATATACATTGAATACATGGACTATGGACTCATGTCCAATCACCTCTTTGTTATCCCAACTGAAAAATGTGAAAATATGACTCAACTTGAACCAACTAGCATTAGCATTAGCTCTGCAATCATTACATCAACTTCAACTTCAGGTATATGATATGTAGCTCCCTCCCCCCCCCCCCCCCCCCCAAAAAAAAAAATCCCTAATCTTTCTGCTAGTCCTCATATTGTGTGCTATAGCTATGAAATTTAGGAAATATTATTAACTAGCTAGCTTCCAATTAAGACCATGGATAAAAGTAATTGTCAGCATTTTTAATGACCCCTCATCCCCCCAAATTGTGGTGGTGTCTCAGCCCATCAATAATGATGCATGGCACCTAGCTATAGCTATAGGGCTAGGCAGCTGCTAGTACAAGTAGTAAGGTATAACTAGTCATCGTAATTAACTTACCATGGACTAATGTATGTCATATACTAATGTATGTCATATACTATTCTATAGATTCCTCCTTTGAGTATTTGAATGTGATAATTGCTGTGGGTATTGGTAAATATTATGGTAGAATCGTGTCACTGTTATTGTTATCATGAATATCATATATTTCCATGCAGTGGTGACCATATTAGCATTCATTCTACTACTATCAACATTTTGCTGTTGCTATTGGTTACATCACATGAAAAATGGTAGCTACATTTATATCACTACAGCTTAGACAGTTGATCAATAAATTATGACAGCTACATAGCACTTTCAAATTCATGATGATTCACTTATGCTATGTTACAACACTCCCACAGGCAGGAACCATGGCCAAAAATCATCTGGTGAAGTAATAAACCTTGAGATACGAACTCATGAAAACAGTGCGTACACAGTTATCAAGCTTAAGGATCCTCAAAGAGAAGAGGTATCCATAGCTACAAGAAGAACTAGCTAGCTATAACTACTGATAAATTCAAAGCAATTTTTACTTTCTTTCCATTTAGCTCCAAATGGAGCTAGTTACAGTTGATCTGAGTGTTCACAATGTATCCTTTTACTATGCATGCCAATGATGGCCATTTTGGTGCACAATTTGTATTATGCTCTATGAGGATTGTGTACCAAAATGGCTGCCATTGGCATGATGAAAGGATGCATGCATACTTTCTCAACAAAAATAACATCATCTTAAGCCAAAGTTAGTCATACTTTCTGATGATTCATTATAGAGATCTTCTGAAATGGTGGCCACTGCTCAAGATAGACAAAATCACCCAGAAATACACATTCAGGAAAACAGTGCATATGCCATTACTAAAGAAGTTGGTAAAGTAGAGGTGATGATAGACTAATACCTACACAGCTATGATAATTGAATTTATCATTCTCTTTATGTTTCAATAGCCAGTTTATGCTGAGATTCCTCCTTTAACTCCGAGAGTTGAAATAGTTGGACCTGATGCAACATTTTACTCCAATGTGGTTCCATTGGGAGAAGAGAGGAGGAAGCATTGAGGGCTCAACCATGGTGAGAATCTTTAAAACAGGTTGGTGTAAAAGAAGGAGACAAGAAGTGTGACAATGACCCTTGTTGGCAAGTTACAGTGGAGCCTCTCACCATAGCTGCCAGTATAGGAATACGTTTGAGATCTCCTGAAGTGTCCTCTTTCAAGAATACAATAATATCTCCCAATTATATGCCTTGTTCCCCACAAAAAAATAGGCCTGGGAACAGTGGAACCTCCAAAAAAAGACATACCTCTCAACAAAAACAATCTTGTTATACATGTACGAACTGACCACAACCTCTCTACAAGGATCAACAAAAGGCTGGGTCCCCAAGTGTGTCCATTTTTTGGCTATAGCTAATGGTTTTTACATTTCAAGAGTTTCTTTATTGACTTAGCTATTGACATTTCTTTATTGATACTCTCTTCCTTCCCACCCCCCCCCCCCCAACACACACACACACACAGCACCTACGAACACTGATGGTCACTCCCAATTCAGCTTCGTAACCTCCTGTAGCCCAATACACATTGTAGTCGCTATAATCATTGCTTGTTTTTTATTCCCATCATAACACATTGTATCATAAAGTTAATCATCACACTAAAAGTTCTAATCAGTCATTAAATTTCAATATCAATACGTAACTCTCACACTCATAATTATTAAATCAGGAAATTAGTTGCTACTCAGAGCCATCATCAGTGTATGCTTATCAATTAGCTTTTTCCCCAAAATCATCTCAGCTATCATTACATAGTTATATAATTCATAGTGTGGTGGGCTCATTTCACAATGTAAACAATGCACATAATGTTATCTAGACTATAGCTTAGCTAGAGAGCTAATATATTTGCAGCAGCTATTAATACTAGCTGCTAGCTATGTCAAGAAGTAGAGTGGTTATCATTGCCTCTATTTCTCTGTTGCAGTTTGGATTCATCTCAGGGCAAGTTACCTCAGAGGTGGTATGTGGTTTAAATGAAACAGCTGAGTTCAGATGTACCACTATTCAAGCATTTACTGATTGGTATCTCAACAATGCCACTATTAAAGATGGAGTGGATGGAGATGTGATAAATAGATCTGCAGAAGTGTTCTTCATCTATACTGCAGTGCTGGACGAAACAATTCAGTGTGTTTCTTTTGGCGAACTCAACTCGTTCATATGGAAATCCCTTTAATTTTGACATACAAGGAAAGCATACCTATAATCTGATCATTGTGATTTATTCCGGATACTTCAAGAGAGTTAGCCATCAATTGTTCCTCCATCATCCTGACTTGGCAACCTCCCTTCTCCCTGGACCTCCCTAACACTGACCCAGACGACATTCTGTATATACAACTATCCATCATTGGTGGGATGTATGACCACTAAACTCGATGGAAACCATACTATAGTTGCTATAGTTCATTAGCGCAATCATTACATTACTTGTTGGAAATCTTACAACAGGAAGTCTTCAAAATGCTACAACTCTTAATGTGGCTGATCTATTCCATGATCTTTCCCCTATTGCTTGCAAGTGGAGGAAGTTTGCTGGAAAAATGGGAATTGACATGGGGAGTGTCCTTGAATTCACTGGAGAGCCTACCAATAAAAATAAAACATGCCTAAAGGTCACCATTGAATTACTTCGCTCTCAGAGCTTGGCTGACATTATCAACATTTTGAAAAGTATGGAAGAATTTGAGGTGGCAAATTATTTACATAGAAAGTAGCTACTGCCATTAAACTTTCAATTTCAGTGTGTACAATATCCTGACTCAGTTATTTTCATAGACAATTTTGACCTTTATCACAAAGAATAAACATGTTTATTTGTTCTGAAAGGGAAATTACAGTAAGTCAAGTTATAGATACTGCCATATTGCCATAATAATATTAAAATATAGTTATGATATCCATAACATTAACTACTGGAAAACCTTAATCATTCAAAAACAAGTACAAAAAAGTTAGGTTGTGGGCAAAGAAACTCAGACTCTAGCTAGCTAGGCCATAGCTACAGGTACAGCTGGTACGTATAAAGATCATTACTCTTAGCACATGCGCAGTTAGCCTCGTACCCAGGCCCCCACATAATAAGAGCCTGGGTACGAGGCTAATGCGCAGTATGGTTCATTTTTAAACAATGTCAAGAAGTAGTAGCAAGAAGTTTAGCACCATTTTAGCTACGGCGGTGATTCAGCTCGTAGGACGAACTACCTCATTCTCAAGTAATGAGGTTGTCTGTGGCTTGAATCAAACAATTGAATTCAGATGTCTCTTAGCACCAACACCACCATGGAATCCTTGGGGGTTTTATGGCATTGAATGGAGAATCAACGATGTCTCCTCTATCAGTGTTGAAGGAGCCAGGTCAAATATATCATCAAGATCTCCTTTACTATTTCTATACTGCAGTGCTTCACTGAATAACTCACTAGTTCAGTGTGTTAGAGTTGGTCTTCTCTCCTTTGCTTTTGGTGATTTGCATACTCTTCGCATACAAGGAAAGTATACAAGTTTAGCTAGTAAATCATGTTGACATGATTATCTCACACAGGATTATTAGAGAGTGTTGAAGACTTAGAAGTCTCCATCAACTGTACCGCCTGGTCCATCATCCTGACTTGGCAGCCTCCCTTTTCCCTAGATATCACCAACACTGACCCAGACATGACATTCTGTGTGGATGTATATGAAGTCAGAAAGGGAGGGACTATTCAACTCAAGGACTCTGCTGATCACTGCACTGAGTCACATCAGTACACTATGAATATCAGTGACCTGAATCAGTATCAATTCATTGTTAGAGCCAGAAATGTAGTTGGTCTAGGAGCTCCTAGTGCGCCCATAAATGCAACACTCCTTCCTTGTAAGTTATTCATTAAATGAAGAGGTGCATATTTGTTTACTTAATTTTAAAGCTATCTTTAAATATAGTTAACAAGTGGAGTGTGGCCGCTCCCCCAGGTTGGGCGGGGTTAATTGATCAACCGCGCATGCGTACAGATTGCACATGCCAGTCTTAGCCAGTACAGCACATCTATACGCTGCCCTCGATCACTGTCTTCTCCCTCCCTCCCCCCCTCATTAAATGAAGAGGTGCATATTTGTTTACTTATTATAATTATGTTCAAGGTTTTGTAAGTCTTCTCAATGCAACAGTCAAGATTTGCAACTCTCATATTGAAGTAAATCTATCATTAGTAAGTTACAAAAATTAATGATAATAATGTGTCTGAATTAATGTAGCTACAGTAGTTCTAATGGTTATTATTGATACCATGCATGCATTAGCTGGAAGTATTGACAATGGAGTACAGTAACTATAGCTAAAGAATCCTTGGGGAATAAATAATTGTGCCTATAAAAGAGAATTTAGAATAACAACTATTTCATAATCCTATTCGCAAACTGCGACTCACAAATAACCCAAACATCCGTGGAACCTGAAATCGGTTTTTGCATGGTATGTTATTCCAAATCAGAGATGTCTCCTGCTTTATTTTTAAAGTATAGCCTAGCTAATTGACAGCAACTCCTATAGTTGCTATTGTTCTTAATGCATGCACAGAAGATCCCTTTATGAACTAGCTATGGCTATTATTAGCTAACCCTATTCTTTCTTTGCACAGGAGATCTCTCCTTACCCACTGGCTTCAGGAGTTACTGTACATATCAGAGCACATCACAATGAAACTAATTGCTGCTGCTCACTGAATAACACAAACGTCACTGAATTTGAGTTTCATAGTGACAACTGTGGTTGTCTTATTCCATCCACAAATTATACCATATACATTGAATACACAGACTATGGACTCGTGTCCAATCACCTCTTTGTTATTCCAACTGTAAAATGTGAAAATATGACTCAACTTGAACCAACTAGCATTAGCTCTGCAATCATTACGTCAACTTCAGGTAAAAATCTCTAACCATGTCACTTTCTGCTAGTCCTCATATTGTGTGCTATACGTAGATCTAAATTTAGTTAGCTAGCTAGCAAAAAGTATAGACCATGGATAAAATCAATGTGTCATATAACTTCTTAATTGTCAGCATTAATGAGCCTCCGTCCCCCCAAATTTCTGTCATGTCTCAGCCCATAATAATGACCTACATGCATGGCACCTATAATTGAACATTCATTATTCTGAGTCTGTGAACAGACCGTGATGAAGTACATCTGAACCTCAACATTACAGCAGTTGCTGCAGCATTTGCTGGAGTATATTTAGGTAAGAAATTAAAATGGCTATAGCTAGTTCATTTTATTATAGCTACACCCAACCAGTATGCATGCTCTTCACAATCCTATCTTGCTGTGGTTTCTACCACTACTACAGAAAGAAACGAAGTGAACATAATGGTAAAATTACATAGCCAACTATTAGCTAATCGTTATGCACTTAAGTCTTTATGCTGTAGCCGAATTTCAAGTACGATTCCATGACGACCATGAGGTACATTGTATTAGTGATCATCAGTCATGTAGCTACTCACGAAAATATTTTCTTATTACAGGACAATATATACTCAGATTTCATGGTATGATGATGATAGCTAGCTAAGTTATAAACTTAACTATACTTTTATGTAGAATCCACCTGAAGAGAAGGCATCAAGTGGTATGACCTCATGTTCAGTGTATGATGATATCTTACCAAGAGGACCCAATACTCCAAGCTCAGATGTACTCAATGAAAATACTGGCAATGAGGTACAGCTCTACAGTTATCAGCTACAGTGTGAAGCTAACTGAACCAACTGAACCTGGTACAGTTTTATATGCCGCCCCCCAGCCTGACCTACATTAACTAGCTAAGTTATGACTATGAATGCAAACTACGTAGCTACATAGCTACTGACTGTGCACAGCTATCAAATTCTCATGATAGCTGATTTGTATGAACTAGCTAGCTACTTGCAAATTCAAATTGCCCACCCTTCCACAGCTGCAAATTCCATACGATCCAGTTCATGAAGCAGAAAGTACTGGTGACTGCAGAAGTCAACATAGTCCATTTAGCTACCCACTGATCCACTTGATTATGTTACCAAAAGAGTTTCTAACTTGGAGATCGAAGCAAAGTGCTTTTTAGCCAAATGTATCATTGAAACTGTTGTTATTACAATCATGGTTATCAATAATATTTGGCTTTATTTAGCTCGTAGCTCTTTGGGACTGAATTATTAGTTATGCTTTTTATTTTTGTTTGCAGAGTGTGAGTACTCAAGAGGACCCTGTACCACACGCTTCACCTAGCAATGAAAAAGTCTGTCAGACAACCAATGAGTCTTTGAGCAGTGAGGTATAGCAATATTGACTTATTGATTATTGATAATTCAATGATTCATACTATAGAATATAATATATGCTCAACTAAACCTCTCATGTTCATCTCCGATTGTTGGGATCATAGCACCAGAAAAAGTGGTCTACTCGGATGTAGTTCCCTCAAAGTTGAAACTTGATGTGCCACCACAGATTCCAACAAAGCAAGCTAAAAGTAATGGCTAGTAGCTAGCCAAGTATACATTGCTACCATAATGAAGAAAGGAAGATAAGGAGCTTTGCAGTCTTGCATGATTATTAATGGTATAGCTATACAGTACTCTTTATTTATGAGCTACAAAGAGGGGTGAATACTCTGCAGATGTTTATGAAAAATTAGCTATGTATGCTCATTCATATTTAATATTACAGAAACTGTACCAAAGCCTTCAACTGCTGCAGATGTTATCGAAGATCTTGTTCCCATTGCTGACAAATGGAGTGAGTTTGCAAAACAGATTGGAATTGACGAAGACCTTGAAGATGAAATTTATACCAACAATTAAAGCAATGTCACATGCCTTGAAGTCACATTGGAGTTTTACTTCGAACGTCCTGGAAACAAACTGGAGGGTATCATCGAAGCTCTAGAGAACATCAGTGAAATGAAAGTGGCTGATAATTTGAAATCAAAGTACTCAATATAATAAGCTGACCAATAATAATATAATGCATCCAGACACAGTCAGTATGGTGTTAGTTAGCTAGCCATTATTATGCATATAACAGTACCTGGCCCAGCCCCACCCCCACGCTCTCACGCGGCCACGTGACATAGGCGAGTAGCTTATAATTTTTATCGCCTTTGCTGCAGTATCATTAAAAGCAAGTTGCTTATAGTAGCTAGTTTACTATGATGATAAAGATAGTGATATTACTATTATTAGTTACTATGCCATCACAAGTGATTTGTGGCCTACATCAAGTGGCTGAATTCAATTGTCAGTTTAAACCTATAGGTTATTAGCTATATCATTACGTACGTGGACAGTTAACGTCTCATCAGGCATTAAGAAAGGTGAATCTGGAATCACCACTACGCTTGAAAATCAAATACTGCATCTGAACATTTAAGAACTCAGTAGTTCAATGTGAAAGACATAATCTCTTTAATTTCAGTGACCCCACTTTGTATACTTAAATGCTATTAGTTTAAATTATTATGCAGCTGATATCTGTGCTTCCAAGAGCTAACTGATAGCACAAACTGCAGCTGCCCAGTACAAGTAACTCCTGAGTTGAATCAGCAACATTTTCTCATTTTGAATGGAGAGAGTATCTATAACTGTAGCAGATGTCTTGATGGATCTGTAAACAATTACACTATTTATATGAAAACTGATGATGGAACTGTATCCAATAGTCTTATTGTGACATATTTCCCAATAGAAAACAGGTTAGCCACTAGCTAGCTATAAAAACAAACAAACAACATGATTGTTTTGGACTCTTCTACTATCATTCCTTCTAATTCAGATGCAATACTGATAGTACTACAATCATACATTAATAATATTCCAGTAGCTAATGAGCCTCACAATGCTTATTCTGCTACTATCAAGTCCATCATTATGTTTTTCCTTTGGTTCCATTACAAGAAGAGGATTTTGTTGTTGTCATTGTTGTCATTGTTGTCATTGTTGTTGTTGTTGTTGTTGTTGTTGTTGTCGCTGCTGCTGCTGTTGTTGTTGTTGCTGCTGCATGCTGCTGTTATACTACTGTGGAGATTTAACAAAACTTAACACTGAAATGAGACTTAACCTACAGACTTAACAAAAGCTACTGTGAATGATTATCCAACCCACTAGAGCCTACATACTATAAAGTACAGACCAAGTTTCAGGTAAGCAAATCTAGCTCTGAGTTATGTGTGAGTTGCATCCCTACGTTTGTTCTCTAGCTACACAGAAACCAAGGAGGATGAGTACATACACTTCTCAGCAAAGTTCAGACCTCTGCTTGATGTAGCTGGCTTCAAGAACAATTTTCATGGCCAGAAAGTTCATGGGACCCTTCTCAGCAACTACTTGTATTTGAGTTGATGGACTGTGCTGCATATGGGATAGTTATTTCTGTAATGTTAACAAACATTGAGAAGGAACAGATTTCCATGAAATAGTGATCTCGAGTACCAAGGAGAATAGCCATGTAGTTCTAGATCCTCCCAACATAATTTCAGTTTCTCTCCTGTCAGTTTTATTGCTCTAGGTTTATTCATTCTTTTCCTGCACCTTATTTATTATTTCTCATACACTCTTGCTATGATACATTTGCTCAGGGGTCTTGGTTCTGGCTTCACAAACTCGAACTATTGCCATGGGCATGCGCACAACTTGGTTCAAAGGTCAGTGGAGAGTCTATAAAATAATTATTCTAAAAAAAAAAAAATAAATAAATAAATAATTCGCCCGCGCCGGGGGCCGGGGGATTAGCGCGCACAGGGCTATAGCTAAAGAACCATAGATAGCGGCTATGGTAATTTCGATAAAAGCAAGTTGCCTACAGTAGCTAATTCACTATGATAATAAAGGTAGTGATATTATTATTGTTAGCTACAGAAAGTTCCATGTCATCACAAGTGATTTGTGGCCTACATCAAGTGGCTGAATTCAATTGTCAGTTTAAACCTATAGGTGATTATTCAATCATGTGGACAGTCAATAATATCTCATTAAACAATATTATTAAAGAACGATCTCAAATCACCACTACATTTGAACACCGAATGCTGCATTTGAACTGTACTGAAACATTTTTGAACTCTGTAGTCCAATGTGAAAGACATAATCTCTTTAATGTTAGTGATCCCACAGTACTCTATGGTGAAGTGTTCTTTGTCCAGATACAAGGAAAGTAGCAACTATTATCTCATCACTTAGTCATTATTAAACTTTTGATACTTATAGGACTGCTAGATGAAGTGAAAGAAGTGAATGTTTCCATTATCTGTTCCTTCATCACCCTGACTTGGCAACCTCCCTTCTCCCTGGACATCACTAACACTGACCCAGACATGACATTCTGTGTGGAGGTGTACAATGTATCTGAGGGAGAGAAGACTCCACTTCACCATCTTGGTCAATGTTCCATCGTAGCTCCTCAATACATATTGTCTACCAACTCAGTCCTTGGATCAGTGCTGGAGTATCAGTTCATAATCACAGCAGTGAATGTAGTTGGTCGAGGAGCTCCCAGTGATCCTATAGATGTAATGTTTCATGATGGTTAGTTTGTAACCATTAAACCAATAAATTCTCATCTCATAGTAATCACAATGATGTAGATCATTTCATTGGACTTTATGATCCAGATGTACACTTATCTGATTCAGGAGTGATGATGGCTGTATGTTATGTAACTAGTATAAATTGGTTACCATTCACAAACTGAAATTATCATGTGTTGTGTAAAAACAACCATTTGAGTTTCAATAAACTCAGATAGCTAACCTTAAAAATGTGATAGCTAATGGCTGGACCACTCATCTTATGGGGAGCTAAAATCTAGCCAATCTAAGATTTCTAGCTAGCTACATTGACTGTCACAGATTTCAGCTGAGATAATCCAGTCATCAACAAGCTGCTTCAAAGAGCTGACAGTTCACATAGAGTATGAAGATGACACACATTGCAGCTCCCCTGCACATCTCACTGATGCATTGAACAGGATTGAATATCTCATTCTCAATGATGAGGATCCTACCATGGATTCAGGCAATTGTCCCAACATTTCATACATATTTGTAAACTATGTTCTTCATGTTGAAACGAAATACGAAAACATTTCAAGCAATTTTACAGTGGTGTATCTCCCAACCCCAACTACATTCCCGCCCCCAACTACACTCCCACCCCCAACTATAATGACAATGAACACATACACAAGTGAAAGTGAGTAGGGACTTAACTATAGAGCTTTTAGAGAAAGTGTAAGACTATTAGATAGTGATAATAAACAATTTGCATTGCAATGGCTGCATGATGTCTAGTTTGCTATACACATCAGACTGTTATACCAAGCTGTCAGATGTTATGATCATGTGATCCCATTATGTACGTTTCACACTGAAAATTGATCTTATCAACTTCTCGAAGTCAAAAACTTATCTGGGCAATTAGCCAGTAGCACAGCATTGAGTTAACTGAACATAAATATTACTGCGCTGTATTTTTTACATGTTAACTTCATGCAGGTTTATTCCTGCAGGTAATAATAATGATATTAATGACACATTCTTTTTACTTTTAGTGGTAGGAACAAGCAGTACTGAGTATACCAACTCTCTTGGTGTGGTAGCAATTGCAGTACCTGTTGGAATAGGTATGATTTACAGCTATTAGCTAACTAGCATAGATGTTATTTTTCCACATTTTTATAGCTGTTGTGATGAACATTGTGATAGTGATGTTGGCATTCATACTTTACTACTACTCACATCACAGGAAAGAAATGAAAAAAGCGGTATTTACAAAGTTATTTTTTGTTTGATGATTGATTTTTTATTCCTTTTGTAGAATTTGTGCAGTAATCCTACACTGAGTGAGCCAACATATTACTCTCTAGTGGGACCTACTTCTTCCCCAGACATAGCATATTCAACCATCGAAGTAACTAAGTATTTTGATAATAATTATCTTAATATCATCATACTCAATTCATCGATCTAAATTCAGCACCACTCACAAGATTTTCCAACAGGAATTGATGCTACATATTCATTGCTAAAACCAGTGCACCCTCCACTGGATAGCGATGGAAAGGTACAAGATTTATCTTATACGCACATGTATGCAGCCCTACTTCTTCAATTTTTGATTGCACATAATTTTCACATTACCAGCCTCTAGAAGAGTCAATGCTCACTTTGAAAAGAAATTCTACATATTGTAGTCCTGATTCTTCTGTTGAAGAACAGATCATCAAAGTCCACAGTAATGAGGTATGATACATGTAATAATCATAAAAATTATGGGAGTAGCTATTACATAATTATCTTTTTAGCAGGATTTATCCACTCCAGTTGATGATCCTGAATCTACTTCAACTGCTGATAATGAAGTAGCGAACATCAGATTTTCTAGTGCACCATTACCAAATAAGAAACCAATGCCAGATGAAAGAGAGGTACGGAATTTTGAGAGGCATCAACTTTAGTACCTGCAAGTCAAAAATTTCACAATAATAATAAAATTTACAAACAATAACAACAACAACAAAAACGACAATAATAAACTGGATATAGCTAGCCATACAATTATTTAGTTAATAAATAATTAAATTCAATAGATAATTAAATTTAGTACCCACAATCTGAAATCAGCTACCTCTCTATCCTTTTAAATTTTGCAGGTCAAGTATGCTCAGTTAGATACCAGTGATCCTAATTCAAGTGCTGGTGTCATAATAGTGAACGACGTCATTTACTCAGACATAGTCCCATTCACAGGAATATCAATACCAAAGGAAAAAGAGGAGATGAAAGCACAACCAAAACCAGCAGGTGTGTTATAGGACCTTAGCTACTGTATACAATTGGGAGCAAAAACAAGTTTTAGAGATGTAATTGGTATCCAATTAGCTATTATTTTTGCTTCAAATGGAACTAAAATCAATAATTTCAGTTTCAAAGTTTTAGGTTTCATGATTATTAAGTAGCTAGCTATTTATAAACTTTAGCAGGATTTTTACAACTTGTACGTACCTTTTCCCAAGCACTCCTTATATATAGCTACCAAGATTGCAAAGCAGTAGAATCCCATGTTTTCATTACAGTGAACAACAAAGAATATCAGTCACATGTTCAATGATTTAACTGTCTTAGCACCCAAATTTAGCTACGAGGTTACTGGATTCAGTATGGAGTGGCTGAAAATTATATCTGTTGACTTTCTTCACACCTTTAGTAAAGCCACCCATGACTGCAGAAGATTTGTTTCATGATCTATATTCCATTGCTGGAAAGTGGAGTGAATTCGCACTGAAGATAGGAATTGATGAGGATCTTGAGGATGAGATTTACACTAACAATGAAAGCAATGAGGCATGTTTGCAGGAGACCTTGGAGTACTTCTTCAAGAGAAGAGCTCCCTTCAAAGAAATCACTGCTGCTTTATGTCATATAAAGGAGCATGAGTTGGCATGCACTTTATCAAAAAAATATTCCCAAGTATCAGAATCGGTGTAGCTAGCCAAGACACTTATCAGTTGTGTCAATTATTAGAACATTATTAATAGTTTAGCATAAAAATAAATTTTGTTTTGATGACAAGTTGTGTATTTATACAAACAGTTGTGGCAACTCCAAATATAGCACACTATAGTTCACCATGATACATAACTAGCTATGATATACCTGTATAAACAGTTTCATGATGTATATACATTAGCTACTGATAATATTATCAATGGATGACTGCACTGGCACCATATTGGCAATCATTTTAAGGGTATGCTATAGTTCAAGTAGCTACCTATTGAAATTAGCTACTATGTAGCTAAAATTACTGGTCTTATTATGGTGATAGCATCATTGGTGATTTGTGGTCTGCATCAACGAGTTGTATTAAACTGTACCTTGGACTTCATCCCGCTGGGTCTACATGCAATAGAATGGACAATCAACAATGTCTCAGCATCTGAAATTGAAGGAGTTGATCCAACTATTGGAAATCAAATGCTTAATCTGAACTGTACTCAGACATTTGAAGGCTCTACAATTCAGTGCAAGAAACAAAATATCTTCAATCGAAGTGACCCAGATGTTCTTGGAGATGTATACCACATCCAAATACAAGGTGTATAGCTAGCTAATTTTTGGTTACATCATTCACATTTTATTTTCTAAACTACATCTATCTTTGAGCTTCGATAGTTATGGCAGGAAGATACTTCTTTGCTTTTATGCTAGTACTTATTAAGCTAAAGGTATTGGCGATGATACAGTAGCTCTGAATGAAATATGCTATGCTTATGTAGAAGTGGTGTGTGGTTTATATCGAATAGCTGAATTTGATTGCAACTTGAACTTGTCATCTCTAATTCAACCTTCAATTCTATGGACTGTCACCAATATTATGAATACCTCACAAAGAATAACTGGAGAGCAAATATATCATTTAACAAAGAATTTCAGATAAACTGTACAGAAGAGTATGAAAATGTTACAGTTCAGTGTATGGTACTTGATACAGCAAATTTAATCATTTATGGTGACCTAATTACAGTCCGTATTCAAGGAAAGCTAACTACGTAGCTATATAGCTCTCAGAGATGCATGTGTTAGCTGATCCAAATTATACTGCAGGGCTACTTAATAAAGTGAGAGAAGTGAATATTTCCATCAACTGTTCTTCCATCACTCTGACTTGGCAGCCTCCCTTCTCCCTGGACCTCCCTAACACTGACCCAGACATGACATTCTGTCTGGAGGTGTACAATGTATCTGAGGGAGAGAGGACTCCACTTCACCACCTTGGACGATGCTCCATTGTGACTCCTCACTACACAATACCTGCCAACAACTCTGGACTGATGCTTCACTATCAGTTCATAGTCACAGCAGTGAATGTAGTAGGTCGAGGAGCTCCTAGTGATCCAAGAAATATAACATTTTATGATGGTAATGAAACTAATGAGTACCTACAATAGCTGCTAGCCGGTACGTATTATGATTGCTGAATTAATTCAGGAATATTCATCTTTGAGGGAGAAATACAACAACTGTTTAATTCTGAATTGGAGCTGAATATATCTTTGGTATGTGATCGTGATAATATTAATGGTAATTTTAAATGGTATTCATTATATTTCAGGTAACATCTTTATGCTTTCAAGAATTTACTATTCACTTTGACGACAATGATGATAACACACACTGCAGCTGCCCAGCACAAGTAACCACTGACTTGAATCAGTTGCAGTACCTCATTCTGAATAGTGATGAGGATAACTGCAGTAGATGTTTCAATGCATCTGTGAACAACTATACTATTTATGTGGAAACTGATGGTGGAATTTTATCTAATGTTATTCTTGTGATGTACTTCCCAAGTGAAAACAACCCAACTAATAAGATAACACAAAAAAGCTTTTCAACAGTTGGTAAGCAGCTGTTGTGCTATGATGTTATGACAGTTAAAGCAACTTATACTTACCAATCATGTGTAGACTCTTCTTCTTTCGAGCATTTGAATGTGGTAATTGCAGTATCTGTGGGTGTTGGTAAATATTATTACTATGTGAAATCTTGTCGCTCACTGTTATTAATTTGCTACCTTTCCATGCAGTGATGAGCATGCTTGTATTCATTCTACTGTTATCAATATTTTGCTGTTGCTATTGGTTACATCATGTGAAAAGTGGTAACGGTTAGTGATTGCCATAAATTTATAGTTTCTCTCATATGTATCTACGTATAACATTCTCATGATTCTATATATCACATATATATAGGCAGGAACCATGGCCAGAAATCATCTGATGAAGTAATAAACCCTGAAATACAAACTCTTGAAAACAGTGCGTATACAGTTATCAAGCTTAAGGATACTCAAAGAGAAGAGGTACATGTACATGTTTATAACTATTGATGAAGAACATTGAAATTGGAGCCTCAAAGCGACAATCACTAATTTCTTACTTTATTTTTGATCCAAAAGGTCTATTTCAGGAAATAAAGTTATAGCTACCATATCTTAATGTCATACTTCATGATGAATTCATTATCCTCATGCAGACATCTTCTGAAGTGACAACCACTACCCGAGATGGACAAATCTCGAGAAATACATGTAATAATGTATTTCTGACCCAGAAATACATATTCAAGAAAACAGTGCATATGCTGTCACTAAAGATGATAAAGTAGAGGTGATGGTGACTATTAGCTAAATGAATTTCCTTGAATGTTCATGTTTCCACATAGCCAGTTTATGCTGAGATTCCTCCTTTAACTCCGAGAGTTGAAATAGTTGGACCTGATGCAACATTTTACTCAAATGTGGTTCCATTGGGGGAAGAGCATTGAGGGATCAACAAAAGCACATGGTGAGAATCTTTAACACAGGTGCTGAAGAAGGGGGTGGCCGGGAGGCATGCGCCTCTTTTTCTCTTCCTCTTTTTTGCATTATGTGTGACACTGTGATCAATCTCTCCTCCCCAAATATTTAGCACCTGAAAACACTATATAATTATTTCATGATCTACGTAATACGACTTTGTACTGCAGGAAATTGATTGCAAGATTGCATTGACGTTTCAAATTCATGAATGTGGGTACTTTCATTCCCAGATTTTCTTCTTTTCATTCTTTGTTTTTATAGCTTTCCATATAGTATCATTATAATATTTTATAGCATGTATTATGCATGATGATTATCTTCCTAAAGAGATTTAGCTAGTATTCATGCAAGAAGATTTCTATAGGAACATGACTCAGCTATACATGTGCATGACCTGGTCAGGTGATCCACCAATTTCACAAATTAATTAAAACACAGTATGGTTAAATCTTGGTTGATTGAGTTATACTGGGCTCTTCTGTGCTGATCACAAGGAGGATGAGATATACTAGAGCTATATATATAGTGATCTATCTTCTGGTCCTTTTTAGTTATGAAACAGTGCAGGGTGTATCAGTGATAATTTGTGGCCTACATCAACGAGCTGAATTTGAATGTACCTTGGACTTCATGCCACTCACTGGATCCATCATAACATGGAAAATCAATAATGAGATTTATGAAGGAACTGTTGCAACACAAGACACCTCAATTCTCTCTCTGAACTGTACTGAAGAATTAGATAACTCCACAGTTCAGTGTGAAGAAGTTCATGTTACTGATCCAAGTGTACCTAATGTTCCTGGTGATGCTTTCTATGTTCAGATACAAGGAAAGCAGCTGTATTATATAGCTATTGTTCGTTGTTGTGGTTGTATAGTTCTTGTTTATTTGTTATTGTTGTCTTGGCTACTAACAGGGCTATTAGATCAAGTGAGGGAAGTGAGTGTATCCATCAACTGTTCTTCCATCACTCTGACTTGGCAGCCTCCCTTCTCCCTGGACATTCCTAACAATGACCCAGACATGACATTCTGTGTGGAGGTGTACAACGTATCAGAGGGAGAGAGGACTCCACTTCACCACCTTGGACGATGCTCCATTGTGACTCCTCACTACACAATACCTACCAACAACTCAGGACTGGTGCTCCACTATCAGTTCATAGTCACAGCAGTGAATGTAGTAGGTCAAGGGGCTCCTAGTGATCCAAGGAATGTAGAATTTTATGATGGTAATGAAACTAATGGGTACTACATAATTATGTAGGTGACTAACTGTTATTGTGATGATTAATATTATTCAGGGATATTCCTTAGTGTGGGTCAAATACGACAACGATTTAATTCTGAATTGGAGCTGAATATATCTTTGGTATGCTTTTAAAAAAAATTAATATCTAAAAGACTAAAATGCTAGCTATTCATTCTCTTTCAGGTGACTTCTGTATGCTCCCAAGTATTAACTGTTCACATTATAAACCATGACAATAGCACTCATTGCAACTGCTCAGTACAATTACAAGTTGCTATTGGCTTACAGTACCTTATTCTGAATAGTGAGAATAACTGTAGCAGATGTTTCAATGCATCTGTGAACAACTATACTGTTTATGTGGAAACTGATGGTGGAAGTTTATCTAATGTTATTCTTGTGATGTACTTCCCAAGTGAAAACGACCCAACTAATAAGATACCACAAAAAAGCTTTTCAACAGTTGGTAGGCAGCTGTTGTGCTATGATGTCATGATAGTTATTGTAACTTACTTACGTACTACTAAATGTGTAGACTCTACTTCTTCTGAGCATTTGAATGTGGTAATTGCAGTATCTGTGGGTGTTGGTAAATATTATTACATAATCTTGTTGCTCACTGCTATTAATTTGTTACCTTTCCATGCAGTGATGAGCATCATTCTACTGCTATCAACATTTTGCTGTTGCTATTGGTTACATCATGTGAAAAGTGGTAACTATTATAATACTTCCTTAGACAGTTAGTGATTGCCATAAATCGATAGTTTCTCTTATAATAGCTATCATGATAATAATTATGATTGTAGGCAGGAACCATGGCAAGGAGTCATCTGATGAAGTAAAATGCCCAGAGATACAAACTCATGAAAACAGTTTGTACACAGTTATCAAGCTTAAGGATGCTCAAAGAGAAGAGGTATGGCTATGATTAATTAAGAGCATTATTATTCTATGAAATTGGAGCCTCAGAGCAACAATCACTGAGTTAATTCTCTTCCTTTTCCTTAAGGTCTATTGCAGAAAAAAGTAATAATAGCCGTCTTTAAAGTGTTGTCATACTTCATGATAAATTCATTATCCTTATGCAAAAATCATCTGGTAAAATAATAAACCTTGAGATACAAACTCATGAAAACAGTGCATACACATTTATCAAGCTTAAGGATGTTCAAAGAGAAGAGGTATCTATGCAAGGAGCTAGCTAGCTATAATTACTGATGAACTCAAAGCAATTTTTAGCTCCAAATGGAGCTAGTTACAGTTAATCTGAGTGTTTACAATGTATTGCATCCCAATGGCGGCCATTTTGGTGCACAATTTGTATTATGCTCTATGAAGATTGTGTACTAAAATGGCTGCCATTGGCATGGTGAATGGATGTATAATTATACAAGTGTAGTCATACTTTCTGATGATTGATCTTTCATTATAGAGATCTTCTGAAGTGGTAGCCACTGCTCAAGATAGACAGAATCACCCAGAAATACACGCTCAGGAAAACAGTGCATATGCCATTACTAAAGATGTTGGCAAAGTAGAGGTGATGATAGACTAATACTACATAGCTACGATAATTGAATTAAGTTCTCTATATTTCATTAGCCAGTTTATGCTGAGATTCCTCCTTTAACTCCGAGAGTTGAAATAGTTGCATCTGATGCAACATTTTACTCCAATGTGGTTCCACTGGGAGAAGAGAGGAGGAAGCATTGAGGGCTCAACCATGGTGAGAATCTTTAACACAGGTTGGTGTAAAAGAAGGGGACAAGAAATTGATGGCAAGTTATAATGTAGCCTCTCACCATAGCTGCCAGTATAGGAATACTTTTGAGATCTCCTGAAGTGTCCTCTTTCAAGAATACAACAATGTCTCCCAATTGTACACCTTGTTCCCCACAAAAAAATAGGCCTGGGAACAGCGGAACCTCCAAAAAAGGACATACCTCTCAACAAAAACAATCTTGTTATACGAACTAACCTCTAAAGAGGACAACCTCTCTACAAAGGATCAACAAAAGGCTGGGTCCCAAGTCCGTCCATTTATTAGAAGTTCCTCTATAGCTAATGGTTTTACATTTCACTGAAGATTGACTTATTGATATTACTTTATTGACACTCTCTTCCTTTCCACCCCCCCCCCCCCACACCCACACACACATCACACAATATCCAGTACCTAAGAACACTGGTGGTCACTCCCAATTCAGCTTCATAACCTCCTGTAGCCCAATACACATCGTAGTTGCTATAATCATTGCTTGTTTTTTTATCCTCATCATAACACATTGTGATCATAAAGTTAATCAGTCACATTAAAGTTCTAATCATGTCATTAAATTTCAATATCAATAACTCTCACACTCATACATGTAATTATTAAATCAGACAATTAGCTGCTACTCAGAGCCATCATCAGTGTATGATTATCAAATAGCTTTTCCCAAAATCTTCTCTGCTATAATTACATAACTATATAATTCATAGTGTGGTGCATGGACTAATTTCACAATGTAAACAGTGCACATAATGTTGTCCAAACTATAACTTAGCTAGATAGCTAATATACTAGCTGCTAGCTATGTCAAGAAGTAGAGTAGTTATCATTGCCTCTATTTCTCTACTGCAGTTTGTATTCATCTCAGGACAAGTTACCTCAGAAGTGGTATGTGGTCTAAATGAAACAGCTGAGTTCAGATGTACCACTATGCAAGCTTTTACTGATTGGCATCTCAACAATGCCACTATTAAAGATGGAGTGGATGGAGATGTGATAAATAGATCTGCAGGAAGTGTTCTTCATCTATACTGCAGTGCTGGACGAAACAATTCATTAGTCCAGTGTGTTTCTTTTGGTGCTGTAATGCCAAACTCAACTCGTTTATATGGAAATCCCTTTATTCTTCACATACAAGGAAAGCATACGTAGCTATATTTTTATTGTGAATTAGCTGCTTTATTCAGGATACTTAGAGAGAGTTAGTGATCTGAGAGTCTCCACTAACTGTTCTTCCATCATCCTGACATGGCAGCCTCCCTTCTCCCTCGACATCACTAACACTGACCCAGACATGACATTCTGTGTGGAGGTGTACAATGTATCTGAAGGAGAGAGGACTCCACTTCATCACCTTGGACAATGCTCCATTGTGACTCCTCACTACACAATACCTACCAACAACTCTGGACTGATGCTTCACTATCAGTTCATAGTCACAGCAGTGAATGTAGTAGGTCGAGGGGCTCCTAGTGATCCAAGGAATGTAGAATTTTATGATGGTAATGAAACTAATGGGTACTACTTTAGCTAGCTGGTATTATGATTGCTAAATTAATTCAGGAATATTCATTTTTGAGGGAGAAATACAATTATTTAATTCTGAACTGGAGCTGAATATATCTTTGGTACGTATGTGATTATAATTGATATCTTTAATAATAATTTTAAATGGTATTCCTTCTATTTCAGGTAACATCTGTATGCTTTCAAGAATTTACTATTCACTTTGACTACGATAATAGCAACACACACTGCAGCTGCCCAGTACAAGTTACCACTGACTTGAATCAGTTGCAGTACCTCATTCTGAACAGTGGTGAGAATAACTGCAGCAGATGTTTCAATGCATCTGTAAACAACTATACTGTTTATGTGGAAACTGATGATGGAAGTTTATCTAATGTTATTCTTGTGATGTACTTCCCAAGAGAAAGCAACCTGACAACGCAAAAGATTATTTCGACTATAATCAGTAAGCAACTGTACCTCTGATAACTAGTCATCGAAATTAGCTTATCATGGACTTATGTATGTCATATACTATTCTATAGACTCCTCCTCCTCTGAGTATTTGAATGTGATAATTGCTGTGGGTATTGGTAAATGTTATGGTAGAATCGTGTCACTGTTATTGTTACCATGAATATCATATTTCCATGCAGTGGTGACCATATTAGCATTCATTCTACTGCTATCAACATTTTGCTGTTGCTATTGGTTACATCACATGAAAAATGGTAGCTATTTTATGACAATAATACATGTCTGTATAGCACTGCAGCTTAGACAGTTGATCAATATGACAGCTATAGCATTTTCAAATTCATGACGATTCACTTGTGCTATATGTTATAACACTCCCACAGGCAGGAATCATGGCCAGAAATCATCTGATGAAATAATAGACTTTGAGATACGAACTCATGAAAACAGTGCATATACAGTTATCAAGCTTACGGATGCTCAAAGAGAAGAGGTATCCATTAGCTACAAGGAGCTAGCTATCTATTATTGATGAACTCAAAGCAATTTTTACTTTCTTTCCATTTAGCTCCAAATGGCTATCATACATTAATTTGAATGTTTACAATGTATTCTTTTACTATGCATCCCAATGGCAGCCATTTTGGTGCACAATTTGCTCTATGGAGATTGTGTACCGAAATGGCTGCCATTGGCATGGTAAAAGGATGTATGCAAATGCTATATACTTTCCCAACAAAAATAACATCATAGCTAATATGGGGTGCCGTTTGTCTCGAAATTCAGTCGAGAAGGAGGTGGTGGACATTTACTAAGTCTCAACCATGCTCACACACAGGTGTACATTCTCAACCATGTTCACACACAGGGTGGACATTTACTAAATCTTAACCATGTTCACTCACACACAGGTGCATGTTTAGTAAATCTCAACCATTAATTTTCACACACTAAGGGTGGGAATTTACTAATTTAACCATGCTTATAGCTACACAGGGAGTGGGAAATCTCAACCACTCACACACAGGTGGTGGATATTTAACCATGGTCACACACGTAGGTGCACGTTCAATCATTTCACACAGAGGGGGGAATTTACTAGCGAATTCATTGACAACCATGCTCATTTGGGAAATCTCAACCACTCACAGACGGGGTGGTGGACATTTACTAAATCTCAACCATGCTCACACACAGGGAGTGGAAAATTTCAACTATGCTCACACGTGCCCATACACAGAGATGGTGGACGCATTTACTAAATCTCAACCATGCTCACACATAGGGAATGAACATGTATTAAATCTCATTCATACTCACACACGGGGGGGGGGGGGGGGGGGGGGTGGGGGGGGGGTGCGAGCATGGTTGGTAAATTCCCACCCGGTACCCTCCCATGTATGAGATTTAGCTAGTAGATTCTCACCCCCTGTGTGAGCATGGAGTGCCCATGTAAATTCCTTCTTGATTGAATTTTGAGAAAAATGGCACCCCATAATATTAAGCCAAAGTGTAGTCATGATTCATTATAGAGATCTTCTGAAATGGTGGCCACTGCTCAAGATAGATAAAATCACCCAGAAATACATGTTCAGTGCATATGCCATTACTAAAGATGTTGGTAAAGTAGAGGTGATGATAGACTAATACCTACACAGCTACAATTTATTGTTCTCTTTCATGTTTTGATAGCCAGTTTATGCTGAGATTCCTCCTTTAACTCCGAGAGTTGAAGTAGTTGGACCTGATGCAACATTTTACTCAAATGTGGTTCCATTAGGGGAAGAGAGGAGGAAGCACTAATGCCTTGACAAAAGATTCATAACGGTCATGGTGAGATTGTGCTAAATACTGAGAGGGATTGGGATTGAGAACATTCCTTGTCCTCAGAGGTGGAACACACACACTTGTTAATTAAGTGTCTAAATCCATTGATGCAAAACATATAGCTAGCCATCAAGACCCCTATGATGTCCATTATTGATGAATGTCGTAATGATGCACTGTATATACATGCTATTATATTATATTATAATTATTACTTGATTTATGATTTTGTACTGCAGGAAATGGATCATGAGACTGTTCATGCTGTCACTCCCATTATATTCAGCTTCATCCTTTCTCTATAATATCTCAGTGTCTGCAGTCATCTTATTATGGCATACATGTCATTGTAGTTTCTGTAACTAATTGTTCTCATCATAACACACCATAATCATAAAATTAATCAGTCACACTATCAATAATTATTGTTCTAATCACACACTAGTATTTAAAAATCCAACTATTATCACTATTAAGTTAGGCATTCACACTGTTAAAGTTCATTAAAATCGTTCCACTGACACGCAACTTCATATGCAGATGTGCCAGTATACATCCCTGATACGTATGTCATACGTAGCTGAAGTTTTCACCAGTAGCTATCATGAGTGCACCATCGTGCCTGTGTATCTGCTATCTTCACACTTTAAGACCAGGTCAAATCTCATAATATTATACATGTGGAGAATTCAATTAATATTATTTATGGTGAAAATTAAAATTTAAAAAAAGCAAACTCAGAGAGCTATGGGGTTATATACAGTCACTGAAAATAAATAAAACAACAAACAAATAAAAAACGAACAAACAACCAACAGCATGATTCCATGATTTCACTAAATGCATTATAAAATGATTCAAGAACCAGTCATGTAACAGTCATGTGATTCATGTTTAGAGTGTTCATTCTATCCCAAAACCTCCTCCTTCAGTCATGGCAAAGTGGAGCTTGTTGTAGAGGACTTCAAAGGGGGAAGGTCAATGCAATTGAAACATGTGTGCGATCTGCAGGTGCAAAGAGGGAAGAGAAACCCTGAGATTATTTTCTATACTTGGAAGGATTGTGAGATGATGGGTATATAAAGGACACACAGAAAGAGGATCAATCTCTCAAAACAAACACCTAGCTTATATGTACACTCTATACAAAATTTTAACTAGGGCAATGTTCAACATTCAGTTGGCAGCGAGCGAGCAAGCAAGTATTCTTTAGTGCTACAACTCTTTAGAAGATTTTGCTGTTTAGTTTATATATATTAGATAAGCTACAACTACTACTTTAGCTTTAGACAGTGAGCAAGTGAGCATGATCTTTTTATTTCCATGACACATACATCATGTAATTAGTGCTGAATGCACCCTGGGAGGCGTGTGCATGTTAGGTGCTACATTGGCTGATGTGACCCATTATATATTATAGAGGAGAGAGATTACAGCTATAGCTAGCTGTACCATACAATGCACAATGAAAAATAAAATTTATAGCTACTTATTCCCTATTACGTTTCTATTTTAGACATTAATGCATGACCAGCTGTCAATGCTATAGAACTTAGTTTAATCTAGACTCCAACATGGTAAGATTTGACCGAAATTGTGTTCCTGCACAAGGACGAGGAAGAGGAACAAGACCAAGATTTGCTCACTGTAACATGCTATAGAACTTTGTTTAATCTAGACTCCAACATGGTAAGATTTGACTGAAATTGTGTTCCTGCATAAGGACGAGGAGGAGGAACAAGACCAAGATTTGCTCACTGTCATAGCACTCCTTTTACCAGTTCCTCGAAGCAGTAGCCATAAATATACTGAATACCCTCCTTAGAAACAGTATTAGCTGTTAAAGGGAAACGAAATGTCTTGAGACTGCAGAAAGAACGCTTTTCCAGCTGGTACCTAGTCGAGCCATTGTTTGTAACCACGCCCACTTTAATCTACTTCCGGTTGCAAATAAATTCGCCTCAAAACGTACACGGTTTGACTGGACCAGCGTTTCAAGATTCCCTAAAACCGCAGTACAATCTATATGTGTGTACGTACACCAGACACTACCAAAAATACAAAGAATTCAAGTGTTTCCATCAATCCAGGGAGAGGTGGTGGGCATAGGGTTGAGCCACAGGCTTGATTGCCTCTCCACAGGGTGATGGCAAGACGTTGAAAGAGCTGGCGGGTGGTTTCTCCTAGTCTTGCAAGCAAGCCGTAGTATATGGAATATTCAGGCTGGTTCGCGAGACTAGGTTTCTCCTGGGGATGAGCCGGTCCTCTGACCCAGGTGACGGCCAATTCTGCTGATGGTAAGCTCCATCCTCCCAGTGATTCGACAACCATGGGGATGAAGGATGCACCTACTGCTTGGCAGGGTTCATTATGAGCAGTCATCTTCCTCTCCTCTCCTATGCATAAAGCATGGCCTTGGGTGTTGGCGGCAGCAGGCAGGATAGAGGATTGTAGGGTGGAAATGACAGTGGTCTAGGGCAGCAGGACGACCTCTGCACCAGTTAGGAAGGAAAATGTCAGCTGGACAGCTGTTGGTCCCGGGAATGAGGGAAGGGATTTCCTTCCTTGGGGCGAGGGCAGCTGACTGGGTGGCAGAGAAGAGAACATCCCGAAGGGAATCGTGACGATGGATCCTGTCTCCGTTACCACCGCATCCCACATAGTGATCTCCAAAGGAATCCACTATGCCTTCCTTGGCACACACTGAACACTTTGGGTTCTTGCCTGTGATCTTCAATCCCAGCCGATAATCAAGGCACAGGCGGAACTCCCGATCATGTAGGTGGAGCCCCAAGGCTGTTGATGAAACAACATTTAGCCAGTCTCCGGCATGACAGACCCTACCCGGCATGCGCGTATGGGCTACGCCGCGCAAGACTATACTGAGCATGCGCGCTTTACATCGCATTAAATTAACAATTTTCTTAGCCCCACCTAGTACAGGGGTTTTCAGGTTGGTTGACCAGTAGAATTTGCACATGTGCAAGATAAATTCAAGCGAGCACAATATACTGTCATATAAATGCAATGATCTTAAATTTTGCGAGCACGAATTTAATTCTGCACAGTCGGCAAATTTTGTGTCAACCAACCTGAAAACCCCTGTACAATGTATCTACGGGCCCGCGCCCATGGTACACTGAGCATGCGCGCTCGCCCAACAAATCACACTTAAAAGCTGCTGGTGGACACCGCAGAAAAATTTAATCAGTCTACTTGGGTTTTATAAATCTGATTAGAAGTTTCTCAAGACAACCATGACTGCACAGTGGATGGTGGTAATTTGCATTGCAGTTTTTTCTCTATCACCTCAAAGTGTTATTTCGCAAATTCCTGCAAGCTGTAGCGATACACAAAGTCTTCGAAATATGGAATGCTGTCCTAACAATTGTGGTGGACCAAGTCGTGGTACATGTGCAAACATAGATCTACCATCAAGTTTCAACATGTCTGGTACTGATGTACGTGCAAATTGGCCACACTACTTCAGGCGAGCATGCAGTTGCAATGGTAACTATGGAGGATACGACTGCAGTAGGTGCAAGTATGGATATTATGGATCAAACTGCATCAAGGATCAAAATTTTCCACGAAGATCCATTCATGACCTCGATTATCTTGAATGGCATGACTAGCTATATTGAAATACTGAACATGACAAGGACTTACCCCTCTGGTTATAAAGTAGTCTTGAATGAAAGTCGACCTGGTTCCACTGATATCATGACAGTTAACATAAGCCTATATGATTTATTTGTCTGGCAACATCATTATGCTGCTAAAAACAGTGAATGTAACGGTAAGGCTCTAATTATTGTGCACACATGCATGTATACACACTTGTGCATGCATGCCTCCCACTGTTTTAAGCTACTGAATTTTGCAGGTATGGATTGTCCTAAAATAGACTATGCGCATGAGGCTACTGGATTTCCAACATGGCACCGACAGTTTGTGTTGTGGTTTGAGTGGGAAATTCAATGGATGCTGAAAAGTATGAGGCATCAGAATTACTATGCCTTCAGGACCCACTACTGGGACTGGCGAAAAGAGACACAGGAGGCCATCAGTGATGATACTGAAATCTTCGTTCCTAATAGATTAGGAGAGAGGCGAAACAACATAAACAGTCAGCCTCAGGTGCACGGTGATTTGTTTGAAGGTGGTTGGGACACCATTTGCTGGTATAATGGCAGTGGTAATGTGATAATGCCAAAAGGCACCATATGTGATCCCAGAATAAAAACTGGACCTTTGCTTCGTTGTCCCTTGGCACGAGATGACAAAAAAGATCCTTGTGATAGATTCAATCCTGACTGGCCTTCTAGAGCTGATGTTGAAAAAGCACTCAGTAAGCAACAGTATGACACTCAACCTTACAATAAACGTGCAAGTGAAGAGAGCTTTCGTAATTTTATGGAAGGCTTTGACAGTAGTGTCAGCATTGATGACTGTAGAAGCGATCCACTATGCTTATGCGAAGGAAGTCCTGATTGTAGAGGTGATAACCCAGGAATGCCACTAAAGCGAAATCTCCACAACTTAGTAAGTACATGTATAGCTTAGTGGTATAGCTATGACAGTATTGCTACACAAATGAAAACAATTATTATAATTTTTGTAGATCCATATCATTGTTGGCACAGTAAATTTGAAATCTAATCTTCCCAATGACATGAAAGGTGTGATGGCTGATGTTGCTGCCTCTCCAAATGATCCACTTTTCGTCAACCACCATACCACGGTTGACTGTATCCTCGAGGGGTGGCTGCAGCGTAATCCAAATGCTCGGTACCCTGATGATGTTGAGATAAAGGGACATCAGAAAAATGGATACATAGTTCCATTCTTCCCGCTCTTCAAGCATAGTGATATGTTCAAAACTGCAGATAATTTTGGCTATTCCTGTGATTTATTTTCCGGTGGGAATGTAACATTTAACCCATCTGTGCTGATTCATGTTGCAGGGAGCTTAATTCTGAGCATTTTAATGCTTATGTAAGCAGCAAACTGATATATGTAGCTAAGAAATTATTATTGAGTTCTATTGATAAACTTTCTTGTTATACCGGATTATAGTTAGGATGATTTTGTACGTAGCTGTATATAGCATCAAACCTAATCGTTTTGTTGATAATATACGTATATGGGCGATATCAAAGGGCCACGGCGAGGTATAAATGTCAGAATGCCTGTCATCATGAACGATGGGCAATAATTATTATAATTATCTGGACAGCAGATATATTGCCCATCATCAATGGAATCTCCATGGAAACAAGAATGCGTGGCTGCTAAAGTGCCACGGTAAATTATTTTATTGCAGCTAGCCCAGTCTATAATACTCAGCTATACTAGCAGTTTTATGGATTATAAATGCTCTTGCCCTAAGGACTCGGGAGGTTTATAATCCATGAACCCTGGCACCTATGCATGTTCTAAATATTACATAGCACATGTACATGGCCTGTACTAGAATTACACTTTAATCATAACCACAAGTAGGCTATAATAATTTTTTACACATTGAGAGCTACAAGGCTAGGAGCTGAAGATGTTCCACTCCAGTTGGAAGCTATTTAATATGCAGATTTAGCTTTAGCCTATAGGTAGCCTCGTTCCCAGGCTCTCAGTGAAACGGGAAATGTGGGGGCGGAAAGGAGAGCCTGGTTTCTACTGCACGCACGGGCGTGTAAATTTTGACCACATAATTATATTCATAACACGATTGATGATGTAATTATTAAGTAAACGTCACAATTAGTACAAATTGTATGAGCAGAGTGCAGCCATTGCCTTGTTCAGCAGTTCTGGATTATCATAGAAGTGGGCTTTTAGGATCAACAAACTCCTGGATGTCCCTGAGCTAGCTCCAGATGACCCCTTCCCATCACACATCTGTTAAGCTTGCAAGAGGAGAATAGTTTCCTTGGAGAAGGCAACTGCAAACGTTACTAGCTTCAAAGACCTGGCCAGATCTTCTTTGCGGAGATCCCTTGAGAGCAGGGGCACGAACATTAGCTTATCCTTGCCATCAAATACAGCTCGGATAGCCAGCTTCTGCTCTTCCTTCAGCAACAGTTCGGGTAAACCAAGCATTGACAGGGCATGAGAAAGCGCTTGCGGATAGTGGGAACTTGAATCGCTTGAAGAAACGCTAGAAGAAACACTCTCAGAAACGAACTCGCCATCTTGCACAAAAAAACGCTGATTAGACAAAATAATAATTATGATGAAATCAAAAGCGGGAAAGTACGGAGGGAATCCAAATCCCCCGGAATGTGAGGGATCCGGTCTGCAGTAGAAACCAGGCTCGCCTTTCCGCCCCCACATTTCCCGTTTCACTGAGAGCCTGGGAACGAGGCTAGCCTATAGGGAGCTTGATATCTTACTCATTCAGAACAGCAAGACATATCTGCTAGCTCAGTGTGTGATAATCATGTGTGCATAGCTACTAGAACAGAAATACACTGATTAGCTAACCCCGGTAAAAGTTAAGCAGATGTCTACCTGCTTCCTACAGTTGATAAGTCGAGTATAAATGTATATTTAGTTTTGTAGCTAATGTTTACTATGAGTTATCAAATAGGTATGAATTTTTATCTCTGCTTTCCTTACCATGGAGAATCCTTAATAGGCCACCTGTATGCAGTTAGTTGCATGGGCAATGAGCTTCTGTAGCTATATAAATAGCTTTAATTCCAATATTTTCATACCAACTATTGGGTGAACTGAGTAGCTATCCCCCTAGTGTGTGGCTCACGAATCATATACCATGTTAATTTTGTTTCTTAATTTGGCTGGCAATGTCACCATAATGATTAGCTACGTACTTAAGCATGTAGTAGAAACTCCCTTCTCCTCCTTAATAAGTCCTTATCCTTTCTCGAGGTGTGTGTTATATAAACCTTCAAAAGGAAAAAAATTTTGAAATCTGGAAATACTAACACAATGTGTCCCCTTAAAGGATCCAGTTTCTTCGTCATTTTCCAGCTGATGTACAGAGTTGATGGATATGCTTTGGAACTGTCTGAAGATGAAGAAGTGTTAAGTAGACAGATTGTAACGTCGTGTATTGGAATAGTTATTCACACTTCAGTAAGATCATTACGTAATTATTCTATATTTATTTGGATTTATCTATTAATGAGGACATACCAAAAAGGTATACATGACATGCACTGAGTCATGTCGTCAAGTCCACATTTCGCAATATCCTACTCATTTGTATTATTATTATACGTACATATACATACATATAGGTTTGAACTTGACAGCTGCTTCTATTGTTGTGTTTGCTGAACTCTTCACATATAGGTTTGAACCTGACAGCTGCTTCTATTGTTGTGTTTGCTGAACTCTTCACATATAGGTTTGAACCTGACAGCTGCTTCTATTGTTGTGTTTGCTGAACTCTTCTGGAATCCAGGATGCATACGCAATGGCAACAAATTATTATGAATATTATTATTCTGTATTACAGTAACCACTCCAAAGGCAAGTACATTAACATCCAGTTGCCTATAATAAAATAAAGAATAGTAATGAGACTATAATCTATCTGCATTACATAAAAAAAGGTGATGAACAAGTAAAGGATAAAAAGGAGAAGTAGGGATGGCTGTAAAAAAGTTCAGCAACATGGGAGTGAACTTCAGTCAAGTAACCCTTTACCCATCATCAATATACCAAACTACGAACTAACTATTCCTACTTCACTCCCATGATAGGCCAAGAGTGAAGTAGGAATAGTTAGTTCACATTGGTGATGGGTAAAGGGTTACTTGACTGAAGTTCACTCCCTTGTTGCTGAACCTTTTTGAACCACACACAGCCATCCCTACTAATATTGTAGCTACTAACAATGCACGGGGAGAGGGGGAGGGGCCAATTAATTTCATGCTACAAATCAGTACATAAGTGTACACGTGGTTTAACACATCATACGTAGCTATATATTATAGTGAAGTATAAAAGTGAGCCTGTGTATGAGATAACCAAAGTTGTCTTCTTTAAAAGTTGTAATGACTATAAAGAGCATCAGAAGCTACTACAGTAGTAGATTTGTAAGTCACACATTAAAACTTCATCTTGATCACATGTCTGATTGATGACCTACATATTACTACCATGTGCAATGATATAAGAATAAACAATGCTCTCCATAATTGTCTTCTTTAACAGGGGCGGATTTAGGGCTTCTTTTACTTCTTAAGAAGTACCCATCTTGATTCACATCTTAAAATTTTTGCACAGCATTTACAATAAAACTATTATTAGTATTAAAGAATGCAGCAGTAGGCTCACTTCTATAGATCATCTAGCAAACAGCATAAACTTACAGAAGGAGAGCCTGTGATAAAGATCGGGCGCGGGTCAGAGTTCAATAATTTATCAGCGCATGCGCCCCATCATGTTTTTACCCTCATCTCGATCTAAAATCTGTGCTTTTTGTTCGTCTGCACTAGTATCTCAAACTGAATGCCTTCTCATTTCTGACCATGTACGCTGGCAGAGTAGGGTAGCTACTACTTAGGCTATCTGCCATAATAAAAAGGGTGTGGTTAATCAAAAGTGGGCATGGTTCTCGGATTTTTCGCGCGCGCTTACGATATTCCTGGATCCGCCACTGGCTGTATGTTTAGTTATGTAGGCTAGCTACATACATAGTATGAATTAATAGATCACAAATTATACGTATGTGTTCAACTAATGTGTTAAAGCAACCATGCAGTATATAGTCTGGCATAGCACCGCCCACCGACTTGAGTAGTGGTCTGGTGACATATAATACAACGAGTTGTGCCGTTTAGCAGGAAAACTGCTAAATCAATGAATATCATTAAATGACGTTTAATGACGTAAAATTACGCAAACACTTGGGGCCTTTTCCTGTAAGTTCGCACGCTAAAATTGTACCTGCCATGCTCGCCAATTAAATTAAGAATAACTATGACAACTGTGGTGTCACTGGCTGATTATAATACCGCTTCCTACGACACTTCCTGTTAGTAACGCGCATGCGCAATAGAATCCACCGGCACAACTCGTTGTATTGTATGTCACCAGACCACCTACTAAAGTCGGTGGGCGGTGCTGTGCCAGACTATGCAGTATAGCTAGATCTTAGATAATTAGACTACGTACACAGGATTGGAAACAGCTCACGTGCGCCCATTATGCTAATACAAATCGTCGCGGACGATCCGTGTTGCTATGCGCGAAGGAAAATTGGAAATTTATTCCTTGTTTCTCGAGTATACTTTTCATGAAAGGAGAATAAACTGGTGAGTTTTAGCATCAAATAAAGGGCTACTTTACAGAGTATGTTCCAGGGATGTGAAATGTGTTTCTTAAGTATAGTTAGTTTGCTCATAAAACAGTTTTCCACGAAGATTTTTATCACCCTAGCAACAGATAAAGTTTTTTTCTTCTTTCATTGCAAAGGCATAATTCCTGTGTCCTTTTAATGAAGTTTATGTTATTGAGTGATGCTTGCCATACGGAATGGTGTGCATAATATATGTTTTTGTCCTGAATCTTTGATGCTTTCTGGCTTTTTCTGTGTTTGGAGGTGTATATTTTTGCTTTCTTTCACACAAAAGGCACTGTTGCATGAGCAATGAAATTTTGCTAACTGATAAAGTTAGTGCTGCAGTTTGGAATAGCATCAATCCCATAAGCTGCAGTGACCAAAATTATAGCTAATGTATACATGCTAACTTATCCACATTAATTTATTACTATATAATAGTTACAGCTATGCCAAGGAGGAAAAAAAGCAAATTGTGTGTCAAAAAACATGGAAGTAAGAATATTCTCAAGGTGCCATTATCTTCAAGTCCTGCTTCTAGTATCAGTGATCTTTCAATCACCCTGGACAGACTTCCATCTAAATGGGTCAGATTGAAAGAGCCCAATCTCACCTTGGTGAAACTCTCAAAATGCCCAAATTCCACAGCAGTTTGTTCACTCTTTAGTGTTACCATATCATCAAAATTAAGCTAGTATATCAGCAGTAGAAGCTTTATAATTATAAAATTATAATACCTACATAATAATTAATTTTATGATAATCTATTGAGGGTCTTAGTAGTCTTCCTTATGCCCTTGGTTTTAGCTACTAGCCATTTTGAGCTAGCAAAAGCAAAGCCTCGTGTGGTGATCCAAAGGTCCACTATCATTTCAATCACCTTGCTCTCCTCTTCATCCCAATCCTCAGAAATTTCAGACTATTTTTGTACATTCCTTCTTTAATACTTTTCTTAATGTTATCAATGGGCTTTATCAAATGATTCTGAACTTCTTTCTCCATCTCCACCATGAAACTATACATGGAGTTTGAAATGTGGAGTAATCTCCTATCGACCAAGTCTATATCCAATCCTCTGATTCTTCATTGTCATCATGGTAACAAATCATCAATATAACATATCAAATTTTCTTTCAAGGGTGAGAGGAACTTTTTAATCTCTTGTGCAGAGCCCTTGGGATGTACCCTGCTGCATACCGCAATGCATTACTCTCTTTGTAAGTAATTACACACTCATAATCATGCTGGGAGGCAGAGCTGAGGTCACTTGAAATAGGGCAGTTATTAGGAATTACTCGTTCAAATAGCTATAACACATCTGTAATTTTCTAGTACAGGAGGGGTGATTGCTATACCAGCTTGACAAAAAAAGTCTTTTCAGATTTTCTGAAACTCTGTGGTGGTTCTGATTTTATGGTACAGCCCCCACATAATTCGTTGTGTTTTCTCTAAGGGATGAGGGTCAAGTAATTTTATTAGAAGCAATTCAACATTTCATAGCTTGAAGGATTTGTGCACCACTCAAGAGCTGCAGTAGCAATTTCTCGAACAGCAATATCGTGTGGTTGAGAGAACATCTTAGTCTTCACAATTTGTTGCAAAACTTGGACAATAATTCCACTAGGATCTATAGTTAAAGCAATTAAGCTCAATGAAGTGGTCATGTAAGCTTCAGTTAATAGCTAGCTAGCTAGGTCTCTAGCACTGTAAATTAGCAGTAGCCAACTAGCTGATAGAGCTAGCTAGATCATAGCTAGGTCTCTTAGCACTGGCTAGCCAATAACAACACAATTTTACCTTGTAAATCAGATTTTCTCCAGCTATATAAGCACTAACAAGCCACACACTTAGAGAAACAAACCACACACTGTAAACAGCTGCAATAATTTGGCGCAACGCGCATGGTCCGCGCGCGAATAATTGTTTCCAATCCTGTGTACGTAGTCTAATTATCTAAGGCTAGATTGAGTTCCAATTATGATAATGTTTGGACCACTCATTTTGTATGAGGAGCTGATATAAAGTGGCCAAAATGAATGTGTGTGTGATTTCTCTCACAGATTTCAAGCTGCTTTAAAAATCAGACTGTTCACATACAGTATGAAGATGGTAGTACACATTGCAGCTCTCCTGCACATCTCACTGATGCATTGAACAGGATTGAATATCTAGTTCTCAATGATGAGAATCCTACCATGGGTTCGGGCAATTGTCCCAACAGTGGGACAATTACAGTGGTGTATCTCCCAACCCCAACTACACTCCCAACCCTGACTATGACAATGAACACATACACAAGTGAAAGTGAGTAGGGACTTATTAGTGAAAGTGTAAGACTTAAACTCATAGCTAGTGATATAAACAATTTGATGGGGCAAGCATTGCAATGTCTGCATGATGTCTAGTTTGCTATACAGACTATTATTCCAAGCTGTCAGATGTTATGATCCCATGACGTACGTATATTGATAGTTTCACACTGAAAGTTGATCTAATCAACTTCTTGAAATCAACTATCAGCCAGTAGCTACATATATGTACAGCATTGGGTTAACTGTAGCTACATGAATAATTATTATTTTACTGCACTGTACTTTGTACATGTTAACTTCATGCAGGTTTATTCCTACAGCTATAAATGGTATTAATAACACATTCTTTTATACTATTATTAGGAACAAGCAGTACTGAGTTAGGGCTGTTAGTGAAAAAATGTCTACAGAGCGGACAAAAGTACCAAATTTTGCACAGAGATTGGTTTTATTATGTACAACATGAAAGTGACCGGCTCCAAAATTTTCCGCAAACATTGTGGCATATACGGACGCACAACTAGTAAACAAACATGAAAATTGTGAAAATAAAGGCAAAATTTAATACTAAGCTTAAATTTCACATCTGCAAGTACATAAGTTAGTGCATTGTAGTCCAGCTTTCTTGTACTTACAGCTTGTACAGCCTCGGCTGGATTTGCAGGAGGATCAGTCACAGGTGGTTGAAGATGAGCATGATAGCTTAATGGTTTGTAATCATCAAACAAATAGCTTAATAGCTCCATTGAACTTTTTAGCCACAGCATTTCCTTTTTGGTAGCATCTTCTAGGCTACTACAAAAGGCCTATACAGGTTTTTTGTGGAACTTCAGCTTTTGATTGGTTCAAAGCTACAGCCGGAACTATAGGGTGGTAAGGCAATCTGTTGTGCTGCTACAGTAGCTACTGGTTCTATTTCTATACCCAAATTATTGGCAGTATAATGCTAATACCCGTTCCATGAAAAGAAGATCGGGAAGTTGTAGGAGAAGGGTCATGATCAATATTATCAACAGCACCTACTACTACAAAGAGCCCTTTCCGCAATTGAAATGGGCAAACCACATCATTAGCTTGATACTGACTACAAACAGAATGTGCTATATCTTTTTCAATCTGCATTAGTCTATTATAAGAAATGCTAATCCCAAGATACTGAAGTTCCTCTATTACGCACAAATGAATGAACTTTCAGACCAATATATAGAGGAAGAGGAGGCTCACGGATAACAGAGTGTCTGTAAAAACTCTTTACTGAATCAGTTTGTCTCTTCTTGGAGTTGAAAAGTATTAATTGAGATATAGTGAGAGAACATTGTGTATTCATATGGCTATCTTGATTGGGTCCATAAAGGATCATAGAGATGAGAAGATTTAGATTGTAAGGCACACACTCTTTCTGGCAATTTGGAGGAAACTTACAGCCAAATTGAAAGTTGTTTTCTTCCTGAAATATTTCCTGACAGATTATTTTGGCTACTGAAGCTATTTTTAAAGTTTCAGAATTGATCTGGGAATGACATATTTTGTAGAAGGGAATGCATCCCCTCTGGAAACAGAAAGATTACATTCTTCTTGGATTCCATGCTCCTTAAAGTAATCAATAAGGTCTTCCTTTAACCGGGTCCTGTTTGTAGAAAAGTCTACATGCAACTTCTTCAAGCGGTTTTCATAGGAATCATGAAGCTCAGCTAGTTTGAAAGCATATGTACCCTCTTCTAAACTACTTTCCATATGCATTACTAGCTCAGCAAAAGCACATGCTTTAACCTGCTTAACAGCAACATTTGATTTTGATGATGCAGATTGAGATCGGATGAAAGAACGGTAACGACTCCTATATTTGGTCAGGCAGGAAAGGTGGTATTTTCCCTCAGCTGCAACAAGGTCAATACCACCAGCTAGTCTTATAAGCAGCTCACTGTCACACATCTCACTAGCCATGTCCTTAAATTAATGGTCTTATCAATGTTAAAGGTGGTAAATTCCTCGGATGTCAGATTACTACAAAAAATGCACAGCCTATGTACTTCAGAAGGCTTACGCTTGGATCAACATGCGGTTCCTTCTTCAGATGATCTCTTCCTTTTCTGCAGCCTAGCTCTGCTTCACACGCTCCAGTTTGGAATTGTTAAACTTCTGATGACACTGTTTGTGCCAGGATGCATTGTTTTCCACAAATGCTAAAGCTGTCCCTTGCTCACCATAATCAAGATTCACTGGCAAGGCATCAAGCTCCTTGAACTTTCCAAGAATGCATTATAGAAGTCAACTGGAGGCCGATCAGATGCACACTTGGTAGGGCAGCGAAGTTCTGCTGATGAAATTTTCTGACAGATTATACACAAGTTCCAATCAATGGGCTTAGACATTGCTACAGCTACAGAGAACAGTCACAACTGGTCTAAATGTGCAGGTATTTGCTTGCAGCTGCTTGTGAATGTGCAGGTATTTACTTGCAGTGCTGCCAGTATGTGCAGGAAAATGCTGGGCTATAGACATCTAATTTTCGCCAATTTTTCACCTTTATTTCTGCGTTTCACTGTTTAAACATGCATATCCCCACTTCTACAAGCTAGCTTTTTTGGAGCCGGTCATTTTCTTGTTCAATGTGGTCACATGTATCACCTGACAAAGTTTGGTGCTTTTATCCAGCGCGTAAACATATTGCTATTTTTTGCACTAACAAACTCCACTATGTGGTAGCAATTGCAGTGCCTGTTGGAATAGGTATGGTTTACAGCTAAGCAGTAGCAATCATTAGTTCTTTTTCCATTTATTTAGCTGTTGTAATGAGCATAATTATATGATAGTGATCAGAGGAGTAACTACCATTGAGGCAACTGAGGCACTCACCTCAGTGAAAAATTTAGGAAATTAGTACATGATCAACAGAGAAGTTTGCAGTGCCAGAGCATTGCTGACCCTTCCTGACATCTTTCGTACTTAAGAATTGGCTACATACATCACTATAAATTGTAGCTTAACTATCAATGTTTGAATCATGATACTGCATGAGCTTTCAGTAAAATGATTGATTCTAGGTCTCCAAATTTTATTTTAAAAATTGCTTTGCGCTTCGTGCAGGAGGGGACACATCCCCTTCCCACATCCTCCCCCTCTCCGTGACCTTATGGCCACGCAATCCACTGTACCCCCAATTTTGCCTCAGTGAAATGAAAAACCTGGCTACTTCCCTGGTGATGTTGGCATTCATACTTTACTACTACTACTCACTTAACAAAGTTGTTTTTTGTTTGATGATTGATTTTTTATTTGTTTAATCCTTTTGTAGAATTTGTGCAGTAATCCTACACTGAGTGAGCCAATGCAATACTCTTTAGTGGGACCTACTTCTTCCCCAAACATAGCATATTCAACCATCAAAGTAACTAAGTATTTCGAATAATTATTTCAATATCTTCATACTCCTAATTATGGTAATTTTCAGCACCACTCACAAGACTTTCCCACAGCAATTGATGGTACATACTCATTGCTAAAACCAGTGCACCCTCCACTGGATAGCAAGGGAAAGGTACAGGACTCGTCTTATACATGTATACAGCCCTAGCCCTAGCCTTCTTCAGTTTTTGATTGCACATTATTTTCACTTTACCAGCCTCTAGAAGAGTCAATGCTCACTTTGAAAAGAAATTCTACATGTTGTAGTGCAGATTCTTCTGTTCAAGAACAATTCATCAAAGTCCACAGTAATGAGGTATGATACATGTAATAATCATAAAATTATGGGAGTAGCTACTAGATAATTTTCTTCTTTACAGGATTTATCCACTTCAGTTGATGATCCTGAATCAACTTCAACTGCTAATAATGAAGTAGGGAACATCAGATTTTCTAGTGCACCATTACCTAATAAGAAACCAATGCCAGATGAAAGAGAGGTACTTAATATTAGGGTATATTGAGAGGCATCAACTTTAGTACCTGCAAGTCAAATAATAAAGTTTACAAAAAAATAACAACAAAAAAAACAAAAAACGACAACAAACAAGAACCATAAACTGGATATAGCCATACGAATCTTTTATCATGAGCTACCCACCAAATACAGGCACACACTAATACGTAAATTATTAATACCCACAAATAAAGTGTCCTTAAGTCCTTAATAATTAAGGTAATTAGCTGAAATTAGCTACCTCTCTATCCTTTTAAATTTTGCAGGTCAAGTATGCTCAGTTAGATGCCCCCGCCTTACCTTAATGAAAACATGGGATTTCACTGCTTTGCAGTCTTGATATATAGGGAGTGCTTGGATAGGTACAAGTTGTTATAAAGTTTATAAGTAGCTAGCTACTTAATAAAAGTTGATCATGAAACCTAAAACTTTGAAACTGGAATTATAGATTTCAGTTCCATTTGAAGCAAATATTTGGATACCTCTAAAACGTATTTTTGCTCCAAATTGTACATACAATAGATAACACACCTGCTGGTTTTGGTTGTGCTTTCATCTCCTCCTTTTCCTTTGGTATTAATTTACCTGTGAATGGGGCTATGTCTGAGTAAATGACATCGTTCACTATTATGACACCAGCACTTGAATTAGGATCGCTGCAGTTATGAGGGTGGGGCAATTGCGACACTGTAAAAAAATAGTATTCCAGTCCACCTAGTCGAGAAACAAAGATCATCAAAAATGATGGAAATGATGGAATTGCCCCACCCTCGTAATTGCCCCGCCTTACCTTACAATGAATAATAAATTGCCCAAAATATTGGTCATGTATTCAATTAACTATCTTAGCACCAAAATTTAGCTCCAAGGTTGCTGGATTATGGAGTGGCTGAAAACTAATTATTAGCAATATCTGTTAACTTTCTTTATACCTTAGAAAAGCTACCTGTGACTGCAGAAGATTTGTTTCATGATCTATAGCTATTCCATTGCCGGGAAGTGGAGTGAGTTCGCACTGAAGATAGGAATTGATGAGGATCTTGAGGATGAGATTTACACCAACAATGAGGCATGTTTGCAGGAGACCTTGGAGTACTTCTTCAAGAGAAGAGCTCCCTTCAAAGAAATCACTGCTGCTTTATGTCATATAGAGGAGCACAAGTTGGCATGTAGCTACTTTATCAAAAGAAATATTCCTAAGTATCAGAATTGGTGTAGCTAGCTAGGACATTCGTCAGTTAATTGTGTCTATTATTAGTTTAACATAATTGTTTTGTTTTGATGACAAGTCATGTATTTTACACAAACAGTTGTGGTAACTCTAAATATAGCACACTATAGTTATGCTATGATAAACATATAACTACCAGCTAAACAGTTTCATGATGCTATCATTAACTACTAGCTAATAATGGATGACTGTCCCACCACATTGGCAATCATTTTAATGTTGATTGATGTGGTTGACATCAGTAAAGGTATGGCCTAGTTCAAGTAGCTAGCTACCTAAGTAATGAAGTTAGCTAGTTAGCTATCTACGTAGCTATTAGCTAAAATTATTGATCTTATTATGGTGATAGCATCATTGGTGGTGATTTGTGGTCTGCATCAACGAGTAGCATTAAACTGTACCTTGGATTTCAACCCATTGAGTGTACATTCAATAGCATGGACAATCAATAGCTCAAGGATAAATGAAGGAGTTTATACAACAATGGGAAATCAAATGCTTAATCTGAACTGTACCCCGACATTTGAAGGCTCTACAATTCAGTGCAAGAAACAAAATATCTTCAATACATGCAAATGAACCAGATGTTCTTGGTGATGTGTACAACATCCAAATACAAGGTGTATAGCTAGCTAGCTAATAATTATTGTGCTCAGTATAACTATTGGTTACATCATTCATATTTCATTTTCTAAACTGTTTCTATTGCTGCATGAGCTTCAATAATAGTTCATAGTTATGGTAGGAAGATACTTTGCTTTCATGCTAGTACTTATTGAGTTAGGAGAAGGAAAAGGTATTGGCAACCTATGAAATAACTAAACATAGCAAAGCATATAGCTTCGTATAATTATAGCTCTTTGAATGAATATGCTATAATATGTAGAGGTGGTGTGTGGTTTATACCAAATAGCTGAATTTCATTGCAACTTGGATAAGTCATCTCTAGCTCTACCTTCAATAAAATGGACAGTCACCAATATGAATACCTCACAAATATTCACTGGAGGAGACAGTGTCAATCAAGTTAATCATACATTTCAGATGAACTGTACAGAAGAGAGTGAAAATGTTACAGTTCAGTGTATGGTACTTGATATAGCAAATTTAAGCTCTGGTATCATTTATGGTGACTTAATTATAGTCCACATTCAAGGAAAGCTATTACTTATCATTATATTAGCTAGTCCTGTAATAGCAGATTAATTCATGTAGGACTACTTGATAAAGTGAGAGAAGTGAATGCTTCCATCAACTGTTCCTCCATCATCCTGATGTGGCAGCCTCCCTTCTCCCTGGACATCACTAACACTGATCCAGACATGACATTCTGTGTGGAGGTGTACAAAGTATCTGAGGGAGAGAGGACTCCACTTCACCACCTTGGACGATGCTCCATTGTGACTCCTCACTACACAATACCTACCAACGACTCTGGACTGATGCTTCACTATCAGTTCATAGTCACAGCAGTGAATGTAGTAGGTCAAGGGATTCCTAGTGATCCAAGGAATGTAGAATTTTATGATGGTAATGAAACTAATGGGTACCTACAATAGCTTCTAGCTGGTATTATGATTGCTGAATTAATTCAGGAATATTCATTTTTGAGGGAGAAATACAACTGTTTAATTCTGAATTGGAGCTGAATATATCTTTGGTATGTGATCGTGATAATTAATGGTAATTTTAAATGGTATTCATTAAATTTCAGGTGACATCTGTATGCTTTCAAGAATTTACTATTCACTTTGACCACAATGATGACACGACACACTGCAGCTGCCGAGCACAAGCCACCGACTTGAATCAGTTGCAGTACCTCATTCTGAACATTGATGAGGATAACTGTAGCAGATGTTTCAATGTATCTGTGAACAACTATACTGTTTATGTGGAAACTGATGGTGGAAGTTTATCTAATGTTATCCTTGTGATGTACTTCCCAAGTGAAAGTAACCCAACCAATAAGATAACACAAAAAGGCTTTTCAACAGTTGGTAAGCAGCTGTTATGCTATAATGCTATGAGAATTATTGTAACTTACTTACACTTATGTGTAGACTCTTCTTCCTTTGAGCATTTGAATGTGGTAATTGCAGTATCTGTGGGTGTTGGTAAATATTATTACGTATGTTGCTCACTGTTATTAATTTTGTTACCTTTCCATGCAGTGATGAGCATGTTTGTATTCATTCTACTGCTATCGACATTCTGCTGTTGCTATTGGTTACATCATGTGAAAAGTGGTAACTACATATTATAATACTTCTTTAGACAGTTAGTGATTGCCATAAATTGACAGTTGCTAATTCTATAACATGTAGGCAGGAACCATGGCCAGAAATCATCTGGTGAAGTAATAAACCTTGAGATACGAACTCATGAAAACAGTGCGTACACAGTTATCAAGCTTAAGGATGCTCAAAGAGAAGAGGTAGCTATCTATACAAGGAGCTAGCTAGCTAGCTAAGCTATATTAATTATTATGAAAGAGCGATGCTCTTTTTTTAGATCTGAAAGACTTTTTAGCTAATAGCTAGCAGCAGTTTATGTGAATATAATAATGTTGACACATTCAATGCATAGCTATCCTTATAAAGCGTTGTCATACGTACGTACTTCATGATGAATTCATTACCCTTCACAGAGATCCATGATAATCACTGCCCGAGACAGACAAAATGACCCAGAAATACACGTTCAAGTAAACAGTGCATATGCCATCAATAAAGATGTTGGTAAAGTAGAGGTGATGGTGACTATTAGCTAATTGAACTTTCTTATATGTTGTCTCACATTTCTACATAGCCAGTTTATGCTGAGATTCCTCCTTTAACTCCGAGAGTTGAAATAGTTGGACCTGATGCAACATTTTACTCAAATGTTGTTCCATTGGGGGAAGAGAGGAGGAAGCATTAAGGACTCAACAAAAACACACATGGTGAGAATCTTTAACACGGGTTGATGTAGAAGAAGGGACGACTAATGAGGCTAGGGGATGACTAGGGGACAACTAATGAGCTCACTAGTTGACGACGACTAGTGAACTTTGTCCTCAGAAATGTGATAGATCATACAAATTCATGACCCTTGATGTCAGGTTACAGTGGAGCCTTGTTATACGAATTAACCTCTAAAGAAGGACAATCTCTCTACAAAGGATCAAGGTCCCAAGTGTGTCCATTTTTCGGAGGTTTTTATGTACGTAGCTAATGGTTTTACATTTCAAGAGTTTCTTTATTGATATTTCTTTATTGACACTATCTTCCTTCCCACCCCCCCCCCCCCCCCCCTACACACACACCACACACACACACACACCACAATTTCCAGCACGAACATTGATGGTCACTCCTACATTCAGCTTCGTAACCTCCTGTAGCCCAATACACATTGTATAGTTGCTACGTATAATCATTGCTTGTTTTTTTAATTTTTATTCTCATCATAATCATAAAGTTAATCAGTCACACTAAAATTTTAATCAGTCATTAAATTTCAGTACCTCACTCATAATTATTAAATCAGACAATTAGCTGCTACTCAGAGCCATCGTTAGTGTATGCTTATCAATTAGCTATTTCCCAAAATCACATCTGCTATAATTATGTAGCTATTTAATTCATAGTGTGGTGGGCTCATTTCATAATGTTGTCCAAACTATAGCTTAGTTTATAGCTATTTGCAGCACCTAGCTAGCTATAGCTATGTCAAGAAGTAGATTGGTTTTCATTGCCTCTATTTCTCTGTTGCAGTTTGGATTATTCATCTCAGGACAAGTTACCTCAGAGGTGGTATGTGGTCTAAATGGAACAGCTGAGTTCGAATGTACAACACCATACTCCACGATACATATATTCACTGATTGACATCTCAATAATGCCACCTTAAGAGATGGAGTGGATGGAGATATGATAGACAGATCTGCAAACAGTTTACTTCATCTATACTGCAGCGCTGAACATAATAGTTCATTAGTCCAGTGTGTTAGATTTGGTAGAATGAGCTCGACTGATTTATATGGAAATCCCTTTAATCTTCGCATACAAGGAAAGGGATATAGTTTATATAATCTGTATGACATACGTAGCTATTAATTGTGCAATACAGGTGTTTCAATGCATCTGTGAGCAACTACACTGTTTGTGTGGAAACTGATGGTGGAAGTTTATCTAATGTTATTCTCATGATGTACTTTCCAAGTGAAAGTAATAATATTATGACAACACAAAAGACCATTTCGACAATAATTAGTACGTAGTAACTTACCTACTATATTCTCTTGTAGACTCCTCCTCCTTTGGATATTTGAATGTGATAATTGCTGTGGGTATTGGTATGTAAATGTTATGGTAGAATCATGTCACTGTTATCAATAATTTTGTGTATCCATGCAGTGGCCATATTATTAGTTTTCATTCTCAACATTTTGCTGGTTACATCACATCAAAAGTGGTATTCATAGCTATATATATTTGTCCATGTTGACAGTGACTGCAACTTAGACACTAGACAGTTTATCAATGTGATAGCATAATTTGATTGCACTCACTTGAGTGTTAGCTAGCAATCATGGAGTAATGAACCTTGTCAATGAACTCATGAAAACAGTGCATACACAGTCATCAAGCTTAAAGATCTTCAAAGAGAAGAGGTAGCTACACGTACAAAGAACTACACATTGATGAAGAACATTAATAATTTAAGCACATACCTATAAAGTGTGATCATATACTTCATTATTCTCATAACCTACAGAGGTCTTCTGTAGTGATGGCCATACTCAAGATAAAAATGACCCAGAAATACACATTCAAGAAAACAGTGCATATGTCATCACTAAAGATGTCAATAAAGTAGAGGTGATGGTTTAGATTATTTAGAATATTATTTCCCATATTTATAGCCAGTTTATGCTGAGATTCCTCCTTTAACTCCAAGAATTGAAATAGTTGGACCTGATGTAACATTTTACTCAAATGTTGTTCCATTGGGGGAAGACCATTGAGGGATCAACAAAATCACACAGTGAGAATCTTTAACATAGGTGCTGTGGGAGGCATAATCTTCTTTGCATCCTGCTGTTTTTGCATTTTGTGTGATACTCTATCTATAGTCATGTGGTCAATCTCAATTCCTATGACTAGAAACACTATTTTCTGCTGCAGGAAATTAATTGCAAAGTTGGACACATGACTAATGTGGGCGGCAGTGACCGGGTGCTTACATTCATAATCTCTTTATAATAAGCTATTATTTTGCTGTCATATCATATACTGTAGCTAGTTGTATGAAATGTTCATGATTGTTTTCCTTTATTACCTGCAAGATTTCCATAGCAAGCACTAATTAGCTATGCACATGTATCTCATGCATGATTTGGGGGCCAGGGGATCCACCAATTTTACTAATTGAATTTTAATATACTGTATGGTATGTTTTAGCTATAGCTGGTTGAGTTATATAGTTAGTCAGCATCTCAAAGAGGATGAGATACACTAGAGCTATACTAAACTATCTTGTGGTAATTTTTAGTTATGAAACAGTGCAGGGTGTGTCAGTGATAACTTGTGGTCTACATCAACGAGCTAAATTTGAATGTTCCCTGAACATCACAACATTCAATGGATATAGCATAACATGGACCATTAATGATGAGACGTATACTGGAAGTGACATAACATCAGATAGTCGAATTCTCTCTCTGGACTGTACTGAAGAATTAGAAAACTCCACAGTTAAGTGTGAAGGAATAAAAGTTCTTGATCCAAGTGAACCTAATGTTCCTGGTGATGTTTTCTATGTTCAGATACAAGGAAAGTGGATATATTTATCCTTCTAGTTGATTGTTACATGTCTTTGCTACTTACTGCTAACCAGCAGGGCTATTAGATAAAGTGAGAGAAGTGAATGTTTCCATCAACTGTTCCTCCATCACCCTGACTTGGCAGCCTCCCTTCTCCCTGGACATCACTAACACTGACCCAGACATGACATTCTGTGTGGAGGTGTACAATGTATCTGAGGGAGAGCAGACTCCACTTCACCACCTTGGACGATGCTCCATTGTGACTCCTCACTACACAATACCTACCAACAACTCTGGACTGATGCTTCACTATCAGTTCATGGTCACAGCAGTGAATGTAGCAGGTCAAGGGGCTCCTAGTGATCCAAGGAATGTAGAATTTTATGATGGTAATGAAATTAATGGGTACTACATATGTAGGTGACTAGCTGTTAATATTTTTATTCAGGGATATTCCTTAGTGCGGGTCAAATACAACAACGATTTAATACAGAATCGGAGCTGAATATATCGTTGGTATGTTTTTAATCTAAAGGGTTAAAATGCTAGCCACTCATTCTCTTGCAGGTGACAACTGTATGCTTCCAAGAATTAACTGTTTACATTAACAATGATAATAGCACTCATTGCAACTGCTCAGTTGGTTTAAATCAGTTACAGTACTTCATTCTGAATAGTGAGAATAACTGTAGCAGATGTCTCAATGCATCTGTGAACAACTATACTGTTTATGTGGAAACTGATGGTGGAAGTTTATCTAATGTTGTCCTTGTAATGTACTTCCCAAGTGAAAGCAACCCAACTAATATGACAACACAAAAAAACAGTTCAACAATAATCAGTAAGCAACTGTACCTCTGATAACTAGTCATCGTAATTAACTTACCATGGACTTATGTATGTCATATACTATTCTCTTGTAGACTCCTCCTCCTTTGAGCATTTGAATGTGATAATTGCTGCAGGTATTGATAATGTTATGGTAGTCGTGTCACTGATATTGTTACCATTAGCTAATATCATATATTTCCATGCAGTGATGACAGTATTAGCATTCATCCTACTGATACCTACATTTTGCTGTTACTATTGGTTACATCACATGAAAAATGGTATTTTATGTATCACTGCAGCTTAGACAGTTGATCAATAATAATGACAGCTACGTAGCATTTTCAAATTCATGATGATTCATTTGTGGTGTTACAACACTCCCACAGGCAGGAACTATAGTGGCCAAAAATCATCTGGTGAAGTAATAGACCTTGAGATACGAACTCATGAAAACAGTGCATATAGAGTTATCAAGCTTGAGGATGCTCAAAGAGAAGAGGTATCCATAGCTACAAGAAGCTAGCTATCTATAATTATTGATGAACTCAAAACAATTTTTACTTTCTTTCCATTTTATAGCTCCAAATGGCTATCATACGTACGTAGTTACAGTTAATCTGAATGTATCCTTTTACTATGCATGCCAACAGCGGCCATTTTGGTGCAAAATTTGTATTATGCTTTATGGGGATTGTGTATCAAAATGGCTGGGTGAAAAGATGCATGCAAATGTTATATACTTTCTCAACAAAAATAACATCATCTTAAGGCAAAGTTAGTCACTTTCTGATGATTCATTATAGAGATCTTCTGAAATGGTGGCCACGGCTCAAGATAGACAAAATCACCCAGAAATACACATTCAGGAAAACAGTGCATATGCCATTACTAAAGATGTTGGCAAAGTAGAGGTGATGATAGACTAATACCTACATAGCTATGATAATTGAATTTATCGTTCTCTTTATGTTTCAACATTGTAGCCAGTTTATGCTGAGATTCCTCCTTTAATTCCGAGAGTTGAAATAGTTGGGCCTGATGCAACATTTTACTCCAATGTGGTTCCATTGGGAGAAGAGAGAAGGAAGAAGCATTGAGGGCTCAACCATGGTGAGAATCTTTAACAAAAGAAGGGGACAAGAAGTGTGACAATTTATGACCCTTGATGGCAAGTAACAGTGGAGCCTCTCACCATAGCTGCCAGTATAGGAACACTTTTGAGATCTCCTGAAGTGTCCTCTTTCAAGAATACAACAATGTCTCCCAATTATACGTCTTGTTCCCCACAAAAAAATAGGACTGGGAACAGCGGAACCTCCGAAAAAGGACATAGCTACCTCTCAACAAAAAAAAATCTTGTTGTACGAACTAACCTCTAAAGAGGACAACCTCCCTACAAAGGACCAACAAAAGGCTGGGTCCCCAAGTGTGTCCATTTTTTAGAGGTTCCTTTATAGCTAATGGTTTTTACATTTCAAGAGTTTCTTTATTGACATTATTGACACTCTCTTCCTTCCCACCCCACCCCCCACCCCCCCCCCCCCCACACCACACACACACACACACACACACACACATTTTCCAGCACCTAAGAACACTGCCAATTCAGCTTCGTAACCTCTTCTAGCCCAATACACATAGTAGTTACTATAATCATTGCTTTTTTTTTATTCTCATCATTGTAATATAAAGTTAACCTGTCACACTAAAGTTCTAATCAGTCATTAAAATTTAATTTCAGTACCACACTCATAATTATTAAATCAGGCAATTAGCTGCTACTCAGAACCATTGTCAGTGTATGCTTATCAATTAGCTTTTTCCAAAATCATCTCTACTATAAATACATATGTAGCTATGTAATTCATAGTGTGGTGGGCTCATTTCACAATAATTATAAAATGTAAACAATGCACATAATGTTGTCCAAACTATAGCTTAGCTAGAGAGCTAATATACTTGCAGCAGTTATAGCTATAATCCTAGCTGCTAGCTATGTCAAGAAGTAGATATATTTATTGATTGGCATCTTAACAATGCCACCTTAAAAGATGGAGTGGATTGAGTTGTGATAGACAGATCTGAAGACAGTGTATTTCATTTATACTGGACGTAATAATTCATTAGTCCAGTGTGTTAGATTTGGTAGAATGACCTCAACTGAATTATAAGGAAATCCCTTTAATCTTCGCATACAAGGAAAGTAGCTATAGTTAATATAATCTGTGCAACATATGTAGCTATTGTGCAATACAGGATTCCTAGAAAGAGTTAGTGATCTGAGAGTCGCCATCAATTGTTCCTCCATCACCCTGACTTGACAACCTCCCTTCTCACTGGACCTCCCTAACACTGACCCAGACATGACATTCTGTGTGGAGGTGTATACAACTATCAATACAACTAATACAATACAACTATCCATCATTGGTGGGATGTAGCTATGACCACTAAACTTGATGAAAACCTTGCTATAGTTATTTGTACAAGTGAATGCAAAAAATTTCTTCGAAATAAAAATGTGAAGTAGGGATGACCACAAATTTAGCACATAATAATTATTATAGCTATTATAACTGCAGCTTCATTATGAAAACCAAGTACTGCAGCATCGAAGCAGTATGGCCCAAACATCTAGCTGGGATATGTATTATAACTGCATGCAAGAGAGTGAACTTAGTGAAGTGACCCTTACCCATCATCAAGTACAAGATACTATTCCTACTTCACTCCCATGATCAAGGGCCGTAGCTATTTGGGGAATGGATACTTTTACTTACATAGCTTGCAGAGCATGCATGCATGCATAATACTCAAGATGACCCAGCTGTAACCACAAGCTTCACCCAGCTATATATTTTGAGTAGTGAGGTATAGCTCTTATTACTCATGATGATTGATTAATCTATAGAGAAACCTCTCATGTTCATCTCAAAGTGATACACAAATGTACTATAGCTACAACATAGTTCCTTCGAAGTTTATTATAATGCCACCACAGAGCAATCTAAAAATTGAAGCTATAATTATAGCTAGTACATTGCTATAGAAGAAGGGGATACTAAAGAAGAAGAAGGTAAGTGGTTTTAAGAAGGGGTACTCTTATTAAGTCTTAATGAAGGGGGAAATGTTTGATTATTTTACATAAAGCCTTTCACTGCTGCATGCAGATGTAAGATTGTTCCCATCGGAGTGAATTTGCAAGCAAATTAGCTAGAGACCTTGAAAATGGAAGAAAGCAATGTCACATATCTTGAAGTCACGGTTGAGTTTTCACTTTAAACGGACCTATCCAGAATGTCACGCGTATAAGCAATTAATGTTGCACGCGCACGCGCGGGCATGAACTATTGCTCTACTAACTAATTTCGGTAAAAGCAAGTTGCCTACAGTAGCTAATTCACTATGATAATAAAGGTAGTGATATTATTGTTAGCTACAGAAAGTTCCATGTCATCACAAGTGATTTGTGGCCTACATCAAGTGGCTGAATTCAATTGTCAGTTTAAACCTATAGGTGATTATGCAATCATGTGGACAGTCAATAATATCTCATTAAACAATATTATTGAAGAACGATCTCGAATCACCACTACATTTGAACACCGAATGCTGCATTTGAACTGTACTGAAACATTTCAGAACTCAGTAGTCCAATGTGAAAGACATAATATCTTTAACTTTAGTGATCCCACACTCTATGGTGAAGTGTTCTTTGTCCAGATACAAGGAAAGTAGCAATTATTATCTCATTACTTAGTTATTATTAAACTTTTGGTACTTATAGGACTGCTTGATGAAGTCAAAGATGTGAATGTTTCCATTAACTGTTCCTCCATCACCCTGACTTGGCAACCTCCCTTCTCCCTGGACATCACTAACACTGACCCAGATATGACATTCTGTGTGGAGGTGTACAATGTATCTGAGGGAGAGAGGACTCCACTTCACCACCTTGGACGATGCTCAATTGTAGCTTCTCGATACACTTTATTGACCAGGAACTCAGTCCTTGGATCAGTGCTGGAGTATCAGTTCATAATCACAGCAGTCAATGTAGTTGGTCGAGGAGCTCCCAGTGATCCAATAGACTTAACATTTCATGATGGTTAGTTCGTAACTATTAAACTAGCAGTTAGCAATAAATGTAATAGTAAAGGTCCTATAACACACCTGCTGGTTTTGGTTGTGCTTTCATCTCCTCCTTTTCTTTTGGTATTAATTTTCCTGTGAATGGGGCTATGTCTGAGTAAATGACGTCGTTCACTATTATGACACCAGCACTTGAATTAGGATCGCTGGTATCTAACTGAGCATACTTGACCTGCAAAATTTAAAAGGATAGAGAGGTAGTTAATTTTAGCTAATAAGGACTTAAGGACACTTTATTTGTGGGTACTAATAATTTAGGTATTAGTGTTTGTCTGTATTTGGTGGGTAGTTCATGATAAATGATTCGTATGGCTATATCCAGTTTATGGTTCTTGTTTGTTGTCGTTTTTTTGTTGTTGTTATTTTTTGTAAATTATATTATTATTGTGAAATTTTTGACTTGCAGGTACTAAAGTTGATGCCTCTCAAAATCCCTAGATGTTAAATACCTCTCTTTCGTCTGGCATTGGTTTTCTTATTTGGTAATAGTGCACTAGAAAATCTGACGTTCCCTACTTCATTATCAGCAGTTGAAGTTGATTCAGGATCATCAACTGGAGTGGATAAATCCTGCAAAGAAGGAAATTATCTAATAGCTACTCCCATAATTTTTATGATATCATACCTCATTACTGTGGACTTTGATGAATTGTTCTTGAACAGAAGAATCAGGACTATAACATGACGTTGTAGAACTTCTTTTCAAAGTGAGCACTGACTCTTCTAGAGCCTGGTAAGGTGAAAATAATGTGCAGTCAAAAACTGAAGAGGGCTAGGGCTAGGGCTGTATGTATGTATGTATAAGATAAGTCTTGCACCTTTCCCTTGCAATCCAGTGGAGGGTGCACTGGTTTTAGCAATGAGTATGTACCATCAATTGCCGCTGTGGGAAAATCTTGTGAGTGGTGCTGAAAATGACCATAATTAGATATTAAAATAATTATCATCAAAATTCTTAGTTACTTCGATGGTTGAATATGCTATATTTGGGGAAGAAGTAGGTCCCACTAAAGAGTATTGTGTTGGCTCGCTCAGTCTAGGATTACTGCACAAATTCTACAAGGAAAAAAATAAGAAATAAGCAATCAATCATCAAACAAAATACAACATGAATTACCGCTTTTTTCATTTCTTTCCTGTGATGTGAGTAGTAGTAGTAAAGTATGAATACCAACATCACTATCACAATACTCATTACAACAGCTATAAATAAATGGAAAAAAAACATCTTTATCTATGCTAGCTAGCTAGCTAATGATTGCTACTGTTTAGCTGTAAGCCATACTTATTCCAACAGGAACTGCAATTGCTACCACATCAAGAGAGTTGGTATACTCAGTACTGCTTGTTCCTACCACTACTGTATAATAGTATAAAAAGAATGTGTTATTAATACCATGAATGTAATAATTGCTGTTGGTATTGGTAAATGTAGAATCATGTCACTGATATTGTTACCATTATCATATACTCCATTTAGTGGTGTCCATATTAGCATTCATTCTACTGCTATCAACATTTTGCTGTTGCTATTGGTTACATCATGAGAAAAAAAGTATTTATAATTTATAACTTGCACTGCAGCTTAGACAATTGATCAATATGACAGTTAAATTCATGATGATTCACTTATACAATGTTATATATAACAATCCTACAGGAAGGAACCATGGCCAAAAATCATCTGGTAAAGTAATAAACCTTGAGATACAAACTCATGAAAACAGTGCATACACATTTATCAAGCTTAAGGATGTTCAAAGAGAAGAGGTATCTATGCAAGGAGCTAGCTAGCTATAATTGATGAACTCAGAGAGCAAGTTTTAATTTCTCTCCATTAAGCTCCAAATGGCTATCATACGTAGCTAGTTACAGTTAATCTGAGTGTTTACAATGTATTGCATCCCAACGGCGGCCATTTTGGTGCACAATTTGTATTATGCTCTATGAAGATTGTGTACTAAAATGGCTGCCATTGGCATGGTGAATGGATGTATAATTATACAAGTGTAGTCATGCTTTCTGATGATTGATCTTTCATTATAGAGATCTTCTGAAGTGGTAGCCACTGCTCAAGATAGACAGAATCACCCAGAAATACACGCTCAGGAAAACAGTGCATATGCCATTACTAAAGATGTTGGTAAAGTAGAGGTGATGATAGACTAATACTACATAGCTACGATAATTGAATTAAGTTCTCTATATTTCGATAGCCAGTTTATGCTGAGATTCCTCCGAGAGTTGAAATAGTTGCATCTGATGCAACATTTTACTCCAATGTGGTTCCACTGGGAGAAGAGAGGAGGAAGCATTGAGGGGTCAATTATGGTGAGAATCTTTAACACAGGTTGGTGTAAAAGAAGGGGACAAGAAATTGATGGCAAGTTATAATGTAGCCTCTCACCATAGCTGCCAGTATAGGAACACTTTTGAAATCTCCTGAAGTGTCCTCTTTCAAGAATACAACAATGTCTCCCAATTAGCTATACACCGAGCAGTGGAACCTCCAAAAAAGGACATACCTCTTAATAAAAAACAACCTTGTTATACGAACTAACCTCTGAAGAGGACAACCTCTCTACAAAGGATCAACAAAAGGCTGGGTCCCAAGTCCGTCCATTTATTAGAAGTTCCTCTATAGCTAATGGTTTTTTACATTTCAAGAGTTTCTTCATTGACTTATTGATATTACTTTATTGATACTATCTTCCTTCCCACCCCCCACCCCCCCCCCCCCCCCCCCACACACACACACCCACACAATATCCAGTACCTAAGAACACTGGTGGTCACTCCCAATTCAGCTTCATAACCTCCTGTAGTCTAATACACATTGTAATTACTATAATCATTGCTTGTTTTTTTATTCTCATCATAACACATTGTGATCATAAAGTTAATCAGTCACACTAAAGTTCTAATCATGTCATTAAATTTCAATATCGATAACTCTCACACTCATAATTATTAAATCCCAAATTCCCAAATTCCCAATTCCCAAATTCCCAAATTCCCAAATTAATTCCCAAAATCTTCTCTGCTATAATTACATAACTATATAATTCATAGTGTGGTGCATGGACTAATTTCACAATGTAAACAGTGCACATAATGTTGTCCAAACTATAACTTGGCTAGATAGCTAATATACTTGCTGCTAGCTATGTCAAGAAGTAGAGTAGTTATCATTGCCTCTATTTCTCTACTGCAGTTTGTATTCATCTCAGGACAAGTTACCTCAGAGGTGATATGTGGTCTAAATGAAACAGCTGAGTTCAGATGTACCACTATGCAAGCTTTTACTGATTGGCATCTCAACAATGCCACTATTAAAGATGGAGTGGATGGAGATGTGATAAATAGATTAGCAGGAAGTGTTCTTCATCTATACTGCAGTGCTGGACGAAACAATTCATTAGTCCAGTGTGTTTCTTTTGGTGTTATAATGCCAAACTCAACTCGTTTATATGGAAATCACTTTATTCTTCACATACAAGGAAAGCATACGTAGCTATATTTTTATTGTGAATTAGCTGCTTTATTCAGGATACTTAGAGAGAGTTAGTGATCTGAGAGTTTCCACTAACTGTTCTTCCATCATCCTGATTTGGCAGCCTCCCTTCTCCCTGGACATCACTAACACTGACCCAGATATGACATTCTGGTTGGAGGTGTACAATGTATCTGAAGGAGAGAGGACTCCACTTCATCACCTTGGACAATGCTCCATTGTGACTCCTCACTACACAATACCTACCAACAACTCTGGACTGATGCTTCACTATCAGTTCATAGTCACAGCAGTGAATGTAGTAGGTCGAGGGGCTCCTAGTGATCCAAGGAATGTAGAATTTTATGATGGTAATGAAACTAATGGGTACTACTTTAGCTAGCTGGTATTATGATTGCTACAGGAATATTCATTTTTGAGGGAGAAATACAATTATTTAATTCTGAACTGGAGCTGAATATATCTTTGGTACATATGTGATTATAATTGATGTCTTTAATAATAATTTTAAATGGTATTCCTTCTATTTCAGGTAACATCTGTATGCTTTCAAGAATTTACTATTCACTTTGACTACGATAATAGCAACACACACTGCAGCTGCCCAGCACAAGTTACCACTGACTTGAATCAGTTGCAGTACCTCATTCTGAACAATGATGAGAATAACTGCAGCAGATGTTTCAATGCATCTGTAAACAACTATACTGTTTACGTGGAAACTGATGGTGGAAGTTTATCTAATGTTATTCTTGTGACGTACTTCCCAAGAGAAAGCAACCTGACAACGCAAAAGATTATTTCGACTATAATCAGTAAGCAACTGTACCTCTGATAACTAGTCATCGAAATTAGCTTATCATGGACTTATGTATGTCATATACTATTCTATAGACTCCTCTTCCTCTGAGTATTTGAATGTGATAATTGCTGTGGGTATTGGTAAATGTTATGGTAGAATCGTGTCACTGTTATTGTTACCATGAATATCATATTTCCATGCAGTGGTGACCATATTAGCATTCATTCTACTGCTATCAACATTTTCCTGTTGCTATTGGTTACATCACATGAAAAATGGTAGCTATTTTATGACAATAATACATGTCTGTATAGCACTGCAGCTTAGACAGTTGATCAATATGACAGCTATAGCATTTTCAAATTCATGACGATTCACTTGTGCTATATGTTATAACACTCCCACAGGCAGGAATCATGGCCAGAAATCATCTGATGAAATAATAGACTTTGAGATACGAACTCATGAAAACAGTGCATATACAGTTATCAAGCTTAAGGATGCTCAAAGAGAAGAGGTATCCATTAGCTACAAGAAGCTAGCTATCTATTATTGATGAACTCAAAGCAATTTTTACTTTCTTTCCATTTAGCTCCAAATGGTTATCATACATTAATTTGAATGTTTAGCTACAATGTATTCTTTTACTATGCATCCCAATGGCAGCCATTTTGGTGCACAATTTGCTCTATGGAGATTGTGTACCGAAATGGCTGCCGTTGGCATGGTAAAAGGATGTATGCAAATGCTAGCTATATACTTTCCCAACAAAAATAACATCATAGCTAATATGGGGTGCCGTTTGTCTCGAAATTCAGTCGAGAGGAGGTGGTGGACATTTACTAAATCTCAACCATGCTCACACACAGGTGTACATTCTCAACCATGTTCACACACAGAGTGGACATTTACTAAATCTTAACCATGTTCACTCACACACAGGTGCATGTTTAGTAATCTCAACCATTTCACACACTAAGGGTGGGAATTTACTAATTTAGCCATGCTTATAGCTACACAGGGAGTGGGTAATCTCAACCACTCACACACAGGTGGTGGATATTTAACCATGGTCACACACGCAGGTGCACGTTCAATCATTTCACACAGAGGGGGGAATTTACTAGCTAATTCATTGACAACCATGCTCATTTGGGAAATCTCAACCACTCACAGACGGGGTGGTGGACATTTACTAAATCTCAACCATGCTCACACACAGGGAGTGGAAAATTTCAACCATGCTCACACGTGCCCATAAACACAGATGGTGGACGCATTTGCTAAATCTCAACCATGCTCACACATAGGGAGTGAACATATATTAAATCTCATTCATACTCACACACAGGGGGGGGGGGGGGGTGTGAGCATGGTTGGTAAATTCCCACCCGGTACCTTCCCATGTATGAGATTTAGCTAGTAGATTCTCACCCCTTGTGTGAGCATGGAGTGCCCATGTAAATTCCTTCTTGATTGAATTTTGAGAAAAATGGCACCCCATAATATTAAGCCAAAGTGTAGTCATGATTCATTATAGAGATCTTCTGAAATGCTGGCCACTGCTCAAGATAGATAAAATCACCCAGAAATACATGTTCAGTGCATATGCCATTACTAAAGATGTTGGTAAAGTAGAGGTGATGATAGACTAATACCTACACAGCTACAATTTATTGTTCTCTTTCATGTTTTGATAGCCAGTTTATGCTGAGATTCCTCCTTTAACTCCGAGAGTTGAAGTAGTTGGACCTGATGCAACATTTTACTCAAATGTGGTTCCATTAGGGGAAGAGAGGAGGAAGCACTAATGCCTTGACAAAAGATTCATAACGGTCATGGTGAGATTGTGCTAAATACTGAGAGGGATTGGGATTGAGAACATTCCTTGTCCTCAGAGGTGGAACACACACACTTGTTAATTAAGTGTCTAAATTCATTGATGCAAAACATATAGCTAGCTATCAAGACCCCTATGATGTCCATTATTGATGAATGTCGTAATGATGCACTGTATATACATGCTACTAGGGCAATGTTCAACATTCAGTTGACAGCGAGCGAGCAAGCAAGTATTCTTCAACGATTTTCATTTGCTGTTGAGTATCTGTAGCAATGTGCAGCATTTGACAGTGAGCAATTAAAGTAGCTGATAGGCTTCAGTGCTTGATATTGCTAAGAGTCATGTAAGTGGTGGCAGGCAGCTGCATACATACTTACCTCAAAGCACTTAGATAAGCCTAGTGCCTACAAGCCGCTTAGATAAGCCTCTTGTGCCTGCTGCCCAAAAGGCTGTAGAAATGTTGAGCTGATAGTTCATTTGTGCTTTGCTGTTGTGTTATGTAGCTAAGTGGCAGGCAGCTGCATGCATAGAAACCTAAGTACTTTCCACAAAGCACTTGTATATGTCTAGTGCCTACAATCCACTTAGATAAGCCTAGCCCTACTATCCACCATGCTATATACAAAGCGATGTAGAAATCAATCAAGCAATTGCAACTGGAGCATGCGCATAAATGCACGCGCAGGGGCGCTACTATTGCACGACACGTACGTACGTACGTACGTACGTACGTACGCCTGAGGCATTTTGGAGTGTAGACATAGATATATATATTTAAAATTTCAATGAGTCATGACCTGAGAGTCAGCTCACTCGCTTCGCTCGCTCGCTGCAATTATCAGAGAGTGCGGCAGCACTCTCTAAGTAGGGATGGCAGGTCAAAGTCCATAGGACAGTATAAACTAAAAACTCTTCTTTCTCTTCTACCCTTACTCTACAGGTTCTCAGAAGGCTACAGTGAATTATTATATCTACAAAGAAGAGAGGAGAATGTTCAAAAGCCAAAAATTCATTCGCCAACATAAGAAAAAAACGAGTTCTAAAATTGACTTTTCGTTCTTTTTCTTTATCAGAGAGTGCGGTAGCACTCTCTAAGTAGGGATGGCAGGTCAAAGTCCATAGGACAGTATAAACTAAAAACTCTTCTTTCTCTTCTACCCTTACTCTACAGGTTCTCAGAAGGCTACAGTGAATTATTATATCTACAAAGAAGAGAGGAGAATGTTCAAAAGCCAAAAATTCATTCGCCAACATAAGAAAAAAACGAGTTCTAAAATTGACTTTTCGTTCTTTTTCTTTATTATCAGAGAGTGCGGTAGCACTCTCTAAGTAGGGATGGCAGGTCAAAGTCCATAGGACAGTATAAACTAAAAACTCTTCTTTCTCTTCTACCCTTACTCTACAGGTTCTCACAAGTCATAGCCCTATCCCTACATCTACACAGAAGACAGGACAATGTATAATAATCTAAAATTCATTCTATAACATCAACAAAAAATAATTTCAAAAATTGACTTTTGTTCTAGTTTTTCAACATAATAATAATAATCAGATCGGCGTACTGACTAACTGGCTATAGTTGTCACAACTATAACATGGCGAATAGATGGAGCGGTACTTAGAGGCTGATCTTTTGCTATTCGTTTTCACTAAGGTTATACTTCACAATTCAGTGGTATAGATGCACTAGCTACTTTTCATCCGCCATTTTGAAGCCTGTGCGTGCGTATTACGTAGTATTACGTAGTATGCAATGCGCGCGCGTTGCACGCGCACGTGCTAGCTTCTTTTGAAGTGCAGCTGCTTTTAAAGTGCAATCCTACCTCTGAATCAAAAAATTAAGTAACAGTCACTCTTCTGATACACAAGGTCAAGGTCTTCTGCTGTTTGTTCAACAAGGTATGTTATACTCACTCTTTCCTTTGTTTGACTCCTGAGTCCAGTGCTTCTTTTCATTTTATAATCAGCTGCTTGCAACTTTGGAACTGTTTCCTTACAATTCTAGTGCTCTGCAGCTATTCGTACAAAAAAATGTGTTCAGTGTCAACCATATTCACTCTTTCATAAGTGTTTCTTTCTCTGACTACGTAGCACTATCAGTTTGGAACTACTCCACTGATCTCAACCAGTGCCACCTCCAGCTGCACACCCCCTCCCAAAAGGTAAGCAACTAACTAGCTATACATAACACATATCACGATCTTACAATTACATCATCCAGTGCCACCTCCCTTTGCACACCCCCTCCCAGAAGGTAAGTAACTAAAGATAACAATTTCATTACTCATATAATTACATCATCCAGTGCCACCTCCAGCTGCGCGCCCCACCTCCCATTGCACACCCCCTCCCAGAAGGTAAGTAACTAAAGATAACAATTTCATTACTCATACAATTACATCATCCAGTGCCACCTCCAGCTGTGCGCCCCCTCCCAGAAGGTAAAGAATTATACATAGATAACATATTTCATTACTCTTATATCCAGTGCCACCTCCAGCTGCGCACCCCCTCCCAGAAGGTAAGCAACTATAGATAACACATTTCATTACTCTTACAATTACGTCATCCAGTACCACCTACTGCATGCCCCCTCGGCCTCCCAGAAGGTAAGCAACTATAAATAAAACATTTCATGATCTTACGATTACATCATCCAGTGCGACCTCCAGCTGCGCACCCCCTCCCAGAAGGTAAGCAACTAACTATAGATAGCATCTTACAATTACTTCATCCAGTGCCACTTCCAACTGCACACCCTCACCCAGGGTGGAGGGCTAGGGCCAGGGCCAGGCGCAGAGGGAGGGGTGTTCGATTCTGCCTGTTCCCATGTGAGTACATACTTAACCATTTTCCACCAACACATTATATAACATGTATCACCATAATCTTTAATTCCAGACCCTAATATGTATCGAGGAAACTGTAAGTAATATAAAACATTACAAAATCACTTAGCTATATATAGCTACTTGTCTTTTCCAGTGCATTTCCACTATCATCAAAAATAAAAAGTAAGTCACGCACTCAAACACTATAAAACATTTCATTTGTATCTCAATACTTGCAGAAATTCTCTAACTCAAGGCAAGCATAAAGCTGCTATAGCTTGGCTTCATTTAACCCTATTGCTTTATAGATATATATCTCGCGATCATCACGTACACAAACAGCAGATCTCTATACTAAGCTTCTGCACAAAATCCTGCTACATCAAATGTGCATGCGCATCACAAATTGCTACTCTCATTTGCTCATTCCCCATACCCTTCCTCGTGCAAGACAACCAAACCTCAACACTCATTTGCACTGCACATGCTCATCCCTCATACCCTCCTCCCTCATATGCAAGACAACAAAACCTCAACAACTATTATTGATTCATTTCCTTCTGCTCCTCCACTCTAATGTTTTCACTCCTCAGTACTGTATTCACTACAGATACTCCTCCTTCATGTCAGTCATACTCTCCTCCCTCAAGACAACAAAACATTCTTCCTCCTATGCTTGCAAACAATAAACCCTCAGCACACATGCATGAGAGGGTACTCTCAATAAAAAAACTGCCCAACCACTCCTTATTGCACATGCCCCCACATATTAATTGAAAAAAAAAAAAAAAAACAACAACCAATAGCTAATTAGCTAAGTGTCCAGCCATTCATTTCTTCCAGGTTCTTCACTACTGCACCTTCTCGTTCTGAAACCTCCTCATCAGTCAATCATCCCTGAGGAATATAACATTCAAAATTAATCATTCAGCTTTTCTTAGCAAGGGAATGCATATAATTAGCTATTTGCAAACCATAGGTGCAGGGTATGAAAGAATAACTACTTCTTATGAATATGAATAATACACAAATATTGTTAATAATCTTCCATATCCAGTGCTATGTACTTACCAAATTAAGAACATTTCAGAAAATACATTTTAAAATTTTTAAATATTATCAATTTATAATAGCTAATTACAAAGAAAAAGAATGGAAACAAGTAAGTGCAAAAAATTTCTCCTAAATAAAAAGTGAAGTAGGGATAGCCATAAAATTTAGCTGCATTCCTATCACTCCTACCCCTCCTAATTTCAATATCCATGCCCATATATATACCCAACTTACGTAAATCCCTACTCTTCACTCCCCCTTCAGCAATAAGTGAGTCAAGTAATCCCTTACCCATACCCATCACCAAACTCAAGAATCACAGCAATCATATTATTACAAAACTACTACTCCTACTTCACTCCTAAGGAGGCCTAGGAGTGAAGTAGGAGTAGTAGTTTTGTAATAATATGATTGCTGTGATTCTTGAGTTTGGTGATGGGTATGGGTAAGGGATTACTTGACTCACTTATTGCTGAAGGGGGAGTGAAGAGTAGGGATTTACGTAAGTTGGGTATATATATGGGCATGGATATTGAAATTAGGAGGGGTAGGAGTGATAGGAATGCAGCTAAATTTTATGGCTATCCCTACTTCACTTTTTATTTAGAAGAAATTTTTGGCACTTACTTGTAATAATAATAATAATGTATAAGATCGACGTACCGACTTACTGGCTATAGTCATCAAAATTCTGCTTTGGCCATCTGTTAGAGCGGCACCTAGAGGCTGATCTTTTGCTATTAGTTTTGACTAAGGCTCTACTTCACTATTCGATAGCACTCGGAACACTGCTAATCTTTCTACGCCATTTTGAAGGGGGCGGGGCTTATGGGCGGAGCCACGTAAGCTTAAGTTTAGCTATAGCCAAGGTCTTCATTCATTATCTGATGATGTTCCAGTCACTCCTTGCTGAATTACAGTACAGATGCTCATCCTATAGTAGCATTATAGCCAGTACTTGGCTGTAGTGTAGTCAGCTCACTTCACCATGCTGTGTACATGTCATTTAGTTTTATATCAACAAAACTTAAATAGCTAAACAAATTCTTCAACCAGAGACACTGTATGTACCTACAAAAGAGGTTTATGTAGAGCTGGCTTTGTATAGTACTGTACTGTAGCCTCCCTCATTCAACTTCAAGCACTAAGAAAAAGGATAGAAACAAGTGAGAGTAAAAAAATTTCTTCGAAATAAAAATGTGAAGTAGGGATGCTAGCTATTATAACTGCAGCTTCATTATGAAAATCAAGTACTGCAGCATCGAAGCAGTATGGCCCAAAATCTAGCTGGAATATGTATTATAACTGCATGCAAGAGAGTGAATTTAGTGAAGTGACCCTTACCCATCATCAAGTACAAGATACTATTCCTACTTCACTCCCATGATCAAGGGCCAAGGGAGTGAAGTAGGAATAGTATCTCGTACTTGATGATGGGTAAGGGTCACTTCACTAAATTCACTCTCTTGCATGCAGTTATAATACATATTCCAGCTAGATTTTTGGGCCATACTGCTTTGATGCTGCAGTACTTGATTTTCATAAGGCCCCAATTCTTTGATCATTAGTTTCTGGTTAGTAGGTTCATTGATGGACCATGAGGGAGGGAGGGTATTTACCATTATGCCATTAAAAAACCGACATTTTATTTTATGCAGAAAAGAAGCAAACAAAAAAATGTTTGAAGCACACAAAAATTATTATTAAACATTTGCTTTTGTAACTGGCTGCTTTGTATCAGCACAAGTCATACAAATAGGGTAACACTTATCTGGTATAATAATGTCATCTTCACTTGAGCAGTATATACAAATGTTTTCATATCCCATAGAGTAATATAACTTTTCCACTGGATCTCCACATCTGAGATCCCTGCAGTGAACATCCACGAGGCAGTCGGGTAGATCTAAATCCGACAAGTTAAAGCCACAGCTGAAATCGAATTCGCTCAATTTCTTATCCAGTTCTTTTCGAGCCTGTGCCGACAATTTCTTTCTTGAATACGTCAAACGCCACATTCGACGCATTCAACCAGTACATTGGTATTCTTGGCATGTTGAATACTGGCAATGAATGGGAGTGTCTTTCTTCTCTTGCTGGATTTTGAAAGAGAAGGTCGGTGAACTTCTGATGTGGTCTTACCATACACAGAATCAAAAGGTCGATAATGGCCTTCATCTCCTGGTGTTGGGTCAGGAAGCATGTGCAAATCACAGAAGACTTCTGGGGGGAGTCGGGGTTCTTTGCAAATGTGGCAATCACTTTGACCACACTTTTTGATACAAAAGCTGTAGTGCCTAATTTGACAGCAGTGATCCATAAACTCCTTTAATTTTGGCATATTCTTTAACATGGACTTCTTCACCGAATTGGATAGATCAACAAAGTCTATGTTTCGAAGTTGTTCATTCAATTCTTCCATTTCTTCTCCAGTGGCAGGTGTGCTCATCTTGATAAATTTCCCTTTTAATGATAGTCTGACAAACAACTCGGATAGTAACAACTTCACTGGTTCAATCGAATCACGAATATCAGAGGCCAGGCTGGGTTGTTGTTGCACAGCTGCTCTAATTTGCTTCAGTGAATTACAGTTCTTCAAAACTTGCTCCACATCATGTTCACGTTCTTTTCTCATGAGCCCCACACTTTGTAAACCCAAGTTTAACACTGACATCACTTGTTCAACTGGGTTTTTCCATGATTGAGCAGGTGCTGTACGTACAGCACAGAGAAAATCCAGATCTAATTCCAGAAATAGTATGATCAAGGTTAACTGAACAGAGAGATAGGTGAGGCGGTGATCAGGGCCGCCGTCAGTGTAAGTAAAAAGAACAGGTGGCACAGATGCATATTCCTGTTTAATGCACTGTAGTAATTCAGTAGCATGGCGGAGTGGAGAAGATGGTTCCATGGATCCTTCCTTAAGATTCACTATTACTTGACCAGTGTACCAAGACGCAGATATTTCTTCAGGAATATCAACAAAGAAGTCCACAGAAGGCACCAAACTGAATCTTGTGAAGTCGTGATCAGCAACCATAAAAGACTGATTACGAGCAACTATCACCCTTTTTCCTCGCTCCACTGCCGCTACTGGATATGACGGCTCCCCAACAGGAACTCTATGCTTGTCATCTAGACATGCGAATATGCTGTGGTTTCTAAATGTCACAGCCATCTGCCGCTCATAGCGAAAAAGTGCTGCAGCATAATGAGCATCTTCATGGGATTTCCTCAACTGCCTAGATTGAACCATACACTTTATATCCAGCTTACCAGTATAGTGACAACTAGATCGCAAGTGCTTATTCTTCGGCCAAAATTGAAGGCACACCCATGACTCGCAAGGTATTGCAGCACCTTCAGGTAACTTTTTTGCTACCTGAGAAATCAGATCAGGAACAGACATCGCAGTAGCAAAGTGAGTGACTTGCTGATGACGACGATCATCCACAGCTTGGCCTATACATTCCTGAATGAATTTTGAACATTCAAGCCAAAATGTATCATATATTGACTTGCGTCCACTGTTCAAGTGCCGTAAATCAATAATGACATCACTATCTTCCATATCAACCGCAAGTTTCACTCTTTTTTCAATCTCACTCGAATCCAAGTTGGAACACGCTGAGTAATCACCAGTCAGCTCCTTGTAAATGTACTGGAAAGCAGTGGGGCTCATTCCAGGAGTAATTCTTCCAAACTTATCAAAGGCAGCAGCACGCATAGCACGAGTTTTATAAGATGGTAACTGTAGCTTAACTTGTTCAATCACGTGCACACATCTGCTATAATTATCCGAATCATTGTTATGAACTCGCCAGATAAAACTAAGGTTACCAACATTGTTTCCATGTGAGTAAGTTAGTAAAGCTGATGCAAATGGCAAGCCAAATTTCTTCAGCTTCTGCATATATTCATATCTTTTGAATGAATCTGCAGGAGAAAAATCATTTATTAACAGTGACTGAAAAAACTCTGAAGACTTTAGCTTGTCTTCTAAAGACTTAAAGGAAGAAAATGAAGAGGAGCTAACTGGTAAGAACATGAAATGCAGATTATCTCCTACTTCTCGAGCAGGCACTAACCGAGAATGAAGCAGCCTCATTTGTTTATTCTTTTGCCCCAAATACTCACTATATTCATCTAAAATACGAGCCAACTGCTCCACACTGTCACGGAAAGTACTCCAGCCTTGTCTGTCCCAATAAGAGGCTTGCAAACATGAAAAGAGCTGACGAGAACTATGCTTTAGTACTTCAAACGACATGTTCCCTATTTCCCGTTTCCAGTGTTTAGATGCTTCTGGCTTGTTGTAGCCACAAAAAGTATCAAAACAATTGGGAATGGTTAAATTTTGTCCTTTAAATACCTCATGGTGTCCATCTATATACCATAAAGTGTCAGTAAGAGAATGGACTAATTGCTCTCCATGCGAAGATACTTCACCATGTTTGAAAAGTAAGGCATTTTGATCAAGCATATCTATGATATCATTTCTTAGCTTGTGCTTTTTATTCTTCGGCTCAATATGGGAGGGTAACTTTTTAGCCTCTAATCTTCGTTGTCCTTCCTGTAGGACATCAAAAGCATTTCTAGCAGTAGCTGGCTGGGAAAGTGCGCTAGAGCTCTCTGATTTGACATGGAACTTAATAAAGGGGCCAAACATAGAAACAACTTGAGAGACACACATATTCATGTCTGCTTCATCAAGACTCTCCTTCTGTCTACCAACATATACATTCTTCAACTCACAGGGTTGGTTTAAGATGCTGTCCTGAAGAAAGTTCACGAAAGTGACATCAGGAGGACTTACACTTGTTATCCGCCACTGCACGAGAGTCTTCTTAGTTTCAACGCAGTAGACCAAGACATTTGCTAGGACAGACATCCCTACTCTTGCTGGTGCAAATAAGCAGCTGCTTTGCACTGATCAAGCATGCACGCGCATGCGCAATGGATGACGTCATAATAATGGCAATAAAATTCATTTCAATGAAACAATGCGGGCGGTTGACCAGAAACTAATGATCAAAGAATTGGGGCCTAATGAAGCTGCAGTTATAATAGCATCCCTACTTCACATTTTTATTTCGAAGAAATTTTTTACGCTCACTTGTATTATATTATAATTATTACTTGATTTATGATTTTGTACTGCAGCAAATGGATCATGAGACTGTTCATGCTGTCACTCCCATTATATTCAGCTTCATCCTTTCTCTATATATCTCAGTGTCTGCAGTCATCTTATTATGGCATACATGTCATTGTAGTTTCTGTAACTAATTGTTCTCATCATAACACACCATAATCATAAAATTAATCAGTCACACTATCATTTACCAATACCCACAGCAATTATCACATTCAAATACTCAGAGGAGGAGGAGTCTATAGAATAGTATATGACATACATAAGTCCATGATAAGCTAATTTCGATGACTAGTTATCAGAGGTACAGTTGCTTACTGATTATAGTCGAAATAATCTTTTGCGTTGTCAGGTTGCTTTCTCTTGGGAAGTACATCACAAGAATAACACTTCCACCATCAGTTTCCACGTAAACAGTATAGTTGTTTACAGATGCATTGAAACATCTGCTGCAGTTATTCTCATCATTGTTCAGAATGAGGTACTGCAACTGATTCAAGTCAGTGGTAACTTGTGCTGGGCAGCTGCAGTGTGTGTTGCTATTATCGTAGTCAAAGTGAATAGTAAATTCTTGAAAGCATACAGATGTTACCTGAAATAGAAGGAATACCATTTAAAATTATTATTAAAGACATCAATTATAATCACATATGTACCAAAGATATATTCAGCTCCAGTTCAGAATTAAATAATTGTATTTCTCCCTCAAAAATGAATATTCCTGAATTAATTTAGCAATCATAATACCAGCTAGCTAAAGTAGTACCCATTAGTTTCATTACCATCATAAAATTCTACATTCCTTGGATCACTAGGAGCCCCTCGACCTACTACATTCACTGCTGTGACTATGAACTGATAGTGAAGCATCAGTCCAGAGTTGTTGGTAGGTATTGTGTATAGTGAGGAGTCACAATGGAGCATTGTCCAAGGTGATGAAGTGGAGTCTTCTCTCCTTCAGATATATTGTACACTTCCACACAGAATGTCATGTCTGGGTCAGTGTTAGTGATGTCCAGGGAGAAGGGAGGTTGCCAAGTCAAGGTGATTGAGGAACAGTTAATGGAGGGATTTACTTCTCTAGCTTTGTCAAGTAGCCCTTCTTTCAGCTATAAATTAATATACAGCAATAATAGCTAGTTATAACCACTCACCTGGTATTTGGATGTTGTACACATCACCAAGAACACCTGGTTCACTTATATTGAAGATATGTTGTTTCTTGCACTGAATTGTGGAGCCTTCAAATGTCTGAGTACAGTTCAGAATAAGCATTTGATTTCCCATTGTTGTATCAGCTCCTTCATTCATCCTTGAGCTATTGTTGATTGTCCATGCTATTGAATCATAAGCCCCGTTTACACGGGGGTTCTAACCCGGATTCAACCCAGATTCGCCTCGCGTATGAACGGTACCAACCCGGATTCCAATCCGGGTAGCCCAACCCATATCAATTAGGTTGATTGGAATCCGGATTGAATCTCAACCCGGGTTGGGCGCGCGTGTAAACACGGCTATAGATACTATAACCTCCGGACACGGGATTGGAAACGGGTGATTCGCGCGAGATTTTAGGATCCGCGTTGTTTGCTGAGTCAGCAAAGACGTTGCCAAACAGTAGCTAAGGCAAGTATTTCGATAATGGCTGAAGCTATAGGAGAAACGTCTTCAACTACAAGTAAGCAAAGATTGTAACCTTAAATCCAGCTATTTTAGCTATGTAATTCACTTTTTAGGCCCCTCTCAATTCTGAGATACTCATTCTAAAAGAAGATAATGGATTTAAACTTCCTTCATCAAACGCTTCTGCATCTCTGCAAGCTGCAAGAGAGTTATATGCATGGTGCCTGGACTGCAGGAATGAATGTTAGCTTTCAAGTTTTGCTTTAATCCATAGCAAACTTGAAACAGCTCTGACTATTTAAAGTCAGCTGTAAACAAAGGTATTATAGCATTTATTCATCGGATGAATTCATCTTAATGTGGAAGAAATTCTTGGTGTCATTACCAAAATATGGTGGATTTCCCATCTTCCAGAATATCATCTGATAGGTTTTTTAGGTGAACATGATGGGGGATCTACTGTTACAGCAGCATGTCCATTTTGATACATTTATAGAACTGTGAAGGACAGAGTCCATGGTGAAAAAATATGTATGGAGTGGTTATCGAGTTTAGAGGAACTTTTGGATGAAGAGCTAGCTATAGAAGAAGCAGCAGTCCAATCTTCAGCAACTGGATCCTCAATGTGAACAGAAGTGGCTTGTATTTTGTATTAGATCTATATAGATGATGCATTTGACATTTTTATTGATTAAAAAATGAGGTAGCTAGCTATACTATTGTACGAGCAATTAAGGCTAGAGAAATATCATGTGGAAAAAAGATGAAATCATGGAAGAAGTAATGAGAGATGAATGAATTGGTCTAGAATGTCGAAATTGGGAAGGAGTTGCTGAAAATGATCATTGAAGGGTGGAGTGAGTTCTCATTTGGTGGTGCGTGGTTGAAACTTTAAGCAGAGGTCGAAAAAGTCCCTCCAATGTTCTAAAGGACTGTGCAAAGTCCTCATCACCAATAATCAAGAATTCATGCAGCATGCATTTTTTTTGTTATAATGATTCATTCATGTTTGGAAATCATTCTCTGCTTTGCATTTTCTTTTTCCAAATCAGGCTTGGAACTGTGAGCCCTGCAATTGCCTCTAACTGGACCTCTGCAAAATGTATTAATCACCCATAGTGCTTGAGTGTTGTTGATAAATTCCTCGACACTGGGATTATCATGAGTTCCACCTCTTTGTCGCTGGCACCCAAAAAAATTTTCAGAAGGTGCTCACTCAATTTTTTTTAAACTCCATCAATGGAAAACAGAATATTCTATAAATGATAATACTATAACAAGGAATATTAGCAAGCTAACAAGAAGCTCTAGCTACCTGTCATTTTCAAACCCAGCAAGGTCTCAGGGCTAAGGAGCATTTTCTTTTTCTGAACTTTGGAAAACCCTTTCCTTGCTTTTATGCTCCATCCAAATAGACAAGAATAGACAAGAAACTCTTCTTTTAGCCACTATATATAAAAAAAATCGTCACAGGTAGGAGTAGCTATCCATGCATTCAGTTCAGAGTTGACCAAATTGGGTTTTAAAGTTTATGGTTATAGCATATTTATGATGTGTAACTTAAGGCCTACACTAAAAGTCAACTACTCTAACTATGCACATGCAAAACTACTTTTATTTTGCTACAACATCAACTAGTTATTTTTCATAGTAAACTTCTCCCAGACTGGTAAATTGAGCACACAATTACACACATTAATGGCCTCCTGAACTTACAAAACCCAGATTTTTTTCCAGTAATATTCAAGTCTTAGAAAAAAAAGCATTCTATAACAAACTTTATCTCTATGTATACCATTTGGTGGAAAATTTAATGCAAAATAGCTTAATTCAACACAGAAAACCTTTCACACAGTTTTCTTCTCCAGGAATTGACCAACCACGGCAAAAACTAGCCATATCAATGAACTAGGGTTTAAAATTTTGTTTTAAGTATCAAAATGAGTAGTATAAAGTATTAGACAAAGCTGTTTTCTTACTGGCTCGCTCTATTCATCCGTTTCAGAGCGATGTCTTTATTCTCTTTTTATGTGCGGTCAACAAAAATTACAACGCGGAGTGCACGCAAGCAATTCAATGGTTGTCATAGGCGCACGTGAGCCCGTTTCCAATCCCGTGTCCGGAGCTATAGTATCTATGATAATATAACTAGGGTATGTTCGTGTAACATATTCAATCGGCGAGCGAAACAGTTGGTGAAAGTCATTTGTACTTTGACTTATTGGACTAAGCCTAAGATATTCCAGTGGTTGTGGCAGTGTGGCAGTTGCATACACACTGACAGGAGGCTGTATAATGCTTACCATAAGCACTTAGAAAGCCATGCGCCTACAATCCACTTAGCGCCTCTATGATAAAATGCTGTAGAAAGCAATAAGCTCTAGCTATTTGTTCTAAGTGCTATGGGCACGTTTCATTTGTGGGGTCAAAGGTCAAAAGAACGTGCGCATGCGTATTATAACCTTTTTTTTTTTTTTTTTTTTTTTTTTTTTTTTTTTTTTTTTTTTTTGAACTTTGAACTTTTTTTTTATGATTAATAATGGAATTCGATTATACACAGATAAACAAACAAGTCCAAGTCATGGCACTCCGTCTAGAGAGGGGGGGAGAGTTGGGAGGCGATGTAGCCATAAACAGGCGTTGCCACGCCACAGGGCGATGGCTAGTCGACCAAAGAGGTGCTTGGAAGAGTTGGAGGAATCTGTAGTACCCACTCTGTCTGCGATGGCCTTGCCAATGGAGCGAACAGTTTGAATTGTGTCGTCAGCAAGACCTCCTAATGTTTCTGCTACCAGAGGAATGAAGTGCAAACCTGCCGAGCGGCAAGCTGATAAAGAGGATGCTAGCTTGCGGTTCACTCCCACCTGAAGGGCATGGCCTGGGGTGAAGGAGGCTTCATTTAGAGTCTGCTGCTGCAGGGGGCTGATTACATGGACATCCAGAGCTGCAGGACGGCCCCCTTTCCAATTGGGTAGAAGGATATCAGCTGGGCGAGAGAGGGAGCTGGCAAGGAGGCCAGGGGTCTCCTTGGAAGGGGCCAAGGCTGCTGACTGGGCTGCAGAGAAGACCACGTCACGTATGGCATTATGCCGGGAAATGCGGTCACCGTTTCCACTACACCCAACCTGGTGATCACCAAAGATGTCAGCAGTGTCCCGGCATTCTGGGCAAGGAAGTGGATTACTTTGGAGAGGAATTCCCAGCCAGTACCGCAGGCAGCATTGGAATTCTCTGTCTTGAAGGTGAAGACCCAGTGATGTTGATGGCACCACATTAAGCCAGTCCCCTGCATGAGGCAGACTTGAAGAGTATGCCAGAGCTCGTGAGCGGATGGTGGGGGCAGAAGAGAGTAAGTTCTGGAAGGAGGCTTCATCAATGCTGTGGGAAAGAGAGCGTTGCCGTAGAGGGACATCGATATCATCAATATTTTGCCAGTCAGAACGGGCTGCTGTGGTGGCAAGGGCCTTCACGGCGGGGACGGTGTGGAGTGTGGAGCTAGGCGGGTGACCAAGGATGCGCTCCACCAGATGCTTGGAGGCTGTGCTAGAGGCCAAAAAAGCAGCTGGAGCGTGTAGTGAGGCACTGCGAAGATTAAGGCCACCATGACTGCTGGGGAGGCTTGCCTTAAGCCATGACCAATCAGACAACGGACCACCCACGATAGATTCCAGGGTGTCACGGATGGCTTGGTCGAAATCACACGAGGATTGCTGTATATGGCTGGGAGGACAGGCTCGGAGGACAAAAGAGACCTTGGGGAGTGCGAGACAGGAACGTAGGAGAATAATCTCTGCTTGGGAGTCACCTAAGTCTCGCAGAGCACCCAGGGAAGTCCTCACTTTTGTCAGCCTAGCCTGAAAGATTTCCTCACAGAAATCAGGTGGTCCAATGGGGCAGCCAAGGAGGGAGAAGCCCCGTCGTGTGATGGGAATGTCGGCTGGTAGTGGAGATTGCGAATGCTCCGCTTCCTTGGGAATGAAGAGAAGAGACTTTCCTCTGTTAAGGTGGAGGCCCAAGAGGGGGCCCTCTCTCTCAACGATTTGGAGGGCAGCAGCCAGGTCCTCAGGGTGACCCATGAGGGTGCCGTCATCGAGGTACCAAGCATTGAGGGAGAGGCCAGGGACTTCATCCCTGATCTTCTCTATCAGAGGGTGGAGAGATAAGGCAAACCCCAATGGACCTAGGGGGTCCCCTTGCTGCACACCACAGGAGCTGCGGATGGTTTCTTTGCCCATGAAGAGGAAAGGTTGGCAAGAATAGCATGCTTCGATCCAGGCAGAAAGGGTGGGGATGCGGTTACGAGTCTCCACAAACATGGCCTCCCGGTTAATGCAGTTGAAGGCATTACTGAAGTCAAGGAGGAGCGTCCATCGATGTCTTGGGAGGGAGGAAGACATTAGGTTGGAAGCAGCATGAATGATTGCTTCACACCCGCCTTTGACACACACACCTAGTTGGAGGGGGGTGAGAGTGGAGAGGGCTGATTGGCGAGCGACATTAACAAGACACTTCGAGGTCAGCCGGCGTAATACTTCACCAACTGCTATGGGGCGCAAGCCTCCATTCTTTTTCCTGATCGCAAGGAGGACAGCACTGCAAAGGTGAGGTAGAATGGAGGGAGGGAGTTTGCCGGAGGCGAGGAGGTTAATGAAGTGAGTCAAGGAGGAGAGGGCAAGGGTGGCACAGTCAGGGGATGGACATCCAACCGCTTCTCGAAGGTGGCTTGGGCGCAGACCAGATGGACCTGGGGCCGAGCCATTGGGAAATGATTTCACTCCTTGTAGGATGACTGATTCCGTAAGAGTTGGAGACGAAGGTACAGGGCCAGGAGGTGGAACAGGGGGAGGGGCCTGTGGGTGCTTATTGTTCATCTCTTTTATCACCTCTGCTGATGGGTTAGCCAGACCCTCAGATGTTAATGCTTTGATGGCCTTGCTGTATAGACCGTCCTGCACAGCTTGTCGAGCCCTCTTGATATTACTGGAGGAAGAGGCTGATGCGGACCGCTCCCTACGTTTGGAAAGGGATTGGGCATTCGTCACAGCCTCTGACCACAAGATGTTCAAGTCCCCATCTGACCATTGTTGGAGGCGTGTTTTCACTGTACGCAAGATCTCCCGCCATCGTAGAAGGTGTCCAGCTGCAGGGCTGGATAACACACATTTTGCCAGCATAAAAAGTCTGGACCAGTTGGAGAGGTCATTGGGGGAATTTGCCGTGGAGGAGAGGCAGTCACTGAGGGTGTGGGCCCACTTGTCCCTAGCTCCTTTTGGGACATGGTGAAGGGTGGGGATGTGAGTCTGGAGGATGACAGAGAGAGGAGGTAGGTTTGGAGAGGAGGAAGTCACAGAGGGGGCTGGCTCACTGCTTGAGGCAACAGAGGTAGATGTGGTCTGTGAGGATGTCGTGGAGCTGAAGAGGGAGTGGGGTGCCAAGGAGGCAGTTGAAGATTTAGAGGTTAGAGTTGAGGGGCCACTTGGGAGGGTGTTTCGGCATTTCCCCGACTCTCCAGGTAGGCACCGTGAACAGGGAACACCACTCCTGGCACAAGAGCACCTTAGGCATTTGGCAGTGCCATTGCAGCGACAACAGCGAGTGGAAACTGTACGAGTGGATGAAGGCATCGTTCAGTGGTGGAAAAGAGTTCTAAATGGAGCACACCTCGCCTGCTGGACGACTATAAATACGCCTGCGTTAGGGAGTGGGTTTTCAAGTCCCAGGCACACCCTGCAGTAGCAGGGTAGCCGGACTGTTCCCCCTGAGGCGGACTACTGAACTGGAGAAGACGACACACGAATCTGTTTACTTATCACACGAATCACAGGCTTATAAGCTATGCCCGCTAGCTATGACGTACGTATATATATATATATATCTCGAGCTCCCGTTGACATGACCAGAGAGTGGCTCGCTTCGCTCGCCAATTATTATGCCGCCACTGTGTGTACATGTACAAAAGTTATAGTAGACTGCGCACGTGAGCGGCGCGTTTCCAATCCCTCCTTCCTCTTTTATCTATGGTCTGATACAGTCCAAAAGTACAGACCTGTTACAGACTTGTAGATTTTACTGACCCGTTACAGACCTGTGTACAGGTCATAACTGGTATGTGGGGCAGTCCAGACCTGTTATAAGTTGTAGATTTTTCGCTGTGTAGCACAGAAAAACCGCTTTCCCCGTGCCGTGCCATGCCTACCATGAAGTCTTTACCGCTGCAGCTGCTCTTGCTTGGAGTGTTCGTGATTGCTTTATCGGTTCATGGCAGAAGTGAGTACGTACAGCAGGGTTTAATGTCGGAGCAGCTAGACGCCCAAATTACTGCTAGAATGAGTTTGAACCGCTCAAAGTTTTGAATTTCCTAGTTATAAAGTATACCTCCTGAACCACTTTCATTTCTCATACAGGGACAGACAAAATGAAAGGAACAAGCTGTAATTTAAGCGTCAACTAGTTATCAATCTGTAGTAGCCCCACCCTAGTCTGGATGAGGACCTTTGAGGGTGGGGCGGGAGGGAAAGAAAGGTCTGAAGACTCTTGACACAGTTTTGCAGGAATTTTGATAGGCCAATCAGATCGAGTAGTCACATGACCAGATAATAAGTGCACATGTACGTGCTCAGTACATCCACAAAGCTAGTAAGCGGTCTTCTTCTTTTGCTAGCTAGTAGATGGGTAATCTACCAGACAAAAAGACTTGAGCTAGATATAATATAGCTAGCTAGCTATATTATATCTAGCTCAAGTCTTTTTGTCTATGGCATTTGGGTGGCACATGCATGTGATATTGGCATTCCACAGAATAGTGTCGAGAGTCTCCAGACCTTTCTTTCCCTCCTGCCCCACCCCCCAAAGGTCAAAAGGCCTGCTCATCCCAGCCCTAAATATTCATAAGCTATGAATGTCATTCAGCCAGGTGGCCTGGTCACACACAGGAAAGCAGTTCAAGGATCAAGCATAATCAGGGTTTAATTTTGCTGGAGAGCCTTCAAAAATTTGAGCAGGGGCAACTACAAACAGTATGAAATTCTATGATAATATCGGGGGGGGGGGGGGGGGGGGGGGGGGGGGGGAATGTCTAAACGGTAAACATCTGATGACAGGGATGGTTGAGTTAACAATTACAGTCATGTGTGTTATTTGTTTTGATGACTCACTTTTTAGGATTTGGATTTATCCAGCATCCTTCAAACGTCACTGCCTACCTTGATCAGATTGCTTACATGTCTTGCAGACCAAATGGAACATACGCGTTCACTTGGATCATCAATAATCGACCAGCAGCACGCTATGCTCCCTATGTCAGTTTTGGTAACGATTATTTGCTGTCTATTAACTGTACAATGGAGCTGAACTCAGCACAGTTTCAGTGTGCAAGTCGGATAGAGGGTTCAGTATACTACTCGGATGTTGCCACACTTCATATTCTAGGTAATATTATAAAAGTTTTTCCTCTAGCAAAAGGGGTGAGTGATTGATCGGTGTGATTTTGCAAATTGTAATGGTTCTTTTTTACCCCTGTCTCCTTCTGTCTTAATGCACAACCTTTCTGTGTTGATCTCTTTCATGCACCCCTTAGTAATGAACTGGCATGACTTTTCATTTATAGGACGTGATCCAGTAATTGACCCCAAAGTGAATCTATCAGCAGATCCAGACCATGTCTTAATCCACTGGTTGCCACCATATCCAATGGATGTACCTGAAAACACAACGTGGTTCAATGTGAAGATATTAACCAGTTCAGGAGTATTAGTCATAGATAGAAATGTCACTACTAACTTCATACGCATACGTAAGGAGCATTTTGAAGTGGGTCACAAGTGTAACTGCACAATAACTACATGGAATCTGGCTGGAAAGAGTGAACCAATAACTATTGTGATACCTGGTCCCACTCCCAACACTCCAATGTCTACTCCAATGTCTTCATCATCATTTATTAAAGATACAAATGTGGATACAAGTGAAATAAGTACCTTGCCAATAGTGATTGCAGGTGAGAAGCATGTCATGTGACCAATTAAGCACTTGTTTCTGCACATATGTAGTAATTCATAAGGTACATAACAATTCCTGGGGGTCACATGATAACTGTTGAATGATAATCTTCAATCACGTGATATATACAGTCACATTTAATACACATACATGCACATACTTCATTTGACCTTAGACCCCACAAATAAAAAACATTGCCCACAACACTTAGCAACAAACATTTTATCATAGGCTTGGATTGTATAAGCACTCCTGTGTACAGTGGATTGCCAGCATAAAATTCAGAACACCAACATAGCCTCCTTTCAAAGGACTTAATATTTGGGCTACTTAAAAAGAAGCTATGTAATTTTTTGGTTCCATGTTCTGAATTTCATGATGCAAGATCACTGCAACCCCTTGCCAGCCGCTCGTCAACTATATAAGGGGGAAATGGTTAAGTGGTATTGAATATCTTTCTAGCTAATCCCTTACTGTAATGATAATCATACTGATTATGGCTTAAATCAATTTATCCATAGCCATCATCCTTGTTTTTTTGCTGGTCGTTCTTGTATCTCTCTTGGTATACATATATACACGTGTGTCTTTGAAGAGTGAGAAATATGATGGACGACACCTACTTGCTGTAGTTGAGAAATCTCCCATGGGTACCTTGAGTCCAAGGCAAGCATCTGATGGTATCAATATTGGATCTGTGACGATCAATGTTGTAAGTTTAGTTCAATTACAAATTAGATGTGGTTTATAGCATCAATGTTATTAATGCAGGGTGGTCAAATGTTCAGCAAACCCAATCAAACTTCATCATCACCAACGGTTATATTTCCAGATGAAGGTAACTGCATTAATAGATTTTCATTTGGCCTATGTTACTTACTACATGTAAGAGTATGATAACAGGCTCAAATGGAATAATTCCTAAACTCTGGCCAGTGTATCTCTATCTTCCTGCAAGATAAATCCCAAGATTAAAGAGTTTCCTATAGGGACTAGTCATTGCATGCTCATTAAGTTCAGGAACTGAATCATTGCAAGCACCAGTCCTCAGGGAACTGTTGTGTGGTGACTCAATAATGTTATCCCACATGATGATGACATCCTTGTGCACATATACATGAGAAAACCCAGTCATGCTCATGTCTGCCATGTTTGTAGATACATGTTATACTATAATTGTAACATTATATTGACTTATTTGGGACTCCTGTATTTCACTTTACTTGGTACAGAATAATTGAAGGAAACATGTTAGTATCTGGGCACTGGGCACAGCAGTACTGAAGGCAATAAAAGTCCTAGTCATAGCCTTCATTCAACTCTCTAATTCCAGTATTCCCCCCATTGCAGTATTTCATTCCTTTCCATCCACTGAATCTAGAATCTATAGGAAATACGTATATGCAGCTTGTCCCTTCCTTATTTAACTTATCATTTTCATTATGTGCAAATGTTATTTACATTGCAAGGGGTTAAGCAATCATTTTTGTGTTTAACATATGGCTTTCTGCTTGAACAGTTAGTTATCTTGCCAAGATGGTTTCAATTCTTCATTTCTATAGTAACACTTAAACTAGTTCAATTTTACAATTGTCTTATGCTCTGTTCAGCTGATGACAAGGAGACTGCTGGAGATTTACCTAAAGATCAGTTAAGTGAGAGTCAGAATCCAGCATTTTTTTCGGCTGATGACAAGGAGACTGCGAATCAGTCTGAGACAGTAGTAAAGGTATTTTTTGAAGGTATGTGCATGCTATTTCAGTGTAGAACTGGGGGTCCAATTTTGGCACTTCTCAATCATGTGATGAGTAATAGCCATATGCACAACCACTAAACTATCGCATGACCTTTATATGGGCATAGTCCTTGCATATGCATTGACCCGCATAACCTTTTTATATGGCATAGCTTTTGATGTATTTGCAAACCCTAGCTTCAACAATGTGTAGACAAGTGTTTAAACTGCTTACTTTACTTTGATTGATCAAGATTTTAACTATGTAGCTTCTACACTATAGGGTTCTCCCCATCAGAGCAGTGCTTGAACATTAAAGGATCTTGATATTCATTGTTTTAACCACATCAGAGTGGTGTTGCATCTCTTAACACCCTTTGGGGAGAACCCCATTAATATGATGTGCTACTATGCACTGTAAAGTGTACTGCACACTAAATTGTCCTCCCAATGTACACACTAACAACAAAAATAGTGTGTGTATTGGGGGGAAATGGTGTGCAGTTTTTTGTTTGTTTTTTAAAAAAATTTTTACAAGTGCCCATCTTTGGCTTTCCACACCTCATCTGGCCTATAACTGTTTATCTCACTGCTCTTGGCATCATCTGGCTTGTAGTCATTGCTACTTATCAGATCATCCAAAGGGACACCCCTAAAATGGAAGTGAGGATTATAACAGTCTGCCATAGGCCATTTACTGGGTCAAAAGATTGCTTTGGTCTGACATCATTATTGGCGTAATACATCACATTACACCTATTCAAAGGCCATCGCACTCTCTATGTAGGGATGACTCGGACGGCTGCGCGCGCCGCCTATAGACTAATACAAAAGTGAAATTCTAGTTTCCCCACTTAGACCTAACAAAAGCTACTGTGAATGATTATCCAGCCTACTAGAGCCTACTACAATGTGCAGACAAAGTTTCAGGACCAGGGAGCTTACCGTTACAGAAATACGGCAAGCAGGTAAATCACTGGATTCTTCTTCTTCTCTATTCTTCTTAGACAACCATATCTCTCGAACCACTCAAGCTACAGGTATGATTTCTGGATAAATCCACTCCAAATTCTTCCAACTACGATCTTTTCTACTCGTTGATCCTCAAAAGAGTCGATGAAAAAGGAGACACTACGGAGCACAGCACTCGACTAATTCAATTAGGAAGCCATCTTTTCTATAATATGCATGCACATGTATTTGATATCCAATTATTCGAAATTATAATATTACTCAGCTGTCTCTAGCTAGCTAGCTAGCGATGATAGACTACTGTATCGACTCGGGGATTTAGATTCATCACAGTAGACTCTATTTCAGCATCTTCGACCTCCAATTATAGCTCAACAATAGCACAACACCTTGACTCATTGATAATGATTGGGTTGGTATGCTATTGGAGAACTTCTTTCATCTGTCCCTGCATACACATAGAGAAGAATGAACTCTATACATAGCTAAAACCATAAAAGAGAGGAAAAAAAGACCAGGAACAAGTAAGGGAAAAAGCATTTCGTGAAATGAAAAAAGATGTAGGGATGACCACTGCTCAAAAAGAAAATAAGAAGGATGGAAATGGGATCAATCTTCGTTCTGTATATCCAGCCAACAATCCCTACATTATACGTCGGGTAACTTCAGATTATAGTGTAGTAATGTACGTATGTGTAGGGATTGTTGGCTGGATATACAGAACAAAGATTGATCCCATTTCCATCCTTCTTGTTTCCTTACTTTTTTGAGCAGTGGTCATCCCTACATCTTTTTTCATTTCACCAAATGCTTTTTCCCTTATCATAATAATGGCTGATCAACTCTGTAATCCTCACTGATATGTGAAACTAGATTATTAATATGAAGGGCTGCTCAATTAGGAAACTGAATGTAATCTCGTGCAATGTCATTGTTAGACTGCTCTGTAAACAATACATTCAGTGACTGGTTTGTGTCCATGTGCATAGATACACTGTGAAACATCATTGGTGATGTTTTATTAGGTGTCTTGTTTATCTAATTATTTAGAGATGTGATATCTAGGAAGCATTGTGTGATATCAATATAACCTTCCTCTTTACTTAATAGTAAAATTACAGATAGTTATGTCAAAATCATCTTCCTCATAAAGTACGATTATTGATGTTGAACCTATTATAAATTTGGGACATGTTTTTAATGGCTTTAAGCACTATGTAGGAAATTATACTCCAAAAAGTGAAAGAAAAAGGGATAGTTTGTGGTATTAGTAGTCATAATACTTTCAGTGCTAATGTAAATTACTCACACGTGTATCAGTGTCGAGAAATGAATTCAAAGCATACCAAGAGATTGGAACTGAACACTCAACCTAATTAGATAGTCTCTATGATACTATATGCATAATTATCCAGATACCATGTTTTAACTCGGACACATCAACCCAGACTCAACATACTTACATATTGGGTAATTAGGAGAGGGGCACTGTATGATTCTAATTCAATAGAATTAGTTCTCATAAAAATTAGCTTATGAAACAAACCACCAATGTTTTCAACCAGAATACTCTAGCCTTCATCAGGGTGATACAAAAAATTCACACAGAAACGTTCTTATATAGTTACCCTTGTTATCTAGACAACGCACATGCATACGCCTATGGATATTATGCTATAGCATGTCATTGCCTGAAGTCATCAACACTATTTCCTTAAGGCTTTAAGCGTAGAAACCCAGCAACCTTGAAGTTCTAGTCCTATATCCCTATTAAAATGCTGCTCTGAAGTTAAACTAATGTGAAGTGCTTCTTTTAGAAGCATGCAGCTCCTTCCTAGTCCTTGATCTACAACTGAAGCTTCAGGCATGATCAGCAACTGCAGACTTTTCTTGTTCTCCTCGTAGGCAAGCTGAGAAAAGTATATGATTCTAATTTGGCAGGGGGAAGGAGGATACTGTAGATCTTTATGCCAATCCTGTGACTACTAATTGAGTGGCCTGTTTATTAAACCACAAGACAACCACTGTCTGTCACTAGAGACATGCAAATTATGCTCTATTATGCTATGCTCCAATGCCAGAGAGGTGATGCCAGAACCCCTGCCCTATTATGCTCAACAAAAATGCCTATTATGCTGTTAGAAAATTAATAAGTGATGGTTTATTGTAGCATAATTGCAGCCATAATTTTATCAGCAGCAAGTTAGTTTGCTGGAACATTTAGTATAGAAAACAGCAGTAGAAGACAGTATTTTTTTTGTTACCACCATCAATTACGTAGGTGGCTACTCTAATTCAGCAGTTTATACAAAGGAACTCAAGAGTCGACATCAATACTTCATATCTGCCAACCCCTGGAAATAAAAATCCCCTATTATGCCAGCACAATATGCCAGCATTGTGCTGGCATTAAGGTTCAACCCATTATGCCCAAAACTATGCCAGCATAATTTGCATGTCGTCACACTCTGACACAGTCACATGCACCAATGTTTCTCTTGTTTTTTGCAAACTGCCGTTCTGGAAGACACTTAGAACTCAAAACCACAATAACCTAGGCACTTAGAAGGAAAAACCACAAACTGCATCTTTAGCTTGGATGCAATGACTTGTGTCTGGGCATATGAGGTAGTACAGTGCATACTTTTGAAATTCAGTATATAAATATCAAATGAAATTCAAGTTAGTCAGTGCCCTCTGATTGGCTTTTCAAATATTCAAGTCCTGTAGGACTGAGGCTGGAAGGTCGGTAGTCAAGTGTGCACTAAACACAAAAGTGTGTTTATGAGATTTAATGCACACTTTTCAGAGGATCTGATTGGTCACAAGTCATGTGACCAGCACTAATTATTCCTAGACAATTTTATCCTTTGATGTAATGAGGCACTATATCATGTAGTAACCACTGCAAGTGATCAGGTATCAGTTGGTTTCACATAGAGACCTGTGGTTGTCATAAGACTATACACAGTTTATACAGCTTGTTTAGGCACCTTTGCAACAAGCCTAGAGCACACTAAACCTCAGTTTATACTGGAACTATTGTACTGGTACTTTGATGGAGTAGTGGAATAATGGATTAGTGTAAACTGTGGCTTGGGTGATCTGGCTTTCTCAGTTGCAAAGGTAATGAAACAAGCTGTACTATTGTCTACTGTAGATTTCAGGATGGTTGTCCATAAGGAATGAGAAATAGGTAGTGGCTTACAAGGACCTAAGAAACCTGATCCTTTCATGTCCTATACAATCCATGCAGTTGCATGTACGTATAAACCATAGGACAAATGGTATCCACCTATTCCCCAAACCTTCCTGACAACCAACCTGCAATGGACAGTACACAACTGCATGGATTGTATAGGACATGAAAGGATCAGGTTTCTTAGGTCCTTGTAGGCCACTACCTATTTCTCATTCCTTACTGACAACCATCCTGAAATCTACAGTAAGTCAGTTAGATCACTCCAATGAGTGACTACTCTGTTTACAATAGACACCTCGGCTCCGCCTCTGTATCGATTGTAAACCTCGTAACCAAAGGTCTTAGAAACCTTCAGGGTCTTTAGTAGAAGCTTAGTAGAAGCCTTGGTTCACTCGGCCTCCACACCCCAAGGCCCTTCAGGTTTCTAAATCTCATAGATTCCAGGCCTCGGTGTCTAACTATTATACTAATTATGGGGGAGAAATAGAGTGGGAACTCTTCCACGCTAGAACACTGGTCATGCTAACTATAGGCACAAAGCTTTTCGTAAAGGTGTGTGGGTGTGTGTTTTTGATGATCTCAACCTAATTAATACTGTTAGCTATAGGATGGACCTTTTCTCATTAGGGAACTATAACTTCCTAATGATATGCTCTCTCTCTCTCTCTCTCTCTCTCTCTCTCTCTCTCTCTCTCTCTCTCTCTCTCTCTCTTGTGATAGTGATAATTAAGTGCTGAATAGCTCAGAACTGATAATTGACCTCTGTTATAGCAAGCTATTAGCAAATCAAATCTCATACCTAATAATCTATGAATATCCTTTGGATGCCACCCACCTAAAAAAGTAAATGTCACACATCTGCTTCTACATTTTTATAATTTTTGGAACAGCGTGACTATTGCTATAATTATTTGGAAGTGCTAGCACTATACATAGTCATAAGTTCAAATTTCAGCAAGAAGACCTGCTGCTACCTAATAGGGCAGAAACTGCAAACATCTATTCATCTCATGTATAATAGGAACAGTTAATTCATTTACAGGCCTTGCTAATCGTAACTCATTATAGTGTGCTTAAGCAAACCAAACTCTTTTGCAGAATTTTCTGTTACAGGCACACAATTCTGAAGAGTGTTGTCATGACTTTGCTTGGGTTTTGATGATTTTCAATTGATTATGAATTTAAGCTTGTTTTGGAGCTAAATAACAAAGGAGGTAAATCCCAAAATTTTGGAACCCATGCAGGCTCAAACTACTTGGTGATTAATTACCAAAAAATCTTTATAATTAGCTGAAATCAATGTGTTTGGCTGGGAAGGTGTGCTTGCTGAAAAATTACCTGGCTATGAACAAAGATTAATATGTATGGTATTCATGTGTAGGGCCTGTTTTCAGATTATCAATTTGCCTTAATTATTAGGTTATAGCTTATGGCATTTAGGTCCCCACTTTGAATGCTGAAGGGACTGTTAGGATGTATCTATGTAATAGCTGGCTTAATTATGGCTAATGACCACCACTCAAGAGGCAGGCGCTGCTCTAACCAATCTGGTAGCATTTTCAGTTAATAATTCATACATCTGGTCTGCATGCTCATTATCGACATAATATTAGCTAACCACATTTTCAGTTACTCAGCTAACCAATCTAGCAGGCCAATACTGATGATGAATGCCCCTAGCTGTATTAGTACTATGTAGATACACTTAATATATGCCAACGTACCATAGTTGATCCCAGCACTTCAGTAAATAAAATGGTGTCGATGAGAACCTTGAATTGACCATAATTATTTGTGGTGAGCAAAAAATGGTATCAATGAATTTTTGGACAGTGTGACTGAAGAGGGAGTCTCAATGGACTCTGGCATTTAGTTATACAGTGGATTGCAGTAATCTTGCAACATGAAATTCAGAACACCAAACCTAAATTTACATATCCTCCTTTTAATTGTAGCTTTAGAGTTGGGGTACTTAAAAGGAAGCTATTGGTTTGGTGTTCTGAATTTCATGTTGCAAGATCACTGCAATCCACTGTAGCATAGGACACTCTAAAACCAAAATTTGCATAGCTTCCTTTTAAGTAGCCCAACTCCAAAGCCACAGTTAGTCTGCTAATATATGGTTTTGCTGTCCTGTGACTCCTGTTGAAGAGTAACTGTAACCACATGCAAGTATATAGTAACTAGGGACTGGCATTCCAGCTTTATAAGTCATTATTCTTTTTTTTACTGACCTATTATTCTTTAATTATGCTCGTAGCTGATGTCATATGTATTGAAAGACTATGTAAATAGCTATTTGCCATCTCACTAGCAGACAAGTTTGGTCAAGCTAGGCTAGCTAGTGTAGGAACACATGATAAATACATTCAAGATCAACCATGGAGTTCACTTTTGATAGCCTATTATGCCAGCATTGTACTTCCTGCTTTGATAGACCTATTATTCCCAAAACTATGCTGGCAGAATGTGCCAGTCCCTAATAGTAACCTTGTAATCTGAAATCCCACCACCACCACTGGAGCCTGGGCCACATAAAAGGAAGGTGGTCTCTCGTACACAGTGGATTGCAGTGATCTTGCAACGGAACACCAAACCAAAATTTACCTTTGAAGTAGCCCAACTCTAAAGCCACAATTAAGTCAGTTGAAAGGAGGCTATGTAAATTTTGGTTTAGATCATTGTACAAGGCGGGGTTTCACTGTGTAGGCAATTATAAACACATGAGTATGATGTCAATACCACCACACCTGTTATCTGCTAATACAATGCCATTAAATTGTTATATGAACACTAGGTGCTGATAACAAGTACCAAGGTGAAGCAAGTGAAAACTCGGTGTTTATAAAGGATGAGAGTTCTTCATCACCAAGTGATCCAAGTAATGAGCCTAGAAAGTCACTTTCCGTATTTATAGTGCAATGTCCATAATCAGTGATAGCCAGTCCACTGCTATGTCCTAATAGTTCACTTATATGCATGGGCCACTTGTTTCTGGCCACAATAAGTAGGTTTCACTGAGTGTCCAACTTCCTTTTTCCAAGTCAGTCGGTTCTTCATTTCATATTACATGATATTCTTTCTATTAGAAGAGGAGAAGAAAGAAGAAACCCGCCCCGAGGGCCATAATTATACTCCTACTAAAGGTTAGGACTAGCCACTATATTTCATAATTATGCATGGCAGATAATGTTAGTGCTGCTGTTTGTATTACACTGAAATCCAACATTCAAACTAGCAATAATAGTAAAAGCAGCTCATTTTTAGTACGAGTCATGCAGTATACATATAGCCTAAATTGCATAATTATTACCCACCTTTTGCAGAAACTTCAATGTCATCAACACTTGTACCATTGATTAATCCATTTGGGAGACAAGAAAACTCTGATGAAAAGATTCCACTCCTTAGGAAAAGGTATGTACAGTCAAGTGGGGAGAAAATGGATGTGGACAAGCCAAATATTTAGGTGGTGAATGGCCCCCAACCCAATATAGTAACCTAGCCTGCTACTAGACAAATGTAATGCATTGTGGGCGAGCCTGAGCTGAATGTGATGCATGTTCCCTTTTAGCAAGGGTGAAACAATAAGAATGGCCTCAACTGTCAGTGACATCAACTGCTGACTTGCACTCTCCCTCAAGCGCTGTCTTTTCTCTGTAGGTGTGCTTTGAGCAGGATGTCTTGCCTTCTATCTCCTACTTTCTGTTCAGCGGAACGCTAATTTGATCCATTCTTTAGTAGCTAGCTAGCATTTGCTTTAGGCTCTGGGCCAGCATTGTCTCGATCTACGCTTCCTAAGACGTTCTTTCTGTTCAGCTAGCTTCTCTTAGCTTTATATAGCACATGTTTATATACGCATGCGTGTCTACTGCACTGTGGATATGATGTAATGTTACCAGATGATACGAGAGATATATATATATATATATATATATAATCCAAAGTCTAGAGCCAACACGCTAGTGTGGGGCTCGCTCAGGCTCGCCCCAATTATGTATAACCTTGAACATAATTTATTTTATTTATTATGCAGGAAGTAATGTATCTCTCTCCTCACTATTATTGTGTAAGTTTTACTTAATTTAAACAATAGAAGTGCATGTGAGCAATATGGGATAGACATGTACAGGTTCAATTTTGATCTTCGCAAAAATCCATGCATGTATGGCTTCTCTGAGCCTCATTGCTGGTTCCAAGGTCTTCAGCTAACCGCATTCTATATTCTGCCTGCCTTTTCTGAATACCTCTTGTCTTGCCATATGACTTTAATAAAGGGAAAATATCTAAAAAAGAAAAGTAAGGACGGCTGTATGCGGTTCAACGATGAGAGTGAACTTCAGTCAAGTAACCCCTTACCATCACTAATATTACCAAACTACAGGAATAGTTAGCTTGTAGTTTGGTAATATTGGTGATGGGTAAGGGGTAACTTGACTGAAGTTCACTCTCTTGTTGCCGAACTTTTTCGAACTGCAGAATAAATATATTTTTTCCTTTACTTGTTTATCACCTTTATTTTTGCCCTGGTACCAGAGTGCCAAGGCATAGTGCTGAAACCATCTATGGTTGGTAGCACACTGTACATTCATGTACACCCACACAATCTACATTACATGTATGAAAAGAAAAAAAATTGAGTAGATATAGGTCAAACAGCTAGCTGTTACTTTAGTAGATTCAAGCAGAATACTAGAAATCTCAAAGAATGGACCAAGAGACAGGCTCAGACAGTGAGAAAGTAAGGGACATAAACAGAGACGACAGTCTAGGTAATTTGTGATGGAGGCTACAGGAAAGCCAAGAACACCAGAGACATGCCAGAAAGCAAAGAACAGTAACAGGGGACCAAGAATCACGTGTACAGGCAGAGCATAATTATTTCTATATAAAAATATCTGCCACATTGTAGGTTGAAAGCTAGCAAGTTGGAAAATGACATGCTATTTTTGAACATATTGAGTTAAAGGTAAAGGATTAATAATAGTGCAGTCAATTTTGAGCTGTGTGGTACAAGTTATTTGATGATGATGATGATGATGAACAACCAGATAAAAATGGTGTTTGTTGAAGTTGCTGTAAAGTGATACTCTTTTTCTGCTGAGTCCTAGCACATTGAAGGTGTTTCTCTTCAGGTTAGGAGTTGCTGACTGTAGGAGAGAAATTATGAAAGAAAATACTAAGTATTAGTTCGATGGTGCGATCCATGCCATCCCTACTTAGAGAGTACAATTGTGCTCTCTGATACAGCCACAAAGTTATTTTCAGCATCAAGTCGTTAAGTCAAAAGTTAATGACAAACATTTTGTCCCACATTTCTTAAGCACTGAAATGCTGACCCTCAGCACACAAGGTCCAATAGTTATTGAATTACATTTCAGATACTGAGCAGCAGCTGGAGGTGTTGCGTACACATGCAGTATACATTTTCATTTTGAATTATCTAAATTTGATTGTTGACGTTATATAATCTGAGTAGGTAATGGCCAGTGAACATAGGTAGCACTCTGTATGGAGGTGTACATAGTTGTGTGGAAGTAGCTACAATCTTGCAATTGTTGAGGCTGAAGTTGAAACATTCCAATCACTGTACTGGCTATTATTTCATGTAGCAGATAAGCTATAAGCTACAAATTTTGCCTTTAAGCCGCAAACACTGGAGAGTATCATCTAGGCATTGTTGAGTCTTGAAGTGTTCTGTTGTACGTAGATGGTGGATGTAATAGATACACTGAACCCTTAATTGTGCATGTGCTGAGGGTTATTAACTCCCATTATGAAAGTACATAGCTATGGCCGTTCATTAAAAGAAAAAATACAGCTAATACCCTATAGCTAAATCACATTTTTCCAGCCATACTTTAGGCACATAGCTATGCCAGTTTGAATAATTTAACTTTGCAGGCTATCAAACAGAGATTGCTAATAGGTATACATCATTATTTTATAGATTACCCTATCCTGGGATCAGATCATCCTCCTTCCCCAAGAGTCTTCTGGTCACAAGTCATTGTCAGTTTGTATTGTTTGTAGCACAGACAGATATAGCTATAATATTATAGTCAGCATGTAGCTAGCATCATTTAGTAGCTAGCAATGTTTTTATCTCAAATTTGGATTTATCAGTACTGCGCATGAAGCTACAATGGCCACAAAACCACGTGTAATTACTATCCTGTACAGGAATAATCTATACATAGAGTTAGCTATATGTAGTACTAACTTATAATTTCATGTCTCCCACTTAACATTGCATGCATCCTTTTACCGTGTCAACGGTTGCATTTTGGTGCTCAATCATACTGTTATCGTTCCACTGCTTCAGATGCAGAGATGCCTGGGGGATGGGGCATGTAGTGCCAGTGAACCCACTACTAAGTATGGGAAAAAATATATCAGAGAGTGCGGTAGCACTCTCTATGTAGTCTCGCGTAGCCAGACCCGATTCTTTCCTTTTCCTTTCTTTTTCTTGGGGGTGATGGGTAAGGGGTTACTTGACTGAAGTTCACTCTCTTGTTGCTGAACTTTTTTGAACCGCACACAGCCATCCCTACTTCTCTTTTTTATTTAGAATATATATTTTTTCCTTTACTTGTTCATCATCTTTTTTGATGTAATGCTCTATTTTTTTTATTATAGGCAACTGGATGCTATCAAAGTTAAAGTTCATGTATTGTAGCTATGTAGTTCATTGCAGATTTCATCATAATATTGTATGAGCCGACTGATCTGGAAGATCTATACAGTTTATAATAAGATTGCTGTTGACATAATTTTGTATATAATTGTTGTATTCAATACAAACTAAACTTATAGATCACAACTAGATAGCAAACTAACTAAAGCTAAATAAAAAGCATATTATCCATTCCCAAAATAGCTATTATAGCTATGTAAAAAAGCAACCACGAATGTACATAACATGTTTCATGTTTCAACAAGACATTCATGAAGCTTATTCAATCTCGAAGTCCAAACTCTTTCGGTATTGTAATGATAACAAACATGTTTCACCAATATACGTTTGGCTTTCAATCAAACATTGAGTGCTGTTTATGAATTATATAGTCCCATCCCTAAAGCAAATCATGGCAGCTACGTACCTAAGGATATCAAAGTGCAGTGAAAACATCCACATTCAATTTCATCTTTCCGCATAACCATTCAGCTATGCTTGATTATAAATGAAATTATTTACAGTATAACAGTCAGCTTTTGTATAATTTGTATAATAAACAGTGTCATGTTAATCACATGAAAGATATTTTCTTGATAAATAATTAGCCACTTTGTATTCTTCCATGTTTTTCAATGCATCGGTGATATCAGCCAAATTATGAGAGTTAATGGTGAAAAATAATTCGACTGTGGCTTCCAAGCATGCTTCATTAGTGTCATCTTTGGTGAATTTAGGAATATTATCTGCAACAATTCCTAATTTAGTGGCAAACTCCCTCCACTTGCGAGCAATTGGTGAAAGATCATTCAACAGGTTAACAACAGAAATTCTTGCACTTTTTCCATCCATTTCTGTAAAAATCTATAGCTAGTTACACTATAGCATAGCCATTATATCCAACCTGGTTTTATTTGAATAATTGATGTGTTCTCAATCATGAATACATCATTGGGTGTGGTTATTTCAGTTGTAGTTGAAAGAGTGATCACCCCAATGTCTTCATAGGCATGGTCAGGCTAGAAGTACAGAGAATAATTGTATCTTGCATGCTAGCAGGCTGCAACTCTCTACCTCATCATTTTTGATGACAGCATGATATGCACTATTCTGATGTATATTTATCGATGGTGTAGGTAGATCATGCTGACTGGTTGGAAATTCAGTAAACCTCTGTTATAGGAGTATCAACAACAACAACAACAGCAATTAACAAACAAAATAATGGTAAAATACTGCATAGCTTAAAAAGATTCAACCCATTACGTAGCTACCTTTCCTTTCCTCTTGTAATGGAACCAAAGGCAGAAACATAATGATGCGCTTGATAGCAGCAGAATAACCACTGTGATGCTCAATACTGCAACATTCATTATTACAATGATACTTAAAGTGTATAGCTCCAACTATGTATCATACGTACCTAATTATAGCATCTGTTACAGAAGGAATACTAGAAGAGTCTATAATAATAATCATGTTAAAAAATTTTTTATAGTTATAATTATAGCTATAGCTAGTGACTAACTTGTTTGTGTGATCACCATATGAGCTCCATAACTGTTTTCAATTGGGAAATATGTCACAATAAGACTGTTTGATATACTTCCATCATCAGTTTCCATATGAATAATGTAATTGTTTACAGATTCATCAAGACATCTGCTACAGTTATAGATACTCTCTCCATTCAAAATGAGGAAATGTTGCTGATTCAACTCAGGGGTTACTTGTACTGAGCAGCTGCAGTTTGTGTTATCATAGTAATCAAAGCGGACAGTTAGCACACAGATATCAGCTGCATAATGGTTCAAAATCAATAGTGTATAGCTATAGCTATAATAATTGCAGCGAGCGAGCAAAGCGAGTGAGCTGACTCTCAAGTCATGACTCATTGAAATTTTAAATATATATATATACAAGTAAAGGGAAAACATTTGAAAAAAATGAAAGATGATGTAGGGATGAAAAAAACAGTGTACAAAAAAAAATAAAGAAACAAGGAAAGAAATTGCGAAAAGAAAATGTTTGATTTATTATCATCCCTACATCAAGCCAAGGAATTGTTGTAGCTATAGATATTATACTTTGACTATTCAGCTAAGTAGCTATCGTAAGATGTTCGATGATTACCATATTATTATGAAACAATAATTAAATTTAGTACCCACAATCTGAAATCAGCTACCTCTCTATCCTTTCAAATTTTGCAGGTCAAGTATGCTCAGTTAGATACCAGCGATCCTCATTCAAGTGCTGGTGTCATAATAGTGAACAACGTCATTTACTCAGACATAGTCCCATTCACAGGAATATTAATACCAAAGGAAAAAGAGGAGATGAAAGCACAACCAAAACCAGCAGGTGTGTTATAGGACCTTAGCTACTGTATACAATTGGGAGCGAAAATAAGTTTTAGAGATGTAATTGGTATCCAATTAGCTATTATTTTTGCTTCAAATGGAACTAAGATCAATAATTTCAGTTTCAAAGTTTGATTATTAAGTAGCTAGCTATTTATAAACTTTAGCAGGATTTTTACAACTTGTACGTACCTTTTCCCAAGCACTCCTTATATATAGCTACCAAGATTGCAAAGCAGTAGAATCCCATGTTTTTGTTACAGTGAACAACAAAGAATATCAGTCATATGTTCAGTGATTTAACTGTCTTACGTAGCACCCAAATTTAGCTACGAGGTTACTGGATTCAGTATGGAGTGGCTGAAAAATATATCTGTTGACTTTCTTCACACTTTTAGTAAAGTCACCCATGACTGCAGAAGATTTGTTTCATGATCTATATTCCATTGCCGGGAAGTGGAGTGAATTAGCACTGAAGATAGGAATTGATGAGGATCTTGAGGATGAGATTTACACCAACAATGAAAGCAATGAGGCATGTTTGCAGGAGACCTTGGAGTACTTCTTCAAGAGAAGAGCTCCCTTCAAAGAAATCCCTGCTGCATTATGTCATATAGAGGAGCATGAGTTGGCATGTACTTTATCAAAAAAATATTCCCAAGTATCAGAATTGGTGTAGCTAGCTAGGACATTTGCAGTTATTATTAGTTAGGTAGTTTAGTATATATTTTTTTGTTTTGATGACAAGTCATGTATTTTATACAAACAGTTGTGGCAACTCCAAATATAGCACACTATAGTTTTGCTATGATAATGATGTAGTTAGCTATAGCTACTAGCTATCATTACTGAGGTTATTGATGGATGACTGTGCCACCATATTATTGGCAATCATTTTAATATTGATTAATGTGGTTGACATCAGTAAAGGTATGGCCTATAGTTCAAGTAGCTACCTATTGAAGTTAGCTATTAGCTAAAATTACTGGTCTTATTATGGTGATAGCATCATTGGTGATTTGTGGTCTGCATCAACATGTTATATTAAACTGTTCCTTGGACTTCAACCAACTGGATGTATATTCAATAGCATGGACAATCAACAATAGGATAAATGAAGGAGTTTATACAACAATGGGAAATCAAATGCTTAATCTGAACTGTGCTCAGACATTTGAAGGCTCTACAATTCAGTGCAAGAAACAACATATCTTCAATATAAGTGAACCAGATGTTCTTGGTGATGTGTACAACATCCGAATACAAGGTGTATAGCTAGCTAGCTAATAATTATTGTGCTCAGTGTTGGTTACATCATTCATATTTCATTTCCTAAACTGTTTCTATCTCTGAGCTTCAATAATAGTTCATAGTAATGGTAGGAAGATATTTTGCTTTCATGCTAGTACTTATTGAGTTAGGGGAAGGAAAAGGTATTGGTATAGCAATAAAAATGTAACTATGTACAACTCTTTGAATGAATATGCTATAATATGTAGAGGTGGTGTGTGGTTTATATCAAATAGCTGAATTTCATTGCAACTTGAAAAATGGACAGTCATCAATATGAATACCTCACAAATGTTCACTGGGGAGACAGTGTCAATCAAGTTAATGATACATTTCAGATGAACTGTACAGAAGAGAATGAAAATGTTACAGTTCAGTGTATGGTACTTGATTTAGCAAATATAAGCTCCAGGCGCGTAGCCAGGGAGGGGCTCAGGGGGCTCGAGCACCCCCTTTGAGCTGCACCGGATGTGTAATAGCTACCTAATTATTAACAGACGATCTAGCGTAATCGCGCGGATATTTCTTGCTAGCACCCCCTATGATAAAATCCTGGCTACGCACCTGAAGCTCTGGTATCATTTATGGTGACTTAATTACAGTCCACATTCAAGGAAAGCTATTACTTATCATTATGTTAGTCATGTAATAGTAGATTAATTCATATAGGACTACTAGATAAAGTGAGAGAAGTGAATGCTTCCATCAACTGTTCCTCCATCATCCTGATGTGGCAGCCTCCCTTCTCCCTGGACATCACTAACACTGATCCAGACATGACATTCTGCGTGGAGGTGTACAATGTATTAGAGGGAGAGAGGACTCCACTTCACCACCTTGGACGATGCTCCATTGTTACTCCTCACTACACAATACCTACCAACAACTCTGGACTGATGCTTCACTATCAGTTCATTGTCACAGCAGTGAATGTAGTAGGTCGAGGGGCTCCTAGTGATCCAAGGAATGTAGAATTTTATGATGGTAATGAAACTAATGGGTACTACATAATTATGTATGTAGGTGACTAACTGTTATTGTGATGATTAATTTTATTCAGGGATATTCCTTAGTGTGGGTCAAATACAATTTAATTCAGAAGTGGAGCTGAATATATCTTTGGTATGTTAAAAAAAAAAAAACTTAGTCAAAAGGGTTAATGCTAGCTACTCATTCTCTTGCAGGTGACGTCTGTATGCTTCCAAGAATTAACTGTTCACATTAACTATGACAATAACACTCATTGCAACTGCTCAGTTGGTTTGAATCAGTTGCAGTACCTCATTCTGAACAATGATGAGAATAACTGTAGCAGATGTTTCAATGCATCTGTGAGCAACTATACTGTTTATGTGGAAACTGATGGTGGAAGTTTATCTAATGTTATCCTTGTGATGTACTTCCCAAGTGAAAGTAACCCAACTAATATGACAACACAAAAGATCATTTCGACTATAATCAGTAAGCAACTGTAGCTCTGATAACTAGTCATCGTAATTAACTTACCATGGACTAATGTATGTCATATTCTATTCTATAGATTCCTCCTATTTGAATGTGATAATTGCTGTGGGTATTGGTAAATATTATGGTAGAATCGTGTCACTGTTATTGTTACCATGAATATCATATATTTCCATGCAGTGGTGACCATATTAGCATTCATTCTACTGCTATCAACATTTTGCTGTTGCTATTGGTTACATCACATGAAAAATGGTAGCTACATTTATATCACTACAGCTTAGACAGTTGATCAATATGACAGCTACATAGCACTTTCAAATTCATGATGATTCACTTATGCTATGTTACAACACTCCCACAGGCAGGAACCATAGCCAAAAATCATCAGGTGAAGTAATAAACCTTGAGATACGAACTCATGAAAACAGTGCGTACACAGTTATCAAGCTTAAGGATGCTCAAAGAGAAGAGGTATCCATAGCTACAAGAAGAGCTAGCTAGCTATAATTACTGATGAACTCAAAGCAATTTTTACTTTCTTTCCAAATGGAGCTAGTTACAGTTGATCTGAGTGTTTACAATGTATCCTTTTACTATGCATCCCAACAGAGGCCATTTTGGTGCACAATTTGTATTATGCTCTATGGGGATTGTGTACCAAAATGGCTGCCATTGGCATGATGAAAGGATGCATGCATACTTTCTCAACAAAAATAACATCATCTTAAGCCAAAGTTAGTCATACTTTCTGATGATTCATTATAGAGATCTTCTGAAATGGTGGCCACTGCTCAAGATAGACAAAATCACCCAGAAATACACATTCAGGAAAACAGTGCATATGCCATTACTAAAGATGTTGGTAAAGTAGAGGTGATGATAGACTAATACCTACACAGCTATGATAATTGAATTTATCATTCTCTTTATGTTTCAATAGCCAGTTTATGCTGAGATTCCTCCTTTAACTCCGAGAGTTGAAATAGTTGGACCTGATGCAACAATTTACTCCAATGTGGTTCCATTGGGAGAAGAGAGGAGGAAGCATTGAGGGCTCAACCATGGTGAGAATCTTTAAAACAGGTTAGTGTAAAAGAAGGAGACAAGAAGTGTGACAATTTATGACCCTTGTTGGCAAGTTACAGTGGAGCCTCAGTGTCCTCTTTTAAAAATACAATAATATCTCCCAATTATATGCCTTGTTCCCCACAAAAAAATCGGCCTGGGAACAGTGGAACCTCCAAAAAAGGACATACCTCTCAACAAAAGCAATCTTGTTATACATGTACGAACTGACCACAACCTCTCTACAAGGATCAACAAAAGGCTGGGTCCCCAAGTGTGTCCATTTTTTTGGAGGTTCCTCTATAGCTAATGGTTTTTACATTTCACGAGTTTCTTTATTGACTTATTGACATTTCTTTATTGACACTCTCTTCCTTCCCACCCCCTCCCCCCCCAACACACACACACACACACACACACACACACACACACACACACAGCACCTACGAACACTGATGGTCACTCCCAATTCAGCTTCGTAACCTCCTGTAGCCCAATACACATTGTAGTTGCTATAATCATTGCTTGTTTTTTATTCCTATCATAACACATTGTAATCATAAAGTTAATCATAACACTAAAAGTTCTAATCAGTCATTAAATTTCAATATCAATACATAACTCTCACACTCATAATTATTAAAATTAATCAGGAAATTAGCTGCTACTCAGAGCCATCATCAGTGTATGCTTATCAATTAGCTTTTTCCCCAAAATCATATGTGCTATCATTACATATAGTTATATAATTCATAGTGTGGTGGGCTCATTTCACAATGTAAACAGTGCACATAATGTTGTCCAAACTATAGCTTAGCTAGAGAGCTAATTATACTTGCAGCAGCTATATAATACTAGCTGCTAGCTATGTCAAGAAGTAGAGTGGTTATCATTGCCTCTATTTCTCTGTTGCAGTTTGGATTCATCTCAGGGCAAGTTACCTCAGAGGTGGTATGTGGTTTAAATGAAACAGCTGAGTTCAGATGTACCACTATTCAAGCATTTACTGATTGGTATCTCAACAATGCCACTATTAAAGATGGAGTGGATGGAGATGTGATAAATAGATCTGCAGAAGTGTTATACTGCAGTGCTGGACAAAACAATTCATAAGTCCAGTGTGTTTCTTTTGGCGAACTCAACTCGTTCATATGGAAATCCCTTTAATCTTAACATACAAGGAAAGCATAGCTATAATCTGATCATTGTGATTTATTCAGGATACTTCAAGAGAGTTAGCCATCAACTGTTCCTCCATCACCCTGACTTGGCAGCCTCCCTTCTCCCTGGACATCACTAACACTGACCCAGACATGACATTCTGTGTGGAGGTGTACAATGTATCTGAGGGAGAGAGAGCTGAACTTCACCACCAAGGACAATGTTCCATTGTGACTCCTCACTACACAATACCTACCAACAACTCTGGACTGATGCTTCACTATCAGTTCATTGTCACAGTGGTGAATGTAGTAGGTCGAGGGGCTCCTAGTGATCCAAGGAATGTAGAATTTTATGATGGTAATAGATAATACTTAATAATAGCATTAATTTTTACTTTTAGATTAAATAATTTTAGGCATTGTACAACTGTATGGAGCAAGTTGGATCAATTTTGAACTGGAGCTGAATATATCATTGGTAAAATAGCTAATGGTGCTTGTATTCTGTATATTCTATTGATGTTATGCAGTTGATATCTGTGTGCTTCCAAGAACTAACTCTCCACTTTGATTACTATGATAACACAAACTGCAGCTGCCCAGTACACAAGTAACCCCTGAGTTGAATCAGTTACATTTCCTCATTTTGAATGGAAAGAATATCCATAATTGTAGCAGATGTCTTGATGCATCTGTAAACAATTACATTATTTATATGGAAACTGATGGTGGAACTGTATCCAATAGTCTTATTGTGACGTATTTCCCAATTGAAAACATTTCCAGATCTACTCATATGGTGATCTCACAAATAAGTTAGTCACTAGCTATGTATAGCGATGTATAAAACATTTTTAACATGGTTTTATTATTATTATAGACTCTTCTACTAGTATTCCTTCTAATACAGATGCTATAATCACAACAATGATAGGTATAATACATAGTTGGAGCTACACTTTAAGTATTATCTTGATAATGAATGTTCCAGTATTGAGCATCACAGTGGTTATATTCTGCTGTTATCAAGTGCATCATTATGTTTCTGCCTTCGATTCCATTATAAGAGGAAAGGAAAGGTACGTAACATAGCTAATGCATGGTTTTAAGCTATAGTTTTTGCCATTTGTTTGTTGTTGTTGTTGTTGTTGTTGTTGTTACTGTTGTTCCTGGTTCATATAACAGAGGTCTACTGAATTTCCAGCCAGTCAGCATGATCTACCCACACCATCAGCTACTGAGATAAATACACATCAGAATAGTGCATATGCTGTGATCAAAGATGATGAGGTAGCTACAAGCTAGAGAGCTGCAGCCTCCTTAGATGCAATAGGTTAATCTCTGCACTTGTAGCCTGACCATGCCTATGAAGACATTGGGGAGATCACTCTTTCAACACCAACTGAAATAGCCACACCCAATGGAACAACACAACATCAATTATTCAACTAAAACCAGGTTGGCTATAATGCTTGAACCTATTGTATAATTGTCTATCATTTGATCTTTCCTGAGCCTAGATTCATGTGATATATTTCTACAGACTCAACTATTTGGTGAACAGCTGACGTATACTAACACAGTATGGCAGCAAAGAAGTCAGAAATTGTGTTTGATCAATGCATGCACAAGAAGTTGTTGAAATTTCATATAAAAAGTTTTCAGAAGTCATGATAAGTGGAGAGTAACCAGCACACCAACACACCTGCTTCTTTAAGGAATAAAAATTGCGCCCATTACGTCACTTCCGGTTGCGAGCTTTTAGACTCCGTATTCCAACTACGCATGAGCGCGTTCGCAATAAGCTGTTGTGTGATCGTGATTGTATGCTTTGCTACAGTATACAGTCACTGACTAATTTCAGTACTGTTGCCTACAGAATTCAGTATGTCTATGACAAGAAAGATAGTGGTATTATTATTATTAGTTACAGCAAATTCCTTGCCTTCACAGCTACAGACACAGGTGATTTGTGGCCTACATCAAGTGGCTGAATTCAATTGTCAATTTAAACTACAAGAGGTATACGCAATCAGATGGACAGTGAATAACATGTCATCAGATATTAATAAGGAAGGATCTGGAATCACCACTACATTTGAACACCGAATGCTGCATTTGAACTGCTCTGAAACATTTCAGAACTCTGTTGTCCAATGTGAAAGGCATAGTGTCTTAAATACAAGTGATTCTACAATACTCTATGGTGAAGTATTCTTTATCCAGATACAAGGAAAGAAGCAATTATTATCTCATCACTTAGTCATGATTAAAATTTTGATACTTACAGGACTGCTTGATGAGGTCAAGGATGTGAATATCTCCATCAACTGTTCCTCCATCACCCTGACTTGGCAACCTCCCTTCTCCCTGGATATCACTGACACTGACCCAGACATGACATTCTGTGTGGAGGTGTACAATGTATCTGAGGGAGAGAGGACTCCACTCCACCACCTTGGACTATGCTCCATTGTAGCTCCTCAATACACTTTATTGACCAGCAACTCAGTCCTTGGATCAGTGCTGGAGTATCAGTTCATAATCACAGCAGTCAATGTAGTTGGTCGAGGAGTTCCCAGTGATCCAATAGATACAGCATTTCATGATGGTTAGTTTGTAACTATTAAACCAGCAGTTAGCAATAAATTTTCATAGTAGCTAATCACAACTATCTTTAATGATGTAGATCATTTCATTGGACTTCATGGTCCAGATGTACACTTATCTGATTCTGGATTGATGATGGCTGTATGTTATGAAGCCAGTATTAATTGATCACCATTTCACAAACTGTTATCTAAAGATAATAACTTATGTGTTCAACTAATGTGTGAAAGCAACCATTATAGATCAATTAAGTTCCATAATGTTTGGACCAGGGAACTAAAATTAAATTTTGATATGAAGTGGCCAAAATGAATGTGTGTGTGATTTCTGCACAGATTTCAAGCTGCTTTGAAAATCAGACTGTTCACATACAGTATGAAGATGGTAGTACACATTGCAGCTCTCCTGCACATCTCACTGATGCATTGAACAGGATTGAACATCTCATTCTCAATGATGAGAATCCTACCATGAGTTCGGATAACTGTCCCAATATTTCATACTTACTTGTAAACTATGTTCTTCATGTTGAAACGAAGTACGAAAACATTTCAAGTAATTTTACAGTGGTGTATCTCCCAACCCCAACTACACACCCACCCCCAACTATGATAATGAAAACATACACAAGTGAAAGTGAGTAGGGACTTATTATAGATTTTAGTGAAAGTGAAAGTGTAAGACTTCAACTCATAGCTAGTGATTGATGGGGCGAGCATTGCAATGTCTGCATGATGTCTAGCTTGCTATACAGGCTACTATACCAAGCTATCAGATGTTATGATCCAATTACATACATATAGCTATTGATAGTTTCACACTGAAAGTTGATCTTATCAACTTCTCAAAATCAAAAATTTATATGGGCAATTAGCTACTATCAGCCAATAGCTATATACAGCATTGGGTTAACTGTAGCTACATAAATATTATTGTTTTACTGCGCTGTACTTTGTACATGTTAATTCATGCAGGTTTATTCCTACAGCTATAATGGTATTAATAACACATTCTTTTTATACTATTATTAGGAACAAGCAGTACTGAGTCTCTTGATGTGGTAGCAATTGCAGTTCCTGTTGGAATAGGTACATATGATTTACAGCTAAACAGTAGCTATATCATTAGAGCTAGCTAGCATAGACAAAGATGTTCTTTTTCCACTTTTTTATAGCTGTTGTGATGAGCATAGTGATAGTGATGTTGGCATTCATACTTTACTACTACTCACATCACAGGAAAGAAATGAAAAAAGTGGTAATTCATGTTATACTTTACAAAGTTGTTTTTTGTTTGATGATTGTTAATTTTTTTATTTGTTTATTCCTTTTGTAGAATTTGTGCAGTAATCCTACACTGAGTGAGCCAACACAATACTCTTTAGTGGGACCTACTTCTTCCCCAAACATAGCATATTCAACTATCGAAGTAACTAAGTATTTCAATGATATCATCATAATATTATTCATAATTATGGTAATTTTCAGCACCACTCACAAGATTTTCCCACAGCAATTGATGGTACATACTCATTGCTAAAACCAGTGCACCCTCCACTGGATAGCAAGGGAAAGGTACAAGACTCGTCTTATACAATAGATTTTAGCCTTATCCCTAGCCCTAGCCCTAGTAATTATGTAGATATATATTAGCTGAACTCTTCAGTTTTTGATTGCACATTATTTTCACTTTACCAGCCTCTAGAAGAGTTGATGCTCACTTTGAAAAGAAATTCTACATGTTGTAGTGCAGATTCTTCTGTTGAAGAACAATTCATCAAAGTCCACAGTAATGAGGTATGAGTCATGTAATAATCATGGGAGTATTAGATAATTTTCTTCTTTACAGGATTCATCCACTCCAGTTGATGATCCTGAATCAACTTCAACTGCTGATAATGAAGTAGGGAACGTCAGATTTTCTAGTGCACTATTACCAAATAAGAAACCAATGCCAGATGAAAGAGAGGTACTTAATATTAGGGAATATTGAGAGGCATCAACTTTAGTAGCTACCTGCAAGTCAAAAATTTCACAATATTTATGGTGAAATTAGAAGACAAATAACAACAACAAAAAAGACGACAAACAATAACAATAAAAACATACCATAAGCTGGATATAGCCTTTTATCATGAGCTACCCACAGGATACCTAAATTTAGTACCCACAATAAAGTGTCCTTAAGTCCTTAATTAAGGTAATTAGCTGAAAATTTTAAATTTTGCAGGTCAAGTATGCTCAGTTAGATACCAGGGATCCTAATTCAAGTGCTGGTGTCATAGTAGTGAACGATGTCATTTACTCAGATATAGTCCCATTCACAGGAAAATTAATACCAAAGGAAAAAGAGGAGATGAAAGCACAACCAAAACCAGCAGGTGCATTATAGGACCTTAGCTACTGTATACAATTGGGAGCAAAAACAAGTTTTAGAGATGTAATTGGTATCCAATTAGCTATTATTTTTGCTTCAAATGGAACTAAAATCAATAATTTCAGCTTCAAAGTTTTAGGTTTCATGATTATTAAGTAGCTAGCTATTTATAAACTTTAGCAGGATTTTTACAACTTGTGCGTACCTTTTCCCAAGCACTCCTTATATATAGCTACCAAGATTGCAAAGCAGTAGAATCCCATGTTTTCATTAGTGAACAACAAAGAATATCAGTCACATGCATGTTCAATGATTTAACTGTCTTACGTAGCACCCAAATTTAGCTATGAGGTTACTGGATTCAGTATGGAGTGGCTGAAAATTATATCTGTTAACTTTCTTCACACCTTTAGTAAAGCCACCTGTGACTGCAGAAGATTTATTTCATGATCTATATTCCATTGCTGGAAAGTGGAGTAAATTCGCACTGAAAATAGGAATCGATGAGGATCTTGAGGATGAGATTTACACTAACAATGAAAGCAATGAGGCATGTTTGCAGGAGACCTTGGAGTACTTCTTCAAGAGAAGAGCTCCTTTCAAAGAAATCACTGCTGCTTTATGTCATATAGAGGAGCATGAGTTGGCATGCACTTTATCAAAAAAATATTCCCAAGTATCAGAATCGGTGTAGCTAGCTACGTAGCCAAGACACTTATCAGTTGTGTCAATTATTAGAACATTATTAATAGTTTTAACATAAAAATAAATTTTGTTTTGATGACAAGTTGTGTATTTATACAAACAGTTGTGGCAACTCCAAATATAGCACACTATAGTTCACCATGATAAATACATAACTAGCCATAATATACCTGTATAAACAGTTTCATGATGTATATACATTAGCTACTGATAATATTATCAATGGATGACTGCACTGGCACCATATTGGCAATCATTTTAATGTTGATTAATAATGTGGTTGACATCAGTAAAGGTATGCTATAGTTCAAGTAGCTACCTATTGAAGTTAGCTACTATGTAGCTAAAATTACTGGTCTTATTATGGTGATAGCATCATTGGTGATTTGTGGTCTGCATCAACGAGTTGTATTAAACTGTACCTTGGACTTCATCCCACTGGGTCCACATGCAATAGAATGGACAATCAACAATGTCTCAGCATCTGAAATTGAAGGAGTTGATACAACTATTGGAAATCAAATGCTTAATCTGAACTGTACTCAGACATTTGAAGGCTCTACAATTCTGTGCAAGAAACGAAATATCTTCAATCGAAGTGACCCAGATGTTCTTGGAGATGTATACCACATCCAAATACAAGGTGTATAGCTAATTTTTGGTTACATCATTCACATTTTATTTTCTAAACTACATCTATCTTTGAGCTTCGATAGTTATGGCAGGAAGATACTTCTTTGCTTTTATGCTAGTACTTATTAAGCTAGGGGAAGGAAAAGGTATTGGCGATGATACAGTAGCTCTGAATGAAATATGCTATGCTTATGTAGAAGTGGTGTGTGGTTTATATCGAATAGCTGAATTTCATTGCAACTTGAACTTGTCATCTCTAATTCAACCTTCAATTCTATGGACTGTCACAAAGAATAACTGGAGAGCAAATATCATTTAAAAAAGAATTTCAGATAAACTGTACAGAAGAGTATGAAAATGTTACAGTTCAGTGTATGGTACTTGATACAGCAAATTTAATCATTTATGGTGACCTAATTACAGTCCGTATTCAAGGAAAGCTAACTACGTAGCTATATAGCTCTCAGAGATGCATGTGTTAGCTGATCCAAATTATACTGCAGGGCTACTTGATAAAGTGAGAGAAGTGAATATTTCCATCAACTGTTCCTCCATCACCCTGACTTGGCAGCCTCCCTTCTCCCTGGACCTCCCTAACACTGACCCAGACATGACATTCTGTGTGGAGGTGTACAATGTATCTGAGGGAGAGAGGACTCCACTTCACCACCTTGGACAATGCTCCATTGTGACTCCTCACTACACAATACCTGCCAACAACTCTGGACTGATGCTTCACTATCAGTTCATAGTCACAGCAGTGAATGTAGTAGGTCGAGGAGCTCCTAGTGATCCAAGGAATATAACATTTTATGATGGTAATGAAACTAATGGGTACCTACAATAGCTGCTAACCGGTACGTATTATGATTGCTGAATTAATTCAGGAATATTCATTTTTGAGGGAGAAATACAACAACTGTTTAATTCTGAATTGGAGCTGAATATATCTTTGGTATGTGATCGTGATAAAATTAATGGTAATTTTAAATGGTATTCATTATATTTCAGGTAACATCTTTATGCTTTCAAGAATTTACTATTCACTTTGACGACAATGATGATAACACACATTGCAGCTGCCCAGCACAAGTAACCACTGACTTGAATCAGTTGCAGTACCTCATTCTGAATAGTGATGAGGATAACTGCAGTAGATGTTTCAATGCATCTGTGAACAACTATACTATTTATGTGGAAACTGATGGTGGAATTTTATCTAATGTTATCCTTGTGATGTACTTCCCAAGTGAAAACAACCCAACTAATAAGATAACACAAAAAAGCTTTTCAACAGTTGGTAAGCAGCTGTTGTGCTATGATGTTATGACAGTTAAAGCAACTTATACTTACCAATCATGTGTAGACTCTTCTTCTTTCGAGCATTTGAATGTGGTAATTGCAGTATCTGTGGGTGTTGGTAAATATTATTACTATGTGAAATCTTGTCGCTCACTGTTATTAATTTGCTACCTTTCCATGCAGTGATGAGCATGCTTGTATTCATTCTACTGTTATCAATATTTTGCTGTTGCTATTGGTTACATCATGTGAAAAGTGGTAACGGTTAGTGATTGCCATAAATTTATAGTTTCTCTCATATGTATCTACGTATAACATTCTCATGATTCTATATATCACATATATATAGGCAGGAACCATGGCCAGAAATCATCTGATGAAGTAATAAACCCTGAGATACAAACTCTTGAAAACAGTGCGTATGCAGTTAACAAGCTTAAGGATGCTCAAAGAGAAGAGGTACATGTACATGTTTATAACTATTGATGAAGAACATTGAAATTGGAGCCTCAAAGCGACAATCACTATAATTTCTTACTTTATTTTTGATCCAAAGGTCTATTTCAGGAAATAAAGTTATAGCTAATAGTGACCACCATATCTTAATTCATACTTCATGATGAATTCATTATCCTCATGCAGACATCTTCTGAAGTGATAACCACTACCCGAGATGGACAAAATGACCCAGAAATACATATTCAAGAAAACAGTGCATATGCTGTCACTAAAGATGATAAAGTAGAGGTGATGGTGACTATTAACTAAATGAATTTCCTTGAATGTTCATGTTTCCACATAGCCATTTTATGCTGAGATTCCTCCTTTAACTCCGAGAGTTGAAATAGTTGGACCTGATGCAACATTTTACTCAAACGTAGTTCCATTGGGAGAAGAGCATTGAGGGCTCAACAAAAGCACATGGTGAGAATCTTTAACATAGGTGCTGAAGAAGGGGGTGGCCGGGAGGCATGCTATTAATGGGCCTCTTTTTCTCTTTCTCTTTTTTGCATTATGTGTAACACTGTGATCAATCTCTCCTCCCCAAATATTTAGCACCTGAAAACACTATATAATTATTTCATGATCTACGTAATACGACTTTATACTGCAGGAAATTGATTGCAAGATTGCATTGATATTTCAAATTCATGAATGTGGGTACTTTCATTCCCAGATTTTCTTCTTTTCATTCTTTGTTTTTATAGCTTTCTCATAGCTATCATTTTATAGCATGTATTATGCATGATGATTATCTTCCTAAAGAGATTTAGCTAGTATTCATGCAAGAAGATTTCTATAGGAACATGACTCAGCTATACATGTGCATGATCTGGTCAGGTGATCCACCAATTTCACAAATTAATTGTTGGTTGATTGAGTTATACTGGGCTCTTCTGTGCTGATCACAAGGAGGATGAGATATACTAGAGCTATATATATACTTCTGGTCCTTTTTAGTGATGAAACAGTGCAGGGTGTATCAGTGATAATTTGTGGCCTACATCAACGAGCTGAATTTGAATGTACCTTGGACTTCATGCCACTCACAGGAACCATCATAACATGGACAATCAATAATGAGATTTATGAAGGAATTGTTGGAATGTGAGACACCCGAATTCTCTCTCTGAACTGTACTGAAGAATTAGATAACTCCACAGTTCAGTGTGAAGAAGTTCATGTTACTGATCCAAGTGTACCAAATGTTCCTGGTGATGCTTTCTATGTTCAGATACAAGGAAAGCAGCTGTATTATATAGCTATTGTCCGTTGTTGTGGTTGTATAGTTCTTGTTTATTTGTTATTGTTGTCTTGGCTGCTAACAGGGCTATTAGATCAAGTGAGGGAAGTGAGTGTATCCATCAACTGTTCTTCCATCACTCTGACTTGGCAGCCTCCCTTCTCCCTGGACATTCCTAACAATGACCCAGACATGACATTCTGTGTGGAGGTGTACAACGTATCTGAGGGAGAGAGGACTCCACTTCACCACCTTGGACGATGCTCCATTGTGACTCCTCACTACACAATACCTACGTACCAACAACTCTGGACTGATGCTTCACTATCAGTTCATAGCAGTGAATGTAGTAGGTCAAGGGGCAGTATAGAGTGCATGTATGATCTGAAGTTGGGGGGGGGGGGGGGGGGGGGGCAGGGAACTTACCAATTTGACCACCAGCAATAATACAGTACTATATGTGACAGTCGAGGGTAGAAATCAAACTTTATTCACGCTTTCTACTTTTGAAAAAAAAAGTTCGAAAAGCAGAAATTTTTATTGTAGAGCATCAGTCATGACAAAAGTAAACTTTGACTAAAACGTGAATAAAGTTTGATTTCTACCCTCGACTGTCACATATACTTAATTAGTTATACAGTTACTGAATTGGGCCAAAACCTTAATTGTCAAAGAATCATCCATTTCATGACCTATAGTTATACTTTCATACATTACGTATGTTACACAACAAACCAAAAAAAAAACAATTTGGTAATCATACATAGCTATGATAAAAGGAATATAAACATTATAATCTCAACTCTCGACTATAGCTAGCTAGGTACTTAGCTTATATAATAGAGCCATAATGTGGTAAATATCTGGTATAGAGTGGATGCATGACTTTTATTGCTACTTAAAATGAGTGGATATGCCTTTATGCTACTTCTTCTAGTCGATTTAGGTGCAATTGAAGGTATTTTCTGTGAGCTGAAATCATCAAGCATAATTATTTTTATTATCATCGCAGGATCACAAGTTATTTGTGGCCTATATGAAATGATTGTACTCAACTGTAGTTTAGATCCAGATCCAGTAAGTGGGTTAGTCATTCGATGGAAAATCAACAATTCATCCTCAGATACCTTGGAAGGAGTTGTGACAGAAAATAGAGTACTTTATATAAACTGTTCAGAAATGTATAATGACTCCAGAATTCAGTGTGAAAGAGTGAACTTTTTTGACTTCAGTCAACATCTTCTTGGTGATGTATATAACCTTCAGATACAAGGAAAGTTATAATTATAGCTAGTAACTGATGTTTATTTTTATAATAATATCTTAGGATTGCTTGTTGAAGTGAGAGAAGTGGATACTTCCATCAACTGTTCCTCCATCACTCTGACTTGGCAGCCTCCCTTTTCCCTGGACATCCCTAACACTGACACAGACATGACATTCTGTGTAGAAGTGTACAATGTATCGGAGGGAGAGAGGACTCCACTTCACCACCTTGGACGATGCTCCATTGTGACTCCTCACTACACAATACCTACCAACAACTCTGGACTGATGCTTCACTATCAGTTCATTGTCACAGCAGTGAATGTAGTAGGTCGAGGGGCTCCTAGTGATCCAAGGAATGTAGAATTTTATGATGGTAATGAAACTAATGGGCACTACATATGTATGTATAGGTGACTAACTGTTACTGTGATGATTAATTTTATTCAGGGGTATTCCTTAGTGTGGGTCAAATACAATTTAATTTGGAAGTGGAGCTGAATATATCTTTGGTATGTTTAAAATTTAAAAAACTTAGTCAAAAGGGTTAATGCTAGCTACTCATTCTCTTGTAGGTGACATCTGTATGCTTCCAAGAATTAACTGTTCACATTAACCATGACAATAGCACTCATTGCAACTGCTCAGTTGGTTTGAATCAGTTGCAGTACTTCATTCTGAATAGTGAGAATAACTGTAGCAGATGTCTCAATGCATCTGTGAACAACTATACTGTTTATGTGGAAACTGATGGTGGAAGTTTATCTAATGTTATCCTTGTGATGTACTTCCCAAGTGAAAGTAACCCAACTAATATGACAACACAAAGAAACAGTTCAACTATAATTAGTAAGCAACTGCAGCTCTGATAACTACTCACCGTAACTACCATGGACTTATATATATTCTATTGTAGACTCCTCCTCTTTTGAACATTTGAATTTAATAATTGCTGTCGGTATTGGTAAATGTAGAATCGTATCACTGATATTGTTACCATTAATATATCATATATTCCACTCAGTGGTGTCCATATTAGCATTCATTCTACTGCTATCAACATTTTGCTGTTGCTATTGGTTACATCATAAGAAAAAAGGTATTTATAACTTGTCCATACATCACTGCAGCTTAGATATTTGATCAATATGACAGCTAGCATTTTCAAATCCACTTATGCTATGTTACAACACTCCCACAGGCAGGAATCATGGCCAAAAATCATCTGATGAAGAAATAAACCCTGAGATACGAACTCATGAAAACAGTGCATACACAGTTATCAAGCTTAAGGATGCTCAAAGAGAAGAGGTATCTGAGCTGGCTAGCTATAATCGATGAACTCAGAGAGCAAATTTTAATTTCTTTCCATTTAGCCCCCAATGGCTATCATAGTTAGCTACAGTTAATCTGAGTGTTTACTATGCATCCCAACGGCAGCCATTTTGGTGCACAATTGGTATGGTGAAAGGATGTATGCAAATGCTAGAATTATACAAGTGTAGTCATGCTTTCTGATGATTGATCATTCATCATAGAGATCATCTGACATGGTGTCCACTGCTCAAGATAGACAAAATCACCCAGAAATACACGCTCAGGAAAATAGTGCATATGCCATTACTAAAGATGTTGGTAAAGTAGAGGTGATGATAGATTAATGCTACATAGCTACAATAATTGAATCTATTGTTCTCTTTCATGTTTCAATAGCCAGTTTATGCTGAGATTCCTCCTTTAACTCCAAGAGTTGAAATAGTTGCATCTGATGCAACATTTTACTCCAATGTGGTTCCACTGGGAGAAGAGAGGAGGAAGCATTGAGGGCTCAACCATGGTGAGAATCTTTAACACAAGTTGGTGTAAAAGAAGGGGACAAGGAGTGTGATGACCCTTGATAGTGTAGCCTCTCACCATAGCTGAACACTTTTGAGATCTCCTGAAGTGTCCTCTTTCAAGAATACAACAATATCTCCCAATTATATGCCTTGTTCCCCACAAAAAAATAGGCCTGGGAACATTGGAATCTCCAAAAAAGGATATACTTCTCAATAAAAAACAATCTTGTTATACGAACTAACCTCTAAAGAGGATAACCTCTCTACAAAGGATCAACAAAAGGCTGGGTCCCAAGTCCGTCCATTTTTTGGAGGTTCCTCTATAGCTAATGGTTTTTTACATTTTAGGAGTTTCTTTATTGACTTATTGACATTCTCTTTATTGACACTCTCTTCCTTCCCACCCTCCCCCCCCCCACACACACACACACACACACAGCATCTAAAAACACTGGTGGTCACTCCCAATTCAGCTTCGTAACCTCCTGCAGCCCAATACACATTGTAGTTTCTACTTTCTTTTTTTATTTTATATTCTCATCATAACACACTGTAATCATAAAGTTAATCAGTCACACTAAAGTCATTAAATTTCAATATCAATAATTCTCACACTCATAATTATCATTCAGACAATTAGCTGCTACTCAGAGGCATCGTCAGTGTATGCTTATCAATTAGCTATTTCCCAAAATCATCTCTGCTATCATTACATAACTATGTAATTCATAGTGTGGTGGGCTCATTTCACGATGTAAACAATGCACATAATGTTGTCCAAACTATAGCTTAGCTAGATAATCACTATTTGCAGCATCTATAGAAATAGCTAGCTATGTCAAGAAGTAGAGTGGTTTTCATTGCCTCTATTTCTCTGTTGCAGTTTGGATTATTCATTTCAGGACAAGTTACCTCAAAGGTGGTATGTGGTCTAAATGAAACAGCTGAGTTCGAATGTATATCACCATACTCTGCTATACATATATTCACTGATTGGCATCTCAACAATGCCACCTTAGAAGATGGAGTGAATGGAGATATGATAGACAGATCTGAAGACAGTGTACTTCATCTATACTGCAGTGCTGGACGTAATAATTCATTAGTCCAGTGTGTTAGATTTGGTAGAATGACCTCAACTGATTTATATGGAAATCCCTTTAATCTTCGCATACAAGGAAAGTAGCTATAGTTAATATAGTTTATGCGACATAGCTAATTGTGCAATACAGGATTCCTAGAAAGAGTTAGTGATCTGAGAGTCTCCAGCAACTGTTCCTCCATCACCCTAACTTGGCAGCCTCCCTTCTCCCTGGACATCCCTAACACTAACCCAGACATGACATTCTGTGTGGAGGTGTACAATGTATCTGAGGGAGAGAGGACTCCACTTCACCACCTTGGACGATGCTCCATTGTGACTCCTCACTACACAATACCTACCAACAACTCTGGACTGATGCTTCACTATCAGTTCATAGTCACAGCAGTGAATATAGTAGGTCGAGGGGCTCCTAGTGATCCAAGGAATGTAGAATTTTATGATGGTAATGAAACTAATGGGTACCTACGTACAATAGCTTCTAGCTGGTATTATGATTGCTAAATTAATATAGGAATATTCATTTTTGAGGGAGAAATACAACAACTGTTTAATTCTGAATTGGAGCTGAATATATCTTTGGTATGTGATCGTGATAATTGATGTCTTTAATAATGGTTATTATTCAGGTAACATCTTTATGCTTTCAAGAATTTACTATTCACTTTGACTACAATGATGACATCATACACTGCACCTGCCCAGCACAAGTTATATCGAATCAGTTACAGTACCTCATTTTGAACAGTGATGAGAATAACTGTAGCAGATGTTTCAATACATCTGTGAACAACTATACTGTTTATGTGGAAACTAATGATGGAAGTTTATCTAATGTTATCTTTGTAATGTACTTCCCAAGAGAAAGTAACCCAACTAATATGACAACACAAAAAATCTTTTCAACAGTTGGTAAGCAGCTGTTATGCTATGATGCTATGATAGTTATTGCAACTTACTTACCACTCATGTGTAGACTCTTCTTCTTTCGAGCATTTGAATGTGGTACTTGCAGTATCTGTGGGTGTTGGTAAATATTATTACATAATCTTGTTGCTCACTGTTATTAATTTGTTACCTTTCCATGCAGTGATGAGCATCATTCTACTGCTCTCAACATTTTGCTGTTGCTATTGGTTACATCATGTGAAAAATGGTAACTATTATAATACTTCCTTAGACAGTTAGTGATTGCCATAAATTGATAGTTGCTATCATAATAGCTATCATGAGGATTCTGTTATAACACTCTCACGTTAATTCTATAACATGTAGGCAGAAATCATGGCCAGAAATCATCTGATGAAGTAATAAACCTTGAGATACGAACTCATGAAAACAGTGCATACACAGTTATCAAGCTTAAGGATGCTCAAAGAGAAGAGGTATGGCTATACTATTGATGAAGAACGTTGAAATTGTAACCTCAGAGTGACAATCACTGATCTTCCTTTTTGATAAGGTCTATTTCAGAAAAAAAGCGCATATCTTAATAAAGTGTCGTCATACTTCATGATGAATTCATTATCCTTAATAGCCTAAGAGATCTTCTGAAGTGATAACCACTGCCAAAGACAGACAAAATGACCCAGAAATACACATTCAAGAAAACAGTGCATATGCCGTCACTAAAGATGTTGGTAAAGTAGAGGTGATGGTGACTATTAGCTAATTGAACTTCTTAGAACTTTGTCTCTCATGTTTCCACATAATTATTATAGCCAGTTTATGCTGAGATTCCTCCTTTATCTCCGAGAGTTGAAATAGTTGGACCTGCAACATTTTACTCAAATGTGGTTCCATTTGAGGGAGCATTGAGAGTTCAACAATAACACACATGGTGAGAATCTTTAATCGGTGGGAGTTAGCTAATGGGTAGGATACAGAATGTGTCCTGATATGTAAGTTTTTGCTTTTCCTCTTCCCCAATTCCCAGCACCTGAAAACAGTATCACTATAACTTCAATTGATCATTTTTTACTGCAGGAAATAGATTGCAAGACTGGACATTTCAAATTCATGAATTGTAGGTGCACGTGTCCACATTAATGTCATCCTTTCATAATCACTTTTTTCAGTCTCTAAAACCTTTTTATAATTATTGCTCTTCACACTATAGGTAGCTAGCTATAGTCATAATGATTGTCTTAGGCCTAAGAGATTTAATATGCAAGAAGATTCCCACAATGACATGACTCCAGTGCTAATCTGCTATGCATTCTCATGCACAGTCTGGGGGTCCATGACTGCAGGGGACCACTAATTTCACTGTCAATACAGTATGGCTAATATCTAGATGTAGCTAATCTCTTGGCCATGGAGCTGGTTGATTGAGTTAGTTTACATTCTCTTCTGAGCTGATCACAAGAAAGATGAGACATACTAGATTTGTTGTGATCTATCTTCTGGTCATTTTTAGTTATGAAGCAGTGCAGGGTGTGTCAGTGATAACTTGTGGTCTACATCAACGAGCTGAATTTGAATGTTCCTTGGACTTCACACAACTGACTGATACCAACATAATATGGACTATCAATGATGAGATATATAGTGGAAGTGATAAAACACCAGATGGTCGAATTCTCTCTCTGAACTGTACTGAAGAATTAGATAACTCCACAGTTCACCTGGTGATGTTTTCCATGTTCAGATACAAGGAAAGCAGCTGTATTATATAGCTATTGTTCTTAGTTGTTCTTGTTTATTTGTCATTATTGTCTTAGCTACCTATTACTACTAACAGGGCTATTAGATCAAGTGAGGGAAGTGAATGTTTCCATTAACTGTTCCTCCATCACTCTGACTTGGCAGCCTCCCTTCTCCCTGGACATCACTGACACTGACCCAGACATGACATCCTGTGTGGAGGTGTACAATGTATCTGAGGGAGAGAGGACTCCACTTCACCACCTTGGACGATGCTCCATTGTGACTCTTCACTACACAATACCTACCAACAACTCTGGACTGATGCTTCACTATCAGTTCATAGTCACAGCAGTGAATGTAGTAGGTCAAGGGGCTCCTAGTGATCCAAGGAATGTAGAATTTTATGATGGTAATAAAACTACATAGCTGACTATGTAGCTGTTATTGTGATCATATTATTCATGGATTCTTCTTAGTGCAGGGCACATACAACTACTTAATTCCAAATTGGAGCTGAATATATCTTTGGTACATGATAGCTGAATCAAATTCATTAATTAGCTAAAGGGTATCCAGGTGATACATATATGCTTTCAAGAATTATTACACCAAAAATTAGGATGCCATCAGCTAATGAAGCAATTTACTTAAATGTCGTCCCTAAAGATTCCCAATGGAAGCAAGGTAAAATGATAATCCAGCTATTTTTATTAGCTATACTGTCATAACAGCTCATCAGTCTTCCATGATCTTTCCCCTATTGCGAGGGAGTTTGCTGGAAAAATGGGAATTGACGTGGGGAGTGTCCTTGAATTACTTCATTCTCAGAGCTTGGCTGACATTATCAAGACTTTGAAAAGTATGGAAGAATTTGAGGTGGCAAATTATTTACATAGAAAGTACTGCCATTAAACTTTCAATTTCAGTGTGTACAATGTCCTGACTCAGTTATTTCCATAATTAGCTATTTGACCATTTGACCTTTATCACAAGAATAAACATGTTTATATTTGTTCTGAAAGGGAAATTATCAGGCGCGTAGCCAGGGAGGGGCTCAGGGGGCTCGAGCACCCCCTTTAAGCTGCACCGGATGTGTAATAGCTAGCTAATTATTAACAGACCCCGATCTACGTACTTTCTCCCAGATCCACCAAGCTCAAATTGAGCTAAACTGTAAAAAGTACAGCTAACAACTTCTGCTAACGCTATACAGTAGCTGGCTACAGTACTAATAATCAGATGAATAAAACTTATATCATTCAAGAACAAGTACCAAAAAAGTTAGGTTGTGGGCAAAGAAACTCAGACTCTATTCAGCTGGTATGAAGATCATTACTTTTAGCACATGTGCAGTATGGTTCATTTAACAATATCAGGAAGTAGTAGCAAGAAGTTTAGCATCATTTTAGCTACAGCGGTGATTCAGCTCGTAGGACGAACTACTTCATTCTCGAGTGATGAGGTTGTCTGCGGCCTGAATCAAACAATTGAATTCAGATGTTTCTTAGCACCACCACCACCAGGGAACCCTAGAGGCTCTTATAGCTTTGAATGGAAAATCAACAATGTCTCCTCTAACAGAGTTGAAGGAGCCAGTCCAAACTTATCATCAAGACCTCCTTTACTATTACTATACTGCAGTGCTTCACTGAATAACTCACTAGTTCAGTGTGTTAGATTTGGTCTTCTCTCCTTGACTGCTTTTGGTAATTTGCATACTCTTCGCATACAAGGAAAGTATACAAGTTTAGCTAGTAAATCATGTGCATAATTATGGATTATCTCACACAGGATTATTAGAGAGTGTTGAAGACTTAGAAGTCTCCATCAACTGTGCCTCCTGGTCCATCATCCTGACTTGGCAGCCTCCCTTTTCCCTAGATATCACCAACACTGACCCAGACATGACGTTCTGTGTGGATGTATATGAAGTTAGAAAGAGAGGGACTATTCAACTCAATGACTCTGCTGATCACTGCACTGAGTCACACCAGTACACTATAAATATCAGTGACCTGAATCAGTATCAGTTCATCGTTAGAGCCAGAAATGTAGTTGGTCTAGGAGTTCCTAGTGCACCCATAAATGCAACACTCCTTCCTTGTGAGTTATAAAAAACGAGGTGCATACTTTGTTTACTACGTATAATAACAATTCAAGGTTTTGATGATAATAAAAATCTTCTCAATGCAACAGTCAAGATTTGCAACTCTCATATTGCAGTAAATCTATCACTAGTAAGTTCTTTAAAAGCCAACAAAAATTAACGATAATAGGTCTCATGATGTGTCTGAATTAATGTAGCTACAGTATGTTCTAATGGTTATTGTTGATACCATGCATTAGCTGCAAGTATTGATAATGGAGTACAGTAACTATAGCTAGAGATTCCTTGGGGGGTGCTTATAAAAGAGAATTTAGAATAACAACTATTTCATAATCCTATTCTAATGTAGCAAACTGCGACTCACAGATAACCCAAACATCCGTGGAACCTGAAATCGATTTTTGCATGGCATGTTATTCCAAATCAGAGATGTCTCCTGCTTTGTTTTTTAAAGTATAGCCTAGCTAATTGACAGCAACTCTTATAGTTGCTATTGTTCTTAATGCATGCACAGAAGATCCCTTCATGATTAACTGTGATTATTATTGGCTAACCCTATTCTTTCTTTGCACAGGAGACCTCTCCTTACCCACTGTCCTCAGGAGTTACTGTACATATCAGAACATATCATGATGAAACTAATTGCTGCTGGTCACTAAATAACACAAATGTCACTGAATTTGAGTTTCACAGTGACAACTGTGGTTGTCTTATTCCATCCACAAATTATACCATACATTGAATACATGGACTATGGACTCGTGTCCAATCACCTCTTTGTTATTCCAACTGTAAAATGTGAAAATATGACTCATCTTGAACCAACTGAAAAATGTGAAAATATGACTCAACTTGAACCAACTAGCATTAGCTCTGCAATCATTACGTCAACTTCAGGTAAAAATCCCTAACCATGTCACTTTCTGCTAGTCCTCATATTGTGTGGTATAGATCTAAATTTAGTTAGCTAGCTAGCAAAAAGTATAGACCATGGATAAAATCAATGTGTCATATAACTTCTTAATTGTCAGCATTAATGAGCCTCCGTCCCCCCAAATTTCTGTCATGTCTCAGCCCATAATATATAATGACCTACATGCATGGCACCTATAATTGAACATTCATTATTCTGAGTCTGTGAACAGACCGTGATGAAGTACATCTGAACCTCAACATTACAGCAGTTGCTGCAGCATTTGCTGGAGTATATTTAGGTAAGAAATTAAAATGGCTATAGCTATTTCATTTTACTATAGCTACACCCAACCAGTATGCATGCTCTTCACAATCCTATCTTGCTGTGGTTTCTGCCGCTACTACAGAAAGAAACGAAGTGAACATAATGGTAAAATTACATAGCCAACTATTATATAACTAGCTAATCATTATGCACTTATGTAAGTCTTTATGCTGTAGCCGAATTTCAAGTACGATTCCATGACGACCATGAGGTACATTGTATTAGTGATCATCAGTCATGTAGCTACTCACAAAAATATTATTCTTATTACAGGACAATATATACTCAGATTTCATCGTATGATGATGATAGCTAGCTAAGTTATAAACTTAACTATACTTTTATGTAGAATCCACCTGAAGAGAAGGCATCAAGTGGTATGACCTCATGTTCAGTGTATGATGATACCTTACCAAGAGGACCCAATACTCCAAGCTCAGATGTACTCAATGAAAATACTGGCAATGAGGTATAGCTCTACAGCTATCAGCTACAGTGTGAAATTCAGCTAACTGAACCAAGTGACGCCCCAGCCTGACCTAACTAGCTACGTAGCTACTGACTGTACACAGCTATCAAATTCTCATGATAGCTGATTTGAATGAACTAGCTAGCTATATATACTTGCAAATTCAAATTGCCCACCCTTCCACAGCTGCAAATTCTATATGATCCAGTTCATGAAGCAGAAGGTGCTGGTGACTGCAGAAGTCAACATAGTCCATTTAGTTACCCACTGATCCACTTGATTATGTTACCAAAAGAGCTCCTATAACTTGGAGATCGAAGCAAAGTGCTTTTTAGCCAAATGTATCATTGAAACTGTTGTTATTACAATCATGGTTATCAATAATATTTGGCTTTATGTAGCTTGTAGCTCTTTGGGACTGAATTGTTAGTTATGCTTTTTATTTTTATTTGCAGAGTGTGCATACTCAAGAGGACCCTGTACCACATGCTTCACCTAGCAATGAAAAAGTCTGTCACACAACCAAAGATTCTTTGAGCAGTGAGGTATAGCAATATTGACTTATTGATTATTGATAATTCAATGATTCATACTATATAGAATGTAATATATGCTCAACTAAACCTCTCATGTTCATCTCCGATTGTTGGGATCATAGCACCAGAAAAAGTGGTCTACTCGGATGTAGTTCCCTCAAAGTTGAAACTTGATGTGCCACCACAGATTCCAACAAAGCAAGCTAAAAGTAATGGATATAGTAGCTAGCCAAGTATACATTGCTACCATAATGAAGAAAGGAAGATAAGGAGCTTTGCAGTCTTGTATGATTATTAATGGTATAGCTATACAGTACTCTTTATTTATGAGCTACAAAGAAGGGTGAATACTCTGCAGATGTTTATGAAAACTTAGCTATGTATGCTCATTCATATTTAATATTACAGAAACTGTACCAAAGCCTTCAACTGCTGCAGATGTCATCGAAGATCTTGTTCCCATTGCTGACAAATGGAGTGAGTTTGCAAAACAGATTGGAATTGACGAAGACCTTGAAGATGAAATTTATACCAACAATGAAAGCAATGTCACATGCCTTGAAGTCACATTGGAGTTTTACTTCGAACGTCCTGGAAACAAACTGGAGGGTATCATCGAAGCTCTAGAGAACATCAGTGAAATGAAAGTGGCTGATAATTTGAAATCAAAGTACTCAATATAATAAGCTGACCAATAATAATATAATGCATCCAGACACAGTCAGTATGGTGTTAGTTAGCTAGCCATTATTATGTATATAACAGTACCTGGCCCAGCCCCACCCCCACGCTCTCACGCGGCCACGTGACATAGGCGAGTAGCTTATAATTTTTATCGCCTTTGCTGCAGTATCATTAAAAGCAAGTTGCTTATAGTAGCTAGTTTACTATGATGATAAAGATAGTGGTATTACTATTATTAGTTACAGAAAATTCTATGCCATCGCAAGTGATTTGTGGCCTACATCAAGTGGCTGAATTCAATTGTCAGTTTAAACCTATAGGTTATTATATCATTACGTACGTGGACAGTCAACGTCTCATCAGGCATTAAGAAAGGTGAATCTGGAATCACCACTACGCTTGAAAATCAAATACTGCATCTGAACATTTAAGAACTCAGTAGTTCAATGTGAAAGACATAATCTCTTTAATTTCAGTGATCCCACTTTGTATACTTAAATGCTATTAGTTTAAATTATTATGCAGCTGATATCTGTGCTTCCAAGAGCTAACTGATTATTATGATAGCACAAACTGCAGCTGCCCAGTACAAGTAACTCCTGAGTTGAATCAGCAACATTTTCTCATTTTGAATGGAGAGAGTATCTATAACTGTAGCAGATGTCTTGATGCATCTGTAAACAATTACACTATTTATATGAAAACTGATGATGGAACTGTATCCAATAGTCTTATTGTGACATATTTCCCAATTGAAAACAGGTTAGCCACTAGCTAGCTATAAAAACAAACAAACAACATGATTGTTTTGGACTCTTCTACTATCATTCCTTCTAATTCAGATGCAATACTGATAGTACTACAATCATACATTGTCTTACTGTAATAATATTCCAGTAGCTAATGAGCCTCACAATGCTTATTCTGCTACTATCAAGTCCATCATTATGTTTTTCCTTTGGTTCCATTACAAGAAGAGGATTTTGTTGTTGTCATTGTTGTCATTGTTGTTGTTGTTGTTGTTGTTGTTGTTGTCGCTGCTGCTGCTGCTGCTGTTGTTGTTGTTGCTGCTGCATGCTGCTGTTATACTACTGTGGAGATTTAACAAAACTTAACACTGAAATGAGACTTAACCTAGACTTAACAAAAGCTACTGTGAATGATTATCCAACCCACTAGAGCCTACATACTATAAAGTACAGACCAAGTTTCAGGTAAGCAAATCTAGCTCTGAGTTATGTGTGAGTTGCATCCCTACGTTTTTTCTCTAGCTACACAGAAACCAAGGAGGATGAGTACATACACTTCTCAGCAAAGTTCAGACCTCTGCTTGATGTAGCTGGCTTCAAGAACAATTTTCATGGCCAGAAAGTTCATGGGACCCTTCTCAGCAACTACTTGTATTTGAGTTGATGGACTGTGCTGCATATGGGATAGTTATTTCTGTAATGTTAACAAACATTGAGAAGGAACAGATTTCCATGAAATAGTGGTCTCGAGTACCAAGGAGAATAGCCATGTAGTTCTAGATCCTCCCAACATAATTTCAGTTTCTCTCCTGTCAGTTTTATTGCTCTAGGTTTAGTCATTCTTTTCCTACACCTTATTTATTATTTCTCATACACTCTTGTTATGATATATTTGCTCAGGGGTCTTGGTTCTGGCTTCACAAACTCGAACTATTGCCATGGGCATGCGCACAATTTGGTTCAAAGGTCAGTGGAGAGTCTATAAAATATTTTAGAACATGGCTTGATTGATTCCTGCAATCTGATTGGTCAGTTAGAGGTAGACTAGTTCACTTATTTACTGGGAGGTGTCTACATATATACTTACCTCCTCTCAGGGCATAGGTAAGTCTACATATATTCACCCCGTGCCTGATTAGAACTTAGCAACGCACTAACCGTATCCAAGGAAGTAGCTGTAGCGCTGAGATTTTATGGCAAGAACAACGTAGACATCACAGATGAACTGAACAACCCCAGCGTATTCTAAGGTAAGGCCAGGGCCAGGGCCAGGGATGGAGCTCGAGTGAGGTAGAGGGCAGCTTGGGTTGCTACAGTAGTCTAGCTCGTCTGTTATGTCTCGGTTGTTCACGTCAAATATAGTCTAAGCATGGCGAGTCGCCGAGTATTTGAAACTAGCTAGCTAGCTATAGCGCTAGGTTGTCAAGGTTATTGCCATGTTCTAAATTAGTTAGACACCTCGACCAACGGGATCTACCGTCTGTATAAACCCTCAGGCCCCTAGTAGCGCCCTCGCTACGCTCGGGACGCTACAGCCCAGGGCCTTCGGGTTTATACAGACGGTAGATCCCTCGGTCTCGTTGTCTAACTATTATCTAAACTAGGGTATGTTCGTGTAACATATTCAATCGGCGAGCGAAGCAGTTGGTGAAAGTCATTTGTACTTTGACTTACTAAGATATTGCAGCTGCATACATAGGAGGCTGTATAATGCTTACCACAAGCACTTAGAAAGCCAAGCGCCTACAATCCACTTAGCACCTCTATGACAAAATGCTGTAGAAAACAATAAGCTCAAGCTGTTGGTTCTAAGTGCTATGGGCATGTTTCATTTGTGGGGTCAAAGGTCAAACGAACGTGCGCATGCGTATTATTAATTATGCCCGCTAGCTATTGACGTACGTATAATTATTATATATATCTCGAGCTCCCGTTGACATGACCAGAGAGTGGCTCGCTTCGCTCGCCAAAAAAAAAATAAAAAAAAATTCGCCCGCGCCGGGGGCCGGGGGATTAGCGCGCACAGGGCCGGCTATAGCAGTCGTTACGCGCACGTACGCCAGCGGAACCGGAAGTCATAGGGCCCCATACAATTTTATTTGCACCGGAAGTTCTTCATTTGGAATATTTTCCTGTTTAGTTAACTTATAATTCCTGCTATAACTCTTACACTTTATACGTGTAGTAAGTAAAACACTTCACATAAACAGATCACACATAGACCTATCTAACTATGTGAAAAAGTTGTTACTTCCAGATACACGAAGTCACGATCACTTGGAAACAAGTGCCTTGACGGTAGAGGTGCAACTGGATTTTCTGTAAGTGGCCACGACTTAAATTCTGCACTATCTTTGAGACCATGAACTGAAGTTACACTCACGCAAAATACATTTTGTTCCCAACGGTAGAAAGCGTGCCACACACGCTACATTTCAGCTGTTCTCAATCAATCAAGGCAGCCGGCCGGTAGCGCGCGGTAGACTAGACATGCGTCTCTACCTTTTTTGTATGAACATCCATACCTGACCACAAGGTAATCAGTTGTTGATAATGAATTATTAAAAGAGTCATTATGAGTAGAGATACAAGGCAAATATGTAATAGCTATCACAGCCACACAAGACAATAGGTATGTGAGCCAGCTTGGGAGTATGCCCTGTCTCTCCAGAGTTGCCTCTTGATGCAGCCATCTGCGCTGCCAGCCCTGTAGGGTGGATATCAATAAAGTTATGAATATGCCAACACATACCCGAAGGGCTCATTGGGTTAGAAATGCTAAGTACCAGGGTGTGAAGACACTTCATTTGTAGCCACAAAAATGAATCCACAAAGCATAGCTAGAGCTATACAGAGCAATAGATGTACCTTCACCAACCCCCATGTGCAAGTCAAACTATCTAACACCAATATACAGTTGGTATTTATACATTTAATTGGAGCTGCATATGACAAGAAATATGCCACTGGCTTTGCTAATGTATCACCGACAGCCCATTTTCTAAAATTTAGAAAGCCAAAATCAAACAAACAAACAACATTCCGAATGGTTGGAGGATATACAACAAAACACCTGGCTACACCCTCAGATGACATTGGCAAAGAACATGTTGACATGTGGCAACAAGCCGACCAAATTCTATGATTCTGGAACCACTAGTTAATCATGGGTGGGATGTAAAGCTTAACATTGTAAGGGTTCACTAGCCTCTTGTGGGTGTTGTCATCAGAGGGGGGATAGAGATTGTCACAATTCTGGCACTGGCACTCTTCGCCACACTGGGTCTGTTTCCTGAGGCAGCTGCAGCGTCTGGTGGAGCAGCCTGTGATGCACTTGTAACCACTCAGAAGAAATCATGGACATGATATTTGGAGAAGAGGACAATCAAGGTAATCTGGAGTTGGATGCAAATGAGTTCAATTAGTGTGAAACAGAGCTAGCTAATGGTGGACACGTGCAAACAAATTTTCTGTTTTCTCCTAGGTTATGAAACTTTGTAGTTACAGTCTTTACTCACACCTCCGTTGTAATATCCAATTTAGAGTTGTTCTGTCCAGCCAATGCTGCATAGCATCCTCTTCTGTTCGATCATCTTTGTTTCTAATTGTAGCACATCCACAAAAACTAGTAGTGGTACTTAGGAAAGGCTTAGTCCTGGCATCTAAAACTGGTGATAAAAGATAGAAAGCTTCCTTCAAAGGAGCTACAAACTATCCAAATAATCGTAGCAATAAGCATCGCACCAACAGCATCAGCCAAACACGGACACCTTCCACGCGGTCGAATAGCCATTTTTTTTAAAAATAAATTATGACGTAACCGTGCAAATAAAAGTGTGCATAAATTACCGCTGGCGTAACGACTGATAGCTAAAGAACCATAGATAGTGGCTATGGTAATTTCGATAAAAGCAAGTTGCCTACAGTAGCTAATTCACTATGATAATAAAGGTAGTGATATTATTATTGTTAGCTACAGAAAGTTCCATGTCATCACAAGTGATTTGTGGCCTACATCAAGTAGCTGAATTCAGTTGTCAGTTTAAACCTATAGGTGATTATTCAATCATGTGGACAGTCAATAATATCTCATTAAACAATATTATTAAAGAACGATCTCAAATCACCACTACATTTGAACACCGAATGCTGCATTTGAACTGTACTGAAACATTTTTGAACTCTGTAGTCCAATGTGAAAGACATAATCTCTTTAATGTTAATGATCCCACAGTACTCTATGGTGAAGTGTTCTTTGTCCAGATACAAGGAAAGTAGCAACTATTATCTCATCACTTAGTCATTATTAAACTTTTGTTACTTATAGGACTGCTAGATGAAGTGAAAGAAGTGAATGTTTCCATTATCTGTTCCTTCATCACCCTGACTTGGCAACCTCCCTTCTCCCTGGACATCACTAACACTGACCCAGACATGACATTCTGTGTGGAGGTGTACAATGTATCTGAGGGAGAGAAGACTCCACTTCACCATCTTGGTCAATGTTCCATCGTAGCTCCTCAATACATATTGTCTACCAACTCAGTCCTTGGATCAGTGCGGGAGTATCAGTTCATAATCACAGCAGTGAATGTAGTTGGTCGAGGAGCTCCCAGTGATCCTATAGATGTAATGTTTCATGATGGTTAGTTTATAACCATTAAACCAATAAATTCTCATCTCATAGTAATCACAATGATGTAGATCATTTCATTGGACTTCATGATCCAGATGTACACTTATCTGATTCTGGATTGATGATGGCTGTATGTTATGTAACTAGTATAAATTGGTTACCATTCATGAACTGAAATTATCATGTGTTCTTTTTATGTGTGTAAAAACAACCATTTGAGTTTCAATAAACTCAGATAGCTAACCTTAAAAATGTGATAATGGCTGGACCACTCATCTTATGGGGAGCTAAAATCTAGCCAATCTAAGATTTCTAGCTAGCTACATTGACTATCACAGATTTCAGCTGAGATAATCCAGTCATCAACAAACTGCTTCAAAGAGCTGACAGCTCACATAGAGTATGAAGATGACATACATTGCAGCTCTCCTGCACATCTCACTGATGCATTGAGCAGGATTGAACATCTCATTCTCGATGATGAGAATCCTACCATTGGTCAGGCAATTGTCCCAACATTTCATACATATTTGTAAACTATGTTCTTTATGTTGAAACGAAATACGAAAACATTTCAAGCAATTTTACAGTGATGTATCTCCCAACCCCAACTACACTCCCGCCCTCAACTACACTCCCGCCCCCCGCTCCCAACTACACTCCCACCCCCAACTAGCTATAATGACAATGAACACATACACAAGTGAAAGTGAGTAGGGACTTAACTATAGCTTTTAGAGAAAGTGTAAGACTATTAGATAGTGATAATAAACAATTTGCATTGCAATGGCTGAATGATGTCTAGTTTGCTATACACGTCAGACTATTATACCAAGCTGTCAGATGTTATGATCATGTGATCCCATTATGTACGTTTCACACTGAAAATTGATCTTATCAACTTCTCGAAGTCAAAAACTTATCTGGGCAATTAGCCAGTAGCACACCATTGAGTTAACTGAACATAAATATTACTGCGCTGTATTTTTTACATGTTAACTTCATGCAGGTTTATTCCTGCAGGTAATAATAATGATATTAATGACACATTCTTTTTACTTTTAGTGGTAGGAACAAGCAGTACTGAGTATACCAACTCTCTTGATGTGGTAGCAATTGCAGTACCCGTTGGAATAGGTATGGTTTACAGCTATTAGCTAGCTAGCATAGATGTTATTTTTCCACATTTTTATAGAGCATTGTGATAGTGGTGTTGGCATTCATACTTTACTACTACTCACGCAGGAAAGAAATGAAAAAAAGCGGTATTTACAAAGTTGTTTTTTGTTTGATGATTGATTTTTTATTTGTTATTTTTTTCCTTTTGTAGAATTTGTGCAGTAATCCTACACTGATTGAGCCAACACATTACTCTCTAGTGGGACCTACTTCTTCCCCAGACATAGCATATTCAACCATCAAAGTAACTAAGTATTTTGATAATAATTATTTTAATATCATCATACTCAATTCATTGATCTAAATTCAGCACCACTCACAAGATTTTCCAACAGGAATTGATGCTACATATTCATTGCTAAAACCAGTGCACCCTCCACCGGATAGCAAGAGAAAGGTACAAATACGTACATGTATGCAGCCTTACTTCTTCAATTTTTGATTGCACATTATTTTCACATTACCAGCCTCTAGAAGAGTCAATGCTCACTTTGAAAAGAAATTCTACATGTTGTAGTCCTGATTCTTCTGTTGAAGAACAGATCATCAAATTCCATAGTAATGAGGTATGATACATGTAATAATCATAAAAATTATGGGATTATGGGAGTAGCTATTACATAATTTTCTTCTTTGCAGGATTCATCCATTCCAGTTGATGATCCTGAATCAACTTCAACTGCTGATAATGAAGTAGCGAACGTCAGATTTTCTAGTGCACTATTACCAAATAAGAAACCAATGCCAGATGAAAGAGAGGTGCTTAATATCTAGGGATTTTGAGAGGCATCAACGTCCATTTCACAATAATAATAAAAAACAACAACAAACAAAAACGACAACAAACAAGAACCATAACTGGATAGCTATAGCCATACGAATCTTTATCATGAGCTACCCACCAAATACAGGCACACACTAATATCTAAATTTAGTACCCACAAATAAATTGTCCTTAAGTCCTTAATAATCAAGGTAATTAGCTGAAAACTAGCTGATTTTATTGCCTCTCTATCCTTTTAAATTTTGCAGGTCAAGTATGCTCAGTTAGATACCAGCGATCCTAATTCAAGTGCTGGTGTCATAATAGTGAATGACGTCATTTACTCAGACATAGTCCCATTCACAGGAATATCAATACCAAAGGAAAAAGAGGAGATGAAAGCACAACCAAAACCAGCAGGTGTGTTATAGGACCTTAGCTACTGTATACAATTTGGAGCAAAAACAAGTTTTAGAGATGTCCAAATATTTGTATAATTCCAGTTTCAAAGTTTTAGGTTTCATGATTAACTTTTTTATTAAGTAGCTAGCTTATAAACTTTAGCAGAATTTTAACAACTTGTACACTGTAAAAATGAAAGTGTTTACTGCACACCATTTTGTCCCAATACACACACTGTTTTTGTTTTTGTGTGTGTATTGGGACAGTTTAGTGTGCAGTACACACTTTCATTTTTACAGTGATACCTTTTCCCTAGCACTCCCTACATACCAAGACTGCAGAGCAGTGAAATCCCATGTTTTCATTAAGGTAATTAGGCAGGGCAATTATGAGGGTGGGGGCAATTCCGACACTCTAAAAAAATTCCAGTCGGCCTAGTCGAGAAACAAAGATTATAAAATGACGGAATTGCTCCACCCTTGTAATTGCCCCGCCTTACCTTACAGTGAATAACAAATTGCCCAAAATAATTATCGGTCACATATTCAATGATTTAACTATCTTAGCACCAAAATTTAGCTCAAGGTTGCTGGATTATGGAGTGGCTGAAAACTATTATTAGCAATCTCTGTTAACTTTCTTCACACCTTTAGTAAAGCCACCCATGACTGCAGAAGATTTGTTTCATGATCTATATTCCATTGCCGGGAAGTGGAGTGAGTTCACACTGAAGATAGGAATGGATGAGGATCTTGAGGATGAAATTTACACTAACAATGAAAGCAATGAGACATGTTTGCAGGAGACCTTAGAGTACTTCTTCAAGATAAGAGCTCCCTTCAAAGAAATCACTGCTGCTTTATGTCATATAGAGGAGCATGAGTTGGCATGTACTTTATTAAAAAAATATTCCCAAGAATCAGAATTGGTGTAGCTAGCTAAGACATTAGTCAGTTGTGTCTATTATTACGTAGTTTAACTAAAATTAAATTTTGTTTTGATGACAAGTCATGTATTTTATACAAACAGTTGTGGCAACTCCAAATAAAGTTTTGCTATGATAAATACATAGCTAACTATACCTGCTAAACAGTTTCATGATGCATACTAGCTATCATTATAATGGATGACTCTAAATCTAGCTATGATATTCTACCTAAACAGTTTTCATCAGTGAGCTATCATTATTATTAATGGATGACTGCACTGCCACCACATTAATATTGGCAATGTTGATTAATGTGGTTAGCATCAGTAAAGGTATGGCCTATAATTCAAGTAGCTACCTAATGAAGTTAGTTAACATCTACGGAGCTATTAGCTAAAATTATATTGGTCTTATTATGGTGATAGCATCATTGGTGGTGATTTGTGGTCTGCATCAACAAGTTTTATTAAACTGTACCTTGGACTTCAACCCACAGGATGTATATTCAATAGCATGGACAATCAACAATAGCTCAAGGATGAATGAAGGAGTTTATACAATAATGGGAAATCAAATGCTTATTCTGAACTGTACACAGACATTTGAAAACTCTATTATTCAGTGCAAGAAACAACATATCTTCAATACAAGTGAACCAGATGTTCTTGGAGATGTATACAACATCCAAATACAAGGTGTATAGCTAGCTAGCTAATGATCATTGTGCTCAGTATGCGGTTACATCATTCATATTTCATTTCCTAACTGTTTCTATCTCTGAGCTTCAATAATAGTTCATAGTAAAGGTAGGAAGATATTTTGTTTTCATGCTAGTACTTATTGAGTTAGGAGAAGGAAAAGGTATTGGCATAGCGATAAAAATGTAGCTACATACAACTCTTTGAATGAATATGCTAGAAGTGATGTGTGGTTTATATCAAATAGCTGAATTTCATTGCAACTTGGATAAGTCATCTCTAGCTCTACATGCAATAAAATGGACAGTCACCAATATGAATACCTCACAAATGTTCATTGGAGGAGACAGTGTCAATCAAGTTAATCATACATTTCAGATGAACTGTACAGAAGAGAATTAAAATGTTACAGTTCAGTGTACAGTACTTGATATAGCAAATTTAAGCTCTGGTATCATTTATGGTGACTTGATTACACTCCACATTCAAGGAATTATGTTAGTCCTGTAATAGCAGATTAATTCATATAGGACTACTTGATAAAGTGAGAGAAGTGAATGTTTCCATTAACTGCTCCTCCATCACCCTGATTTGGCAGCCTCCCTTCTCCCTGGACATCCCTAATATTGACCCAGATATGACATTCTGTGTGGAGGTGTACAATGTATCTGAGGGAGAGAGGACTCCACTTCACCACCTTGGACAATGCTCCATTGTGACTCCTCACTACACAATACTTACCAACAACTTCAGACACAACTCTGAACTGATGCTTCACTTTCAGTTCATAGTCACAGCAGTGAATATAGTAGGTCGAGGGGCTCCTAGTGATCCAAGGAATGTAACATTTTATGATGGTAATGAAACTAATGGGTACTACAATAGCTGCTAGCTGGTATTGTAATTGCTAAATTAATTCAGGAATATTCATTTTTGAGGGAGAAATACAGCAACTGTTTAATTCAGAATTGGAGCTGAATATATCTTTGGTATGTGATCATGATTATTGATACCTTTAATAATGATATTTGTTCTATTTAGGTAACATCTGTATGCTTTCAAGAATATATTATTCACTTTGACTACGATGATGATAACACACATTGCAGCTGCCCAGCACAAGTCACCACTGACTTGAATCGGTTGCAATACCTCATTCTGAACAGTGGTGAGAATAACTGTAGCAGATGTTTCAATGCATCTGTGAGCAACTATACTGTTTATGTGGAAACTGATGGTGGAAGTTTATCTAATGTTATTCTTGTGATGTATTTCCCAAGTGAAAGCAACCCAACTAATAAGATAACACAAGAAAGCTTTTCAATAGTTGGTAAGCAGCTGTTGTGCTATGATGCTATGATAGTTATTGCACTTACTATTCATGTGTAGACTCTACTTCTTCCGAGCATTTGAATGTGGTAATTGCAGTATCTGTGGGTGTTGGTAAATATTATGTTGTTTGTAAAATCTTGTCGCTCACTGCTATTAATTTGTTACCTTACCATGCAGTGATGAGCATGCTTGCATTCATTCTACTGCTATCAACGTTTTGCTGTTGCTATTGGTTACATCATGTGAAAAGTGGTAACTATTATAATACTTGCTTAGATAGTTAGTGATTACCATAAATAATAGTTTCTCTCAATTATAGCTATCATGAGGATTCTCTTACTTTAATTCTATAATATATTATTATGTGATTATAGGCAGGAACCATGGCCAGGAATCCTCTTATGAAGTAATAAGCCCAGAGATACGAACTCATGAAAACAGTGCGTACACAGTTATCAAGCTTAAGGATGAGGTACGTATGGCTGATTAAGAGCATTATTATTCGAGCCTCAGAGCAACAATCACTGAGTTTATTGTCTTCCTTTTCCCTAAGGTCTATTCAGAAAAAAAGTTATAATAATATTATAGTGACCATCTTAATAAAGTGTTGTCATACTTCATGATGAATTCATCATCCTCATGCAGAGATCTTCTGAAGTGATAACTACTGCCCAAGAGAGACAAAATACCCAAAAATACAAGTTCAAGAAAACAGTGCATATGCCATCACTAAAGATAGTGATAAAGTAGAGGTGACGGTGACTATTAGCTAGTTAAATGAATTATTGATGTTGATTGTCTCTCATTTTCCACATTATAGCCAGTTTATGCCGAGATTCCTCCTTTAACTCCAAGAGTTGAAATAGTTGGACCTGATGCAACATTTTACTCAAATGTGGTTCCAGAGCATTGAGAGCTTGAGAAAAGTATGTGGTGAGGATCTTTAACACAGGTACTGAAGAAAGAGGTGGCCGGGAGGCATATGCAATGGGCCTCTTTCCTCTTTTAAGGATAATACTTGCGTCCTGATTTGCTGTTTTTTGTGGAACACTGTGATCAATATCTCTTCCCCCAATTCCCAGCACCTGAAAACACTATTTCTATATAAACTTCTAATATGATTTTGTACTGCAGGATATTGATTGCAAGATTGCATAGATATTTCGAATTCATGAATATGGGTGCTTTCATCCCAACATTTGATGTCATTCTTTTATAATCTTGGTCTTTGTTTTATAGCTGGTTAATAATGTATATTTTTAGTATCATATAGCTATCATAATAATTATTTGTAATGTAACACTAGCTATGTATGTGCACTATGATTGTATTCATTATGCAAGATCCCCATGGCAACATGATTCCAAAACTAATTAGCTATGCATGTATCTCACACATGATCTGGTCAACAAATTAAAATACAGTATCGTATAGCTACTCTGGGCTGTGGCTGGTTGGTTGAGTTATAGTGTTAGCATACAAGGAGAATGAGATATACTAGAGCTATACTAGTGATCTATCTTCTGGTCATTTTTAGTGATGAAGCAGTGCAGGGTGTGTCAGTGATAACATGTGGTCTACATCAACGAGCTGAATTTGATGTTCCTTGGACTCCACACAACTGACTGATGCCAACATAATATGGACCATCAATAATGAGATATACAGTGGAAGTGATAAAACACCAGATGGTCGAATTCTCTCTCTGAACTGTACTGAAGAATTAGATAACTCCACAGTTCAGTGTGAAGAAATAAATGTTCTTGATCCAAGTGTACCTAATGTTGTTGGTGATGTTTTCCAAGTTCAGATACAAGGAAAGTAAATTGTTACCCTTGTTGCTATTATCATCATTGTTGTCATCGACATTGTTGCTGCTGTTGTTATTGTTATTGTTGTTGCTGTTGTTGTAATCGTCATTGTTATTGTGTTGCTGATGAATGTCATTGTTGTTATTATTATTTTATTTTGATCTAATAGGGATATTAGATGCAGTGAAGGAAGTCAACATCTCCACTAACTGTTCCTCCATCACCCTGACTTGGCAGCCTCCCTTCTCCCTGGACATCCCTAACACTAACCCAGACATGACATTCTGTGTGGAGGTGTACAATGTATCTGAGGGAGAGAAGACTCCACTTCACCACCTTGGACGATGCTCCATTGTGACTCCTCACTACACAATACCTACCAACAACTCTGGACTGATGCTTCACTATCAGTTCATAGTCACAGCAGTGAATGTAGTAAGTCGAGGGGCTCCTAGTGATCCAAGGAATGTAGAATTTTATGATGGTAATGAAACTAATGGGCACTACATATGTATGTATAGGTGACTAACTGTTATTGTGATGATTGATTTTAGATTCAGATTTAAAGTGAGTAAGTGACCAACAATGTACTAGACAATTTAATTTCCCCATGACGATGCTCAGGACAAACATTTTCTATGAGTTCAGTCCTTGTGCTATCAGAGGCTATAGAATGAGCTGCTTGCCAACAACAATGCAACAGCTCGATAAAGACTCTGTCTGAATTTCTTTCAGTTTCTGGACACCCCTTCTGAATCAGCAAGTGTTGAGATAAACTAAATTTAAACCTGGCTCAAAGTTTGAGGAATTGTAGAACTATGAGGACAGTATCTAGCACACAGGTAAGCTCATTGGTGTCTTGGAATTGAAAGAAATGCCGAAATCTTAAACAGTGTCTTTACTAGCTGTTGCATCACGATTGTTGTTAAAGGCAAGCAGTTGGTTCCACAGCCTTTAATAGCACAAGGACTAGCTGAAGTCTGCTTGTTGAAAAGGCTTGTCCCGAGCATCTTCTGCTGTCAAGATATATATAGGCGTCAGAAAATTGAATTGTCTAGTATAGATGGTTATTTACTCTAACTGGCCAATCAGATATAAGATCTTATGTCAGCTATACTAGGCCACAACATCATTACAGTAAAATACTAAACCACCATGACAAGGCTCTATCTTGTAGCCACTCAGTAAGTGTACACAGCAAATATAATAAATCAAGTCAACAAACAACGGAAACTAAACCCCACTCAAGTGAGTTAACATTTCACATCTACGAACACAACTCAGCAACCTCAATGCTTAACTCACCCAGTCAATGTCCACTACTTCAAGGCCTGACCACATAGTAGAAACCTGCATGTGGAAATAGTTTACAGGCAATGAATGCTTGCTAGTGCAAGCCTTACTGATTACTTTACTGATTAAAGGTCTATTAAGTAGCAAACTACTTGGTGTTCTATAATGTAGTCTATAACATAGTTGGGGTATAGTGTTTGACCTTTTGGACCAATTTATAGTGAACATTCATGTTACTGACACAGAGACACTCTAGGCATATTTAACTTGACAGAACAATGCTTTATGGCCACACAACTTTGTTAGAATGACCACTCGACTTTGTTAGGATGGCCAACCAAACCTTGCATGTAGTGGTTGGCCATAATGACCAGCTGCCTGAAGAAACAGGAAGCTTTAATTCACATAGCTAAATTTAGCTAGCTAGACACCAGCATGCAGCTAAAATATGCCCAAAGCTTACCTCTCTGACTTCTTTTCCACCCTAGAAACATAATGAAACAGCTGAGGTTGGTTAACAGAGTCTTCCTAGGCCATTCACTAAATCCCAATGCAGCTGCAAAGTCTCAAATACTGAGCATGCTCGGTATTGGTGCCATGGTAACGCATGTATAGCATACATAATGTGTGCTGATTTAGCACATGCTAGCAACATTTAACCATAGACTATATAGGTTCCTACAGGGACTGGAAACGCCTATTAAATTAATATTAACAAGCACTTCCGGTCGTGTGATATCCGTGTTGCGCCTATTGCGCTGCAGCTGTATCTCCATGAACAGGAAAGATCACTTTAGTGGTTAACCGTACAAGCTTGTAAGTGGCTATGAAGAGGCTGAACTCTGCCAGGGAGACTATACTACAAGATGCCAAGACCCTGGGATTACTGTCAGAGCAAAACTCGAGTTAAAGTGTGCTCTAGCAGTTAAAATTGCATATAAATACTTTGTGTAATTTTATCTCCTGAAGTAGTTCTATCATCCATAATTAATGTGGTTGAGGACTTGAAGTACATGTTAGTAAATTGTTTTAAAAGATACATATCAACTTTCTACTACATTGTTACCATAGATACTATAACCTCCGGACACGGGATTGGAAACGGGTGGTTCGCGCGAGATTTTAGGATACAATCCGCGTTGTTTGCTGAGTCAGCAAAGACGTTGCCAAACAGTAGCTGAGGCAAGTATTTCGATAATGGCTGAAGCTATAGGAGAAATACAAGTAAGCAAAGATTGTAACCTTAAATCCAGCTATTATAGCTATGTAATTCACTTTTTAGGCCCCTCTCAATGAGTCTGAGATACATTCAGGCAGTAAAAGGTTTAAACTTCCTTCATCAAACGCTTCTGCATCTCTGCAAGCTGCAAGAGAGTTATATGCATGGTGCCTGGACTGCAGGAATGAATGTTAGCTTTCAAGTTTTGCTTTAATCCATAGCAAACTTGAAACAGCTCTGACTATTTAAAGTCAGCTGTAAACAAAGGTGGGGGTTTACCATTATAGCATTTATTCATCGGATGAATTCATCTTAATGTGGAAGAAATTCTTGGTGTCATCACCAAAATATGGTGGATTTCCCATCTTCCAGAATATCATCTGATAGGTTTTTTAGGTGAACATGATGGGGGATCTACTGTTACAGCAGCATGTCCATTTTGATACATTTATAGAACTGTGAAGGACAGAGTCCATGGTGAAAAAATATGTATGGAGTGGTTATTGAGTTTAGAGGAACTTTTGGATGAAGAGCTAGCTATAGAAGAAGCAGCAGTCCAATCTTCAGCAACTGGATCCTCAATGTGAACAGAAGTGGCTTGTATTTTGTATTAGATCTATATATATATAGATGATGCATTTGACTATTGTACGAGCAATTAAGGCTAGAGAAATATCATGTGGAAAAAAGATGAAATCATGGAAGAAGTAATGAGAGATGAATGAATTGGTCTAGCTATATATAGTTGCACTGGATATGAATGTCGAAATTGGGAAGGAGTTCTGAAAATGATCATTGAAGGGTGGATCAAGATGAGTGAATTGCATGGTTGAAACTTTAAGCAGAGGTTGAAAAAGTCCCTCCAATGTTCTAAAGGACTGCGCAAAGTCCTCATCACCAATAATCAAGAATTCATGCAGCATGCTTTTTTTTTCTGTTATAATGATTCATTCATGTTTGGAAATCATTCTCTGCTTTGCATTTCTTTTTCCAAATCAGGCTTGGAACTGTGAGCCCTGCAATTGCCTCTAACTGGACCTCTGCAAAATGTATTAATCACCCATAGTGCTTGAGTGTTGTTGATAAATTCCTCAACACTGGGATTTCCACCTCTTTGTCGCTGGCACCCAAAAAACTTTTCAGAAGGTGCTCACTCGATTTTTTTTTCACTCCATCAATGGAAAACAGAATATTCCATAAATGATAATACTATAACAAGGAATATTAGCAAGCTAACAAGAAGCTCTAGCTACCTGTCATTTTCAAACCCAGCAAGGTCTCAGGGCTAAGGAGCATTTTCTTTTTCTCAACTTTGGAAAACCCTTTCCTTGCTTTTATGCTCCATCCAAATAGACAAGAATAGACAAGAAACTCTTCTTTTAGCCACTATATATAAATGTAATGATAAAAATTGTCACAGGTAGGAATATCCATGCATTCAGTTCAGAGTGGGTTTTTAAAGTTTATGGTTATAGCATAATTATGATGTGTAACTTAAGGCCTACACTAAAAGTCAACTACTCTAACTATGCACATGCAAAACTACTTTTATTTTGCTACAACATCAACTAGTTATTTTTCATAGTAAACTTCTCCCAGACTGGTAAATTGAGCACACAATTACACACATTAATGGCCTCCTGAACTTACAAAACCCAGATTTTTTTCCAGTAATATTTAAGTCTTAGAAAAAAAAAGCATTCTATAACAAACTTTATCTCTATGTGTACCATTTGGTGGAAAATGTAATGCAAAATAGCTTAATTCAACACAGAAAACCTTTCACACAGTTTTCTTCTCCAGGGATTGACCAACCACGGCAAAAACTAGCCATATCAATGAACTAAGGTTTAAAATTTTGTTTTAAGTATCAAAATGAATAGTATAAAGTATTAGACAAAACTGTTTTCTTACTGGCTCGCTCTATTCATCCGTTTCAGAGCGATGTCTTTATTCTCTTTTTATGTGCGGTCAACAAAAATTACAACGCGGAGTGCACGCAAGCAATTCAATGGTTGTCATAGGCGCACGTGAGCCCGTTTCCAATCCCGTGTCCGGAGGTTATAGTATCTATGATTGTTACCATAGATATACTAGACTACGTACACAGGATTGGAAACAGGTCACGTGCGCCCATAACGACAATACTGACAATCCGTGTAGGCAGCTGTTCGTGCTAAATTGCCCCAAACAAACAGGGGAGGAGAAGTAGTGTGCCAAATTTCTGCTAAACTATAGCCAATTGGTAAGTTCAAAGAATGCAAAGAGTGGGCTAGTATAGTGCTAAACAAGCATAGTTCTTAAAAAGGCTGGTTTCTCAAGTGTTAGAGGGTATAATTGCGAGTAACAATGGTAGTTCGACTTTGTGGACCTCTGGAGCTTGGATGTTAAAAGTATAGTCTCTTTTTCCCCACTAATCTGTTAGGTAGTGATCATTTGTATGTACATATGTACTTTTTAAAGGTGCCTGTAAAAAAATCATGTCGATGTTACTGTTTCTTCAGATTACCCATGGCTGGCTGTCAAGAAAAGCTATAATAAAGAAGGATACTATAATGTAGCAACTAATACTGTCACTTTACACATATTTCCTTTCATGTTATAATAAAAAAATGATAATAACAAGTACTGATAGTGCACTGCTGAACATCCAATTCATCGAGAGATTTGTTGTGATATACTTGTTTTGAGGGATCAAGATGAAGAGTAAAGCTGCCCCAGTGTATCCTTTCCTGCCCCTGATACAAGAAGGTATCTCATCTCCTCATATAAGAACAACAACATAGTGAAATGGCTTCTTAAACCATCAATGGCAAATGGCATGCCATCTCCAGCCCTGCACAAAATTAAAACTACTTGAGTACATATGGTCAACTAGTATCTTTCATTTTATACCAAAAGTAAGGCAGCTAGACTTCTATTTTAGTAGTAGGAGTGCCACAAAACTTTTCAGTCACCTGTTTCCACGTTTTTCTTCCATAGCAACAGTAAATAGACTAAACTGACATGATAAACTACTACAGCTCTAGGTCATTGAGCCTTTTCACTTATAATCATAATTATTGCTGCGCTAAATACCTTGCCTTTCACCCTCTTTCTTATTTTGTGTAAGATTTCTCTGTTCGCCAGGTACCTACACGGATGGTCTATAAATTCTACGCGCGCATGCCCTGTTTCCAATCCTGTGTACGTAGTCTAGTATATCTATGTTGTTACTAACTACTACACCTTTCTTTGTCAAATAGTATACCTGCTTTGCGTAATTTTCTAGGACCAAGTTTAACCAATCCAGCTCATACTGTAATATAAGCAGTTCATATAAAGTTTGCAGTGTTGCATGGTATTGTTTTTATCCATTTGGGGTACATATTTGGTTGTAGAAATTCACTAGACAGTTAATTAATTGATGGAAACAGCCGGCCCAGAATACAATATCCGGTAAGTATTACCATAAATATACGGAACACCGCAAGGCGGATGTAATTAATCATTTCCAGTCCATTCTGGAACCTCTATAGTCTATGATTTAACAGTCTACACGCCAGCGTACATACATTTACAATACTTTTTGTATTACATGATGACGTCATAATTTTTGAGAAAATGGCCGCTGAGGTACATCTCTTGAGCTCGGCTTTTCATCAGACTAGATACCTTATAGGTGGTAGGTTTGTTCTCAACAGATGGTGATAGGCTTATTCTACCTTACCATCCGCTATGTAAGTAAACAGTAACTCTTTTTAGCATAGAATAGCCATGGTGGTTGAGAGTCGTGGAAGTTTAGATGGTTTTTAAGGGCCCTTCAGAGAGATGAACAGAAGTTATCTTACTACAAACATATAGTCAGTATGTATTCTAACATGTATGTCCGTACTTTAGGTTGATACTTACATTTTACAGCAAATGGCCCATGTTTGTATATATAAATGTATGTAATATAATCATAGCAGTGTTAGAATCATTCTCAAGTTAGAATTTTTCATCTGTCTCAAATAATTTTCATGTCTACTTTGATAGGGTAGACTGTTCATTACTGATCTGGCTCAAATAAGGGTTGATATGTCGGGTGATGGGCAATATTTAGAGTACTGTTCTCTGTGTTGGATCTGATACACATTCACTCCCTATGAGCTTGCAAGTCGCAAGGTACTGTAAACCTGAATGTAGTGTTCCTTGAAAGTGTGTTTACTGTGTTATTCACAGTGCCAGTTATTTCCCTGTTAGAAGGTGTGGCTATGTTAGTATGCCTGTAGACCCTGTTTTGCATTGCAGTTTAATATACCAGTAGTTACTGGTTTAGGCCTTCGTCCTGGGTGAAAATTTATATTTCCTGCTACTCGGTTATAGCAAGCTTGACATTGGATCCAAAACTAACATTTGTTCCATATTCTCTGAATGTGTATACTGCACGCTCTCCTTATGACACAAATGTAGCAGGGGCCACGTTTACTCTGATGTACTTTACTTGTCATTGATCACTGCAGGCACTGAAGTAGAAATTCAAGAAACAAAGCTGTCAAGACTGTAGTCATTATAGTGTGTATTGTGATTTATTTGTGGCAAAGATGTGGTGTTATTTATACTGTGTTATTATGTTTGAACAGAAATGATTGTTGGATTTATACATGCAGTAAGTATTCCTCTATAGAACGTACCTGGTATCAAAATGAAATAACTTGTTTACAGGAAATGGCCCTATAATCCAACAACACACTTGAAATTGAGACATGGCTTGATAACTCTCTAGTGGTAATAGCTACGTGTACCAAATTCACACTAAAGGTCATCTGTGCCGGCCTAAAACTGTCGCCCAAGTCTTGTTGATTTATGTTGACAGAATCCAGAGATACAAGGTCATGAAAATTTCCTAGTATCCTAGTGTCCGTATATTCTGCGTGATGAGCATGTAAATGAAATTGTATTGCGTAAATACAACCGGATGCACGCTGGCGATTAGACTGTTAACATGTACCTATGTGTCAAATTGATCTAGATGTGTCATGTGTAGGACATAATGTGCTGATTTGACACTTGTTGCAGCATTTGACACACGTGTGACACATTACATGGGTGTCATTATGACACACTTGTTTTTACAGTGTAGGTACAGGGTCATCTTGAGTATGCATGCACACTCTGCAAGCTAAATAAAAGCATATTATCCATTCCCGAAATAGCTAGCTACATAAAAAAGCAACCATGAATGTACACAATAATAATAATGTTTCAATAAAAAATTTCATGAAGCTTATTCAATCTTCAAGTCAAAACTCTTTCTGAATCAATATTGTACAATAATAACAAAACATGTTTTCACCAACACATTTTGGAAAAATAGTTAGCTCCAAGTTACTCAAGGTGGATCATGGGACATGGGACTATTTTGACTTTAATATACTCCCTATTCAAGGTGTAGAGAAATTGACGATATCTCATGAAGAAATATAGCTATGACTCAGATCTTAGAGCTACAGTGACTAGGACCTATAGATCACCAGTTGACCACCAACAACAATAGCAGCACGCAACAACAATAACAAATGAAAGATAATGTTCATCTTTATAATTATATAGCTACAGTATGCAGATTTTCTGATAGCTACTAGTTTATTTTTCAGTATAATTATATGGCACCATAGATATAAGAGGTTTTACGGGATTGGAAACGTCCAATGAACTGCACAACCGAGGCGCGTTGAGCATTAATTATATTAATGGCCGTGAAAGGAGATCAATATTCACTCCTTTCAAGGCAGTTAAAGTGACGTTCTGCCCCTACAGCTCACAGAATAGTACAAGTAAGCTAAGGGGAAGGTATTGAAGAAGTGAAGAGTCAGAGAGTTGAAGTTGGAGAGTCTGAGGAAGGAAGTTATTAATTATTCATAACTTTTTTCCTTGTAATTAGCTATAACTATGAGTACCTATCATTACTCATTATGTGATTGATTTGAAAGAAAGGCCAGAATGACTTTTGGTATTAAAATTAGACATAAATTCATTATTATTATAGCTAGATAATTTTGCCCCAAAGTTATCCGCCAGTTTCTGTTCAGTTCACCCTCATCAGCATTATTGCAATACTTGGCTGTTGGATTTTGACACCATCCATCTCAAAAATTCGGCTCAGTCAGCTGTCCTGTGGACCCTATGGATATTAGGGGGGAAATATAGTAAGCTTGCCATCTCCATAGGATGACTATTGTATAGAAAACAAATGCACCAATTCCATTTACTGTTCTATCCTTTCCCTGAAATTACTAATACAGTTTCAATATTGTTAATCTATTTCTTGGGAGAGGGATTACAGTTTTAACACCACTTGCAAATGCTAGAGACAATATACATCAGCTAATACAAAAACTAACATTACTATTCCATGTAGCTAAAGTTTACATGCCTTTTGATCAGAAAATGGGCAACAGCAATTGATTCCATCAAGCGTGAGAGGGATTACAGTCCCATTAACCACCACAGTAGTATTTGTAGGAATAAACTTGAAAATCTGAGCTAAAATTTATTTCATACAGTAAATCTATGCCCTAGTGTATTATAGTATCATTGGCATAAGTCTTACCTCACGGATCTTGTCAGAACAGCAACTTTGACAAAAGTGCTATGTCATTCAGCTGTGCTAACGAGAGCACGTGATCTGTTTCCAATCCCGTAAAACATCTTATATCTATGATGGCACTGCAAAGAAAGTATCATAGAGCATAATATTATACATGTTTATGTGTGGCTATTATTCAGGACTTGATCAAATGATCATTCAGGTTCCCAAAAAATAAATTTTATTGGAAAACCATGCATGCATAATCAACTCTGGCTTGTTTTGTATTTCATGATTTAGTTTTCTATAGCAATAATCATCCCAAATAGCTAGTAGCTATTGCTAGATAATAATAACTACCGCAAACATTGGTGTTGACTGAATGCTGTTTGTATAGCTCTTTCTCCCATCCCTAAAGCAAATCATGGCAGCTATGTACATAGTTATTTCAAATGCAGTGAAAGCATCGACATTCCACACAACCATTAAATTTTAGATTTGATTACAAACAAAATTATTATTTACGGTATAACAGTCAGCTTGTATGTATGTAAACAATGTCATTGTTAGTCACATGAAAGATATTTTCTGGTTAAATAATTAGCCACTTCATATTCTTCCATGTTATTCAAGGTATCAGTGATATCAGCCAAATTATGAGAGTTAATGATGAAAAATAATTCTACTGTGGCTTCCAGGCATGCTTCATTAGTGTCATCCTTGGTGAATTTAGGAATATTATCTGCAACAATTCCTAATTTAGTGGCAAACTCCCTCCACTTGTGAGCAATTGGTGAAAGATCGTTCATCAGGTTAACAACAGAAATTTTTGCACTTTTTTTATCAGTTTCTGTAAAAATTAATAGATAGTTACACTATAGCTTCAAGCAGCATGGCCATTATCAACCTGGTTTCAGTTGAATAATTGATGTTGTGTTCTCCTCCAATGGAATCATGGATACATCATTGTGTGTAGTTATTTCAGTTGGTATTGTTGAAAGAGTGATCTCCCCGATGTCTTCATAGGCATGGTCAGGCTATAAAAGTGCAGAAATTAGCTTAATAATAATTGTATCTAGCTGTAGGCTGCAGCTCCCTAGCTTGTAGCTAGCTACCTCATCATCTTTGATCACAGCATATGCACTATTCTGATGTGTATTTATCTCAGTAGCTGATGGTGCGGGTAGATCATGCTGACTGGCTGGAAATTCAGTAGACCTCTGTTATAGGCGTATCAGCAGCAGCAGCAGCAGCAACAACAACAACAACAACAATAAATACTGCAAAAACTATAATTAAAAAAGATTCAACCCATTAGCTACCTTTCCTTTCCTCTTGTAATGAAACCAAAGGCAGAAACATAATGATGCACTTGATAGCAGCAGAATAACCACTGTGATGCTCAATACTGCAACATTCAGATATACTTAAAGTGTGTATATAGCTCCAACTATGTATCATACGTACGTACCTATCATTGTTGTAATTATAGCATCTGTATTAGAAGGAATACTAGTAGAAGAGTCTATAATAATTACAAAACAATCATGTTAAAAAATTATATGTAGCTATAATAATAGCTAGCTGAGTGACTAGCTTGTTTGTGAGATCACCATATGAGTAGATTTGTAACTGTTTTCAATTGGAAAATCTGTCACAATAAGATACAGTCCCACCATCAGTTTTCATATAAAATTTAATAGTGTAATTGTTTACAGATGCATAAAGACATCTGCTACAGTTAGTAGATACTCGTGGCATTTAAAATGAGGAAAATGTTGCTGATTCAAATCAGGGGTTACTTGTACTGAGCAGCTGCCTAGCCCTATAGCTATAGGTGCCATGCATCACTGAGACACCACCACAATTTGGGGGGATGGGGGCTCATTAAAAAATGCTGACAATTACGACACATTGATTTTATCCATGGTCTTAATTGGGAGCTAGCTAGTTAATAATATTTCCTAAATTTTTATAGCTATAGCACACAATAATGAGGACTAGGAGAAAGCTATAATATTGATTACATGTAGGGATTTTTTTTATTTTTTTTTTTTTTGGGGGGGGGGGGGGGGGGGGGGGTGGGGGAGAGAGAGCTACATGTCATATACCTGAAGTTGAAGTTGATGTAACAATTGTAGAACTAATGCTAGTTGGTTCAAGTTGAGTCATATTTTCACATTTTTCAGTTGGGATAACAAAGAGGTGATTGGACACGAGTCCATAGTCCATGTATTCAATGTATATGGTATAATTTGTGGATGGAATAAGACAACTACAGTTGTCACTGTGAAACTCAAATTCGTTGACATTTGTGTCATTTAGTGAGCAGCAGCAATTAGTTTCATTATGATATGCTCTGACATGTACAGTAACTCCTGAGACCAGTGGGTAAGGAGAGGTCTCCTGTGCAAAGAAAGAATAGGATTAGCTATTAATAATAGCCACAGTTAATCATAAAGGGATCTTCTATGAATATAATTATAGCAACTATTAAGAGTTGCTGTCAGTTACGACTATACCATAAACTGGGAAGTTTTCGTTAGATATACGTAAAATGTTTACATGTTAAATTATTTTCATTGTTACAGCTTACCTGTAGCTAATACTTGTACAAGGTATTAAAATTTAAATGTCATGTGATTAATTTTTATTATTGAACAAGACCAAGAAAATAAATCAATCTACATTACTTAAAAAAAAAAGATGTCTCTATAATTCAGAATAACATATGGCCTCTACAATTAGATGTTTAGGTTATTTTTTGAGTCACAGTTTGCAACATTAGAATAGGATTATAAACAGTTGTTATTCTAAATTCTCTTTTATAGGCATAATTTATTTCCCCAAGGACTCTCAAGCTATGCATAATAGTGCATCGTCAATACTTCCAGCTATAATAACAATTAGCTAGAACTACTGTAGCTAGTTGGTAGCTACGTTACATTAATTTCAATACATATATTTTATAGCTAGTTGTTTATTTTCGTTGGCTTACTAGCGATAGATTTACTTCAATATGAGAGTTGCAAATCTTGACTGTTGCATTGAGAATTCAAAGACTTTTATTGTTATCTAAACCTTGAATTATATTATAGCAAACGAAGTAGCTATGCACCTTATCCTTTAATAAATAACTCACAAGGAAGGAGTGTTGCATTTATGGGTGCACTAGGAGCTCCTAGACCAACTACATTTCTGGCTCTAACAATGAACTGATACTGATTCAGGTCACTGATATTCATAGTATACTGATGTGACTCAGTGCAGTGATCAGCAGAATCCTCAAGTTGAATAGTCCCTCCCTCTGTGATTTCATATATATCCACACAGAAGGTAATGTCTGGGTCAGTGTTGGCGATATTCAGGGAAAAAGGAGGCTGCCAAGTCAGGATGATGGACCAGGAGGTACAGTTGATGGAGATCTCTAGGTCTTCAACACTCCTTAGTAATCCTGTGCGGGATATAAATCCAATGATTATGACAACATGATTTAGCTACTAAAACTTGTATAGCTACTTTCCTTGTATGCGAGGAGTATGCAAATCACCAAAAGTAAGAGGTTCAGTTGAGGAGAAAAAATTAGCTCTAACACACTGAACTAGTGAGTTATTCAGTGAAGCACTGCAGTATAGTAATAGTAAAGCAGGTCTTGATGATAGATTTGTCCTGGCTCCTTGAACATTGATAGAAGAGACATTGTTGATTCTCCATCCAAAGGCATATAAGCCTCTAGGATTCTCTGGTGGTGTTGGTGCTAAGAGACATCTGAATTCGATTGTTTGATTCAGGCTGCAGACAGCCTCATCACTTGCGAATGAGGTAGTTGGTCCTACGAGCTGAATCACCGCTGTAGCTAAAATGATGCTAAACTTCTTGCTACTACTTCCTGACATTGTTAAGCGCATGTGCCAAAAGTATGATGATCTGTATGGTTTAGCTACGTAGCTAGAGCCGGAGTTTCTTTGCCCACAACCGAACTTTTTTGGTACTTATTCTTGAATGATTAAGTTCTATTCATCTATATCTAATCATGGCAGTATCTATAACCAGACTAATAGTTTATTGTATTTCATTTATACAGTAAACTATCTACATAGACGATTACAGCTATTTTAATGAAATTCATAGCTAATCTGTAATAGTGGGCTACGTTTTGTAATAGTGGGCTACTGTAAGTGTTTGAAATAGCTAGTGCTCCGTGTTAATGCGCATGCGTGTAATTGGCTAATTACCTTCGTTACATGCAGAAACAACCTAGCTAGTACTAGCTACGAAAACAACAACCAACTAAGTACTAGCTACAAGAAAACTATTAATTAGCTATGCCGTGGCCTTATTCCTTCTTCTGCCCAGCAATACAGTCATTTTTGATGGGCTAAGTTAACTATACTAGAACAGTCATGAGGCAGGGCACTATATATAGATGCCCTATGCCCTGAGAGGCAGGGCATCTATATGTAGTGCCCTCCTCTGAGTCACTACTGGATATAGTGCCCTGCAAGTGACCAATCAGATTGCTCAATTCATACCTAGCTATTTTCTAAATAGCTCTTCAAAGCTTACTTCTCTAAAGTTTTTTTCCAAATCTGAGCGCAATTTCAAAATTCAAGCAGTGCGCATGCGTATACGGATGACGCCTGACGACCAATTTTTGCAAGATTGAGTAAAACCACTGTACAATCTATGGCCCAAATTAAAAAATCGCTGGCATGCGCACGACTTGGTTCAAAGCCAATGGTCCAAGAGAAAAACAAAAAAATTTGCTCGGGGGGAATTTCAATGAGTCATATGACCTGAGGGCGCTCTGCTCGCTCGCTGAACTATGGTTCATTTTTTAATAATGTCAAGAAGTAGTAGCAAGAAGTTTAGCATCATTTTAGCTACGGCGGTGATTCAGCTCGTAGGACTAACTACCTCATTCGCAAGTGATGAGGCTGTCTGCAGCCTGAATCAAACAATCGAATTCAGATGTCTCTTAGCACCAACACCACCAGAGAATCCTAGAGGCTTATATGCCTTTGAATGGAGAATCAACAATGTCTCTTCTATCAATGTTCAAGGAGCCAGGACAAATCTATCATCAAGACCTGCTTTACTATTACTATACTGCAGTGCTTCACTGAATAACTCACTAGTTCAGTGTGTTAGAGCTAATTTTTTCTCAACTGAACCTCTTACTTTTGGTGATTTGCATACTCTTCGCATACAAGGAAAGTATACAAGTTTAGTAGTAGCTAAATCATGTTGTTGGATTTATATCCCGCACAGGATTACTAAGGAGTGTTGAAGACCTAGAGATCTCCATCAACTGTACCTCCTGGTCCATCATCCTGACTTGGCAGCCTCCTTTTTCCCTGAATATCGCCAACACTGACCCAGACATTACCTTCTGTGTGGATATATATGAAATCACAGAGGGAGGGACTATTCAACTTGAGGATTCTGCTGATCAGTGCACTGAGTCACATCAGTATACTATGAATATCAGTGACCTGAATCAGTATCAGTTCATTGTTAGAGCCAGAAATGTAGTTGGTCTAGGAGCTCCTAGTGCACCCATAAATGCAACACTTCTTCCTTGTGAGTTAAGGACAAGGTGCATACTTTGTTTACTATAATATAATTATGTTATCAAGGTTTTGATAATAATAAAAGTCTCCTCAATGCAACAGTCAAGATTTGCAACTCTCATATTGAAGTAAATCTATCATTAGTAAGTTCTTTAAGCCAACAAAAATTAACAACTATAACTAATATAAGGTCTCATTATGTGTCAAAACTAATGTAACCAACTAGCTAACTACAGTAGTTCTAATGATACTATCAGCTGGAAGTATTGACGATTCACTACGTATAGCTAGAGAGTTCTTGGGGAAATCCTATATATACACCTAAACAAAATACCCAAACATCCATGGATTAATTTTGCATTGTAATTAATTGTAGAGGCCATGTTATTCCGAATTATAACTGATTTATTTTCTTGGTAATGAAAATTAATTATGTACTAAAATAGTGTAAAAGCTAATACAAATAGGCTGTAAAAATGAAAACAAATTAATATGAAAATTGTTAACATCATTATCTAACGAAATTTATGGTATAATTTAACTGACAGCAACTCTTATAGTTGCTATAATTCTTAGTGCATTGCACAGAAGATCCCTTTATGATTAACTGTGGCTATTATAGCTAACCCTATTCTTTCTTTGCACAGGAGACCTCTCCTTACCCACTGGTCTCAGGAGTTACTGTACATGTCAGAGCATATAATGAAACTAATTGCTGCTGCTCACTAAATGACACAAATGTCACTGGATTTGAGTTTCACAGTGATAACTGTGGTTGTCTTATTCCATCCACAAATTATACCATATACATTGAATACATGGACTATGGACTCGTGTCCAATCACCTCTTTGTTATCCCAACTGAAAAATGTGAAAATATGACTCAACTTGAACCAACTAGCATTAGCATTAGCTCTGCAATCATTACATCAACTTCAACTTCAGGTATATGATATGTAGCTCCCTCCCCCCCTCCCCCCCCCCCCCCCCCCCCCCAATAAAAATATAAAAAAAATCCCTAATCTTTCTGCTAGTCCTCATATTGTGTGCTATAGCTATGAAATTTAGGAAATATTATTAACTAGCTAGCTTCCAATTAAGACCATGGATAAAAGTAATTGTCAGCATTTTTTAATGACCCCTCATCCCCCCAAATTGTGGTGGTGTCTCAGCCCATCAATAATGATGCATGGCACCTAGCTATAGCTATAGGGCTAGGCAGCTGCTCAGTACAAGTAACCCCTGATTTGAATCAGCAACATTTTCCTCATTTTAAATGGCACGAGTATCTATATGTATAACTGTAGCAGATGTATTGATGCATCTGTAAACAATACACTATTTATAATGAAAACTGATGCTGGAATTGTATCTTATTGTGATGGATTTTCCAATTGAAAATAGTTACAATCTACTCATATGGTGATCTCACAAACAAGTTAGCTATAATAACTCAAAATTTTTTATTATTATAGACTCTTCTACTAGTATTCCTTCTAATACAGATGCTATAATTACAACAATGATAGGTAACATACACAGTTGGAGCTACACTTTGTATTATCTTGATAATGAATGTTGCAGTATTGAGCATCACAGTGGTTATTCTGTTGCTATCAAGTGCATCATTATGTTTCTGCTTTTGGTTCCATTACAAGAGGAAAGGAAAGGTAGCTAATGGGTTGAATCTTTTTAAACTATAGTTTTTGCAATATTTTACCATTAAATGTTGTTGTTGTTGTTGTTGTTGTTGTTGTTGTTGTTGTTGTTGTTGTTGTTGTTGTTGTTGTTGTTGTTGTTGTTGTTGTTGTTGTTGTTGCTGCTGCTGCTGCTGCTGCTGCTGATATGCCTATAACAGAAGTCTACTGAATTTCCAGCCAGACACCATGAACCTGCACCATCAGCTACTGAGATAAATACACATCAGAATAGTGCATATGCTGTCATCAAAAATGATGAGGTAGCTACAAGCTAGGGAGCTGCAGCCTACAGCTAGATACAATTATTAAGCTAATCTCTGCACTTCTAGCCTGACCATGCCTATGAAGATATTGGGGAGATCACTCTTTCAACTCCAACTGAAATAACCACACCCAATGATGTATTCATGATTCCATTGGAGGAGAACACAACATCAAGTATTCAACTGAAACCAGGTTGGCTATTAGCTTGAAGCTACATATAGTGTAACTATATAGCTATTAATTTTTAACAGAAATGGATCAAAAAAGTGCAAGAATTTCTGCTGTTAACCTGTTGAATGATCTTTCACCAATTGCTCGCAAGTGGAGGGAGTTTGCCACTAAATTAGGAATTATTGCAGATAATATTCCTAAATTCTCCAAAGATGACACTAATGAAGCATGCTTGGAAGCCACAGTCGAATTATTTTTCACCATTAACTCTCATAATTTGGCTGATATCACTGATGCCTTGAAAAACATGGAAGAATATGAAGTGGCTAATTATTTATCCAGAAAATATCTTTCATGTGACTAACAATGACACTGTTTACATACATACAAATTATACAAAAGCTGACTGTTATACTGTAATCAAATTAGTGTAGCTAAAATTTAATGATTGTGTGATATTGAATGTGGATGCTTTCACTGCACTTTGAAAAATCCTTAGATAACTATGCCATGATTTGCTTTAGGGATGGGAGAAAGAGCTATACAAACAGCAATCAATGTTTGCAGTAGCTATTATTATCTAGCAATAGCTACTATTAATTGGGACGATTATTGATATAGAAAATAAAATCATGAAATATATGAGTTAGTCATGCGTGCATGGCTTTCCAATGACTGTTATCTACGTATGTTCTGGGAACCTGAATGATCATTTGATCAAGTCCTGAATAATAGCCATGCACACATAAAACATGCATATGCTCTACAATACTTTCTTTGCAGTGGCATATACTGAAAAATAAACTAGTAGCTATCAGATAATCTGTATACTGTAGCTATAATTATAATTATAAAGATGGACATTATCTTTCATTTGTTATTGTTGTTGCTGTGTGTTACTATTGTAGTTGGTGATCTATAGGTCCTAGTCACTGTAGCTCTAAGATCTGAGTCATACGTAGCTATATTCTTCATGAGATATCGTCAATTTCTCTACACCTTGCATAGGGAGCATATTAAAGTCAAAATTATAGTCCCATGATCCACCTGACCTAGTGATGAGTAACTTGGAGCTAACTATTTTTCCAAAATGTGTTGTTTTTGTTATTGTTACAATACTGAAAGAGTTTTGACTTGAAGATTGAATAAGATTCATGAAATGTTTTGTTGAAACATAATTATTATTGTGTACATTCATGGTTGCTTTTTGACATAGCTAGCCATTTTGAGAATGGATAATATGCTTTTATTTAGTTTGCAGAGTGTGCATTTATACTCAAGATGACCCCGTACCTGCAACCACAAGCTTAATTCACCCAGCTATATTCTTTGAGTAGTGAGGTATAGCTCTTATTACTCATGATGATTGATTCATCTAGCTATAGAGAAACCTCTTGTGTTCATCTCCAATTATTTTTGGGATTGAAAAGTGATACACAGATGTAACTTACTGAGCTAGTTCCCTCAAATTTTAAACTTGATATGCCACCAAAGAGCAATCTAAAAGTTGTAGCTAGCTAGTACATTGCTATAGAACCTAAAGAAGAAGAAGAAGGTAAGATTTAATTGTGGTTAAAAAGGGGTACTCTTAATGAAGGGGGAGGGATTTGAATATAGTGGATAAACCAGTGATTATTATTCTTACAAAAAGCCTTTCACTGCTGCAAATGTTACTGAAGATCTCGTTCCCAATGGAGTAAGTTTGCAAATAAATTAGCTAGAGACCTTGAAGATGAAACTTATAGTGAAACCAATGCTATATATCTTGAAGCCATTATTTCAAATGTCCTGGAAACATGGAGAGAGTCGATGTCAACTACGCATGCGCGCGAGCAGCTAGCTATGCTCTCTAATTAGAATTAGATAAATGTTGTTGCACGTGCCGGGCGTGAACAAAAATAGATGAACTGCTCTTCACTAATTTGGTAAAAAGTAAATTGCCTACAGTAACTAATTCACTATGATAATAAAGGTAGTGATATTATTATTGTTAGCTACAGAAAATTCCATGTCATCACAAGTGATTTGTGGCCTAAATCAAGTGGCTGAATTCAATTGTCAGTTTAAACCTATAGGTGACTATTCAATCATGTGGACAGTCAATAATATCTCATTAAACTATATGAAAGAACGATCTCGAATCACCACTACATTTGAACACCGAATGCTGCATTTGAACTGTACTGAAACATTTCAGAACTCAGTAGTCCAATGTGAAAGATATAATGTCTTTAACTTTAGTGATCCCACACTCTATGGTGAAGTGTTCTTTGTCCAGATACAAGGAAAGTATCAATTATTTTCTCATTACTTAGTCATTATTAAACTTTTGCTACTTATAGGACTGCTTAATGAAGTCAAAGATGTGAATGTTTCCATTAACTGTTCCTCCATCACCCTGACTTGGCAACCTCCCTTCTCCCTGGACATCACTAACACTGACCCAGACATGATATTCTGTGTGGAGGTGTACAATGTATCTGAGGGAGAGAGGACTCCACTTCACCACCTTGGACGATGCTCAATTGTAGCTTCTCAATACACTTTATTGACCAGCAACTCAGTCCTTGAATCAGTGTTGGAGTATCAGTTCATAATCACAGCAGTCAATATAGTTGGTCGAGGAGCTCCCAGTGCTCCAATAGATGTAACGTTTCATGATGGTTAGTTTGTAACTATTAAACTAGCAGTTAGCAATAAATTTTCATAGTAAATCACAACTATCTTTAATGATGTAGATCATTTCATTGGACTTCATGATCCAGATGTACACTTATCTGATTCTGGATTGATGATGGCTGTATGTTATGTATTGTAAATTGATTACCATTTCACAAACTGTTATCTAAAGGTTCAACTAATGTGTAAAAGCAACCATTATAGATTGAGTTCCAATTAAAATGATAATGTTTGGACCACTCATTTTATGGGGAGCTAAAAATTTTGATATAAAGTGATCAAAATTAATGTGTGTGTGATTTCTATCACAGATTTCAAGCTGCTTTGAAAACCTGACTGTTTACATACAGTATAAAGATGGTAGTACACATTGCAGTTCTCCTGCACATCTCACTGATGCATTGAACAGGATTAAATATCTTGTTCTCAATGATGAGAATCCTACCATGGGTTCGGGCAATTGTCCCAACATTTCATACATATTTGTAAACTATGTTCTTCATGTTGAAACAAAGTACAAAAACATTTCAAGTAATTTTACAGTGGTGTATCTCCCAACCCCAACTAAACTCCTGACCCCAACTATGACAATGAAAACATACACAAGTGAAAGTGAGTAGGTGAAAGTGTAACCTTAAACTCATAGCTAGTGATGTGATGGGCAAGCATTGCAATGTCTGCATGATGTCTAGTTTGCTATACAGGCTATTATACCAAGTTGTCAGATGTTATGATCCCATGACGTACATATATTGATAGTTTCACACTGAAAATTGATCTAATCAACTTCTTGAAATCAAAAATTTATCTGGGCAATTACATATACTCATTACAACAGCTATAAATAAATGGAAAAAAGAACATCTTCGTCTATGCTAGCTAGCTAATGGCTACGTATCAGCCAGTAGCTATATGTACAGCATTGGGTTAACTGTAGCTACATAAATAATTTACTGCACTGTACTTTGTACATGTTAACTTCGTGCAGGTTTATTCCTACAGCTATAATGGTATTAATAACACATTCTTTTTATACTATTATACAGTAGTGGTAGGAACAAGCAGTACTGAGTATACCAACTCTCTTGATGTGGTAGCAATTGCAGTTCCTGTTGGAATAAGTATGGTTTACAGCTAAACAGTAGCAATCATTAGCTAGCTAGCATAGACGAAGATGTTCTTTTTCCATTTATTTATAGCTGTTGTAATGAGTATTGTGATAGTGATGTTGGTATTCATACTTTACTGCTACTCACATCACAGGAAAGAAATGAAAAAAGCGGTAATTCATGTTATATTTTGTTTGATGATTCATTGTTTATATTTCCTTCTATAGAATTTGTGCAGTAATCCTACACTGAGTGAGCCAACACAATACTCATTAGTGGGACCTACTTCTTCCCCAAACATAGCATATTCAGCCATCGAAGTAACTAAGTATTTCAATGATAATTATTTAATCATACTCATAATTATGATAATTTTTGTCTAAATTCAGCACCACTCACAAGATTTCCCCACAGCAATTGATGGTACATACTTATTGCTAAAATCAGTGCACCCTCCACTGGATAGCAAGGGAAAGGTACAAGACTTTAGCCCTATCCCTAGCCCCCTAGCCCTAGCCCTAGCCATAATAATTGTGTAGCTATACATTAGCTGAACTCTTCAGTTTTTGACTGTATACATACGTACATTATTTAGCCTCTAGAAGAGTCAATGCTCATTTTGAAAAGAAATTCTACATGCTGTAGTGCTGATTCTTCTGTAGAAGAACAGATCATCAAAGTCCACAGTAATGAGGCATGATGTCATAAAAATTATTCGAGTAGCTATTAGATAATTTTCTTCTTTGCAGGATTTATCCACTCCAGTTGATGATCCTGAATCAACTTCAACTGCTGATAATGAAGTAGCGAACGTCAGATTTTCTAGTGCACTATTACCAAATAAGAAACCAATGCCAGATGAAAGAGAGGTACTTAATATCTAGAGGCATCAACTTTAGTACCTGCAAGTCAAGCATTTCACAATAATAATAAAATTTACAAAAAACAACAACAAACAAAAAACCACAACAAACAAGAACCATAAACTGGATATAGCCATACGAATCTTTTATCATGAGCTACCCACCAAATACAGACACATAAATTTAGTACCCACAAATAAAGTGTCCTTAAGTCCTTATAGCTGAAATTAACTACCTCTCTATCCTTTTAAATTTTGCAGGTCAATATGCTCAGTTAGATACCAGTGATCCTAATTCAAGTGCTGGTGTCATAATAGTGAACAACGTCATTTACTCAGACATAGTCCCATTCACAGGAAAATTAATACCAAAGGAAAAAGAGGAGATGAAAGCACAACCAAAACCAGCAGGTGTGTTATAGGACCTTACGTAGCTATTGTATTTTGGAGCAAAAACAAGTTTTAGAGATGTAATTGGTATCCAAATATTTGCTTCAAATGGAAGTGAACTCTGTTTTAAAGTTTTAGGTTTCATGATTAACTTTTTTATTAAGTAGCTAGCTATTTATAAACTTTAGCAGGATTTTAACAACTTGTACACTGTAAAAACAAAAGTGCTTACTGCACACCATTTTGTCCCAATACACACACTGTTTTGTTTTTAGTGTGACAATTTAGTGTGTAGTACACACTTTCGTTTTTACAGTGTACCTTTTCCTACGCACTCCCTACATACCAAGACTGCAGAGCAGTGAAATCCCATGTTTTCATTAAGGTAATTAGGCAGGGCAATTACGAGGGTGGGGGCAATTCCGACACTGTAAAAATAGTGATATTCCAGTCGGCCTAGTCGAGAAACAAAAATTATAAAATGATAGAATTACCCCACCCTCGTAATTGCCCCGTCTTACCTTACAGTGAATAACAAATTGCCCAAAATATCGGTCACGTATTCAATTATTTAACTATCTTAGCACCAAAATTTAGCTCCAAGGTTGGAGTGGCTGAATACTAATATTAGCAATAATATCTTTAACTTTCTTCACACCTTTAGAAAAGCCACCCGTGACTGCAGAAGATTTGTTTCATGATCTATATTCCATTGCCGGGAAGTGGAGTGAGTTTGCACTGAAGATAGGAATTGATGAGGATCTTGAGGATGAGATTTACACTAACAATGAAAGCAATAAGGCATGTTTGCAGGAGACCTTGGAGTACTTCTTCAAGATAAGAGCTCTCTTCAAAGAAATCACTGCTGCTTTATGTCATATAGAGGAGCTTGAGTTGGCGTGTACTTTATCAAAAAAATATTCCTAAGTATCAGAATTGGTACATGGTGTAGCTAGCTAGGACATTAGTCAGTTGTGTCTAAAATTAAATTTTGTTTTGATGATAAGTCATGTATTTTATACAAACAGTTTTGGCAACTCCAAATATAGCACACTATGGTTTTGCTATGATAAACAGTTTCATGATGTAGCTAGCTATACTAGCCATCATTACTGAGGTTATTAATGGATGACTGTGCCACCATATTATTGGGAATCATTTTAATATTGATTAATGTCAGTAAAGGTATGACCTATAGTTCAAGTATCTAGCTACATAATGAAGTTAGCCACTATAGAGCTATTAGCTAAAATTATTGGTCTTATTATGGTGATAGCATCATTGGTGGTGATTTGTGGTCTGCATCAACATGTTGTATTAAACTGTACCTTGGACTTCATCCCACTGGGTCTACATGCAATAGAATGGACGATCAACAATGTCTCAGCATCTCAAATTGAAGGAGTTGATACAACTATTGGAAATCGGATGCTTAATCTGAACTGTACTCAGACATTTGAAGGCTCTACAATTCAATGCAAAAAACGAAATATCTTCAATCGAAGTGACCCAGATGTTCTTGGAGATGTATACCACATCCAAATACAAGGTGTAGCTATAATAATAATTATTTTAGTTACATCATTCACATTTATTTTCTAAACTAGTGAGCTACATCTATCTTTGAGTTTCGATAGTTATGGCAGGAAGATACTTCTTTGCTCTTATGCTAGTATTTATTAAGTTAGGGGAAGGAAAAGGTATTGTTTTAATAGCTTATACACAGCAATCAAACTCTTCAATGTGCTTATGTATGTAGAAGTGGTGTGTGATTTATATCAAATAGCTGAATTTCATTGCAACTTGAATACGTCATCTCTAATTCTACCTGCAATTCTATGGACTGTCACCCATAATACCTTACAAATAAGAACTGGAGAGCAAACATTATTCAAAGAATTTCAGATAAACTGTACAGAACAAAATGAAAATGTTACAGTTCAGTGTATGGTACTTGATATAGCAAATATAAGCTCTGGTATCATTTATGGTGACTTAATTACAGTCCGCATTCAAGGAAAGCTAACTTATGATTTACACTATCTGTTAATAGCAGATTTATTCCTCCAGGACTACTTGCTAAAGTGAGAGAAGTGAATGTTTCCATTAACTGTTCCTCCATCACCGTGACTTGGCAGCCTCCCTTCTCCTTGGACATCACTAACACTGACCCAGACATGGTGTTTTGTGTGGATGTGTACAATGTATCCAAGGGAGAGAGGATTCCACTTCACCACCTTGGACAATGCTCCATTGCGACTCCTCACTACACAATACCCACCAACAACTCTGGACTGATGCTTCACTATCAGTTCATAGTCACAGCAGTGAATGTAGTAGGTCGAGGGGTTCCTAGTGATCCAAGGAATGTAGAATTTTATGATGGTAATGAAACTAATGGGTACTACAATAACTGCTAGCTGGTATTATGATTACTAAATTAATTCAGGAATATTCATTTCTGAGGGAGAAATACAACAACTGTTTGATTCTGAATTGGAGCTGAATATATCTTTGGTATGTGATCATGATAATTAATGGTAATTTTAAATGGTGTATTCATTATATTTCAGGTAACATCTGTATGCTTTCAAGAATATACTATTCACTTTGACTATAATGATGACAACACACACTGCAGCTGCCCAGCACAAGTTACATCGAATCAGTTACAGTACCTCATTTTGAACAGTGATGAGAATAACTGTAGCAGATGTTTCAATGCATCTGTAAGCAACTATACTGTTTATGTGGAAACTGATGGTGGAAGTTTATCTAATGTTATTCTTGTGATGTACTTCCCAAGTGAAAACAACCCAACTAATAATAAGATAACACAAAAAAGGTTTTCAACAGTTGGTAAGCAGCTGTTGTGCCATGATGCTATGTTAGTTATTGCTTACCACGTATGTGTAGACTCTTCTTCTTTCGAGCATTCGAATGTGGTAATTGCAGTATCTGTGGGTGTTGGTAAATATTATTACGTAGCTATGTGAAATCTTGTCGCTCACTGTTATTAATTTGTTATCTTTCCATGCAGTGATGAGCATGCTTGTATTCATTCTACTGCTATCAACATTTTGCTGTTGCTATTGGTTACATCATGTGAAAAGTGGTGACTATTATAATACTTCCTTAGACAGTTAGTGATTGCCATAAATTGATAGTTTCTCTTACAATAGCTATCATGAGGATTCTCTCTCACGTTAATTCTATAACATGTAGGTAGGAACCATAGCGGCCAGAAATCATCTGATGAAGTAATAAACCCTGAGATACAAACTCATGAAAACAGTGCATACACAGTTATCAAGCTTAAGGATGCTCAAAGAGAAGAGGTATTGATGAAGAACATTGAAATTGTAGCCTCAGAGCGACAATCACTGGTTTTATTGTCTTCCTTTTTGATCCAAAGGAAAAAAAGTTCATTTTAAGCATATCTTAATAAAGTGTTGTCATATTTCATGATGAATTCATTATCCTAATAGCCTAAGAGATCTTCTGAAGTGATAACCACTGCCAAAGACAGACAAAATGACCCAGAAATACACGTTCAAGAAAATAGTGCATATGCCCTCACTAAAGATGTTGGTAAAGTAGAGGTGATGGTGACTATTAGCTAATTGAACTTTCTTAGAACTTTGTCTCTCATGTATAGATCTACATTATTATAGCCAGTTTATGCTGAGATTCCTCCTTTAACTCCGAGAGTTGAAATAATTGAACCTGAAGCAACATTTTACTCAAATGTGGTTAGGAGGAAACATTGAGAGCTCAACAATAACACACAGTGAGAATCTTTAACGGGTGGAGTTACGTATCTAATGGGCATCTTTGAAATGTGTCCTGATATAATAAGCAGTTTTTGCATTTTCTATGACACTCCCCTCCCCCCATTTCCCAGCACCTGAAAACAGTATCACTATAACTTCAATTGATCAGGTAATGATTTTTTACTGCAGGAAATTAATTGCAAGACTGGACATTTCGAATTCGTGGGTACCCACATTATTTTAATGTCATCCACTTCTTTTCGGTCTCTAAAACCTTTTTTATAATTAATAATTATACAGTTCTGCACACTATAAGGCTAGCTAGTATGTATATCAGTGACACGATGTTGTCTTTCATTAATGTTGCACCCACACATAAATGATTGTCTTCCTAAGAGATTTTATATGCAAGAAGGTTTCCAAATTAGGGATGACCTTTAGCTAATTGCTCAAAAAATAAGGAAACAAGGGTAGGGATGAAGGATGGAAATGGAATCAATCTATTGTTCTATATCCAGCCAATAAATTGAATCCCTACAGCTTCAGGTTATAGTGCAGTAGCTAATGGAGGACGTTTGGGGGAGTGGCTCCTACAGTGTATTACCAAACCTTTTTCAGCTAATTATATAAGAGAATTGGCTGATCGACTTCCCGCCAATATTGTTGAATGAATGAAAACAGTTATGGATGCATGGATATATGTACTGTGATCTCACAAACAAGCTAGCTAGCTATTAATTATTTATCAAGAAAATATCTTTCATGTGACTAACAATGACAGTGTGTTTACATAAGCCGACTGTTATACTATTGCCTGTAATCAAATTAGTGTAGCTAAAATTTAATGATTGTGTGGAAAGATGAAATTGAACGTGGATATTTTCACTGCACTTTGAAATATCCTATGTATGTAGCCATGATTTGCTTTAGGGATGGGAGAAAGAGCTACACAAACAATCTAGCTACATCTTTGCAGTAGCTATTATTATCTAGTAATAGCTACTATTTGGGACGATTAGCTGTTGCTATAGAAAACTAAATCATGAAATACAAAACAAACTGAGTTGGTCATGCATGCATGGCTCTCCAACAACTGTTATCTATGTTCTGGGAACCTGAATGATCAGTCACATGCATAACTTTATTATAATAATACTACGATATTTTCTTTGCAGTGGCATAATAAACTATAGTATCATAATAATCTGTATACTGTAGCTATAAAATTATAAAGATGGCCTTTATCTTTCTGCTTGTTATTGTTGTTGCTGTGTGGTGCTATTGTTGTTGGTGGTAACTGGTGATCTATAGGTCCTAGTCACTGTAGCTGATTCATGAGATATTGTCAATTTCTCTACACCTTGCATTAGAGTCAAAACCCATGCAAGATACCCACTGATCCACCTGACCCAGTGATGGATAGCTTGGAGATTGAAGCAAATTAGCTAATTTTCATCAAAATAATATATATTATAGCTATTGGTGAAAGATGTTTTTGTTATTGTTACAATACAGAAAGAGTCTTGACTTTGAGATTGAATAGGCTTCATGAAATATTTTGTTGAAACATACTATTATTATGTACACTCGTGGTTGCTTTTTTACATAGCTACGTAGCTATTTGGGGAATGGCTTACATAGCTTGCAGAGCATGCATGTATGCATAATACTCAAGATGACCCAGCTGTAACCACAAGCTTCACCCAGCTATATTTTTTGAGTAGTGAGGTATAGCTCTTATTATTCATGATGATTGATTAATCTATAGAGAAACCTCTCATGTTCATCTCAAAGTGATACACAAATGTACTATAGCTACAACATAGTTCCTTCGAAGTTTATTATAATGCCACCACAGAGCAATCTAAAAATTGAAGCTATAATTATAGCTAGTACATTGCTATAGAAGAAGGGGATACTAAAGAAGAAGAAGGTAAGTGGTTTTATTAAGTCTTAATGAAGGGGAAATGTTTGATTATTTTACATAAAGCCTTTCACTGCTGCATACAGATGTAAGATTGTTCCCATCGGAGTGAATTTGCAAGCAAATTAGCTAGAGACCTTGAAAATGAAAAAAAGCAATGTCGCATATCTTGAAGTCACGGTTGAGTTTTCACTTTAAACGGACCTATCCAGAATGTCACGCGTATAAGCAATTAATGTTGCACGCGCACGCGCGAGCATGAACTATTGCTCTACTAACTAATTTCGGTAAAAGCAAGTTGCCTACAGTAGCTAATTCACTATGATAATAAAGGTAGTGATATTATTATTGTTAGCTACAGAAAGTTCCATGTCATCACAAGTGATTTGTGGCCTACATCAAGTGGCTGAATTCAATTGTCAGTTCAAACCTATAGGTGATTATGCAATCATGTGGACAGTCAATAATATCTCATTAAACAATATTATTGAAGAACGATCTCGAATCACCACTACATTTGAACACCGAATGCTGCATTTGAACTGTACTGAAACATTTCAGAACTCTGTAGTCCAATGTGAAAGACATAATATCTTTAATGTTAGTGACCCCACAATACTCTATGGTGAAGTGTTCTTTGTCCAGATACAAGGAAAGTAGCAATTATTATCTCATCACTTAGTCATTATTAAACTTTTGATACTTATAGGACTGCTTGATAAAGTCAAAGATGTCAATTTTTCCATTATCTGTTCCTCCATCACCCTGACTTGGCAGCCTCCCTTCTCCCTGGACATCACTAACACTGACCCAGACATGACATTCTGTGTGGAGGTGTACAATGTATCTGAGGGAGAGAAGATTCCACTTCACCATCTTGGACAATGCTCCATCATAGCTCCTCACTACACGTTACCTACCAACAACTCAGTCCTTGGATCAGTGTTAGAGTATCAGTTCATAATCACAGCAGTGAATGTAGTAGGTCGAGGGGCTCCTAGTGATCCAAGGAATGTAGAATTTTATGATGGTAATGAAACTAATGGGTACTACATAATTATGTAGGTGACTAACTGTTATAATTTTATTCAGGGATATTCCTTAGTGCAGGTCAAATACAACAACGACTTAATTCGGAATTGGAGCTGAATATATCTTTGGTATGTTTTTAATCTAAAGGGTTAAAATGCTAGCTACTCATTCTCTTGCAGGTGACATCTGTATGCTTCCAAGAATTAACTGTTTACGACAATAACACTCATTGCAACTGCTCAGTTAGTTTAAATCAGTTGCAGTACTTCATTCTGAACAGTGAGAATAACTGTAGCAGATATTTCAATGCATCTGTGAACAACTATACTGTTTATGTGGAAACTGAAGGTGGAAATTTATCTAATGTTATCCTTGTGATGTACTTCCCAAGTGAAAGTAACCCAACTAATATGACAACACAAAAGATCATTTCGACTATAATCAGTAAGAATTAACTTACCATAGACTAATGTATGTCATATACTAATGTATATCATATACTATTCTATAGATTCCTCCTCCTTTGAGTATTTGAATGTGATAATTGCTGTGGGTATTGGTAAATATTATGGTAGAATCGTGTCACTGTTATTGTTATATTTCCATGCAGTGGTGACCATATTAGCATTCATTCTACTGCTATCAACATTTTGCTGTTGCTATTGGTTACATCACATGAAAAATGGTAGCTACATTTATATCACTACAGCTTAGACAGTTGATCAATATGACAGCTACATAGCACTTTCAAATTCATGATGATTCACTTATGCTATGTTACAACACTCCCACAGGCAGGAACCATAGCCAAAAATCATCTGGTGAAGTAATAAACCTTGAGATACGAACTCATGAAAACAGTGCGTACACAGTTATCAAGCTTAAGGATCCTCAAAGAGAAGAGGTATCCATAGCTACAAGAAGAACTAGCTAGCTATAATTACTGATGAACTCAAAGCAATTTTTACTTTCTTTCCATTTAGCTCCAAATGGAGCTAGTTACAGTTGATCTGAGTGTTTACAATGTATCCTTTTACTATGCATCCCAACAGAGGCCATTTTGGTGCACAATTTGTATTATGCTCTTACCAAAATGGCTGCCATTGGCATGATGAAAGGATGCATGCATACTTTCTTAACAAAAATAACATCATCTTAAGCCAAAGTTAGTCATACTTTCTGATGATTCATTATAGAGATCTTCTGAAATGGTGGCCACCGCTCAAGATAGACAAAATCACCCAGAAATACACATTCAGGAAAACAGTGCATATGCCATTACTAAAGATGTTGGTAAAGTAGAGGTGATGATAGACTAATACCTACACAGCTATGATAATTGAATTTATCATTCTCTTTATGTTTCAATAGCCAGTTTATGCTGAGATTCCTCCTTTAACTCCGAGACTTGAAATAGTTGGACCTGATGCAACAATTTACTCCAATGTGGTTCCATTGGGAGAAGAGAGGAGGAAGCATTGAGGGCTCAACCATGGTGAGAATCTTTAAAACAGGTTGGTATAAAAGAAGGAGACAAGAAGTGTGACAATTTATGACCCTTTTTGGCAAGTTACAGTGGAGCCTCAGTGTCCTCTTTAAAAAATGCAATAATATCTCCCAATTATATGCCTTGTTCCCCACAAAAAAATCAGCCTGGGAACAAAAAAGGACATACCTCTCAACAAAAACAATCTTGTTATACATGTACGAACTGACCACAACCTCTCTACAAGGATCAACAAAAGGCTGGGTCCCCAAGTGTGTCCATTTTTGGAGGTTCCTCTATAGCTAATGGTTTTTACATTTCAAGAGTTTCTTTATTGACTTATTGACATTTCTTTATTGACACTCTCTTCCTTCCCACCCCCCTCCCCCCCCCCCCCCCCAACACACACACACACACACACACACACACACACACACACACACACAGCACCTACGAACACTGATGGTCACTCCCAATTCAGCTTCGTAACCTCCTGTAGCCCAATACACATTGTAGTTGCTATAATCATTGCTTGTTTTTTATTCCCATCATAACACATTGTATCATAAAGTTAATCATCACACTAAAAGTTCTAATCAGTCATTAAATTTCAATATCAATACATAACTCTCACACTCATAATTATTAAATCAGGAAATTAGCTGCTACTCAGAGCCATCATCAGTGTATGCTTATCAATTAGCTTTTTCCCCAAAATCATCTGTGCTATCATTACATATCAGAGAGTGCGCTAGCACTCTCTAAATAGGGATGGCGGGTCAAAGGTCATAGGACTGTATAAGTAAAAACTCTTCTTTCTCTTCTACCCTTACTCTACAGGTTCTCAGAAGCTACAATGAATTATTATATCTACAAAGAAGAGAGGAGAATGTTCAAAAGCCAAAAATTCATTCGCTAACATAAGAAAAAAACAAGTTCTAAAATTGACTTTTGTTCTTTTTCTTTATGAATGCAAAAAATTTCTTCGAAATAAAAATGTGAAGTAGGGATGACCACAAATTTAGCACATAATAATTATTATAGCTATTATAACTGCAGCTTCATTATGAAAACCAAGTACTGCAGCATCGAAGCAGTATGGCCCAAAAATCTAGCTGGAATATGTATTATAACTGCATGCAAGAGAGTAAACTTAGTGAAGTGACCCTTACCCATCATCAAGTACGAGATACTATTCCTACTTCACTCCTGTGACAGTATTATGTTTAGTTGTGTATTTCCATTAGTTATTATACATGACATTGTATCATCCTATAGTTATGTCATTTTGTATGTGAGTCTCGTGATTGAGCAGCTGCTCATAGATGAGAGTTAACTGATTTGTCCATTAGTATTTCATACTTTTACATGGTGTCAGAAGTGGGATAGATGGCTGAACTTCGCTTACCTGCTCCAGAACCCTTTGACTTCAAAAATTCTGACAACTGGGCGAAATGGAAGAGGCGATTTGAACAATACCGACAAGCCTCCAATTTAGCCAGCCAAGACAACCTCAGACAAGTCAGTACATTGCTATACTGTATGGGAGAGGAAGCTGATGCTGTCCTCAGCTCTACAAACATCACAGCAGAGGGACGGAAAATGTATGATACAGTCATGGAGAAATTTGATGATTATTTCCAAGTTAGGAAAAATACTATATATGAGAGGGCAAAATTCAACTGCAGAGATCAGAGAGAGGGTGAATCTTCTGAGCAATACATTACAACACTCTATGAACTAATTGAGAATTGCGAGTATGGAACCCTTAAACAAGAAATGTTGCGAGACCGCTTAGTGGTAGGCATTAGAGATGTGGCACTCTCTGAAAAACTACAAATGGATGCCACTCTAACTCTAGAAAAAGCCAAGAAAGCCATAAGACAGAAGGAAGCGGTAACAGAACAACAGGCCTTTCTACAAGAAGGCAGCAAGAAAGACCCAATCACTATTGATGAGGTCAACAAAGGTCAAAGTGGCCGAGGTGGTGGAGCCCGTGCTAGAACATCAAAATGTACAAGATGTGGTCATGATAAACATGTGCCTGGAGACAAATGTCCTGCCATGAATGCAACCTGCTATAAGTGCAATCGTAAAGGTCACTTTGGAGCCAGATGTTTCTCAAAAACACAAGCAGCAGCCACTAATATGAATATGGACACTGCTTACCTTGACATTGTTGATGCTGTCACAGAAAACAAGTTCTCGTGGCACTGCAAGATCCAAATGAAGAATACAGCTGTAGACTTCAAACTGGATACTGGGGCAGAGGTTACAGCAATTATGGAGGAAACCTACAAGACTCTCCCTGAAATAACCCTGCAAGAAACAACCAAAGTTCTTAGTGGACCAACACGAGAATCACTGGAAGTTATAGGCCAATTCTCAGCCCTACTCACTCACAAAGATTCCTCTTCCCATCAAATAATCTTTGTTGTCCGAGGTTTAAGGAATAACTTACTGGGATTGCCGGCCATCACTGCCCTAAAACTTGTGAACATAATGGAGGCCAATTATTGCAATGGAGTAGATGTACGAGGAAGATTTGGGAAGCTATTCCAGGGTCTTGGAAAAATTGGTGAAGATTACACAATCAAATTGAAAGATAATGCGACCCCACATGCTCTTTACACACCAAGAAGAGTTCCTATTCCATTACGTCAGAAAGTCCAAGAAGAATTAGACAAAATGGAGAAACTGGGTGTCATCTCAAAGGTGGATGAACCCACTCCATGGTGTGCAGGGATGGTGGTTGTCCCCAAACCCAATGGAGCTCGTATCTGTGTGGACTTAAAACCCCTCAACGAGAGTGTGCTGAGAGAAGTCCATCCTATTCCTAAGGTGGATGAGACATTAGCTCTTTTAGCCGGGGCCAAAATATTCAGCAAGTTGGATGCCAATAGTGGCTTCTGGCAAATACCATTGGCAGAAGAATCGCGACTACTCACCACATTCATAACACCAGCAGGTCGATATTGCTTCAACAAACTTCCCTTCGGAATATCAAGTGCCCCTGAGCTTTTCCAGAAACGAATGAAAAGAATTTTGGAGGGGCTAACAGGAGTTGTCTGCTTGATGGATGATATTTTAATATTTGGATCAAACCAGACTGAGCATGATAAGAGGCTAATTGCAGTGTTGAAACGCCTAGAAGCAGCGGGTGTCACACTCAACGCAGAGAAATGCAAATTTAATGAAACAAGAGTCAAATTCTTGGGTCATTTAATCGACCAATGTGGTATACAAGCAGACCCCGCCAAAACTACAGCAGTTCTTCAAATGAAACCTCCAAACAACATCACCGATCTCCGTCGATTTATGGGAATGGTAAATCAGTTGGGAAAATTTTCACACAACCTATTGCCACCAAATCCTCCTACGCAGTTGCCTGAGGAACCACCTCGAAGGATCATGACAAGATCCCAAACCAGACTTGCTCATCAAGAGTAACTCCATTCCTTCATACTTTTACAACTCCCTTGGCCCTTGATCATGGGAGTGAAGTAGGAATAGTATCTTGTACTTGATGATGGGTAAGGGTCACTTCACTAAGTTCACTCTCTTGCATGCAGTTATAATACATATTCCAGCTAGATTTTTGGGCCATACTGCTTCGATGCTGCAGTACTTGGTTTTCATAATGAAGCTGCAGTTATGATAGCTATAATAATTATTATGTGCTAAATTTGTGGTCATCCCTACTTCGCATTTTTATTTCGAAGAAATTTTTTGCATTCACTTGTTCTAATAGGGATATTAGATGCAGTTAAGGAAGTCAACATCTCCACTAATTGTTCCTCCATCACCCTGACTTGGCAACCTCCCTTCTCCCTGGACCTCCCTAACACTGACCCAGACATGACATTCTGTATGGAGGTGTACAATGTATCTGAGAAAGAGAGGACTCCACTTCACCACCTTGGACGATGCTCCATTGTGACTCTTCACTACACAATACCTACCAACAACTCTGGACTGATGCTTCACTATCAGTTCATAGTCACAGCAGTGAATGTAGTAGGTCAAGGGGCTCCTAGTGATCCAAGGAATGTAGAATTTTATGATGGTAATGAAACTAATGGGTACTACATAATTATGTAGGTGACTAACTGTTATAATTTTATTCAGGGATATTCCTTAGTGCGGGTCAAATACAACAACAATTTAATTCAGAATTGGAGCTGAATATATCTTTGGTATATGTTTAAAAACTAAAGAGTTAAAATGCTAGCTACTCATTCTCTTGCAGGTGACGTCTGCATGCTTCCAAGAATTAACTGTTCACATTAGCTATGACAATAGCACTCATTGCAACTGCTCAGTTGGCTTAAATCAGTTACAGTACCTCATTCTGAACAATGATGAGAATAACTGTAGCAGATGTTTCAATGCATCTGTGAACAACTACACTTAACTGTTTATGTGGAAACTGATGGTGGAAGTTCATCTAATGTTATTCTTGTGATGTACTTTCCAAGTGAAAGCAACCCAACTAATTATATGATAACACAAAAAAGCTTTTCAACAGTTGGTAGCTAAGCAGCTGTTATACCATGATGCTATGATATAGTTATTGCAACTTACTTACCACTATAATGTGTAGACTCTTCTTCTTTCAAGGTGGTAATTGCAGTATCTGTGGGTGTTGGTAAATATTATTACTTAATCTTGTTGCTCACTGTTATTAATTTGTCACCTCTCCATGCAGTGATGAGTATCATTCTACTGCTATCAACATTTTGCTGTTGCTATTGGTTACATCATGTGAAAAGTGGTAACTACATATTATAATACTTCTTTAGACAGTTAGTGATTGCCATAAATTGATAGTTTCTCTCATAATAACTATCATGAGGATTCTGTTATAACACTCTCACATTAATTCTATAACATGTAGGCAGGAACCATGGCCAGAAATCATCTGGTGAAGTAATAAACCTTGAGATACGAACTCATGAAAACAGTGCGTACACAGTTATCAAGCTTAAGGATGCTCAAAGAGAAGAGGTATGGCTATACTATTGATGAAGAACATTGAAACTGTATAGCCTCAGAGTAACAATCACTGTCTTCCTTTTTGGTCTATTCCAGAAAAAAGTTCATTTTAAATAGTGTGTCATACTTCATGATGAATTCATTATCCTTAATAGCCTAAAAGATCTTCTGAAGTGATAACCACTGCCAAAGACAGACTAAATGACCCAGAAATACACATTCAAGAAAATAGTGCATATGCCGTCACTAAAGATGTTGATAAAGCAGAGGTGATGGTGACTATTAGCTAACTGAACTTTCTTAGAACGTTGTCTCTCATGTATCTATTATAGCCAGTTTATGCTGAGATTCCTCCTTTAACTCCGAGAGTTAAAATAGTTGGACCTGATGCAACATTTTACCCAAATGTGGTTCCATTTGAGGGAAAAGAGGAGGAAGCATTGAGAGCTCAACAATAACACACATGGTGAGAATCTTTAACTGGTGGGAGTTAGCTAATGGGCATCTTTCAAGGATACAGAATGTGTCCTGATATGTAAGTTTTTGCTTTTTCTATGACACTCCTCTTCCCCAATTCCCAGCACCTAAATAACTTCAATTGATCAGTGAACAATCTTTTTTACTGCAGGAAATTGATTGCAAGACTGAATTCATGAATTAGCTATGGGTGCACATGCCCACATCATCCTTTCATAATCACTTTTTTTTCCTTTTTTATAATTAATGCATACTGCTCTGCACACTATATAGGTAGCTAGCTGTAGTCTATATGTTATTAGTGACACAATGTTATTTTTCATTAATATTACACCCACACAGTCATAATGATTGTCTTAGGCCTAAGAGATTTAATATGCAAGAAGATTCCCATAATAGCTAGCATGACTCCAGTGCTAATCTGCTATGCATTCTCATGCACAGTCTGGGGGTCTATGACTGCAGGGGACCACTAATTTCACAGTCAATAATTACATTTTGATACAGTATGGCTAATATCTATAGATGTAGCTAATCTCTTGGCCATGGAGGATTGATTGAACTCCTGAGCTAATCAAAAAAAAAAAAAAAAAAAAAAAAAGAGACTTGTTGTGATCTATCTTCTGGTCATTTTTAGTTATGAAGCAGTGCAGGGTATGTCAGTGATAACTTGTGGTCTACATCAACGAGCTGAATTTGAATGTTCCTTGGACTTCACACAACTGACTGATACCAACATAATATGGACCATCAATAATGACATATAGTGGAAGTGATAAAACACCAGATGGTCAAATTCCCTATCTGAACTGAACTGAAGAATTAGAAAATTCCACAGTTCAGTGTGAAGGATTTCATGTTCTTGATCTAATGATGTTCCTGGTGATGTTTTTCTATGTTCAGACACAAGGAAGCAGCTGTCTAGTTATAGCTAGCTATCATCATTCTTAGTTCTTGTTGTTGTGGTTGTTATTATTTATTTGTTATTGTTGTTTAAGCTAGCTACCTATTACTACTAACAGGGCTATTAGATCAAGTGGGGGAAGTGAATTTTATCACCAACTGTTCCTCCATCATCATGATGTGGCAGCCTCCCTTCTCCCTATCACTAACACTGACCCAGACATGACATTCTGTGTGGAGGTATACAACATATCTGAGGGAGAGAGGACTCCATTTCATCACCTTGGACGATGCTCCATTGTGACTCCTCACTACACAATACCTACCAACAACTCTGGACTGATGCTTCACTATCAGTTCATAGTCACAGCAGTGAATGTAGTAGGTCAAGGGGCTCCTAGTGATCCAAGGAATGTAGAAATTTTATGATGGTATTAGTGCTGGTCACATGACTTGTGACCAATCAGATCCTCTGAAAAGTGTACTTTAAATCTCATAAAGCACACTTTTATGTGCACTAAATGTTTAGTGCACACTTGGGGAACTGTGCTGAAGGTACATAGGAGCCTAGTGGAAGATCCACTAGGACTACGACCTTCCAGCCTCAGTCCCTATATAGTGCTTACAGTAAGTACCTGTCTTAATATTTTCTTTTATAGACTTTAGCATTTCACTTATTACATTGGGTTTCAAACAGGAAAACCTCAGGAATTTACCTCGTTTATTTTTTTTAATATCATTAAATTAGAGCATTCTTACTGAACCAAAGTATGTCAGAGCTTGCTAGGTACTAGGGCTAGGGTTGTGTAAGGACCAACTGGAATTTGATTGGTCACAAGTCATGTGATCAGCACTAAAATGTTTAGATCACTCTATTCTAGCTCCATGTGTTTTAATGCATGGTGCACTCGAATGATGCTATAATGCTCTCGGTGATGTAGCTAATGCACTCGCCTTCGGCTCGTGCATTACATTCACCTCAAGCATTATAGCATCATTCTCATGCAGGTGCATTAAAACACTTAGAGCTAGAAAAGAGTGAACTAAATATTACATAAAACTACATAGCTGACTATGTAGCTGTTATTGTGATGATATTATTCATGGATTCTTCTTAGTGCAGGGCACATACAACTACTTAATTCCAAATTGAATATATCTTTGGTACTGAATCAAATTCATTAATTAGCTAAAGGGTATCCAGGTGATACATATATGCTTTCAAGAATTATTACACCAAAAATTAGGATGCCATCAGCTAACGAAGCAATTTACTTAAATGTCATCCCTAAAGATTCCCAATGGAAACAAGGTAAAATGATAATCCAGCTATTTTTATTAGCTATCAGCTAGCTAGCTATACTGTCATAACAGCTCACCAGTCTGAGAGTTCTTCCATGATCTTTCCCCTATTGCTTGCAAGTGGAGGGAGTTTGCTGGAAAAATGGGAATTGACGTGGGGAGTGTCCTTGAATTCACTGGAGACCCTACTAATAAAAATAAAGCATGCCTAAAGGTCACCATTGAATTACTTCGCTCTCAGAGCTTGGCTGACATTATCAAGACTTTGAAAAGTATGGAAGAATTTGATGTGGCAAATTATTTACATAGAAAGTACTGCCATTAAATTTTCAATTTCAGTGTGTACAATGTCCTGACTCAGTTATTTCCATAATTAGCTATTTGACCATTTGACCTTTATCACAAAGAATAAACATGTTTATAATAATTATCGTTCTGAAGGGAAATTATCCACAATTAAAGTAAGTCAAGTGCATAACAGTTATAGATACTGCCATAATTATAATTAGTCAGGTTGTGGGCAAAGAAACTCAGACTCTATTCAGCTGGTATGAAGATCATTACTTTTAGCACATGTGCAGTATGGTTCATTTAACAATGTCAGGAAGTAGTAGCAAGAAGTTTAGCATTATTTTAGCTACAGCGGTGATTCAGCTCATAGGACGAATTACCTCATTCTCAAGTGATGAGGCTGTCTGTGGTCTGAATCAAACGATTGAATTCAGATGTTTCTTAGCACCACCGCCACCAGGGAACCATAGAGGCTTTTATGGCTTTGAATGGAAAATCAACAATGTCTCCTCTATCAGTGTTGAAGGAGCCAGGTCAAACTCATCATCAAGACCTCCTTTACTATTACTATACTGCAGTGTTTCACTGAATAACTCACTAGTTCAGTGTGTTAGAGCTAGTCTTGTCTCCTCACCTGAATCTTCTTCTTTTGATGATTTACATACTCTTCGCATACAAGGAAAGTATACAAGTTTAGCTAGTAAATCATAATTATATTATCCCACACAGGATTACTAGGGAGTGTTGAAGACTTAGAAGTCTCCATCAACTGTACCTCCTGGTCCATCATCCTGACTTGGCAACCTCCCTTTTCCCTAGATATCACCAACACTGACCCAGATATGACGTTCTGCGTGGATGTATATGAAGTCAGAAAGAGAGGGACTATTCAACTCAATGATTCTGCTGATCACTGCACTGAGTCACATCAGTACACTATGAATATCAGTGACCTGAATCGGTATCAGTTCATCGTTAGAGCCAAAAATGTAGTTGGTCTAGGAGCTCCTAGTGCACCCATAAATGCAACACTCCTTCCTTGTGAGTTATAAAAGACGAGGTGCATACTTTGTTTACTACGTATAATAACAATTCAAGGTTTTGGTAATAATAAAAATCTTCTCAATGCAACAGTCAAGATTTGCAACTCTCATATTGCAGTAAATCTATCACTAGTAAGTTCTTTAAAAGCCAACAAAAATTAACGATAATAGGTCTCATGATGTGTCTGAATTAATGTAGCTACAGTATGTTCTAATGGTTATTATTGATACCATGCATTAGCTGCAAGTATTGATAATGGAGTACAGTAACTATAGCTAGAGATTCCTTGGGGAGTGCTTATAAAAGAGAATTTAGAATAACAACTATTTCATAATCCTATTCTAATGTAGCAAACTGCGACTCACAGATAACCCAAACATCCGTGGAACCTGAAATCGATTTTTGCATGGCATGTTATTCCAAATCAGAGATGTCTCCTGCTTTGTTTTTTAAAGTATAGCCTAGCTAATTGACAGCAACTCTTATAGTTGCTATTGTTCTTAATGCATGCACAGAAGATCCCTTCATGATTAACTGTGATTATTATTGGCTAACCCTATTCTTTCTTTGCACAGGAGACTTCTCCTTACCCACTGGCCTCAGGAGTTACTGTACATATCAGAACATATCATGATGAAACTAATTGCTGCTGGTCACTAAATAACACAAATGTCACTGAATTTGAGTTTCATAGTGACAACTGTGGTTGTCTTATTCCATCCACAAATTATACCATATACATTGAATACATGGACTATGGACTCGTGTCCAATCACCTCTTTGTTATTCTAACTGTAAAATGTGAAAATATGACTCAACTTGAACCAACTAGCATTTGCTCTGCAATCATTACGTCAACTTCAGGTAAAAATCCCTAATTATGTCACTTTCTGCTAGTCCTCATATTGTGTGGTATAGATCTAAATTTAGTTAGCTAGCACTCAATAAAAAAGTATAGACCATGGATAAAATCAATGTGTCATATAACTTCTTAATTGTCAGCATTAATGAGCCTCCGTCCCCCCAAATTTCTGTCATGTCTCAGCCCATAATATATAATGACCTACATGCATGGCACCTATAATTGAACATTCATTATTCTGAGTCTGTGAACAGACCGTGATGAAGTACATCTGAACCTCAACGTCTCAGCAGTTGCTGCAGCATTTCTATATTTAGGTAAGGAGTTAAAATGGCTATAGCTATTTCATTTTACTATAGCTACACTCAACCAGTATGCATGCTCTTCACAATCCTATCTTGCTGTGGTTTCTACCACTACTACAGAAAGAAACGAAGTGAACATAATGGTAAAATTACATAGCCAACTATTATATAACTAGCTAATCGTTATGCACTTATGTATCTTTATGCTGTAGCCGAATCTCAAGTACGATTCCATGACGACCATGAGGTACATTGTATTAGTGATCATCAGTCATGTAGCTACTCACGAAAATATTATTACTATTACAGGACAATATATACTCAGATTTCATGGTATGATGATGATAGCTAGCCAAGTTATAGCTATAATAAACTTATATATATATGTAGAATCCACCTGAAGAGAAGGCATCAAGTGGTATGACCTCATGTTCAGTGTATGATGATATCTTACCAAGAAGACCCAATACTCCAAGCTCAGATGTACTCAATGAAAATACTGGCAATGAGGTACAGCTCTACAGCTATCAGCTACAGTGTGAAATTCAGCTAACTGAACCAAGTGACGCCCCCAGCCTGACCTAACTAGCTACGTAGCTACTGACTGTACACAGCTATCAAATTCTCATGATAGCTGATTTGTATGAACTAGCTAGCTACTTGCAAATTCAAATTGCCCACCCTTCCACAGCTGCAAATTCTATATGATCCAGTTCATGAAGCAGAAGGTGCTGGTGACTGCAGAAGTCAACATAGTCCATTTAGTTACCCACTGATCCACTTGATTATGTTACCAAAAGAGCTCCTATAACTTGGAGATCGAAGCAAAGTGCTTTTTAGCCAAATGTATCATTGAAACTGTTGTTATTACAATCATGGTTATCAATAATATTTGGCTTTATGTAGCTCGTAGCTCTTTGGGACTGAATTGTTAGTTATGCTTTTTATTTTTATTTGCAGAGTGTGCATACTCAAGAGGACCCTGTACCACATGCTTCACCTAGCAGTGAAAAAGTCTGTCATACAACCAAAGATTCTTTGAGCAGTGAGGTATAGCAATATTGACTCATTGATTATTGATAATTCAATGATTCATACTATAGAATGTAATATATGCTCAACTAAACCTCTCATGTTCATCTCCGATTGTTGGGATCATAGCACCAGAAAAAGTGGTCTACTCGGATGTAGTTCCCTCAAAGTTGAAACTTGATGTGCCACCACAGATTCCAACAAAGCAAGCTAAAAGTAATGGCTAGTAGCTAGCCAAGTATACATTGCTACCATAATGAAGAAAGGAAGATAAGGAGCTTTGCAGTCTTGTATGATTATTAATGGTATAGCTATACAGTACTCTTTATTTATGAGCTACAAAGAGGGGTGAATACTCTGCAGATGTTTATGAAAACTTAGCTATGTATGCTCATTCATATTTAATATTACAGAAACTGTACCAAAGCCTTCAACTGCTGCAGATGTTATCGAAGATCTTGTTCCCATTGCTGACAAATGGAGTGAGTTTGCGAAACAGATTGGAATTGACGAAGACCTTGAAGATGAAATTTATACCAACAATGAAAGCAATGTCACATGCCTTGAAGTCACATTGGAGTTTTACTTCGAACGTCCTGGAAACAAACTGGAGGGTATCATCGAAGCTCTAGAGAACATCAGTGAAATGAAAGTGGCTGATAATTTGAAATCAAAGTACTCAATATAATAAGCTGACCAATAATAATATAATGCATCCAGACACAGTCAGTATGGTGTTAGTTAGCTAGCCATTATTATGCATATAACAGTACCTGGCCCAGCCCCACCCCCACGCTCTCACGCGGCCACGTGACATAGGCGAGTAGCTTATAATTTTTATCGCCTTTGCTGCAGTATCATTAAAAGCAAGTTGCTTATAGTAGCTAGTTTACTATGATGATAAAGATAGTGGTATTACTATTATTAGTTACTATGCCATCACAAGTGATTTGTGGCCTACATCAAGTGGCTGAATTCAATTGTCAGTTTAAACCTATAGGTTATTAGCTATATCATTACGTACGTGGACAGTTAACGTCTCATCAGGCATTAAGAAAGGTGAATCTGGAATCACCACTACGCTTGAAAATCAAATACTGCATCTGAACATTTAAGAACTCAGTAGTTCAATGTGAAAGACATAATCTCTTTAATTTCAGTGATCCCACTTTGTATACTTAAATGCTATTAGTTTAAATTATTATGCAGCTGATATCTGTGCTTCCAAGAGCTAACTGATTACTATGATAGCACAAACTGCAGCTGCCCAGTACAAGTAACTCCTGAGTTGAATCAGCAACATTTTCTCATTTTGAATGGAGTAACTGTAGCAGATGTCTTGATGCATCTGTAAACAATTACACTATTTATATGAAAACTGATGATGGAACTGTATCCAATAGTCTTATTGTGACATATTTCCCAATTGAAAACAGGTTAGCCACTAGCTAGCTATAAAAACAAACAAACAACATGATTGTTTTGGACCCTTCTACTATCATTCCTTCTAATTCAGATGCAATACTGATAGTACTACAATCATACACTGTCTTACTGTAATAATATTCCAGTAGCTAATGAGCCTCACAATGCTTATTCTGCTACTATCAAGTCCATCATTATGTTTTTCCTTTGGTTCCATTACAAGAAGAGGATTTTGTTGTTGTCATTGTTGTCATTGTTGTCATTGTTGTTGTTGTTGTTGTTGTTGTTGTCGCTGCTGCTGCTGTTGTTGTTGTTGCTGCTGCATGCTGCTGTTATACTACTGTGGAGATTTAACAAAACTTAACACTGAAATGAGACTTAACCTACAGACTTAACTAAAGCTACTGTGAATGATTATCCAACCCACTAGAGCCTACATACTATAAAGTACAGACCAAGTTTCAGGTAAGCAAATCTAGCTCTGAGTTATGTGTGAGTTGCATCCCTACGTTTGTTCTCTAGCTACACAGAAACCAAGGAGGATGAGTACATACACTTCTCAGCAAAGTTCAGACCTCTGCTTGATGTAGCTGGCTTCAAGAACAATTTTCATGGCCAGAAAGTTCATGGGACCCTTCTCAGCAACTACTTGTATTTGAGTTGATGGACTGTGCTGCATAATGGGATAGTTATTTCTGTAATGTTAACAAACATTGAGAAGGAACAGATTTCCATGAAATAGTGATCTCGAGTACCAAGGAGAATAGCCATGTAGTTCTAGATCCTCCCAACATAATTTCAGTTTCTCTCCTGTCAGTTTTATTGCTCTAGGTTTATTCATTCTTTTCCTGCACCTTATTTATTATTTCTCATACACTCTTGCTATGATACATTTGCTCAGGGGTCTTGGTTCTGGCTTCACAAACTCGAACTATTGCCATGGGCATGCGCACAACTTGGTTCAAAGGTCAGTGGAGAGTCTATAAAATATTCTAAAAAAAAAAATAATAATAATAATAATAATAATTCGCCCGCGCCGGGGGCCGGGGGATTAGCGCGCACAGGGCTATAGCTAAAGAACCATAGATAGCGGCTATGGTAATTTCGATAAAAGCAAGTTGCCTACAGTAGATAATTCACTATGATAATAAAGGTAGTGATATTATTATTGTTAGCTACAGAAAGTTCCATGTCATCACAAGTGATTTGTGGCCTACATCAAGTGGCTGAATTCAATTGTCAGTTTAAACCTATAGGTGATTATTCAATCATGTGGACAGTCAATAATATCTCATTAAACAATATTATTAAAGAACGATCTCAAATCACCACTACATTTGAACACCGAATGCTGCATTTGAACTGTACTGAAACATTTTTGAACTCTGTAGTCCAATGTGAAAGACATAATCTCTTTAATGTTAGTGATCCCACAGTACTCTATGGTGAAGTGTTCTTTGTCCAGATACAAGGAAAGTAGCAACTATTATCTCATCACTTAGTCATTATTAAACTTTTGATACTTATAGGACTGCTAGATGAAGTGAAAGAAGTGAATGTTTCCATTATCTGTTCCTTCATCACCCTGACTTGGCAACCTCCCTTCTCCCTGGACATCACTAACACTGACCCAGACATGACATTCTGTGTGGAGGTGTACAATGTATCTGAGGGAGAGAAGACTCCACTTCACCATCTTGGTCAATGTTCCATCGTAGCTCCTCAATACATATTGTCTACCAACTCAGTCCTTGGATCAGTGCTGGAGTATCAGTTCATAATCACAGCAGTGAATGTAGTTGGTCGAGGAGCTCCCAGTGATCCTATAGATGTAATGTTTCATGATGGTTAGTTTGTAACCATTAAACCAATAAATTCTCATCTCATAGTAATCACAATGATGTAGATCATTTCATTGGACTTTATGATCCAGATGTACACTTATCTGATTCAGGAGTGATGATGGCTGTATGTTATGTAACTAGTATAAATTGGTTACCATTCACAAACTGAAATTATCATGTGTTGTGTAAAAACAACCATTTGAGTTTCAATAAACTCAGATAGCTAACCTTAAAAATGTGATAGCTAATGGCTGGACCACTCATCTTATGGGGAGCTAAAATCTAGCCAATCTAAGATTTCTAGCTAGCTACATTGACTGTCACAGATTTCAGCTGAGATAATCCAGTCATCAACAAGCTGCTTCAAAGAGCTGACAGTTCACATAGAGTATGAAGATGACACACATTGCAGCTCCCCTGCACATCTCACTGATGCATTGAACAGGATTGAATATCTCATTCTCAATGATGAGGATCCTACCATGGGTTCAGGCAATTGTCCCAACATTTCATACATATTTGTAAACTATGTTCTTCATGTTGAAACGAAATACGAAAACATTTCAAGCAATTTTACAGTGGTGTATCTCCCAACCCCAACTACATTCCCGCCCCCAACTACACTCCCGCCCCCAACTACACTCCCGCCCCCAACTACACTCCCACCCCCAACTATAATGACAATGAACACATACACAAGTGAAAGTGAGTAGGGACTTAACTATAGAGCTTTTAGAGAAAGTGTAAGACTATTAGATAGTGATAATAAACAATTTGCATTGCAATGGCTGCATGATGTCTAGTTTGCTATACACATCAGACTGTTATACCAAGCTGTCAGATGTTATGATCATGTGATCCCATTATGTACGTTTCACACTGAAAATTGATCTTATCAACTTCTCGAAGTCAAAAACTTATCTGGGCAATTAGCCAGTAGCACAGCATTGAGTTAACTGAACATAAATATTACTGCGCTGTATTTTTTACATGTTAACTTCATGCAGGTTTATTCCTGCAGGTAATAATAATGATATTAATGACACATTCTTTTTACTTTTAGTGGTAGGAACAAGCAGTACTGAGTATACCAACTCTCTTGGTGTGGTAGCAATTGCAGTACCTGTTGGAATAGGTATGATTTACAGCTATTAGCTAACTAGCATAGATGTTATTTTTCCACATTTTTATAGCTGTTGTGATGAGCATTGTGATAGTGATGTTGGCATTCATACTTTACACTCACATCACAGGAAAGAAATGAAAAAAGCGGTATTTACAAAGTTATTTTTTGTTTGATGATTGATTTTTTATTCGTTATTTTTTCCTTTTGTAGAATTTGTGCAGTAATCCTACACTGAGTGAGCCAACATATTACTCTCTAGTGGGACCTACTTCTTCCCCAGACATAGCATATTCAACCATCGAAGTAACTAAGTATTTTGATAATAATTATCTTAATATCATCATACTCAATTCATCGATCTAAATTCAGCACCACTCACAAGATTTTCCAACAGGAATTGATGCTACATATTCATTGCTAAAACCAGTGCACCCTCCACTGGATAGCGATGGAAAGGTACAAGATTTATCTTATACGCACATGTATGCAGCCCTACTTCTTCAATTTTTGATTGCACATAATTTTCACATTACCAGCCTCTAGAAGAGTCAATGCTCACTTTGAAAAGAAATTCTACATATTGTAGTCCTGATTCTTCTGTTGAAGAACAGATCATCAAAGTCCACAGTAATGAGGTATGATACATGTAATAATCATAAAAATTATGGGAGTAGCTATTACATAATTATCTTTTTAGCAGGATTTATCCACTCCAGTTGATGATCCTGAATCTACTTCAACTGCTGATAATGAAGTAGCGAACATCAGATTTTCTAGTGCACCATTACCAAATAAGAAACCAATGCCAGATGAAAGAGAGGTACTTAATATTCGGGAATTTTGAGAGGCATCAACTTTAGTACCTGCAAGTCAAAAATTTCACAATAATAATAAAATTTACAAACAACAACAACAACAACAAAAACGACAATAATAAACTGGATATAGCTAGCCATACAATTATTTAGTTAATAAATAATTAAATTAAATAAATGATTAAATTTAGTACCCACAATCTGAAATCAGCTACCTCTCTATCCTTTTAAATTTTGCAGGTCAAGTATGCTCAGTTAGATACCAGTGATCCTAATTCAAGTGCTGGTGTCATAATAGTGAACGACGTCATTTACTCAGACATAGTCCCATTCACAGGAATATTAATACCAAAGGAAAAAGAGGAGATGAAAGCACAACCAAAACCAGCAGGTGTGTTATAGGACCTTAGCTACTGTATACAATTGGGAGCAAAAACAAGTTTTAGAGATGTAATTGGTATCCAATTAGCTATTATTTTTGCTTCAAATGGAACTAAAATCAATAATTTCAGCTTCAAAGTTTTAGGTTTCATGATTATTAAGTAGCTAGCTATTTATAAACTTTAGCAGGATTTTTACAACTTGTACGTACCTTTTCCCAAGCACTCCTTATATATAGCTACCAAGATTGCAAAGCAGTAGAATCCCATGTTTTCATTACAGTGAACAACAAAGAATATCAGTCCACATGTTCAATGATTTAACTGTCTTAGCACCCAAATTTAGCTACGAGGTTACTGGATTCAGTATGGAGTGGCTGAAAATTATATCTGTTGACTTTCTTCACACCTTTAGTAAAGCCACCCATGACTGCAGAAGATTTGTTTCATGATCTACATTCCATTGCTGGAAAGTGGAGTGAATTCGCACTGAAGATAGGAATTGATGAGGATCTTGAGGATGAGATTTACACTAACAATGAAAGCAATGAGGCATGTTTGCAGGAGACCTTGGAGTACTTCTTCAAGAGAAGAGCTCCCTTCAAAGAAATCACTGCTGCTTTATGTCATATAGAGGAGCATGAGTTGGCATGCACTTTATCAAAAAAATATTCCCAAGTATCAGAATCGGTGTAGCTAGCTAGCTATGTAGCCAAGACACTTATCAGTTGTGTCAATTATTAGAACATTATTAATAGTTTAGCATAAAAATAAATTTTGTTTTGATGACAAGTTGTGCATTTATACAAACAGTTGTGGCAACTCCAAATATAGCACACTATAGTTCGCCATGATAAATACATAACTAGCTATGATATACCTGTATAAACAGTTTCATGATGTATATACATTAGCTACTGATATTATCAATGGATGACTGCACTGGCACCATATTGGCAATCATTTTAATGTTGATTAATAATGTGGTTGACATCAGTAAAGGTATGTTATAGTTCAAGTAGCTACCTATTGAAATTAGCTACTATGTAGCTAAAATTACTGGTCTTATTATGGTGATAGCATCATTGGTGATTTGTGGTCTGCATCAACGAGTTGTATTAAACTGTACCTTGGACTTCATCCCACTGGGTCTACATGCAATAGAATGGACAATCAACAATGTCTCAGCATCTGAAATTGAAGGAGTTGATACAACTATTGGAAATCAAATGCTTAATCTGAACTGTACTCAGACATTTGAAGGCTCTACGATTCAGTGCAAGAAACAAAATATCTTCAATCGAAGTGACCCAGATGTTCTTGGAGATGTATACCACATCCAAATACAAGGTGTATAGCTAGCTAATTTTTGGTTACATCATTCACATTTTATTTTCTAAACTACATCTATCTTTGAGCTTCGATAGTTATGGCAGGAAGATACTTCTTTGCTTTTATGCTAGTACTTATTAAGCTAAAGGTATTGGCGATGATACAGTAGCTCTGAATGAAATATGCTATGCTTATGTAGAAGTGGTGTGTGGTTTATATCGAATAGCTGAATTTCATTGCAACTTGAACTTGTCATCTCTAATTCAACCTTCAATTCTATGGACTGTCACCAATATTATGAATACCTCACAAAGAATAACTGGAGAGCAAATATTATTTAACAAAGAATTTCAGATAAACTGTACAGAAGAGTATGAAAATGTTAAAGTTCAGTGTATGGTACTTGATACAGCAAATTTAATCATTTATGGTGACCTAATTACAGTCCGTATTCAAGGAAAGCTGACTATGTAGCTATATAGCTCTCAGAGATGCATGTGTTAGCTGATCCAATTTATACTGCAGGGCTACTTGATAAAGTGAGAAAAGTGAATATTTCCATCAACTGTTCCTCCATCACCCTGACTTGGCAGCCTCCCTTCTCCCTGGACCTCCCTAACACTGACCCAGACATGACATTCTGTCTGGAGGTGTACAATGTATCTGAGGGAGAGAGGACTCCACTTCACCACCTTGGACAATGCTCCATTGTGACTCCTCACTACACAATACCTACCAACAACTCTGGACTGATGCTTCACTATCAGTTCATAGTCACAGCAGTGAATGTAGTAGGTCGAGGAGCTCCTAGTGATCCAAGGAATATAACATTTTATGATGGTAATGAAACTAATGAGTACCTACAATAGCTGCTAGCTGGTACGTATTATGATTGCTGAATTAATTCAGGAATATTCATTTTTGAGGGAGAAATACAACTGTTTAATTCTGAATTGGAGCTGAATATATCTTTGGTATGTGATCATGATAATTAATGGTAATTTTAAATGGTATTCATTATTATTTCAGGTAACATCTGTATGCTTTCAAGAATTTACTATTCACTTTGACTACAATGATGACAACACACACTGCAGCTGCCCAGCACAAGTAACCACTAACTTGAATCGGTTGCAGTACCTCATTCTGAACATTGATGAGGATAACTGTAGCAGATGTTTCAATGCATCTGTGAACAACTATACTATTTATGTGGAAACTGATGGTGGAATTTTATCTAATGTTATTCTTGTGATGTACTTCCCAAGTGAAAACAACCCAACTAATAAGATAACACAAAAAAGCTTTTCAACAGTTGGTAAGCAGCTGTTGTGCTATGATGTTATGACAGTTAAAGCAACTTATACTTACCAATCATGTGTAGACTCTTCTTCTTTCGAGCATTTGAATGTGGTAATTGCAGTATCTGTGGGTGTTGGTAAATATTATTACTATGTGAAATCTTGTCGCTCACTGTTATTAATTTGCTACCTTTCCATGCAGTGATGAGCATGCTTGTATTCATTCTACTGTTATCAATATTTTGCTGTTGCTATTGGTTACATCATGTGAAAAGTGGTAACGGTTAGTGATTGCCATAAATTTATAGTTTCTCTCATATGTATCTACGTATAACATTCTCATGATTCTATATATCACATATATATAGGCAGGAACCATGGCCAGAAATCATCTGATGAAGTAATAAACCCTGAGATACAAACTCTTGAAAACAGTGCGTATGCAGTTAACAAGCTTAAGGATGCTCAAAGAGAAGAGGTACATGTACATGTTTATAACTATTGATGAAGAACATTGAAATTGGAGCCTCAAAGCGACAATCACTATAATTTCTTACTTTATTTTTGATCCAAAGGTCTATTTCAGGAAATAAAGTTATAGCTAATAGTGACCACCATATCTTAATTCATACTTCATGATGAATTCATTATCCTCATGCAGACATCTTCTGAAGTGATAACCACTACCCGAGATGGACAAAATGACCCAGAAATACATATTCAAGAAAACAGTGCATATGCTGTCACTAAAGATGATAAAGTAGAGGTGATGGTGACTATTAACTAAATGAATTTCCTTGAATGTTCATGTTTCCACATAGCCATTTTATGCTGAGATTCCTCCTTTAACTCCGAGAGTTGAAATAGTTGGACCTGATGCAACATTTTACTCAAACGTAGTTCCATTGGGAGAAGAGCATTGAGGGCTCAACAAAAGCACATGGTGAGAATCTTTAACACAGGTGCTGAAGAAGGGGGTGGCCGGGAGGCATGCTATTAATGGGCCTCTTTTTCTCTTTCTCTTTTTTGCATTATGTGTAACACTGTGATCAATCTCTCCTCCCCAAATATTTAGCACCTGAAAACACTATATAATTATTTCATGATCTACGTAATACGACTTTATACTGCAGGAAATTGATTGCAAGATTGCATTGATATTTCAAATTCATGAATGTGGGTACTTTCATTCCCAGATTTTCTTCTTTTCATTCTTTGTTTTTATAGCTTTCTCATAGCTATCATTTTATAGCATGTATTATGCATGATGATTATCTTCCTAAAGAGATTTAGCTAGTATTCATGCAAGAAGATTTCTATAGGAACATGACTCAGCTATACATGTGCATGATCTGGTCAGGTGATCCACCAATTTCACAAATTAATTGTTGGTTGATTGAGTTATACTGGGCTCTTCTGTGCTGATCACAAGGAGGATGAGATATACTAGAGCTATATATATACTTCTGGTCCTTTTTAGTGATGAAACAGTGCAGGGTGTATCAGTGATAATTTGTGGCCTACATCAACGAGCTGAATTTGAATGTACCTTGGACTTCATGCCACTCACAGGAACCATCATAACATGGACAATCAATAATGAGATTTATGAAGGAATTGTTGGAATGCGAGACACCCGAATTCTCTCTCTGAACTGTACTGAAGAATTAGATAACTCCACAGTTCAGTGTGAAGAAGTTCATGTTACTGATCCAAGTGTACCAAATGTTCCTGGTGATGCTTTCTATGTTCAGATACAAGGAAAGCAGCTGTATTATATAGCTATTGTCCGTTGTTGTGGTTGTATAGTTCTTGTTTATTTGTTATTGTTGTCTTGGCTGCTAACAGGGCTATTAGATCAAGTGAGGGAAGTGAGTGTATCCATCAACTGTTCTTCCATCACTCTGACTTGGCAGCCTCCCTTCTCCCTGGACATTCCTAACAATGACCCAGACATGACATTCTGTGTGGAGGTGTACAACGTATCTGAGGGAGAGAGGACTCCACTTCACCACCTTGGACGATGCTCCATTGTGACTCCTCACTACACAATACCTACCAACAACTCTGGACTGATGCTTCACTATCAGTTCATAGCAGTGAATGTACTAGGTCAAGGGGCAGTATAGAGTGCATGTATGATCTGAAGTTGGGGGGGGGGGGGGGGGGGGGGGGGGCAGGGAACTTACCAATTTGACCACCAGCAATAATACAGTACTATATGTGACAGTCGAGGGTAGAAATCAAACTTTATTCACGCTTTCTACTTTTGAAAAAAAAAGTTCGAAAAGCAGAAATTTTTATTGTAGAGCATCAGTCATGACAAAAGTAAACTTTGACTAAAACGTGAATAAAGTTTGATTTCTACCCTCGACTGTCACATATACTTAATTAGTTATACAGTTACTGAATTGGGCCAATACCTTAATTGTCAAAGAATCATCCATTTCATGACCTATAGTTATACTTTCATACATTACGTATGTTACACAACAAACCAAAAAAAAACAATTTGGTAATCATACATAGCTATGATAAAAGGAATATAAACATTATAATCTCAACTCTCGACTATAGCTAGCTAGGTACTTAGCTTATATAATAGAGCCATAATGTGGTAAATATCCGGTATAGAGTGGATGCATGACTTTTATTGCTACTTAAAATGAGTGGATATGCCTTTATGCTACTTCTTCTAGTCGATTTAGGTGCAATTGAAGGTATTTTCTGTGAGCTGAAATCATCAAGCATAATTATTTTTATTATCATCGCAGGATCACGAGTTATTTGTGGCCTATATGAAATGATTGTACTCAACTGTAGTTTAGATCCAGATCCAGTAAGTGGGTTAGTCATTCAATGGAAAATCAACAATTCATCCTCAGATACCTTTGAAGGAGTTGTGACAGAAAATAGAGTACTTTATATAAACTGTTCAGAAATGTATAATGACTCCAGAATTCAGTGTGAAAGAGTGAACTTTCTTGACTCCAGTCAACGTCTTCTTGGTGATGTATATAACCTTCAGATACAAGGAAAGTTATAATTATAGCTAGTAACTGATGTTTATTTTTATAATAATATTTTAGGATTGCTTGATGAAGTGAGAGAAGTGGATACTTCCATCAACTGTTCCTCCATCACTCTGACTTGGCAGCCTCCCTTTTCCCTGGACATCCCTAACACTGACACAGACATGACATTCTGTGTAGAAGTGTACAATGTATCGGAGGGAGAGAGGACTCCACTTCACCACCTTGGACGATGCTCCATTGTGACTCCTCACTACACAATACCTACCAACAACTCTGGACTGATGCTTCACTATCAGTTCATAGTCACAGCAGTGAATGTAGTAGGTCGAGGGGCTCCTAGTGATCCAAGGAATGTAGAATTTTATGATGGTAATGAAACTAATGGGCACTACATATGTATATATAGGTGACTAACTGTTACTGTGATGATTAATTTTATTCAGGGGTATTCCTTAGTGTGGGTCAAATACAATTTAATTCGGAAGTGGAGCTGAATATATCTTTGGTATGTTTAAAATTAAAAAAAACTTAGTCAAAAGGGTTAATGCTAGCTACTCATTCTCTTGTAGGTGACATCTGTATGCTTCCAAGAATTAACTGTTCACATTAACCATGACAATAGCACTCATTGCAACTGCTCAGTTAGTTTAAATCAGTTGCAGCACCTCATTCTGAACAGTGATGAGGATAACTGTAGCAGATGTTTCAATGCATCTGTGAGCAACTATACTGTTTACGTGGAAACTGATGGTGGAAGTTTATCTAATGTTATCCTTGTGATGTACCTCCCAAGTGAAAGCAACCCAACTAATATTATGACAACACAAAGAAACAGTTCAACTATAATTAGTAAGCAACTGTAGCTCTGATAACTAGTCATCGTAACTACCATGGACTTATGTATGTCATATATATTATATTCTATTGTAGACTCCTCCTCTTTTGAACATTTGAATGTGATAATTGCTGTCGGTATTGGTAAATGTAGAATCGTATCACTGATATTGTTACCATTAATATATCATATATTCCACTCAGTGGTGTCCATATTAACATTCATTCTACTGCTATCAACATTTTGCTGTTGCTATTGGTTACATCATAAGAAAAAAGGTATTTATAACTTGTCCATACATCACTGCAGCTTAGATATTTGATCAATATGACAGCTAGCATTTTCAAATCCACTTATGCTATGTTACAACACTCCCACAGGCAGGAATCATGGCCAAAAATCATCTGATGAAGAAATAAACCCTGAGATACGAACTCATGAAAACAGTGCATACACAGTTATCAAGCTTAAGGATGCTCAAAGAGAAGAGGTATCTGAGCTGGCTAGCTATAATCGATGAACTCAGAGAGCAAGTTTTAATTTCTTTCCATTTAGCCCCAAATGGCTATCATGGTTAGCTACAGTTAATCTGAGTGTTTACTACGCATCCCAACGGCACCCATTTTGGTGCACAATTGGCATGGTGAAAGGATGTATGCAAATGCTAGAATTATACAAGTGTAGTCATGCTCTCTGATGATTGATCATTCATTATAGAGATCATCTGAAATGGTGACCACTGCTCAAGATAGACAAAATCACCCAGAAATATGCGTTCAGGAAAACAGTGCATATGCCATTACTAAAGATGTTGGTAAAGTAGAGGTGATGATAGATTAATGCTACATAGCTACAATAATTGAATTTATTGTTCTCTTTCATGTTTCAATAGCCAGTTTATGCTGAGATTCCTCCTTTAACTCCAAGAGTTGAAATAGTTGCATCTGATGCAACATTTTACTCCAATGTGGTTCCACTGGGAGAAGAGAGGAGGAAGCATTGAGGGCTCAACCATGGTGAGAATCTTTAACACAAGTTGGTGTATAAGAAGGGGACAAGGAGTGTGATGACCCTTGATAGTGTAGCCTCTCACCATAGCTGAACACTTTTGAGATCTCCTGAAGTGTCCTCTTTCAAGAATACAACAATATCTCCCAATTATATGCCTTGTTCCCCACAAAAAAAATAGGCCTGGGAACATTGGAACCTCCAAAAAAGGACATACTTCTCAACAAATCTTGTTATACGAACTAACCTCTAAAGAGGACAACCTCTCTACAAAGGATCAACAAAAGGCTGGGTCCCAAGTCTGTCCATTTTTTGGAGGTTCCTCTATAGCTAATGGTTTTTTTACATTTTAGGAGTTTCTTTATTGACTTATTAACATTCTCTTTATTGACACTCTCTTCCTTCCCACCCCCCCCCCCCCCCCCCCCCCCACACACACACACAGCATCTAAAAACACTGGTGGTCACTCCCAATTCAGCTTCGTAACCTCCTGCAGCCCGATACACATTGTAGTTTCTACTTTTTTTCTTTTTTTTATATTCTCATCATAACACACTGTAATCATAAAGTTAATCAGTCACACTAAAGTCATTAAATTTCAATATCAATAATTCTCACGCTCATAATTATTAATTCAGACAATTAGCTGCTACTCAGAGGCATCGTCAGTGTATGCTTATCAATTAGCTATTTCCCAAAATCATCTCTGCTATCATTACATAACTATGTAATTCATAGTATGATGTAAACAATGCACATAATGTTGTCCAAACTATAGCTTAACTAGATAATCACTATTTGCAGCATCTATAGAAATAGCTAGCTATGTCAAGAAGTAGAGTGATTTTCATTGCCTCTATTTCTCTGTTGCAGTTTGGATTATTCATTTCAGGACAAGTTACCTCAGAGGTGGTATGTGGTCTAAATGGAACAGCTGAGTTCAGATGTACAACACCAAACTCCACTATGTATATATTCACTGATTGGCATCTCAACAATGCCACCTTAGAAGATGGAGTGAATGGAGATGTGATAGACAGATCTGAAGACAATGTACTTCATTTATACTGCAGTGCTGGACGTAATAATTCATTAGTCCAGTGTGTTAGATTTGGTAGAATGACCTCGACTGATTTATATGGAAATCCCTTTAATCTTCGCATACAAGGAAAGTAGCTATAGTCAATATAGTTTATGTGACATACGTAGCTAATTGTGCAATACAGGATTCCTAGAAAAAGTTAGTGATCTGAATATCTCCATCAACTGTTCCTCCATCACCCTGACTTGGCAGCCTCCCTTCTCCCTGGACCTCCCTAACACTGACCCAGACATGACATTCTGTCTGGAGGTGTACAATGTATCTGAGGGAGAGAGGACTCCACTTCACCACCTTGGACGATGCTCCATTGTGACTCCTCACTACACAATACCTGCCAACAACTCTGGATTGATGCTTCACTATCAGTTCATAGTCACAGCAGTGAATGTAGTAGGTCGAGGAGCTCCTAGTGATCCAAGAAATATAACATTTTATGATGGTAATGAAACTAATGGGTACCTACAATAGCTGCTATCCGGTACGTATTATGATTGCTGAATTAATTCAGGAATATTCATCTTTGAGGGAGAAATACAACAACTGTTTAATTCTGAATTGGACCTGAATATATCTTTGGTATGTGATCATGATAATCAATGGTAATTTTAAATGGTATTCATTATATTTCAGATAACATCTGTATGCTTTCAAGAATTTACTATTCACTTTTACTACAATGATGATAACACACATTGCAGCTGCCCAGCACAAGTAACCACTGACTTGAATCGGTTGCAGTACCTCATTCTGAACAATGATGAGGATAACTGTAGTAGATGTTTCAATGCATCTGTGAACAACTATACTATTTATGTGGAAACTGATGGTGGAAGTTTATCTAATGTTATTCTTGTGATGTACTTCCCAAGTGAAAACAACCCAACTAATAAGATAACACAAAAAAGCTTTTCAACAGTTGGTAAGCAGCTGTTGTGCTATGATGTTATGACAGTTAAAGCAACTTATACTTACCAATCATGTGTAGACTCTTCTTCTTTCGAGCATTTGAATGTGGTAATTGCAGTATCTGTGGGTGTTGGTAAATATTATTACTATGTGAAATCTTGTCGCTCACTGTTATTAATTTGCTACCTTTCCATGCAGTGATGAGCATGCTTGTATTCATTCTACTGTTATCAATATTTAGCTGTTGCTATTGGTTACATCATGTGAAAAGTGGTAACGGTTAGTGATTGCCATAAATTTATAGTTTCTCTCATATGTATCTACGTATAACATTCTCATGATTCTATATATCACATATATATAGGCAGGAACCATGGCCAGAAATCATCTGATGAAGTAATAAACCCTGAAATACAAACTCTTGAAAACAGTGCGTATACAGTTATCAAGCTTAAGGATGCTCAAAGAGAAGAGGTACATGTACATGTTTATAACTATTGATGAAGAACATTGAAATTGGAGCCTCAAAGCGACAATCACTAATTTCTTACTTTCTTTTTGATCCAAAGGTCTATTTCAGGAAATAAAGTTATAATAGTGACCACCATATCTTAATGTCATACTTCATGATGAATTCATTATCCTCACGCAGACATCTTCTGAAGTGATAACCACTACCCGAGATGGACAAAATGACCCAGAAATACATATTCAAGAAAACAGTGCATATGCTGTCACTAAAGATGATAAAGTAGAGGTGATGGTGACTATTAGCTAAATGAATTGCCTTGAATGTTCATGTTTCCACATAGCCATTTTATGCTGAGATTCCTCCTTTAACTCCGAGAGTTGAAATAGTTGGACCTGATGCAACATTTTACTCAAATGTGGTTCCATTGAGGGAAGAGCATTGAGGGCTCAACAAAAGCACATGGTGAGAATCTTTAACACAGGTGCTGAAGAAGGGGGTGGCCGGGAGGCATGCGCCTCTTTTTCTCTTCCTCTTTTTTGCATTATGTGTGACACTGTGATCAATCTCTCCTCCCCAAATATTTAGCACCTGAAAACACTATATAATTATTTCATGATCGACTTTGTACTGCAGGAAATTGATTGCAAGATTGCATTGACGTTTCAAATTCATGAATGTGGGTACTTTCATTCCCAGATTTTCTTCTTTTCATTCTTTGTTTTTATAGCTTTCCATATAGTATCATTATAATATTTTATAGCATGTATTATGCATGATGATTATCTTCCTAAAGAGATTTAGCTAGTATTCATGCAAGAAGATTTCTATAGGAACATGACTCAGCTATACATGTGCATGATCTGGTCAGGTGATCCACCAATTTCACAAATTAATTAAAACACAGTATGGTTAAATCTTGGTTGATTGAGTTATACTGGGCTCTTCTGTGCTGATCACAAGGAGGATGAGATATACTAGAGCTATATGTATAGTGATCTATCTTCTGGTCCTTTTTAGTGATGAAACAGTGCAGGGTGTATCAGTGATAATTTGTGGCCTACATCAACGAGCTGAATTTGAATGTACCTTGGACTTCATGCCACTCACAGGAACTGTCATAACATGGACAATCAATAATGAGATTTATGAAGGAATTGCTGCAACACGAGACACCCAAATTCTCTCTCTAAACTGTACTGAAGAATTAGATAACTCCACAGTTCAGTGTGAAGAAGTTCATGTTACTGATCCAAGTGTACCTAATGTTCCTGGTGATGCTTTCTATGTTCAGATACAAGGAAAGCAGCTGTATTATATAGCTATTGTTCTTAGTTGTTGTTGTTGTGGTTGTGGTTCTTGTTTATTTATTATTGTTGTCTTGGCTACCTATCACTACTAACAGGGCTATTAGATCAAGTGAGGGAAGTGAATGTATCCATTAACTGTTCCTCCATCACCTTGACTTGGCAATCTCCCTTCTCTCTGGACATCACTAACACTGACCCAGACATGACATTCTGTGTGGAGGTGTACAATGTATCTGAGGGAGAGAGGACTCCACTTCACCACCTTGGACGATGCTCCATTGTGACTCCTCACTACACAATACCTACCAACAACTCTGGACTGATGCTTCACTATCAGTTCATAGTCACAGCAGTGAATGTAGTAGGTCGAGGGGCTCCTAGTGATCCAAGGAATGTGGAATTTTATGATGGTAATGAAACTAATGGGTACTACATAATTATGTAGGTGACTAACTGTTATTATGATCATTAATTTATTCAGGGATATTCCTTAGTGCGGATCAAATACAGCAACGATTTAATTCTGAATTGGAACTGAATATATCTTTGGTATGTTTTTAAAAGACTAAAGGGTTAAAATGCTAGCTATTCATTCTCTTTCAGGTGACTTCTGTATGCTTCCAAGAATTAACTGTTCACATTATAAACCATGAAAATAGCACTCATTGCAACTGCTCAGTACAATTGCAAGTTGCTATTGGCTTACAGTACCTTATTCTGAATAGTGAGAATAACTGTAGCAGATGTTTCAAGGCATCTGTGAACAACTATATTGTTTACATGGAAACTGATGGTGGAAGTTTATCTAATGTTATTCTTGTGATGTACTTCCCAAGTGAAAGCAACCCAACTAATATGACAACAGTTTCACTAAAAAGCTTTTCAACAATCAGTAAGCATCTGTTGCTATGTATGATAGTTGGCTATTGTAACTTAACTTGTATCATTCACTATTGTAGACTCTGAGCATTTGAATGTGGTAATTGCAGCATCTGGTAAATGTTATGATAGAATTGTATCACTGATATTGTTGCCGTTGTAAATATTTCCATGTAGTGATGACCATAATATTAGTGTTCTTTCTACTGCTATCAACATTTTGCTGTTGCTATTGGTTACATCACATGAAAAGTGGTATTCATAATAATTATACTGAACAGTTTCTCACTTGTGCTATGTTATAACACTTTCACAGGCAGGAACCATGGCCAAAAGTTGTCAGGTGAAGTAATAGACCCTGAGATACGAACTCATGAAAACAGTGCATATACAGTTATCAAGCTTCAAAGAGAAGAGGTAAGCTGAGCTATACAATGGTCTATGAAATTGTAGCCTTGGAGTAAAATTCCGTACAAACATCAATACTTTTTCTTTTATGTCCAAATGGTTATGTGAATGTAACAATGCTTTTCCAGAAAAAAAATCACATTCACATAAAATAGCTACATCATAACAACTTCATAAGGAATGATGAATTCATTATCCTCTTATCATAACAGATGTCTTCTAGACACAACAACCCAGAAATACACATTCAAGAAAACAGTGCATATGCTGTCACTAAAGATGCCAGTAAAGTAGAGGTGATAACTTGCTATTAGCAAATTCTTTTCTTGAATATTTTCTCTCATATTTCTACATATAGCCAGTTTATGCCGAGATTCCTCCTTTAATTCCGAGAGTTGAAGAGAGGAGGAAAGGCTCAACAACAAAAGCACGTGGTGACTAGTGAGAATCTTTAACACAGGTGCTGAAGAAGGGGGTGGGAGGCATTCAATCATGGGCCTCTTTCAAAGGGTTCCTGACTAGCTAAGTTTTTTTACATTTTGTGTGACACCATAATCAATCTCCCCTCCCTCTAAATATGATTTCGTACTGCAGGATATTGATTGCAAGAATAATTCATGAGAATGTTAGTGCTTTCATCCCCACATTTAACTTCATCCTTTCTTTTCAGTCATAAATTTTACCTATCACTATTCTCTTACATATACACAATAATTGCTACAAATGTGACTGCACATGAGTATACTGTTTTGGGTATTTGATGGATAGAGTGCATCTATGATCTGAAGCTGGGGGGCAGGGAACCACCAGCAATAATACAGTACTAACTATATATACTTAATTAGTTATACAGTTACTGAATTGGCCAATCATCCAAGAAGAAGAATTTCATGACCTATAGTTATACTTCCATACATTATGTCATAGCTGGACATAACTTTCATTTTGCAGTATTATTACAAAACACTAACCATTCCCAAGGCAGAGTTGTTTTGTTCATTACATGAAATTTGATGCATGCATTACAGCAGCTGGTTCTATAATATGGTTTTGTTGATTTGGATAGCTGTTTAACAACCTGTAGAACTCAGAAATTTCTACAGAAGCTTTTGAAAGCCTCAAGGGACAATTTACAGGTACAAATGTATAATTACCATCAGTGCCTCAAGGAGATACCGGTAGTGAATGACCATACAGGTATTATTATGAGAAACCTCTTCTGACTGTTAGCTATAAATATTATCATAGCTATATATTTTAGTATTATAAGATAAACAACAACAACAACAACAACAACAACAACAAAAAACAAACCAAAAAAAACAATAACAGCTGGATTCGGTAATCATGCATAGCTATAATAAAAGGAATAAACATTATAATCTCAACTCTCGACTATAGCTAGCTAGCTAGGTACTTAGCTTAGAGCCATAATGTTGTAATATCAGGTATAGAGTGGATGCATAATTAACTTTTTATTGCTACTTAAAATGAGTGGATATGCCTTTATGCTACTTCTTCTAGTTGATTTAGGTGCAATTGAAGGTATTTTCTGTGAGCTGAAATCATCAAGCATGATTATTTTTATTATCATCGCAGGATCACAAGTTATTTGTGGCCTATATGAAATGATTGTACTCAACTGTAGTTTAGATCCAGATCCAGTAAGTGGGTTAGTCATTCAATGGAAAATCAACAACTCATCCTCAGATACCTTTGAAGGAGTTGTGACAGAAAATAGAGTAATTTATATAAACTGTTCAGAAATGTATAATGACTCCAGAGTTCAATGTGAAAGAGTAAACTTTTTTGACTCCAGTCAACGTCTTCTTGGTGATATATATATTCTTCAGATACAAGGAAAGTTATAATTAGTATGCCAATGTTTATTTTTATAATAATATTTTAGGATTGCTTGATGAAGTGAGAGAAGTGGATACTTCAATCAACTGTTCCTTGATTACTCTGACTTGGCAGCCTCCCTTCTCCCTGGACATCCCTAACACTGACCCAGACATGACATTCTGTGTGGAAGTGTACAATGTATCTGAGGGAGAGAGGACTCCACTGCACCACCTTGGACGATGCTCCATTGTGACTCCTCACTACACAATACCTACCAACAACTCTGGACTGATGCTTCACTATCAGTTCATAGTCACAGCAGTGAATGTAGTAGGTCGAGGGACTCCTAGTGATCCAAGGAATGTAGAATTTTATGATGGTAATGAAACTAATGGGTACTACATAATTATGTAGGTGAACTGTTATAATTTTATTCAGGGATATTCCTTAGTGCAGGTCAAATACAACAACAATTTAATTCGGAATTGGAGCTGAATATATCTTTGGTATGTTTTTAATCTAAAGGGTTAAAATGCTAGCTACTCATTCTCTTGCAGGTGACATCTGTATGCTTCCAAGGATTAACTGTTCACATTAACTATGACAATAGCACTCATTGCAACTGCTCAGTTGGTTTGAATCAGTTGCAGTACCTCATTCTGAACAGTGATGAGAATAACTGTAGCAGATGTTTCAATACATCTGTGAACAACTACACTGTTTATGTGGAAACTGATGGTGGAAGTTTATCTAATGTTATCCTTGTGATGTACTTCCCAAGTGAAAGTAACCCAACTAATATGACAACACAAAAGATCATTTCGACTATAATCAGTAAGCAATGTAATTAACTTACCATAGACTAATGTATGTCATATACTAATGTATGTCATATACTATTCTATAGATTCCTCCTCCTTTGAGTATTTGAATGTGATAATTGCTGTGGGTATTGGTAAATATTATGGTAGAATCGTGTCACTGTTATTGTTACCATGAATATCATATATTTCCATGCAGTGGTGACCATATTAGCATTCATTCTACTGCTATCAACATTTTCCTGTTGCTATTGGTTACATCACATGAAAAATGGTAGCTACATTTATATCACTACAGCTTAGACAGTTGATCAATATGACAGCTACATAGCACTTTCAAATTCATGATGATTCACTTATGCTATGTTACAACACTCCCACAGGCAGGAACCATAGCCAAAAATCATCTGGTGAAGTAATAAACCTTGAGATACGAACTCATGAAAACAGTGCGTACACAGTTATCAAGCTTAAGGATGCTCAAAGAGAAGAGGTATCCATAGCTACAAGAAGCTAGCTATAATTACTGATGAATTCAAAGCAATTTTTACTTTCTTTCCATTTAGCTCCAAATGGAGCTAGTTACAGTTGATCTGAGTGTTTACAATGTATCCTTTTACTATGCATGCCAATGGTGGCCATTTTGGTGCACAATTTGTATTATGCTCTATGGGGATTGTGTACCAAAATGGCTGCCATTGGCATGATGAAAGGATGCATGCATACTTTCTCAACAAAAATAACATCATCTTAAGCCAAAGTTAGTCATACTTTCTGATGATTCATTATAGAAATTTTCTGAAATGGTGGCCACTGCTCAAGATAGACAAAATCACCCAGAAATACACATTCAGGAAAACAGTGCATATGCCATTACTAAAGATGTTGGTAAAGTAGAGGTGATGATAGACTAATACCTACACAGCTATGATAATTGAATTTATCATTCTCTTTATGTTTCAATAGCCAGTTTATGCTGAGATTCCTCCTTTAACTCCGAGAGTTGAAATAGTTGGACCTGATGCAACATTTTACTCCAATGTGGTTCCATTGGGAGAAGAGAGGAGGAAGCATTGAGGGCTCAACCATGGTGAGAATCTTTAAGACAGGTTGGTGTAAAAGAAGGGGACAAGAAGTGTGACAATTTATGACCCTTGTTGGCAAGTTACAGTGTAGCCTCTCACCATAGCTGCCAGTATAGGAATACTTTTGAGATCTCCTGAAGTGTCCTCTTTCAAGAATACAATAATATCTCCCAATTATATGCCTTGTTCCCCACGAAAAAATAGGCCTGGGAACAGTGGAACCTCCAAAAAAGGACATACCTCTCAACAAAAATAATCTTGTTGTACATGTACGAACTGACCACAACCTCTCTACAAGGATCAACAAAAGGCTGGGTCCCCAAGTGTGTCTATTTTTGGAGGTTCCTCTATAGCTAATGGTTTTTACATTTCAAGAGTTTCTTTATTGACTTATTGACATTTCTTTATTGACACTCTCTTCCTTCCCACCCCCTCCCCCCCCCCAACACACACACACACACACACACACACACAGCACCTACGAACACTGATGGTCACTCCCAATTCAGCTTCGTAACCTCCTGTAGCCCAATACACATTGTAGTTGCTATAATCATTGCTTGTTTTTTATTCCCATCATAACACACTGTATCATAAAGTTAATCATCACACTAAAAGTTCTAATCAGTCATTAAATTTCAATATCAATACGTAACTCTCACACTCATAATTATTAAATCAGGAAATTAGCTGCTACTCAGAGCCATCATCAGTGTATGCTTATCAATTAGCTTTTCCCCCAAAATCATCTCTGCTATCATTACATAGTTCATAGTGTGGTGGGCTCATTTCACAATGTAAACAATGCACATAATGTTGTCCAAACTATAGCTTAGCTAGAGAGCTAATATACTTGCAGCAGCTATATAATACTAGCTGCTAGCAGTAGAGTGGTTATCATTGCCTCTATTTCTCTGTTGCAGTTTGGATTCATCTCAGGGCAAGTTACCTCAGAGGTGGTATGTGGTTTAAATGAAACAGCTTAGTTCAGATGTACCACTATTCAAGCATTTACTGATTGGTATCTCAACAATGCCACTATTAAAGATGGAGTGGATGGAGATGTGATAAATAGATCTGCAGAAGTGTTCTTCATCTATACTGCAGTGCTGGACGAAATAATTCATTAGTCCAGTGTGTTTCTTTTGGCGAACTCAACTTGTTCATATGGAAATCCCTTTAATCTTGACATACAAGGAAAGCATAGCTACGTATAATCTGATCATTGTGATTTATTCCGGATACTTCAAGAGAGTTAGCCATCAACTGTTCCTCCATCATCCTGACTTGGCAACCTCCCTTCTCCCTGGACCTCCCTAACACTGACCCAGACGACATTCTGTATATACTAATACAATACAACTATCCATCATTGGTGGGATGTATGACCACTAAACTTGATGGAAACCATACTATAGTTGCTATAGTTCATTAGCGCAATCATTACATTACTTGTTGGAAATCTTACAACAGGAAGTCTTCAAAACGCTACAACTCTTAATGTGGCTGATCTCTTCCATGATCTTTCCCCTATTGCTTGCAAGTGGAGGAAGTTTGCTGGAAAAATGGGAATTGACATAGGGAGTGTCCTTGAATTCACTGGAGAGCCTACCAATAAAAATAAAACATGCCTAAAGGTCACCATTGAATTACTTCGCTCTCAGAGCTTGGCTGACATTATCAATATTTTGAAAAGTATGGAAGAATTTGAGGTGGCAAATTATTTACATAGAAAGTAGCTACTGCCATTAAACTTTCAATTTCAGTGTGTACAATATCCTGACTCAGTTATTTTCATAGACAATTTTGACCTTTATCACAAAGAATAAACATGTTTATTTGTTCTGAAAGGGAAATTACAGTAAGTCAAGTGCATAATAGTTATAGATACTGCCATATTGCCATAATTATATTAAATATAGTTATGATATCCATAACATTAACTACTGGAAAACCTTAATCATTCAAAAACAAGTACAAAAAAGTTAGGTTGTGGGCAAAGAAACTCAGACTCTAGCTAGCTAGGCCATAGCTACAGGTACAGCTGGTACGTATAAAGATCATTACTCTTAGCACATGCGCAGTTAGCCTCGTACCCAGGCCCCCGCATAAATTAGAGCCTGGGTACGAGGCTAATGCGCAGTATGGTTCATTTTTAAACAATGTCAAGAAGTAGTAGCAAGAAGTTTAGCATCATTTTAGCTACGGCGGTGATTCAGCTCGTAGGACGAACTACCTCATTCTCAAGTAATGAGGTTGTCTGTGGCTTGAATCAAACAATTGAATTCAGATGTCTCTTAGCACCAACACCACCATGGAATCCTTGGGGGTTTTATGGCATTGAATGGAGAATCAACGATGTCTCCTCTATCAGTGTTGAAGGAGCCAGGTCAAATATATCATCAAGATCTCCTTTACTATTTCTATACTGCAGTGCTTCACTGAATAACTCACTAGTTCAGTGTGTTAGAGTTGGTCTTCTCTCCTTTGCTTTTGGTGATTTGCATACTCTTCGCATACAAGGAAAGTATACAAGTTTAGCTAGTAAATCATGTTGACATGATTATCTCACACAGGATTATTAGAGAGTGTTGAAGACTTAGAAGTCTCCATCAACTGTACCGCCTGGTCCATCATCCTGACTTGGCAGCCTCCCTTTTCCCTAGATATCACCAACACTGACCCAGACATGACATTCTGTGTGGATGTATATGAAGTCAGAAAGGGAGGGACTATTCAACTCAAGGACTCTGCTGATCACTGCACTGAGTCACATCAGTACACTATGAATATCAGTGACCTGAATCAGTATCAATTCATTGTTAGAGCCAGAAATGTAGTTGGTCTAGGAGCTCCTAGTGCGCCCATAAATGCAACACTCCTTCCTTGTAAGTTATTCATTAAATGAAGAGGTGCATATTTGTTTACTTAATTTTAAAGCTATCTTTAAATATAGTTAACAAGTGGAGTGTGGCCGCTCCCCCAGGTTGGGCGGGGTTAATTGATCAACCGCGCATGCGTACAGATTGCACATGCCAGTCTTAGCCAGTACAGCACATCTATACGCTGTCCTCGATCACTGTCTTCTCCCTCCCTCCCCCCCTCATTAAATGAAGAGGTGCATATTTGTTTACTTATTATAATTATGTTCAAGGTTTTGTAAGTCTTCTCAATGCAACAGTCAAGATTTGCAACTCTCATATTGAAGTAAATCTATCATTAGTAAGTTACAAAAATTAATGATAATAATGTGTCTGAATTAATGTAGCTACAGTAGTTCTAATGGTTATTATTGATACCATGCATGCATTAGCTGGAAGTATTGACAATGGAGTACAGTAACTATAGCTAAAGAATCCTTGAGGGATAAATAATTGTGCCTATAAAAGAGAATTTAGAATAACAACTATTTCATAATCCTATTCGCAAACTGCGACTCACAAATAACCCAAACATCCGTGGAACCTGAAATCGGTTTTTGCATGGTATGTTATTCCAAATCAGAGATGTCTCCTGCTTTATTTTTAAAGTATAGCCTAGCTAATTGACAGCAACTCCTATAGTTGCTATTGTTCTTAATGCATGCACAGAAGATCCCTTTATGAACTAGCTATGGCTATTATTAGCTAACCCTATTCTTTCTTTGCACAGGAGATCTCTCCTTACCCACTGGCTTCAGGAGTTACTGTACATATCAGAGCACATCACAATGAAACTAATTGCTGCTGCTCACTGAATAACACAAACGTCACTGAATTTGAGTTTCATAGTGACAACTGTGGTTGTCTTATTCCATCCACAAATTATACCATATACATTGAATACACAGACTATGGACTCGTGTCCAATCACCTCTTTGTTATTCCAACTGTAAAGTGTGAAAATATGACTCAACTTGAACCAACTAGCATTAGCTCTGCAATCATTACGTCAACTTCAGGTAAAAATCTCTAACCATGTCACTTTCTGCTAGTCCTCATATTGTGTGGTATAGATCTAAATTTAGTTAGCTAGCTAGCAAAAAGTATAGACCATGGATAAACTCAATGTGTCATATAACTTCTTAATTGTCAGCATTAATGAGCCTCCGTCCCCCCAAATTTCTGTCATGTCTCAGCCCATAATAATGACCTACATGCATGGCACCTATAATTGAACATTCATTATTCTGAGTCTGTGAACAGACCGTGATGAAGTACATCTGAACCTCAACATTACAGCAGTTGCTGCAGCATTTGCTGGAGTATATTTAGGTAAGAAATTAAAATGGCTATAGCTATTTCATTTTACTATAGCTACACCCAACCAGTATGCATGCTCTTCACAATCCTATCTTGCTGTGGTTTCTACCACTACTACAGAAAGAAACGAAGTGAACATAATGGTAAAATTACATAGCCAACTATTAGCTAATCGTTATGCACTTAAGTCTTTATGCTGTAGCCGAATTTCAAGTACGATTCCATGACGACCATGAGGTACATTGTATTAGTGATCATCAGTCATGTAGCTACTCACGAAAATATTTTCTTATTACAGGACAATATATACTCAGATTTCATGGTATGATGATGATAGCTAGCTAAGTTATAAACTTAACTATACTTTTATGTAGAATCCACCTGAAGAGAAGGCATCAAGTGGTATGACCTCATGTTCAGTGTATGATGATATCTTACCAAGAGGACCCAATACTCCAAGCTCAGATGTACTCAATGAAAATACTGGCAATGAGGTACAGCTCTACAGTTATCAGCTACAGTGTGAAGCTAACTGAACCAACTGAACCTGGTACAGTTTTATATGCCGCCCCCCAGCCTGACCTACATTAACTAGCTAAGTTATGACTATGAATGCAAACTAGCTACATAGCTACTGACTGTGCACAGCTATCAAATTCTCATTATAGCTGATTTGTATGAACTAGCTAGCTACTTGCAAATTCAAATTGCCCACCCTTCCACAGCTGCAAATTCCATACGATCCAGTTCATGAAGCAGAAAGTACTGGTGACTGCAGAAGTCAACATAGTCCATTTAGCTACCCACTGATCCACTTGATTATGTTACCAAAAGAGTTTCTAACTTGGAGATCGAAGCAAAGTGCTTTTTAGCCAAATGTATCATTGAAACTGTTGTTATTACAATCATGGTTATCAATAATATTTGGCTTTATTTAGCTCGTAGCTCTTTGGGACTGAATTATTAGTTATGCTTTTTATTTTTGTTTGCAGAGTGTGAGTACTCAAGAGGACCCTGTACCACACGCTTCACCTAGCAATGAAAAAGTCTGTCAGACAACCAATGAGTCTTTGAGCAGTGAGGTATAGCAATATTGACTTATTGATTATTGATAATTCAATGATTCATACTATAGAATATAATATATGCTCAACTAAACCTCTCATGTTCATCTCCGATTGTTGGGATCATAGCACCAGAAAAAGTGGTCTACTCGGATGTAGTTCCCTCAAAGTTGAAACTTGATGTGCCACCACAGATTCCAACAAAGCAAGCTAAAAGTAATGGCTAGTAGCTAGCCAAGTATACATTGCTACCATAATGAAGAAAGGAAGATAAGGAGCTTTGCAATCTTGCATGATTATTAATGGTATAGCTATACAGTACTCTTTATTTATGAGCTACAAAGAGGGGTGAATACTCTGCAGATGTTTATGAAAAATTAGCTATGTATGCTCATTCATATTTAATATTACAGAAACTGTATCAAAGCCTTCAACTGCTGCAGATGTCATCGAAGATCTTGTTCCCATTGCTGACAAATGGAGTGAGTAAGCAAAACAGATTGGAATTGACGAAGACCTTGAAGATGAAATTTATACCAACAATGAAAGCAATGTCACATGCCTTGAAGTCACATTGGAGTTTTACTTCGAACGTCCTGGAAACAAACTGGAGGGTATCATCGAAGCTCTAGAGAACATCAGTGAAATGAAAGTGGCTGATAATTTGAAATCAAAGTACTCAATATAATAAGCTGACCAATAATAATATAATGCATCCAGACACAGTCAGTATGGTGTTAGTTAGCTAGCCATTATTATGCATATAACAGTACCTGGCCCAGCCCCACCCCCACGCTCTCACGCGGCCACGTGACATAGGCGAGTAGCTTATAATTTTTATCGCCTTTGCTGCAGTATCATTAAAAGCAAGTTGCTTACAGTAGCTAGTTTACTATGATGATAAAGATAGTGGTATTACTATTATTAGTTACTATGCCGTCACAAGTGATTTGTGGCCTACATCAAGTGGCTGAATTCAATTGTCAGTTTAAACCTATAGGTTATCAGAGAGTGCGGTAGCACTCTCTATGTAGGGATGACTCGGACGGCCGCGCGCGCCGCCTATAGACTAATACAAAAGTGAAATTCCAGTTCCCCCACTTAGACCTAACAAAAGCTACTGTGAATGATTATCCAGCCTACTAGAGCCTACTACAATGTGCAGACCAAGTTTCAGGACCAGGGAGCTTACCGTTTCAGAAATACGGCAAGCAGGTAAATCGCTATATTCTTCTTCTTCTCTATTATTATTATTATTATTCTTCTTCTTATTATTCTTCTTAGACAACCATATCTCTCGAACCACTCAAGCTACAGCTATGATTTCTGGACAAATCCACTCCAAATTCTACCAACTACGATCTTTTCTACTCGTTGATCCTCGAAAGAGTCGATGAAAAAGGAGACACTATGGAGCACAGCACTCGACTAATTCAATTAGGAAGCCATCTTTTCTATAATACGCATGCGCATGTATTTGAATATCCAATTATTCGAAATCATAATATTACTCAGCTGTCTCTAGCTAGCTCTAGCTAGCTCTAGCTAGCTGATGATAGACTACTGTATCGATTCGGGGATTTAGATTCACCACGGTAGACTCTATTTCAGCATCTTCGACCTCCAAGTATGGCTCAACAACACAACACCTTGACTCGATAAATGATTGGGCTGGTATGCTATTGGAGAACTTCTTTCATCTGTCCCTGCATACACATAGAAGAATGAACTCTAATCATAGCTAAAACCGTAAAAGAGAGGAAAAAAGACCAGGAACAAGTAAGGGAAAAAGCATTTCGTGAAATGAAAAAAAGATGTAGGGATGACCACTGCTCAAAAAAGTAAGGAAACAAGAAGGATGGAAATGGGATCAATCTTTGTTCTGTATATCCAGCCAACAATCCCTACATATACGTCAGGTAACTTCAGATTATAGTGTAGTAATGTGTGTATATGTAGGGATTGTTGGCTGGATATACAGAACAAAGATTGATCCCATTTCCATCCTTCTTGTTTCCTTACTTTTTTGAGCAGTGGTCATCCCTACATCTTTTTTTCATTTCACGAAATGCTTTTTCCCTTACTTGTTAGCTATATCATTACGTACGTGGACAGTTAACGTCTCATCAGGCATTAAGAAAGGTGAATCTAGAATCACCACTACGCTTGAAAATCAAATACTGCATCTGAACATTTAAGAACTCAGTAGTTCAATGTGAAAGACATAATCTCTTTAATTTCAGTGACCCCACTTTGTATACTTAAATGCTATTAGTTTAAATTATTATGCAGCTGATATCTGTGCTTCCAAGAGCTAACTGATTACTATGATAGCACAAACTGCAGCTGCCCAGTACAAGTAACTCCTGAGTTGAATCAGCAACATTTTCTCATTTTGAATGGAGAGAGTATCTATAACTGTAGCAGATGTCTTGATGCATCTGTAAACAATTACACTATTTATATGAAAACTGATGATGGAACTGTATCCAATAGTCTTATTGTGACATATTTCCCAATTGAAAACAGGTTAGCCACTAGCTAGCTATAAAAACAAACAAACAACATGATTGTTTTGGACTCTTCTACTATCATTCCTTCTAATTCAGATGCAACACTGATAGTACTACAATCATACATTAATAATATTCCAGTAGCTAATGAGCCTCACAATGCTTATTCTGCTACTATCAAGTCCATCATTATGTTTTTCCTTTGGTTCCATTACAAGAAGAGGATTTTATTGTTGTCATTGTTGTCATTGTTGTCATTGTTGTTGTTGTTGTTGTTGTTGTTGTTGTTGTTGTTGTTGTTGTTGTTGTTGTCGCTGCTGCTGCTGTTGTTGTTGTTGCTGCTGCATGCTGCTGTTATACTACTGTGGAGATTTAACAAAACTTAACACTGAAATTAGACTTAACCTACACTTAACAAAAGCTACTGTGAATGATTATCCAACCCACTAGAGCCTAGCTACATACTATAAAGTACAGACCAAGTTTCAGGTAAGTAAATCTAGCTCTGAGTTATGTGTGAGTTGCATCCCTACGTTTGTTCTCTAGCTACACAGAAACCAAGGAGGATGAGTACATACACTTCTCAGCAAAGTTCAGACCTCTGCTTGATGTAGCTGGCTTCAAGAACAATTTTCATGGCCAGAAAGTTCATGGGACCCTTCTCAGCAACTACTTGTATTTGAGTTGATGGACTGTGCTGCATATGGGATAGTTATTTCTGTAATGTTAACAAACATTGAGAAGGAACAGATTTCCATGAAATAGTGGTCTCGAGTACCAAGGAGAATAGCCATGTAGTTCTAGATCCTCCCAACAGAATTTCAGTTTCTCTCCTGTCAGTTTTATTGCTCTAGGTTTATTCATTCTTTTCCTGCACCTTATTTATTATTTCTCATACACTCTTGCTATGATACATTTGCTCAGGGGTCTTGGTTCTGGCTTCACAAACTCGAACTATTGCCATGGGCATGCGCACAACTTGGTTCAAAGGTCAGTGGAGAGTCTATAAAATTTAATATTCTAAAAAAAATAAAAAATAAAAATTCGCCCGCGCCGGGGGCCGGGGGATTAGCGCGCACAGGGCTATAGCTAAAGAACCATAGATAGTGGCTATGGTAATTTCGATAAAAGCAAGTTGCCTACAGTAGCTAATTCACTATGATAATAAAGGTAGTGATATTATTATTGTTAGCTACAGAAAGTTCCATGTCATCACAAGTGATTTGTGGCCTACATCAAGTGGCTGAATTCAATTGTCAGTTTAAACCTATAGGTGATTATTCAATCATGTGGACAGTCAATAATATCTCATTAAACAATATTATTAAAGAACGATCTCAAATCACCACTACATTTGAACACCGAATGCTGCATTTGAACTGTACTGAAACATTTTTGAACTCTGTAGTCCAATGTGAAAGACATAATCTCTTTAATGTTAGTGATCCCACAGTACTCTATGGTGAAGTGTTCTTTGTCCAGATACAAGGAAAGTAGCAATTATTATCTCATCACTTAGTCATTATTAAACTTTTGATACTTATAGGACTGCTAGATGAAGTGAAAGAAGTGAATGTTTCCATTATCTGTTCCTTCATCACCCTGACTTGGCAACCTCCCTTCTCCCTGGACATCACTAACACTGACCCAGACATGACATTCTGTGTGGAGGTGTACAATGTATCTGAGGGAGAGAAGACTCCACTTCACCATCTTGGTCAATGTTCCATCGTAGCTCCTCAATACATATTGTCTACCAACTCAGTCCTTGGATCAGTGCTGGAGTATCAGTTCATAATCACAGCAGTGAATGTAGTTGGTCGAGGAGCTCCCAGTGATCCTATAGATGTAATGTTTCATGATGGTTAGTTTGTAACCATTAAACCAATAAATTCTCATCTCATAGTAATCACAATGATGTAGATCATTTCATTGGACTTTATGATCCAGATGTACACTTATCTGATTCAGGAGTGATGACGGCTGTATGTTATGTAACTAGTATAAATTGGTTACCATTCACAAACTGAAATTATCATGTGTTGTGTAAAAACAACCATTTGAGTTTCAATAAACTCAGATAGCTAACCTTAAAAATGTGATAGCTAATGGCTGGACCACTCATCTTATGGGGAGCTAAAATCTAGCCAATCTAAGATTTCTAGCTAGCTACATTGACTGTCACAGATTTCAGCTGAGATAATCCAGTCATCAACAAGCTGCTTCAAAGAGCTGACAGTTCACATAGAGTATGAAGATGACACACATTGCAGCTCCCCTGCACATCTCACTGATGCATTGAACAGGATTGAATATCTCATTCTCAATGATGAGGATCCTACCATGGGTTCAGGCAATTGTCCCAACATTTCATACATATTTGTAAACTATGTTCTTCATGTTGAAACGAAATACGAAAACATTTCAAGCAATTTTACAGTGGTGTATCTCCCAACCCCAACTACATTCCCGCCCCCAACTACACTCCCACCCCCAACTATAATGACAATGAACACATACACAAGTGAAAGTGAGTAGGGACTTAACTATAGAGCTTTTAGAGAAAGTGTAAGACTATTAGATAGTGATAATAAACAATTTGCATTGCAATGGCTGCATGATGTCTAGTTTGCTATACACGTCAGACTATTATATACCAAGCTGTCAGATGTTATGATCATGTGATCCCATTATGTACGTTTCACACTGAAAATTGATCTTATCAACTTCTCGAAGTCAAAAACTTATCGGGCAATTAGCCAGTAGCACAGCATTGAGTTAACTGAACATAAATATTACTGCGCTGTATTTTTTACATGTTAACTTCATGCAGGTTTATTCCTGCAGGTAATAATAATGATATTAATGACACATTCTTTTTACTTTTAGTGGTAGGAACAAGCAGTACTGAGTATACCAACTCTCTTGGTGTGGTAGGAATTGCAGTACCTGTTGGAATAGGTATGATTTACAGCTATTAGCTAACTAGCATAGATGTTATTTTTCCACATTTTTATAGCTGTTGTGATGAGCATTGTGATAGTGGTGTTGGCATTCATACTTTACTACTACTCACATCACAGGAAAGAAATGAAAAAAGCGGTATTTACAAAGTTGTTTTTTGTTTGATGATTGATTTTTTATTCGTTATTTTTTCCTTTTGTAGAATTTGTGCAGTAATCCTACACTGAGTGAGCCAACATATTACTCTCTAGTGGGACCTACTTCTTCCCCAGACATAGCATATTCAATCATCGAAGTAACTAAGTATTTTGACGATAATTATTTTAATATCATCATGCTCAATTCATCGATCTAAATTCAGCACCACTCACAAGATTTTCCAACAGGAATTGATGCTACATATTCATTGCTAAAACCAGTGCACCCTCCACTGGATAGCGATGGAAAGGTACAAGATTTATCTTATACGCACATGTATGCAGCCCTACTTCTTCAGTTTTTGATTGCACATTATTTTCACATTACCAGCCTCTAGAAGTGTCAATGCTCACTTTGAAAAGAAATTCTACATGTTGTAGTCCTGATTCTTCTGTTGAAGAACAGATCATCAAAGTCCACAGTAATGAGGTATGATACATATAATAATCATAAAAATTATGGGAGTAGCTATTACATAATTTTCTTTTTAGCAGGATTTATCCACTCCAGTTGATGATCCTGAATCTAATTCAACTGCTGATAATGAAGTAGCGAATGTCAGATTTTCTAGTGCACTATTACCAAATAAGAAACCAATGCCAGATGAAAGAGAGGTACTTAATATTCGGGAATTTTGAGAGGCATCAACTTTAGTACCTGCAAGTCAAAAATTTCACAATAATAATAAAATTTACAAACAACAACAACAACAACAACAACAAAAAATGACAATAATAAACTGGATATAGCTAGCCACACAATTATTTAGTTAATAAATAATTAAATTAAATAGCTAAATAATTAAATTTAGTACCAACAATCTGAAATTAGCTACCTCTCTATCCTTTTAAACTTTGCAGGTCAAGTATGCTCAGTTAGATACCAGTGATCCTAATTCAAGTGCTGGTGTCATAATAGTGAACGACGTCATTTACTCAGACATAGTCCCATTCACAGGAATATTAATACCAAAGGAGATGAAAGCACAACCAAAACCAGCAGGTGTGTTATAGGACCTTAGCTACTGTATACAATTGGGAGCGAAAACAAGTTTTAGAGATGTAATTGGTATCCAATTAGCTATTATTTTTGCTTCAAATGGAACTAAGATCAATAATTTCAGTTTCAAAGTTTTAGGTTTCATGATTATTAAGTAGCTAACTATTAATTTTATAAACTTTAGCAGGATTTTAATAACTTGTACGTACCTTTTCCCAAGCACTCCTTATATATAGCTACCACGATTGCAAAGCAGTAGAATCCCATGTTTTCGTTACAGTGAACAACAAAGAATATCAGTCACATGTTCAATGATTTAACTGTCTTACGTAGCACCCAAATTTAGCTACGAGGTTACTGGATTCAGTATGGAGTGGCTGAAAATTATATCTGTTGACTTTCTTCACACCTTTAGTAAAGCCACCTGTGACTGCAGAAGATTTGTTTCATGATCTATATTCCATTGCCGGGAAGTGGAGTGAATTCGCACTGAGGATAGGAATTGATGAGGATCTTGAGGATGAGATTTACACCAACAATGAAAGCAATGAGGCATGTTTGCAGGAGACCTTGGAGTACTTCTTCAAGAGAAGAGCTCCCTTCAAAGAAATCACTGCTGCATTATGTCATATAGAGGAGCATGAGTTGGCATGTACTTTATCAAAAAAATATTCCCAAGTATCAGAATTGGTGTAGCTAGGACATTTGCAGTTATTATTAGTTAGGTAGTTTAGTATATATTTTTTTGTTTTGATGACAAGTCATGTATTTTATACAAACAGTTGTGGCAACTCCAAATATAGCACACTATAGTTTTGCTATGATAATGATGTAGTTAGCTATAGCTACTAGCTATCATTACTGAGGTTATTGATGGATGACTGTGCCACCATATTATTGGCAATCATTTTAATATTGATTAATGTGGTTGACATCAGTAAAGGTATGGCCTATAGTTCAAGTAGCTACCTAATGAAGTTAGCTGCTAGCTAGCTATTAGCTAAAATTACTGGTCTTATTATGGTGATAGCATCATTGGTGATTTGTGGTCTGCATCAACATGTTATATTAAACTGTTCCTTGGACTTCAACCCACTGGATGTATATTCAATAGCATGGACAATCAACAATAGCTCAAGGATAAATGAAGGAGTTTATACAACAATGGGAAATCAAATGCTTAATCTGAACTGTACTCAGACATTTGAAGGCTCTACAATTCAGTGCAAGAAACAACATATCTTCAATACAAGTGAACCAGATGTTCTTGGTGATGTGTACAACATCCGAATACAAGGTGTATAGCTAGCTAGCTAATAATTATTGTGCTCAGTATACGTAACTATTGGTTACATCATTCATATTTCATTCCTTAACTGTTTCTATTTCTGAGCTTCAACAATAGTTCATAGTTATGGTAGGAAGATATTTTGCTTTCATGCTAGTACTTATTGAGTTAGGAGAAGGAAAAGGTATTGGCATAGCAATAAAAATGTAGCTACGTATAACTCTTTGAATGAATATGCTATAATATGTAGAGGTGGTGTGTGGTTTATATCAAATAGCTGAATTTCATTGCAACTTGGATAAGTCATCTCTAGCTCTACCTTCAACAAAATGGACAGTCACCAATATGAATACCTCACAAATGTTCACTGGAGGAGACAGTGTCAATCAAGTTAATCATATATTTCAGATGAACTGTACAGAAGAGAATGAAAATGTTACAGTGTATGGTACTTGATTTAGCAAAGATAAGCTCTGGTATCATTTATGGTGACTTAATTACACTCCACATTCAAGGAAAGCTATTATCATTATGTTAGTCCTGTAATAGCAGATTAATTCCTATAGGACTACTTGATAAAGTGAGAGAAGTGAATGTTTCCATCAACTGTTCCTCCATCATCCTGATGTGGCAGCCTCCCTTCTCCCTGGACATCACTAACACTGATCCAGACATGACATTCTGTGTGGAGGTGTACAAAGTATCTGAGGGAGAAAGGACTCCACTTCACCACCTTGGACGATGCTCCATTGTGACTCCTCACTACACAATACCTACCAACGACTCTGGACTGATGCTTCACTATCAGTTCATAGTCACAGCAGTGAATGTAGTAGGTCGAGGGACTCCTAGTGATCCAAGGAATGTGGAATTTTATGATGGTGATGAAACTAATGGGTACTACATAATTATGTAGGTGACTAGCTGTTATAATTTTATTCAGGGATATTCCTTAGTGCGGGTCAAATACAACAACGATTTAATACGGAATCGAAGCTGAATATATCTTTGGTATATTTAAAAACTAAAGGGTTAAAATGCTAGCTACTCATTCTCTTGCAGGTGACATCTGTATGCTTCCAAGAATTAACTCTTCACATTAACCATGACAATAGCACTCATTGCAACTGCTCAGTTGGTTTGAATCAGTTGCAGTACCTCATTCTGAACAATGATGAGAATAACTGTAGCAGATGTTTCAATGCATCTGTGAACAACTATACTGTTTATGTGGAAACTGATGGTGGAAGTTTATCTAATGTTATCCTTGTGATGTACTTCCCAAGTGAAAGTAACCCAACTAATATGACAACACAAAAAAGCTTTTCAACAGTTGGTAAGCAGCTGTTGTGCTATGATGTCATGATAGTTATTGTAACTTACTTACGTACTACTAAATGTGTAGACTCTACTTCTTCTGAGCATTTGAATGTGGTAATTGCAGTATCTGTGGGTGTTGGTAAATATTATTACATAATCTTGTTGCTCACTGTTATTAATTTGTTACCTTTCCATGCAGTGATGAGCATCATTCTACTGCTATCAACATTTTGCTGTTGCTATTGGTTACATCATGTGAAAAGTGGTAACTATTATAATACTTCCTTAGACAGTTAGTGATTGCCATAAATCGATAGTTTCTCTTATAATAGCTATCATGATAATAATTATGATTGTAGGCAGGAACCATGGCAAGGAGTCATCTGATGAAGTAAAATGCTCAGAGATACAAACTCATGAAAACAGTGTGTACACAGTTATCAAGCTTAAGGATGCTCAAAGAGAAGAGGTATGGCTATGATTAATTAAGAGCATTATTATTCTATGAAATTGGAGCTTCAGAGCAACAATCACTGAGTTTATTCTCTTCCTTTTCCTTAAGGTCTATTGCAGAAAAAAGTTATAATAGCCGTCTTTAAAGTGTTGTCATACTTTATGATAAATTCATTATCCTTATGCAGAGATCTTCTGAAGTGATAACCACTGCCCGAGACAGACAAAATGACCCAGAAATACACGTTCAAGAAAACAGTGCATATGCCATCACTAAAGATAGTGATAAAGTAGAGGTGATGGTGACTATTAACTAATCGAACTTACTTAGAACGTTGTCTCTCATGTATCTATTATAGCCAGTTTATGCTGAGATTCCTCCTTTAACTCCAAGAGTTGAAAGAGTTGGACCTGATGCAACATTTTACTCAAATGTGGTTCCATTGAGGGAAGAGCATTGAGAGTTTGAGAAAAGCATGCGGTGAGGATCTTTAACACAGGTGCTGAAGAAGGGGGTGGCTGGGAGGCATACAATGGGCCTCTTTCCTCTTTTAAGGATAATAATTGTGTCCTGATTTGCTGGTTTTTGTGTGACACTGTGATCAATCTCTCCTCCCCCAATTCCCAGCATATTTCTATTAACTTCTAATATGATTTTGTACTGCAGGAAATTGATTGCAAGATTGCATAGATATTTCAAATTCATGAATGTGGATGCTTTCCCCAACATTTGATGTCGTTCTTTCGTCTTTGTTTTTATAACTAATGTTAATAATGTACAGTATCATAGCTATCATAATATTTGTAATGTACGTAACACTAGCTATGTACACTATGATTGTCTTCCTAAGTAGCTATTCATTATGCAAGATCCCCATGGCAACATGATTCCAAAACTAATAGCTATGCATGTATCTCACACATGATCTGGTCAGGGAATCCACCAATTTGAACAAATTAAAATACAGCTACTCTGGGCTGTAGCTGGTTGATTGAGTTATGGTGTTAGCATACAAGGAGAATGAGATATACTAGAGCTATATTAGTGATCTATCTTCTAGTCATTTTTAGTTATGAAGCAGTGCAGGGTGTGTCAGTGATAATTTGTGGTCTACATCAACGAGCTGAATTTGAATGTTCCTTGGACTCCACACAACTGACTGATACCAACATAATATGGACCATCAATAATGAGATATATAGTGGAAGTGATAAAACACCAGATGGTCGAATTCTCTATCTGAACTGTACTGAAGAATTAGATAACTCCACAGTTCAGTGTGAAGGATTTCATATCCTTGATCCAAGTGTACCTAATGTTCTTGGTGATGTTTTCCAAGTTCAGATACAAGGAAAGTAGATTGTTACCCTTGTTGCTATTATCATCATTGTTGTCATCGACATTGTTGCTGCTGTTGTTGTTGTTATTGTTGTTGCTGTTGTTGTCATTGTCATTGTTATCGTGTTGCTGATAAATGATGTCGTTGTTGTTATTATTATTTTATTTTGTTGATCTTATAGGGATATTAGATGCAGTTAAGGAAGTCAACATCTCCACTAATTGTTCCTCCATCATCCTGACTTGGCAACCTCCCTTCTCCCTGGGCCTCCCTAACACTGACCCAGACATGACATTCTGTGTGGATGTGTACAATGTATCTGAGGGAGAGAGGACTCCACTTCACCACCTTGGACGATGCTCCATTGTGACTCCTCACTACACAATACCTACCAACAACTCTGGACTGATGCTTCACTATCAGTTCATAGTCACAGCAGTGAATGTAGTAGATCGAGGGGCTCCTAGTGATCCAAGGAATGTAGAATTTTATGATGGTAATGAGTATACTACATAATTATGTAGGTGACTAACTGTTATTGTGATGATTAATTTTATTCAGGGATATTCCTTGGTGCGGGTCAAATACAACAACGATTTAATTCAGAATTGGAGTTGAATATATCTTTGGTATGTTTTTAATCTAAAGGGTTAAAATGCTAGCTACTCATTCTCTTGCAGGTGACGTCTGTATGCTTCCAAGAATTAACTGTTCACATTAACCATGACAATAGCACTCATTGCAACTGCTCAGTTGGTTTGAATCAGTTGCAGTACCTCATTCTGAACAGTGGTGAGAATAACTGTAGCAGATGTTTCAATGCATCTGTGAACAACTATACTGTTTATGTGGAAACTGATGGTGGAAGTTTATCTAATGTTATCCTTGTGATGTACCTCCCAAGTGAAAGCAACCCAACTAATATGACAACACAAAGAAACAGTTCAATTATAATTAGTAAGCAACTGTAGCTCTGATAACTAGTCATCGTAACTACCATGGACTTATGTATGTCATATATATTCTATTGTAGACTCCTCCTCTTTTGAACATTTGAATGTGATAATTGCTGTCGGTATTGGTAAATGTAGAATCGTATGACTGATATTGTTACCATTAATATATCATTATTCCACTCAGTGGTGTCCATATTAGCATTCATTCTACTGCTATCATTTTGCTGTTGCTATTGGTTACATCATAAGAAAAAAGGTATTTATAACTTGTCCATACATCACTGCAGCTTAGATATTTGATCAATATGACAGCTAGCATTTTCAAATCCACTTATGCTATGTTACAACACTCCCACAGGCAGGAATCATGGCCAAAAATCATCTGATGAAGAAATAAACCCTGAGATACGAACTCATGAAAACAGTGCATACACAGTTATCAAGCTTAAGGATGCTCAAAGAGAAGAGGTATCTGAGCTGGCTAGCTATAATCGATGAACTCAGAGAGCAAATTTTAATTTCTTTCCATTTAGCCCCCAATGGCTATCATAGTTAGCTACAGTTAATCTGAGTGTTTACTATGCATCCCAACGGCAGCCATTTTGGTGCACAATTGGTATGGTGAAAGGATGTATGCAAATGAAGTGTAGTCATGCTTTCTGATGATTGATCATTCATCATAGAGATCATCTGACATGGTGTCCACTGCTCAAGATAGACAAAATCACCCAGAAATACACGCTCAGGAAAATAGTGCATATGCTATTACTAAAGATGTTGGTAAAGTAGAGGTGATGATAGATTAATGCTACATAGCTACAATAATTGAATTTATTGTTCTCTTTCATGTTTCAATAGCCAGTTTATGCTGAGATTCCTCCTTTAACTCCAAGAGTTGAAATAGTTGGACCTGATGCAACATTTTACTCCAATGTGGTTCCATTGGGAGAAGAGAGGAGGAAGCATTGAGGACTCAACCATGGTGAGAATCTTTAACACAAGTTGGTGTAAAAGAAGGGGACAAGGAGTGTGATGACCCTTGATAGTGTAGCCTCTCACCATAGCTGAACACTTTTGAGATCTCCTGAAGTGTCCTCTTTCATGAATACAACAATATCTCCCAATTATATGCCTTGTTCCCCACAAAAAAATAGGCCTGGGAACATTGGAATCTCCAAAAAAGGATATACTTCTCAACAAAAAACAATCTTGTTATACGAACTAACCTCTAAAGAGGATAACCTCTCTACAAAGGATCAACAAAAGGCTGGGTCCCAAGTCCGTCCATTTTTTGGAGGTTCCTCTATAGCTAATGGTTTTTTACATTTTAGGAGTTTCTTTATTGACTTATTGACATTCTCTTTATTGACACTCTCTTCCTTCCCACCCCCCCCCCCCCCCCCCCCCACACACACACACACAGCATCTAAAAACACTGGTGGTCACTCCCAATTCAGCTTCGTAACCTCCTGCAGCCCAATACACATTGTAGTTTCTACTTTTTTTTCTTTTTTTTTATATTCTCATCATAACACACTGTAATCATAAAGTTAATCAGTCACACTAAAGTCATTAAATTTCAATATCAATAATTCTCACACTCATAATTATTAATTCAGACAATTAGCTGCTACTCAGAGGCATCGTCAGTGTATGCTTATCAATTAGCTATTTCCCAAAATCATCTCTGCTATCATTACATAACTATGTAATTCATAGTACGATGTAAACAATGCACATAATGTTGTCCAAACTATAGCTTAACTAGATAATCACTATTTGCAGCATCTATAGAAATAGCTAGCTATGTCAAGAAGTAGAGTGGTTTTCATTGCCTCTATTTCTCTGTTGCAGTTTGGATTATTCATTTCAGGACAAGTTACCTCAGAGGTGGTATGTGGTCTAAATGGAACAGCTGAGTTCAAATGTATAACACCATACTCTGCTATACATATATTCACTGATTGGAGTCTCAACAATGCCACCTTAGAAGATGGAGTGGATGGAGATATGATAGATAGATCTGCAAACAGTTTACTTCATCTATACTGCAGTGCTGGACGTAATAATTCATTAGTCCAGTGTGTTAGATTTGGTAGAATAAGCTCGACTGATTTATATGGAAATCCCTTTAATCTTCGCATACAAGGAAAGTAGCTATAGTTATTATAGTTTATATAATCTGTATGACATATGTAGCTATTAATTATGCAATACAGGATTCCTAGAAAGAGTTAGTGATCTGAGAGTCTCCATCAACTGTTCCTCCATCACCCTAACTTGGCAGCCTCCCTTCTCCCTGGACATCACTGACACTGACCCAGACATGACATTCTGTGTGGAGGTGTACAATGTATCGGAGGGAGAGAGGACTCCACTTCACCACCTTGGACGATGCTCCATTGTGACTCCTCACTACACAATACCTACCAACAACTCTGGACTGATGCTTCACTATCAGTTCATAGTCACAGCAGTGAATGTAGTAGGTCGAGGGGCTCCTAGTGATCCAAGGAATGTAGAATTTTATGATGGTAATGAAACTAATGGGTACCTACAATAGCTTCTAGCTGGTATTATGATTGCTAAATTAATTCAGGAATATTCATTTTTGAGGGAGAAATACAACAACTGTTTAATTCTGAATTGGAGCTGAATATATCTTTGGTATGTGATCGTGATAATTGATGTCTTTAATAATGGTTATTATTCAGGTAACATCTGTATGCTTTCAAGAATTTACTATTCACTTTGACTACAATGATGACAACACACACTGCAGCTGCCCAGCACAAGTTACATCGAATCAGTTACAGTACCTCATTTTGAACAGTGATGAGAATAACTGTAGCAGATGTTTCAATGCATCTGTGAACAACTACACTGTTTATGTGGAAACTAATGATGGAAGTTTATCTAATGTTATCTTTGTAATGTACTTCCCAAGTGCAAGCAACCCAACTAATATGACAACACAAAAAATCTTTTCAACAGTTGGTAAGCAGCTGTTATGCTATGATGCTATGATAGTTATTGCAACTTACTTACCACTCATGTGTAGACTCTTCTTCTTTCGAGCATTTGAATGTGGTACTTGCAGTATCTGTGGGTGTTGGTAAATATTATTACATAATCTTGTTGCTCACTGTTATTAATTTGTTACCTTTCCATGCAGTGATGAGCATCATTCTACTGCTATCAACATTTTGCTGTTGCTATTGGTTACATCATGTGAAAAATGGTAACTATTATAATACTTCCTTAGACAGTTAGTGATTGCCATAAATTGATAGTTGCTATCATAATAGCTATCATGAGGATTCTGTTATAACACTCTCACGTTAATTCTATAACATGTAGGCAGGAATCATGGCCAGAAATCTTCTGGTGAAGTAATAAACCTTGAGATACGAACTCATGAAAACAGTGCGTACACAGTTATCAAGCTTAAGGATGCTCAAAGAGAAGAGGTATGGCTATACTATTGATGAAGAACGTTGAAATTGTAACCTCAGAGTGACAATCACTGATCTTCCTTTTTGATAAGGTCTATTTCAGAAAAAAAGCGCATATCTTAATAAAGTGTTGTCATACTTCATGATGAATTCATTATCCTTAATAGCCTAAGAGATATTCTGAAGTGATAACCACTGCCAAAGACAGACAAAATGACCCAGAAATACACATTCAAGAAAACAGTGCATATGCCGTCACTAAAGGTGTTGATAAAGTAGAGGTGATGGTGACTATTAGCTAATTGAACTTTCTTAGAACTTTGTCTCTCATGTTTCCACATAATTATTATAGCCAGTTTATGCTGAGATTCCTCCTTTAACTCCGAGAGTTGAAATAGTTGGACCTGCAACATTTTACTCAAATGTGGTTCCATTTGAGGAAGAGCATTGAGAGCTCAACAATAACACACATGGTGAGAATCTTTAATTGGTGGGAGTTAGCTAATGGGTATCTTTCAAGGATACAGAATGTGTCCTGATATGTAAGTTTTTGCTTTTTTCTATGACACTCCTCTTCCCCAATTCCCAGCACCTGAAAACAGTATCACTATAACTTCAATTGATCATTTTTTTACTGTAGGAAATTGATTGCAAGACTGGACATTTCAAATTCATGAATTGTAGGTGCACGTGTCCACATTTAATGTCATCCTTTCATAATCACTTTTTTCAGTCTCTAAAACCTTTTTATAATTAGTGCTCTTCACACTATAAGTAGCTAGCTATAGTCATAATGATTGTCTTAGGCCTAAGAGATTTAATATGCAAGAAGATTCCCACAACGACATGACTCCAGTGCTAATCTGCTATGCATTCTCGATCTCATGCACAGTCTGGGGGTCCATGACTGCAGGGGACCACTAATTTCACTGTCAATACAGTATGGCTAATATCTAGATGTAGCTAATCTCTTGGCCATGGAGCTGGTTGATTGAGTTAGTTTGCATTCTCTTCTGAGCTGATCACAAGAAAGATGAGACATACTAGATTTGTTGTGATCTATCTTCTGGTCATTTTTAGTTATGAAGCAGTGCAGGGTGTGTCAGTGATAACTTGTGGTCTACATCAACGAGCTGAATTTGAATGTTCCTTGGACTTCACACAACTGACTGATACCAACATAATATGGACCATCAATGATGAGATATATAGTGGAAGTGATAAAACACCAGATGGTCGAATTCTCTCTCTGAACTGTACTGAAGAATTAGATAACTCCACAGTTCAGTGTGAAGGAATTCATATTCTTGATCTAAGTGAACCTAATGTTCCTGGTGATGTTTTCCATGTTCAGACACAAGGAAAGCAGCTGTATTATATAGCTATTGTTCTTAGTTGTTCTTGTTTATTTGTCATTATTATCTTAGCTACCTATTACTACTAACAGGGCTATTAGATCAAGTGAGGGAAGTGAATGTTTCCATTAACTGTTCCTCCATCACCCTGACTTGGCAGCCTCCCTTCTCCCTGGACATCACTGACACTGACCCAGACATGATATTCTGTGTGGAGGTGTATAATGTATCTGAGGGAGAGAGGACTCCATTTCATCACCTTGGACGATGCTCTATTGTGACTCCTCACTACACAATACCTACCAACAACTCTGGACTGATGCTTCACTATCAGTTCATAGTCACAGCAGTGAATGTAGTAGGTCGAGGGGCTCCTAGTGATCCAAGGAATGTAGAATTTTATGATGGTAATAAAACTACATAGCTGACTATGTAGCTGTTATCATATTATTCATGGATTCTTCTTAGTGCCGGGCACATACAACTACTTAATTGGAGCTTAATATATCTTTGGTACATGATAGCTGAATCAAATTCATTAAATAGCTAAAGGGTATCCAGGTGATACATATATGCTTTCAAGAATTATTACACTAAAAATTAGGATGCCATCAGCTAACGAAGCAATTTACTTAAATGTCATCCCTAAAGATTCCCAATGGAAACAAGGTAAAATGATAATCCAGCTATTTTTATTAGCTATCAGCTAGCTAGCTATACTGTCATAACAGCTCACCAGTCTGAGAGTTCTTCCATGATCTTTCCCCTATTGCTTGCAAGTGGAGGGAGTTTGCTGGAAAAATGGGAATTGACGTGGGGAGTGTCCTTGAATTCACTGGAGACCATACTAATAAAAATAAAGCATGCCTAAAGGTCACCATTGAATTACTTCGCTCTCAGACCTTGGCTGACATTATCGACATTTTGAAAAGTATGGAAGAATTTGAGGTGGCAAATTATTTACATAGAAAGTACTGCCATTAAACTTTCAATTTCAGTGTGTACAATGTCCTGACTCAGTTATTTCCATAATTAGCTATTTGACCATTTGACCTTTATCACAAAGAATAAACATGTTTATAATGGGAAATTATCGTAAGTCAAGCGCATAACAGTTATAGATACTGTAATATAGTTATGATATCCATAAATTAACTACTAGAACTTAATTAGTTAATCATTCAAGAACAAGTACGTACAAAAAAGTTAGGTTGTGGGCAAAGAAACTCAGACTCTATTCAGCTGGTATGAAGATCATTACTTTTAGCACATGTGCAGTACGGTTCATTTAACAATGTCAGGAAGTAGTAGCAAGAAGTTTAGCATTATTTTAGCTACAGCGGTGATTCAGCTCATAGGACGAATTATCTCATTCTCAAGTGATGAGGCTGTCTGTGGTCTGAATCAAACGATTGAATTCAGATGTTTCTTAGCACCACCACCACCAGGGAACCATAGAGGCTTTTATGGCTTTGAATGGAAAATCAACAATGTCTCCTCTACCAGTGTTGAAGGAGCCAGGTCAAACTCATCATCAAGACCTCCTTTACTATTACTATACTGCAGTGCTTCACTGAATAACTCACTAGTTCAGTGTGTTAGATTTGGTCTTCTCTCCTTGACTGCTTTTGGTAATTTGCATACTCTTCGCATACAAGGAAAGTATACAAGTTTATCTAGTAAATCATAATTATATTACCCCACACAGGATTACTAGGGAGTGTTGAAGACTTAGAAGTCTCCATCAACTGTACCTCCTGGTCCATCATCCTGACTTGGCAACCTCCCTTTTCCCTAGATATCACCAACACTGACCCAGATATGACGTTCTGCGTGGATGTATATGAAGTCAGAAAGAGAGGGACTATTCAACTCAATGATTCTGCTGATCACTGCACTGAGTCACATCAGTACACTATGAATATCAGTGACCTGAATCGGTATCAGTTCATCGTTAGAGCCAGAAATGTAGTTGGTCTAGGAGCTCCTAGTGCACCCATAAATGCAACACTCCTTCCTTGTGAGTTATAAAAGACGAGGTGCATACTTTGTTTACTACGTATAATAACAATTCAAGGTTTTGGTAATAATAAAAATCTTCTCAATGCAACAGTCAAGATTTGCAACTCTCATATTGCAGTAAATCTATCACTAGTAAGTTCTTTAAGCCAACAAAAATTAACGATAATAGGTCTCATGATGTGTCTGAATTAATGTAGCTACAGTATGTTCTATTGATACCATGCATTAGCTGCAAGTATTGATAATGGAGTACAGTAACTATAGCTAGAGATTCCTTGGGGAATAAATTGTGCTTATAAAAGAGAATTTAGAATAACAACTATTTCATAATCCTATTCTAATGTAGCACACTGTGACTCACAGATAACCCAAACATCCGTGGAACCTGAAATCGATTTTTGCATGGCATGTTATTCCAAATCAGAGATGTCTCCTGCTTTGTCTTTTAAAGTATAGCCTAGCTAATTGATAGCAACTCTTATAGTTGCTATTGTTCTTAATGCATGCACAGAAGATCCCTTCATGATTAACTGTGATTATTATTGGCTAACCCTATTCTTTCTTTGCACAGGAGACCTCTCCTTACCCACTGGCTTCAGGAGTTACTGTACATATCAGAACATATCATGATGAAACTAATTGCTGCTGGTCACTAAATAACACAAATGTCACTGAATTTGAGTTTCACAGTGACAACTGTGGTTGTCTTATTCCATCCACAAATTATACCATATACATTGAATACATGGACTATGGACTCGTGTCCAATCACCTCTTTGTTATCCCAACTGAAAAATGTGAAAATATGACTCAACTTCCAACTGAAAAATGTGAAAATATGACTCAACTTGAACCAACTAGCATTAGCTCTGCAATCATTACCTCAACTTCAGGTAAAAATCCCTAACCATGTCACTTTCTGCTAGTCCTCATATTGTGTGGTATAGATCTAAATTTAGTTAGCTAGCACTCAATAAAAAAGTATAGACCATGGATAAAATCAATGTGTCATATAACTTCTTAATTGTCAGCATTAATGAGCCTCCGTCCCCCCAAATTTCTGTCATGTCTCAGCCCATAATATATAATGACCTACATGCATGGCACCTATAATTGAACATTCATTATTCTGAGTCTGTGAACAGACCGTGATGAAGTACATCTGAACCTCAACATTACAGCAGTTGCTGCAGCATTTGCTGGAGTATATTTAGGTAAGAAATTAAAATGGCTATAGCTAGTTCATTTTACTATAGCTACACCCAACCAGTATGCATGCTCTTCACAATCCTATCTTGCTGTGGTTTCTACCACTACTACAGAAAGAAACGAAGTGAACATAATGGTAAAATTACATAGCCAACTATTATATAACTAGCTAATCGTTATGGACTTATGTATCTTTATGCTGTAGCCGAATTTCAAGTACGATTCCATGACGACCATGAGGTACATTGTATTAGTGATCATCAGTCATGTAGCTACTCACGAAAATATTATTCTTATTACAGGACAATATATATTCAGATTTCATGGTATGATGATGATAGCTAGCTAAGTTATAAACTTAACTATACTTTTATGTAGAATCCACCTGAAGAGAAGGCATCAAGTGGTATGACCTCATGTTCAGTGTATGATGATATCTTACCAAGAGGACCCAATACTCCAAGCTCAGATGTACTCAATGAAAATACTGGCAATGAGGTACAGCTCTACAGCTATCAGCTACAGTGTGAAATTCAGCTAACTGAACCAAGTGACACCCCCAGCCTGACCTACGTAACTGGCTACGTAGCTACTGACTGTACACAGCTATCAAATTCTCATGATAGCTGATTTGTATGAACTAGCTAGCTACTTGCAAATTCAAATTGCCCACCCTTCCACAGCTGCAAATTCTATATGATCCAGTTCATGAAGCAGAAGGTGCTGGTGACTGCAGAAGTCAACATAGTCCATTTAGTTACCCACTGATCCACTTGATTATGTTACCAAAAGAGCTCCTATAACTTGGAGATCGAAGCAAAGTGCTTTTTAGCCAAATGTATCATTGAAACTGTTGTTATTACAATCATGGTTATCAATAATATTTGGCTTTATGTAGCTAGTAGCTCTTTGGGACTGAATTGTTAGTTATGCTTTTTATTTTTATTTGCAGAGTGTGCATACTCAAGAGGACCCTGTACCACATGCTTCACCTAGCAGTGAAAAAGTCTGTCATACAACCAAAGATTCTTTGAGCAGTGAGGTATAGCAATATTGACTTATTGATTATTGATAATTCAATGATTCATACTATAGAATGTAATATATGCTCAACTAAACCTCTCATGTTCATCTCCGATTGTTGGGATCATAGCACCAGAAAAAGTGGTCTACTCAGATGTAGTTCCCTCAAAGTTGAAATTTGATGTGCCACCACAGATTCCAACAAAGCAAGCTAAAAGTAATGGCTATAGTAGCTAGCCAAGTATACATTGCTACCATAATGAAGAAAGGAAGATAAGGAGCTTTGCAGTCTTGTATGATTATTAATGGTATAGCTATACAGTACTCTTTATTTATGAGCTACAAAGAAGGGTGAATACTCTGCAGATGTTTATGAAAACTTAGCTATGTATACTCATTCATATTTAATATTACAGAAACTGTACCAAAGCCTTCAACTGCTGCAGATGTCATCGAAGATCTTGTTCCCATTGCTGACAAATGGAGTGAGTTTGCAAAACAGATTGGAATTGACGAAGACCTTGAAGATGAAATTTATACCAACAATGAAAGCAATGTCACATGCCTTGAAGTCACATTGGAGTTTTACTTCGAACGTCCTGGAAACAAACTGGAGGGTATCATCGAAGCTCTAGAGAACATCAGTGAAATGAAAGTGGCTGATAATTTGAAATCAAAGTACTCAATATAATAAGCTGACCAATAATAATATAATGCATCCAGACACAGTCAGTATGGTGTTAGTTAGCTAGCCATTATTATGCATATAACAGTACCTGGCCCAGCCCCACCCCCACGCTCTCACGCGGCCACGTGACATAGGCGAGTAGCTTATAATTTTTATCGCCTTTGCTGCAGTATCATTAAAAGCAAGTTGCTTATAGTAGCTAGTTTACTATGATGATAAAGATAGTGATATTACTATTATTAGTTACAGAAAATTCTATGCCATCGCAAGTGATTTGTGGCCTACATCAAGTGGCTGAATTCAATTGTCAGTTTAAACCTATAGGTTATTATATCATTACGTACGTGGACAGTCAACGTCTCATCAGGCATTAAGAAAGGTGAATCTGGAATCACCACTACGCTTGAAAATCAAATACTGCATCTGAACATTTAAGAACTCAGTAGTTCAATGTGAAAGACATAATCTCTTTAATTTCAGTGACCCCACTTTGTATACTTAAATGCTATTAGTTTAAATTATTATGCAGCTGATATCTGTGCTTCCAAGAGCTAACTGATTACTATGATAGCACAAACTGCAGCTGCCCAGTACAAGTAACTCCTGAGTTGAATCAGCAACATTTTCTCATTTTGAATGGAGAGAGTATCTATAACTGTAGCAGATGTCTTGATGCATCTGTAAACAATTACACTATTTATATGAAAACTGATGATGGAACTGTATCCAATAGTCTTATTGTGACATATTTCCCAATTGAAAACAGGTTAGCCACTAGCTAGCTATAAAAACAAACAAACAACATGATTGTTTTGGACTCTTCTACTATCATTCCTTCTAATTCAGATGCAATACTGATAGTACTACAATCATACATTGTCTTACTGTAATAATATTCCAGTAGCTAATGAGCCTCACAATGCTTATTCTGCTACTATCAAGTCCATCATTATGTTTTTCCTTTGGTTCCATTACAAGAAGAGGATTTTTTTTGTTGTCATTGTTGTCATTGTTGTCGTTGTTGTTGTTGTTGTTGTTGTTGTTGTTATTGTCGCTGCTGCTGCTGTTGTTGTTGTTGCTGCTGCATGCTGCTGTTATACTACTGTGGAGATTTAACAAACTTAACACTGAAATGAGACTTAACCTAGACTTAACAAAAGCTACTGTGAATGATTATCCAACCCACTAGAGCCTACATACTATAAAGTACAGACCAAGTTTCAGGTAAGCAAATCTAGCTCTGAGTTATGTGTGAGTTGCATCCCTATGTTTGTTCTCTAGCTACATAGAAACCAAGGAGGATGAGTACATACACTTGTCAGCAAAGTTCAGACCTCTGCTTGATGTAGCTGGCTTCAAGAACAATTTTCATGGCCAGAAAGTTCATGGGACCCTTCTCAGCAACTTCTTGTATTTGAGTTGATGGACTGTGCTGCATATGGGATAGTTATTTCTGTAATGTTAACAAACATTGAGAAGGAACAGATTTCCATGAAATAGTGGTCTCGAGTACCAAGGAGAATAGCCATGTAGTTCTAGATCCTCCCAACATAATTTCAGTTTCTCTCCTGTCAGTTTTATTGCTCTAGGTTTATTCATTCTTTTCCTGCACCTTATTTATTATTTCTCATACACTCTTGCTATGATACATTTGCTCAGGGGTCTTGGTTCTGGCTTCACAAACTCGAACTATTGCCATGGGCATGCGCACAACTTGGTTCAAAGGTCAGTGGAGAGTCTATAAAATATTCTAAAAATAAATAAATAAATAAATAAATAATTCGCCCGCGCCGGGGGCCGGGGGATTAGCGCGCACAGGGCCGGCTATAGCTAAAGAACCATAGATAGCGGCTATGGTAATTTCGATAAAAGCAAGTTGCCTACAGTAGCTAATTCACTATGATAATAAAGGTAGTGATATTATTATTGTTAGCTACAGAAAGTTCCATGTCATCACAAGTGATTTGTGGCCTACATCAAGTGGCTGAATTCAATTGTCAGTTTAAACCTATAGGTGATTATTCAATCATGTGGACAGTCAATAATATCTCATTAAACAATATTATTAAAGAACGATCTCAAATCACCACTACATTTGAACACCGAATGCTGCATTTGAACTGTACTGAAACATTTTTGAACTCTGTAGTCCAATGTGAAAGACATAATCTCTTTAATGTTAGTGATCCCACAGTACTCTATGGTGAAGTGTTCTTTGTCCAGATACAAGGAAAGTAGCAACTATTATCTCATCACTTAGTCATTATTAAACTTTTGATACTTATAGGACTGCTAGATGAAGTGAAAGAAGTGAATGTTTCCATTATCTGTTCCTTCATCACCCTGACTTGGCAACCTCCCTTCTCCCTGGACATCACTAACACTGACCCAGACATGACATTCTGTGTGGAGGTGTACAATGTATCTGAGGGAGAGAAGACTCCACTTCACCATCTTGGTCAATGTTCCATCGTAGCTCCTCAATACATATTGTCTACCAACTCAGTCCTTGGATCAGTGCTGGAGTATCAGTTCATAATCACAGCAGTGAATGTAGTTGGTCAAGGAGCTCCCAGTGATCCTATAGATGTAATGTTTCATGATGGTTAGTTTGTAACCATTAAACCAATAAATTCTCATCTCATAGTAATCACAATGATGTAGATCATTTCATTGGACTTTATGATCCAGATGTACACTTATCTGATTCAGGAGTGATGACGGCTGTATGTTATGTAACTAGTATAAATTGGTTACCATTCACAAACTGAAATTATCATGTGTTGTGTAAAAACAACCATTTGAGTTTCAATAAATTCAGATAGCTAACCTTAAAAATGTGATAGCTAATGGCTGGACCACTCATCTTATGGGGAGCTAAAATCTAGCCAATCTAAGATTTCTAGCTAGCTACATTGACTGTCACAGATTTCAGCTGAGATAATCCAGTCATCAACAAGCTGCTTCAAAGAGCTGACAGTTCACATAGAGTATGAAGATGACACACATTGCAGCTCCCCTGCACATCTCACTGATGCATTGAACAGGATTGAATATCTCATTCTCAATGATGAGGATCCTACCATGGGTTCAGGCAATTGTCCCAACATTTCATACATATTTGTAAACTATGTTCTTCATGTTGAAACGAAATACGAAAACATTTCAAGCAATTTTACAGTGGTGTATCTCCCAACCCCAACTACATTCCCGCCCCCAACTACACTCCCACCCCCAACTATAATGACAATGAACACATACACAAGTGAAAGTGAGTAGGGACTTAACTATAGCTTTTAGAGAAAGTGTAAGGCTATTAGATAGTGATAATAAACAATCAATTGCATTGCAATGGCGGAATGATGTCTAGTTTGCTATACACGTCAGACTATTATATACCAAACTGTCAGATGTTATGATCATGTGATCCCATTATGTACGTTTCACACTGAAAATTGATCTTATCAACTTCTCGAAGTCAAAAACTTATCTGGGCAATTAGCCAGTAGCACAGCATTGAGTTAACTGAACATAAATATTACTGCGCTGTATTTTTTACATGTTAACTTCATGCAGGTTTATTCCTGCAGGTAATAATAATGATATTAATGACACGTTCTTTTTACTTTTAGTGGTAGGAACAAGCAGTACTGAGTATACCAACTCTCTTGATGTGGTAGCAATTGCAGTGCCTGTTGGAATAGGTATGGTTTACAGCTATTAGCTAGCTAGCTAGCATAGATGTTATTTTTCCACACTTTTATAGCTGTTGTGATGAGCATTGTGATAGTGATGTTGGCATTCATACTTTACTACTACTCACATCACAGGAAAGAAATGAAAAAAGCGGTACTTAGCTACAAAGTTGTTTTTTGTTTGATGATTGATTTTTTATTTATCCTTTTGTAGAATTTGTGCAGTAATCCTACACTGATTGAGCCAACACATTACTCTCTAGTGGGACCTACTTCTTTCCCAGACATAGCATATTCAATCATCGAAGTAACTAAGTATTTTGACGATAATTATTTTAATATCATCATGCTCAATTCATCGATCTAAATGCAGCACCACTCACAAGATTTTCCAACAGGAATTGATGCTACATATTCATTGCTAAAACCAGTGCACCCTCCACTGGATAGCAAGAGAAAGGTACAAGATTTATCTTATACGTACATGTATGCAGCCCTACTTCTTCAATTTTTGATCGCACATTATTTTCACATTACCAGCCTCTAGAAGAGTCAATGCTCACTTTGAAAAGAAATTCTACATGTTGTAGTCCTGATTCTTCTGTTGAAGAACAGATCATCAAAGTCCACAGTAATGAGGTATGATACATGTAATAATCATAAAAATTATGGGAGTAGCTATTACATAATTTTCTTCTTTGCAGGATTTATCCACTCCAGTTGATGATCCTGAATCAACTTCAACTGCTGATAATGAAGTAGCGAACGTCAGATTTTCTAGTGCACTATTACCAAATAAGAAACCAATGCCAGATGAAAGAGAGGTACTGAATTTTGAGAGGCATCAACTTTAGTACCTGCAAGTCAAAAATTTCACAATAATAATAAAATTTACAAAAAACAACAACAACAACAACAAAAACGACAATAATAAACTGGATATAGCTAGCCATACAATTATTTAGTTAATAAATAATTAAATTAAATAAATAATTAAATTTAGTACCCACAATCTGAAATCAGCTACCTCTCTATCCTTTTAAATTTTGCAGGTCAAGTATGCTCAGTTAGATACCAGTGATCCTCATTCAAGTGCTGGTGTCATAATAGTGAACGACGTCATTTACTCAGACATAGTCCCATTCACAGGAATATTAATACCAAAGGAAAAAGAGGAGATGAAAGCACAACCAAAACCAGCAGGTGTGTTATAGGACCTTAGCTACTGTATACAATTGGGAGCAAAAACAAGTTTTAGAGATGTAATTGGTATCCAATTAGCTATTATTTTTGCTTCAAATGGAACTAAGATCAATAATTTCAGTTTCAAAGTTTTAGGTTTCATGGTTATTAGCTAAGTAGCTAGCTATTTATAAACTTTAGCAGGATTTTTACAACTTGTACGTACCTTTTCCCAAGCACTCCTTATATATAGCTACCAAGATTGCAAAGCAGTAGAATCCCATGTTTTCATTACAGTGAACAACAAAGAATATCAGTCACATGTTCAATGATTTAACTGTCTTACGTAGCACCCAAATTTAGCTACGAGGTTACTGGATTCAGTATGGAGTGGCTGAAAATTATATCTGTTGACTTTCTTCACACTTTTAGTAAAGCCACCCATGACTGCAGAAGATTTGTTTCATGATCTATATTCCATTGCCGGGAAGTGGAGTGAATTCGCACTGAAGATAGGAATTGATGAGGATCTTGAGGATGAGATTTACACCAACAATGAAAGCAATGAGGCATGTTTGCAGGAGACCTTGGAGTACTTCATCAAGAGAAGAGCTCCCTTCAAAGAAATCACTGCTGCTTTATGTCATATAGAGGAGCATGAGTTGGCATGCACTTTATCAAAAAAATATTCCCAAGTATCAGAATTGGTGTAGCTAGCTAGGACATTTGCAGTCATTATTAGTTAGGTAGTTTAGTATATATATTTTTGTTTTGATGACAAGTCATGTATTTTATACAAACAGTTGTGGCAACTCCAAATATAGCACACTATAGTTTTGCTATGATAATGATGTAGTTAGCTATAGCTACTAGCTATCATTACTGAGGTTATTGATGGATGACTGTGCCACCATATTATTGGCAATCATTTTAATATTGATTAATGTGGTTGACATCAGTAAAGGTATGGCTTATAGTTCAAGTAGCTACCTAATGAAGTTAGCTGCTAGCTAGCTATTAGCTAAAATTACTGGTCTTATTATGGTGATAGCATCATTGGTGATTTGTGGTCTGCATCAACATGTTATATTAAACTGTTCCTTGGACTTCAACCAACTGGATGTATATTCAATAGCATGGACAATCAATAATAGCTCAAGGATGAATGAAGGAGTTCATACAAGAATGGGAAATCAAATACTTAATCTGAACTGTACTCAGACATTTGAAGGCTCTACAATTCAGTGCAAGAAACAACATATCTTCAATACAAGTGAACCAGATGTTCTTGGAGATGTGTACAACATCCAAATACAAGGTGTATAGCTAGCTAGCTAATGATCATTGTGCTCAGTATACGGTTACATCATTCATATTTCATTTCCTAACTGTTTCTATCTCTGAGCTTCAATAATAGTTCATAGTAATGGTAGGAAGATATTTTGCTTTCATGCTAGTACTTATTGAGTTAGGAGAAGGAAAAGGTATTGGCATAGCAATAAAAATGTAGCTACGTACAACTCTTTGAATGAATATGCTAGAAGTGGTGTGTGGTTTATATCAAATAGCTGAATTTCATTGCAACTTGGATAAGTCATCTCTAGCTCTACCTGCAATAAAATGGACAGTCACCAATATGAATACCTCATAAATGTTCATTGGAGGAGACAGTGTCAATCAAGTTAATCATACATTTCAGATGAACTGTACAGAAGAGAATTAAAATGTTACAGTTCAGTGTACAGTACTTGATATAGCAAATTTAAGCTCTGGTATCATTTATGGTGACTTAATTACAGTCCACATTCAAGGAATTATGTTAGTCCTGTAATAGCAGATTAATTCATATAGGACTACTTGATAAAGTGAGAGAAGTGAATGTTTCCATTAACTGCTCCTCCATCACCCTGATGTGGCAGCCTCCCTTCTCCCTGGACATCCCTAATATTGACCCAGATATGACATTCTGTGTGGAGGTGTATAATGTATCTGAGGGAGAGAGGACTCCACTTCACCTTGGACGATGCTCTATTGTGACTCCTCACTACACAATACTTACCAACAACTTCAGACACAACTCTGAACTGATGCTTCACTTTCAGTTCATAGTCACAGCAGTGAATATAGTAGGTCGAGGGGCTCCTAGTGATCCAAGGAATCTAACATTTTATGATGGTAATGAAACTAATGGGTACTACAATAGCTGCTAGCTGGTATTATGATTGCTAAATTAATTCAGGAATATTCATTTTTGAGGGAGAAATACAGCAACTGTTTAATTCAGAATTGGAGCTGAATATATCTTTGGTATGTGATCATGATTATTGATACCTTTAATAATGATATTCGTTCTATTTAGGTAACATCTGTATGCTTTCAAGAATATATTATTCACTTTGACTACGATGATGATAACACACATTGCAGCTGCCCAGCACAAGTCACCACTGACTTGAATCGGTTGCAATACCTCATTCTGAACAGTGGTGAGAATAACTGTAGCAGATGTTTCAATGCATCTGTGAGCAACTATACTGTTTATGTGGAAACTGATGGTGGAAGTTTATCTAATGTTATTCTTGTGATGTATTTCCCAAGTGAAAGCAACCCAACTAATAAGATAACACAAGAAAGCTTTTCAATAGTTGGTAAGCAGCTGTTGTGCTATGATGCTATGATAGTTATTGCACTTACTATTCATGTGTAGACTCTACTTCTTCCGAGCATTTGAATGTGGTAATTGCAGTATCTGTGGGTGTTGGTAAATATTATGTTGTTTGTAAAATCTTGTCGTTCACTGCTATTAATTTGTTACCTTACCATGCAGTGATGAGCATGCTTGCATTCATTCTACTGCTATCAACGTTTTGCTGTTGCTATTGGTTACATCATGTGAAAAGTGGTAACTATTATAATACTTGCTTAGATAGTTAGTGATTACCATAAATAATAGTTTCTCTCAATTATAGCTATCATGAGGATTCTCTTACTTTAATTCTATAATATATTATTATGTGATTATAGGCAGGAACCATGGCCAGGAATCCTCTTATGAAGTAATAAGCCCAGAGATACGAACTCATGAAAACAGTGCGTACACAGTTATCAAGCTTAAGGATGAGGTATGACTGATTAAGAGCATTATTATTCTATGAAATTGGAGCCTCAGAGCAACAATCACTGAGTTTATTGTCTTCCTTTTCCTTAAGGTCTATTCAGAAAAAAAGTTATAATAATAATTATAGTGACCATCTTAATAAAGTGTTGTCATACTTCATGATGAATTCATCATCCTCATGCAGAGATCTTCTGAAGTGATAACTACTGCCCAAGAGAGACAAAATGACCCAAAAATACAAGTTCAAGAAAACAGTGCATATGCCATCACTAAAGATAGTGATAAAGTAGAGGTGATGGTGACTATTAGCTAGTTAAATGAATTATTGATGTTGATTGTCTCTCATGTTTCCACATTATAGCCAGTTTATGCCGAGATTCCTCCTTTAACTCCAAGAGTTGAAATAGTTGGACCTGATGCAACATTTTACTCAAATGTGGTTCCAGAGCATTGAGAGCTTGAGAAAAGTATGTGGTGAGGATCTTTAACACAGGTACTGAAGAAAGAGGTGGCCGGGAGGCATATGCAATGGGCCTCTTTCCTCTTTTAAGGATAATACTTGCGTCCTGATTTGCTGTTTTTTGTGGAACACTGTGATCAATATCTCTTCCCCCAATTCCCAGCACCTGAAAACACTATTTCTATATAAACTTCTAATATGATTTTGTACTGCAGGATATTGATTGCAAGATTGCATAGATATTTCGAATTCATGAATATGGGTGCTTTCATCCCAACATTTGATGTCATTCTTTTATAATCTTGGTCTTTGTTTTATAGCTGGTTAATAATGTATATTTTTAGTATCATATAGCTATCATAATAATTATTTGTAATGTAACACTAGCTATGTATGTGCACTATGATTGTATTCATTATGCAAGATCCCCATGGCAACATGATTCCAAAACTAATTAGCTATGCATGTATCTCACACATGATCTGGTCAACAAATTAAAATACAGTATCGTATAGCTACTCTGGGCTGTGGCTGGTTGGTTGAGTTATAGTGTTAGCATACAAGGAGAATGAGATATACTAGAGCTATACTAGTGATCTATCTTCTGGTCATTTTTAGTGATGAAGCAGTGCAGGGTGTGTCAGTGATAACATGTGGTCTACATCAACGAGCTGAATTTGATGTTCCTTGGACTCCACACAACTGACTGATGCCAACATAATATGGACCATCAATAATGAGATATACAGTGGAAGTGATAAAACACCAGATGGTCGAATTCTCTCTCTGAACTGTACTGAAGAATTAGATAACTCCACAGTTCAGTGTGAAGAAATAAATGTTCTTGATCCAAGTGTACCTAATGTTGTTGGTGATGTTTTCCAAGTTCAGATACAAGGAAAGTAAATTGTTACCCTTGTTGCTATTATCATCATTGTTGTCATCAACATTGTTGCTGCTGTTGTTATTGTTATTGTTGTTGCTGTTGTTGTAATCGTCATTGTTATTGTGTTGCTGATGAATGATGTCATTGTTGTTATTATTATTTTATTTTGATCTAATAGGGATATTAGATGCAGTGAAGGAAGTCAACATCTCCACTAACTGTTCCTCCATCACCCTGACTTGGCAGCCTCCCTTCTCCCTGGACATCCCTAACACTAACCCAGACATGACATTCTGTGTGGAGGTGTACAATGTATCTGAGGGAGAGAAGACTCCACTTCACCACCTTGGACGATGCTCCATTGTGACTCCTCACTACACAATACCTACCAACAACTCTGGACTGATGCTTCACTATCAGTTCATAGTCACAGCAGTGAATGTAGTAGGTCGAGGGGCTCCTAGTGATCCAAGGAATGTAGAATTTTATGATGGTAATGAAACTAATGGGCACTACATATGTATGTATAGGTGACTAACTGTTATTGTGATGATTGATTTTAGATTCAGATTTAAAGTGAGTAAGTGACCAACAATGTACTAGACAATTTAATTTCCCCATGACGATGCTCAGGACAAACATTTTCTATGAGTTCAGTCCTTGTGCTATCAGAGGCTATAGAATGAGCTGCTTGCCAACAACAATGCAACAGCTCGATAAAGACTCTGTCTGAATTTCTTTCAGTTTCTGGACACCCCTTCTGAATCAGCAAGTGTTGAGATAAACTAAATTTAAACCTGTGCTACTGGGGCTCAAAGTTTGAGGAATTGTAGAACTATGAGGACAGTATCTAGCACACAGGTAAGCTCATTGGTGTCTTGGAATTGAAAGAAATGCCGAAATCTTAAACAGTGTCTTTACTAGCTGTTGCATCACGATTGTTGTTAAAGGCAAGCAGTTGGTTCCACAGCCTTTAATAGCACAAGGACTAGCTGAAGTCTGCTTGTTGAAAAGGCTTGTCCCGAGCATCTTCTGCTGTCAAGATATATATAGGCGTCAGAAAATTGAATTGTCTAGTATAGATGGTTATTTACTCTAACTGGCCAATCAGATATAAGATCTTATGTCAGCTATACTAGGCCGCCACAACATCATTACAGTAAAATACTAAACCACCATGACAAGGCTCTATCTTGTAGCCACTCAGTAAGTGTACACAGCAAATATAATAAATCAAGTCAACAAACAACGGAAACTAAACCCCACTCAAGTGAGTTAACATTTCACATCTACGAACACAACTCAGCAACCTCAATGCTTAACTCACCCAGTCAATGTCCACTACTTCAAGGCCTGACCACATAGTAGAAACCTGCATGTGGAAATAGTTTACAGGCAATGAATGCTTGCTAGTGCAAGCCTTACTGATTACTTTACTGATTAAAGGTCTATTAAGTAGCAAACTACTTGGTGTTCTATAATGTAGTCTATAACATAGTTGGGGTATAGTGTTTGACCTTTTGGACCAATTTATAGTGAACATTCATGTTACTGACACAGAGACACTCTAGGCATATTTAACTTGACAGAACAATGCTTTATGGCCACACAACTTTGTTAGAATGACCACTCGACTTTGTTAGGATGGCCAACCAAACCTTGCATGTAGTGGTTGGCCATAATGACCAGCTGCCTGAAGAAACAGGAAGCTTTAATTCACATAGCTAAATTTAGCTAGCTAGACACCAGCATGCAGCTAAAATATGCCCAAAGCTTACCTCTCTGACTTCTTTTCCACCCTAGAAACATAATGAAACAGCTGAGGTTGGTTAACAGAGTCTTCCTAGGCCATTCACTAAATCCCAATGCAGCTGCAAAGTCTCAAATACTGAGCATGCTCGGTATTGGTGCCATGGTAACGCATGTATAGCATACATAATGTGTGCTGATTTAGCACATGCTACACCGATTTGCAGGTCGGTTGTCACAAAAAAGGGTCGTCAAATTTCACGCATGCGTGTTCATCTCAATTCAAAACCAATAGAATTTAATACGCATGCGTGTAAATTGACGACCTTTTTGTGACAACCGACCTGCAAATCGGTGTACTGAGGTTGGTTCACCAGTAGAATTTGCGCATGTGCAAGATAAATTCAAGCGAGCAAAAATACTGTCATATAAATGCAATGCTCTTAAATTTTGCGAGCACGAATTTAATTCTGCACTGTTGGCAAATTTTGTGTCAACCAACCTGAAAACCTCAGTAGCAACATTTAACAGTCTACACGCCAGCGTACATACATTTACAATACTTTTTGTATTACATGATGACGTCATAATTTTTGAGAAAATGGCCGCTGAGGTACATCTCTTGAGCTCGGCTTTTCATCAGACTAGATACCTTATAGGTGGTAGGTTTGTTCTCAACAGATGGTGATAGGCTTATTCTACCTTACCATCCGCTACAGTAACTCTTTTTAGCATAGAATAGCCATGGTGGTTGAGAGTCGTGGAAGTTTAGATGGTTTTTAAGGGCCCTTCAGAGAGATGAACAGAAGTTATCTTACTACAAACATATAGTCAGTATGTATTCTAACATGTATGTCCATACTTTAGGTTGATACTTACATTTTACAGCAAATGGCCCATGTTTGTATATATAAGTGTATGTAATATAATCATAGCAGTGTTAGAATCATTCTCAAGTTAGAATTTTTCATCTGTCTCAAATAATTTTCATGTCTACTTTGATAGGGTAGACTGTTCATTACTGATCTGGCTCAAATAAGGGTTGATATGTCGGGTGATGGGCAATATTTAGAGTACTGTTCTCTGTGTTGGATCTGATACACATTCACTCCCTATGAGCTTGCAAGTCGCAAGGTACTGTAAACCTGAATGTAGTGTTCCTTGAAAGTGTGTTTACTGTGTTATTCACAGTGCCAGTTATTTCCCTGTTAGAAGGTGTGGCTATGTTAGTATGCCTGTAGACCCTGTTTTGCATTGCAGTTTAATATACCAGTAGTTACTGGTTTAGGCCTTCGTCCTGGGTGAAAATTTATATTTCCTGCTACTCGGTTATAGCAAGCTTGACATTGGATCCAAAATTAACATTTGTTCCATATTCTCTGAATGTGTATACTGCACGCTCTCCTTATGACACAAATGTAGCAGGGGCCACGTTTACTCTGATGTACTTTACTTGTCATTGATCACTGCAGGCACTGAAGTAGAAATTCAAGAAACAAAGCTGTCAAGACTGTAGTCATTATAGTGTGTATTGTGATTTATTTGTGGCAAAGATGTGGTGTCATTTATACTGTGTTATTATGTTTGAACAGAAATGATTGTTGGATTTATACATGCAGTAAGTATTCCTCTATAGAACGTACCTGGTATCAAAATGAAATAACTTGTTTACAGGAAATGGCCCTATAATCCAACAACACACTTGAAATTGAGACATGGCTTGATAACTCTCTAGTGGTAATAGCTACGTGTACCAAATTCACACTAAAGGTCATCTGTGCCGGCCTAAAACTGTCGCCCAAGTCTTGTTGATTTATGTTGACAGAATCCAGAGATACAAGGTCATGAAAATTTCCTAGTATCCTAGTGTCCGTATATTCTGCGTGATGAGCATGTAAATGAAATTGTATTGCGTAAATACAACCGGATGCACGCTGGCGATTAGACTGTTAACATGTACCTATGTGTCAAATTGATCTAGATGTGTCATGTGTAGGACATAATGTGCTGATTTGACACATGTTGCAGCATTTGACACACGTGTGACACATTACATGGGTGTCATTATGACACACTTGTTTTTACAGTGTAGGTACAGGGTCATCTTGAGTATGCATGCACACTCTGCAAGCTAAATAAAAGCATATTATCCATTCCCGAAATAGCTAGCTACATAAAAAAGCAACCATGAATGTACACAATAATAATAATGTTTCAATAAAAAATTTCATGAAGCTTATTCAATCTTCAAGTCAAAACTCTTTCTGAATCAATATTGTACAATAATAACAAAACATGTTTTCACCAACACATTTTGGAAAAATAGTTAGCTCCAAGTTACTCAAGGTGGATCATGGGACATGGGACTATTTTGACTTTAATATGCTCCCTATTCAAGGTGTAGAGAAATTGACGATATCTCATGAAGAAATATAGCTATGACTCAGATCTTAGAGCTACAGTGACTAGGACCTATAGATCACCAGTTGACCACCAACAACAATAGCAGCACACAACAACAATAACAAATGAAAGATAATGTTCATCTTTATAACTATATAGCTACAGTATGCAGATTTTCTGATAGCTACTAGTTTATTTTTCAGTATAATTATATGGCACCATAGATATAAGAGGTTTTACGGGATTGGAAACGTCCAATGAACTGCACAACCGAGGCGCGTTGAGCATTAATTATATTAATGGCCGTGAAAGGAGATCAATATTCACTCCTTTCAAGGCAGTTAAAGTGACGTTCTGCCCCTACAGCTCACAGAATAGTACAAGTAAGCTAATGAAGTGAAGAGTCAGAGAGTTGAAGTTGGAGAGTCTGAGGAAGGAAGTTATTAATTATTCATAACTTTTTTCCTTGTAATTAGCTATAACTATGAGTACCTATCATTACTCATTATGTGATTGATTTGAAAGAAAGGCCAGAATGACTTTTGGTATTAAAATTAGACATAAATTCATCATTATTATAGCTAGATAATTTTGCCCCGAAGTTATCCGCCAGTTTCTGCTCAGTTCACCCTCATCAGCATTATTGCAATACTTGGCTGTTGGATTTTGACACCATCCATCTCAAGAATTCGGCTCAGTCAGCTGTCCTGTGGACCCTATGGATATTAGGGGGGAAATATAGTAAGCTTACCATCTCCATAGGATGACTATTGTATAGAAAACAAATGCACCAATTCCATTTACTGTTCTATCCTTTCCCTGAAATTACTAATACAGTTGCAATATTGTTAATCTATTTCTTGGGAGAGGGATTACAGTTTTAACACCACTTGCAAATGCTAGAGACAATATACATCAGCTAATACAAAAACTAACATTACTATTCCATGTAGCTAAAGTTTACATGCCTTTTGATCAGAAAATGGGCAACAGCAATTGATTCCATCAAGCGTGAGAGGGATTACAGTCCCATTAACCACCACAGTAGTATTTGTAGGAATAAACTTGAAAATCTGAGCTAAATTTATTTCATACAGTAAATCTATGCCCTAGTGTATTATAGTATCATTGGCATAAGTCTTACCTCACGGATCTTGTCAGAACAGCAACTTTGACAAAAGTGCTATGTCATTCAGCTGTGCTAACGAGAGCACGTGATCCGTTTCCAATCCCGTAAAACATCTTATATCTATGATGGCACTGCAAAGAAAGTATCATAGAGCATAATATTATACATGTTTATGTGTGGCTATTATTCAGGACTTGATCAAATGATCATTCAGGTTCCCAAAAAATAAATTTTATTGAAAAACCATGCATGCATAATCAACTCTGCTTGTTTTGTATTTCATGATTTAGTTTTCTATAGCAATAATCATCCCAAATAGCTAGTAGCTATTGCTAGATAATAATAACTACCGCAAACATTGGTGTTGACTGAATGCTGTTTGTATAGCTCTTTCTCCCATCCCTAAAGCAAATCATGGCAGCTATGTACATAGTTATTTCAAATGCAGTGAAAGCATCGACATTCCACACAACCATTAAATTTTAGATTTGATTACAAACAAAATTATTATTTACGGTATAACAGTCAGCTTGTATGTATGTAAACAATGTCATTGTTAGTCACATGAAAGATATTTTCTGGTTAAATAATTAGCCACTTCATATTCTTCCATGTTATTCAAGGTATCAGTGATATCAGCCAAATTATGAGAGTTAATGGTGAAAAATAATTCTACTGTGGCTTCCAGGCATGCTTCATTAGTGTCATCCTTGGTGAATTTAGGAATATTATCTGCAACAATTCCTAATTTAGTGGCAAACTCCCTCCACTTGTGAGCAATTGGTGAAAGATCGTTCATCAGGTTAACAACAGAAATTTTTGCACTTTTTTTATCAGTTTCTGTAAAAATTAATAGATAGTTACACTATAGCTTCAAGCAGCATAGCCATTATCAACCTGGTTTCAGTTGAATAATTGATGTTGTGTTCTCCTCCAATGGAATCATGGATACATCATTGTGTGTAGTTATTTCAGTTGGTATTGTTGAAAGAGTGATCTCCCCAATGTCTTCATAGGCATGGTCAGGCTATAAAAGTGCAGAAATTAGCTTAATAATAATTGTATCTAGCTGTAGGCTGCAACTCCCTAGCTTGTAGCTACCTCATCATCTTTGATCACAGCATATGCACTATTCTGATGTGTATTTATCTCAGTAGCTGATGGTGCGGGTAGATCATGCTGACTGGCTGGAAATTCAGTAGACCTCTGTTATAGGCGTATCAGCAGCAGCAGCAGCAGCAGCAACAACAACAACAACAACAATAAATACTGCAAAAACTATAATTGAAAAAAGATTCAACCCATTAGCTACCTTTCCTTTCCTCTTGTAATGAAACCAAAGGCAGAAACATAATGATGCACTTGATAGCAGCAGAATAACCACTGTGATGCTCAATACTGCAACATTCAGATATACTTAAAGTGTGTATATAGCTCCAACTATGTATCATACGTACGTACCTATCATTGTTGTAATTATAGCATCTGTATTAGAAGGAATACTAGTAGAAGAGTCTATAATAATTACAAAACAATCATGTTAAAAAATTATATGTAGCTATAATAATAGCTAGCTGAGTGACTAGCTTGTTTGTGAGATCACCATATGAGTAGATTTGTAACTGTTTTCAATTGGAAAATCTGTCACAATAAGATACAGTCCCACCATCAGTTTTCATATAAAATTTAATAGTGTAATTGTTTACAGATGCATAAAGACATCTGCTACAGTTAGCTATACGTAGATACTTGTGGCATTTAAAATGAGGAAAATGTTGCTGATTCAAATCAGGGGTTACTTGTACTGAGCAGCTGCCTAGCCCTATAGCTATAGGTGCCATGCATCACTGAGACACCACCACAATTTGGGGGGATGGGGGCTCATTAAAAAATGCTGACAATTACGACACATTGATTTTATCCATGGTCTTAATTGGGAGCTAGCTAGTTAATAATATTTCCTAAATTTTTATAGCTATAGCACACAATAATGAGGACTAGGAGAAAGCTATAATATTGATTACATGTAGGGATTTTTTTTTTTGGGGGGGGGGGGGGGGGGGTGGGGGAGAGAGAGCTACATGTCATATACCTGAAGTTGAAGTTGATGTAACAATTGTAGAACTAATGCTAGTTGGTTCAAGTTGAGTCATATTTTCACATTTTTCAGTTGGGATAACAAAGAGGTGATTGGACACGAGTCCATAGTCCATGTATTCAATCTACATATATGGTATAATTTGTGGATGGAATAAGACAACTACAGTTGTCACTGTGAAACTCAAATTCGTTGACATTTGTGTCATTTAGTGAGCAGCAGCAATTAGTTTCATTATGATATGCTCTGACATGTACAGTAACTCCTGAGACCAGTGGGTAAGGAGAGGTCTCCTGTGCAAAGAAAGAATAGGATTAGCTATTAATAATAGCCACAGTTAATCATAAAGGGATCTTCTATGAATATAATTATAGCAACTATTAAGAGTTGCTGTCAGTTACGACTATACCATAAACTGGGAAGTTTTCGTTAGATATACGTAAAATGTTTACATGTTAAATTATTTTCATTGTTACAGCTTACCTGTAGCTAATACTTGTACAAGGTATTAAAATTTAAATGTCATGTGATTAATTTTTATTATTGAACAAGACCAAGAAAATAAATCAATCTACATTACTTAAAAAAAAAAGATGTCTCTATAATTCAGAATAACATATGGCCTCTACAATTAGATGTTTAGGTTATTTTTTGAGTCACAGTTTGCAACATTAGAATAGGATTATAAACAGTTGTTATTCTAAATTCTCTTTTATAGGCATAATTTATTTCCCCAAGTGTGGTAACTTTGGAACAATTTATGAGCATGCTCAGTATTGTGTTTTGTCCAGCTAGCGCATTGCGCTATAGCTCTTAGCTCTAGCTTATTTAACCTCTGTATCACTTCCAGTCGCTGGCTGGTTTGATCTGATTTTTGTCAATAGTTTATACTGTCAGCTGAATAATAAGAAGTTATTGCTAATTAACATTGTGATACTATTGGAGAACATCACATCTGGCGACGAGACGGGATCTGATGGCTCACACAAGAGTGCCGATCTACGGTCAGCTGACGGCATTCGACCCAGAAGCTGAGAACATCTCCACTTATCTGGAGAGAGTGTCTTTGTACTTTGCGGCAAATGACATCGGAGATGGCAAGAAGGTTTCTGTGTTGTTGACAGAGATAGGTACCAAGAACTACGGTATCATCAGAAGCCTTGTAGCTCCAGCTTTACCGCAGGACAAGACTTTCGCGGATCTTGTGACTGTGCTGACAGATCATTTCCAGCCCAAACCCCTGATAATTGCCGAACGTTTTCGTTTCTACCAAAGACTATGCTAGACTATGTGGCAGAATTACGACGACTCGCCATTACCTGTGATTTTGGCACTTTTCTGGACCAGGCGCTCCGAGATAAATTTGTCTGTGGGCTCAAGTCGGAACAAACCCAGAAGAGCTTGTTGGCTGAAGAAGGACTGACCCTGGCTAAGGCTGTAGAGAAAGCTCAAGCTAAGGAGACTGCTGCTAGAGACGCCCGAAACTTGAAAGGCCAAGGTCCGACCACAATGTCTGGAGTTTTGCAGCTGTCAACCACGAATACTATGAAAGGCTCCGCCCAAGTCAAAGGGAAGCCTTGTTTTAGATGTGGCAGGAAGGGCCATGAAGGCAAGGACTGTAAATTCAAATCAGCTACTTGCCATAAATGTGGCAAGGTTGGCCACATTGCCCCTACTTGCCGGAGCAAGAAATCAGCTGGTCGAGGTCACAATGATGTCCGCTATCTCGAATCTACTCAGAGTGAACCGGAGGATCTGGGAACTTTCTCGATTGGAGGAAATTCTTCTCACCCGATCCGAATTGAACTTCGAATTTCAGGGAAGCCGTTGACCATGGAGTTAGACACTGGTGCTGCCGTGTCCCTCCTCCCTGAGGGAGTGTTTAGGAAGATGTTTCCTAAGGCCAAGTTATGTAAGTCCAACATGGTACTACGTACGTATACTGGAGAAGCCATGGCTGTGATTGGGACGTATCCTGTGTTGGTGCAGTACGAACAGCAGTTGCCTCAGGAACTAGACCTGACTATAGTTCGAGGTGAGGGACCTGCTCTCCTCGGTCGAAATTGGCTCAAGCATATCACACTTAATTGGGCATCTATTGGATCACTATCTCGTGAGCAGGCCTTGCAGGATGTTCTGGACAAGAACAAAGACGTATTTGCAGATGATCTTGGAACTATTCAACCCTTCACTGCAAAGCTATCTGTGTCCTCAGGAGCTCGACCCAAGTTTTGTAGGGCTAGGCCCGTGCCCTATGCTCTGAGAAGTGCTGTGGAAGAAGAATTGGATCGTCTCGAAGCACAAGGAGTCATCGAGAAGATTGACCACAGTGAGTGGGCGGCACCAATCGTGGCAGTCCCTAAGAAGGACGGCCAAGTCAGAATTTGTGGGGATTACAAAGTTACCGTCAATCCCGTGTTAGAGGTTGATCAGTATCCCCTACCCAAGCCGGAAGACTTGTTTGCCACCCTCGCTGGGGGACAACAGTTCACCACACTGGACTTGTCCCATGCATATAACCAACTCGTTCTTGAGGAGCAATCCCGACATTTGGTCACCATCAATACCCATCGAGGACTCTATCGGTATCGCAGACTGCCATTTGGAATTGCCTCAGCGCCCGCTGTGTTCCAAAAGATGATGGACACTCTGTTGCAGGGCCTAGGTAAGGTGACTTGTTATCTTGATGATATCCTGATTACAGGTGCTACCCCTGCGGAACACCTCGCCCACCTTGAGGAGGTGCTGTGTCGGTTGAGGGAGCATGGTGTGCGGCTACGAAGAGACAAGTGCCGATTTTTAGAAGCCAGTGTTGAATATCTCGGACATCGTGTGGATCAAGAAGGGTTGCACGCCACCAATGACAAACTCCGTGCCATAGCAGAAGCACCCCCACCCCGGAATGTGCAGGAGTTGCGGTCATTTTTGGGGCTTTTAAACTATTATGGCCGGTTTATACCCAATTTGGCATCATTGCTCCACCCCTTACACAAGCTGTTGTGCAAGGGTTGTCCATGGAAGTGGTCCTCGGGTTGCCAGAAAGCCTTTAACCAAGCCAAGGAAGCCTTGACATCCTCCAAGGTTTTGATACACTATAATCCTAATCTTCCTCTTAAACTTGCAGGTGATGCCTCCGCTTACGGAGTGGGAGCAGTGATCTCACATGTAATGGAGGATGGCTCAGAACGCCCGATCGCTTTTGCTTCCCGAACCCTGTCAAGCAGTGAGCGTAATTATGCTCAGGTGGAGAAAGAAGCCTTGTCGTTGGTCTTTGGTGTTAAAAAGTTCCACGCCTATTTGTATGGGAGACAGTTTACTCTCACAACTGACCACAAGCCACTTACAACCATCTTTGGTCCAAAGCAGGGTATCCCTACCCTTGCTGCAGCTCGCCTACAACGTTGGACACTGATACTATCTGCCTATACATACCATATAGAGTTCCGTCCCACTGGTCAGCATGCCAACGCTGATGGGTTGTCACGCCTGCCGCTGCAGGAAGTCACTCGAGAAGGTGCTTCGTCAGAACCATCTGTCTTCAATATATCTCAGTTAGAGAGTTTACCTGTGACAGTGAAACAACTTCAAGCAGCTACTCGTACAGACAATATCCTGAGCAAAGTCCTTCGTTTTACGAGGGGAGGATGGCCGAAGAAATTTGATGCGTCACTACGCCCCTACTGGTTACACAGACAAGAATTCACGGTGGAACAAGATTGTGTGCTCTGGGGAGTACGCACAGTTATTCCAGGGAAACTTCAGCAGAAGCTGTTAGAAGAACTCCATAGAGACCACCCTGGCATCAGCCGGATGAAGGCCGTTGCACGTGGATACCTGTGGTGGCCGGGTCTGGATAAGTCAATCCAAGACTTGGTGAAGAGCTGTCAGTCGTGTCAGGCCGTGAAACATGCACCTGCCGTGGCCCCAATGTATCCATGGTCCTGGCCTGCGAAACCATGGCAGCGGGTGCATCTTGACTTTGCCGGTCCCTTCCAAGGGGTCATGCTGCTCGTTGCTGTTGACGCCCACTCAAAGTGGCCGGAGGTTGAGATCATGCACAGTACAACGGCTGCCAAAACCATTGATGTTCTCAGGAAGATGTTCGCTACTTTCGGATTGCCTGAGCAACTGGTCACTGACAATGGGCCACAGTTTCTGTCTGAGGAATTTGCATTGTTTTCGAAACTGAATGGCATCAGACACATCAGGAGTGCCCCCTACCACCCAGCCACCAATGGCTTAGCGGAACGGTTTGTGCAGTCAGTGAAGTTGGCTCTCAAGGCCAGTGTTAATAGTGGAAAATCACTCTCCGAAAGATTGCTCAGCTACTTACTCACCTATTGCAGTTCGCCTCATGCAACAACTGGGGTTTCCCCCTGTTCGCTGTTTCTTCATCGTCCCCTTCGCACTCGACTTGATCTGCTTCGTCCGAATCTGGAAGCCTGTGTTGTGGAAAAGCAGGCACAGCAGAAAGCTGTTCACGACCGGAGAGCTCAATGTCGAGAGTTCCTTGTAGGACAGAGTGTCATGGTTCGGAATTTTCGTCCTGGACAAGACTGGGTGCCAGCAATTGTTGTTGAGAGACTGGGACCTGTTTCATATTTGGTGGAAACAGCTGATCATCAGATGTGGCGGGGACATCTGGACCACTTGAAAGAGTTTCGTGGGTTGCCTAACTCTGTCCAGAGTGGCTCTGACAGAGAGGTTGCTGTTGACGATGAAGACCCCTTACCCACTTCTTCAGAACCTACTACAGGGGATTTCCCTGATGAACCACATGTAGAGGATCCACCTCCAGAAGTCGATGTACCTGTCAGTGATCCTCCACCGACCCCTTCAGGATCTCATGCTGAGCCTCCTGACCCTGGCACACGACCCTCATCCTCCACTGCTATAGAGTTGGAGAACCCTGAACCACCACCTCCACGTTACCCTACCCGAATTAGGCACCCTCCTGAACGGTACCAGTGAGTGTGACTTGTATGCTTAGTGGGGAGGAGTGTGGTAACTTTGGAACAATTTATGAGCATGCTCAGTATTGTGTTTTGTCCAGCTAGCGCATTGCGCTATAGCTCTTAGCTCTAGCTTATTTAACCTCTGTATCACTTCCAGTCGCTGGCTGGTTTGATCTGATTTTTGTCAATAGTTTATACTGTCAGCTGAATAATAAGAAGTTATTGCTAATTAACATTGTGATACTATTGGAGAACATCACACCAAGGACTCTCAAGCTATGCATAATAGTGCATCGTCAATACTTCCAGCTATAATAACCATTAGCTAGAACTACTGTAGCTAGTTGGTAGCTACGTTACATTAATTTCAATACATATATTTTATAGCTAGTTGTTTATTTTCGTTGGCTTACTAGCGATAGATTTACTTCAATATGAGAGTTGCAAATCTTGACTGTTGCATTGAGAATTCGAAGACTTTTGTTGTTATCAAAACCTTGAATTATATTATAGCAAACGAAGTAGCTATGCACCTTATCCTTTAATAAATAACTCACAAGGAAGGAGTGTTGCATTTATGGGTGCACTAGGAGCTCCTAGACCAACTACATTTCTGGCTCTAACAATGAACTGATACTGATTCAGGTCACTGATATTCATAGTATACTGATGTGACTCAGTGCAGTGATCAGCAGAATCCTCAAGTTGAATAGTCCCTCCCTCTGTGATTTCATATATATCCACACAGAAGGTAATGTCTGGGTCAGTGTTGGCGATATTCAGGGAAAAAGGAGGCTGCCAAGTCAGGATGATGGACCAGGAGGTACAGTTGATGGAGATCTCTAGGTCTTCAACACTCCTTAGTAATCCTGTGCGGGATATAAATCCAATGATTATGACAACATGATTTAGCTACTAAAACTTGTATAGCTACTTTCCTTGTATGCGAAGAGTATGCAAATCACCAAAAGTTGAGGAGAAAAAATTAGCTCTAACACACTGAACTAGTGAGTTATTCAGTGAAGCACTGCAGTATAGTAATAGTAAAGCAGGTCTTGATGATAGATTTGTCCTGGCTCCTTGAACATTGATAGAAGAGACATTGTTGATTCTCCATCCAAAGGCATATAAGCCTCTAGGATTCTCTGGTGGTGTTGGTGCTAAGAGACATCTGAATTCGATTGTTTGATTCAGGCTGCAGACAGCCTCATCACTTGCGAATGAGGTAGTTGGTCCTACGAGCTGAATCACCGCCGTAGCTAAAATGATGCTAAACTTCTTGCTACTACTTCCTGACATTGTTAAGCGCATGTGCCAAAAGTATGATGATCTGTATGGTTTAGCTACGTAGCTAGAGCCGGAGTTTCTTTGTCCACAACCGAACTTTTTTGGTACTTATTCTTGAATGATTAAGTTCTATTCATCTATATCTAATCATGGCAGTATCTATAACCAGACTAATAGTTTATTGTATTTCATTTATACAGTAAACTATCTACATAGACGATTACAGCTATTTTAATGAAATTCATAGCTAATCTGTAATAGTGGGCTACGTTTTGTAATAGTGGGCTACTGTAAGTGTTTGAAATAGCTAGTGCTCCGTGTTAATGCGCATGCGTGTAATAGGCTAATTACCTTCGTTACATGCAGAAACAACCTAGCTAGTACTAGCTACGAAAACAACAACCAACTAAGTACTAGCTACAAGAAAACTATTAATTAGCTATGCCGTGGCCTTATTCCTTCTTCTGCCCAGAAATACAGTCATTTTTGATGGGCTAAGTTAACTATACTAGAACAGTCACTAGCTAGCTCTTCAAAGCTTACTTCTCTAAAGTTTTTTCCAAATCTGAGCGCAATTTCGAAATTCAAGCAGTGCGCATGCGTATACGGATGACGCCTGACGACCAATTTTTGCAAGATTGAGTAAAACCACTGTACAATCATAGATATAAGAGGTTTTACGGGATTGGAAACGCCCAATGAACTGCACAACCGAGGCGCGTTGACAGATGCGCACGCGCATGCAGCATTAATTATATTAATGGCCGTGAAAGGAGATCAATATTCACTCCTTTCAAGGCAGTTAAAGTGATGTTCTGCCCCTACAGCTCACAGAATAGTACAAGCAAGCTAAGGGGAAGGTATTGAAGAAGTGAAGAGTCAGAGAGTTGAAGTTGGAGAGTCTGAGGAAGGAAGTTATTAATTATTCATAACTTTTTTCCTTGTAATTATAACTATGAGTACCTATCATTACTCATTATACATTAATTTTATGTGATTGATTTGAAAGAAAGGCCAGAATGACTTTTGGTATTAAAATTAGACATAAATTCATCATTATTATAGCTAGATAATTTTGCCCCAAAGTTATCCGCCAGTTTCTGCTCAGTTCGCCCTCATCAGCATTATTGCAATATTTCCAGCTTTTGGCTGTTGGATTTTGACACCATCCACCTCAAGAATTCGGCTCAGTTAGCTGTCCTGTGGACCCTATGGATATTAGGGGGGAAATATAGTAAGCTTGCCATCTCCATAGGATGACTATTGTATAGAAAACAAATGCACCAATTCCATTTACTGTTCTATCCTTTCCCTGAAATTACTAATACAGTTTCAATATTGTTAATCTATTTCTTGGGAGAGGGATTACAGTTTTAACACCACTTGCAAATGCTAGAGACAATATACATCAGCTAATACAAAAACTAACATTACTATTCCATGTAGCTAAAGTTTACATGCCTTTTGATCAGAAAATGGGCAACAGCAATTGATTCCATCAAGCGTGAGAGGGATTACAGTCCCATTAACCACCACAGTAGTATTTGTAGGAATAAACTTGAAAATCTGAGCTAAAATTTATTTCATACAGTAAATCTATGCCCTAGTGTATTATAGTATCATTGGCATAAGTCTTACCTCACGGATCTTGTCAGAACAGCAACTTTGACAAAAGTGCTATGTCATTCAGCTGTCAACGCGCCTCGGTTGTTAGTTGCTAACGAGAGCACGTGATCCGTTTCCAATCCCGTAAACATCTTATATCTATGGTCCAAGAGAAAAACAAAAAAATTTGCTCGGGGGGAATTTCAATGAGTCATATGACCTGAGGGCGCTCTGCTCGCTCGCTGAACTATGGTTCATTTTTTAATAATGTCAAGAAGTAGTAGCAAGAAGTTTAGCATCATTTTAGCTACGGCGGTGATTCAGCTCGTAGGACTAACTACCTCATTCGCAAGTGATGAGGCTGTCTGCAGCCTGAATCAAACAATCGAATTCAGATGTCTCTTAGCACCAACACCACCAGAGAATCCTAGAGGCTTATATGCCTTTGGATGGAGAATCAACAATGTCTCTTCTATCAATGTTCAAGGAGCCAGGACAAATCTATCATCAAGACCTGCTTTACTATTCCTATACTGCAGTGCTTCACTGAATAACTCACTAGTTCAGTGTGTTAGAGCTAATTTTTTCTCCTCAACTGAACCTCTTACTTTTGGTGATTTGCATACTCTTCGCATACAAGGAAAGTATACAAGTTTAGTAGTAGCTAAATCATGTTGTTGGATTTATATCCCGCACAGGATTACTAAGGAGTGTTGAAGACCTAGAGATCTCCATCAACTGTACCTCCTGGTCCATCATCCTGACTTGGCAGCCTCCTTTTTCCCTGAATATCGCCAACACTGACCCAGACATTACCTTCTGTGTGGATATATATAAAATCACAGAGGGAGGGACTATTCAACTTGAGGATTCTGCTGATCAGTGCACTGAGTCACATCAGTATACTATGAATATCAGTGACCTGAATCAGTATCAGTTCATTGTTAGAGCCAGAAATGTAGTTGGTCTAGGAGCTCCTAGTGCACCCATAAATGCAACACTTCTTCCTTGTGAGTTAAGGACAAGGTGCATACTTTGTTTACTATAATATAATTATGTTATCAAGGTTTTGATAATAATAAAAGTCTCCTCAATGCAACAGTCAAGATTTGCAACTCTCATATTGAAGTAAATCTATCATTAGTAAGTTCTTTAAGCCAACAAAAATTAACAACTATAACTAATATAAGGTCTCATTATGTGTCAAAACTAATGTAACCAACTAGCTAACTACAGTAGTTCTAATGATACTATCAGCTGGAAGTATTGACGATTCACTACGTATAGCTAGAGAGTTCTTGGGGAAATCCTATATATACACCTAAACAAAATACCCAAACATCCATGGATTAATTTTGCATTGTAATTAATTGTAGAGGCCATGTTATTCCGAATTATAACTGATTTATTTTCTTGGTAATGAAAATTAATTATGTACTAAAATAGTGTAAAAGCTAATACAAATAGGCTGTAAAAATGAAAACAAATTAATATGAAAATTGTTAACATCATTATCTAACGAAATTTATGGTATAATTTAACTGACAGCAACTCTTATAGTTGCTATAATTCTTAGTGCATTGCACAGAAGATCCCTTTATGATTAACTGTGGCTATTATAGCTAACCCTATTCTTTCTTTGCACAGGAGACCTCTCCTTACCCACTGGTCTCAGGAGTTACTGTACATGTCAGAGCATATAATGAAACTAATTGCTGCTGCTCACTAAATGACACAAATGTCACTGGATTTGAGTTTCACAGTGATAACTGTGGTTGTCTTATTCCATCCACAAATTATACCATATACATTGAATACATGGACTATGGACTCGTGTCCAATCACCTCTTTGTTATCCCAACTGAAAAATGTGAAAATATGACTCAACTTGAACCAACTAGCATTAGCATTAGCTCTGCAATCATTACATCAACTTCAACTTCAGGTATATGATATGTAGCTCCCTCCCCCCCTCCCCCCCCCCCCCCCCCCCCCAAAAAAAAAAAAATCCCTAATCTTTCTGCTAGTCCTCATATTGTGTGCTATAGCTATGAAATTTAGGAAATATTATTAACTAGCTAGCTTCCAATTAAGACCATGGATAAAAGTAATTGTCAGCATTTTTTAATGACCCCTCATCCCCCCAAATTGTGGTGGTGTCTCAGCCCATCAATAATGATGCATGGCACCTATAGCTATAGGGCTAGGCAGCTGCTCAGTACAAGTAACCCCTGATTTGAATCAGCAACATTTTCCTCATTTTAAATGGCATGAGTATCTATATGTATAACTGTAGCAGATGTATTGATGCATCTGTAAACAATACACTATTTATAATGAAAACTGATGCTGGAATTGTATCTTATTGTGATGGATTTTCCAATTGAAAATAGTTACAATCTACTCATATGGTGATCTCACAAACAAGTTAGCTATAATAACTCAAATTTTTTTATTATTATAGACTCTTCTACTAGTATTCCTTCTAATACAGATGCTATAATTACAACAATGACTGGTATGATACATAGTTGGAGCTACACTTTAAGTATTATCTTGATAATGAATGTTGCAGTATTGAGCATCACAGTGGTTATTCTGTTGCTATCAAGTGCATCATTATGTTTCTGCTTTTGGTTCCATTACAAGAGGAAAGGAAAGGTAGCTAATGGGTTGAATCTTTTTAAACTATAGTTTTTGCAGTATTTTACCATTAAATGTTGTTGTTGTTGTTGTTGTTGTTGTTGTTGTTGTTGTTGTTGTTGTTGTTGTTGTTGTTGTTGTTGCTGCTGCTGCTGCTGCTGCTGCTGCTGCTGCTGATATGCCTATAACAGAAGTCTACTGAATTTCCAGCCAGACACCATGATCAACCTGCACCATCAGCTACTGAGATAAATACACATCAGAATAGTGCATATGCTGTCATCAAAAATGATGAGGTAGCTACAAGCTAGGGAGCTGCAGCCTACAGCTAGATACAATTATTAAGCTAATCTCTGCACTTCTAGCCTGACCATGCCTATGAAGATATTGGGGAGATCACTCTTTCAACTCCAACTGAAATAACCACACCCAATGATGTATTCATGATTCCATTGGAGGAGAACACAACATCAAGTATTCAACTGAAACCAGGTTGGCTATTAGCTTGAAGCTATAACTATATATGCTATTAATTTTTAACAGAAATGGATCAAAAAAGTGCAAGAATTTCTGCTGTTAACCTGTTGAATGATCTTTCACCAATTGCTCGCAAGTGGAGGGAGTTTGCCACTAAATTAGGAATTATTGCAGATAATATTCCTAAATTCTCCAAAGATGACACTAATGAAGCATGCTTGGAAGCCACAGTCGAATTATTTTTCACCATTAACTCTCATAATTTGGCTGATATCACTGATGCCTTGAAAAACATGGAAGAATATGAAGTGGCTAATTATTTATCCAGAAAATATCTTTCATGTGACTAACAATGACTGTTTACATACATACAAATTATACAAAAGCTGACTGTTATACTGTAATCAAATTAGTGTAGCTAAAATTTAATGATTATGTGATATTGAATGTGGATGCTTTCACTGCACTTTGAAAAATCCTTAGATAACTATGCCATGATTTGCTTTAGGGATGAGAGAAAGAGCTATACAAACAGCAATCGATGTTTGCAGTAGCTATTATTATCTAGCAATAGCTACTATTAATTGGGACGATTATTGATATAGAAAATAAAATCATGAAATATATGAGTTAGTCATGCATGCATGGCTTTCCAATGACTGTTATCTACGTATGTTCTGGGAACCTGAATGATCATTGATCAAGTCCTGAATAATAGCCATGCACACATAAAACATGCATATGCTCTACGATACTTTCTTTGCAGTGGCATATACTGAAAAATAAACTAGTAGCTATCAGATAATCTGTATACTGTAGCTATAATTATAATTATAAAGATGGACATTATCTTTCATTTGTTATTGTTGTTGCTGTGTGTTACTATTGTAGTTGGTGATCTATAGGTCCTAGTCACTGTAGCTCTAAGATCTGAGTCATACGTAGCTATATTCTTCATGAGATATCGTCAATTTCTCTACACCTTGCATAGGGAGCATATTAAAGTCAAAATAGTCCCATGATCCACCTGACCCAGTGATGAGTAACTTGGAGCTAACTATTTTTCCAAAATGTGTTGTTTTTGTTATTGTTACAATACTGAAAGAGTTTTGACTTGAAGATTGAATAAGATTCATGAAATGTTTTGTTGAAACATAATTATTATTGTGTACATTCATGGTTGCTTTTTTACATAGCTAGCCATTTTGGGAATGGATAATATGCTTTTATTTAGTTTGCAGAGTGTGCATTTATACTCAAGATGACCCCGTACCTGCAACCACAAGCTTAATTCACCCAGCTATATTCTTTGAGTAGTGAGGTATAGCTCTTATTACTCATGATGATTGATTCATCTAGCTATAGAGAAACCTCTTGTGTTCATCTCCAATTATTTTTGGGATTGAAAAGTGATACACAGATGTAACTTACTGAGCTAGTTCCCTCAAATTTTAAACTTGATATGCCACCAAAGAGCAATCTAAAAGTTGTAGCTAGCTAGTACATTGCTATAGAACCTAAAGAAGAAGAAGAAGGTAAGATTTAATTGTGGTTAAAAAGGGGTACTCTTAATGAAGGGGGAGGGATTTGAATATAGTGGATAAACCAGTGATTATTATTCTTACAAAAAGCTTTTCACTGCTGCAAATGTTACTGAAGATCTCGTTCCCAATGGAGTAAGTTTGCAAATAAATTAGCTAGAGACCTTGAAGATGAAACTTATAGTGAAACCAATGCTATATATCTTGAAGCCATTATTTCAAATGTCCTGGAAACATGGAGAGAGTCAATGTCAACTACGCATGCGCGCGAGCAGCTAGCTATGCTCTCTAATTAGAATTAGATAAATGTTGTTGCACATGCCGGGCGTGAACAAAAATAGATGAACTGCTCTTCACTAATTTGGTAAAAAGTAAATTGCCTACAGTAACTAATTCACTATGATAATAAAGGTAATGATATTATTATTGTTAGCTACAGAAAATTCCATGTCATCACAAGTGATTTGTGGCCTAAATCAAGTGGCTGAATTCAATTGTCAGTTTAAACCTATAGGTGACTATTCAATCATGTGGACAGTCAATAATATCTCATTAAACTATATGAAAGAACGATCTCAAATCACCGCCACATTTGAACACTGAATGCTGCATTTGAACTGTACTGAAACATTTCAGAACTCAGTAGTCCAATGTGAAAGATATAATATCTTTAACTTTAGTGATCCCACACTCTATGGTGAAGTGTTCTTTGTCCAGATACAAGGAAAGTATCAATACTTAGTCATTATTAAACTTTTGATACTTATAGGACTGCTTAATGAAGTCAAAGATGTGAATGTTTCCATTAACTGTTCCTCCATCACCCTGACTTGGCAACCTCCCTTCTCCCTGGACATCACTAACACTGACCCAGACATGATATTCTGTGTGGAGGTGTACAATGTATCTGAGGGAGAGAGGACTCCACTTCACCACCTTGGACGATGCTCAATTGTAGCTTCTCAATACACTTTATTGACCAGCAACTCAGTCCTTGAATCAGTGTTGGAGTATCAGTTCATAATCACAGCAGTCAATATAGTTGGTCGAGGAGCTCCCAGTGCTCCAATAGATGTAACGTTTCATGATGGTTAGTTTGTATAACTATTAAACTAGCAGTTAGCAATAAATTTTCATAGTAAATCACAACTATCTTTAATGATGTAGATCATTTCATTGGACTTCATGATCCAGATGTACACTTATCTGATTCTGGATTGATGATGGCTGTATGTTATGTATTGTAAATTGATTACCATTTCACAAACTGTTATCTAAAGGTTCAACTAATGTGTAAAAGCAACCATTATAGATTGAGTTCCAATTAAAATGATAATGTTTGGACCACTCATTTTATGGGGAGCTAAAAATTTTGATATAAAGTGATCAAAATTAATGTGTGTGTGATTTCTGTCACAGATTTCAAGCTGCTTTGAAAACCTGACTGTTTACATACAGTATAAAGATGGTAGTACACATTGCAGTTCTCCTGCACATCTCACTGATGCATTGAACAGGATTGAATATCTCGTTCTCAATGATGAGAATCCTACCATGGGTTCGGGCAATTGTCCCAACATTTCATACATATTTGTAAACTAGCTATGTTCTTCATGTTGAAATAAAGTACAAAAATATTTCAAGTAATTTTACAGTGGTGTATCTCCCAACCCCAACTAAACTCCTGACCCCAACTATGACAATGAAAACATACACAAGTGAAAGTGAGTAGGTGAAAGTGTAACCTTAAACTCATAGCTAGTGATGTGATGGGCAAGCATTGCAATGTCTGCATGATGTCTAGTTTGCTATACAGGCTATTATACCAAGTTGTCAGATGTTATGATCCCATTACGTACATATATTGATAGTTTCACACTGAAAATTGATCTAATCAACTTCTTGAAATCAAACATTTATCTGGGCAATTAGCTACTACGTATCAGCCAGTAGCTATATGTACAGCATTGGGTTAACTGTAGCTACATAAATAATTTACTGCACTGTACTTTGTACTTCATGCAGGTTTATTCCTACAGCTATAATGGTATTAATAACACATTCTTTTCATACTATTATACAGTAGTGGTAGTATGAAAAGAATGTGTTATTAGGATTACTGCACAAATTCTATAGAAGGAAATAAACAATCAATCATCAAACAAAATATAACATGAATTACCGCTTTTTTCTATAGAATTTGTGCAGTAATCCTACATTGAATGAGCCAACACAATACTCATTAGTGGGACCTACTTCTTCCCCAAACATAGCATATTCAGCCATCGAAGTAACTAAGTATTTCAATGATAATTATTTAATCATACTCATAATTATGATAATTTTTGTCTAAATTCAGCACCACTCACAAGATTTCCCCACAGCAATTGATGGTACATACTTATTGCTAAAATCAGTGCACCCTCCACTGGATAGCAAGGGAAAGGTACAAGACTTTAGCCCTATCCCTAGCCCCCTAGCCCTAGCCCTAGCCATAATAATTGTGTAGCTATACATTAGCTGAACTCTTCAGTTTTTGACTGTATACATACGTACATTATTTAGCCTCTAGAAGAGTCGATGCTCATTTTGAAAAGAAATTCTACATGCTGTAGTGCTGATTCTTCTGTAGAAAGTCCACAGTAATGAGGCATGATGTCATAAAAATTATTCGAGTAGCTATTAGATAATTTTCTTCTTTGCAGGATTTATCCACTCCAGTTGATGATCCTGAATCAACTTCAACTGCTGACAGTGATAATGAAGTAGCGAACGTCAGATTTTCTAGTGCACTATTACCAAATAAGAAACCAATGCCAGATGAAAGAGAGGTACTTAATATCTAGAGGCATCAACTTTAGTACCTGCAAGTCAAGCATTTCACAATAATAATAAAATTTACAAAAAACAACAACAAACAAAAAACCACAACAAACAAGAACCATAAACTGGATATAGCCATACGAATCTTTTATCATGAGCTACCCACCAAATACAGACACATAAATTTAGTACCCACAAATAAAGTGTCCTTAAGTCCTTATAGCTGAAATTAACTACCTCTCTATCCTTTTAAATTTTGCAGGTCAATATGCTCAGTTAGATACCAGTGATCCTAATTCAAGTGCTGGTGTCATAATAGTGAACAACGTCATTTACTCAGACATAGTCCCATTCACAGGAAAATTAATACCAAAGGAAAAAGAGGAGATGAAAGCACAACCAAAACCAGCAGGTGTGTTATAGGACCTTACGTAGCTATTGTATTTTGGAGCAAAAACAAGTTTTAGAGATGTAATTGGTATCCAAATATTTGCTTCAAATGGAAGTGAACTCTGTTTTAAAGTTTTAGGTTTCATGATTAACTTTTTTATTAAGTAGCTAGCTATTTATAAACTTTAGCAGGATTTTAACAACTTGTACACTGTAAAAACAAAAGTGCTTACTGCACACCATTTTGTCCCAATACACACACTGTTTTGTTTTTAGTGTGACAATTTAGTGTGTAGTACACACTTTCGTTTTTACAGTGTACCTTTTCCTACGCACTCCCTACATACCAAGACTGCAGAGCAGTGAAATCCCATGTTTTCATTAAGGTAATTAGGCAGGGCAATTACGAGGGTGGGGGCAATTCCGACACTGTAAAAATAGTGATATTCCAGTCGGCCTAGTCGAGAAACAAAAATTATAAAATGATAGAATTACCCCACCCTCGTAATTGCCCCGTCTTACCTTACAGTGAATAACAAATTGCCCAAAATATCGGTCACGTATTCAATTATTTAACTATCTTAGCACCAAAATTTAGCTCCAAGGTTGGAGTGGCTGAATACTAATATTAGCAATAATATCTTTAACTTTCTTCACACCTTTAGAAAAGCCACCCGTGACTGCAGAAGATTTGTTTCATGATCTATATTCCATTGCCGGGAAGTGGAGTGAGTTTGCACTGAAGATAGGAATTGATGAGGATCTTGAGGATGAGATTTACACTAACAATGAAAGCAATAAGGCATGTTTGCAGGAGACCTTGGAGTACTTCTTCAAGATAAGAGCTCTCTTCAAAGAAATCACTGCTGCTTTATGTCATATAGAGGAGCTTGAGTTGGCGTGTACTTTATCAAAAAAATATTCCTAAGTATCAGAATTGGTACATGGTGTAGCTAGCTAGGACATTAGTCAGTTGTGTCTAAAATTAAATTTTGTTTTGATGATAAGTCATGTATTTTATACAAACAGTTTTGGCAACTCCAAATATAGCACACTATGGTTTTGCTATGATAAACAGTTTCATGATGTAGCTAGCTATACTAGCCATCATTACTGAGGTTATTAATGGATGACTGTGCCACCATATTATTGGGAATCATTTTAATATTGATTAATGTCAGTAAAGGTATGACCTATAGTTCAAGTATCTAGCTACATAATGAAGTTAGCCACTATAGAGCTATTAGCTAAAATTATTGGTCTTATTATGGTGATAGCATCATTGGTGGTGATTTGTGGTCTGCATCAACATGTTGTATTAAACTGTACCTTGGACTTCATCCCACTGGGTCTACATGCAATAGAATGGACGATCAACAATGTCTCAGCATCTCAAATTGAAGGAGTTGATACAACTATTGGAAATCGGATGCTTAATCTGAACTGTACTCAGACATTTGAAGGCTCTACAATTCAATGCAAAAAACGAAATATCTTCAATCGAAGTGACCCAGATGTTCTTGGAGATGTATACCACATCCAAATACAAGGTGTAGCTATAATAATAATTATTTTAGTTACATCATTCACATTTATTTTCTAAACTAGTGAGCTACATCTATCTTTGAGTTTCGATAGTTATGGCAGGAAGATACTTCTTTGCTCTTATGCTAGTATTTATTAAGTTAGGGGAAGGAAAAGGTATTGTTTTAATAGCTTATACACAGCAATCAAACTCTTCAATGTGCTTATGTATGTAGAAGTGGTGTGTGATTTATATCAAATAGCTGAATTTCATTGCAACTTGAATACGTCATCTCTAATTCTACCTGCAATTCTATGGACTGTCACCCATAATACCTTACAAATAAGAACTGGAGAGCAAACATTATTCAAAGAATTTCAGATAAACTGTACAGAACAAAATGAAAATGTTACAGTTCAGTGTATGGTACTTGATATAGCAAATATAAGCTCTGGTATCATTTATGGTGACTTAATTACAGTCCGCATTCAAGGAAAGCTAACTTATGATTTACACTATCTGTTAATAGCAGATTTATTCCTCCAGGACTACTTGCTAAAGTGAGAGAAGTGAATGTTTCCATTAACTGTTCCTCCATCACCGTGACTTGGCAGCCTCCCTTCTCCTTGGACATCACTAACACTGACCCAGACATGGTGTTTTGTGTGGATGTGTACAATGTATCCAAGGGAGAGAGGATTCCACTTCACCACCTTGGACAATGCTCCATTGCGACTCCTCACTACACAATACCCACCAACAACTCTGGACTGATGCTTCACTATCAGTTCATAGTCACAGCAGTGAATGTAGTAGGTCGAGGGGTTCCTAGTGATCCAAGGAATGTAGAATTTTATGATGGTAATGAAACTAATGGGTACTACAATAACTGCTAGCTGGTATTATGATTACTAAATTAATTCAGGAATATTCATTTCTGAGGGAGAAATACAACAACTGTTTGATTCTGAATTGGAGCTGAATATATCTTTGGTATGTGATCATGATAATTAATGGTAATTTTAAATGGTGTATTCATTATATTTCAGGTAACATCTGTATGCTTTCAAGAATATACTATTCACTTTGACTATAATGATGACAACACACACTGCAGCTGCCCAGCACAAGTTACATCGAATCAGTTACAGTACCTCATTTTGAACAGTGATGAGAATAACTGTAGCAGATGTTTCAATGCATCTGTAAGCAACTATACTGTTTATGTGGAAACTGATGGTGGAAGTTTATCTAATGTTATTCTTGTGATGTACTTCCCAAGTGAAAACAACCCAACTAATAATAAGATAACACAAAAAAGGTTTTCAACAGTTGGTAAGCAGCTGTTGTGCCATGATGCTATGTTAGTTATTGCTTACCACGTATGTGTAGACTCTTCTTCTTTCGAGCATTCGAATGTGGTAATTGCAGTATCTGTGGGTGTTGGTAAATATTATTACGTAGCTATGTGAAATCTTGTCGCTCACTGTTATTAATTTGTTATCTTTCCATGCAGTGATGAGCATGCTTGTATTCATTCTACTGCTATCAACATTTTGCTGTTGCTATTGGTTACATCATGTGAAAAGTGGTGACTATTATAATACTTCCTTAGACAGTTAGTGATTGCCATAAATTGATAGTTTCTCTTACAATAGCTATCATGAGGATTCTCTCTCACGTTAATTCTATAACATGTAGGTAGGAACCATAGCGGCCAGAAATCATCTGATGAAGTAATAAACCCTGAGATACAAACTCATGAAAACAGTGCATACACAGTTATCAAGCTTAAGGATGCTCAAAGAGAAGAGGTATTGATGAAGAACATTGAAATTGTAGCCTCAGAGCGACAATCACTGGTTTTATTGTCTTCCTTTTTGATCCAAAGGAAAAAAAGTTCATTTTAAGCATATCTTAATAAAGTGTTGTCATATTTCATGATGAATTCATTATCCTAATAGCCTAAGAGATCTTCTGAAGTGATAACCACTGCCAAAGACAGACAAAATGACCCAGAAATACACGTTCAAGAAAATAGTGCATATGCCCTCACTAAAGATGTTGGTAAAGTAGAGGTGATGGTGACTATTAGCTAATTGAACTTTCTTAGAACTTTGTCTCTCATGTATAGATCTACATTATTATAGCCAGTTTATGCTGAGATTCCTCCTTTAACTCCGAGAGTTGAAATAATTGAACCTGAAGCAACATTTTACTCAAATGTGGTTAGGAGGAAACATTGAGAGCTCAACAATAACACACAGTGAGAATCTTTAACGGGTGGAGTTACGTATCTAATGGGCATCTTTGAAATGTGTCCTGATATAATAAGCAGTTTTTGCATTTTCTATGACACTCCCCTCCCCCCATTTCCCAGCACCTGAAAACAGTATCACTATAACTTCAATTGATCAGGTAATGATTTTTTACTGCAGGAAATTAATTGCAAGACTGGACATTTCGAATTCGTGGGTACCCACATTATTTTAATGTCATCCACTTCTTTTCGGTCTCTAAAACCTTTTTTATAATTAATAATTATACAGTTCTGCACACTATAAGGCTAGCTAGTATGTATATCAGTGACACGATGTTGTCTTTCATTAATGTTGCACCCACACATAAATGATTGTCTTCCTAAGAGATTTTATATGCAAGAAGGTTTCCAAATTAGGGATGACCTTTAGCTAATTGCTCAAAAAATAAGGAAACAAGGGTAGGGATGAAGGATGGAAATGGAATCAATCTATTGTTCTATATCCAGCCAATAAATTGAATCCCTACAGCTTCAGGTTATAGTGCAGTAGCTAATGGAGGACGTTTGGGGGAGTGGCTCCTACAGTGTATTACCAAACCTTTTTCAGCTAATTATATAAGAGAATTGGCTGATCGACTTCCCGCCAATATTGTTGAATGAATGAAAACAGTTATGGATGCATGGATATATGTACTGTGATCTCACAAACAAGCTAGCTAGCTATTAATTATTTATCAAGAAAATATCTTTCATGTGACTAACAATGACAGTGTGTTTACATAAGCCGACTGTTATACTATTGCCTGTAATCAAATTAGTGTAGCTAAAATTTAATGATTGTGTGGAAAGATGAAATTGAACGTGGATATTTTCACTGCACTTTGAAATATCCTATGTATGTAGCCATGATTTGCTTTAGGGATGGGAGAAAGAGCTACACAAACAATCTAGCTACATCTTTGCAGTAGCTATTATTATCTAGTAATAGCTACTATTTGGGACGATTAGCTGTTGCTATAGAAAACTAAATCATGAAATACAAAACAAACTGAGTTGGTCATGCATGCATGGCTCTCCAACAACTGTTATCTATGTTCTGGGAACCTGAATGATCAGTCACATGCATAACTTTATTATAATAATACTACGATATTTTCTTTGCAGTGGCATAATAAACTATAGTATCATAATAATCTGTATACTGTAGCTATAAAATTATAAAGATGGCCTTTATCTTTCTGCTTGTTATTGTTGTTGCTGTGTGGTGCTATTGTTGTTGGTGGTAACTGGTGATCTATAGGTCCTAGTCACTGTAGCTGATTCATGAGATATTGTCAATTTCTCTACACCTTGCATTAGAGTCAAAACCCATGCAAGATACCCACTGATCCACCTGACCCAGTGATGGATAGCTTGGAGATTGAAGCAAATTAGCTAATTTTCATCAAAATAATATATATTATAGCTATTGGTGAAAGATGTTTTTGTTATTGTTACAATACAGAAAGAGTCTTGACTTTGAGATTGAATAGGCTTCATGAAATATTTTGTTGAAACATACTATTATTATGTACACTCGTGGTTGCTTTTTTACATAGCTACGTAGCTATTTGGGGAATGGCTTACATAGCTTGCAGAGCATGCATGTATGCATAATACTCAAGATGACCCAGCTGTAACCACAAGCTTCACCCAGCTATATTTTTTGAGTAGTGAGGTATAGCTCTTATTATTCATGATGATTGATTAATCTATAGAGAAACCTCTCATGTTCATCTCAAAGTGATACACAAATGTACTATAGCTACAACATAGTTCCTTCGAAGTTTATTATAATGCCACCACAGAGCAATCTAAAAATTGAAGCTATAATTATAGCTAGTACATTGCTATAGAAGAAGGGGATACTAAAGAAGAAGAAGGTAAGTGGTTTTATTAAGTCTTAATGAAGGGGAAATGTTTGATTATTTTACATAAAGCCTTTCACTGCTGCATACAGATGTAAGATTGTTCCCATCGGAGTGAATTTGCAAGCAAATTAGCTAGAGACCTTGAAAATGAAAAAAAGCAATGTCGCATATCTTGAAGTCACGGTTGAGTTTTCACTTTAAACGGACCTATCCAGAATGTCACGCGTATAAGCAATTAATGTTGCACGCGCACGCGCGAGCATGAACTATTGCTCTACTAACTAATTTCGGTAAAAGCAAGTTGCCTACAGTAGCTAATTCACTATGATAATAAAGGTAGTGATATTATTATTGTTAGCTACAGAAAGTTCCATGTCATCACAAGTGATTTGTGGCCTACATCAAGTGGCTGAATTCAATTGTCAGTTCAAACCTATAGGTGATTATGCAATCATGTGGACAGTCAATAATATCTCATTAAACAATATTATTGAAGAACGATCTCGAATCACCACTACATTTGAACACCGAATGCTGCATTTGAACTGTACTGAAACATTTCAGAACTCTGTAGTCCAATGTGAAAGACATAATATCTTTAATGTTAGTGACCCCACAATACTCTATGGTGAAGTGTTCTTTGTCCAGATACAAGGAAAGTAGCAATTATTATCTCATCACTTAGTCATTATTAAACTTTTGATACTTATAGGACTGCTTGATAAAGTCAAAGATGTCAATTTTTCCATTATCTGTTCCTCCATCACCCTGACTTGGCAGCCTCCCTTCTCCCTGGACATCACTAACACTGACCCAGACATGACATTCTGTGTGGAGGTGTACAATGTATCTGAGGGAGAGAAGATTCCACTTCACCATCTTGGACAATGCTCCATCATAGCTCCTCACTACACGTTACCTACCAACAACTCAGTCCTTGGATCAGTGTTAGAGTATCAGTTCATAATCACAGCAGTGAATGTAGTAGGTCGAGGGGCTCCTAGTGATCCAAGGAATGTAGAATTTTATGATGGTAATGAAACTAATGGGTACTACATAATTATGTAGGTGACTAACTGTTATAATTTTATTCAGGGATATTCCTTAGTGCAGGTCAAATACAACAACGACTTAATTCGGAATTGGAGCTGAATATATCTTTGGTATGTTTTTAATCTAAAGGGTTAAAATGCTAGCTACTCATTCTCTTGCAGGTGACATCTGTATGCTTCCAAGAATTAACTGTTTACGACAATAACACTCATTGCAACTGCTCAGTTAGTTTAAATCAGTTGCAGTACTTCATTCTGAACAGTGAGAATAACTGTAGCAGATATTTCAATGCATCTGTGAACAACTATACTGTTTATGTGGAAACTGAAGGTGGAAATTTATCTAATGTTATCCTTGTGATGTACTTCCCAAGTGAAAGTAACCCAACTAATATGACAACACAAAAGATCATTTCGACTATAATCAGTAAGAATTAACTTACCATAGACTAATGTATGTCATATACTAATGTATATCATATACTATTCTATAGATTCCTCCTCCTTTGAGTATTTGAATGTGATAATTGCTGTGGGTATTGGTAAATATTATGGTAGAATCGTGTCACTGTTATTGTTATATTTCCATGCAGTGGTGACCATATTAGCATTCATTCTACTGCTATCAACATTTTGCTGTTGCTATTGGTTACATCACATGAAAAATGGTAGCTACATTTATATCACTACAGCTTAGACAGTTGATCAATATGACAGCTACATAGCACTTTCAAATTCATGATGATTCACTTATGCTATGTTACAACACTCCCACAGGCAGGAACCATAGCCAAAAATCATCTGGTGAAGTAATAAACCTTGAGATACGAACTCATGAAAACAGTGCGTACACAGTTATCAAGCTTAAGGATCCTCAAAGAGAAGAGGTATCCATAGCTACAAGAAGAACTAGCTAGCTATAATTACTGATGAACTCAAAGCAATTTTTACTTTCTTTCCATTTAGCTCCAAATGGAGCTAGTTACAGTTGATCTGAGTGTTTACAATGTATCCTTTTACTATGCATCCCAACAGAGGCCATTTTGGTGCACAATTTGTATTATGCTCTTACCAAAATGGCTGCCATTGGCATGATGAAAGGATGCATGCATACTTTCTTAACAAAAATAACATCATCTTAAGCCAAAGTTAGTCATACTTTCTGATGATTCATTATAGAGATCTTCTGAAATGGTGGCCACCGCTCAAGATAGACAAAATCACCCAGAAATACACATTCAGGAAAACAGTGCATATGCCATTACTAAAGATGTTGGTAAAGTAGAGGTGATGATAGACTAATACCTACACAGCTATGATAATTGAATTTATCATTCTCTTTATGTTTCAATAGCCAGTTTATGCTGAGATTCCTCCTTTAACTCCGAGACTTGAAATAGTTGGACCTGATGCAACAATTTACTCCAATGTGGTTCCATTGGGAGAAGAGAGGAGGAAGCATTGAGGGCTCAACCATGGTGAGAATCTTTAAAACAGGTTGGTATAAAAGAAGGAGACAAGAAGTGTGACAATTTATGACCCTTTTTGGCAAGTTACAGTGGAGCCTCAGTGTCCTCTTTAAAAAATGCAATAATATCTCCCAATTATATGCCTTGTTCCCCACAAAAAAATCAGCCTGGGAACAAAAAAGGACATACCTCTCAACAAAAACAATCTTGTTATACATGTACGAACTGACCACAACCTCTCTACAAGGATCAACAAAAGGCTGGGTCCCCAAGTGTGTCCATTTTTGGAGGTTCCTCTATAGCTAATGGTTTTTACATTTCAAGAGTTTCTTTATTGACTTATTGACATTTCTTTATTGACACTCTCTTCCTTCCCACCCCCCTCCCCCCCCCCCCCCAACACACACACACACACACACACACACACACACACACACACACACACACAGCACCTACGAACACTGATGGTCACTCCCAATTCAGCTTCGTAACCTCCTGTAGCCCAATACACATTGTAGTTGCTATAATCATTGCTTGTTTTTTATTCCCATCATAACACATTGTATCATAAAGTTAATCATCACACTAAAAGTTCTAATCAGTCATTAAATTTCAATATCAATACATAACTCTCACACTCATAATTATTAAATCAGGAAATTAGCTGCTACTCAGAGCCATCATCAGTGTATGCTTATCAATTAGCTTTTTCCCCAAAATCATCTGTGCTATCATTACATATCAGAGAGTGCGCTAGCACTCTCTAAATAGGGATGGCGGGTCAAAGGTCATAGGACTGTATAAGTAAAAACTCTTCTTTCTCTTCTACCCTTACTCTACAGGTTCTCAGAAGCTACAATGAATTATTATATCTACAAAGAAGAGAGGAGAATGTTCAAAAGCCAAAAATTCATTCGCTAACATAAGAAAAAAACAAGTTCTAAAATTGACTTTTGTTCTTTTTCTTTATGAATGCAAAAAATTTCTTCGAAATAAAAATGTGAAGTAGGGATGACCACAAATTTAGCACATAATAATTATTATAGCTATTATAACTGCAGCTTCATTATGAAAACCAAGTACTGCAGCATCGAAGCAGTATGGCCCAAAAATCTAGCTGGAATATGTATTATAACTGCATGCAAGAGAGTAAACTTAGTGAAGTGACCCTTACCCATCATCAAGTACGAGATACTATTCCTACTTCACTCCTGTGACAGTATTATGTTTAGTTGTGTATTTCCATTAGTTATTATACATGACATTGTATCATCCTATAGTTATGTCATTTTGTATGTGAGTCTCGTGATTGAGCAGCTGCTCATAGATGAGAGTTAACTGATTGGTCCATTAGTATTTCATACTTTTACATGGTGTCAGAAGTGGGATAGATGGCTGAACTTCGCTTACCTGCTCCAGAACCCTTTGACTTCAAAAATTCTGACAACTGGGCGAAATGGAAGAGGCGATTTGAACAATACCGACAAGCCTCCAATTTAGCCAGCCAAGACAACCTCAGACAAGTCAGTACATTGCTATACTGTATGGGAGAGGAAGCTGATGCTGTCCTCAGCTCTACAAACATCACAGCAGAGGGACGGAAAATGTATGATACAGTCATGGAGAAATTTGATGATTATTTCCAAGTTAGGAAAAATACTATATATGAGAGGGCAAAATTCAACTGCAGAGATCAGAGAGAGGGTGAATCTTCTGAGCAATACATTACAACACTCTATGAACTAATTGAGAATTGCGAGTATGGAACCCTTAAACAAGAAATGTTGCGAGACCGCTTAGTGGTAGGCATTAGAGATGTGGCACTCTCTGAAAAACTACAAATGGATGCCACTCTAACTCTAGAAAAAGCCAAGAAAGCCATAAGACAGAAGGAAGCGGTAACAGAACAACAGGCCTTTCTACAAGAAGGCAGCAAGAAAGACCCAATCACTATTGATGAGGTCAACAAAGGTCAAAGTGGCCGAGGTGGTGGAGCCCGTGCTAGAACATCAAAATGTACAAGATGTGGTCATGATAAACATGTGCCTGGAGACAAATGTCCTGCCATGAATGCAACCTGCTATAAGTGCAATCGTAAAGGTCACTTTGGAGCCAGATGTTTCTCAAAAACACAAGCAGCAGCCACTAATATGAATATGGACACTGCTTACCTTGACATTGTTGATGCTGTCACAGAAAACAAGTTCTCGTGGCACTGCAAGATCCAAATGAAGAATACAGCTGTAGACTTCAAACTGGATACTGGGGCAGAGGTTACAGCAATTATGGAGGAAACCTACAAGACTCTCCCTGAAATAACCCTGCAAGAAACAACCAAAGTTCTTAGTGGACCAACACGAGAATCACTGGAAGTTATAGGCCAATTCTCAGCCCTACTCACTCACAAAGATTCCTCTTCCCATCAAATAATCTTTGTTGTCCGAGGTTTAAGGAATAACTTACTGGGATTGCCGGCCATCACTGCCCTAAAACTTGTGAACATAATGGAGGCCAATTATTGCAATGGAGTAGATGTACGAGGAAGATTTGGGAAGCTATTCCAGGGTCTTGGAAAAATTGGTGAAGATTACACAATCAAATTGAAAGATAATGCGACCCCACATGCTCTTTACACACCAAGAAGAGTTCCTATTCCATTACGTCAGAAAGTCCAAGAAGAATTAGACAAAATGGAGAAACTGGGTGTCATCTCAAAGGTGGATGAACCCACTCCATGGTGTGCAGGGATGGTGGTTGTCCCCAAACCCAATGGAGCTCGTATCTGTGTGGACTTAAAACCCCTCAACGAGAGTGTGCTGAGAGAAGTCCATCCTATTCCTAAGGTGGATGAGACATTAGCTCTTTTAGCCGGGGCCAAAATATTCAGCAAGTTGGATGCCAATAGTGGCTTCTGGCAAATACCATTGGCAGAAGAATCGCGACTACTCACCACATTCATAACACCAGCAGGTCGATATTGCTTCAACAAACTTCCCTTCGGAATATCAAGTGCCCCTGAGCTTTTCCAGAAACGAATGAAAAGAATTTTGGAGGGGCTAACAGGAGTTGTCTGCTTGATGGATGATATTTTAATATTTGGATCAAACCAGACTGAGCATGATAAGAGGCTAATTGCAGTGTTGAAACGCCTAGAAGCAGCGGGTGTCACACTCAACGCAGAGAAATGCAAATTTAATGAAACAAGAGTCAAATTCTTGGGTCATTTAATCGACCAATGTGGTATACAAGCAGACCCCGCCAAAACTACAGCAGTTCTTCAAATGAAACCTCCAAACAACATCACCGATCTCCGTCGATTTATGGGAATGGTAAATCAGTTGGGAAAATTTTCACACAACCTATTGCCACCAAATCCTCCTACGCAGTTACCTGAGGAACCACCTCGAAGGATCATGACAAGATCCCAAACCAGACTTGCTCATCAAGAGTAACTCCATTCCTTCATACTTTTACAACTCCCTTGGCCCTTGATCATGGGAGTGAAGTAGGAATAGTATCTTGTACTTGATGATGGGTAAGGGTCACTTCACTAAGTTCACTCTCTTGCATGCAGTTATAATACATATTCCAGCTAGATTTTTGGGCCATACTGCTTCGATGCTGCAGTACTTGGTTTTCATAATGAAGCTGCAGTTATGATAGCTATAATAATTATTATGTGCTAAATTTGTGGTCATCCCTTCTTCGCATTTTTATTTCGAAGAAATTTTTTGCATTCACTTGTTCTAATAGGGATATTAGATGCAGTTAAGGAAGTCAACATCTCCACTAATTGTTCCTCCATCACCCTGACTTGGCAACCTCCCTTCTCCCTGGACCTCCCTAACACTGACCCAGACATGACATTCTGTATGGAGGTGTACAATGTATCTGAGAAAGAGAGGACTCCACTTCACCACCTTGGACGATGCTCCATTGTGACTCTTCACTACACAATACCTACCAACAACTCTGGACTGATGCTTCACTATCAGTTCATAGTCACAGCAGTGAATGTAGTAGGTCAAGGGGCTCCTAGTGATCCAAGGAATGTAGAATTTTATGATGGTAATGAAACTAATGGGTACTACATAATTATGTAGGTGACTAACTGTTATAATTTTATTCAGGGATATTCCTTAGTGCGGGTCAAATACAACAACAATTTAATTCAGAATTGGAGCTGAATATATCTTTGGTATATGTTTAAAAACTAAAGAGTTAAAATGCTAGCTACTCATTCTCTTGCAGGTGACGTCTGCATGCTTCCAAGAATTAACTGTTCACATTAGCTATGACAATAGCACTCATTGCAACTGCTCAGTTGGCTTAAATCAGTTACAGTACCTCATTCTGAACAATGATGAGAATAACTGTAGCAGATGTTTCAATGCATCTGTGAACAACTACACTTAACTGTTTATGTGGAAACTGATGGTGGAAGTTCATCTAATGTTATTCTTGTGATGTACTTTCCAAGTGAAAGCAACCCAACTAATTATATGATAACACAAAAAAGCTTTTCAACAGTTGGTAGCTAAGCAGCTGTTATACCATGATGCTATGATATAGTTATTGCAACTTACTTACCACTATAATGTGTAGACTCTTCTTCTTTCAAGGTGGTAATTGCAGTATCTGTGGGTGTTGGTAAATATTATTACTTAATCTTGTTGCTCACTGTTATTAATTTGTCACCTCTCCATGCAGTGATGAGTATCATTCTACTGCTATCAACATTTTGCTGTTGCTATTGGTTACATCATGTGAAAAGTGGTAACTACATATTATAATACTTCTTTAGACAGTTAGTGATTGCCATAAATTGATAGTTTCTCTCATAATAACTATCATGAGGATTCTGTTATAACACTCTCACATTAATTCTATAACATGTAGGCAGGAACCATGGCCAGAAATCATCTGATGAAGTAATAAACCTTGAGATACGAACTCATGAAAACAGTGCGTACACAGTTATCAAGCTTAAGGATGCTCAAAGAGAAGAGGTATGGCTATACTATTGATGAAGAACATTGAAACTGTATAGCCTCAGAGTAACAATCACTGTCTTCCTTTTTGGTCTATTCCAGAAAAAAGTTCATTTTAAATAGTGTGTCATACTTCATGATGAATTCATTATCCTTAATAGCCTAAAAGATCTTCTGAAGTGATAACCACTGCCAAAGACAGACTAAATGACCCAGAAATACACATTCAAGAAAATAGTGCATATGCCGTCACTAAAGATGTTGATAAAGCAGAGGTGATGGTGACTATTAGCTAACTGAACTTTCTTAGAACGTTGTCTCTCATGTATCTATTATAGCCAGTTTATGCTGAGATTCCTCCTTTAACTCCGAGAGTTAAAATAGTTGGACCTGATGCAACATTTTACCCAAATGTGGTTCCATTTGAGGGAAAAGAGGAGGAAGCATTGAGAGCTCAACAATAACACACATGGTGAGAATCTTTAACTGGTGGGAGTTAGCTAATGGGCATCTTTCAAGGATACAGAATGTGTCCTGATATGTAAGTTTTTGCTTTTTCTATGACACTCCTCTTCCCCAATTCCCAGCACCTAAATAACTTCAATTGATCAGTGAACAATCTTTTTTACTGCAGGAAATTGATTGCAAGACTGAATTCATGAATTAGCTATGGGTGCACATGCCCACATCATCCTTTCATAATCACTTTTTTTTCCTTTTTTATAATTAATGCATACTGCTCTGCACACTATATAGGTAGCTAGCTGTAGTCTATATGTTATTAGTGACACAATGTTATTTTTCATTAATATTACACCCACACAGTCATAATGATTGTCTTAGGCCTAAGAGATTTAATATGCAAGAAGATTCCCATAATAGCTAGCATGACTCCAGTGCTAATCTGCTATGCATTCTCATGCACAGTCTGGGGGTCTATGACTGCAGGGGACCACTAATTTCACAGTCAATAATTACATTTTGATACAGTATGGCTAATATCTATAGATGTAGCTAATCTCTTGGCCATGGAGGATTGATTGAACTCCTGAGCTAATCAAAAAAAAAAAAAAAAAAAAAAAAAGAGACTTGTTGTGATCTATCTTCTGGTCATTTTTAGTTATGAAGCAGTGCAGGGTATGTCAGTGATAACTTGTGGTCTACATCAACGAGCTGAATTTGAATGTTCCTTGGACTTCACACAACTGACTGATACCAACATAATATGGACCATCAATAATGACATATAGTGGAAGTGATAAAACACCAGATGGTCAAATTCCCTATCTGAACTGAACTGAAGAATTAGAAAATTCCACAGTTCAGTGTGAAGGATTTCATGTTCTTGATCTAATGATGTTCCTGGTGATGTTTTTCTATGTTCAGACACAAGGAAGCAGCTGTCTAGTTATAGCTAGCTATCATCATTCTTAGTTCTTGTTGTTGTGGTTGTTATTATTTATTTGTTATTGTTGTTTAAGCTAGCTACCTATTACTACTAACAGGGCTATTAGATCAAGTGGGGGAAGTGAATTTTATCACCAACTGTTCCTCCATCATCATGATGTGGCAGCCTCCCTTCTCCCTATCACTAACACTGACCCAGACATGACATTCTGTGTGGAGGTATACAACATATCTGAGGGAGAGAGGACTCCATTTCATCACCTTGGACGATGCTCCATTGTGACTCCTCACTACACAATACCTACCAACAACTCTGGACTGATGCTTCACTATCAGTTCATAGTCACAGCAGTGAATGTAGTAGGTCAAGGGGCTCCTAGTGATCCAAGGAATGTAGAAATTTTATGATGGTATTAGTGCTGGTCACATGACTTGTGACCAATCAGATCCTCTGAAAAGTGTACTTTAAATCTCATAAAGCACACTTTTATGTGCACTAAATGTTTAGTGCACACTTGGGGAACTGTGCTGAAGGTACATAGGAGCCTAGTGGAAGATCCACTAGGACTACGACCTTCCAGCCTCAGTCCCTATATAGTGCTTACAGTAAGTACCTGTCTTAATATTTTCTTTTATAGACTTTAGCATTTCACTTATTACATTGGGTTTCAAACAGGAAAACCTCAGGAATTTACCTCGTTTATTTTTTTTAATATCATTAAATTAGAGCATTCTTACTGAACCAAAGTATGTCAGAGCTTGCTAGGTACTAGGGCTAGGGTTGTGTAAGGACCAACTGGAATTTGATTGGTCACAAGTCATGTGATCAGCACTAAAATGTTTAGATCACTCTATTCTAGCTCCATGTGTTTTAATGCATGGTGCACTCGAATGATGCTATAATGCTCTCGGTGATGTAGCTAATGCACTCGCCTTCGGCTCGTGCATTACATTCACCTCAAGCATTATAGCATCATTCTCATGCAGGTGCATTAAAACACTTAGAGCTAGAAAAGAGTGAACTAAATATTACATAAAACTACATAGCTGACTATGTAGCTGTTATTGTGATGATATTATTCATGGATTCTTCTTAGTGCAGGGCACATACAACTACTTAATTCCAAATTGAATATATCTTTGGTACTGAATCAAATTCATTAATTAGCTAAAGGGTATCCAGGTGATACATATATGCTTTCAAGAATTATTACACCAAAAATTAGGATGCCATCAGCTAACGAAGCAATTTACTTAAATGTCATCCCTAAAGATTCCCAATGGAAACAAGGTAAAATGATAATCCAGCTATTTTTATTAGCTATCAGCTAGCTAGCTATACTGTCATAACAGCTCACCAGTCTGAGAGTTCTTCCATGATCTTTCCCCTATTGCTTGCAAGTGGAGGGAGTTTGCTGGAAAAATGGGAATTGACGTGGGGAGTGTCCTTGAATTCACTGGAGACCCTACTAATAAAAATAAAGCATGCCTAAAGGTCACCATTGAATTACTTCGCTCTCAGAGCTTGGCTGACATTATCAAGACTTTGAAAAGTATGGAAGAATTTGATGTGGCAAATTATTTACATAGAAAGTACTGCCATTAAATTTTCAATTTCAGTGTGTACAATGTCCTGACTCAGTTATTTCCATAATTAGCTATTTGACCATTTGACCTTTATCACAAAGAATAAACATGTTTATAATAATTATCGTTCTGAAGGGAAATTATCCACAATTAAAGTAAGTCAAGTGCATAACAGTTATAGATACTGCCATAATTATAATTAGTCAGGTTGTGGGCAAAGAAACTCAGACTCTATTCAGCTGGTATGAAGATCATTACTTTTAGCACATGTGCAGTATGGTTCATTTAACAATGTCAGGAAGTAGTAGCAAGAAGTTTAGCATTATTTTAGCTACAGCGGTGATTCAGCTCATAGGACGAATTACCTCATTCTCAAGTGATGAGGCTGTCTGTGGTCTGAATCAAACGATTGAATTCAGATGTTTCTTAGCACCACCGCCACCAGGGAACCATAGAGGCTTTTATGGCTTTGAATGGAAAATCAACAATGTCTCCTCTATCAGTGTTGAAGGAGCCAGGTCAAACTCATCATCAAGACCTCCTTTACTATTACTATACTGCAGTGTTTCACTGAATAACTCACTAGTTCAGTGTGTTAGAGCTAGTCTTGTCTCCTCACCTGAATCTTCTTCTTTTGATGATTTACATACTCTTCGCATACAAGGAAAGTATACAAGTTTAGCTAGTAAATCATAATTATATTATCCCACACAGGATTACTAGGGAGTGTTGAAGACTTAGAAGTCTCCATCAACTGTACCTCCTGGTCCATCATCCTGACTTGGCAACCTCCCTTTTCCCTAGATATCACCAACACTGACCCAGATATGACGTTCTGCGTGGATGTATATGAAGTCAGAAAGAGAGGGACTATTCAACTCAATGATTCTGCTGATCACTGCACTGAGTCACATCAGTACACTATGAATATCAGTGACCTGAATCGGTATCAGTTCATCGTTAGAGCCAAAAATGTAGTTGGTCTAGGAGCTCCTAGTGCACCCATAAATGCAACACTCCTTCCTTGTGAGTTATAAAAGACGAGGTGCATACTTTGTTTACTACGTATAATAACAATTCAAGGTTTTGGTAATAATAAAAATCTTCTCAATGCAACAGTCAAGATTTGCAACTCTCATATTGCAGTAAATCTATCATTAGTAAGTTCTTTAAGCCAACAAAAAAAAACGATAATAGGTCTCATGATGTGTCTGAATTAATGTAGCTACAGTATGTTCTAATGGTTATTGTTGATACCATGCATTAGCTGCAAGTATTGATAATGGAGTACAGTAACTATAGCTAGAGATTCCTTGGGGAGTGCTTATAAAAGAGAATTTAGAATAACAACTATTTCATAATCCTATTCTAATGTAGCAAACTGCGACTCACAGATAACCCAAACATCAGTGGAACCTGGAATCGATTTTTGCATGGCATGTTATTCCAAATCAGAGATGTCTCCTGCTTTGTTTTTTTTTTTTAAGTATAGCCTAGCTAATTGACAGCAACTCTTATAGTTGCTATTGTTCTTAATGCATGCACAGAAGATCCCTTCATGATTAACTGTGATTATTATTGGCTAACCCTATTCTTTCTTTGCACAGGAGACCTCTCCTTACCCACTGGCTTCAGGAGTTACTGTACATATCAGAACATATCATGATGAAACTAATTGCTGCTGGTCACTAAATAACACAAATGTCACTGAATTTGAGTTTCATAGTGACAACTGTGGTTGTCTTATTCCATCCACAAATTATACCATATACATTGAATACATGGACTATGGACTCGTGTCCAATCACCTCTTTGTTATTCCAACTGTAAAATGTGAAAATATGACTCAACTTGAACCAACTAGCATTTGCTCTGCAATCATTACGTCAACTTCAGGTAAAAATCCCTAATTATGTCACTTTCTGCTAGTCCTCATATTGTGTGGAATAGATCTAAATTTAGTTAGCTAGCTAACACTCAATAAAAAAGTATAGACCATGGATAAAATCAATGTGTCATATAACTTCTTAATTGTCAGCATTAATGAGCCTCCGTCCCCCCAAATTTCTGTCATGTCTCAGCCCATAATAATGACCTACATGCATGGCACCTATAATTGAACATTCATTATTCTGAGTCTGTGAACAGACCGTGATGAAGTACATCTGAACCTCAACGTCTCAGCAGTTGCTGCAGCATTTGTATATTTAGGTAAGGAGTTAAAATGGCTATAGCTATTTCATTTTACTATAGCTACACCCAACCAGTATGCATGCTCTTCACAATCCTATCTTGCTGTGGTTTCTACCACTACTACAGAAAGAAACGAAGTGAACATAATGGTAAAATTACATAGCCAACTATTATATAACTAGCTAATCGTTATGGACTTATGTATCTTTATGCTGTAGCCGAATCTCAAGTACGATTCCATGACGACCATGAGGTACATTGTATTAGTGATCATCAGTGATGTAGCTACTCACGAAAATATTATTCTTATTACAGGACAATATATACTCAGATTTCATGGTATGATGATGATAGCTAGCTAAGTTATAAACTTAACTATACTTTTATGTAGAATCCACCTGAAGAGAAGGCATCAAGTGGTATGACCTCATGTTCAGTGTATGATGATATCTTACCAAGAGGACCCAATACTCCAAGCTCAGATGTACTCAATGAAAATACTGGCAATGAGGTACAGCTCTACAGCTATCAGCTACAGTGTGAAATTCAGCTAACTGAACCAACTGATGCCCCCAGCCTGACCTAACTAGCTATGTAGCTACTGACTGTACACAGCTATCAAATTCTCATGATAGCTGATTTGTATGAACTAGCTAGCTACTTGCAAATTCAAATTGCCCACCCTTCCACAGCTGCAAATTCTATATGATCCAGTTCATGAAGCAGAAGGTGCTGGTGACTGCAGAAGTCAACATAGTCCATTTAGTTACCCACTGATCCACTTGATTATGTTACCAAAAGAGCTCCTATAACTTGGAGATCGAAGCAAAGTGCTTTTTAGCCAAATGTATCATTGAAACTGTTGTTATTACAATCATGGTTATCAATAATATTTGGCTTTATGTAGCTCGTAGCTCTTTGGGACTGAATTGTTAGTTATGCTTTTTATTTTTATTTGCAGAGTGTGCATACTCAAGAGGACCCTGTACCACATGCTTCACCTAGCAGTGAAAAAGTCTGTCATACAACCAAAGATTCTTTGAGCAGTGAGGTATAGCAATATTGACTTATTGATTATTGATAATTCAATGATTCATACTATAGAATATAATATATGCTCAACTAAACCTCTCATGTTCATCTCCGATTGTTGGGATCATAGCACCAGAAAAAGTGGTCTACTCGGATGTAGTTCCCTCAAAGTTGAAACTTGATGTGCCACCACAGATTCCAACAAAGCAAGCTAAAAGTAATGGCTATAGTAGCTAGCCAAGTATACATTGCTACCATAATGAAGAAAGGAAGATAAGGAGCTTTGCAGTCTTGCATGATTATTAATGGTATAGCTATACAGTACTCTTTATTTATGAACTACAAAGAAGGGTGAATACTCTGCAGATGTTTATGAAAAATTAGCTATGTATGCTCATTCATATTTAATATTACAGAAACTGTACCAAAGCCTTCAACTGCTGCAGATGTCATCGAAGATCTTGTTCCCATTGCTGACAAATGGAGTGAGTTTGCAAAACAGATTGGAATTGACGAAGACCTTGAAGATGAAATTTATACCAACAATGAAAGCAATGTCACATGCCTTGAAGTCACATTGGAGTTTTACTTCGAACGTCCTGGAAACAAACTGGAGGGTATCATCGAAGCTCTAGAGAACATCAGTGAAATGAAAGTGGCTGATAATTTGAAATCAAAGTACTCAATATAATAAGCTGACCAATAATAATATAATGCATCCAGACACAGTCAGTATGGTGTTAGTTAGCTAGCCATTATTATGCATATAACAGTACCTGGCCCAGCCCCACCCCCACGCTCTCACGCGGCCACGTGACATAGGCGAGTAGCTTATAATTTTTATCGCCTTTGCTGCAGTATCATTAAAAGCAAGTTGCTTATAGTAGCTAGTTTACTATGATGATAAAGATAGTGGTATTACTATTATTAGTTACAGAAAATTCTATGCCATCGCAAGTGATTTGTGGCCTACATCAAGTGGCTGAATTCAATTGTCAGTTTAAACCTATAGGTTATTAGCTATATCATTACGTACGTGGACAGTCAACGTCTCATCAGGCATTAAGAAAGGTGAATCTGGAATCACCACTACGCTTGAAAATCAAATACTGCATCTGAACATTTAAGAACTCAGTAGTTCAATGTGAAAGACATAATCTCTTTAATTTCAGTGACCCCACTTTGTATACTTAAATGCTATTAGTTTAAATTATTATGCAGCTGATATCTGTGCTTCCAAGAGCTAACTGATAGCACAAACTGCAGCTGCCCAGTACAAGTAACTCCTGAGTTGAATCAGCAACATTTTCTCATTTTGAATGGAGAGAGTATCTATGACTGTAGCAGATGTCTTGATGGATCTGTAAACAATTACACTATTTATATGAAAACTGATGATGGAACTGTATCCAATAGTCTTATTGTGACATATTTCCCAATTGAAAACAGGTTAGCCACTAGCTAGCTATAAAAACAAACAAACAACATGATTGTTTTGGACTCTTCTACTATCATTCCTTCTAATTCAGATGCAATACTGATAGTACTACAATCATACATTAATAATATTCCAGTAGCTAATGAGCCTCACAATGCTTATTCTGCTACTATCAAGTCCATCATTATGTTTTTCCTTTGGTTCCATTACAAGAAGAGGATTTTATTGTTGTCATTGTTGTCATTGTTATCATTGTTGTTGTTGTTGTTGTTGTTGTTGTCGTTGTTGTTGTTGTCGCTGCTGCTGCTGTTGTTGTTGTTGCTGCTGCATGCTGCTGTTATACTACTGTGGAGATTTAACAAAACTTAACACTGAAATGAGACTTAACCTAGACTTAACAAAAGCTACTGTGAATGATTATCCAACCCACTAGAGCCTAGCTACATACAATAAAGTACAGACCAAGTTTCAGGTAAGCAAATCTAGCTCTGAGTTATGTGTGAGTTGCATCCCTACGTTTGTTCTCTAGCTACACAAACCAAGGAGGATGAGTACATACACTTCTCAGCAAAGTTCAGACCTCTGCTTGATGTAGCTGACTTCAAGAACAATTTTCATGGCCAGAAAGTTCATGGGACCCTTCTCAGCAACTTCTTGTATTTGAGTTGATGGACTGTGCTGCATATGGGATAGTTATTTCTGTAATGTTAACAAACATTGAGAAGGAACAGATTTCCATGAAATAGTGGTCTCAAGTACCAAGGAGAATAGCCATGTAGTTCTAGATCCTCCCAACATAATTTCAGTTTCTCTCCTGTCAGTTTTATTGCTCTAGGTTTATTCATTCTTTTCCTGCACCTTATTTATTATTTCTCATACACTCTTGCTATGATACATTTGCTCAGGGGTCTTGGTTCTGGCTTCACAAACTCGAACTATTGCCATGGGCATGCGCACAACTTGGTTCAAAGGTCAGTGGAGAGTCTATAAAATATTCTAAAATAAAAAATAATAATAATAATAATAATTCGCCCGCGCCGGGGGCCGGGGGATTAGCGCGCACAGGGCTATAGCTAAAGAACCATAGATAGCGGCTATGGTAATTTCGATAAAAGCAAGTTGCCTACAGTAGCTAATTCACTATGATAATAAAGGTAGTGATATTATTATTGTTAGCTACAGAAAGTTCCATGTCATCACAAGTGATTTGTGGCCTACATCAAGTGGCTGAATTCAATTGTCAGTTTAAACCTATAGGTGATTATTCAATCATGTGGACAGTCAATAATATCTCATTAAACAATATTATTAAAGAACGATCTCAAATCACCACTACATAAGAACACCGAATGCTGCATTTGAACTGTACTGAAACATTTTTGAACTCTGTAGTCCAATGTGAAAGACATAATCTCTTTAATGTTAGTGATCCCACAGTACTCTATGGTGAAGTGTTCTTTGTCCAGATACAAGGAAAGTAGCAACTATTATCTCATCACTTAGTCATTATTAAACTTTTGATACTTATAGGACTGCTAGATGAAGTGAAAGAAGTGAATGTTTCCATTATCTGTTCCTTCATCACCCTGACTTGGCAGCCTCCCTTCTCCCTGGACATCACTAACACTGACCCAGACATGACATTCTGTGTGGAGGTGTACAATGTATCTGAGGGAGAGAAGACTCCACTTCACCATCTTGGTCAATGTTCCATCGTAGCTCCTCAATACATATTGTCTACCAACTCAGTCCTTGGATCAGTGCTGGAGTATCAGTTCATAATCACAGCAGTGAATGTAGTTGGTCGAGGAGCTCCCAGTGATCCTATAGATGTAATGTTTCATGATGGTTAGTTTGTAACCATTAAACCAATAAATTCTCATCTCATAGTAATCACAATGATGTAGATCATTTCATTGGACTTTATGATCCAGATGTACACTTATCTGATTCAGGAGTGATGATGGCTGTATGTTATGTAACTAGTATAAATTGGTTACCATTCACAAACTGAAATTATCATGTGTTGTGTAAAAACAACCATTTGAGTTTCAATAAACTCAGATAGCTAACCTTAAAAATGTGATAGCTAATGGCTGGACCACTCATCTTATGGGGAGCTAAAATCTAGCCAATCTAAGATTTCTAGCTAGCTACATTGACTGTCACAGATTTCAGCTGAGATAATCCAGTCATCAACAAGCTGCTTCAAAGAGCTGACAGTTCACATAGAGTATGAAGATGACACACATTGCAGCTCCCCTGCACATCTCACTGATGCATTGAACAGGATTGAATATCTCATTCTCAATGATGAGGATCCTACCATGGGTTCAGGCAATTGTCCCAACATTTCATACATATTTGTAAACTATGTTCTTCATGTTGAAACGAAATACGAAACCATTTCAAGCAATTTTACAGTGGTGTATCTCCCAACCCCAACTACATTCCCGCCCCCAACTACACTCCCACCCCCAACTATAATGACAATGAACACATACACAAGTGAAAGTGAGTAGGGACTTAACTATAGAGCTTTTAGAGAAAGTGTAAGACTATTAGATAGTGATAATAAACAATTTGCATTGCAATGGCTGCATGATGTCTAGTTGCTATACACGTCAGACTATTATATACCAAACTGTCAGATGTTATGATCATGTGATCCCATTATGTACGTTTCACACTGAAAATTGATCTTATCAACTTCTCGAAGTCAAAAACTTATCTGGGCAATTAGCCAGTAGCACAGCATTGAGTTAACTGAACATAAATATTACTGCGCTGTATTTTTTACATGTTAACTTCATGCAGGTTTATTCCTGCAGGTAATAATAATGACACATTCTTTTTACTTTTAGTGGTAGGAACAAGCAGTACTGAGTATACCAACTCTCTTGATGTGGTAGCAATTGCAGTACCTGTTGGAATAGGTATGATTTACAGCTATTAGCTAACTAGCATAGATGTTATTTTTCCACATTTTTATAGCTGTTGTGATGAGCATTGTGATAGTGATGTTGGCATTCATACTTTACTACTACTCACATCACAGGAAAGAAATGAAAAAAGCGGTATTTACAAAGTTATTTTTTGTTTGATGATTGATTTTTTATTCGTTATTTTTTCCTTTTGTAGAATTTGTGCAGTAATCCTACACTGAGTGAGCCAACATATTACTCTCTAGTGGGACCTACTTCTTCCCCAGACATAGCATATTCAACCATCGAAGTAACTAAGTATTTTGATGATAATTATCTTAATATCATCATACTCAATTCATCGATCTAAATTCAGCACCACTCACAAGATTTTCCAACAGGAATTGATGCTACATATTCATTGCTAAAACCAGTGCACCCTCCACTGGATAGCGATGGAAAGGTACAAGATTTATCTTATATGCACATGTATGCAGCCCTACTTCTTCAATTTTTGATTGCACATAATTTTCACATTACCAGCCTCTAGAAGAGTCAATGCTCACTTTGAAAAGAAATTCTACATATTGTAGTCCTGATTCTTCTGTTGAAGAACGGATCATCAAAGTCCACAGTAATGAGGTATGATACATGTAATAATCATAAAAATTATGGGAGTAGCTATTACATAATTATCTTTTTAGCAGGATTCATCCACTCCAGTTGATGATCCTGAATCTACTTCAACTGCTGATAATGAAGTAGCGAACATCAGATTTTCTAGTGCACCATTACCAAATAAGAAACCAATGCCAGATGAAAGAGAGGTATTAATATTCGGGAATTTTGAGAGGCATCAACTTTAGTACCTGCAAGTCAAAAATTTCACAATAATAATAAAATTTACAAACAACAACAACAACAACAACAAAAACGACAATAATAAACTGGATATAGCTAGCCATACAATTATTTAGTTAATAAATAATTAAATTAAATAAATAATTAAATTTAGTACCCACAATCTGAAATCAGCTACCTCTCTATCCTTTTAAATTTTGCAGGTCAAGTATGCTCAGTTAGATACCAGTGATCCTAATTCAAGTGCTGGTGTCATAATAGTGAACGACGTCATTTACTCAGACATAGTCCCATTCACAGGAATATCAATACCAAAGGAAAAAGAGGAGATGAAAGCACAACCAAAACCAGCAGGTGTGTTATAGGACCTTAGCTACTGTATACAATTGGGAGCGAAAATAAGTTTTAGAGATGTAATTGGTATCCAATTAGCTATTATTTTTGCTTCAAATGGAACTAAGATCAATAATTTCAGTTTCAAAGTTTTAGGTTTCATGATTATTAAGTAGCTAGCTATTTATAAACTTTAGCAGGATTTTTACAACTTGTACGTACCTTTTCCCAAGCACTCCTTATATATAGCTACCAAGATTGCAAAGCAGTAGAATCCCATGTTTTTGTTACAGTGAACAACAAAGAATATCAGTCATATGTTCAATGATTTAACTGTCTTACGTAGCACCCAAATTTAGCTACGAGGTTACTGGATTCAGTATGGAGTGGCTGAAAAATATATCTGTTGACTTTCTTCACACTTTTAGTAAAGTCACCCATGACTGCAGAAGATTTGTTTCATGATCTATATTCCATTGCCGGGAAGTGGAGTGAATTCGCACTGAAGATAGGAATTGATGAGGATCTTGAGGATGAGATTTACACCAACAATGAAAGCAATGAGGCATGTTTGCAGGAGACCTTGAAGTACTTCTTCAAGAGAAGAGCTCCCTTCAAAGAAATCCCTGCTGCTTTATGTCATATAGAGGAGCATGAGTTGGCATGTACTTTATCAAAAAAATATTCCCAAGTATCAGAATTGGTGTAGCTAGCTAGGACATTTGCAATTATTATTAGTTAGGTAGTTTAGTATATATTTTTTTGTTTTGATGACAAGTCATGTATTTTATACAAACAGTTGTGGCAACTCCAAATATAGCTAGCACACTATAGTTTTGCTATGATAATGATGTAGTTAGCTATAGCTACTAGCTATCATTACTGAGGTTATTGATGGATGAATGTGCCACCATATTATTGGCAATCATTTTAATATTGATTAATGTGGTTGACATCAGTAAAGGTATGGCTTATAGTTCAAGTAGCTACCTAATGAAGTTAGCTGCTAGCTAGCTATTAGCTAAAATTACTGGTCTTATTATGGTGATAGCATCATTGGTGATTTGTGGTCTGCATCAACATGTTATATTAAACTGTTCCTTGGACTTCAACCCACTGGATGTATATTCAATAGCATGGACAATCAACAATAGCTCAAGGATAAATGAAGGAGTTTATACAACAATGGGAAATCAAATGCTTAATCTGAACTGTACCCCGACATTTGAAGGCTCTACAATTCAGTGCAAGAAACAACATATCTTCAATACAAGTGAACCAGATGTTCTTGGTGATGTGTACAACATCCGAATACAAGGTGTATAGCTAGCTAGCTAATAATTATTGTGCTCAGTGTTGGTTACATCATTCATATTTCATTTCCTAAACTGTTTCTATCTCTGAGCTTCAATAATAGTTCATAGTAATGGTAGGAAGATATTTTGCTTTCATGCTAGTACTTATTGAGTTAGGGGAAGGAAAAGGTATTGGTATAGCAATAAAAATGTAACTATGTACAACTCTTTGAATGAATATGCTATAATATGTAGAGGTGGTGTGTGGTTTATATCAAATAGCTGAATTTCATTGCAACTTGAAAAATGGACAGTCATCAATATGAATACCTCACAAATGTTCACTGGGGAGACAGTGTCAATCAAGTTAATGATGCATTTCAGATGAACTGTACAGAAGAGAATGAAAATGTTACAGTTCAGTGTATGGTACTTGATTTAGCAAATATAAGCTCCAGGCGCGTAGCCAGGGAGGGGCTCAGGGGGCTCGAGCACCCCCTTTGAGCTGCACCGGATGTGTAATAGCTACCTAATTATTAACAGACGATCTACGTACTTACTTAATAATTTTCTCCCAGATCCACCAAGCTCAAATTAAGCTAAACTGTTTAAACTACTCTTGCTAACTTCTGCTAACGCTATAGCTAGCTACTATTAGTTCAAAGGTCGCATCTAGTGGGCGCGGTTTAGTGGGAAAGTGGGCGTGGCTGGATAAAAATTTTCCGAGCGTAATCGCGCGGATATTTCTTGCTAGCACCCCCTATGATAAAATCCTGGCTACGCACCTGAAGCTCTGGTATCATTTATGGTGACTTAATTACAGTCCACATTCAAGGAAAGCTATTACTTATCATTATGTTAGTCCTGTAATAGTAGATTAATTCATATAGGACTACTAGATAAAGTGAGAGAAGTGAATGCTTCCATCAACTGTTCCTCCATCATCCTGATGTGGCAGCCTCCCTTCTCCCTGGACATCACTAACACTGATCCAGACATGACATTCTGTGTGGAGGTGTACAATGTATCGGAGGGAGAGAGGACTCCACTTCACCACCTTGGACGATGCTCCATTGTTACTCCTCACTACACAATACCTACCAACAACTCTGGACTGATGCTTCACTATCAGTTCATTGTCACAGCAGTGAATGTAGTAGGTCGAGGGGCTCCTAGTGATCCAAGGAATGTAGAATTTTATGATGGTAATGAAACTAATGGGTACTACATAATTATGTATGTAGGTGACTAACTGTTATTGTGATGATTAATTTTATTCAGGGATATTCCTTAGTGTGGGTCAAATACAATTTAATTCAGAAGTGGAGCTGAATATATCTTTGGTATGTTAAAAAAAAAAAAACTTAGTCAAAAGGGTTTAATGCTAGCTACTCATTCTCTTGCAGGTGACGTCTGTATGCTTCCAAGAATTAACTGTTCACATTAACTATGACAATAACACTCATTGCAACTGCTCAGTTGGTTTGAATCAGTTGCAGTACCTCATTCTGAACAATGATGAGAATAACTGTAGCAGATGTTTCAATGCATCTGTGAGCAACTATACTGTTTATGTGGAAACTGATGATGGAAGTTTATCTAATGTTATCCTTGTGATGTACTTCCCAAGTGAAAGTAACCCAACTAATATGACAACACAAAAGATCATTTCGACTATAATCAGTAAGCAACTGTAGCTCTGATAACTAGTCATCGTAATTAACTTACCATGGACTAATGTATGTCATATTCTATTCTATAGATTCCTCCTATTTGAATGTGATAATTGCTGTGGGTATTGGTAAATATTATGGTAGAATCGTGTCACTGTTATTGTTATCATGAATATCATATAATTATTTCCATGCAGTGGTGACCATATTAGCATTCATTCTACTGCTATCAACATTTTGCTGTTGCTATTGGTTACATCACATGAAAAATGGTAGTTACATTTATATCACTACAGCTTAGACAGTTGATCAATAAATTGTGACAGCTACATAGCACTTTCAAATTCATGATGATTCACTTATGCTATGTTACAACACTCCCACAGGCAGGAACCATGGCCAAAAATCATCTGGTGAAGTAATAAACCTTGAGATACGAACTCATGAAAATAGTGCGTACACAGTTATCAAGCTTAAGGATGCTCAAAGAGAAGAGGTATCCATAGCTACAAGAAGAGCTAGCTAGCTATAATTACTGATGAACTCAAAGCAATTTTTAGCTCCAAATGGAGCTAGTTACAGTTGATCTGAGTGTTCACAATGTATCCTTTTACTATGCATGCCAATGGTGGCCATTTTGGTGCACAATTTGTATTATGCTCTATGGGGATTGTGTACCAAAATGGCTGCCATTGGCATGATGAAAGGATGCATGCAAATGCTATATACTTTCTCAACAAAAATAACATCATCTTAAGCCAAAGTTAGTCATACTTTCTGATGATTCGTTATAGAGATCTTCTGAAATGGTGGCCACTGCTCAAGATAGACAAAATCACCCAGAAATATGCGTTCAGGAAAACAGTGCATATGCCATTACTAAAGATGTTGGTAAAGTAGAGGTGATGATGGACTAATACCTACACAGCTATGATAATTGAATTTATCATTCTCTTTATGTTTCAATAGCCAGTTTATGCTGAGATTCCTCCTTTAACTCCGAGAGTTGAAGTAGTTGGACCTGATGCAACATTTTACTCCAATGTGGTTCCATTGGGAGAAGAGAGGAGGAAGCATTGAGGGCTCAACCATGGTGAGAATCTTTAACACAGGTTGGTGTAAAAGAAGGAGACAAGAAGTGTGACAATTTATGACCCTGGTTGGCAAGTTACAGTGTAGCCTCTCACCATAGCTGCCAGTATACGAATACTTTTGAGATCTCCTAAAGTGTCCTCTTTCAAGAATACAACAATATCTCCCAATTATATGCCTTGTTCCCCACAAAAAAATAGGACTGGGAACAGTGGAACCACCAAAAAAGGACATACGTACCTCTCAACAAAAACAATCTTGTTATACATGTACAAACTGACCACAAACTCTCTACAAGGATCAACCAAAGGCTGGGTCTCCAAGTGTGTCCATTTTTTGGAGGTTCCTCTATAGCTAATGGTTTTTACATTTCAAGAGTTTCTTTATTGATTTATTGACATTTCTTTATTGACACTCTCTTCCTTCCCACCCCCACCTCCCCCCTACACACACACACACACACACAGCACCTAAGAACACTGATGGTCACTCCCAATTCAGCTTCGTAACCTCTTGTAGCCCAATACACATCGTATAGTTGCTATAATCATTGTTTATTTTTTATTCTCATCATAACACATTGTAATCATAAAGTTAATCAGTCACACTACAGTTCTAATCAGGTCATTAAATTTCAATATCAATAACTCTCACGCTCATGATTATTAAATCAGACAATTAGTTGCTACTCAGAACCATCATCAGTGCATGCTTATCAATTGGCTTTTCCCCCAAAATCATCTCTGCTATCATTACATAGTTACGTATGTAATTCATAGTGTGGTGGGCTCATTTCACAATGTAAACAATGCACATAATGTTGTCCAAACTATATCTTAGCTAGAGAGCTAATATACTTGCAGCAGCTATATAATACTAGCTGCTAGCTATGTCAAGAAGTAGAGTGGTTATCATTGCCTCTATTTCTCTGTTGCAGTTTGGATTCATCTCAGGGCAAGTTACCTCAGAGGTGGTATGTGGTTTAAATGAAACAGCTGAGTTCAGATGCACCACTATTCAAGCATTTACTGATTGGTATCTCAACAATGCCACTATTAAAGATGGAGTGGATGGAGATGTGATAAATAGATCTGCAGAAGTGTTATACTGCAGTGCTGGACAAAACAATTCATAAGTCCAGTGTGTTTCTTTTGGCGAACTCAACTCGTTCATATGGAAATCCCTTTAATCTTAACATACAAGGAAAGCATAGCTATAATCTGATCATTGTGATTTATTCAGGATACTTCAAGAGAGTTAGCCATCAACTGTTCCTCCATCACCCTGACTTGGCAGCCTCCCTTCTCCCTGGACATCACTAACACTGACCCAGACATGACATTCTGTGTGGAGGTGTACAATGTATCTGAGGGAGAGAGAGCTCCACTTCACCACCTTGGACAATGTTCCATTGTGACTCCTCACTACACAATACCTACCAACAACTCTGGACTGATGCTTCACTATCAGTTCATTGATCCAAGGAATGTAGAATTTTATGATGGTAATAGATAATACTTAATAATAGCATTAATTTTTACTTTTAGATTAAATAATTTTAGGCATTGTACAACTGTATGGAGCAAGTTGGATCAATTTTGAACTGGAGCTGAATATATCATTGGTAAAATAGCTAATGGTGCTTGTATTCTGTATATTCTATTGATGTTATGCAGTTGATATCTGTGTGCTTCCAAGAACTAACTCTCCACTTTGATTACTATGATAACACAAACTGCAGCTGCCCAGTACACAAGTAACCCCTGAGTTGAATCAGTTACATTTCCTCATTTTGAATGGAGAGAATATCCATAATTGTAGCAGATGTCTTGATGCATCTGTAAACAATTACATTATTTATATGGAAACTGATGGTGGAACTGTATCCAATAGTCTTATTGTGACGTATTTCCCAATTGAAAACATTTCCAGATCTACTCATATGGTGATCTCACAAATAAGTTAGTCACTAGCTATGTATAGCGATGTATAAAACATTTTTAACATGGTTTTATTATTATTATAGACTCTTCTACTAGTATTCCTTCTAATACAGATGCTATAATCACAACAATGATAGGTATAATACATAGTTGGAGCTACACTTTAAGTATTATCTTGATAATGAATGTTCCAGTATTGAGCATCACAGTGGTTATATTCTGCTGTTATCAAGTGCATCATTATGTTTCTGCCTTCGATTCCATTATAAGAGGAAAGGAAAGGTATGTAACATAGCTAATGCATGGTTTTAAGCTATAGTTTTTGCCATTTGTTTGTTGTTGTTGTTGTTGTTGTTGTTGTTACTGTTGTTCCTGGTTCATATAACAGAGGTCTACTGAATTTCCAGCCAGTCAGCATGATCTACCCACACCATCAGCTACTGAGATAAATACACATCAGAATAGTGCATATGCTGTGATCAAAAATGATGAGGTAGCTACAAGCTAGAGAGCTGCAGCCTCCTTAGATGCAATAGGTTAATCTCTGCACTTGTAGCCTGACCATGCCTATGAAGACATTGGGGAGATCACTCTTTCAACACCAACTGAAATAGCCACACCCAATGGAACAACACAACATCAATTATTCAACTAAAACCAGGTTGGCTATAATGCTTGAACCTATTGTATAATTGTCTATCATTTGATCTTTCCTGAGCCTAGATTCATGTGATATATTTCTACAGACTCAACTATTTGGTGAACAGCTGACGTATACTAACACAGTATGGCAGCAAAGAAGTCAGAAATTGTGTTTGATCAATGCATGCACAAGAAGTTGTTAAAATTTCATATAAAAAGTTTTCAGAAGTCATGATAAGTGGAGAGTAACCAGCACACCAACACACCTGCTTCTTTAAGGAATAAAAATTGCGCCCATTACGTCACTTCCGGTTGCGAGCTTTTAGACTCCGTATTCCAACTACGCATGAGCGCGTTCGCAATAAGCTGTTGTGTGATCGTGATTGTATGCTTTGCTACAGTATACAGTCACTGACTAATTTCAGTACTGTTGCCTACAGAATTCAGTATGTCTATGACAAGAAAGATAGTGGTATTATTATTATTAGCTACAGCAAATTCCTTGCCTTCACAGCTACAGACACAGGTGATTTGTGGCCTACATCAAGTGGCTGAATTCAATTGTCAATTTAAACTACAAGAGGTATACGCAATCAGATGGACAGTGAATAACATGTCATCAGATATTAATAAGGAAGGATCTGGAATCACCACTACATTTGAACACCGAATGCTGCATTTGAACTGCTCTGAAACATTTCAGAACTCTATTGTCCAATGTGAAAGGCATAGTGTCTTAAATACAAGTGATTCTACAATACTCTATGGTGAAGTATTCTTTATCCAGATACAAGGAAAGAAGCAATTATTATCTCATCACTTAGTCATGATTAAAATTTTGATACTTACAGGACTGCTTGATGAGGTCAAGGATGTGAATATCTCCATCAACTGTTCCTCCATCACCCTGACTTGGCAACCTCCCTTCTCCCTGGATATCACTGACACTGACCCAGACATGACATTCTGTGTGGAGGTGTACAATGTATCTGAGGGAGAGAGGACTCCACTCCACCACCTTGGACTATGCTCCATTGTAGCTCCTCAATACACTTTATTGACCAGCAACTCAGTCCTTGGATCAGTGCTGGAGTATCAGTTCATAATCACAGCAGTCAATGTAGTTGGTCGAGGAGTTCCCAGTGATCCAATAGATACAGCATTTCATGATGGTTAGTTTGTAACTATTAAACCAGCAGTTAGCAATAAATTTTCATAGTAGCTAATCACAACTATCTTTAATGATGTAGATCATTTCATTGGACTTCATGGTCCAGATGTACACTTATCTGATTCTGGATTGATGATGGCTGTATGTTATGAAGCCAGTATTAATTGATCACCATTTCACAAACTGTTATCTAAAGATAATAACTTATGTGTTCAACTAATGTGTGAAAGCAACCATTATAGATCAATTAAGTTCCATAATGTTTGGACCAGGGAACTAAAATTAAATTTTGATATGAAGTGGCCAAAATGAATGTGTGTGTGATTTCTGCACAGATTTCAAGCTGCTTTGAAAATCAGACTGTTCACATACAGTATGAAGATGGTAGTACACATTGCAGCTCTCCTGCACATCTCACTGATGCATTGAACAGGATTGAACATCTCATTCTCAATGATGAGAATCCTACCATGAGTTCGGATAACTGTCCTAATATTTCATACTTACTTGTAAACTATGTTCTTCATGTTGAAACGAAGTACGAAAACATTTCAAGTAATTTTACAGTGGTGTATCTCCCAACCCCAACTACACACCCACCCCCAACTATGATAATGAAAACATACACAAGTGAAAGTGAGTAGGGACTTATTATAGATTTTAGTGAAAGTGAAAGTGTAAGACTTCAACTCATAGCTAGTGATTGATGGGGCGAGCATTGCAATGTCTGCATGATGTCTAGCTTGCTATACAGGCTATTATACCAAGCTATCAGATGTTATGATCCAATTACATACATATAGCTATTGATAGTTTCACACTGAAAGTTGATCTTATCAACTTCTCAAAATCAAAAATTTATATGGGCAATTAGCTACTATCAGCCAATAGCTATATACAGCATTGGGTTAACTGTAGCTACATAAATATTATTGTTTTACTGCGCTGTACTTTGTACATGTTAATTCATGCAGGTTTATTCCTACAGCTATAATGGTATTAATAACACATTCTTTTTATACTATTATTAGGAACAAGCAGTACTGAGTCTCTTGATGTGGTAGCAATTGCAGTTCCTGTTGGAATAGGTACATATGATTTACAGCTAAACAGTAGCTATATCATTAGAGCTAGCTAGCATAGACAAAGATGTTCTTTTTCCACTTTTTTATAGCTGTTGTGATGAGCATAGTGATAGTGATGTTGGCATTCATACTTTACTACTACTCACATCACAGGAAAGAAATGAAAAAAGTGGTAATTCATGTTATACTTTACAAAGTTGTTTTTTGTTTGATGATTGTTAATTTTTTTATTTGTTTATTCCTTTTGTAGAATTTGTGCAGTAATCCTACACTGAGTGAGCCAACACAATACTCTTTTAGTGGGACCTACTTCTTCCCCAAACATAGCATATTCAACTATCGAAGTAACTAAGTATTTCAATGATATCATCATAATATTATTCATAATTATGGTAATTTTCAGCACCACTCACAAGATTTTCCCACAGCAATTGATGGTACATACTCATTGCTAAAACCAGTGCACCCTCCACTGGATAGCAAGGGAAAGGTACAAGACTCGTCTTATACAATAGATTTTAGCCTTATCCCTAGCCCTAGCCCTAGTAATTATGTAGATATATATTAGCTGAACTCTTCAGTTTTTGATTGCACATTATTTTCACTTTACCAGCCTCTAGAAGAGTTGATGCTCACTTTGAAAAGAAATTCTACATGTTGTAGTGCAGATTCTTCTGTTGAAGAACAATTCATCAAAGTCCACAGTAATGAGGTATGAGTCATGTAATAATCATGGGAGTATTAGATAATTTTCTTCTTTACAGGATTCATCCACTCCAGTTGATGATCCTGAATCAACTTCAACTGCTGATAATGAAGTAGGGAACGTCAGATTTTCTAGTGCACTATTACCAAATAAGAAACCAATGCCAGATGAAAGAGAGGTACTTAATATTAGGGAATATTGAGAGGCATCAACTTTAGTAGCTACCTGCAAGTCAAAAATTTCACAATATTTATGGTGAAATTAGAAGACAAATAACAACAACAAAAAAGACGACAAACAATAACAATAAAAACATACCATAAGCTGGATATAGCCTTTTATCATGAGCTACCCACAGGATACCTAAATTTAGTACCCACAATAAAGTGTCCTTAAGTCCTTAATTAGCTGAAAATTTTAAATTTTGCAGGTCAAGTATGCTCAGTTAGATACCAGGGATCCTAATTCAAGTGCTGGTGTCATAGTAGTGAACGATGTCATTTACTCAGATATAGTCCCATTCACAGGAAAATTAATACCAAAGGAAAAAGAGGAGATGAAAGCACAACCAAAACCAGCAGGTGCATTATAGGACCTTAGCTACTGTATACAATTGGGAGCAAAAACAAGTTTTAGAGATGTAATTGGTATCCAATTAGCTATTATTTTTGCTTCAAATGGAACTAAAATCAATAATTTCAGTTTCAAAGTTTTAGGTTTCATGGTTATTAAGTAGCTAACTATTAATTTTATAAACTTTAGCAGGATTTTTACAACTTGTACGTACCTTTTCCCAAGCACTCCTTATATATAGCTACCAAGATTGCAAAGCAGTAGAATCCCATGTTTTCATTACAGTGAACAACAAAGAATATCAGTCACATGTTCAATGATTTAACTGTCTTACGTAGCACCCAAATTTAGCTACGAGGTTACTGGATTCAGTATGGAGTGACTGAAAATTATATCTGTTGACTTTCTTCACACTTTTAGTAAAGCCACCCATGACTGCAGAAGATTTGTTTCATGATCTATATTCCATTGCCGGGAAGTGGAGTGAATTCGCACTGAAGATAGGAATTGATGAGGATCTTGAGGATGAGATTTACACCAACAATGAAAGCAATGAGGCATGTTTGCAGGAGACCTTGGAGTACTTCTTCAAGAGAAGAGCTCCCTTCAAAGAAATCCCTGCTGCATTATGTCATATAGAGGAGCATGAGTTGGCATGTACTTTATCAAAAAAATATTCCCAGGTATCAGAATTGGTGTAGCTAGCTAGGACATTTGCAGTTATTATTAGTTAGGTAGTTTAGTATATATTTTTTTGTTTTGATGACAAGTCATGTATTTTATACAAACAGTTGTGGCAACTCCAAATATAGCACACTATAGTTTTGCTATGATAATGATGTAGTTAGCTATAGCTACTAGCTATCATTACTGAGGTTATTGATGGATGACTGTGCCACCATATTATTGGCAATCATTTTAATGTTGATTAATGTGGTTGACATCAGTAAAGGTATGGCTTATAGTTCAAGTAGCTACCTATTGAAGTTAGCTATTAGCTAAAATTACTGGTCTTATTATGGTGATAGCATCATTGGTGATTTGTGGTCTGCATCAACATGTTATATTAAACTGTTCCTTGGACTTCAACCCACTGGATGTATATTCAATAGCATGGACAATCAACAATAGCTCAAGGATAAATGAAGGAGTTTATACAACAATGGGAAATCAAATGCTTAATCTGAACTGTGCTTAGACATTTGAAGGCTCTACAATTCAGTGCAAGAAACAAAATATCTTCAATATAAGCGAACCAGATGTTCTTGGTGATGTGTACAACATCCAAATACAAAGTGTATAGCTAGCTAGCTAATAATTATTGTGCTCAGTGTTGGTTACGTCATTCATATTTCATTTTCCTAAACTGCTTCTATCTCTGAGCTTCAATAATAGTTCATAGTTATGGTAGGAAGATATTTTGCTTTCATGCTAGTAGCTACTTATTGAGTTAGGGGAAGGAAAAGGTATTGGCATAGCAATAAAAATGTAGCTACGTACAACTCTTTGAATGAATATGCTATAATATGTAGAGGTGGTGTGTGGTTTATATCAAATAGCTGAATTTCATTGCAACTTGGATAAGTCATCTCTAGCTCTACCTTCAACAAAATGGACAGTCATCAATATGAATACCTCACAAATGTTCACTGGAGGAGACAGTGTCAATCAAGTTAATGATACATTTCAGATGAACTGTACAGAAGAGAATGAAAATGTTACAGTTCAGTGTATGGTACTTGATTTAGTAAATATAAGCTCTGGTATCATTTATGGTGACTTAATTATAGTTCACATTCAAGGAAAGCTATTACTTATCATTATGTTAGTCCTGTAATAGTAGATTAATTCATATAGGACTACTAGATAAAGTGAGAGAAGTGAATGCTTCCATCAACTGTTCCTCCATCATCCTGATGTGGCAGCCTCCCTTCTCCCTGGACATCACTAACACTGATCCAGACATGACATTCTGTGTGGAGGTGTACAATGTATCTGAGGGAGAGCAGACTCCACTTCACCACCTTGGACGATGCTCCATTGTGACTCCTCGCTACACAATACCTACCAACAACTCTGGACTGATGCTTCACTATCAGTTCATGGTCACAGCAGTGAATGTAGTAGGTCGAGGGGCTCCTAGTGATCCAAGGAATGTAGAATTTTATGATGGTAATGAAGCTAATGGGCACTACATATGTATGTAGGTGACTAACTGTTATTGTGATGACTAATTGTATTCAGGGATATTCCTTAGTGTGGGTCAAATACAATTTAATTCGGAAGTGGAGCTGAATATATCTTTGGTATGTTAAAAAAAAAAACTTAGTCAAAAGGGTTAATGCTAGCTACTCATTCTCTTGCAGGTGACGTCTGTATGCTTCCAAGAATTAACTGTTCACATTAACCATGACAATAGCACTCATTGCAGCTGCTCAGTTGGTTTGAACCAGTTGCAGCACCTCATTCTGAACAATGATGAGAATAACTGCAGCAGATGTTTCAATGCATCTGTGAACAACTATACTGTTTATGTGGAAACTGATGGTGGACTAATGTTATTCTTGTGATGTACTTCCAAAGTGAAAGTAACCCAACTATGACAACACAGACAAACATTGCAATAATCAGTAAGCAACTGTAGCTATTGTGGAATAAATCATTGGGGGAGCCTTTTTTCTCTTTTAGAAAGGTTAATGTGTACAAGTGAACATTTTGGGACCTTAATTGAGTGTTCTTTTTTAGTATGTAGCTAGATCTATATAGCTAGCTATAGCTAGTTTCTCACTGATAGGGTCATTCATTGGGAGGTGTTCCTGAATTTACTGTAACTAAACTTGCCATACTTTAGATTCTTCCTCCTTTGAACACTTGAACACAGTAATTGCAACATCTGCAAGTGTTGGTAAGATAATATCATAACTCACTCTTGTTGTTACTATAGCTATTAATTACTTCCATGCAGTGATGAGCATACTTTTATTCATCCTACTGATATCAACATTTTCCTGTGGTTATTGGTTACATCGCAAGAAAAATGGTAGCTGTCACTGTTTCTTTGGTAGGGATAATATTACAATTTCTCTGATAATAATGCTCTCTTCACATTAGCTAACCATTTTCTAACATACAGGCAGGAACCATGCATCTGGTGAAATTGTTGATCATGATCTTGAGATACAAACTCATGAAAACAGTGCGTACACAGTTATCAAGCTTAAGGATGCTCAAAGAGAAGAGGTAGCTATAGCTATAGATACAGGGAGTTTGATTGATTGAGAACATTGAATAGCTAATTAAAGTGAAAATAGATACTTAAGAGCATAATCATTACTTTTAGATCTAAAGGTTTCCATGATACGTAGTTAGGGTGAATATGATATTTTTCACATTATTTATGATACATTTTTAGGGTGCTATATAGCTATGTAACCTCATGATGAATTCATTATCTTCTTATTCGAAGAGATCTTCTGAAGTGATGGCCACTGCTTGAGATAGACTAAATGATGCAGAAATACATATTCAAGAGAACAGTGCATATGCTGTTACTAAAGATGTCGGTAAAGTAGAGGTATTAAAATTAATAGCTACATGATTGAACTTTCCTTATTGCTGTCTTTTATGCTTCAATAGCTGAGATTCCTCCTTTAACTCAAAGAATTGAGATAGTTGGACTTAAGGGTTCACAGGATCCTGTTGAAGTGAAGGAGGTATGAGCTCCCAACTCAATTGCTATAGCTGATTGCAAGACTGGATGCTGTCATCTTCTCTCTCTACAATCTTTTTGAGATGTTTATTGCACATTATTTCTATTGTTGTCAGATTTCTTTATATTATGTCACTTGCTGCATAATCTTGAGTTCAGCAACAAGAGAGTGCATGAACTTCAGTCATACCCATCACCAATATTACTAAACTACAGCTAACTATTCCTAGCTACTTCACTCCCTTTATATCTCATCTTGGCTTGTCATGGGAGTGAAGTAGCTTGTAGTTTGGTAATATTGGTGATGGGTAAAGGGTTACTTGAACCATCAAATAGCCCTCTGTAGCTCACTGCTAGATAACCTGCATGCACTTAATTACACTTCTATGCATATGGGAGCTTCCGAAAGCAGCTGGATCTGCTTCTTCCTATGACCAAAATCATCCAAAAAACCCCGATATGGTTACTAAGTTAGCTAACTCTACCTACAGCTTCACATATACATGTGTAGAGTGAAGAAACTTTGGATCATTCTATTCAGACAAGGAGGGGAATTAGATGATTATCACACATCATACATTCAGCTAAGGCAGCTAAAGACAAATAACAGTTACCATTTACAAGTATGCAGTGTAAGTCAACAATAATGATTCTGCCATAGAGATATGCAGTCCTTATGTGCTGGTGGAAATTGTGCAATGTCATCAGCATGAGCATGTTGATTTTTCAGAATTCAAGGGCCCCCAGACTAATAACTAACTAACTAACTAACTAACTAACTAACAACAACAACAACAACAACAATAAATGCTAGCTAAAAATTAATATGAAAAAAGTATTGCCAGAAAAAGATGCACAAAAATTAATTTTAAAGACTATAATCATCACCAACTACGAGGTAACTATTCCTACTTCACTCCCTTTATATCTCATCATGGGAGTGAAGTAGTGGAATAGTTGGCTTGTAGTTGGTGATGGGTAAGGGGTTACTTGACTGAAGTTCACTCTCTTGTTGCTGAACTTTTTTGAACCGCACACAGCCATCCCTACTTCTCTTTTTTATTATTTTTTCCTTCAGCTGGTGGCACTTTTTTGCCCCCAAAGTATTTGTCCATGTTTCATTACTGTGGCGGCGCCGACCCTTTACCTCCTTTCCCCAAGAAAAAAAGGTAAAGGATCGACGCCGCCAGGCCCGCCAGATCGAGACTAAGCCGACCCATTACCAGACTATACTAGTGTAAGTGTTTTTAGTGACAAGTCTGTGAGGGTGTTGCTCTTTATGCTCCACATGCATGCCACATGCTTAATGTATTTCTACATGCAAGCAATTCAAAATGAGAATTTGGTACAAGCTATGGCAATGACTATTTCAGAGCTGAGGACCTGATAGTATGGCCTGACATTTCAACCAGATCACTCAAATTTTCAAGGCTAGATGCTAATTGCTCCTCAGTTCCTTTCTATAAAAGTTCCCAATTATCTCTTGGGAGCTTGTACACTCCCATCCCAGCTGTAAGTCAGGTCTGCTCTATACGAGTGCAGGGAGGGAGGATTAAAGTCAGGAGAAAGGAGCTTTATTTGTACCACTAGCATGGGAACTTAATTGTACTTTGATTTTTTCATCACTATATGATCACATGCTTGAGTAGCTAAATTACACTAATCCAGAAAGTGATTAGCAATAGAGTCACTCCCTGGAATTAGGGCATCATGATTAACATAATCATAAGAGTGACACTTAATCGAATTTGTGGGCATATTCACTGCATAAACATGCTGACTCTACTACACCTGCTGGGCTATAATAACAGTATTACATCTGTTGTTGAGACCACAAGACTTGGTTACACCTGTATGGCTTCTGATTAATTTGGCACTCAAACAAGACCTCATCTTGTTGTTTCATTGCATACAGACATACTTGTTCATATGATTCACTTTCAATAAAAATTCAAGTGCACATGCTTCAATTCCCTTGCACATGTTCTGAAGTGCGTGACTGATTTTGGATAATGGCTAAGCATGGCTCCAATGCAAGGTTGGAGCTAGAAGTTGATTTCATCTTCTAAAGTGAGCCCTATCACAGGAATATTGTTCCCATGGCAGGCCTGTAGCCAGCAGGCATCAGCGGATAGTAGCTAAGGAAAATGCTTCCATATGCTCAATAAATTATTGATCAGCATTCATGTAGCTAGAGTGCAAGTGATGCATATTATTATTTGTGAACACAAATAACCTTCCTGACATTCTATCAATAGCTATTTCTTCTGAGATAGATGAATTGCTAATGTCGATTCAACTTTCTAAGGCCAATCTAGAGTTGAATCAAGAATTCATCTATCTCAGATGAAATATAGCAAGTACCTTAACACTATTTATGTTCAGTTGCTTCCATTAGTTCCTCAAGAGACCAGAAACATCGAGAGCCAGACTAAACCCATCAACTACAGGCATTATACACACTCTCCTGAGGGTTTCATGGTGAGCACTTAGCATGTACATGAAGTGATCCCTGGATCATAAGACCCCTCCCCCTGCCACATTCTAATGCATTGGTCCTTTTATTTATCCTTTTATTATAGAGACCACCTGCAATAATAAGTACTTTCCACTTTCTATTATCCCAAGGGGTGGTCTTATGGACTACTTTACTAGCTAGCATCAAGGGGAAAACAATATTGGAATGGTGGAATGCTCTAAATCTTAAAGGCTTATTCCATCATGATCGTCCAGCATGTTCAACTTTGGATGTACACTAACAGTGACAGACTTCAATGGCTTGCTCGATTTGCATGTGCTGACTGCCTAGCCCTGTTCCCTGGCACGTACATGCATGCACTTTGCAGGCGGATCGAAAAAGGTAAAATACCATGCATGTGGCATTAAGCACGTGGCATTTGGTTGTTGTGTGAAGTTTGGCAGTTTTTTTAATAACAGTTAGGTTAATCATGGTGTATCTATGGGCTGATCATGTAACTGGTAATGCTGACTCTCCTATCATTATTGACAGTGGGCTTCCATGTTCTATATTGCATGGATATGGGTATTAAATCTGTGATTGCTAGCAACAATTGTACCAATTCAGATGCAGGAATCTATAACATACATCGGTGTGATGCAGTCAAAGGTGGCTTTGTGTTAAACATAACCATGAAAAATTTTTTCACAGGAGCCCGGGAGACGTGATCATGTTGATCACTATAGTTCCCTGAGGATGTTTGCTGAGTAATGAAAATACATATCTACATATCACTTGAAGGTAGCTAGTAGGCCCGGATAAATAATGCTGGCATCATTTTTTGAGTATATATCTAGAAGCATTAGCAAAATGATCACATCTCCTCTTGTGCACTGTATTCCATTCCACTGTTCCACGGGCCTCCTAGCTACCTTCAAGTGATATGTAGATATGTTACTCAGCAAAAATCCATAGTAGTAGTAACAGATGATCAACATGATCATGTCTCCTCTTGTGCACTCCAACCTTCTGCAAAAGCAATTTTTTCATGGTTATGTTTAACACAAGCTGCTACATCCACCTTTAACTGCACCACACTGATGTATGCTATAGATTCCTATATGTACATGTATATCTGAATTGGTACAATTGTTGCACAGATTTAATACCCATGCAATATAGAAGTTGGAACGTGTGTTAATAACCTAAATTTTAGATTCCCATTCCATCAATCCACTGAATCTAGACACACAAGCTGAATGTGCTGGATGATCTCGATAAGGTATGCCCTCTGAAGCATTCCACCATTCCAGTATTCCATTCCAGTATTCCATTCCACTATTCCATTCCACTAGTCCATTCCACCGAATCAAGATACCCGATTATTATAGGTTCAAAAGTGGTGTACTGATTTACCACTTTCTCGGCCTATACGTACTTCCCTCTACCTCTTTACACAAGGAAAATGGCACAAAACCGAAGCACTCCAGTTGAAAGCAGAAGTAATGAAGCAAATCTATAATACCATCCAGTGATATCATACATAAAAAACCAGAGAGGTAATTAATTGTTCAGGGTGTGGTTAGGCAAAAGTGGGCATGGCCATAAAAATTTTTTCCCCACATGCAGTTCATGGCTCAGCCACCCCTTTTCTAAAATCCTGGCTACAGCCCTGCATGGCCCCTCCCTCGCAGCTCGGTAAGCAAACTCCCAATCGTGTGGATGACTGTGAGCTTTGAGTTGTCTGGAAAATTCATACATTGCACTGCAAAAACAAAATTGTTTGAAATCTGTCAATAATTATAACAAAATTGTTGGGTTATTTCAATGATTTCTATATTGCAGTGTTAGTGACTGACATTGACAGATTGATCTGTCAATATCATCAACAGATGTGTCCAAATCATGCTGACACAGATGTTTATGATGCAGTTGGCTCTTTTGCTCTTGTTTATTGATTTAAGAACTAACAAATTTGATTCCAAAAATGTGCAATACCATCAGAGAAGCAGGATGACCCCAAGGGAAAGAACCAGCTGAACTGTCCTCACAACTAGACAACTTACACACACTTTGAACACCTGGCTGGGTGCTACTGTTCGAAGGGTGGATACAATTAGTCCCCCCAGGGCTGGATCCAGGGGTGGGGTTGAGGGGGTTGCAACCCCCTTTTTGTTCCCAAGCTATTATAAAATGAAAATGCAATTTGCTACTTGCTTAGCCATGTCTATTTTTCTTTGACAACTTGTATTTCTCCTCTAAAGTAGTGTAATTAGAAGAGAGAACATGTTACATGTGTGGGCTAGGAACTAATGCGGTTACTATATCATCTAAGACTATGGTCAAAGAAAGAAACAGTCTATATATACATGACACATCCATTTTGGCTTTCACTTTCAAGGTCACACATTGGATAACTTGGTGCATACTAACTGTGATTTCCTTTTACGATCACGCTTGTGACCATGCATGTCACTTCGAAGATATATATGTTTGGCATACATTTTCAAGGTCACACATTAGATAACTCAGTGCCGTAATTTGAGGTGTGACCTTACATGTGTCACTTTGAGTTTGAGTACCAGTGAAGCCCACATGGGTCCTCCAAATAACTGCTCCTTCTCTCATGGTCCAGTGTTTGTGCTCTTAGTCCTGCAACCCCACCTATCTAAAAATCCTGGATCCAGCCCTGCCCCCAAACCTTCCTGATAACTGCATGGACAGTATGTACGTACGTACATGCTACCACTCACACCTCTCCTTTTGAGGGGCAGCTCTTCTATGAACAAAGCATGTTACGTAGCATAGGATAATTACTAGAGTTCTTATCTAAACAAAGTGCTGATCTTGTGTATTATTATTAACATTTCCAAGAAATGAAAAAATGTAGTAATGACCATTGCTCAAAAAAGTAAGGAAACAAAACAAGAACTCCTCTTATATATATATTCCTCTGGTATATTTTTTGCAGTGTAGCTATATGCAGCATGTCATGACCCTATACTAACTTGTCAGGCCAGTGATTGTCTACTATTGTAAAATGGTTGTGATATAATAGAACTTCTAAGAAAGTGGGCTGGTTCTTCTCATGAATATACTCAAGTACCCTCGTCTGAAAGTATGAGCTATCAAATCAGTTTAGAAATGCTTTTGGCAAGACTCACACTTTGCAAGCACTGCATCTTGTATTAGTGACCTGCAATTTCATTAATCTGATGACTAGGCACTTAAATGATTAGTCTTGTGAACATTCTGTATTATGAAGATTGTAAACCAGAATAATAGGCTACATTCACTACTATAACCTCACTCCTCCCTAGCTCTTGCCTGATTGTCAAGTGCTGGCATATTGACTTGGCACAAAAATTGATACTGGTGTGCATTCTGAGTGAGATTTTATTTTATTTTAAAAGCATCCTTTGGGGGATCAGCAAGAAAATTGTACAACTTTAATGCTACGCACAGTTCAAGAAGTACTCTTTCATGACATTTTGATATATAGCTATTGTTGAGAATAATCAAAAAAAGAGCATTTTAGCCTCATGCCTACTCAGCTCTCCTGGTACAGTGGATTGCAGTGATCTTGCAACATGAAATTCAGAACACAAAACCAAAATTTACATAGCCTCCTTTCAAAGGACTTAATTGTGGCTTTAGAGTTGGGCTACTTTAAAGGAAGCTATGTAAATTTTGGTTTGGTGTTCTGAATTTCATGTTGTAAGATCACTGCAATCCACTGTAGTAGCTATAGTCACATGATTGTGGCTAAGTAGATGCTGTACTTATGAAAACCATTTACAGGATTTGCGAATCGTTGTGATAGAGCTAAAAATAGCCTTTTTCCCTACAAAGTACACCAATCGATAAGCCATGTACTTTATCTAATTCAGTGTTTCCCCCAGTATACTAAATACAGGGTGGGCCACCCTGTTTGGATATAGAACTTCTAAGAAAGTGGGCTGGTTCTTCTCATGAATATACTTAAGCACCCTTGTTTGAAAGTACGAGCCATCAAATCAGATGCTTTGGCAAGACTCACCACTGCATCTTGTATTAGTGACCTGCTGACTTGTGCAGATAAGCAAATTCACAGTGTAATCTGATGACTAGGCACTTAGTCTTGTCACATTGCTCTTAAGTCCAATGAGCTTTTCAGATTTTTGGTGTGAACATTCTGTATTATGAAGATTGTGTAGCCTCTCATCAGTAGATAGTCTCTAAGTGTAGTCTCTCAAGAAGAAAAAGGTAAAGTACTGCATAGAGCAAGCTGTATCACAATTATACTCACACTCAATTTCAGCATGATCAGCATGCATTGGGACAAGGCCACATGGTTCCCTATGCAGTTACATTCATGGATAGGGAAATAACACAGCAGTAGATTGTTTAGATTTCTAGCTAGACTTAAATCCATCGAGAGATGGTGGAGAAATTTATACAGTATAATGGAGGTGAGAGGGTGTCTTGAAGTCTCTGTAACTTTTTTTATTAGGAGGAGGAGGAGGAGAGGAGGGGCATGAATGTGAGCATAGGACCTATGTTGTTTACATGTCTATGTTGTTTACATGCCAAGTACATGTCTGGTATGTAAACAGGAAGTGCACTTATATTATGGTGTTAGCTACGTAATTTCTTGGCTTTGGTAGTCTTGAGCATAAAGTGAGTACAGTAGATTGCAGTGATCTTGCAACATGAAATTCAGAACACCAAACCAAAATTTACATAGCTTCCTTTTAAGTAGCCCAACTCTAAAGCCACAATTAAGTCCTTTGAATTGGTTTGGTGGCAAACCATAACAGCTTCTTCTCAATGCCTGGCATAGTGCATTATAGCCTCAAATAGGTATACATAGCTAGGCACAGTGGCTCTGGCAGCCAGCCAAATGAGCTTCATTAGTTGCTACTTTACCTCTCAAATAGAGTGGAATATGGAAATACTACAAGAGCCAGTGGATGTTCATCCTAACACATGTCAATTGTCTGCCAATTATAGGAGGCATTAAGACAATCAGCACATAATTATTTGACTAGTGACTTACTGCTCTGCCACTGGATGGGTCTATGAAATCAGCCCAGTAATCTGCAGCATTCATGCAGTCGTCTCTGGACTATAGTGAAAGGGAATTTGTTTTAGTACCCAATATTGTGCAACACATGTACATGCACTCTCACACTCCCTCTTGCCAAACTATGCATTTGCACATGACCACATCTACAATGGTTACTACTTGACCACACTGCACATTGGTTTACCACAGAGGCTTTATTATTCCTATTGTACTGGCAGTTTCAAAAGAGGAAGTTTGCCCCTGAAAATTCAATGAATGATAGGAATATCTGAGGCTTCCTAAGTATGTCATTAATTTTAACCATTGGACTTCCGGATAATAGATTCAGATACCTTCATGGACTTGGGCTGCTGTAAATGCATCCAATCTGGGAGGCCTTTACTTTTGTTGGAGCTATTTTCACCACTGCACCAACCAACTCACAAGCGATTCAGAACTATTCTTTTTCTGTTGTATTATTGTACAATGTGCATCAGCAATCAACTCAAAACCACACCCATCTTAATACATGATCAAGGATAATAAGAAATCTTGCTGAGACATTCGAACATATTCGAATGTTTTAAAAGACTTGCATGGCTTGGGCTGGTCTATCCATCATGTGTACAGGTGTATCTAAGTCCTAACATAATTAACTGTGTCATGATTGTGTCGCAGATATAACTCATTAACAAAAAAGCAACCCTATCCTTTATATGAAAACTAAGAACTTTGCACTATGTTACAGGAATATATGTTAATACACTTAAGAGTTGCAATCCAATCATGATCAGATGAAATAGCATGTGTAGTGTTCTCAATCCACCAAGCTGTATTCAAGATTCAAGCCTCCCACCACCTGGTACATCACCAGGAATGCCTGGTACAGGAGGGGAGGTTAAAATGATACAACTAGATGGTCAGATGTCGAACAAAAGAGAACATGCGAGTATAATGCAACTGTGTAAATCAGATTGCTATATTTAATTTCATTATCCTATCGCTATAGACTATTTCCACAACAAATATCCCTATACACTATCTGAATAGGAGTTATATTTGTGTGAACACAGATTCTGATCTCGGATTCGATCAACGCTGTACTGCACACCGGCACCGGTACAGAAGTTTTGACTCTTGCAAAGGAAAAAAAGTAGGGGTGTATAGGGCTAGGGCTAGGGCCGAAAGGGGTAGCTAGACCCAAAGGGCTAGAGGCTAGGCTATGTTAGGGCTAGGTTAGAAGGACACAAAGGTTCTCACTTGTACCGGTGCGCATGCGCAAGGGCTAGCTTGACCTCATTATAATGATGGTAATTTTGAGTCTGCCCAGTGATCAGGAACAGAATTCCTTTGTACTTCAATGAACTAGAAAAACAATCACAGAGAAGTCACGCACGCATGCACACACACACACTAATCCCAAGAAGAGCATTGGAGACAATTGCCTCCTCAGTTCTTTTCTATCAAAGCTCCCAATTATCTCTTGGGAGCCCATCCCAGCTGTAAGTCAGGTCTACTCTATATGAGTGCAGGGAGGGAGGATTAAAGTTAGGAGGCAAGGAGCTTTATTTGTACCACCAGCATGAGAACTTATTGTACCTTTGACGTTTTCATCCCATAAGTGATCACAGTCATGCTCACTAATAGCTTAGTAGCTAGCTCAATCCTGGTTGAAATTACACTAACCCAGGAAGTGAGTTGCAATAGTCTCCCTGGAATTAGGGCATCATAATATCACCGATAATAAGAGTACGTAGCTAACACGTAATGAATTTGCTTGTTGGGGTTTACCATAGCTAGCATATTCACTGCATAAACATTCTTGCACCTGCTGGGCTATAATACAGTGTAACCTCCTTTATCCACACCTCGTTTATCCAGAACCTCCGTTTATCTGGATTTGGAAATACATGTACTACAAGCATTTGTAATGAGATTTTTTTTTGAGAGTGCTTTGCACAGGCACATAATTGGGCAAAGAGAAAAAGTGGAATGGCGGAAATGGCGGAATCCAAGGAAACCAAATGTAACTGGTATACTGGTATCAGAGAGAGCAGTAGCTCTCTCTATGTAGGGATGACGTGGATGGCTGCGCATGCCACATATAGACTAATACAAAAGTGAAATTCTAGTTCTCCACTTAGACTTAACAAAAGCTACTTGAATGATTATCCAGCCTACTAGCCTACTACAAAGTGCAGACCAAGTTTCAGGATCAGGGAGCTTACTGTTTGGCAAGCAAGTAAGTCGCTGGATTCTTCTTCTCTGTTGTTATCGTTATTATTATTCTTAGACAACCATGTCTCTCAAGCTACAGGTATGATTTTTGGATAAATCCTACCAGCTACAATCTTTTGTACTCATCAATCCTCAAAAGAGTCTATGGATCCATTTTGGGTGTGTTTGTTTTGGTTGCAAACAACACTACATGAATTCCTCCTCATGCTCTGTGCATCATGTATCATGAATGGAGGACACTTGCTGGAAGCCCAATTCCGCAGTCTCAGTTTGGTAATGCATATTACCATCTACACGTGATGTGCGTTTGTTTAATATGGCCACAGTTTCACCCACAGACACATCTAATAATCCCTCATGAAATAATTTCTGCTCTGCTGGAAAGTCACAAAGCCATTTTACGTACTCTTGGAGTCAATATCTAATTATCAACAAGACTATGAATGATTTGGCTACATGTTATTAGATTATCGACTTTATTATTTTGATGAATACTCATAACAAAGCTACTAGCTATCATAATCCCTACAACCTTTTCCTTTTGGTTTCCTCCATTTCCGCCATTTCTGCCATTCCGCTTTTTCTCCTTGCCCGTGTACCTCCACTATGCTGGCAAATTCTTGGAGTGAGACAACAGCAAAAGCATTCAGTTCTATGTGTGCACGCTATATGTGGGCAGGGTTCAAGATTTTAATGATTATTCTGCGAAATAATATATCCTCGAAATATTAGTGCCTCGAAAATAGAGCGTTATACGGTATAAGATAGCGGGTAGATGTCATACTATAAACATGTGACTCAGCTTAGGTTGGTCTGACATGGCCACAAAAAAGTAAATATGTGGTCACAAAAAGTAAGCACCTAGCTATTACTACTCATAAATTTCCATACAGGAAAAGCATCCAATACTGAATAGATTTCAGATATCATGAACAAAATTAACGTTTTTGTAATTTTGGAATAAAAATAGTGAATTCAAGTGATTGGTGAGAAATATCTGCCATTGTAGCTAGCTACGTATCTCGGGTAAGAATTTTCCCTTCGTGTTTGGTACCATGTGGTAGTGTTATAGTTCCTTGGAGTTTCAGTCCTTTCATAGAGATTGGCTTCCTTGGTAACCATAGGTAGATGGGAATGTTTGTCTTACCACACACTCCCTATATCTATGATTATCCAGGGCTGAATCAGATTTATTATAGGTGACTTAGCCCTAGGGGCACACACTTAATGGGGAAGGTTGGGACCCATGTTGGCTTCACTGGCAGGAATATCTTTGGTTACCATGTGAGCTTTTAAATGAATTATGATAGGCTCTATTTCAGTGTAGAACCCAAAAATCACACTGTATATAGTGCCCCAGAAATTCTGCATGACACATCCATGTATAAGTCTTGTATACTTTCAAGGTCACACATTAGATAACTCAACTGTTATTTCCTTTAACAATCACACCTGTGACCGTTCACATGTCTCTCAGAGATTGAGTGAAACTCTAACGCAAAACACCTAACCCAAGTACTCCTTTGGCTACTCATGCAGGCGATCACACAGTGCATGAAGCAAGTCACACCCTACAGACAAGTGAAGGAAAAAAAAATTTATTCAACCAAGTAGGGATGGCTGCATATGGTTCCAATAAGTTCACAAGAGAGTTAAGTGACCTCCAATAATGAACTTTTGGACCATCCCTAGCTACTTGATTATTTTATTTTTTCTTCACTTTTTCATTACCTTTTTCGCTATTTATATAGAGACTTCATAATGCTTAAGAGCTGAAGCAGCAGAATGTTCTGATCTTTGCCCGTAGAAATTAATAAAAAGGAGCCATGGACAAAATAATTATCCTTTCATTTCACTCTTATAAGAGCTCATCAGCATGGCATACCTAGCTATAAAGTTTATCATCATAGCAAATATGACATTGATAGTAATACAGATGATTTTAAGGTAGTTCACTCAACGCTAAAAGCCTTCTCGAACCAGCTGTCAGACTTTGCTAGCTTGCAGTGTGCATGCATACTCAAGATGATCCTGTACCTGTAACCACAAGCTTCACCCAGCTACGTAGCTATATATACTTTGAGTAGTGAGGTATTAATATAGCTAGCTATCAAATAAATTAACTAGAGACCTTGAAGATGAAACTTACATTATGATGAAAGCAATATCAAGCAGGATCTCAATGTCAACTGTGCATACGTGTGAGTATGAATGCCTCCCCCCCCCACACACACACACACACATCCTGTCCTGTTGTAACACTGCCTAAAGGTCACGTGTGACTTCACATTGGCCTTCTCTCTCTTCTTGCTCTTTGTACAAGATGTCACTAGGTACTAGCTATAGATTCTTTACAGCATTGACACATCAACCAAGTCTCAAGCATACTGCTTGAGTATCAAGCCCAGTGGTCTTACTAAAGCGATGTGGCCATTGTACATGATCACGCCACAAGCTTTGAGCTCAAATAATTTGATGTGAAATGTGAAATAGAGAAAGGATCTAGATCATTATGCATGGAATATAGATTCCCTTCCCTCTTTCTGGAAGTAAAGAGTCAGCAATAATTATGAGACCATGGTTATCAGTATATAAGTTTTAACTACATCAATCATATTGGACACCAGCAAGTGGTCTTTAAATAGAGGTGGTCTCTGAAATAATGTGCTATACTAAAAATGGGCACATCACAGGTATACATCATGGTTCCACCCATAAAGTTTTGTATAATAAGGTGTTCATTAAGGCAATACTACACCAAAAAGGTTTAACAGTTTATGGAACAATTGTGCAACTTTCCACGGTAGTTTGTAATAACTCAGCTTACACGTTGAACATTGCACAACTTTTGTTGAACTATTGGGCAACTTTCGGTACCGGTACTGCAGAATCAAAACATGCAGAGTGACATGACCAAGCTAGATAGTAAACACAGTTGCTCACAGGAACCAAGCGTGGGGATTCATTTCCAGAATGCATCAGTGGATATAATAGAAAAGAAAGTAGAAACAAAAACTCTAGCTACATAGTAGCTATAGGAACAGCTTAGTCATTAAGATAGATGCTACCTTGAGAATGAAATCTGTTATAGCACTGATTTTCATCAGTCTATACTCCATTTTGGTGATGCAATAACTTAGTTGAAGTTGATGCCTCTAAAGCAAATAGTTTTCCATAGCAGGGTGGAATGTAACATCCTGATTATTCATGAAAGTGGTATAGCTAGAGATATGTGACTAATTTGGCTCAATAATTTCAGGTTGGTCACTTTGGTCATAAATGCAGACACTGCCCAAATAGATCCTATCACAATTCGAATATCTTCATATGCAATGGATACGTACGTACATAGCAATGTAACTATTCCCTTTTCTTGTGGGAAGCTCAAAGTGATTGGGAATTTTGAGAGTTTGGGAGATATTACTCACCTCATATCAAATATAGATCACGTGATAATACTTGCATGTCCAGAGAAGAGCCAGTGGTCATTTGTGTATTCACTCCCAGTTAAATTGTTGCAGTAACTGATGAAATCACAGTTAACCTAATTTGTGGTCATAGTCCAGTCCACTAGTCAAGTGATACAGCCTATAATTATTAAGGTCAAAGGTTACTCTATCAGTATTCCATTCCATTCCACTGATCAAGTCCACACAATCGATGATTAGAGATCCCACCTTAGTTGAGTAATCAAAACAGAGTGCAATGTATACTTAGTGATGGAAGTTTGTAAACACTGCATGGTTTTCAAAGTCTTAAGCACGGCTATCTCTTATGCTCAATGAAAAATGGACCCGGAGAGGTTATGTACTTTTCTAGATCAGCCCCCTAAGTTGAAGTGTGCATCATATCATCAGTGGTCTAGCTGGGGCTATCCAGAAAGTTCATCACCAGGTCTGGGGTTAATCCAGAAAGTGCTTTTACCTAAGCACAGAGTCTGGAAAGAAGTAGATTAATGGCTACAGCATACCAGTAGCTAGTGTTCATTGCACATTAGCATCCTTTCAGCTCCCTCATTGTTTCACAGTGACCTCTAGAAACTGATAGTGCTTCAGGAAAAGCAAGAGGCAATTAGGCAAAAAATTGATTTTTGTGGTTAAGTGTAGTCCCCTTAGTGGTATTTGCAGCTTAGGTACTCTCTATTCATCTCCAATGTCTGTTGACACAGCTAGTGTTTACACTTAATAGGCCAGTGAATCACACAAATGGAAGACAAGTGTGTTTTCAGACATAATATACAAGATGCCATCACTTTAGATGAATAGGAGCCATGCAGGTACATATCTCCAATGTCTGTTGACATATTGTTTACACTTAATAAGCCAGTGAATTACACAAATGCAAGCCAAGTGTTTTTAGACACAGATACAATATACCCTCTAATCATACCTTATGGGGGTGGGAGTATGCCTCCAGGAATTCAATCTTGTATGTGCACTTAAATAATTATAAATCAGTGAGCATAGATATTATACAATGCCGTCAATGCGTTAGTTCATACACATGTCACAAGTAGTACAGACCAGCTAAAGGATGCACATATTAAAAACAAAATTCAATGTTTAACTTATGCAAGTGTCCCTGGGAGATAAACCATCTCCCATTTTGATTAAACTTGACCTTTAGAGATCACCCAATGAGACAGATGAATAATAAGCTTCACTGGATTTCATGATGTCATTTTGTTTGTTAAAGCACTATTTCAGGTGGGATCGGGACAAGAGCTATAATATCCCGGCCAATTGGGATGGTTGGCAACGCATGCTGTGATGGTATCCAGGCTCTTATTAATTGGCGTGTTTAATAAAAGTGGTTGTGGTCATTACTAAACTTGGTCTAATGACTTGATGACACAAACTCAACTCTGTGGAATTGACTTTGTATATTATGGTATGTAGGGTTATCAGAGGTGTAGCAGTGTTTTTTGTTTTTTTTTCCCCTGTATCGGTCAGGCAAATAGTCTGCCTGGCCCAGCACTACACCTATGACTATAGGATAGAAGGAAGGATGAACTCATTACATTTTTTGCCTGATATACCGAGGGGTATTATTTGCTGAGTAAGCACATTTTCATGACTACTTATAATGAAAAATGATGTAATGTACTATAGTATACTGATTGCAATCTTAAAGCTGATGCAGCTGTCAAGAGGCTCATCAGGGTATTATTGTGACTACATAGCACGTCAGGTGGGTCTGGGGGCATGCCACCCAGAAAAATTTTGGCTTTAGACCTGCTTACTAGATTGAAGCTGATGAGAGTTTTGGTTACACCTTACATTAGCAAATTAATTTTAAGGGGGAAAAGCATTCAGAGTGAAGAAAGTGGTAGGTTGAAACCTGACTAACCTGACTAGTTACTCCGCCACTGCTTATATTATATTGCACAGGGATATTTGACCACTGATTGTGTGAAGCATCCCATACCAGCAGAAGATTGAGGTTATACTATGTAGCATGCAACAGGAGAGGATCCACATCAGATTCTTTTTTCAATGCTAACTTTTAAACTGAGCCTGCAGCCCTATGTATACGTACATGATTATGTTTATTCATAAAAAAAAATTAAGTACAGTTATGACCATAGAATTTGTGCACTTGGTTAAAAAAAAAAAAGAAAAGAAGAAAAAAAGACACTGTAGTTATGGGACTGTATGTAAACGACTGCACTCCTGCATGAAAATAAATAATAATAAAAATCTGGGGGAGGGGAGTACAAGGAAGTCAGCATTATAATTCCCTTGCTATAAGGATCAGTTCTAAATAATGCAAGTTTGTACTCTAGCTCATAACTAAAGGAGCCAGTCACTATAATTAAACAGTTGGGTTATGGCAGTCAATTTGACAGCTATAATTAAACTTAGTCTTGAAGTCATGTAGGGGACTTACTAGCTAGTAGTATACAGCTCTCCAATCAAAGGTTCCATTTCAGCTGCGGACTGCTGAAAAGGCCTTACATAATCTAAACAAACACAAATATTTTTGTGTGTTACATAATATTTTGTGTGTTACATAATATTTTGTGTGTTACATAATATTTTGTGTGTTACATAATAGGGGCTCAAATAACAGTCAGTCACAGGACATTTTCTTCATTTGTCACAGTCATTTTCTGACAAATTTCCATTACAGCTATACATATAATCATGATCATGTGTTAGAGTGTTACTTTGAGCCCTGCATAATTTAATTACCTATAATAGAATCATAAATAATAGTTAGACAACGAGACCAAGGGATCTACGGTCTATTTAGAAACCTGAGAGCCCTGGGCTGTAGCGTCCCGAGCGCAGCGAGGGCACTACTAAGGGCCCGAAGGTTTTTAAACAGACCGTAGATCCTGTTGGTTGAGGTGTCTGACTTATTTAGATTATAGCCAATCACTGGAGTTGTTTAACATGCACTTGGAAACAATAACCATGATTTTTAAATGCAACAAACATGAATCAGAGCGCACCTAGAAACAATAACTGTGGCCACTGCAATGCGTTGCTAGAATTGGACCAATTGGAATGACCATCTTTACCGGGTTTTCATCCTAGGGCAAGTGAATTCTAAGTGCCAGAAGGCATGATTCTAAGTGAATAGAATTCACCAAATGGACCAATGAGATTCCTTGATTGTAAGTAGCTATAGTCTAAATACTGTAAGAGGTGCTATAAGTAACCTAGCTGTACAGGCTCGTATGGACTCTCAAGTGGATCCCAAAATCCAATCACTGACAGATAGAAGCATTGCACCCACCGAATGAAGACTAGCAGGTTTATCTCACCAGTCAGGTTTTAGTATCACTATGTATAATAGTTAGCAGGGTGCCTAAAATTTCAGTAAATGATTGGAAACGAAAGGTGGGCCCCTCTAAGTATACGTACCTACGATATCCTCGCTTGTAGTCTCTAAGCTGTCGTGCTCATGACGAAATGAAGCTTGAGTGTTACATGGCTGGCCTACACCACCATCACCATTTTCTCCGTCTTTTCCTGAGTACAAATGTACAGTACATAGAGAGAACATGTGGATGTGCATATCAATTGGTAACTTAAAATAGATCAAAGGGGCGTGGTATGGGGTGGGCAATACTATTGTGGATGTACATCATTTGGAGTATCACAGCATAGGTAAAACTGGCTGACAAAATTTTTGAAACATTGTCACTCAAGGGTTGCAAATTCACCATCTTCTTGGAGATCAGGTGTGTGACACACACCAATTTAAACAAGTTTTTCTTCAAAAAGATTTATATCTCGGCACTGGAAAGTGCATATTTTTTCAAATTCTTCACCCTTGGGCTGTGCCCTCGGGATTCGGGTTGTTTATAAGCCATAAAACCCATGCACCCATGTTATTATGTAGCTCTCATAACTAGTTAGCTCTAAGTAGCTATGTGGTGTGGGTATGGTCATCTCATTTGCAATAAACTTCATTGGTGAGCCTGCATCTGGTGACTCAAAATTACTGATTATATTCAAGGCGGGGGATGGCAAGTCATTTTACCTGTATACAATAACGACTAGATAATAAGTACCTTCAATGAAGTTCATTTGTTTTGCTTTATACATGTTGGCGTCATGTAATTCTCCCTATTATAAAAAAAAAAAAAAAAAAAGAAGAAAGATTTATCACTCTTCTAATATAATTATTGTCACTACAACCTACCTTATTTTCCATTAATGTGGTAGAATTTTTATCACCACTTTTTGTCTCTTGTCTTTGATCTATTTTCTGTCTTCGAACCGTTATAAATGAGACTTTTTTACGTTTCTTGGAGCTTATAAAGAGAATGATGACAATGGATGTAACGAACGATATAATCAAGACAACAATTGCACAAAACACACCTGGAAATTCAGAATAGACTTGGTAATAACTTGGTAATAATACATAGCACTTGGTAAGAAAGGAGATAATGTAGGCCTACTAATTTTATCCATTGTGTTATGTATAGCCATATTAGTGTTCCCCACTTTCCTAATGGCATATAGTAATAATGTTTTTATATACACCATGTAGCTGTATGCTCAGGGAAGCCTATGCTGTAGATACATAGAATATTTGTACATAATCTTTTGGGGGTTGTTATGGATCAATAATTTTGGCAGCAAGATTTACATAACCTAGTAATCATGCGTAATTAATATTAATTTTGCAGTAACCCACCTCCAATAATACCACCTATCGGTTTTGGCTCCATAGTCATCGGTTTCGGCTTCATAGTCATCAGTAATGTAGGCAGAGTTGAGGGAGGAATATACAATGTATCAGTTGTACTATTTCCCCTACCAACTTTATTCAACGAGGTTATATTGCAAGTGTAGTTGGAGTTGGTTGAAAAATTTCCAATACCAATACGAATAAAGTTCTCTGTTATATTTGTTATATTTATATGATCAATCACTACTTCAAACCACATAATTGGTCCATCAGGATTTGATACATTTAATGTGAATGGTCTCTCCCACTCAATAGTGACCATATCTGAAATGTTACTAGTTACATTAGTCACTCCAGCCAATTCATCTAAAAAAAAGGGAAAAAAATGAAAAAAAGTGTATAGTTGCAACTATATCAGTGACCTGTCTATAGCGAACACTCTGGGCTGGTCTCTTAATAAAGGTAATGTAGCTATGAATAAAGATGGGGGGGGGGGGGGGGGGGGGGGGGGGGGGGTTCACTCTCTATGTAGGGATGACAGGGCTCACAGTAACACTCTATTATTGTCCAGACATGATTACCTAATAGCAGTTTTAAATGTAGCTATAATAGCAGATAAAGGCAGAAAATGACCGTCCTGTGACTGACTGTTATTGTGAGCCCTGGGATGACCTACAGCCTGGATTTTGACTGTATATTTATGAACATTCTGATCATGCAGGAGGCTGAACTATAAAATCTACTTATCCATAATTTTGCTTTCAAGAAAATTGGGCTACCATGCATCAAGTTAACTCTTTTGCTGTATCTTATTATAGCTGCTTGTTTATGCCACTATTATCTTATACAAGTTACAGGTACCATTAAACTGATCATAAGAATGATAGTGGGGAGGCAAGTGTGTAGCTCAACTGTCCTCACAATGAAATTCATAGCTTTTGAGTTGCTAGCCTGGTAGCTGCTGAGCCAGCCAGTTAAGAATGGTTTCTAAATAATGCACATTATTCACAAGCATTAATATTAAAAGTTTACGCTGTCCTTACAGCCATAAAAAGCCTATCTTTAGCAAAAATAAATCACATTCCAATAGTGGCAGAGAGCTTATACTAATACGTAGATACAGCACCTACAACCTCCTGCAAGAAGAAAGGTGCAGTCATAAAATTAATGAAGGTGATGTACAGTGCCCCAAGCCATAATTATGGTTACTTTCAGGGGCAGTAATGTGAATAGAAATTGCAATATAACTAAATGTATGTTTTTTAAAGGTCCTCTCCTTGGGTGTGATGACCTTCGTATATTAAATACTGCCTTGGGATTATGGTATGATATTTAGAGGTGGTCGTCTCAAATATCCTATAAAGGAAAATAAAGAAGAGAAGTAGGGATGGCTGATATGTATGGTTTGAAAAAGTTCAGCAACAAGAGAGATAAGTCACCCCTTACCTGTACCCATCAAATGTACCCATCAAAACAACACCAACTACAAGCTACTTCACTCCTAGCTCTCCTAGTGGCTTTGATGGGGGGGGGGGGGGGGGGGGGGGTTTACTTGACTCACTTGTTGCTGAACTTTTTTGAACTGTACATATTAGCCATCCCTACTTCTCTTTTTTATTTAGAATTTTTTCCTTTTTCCTTTACTTGTTCATCTGCTTTTGCAGATAGAGATATAAATATGGTGGAGCCCATGTTTCCAGCTGGCATTAGAATTGAGACACACCAGAGAAGCAACACACAATTGATTTTATTATAAGAGAAAAAACATTTCTGATGAAATGAAAAAAATGTAGGGATGACCACTGCTCAAAAAAGTAAGGAAACAAGAAGGATGGTAATCTTTGTTCTGTATATCCAGCCAACAATTTCTATATATACGTACATTACTGCACTATAATCTGAAGCTACCCGACGTATATGTAGGGATTGTTGGCTGGATATACAGAACAAAGATTGTCCATCTTTCTTGTTTCCTTACTTTCTGCCTCGGCACCGGAGTGCCAAGGCACAGTGCCGAAGGCGACTATGATAGTACGTATTAATAGCGTGCACAATGATACGTGGTGTGGTGATGCGTATCAAGCATGTGCATTAGCAAACTTAGCTAGCTAGCCAACACAACTTCAAGCTCTACAGTACTAAGACAAACAGACAGGCTCAGGCTCGCAGTCACTACGCAGTAATGCTACACCGTGAAGAGAGTGCTGATGCTTCTTGGCCGCCGGCCATCTTTGCCAACAAATCAAGCCCATGCAAAGAACTAACTAAAGACAGCAATGAACAAAAACAACAGAGATTGCAATGTACATGAACTAGGTGATCGTTTGAAGTGCCAAAGAGAGAGCCATGTTAAAGGAGAATCTAATGAAAGAATCCAGTACACATACTTCAATCAAGCAATGCGTGAGAATCATTCAAAACGGCAGTTTGAAAGGGTTGAACAGCAAGACACTGGCATAGGAACAGGGGGGGCCACAGGGGCCAGGGCCCCCCTATTATATTCAGACAGGGGGCAGGGCCCCCCTTATTATTGATTGCTATAGCTAGTATACTACACTTCACAGCTGTAATAAAAGTGAAATCTTGTTTCAGGAAGTGATTAGATTATACATTTTCAGTCACTTCAGCCATAGCAGAACGCTTTTTCTTCAAATGATAACTTAGCTATTTAAGAAGCACTATATATGACTGAATGTCAATTGAATAACTATATATACACGAAGAATAACCAATGAAGAATAAATTACTTTGGAGTTTGATTTTTTCCTAAAAATTAGTCATTAGTGCCCCTCTCCCCTCCAGTGAAATAGGCGTGGTCTTGACTATTACTTAGGTGGCCCCCCTATTCAAAACCATCTTCCTACGCCACTGAAGAATACTAGCTGTGTGTAAATACCAACCTTACTACAATAAGCCATGTTGCTCAGTGCACATTATTTAGAAAATTTAATAAAGGTTGCACTGAAGTCCTGCCGAGGCATTCCTAGTCTTTTTAAAAGACTAACTTGTTTGAGCAGTGGTCATCCCTACATCTTTTTTTCATTTCATCAGAACCCTTACTTGTTCTCTCCTCTCTTTTATGGTTTTATATACATTCTTTTATGTGTATGCAGGGACAGATGAAAGAGCAATAGCATAGCAGCCCAATGATTATTTATCAGCAAGTCAAGGTGAAGTATTAGTATTGAGCTATACTTGGAGGTCAAAGATGCTGAAATAGAGTCTACTGGTAGGTGGATCGGTGAATCTAAAATCCCCGAGTTGATACAGTAGTCTATGATCATCATTAGAGCTGGGATATCAAATACATGCGCATGTTAGTCGAGTACCATGCTCCGTAGTGTCTCCTTCTACATCGACTCTTTCGAGGATTGACGAGTACAAAAGATCTTAGCTGGTAGAATTTGGAGTGGATTTATCCAAAAATCATAGCTGTAGCTTGAATGGCTCGAGAGATATGGTTGTCTAAGAAGAACAATGAAAGGAAAAAAAAATTATGCTAAATAAAAAGGCCATGTAGGGTTAGTCTGTACTTTTACCTATAGCATTTTCTGTGAACAAACATCAAAATAGAGAAGCCACGCCCATTCCGTACTAACCCTACATAGAGACTCTCTGATAGAGAAGAAGAATCCAGCGATTTACCTGCTTGCCGTATTTCTGAAACGGTAAGCTCCCTGGTCCTGAAACTTGGCCTGCACTTTGTAGTAGGCTCTAGTAGGCTGGACAGTAGATTTTGTTGGGAACAAGAATTTCACTTTTGTATTAGTCAATATGCGCACACATAGCCGTCCGGGTCATCCTTACATAGAGAGAGCTACCGCTCTCTCTGATTAAAAATGTTACCTTCAATTTGTCATTGCGATTCATAATATTATCTGTGACCAGATTGTAAAAATGATGTAGTGAGTCATAATTATCATTTTATAACAAATTTTTCTATGATCTTGAAACAAAACTCTCTTCTAGAGTTTAGACTGAAGTAGAAAGGCTTCAAATAAAAGTGCTAAAGCTAGTTAGTCAGCCATAAAAGCTTCATGCACGGAGCAGAGTCATATAGAAAATATACACTTGAAAGCTAAATAGCTTGATTTGATGATGAAGATACCCAAGATCACTAGGGGCGGGGCCTGTTTCTATATAGTGCACTGCATAAATAACCCTTTACCTGCCAGCTGCACACTGCACTGCACTGTGGGTTTGCAAGCTAGCTAGGTTGGAAGTGGTGTGCTGTTGTTGAACATGTTGAGTTAAAGGTAAAGGATTGTAGCGCAGTCATTTCTGAGTAGATTGGTATAGCTTTTGAACGAACCATTTCTGAAATATGAATTTGTTGTTTGATGATGATAATGAACGACCAGATGAAACAGCATTTTTAGAAATCGCTGTAAAATGATACTGTTTCACATACTGGAGTCCTAGCACATTGAAGGTGTTCTGTCTTCAGATTAGGAGTTGTTGACAGTGGGAGAGAGGTTTTCGAGAGTTATGAAAGAAAATATTAAGTACTACTTCAATGGCCATTATGAATAATGTTCATAAGTCCTAATAAGGAATAAGTATGTGTGGGCACACACACTATGAATTTCTGTTTGGCATAATATTATGGCTTACAGGGTTTCATCTACTGGGGGGGTGCAGGGGGGAAGCCCCCCCCCCCCCAAAACTAATTAACTTCCCCCAAGGCTATTCCCTTTGGTGACCACAGGTTAATGGTTACATGTAGTCACCAAAGGGAGTAGTTAAGGACCAATTTGGGATACTTCAGAGTAGTAAGCATTTTTGGCATCGCGCTTCGCACGGGAGGGGGCACACCCCCCTCACTGTGGCCTACAGCCACACGATCAGTGAGCTTCCCCCCCAAGGTGAAATTCCTAGATGAAACCTGGCTTAGGGCACTGAAACAAGGACTGATTACGCAAGGCGAATGTAGGGGTGACTGGATAACTGGCCAAAAGAGTTGGAACAAGACCTGAATGTATCCTTGCATAATCTCATCCATTCAGCCCTCTTCTTGACCCATGCTTAACTTTAATGTTCCTCCCAAAGGAATTAGTCCCTCAATTGTCTCAGTGTTCTAGCCAAAGAATGAAAGAGTGGTGCTCCCCACCCTATTATTACTGAATTAGTATAGTTGAATATGATACAACTCCCTAGTATTTCAAGTTGCCTGGATTCCCCACTTTGGATTCACCCTAGCTAGAACAGTGTCTACAGTAAATAATATTTTAACGTACTGTATATGTACCTTGAATACGAATTGTAGCATTATCAGAGTACTGTAGGTCACCATTTATAAGAATTGCACATTGAAACCTTTTAAATGTAATAATTTCTGCACTACGAATAGTAATAGTGTAGTCTCCATCAATAGAAATATATTGTGCAATCCCAGAATTGGCTATTGTTGTCCCATCAATAAGCCACACATAAGAAGATGTTCGAAAGTTTATTGGTTCACAGTGCATTTGAACAATCTGATCACGAAATGCTATAATGTCTGTAGGACCACTGAAGTCAACACCTATAACAAAATAAAAGGGTAGAATAAAGTATCGTATATGAGTTAAATTTGGTGGTGTATTCAATTGACAGTTTGGCAGTCTGTCTTGGAACCGTCAATAATAATGTCTGCCAATATCTATATATAGCTATGGGGGGGCCGGGGCTCAAGTGTATCTCGCGTGCACAGCAAGCAATGAGCTACATGCTCAAGATCAGACTGCTTGATTAGCCAGCTGTTTTGTGATTGCGATGGCTCTTCGAAAGTTCTTGAATAAAACTCCCGCAAAAAAATTAACTCTTATAGCTACGGTATTTAGGGCAAACTATATTCATGAATAAAGCACAGCACATTCCAAGTGCCCATATTACCATATTAGATGATTTCATTTATACACATGTAACTCAGTTGTCTAAAAACTCCCTCGCTGTCAAAATTAATATTCACTGAACATTGCCCTAGTATGTGTACTGTTTCTATTCTTGGGGGGGGGGGTTGTTTAATGAGAGTTGAATGTCCCTCGAGTCACTTCATGCCTACATAAGCCCTTGATATAAATGGTAGCTCTGTTGCACATGCTATGTCATCGCATGCTACCCCTGGGTAGGTAACACTACTTTATTTATAACTAACGTGAGCCCTCTGAGTCTGGACTTCCCAGCAATAAAATCATTAAACATAGAAGATACATCATTTTTGAACGGTTGGCAGCTAGGCTGGCATAGGCCAGACTCGATTCTTTCCTTTTTCTTGCGGTGGTAGATACCCCAGAAAGGTTAGATGCAGATCCAGTCTAATCGCCAACGTACCGGAAGTGCTATATCTGTAATACAAATTTATTTTTTTATGACATCACCACGAGATTAAAATTAGCAAAAATTAGCAATGGCGCGGGCAGCTTTATGCAGCTGTCACTCGTTGTTGGTTTGCAGCTGCAGCTTGTTAATACCTGGAATGTTAATTAAGTGGTCAACCCTCCCTGCAACCATCCATGAAATTTAGTAGGAAATATTTGAAGTAGGGTAGGTGTGGGTATTATGAGTCAGTCCCTATTATGGGTTCACCACTTGATAAGAATCTACAAGAGTTGATACTTTAGATATGAAAACTTAATCATTTTTTTGGTCTTTTGATCAAATAAAATCATCCAGAAAATGCCTTATTCATGCATAAACATAATCTTAAATGAGAAGTTTAAAAATGGGTACAATCATAACCAATCTGAATTTTAAAAAAGCACAGGGAAGCAATGATGCCACAAGATGGAGTAAAAAATGAATTTTAAAGTAATCTAAGGTTATTATTTTTATTTTGTAGAAATCTTAGCTACATTATCAATTTTTAGAGACAAAAATCAAGCCAGCGACTCATAATTCATACCTATGACTCATAATACCTTCCTGAGTATGTTATGTAAGATCATAACTCCTATCTACAAGATGCAATATTTTTATTACTTTCTCCACACATTAGTTCTACATAACCTATTTTATATCTGGAGCAATTTTCAGGATTCTAAGATAGTCCATTTCCAAGAAAAGAGCAACAATACTTAGCTGACTCATAATACCCACACCTACCCTACCAGTTCGCTAGAGCTCATTCAACAACTACTACCATTTTTGAAGTCACCAACTTCATCTGTGGGCCATTTGTTGTAGGCAAATAATTACGGCACAAGACAGGTAATGAGGATAGAGCAATAGCTACAGCATTAATACATATTTAAAAAATAACTGTTGTGTTATTATACAGTGCATAATTGATGGTACAAAGTTGAACATTAAATTACCATAGGCAGTGAAGGTGCTAGCTACACAAGTTCGCTGCAAGTGAGTACAACAAAATAAATCCACTGCCATAATAAGGATCAATCTTTTATTCAATAGGAGAACAAAAATAGGTGTTCGTTCATCCTTCCACCTCTCCTCAACACCTATAACTCAAAGATAAGAAAAAATAGTAATTTAATAAATAATGGCCAACACACACAAGGGCAAATGCAGTGCTTGCTCTCTATGTCAAAGAGAGAGCAATAGGTATACCCACCCACTAACGATGGACCAAAAAGTATATAATTTTATCAGTGAAATTGAGGATCAAACTTTGAGCACCACTGCTTGCATCTGCCATGCGTGCTACAAGCAAGCATCTAGAAATGTCGGGAATGAAAATTATCATCCGAGATGGAAACCTAAGACTCATGTTAATGCATATTGCGGAGTGACAAACTGTATATTAGAGGTCCATAGGCACACCAATATGGCAACCCTCGCTGACATGGAGAAAATTTTAGGTACTAAAATCTCAAAGGGAGGAGATGATAGTGTTCCACTATGCCAAAAACACTACATGACAGTGTACGCTGCTCTGCATGCTCCTCATCCATGCCATTCATGTAATAGTAAGCCTAGACGGGGAGAGGAATACTTCCGACACTGCCCTTCACCTGACATCATTAATTCTTATCTTAAAAATATGAGCAGTGAATCGTGCACCCTAGTGGAATCTAGTATAATATGTAATCGATGCTACCAGTTCTTCAATAGCATCATAACCCACTTTCACCACACTAAGTCCATTATAACATAGTACAGCAGGAATTAACCTTGAAACAGTAATGGCCACCATTTCCTCTCAAATAGATACCATTAATTCAAAGGCTAATATAAGCAGAGAAGAATACTATGATTTAATCTTTTGCTACACTGCACAAAACATTGCCAAAAAACTTACCAGAAATGAAGCCATGCTTTTACCCACAATTTACAGGAGTTTCTTTGAATCAGCTGCTTTGAAAACATCCCGCTATCCTTACCTGAACTTAACCACTAGTGATATTCCATCCACACTCTGGTTCATATCTAGACTTCATCATAACCTGGGGGAAGATATAGTGATGGAGTGTAAACACAAAAGAATTGGAACAATGATTTATCATAAAAATTGTGACCTCTCAAGTGCTTTATCTCATGCTCTTGGACAACAGAAGACAGCAAATAAACATGAGCCTGACAGTACTACAATAGTTAATACTGTTGAACACAACGTACCAACAAAACAGGACATTGAAACAGTAGCACTGTATTTAAATACCAAATTACATGAACAATCTAAAAAACTTGTACAAGAATTCAGGGAGCCAGAAAATTATACCAAAATGAGTATTTCAAATATATTAAAAAATACCGACCCCATACTTATTCAGTTTCTCAAGCAGTTAACCTGCACAGTCAATGAACGAAGAAAGAAGCACATTACCACTGAAGAAGGCATGGACATACGAACCATCCGACAATTTTATGCATTATGTGTTCTACTCTTTAACACTAACAGCATATGTAGTGCACCTATGCATGTATTATTAACCGAGATAATCTTATGTCACAAGGGAAGTTTGGAATTAGTCAAGATAATGAACAGGATTGGAGCTGTGGCAAGTGGTCCGTCAATGGCTACTGGTGGTGTGGATTTTGTAACTGGATGACTGGAACTAGCAAACCGGGCAACAGTCCCAAACTAATTGCATTTTCCCATTCTTGCAGGTGCTTTAATCATGCCCCGTAGGATACGGTTATCTTATAAGAAGAACTATGAAAGAAAAAGAAAAGCTAAGAATATCAAGGTGAAAGTATGATGTGGTTATGTAGACTTATACATGTTACATGCATATACCCTGCAGCTGAAAGGAACTGTCGCTCCAGAAGAAAATCTACATATGGGGTCATCTTCATCAAGTGAACAGCGATCTATCAGTGTAGAAGATACACGAGTGGAATCATCTTCATCAAATAAATCGCAATCTGTCACTCTGGAAAATCTACAGGCGGAGTTGTCTTCACCAAGTGAACATGAGCTGCAATCTGTCACTCTGGAAATGGGATCATCTTCATCACAATCTACAGAGGTGGAATTTCAGTCTGTCAGTGCCAAAGAGGTAACAAGTAGAGTCATCTTCATCCGATGATTTGCAATCTATCACTCTAGAAGATCTTCTAATCAATCGTGGTGTGATCAGAGTCCTATAAAGTTGTGTAAGATTTCTTCTGGAGCATCATCTTCACTTATTGTCACCTGTTGTCATAACTGTAAAGTTAAACAAAGCATGTGTCCTGCATTAACTTCCATCCCGAAAAAATTGAGAGCACATTCTCTCTCCGCCTTATTGACCAACTTAAAATATGCGTTGGTCAGCCAGATAGCCACTTTATTACAATGGCCTCTACCAAAGAAAGGAATTTTGAAGTCACGTAATGGCAGTGTTATGGCTAATTTGAAAGATTATGCCCCGGTGATATTGAATGGTAAAGTTTACACCCAGACTATTCGAACTGTCAAATGTGAGCTTCTACTAAATGGTGATAATTCCAAATGTAGATCATGCAAAACCTACAGAGCAACACTGAGGACACTGTACAATCGTTGGTCACATCGTTCTTCTGATAACATCAGTGACACCTCTAGCCATACGAACATTCGCTATATGAGCTCACCTGAAAAGAATACAAGTTTTAAAAAAGGGCCCAATTAGCAGAAAATGAAATAAGAAAGCTGAAAGTAAAAGTTAAGGAACTAACTCCGAAGCAAGGGGATTGTATTGATGATGCTTTGCATGGTGATCTTTTGAATATTATGCAAGGAAGTAGTGAAGAAATCAAGAAAATGTACCCAGAAGGAAGTTTCCAGAGACTTTTCTAGGAGAAACAGTTACGTGCAGCTTGTGTAAAAGATTCACATCAAATGCGCTGGCATCCTCTTCTCATACGGTGGTGCTTGAACTTAAAACTTATTTCAAGTGCTGCATATCATGCCACTAGAAGTGCAGGATTCATCAAGCTCCCGTCAGAGAGAACTTTACATGATTACACCCACTACTTTAAGAGCCGAGCTGGATTTCAGATTGAAGTAAATCAGCAGTTACAGAAAGAAGCAAAAATCAAAGATTTACCTGAAAACCGTAGGTTCTGTGCTCTACTCCTAGATGAAATGAAATTGAAGGAAAATTTAATTTATGATAAATATGAAGGGGAGATCATATATAGGGTTCACCAACCTTGGCAACTATAAAAAGTACATTTTACAGTGTTATCCATGACTCTTATTTCAATGTTACCTTTAAGTCTTTCATCTTCAACAGAGGTGTAAGGTTTGAGTTCTGATAAACTACGGACATTAAGACAGTCAAAAAATTGATCAAACTTTCGGATAAAAATTTCTGTTTCTGTAGTTTCAGGATCTCCAAAGTAGGCCATTGCGTCAGCAACAGACTTGCTCAATACCTTTTGATTGAATAACAAAAATCAACCACCTACACAATTTGATTACATATCGGGGAGGGGGTGGAATATTTAAGGAGATAAGTATGGTTTGATATTGTAATTAAAGCACACCAGCAACTACACACTCGGACCTAAGTAGGTCTGCAATGATTAAAGCACACAGCATGTACACCTCTAACTGATATACCTGAGCAGCAAGATCCACTCGCATACGGGAATGTTGATATATTCCGCTTTGGGATAAGCGAAAGTCCCTTTGACTGTACAGCCATTCCAGACAGCTTTTCATAAAGGTTACGTACATGCTTCCATTCAATATACTTGCCATTCCTCTGAATAAAATAAATTAGTAATGGTTTAATCACTTTATAATAATCACACATACCGTCATCAGCCTTGTGCCATTCCAACCAGAATGAGATAGCCAATTTCTTACTATCTTAATGAGATGAGGTGGATCTGATATAAAGTAAATGCTTCTTCCTTCTTTTGAAAATACATTAGAGGTCTTGTAAACTGCACCTTTTTGACCCTTTTCACAATGCATACGAAATAACTTTCTATTAGAACTTGCTCCATCCCCGGTAATACAGATAACCTAAGGTAGGATGGTACCATAAAAAATAAAAATTTTAAAACGTCCATATCTTCATTATACTACCCCCTATAAGTTTGATTTAGGTCTCAAAAGAGAGCTCTCTTTGAGAGCTTTCCAATGATGTACTTAGTTACAACTTTACACCCCCCCATATATGGAAGACCTGACATGACCTCATTAATTAACAAAATTCTTTTAAATTACCACATACTTAGGAGGCCTTTGATACTCCTATCATAGCTTCTATGGGCCTAGCTGCTTTGAATGAACGAAGGGATTTCAAGGGGGGGGGGTATGGTTCCAAACATATGAAGATGTAAAAAAATGACACTTTTTTCACTTTTTTCACATTTACCTTTTTTTCTTTGAAACTATACCCCCCCTTGAAATCCCTTCGTTCATTCAAAGCAGCTAGGCCCATAGAAGCTATGATAGGAGTATCAAAGGCCTCCTAAGTATGTGGTAATTTAAAAGAATTTTGTTAATTAATGAGGTCATGTCAGGTCTTCCATATATGGGGGGTGTAAAGTTGTAACTAAGTACACCATTGGAAAGCTCTCAAAGAGAGCTCTCTTTTGAGACCTAAATCAAACTTATAGGGGGTAGTATAATGAAGATATGGACGTTTTAAATTTTTATATTTTTTATGGTATCATCCTCCCTTAAGACCAATAGCTTCCAGATGATTAATTGCTTCCCAAACGATTGGGAAAAGGAGATCACCTGCTGCATTCTTACTACCGAAGTGGGCATAAGGAAAATTCAACTTGAAAAATATTCCCCTCACCATCAACTGGTCTACAAGGAACCATTTTAGTCCATTAAAAATTCCTCTCTAAAGGGTTCTTTGGGGACACTGCAGAGTTCCTTACTAATGCTTCTCCCCACAGTGTAAAATATCATTCATTTCTCTACAGTTTTTTTTTCTACAGTGGCCAAAATCTACAGAACTGATTATCACTAATATACTGCTGCAGTGCATAGAATCGAACGGCTTGGCATGGCTATCACAATACTCCTCCATCCCATTTGTTTTACATCAGACCATCCATACTGATTTATCAGTACTTCTACTGAAATTTGACCAAAAGTACTGAAGAATTACTGAAATTTAGGCAAATTCACTATACACATTTTATATTGGTGTTACTTTAAAATGGCTGAAATTCATAAATACTGAAAATGAGACAATTTATACTAAAATCAAAGTTCACAAGGTTGGAGGCACTGGTACAGTAGTCCATTGTTGACAGCCTCCCAAGGGATGTCAAATTTAAATAAATATGAGGGTAAATTAATGGATACCACCATGGTTATGAGGAGACACACATAAAAGCAACACCAGGCTTCTTCCTATCAAACAGGAAGGTAACAATGGGACATGAGCTCTGTGGAAATAAGCTAATAAGCCTAAATATGTACGAATTGAAGATGAATGACTGGAACTCTGGACAATTCGGAAGAAGGTAAGGGTCGATCATGCACGATACGCGCGCGTACGCGTAGCGCTAGCATATATCCTTTTTTTTTTTTTTTTTTATTATTTTATTTTTTTTTAAATTATTATTTAACGTTGCTCAGCAACTGAAATATAAGGATGTAGAGAGGAGAAGTAAATAATAAGAAAAGTGAGACAAAAGGTTAGGGTGACGTGTGATTAGTCCAATGCTGGGATGTGGCAGACCCGGGTGATAAGATCTGTTGGGGCCTCCGGTTCCCTGGTTGCATGGCCAATGGTGGAACGGGCGCCCCTGATGCTCATGATAGCTGCACGTAGCAGAGAGAATGAGAGACGACATCGGATCCAGCCCATGGTGTTGCTGTAGATATCATCTCTTTTTGTTGAGATAAGAGTGGCCAGTCTCTTGTATGTGTTTATAGCAGCACGTCCCATGCCACCAGTGCAAGACAGAACGAGGGGAGTGAAAGAGCCATGTTCAACTTCTCTGATTCGTTGATCATAGGACCTTTTCTTTGCATTTTCATGAGATCTGTAGCAAGTTGTTAGTTGGGAGTTTCGGTTTGAGGGAGCATATGGGTTGAAAACCCTTACATCGAAGAAAGCTCTCTCGTGCCTACTTCCCCAGAAGCCATCAGCAGCAATGTCTAAGCGGGCTCCATTCTGACGATTTGATGATTGATTGTGGAGGGCTTCACCTTGTAGTGGCTGGAGATGTGGCTCTATTGCCACATTGTGGCAAACTTCTGAAAGGAGATGTGCAGTGAAGTCCCGAATCTCATTATGTCTGATGGATGGATAACCTCCAGTGGGGCAGGAGAAGGCATGTTCCACTTAGAAGTTGTGGCCACATGAGCAAGAGGATGGAGTATTGGTCAGCTGCCAACCATACCTCAGGGCCAAAGCGTCCCTGAAAGCACTCTTGTGGAGTAGAATCTAAACTCTTCCACGGGCAGTACGGTAAGCCAATTTGAGGCTCCTTTTTCTTGAGAAAGATCCATAGCTCTTTGCAGCTCGATAGGTAGATTAGCTCTAACTGAACTGCTAGCATATATCCGCATAGCGTACGTACGTACGTACGCGCACGCGTACGCGCGAGCTTAAGCGCGAGTGTTTTTTTGTTGTTTTTTTTGTTTGTTGTTTTTTTTTTTAATTTTCGAGTGTTTCAATTTTTCTCTCTCCATTTAATCGCCATATTCAGGAGGGCCCTCCTGGAACCGTTTTGGTACTGTTTAATAGCTCATTCAGTGCTACTATACAGCTACTCAATAAGCTACTGGATGAAAATCTAGCTAAGTGGCATGGATCCAGGCAAGTGTAATATATCTAATACATTGAGGAAGGAGTATGAAGTAACCTCAGAGCATCTCACTTACTTCCATCAATGTAAAAGAGTAATATAATATTCAAGAAGAGGAATGGTCAAAAAATATTAAGGACCCATGACCATTACTGTCCTAAACGAACTATATCTTCACTTGATGATCTATATCTCTATTCCTAGTTGAGGAACATTGTTTTCTAGAAGATTAAGCATCCATGGCCGTTACTCTCCAAAAAGATAAGGTGTATTCTGTTCCAATGGTCACCAGTATCCTCTACGCTAGTACAAACTATATCTGCACTTGATGATCTATATCTCTATTTCTAGTTGAGGAACATTATTTTCTAAAAGATTAAGGACCCATGGCCGTTACTCTCCAAAAAGATAAGGTGTGTTCTGTTCCAATGGTCACCAGTATCCCCTATGCTAGTACAAACCATATCTGCACTTGATGATCTATATCTCTATCCCTAGTTGAGGAACATTGTTTTCTAGAAGGAGTTGATCAAGGACCCATGGCCGTTACTCTCCAAAAAAATAAGGTGGGTTCTGTTCAAATGATCACCAGTACCCTCTATGCATATACGAACTATATCTGCACTTGATGATCTATTTCTCTATTCCTAGTCGAGGAACATTGTTTTCTAGAAAAGGAGTTGATTAAGGATCCATGGCCATTACTCTCCAAAAAGATAAGGTGTGTTCTGTTCCAATGGTCACCAGTATCCTCTATGCTAGTACAAACCATATCTGCACTTGATGATCTATATCTCTTTCTCGTGCCCAGGACACTCAGATGGAGTTGAGCTTCCCTGTATGTGCAATAATAGGAGGAGGTACAATCATATAAAATGCTACAGTGATCAAGACTTGCTGATTCAGAAATTCTCCCTGAAGAGAACATCTCTACCACCAGCTACTGAGAAATCTGACTCCAAAAAAAAAAAAACAAAAACACACACACACACAAAATGATTATGTTAATTAACAGCAGAAATGCACTCTTAATTACATACCTTTGATGAATACATCGTGTACCCATGCACTTGAATGCTGACTACATTGGATGCTACCAACCAGAGTTCAGGGCACCAGACTACCATACACGTTTCCACCCCATTACCTGCTGAATGCTACATTTCATGCTGAACGTTGGATGCTACCAACCAGAGTTCAGGGCACCAGACTACCATACACGTTTCCACCCCATTACTTGCTGAATGCTACATTTCATGCTGAACGTTGGATGCTACCAGGGCACCAGACTACCATACACATTTCCACCCCATCACCTGCTGAATGCTACATTTCATGCTGAACGTTGGATGCTACCAACCAGAGTTCAGGCCACCAGACTACCTACCATACACGTTTCCACCCCATCACCTGCTGAATGCTACATTTCATGCTGAACGTTGGATGTTACCAACCAGAGTTCAGGGCACCAGGCTACCATACACGTTTCCACTCCATTACTTGCACATTTCATGCTGAACGTTGGATGCTACCAACCAGAGTTCAGGGCACCAGACTACCATACACGTTTCCACCCCATTACTTGCTGAATGCTACATTTCATGCTGAACGTTGGATGCTACCAGGGCACCAGACTACCATACACATTTCCACCCCATCACCTGCTGAATGCTACATTTCATGCTGAACGTTGGATGCTACCAACCAGAGTTCAGGCCACCAGACTACCTACCATACACGTTTCCACCCCATCACCTGCTGAATGCTACATTTCATGCTGAACGTTGGATGTTACCAACCAGAGTTCAGGGCACCAGGCTACCATACACGTTTCCACTCCATTACTTGCACATTTCATGCTGAACGTTGGATGCTACCAACCAGAGTTCAGGGCACCACACGTTTCCACCCCATTACCTGCTGAATGCTATATTTCATGATGCTACCAACCAGAGTTCAGGGCACCAGACTACCATACACGTTTCCACCCCATCACCTGCTGAATGCTACATTTCATGCTGAACGTTGGATGCTACCAACCAGAGTTCAGGGCACCAGACTACCATACACGTTTCCACCCCATCACCTGCTGAATGCTACATTTCATGCTGAACGTTGGATGCTACCAACCAGAGTTCAGGGCACCAGACTACCATACACGTTTCCACCCCATCACCTGCTGAATGCTACATTTCATGCTGAACGTTGGATGCTACCAACCAGAGTTCAGGGCACCAGACTACCATACACGTTTCCACCCCATCACATGCTGAATGCTACATTTCATGCTGAACGTTGGATGCTACCAACCAGAGTTCAGGGCACCAGACTACCATACACGTTTCCACCCCATCACCTGCTGAATGCTACATTTCATGCTGAGCGTTGGATGCTACCAACCAGAGTTCAGGGCACCAGACTACCATACACGTTTCCACCCCATCACCTGCATTTCATGCTGAGCGTTGGATGCTACCAACCAGAGTTCAGGGCACCAGACTACCATACACGTTTCCACCCCATCACCTGCTGAATGCTACATTTCATGCTGAGCGTTGGATGCTACCAACCAGAGTTCAGGGCACCAGACTACCATACACGTTTCCACCCCATCACCTGCTGAATGCTACATTTCATGCTGAACGTTGGATGCTACCAACCAGAGTTTAGGGCACCAGGCTACCATACACGTTTCCACTCCATTACTTGCACATTTCATGCTGAATGTTGGATGCTACCAACCAGAGTTCAGGGCACCACACGTTTCCACCCCATTACCTGCTGAATGCTACATTTCATGATGCTACCAACCAGAGTTCAGGGCACCAGACTACCATACACGTTTCCACCCCATTACCTGCTGAATGCTACATTTCATGCTGAACGTTGGATGCTACCAACCAGAGTTCAGGGCACCAGACTACCATACACGTTTCCACCCCATTACCTGCTGAATGCTACATTTCATGCTGAACGTTGGATGCTACCAACCAGAGTTCAGGGCACCAGACTACCATACACGTTTCCACCCCATTACTTGCTGAACGTTGGATGCTACCAACCAGAGTTCAGGGACGTTGGATGCTACCAACCAGAGTTCAGGGCACCAGAATACCATACATGTTTCCACCCCATTACTTGATGTACATCACTCCTTAAATTTCATGATGAATTAATAAGAAGTCATGATATAGAATTTGCTTGCTAGCAAGTAATCATAGAAAAAAATGAACAGCATCCAGTTTCACAGAAGTGGCAGAAGTTTTTCAATCAGGCGGCAAAGAATTCACTCATCTCACTGCTCAGTAGTAAAACAGCCATGAGTTCCTCAACTAGATATATAGAAAGATAGATCATGAAGTGCAGATGATTTGTACTAACATAGAGGATACTGGTGACCAAGCATACTTGAACATAACGGTCATGGGTCCTTAATCAACCCCTCTTCTAGAAAACAATGTTCCTCAACTAGGAATAGAGATATGGATCATCAAGTGCAGATAATAGTTAGTACTAGCATAGAGGGTACTGGTGACCATTGGAACAGAACGCACCTTATCTTTACGGCCATGGGTCCTTAATTAACTCCTCTTCTAGAAAACAATGTTCCTCAACTAGGAATAGAGATATAGATCACCAAGTGCAGATATAGTTTGTACTAGCAAAGAGGGTACTGGTGACCATTTGAACAAAACACACCTTATCTTTTTGGAGAGTAACGGCCATGGGTCCTTAATCAACCCCTCTTATAGAAAACAATGTTCCTCAACTAGGAATAGAGATATAAATTGTCAAGTGCAGATATAGTTTGTACTAGCATAGAGGATAATAGTGACCATTGGAACAGAACGCACCTTATTTTTTTGGAGAGTAATGGCTATGGGTCCTTAATCAACTCCTCTTCTAGAAAACAATGTTCCTCAACTAGGAATAGAGATATAGATTATAGATCATTAAAATGCAGATATAGTTTGACCGAACGCACCTTATCCTTTTAGAGAGTAACGGCCATGGGTTCTTAATCAACTCCTCTTCTAGAAAACAATGTTCTTCAATTAGGAATAGAAATATAGATCATCAAGTGCAGATATAGCATAGAGGATACTGGTGACCATTTGAACAGAACATACCTTATCTTTTTGGAGAGTAACGGCCATGGATCCTTAATCAACTCCTTCTAGAAAACAATGTTCCTCAACTAGGAATAGAGATATAGATCATCAAGTGCAGATATGGTATGGAGGATACTGGTGACCATTTGAACAGAACACACCTTATCTTTTTGGAGAGTAACGGCCATGGGTCCTTAATCAACTCCTCTTCTAGAAAACAATGTTCCTCAACTAGGAATAGAGATATAGATCATCAAGTGCAGATATAGTTCGTACTAGCATAGAGGGTACTGGTGACCGTCACACCTTATCTTTTTGGAAAGTAACGGCCATGGGTCCTTAATCAACTCCTCTTCTAGAAAACAATGTTCATATAGTTTGTACTAGCATAGACGATAATGGTGACCATTGGAATAGAATGCACCATATCTTTTTGGAGAGTAACAGCCATGGGTCCTTAATCAACTCCTCTTCTAGAAACCAATGTTCCTCAACTAGGAATAGAGATATAGATCATCAAGTGCAGATATAGCATAGAGGATACTGGTGACCATTAGAACAGAACGCACTTTATCTTTTTGGAGAGTAACGGCCATGGGTCCTTAATCAACTCCTCTTCTAGAAAACAATGTTCCTCAACTAGGAATAGAGAAATAGATCATCAAGTGCAGATATAGTTTGTACTAGCTTAATGGTGATCATTTGAACAGAATGCACCTTATCTTTTGGAGAGTAACGGCCATGGGTTCCTCTTCTAGAAACGATGTTCCTCAACTAGGAATAGAGATATAGATCATCAAGTGCAGATATAGTTCGTACTAGCATAGAGGGTACTGGTGCCCATTTGAACAGAACGCACCTTATCTTTTCGAATAGTAACAGCCATGGGTCCTTAATCAACCCCTCTTCTAGTAAACAATGTTCCTCAACTAGGAAAAGAGATATAGATCATCAAGTGCAGATATAGTTTGTACTAGCATAGAGGATAATGGTGACCATTTGAACAGAACACACCTTATCTATTTGGAGAGTAACGGCTATGGGTCCTTAATCAACTCCTCTTCTAGAAAACAATGTTCCTCAACTAGGAATAGTGATATAAATTATATATAGCATAGAGGATACTGGTGACCATTGGAACAGAACGCACCTTATCGTTTAGGACAGTAATGGTCATGGATCCTTAATATTTTTTGACCATTCCTCTTCTTGAATATTATATTACTCTTTTACATTGATGGAAGTAAGTGAGATGCTCTGAGGTTACTTCATACTCCTTCCTCAATGTATTAGATATATTACACTTGCCTGGATCCATGCCACTTAGCTAGATTTTAGTCCAGAGTAGCTGCAAGTAGCACTGCAAGTAGCTCGTTTAATCCGAATGTATGGGGTTAAATCAATTAAAGATGACGTCATTTAGGTCCTTAGAAATGGGTCCTAGCCTAAATTTTTATCCAAATAATACTTGGCCCGGCGGAACGTCTAATGGCGAAGCACAAGATGAGGAAAACGTTTTGCGTTATGATATATTTGCTATTAATCAGTTTTACTGAAGGAGATTCAGAAGTTATTGGTGGTCTAAATGAAATGGTTGTACTCAACTGTAGTTTAGACCCAGATCCAGTAACTGGGTTAGTCATTCAATGGAAAATCAACAATTTGACATCCTCAGATATCCTCGAAGGAGTTGTGACAGAAAATAGATTACTCTATATAAACTGTTCAGAAATGTATAACAACTCTAGAGTTCAATGTGAGAGAGTGGATATTCTTGATTCAAGTCAACGTTTTCTGGGTGATGTGTATAACCTTCAGATACAAGGAAAGTTGATGTAGCTAGTATGCTGATGTTTATTTTAATAATAATTATTATAGGATTGCTTGATGAAGTGAGAGAAGTGAATGTTTCCATCAACTGTTCCTCCATCACCCTGACTTGGCAGCCTCCCTTCTCCCTGGACCTCCCTAACACTGACCCAGACATGACATTCTGTGTGGAAGTGTACAATGTATCGGAGGGAGAGAGGACTCCACTTCACCACCTTGGACGATGCTCCATTGTGACTCCTCACTACATAATACCTACCAACAACTCTGGACTGATTCTTCACTATCAGTTCATAGTTACAGCAGTGAATGTAGTAGGTCGAGGGGCTCCTAATAATTCAACTGAAATAACATATAATTATGGTATGTCTATCATATTCATATATTCTTTATGTCATCATGCAAAATACATAGGCATATGGCTTCATGATGCAAGATGGATAAAGCTGAATCTTGAATTGCTGCTGCTGAATATATCTTTGGTACACATGCAGCTATATAGTTGTTTTATTTTATTTTATTTTTTCATAATATAGGTAACATCGGTATGCATTCTAGAACTGACTGTCTACTTTGATTGTCACGATATCGATAGTGACACAGATTGCAGCTGCCCAGTACAGGCAACCCCTGAGTTGAATCAACTACAATACCTCATTTTGAATAACAAGAGTAGCTGTAGTAGATGTCTCGATGCATCTGTAAATTGCACAGTTCATGTGGAAACTGATGACGGAGCTTTATCCAATAGTCTTACTTTGATGTTTTTCACAAATGAGGATACACAAACAAGCAATAAAAGTGAGGCAATGTGTTAGCGTTATTACATATATGCTCTCTTACTGTTTTTAGCTATAGGGATTGTCAATACTACCTCTTCAAATTCAAGAATAATTATTTTAGTATCTATTGGAGTAGGTAGGTGAATGATCATTAGTTATGATATGACTAATATTTTTTCTTTCAGCTTCAGTATTAGTTTTACTGCTACATCTCTTTGGCTGTTGTTACTGTTTTTATTGTCGTGTGAAGATGAAAATAAGGGTATGTATTACTACAAGATCTTGAAATTATGCTAATTATGTGTTGATTTTAGAATACTAATGCCAACTTATATACAGAAGTGAGACATAGATCCTATCATATTGTAAGTCCTTATACAAAAGCTACAGTAGCTATATGCCCACATATCAACTCTATAAAGAACTCATCCAATGAAGTTAGTTATTCGATCCCTCTTGAGCCTACATATTCTTTATCGGATCCTGCTCATCCTGATTCAAGTCCAGCAATCAGACAAGACAATGGCAGTGAAGTAAATAGCTAGCTATGTAGCTGTCATCAAAGTCTAAATTTTCATTATGCAGCATCATTCACAAGAAGTTGCTGTTTCAAATTCTCCAGTGTCAGCACATTCTTTACTGAAACCAGTTGACCCCCATACAAGGAGTCAACAAGTAAAGAATGCATGCATGATAACTATATCGCATAATAATTATTAATTGTCTCTTCAGCTTGTAGGAGAATCAATACCTTCAGATTTATGTGAAGGTGATCCCAATACTGATAAGAAAATAAGAAGGGGAGCTACATCGGGTGTTGCCCTTCATATTGATACTGCTACTGCTGAAGTCAAAAAAGGGGTATGTCATAATGTAGTTATATACCATTATTCAACTGGCAGCCATTATAGCTAATATCATTACAGGTTATTTATTCCCAAGTTGAAGTGTCCAGGTCAACAAGTGGTGGTGTGGTCATGGTACATGACGTTGTGTATTCTGACATTATTCCATCGAAAGTAAAACCTGTTATGGATGAAAAGACACAAGCAAAACAAAAACCAGCAGGTAAATACAACCATGAATCTTATTACTGCAGGCATGTATGGTGAACTTCTTAGTGTAACTGCATAGTGCATACATATTTAGCTATACGAGCCCTAACGGATTGTTTGATTCATCATAGAAATGATTATCCCCCAAATACCTCCAACTGCTGAGAATGTGTTTCATGATATGTACTCTATTGCTGGAAAGTGGAGCGATTTTGCATTGAGGATAGGAATTGATGAGGATCTTGAAGATGAGATATACACCAACAATGAAACCAATGAGGCATGTTTGCAGGAAACCTTGGAGTACTTCTTCAAGAGAAGAGCTCCTTTCAAAGAAATTACTGATGCTCTAGGTTATATAGAAGAGTATGAATTGGCAAATACTCTGTCTAAGAAGTACATAACTACCTAAACAACTCTACACTCACATGCATTATTCTGTGTGTTTGGAAGACTATATTTAATCATTAAACGATTACAGATGTTTGTAGTGTATGTGTGTGTGTGCTGTCTTTGTGTGATTGTTAGTTTAACCTTTGTATCATTGCCTATTCATCTGTGGTTATTGGTTTTATAATTAGCATGCTATAAGACGTTCTAGAACTTTTAGTTCAATGCAGATCAGACTTTTGTAGCTATCTATATTATTATTGTTGTTATTAAAAACTTGCCCTCAATTATAACAATGTTGTTTTTCATTCAGCGGTAGCTACATTTAACAAGCGTAGCTATAGCTATAGAGTGTCTATAGCTAACACAAACACTGAAACTGTTGGTTTATTCAACATTCAGATACAAGGCTATAGGCTACATAGTATTTACTATTGCAGCTACTAGAATGTGTGGAAAAAGATTCTACTTATATACATGAAATTGATCACAGATATTACATAGCTAGTACAGCACTCATAATTGAACATTAGTTGCTATTTACCACTATACCAGCATTCAGAATAATTTAAGAGGCCCTAAAATTCTTATTTTCCTGGGGGGAGGCATACTCCAGACCCCTGCATACACTGTAGTATGCCTCATATGCATTGATTACTAATGCCATTATGCAGCTGATGCAGATTCTGTATACCTAGTTGGCTATTGGTGACTATACGTAATTAGCTCAAATCTCAAGGGAATGATAGAAAGAGCTAGCAGAATTCCATAGAGCAGGACACTCAAACAGTCAACATTGCAGTTATTTCAGTTAGCTAGCTATTTTGGGACAATATTATTGAATACAAATTAATTTTAGTAAATCATAACTATAATATAGCAGAGTTGTTTGTGCATGGCTTTCCAATGGGAACCTGAATGATCATATCATCTGATCTGCCTTTTATGTAAACATAGGACAGGGAGTGTACCTTGAGGAGGTACACACATGATTATTTCCATTACAATACTGGTAAAAAGATTTCATATGCAGATTTATTGGATTGAATTAAGCCCGAGGGCTGCAATGCAATAAGTCCATCAAACTAATTAGCATGTATAAATGTGTGATGAGAAGTTAGAGCTATAGGAACTAGCTAGCTATAGGCTATAGCATCCAGATATAAGTGATGGCAAAACAATGCATTATTAATCCAACAATTAATTGGTAGTACAAGTAGCTATCTATTGGTATAATTGCCCCAGAGAACATTTTTAAAAAGTGTGATTTATCCTATAATTATTTTACAGGTTAATCTCTGAAGTTAATGAAACTACATGTACTTGGAGATAGGAGATCAGTGACTGTAGAATACTGAATAGGTACAGTGAGTAACTACAACTCCAATGAACCTCTCAATAGGACCACCAGTCTTCTGGCAGTATAACATATAGCAGTCCAATATGTTATTACTACATTATCTAGCCACAATTAAGGTCTATACTCTCTCTATACAGCATCACTCCAGTTAATATTCTAATTCTACAGTCAGCTTTAAAAGTTGCAATTATGATGTAGCTATGTAAACTATGTCATTGTTAGTTGCACGAATATTTTCTTGATAAATAGTTAGCCACTTCATATTCGCCCATGTTTTTCAAGGCATCAGTAATATCAGCCAATTTATGAGAGTTAATGGTGAAAAACAATTCAACTGTGGCTTCCAAGCATGCTTCATTAGTGTCATCCTTGGTGAATTTAGGAATATTTTCTGCAACAATTCCTAATTTAGTGGCAAACTCCCTCCACTTACAAGCAATTGGCGAAAGATCATTCAACAGGTTAACAACAGAAATTGATGCACTTCCTTCTGTAAAAATAAAAAAGTTAGAACGCCAAGCATATTACTGTATATGAGTTAAATTTGGCGGTGTATTAAATTTGACAGTTTGACAGTCTGTCTTGGAACCATCAATAATAATGTCTGCTAATATAGCTATGGGAGGCTGGGCCCAGGGGTGGGGCTCAAGTGTATCTTGTGCATGTGCAGTGAGCAATGAGCTGTGTGCTCGAGATCAAGACTACTTGATTAGCTAGCTAGTTCATTTCCAGCTGTTTTGGCTCTTCGAAAGTTCTTGAAGAAGGAGGAAAGGGAGTGTTTCCTTGACGGAAGCTCAGTTAAAAGATAGATTGTGAAGGGAAGAGGATCAAGCAAATTATCAGGAGAGGGAACAGTGCGCGAGTGTGCAATAATGTGCGCCGCCGCCAATGATAATGTCCGCCAAAAGCCTTCCTTGGTAGCTACAAACGCCAAATAAAACTCACACCAAAATGAACTCAATTAGCTAAAGAGTAGCCAACCTTGTTTTTTGGATGTTGTGTTCTTCTCCATAAATACATCATTGGGTGTGGTTATTTCAGTTGGAGTTGTAAGAGTGATCTCCTTAACTTCCTCATAGGCATGGTCAGGCTAGAAGTGCACAGACCTATTATAATAATTATAGCTAATAGCTAGCCACATACCTCATCATTTTTGATTACAGCATAAGCACTATTCTGATGTGTGTCTATCTCAGTAGCTGATGGTGCAAGTGGTAGATCATGGAGTCTGGCTTGAAATCCAGAGCTCTGTTATAGGAGTGCACAACATTCATTTCAATTTTGGTATTAACTAGCTATTTACTGTAAAAAATCTGAAACAACTACAAAAACCAGTCACAGGTTGCCTGTGAGTCACCTTTAGACAGTCCATAGTCTTGCTTCCAAGTGCATGTTCTTGACTGGGACTAATGTACTCATTTTCTTACAACAATAATTATTGAAGGCCGGCACCCTAGAAAAATGCCACAATTCATTACTACCTGGGAGTTAGCATGATTTGACCGGTATTCCATATTCTTTTGCTGTTCATAGCTTACTCTCTGGTTTCAGACTGAAGATCATAGAGTCATGCAGGCAAGCTATAGGTGGTCAGCTAAAAGAAAGTTTTGTTTGGCTATGTTCTAAACTTCACTTTCACTATGATGGTTCTGCACAGTTCAACTTATAATCCTGAAGTCACAGGCATCTGAAAGCCATTGGATGTTTAGACTCCTAGAAAGCTTTATGTATAGGTACTATGCAATTAATTTTTTTGATGATAGTGCATACGTGTGGAACTTGAAGATGTACCACATATGTAACTATGTACTAACTGTAACATGATATTCATCCTGGCACTGTATCTTGGCACTCCGGTGCTGAGACAAAAAAAGCTATAGTTATACCTTCCTTTTCCTCTTGTAATGCAACCAAAAGGAGAAACATAATGATGTACTGGATAGTAGCAGAATAAACACTGTGATGCTCGATACTAGAAGAAAGATAATAATGTAGAAGATAATACATTATAGCTATATTATAATAGCTCCAAGATACCTATTGGTGTTGTAAGTGTTGCATCTGCATTTGAAGGGGTACTAGTAGTAGAGTCTATAATAACAAAACAATCATGCTGAACAGATTTTTTAAAACTTTAACTCAGTGTGGCTAACTTGTTTGCAATATCACCAAATAGGTTGCTTCATTATTGCTTTCCATTGGGAAATGAATCACAGTAAGACTATTAGATGAAGCTCCATCATCAGTTTCCACATGAACTGTGCAATTTACAGATGCATCGAGACATCTACTACAGCTACTCTTGTTATTCAAAATGAGGTATTGTAGTTGATTAAACTCAGGGGTTGCCTGTACTGGGCAGCTGCAATCTGTGTCACTATCGATATCGTGACAATCAAAGTAGACAGTCAGTTCTAGAATGCATACTGATGTTACCTATACGAAAAAATAAAATATAATAAAACAACTATATAGCTGCATGTGTACCAAAGATATATTCAGCAGCAGCAATTCAAGATTCAGCTTTATCCATCTTGCATCATGAAGCCATATGCCTATGTATTTTGCATGATGACATAAAGAATATATGAATCTGATAGACATACCATAATTATATGTTATTTCAGTTGAATTACTAGGAGCCCCTCGACCTACTACATTCACTGCTGTGGCTATGAACTGATAGTGAAGCATCAGTCCAGAGTTGTTGGTAGGTATTATGTAGTGAGGAGTCATGATGGAGCATCGTCCAAGGTGGTGAAGTGGAGTCCTCTCTCCCTCCGATACATTGTACACTTCCACACAGAATGTCATGTCTGGGTCAGTGTTAGGGAGATCCAGGGAGAAGGGAGGCTGCCAAGTCAGGGTGATGGAGGAACAGTTGATGGAAACATTCACTTCTCTCACTTCATCAAGCAATCCTATAATAATTATTATTAAAATAAACATCAGCATACTAGCTACATCAACTTTCCTTGTATCTGAAGGTTATACACATCACCCAGAAAACGTTGACTTGAATCAAGAATATCCACTCTCTCACATTGAACTCTAGAGTTGTTATACATTTCTGAACAGTTTATATAGAGTAATCTATTTTCTGTCACAACTCCTTCGAGGGTATCTGAGAGTAAATTGTTGATTTTCCATTGAATGACTAACGCAGTTGCCGGATCTGGGTCTAAACTACAGTTGAGTACAACCATTTCATTTAGACCACCAATAACTTCTGAATCTCCTTCAGTAAAACTGATTAATAGCAAATACATGTATATCATAACGCAAAAAGTTTTCTTCATCTTGTGCTTCGCCATTCCGGCCCCATAATATAGATCACGTGACCCCCAGAATTTAACACCCACGCGAGTGCTTGCCCTGAGCTAATTATTCATATATAGATGCCCATTATTCAAGTATTTTATTCAACATTTTGCTCCCTATTATTCAAGAAACAGCCCCCTATTAATATTCAAAACAGAGTGATGACAACACTCTGACTGACTGACCAGTGTGGCTAGAGACAAGTAATAAGGATCATTATTAAGGATGTACATTGACAGGATTGACAGTCATAACTATTACATAGTTCATTAACTCATCGATTATTGTACTGAAGCATCAAAGATGTCTCAGTTAGAGCCTATTATTCAATTTCTGAAAGAAGCTACCTATTATTCAAAAAATTATTCCTGAATAATTAGCTCAGGCCTAGCGAGTGCTCAAAAATCATTTCATGAGGAATTTAGCAAGATCCTGGAAGTTTAGAGTAGCCGCCATAGTTATGAGACATGTAAATGTTTCTGATTCCTATAATTAGAACATAACCACACCCCCAATTATTTTTTGAATTTTGAAACCTTCCATCTATGAAGTCCATTGTGCACCATATTTCCTTTGTACAAAAGTAAAACTGTATGTGCCATAGGATTTGAAATAATATACACTCATTTTTGAAATTATGGGACACTACATATATTATGGGACAAGCATTCAGAACTCAAGAAATGTAGGTATAAAAGATGCAATATGAAATGAGATGTATAGAAACCATCATACTAGCTACTAAAGCTACACACAACTTGTACAAAAAAATATATTTGGAACATTGTCTGGATCGACATCTGTACAATGGGTATGATACCAAGTATCACAATTGTCACAGCAAATCCATTGACATCCCAAACCTTTAATGCAACATATGGGACATTCAATGTCATCTTCATTTTCAGATAATTCATCATCTGCTTTTCTCGCCATTCTCCTTTCTGTTTTCTGTAGTCTCTTTTCCTCTTTTTCCTTTGCTTTTAATAGCTTCTTCCTTTCACGCTCTTCTTTCTTCCTCAATTTCTCTTTCTCTGCTTCCCTTTTTTCCTCTTCTTCTTCCTTCAAATGTCGAACGACTGGAGAATCACTCAAGCATACAGCATTAGTATTTATTGCTGGCTTCCTCTTTGCTTTTGATGAAGTCTTAGATTCTGGGTATTTCAAAATATCACTGAGTAGACTCGATTCATTAGATGACGCTGTTGAGATGGATCTGCTGACATGCGTCTTCATGGAATCTGCATCTGATGACTCAGGATGATTTTCCTTCAACCACTGCTCATACCGAGAATCACACAGATCATAACCTTCGATAAATCTCTTTTCATACAAAGCAATTTCCTCAGCACTATAAGTAGGTGGAGATTTGCTGTTATTGGATTTCAAACCCTTGGCAGGTGCCAACATTCTGTCTGAAACTTCACTAGGGTTTAAAGGTGAAATTCCACTCTTCTTAAAACCACTAAGAATGTTGATTGGGGTTACAGACTGTGGCCAAGTATCACCAACCAATGAGGCAATTGCCTCAGATGTGATCACTCTACCAGGATTTTTTGCAATGTACTTTCGGCAGGCTTTGGAGTACAGGGTTTTAAAGGAATGGAATACACCAATATCCAACGGTTGCAATATATGGGATGTATGAGCTGGTAAACAGAGAAGATGTATGTTATTTTTTCGTGCCAACTCAATCACATCTAAAGTGATGTGAGACCCATGACCATCCTCAATCAGCAGCACTGGTCTTGCTGGAGGTATAGTTTTTATAAAAAATTTAAACCACTCTAAATAGATATCCTGTGTGATCCATCCATTATCACTATTCATAAAAATTGTTCCAGGAACAGCACCTATTTTCATTCCCTCTGGAACAGCCTTTTTTCTTGGATAAATCATTAGGGGAGGGATTGAATTCCCACTTGCTGACACACATGCCACTACAGTGTGGGTTTTTCCCTTTTCAGCACTTGTAAGAGAGTATACATGTTTCCTACCAACCACACTAAAAACCTTACCAGGTTTATGTACAACAGTTATCCCACTCTCGTCAATGTTATAGACTTGCATAGGTTTGGATATTAAGTTCAGTCGCCCATAGAGTGCACCCAATTTAGCAAAAAAATCATCAATCTTGTTCTTACTTGCCATGGAAGCTCTGCAATATGAAAGTGCTTGAGGAATCCGTAGAGAAAGTTGGGGGTGACGGTGTCTAAATGCGTCCAACCAACCTCGCCCTGCCATCCCACTATGAAATGGATGGGGACGTCCTGAACGTTCTGCTATGGTAAAAGCTACCCTCCTTAGATCATCACTTGATAGACCAAATCCCCGGTCGGCCATTTCTACCACATATTCCAGCAAACATTTCTCTTCTTCTTTAGTAAGGATTGTAGAGGGCCCAGGCTTACATGATACATCTACACTGCCATTTGCTCGCCTCCTCAGTGTTTCCACAGGCACATTGTATAGCCTGGAGGCTTCACGTAAAGACTTTCCTTTTTGGACATATTTTATAGCTTCACCCATACTTTCTTCTTTCCACAGCTTCCTTTTTTGTTTTTGAGACATCAGCACTTAATATTAGCACTATCTAGCACCATTCACCACGCGGTTTGAACTAAAAGGTCAAAGGTCAAATATAAATTAGAGGCTGCGCATCAAATAGAGCTGAAGTAAAGAAGATAGTTATTATTACTAACTAGGAGTGAGAACTTTCTTTTTTGTAAAGGTGTCCCATAATACCCTCTGTCTCATAATTGGTGGACCTACTCTAATATTCCTTCATATTAATGTATATCACAGTGCGCTCCGCTGCTAAGGCCACTATTTATAGAATCCTAGTTTCCTGTCCAAGAAGACACCACAAGTGGAGGTTATTATAATTATTGTATTATTGCTTCGTTGTTTGTCTCAAAGGTTCTGTCTTCATCATTCACCACGGGCTTTCCCCAAGAGCTGTATATGTGTGAAGCCAAACGTGCGCGCTCTACTGCGCGCATGAGCAATACGTGTATACGCGGAACAATAACTTACGGCTGAACTGCACGGCTAGAATGTGGGCGTGGCTACAAGGTCTAGCGCGCGCACGTACTTCCCCATCCAGTCAATACGCACGCGGCAGGCGACTTCCATATATGGAAGGAGTTAATCGTGACGAATGAATATTTTTAGCTGAGCAGGAAATAAATGTCATTAATAGGAAATTACATAACTTGATAACGCAGCATCCAAATTGCAGCTGACCTTGGTTACCAAGAACTAACAGGTTGCTTAACCACCAGACACATTTCAAAGAGGAGATCTACAAGAGTGCGGCCACTGTGACCAAGAGTTACAAAAACTATTATTTCCGGACATTCCTTGTTTATAACAATTTGAGAGTCAATAAGGTCAGAATGCTGCTTTTAAGGAGTAGATATTCAATACAAAACACTTTTCAATTGTGTCTTGCATTAGATAAAGAAGAAAATCGATGGGAGGAAACATCAATAAGTTCATAAAACGGCAATAGCTAATCAAAACAATAATAATGGATACTTAGTGTACATGGTGTGTGTTTGCATGTGTGGTGATAATAGGAATGGTAGGAATAACCTGAATTAGATAGTGAAGTGAATGTGGTGGGTATTAAATAACATTAAACATGATATGCCTCCAGCTATGGTTAGCCTAGCTATGGTAGCTAAGCCAGCGAAATGACTTTACAGCTGGGTATGAGTGAAATGAGCTCTTGACATGTTGCCTCTGCTCCAAGCCATCATATAAATTGAGAAAGCTGCAAAGGAAAATCTGCAATAAAAATATACAACACTACCACAACAAGAGCTAGAGGACATACTGATATGTATTATATATAACAACATCCGGGGGTACACTGGGTCAGAGATGGCTACATAAACAACTAAACCCATGCATGCATGGTAAAGGATTGTGATAGACCTGTCACCATCACATGGTGAAACCAGCATCATTACTTTCACAGTGGCCAAAATGTACTCACTGAAACACCAGTTAGTGAACTTCTTGCTTCGTGTAATTACCACTCATTAGTAACATTAATACTCAATCCCTTACCATGTGCAACATGCTCTCTAGCTCCCAGGCTTGGTGAGGAACCCACACATCATTTGGCACTACTTGAATAATACAATCGGCTTTGAGGCTTACTAACATGTGACGCACAATGCACTGACACATTCTAAAACAGCACAAGGAATGTCCTACACTGACTCATCCTTCCAGCAGAAGCTGCAGGTGTTCCAGTATAGCACTAGCCTTAATGCCGATGAATTTTTGGATATGCTCTCCAGTTCACATTCAGTAGTCATGCCAGTTCGTTTGGCAGTGATTTTCTCCAGGACTTCAGGATCAGTGGTCATAATAATGGCCATAATAGGTATGGTACACTAGTATACAGAAAGACTGCAGTCCATACATGGATACCCTAGCCTTCTCTCCTCCCAATACACGCTCACACATACACACACACCCTCTCACGATTCAATAGTGACCTATTCTGAGACCGGACATTCTTCGTTTAAACAGTCTATAGTAAAAATTATCAGCTCATATCATAGCTAATGAGTTATGCATTAATACTGCTTACCAAAGTTTTGTGTCTGAGGCTGTAAACTCCAACCACAGAGACTTGAAGCATGTCACTCCTCATTCAAGCAACTCGAACTCCTTCAATAAAACTTCCCAAAAGTAGACAGAACATATCGAGCAATTGAAAAAAAACTCTAAATCCAGTAGGGAGGGTTATAGCTTCACACAATGGGCTAAGCGCTCACCATATGCCAGTCTGAAGAGAGAACAACCTTCACAAACACTACTGACCGCCATGTGATCTTTTTCTCTAAAATGAGCCCACTTCGTCGCGCGGGCGTGGGTATGAATTGAGGCAAATTTGCCCCAGGGCCAGGGGCCGGGGCCGGGGCCGGGGGGGTCGGACAAGCTGTACGCGCGCGCACTCGACTCACTATATACTGTATGTGTACTAGGATCTAGTTCTTGACATACCAATGACGTCATTATCAGATAGACGCGCGTGTAATTGTCGATATGGCTGGCTCCCTTGCAAGTATTAAAGTGGCTGCTGCTTCTTCTCGTTTAGGCAAATACGATGAAGACAATGACTATTGTCTATTGGGCCAAAATTTGAATATGTTATCCCAAGCTTTGACATATTAGCCGTGAACCTAAGAATCATGAGGGTACAGGGGTACAATGGAGATGGTGAGCTCAAGATTTGTGATGTGTTTGTGCGGGATGACCCATCTCTGGACCGTGCCTACCCAGCAGGAATGGAAGTAACAGATGAAACATGCATTGAGGTTTGTTACACCACTGCAGTGTTTAGCACCTTGGCTTCTATATCACAAAATGTAGCTAAGATGCTGCTAGAGGTTGCAAAACCATAGATGTGAAGAGCTTAAAATTACTACATGATGTGATACATATCGCTTGGGAGTGGATATGGGATGAGACAGACGACACTACTGAGGAAAAAAAATCAACCAAAGCAAGCACTTTAGATCATGTAAACCCTTACATACACTCGGACTCTGATCCAAGTGGTGATGAGGTTGAGGACGGCTCTCCACTCATACACCCCACACACACTGTAACGTTTAAGTGTGTTGGTACTACATACGATCAAAAGGCGCAAGAAACTTTAGCTATTGTCTCTGCGTTGTTAAAGAAGAATGAAGATGTTCCAGTTAACATTTTTCCTGAACCTGAAAATCAGTTTGATAAGAAGGCAATCTGTTTTAAATGCTTAGTTGGGGGTGAATGGAGGCGTATAGGTTACATTGTTCGTGAATCACTGGACCACGTACATGCTGCTCTATCAGAAAAAAAAAATAGTAAGTATAAAGTTCAGCTGGGTCAAGTATCTTGCCATATGGAGCAAGTCAGGACCAGGATTTTATGCTGGCATTAATATTGAGAAATATGATAAATGGGATTTAAATGTAATTCGAAGTTCCAGTACTGGATAATTTCAAACAAAAATGACTTGTAGAATAGCTTTATTACATTACATACTTGATTATATGAACATAAAAATATAATGGCTTGTTTCATTACACTTGATTACAGATGTTTACTGTATGAATGTTCAGTAGTGAAAGATGCACTTGGTGGTGGAGGTAATTCTAGTGGTTTATTATGGAATTGTGCTCGTATAGATAAACTACCCCTTACTGGCATTGATGCTCTTCCAGGTGCAAAAGCAGCTGGTTGCTCTCTGCGGGGAACTCGGACATTCTTTTGGGCTTTCCTGAAGGGTCGTTAAGATTGGGCAATGGACCTTCTTCAAACCGTGTATGACTTGATGTATGATAGTAGAATGGAAGGTCAGGATTTAGCCTCTTCATAAACTCAAGGGAAATTATTCTAAAACTGAATCGAACTTCCTTAGTGGTAAAGTTTTTCCCCAAGGCATCTCTCATAACACTAAAAAAACATTCGACATCATCCGTAGTGTGCGCCCTTGGATGTTCTTGAAGACCTGGAATGGAATTCTCCCTTCGACAATGTTCTGTGCCTTCAATATTTGTAACTAGGGCAACTAGTGTTTCCCTGCTGAAACCAAGGATACCACTGATGCTCCTACATGTGTAAAATTATTAACAGCATACACATTTAAGGTAAAAAATCTACCTGTTAACTTCAAGTAATGCAAAGTCATAACAATCTTTGTCTTTGTACCACGGCATGAGCTCATCTAATATTATAGTTATACTTGCACCTCTGTAATTCTGTCAATCCACGTTCGTCACATGATCTCCTCCAATTACATATAGTTTGAATGAATTTAGCCTCGTAATGATGGCCTTTTGACTTCATAAAGTTGGCAAGTTCCTGACTAAATAATCGTTCTGCATCTGGAACAGATTGTTTTCGTGTTCCAACAAAGGCAGGATAAGTCAGATTAGTAGTTGGATCACTGAGGGCCTCAACAAAATATTCCAGGTGTAAATCATTGGGACCACCATTTCTTGTGTGGCCTGCTATTCTCTGAAAACCATAAAATATATTGTGTAATCCCTAGCTTCTGTTATTCATTCTACAACTTGATTGTGTAATTCCAAATAATGCACATTTTATACAGCAACCAAGCTAGTGAAGATCAATCAGATCCTCAACTCAATGATTATTGTTACCTTCAATAGATGTCCTGCATCTTCTTGCTCATAAAAGATAGCACCCGAAGCAGGGTGGTATTCAGGGACATACATGGCAACATCAAATGGCACTCCTTTTGATTTCCAAGATCGAATCTGATAAACGTACTCCATTTGAGCTAAAATCGACTTCAATTTAGTATGAAGTGATTCCTCTTCACCTGTACACAACAATGCAATAAGGGATAATAATAATACTGTAATCTTACCCAATTTCCACATAGAGTAGGTGTAGCCAGAAGGAACGGTACGAGGTCTTAACCTATCTATCACGTCACTAAGGGTTGCACCATGTTCCATCCAGCCATATATCTCAATAAGAGTATCTTGAGTCACACAGGGGTTAAACTTCTTGGATACAATAGTACCATCAGGGTTTTCTGAAAATATGACTGGGTAAACACGAGCATTATAGGATCATACTGAGAGGAGTTAACATTGAAGCAAGTGTTTTCTCTCCTAGCTGAGAATACTTTTTCCTTACATCAGACCGTATCTGAAGAACAGACAGAGGTCGAGTATAACCCTTAGTCCTCAAGTAATTAAATTCTCCGTTGCTCACAAAACTAATGTTGTAGGTATACCTCTCACGACCATGTCATGTTTTTTCATTTCCAGGATAAGACTAGAAAGAAGTCTTCGAATATTGCTCTCACTCATGCCAGCATAAGGCAAACACTGAACAGGCAATGCATATGGCTTACTTCTCCGGAGCTCAGAACTGATCATTATAACAGAAATGTGAGTTGCTGGTACACGTTTGAACCTAGTCAGACGCTTCACAAAGTCAATTAGTTCATTCTTTAGGTTGCAGATCCGTCTAGGAAGGTTATGTTCTTCATCATTTCCTCTCAGGACATCAATCAATACTTCCATCTCAACTAACAAATGGCGTCCAGATTCAGTCAAAGCCTTCAATTCCTCTATCTCCCAACAAAGTGAAAACATAGTCTGCTCACTGGGTGAATGTGACTGTAATTTTGCCTCGTATTCAGTATTGGTTTCACTTAGTTCTATAATAATAATGAAATCAATTACTGTATGTGTAATAATAGCTACTTACTTTTGCGGCAAAAATCCACATCTTCAAAGGTTTTCTCCAAAGTCACCTTCAAATCCACCTCCATATGTTTCTCTGCTCTAGTGTCTAAGCCAAATCCTTTAATGAAGTTTATCCTTGATTCCATGGATCGATAAAGCTGTTGAAGGTGACCATCGTTCAAATCAACATCACCAGACCATACACCTTTAGTTGACTCAAAAAGCCCCTTGACTACATCACACCCATCAGCTTTGATCCACCATTTTGCATCTGGATCACTTGCAACAGCTTCGATGAAAACAGAAGTCTAATGGGAATAAAATTATATAAACTTTTTATTATTATAGCAATTTATTATACCTGAATGTCTGATCCTACGGTAATGGGAGTTGAAGCTATATCTCGCCGAATTGTTCTCTCTGAGAGGGCAGGCACATTAATTTTATCATTGCCTAAAAGTAGTTGTGCTCACTTTAAAACAAAGGGGACATGCATGATTACATACATTTACTGGGTTGAGAGGATTAACACTAGTGTCAGGTTGAGACTGCTCAGCTTGCATGATTGACACATAACTCCATGAGGGCCACCAAAGATCTTGAAAAATTTTGAACCAAATAAAATATACATCGTTTGGAGCCATGAACGATAATCTGGCGGACATTTAACCTATACAACACATAAGAATTAGCTATTAGGCTGAATAGCATTTTACGTACAATACCTTTTGCGTAGAACTAGCAACAAAAAAATTAACAGTATATTCCACTAATCCAGCTGGCATTCTCTTCAAAGGGAATAATGTGTCCGATTCATCATCACGTAATGTACCAATACCTTTGATCAGTGAATATATAATATTACTTCGTTTGGCCTCGTGCAAGTTGTTGAGTCCCATAGCTACCAAGTCAAGGAAATCATCTGGTACAATAGATTGCACACCCTGATCCTGTAAGCATCTTGAAAATAATTGTGACAGTATTTTCATGTGCACTGTTACTTGTCCCTAGCCACATTGGTCAGTCAGTCAGTCAGTGTTGTTTTGAATAATAGGGGCTGTCTGTTGAATAATAGGGAGCAAAATGTTGAATAAAATACTTGAATAATGGCCATCTATAAATGAATAATTAGCTCAGGGCTAACCAGCAGAGAGTTGATCACCCACTCTATGAGATTCTGCAAAATTGAACCACACAAATTCCCTCATTTTCATATCGAATTTACCCGAACAGAAGTTTACTTCGTGTGGCAGTGAACTCTACGAGCTGTTTTGCCTCATGCTTGCACTTCTCAACAAGTTCTTCACATGTCTTTTCATAGTCAACCATTTTGGCTGCACTGCTGGCAAGTATGAAAATGTCTATTCATGTTAATCCAAGTGAGTTTCAAGAAGTGTGATTGGGAAAAAACCCAAGGTGAAATCCTGTTCAGAAGTGCAGTACAAGCTAATACTGATTCTTGAACAGTAAGCTCATTAACCACTCTTGCTGGAGGTGAGGTTTCCATATAAACTGAAAATGAAGGTGAAGTTTCCATACAAACAGGTGAAAAATTCTGCCTTCCCGTCGTTTCTAAGGGTAGGGATTCAAAATGGCACTCAGCATCAGATGGCAATTTGATTGAGCACCCTTGCTCTACAAGCATTACCTACAAAAAAAAAAAAAAAAAAAAAAAAGAAGTCAGTTTTAATCTAACTTTGTAGCTACATGAGGGAAGCTACATTTACCTGAACGCTGATGCAAAGAGTGAACTCTCATTTGTATGAATGATCCTGCTTCATTCCAAAAGCGAAATTCTTTATGAGTCATCCATGAACTGCCGTCAGAATGAAGCATCACAAACATGATCAAACTCTTGATTTCTTCATCAGTCCATGGTTGTTGAGATTTTTTCTCCTTCGTAAATAGCTTCCTTTTTACATTCTTCACATTGCCACTGGATCTAGGTGATACTAGCATACATGCTCGCATATTCCTCCTTAAAACTTTTACATCAACTTCATCTACTCCACCTTCAGGGGTTCGAGGAGATTCATCTGGGGTAGCCATAAACAAAGCTCAGTTTCTCAAAAATGAAAAGAGGTTCGACTGGGTTCCTACCGATAATAGATAGCTTACAGAATACCTACGATAAGTCATTAATTATTGCTCAAATTGGCACAAACAAATTGGCACAGATTAGCGAATCTCTACGAGAAAATGTATACAAAACGAGATGCCAACTCAGCAGTTTTTACAGCACGTGATCTTGTCCAAACCCCCCCCCCCCGGCCCCCCCCCCTGAATTTGCCCCGTGCGTATTGACTGCATCAAAAAATGAGCGAGCGGAATGCTCCAAGCTCAGATGTAAGTTGCTTACCGTAGAGTGACTGAAATCAGTGAATTCAACTGTCAGCACTAGCTACACTTGAAAATCGAATGCTAGCTATATCTCAGTTGTACCGAAAGATATGAGCACTCTGTAGTTCAATGTGAAAGACATAATCTCTTTGATTTCAGTCTATGGTGAAGTTTTCTTTGTCCAGATACAAGGAAAGTAGCAATTATTTATCTCATCAGAGAGCGCAGTAGAGCTCTTTATGTAGGGATGACCTATGACCCTCCTTTGGACTAATACAAATGAAGTTGGATTTTCTCAGAAAATGGTAAGTTGTAGCTGCTACATTCTTATTATGCAGGAGAATTTTGGAGGCAACACAGAAGAATAAAAAAGCATGATTTTCGATCAATTATCAGACTGATCAATTACCGGACACATCTGTTTTATACGTTAAAAACTGATTCATAATCCTGACTTTCAGCTGTGGCTGTTAATTCATAATATAGATTTTATGTAATAGTTATCATAGTTCCCAACTGTCCCGAAACGTCCGGGACAGTCCCGGATTTTTTAGCTCTGTCCCGTCCCGCCACGGAAGTGTAAACTGCCTATTGTTTGTCCCGGAAGCTTCTTTTTAGCGCTACAGACTACGGTACATAGTTCCCAACTTTGAGAAACTAACGTCAGGGACACTAAATTCTACCACAAGTCACACCTACTTTTGAAGTCCCGCCCCTGTACCACGCCCATATTCTGGCCACTGACTGAAGACAGAAGGACTCAAGAACTGTGGAGAAGAACAGTTTTCATGAACTGGATATTGGACCTTGTGCACTGTTGATTGATACATGCAGCTGTCTTAGCTTACTGCATTGTCTGAATGCTGTGCAGTCAGTGTGGTGCATTCATTAGTGACTGGTTATGCCGTTAAGTAAACAAACTACTGTAGTCTGTAGCTAGTAAAAACGAGCTTCCGGGACAAACAATAGGCAGTTCACACTTCCGTGGCGGGACGGGACAGAGCTGATAAATCCGGGGCTGTCCCGGACGTTTCGGGACAGTTGGGAACTATGACGGTAGTTTGTTTACTTAACACCATAACCAGTCACTAATGAATGCACCACACTGACTACACAGCATTCAGACAATGCAGTAAGCTAAGACAGCTGCATGTATCAATCAACAGTGCACAAGGTCAATGTCCAGTTCATGAAAACTGTCAGTTCTTGAGTCCTTCTGTCTTCAGTCAGTGGCCAGAATATGGGCGTGGTACAGGGGCGGGACTTCAAAAGTACGTGTGACTTGTGGTAGAATTTAGTGTCCCTGAAGTTAGTTTCTCAAAGTTGGGAACTATGAGTTATAGCACTGAAGGGAGTGCTGTATGTGTAATATAGCACGAGAAGTGTGGTCAAGAGTTCGCCTCGTGCTATATTATGCCTCGAGACCACACTTCGAGTGTTATATTACACATACAGCACTCCCTTCAGTGCTCTAAGTAATTTATTGTAGTTTGCATGGGTGGATTTACAAAGGAGCTATATCTATGAGGACATATAAGGTGACTAATCAATCTTGATGACTATGATTAGGAATGTTAAGCTCTCCCCCCCCCCCCCCCCCCCCCCCCCCCCCAAAAAAAAAAAAATTAAATAAATAAATAAATAAAATAAATACTGTAAATGATAATTATAGTGTCAATCAAGTTAATGTTCATGGTATATACAGTTGGACTAATTTCCTGAGAATCCAAGTATATAGGTGCATTATAGGAGATGTAACTTTCTCCTCATCAATTTTAGACTTTGTCTTCAATTTTTACAATTTTAATGATATTCATTGAGTAGATTTTTGGTCAATAATCACATTGTTTGTAAACCACACAACCCAATGCATCCTGTAAAACTGTGGATACTAGAGTCTTGTGGTTTGTTTTGTAACTGTTCTAGCGTGTTCCAATTGGTGCATAGCTGGATCAGTTGTGCTTTGCATAATTCATTGCGCATTGCATGCATGCAGCACTGTGCTGTATGGGCTGAACTGTATGAGTTTCACACAGCACAACCTATTCAAAAATGGTGCTGTATGAAGGATATAGCACAGTACTGCTCCTTTGATCCACCCACGCAAATACAATAAACATCATTAAAGCAGGTGTCCAAAAAAATAATAATTGGTAATCAGACAAAAGTTTCATATTTCAGATGGCTATGGCAGAAATTTCTGGGTATGGTTGTCAAAGTTGGAAGACAGAAAGTTCTATCTTTCCCCTATCTGTGTCTCTATTTATAGAAGTCAAGCTTCAAATACCGGTGCAATACAAACCTGAATTTAAGGCACTTTTAGGTAACCAATATTCAAATGGGCTGATTTGTAATTTGACCCACTTAGCCAACATTCAACACTGAGTGGAATCAGCATCCCCTTTCTGCCTATCATAACAAGTTTCATAACTAATCTATGAACAGTTCCAATATTATGAATAATTGTTCACATTTTCTCAATTTTTACATGGCTGTTGAGAACTGACACCTACAGATCACAATGTACCATTTATTTTTGGGGCTTGAAACTTTGGGTATAGCTATTACATTCAACAGGTGCTGATTCCACTGGTGGTGTTGAATCTGGCTTATATTCAGAGTGAAGGGTCAAATTACAAATCAACCCATTAATTTTTTTGCCATCTGAACATTGCTTGATTACCTAAACGTTCAGGTTTGTATTGCAGTGGTATTTGAAGCTAACTTCTTACCTAGAAAACTCTGCCATAAACTGGTAGCTGTCTGAAATATGTCTGATTATTGATTTTTTCGGACACCTGCTTTAATGATGTATAAAATCTATATGAATGACTAGGATTCTGAATCAGTTTTCAATGGGCTATCTTTTGATACCTAAATTGTAGATACTGGTATAAACCAGATGCCAGAAAAAGTGTCTGGTAATTGATAATTGATCACTGCAGTGGCGGATTTAGGGTGGTTCCTAGGGTTCCATGGAACCCCCCTTCCAGGCTGGCAGAGTCTTGGTAGCTAGAGATTCTAGCAACTATAAGAGTCTCCTAACCTACAGGTACGCACTACTAATTCGATCTTCTGGAGACTATATTCTACGATCCGATCGATCGCAGGCTCCGCATGCTCCGCCTTTTCCAGCTCCAATAACAGCTAGCAACAGCGGTAAAGTTAACCAAAAGGGTGTGGTTAGATAAAGTGGGCGTGGATAAGCTTTAAAATTTTCCCGCGCTTGTGCGCAGATACAGTTAGAACCCTCCTTTCCATTTTTCTAGATCCGCCACTGTCACTTACTCTACAACAAAGAAACTAAACATGATGCGCATGCATAACAAACAATAGTTGCCATGATTTTCGATCTCATCGAAGCAAAAAGCTATTTTGAGCATCCGTAATCGTATAAATTTTCGGAGGTTTAAAATTTCGTGATTTCCGGAGCTGTTCCTATAATAAAAAATTTCCGCAGGTCTAATTTTCGTAGCAAGCACATGGAAAATAATGCATGCGCATAATAGCTATATCATTGCCTGCTGCTGGGGCCGAGTGATGATGGCTATATTCGTGGCTACTACAGAGAAATCTAGATAGTCCCCCCAAAAGAAGGCTAGGCTGGCGACACCAGACTAAAATCTAGACTGCTACGGAAGGCGAGACGCTTCGTTGTAGAAGAGAGACAGGTAACGGCCATGATCCCGGTAATGAAGCATGATACTTTCGTCTCACGGACTATCTGCTCCAGGTTTTTTTCCAGCTGCTATCGATATCGCATCGCACACGCATGTGCATCGTCGTCATATATGACGTCATAGTACTAAGACTTCGTTTATTATTTTCGAGGATTCTGATCGACTACGAAAAAAACGAAAATAAAACCCCATCGAAAATTTATACGATTACGGTAGATAGAACAAAATAAAAGTCAGCTCTAAGATAAGTTATTCTAGCTATCAGCTAGAGCTGTAAAGACAGTGTGTAAATTTTGAATGGTAGCTATTTGAGCTCATAAGCTGCCAGTGAATTGTGCATTATTTAGAAACAAAAGCAGACTGATCGCAGCTCAGCTAATTTTAATTGCTTACCAGGCTAGGTTGTGATCCACACATTCAAGAGATATGAAATTGAATTTCATGAAACAAGAATAGCTACAGTCACCTTGCCTTCTCCCCCCTAGCTACCACTTTATGAGTATAATTAATCAGCATAACATAAAATTAATATTAAAAACAGCTATAATAATAGCTAATAATAAGGAAAAAAACAGCGCTAACTACTTCCTACAAAATCATAACAAGCAGCTGCAAAAAGAATTCTATGTAAGAAACAAGTAGCTAAAGAAAAAACTAATAAATGAAGGTGATGTAGGGATGACTAGTTAATCTTGTCTGTTCAGCTCTTGTTCCAACTCTTTTTTGACCAGTTAACTAGTTATCCCTAATTTATTAGTTTTTTCTCTACTTGTTAGCTACTTATAGTCATTATTAAACTTGTGATACTTATAGGACTGCTTGATGAAGTCAAAGATGTGAATATTTCCATTATCTGTTCCTATACAACTGTTTGGAGCAAGTTGGATTAATTCTGAACTGGAGCTGAATAGTAAATAGCTAATGGTGCTTGTGTTCTGTATATTCTATTGATTTTGAACTTATTATACAACTGACATCTATATTATGTGCTTCCAAGAGGTAACTGTCGATCCACCTTGATTACTAACACAAACTGCAGCTGCCAAGTACAAGTAACCCCTGAGTTGAATCAGCAACATTTTGAATGGAGAGAGTATCTATAACTGTAGCAGATGTCTTGATGCATCTGTAAACAATTCCATGGATTATTTATATGGAAACTGATTGGTGGAACTGTCTTATTGTGACACATTTCCCAATTGAAAACAGTTATAGATCTACTCGTACTCATATGGTGATCTCACAAACAAGTTAGTCACTATAAAATTTTTTAACATGATTATTATTATAGACTCTTATAGTAGCTAGCTATTCCTTCTAATACAGATGCTATAATTACAACAATGATAGGTATGATACATACTATAGTTGGAGCTACACTTTGAGTATCATTGTAGTTAATAATGAATGTTCCAGTATTGAGCATCACAGTGGTTATTCAAGCACATCATTATGTTTCTGCCTTTGGTTCCATTATAAGAGGAAAGGAAAAGTAGTTAATGGGTTGAATCTTTTTCAGCTATGCAGTATTTTACCATTTGTTTGTTAATTGTTGTTGCTGTTGTTGCTGATACTCCTATAACAGAGCTCTACTGAATTTCCAGCCAGTCTGCATGATCTACCACCTGCACCATCAGCTACTGAGATAAATACACATCAGAATAGTGCATATGCTGTCATCAAAGATGATGAGGTAGCTACAAGCTAGGGAGTTGCAGCCTACAGCTCTAGCCTGACCATGCCTATGAAGACATTGGGGAGATCACTCTTTCAACAACACCAATTGAAATAACCACACCCAATGATGTATTCATGATTCCATTGGAGGAGAACACAACATCAATTATTCAACTAAAACCAGGTTGGCTGTAATGCTATGCTGCTTGAAGCTATAGGTAACTATAGCTATTGATTTTATAGAAACTGATAAAAAAAAGTGCAAGAATTTCTGTTGTTAACCTGTTGAACGATCTTTCACCAATTGCTCGCAAGTAGAGGGAGTTCGCCACTAAATTAGGAATTGTTGCAGATAATATTCCTAAATTCTCCAAAGATGACACTAATGAAGCGTGCTTGGAAGCCACAGTCAAATTATTTTTCACTATTAACTCTCATGATATCACTGATGCCTTGAAAAACATGGAAGAATATGAAGTGGCTAATTATTTATCAAGAAAATATCTTTCATGTGATTAACAACAAAAGCTGACTGTTAGCTATACTGTAAATAATTTTGTTTGTAATCAAATTAGTGAAAAAATTAATGGTTGTGTGGAAAAATGAAATTGAATGTGGATGCCTTTCACTGCACTTTAAATATCCTTAGATAACTATGTATGTAGCTGCCATGATTTGCTTTAGGGATGGGAGAAAGAGCTACACAAACAGCACTCAGTCAACATCAATGTTTGCTGTAGCTATTATTATCTAGCAATAGCTAGCTATTTGGGATGATTATTTGATATAGAAAACTAAATCATGAAATACAAAACAAGCAGAGTTGGTTATGCATGCATGCATGGCTTTCCAATAACTGTTATCTATTTTCTGGGAACCTGAATGATCATAATAGTCCCATGATCCACCTGACCCAGTGATATGTGACTTGGAGCTAACTATTTTCCAAAATCTATTGGTGAAACATGTTTTTGTTATTGTTACAATACTGAAAGAGTGTTGACTTGGGGATTGAATAAGCATATTCGTGGTTGTTTTTGTACATAGCTAGCTATTTTGGGAATGGTTTTTATTTAGCTTGCAGAGTGTGCATGCATACTCAAGATGACCCCGTACCTGTAACCACAAGCTTAATTCACCCAGCTATATTCTTTGAGTGGTGATTAATTCATCAAAAGAGAAACCTCTTGTGTTCATGTCCAATTGTCTTTGGGATTGAAAAGTGATACACAGACGTAACTTACTGAGCAAATTCCCTCAAATTTTAAAACTTGATATGCCACCACAGAGCAATCTAAAAGTTCTAGTTAGTACAATAGAAACTAAAGAAGAAGAAGAAGGTAAGATTTAATTGAGGGGTACTCTTAATGAAGGGGGAGGGGTTTGAATATAAGTGACTATTATTCTTATAAAAAAGCCTTTCACTGCTGCAAATGTTACTGAAGATCTCGTTTCCAATGGAGTGAGTTTGCAAACAAATTAGCTAGAGACTAGAGACCTTGCTTATTTATATATCTTGAAGCCATTACTTGGAAACAGGATCCAGAGAAAGTCGATGTCAACTACGCATGCGCGTGAGCAGCTAGCTATTATCTATGCTCTCTATTTGGAATTAATTGTTGCACGCGGCGTGAACAAAAATAGATTGCCTAGAGTCTATTAAAGAACTGCTCTTCACTATTCGGTAAAAAGTAAATTACCTACAGTAGCTAATTCACTATGATAATAAAGGTAGTGATATTATTATTGTTAGCTACAGAAAATTCCGTGTCATCACAAGTGATTTGTGGTCTAGCTACATCAAGTGGCTGAATTCAATTGTCAGTTTAAACCTATAGGTGATTACACAATTACATGGACAGTTAACGTCTCATCAGGCATTAATGATGGCAAATCTGGAATTACCACAACACTTGAAAATCGAATGCTACATCTGATCTGTTTTGAAACATTTTATAACTCGGTAGTTCAATGTGGAATATATAATTTTGTTAATTTTAGTGCTCCCACACTTTATGGTGAAGTGTTCTTTGTCCAGATACAAGGAAAGTAGCAACTCATTACTTAGTCATCATTAAACTTTTGATACTTAGCTATAGGACTGCTAGATGAAGTCAAAGATGTGAATTTCTCCATTAACTGCTTCTCCATCACCCTGACTTGGCAACCTCCCTTCTCCCTGGACATCACTAACACTGACCCAGACATGACATTCTGTGTGGAGGTGTACAATGTATCTGAGGGAGAGAGGACTCCACTTCACCACCTTGGACAATGCTCCATTGCAGGGGCATAAGAAGATGTTTTCTGGTGGGGGGGCTGATGTATGTGTGCTGATCCATGCGCTTGTGCGTGGGAAAATTTTTAGCTGACCACGCCCACTTTCCTTAACCACACCCATTTTTGGATACCAATGTACCATCAACTGGCTCAACAGTGCAGAGGTGTTGGAAGCAAGATTCGATTGGTCAAGCCCAAAATTGAGAAGTTCTACAGTTTGCTATACTTGAGCATCATATGTATTTAAGTTATTGATTGATAGCCACTTAATAATTAATCCCAAAATATTTTATTATTGATTGATAGCCACTTAATAATTAATCTTGTTTTTCCCAAAATATTGATCAGGCCTGGGCCTGACTGACCTTACCTGTTCCACCGCCTATGCAGTGGCGTCAGTGCTTGTGATTGAGGTCTCTGAAGATGGACCAGCATCATCACTTGCAAATACAATAATTTTTATTATAATGTACATATGCGATCTTACATCGATAGTTACCTGAGAACTGAATTGGAGCGATGAATTCTCCTCTGTGCCATAGTAGAGCCAAGCTAACTGCTGAGTTAGGTGTTACTAATACTTAATTAACCATTCTGTGATGTTAATACTTAGCTAGTAGGTGTTATTAATACTTAGTTGACATGCAGCATCTGTTTTGCATATACTAATGCCTATGTGCATTTTGAGTGGGGGGGGGGGGGGGGCTGAAGCCCCCCCAGCCCCCCTGCTTCTTATGCCCATGCATTGTAGCTCTTCACACATTACCTACCAACAACTCAGTCCTTGGATCAGTGCTGGAGTACCAGTTCATAATCACAGCCGTGAATGAGGTGCTCCAGTTATCCAATAGATGTAATGTTTTATGATGGTTAGTTTGTAACTATTAAACTCATCTCATAGTAATCACAACTATCCATGTAGATCATTTCATTGGACTTCATGATCCAGATGTACACTTATCTGATTCAGGAGTGATGATGGCTGTATGTTATGTACAATAGCTAGTATAAATTGGTTACCATTCACAAACTGAAATTATCATGTGTTCCTCTTATGTGTGTAAAAACAACCATTTGAGTTTCAATAAACTCAGATAGCTAACCCGTGATAATGGCTGGACCACTCATCTTATGGGGAGCTAAAATCTAGCCAATCTAAGATTTCTAGCTAGCTACATTGACTGTCACAGATTTCAGCTGAGATAATCCAGTCATCAACAAGCTGCTTCAAAGAGCTGACAGCTCACATAGAGTATGAAGATGACACACATTGCAGCTCCCCTGCACATCTCACTGATGCATTGAACAGGATTGAATATCTCATTCTCAATGATGAGGATCCTACCATGGGTTCAGGCAATTGTCCCAACATTTCATACATATTTGTAAACTATGTTCTTCATGTTGAAACGAAATACGAAAACATTTCAAGCAATTTTACAGTGGTGTATCTCCCAACCCCAACTACATTCCCGCCCCCAACTACACTCCCACCCCCAACTATAATGACAATGAACACATACACAAGTGAAAGTGAGTAGGGACTTGACTATATAGCTTTTAGTGAAAGTGTAAGACTATTAGATAGTGATAATAAACAATTTGCATTGCAATGGCTGCATGATGTCTAGTTTGCTATACACATCAGACTATTATACCAAGCTGTCAGATGTTATGATCATGTGATCCCATTATGTACGCTTCACACTGAAAATTGATCTTATCAACTTCTCAAAGTCAAAAACTTATCTGGGCAATTAGCCAGTAGCACAGCATTGAGTTAACTGAACATAAATATTACTGTGCTGTATTTTTTACATGTTAACTTCATGCAGGTTTATTCCTGCAGGTAATAATAATGATATTAATGACACATTCTTTTTACTTTTAGTGGTAGGAACAAGCAGTACTAAGTATACCAACTCTCTTGATGTGGTAGCAATTGCAGTGCCTGTTGGAATAGGTATGGTTTACAGCTATTAGCTAGCTAGCTAGCTAGCATGGATGAAGATGTTCTTTTTCCACATTTTTAGAGCTGTTATAATGAGCATTGTGATAGTGATGTTGGCATTCATACTTTACTACTACTCACATCACAGGAAAGAAATGAAAAAAGCGGTATTTACAAAGTTGTTTTTTGTTTGATGATTGATTTTTTATTTTCCTTTTGTAGAATTTGTGCAGTAATCCTACACTGAGTGAGCCAACACAATACTCTCTAGTGGGACCTACTTCTTCCCCATATTCAACCATCGAAGTAACTAAGTATTTTGATGATAATTATTTTAATATCATCATATTATGGTTATTTTTGTCAATTTTCAGCACCACTCACAAGATTTTCCCACAGCAATTGATGCTACATATTCATTGCTAAAACCAGTGCACCCTCCACTGGATAGCAAGGGAAAGATACAAGATTTATCTTATACGTACATGTATGCAGCCGTACTTCTTCAGTTTTTGATTGCACATTATTTATGAATTATGAATACCTCACAAATGTTCACTGGAGGAGACAGTGTCAATGATACATTTCAGATGAACTGTACAGAAGAGAATGAAAATATTACAGTTCAGTGTATGGTAGCTACTTGATATAGCAAATTTAAGCTCTGGTATCATTTATGGTGACTTAATTACACTCCACATTCAAGGAAAGCTATAATTATCTATATAGCTAGCTTTCAAAGATGCATGTATTAGCTGGTCCAAATTATACTGCAGGGCTACTTGATAAAGTGAGAGAAGTGAATGTTTCCATTAACTGTTCCTCCATCACCCTGACTTGGCAGCCTCCCTTCTCCTTGGACATCCCTAATACTGTTTCAGACATGACATTCTGTGTGGAGGTGTACAATGTATCTGAAGGAGAGAGGACTCCACTTCACCACCTTGGACGATGCTCCATTGTGAGTCCTCACTACACAATACCTACCAACAACTCTGGACTGATGCTTCACTATCAGTTCATAGTCACAGCAGTAAATGTAGTAGGTCGAGGGGCTCCTAGTGGATAACCTGGTACGTAAATATTATTACATATGTAAAATCTTGTTGCTCACTGTTATTAATTTGTTACCTTTCCATGCAGTGATGAGTATCATTCTACGTAAACCTTGAGATACGAACTCATGAAAACAGTGCGTACACAGTTATCAAGCTTAAGGATGCTCAGAAAAAAGTTCATTTTAAATAAAGTGTTGTGATGAATTCATTATCCTTAATAGCCTAAAAGATCTTCTGAAGTGATAACTATCTTTGTTCTGTATATCCAGCCAACAATCCCTATACATATACGTCGGGTAGCTTCAGATTATAATGTAGTAATGTACATATATGTAGGGATTGTTGGCTGGATATACAGAACAAAGATTGATCCCATTTCCATCCTTCTTGTTTCCTTACTTTTTTGAGCAGTGGTCATCCCTACATCTTTTTTCATTTTATGAAATGCTTTTTCTCTTATATGAAAAAAGATTCCCATAACAGCTAGCATGACTCCAGTGCTAATCTGCTATCCATTCTCATGCACAGTCTGGGGGTCTATGACTGCAGGGGACCACTAATTTCACTGTCAATACAGTATGGCTAATATCTAGATGTAGCTAATCTCTTGGCCATGGAGCTGGTTGATTGAGTTAGTTTACATTCTCTTCTGAGCTGATCACAAGAAAGATGAGACATACTAGATTTGTTGTGATCTATCTTCTTAGTTATGAAGCAGTGCAGGGTGTGTCAGTGATAACATCAACGAGCTGAGTTTGAATGTTCCTTGGACTTCACACAACTGACTGATACCAACATAATATGGTTACTTGTTGACTCTGTATGGGGGTCAACTGGTTTCAGTAAAGAATACGGAAAAGTATTTGAAACAGCAACTTCTTGTGAATGATGCTGCATAATGAAAATTTAGACTTTGATGACATCTACATACGTAACTAGCTATTTACTTCACTGCCATTGTCTTGTCTGATTGCTGGACTTGAATCAGGATGAACAGGATCCGATAAAGAATATGTAGGCTCAGGAGGGATTGAATAACTAACTTCATTGGATGAGTTCTTTATAGAGTTGATATGTGGGCATAATTATAGCTACTGTAGCTTTTGTACAAGGACTTACAATATGATAGGATCTATGTCTCACTTCTGTATATAAGTTGGAATTAGTGTTCATACATAATTAGCATAATTTCAAGGTCATGTAGTATACATACCCTTATTTTCATCTTCACACAACAAAAACAGTAACAACAGCCGAAAAGAGGTAGCAGTAAAACTAATACTGAAGCTGAAAGAAAAAAATTAGTCACATCATAACTAATGATCATTCACCTACCTACTCCAATAGATACTGAAATTATTACTATTGAATTTGAAGAGTTAGTATTGACAATCCCTATAGCTAAATACAGTAAGAGAGCATATATGTAGCTAATAACGTTAACACATTGCCTCACTTGTTTGTGTCATCATAATATCAGTAGAATCATCCTCATTTGTGAAAAACATCACAGTAAGACTATTGGATAAAGCTCCATCATCAGTTTCCACATGAACTGTGCAATTTACAGATGCATCGAGACATCTACCACAGTTACTCTTGTTATTCAAAATGAGGTATTGATATATTCAGCAGCCACGATTCAAGATTTAGCTTTATCCATCTTGCATCATGAAGCCATATGCCTATGTATTTTGCATGATGACATAAAGAATGTATGAATCTGAGACATACCATATGTTATTTCAGTTGAATTACTAGGAACCCCTCGACCTACTACATTCACTGCTGTGACTATGAACTGATAGTGAAGCATCAGTCCAGAGTTGTTGGTGGGTATTGTGTAGTGAGGAATCACAATGGAGCATCGTCCAAGGTGGTGAAGTGGAGTCCTCTCTCCCTCCGACACATTGTATGCTTCCACGCAGAATGTCATGTCTGGGTCAGTGTTAGGGAGATCCAGGGAGAAGGGAGGCTGCCAAGTCAGGGTGATGGAGGAACAGTTGATGGAAATATCCACTTCTCTCACTTCATCAAGCAATCCTATAATATCATTAAAATAAACCAGTATATTAGCTACATTTATAACTTTCCTTGTATCTGAAGGTTATATACATCACCCAGAAAATGTTGACTTGAATCAAAAAAATTCACTCTCTCACATTGAACTCTAGAGTTGTTAAACATTTCTGAACAGTTTATATAGCTAAAGTACTCTATTTTCTGTTATAACTCCTTCGAGGGTATCTGAGTCGAGGATGAGTTGCTGTTTTTCCATTGAATGACTAACCCATTTACTAGATCTGGGTCTGAACTACAGTTGAGTACAACCATTTCATTTAGGCCACAAATAACTTCTGAATCTCCTTCAGTAAAACTTATGGTGGCCGAGAAGGGTCACCCGCGACCGCTTCGCAAATATTTACTGCCGCCCGCGGTATCCACAATACCGCCAGCGGTACCCCCCGCATACCGCCAGCGGTACCCGCCCGCGGTATCCCCCGCATACCGCCGGGCCGCGCCCGTGGTTGGTTCCGGCGCGGCATGCATGACAGATCCGGAGACCCTTTACCCAGTACCACGTGTCAAGGTCAAGCTATGCGTGGTGCAGGTGCGAGTGGTGAGTACAGCTTTACTGGCTGAGCCTATACTGATTTCTTTTACCTTTGCAGGTGTTGATGAGCTACTGACCGAATATTTTTACTCCGGTAGGAGTTATCAAAGGATAGTGCATCGGCTTCGGCTGGTTCATGGTCTATCAAGAAGGTCCAAATCCAGAGCTAGTTTAATTCTATAAGCAGGAATTTTAAGTTACTTTGTTCAAAGTAGTTTAAGTTGGCTGAAAAGGAGATTAAAGAGGCTTGGCCTGAATAGACGCTGTAGGGACCCCCCATCTGGGGTGATGTGGAGTGCCATTGAGGTACGTATTGGCTATTTTGTACTTATTATTTAGGCAGCTTCCAATCTGCAGCATGTACTCTGCACAACAAATGGATTGCGTGGGTATCGTGCTGTGTGGCGACTTCTACGTAGTCAATATGGACTTCTTGTAAGGAGGTAATAATGAGCTGATGATGCATGAACCAGAAGGATGACATTACGACTTCTATAGAGACACTGTCATTTTACTGATTGAAGGGCCAATATTTTACTGGATACAAATTTTTCTGGCAAGCTTGGTGATTTTGGTTTTGCACGCGAGCTGCCACCAGTTATTTCAGGGAGAACTCTGGTCACTGTCAAGTCAGTCGCAAAGACTTTGGGGTATAGTGCCCCAGAGCTGGACACCTGCCACCAGTCTCCAAAAACAGATGTCTATGCCTATGGTGTAGTAAGTTGATGAGGAGAGAGCTTGGCATTCACAAAATGAATACTGTCCAGGTCACTTTGGAAACTTTGACTGGTGCCGAGGCTTATGATGAAACCAGAGAAGACTGCACACTGGTGAGTAGTGTGGATATCAGGTTTCCCTTGTACCTCTGCACTGTATTTTTATGAAAAATCCCTAAAAAGAGCACGCCAGCATTTTTAATAATTGAGAGCCAATAGTTATAACTAATGGTCTCCATTGCAATAAGATCTCCAAGTTCATCAGAGGCCTTGGTATCATACAAAGAACCAAACTTGGGAGTGTTATCATTAATTATGGCCAGGAGTTCATAATCAAAAGAAAAGTCACTTCTTTGATTATGAACCCTTGTTGGGTCCATAGAAAAATATTAAATGGAAAATTAATTTTGCTATTATTTTTTAATTGTGTAGGTAGAACTATTTGATGAAGCAGCACGGGCACCAAAGACACTACTCACTGCAGTGGACAAGAGGGGAGGGGAGTTGGCCCCTTACCTCTTCAATATATATCATGAAGTAATACAATTATGTTTGAAGAAGCACAGCAAACGTGCAACCAGTGATAAGGTATCATCTAGCAAAATAAAAATAGTAATTATGATGATGTCAATATTCTGTTCTCTTTTGTGCTAGATTGTTAGTGTGTGGAACAGGACAAACTTTTAGTCATGAATCTATTCTTTCATTTCACCAACCCTTGTGATCTCTGCTGTTCCCTTCATTCCCCCCCCCCCCCAACCTCATCATTACCTCTTCAATATATATCATGAAGTAATACAATTATGTTTTGAAGGAAGCACAGCAAACGTGCAACCAGTGATAAGGTATCATCTAGTGAAATAAAAATAATTATAATGATGTCAATATTCTGTTCTCTTTTGTGCTAGATTGTTAGTGTGTGGAACAAGACAAACTTATTCATGAATCTATTCTTTCATTTCACCAACCCTCGTGATCTCTGCTGTTCCCTTCATTTTCCCCCCAACCTCATTGCTGTACCCACATACCAGTCTGAATCATCCATTATAATAATAAATATACCGCAACAGAGATAATTATGTGTAAGGTGCAAAATCGCTTTAAGGACTTGATGCATTTCTTTCGGCGTATCTCGGTGAAAAATATTACAAATCAGTACAGTATATCAATGACTGGGTAAAGGGTCTCCGGATCTGCAGCTTATGCGATCGCGATCGATCGCGCGCGACACGTGGTACTGGGTAAAGGGTCTCCGGATCTGTCATGCATGCCGGAACCAACCACGGGCGCCGGGCCCGGCGGTATGCGGGGGATACCGCGGGCGGGTACCGCTGGCGGTATGCGGGGGGTACCGCTGGCGGTATTGTGGATACCGCGGGCGGCAGTAAATATTTGCGAAGCGGTCGCGGGTGACCCTTCTCGGCCACCATAAAAACTGATTAATAGCAAATATATCATAACGCAAAACGTTTTCTTCATCTTGTGCTTCGCCACAAGACGTTCCGCCGGGCCGCTAGAAATGACGTCATAGTGAGATTCAAGATATTTCGCGCGAGATCCAAAATCTAACATTATTAGCTGTGTAGCTGTGTAAGAAGTGATGAAACAAAGAGGACTGAAGAAAAGGACCAAGAAGAATGAATGAAGGACTGGATAAAATGAGTGAAATTATAAATTCTATTTTAAGTACCAGACAAGCCGGACTGCTGTAAATCACACTATACTAGCACTGAAGCACTCTCTGTACTGCATTTAATTAGAATTGACACTCTGTGACGGATAAAGAAGAACCGAACGAAAAAAGAGAAGGAAGACTGCTCTAATTAGAGAGACCACACTATACCGGCACTAGCTAAGACACTCTTGAGAGTCTCTGTACTGCAGAGTTGACATCCTGTGACGGAATCAAATTAGAATCACAGAGAAGGACCGGATGAAAAAGAGAAGGACCGGGCTCTATTGCGGGTACCAGACTGCTCTAATTAGAGAGACCACACTGTACCAGCACTAAGACACTCTTGAGAGTCTTTGTACTGCATGTAATTAGAGTTGACACCCTGTGACGGAATCAAATTAGGATCACAGAGAAGGACCGGGCGCTATTGCGGGCACCAGACTGCTCTAATTAGAGAGATACCAGCACTAAGACACTCTTGAGAGTCTCTGTACTGCATGTAATTAGAGTTGACACCCTGTGACGGAATCAAATTCACGGAGAAGGACCGGATGAAAAAGAGAAGGACCAGGCTCTATTGCGGGCACCAGACTGCTCTAATTAGAGAACTATACCAGCACTAAGATACTCTTGTGAATCTCTGTATTGCATGTAATTAGAGTTGACACCATGTGACGGAATCAAATTAGAATCACAGAGAAGGACTAGATGAAAAAAGAAGGACCAGGCTCTATTGTGGGCACCAGACTGCTCTAATTAGAGAGACCACACTGCACCAGCCCTAAGGCACTCTTGATAGTCGATGTCTAATGCCCCACCCTGGGGCGTGATTTTAGCTCTAACCCCCCATAGGCGGAGGAACATAAATTTACCTGGGGGGGGGGGAGCCAACCCCAAACCCCTATTGCACCATGCATACCGACAATAGTCGTGATTTTATAATTAAAAAAAAAGAGTCAAAATAGAGTTGAAAATGTTGCACTTTGCACATGCAGTCATGTATAATTGACTCCTACAATGACATGAATAGTTGAATGAAATCTGGGGGGGCCAAAACCATAAGTCTAAATATCTGGGGGGGCCATGGCCCCCTGGCCCCCCTGATTCCTCCACCTATGCCCCCAACTAACCCCCCGCATTTTCCCGTACTGGGGATAGTGGGGCATGACATTGATAGGTGCATAAGCTTCATGAAACATGTTATTGTTATTATTACGTATGTACGTATACACTCGTGGTTGCTTTTTTATATAGCTAGCTATTTGGGGAATGGATCTATTTGCATAGGTTGCAGGCACGCATGCATATACTCACACAGCAAAAAACGCAGGGTCAATGTAACCATCCAGGGTTAAAATAAACACTATTAATCCCAATAGAAATTACCAAAATGCAGTTCAAATAACCTTGCAGGGTGATAATAACTATACATAGATTGATTTAACTAGTATGGTAGAAGTAGCACTTTGAATCTTGCTCATTACAACTTTTTTGGTCATATCAACTGACATAGTTGTACACACCAAAATTAGGTGAGTGTAACTTATGAAGGGAAAGTTAAATTGAATCGGTGTTGGTTAAGGGGACTATTGTAAGAGTAAAACTACCAGTACTTATTATGATTGTAACAGTTGGTTATTATAACTATTGGAGTTTAAAAACAAGCAGAAAAAGTTACTTTAAACCTTTTTAGAATTATAATAACTGAAATTTTTTTGGTCAAGATACAAATCAACGTGTTCTAGCTAAATACTTCAAAACAATATATGTTAAATTATTTGCAAACTTATGACCATGATATTATTATGGTCCAACAAATTAGAAATAGTTATTAGGCACTGCTGTGTTGTTACAGAAATCACATAGGCATGAAAATGTGAATCAAAATACAAAACCTTGCAAACTGAAATTAAAAAAATAACCATGTCACCACCAACCACCATTAAATCATCCAAACGACTAAAAATAGGATCTAGTCCATCTGAATCTGTTATTAAGTAAGTATTATTATTTTGATACTGTGTCCCATTTTGACGTACCCATGATGGTCGAAAAATTAAACATTCCAAGCTTATTTGTGGTATAATTTCAACCAGGCGATCTTGCATGTTTTTAGTTTCATCTTTGATGTAATTAACTCCACCTCCATTTCTTGGTGGACCACATTCAAGTGAGGACTTAAGAAGTTCTCCAGATGACAGTTCATAACACATGTATCTTTGGTGACGGCAAGCTAGGCTATATGCTACATTTTTGAAATTAATTAGACGAGAAGCCTTTTTGAAGAAGTTAAGTTTTGCTTCATGCCGAGTTGTCATTGCTCGGACCACGGGTCCCATTGCCTTGATCTGATCAGGATAGTGTACTAAGAAGTGTAATTTTGGGATATAAGCACTAGACCCATACAGCTCTACAAATTTAGTATGGTGATCTCTAATTAAAAGCTTTAATGATGAGCAATGACCTTCCGATATCACTGGACATAAAATTATGTCAACAATTTTTCGTAACATTAAGAAGCAATTCCAGTGTTCTTCTCCTTCTGGAATTTTATCAGCAATTAGGAAGGGCAGTATCCGAAGTAGAGTCAACATCTGTGATGCTGATGATCGGAGTGATTTGTTAGCATCGTGCAAAACATCATTAAGAATAGGAACAGGCTGATCTCTTTCCGAATACCCATAGTTGAAGTTCACTAGTCTATCATTATATTCTCTCAACTTGAACAGTTTCTGTGATATAAAATATGACAGCAGTAGTTTGATTTCAAGTGGTGCTATGCCTTCAAGAATATCATGCATAGCATCGTGAGGCAAGCAACCTCCAAACATATCAAAGTGCTTTACATCAAGCAAAATAGACCGCCTATTGATTCCATATGTTTTGGAATAATGATCCCTTGTTGGACCATCCAGCATTTCAATATGTTCCAAATGACTGTCCCGAGTTCTTAGCACAAAAGATTCAGAGTTGAAGCTGCTAGATAGATTACTGTGTGTAACTAAGCAGGTTCGACAAGATCGAAAGGAAAAAGAAAAAGATTTCTTAAACCCGCCAAGATCTTCATAGCTAAATTGTCTCCTAGAAAGGCTAATAAGGCTCCTTTGAATGTTTTTGGTGTTCCATTGATGGTTACTGAAACTCCGACTTCTGTAAGCTCATTGATATCATCAACAAACCTCTGCAAAATTTTGTTAAGACCATGTGCTTCTATAACAGGAATCGTGGCAACTATAGCCAAATTAATGAGTCGAAGTTGAGACCTGAACTTAGGTGCAATGTTTCCTAAGGAATAGAAGACTATGCCAAGCTTATGATGTTTGACATGAGAACCTAAAGGATTACATATTTCAAGCTCATCGTAGTATGCAATTATTTGCAATGCACTGGGATCGTGAGAAAATAAGGGATGATTTCTGAAAACAGTTCCATCACAAAAATCTTCTATTAAAGCATCCGAATGAATTTTTGGGGGGGACTGATCAATTTGCTCAAGTACTGTTGGGTCACTCAAAAGCTGAGCAAGAGATGAAAGTAAAGGAACATACTGATAAGTATCCTGTTTTTCAACAAGACGACGTTTGGTGCCAGAAAACTGTTGAGTATACTGTGGATCTCCAATTCGAACTTCGACAGGTTCCTGCATACATATAAATTTTCATTCAGTGTCTAGATACTGAATACAACATGCACAACTGTGATCTAAATTACTCCCCACTGTTGTGATATAAGTTTTGTTTAGCTAATAGCAGGGCTGTAGCATGAAAAATTGGACTGAGGGGGCGAAAGTTCTGCCTTGCCTTATTAATGTGATAATATTCAGATTGTTCTTTTGGTAAAGAAATTGTATGCCTGCTTATCTTTATAAAGCTTATGAAAGATTCAGAGGGGGGTGCCCCCCATAGCTAGCTATGGCTCTGTAATAGCACACATAAACAGTTTGACTATTATAAGCAGAAGATTTATACAGGTAGCTAGCCTATAAACTTACAATGAGACCAAGTTTTTCATGGAAATATTTTTCTTGGAGATGGAAAGTTCTTAAGCCATCAAAGGGATCGATTTCCTCAAAGACACCATCAAGACCACTTATAGAAGCAGGATCAACACCTGATTCCGCTAATTTTGCTTTCACTCCAGCTTGCAAGCGTTCCACCACTTGGGAAAAGAGACCCCTGGAAGAGTTTACTATGTCATCAATAGCTATTTGTGATATTCGTCGTTGCTCTTTTAGCTTTAGCAGGAAGAGTGCACTTGAACGTTGTAATTGTTCAACATCACTTCCAATTAAATAACGAATGTCAGCTGAATCTTCAGGATCTGTAGGCATTCATAAACACACACACACACACACATTATTTATACAATCCATCACTCACTATAATACTGACCAAATGTAGGTAGATATTCACCAACTGCTTCTTCACTGATTGACAAGTGATCATTCCTTTGTTGTGTCTAGAAAAATACATAGCTCCTTAAACTTAGCTAGCTAAAAGTTACAAGACCTACGTACCTCAGTTATATTATTTTTCTCTTTCCATTTTTTGATAATACTTGGATGGCAACGATAAATGTGGGAGTAGAGTCCATAAAAATTCCTGTAAGTAATTCCACACCCATCAAGGCCACAAGGAACAAGGAACTGAGGGTCATTCAAGTGAACCGTTCGAAGATGACTCAATATTCCATTCATAGTTGGAGCTTCAAGCGAGCAAATGGGGCACACTTTCTTTCCAACACTATTACTTTCAGCCATAGCTTAGTATTTATTCTAGCTGAAATGTACTCATTTATGATTTCAATGGTAAATCTAACACATTCTTGTTACCACTCCTTGTATGACTTAATTAGAATTGTGATGTAGCTACATGATTGTATTACCTGATTATTATCCTGTTTTGTTATACGGTTATACATCTTCTAGATTTATCTTGTGTCCTATCCTGATTGGTTGATTAGTGTGTCTTATTCCTATTGGTTGATTTGTCTGCTATGCTAGTAATAAAACTTTTCAAAGTCTATTTTATTAGTAACTGAATTTCCCAGTAGCTGCTTACTCTGCTGAAGTTATCTTACTGTCAAAGTTAGTCATTATCTTGTGAAAAAGTGAATTTCAAGTAGCTAGCTACATATAGCTATGCCTCTCATCATTTAGCCACTTGTAGGGTTTTCTGTTAGCTACTCAGCCATGGATTCCATAACTCAAGAGCTTGATTGGAGAGACTACGACAATGATGATATATCAGATGATGAAGATTACAATCTCCAAGAAAGCACATTGCCTAATGCATCAGAGCAGAGCAATATTGAGACTAGTCAAAATACAGACCAGCAGAGTGGCGATCAAGACATCAACAGATCGATGTCTGTTGCTGATGTAGCTCTATATCTTAAAGAGCATGGAATACCACCACAGTATTGTCAAGTTTTCGAAGGTACTAATCTTAGTGAATAAATGAGCTATAGCCATTATAGTAAGATGCTTATCATTTTTTTAGATAACTACATTGATGGGATGGAGTTTTTCTCACTTAAAGAATCAGATGTTAAAGCCATGGTACCACCTATAGGTCTAACAAAGAAAATAATGAGGTTACTGCCAAAGCGATATAATGTAAGTAGCTATTGTAATTCAATATTGAAGCATAGTACTGTACTAATCAATCTTTAATAAACAGCAACAACAACTGGACAGTTCTTTCAATGACCCTAGAATCAGGCACACACTTTCTGGTTCTGGTGTTCCTTCGTCTGATTCTGTCAATACTTTATTATCTACACCTTCAAGTAGGACCAGTACTCCTTCATTCAATTCTGCTACACCTTCAAGCAGTAACGATAGTGATCATATTAATATTCCTGATCACTGGCGTCCAGAGATTGAACAATGTATTGCAGATAAATGCTTATCAAATAGTGCTCGTAATGAAATTGTACGAATTTTAGTAAGCCAGCTATTTTCCAGGATGCATAAGCCAACAAAACTCCAATGTGAAGATCTTGCAAGAAAGCTTATTCTGAAGTATCCCTTTGTTAAGGATGACCTAGGAAATGGATATGTAAGTTTCTGTTATCTCTAGAGCTCATTATTTTAATTGCTGTTGTTGTTATTATTATAGCAATCTTGGTCAGATAAAATGGTTGAACGAGTGAGAAATGTCATCAAGAGGGATAAGAAGAGGGGGAAGGGGCCACGAGAAGATCCTGAAGACCATGTTCGGCCCAAGCGCAGAAGGAGCGAAGCTGGAATTCTGAGAAGATATCCAGTTAGCAGTAATACTGACTTACTTCTGGAAGATAACGACAGTTTAGAACAACATTTGAAAGCAATAATGTAATGAACTTTCTAAAGCAAAGCCGCGAGACAGTGTTCTCCTGCCATTGATGAAATCTACTTATGGAGAACGCCGGATTTTCATTGTGAACATGGATAATTCAGTTAATAGGACTCTGGAAAAGTTTTCTGCTCTTCGCCGTCCAGCTGTAGTAAGTTTTTTTATGTAATTTTGTTCACATCAATAATGTATGAACTATTAATGCAGATAGAGCAGGAAATCGGATTTATTCTTGGTTGCAGTGATATAAAAGCAAAATTTATGTCCCGTTGGACTTCAAAATATGTTCCAGCAATACTATCCTATGCTGAAAAACATTCAAAGAAAAATGTATTTGGTCTTCTAGCAGACCTGGATGATGCAAGTAAAATATTTTTATTTTAAGTATGTGGATGATAGTTACATTTTCCCTTCATCCTGCAGATGAAGAATCAAAACAAGTAACAGCAATTAAGGTGCTCATGGAGTCATTGGAAAAGGGGACAAGTACTCTTTGTTATCTATATGAAGAGTATTCGGTAATTTGGTTATAGCTATTATTCATTATGTCACTCACTTCCTGCTTCTATCTCTATTTTTTCAGTCCATGGAAAGTATTGACTCCGCATGCCGGAAACCGCCTAGGAGGACACAGCCTCGAATTGCTGCTTTTCTCGGAGAAGAAGATCCTCAATACTTGGTACTATGTGAGGAGAAAGTCTTGTACAAATGCCCAAGCTTACAAGCAGCCCTATTCTACACATTTGCTTCATACTATGTTTTTAACCTGGAATACCCGTCAAAAGCAAAGAACATTTTTTCCTTCATACAAGATTATATTTTAGGACATCCTGATTCGAACAAAAAAAGCGGTTCTTATCTTGCAGTAGTTTCCGATATTAAACGTAATCTGTGATTTTTCTGCTATTCTGTAATTTCATTATTTTTAGAGACAATGTATAGCTACTTGGAAGAGGTTATTATAATCTCATTATTGTTATTGTAACTACTCTTTGGTTAAAATGAAAGTGTCAATTTAAGTTACTGTATACTGTCATATAGTGGGTATAGGTTAATTGCTTTGGTCATAATGACTAACATAATGATGTAACTACAACCCCTTTTCAGTATCATACTAACAAGAGTTGGAGTATGTTAAAGTGACCATAAGTATTGGTCAGTGTTGCAAACGAAATGGTTAAAATACTCTTCTAACCATGTGATATGTTTAATCCATCATTAGTTAAACACACCAGCAAAATTTCATGTTAATAATTATTACATCTTGTATTGGTAGTTATTACCTATTAAGTAACAATGACAATTTAGCTGGGGTAACTTTAACCTTAAATATTAGGTATTATTGACCATGTAGTACATTATATTTAACAAATAAAATTGCAGTGAAAATAACCAAGGTGTATTAGTAGTTAAGGCAACTATGTTTGTTGGGCATTGCAACCTACATACAATGAAATTATTATAACCATGGTTATGAAAAGGTCATTTTACTCTCATATTGGGTTATGAGAAATGCAGATGTTTTAACCCATATTTTTGGGTTATTTCTACCCATCAGTTTTTGCTGTGCAAGATGACCCCGTACCTGTAAACTCGACTAGTGAGGTATAGCTCTTATTACTCATGATGATTGATTAATCTATAGAGAAACCTCTCACAGTGATATCATACTGTCACGATGTAGCTAGTTCCCTCAAAGTTTAAACTATGCCACCAAAGAGCAATCTAGCTAAAAGCTATAGCTAATTATATGAAGGGGGAGATGTTTGAATATAATAATACCCTGTCAGTTCTGATTATTTTTATATAAAGCTGCAGATGTAAGATTGTTCCCATCAGAGTGAGTTTGCAAACAAATTAGCTAGAGACCTTGAAAATGAAACTTATAAATTGAAACAATGTCACATGTCTTAAAGTCACGGTTGAGTTTGGACTGTCAACTGCGCATGCACGTAAGCAGTTAATGTTGCACGCGCACGTGCGGGACATAACTCTAAACAAATTGCTCTTCTACTAACTAATTTCAAGTTGCCTACAGTAGCTAATTCACTATGATAATAAAGGTAGTGATATTATTATTGTTAGCTACAGAAAGTTCCATGTCATCACAAGTGATTTGTGGCCTACATCAAGTGGCTGAATTCAATTGTCAGTTTAAACCTATAGGTGATTATTCAATCATGTGGACAGTCAATAATATCTCATCAGGTATTAATAATGGTGAATCTGGAATTACTACTACGCTTGAAAATGAAATGCTGCATTTGAACTGTACTGAAACATTTCAGAACTCAGTAGTCCGATGTGAAAGACATAATATCTTTAATTTGAGTGATCCCACAGTACTCTATGGTGAGGTGTTCTTTGTCCAGATACAAGGAAAGTAGCAATTATTATCTCATCACTTAGTCATTATTAAACTTTTGATACTTATAGGACTGCTTGATGAAGTGAAAGATGTGAATGTTTCCATCAACTGTTCCTCCATCACCCTGACTTGGCAACCTCCCTTCTCCCTGGATATCACTAACACTGACCCAGACATGACATTCTGTGTGGAGGTGTACAATGTATCTGAGGGAGAGAAGATTCCACTTCACCATCTTGGACAATGCTCCATCATAGCTCCTCACTACATGTTACCTACCAACAACTCAGTCCTTGGATCAGTGTTAGAGTATCAGTTCATAATCACAGCAGTGAATGTAGTTGGTCGAGGAGCTCCCAGTGATCCAATAGATGTAATTTTTTATGATGGTTAGTTCGTAATTATTAAACTCATCTCATAGTAATCACAACTATCGATGTAGATCATTTCATTGGACTTCATGATCCAGATGTACACTTATCTGATTCAGGAGTGATGATGGCCGTATGTTATGTAACTAGTATAAATTGGTTACCATTCACAAACTGAAATTATCATGTGTTCCTCTTATGGTGTGTAAAAACAACCATTTGAGTTTCAATAAACTCAGATAGCTAACCTTAAAAATGTGATTATGGCTGGACCACTCATCTTACATGTTAGTCTGGCGTCACCCATGCAGCTTTTCTTCTTTTTTTTTGGGGGGGGGGGGGGGGGGGGGACGGGGAAGAAAAGTGGGCTAGCCCTAACCCTAGCACTTTTCTTCCCCGTCCCCAAAAAAAAAAAAAGAGAAGAAAGCTGGGCTGGCGACACCAGACTACTTACATATATGGGGAGCTAAAATTTAGCCAATCTAAGATTTCTAGCTATATTGACTGTCACAGATTTCAGCTGAGATAATCCAGTCATCAACAAGCTGCTTCAAAGAGCTGACAGCTCACATAGAGTATGAAAATGACACACATTGCAGCTCTCCTACACATCTCACTGATGCATTGAACAGGATTGAATACCTCATTCTCAATGATGAGAATTCTACCATGGGTTCAGGCAATTGTCCCAACATTTCATACTTATTTGTAAACTATGTTCTTCATGTTGAAACGAAATATGAAAACATTTCAAGCAATTTTACAGTGATGTATCTCCCAACTCCAACTACACTCCCACCCCCAACTACACTCCCGCCCCCAACTACACTCCCGCCCCCAACTACACTCCCGCCCCCAACTACACTCCCACCCCCAACTATGACAATGAACACATACACAAGTGAAAGTGGGTAGGGACTTAACTATAGAGCTTTTAGTGAAAGTGTAAGACGATAATGAACAATTTGCATTGCAATGGCTGAATGATGTCTAGTTTGCTATACACATCAGACTATTATAAATATACCAAACTGTCAGATGTTATGATCATGTGATCCCATTATGTACGTATCACACTGAAAATTGATCTTATCAACTTCTCAAGGTCAAAAACTTATCTGGCTAGTAGCACAGCATTGAGTTACATACTGTGTTGTATTTTGTACATAATTATGTTAACTTCATGAGAGGTCACATTCTTATAGTGGTAGGAACAAGCAGTACTGAGTATACCAACTCTCTTGATGTGGTAGCAATTGCAGTTCCTGTTGGAATAGGTATGTGTTACAGCTATTAGCTACGTAGCTAGCATAGATGGAGATGTTATTTTTCCACATTTTTTATGCGTAGCTGTTGTGATGAGCATTGTGATAGTGATGTTGGCATTCATACTTTACCACTACTTACATCACAAGAAAAAAGCAGTAATTCATGTTATAGCTACTTTACATTAACTTATAAATTTTGATGATTGATTTTTGTTTTGCTTTCGTAGAATTTGTGCAGTGGTCCTACACTGAGTGAACCAACACACTACTCTCTAGTGGGACCTACTTCTTCCCCAGACATAGCATATTCAATCATCGAAGTAGCTAAGTTATATATTTTTTATACTCATAACTAATTTTTATGGCAAATCTAATTTCAGCATCACTCACAAGATTTTCCCACAGGAATCGATGCTACATACTCAGTGCTAAAACCAGTGCACCCTCCACTGGATAGCAAGGGAAAGGTACAAGACTCGTCTTATACATGTATATGATAGCCCTAGCCCTAGCCCTAGCCATATGACTGTACATTATTTTCACTTCTACCAGCCTCTAGAAGAGTCAATGCTCACTTTGAAAAGAAATTCTACATGCTGTAGTGCTGATTCTTCTGTTGAAGAACAAATCACCAAAGTCCACAGTAATGCGGTATGATACATGTAATAATCATAAAAATTATTGAAGTATTAGATAATTTTCTTACAGGATTCATCCACTCCAGTTGATGATCCTGAATCAACTTCAACTGCTGATAATGAAGTAGTGAACGTCAGATTTTCTAGTGCACCATTACCAAATAAGAAACCAATGCCAGATGAAAGAGAGGTACTTAATATCTAGGGATTTAGTACCTTGCAAGTCAAAAATTTCACAAAATTTACAAAAAAAACAACAACAAAAAAAGAACAATAAACAGGAACCATAAACTGGATATAGACATACAAATCTTTTATCATGGGCTACCCACCAAATAATTATAGGCACACACCAACACCTAAATTTAGTACCCACAAATGAAGTGTCCTTAAGTCCTTAATAATTAAGGTAATTAGCTGAAATTAGCTACCTCTCTATCCTTTTAAATTTTGCAGGTCAAGTATGCTCAGTTAGATACCAGCGATCCTAATTCAAGTGCTGGTGTCATAATAGTGAACGACGTCATTTACTCAGACATCGCCCCATTCACAGGAAAATTAATACCAAAGGAAAAAGAGGAGATGAAAGCACAACCAAAACCAGCAGGTGTGTTATAGGACCTTATAGCTACTGTATACAATTGGGAGCAAAAACAAGTTTTAGTGATGTAATTGGTATCCAAATAATTATTTGCTTCAAATGGAAGTGAAAGCTATAATTCCATTATTAACTTTTTTTTAAAGTAGCTAGCTATTTATAAACTTTAGCAGGATTTTAACAACTTGTACATTGTAAAAACAAAAGTGTTTACTGCATACCATTTTGTCCCAATACACACACTGTTTTGTTTTTAGTGTGACAATTTAGTGTGCAGTACACACTTTCGTTTTTACAGTGATACCTTTTCCCTAGCACTCCCTATAATCAGAGAGTGCGGTAGCACTCTCTATGTAGGGATGACTCGGACGGCCGCGCGCGCCGCCTATAGACTAATACAAAAGTGAAATTCCAGTTTCCCCACTTAGACCTAACAAAACTACTGTGAATGATTATCCAGCCTACTAGAGCCTACTACAATGTGCAGACCAAGTTTCAGGACCAGGGAGCTTACCGTTTCAGAAATACGGCAAGCAGGTAAATCGCTATATTCTTCTTCTTCTCTATCAGAGAGTGCGGTAGCACTCTCTATGTAGGGATGACTCGGACGGCCGCGCGCGCCGCCTATAGACTAATACAAAAGTGAAATTCCAGTTCCCCCACTTAGACCTAACAAAAGCTACTGTGAATGATTATCCAGCCTACTAGAGCCTACTACAATGTGCAGACCAAGTTTCAGGACCAGGGAGCTTACCGTTTCAGAAATACGGCAAGCAGGTAAATCGCTATCAGAGAGTGCGGTAGCACTCTCTATGTAGGGATGACTCGGACGGCCGCGCGCGCCGCCTATAGACTAATACAAAAGTGAAATTCCAGTTCCCCCACTTAGACCAAACAAAAGCTACTGTGAATGATTATCCAGCCTACTAGAGCCTACTACAATGTGCAGACCAAGTTTCAGGACCAGGGAGCTTACCGTTTCAGAAATACGGCAAGCAGGTAAATCGCTATATTCTTCTTCTTCTCTATTATTATTATTATTATTATTATTATTATTATTCTTCTTATTATTATTCTTCTTAGACAACCATATCTCTCGAACCACTCAAGCTACAGCTATGATTTCTGGACAAATCCACTCTAAATTCTACGAACTACGATCTTTTCTACTCGTTGATCCTCGAAAGAGTCGATGAAAAAGGAGACACTATGGAGCACAGCACTCGACTAATTCAATTAGGAAGCCATCTTTTCTATAATACGCATGCGCATGTATTTGAATATCCAATTATTCGAAATCATAATATTACTCAGCTGTCTCTAGCTAGCTAGCTAGCTAGCTCTAGCTGATGATAGACTACTGTATCGATTCGGGGATTTAGATTCACCACGGTAGACTCTATTTCAGCATTTTCGACCTCCAAGTATGGCTCAACAACACAACACCTTGACTCGATAAATGATTGGGCTGGTATGCTATTGGAGAACTTGTCCCTGCATACACATAGAAGAATGAACTCTAATCATAGCTAAAACCATAAAAGAGAGGAAAAAAGACCAGGAACAAGTAAGGGAAAAAGCATTTCGTGAAATGAAAAAAAGATGTAGGGATGACCACTGCTCAAAAAAGTAAGGAAACAAGAAGGATGGAAATGGGATCAATCTTTGTTCTGTATATCCAGCCAACAATCCCTACATATACGTCAGGTAACTTCAGATTATAGTGTAGTAATGTGTGTATATGTAGGGATTGTTGGCTGGATATACAGAACAAAGATTGATCCCATTTCCATCCTTCTTGTTTCCTTACTTTTTTGAGCAGTGGTCATCCCTACATCTTTTTTTCATTTCACGAAATGCTTTTTCCCTTATATTCTTCTTCTTCTCTATTATTCTTATTATTATTCTTCTTAGACAACCATATCTCTCGAACCACTCAAGCTACAGCTATGATTTCTGGACAAATCCACTCCAAATTCTACGAACTACGATCTTTTCTACTCATTGATCCTCGAAAGAGTCGATGAAAAAGGAGACACTATGGAGCACAGCACTCGACTAATTCAATTAGGAAGCTATCTTTTCTATAATACGCATGCGCATGTAAGGTAAAGGGGCCATATTTTGGACACTTAAGGTTTATGGAGTGGTATTGAAGACAGTATCAAACAGAGTTTACTCATTTTTTGACTCCATTTACTTAAACCCATCCTTTTCTTGATAAACTACAAGAAAAAATATTTGGGCCAATTATTGGACATTGAAACTAATTTTTGTACACACAGTTTGAGTGCTAAATATTGTACACCAACACCATTTATTGAACAAACAATATTATTGATAATACAGAGCAATTATTATTGATATAGTCAATGTAATGTGATCTTCAGTAGTCAGAAAGGATATCTAGTCCTTTCAATCCAGTCATATGTCATATATAACATCAACCTAAGTTAAACACATTTCAAGCGATAGTATTGATCACAGGCATCACAATCCATCTGCCACCTGAATTCCCACAAATAATGCATTGATAATCATCACTTTCAACTGATGTACTATCTACATCACTGCTCTCGTCAGCTGACAAAAGACCACACCCATCATCTCTTTTGTTACTTTCAGCATCGCTGGAGTCACTTGAAGACATGCATGGATTCTGTATAAACAACATGGTTCATAGCTTTTCCTCATCCTCTACCCCATCCCTGACCACATCCTTTACCTCACCCCCCGGCTCCGTCCTTGTTAACATTGTCATTCCATCTTTTTCCACTCAGCTTCCCATTTCTTTAGGCACACCAAAAGTAGATTCAGCTCTTCTAAGGGACAGTTTATCATTTAGGATAGCTGTAAGTGCAGCTTGAAGGTTTTTCAGGTGTCCAATCCCATCTATGATCCCGTTTTTTGCTTGCCATCAAATATCCTGTAAAAATTTTGACCTGCCCATTATTTGGTACAGAGCTACTCTTATATATAAAAAATATAAGAAATTTAAGAATGGAGAAAGCTAATGAAAAAGTATATGAGGTTAAAAGGCACTAAATTCTGATCAAAATGAGCACAAAATGACATGTTTTGTATTTGTGGTTAGTCCTGTATGAGACATGAAACTTGATCCAATTCTTATCATGGCTTAAAATAACACTCTCTTAGCTATGTAAACAAAAGCTTACTTGTTTTTATGAGTAATTCTCAGGTTTCAATCTCACTCTTGAACTGATCTGATAACATTGCAAGAAGACTGATAGGATGAACTCTAATTAGAACTTAAAATGTGTGGGCTGGCTCAGTGCTTTTAATGATTATTAATGTAATTAAGTTGCCATGGCCAATATTTGGAACTGTCCAAGCATTGGACCCCTTACCTTATTTGATATCCAATTATTCGAAATTATAATATTACTCAGCTGCCTCTAGCTAGCTAGCTAGGTCCTAGGTATAGGTATATGTAGCTAGAATGATGATGATGATGATAGACTACTGTATCGACTCGGGGATTTAGATTCAACAAGGTAGACTCTATTTCAGCATCTTCTACCTCCACCTTGACTCGTTGATAATGATTGGGCTGGTATGCTATTGGAGAACTATTCTTCTTTCATCTGTCCCTGCATACACATAGAAGAATGAACTCTATACATAGCTAAAACCATAAAAGAGAGGAAAAAAGACCAGGAACAAGTAAGGGAAAAAGCATTTCGTGAAATGAAAAAAGATGTAGGGATGACCACTGCTCAAAAAAGTAAGGAAACAAGAAGGATGGAATCTTTGTTCTGTATATCCAGCCAACAATCCCTGCATATACGTACATTACTACACTATAATCTGAAGCTACACGACGTATATGTAGGGATTGTTGGCTGGATATACAGAACAAAGATTCCATCCTTCTTGTTTCCTTACTTTTTTGAGCAGTGGTCATCCCTACATCTTTTTTCATTTCACGAAATGCTTTTTCCCTTACTTGTTATTATTATTATTATTCTTCTTATTCTTCTTAGACAACCATATCTCTCGAACCACTCAAGCTACAGCTATGATTTCTGGACAAATCCACTCCAAATTCTACGAACTACGATCTTTTCTACTCGTTGATCCTCGAAAGAGTCGATGAAAAAGGAGACACTAAGGAGCACAGCACTCGACTAATTCAATTAGGAAGCCATCTTTTCTATAATACGCATGCGCATGTATTTGATATCCAATTATTCGAAATTATAATATTACTCAGCTGCCTCTAGCTAGCTAGCTAGCTACACAGCGAAAAATCTACAACTTGTAAGCATTCTGTAACAGGTATGTAACAGAACAAAAATCCGTAAACCCTAGGCACCGGAAGTACTAATTTTTGATCTGTAGGCAGTTGGTGGGGCAGCAGGTCTGATACAGTCCAAAAATACGAACCTGTTACAGACTTGTAGATTTTACTGACCCGTTACAGACCTGTGTACAGGTCATAACCGGTATGTGGGGCAGTCCAGACCTGTTACAAGTTGTAGATTTTTCGCTGTGTAGCTAGGTCCTAGGTATAGGTATATGTAGCTAGAATAATGATGATGATGATGGACTACTGTATCGACTCGGGGATTTAGATTCAACAAGGTAGACTCTATTTCAGCATCTTCTACCTCCACCTTGACTCGTTGATAATGATTGGGCTGGTATGCTATTGGAGAACTATTCTTCTTTCATCTGTCCCTGCATACACATAGAAGAATGAACTCTATACATAGCTAAAACCATAAAAGAGAGGAAAAAAGACCAGGAACAAGTAAGGGAAAAAGCATTTCGTGAAATGAAAAAAGATGTAGGGATGACCACTGCTCAAAAAAGTAAGGAAACAAGAAGGATGGAATCTTTGTTCTGTATATCCAGCCAACAATCCCTACATATACGTACATTACTACACTATAATCTGAAGCTACCCGACGTATATGTAGGGATTGTTGGCTGGATATACAGAACAAAGATTCCATCCTTCTTGTTTCCTTACTTTTTTGAGCAGTGGTCATCCCTACATCTTTTTTCATTTCACGAAATGCTTTTTCCCTTATTATACCAAGACTGCAAAGCAGTGAAATCCCATATTTTCATTAAGGCAATTACGAGGGTGGGGCAATTCCGACACTGTAAAAAAATAATGATATTCCAGTCGGCCTAGTCGAGAAACAAAGATTATAAAATGACGGAATTGCCCCACCCTCAGTAATTGCCCCGCCTTACCTTACAGTGAATAACAAAATTGCCCAAAATATCGGTCACGTATTCAATGATTTAACTATCTTAGCACCAAAATTTAGCTCCAAGGTTGCTGAATTATGGAGTGGCTGAAAACTAATATTATTATTAGCAATATCTGTTAACTTTCTTCACACCTTTAGAAAAGCTACCTGTGACTGCAGAAGATTTGTTTCATGATCTATATTCCATTGCTGGGAAGTGGAGTAAGTTCGCACTGAAGATAGGAATTGATGAGGATCTGGAGGATGAGATTTACACCAACAATGAAAGCAATGAGCCATGTTTACAGGAGACCTTGGAGTACTTCTTCGAGAGAAGAGCTCCCTTCAAAGAAATCACTGCTGCTTTATGTCATATAGAGTTGGCGTGTAGCTACTTTATCAAAAAAATATTTCTAAATATCAGAATTGGTGCAGCTAGCTAGGACATTTGTCAGTTGTGTCTATTATTGATATAATTTTTGTTTTGTTTTAATAACAAGTCATGTATTTTACACAAACAGTTTTGGCAACTCCAAATATAGCACACTATTATGGTAAACACTTACGTAACTACCTAGCTAAACAGTTTCATGATGTACGTATATCATTACTGATTTTATTAATGGATGACTGTGCTACCACATTGGCAATCATTTTAATGTTAGTGGTTGATATCAGTAAAGGTATGGCCTAGCTAGTTCAAGTAGCTAGCTATCTAATGAAGTTAGCTAACTACTATTAGCTAAAATTATACTGGTCTTATTATGGATAGCATCATTGGTGGTGATTTGTGGTCTGCATCAACAAGTTATATTAAACTGTACCTTGGACTTCATCCCACTGGATGTACATGCAATAGAATGGACAATCAACAATGTCTCAGCATCTGAAATTGAAGGAGTTGATACAACAATTGGAAATCAAATGCTTAATCTGAACTGTATTCAGACATTTGAAGGCACTACAATTCAGTGCAGGAAACAAAATATCTTCAATCGAAGTGACCCAGATATTCTGGGAGATGTATACAACATCCAAATACAAGGTGTATAGCTACGTATAATACTACAGTAAGCCATTCTAGCATGCATTTACTGCTTAGATATTATTGTAGACTTAAGCCGTAGCTTGTCAGCCATTCTGGCGCTGTGCAGTATAGACTTTATCTATACAGATGAGCTATATTGCATGTGGCACACAGTTATAGCTACAGCTAGTATGCCATGCATTGATTATTGTAGGCTTTAGTGAGTCATTCTGGCACACTCAAATCTTATTGTAGATTAGCTATAGCTAATTATATTCTTGCACTATGATGCAGTTATTATTGTAGCTAGATTTTTAGCTAGCTATTCCGGCATGCATTTATTAAACTACAGTTACAAGAGCCATTCTGGTATGCCTTTAAAGAGCTATAGCTAGCTAGGCGCAGCTACTATTAACTCTATATAATAGTGATCCATTCTGGCACACAGTTATCATTATCATATAGTGAGCCATTCTACATGCAGTTAATTAGATTCTTATAGTGAGATAATCTGGAACACAGTATAGACTCTTAATATAGTGAGCCGAGCCATGCACATTCTGGCATGTAGTTATTATAGTGAGCCACTCTGGCATGCAGTTATTATTATAGACTCTATAATAGTGAGCCATTCTGGCATGCAGTTATTAATATAGACTCTATAGAGAACCATTCTGGCATGCAGTTATTATTATTGACTCTATATAGTGAGCCATTCTGGCATGCAGCTACTAATATACACTCTACAGCTATAGCGAGCCATTCTGGCATGCAGTTATTAATATAGACTGTATAGAGTGAGCCATTCTGGCACGCATTTATTATTATAGACTCTATAAAGTGAGCCATTCGGGCATACAGTTATTATTATGGACTCTATATAGTGAGCCATTTTCTGGCATGTAGTTATTAATATAGACTCTATAGAGTGAGCCATTCTGGCATGCAGTTATTACTATAGACTCTATTGAGTGAGCCATTCTGGCATGCAGTTATTAATATAGACTCTATAGCTATAGCGAGCCATTCTGGCATGCAGTTATTAATATAGACTCTATAGAGTGAGCCATTCTGGCACGCATTTATTATTATAGACTCTATAGAGAACCATTCTGGCATGCAGTTATTATTGACTCTATTATATAGTGAGCCATTCTGGCATGCAGTTATTAATATAGACTCTATAGCTATAGCGAGCCATTCTGGCATGCAGTTATTAATATAGACTCTATAGAGAGACATTCTGGGATGCAGTTATTAATATAGACTCTATATAGTGAGCCATTTTGGCATGCATTTATTATTATAGACTCTATAGAGTGAGCCATTTGGGCATGCAGTTATTATTATGGACTCTATATAGTGAGCCATTCTGGCATGCAGTTATTAATATAGACTCTATAGAGTGAGCCATTCTGACACGCAGTTATTATATAGATTCTATCGAGTGAGCCATTCTGGCATGCAGTTATTATTATAGACTCTATAGAGTGAGACATTCTGGGATGAAGTTATTAATATAGACTCTATAGTGAGCCATTCTGGCATGCATTTATTATTATAGCTAGACTCTATAGAGTGAGCCATTCTGGCATGCAGTTATTAATATAGACTCTATAGCTATAGCGAGCCATTCTGGCATGCAGTTATTATAGAGAGACATTCTGGGATGCAGTTATTAATATAGACTCTATATAGTGAGCCATTTTGGCACGCATTTATTATTATAGACTCTATAGAGTGAGCCATTCTGGCATGCAGTTATTGATACAGACTCTATATAGAGAGCCATTCTGGCACGCAGTTATTAATATAGACTCTATAGAGTGAGCCATTCTGGCAGTCAGTTATAGACTCTATATAGAGAGCCATTCTGGCATGCAGTTATTATTATAGACTCTATAGAGTGAGCCATTCTGGCACGCAGTTATTGATATAGATTCTATACAGAGAGCCATTCTGGCACGCAGTTATTAATATAGACTCTATAGAGTGAGCCATTCTGGCATGCAGTTATAGACTCTATATAGAGAGCCATTCTGGCATGCAGTTATTAATATAGACTCTGTATAGTGAGCCATGCTGGCATGCAGTTATTGATATAGACTCTATATAGAGAACCATTCTGGCATGCAGTTATTATCATAGACTCTATAGAGTGAGCCATTCTGGCATGCAGTTGACTCCATAGAGTGAGCCATTCTGGCACGCATTTATTATTATAGACTCTATAGAGTGAGCCATTCGGGCATGCAGTTATTATTATGGACTCTATAGTGAGCCATTCTGGCATGCAGTTATTAATATAGACTCTATAGAGTGAGCCATTCTGGCATGCAGTTATTATTATAGACTCTATAGAGTGAGACATTCTGGCATGCAGTTATTATTACAAGTGAATGCAAAAAATTTCTTCTAAATAAAAAGTGAAGTAGGGATAGCAGTAAAATTTAGCTGCATTCCTATCACTCCTACCCCTCCTAAAATTTCAATATCCACGCCCATAGCTATGTACACCCAACTTAAATCCCTACTCTTCACTCCCCCAGAGTCCCCCTTCAGCAATAAGTGAGTCAAGTAACCCCTTACCCGTACCCATCACCAAACTCAAGAATCACAGCAATAATATTATTACAAAACTACTATTCCTACTTCACTCCTAAGCCTCCTTAGGAGTGACCTGATTATCTACATTATTTTGTAGCTCAAAAGATCTCAAAGCCAAAGAAACCGATAATCAATAGGTGTACTAGTGCTTCGAAGACACCAATAATTGGTAAGTGTACACATGAGTCATGCTATTTTTTATCAATATCTATAACAGAGAATAAGGCTCTTTCTCAAAGGAGATTAAAGCTCACCGAGGTGATTTTTAATTATGCCTACATTATTGATGGTATATTATCACTCTGGTGTGTGCAGGAAGAAAATTCTAAGAGCAAGAAAAAAAGCTCGGTCAATATGGTCGGGAAAAAAAGTAAGTAGCTATAATATTTTCAATGCTTCATTATTACTATTATTATTATTATTATTATTATTATTATTATTATTATTATTATTATTATTATTATTATTAGAAACTGCTGCTGCGAGACTATTACACTCTACTCTTCACAATCCTAATAGTATGTATAATCATTTATCCATTGGTTGTATAGCTATTATAATGAGCCACATGCACTGATTCCCTGCTGTAGTTAGCTATGTATGTTTGTGGGTTTGATCCCTATCTGAGATATTTTTGAGCAAAAAAATTTCTTGGTGGTACCAGATCCACTAGCTAATGGCATGCAGTCGTTGTTTTCATAATGAGGCTGCAGTGAATTATCAAATAAATTCCCTCTTCCATAAAAAAGTAGCTACTTTACTGTAGCCTTTTGAGAATCTGTAGTTGCATCAAGTAAGAGAAGGTTTATACAGTCTTATGATCTGCCATACATAGCTAACACACTTTGATGATCATGTGCACACAAGTGACATATAATTATATATCCTAGATTCTTCTGATACAGAATCAGAATTTGGAATGAATATATTCTCATCAGGTGAGCTATAACCACAAACATAATACTCGTCTAAAGGACAGCTAGAATGATCATTATTGGTGGCCTCCCTATACATGGAAATATTGCAGCATAACATTTACTTGTGTCAATCTTGACTAGCTACAATGTGTTTAGTTAACCATAATTAGCTATCATATCATTGTGTTTTAGATGAGGGAGAAACTGAAATTTATACACCTGGTTAGTTATCTGAATATTAATCAAGTTACGTATGTTATAGCTATGGGTTCAGATCATACTTACACTGGTGTGAAAAAAAAGCCCCCAGCAAAAGATACAGGTATAAATCTGCCAAACATAATTATTCTTTGTATAATTGTTAATTGTTTATAGTGATACAAGAAAAGAGTACATCAAAGCAAAAATTAATAGAAAAAACAAAGAGGGAATCTCAGCTGGCACTTGCTAAGGTATGATTGACTAGCTAAATAGCTATAGCTAGCTAACAATAATGCTTTATCTTTATAGGAAGTTAAAGACCATGGAATTATTATTGATTCTGATTTGGAAGTAAGCTCTATAAAGATTATTGTTGTTACACATGCATATTATTATAGCCTTTGAATAAGAAACCAAGATTGGATGTTGTCATGGCAAGTAGCTACAATGATGCTGTATGTACTATATCTGGTGCATTGGCCCCATAATAGCTTTTGTATTAATCAATGTATGCATAGGACATCAACAGTCCAACAAATTCCTTCTATGCATGGCGAAGCTTACATGATCGAATTGAAAAATTGGAGGTTTGTACATGGAGCAGCTAGCTGGCTAATGCAGTCTTCCTAATGGAGTTTTATTTTCCATTATTTTTAGCATGTGATGAGAAAAATTCAAGTACAAATTAAGTTACAAAACACAGAATTGAATCATATTAAAGACATTAATCCAGTCTGTACTATTGATTCCTCCCCTAAGATCAAGGAAGATCCGGAAAAAGACATCCCTGGTGATGTGGTATGTATGTTGAATGATCTCCAGTCCTTCACTTCATTAACCCTTGATGTTTTTTAGGAACACATTTGTATTCATGGCAGACAGGTCAATCGGCTGAAATTACAGGCAGCAAAACTCCGCAGTGATCCATCAAAGTGTGGGCTCCAAATGATGAGCTGCTTATTTTCAACAGAAGAAATGGTCAATGGCAACCCTTCAGGGGTGACAAATTCCAAGGACCCCGTAAGAAGGAGGACTATAAAAAAATTGGATACTAATCGTATGGCATACATTATTAGTGAGTTTATTATAGTGTACCTCTACATGGGTATTGAATTTAATTCAAGGGGGTAGGTTTCCATGGGGCCATAAAATTTAAGCAGGGATCTATACTGAATGTAGAAGCCGGCTGCCATGAAAGTGTATTTATTTGTATTATATAGCCCTCTAGGGCACGCATAATTATGGCATTCTTGCATATTATAATCAGCTAGGTTTGTTGCTAAGGCCTCCTTAAATAATAAGCAGCATGCCAGCATGCCTTATTTTGTATTATACCTAGGGCTATTTAAATGCATAGGGTAGACAAGGGTATATATATTATGAAATAGTGGAGTATTATGGCGACATTTTCCAACCTGCATACTACAACATGGCAGACATTTTTGCAGTCTTAGAAGTAGCTATACCCAGCCCCCTTCATTTTTGGACCTTAAACTTGTGTCTGACTATATAGTGCTAGCGAACGAAGCCACTTTCTAACAAGGTTAGCTATCAAAAAAGTGCCTAAGATTTTAGCAATGCATGAACACACAAAACTCTGAGCATTGAGGACCAAGAGGATTGCTGTACATTCATGAACAAGAAAGTTAACTAATTTCAATAACCACACTATACTTCACCCCTGTGTTCTCATGAGGAGTGATGTGGGGATAGTAGTCAGAATACAGGGGGCAACTTAATACTTTTTACAACCAAGCTACCCTGCATATGTGTAGCTATAATTAAACTCTCCATTATAACTTTAACTACCTCCTCATTAACAGATTTTTTGGAAGAAAAATGGCCAGGAAGGAGCAGTGAGGCTTTCCGAAAAATGACACAAAAATGCACCGATATGTACAATGGTAGAAAAGAACTCAGACATGTATAGCTTTTATATTATTATTATTGCTTCCTCAAACTGTGTCATGCGTGCATGCATAGCGTATCATGGCTGGGTGGGCTTCATTTAAAAAGATCTTGCAAGAAGGGTTGTACCTGCAAGAAAATCCTGCAAGATTTCATGAACGATAATAGCCCACTTTCTTGCAAGAATTTTATTGCAGGATCTTGCTTACTGCTATTCTTGCAAGTGAACTTAAACAGTGCAAGAATATTGCAAGTACATCTTGCAAGTTGCATGCATGATCCTGCAAGAATCAAGCAAGAAAACGGACAAATCTCTTGCACTGCAAGATAATTTGGGGGTGATCTTGCAAATTACTGCAAGATTTGCACAAGACTTGCATTCAAGAACAGAGCAAGAAACGTATAGGAATCATGCAAGAATTGCAAGATGGTTTTTGCTGGGTGGGAAGCTGGAGATGGCACTGGATGATGTATAATTGTAAGATCATGAAATGTGTTATCTTCCTTACCTTCTGGGAGGGGGCGTGCAGCTGGAGGTGGCACTGGATGATGTAATTGTAAGATCATGAAATGTGCTATCTATAGTGCTTACCTTCTGGGAGGGGGCGTGCGGCTGGAGGTGGTACTGGATGATGTAATTGTAAGAGCAGTGAATGTGATAATTATACATACATGTAGTTGCTTACCTTCTGGGATGGGGCGCACAGCTGGAGGTGGCACTGGATGATGTAAGATATAACTGTGAGAGTGGAGAAATTTCCATAGTTGCTTACCTTCTGGGAGGGGGTGGCGTGCGGGTGGAGGTGGCACTGGATGATGTAATTGTAAGAGCAGTGAATGTGATAATTATACATACATGTAGTTGCTCACCTTCTGGGATGGGGCGCACAGCTGGAGGTGGCACTGGATGATGTAATTGTGAGAGTGGAGAAATTTCCATAGTTGCTTTAATACCTTCTGGGAGGGGGTGCGCGGCTGGAGGTGGCACTGGATGATGTAATTGTAAGAGCAGTGAATGTGATAATTCTACATACATGTAGTTGCTCACCTTCTGGGATGGGGCGCACAGCTGGAGGTGGGACTGGATGATGTAATTGTGAGAGTGGAGAAATTTCCATAGTTCCTTACCTTCTGGGAGGGGGTGCGCAGCTGGAGGTGGCACTGGATGATGTAATTTTAAGAGCAGTGAATGTGATAATTATACATACATGTAGTTGCTCACCTTCTGGGATGGGGTGCACAGCTGGAGGTGGTACTGGATGATGTAATTGTGAGAGTGGAGAAATTTCCATAGTTCCTTACCTTCTGGGAGGGGGTGCGCAGCTGGAGGTGGCACTGGCATGGTGAAGTGAGCAAACTGCACAGAGCTAAGTACTGATTATGTGTAGGATGAGAATCTGTACTGAGGAATGACTGAAACACTAGCTGAAGTATAGGTATCAAAGCTGAACAGCTCTAGCTAGCGCGCACCTATGTGGCCCCGCCCTTAAAATGGCGAAGAAAGATTAGCTAGTGTTCCATAATCACTGAATTGTGAAATGGAACTGTAGTGAAAACTAATAGCAAAAGATCAGCCTCTAGGTGCCGCTCTAACAGATGGCCCGAACAGAATTCTGATGACTATAGCCAGTTAGTCAGTACGCCGATCTGATTATTGTTATTATTATTATTATGTATGTTGAAAACTAGAACAAAAGTCAATTTTTGAAATTTTGTTTTGTAAGTGTTATAGAATGAATTTTAGATTATTATACATTGTCCTGTCTTCTGTGTATAGTATATAGATGTAGGGATAGGGCCATGACTTGTGAGAACCTGTAGAGTAAGGGTAGAAGAGAAAGAAGATTTTTTAGTTTATACAGTCTTAATGACCTTTGACCTGCCATCCATACTTAGAGAGTGCTAGCGCACTCTCTGATAGACTCTATAGTGTGAGACATTCTGGGATGAAGTTATTAATATAGACTATATATATAGTGAGCCATTCTGGCACGCATTTATTATTATAGCTAGACTCTATAGAGTGAGCCATTCTGGCATGCAGTTATTAATATAGACTCTATAGAGAACCATTCTGGCATGCAGTTATTATTATTGACTCTATTATAGTGAGCCATTCTGGCATGCAGTTATTAATATAGACTCTATAGCTATAGCGAGCCATTCTGGCATGCAGTTATTAATATAGACTCTATAGAGAGACATTCTGGGATGCAGTTATTAATATAGACTCTATATAAAGAGCCATTTTGGCACGCATTTATTATTATAGACTCTATAGAGTGAGCCATTCTGGCATGCAGTTATTGATACAGACTCTATATAGAGAGCCATTCTGGCACGCAATTATTAATATAGACTCTATAGAGTGAGCCATTCTGGCAGTCAGTTATAGACTCTATATAGAGAGCCATTATGGCATGCAGTTATTATTATAGACTCTATAGAGTGAACCATTCTGGCACGCAGTTATTGATATAGACTCTATATTAGTCCAGCGGATTAATGCCAATATAGTGATGAGTCGTGCACTTTGTGGTAAAAGCATGAAATTTGGTACACATGTATATCAACCCAAAACATGCAAATTTAGAACCAGTGCCATCGCTGAGTCTACGTTTTGGGGGCGTGGCAGTGATTTCCATATATGGCGCTTATAATTCTAGTTTAATGTACGTACTTTACATGAAATTAAGTACATATTTATCACCCCTAAAGTTAAAAACATGAAAATTTTCTATCACTGATCTTACCTTGGGGGAAGGGTGGCAATTTTTGTTTTGCATCTTTTGTGTTTCCCAGTTGGCACAAGTTTTACACATCATAAACACATCATATAATGTTAATGTCCATGTTAATTAAAGCAAGTAATTAGAGGGTGTACATTATTTGGAGCTCAGTGTGCACATGTACAAGCTAGAGCAGCTGGCTAGTATGTCCTCCAAAATAAAGTTTGCTGGTCCTTCAAACTTAGCCCAACCAGCTCCTATACTCCTGGAAACAGACTGGACTAAGTGTGTTATTTGCCAAGGAGAGAAAGATGAGAAGCTTGTCTGCCCTGCTGAGTCACTAAACCAAGGTAATATTGGAGCTGGTTATGTTAAACTAGCAGAGGATGTGACTGCTTTCAATGATGTGAACTGCTTGCCTAAACAGTTCGATATTTCAAGAATAAATGATGGTGATGGCATAAAAGCCACACTGCAGAGGTATAAGGCAAAATTTCATAGTACCTGTAGGCTTGAGTACAGTAAATCTAGACTGCAACGAGCTATGAAGAGGAAATGCCTTGATGAAGACCCAACAACATCAAGTGGCACGAATTTGAAGAAGCCATGCAGGGAATATCATTCTCGAAGACAAGCTAAAGGAAAGGATGATCATCTCTGCCCATTTTGTGAAAAACCTGCCAGCCCATCTGAGCCACTTCATGAGGCTATGACTAAGAATATTGGTGAGAGAATCAAGAGATGTGCAACAAAACTTCTCGATGAAAAGCTCTTAGCAAAAGTTTCATCTGGAGATCTCATCGCTAGTGAAGCAAAGTATCATGCCAAGTGTTTAGTTGCTTTTTATAATGCAGCAGCTCAGTCCAAAATGTCAGAAAAAAGTGATGACAAATCAATGGAGAAGCATTATGCACGAGCGTTTGCAGAGCTTCTTGCATTTATTGAGGAGACACTTGCTAACAGAGAGGAACAAACACCAGTGTTTAAACTCTCTGATCTTGTTCAGCTTTATAAAGACAGACTTGTTCAACTAAAAGTGATTTCTCCATCTGTGCACTCAACAAGAATAAAGGATCGAATCTTAGCCCATTTTCCTGAACTGCAGGCATTTAAAGAAGGGCGTGATATTCTAATGAAGATGTTGGCTCTGCTTTGCGGTTAGTGTGTGAAAATGATGCAGATGATGAGGCATACATACTATCACGAGCAGCACAAATAGTTCGCAAGGAAGTTTTGAATAAAACCACTGAGTTTAATGATGCATTTCCAGCAAACTGCCAAGTTGATGCTATCCCTCTATCCTTGCAAACTCTTGTGGCAATGCTCTGTCATGGCGCCAGCATCACTGAACAATCAATTGCAACACAAAACCAGGCTTTGTTGAGTATTTGCCAGCTTATAATCTTCAACAGTTTGTCTCACAGTGGCAAACAAGCATCAGCAACCCGGCATAGCAAGGCTCGTGAACCACCATTGCCAGTATATTTGGGAATTCTCATGCATACCAAGACACGTAAGCGAGCTTTAGTGGAGAGCCTTTATGAGCTTGGTTTATCAGTGTCGTATGATAGAGTTCTTGAAATTTCCACTGATGTGGGCACAAAGATATGCGAGTTCTATGATCGGTTGAAGACTGTGTGCCCACCACAGCTTAAGCAGGGTGCATTCACCACATCTGCAGTGGACAACATTAATCACCAAACAAGTGCTACGACAGCAAAGAGTTCATTCAATGGTACTAGTGTATCAATTTTCCAACACTTCAGTAGCACTGACCAGACTACGATATATGAACCAGTCATGGCACCTGAAGGATCTTCTGAAAGTATTCCGCAGTTGACTAACCTGCCTCGGAAAACCCTTCCTAAGCTCCCCCAGTCATATACGCAAGTATCCCCAGTGACTGAAAGCAAATTATGTTGTCCAGTTCCCAGATTAAGCCAGCCTGTAGTGACTGAGTGTCCTCTAATGACTCCAGCTCTCCAACTGGAATACAGGTATAGTGAGCTAGATATTCTGCATTGTGCATACATAACTGTTTATTATTGCCCTTTTGTAGGTGGCTACAGCATGTACATTTAGCTGTACATTCTGGAATCAATGCAGCTAATGTGTCATGGTCTGCTTTCCATGCAAGTCATCTTGATCTTGGAAGTACAAAGGACACAACAGTTGGAATATGTTGTCTGCTGCCTTTATTTCAAGAAGATGCAGCTACAGTTGCAATGGTGAGACACTCACTTGATGTCATCAAGAAAGTGGTAGATATTACGAACAAAGGACAGACACCCGTTGTTGCAGTTGACCAGCCACTGTTTGCAATAGCAAAGAAGATCCAATGGAAGTGGTCACAGGTTTACGGAGAAGATAAATTCTTGGTTATGTTTGGAGGACTTCATATCGAGTTAGCTGCTATGAAAGTACTAGGAGATCTTCTCAAAGACAGCGGATGGACATCAGCATTGGTCCAGGCAGGAGTTGCAACTGCTGGCACTGCAGATGCTTTTTGAAAGTAGCACATATCACACGCACACGGCGTGCTCATCAGGTCACAGCTTCTGCCTTATATCAAGAATTAGAAGAGGCTTACCAAGAGTATATAACCTCAACGGAAGCAGGCATTGAGCCCAATAGCCTGGAAGATTGGTGCAAGCAGAACAGTCAGCCAATGTTTAAGTTTTGGTTCACAGTCTTGCAGTTGGAACTAAGTGTATTGATTTTTGTGCGTTCCATTCGGACTGGTAACTTTGACCTCTATGTCCAGTCACTTACAAGGCTCGTGCCCTGGTTTTTCTCCTTAGACCACTTCAACTATTCACGATGGATTTCAGTTCATCTCCGTGATATGGTGACCTTATCACACTTGCATCCTAGTCTCTATATAGAATTTGTGAAGGGTCATTTTACTGTGCAGAAGACAGAGCATTCATTTTCGAACATGGCAATCGACCAAGCGCATGAACAAAATAATTGTATAGTGAAGGATGATGGTGGTGCGGTTGGTCTTACTGAATCCCCAGCAGCTCTTCGAAGATGGATGGTCAGTGGGCCTGAGATGGCAAGGCTAATCAACGACTTTGAAGCATCAGTCCATCATTCCAAGGATATGGTTGACATGCGCCATCATGAACAGCGGCCAGGAGTACAAAAATCATTTCTTCAGGATGTGAAAGCTTTGAAAGCTGCATTTGGTGAGTATGGAAATCCATTCTTAGAATCTAGCAGTGACCTAATGGTTCTTGATACAAAAGACATCACCAGTGAAGCAGTCATTGATATAGTGAACAAAATTGAGGAATTGGGTCTGAAGCAGTACAAAGATTTTGTGAAGGAATGCCTCGTAGACAGGTCGAAGCAACTGGATGATGTCATCAAGAAGAATTTGCTGTGCCTTTTTAGTACACCGACAAAAAGGCAAAAGACAAAGGCACAGGCAATTGTGGCAGAGATAAAAAGTGACAGAAATCTATTCTCAAGACTGTATGTTGCATGCCAAGTTCGTGATGGCAATTTGGACGAATTTTTTTCTTACGAGAATCAGTCCTGTCCTCCATCATTGTCAGACAGAGGAAAACTCAGACTAGGCACAAAGTCTGATATTGTCCACTGCCTCGAAGACACAGTTGTATTGGTTGAAGAGGATACTAGTCTGGTTGTTGCTGATGTGGTTATATTGGATGGACCAGCTATCGTCAACATGTTGAAACCTGGATCATCTAAAAAATTCAAAGATTATGCTCAGGATGTTTTCCTTCCTTACATTTTAATGCAGCTAGATAAAGTCCAGAGAGTGGATATAGTGTGGGACATCTACAAGGCAGGGTCATTGAAGCAGCAAACAAGAGAGAAGAGGGGGAAAGGAGTTCGTCGAAGAGTAGCAGCTAATAATTCCATACCAAAAAATTGGGGGGAATTTTTGAGGCTTGATGACAACAAGAAAGGGCTATTTGCCTTCCTAAGTAGGGAAGCTATTACTGTGGAAACAGACAAGCAAGTGATCAGCACACTGCTTGAAGATGTTGTCTGTCGACAGGAAAGAAATAAGGACGGCCTTTCTCCCTGCTCACACGAGGAAGCTGATACGAGGATGATGGTCCACGTTGCAGATGCAGCAAAACAGTACAATTCCGTTATTATACGTACTGTGGACAGTGATGTTGTTGTCTTAGCTGTGTATGTGTTTGCTTGCCTTACACCATCTCTGAATTCTCTCTGGGTTGCTTTTGGTACTGGCAAGAGCTATCGACTGATTCCTGTGCACCATATATGTTCAGCACTTGGTCATCAGAAATGTTTAGCACTCCCAATGTTCCATGCCCTTACAGGCTGCGATACTGTTTCAAGTTTTTCCAGCAGGGGAAAGAAGTCAGCATGGGACACGTGGGATGTGTTTCCAGAGCTGACAGTGACCCTTAGTGCACTGATGGGAAGGCCAGGGGTTCTGGAAGTACATGCAGCGATGAAAGTTTTGGAAAGATTTATTGTCCTTCTCTACGATAAAACAAGTTCAAAATCTTGTGTCAATGAGACAAGGGTCGATTTGTTCGCACGAAAAGGCAGAGACATCTATCGTATCCCACCAACACAAGGTAGTCTTCTTCAACATGTGAAGAGAGCTGTTTATCAAGCTGGATATTGCTGGAGTCAATCGTTAAACCCAATGATGGAGCTTCCACAACCGAATGAATGGGAATGGAAAAGTTCTTCTAGTGGAACATGGGAGGTTTTTTGGAGCGAACTTCCTGAGGCAAGCCAAGTATGCAGAGAACTTATATGCTGTGGCTGTACCAAGGGTTGCCGTACTAACTGCAAGTGTAAGAAAGCTGCCCTCTCCTGTACAGCTTTGTGCAAGTGTGCTGGTACTTGTTAGATCTACATTCATTGTGTATACTTTTGCATATCTTTCCTATGATTTTTTTAATATTTGTCTAGCACTTTCCTTGATGGCAATGATGCTTATTATGATCAATTTGGCACCACAAACACTTGCATTATAGATATATAGGTCTGTTAATCCTCTGATTCCATAAAAACATGTTGCCCATATATGGAAAGTCATTGCCACGCCCCCAAAGCGAAATCAGCCATGGCACTGGTTTCAAATTCGCATGTTTCGGGGTCACTAATGTGTGTACCAAATTTCATGCTTTTACCATAAAGTGCACAATTTTTTCTACTATCTGCTGGACTAACTGAAATAACATATAATTATGGTATGTCTATCATATTCATATATTCTTTATGTCATCATGGAAAATACATAGGCATATGGCTTCATGATGCAAGATGGATAAAGCTGAATCTTGAATTGCTGCTGCTGAATATATCTTTGGTACACATGCAGCTATATAGTTGTTTTATTTTATTTTAACATCTGCATTCTAGAACTGACTGTCCACTTTGATTGTTACGATATCGATAATGACACAGATTGCAGCTGCCCAGTACAGGCAACCCCTGAGTTGAATCAACTACAATACCTCATTTTGAATAACAAGAGTAGCTGTAGTAGATGTCTCGATGCATCTGTAAATTGCACAGTTCATGTGGAAACTGATGACGGAGCTTTATCCAATAGTCTTACTGTGATGTTTTTCACAAATGAGGATACACAAACAAGCAATAAAAGTGAGGCAATGTGTTAGCATTATTACATATATGCTCTCTTACTGTTTTTAGCTATAGGGATTGTCAATACTACCTCTTCAAATTCAAGAATAATTATTTTAGTATCTATTGGAGTAGGTAGGTGAATGATCATTAGTTATGATATGACTAATATTTTTTCTTTCAGCTTCGGTATTAGTTTTACTGCTACATCTCTTTGGCTGTTGTTACTGTTTTTATTGTCGTGTGAAGATGAAAATAAGGGTATGTATTACTACAAGACCTTGAAATTATGCTAATTATGTATTGATTTTAGAACACTAATGCCAACTTATATACAGAAGTGAGACATAGATCCTATCATATTGTAAGTCCTTATACAAAAGCTACAGTAGCTATATGCCCACACATCAACTCTATAAAGAACTCATCCAATGAAGTTAGTTATTCGATCCCTCTTGAGCCTACATATTCTTTATCGGATCCTGCTCATCCTGATTCAAGTCCAGCAATCAGACAAGACAATGGCAGTGAAGTAAATAGCTAGTTACGTATGTAGCTGTCATCAAAGTCTAAATTTTCATTATGCAGCATCATTCACAAGAAGTTGCTGTTTCAAATTCTCCAGTGTCAGCACATTCTTTACTGAAACCAGTCGACCCCCATACAAAGAGTCAACAAGTAAAGAATGCATGCATGATAACTATATCGCATAATAATTATTAATTGTCTCTTCAGCTTGTAGGAGAATCAATACCTTCAGATTTATGTGAAGGTGATCCCAATACTGATAAGAAAATAAGAAGGGGAACTACATCGGGTGTTGCCCTTCATATTGATACTGCTACTGCCGAAGTCAAAAAAGGGGTATGTCATAATATGTAGTTATATACCATTATTCAACTGGCAGCCATTATAGCTAATATCATTACAGGTTATTTATTCCCAAGTTGAAGTGTCCAAGTCAACAAGTGGTGGTGTGGTCATGGTACATGATGTTGTGTATTCTGACATTATTCCATCGAAAGTAAAACCTGTTATGGATGAAAAGACACAAACAAAACATAAACCAGCAGGTAAATACAACCATGAATCTTATTACTGCAGGCATGTATGGTGAACTTCTTAGTGTAACTGCATATTATAGTGCATACATATTTAGCTATACGAGCCCTAATGGATTGTTTGATTCATCATAGAAATGACCATCCCCCAAATACCTCCAACTGCTGAGAATGTGTTTCATGATTTGTACTCTATTGTTGGAAAGTGGAGCTGATTTTGCACTGAGAATAGGAATTGATGAGGATCTTGAAGATGAGATATACACCAACAACGAAACCAATGAGGCATGTTTGCAAGAAACCTTGGAGTACTTCTTCAAGAGAAGAGCTCCTTTCAATGCTCTAGGTTATATAGAGGAGTATGAATTGGCAAATACTCTGTCTAAGAAGTACATAACTACCTAAACAATTAACTCTATACTCACATGTATTATTCTGTGTTTGGAAGACTATACTTAATCCTGCATGATCATTAAACGATGACAGATGTTTTTGTTTTTTTTTTTTTTTTTCATTCAGCAGTATAGCTACATTTAACAAGTGTAGCTATAGCTATTAGTTACCTATAGAGTGTCTATAGCTATCATAAACACTGAAACTGTTGGCTTATTCAGCAAGCATAAACATTCAGATATTAATTGGTATACTATATAGCTACATGATCTGTTGCATGACTCCAAGGCTATAGGCTACATACACTGTAAAAACAAAAGTGTTTACTGCACACCATTTTGTCCCAATACACACAGTTTTTGTTTTTAGTGTGTGTATTGGGACAATTTAGTGTGCAGTACACACTTTTGTTTTTACAGTGTAGTATTTATTATTGCAGCCATAATATAGAGTAAACAACTTCATTTTCCCAAGTGAAAATATTTTATGATTTGAGAGAGTTGGGGGGGGGGGGGGGTACTTTTTTATCCACACCATTGTTCTATCATTTGATGGAGGTTCCAGTTAGAAGCTAAGGCCAGTGTACTTTTCTCACAAAATTGTCAACTTTAAATTATCATTATTAGCTAGTTAGCTAGCTACTGGTTTATTTTAGAATGTGTGGAAAGAGATTCTACTTATATACATGAAATTGATCACAGATATTACATAGCTACGTAGTACAGCACTCATAATCGAATATTAGTTGCTATTTACCACTACCAGCATTCAGAATAATCTAAGAGGCCCTAATTTTCCTGGGGGGGGGGGGGGGGGGGAGGGGGGGAGGAGGCATACCCCAGACCCCCGTATACACTGTAGTATGCCTCATATGCATTGATTACTAACACCATTATGCAGCTGATGCAGATTCTGTATACCTAGTTAGCTGTTGGTGACTATACGTTGTTAGCTCAAATCTCAAGGGAATGATAGAAAGAGCTAGCAGAATTCCATAGAGCAGGACACTCAAACAGTCAACATTGCAGTTATTTCAGTTAGCTAGCTATTTTGGGACAATATTATTGAATAAAAATTTAGTAAATCATAGCTATATAGCAGAATTGTTTGTGCATGGCTTTCCGATGGGAACCTAAATGATCATCTGATCTGCCTTTTATGTAAACATAGGAGGTACACACATGATTATTTCCATTATAATACTGGTAAAAAGATTTCATATGGAGTATTTATTGGACTGAATTAAGCCCGAGGGCTACAATGCAATAAGTTCATCAAACTAATTAGCATGTATAAATGTGTGATGAGAAGTTAGAGCTATAGGAACTAGCTATAGGCTATAGCATCCAGATATAAGTGATGGCTAAAATAATGCATTATTAATCCAACAATTAATTGGTAGTACAAGTAGCTATTGGTATAATTTCCCCGGAGAACATTTTTTAAGTGTGTGATTTATCCTAAAAGTATAATTATTTTACAGGTTAATCTCAGAAGTTAATGAAACTACATGTACTTGGAGATTGGAGATCAGTGACTGTAGAATACTGAACAGGTACAGTGAGTAACTATAACTCCTATGAACCTCTCAATAGGACCACCAGTCTTCTGGCAGTATAATATATAGCAGTCCAATATGTTATTACTACATTATCTAGCCACAATTAAGGTCTATATAATACTCTCTCTATACAGCATCACTCCAGTTAATATTCTAATTCTACAGTCAGCTTTAAAAAGTTGCAATTATGTGCAAACTATGTCATTGTTAGTTGCATGAATATTTTCTTGATAAATAGTTAGCCACTTCATATTCTTCCATGTTTTTCAAGGCATCAGTAATATCAGCCAATTTATGAGAGTTAATGGTGAAAAACAATTCAACTGTGGCTTCCAAGCATGCTTCATTAGTGTCATCCTTGGTGAATTTAGGAATATTTTCTGCAACAATTCCTAATTTAGTGGCAAACTCCCTCCACTTACAAGCAATTGGCGAAAGATCATTCAACAGGTTAACAACAGAAATTGATGCACTTCCTTCTGTAAAAATCAAAAAGTTAGAATGCCAAATAACTAGCATATTACTGTATATGAGTTAAATTTGGCGATGTATTAAATTTGACGGTTTGACAGTCTGTCTTGGAACCATCAATAATAATGTCCGCTAATATCTATATATAGCTATGGGAGGCCGGGCCCGGGGGTGGGGCTCAAGTGTATCTTGTGCGCGTGCAATGAGTAATGAGTTGCGTGCTCGAGATCAAGACTACTTGATTAGCTAGCTAGTTCATTTCCAGCTGTTTTGCGATCGTGATGGCTCTTCGAAAGTTCTTGAAGAAGGAGGAAAGGGAGTGTTTCCTTGACGGAAGCTCAGTTAAAGGATAGATTGTGAAGGGAAGAGGATCAAGCAAACTATCAGGAGAGGGAACAGTGCACGAGTGTGCAATAATGCACGCCGCCGCCAATAATAATGTCCGCCAAAAGCTACAAACGCCAAATAAAACTCCCACCAAAATTAACTCAATTAGCTAAAGAGTAGCCAACCTTGTTTTTTGGATGTTGTGTTCTCCTCCATAAATACATCATTGGGTGTGGTTATTTCAGTTGGAGTTGTAAGAGTGATCTCCTTAACTTCCTCATAGGCATGGTCAGGCTAGAGGTGCACAGACCTATTATAATAATTATAGCTAATAGCTAGCCACATACCTCATCATTTTTGATTACAGCATAAGCACTATTCTGATGTGTGTCTATCTCAGTAGCTGATGGTGCAAGTGGTAGATCATGGAGTCTGGCTTGAAATCCAGAGCTCTGTTATAGGAGTGCACAACATTCATTTCAATTTTGGTATTAACTATCACTGTAAAAAACCTGAAATAACTACAAAAATCAGTCACAGGTTGCCTGTGAGTCACCTTTAGACAGTCCATAGTCTTGCTTCCAAGTGCATGTTCTTGACTGGGACTACTGTACTCATTTTCTTACAACAATAATTATTGAAGGCCGGCACGCTAGAGAAATGCCACAATTCATTACTACGAGGGAGTTAGCACGATTTGACCGGTATTTCATATTCTTTTGCTATTCATAGCTTACTCTCTGGTTTCAGATAAAAGATCATAGAGTCAGGCAAGCTATAGGTGGTCAGCTAAAAGTAAGTTTTGTTTGGCTATGTTCTAAACTTCACTTTCACTATGATGGTTCTGCACAGTTCAACTTATAATCCTGAAGTCACAGGCATCTGAAAGCCATTTCTGGACGTTTAGACTCCTAGAAAGTATAATAGCTATACAAAGCTATGCAATTAATTTTTGTGATGATAGTGCATACGTGTGAAACTTGAAGACGTACCACATATGTAACCATGTACTAACTGTACATGACATTCATCCTGGCACTGTGTCTTGGCTGAGATAAAAAAAAGCCATAGTTATACCTTCCTTTTCCTCTTGTATTGCAACCAAAAGGAGAAACATAATGATGTACTGGATAGTAGCAGAATAAACACTGTGATGCTCGATACTGGAAGAAGGATAATAATGTAGAAGATAATACATTATAGCTATATTATAATAGCTCCAAGATACCTATTGGTGTTGTAAGTGTTGCATCTGCATTTGAAGGGGTACTAGTAGTAGAGTCTATAATAACAAAACAATCATGCTGAACAGATTTTTTAAAACTTTAACTCAGTGTGGCTAACTTGATTGCAATATCACCAAATAGGTTGATTCATTATTGCTTTCTATTGGGAAATGAATCACAGTAAGACTATTAGATAAAGCTCCATCATCAGTTTCCACATGAACTGTGCAATTTACAGATGCATCGAGACATCTACTACAGCTACTCTTGTTATTCAAAATGAGGTATTGTAGTTGATTCAACTCAGGGGTTGCCTGTACTGGGCAGCTGCAATCTGTGTCACTATCGATATCGTGACAATCAAAGTAGACAGTCAGTTCTAGAATGCATACTGATGTTACCTATACGAAAAAATAAAATAAAATAAAACAACTATATAGCTGCATGTGTACCAAAGATATATTCAGCAGCAGCAATTCAAGATTCAGCTTTATCCATCTTGCATCATGAAGCCATATTCCTATGTATTTTGCATGATGACATAAAGAATATATGAATCTGATAGACATTACCATAATTATATGTTATTTCAGTTGAATTACTGGGAGCCCCTCGACCTACTACATTCACTGCTGTGACTATGAACTGATAATGAAGCATCAGTCCAGAGTTGTTGGTAGGTATTATGTAGTGAGGAGTCACGATGGAGCATCGTCCAAGGTGGTGAAGTGGAGTCCTCTCTCCCTCCGATACATTGTACACTTCCACACAGAATGTCATGTCTGGGTCAGTGTTAGGGAGATCCAGGGAGAAGGGAGGCTGCCAAGTCAGGGTGATGGAGGAACAGTTGATGGAAACATTCACTTCTCTCACTTCATCAAGCAATCCTATAATAATTATTATTAAAATAAACATCAGCATACTAGCTACATCAACTTTCCTTGTATCTGAAGGTTATACACATCACCCAGAAAATGTTGACTTGAATCAAGAATATTCACTCTCTCACATTGAACTCTAGAGTTGTTATACATTTCTGAACAGTTTATATAGAGTAATCTATTTTCTGTCACAACTCCTTCGAGGGTATCTGAGAGTAAATTGTTGATTTTCCATTGAATGACTAACCCAGTTACTGGATCTGGGTCTAAACTACAGTTGAGTAGAACCATTTCATTTAGACCACCAATAACTTCTGAATCTCCTTCAGTAAAACAGATTAATAGCAAATACATGTATATCATAACGCAAAACGTTTTCTTCATCTTGTGCTTCGCCATTCCGGCCCCATAATATAGATCACGTGACCCCCAGAATTTAACACCCACGCGAGTGCTCAAAAATCATTTCATGAGGAATTTAGCAAGATCCTGGAAGTTTAATATTCCTTCATATTAATAGCAAATATATCACAGTGCGCTCCGCTGCTAAGGCCACTATTTATAGAATCCTAGTTTCCTGTCCAAGAAGACACCACAAGTGGAGGTTATTATAATTATTGTATTATTGCTTCGTTGTTTGTCTCAAAGGTTCTGTCTTCATCATTCACCACGGGCTTTCCCCAAAAGAGCTGTATATGTGTGAAACCAAACGTGCGCGCTCTACTGCGCGCATGAGCAATACGTGTATACGCGGAACAATAACTTACGGCTGAACTGCACGGCTAGAATGTGGGCGTGGCTACAAGGTCTAGCGCACTTCCCCCATGCATCCAGTCAATACGCACGCGGCAGGCGACTTCCATATATGGAAGGAGTTAATCGTGACGAATGAATATTTTTAGCTGAGCAGGAAATAAATGTCATTAATAGGAAATTACATAACTTGATAACGCAGCATCCAAATTCCAGCTGACCTTGGTTACCAAGAACTAACAGGTTGCTTAACCACCAGACACATTTCAAAGAGGAGATCTACAAGAGTGCAGCCACTGTGACCAAGAGTTACAAAAACTATTATTTCCGGACATTCCTTGTTTATAACAATTTGAGAGTCAATAAGGTCAGAATGCTGCTTTTAAGGAGTAGATATTCAATACAAAACACTTTTCAATTGTGTCTTGCATTAGATAAAGTAGAAAATCGATGGGAGGAAACATCAATAAGTTCATAAAACGGCAATAAAAGATTATAGCTAATCAAAACAATAATAATGGATACTTAGTGTACATGGTGTGTTTGCATGTGTGGTGATAATAGGAATGGTAGGAATAACCTGAATTAGATAGTGAAGTGAATGTGGTGGGTATTAAATAACATTAAACATGATATGCCTCCAGCTATGGTTAGCCTAGCTATGGTAGCTAAGCCAGCGAAATGACTTTACAGCTGGATATGAGTGAAATGAGCTCTTGACATGTTGCCTCTGCTCCAAGCCATCATATAAATTGAGAAAGCTGCAAAGGAAAATCTGCAATAAAAATATACAACACTACCACAACAAGAGCTAGAGGACATACTGATATGTATTATATATAACAACATCCGGGGGTACACTGGGTCAGAGATGGCTACATAAACAACTAAACCCATGCATGCATGGTAAAGGATTGTGATAGACCTGTCACCATCACATGGTGAAACCAGCATCATTACTTTCACAGTGGCCAAAATGTACTCACTGAAACACCAGTTAGTGAACTTCTTGCTTCGTGTAATTACCACTCATTAGTAACATTAATACTCAATCCCTTACCATGTGCAACATGCTCTCTAGCTCCCAGGCTTGGTGAGGAACCCACACATCATTTGGCACTACTTGAATAATACAATCGGCTTTGAGGCTTACTAACATGTGACGCACAATGCACTGACACATTCTAAAACAGCACAAGGAATGTCCTACACTGACTCATCCTTCCAGCAGAAGCTGCAGGTGTTCCAGTATCCTTAATGCCGATGAATTTTTGGATATGCTCTCCAGTTCACATTCAGTAGTCATGCCAGTTCGTTTGGCAGTGATTTTCTCCATCGTTTAAACAGTCTATAGTAAAAATTATCAGCTCATATCATAGCTAATGAGTTATGCATTAATACTGCTTACCAAAGTTTTGTGTCTGAGGCTGTAAACTCCAACCACAGAGACTTGAAGCATGTCACTCCTCATTCAAGCAACTCGAACTCCTTCAATAAAACTTCCCAAAAGTAGACAGAACATATCGAGCAATTGAAAAAAAAACTCTAAATCCAGTAGGGAGGGTTATAGCTTCACACAATGGGCTAAGCGCTCACCATATGCCAGTCTGAAGAGAGAACAACCTTCACAAACACTACTGACCGCCATGTTATCTTTTTCTCTAAAATGAGCCCACTTCGTCGCGCGGGCGTGGATATGAATTGAAGTCTTCTTAAAAAAAAAAAAGAAAAAAAAAAGTGTTGAAAGCAAAGATCAAAGCTTGATCAAAGCAAAACCACTTATGACTCATCACTTCAAAGTTCCGATTTGACCGCTCTATTGTTCTCAGAGATTTTTTGAGATAGATAAGGCCGCCAAATGCCGCCAATTCCAATTTTACATCTATTTAAGCGAGTTTTCCCATTTAAACGACTAATGTGCAAAATTGCACGCTTTTGGGCAAAGGGTTTTAATATTAGGCTCCGTACACATGCGCAGTAATGTAGCTAAAATAGATAAAGGTCGTGTCAGTATGCTGAGAGATATTCCGAGGGAAATGATGCTAAGAAGTGTCATTTTAGCTACGGCGGTGATTCAGCTCGTAGGACGAACTACCTCATTCTCGAGTGATGAGGTTGTCTGTGGCCTGAATCAAACAATTGAATTCAGATGTCTCTTAGCACCAACACCACCAGGGAACCCTAGAGGACTTTATGGCTTTGAATGGAAAATCAACAATGTCTCCTCTAGCAGTGTTGAAGGAGCCAGGTCAAATTTATCATCAAGACTTCCTTTGCTATTCCTAGACTGCAGTACTTCACTGAATAACTCACTAGTTCAGTGTGTTAGAGTTAGTCTTCTCTCCTTGACTGAACCTCCTGCTTTCGGTAATCTGCATACTCTTCGCATACAAGGAAAGTATACAAGTTTAGCTAGTAAATCATGTTATTATAGGATCATCCCATGCAGGATTACTAGAGAGTGTTAAAGACCTAGAGGTCTCCATCAACTGTACCCCCTGGTCCATCACCCTGACTTGGCAACCTCCTTTCTCCCTGGATATCACTAACACTGACCCAGACATGACATTCTGTGTGGATGTATATGAAATCACAGGGGGAAGAACTATTCAACTTAATGATTCTGCTGATCATTGCACTGATGCACATCAGTACACTATGAACATCAATCCTGACATGTACTCCATGATTATCAGTGACCTCAATCAGTATCAGTTCATTGTTACAGCAATGAATGTAATTGGTCTAGGAGCTCCTAGTGCACCCATAAATGCAACACTTCTTCCTTGTAAGATTAGCATGGGGCCAACCAACTTTATAGCTATAATCCTAAATTTATAACAATGAAGGTTTCAATCCAAGTCTCCTCAATGCAAGAGCAGAGATATGTAACTCTCAGGTGGAAGTGAATGCATCACTAGTAAGTGCCTAATTTTTGTTAATCTCTAGCTATCAGAGTTATATCATGGCAAAAATTATGTACCATGGAAAGTTACTGTAGTTGCTTAATTAATTAATTAAGTGGATTTGATGTTTGATTGTGCTGTGTAGCTGTGTATTTTGTGAGTAGCTAATAAGAAACATCCTTCCTATGATTCTGTATTAATTTTGACTTTGACCTTCCTATTTATAGCTAGTAAAAACATAATCAGTTAAGTTGATTGTTGCTCCATTAAATGTTATATAAAGTCTGCTGCATGAAAGCATAGTTTATTTCACTACGAAGTTCATCATATGACTTAATTTTAATAACTCGATTGATGACAGTAGCTACATAATTATAATTATGATGTTTAGGTGACTTCTCCTAACTTGCTACTTTCAGAATTAAGAGTTTATATACATATCATAGCCTATGAAAGTGACACAGAATGCATCTGCAGAATCAAGAACACAAACATTTCTCTGAATAGTGGAAAATGTGGCTGCATTATTCCTTCAGCAAATTATACCATATTCATTAAAATTATGGAATGCCAACTTGTATCTAATCGTCTTTTCATCATCACAACTGAAAGTTGTGAAAACGTAACTCAACTTGGAACTACTAACATTGATCTTGATGTAAATGCATCAACACTGAACAGATTCAATACAAGTAAACAATTTGATAGCATGAATTACCTGTATGTTTATTATTATCCTATAATTATTCAGATGAAGGAGCTGATATTAATATTATTATAGGCTCAAGTGTAACATCTGCCATAGCTGGTAAAGATACATCAGCATGCTTGTGCTCCTTGGAGGAACGTTTCCCCCCCCCCCTTCCGATCCCCTCCTCATTCCCTGTTATAGAGCCACTTGAAGAGTTGTTCAGTAGCTATCTCCTCAAGTATCATGGCAGCATGCAGCTTGCTTTAATATTAATTTTATAACTACTAGCTATAGCTAGCAATATGATTATTCACAAGTATATAATGCCTTATACAGTTTTGAGTATTGTGGTACTCATTCTCTCACTCGTTGGAGCCAGCATTTACAAAAAGAAGAAGACCAGTGGTACGTCACTTATCAAACTAGTCACGGGATTGACTACAGTCATGCATGTTGACCATGCTGCAGGGAGACCATATAGGCTAAAATGCTCCCCTGGGGTTGCTATCTATATAGTCTCTGCTGACATGTATTCTGGTCCTGAACCCCAATTATAATGTAGCTGTACAGTAATAGCCATAATAATTATTATAACTCATAATTATAGCTTGAATCATTGCCAACAGGAGGAAAGTGCAGTCATCTACCAACTGTTGCCAGTCATCATGATAAAAGTTTATGCACCTATGAAAACACTGCGTATGCTGTTGTCACAAATGACATTGAGGTGTAGATAATAATATTATTCATAAGCTGTATATGTAGAAAGAAAACAACTCTTAGGATTGAAGAAGCTAGCTATAGCTAATCATTGGTGGTTTTTTTTTTAGATTGCCATGCATGTAACTTTGAAGCAATTAGCTAAGGTAGCTACTGCATTTCTTATTGTGCATTCTATATTCTTTATACTGAATAGCCTTCCTATGCTGAGATTCCACCAAACATTAGGAAGCCATCAGCTAATGGGCCAATTTACTTAAATATCATCCCTAAAGAGTCCCAATGGAAACAAGGTAAAAAAAAAAGAAGATAATCTGCAGCTTTATAGTACTTGCCTATCAGCTGACTGCCATCACAGCTTATCAGAGTTAGCTAAATCCTGAAGCAATGATAAGCTTTTGTCTCTATTTCAAATTTATACCTGGCCCATACAGCTGTCTATGGGTGGGATGGTATGCCAACTGAATTCCAAGCTAGCTACAGCCATAACAATAATAATCATTATGATATTGTTATCAGAAAGTCTTCAGAATGCTGCAACTCTAAATGTGGCTGATCTCTTCCATGATCTTTCCCCTATTGCTTGCAAGTGGAGGGAATTTGCTGGAAAAATGGGAATTGATACGGAAAGTGTCCTTGAATTCACTGGAGAGCCTACCAATATTAATAAAGCATGCCTAAAGGTCACCATTGAATTACTTCACTCTCAGAGCTTGGCTGATATTATCAACGCTCTGAAAAGCATGGAAGAATTGGAGGTGGCAAATTACTTGTATAGAAAGTACTGTGAAACATAGCCATCAACACAATAACTTTCAATTTCAGTGTGTACAATATCCTGACTCAATCATTTCATTTGACTTAATATTTACATAAATTTATTCTGCAAGGGAAAATCTCCAAAGACTTTGTAAATCAACTATAATTCTGTTTAAGTAATACAGTCATATATTATAATAGATAGTTATGATATCAATAAATTAACTACTGAAAAACGAAAGTCTGCTTTATCATTCAAGAACAAGTACCAAAAAATGGTTAGGCTGTGGACAAAAAAACTCGCTACAGCTGGTAAAGATCAACAGAGAAGAATGACATGCATCACATGCGCAGTATAGTAGTACAGTACGGTCATATTTTTTGCTTGTAGCTAAGTTTACCTGTCATGTCAAGAAGTAGTAACAAGAAGTTTAATATCATTATAGCTGCAGTGATTCAGCTCGTAGGACGAATCACCTCATTCTCAAGTGATGAGGTTGTCTGTGGCCTGAATCAAACAATTGAATTCAGATGTCTCTTAGCACCAACACCACCAGGGAACCCTAGAGGGCTTTATGGCTTTGAATGGAAAATTAACAATGTCTCCTCTATCAGTGTTGAAGGAGCCAGGTCAAATTTATCATCAAGACTTCCTTTGCTATTCCTAGACTGCAGTACTTCACTGAATAACTCACTAGTTCAGTGTGTTAGAGTTAGTCTTCTCTCCTTGACTGAACCTCCTGCTTTCGGTAATCTGCATACTCTTCACATACAAGGAAAGTATACAAATTTAGCTAGTAAATCATGTTATTATAGGATCATCCCATGCAGGATTACTAGAGAGTGTTAAAGACCTAGAGGTCTCCATCAACTGTACCCCCTGGTCTATCACCCTGACTTGGCAACCTCCTTTCTCCCTGGATATCACTAACACTGACCCAGACATGACATTCTGTGTGGATGTATATGAAATCACAGGGGGAAGAACTATTCAACTTAATGATTCTGCTGATCATTGCACTGATGCACATCAGTACACTATGAATATCAATCCTGACATGTACTCCATGATTATCAGTGACCTCAATCAGTATCAGTTCATTGTTACAGCAATGAATGTAGTTGGTCTAGGAGCTCCTAGTGCACCCATAAATGCAACAATTCTTCCTTGTAAGTTATTTTTAAGGGGCAAGGTAGCGCATTGCATGCAATAATAGGCCAATGCGAGCCACTGGTGTATTTTATATTAGCTATGTCTATATGTATGTGTTACATGTATTAAGGTTTTCTTCTCAATGCAGCAGTCAAGATTTGCAAGTCTCATATTGAAGTAAATCTATTACCAGTAAGTTTTAAACAACGTCTCTAATACATTGTACATATAATGTCAAAATTAACATAACCATGCAATAATAATCAGCTGTTTAATAATAGTATATTGATTCCATTTAGCTGGAAGTAGCTATTGATGGTATAGTAGCTATTGCTGGGGGGGGGGGGGGGGGGGGGGGGGGAGGGAGGGAGGGAGGGAACTGTGTGCCTATTGTAAGGTATTGCTATATTATTATTATAGAAGAGAATTTAGAATAACATGCAGTCACAGTTGTTGCAAACTGTAACTCAGATGAAATTGGTTCTTTTTTTTTCTTTTTTTTGCAACGTAATGAATCGTATGTAGCTATACAGAGGCCATATGTTATTTAAAAATAGTCCTACTTTGTAGCTATAGCCAACTGAAAGCAACTTATAGCTAGTTGCTATAATTTTTTATCCCTTTACCCAATTACAATTAACTGAGCATAGCTAATAATAATAGATAGCTATAACCCTTTTATTTTCTGATCAATGCATGCACAGGAGATCTCTCCCTACTCACTGGCCTCAGGAGTTACTGTACATATCAAAGCACATCACAATGAAACAAATTGCTGCTGCTGCTCACTAAATGACATGAATGTCACTGGATTTGAGTTCCACAGTGACAACTGTGGTTGTCTTTTTTCATCCACAAATTATACCATATACATCGAATATATGGATAATGAGAATGTGTCCAATCACCTCTTCATTATCCCAACTGAAAAATGTGAAAATATGACTCAACCTGAACCAACTAGCATGACTCAACCTGAACCAACTAGAATTATTTCTGAAATCATTACATCAACTTCAGGTATGACCCCCCTCCCCCTCCCCCTCCCCCTCCCCCCCCCCCACCCCCCATTTTTTTGTGATGTCTCAGTCCATGATATTACTTACATGCATGGCACCTATGGCTAGCTAGCTAGCTACGTATACTCATTATTCTGAGTCTGTGAACAGACAATGGAGTACATCTGAACCTCAAAGTTACAGCAGTTATTGCAGCGTTAGCTGTTGGTAAGAAAGATCAGAATGGCTGTAATTACATTTTACTATAGCTACACTCAACCAGTATGCATGCTCTTCACAATCATCATCCTATCTTGCTGTGGTTTCTGCTGCCACTACAGAAAGAGACGAAGAGAACATAATGGTAAAATTACATAGCCAACTATAATCATTATACATATATTATATGCACTAAGTCCTTATGCTGTAGGTGAATTTGAAGTACAATTTCATGAGGTACGTACAAAGTAATCTCAGTCATGTATAGTCACGAAAGTATTGTTCTTTTTACAGGACAATATATACTCAGATTTCATGGTATGAGTCTGTTGTGACTAAAACCAGATGGTGAAAGGTATAGCTAATTTATATAGAATCCACCTGAAGAGGAGGCATCAAGTGGTATGACCTCAGACGAGCTTGTGTATGATGATATCTTACCAAGAGGACTCAGTGCTCCAAGCTCAGATGTACTCACTGAAAATACTGGGAATGAGGTATATAGCTACATGTACCTATATGTAAAGTTCAACATACAAAGAAAGCTTTTCATACTCCTTCATTACTGATATTTAGCTAGTGATTGTGAATACAAACAACTGTGCATTTGTGCATGTGAACTAGCTACTTACAAATTACTTATTTTCGATCAATGGCAACAGGCAAAGTACGTATATCCAATTGCCGTGAGTGGATGATTTCAACTAACACATGTGAGCCATCAATAACATTCTTCTCCCCCCACCCTGCCACAGCTACAAACTCCAGTTCATGAAGCAGAAGGTGCTAGTGACTGCAGATGTCAACATATTCCCCTCATCCAGTTACCCACTGATCCACTAAATTATGCTACCAAAAGAGTTCCTAACTTGGAGGTTGAAGCAAAGTGTTTTTCATCAAATATATAGCTATGTATTTGTTGTCATTACAATTAATAATATTTGGCTTATGTAGCTATAGCTACATACATAGTGGCTCTTTGGGACTGAATTGTTAGTTATGGTTTTACTTCATTTTGCAGAATGTGCATACCCACGATGACCCTGTACCACATGCTTCACCTAGCAATGAAAAAGTGTGTCATACAACCAAAGATTCTTTGATCAGTGAGGTAGAGCTAGCAATATTGACTAATGGTGATGCATGATTCAATGATTCATACTATAGAGTGCAACATATGCTCAACTAAACCTCTTGCGTTCATCTCCGATTGTTGGGATCATAGCACCAGAAAAAGTGGTCTACTCAGATGTAGTTCCTTCAAAGTTGAAACTTGATGTGCCACCACAGATTCCAACAAAGCAAGCTAAAAGTAATGGCTAGTAGCTAGCCAAGTATACATTGCTACCACAATGAAGAAAAGAAAATAAGGCTACAAGTTGAGCCTTGCAGTCTTGCATGATTATTAATAATTAAAATGGGGTAGCTATACTCTTTGTTTATGAGCTACAAAGAGGAGAGGGGGGTGTTTAGAATACCTTGCAGATGTTTATGAAAACTTAGCTATATGTACATATGCTCATTATTGTTATTTATATTACAGTAATTGTACCAAAGCCTTCAACTGCTGCAGATGTTATTGAAGATCTCATTCCCATCGCTGACAAATGGAGTGAGTTTGCAAAACAAATTGGAATCGATGAAGACCTTGAAGATGAAATTTATACCAACAATGAAAGCAATGTCACATGCCTTGAAGTCACATTGGAGTTTTACTTTGAACGTCCTGGAAACAAACTGGAGGGTATCATTGAAGCTCTAGAGAACATCAGTGAAATGAAAGTGGCCGATAATTTGAAATCAAAGTACTCAATAAGCTGACCAATAATAAATACAATACTCTGCATCAGCACAGTCAGTTAGTTAATATAGCTAGCAATTTGCCATAGTCTACGCTTATTGTAAGTTATGATTTCAAACACAGTATTCTACAAAAAAAATGCATGGTGTATTATTGTCTTTGCTACAGTATATATGTATTAGTAAATTGCTTACTGTAGCTAGAACTATGATAGTTACTAGTTACAGAAAATTACATGTTATTACAAGTGATTTGTGGTGGCTGAATTCAATCGTCAGTTTAAACCAATAGGTGATTATTCCATTGCATGGACAGTAAATAACATCTCATCATACCACCGAATCTGGAATTATCACTATACACTTTAAAAATGAATGCTACATGTATGAACTGTACTAAAACATTTCAGAAATCTGATGTGAAAGACGTAATCTCTTTAATTTCAGTAATGATCCCACAATCTTTGGTGATGTGTTCTTTGTCCAGATACAAGGAAAGTAGCAATTCTTAAGCTGAAAAATAAACTAATCTGTATAATTATTGTAGATGGCCTTTAGTTTTCTGCCATTTTAGTTGTTATCATCGTTGCTGTGTTGTTGGTGGTGAACTGGAGTTGTGTTCTTCATGAGATATTGTCAATTCCTCTGCACCTTGCATGGGGAGCATATTAAATCCCATCACCCATGCAAGTTACACTCACTGATCCATAGGGAGGCCTATAGGAGTGAAGTAGGAATAATAGTTTTGTAATAATAATATTATTGCTGTGATTCTTGAGTTTGGTGATGGGTACAGGTAAGGGGTTACTTGACTCACTTATTGCTGAAGGGGGAGCGAAGAGTAGGGATTTAAGTTGGGTGATATGTATAAGTGTGGTTATTGAAATTAGGAGGGCTAGAAGTGGTAGGAATGCAGCTAAATTTTTTTCACTTTTTATCTATTTTTTGCGCTCACTTGTTAAAATACAACTGTATAATAAACATTGATTTCATGGATCCATGTGTATGGAAAGAAACCTTGTGCTTTAAATTGTATGTGATTTTATATACGTACCCCTCTTTGAAGAAGTAAAGGACTTGCTTACCTCCTGTAGTAACTTTCACGTTCAAGTATTCAAAACTCCCTTTTTTATAAACACTATTATGGATACATAATAGAATGCATGTTATCATATAGCCCATGCAGTTCATCCACGGTTCATTACAGGTATGACAGAAATTAGCTATTCTTATGAATTTTACTTCGTTCTCGGAACTTGGTTGACATAGTGTGGAAGAATTTGGGGTGGCAAATTAGCTATTTAGATAGAAAGTACTGTGAAACAACCACCAGCACAATAATTAATTATTAAAACTTGTGTGTACAATATCCTGACTCAGTTATTTCCATAATTATTTGAACTTGAATAAATAATGTTTATATAAATTTGCTCTGCAAGGGAAGTTATCCAAAATGACAGTAAGTCAACTGGTTATTGATACTGCATGCCATGATTAGATACAGATGAATAGAACTTAATCATTCAAGAACAAGTACCAAAAAAGTTCGGTTGTGGGCAAAGAAACTCAGACTCTAGCTACAGATCATCAGAGAAATAATACTCTTAGCACATGCGCAGTAGCTATGGTTCATTTTTAACAATGTCAATAAGTAGCAGCAAGAAGTTTAGCATCATTTTAGCTACAGCAGTGATTCAGCTCGTAGGACGAACTACCTCATTCTCGAGTGATGAGGTTGTCTGTGGCCTGAATCAAACAATTGAATTCAGATGTCTCTTAGCACCAACACCACCAGGGAACCCTAGAGGACTTTATGGCTTTGAATGGAAAATCAACAATGTCTCCTCTATCAGTGTTGAAGGAGCCAGGTCAAATTTATCATCAAGACTTCCTTTGCTATTCCTAGACTGCAGTACTTCACTGAATAACTCACTAGTTCAGTGTGTTAGAGTTAGTCTTCTCTCCTTGACTGAACCTCCTGCTTTCGGTAATCTACATACTCTTCGCATACAAGGAAAGTATACAAGTTTAGCTAGTAAATCATGTTATTATAGGATCATCCCATGCAGGATTACTAGAGAGTGTTAAAGACCTAGAGGTCTCCATCAACTGTACCCCCTGGTCCATCACCCTGACTTGGCAACCTCCTTTCTCCCTGGATATCACTAACACTGACCCAGACATGACATTCTGTGTGGATGTATATGAAATCACAGGGGGAAGAACTATTCAACTTAATGATTCTGCTGATCATTGCACTGATGCACATCAGTACACTATGAATATCAATCCTGAGTACATATACTCCATGATTATCAGTGACCTCAATCAGTATCAGTTCATTGTTACAGCAATGAATGTAGTTGGTCTAGGAGCTCCTAGTGCACCCATAAATGCAACACTTCTTCCTTGTAAGTTATTTTTAAGGGGCAAGGTAGCGCATTGCATGCAATAATAGGCCAATGTGAACCACTGGTGTATTTTATATTAGCTATGTCTATATGTATATGTGCTACATGTATTAAGGTTTTCTTCTCAATGCAACAGTCAAGATTTGCAAGTCTCATATTGAAGTAAATCTATTACCAGTAAGTTTTAAACAAAATCTCTAATACATTGTACATATAATGTCAAAATTAACATAACCATGCAATAATAATCAGCTGTTTAATAATAGTATATTGATTCCATTTAGCTGGAAGTAGCTATTGATGTTATAGTAGCTATTACTGGGGGGGGGAGGGAACTGTGTGCCTATTGTAAGGTATTGCTATATTATTATTATAGAAGAGAATTTAGAATAACATGCAGTCACAGTTGTTGCAAACTGTAACTCAGATGAAATTGGTTCTTTTTTTTTTTTGCAGCATAATGAATCGTATGTAGCTATACAGAGGCCATGTTATTTAAAAATAGTCCTACTTTGTAGCTATAGCCAACTGAAAGCAACTTATAGCTAGTTGCTATAATTTTGCATCCCTTTACGCAATTACAATTAACTGAGCTATAGCTAATAATTGCAGCGAGCGAGCGAAGCGAGTGAGCTGACTCTCAGGTCATGACTCATTGAAATTTTAAATATATATATATCTAGATCTATGTCTACACTCCAAAATGCCCCAGGCGTACGTACGTACGTACGTACGTGTCGTGCAATAGTAGCGCCCCTGCGCGTGCATTTATGCGCATGCTCCAGTTGTATTTGCTTGATTGATTTCTACATCGCTTTGTATATAGCATGGTGGATAGTAGGGCTAGGCTTATCTAAGTGGATTGTAGGCGCTAAACATATCTAAGTGCTTTGTGGTAAGTATTTAGCTTTCTATGCATGCAGCTGCCTGCCACTTAGCTACATAACACAACAGCAAAGCACAAATGAACTATCAGCTCAACATTTCTACAGCCTTTTGGGCAGCAGGCACAAGAGGCTTATCTAAGCGGCTTGTAGGCACTAGGCTTATCTAAGTGCTTTGAGGAAGCATGTATGCAGCTGCCTGCCACCACATAGCTACATGACTCTTAGCAATATCAAGCACTGAAGCCTATCAGCTACTTTAATTGCTCACTGTCAAATGCTGCACATTGCTACAGATACTCAACAGCAAATGAAAATCGTTTGCTTGCTCGCTTGCTGTCAACTGAATGTTGATCATTGCCCTAGTAGCTAATAGATAGCTATAACCCTATTATTTTCTGATCAATGCATGCACAGGAGATCTCTCCCTACTCACTGGCCTCAGGAGTCACTGTACATATCAAAGCACATCACAATGAAACAAATTGCTGCTGCTGCTCACTAAATGACATGAATGTCACTGGATTTGAGTTCCACAGTGACAACTGTGGTTGTCTTTTTTCATCCACAAATTATACCATATACATCGAATATATGGATAATGAGGTTGTGTCCAATCACCTCTTCATTATCCCAACTGAAAAATGTGAAAATATGACTCAACTTGAACCAACTAGCATTAGCATTAGCTCTGCAATCATTACATCAACTTCAACTTCAGGTAAAATCCCTAATCTTTCTGCTAGTCCTCATATTGTGTGCTATAGCTATGAAATTTAGGAAATATTAACTAGCTAGCTCCCAATTAAGACCATGGATAAAATCAATGTGTTGTAATTGTCAGCTCCCATCCCCCCAAATTGTGGTGGTGTCTCAGCCCATCATAATGATGCATGGCACCTATAGCTATAGGGCTAGGCATGCAGCTGCTCAGTGCAGTACAAGTATCCCCTGATTTGAATCAGCAACATTTTCCTCATTTTAAATGGCACGAGTATCTAAAACTGCAGCAGATGTCTTGATGCATCTGTAAACAATTACACTATTTATATGAAAACTGAAAGTGGAACTGTATCTTATTGTGACAGATTGTAAATAGTTACAGATCTACTCATATGGTGATCTCACAAACAAGTTAGCTATATAACTATAAATTTTTTATTATTATTATAGACTCTTCTACTAGTATTCCTTCTAATACAGATGCTATAATTACAACAATGATAGGTAACATACACAGTTGGAGCTACACTTTAAGTATTATCTTAATAATGAATGTTGCAGTATTGAGCATCACAGTTGTTATTCTGCTGCTATCAAGTGCATCATTATGTTTCTGCCTTTGGTTCCATTACAAGAGGAAAGGAAAGGTAGCTAATGGGTTGAATCTATGCAGTTTTTGTTGTCATTAATGTTGTTGCCTGATACTCCTATAACAGAGGTCTACTGAATTTCCAGCCAGTCAGCATGATCTACCTGCACCATCAGCTACTGAGATAAATACACATCAGAATAGTGCATATGCTGTGATCAAAGATGATGAGGTAGCTACAAGCTAGAGAGCTGGCTAATTATTATTCTCTGTACTTCTAGCCTGATCATCCCTATGAAGATATTGGGGAGATTACTCTTTCAACTCCAACTGAAATAACCACACCCAATAATGTACTCATGATTCCATTGGAGGAGAACACAACATCAATTATTCAACCAAAACCAGGTGGGCTATAATGGCTATGCTGTTTGGAGCTATATATCTATTGATTTTTACAGAAATAGATCACAAAAGTGCAAGAATTTCTGTTGTTAACCTGTTGAATGATCTTTCACCAATTGCTCGCAAGTGGAGGGAGTTTGCCACTAAATTAGGAATTGTTGTAGATAATATTCCTAAATTTTCCAAAGATGACACTAATGAAGCATGCTTGGAAGCCACAGTCGAATTATTTTTCACCATTAACTCTCATAATTTGGCTGATATCACTGATGCATTGAAAAACATGGAAGAATACGAAGTGGCTAATTATTTATCGAGAAAATATCTTTCATGCGACTAACAATGACACTGTTTACATACATACAAATTATACTAAAGCTGACTGTTATGCTGTAAATAATTTTGTTCGTAATCAAATTAGTGTAGCTAAAATTTAATGGTTGTGTGTGGAAAATGAAATTGAACGTGGATGCATGCTTTCACTGCACTTTGAAAATTTCCTTAGATAACAGTGCATGTAGCTGCCATGATTTGCTTTAGGGATGGGAGAAAGAGCTACACAGATAGCACTCAGTCAACATCAATGTTTGCAGTAGCTATTATTATCTACGTACCAATAGCTATATAGCTATTTGGGATGATTATTGATATAGAAAACTAAATCATGAAATACAAAACAAGCAGAGTTGGTTATGCATGCATGCATAGCAATAACTGTTATCTATTTTCTGGGAACCTGAATGATCATTTTGATCAAGTCCTGAAATAGCTAATAGCCACAAATAAAACATGCATAATTATGCTCTACGATATTTTCTTTGCAGTAGTATACTGAAAAATAAACTAGTATCAGATAATCTGCATACAATTATAAAGATGGCCTTTATCTTTCATTTGTTATTGTTGTTGCTGTGTGCTGCTATAGTTATTGGTGGTGAACTGGTGATCTATATATACGTCCTAGTCACTGTAGCTCTAAGATCTGAGTCATATATAGCTATTCTTCATGAGATATCGTCAATTTCTCTACACCTTGCATAGGGAGCATATTAAAGTCAAAATAGCTAGTCCCATGATCCACCTGACCCAGTGATCAGTAACTTGGAGCTAACTATTTTTCCAAAATCTATTGGTGAAACATGTTTTTGTTATTGTTACAATACTGAAAGAGTGTTGACTTGGGGATTGAATAAGCTTCTATACTACATTTGTGGTTGTTTTTGTACATAGCTTGCTTTTTTGGGAATAGTTTTTATTTAGCTTGCAGAGTGTGCATGCATACTCAAGATGACCCTGTACCTGTAACCACAAGCTTAATTCACCGGATAATATTATGTCAGAGCTCTATCAAGGGCGTATCGACCCGCCGAAGGCAGGGAGAGGGCATGAAACTCCCGTACAGGCTGTAGGTATAGCCACCGAAATGCTGCAGGTTACTAAAAATAGATTTCAGTGCGCCATGCGCGTGCATGCGATGACGCGTGGTGAGCTTATGAAATCAGCTGACCATTATCATGACGTAGCTACACTAGCTAGCTAGCTAGCACCATCAAGGGCGTATCGACCCGCCAAAGGCGGGGATAGTATGGCGCAAATTATGGGCGAAAAATAATCCAGAAACTCAGTAGCTACATCCACTATCCGTATTCTCAAAACGATCGATAGATATTTTCTGTCGATGTGAAATATCGATGAATGTTTTCTCCGTATTCTCAATAAATTTTTCTGTCGTTCGCGAATTCGATGGATGTTTTCTGTGTCGATGGATGTTTTCTGCTGATGTGAAATGTCGATGCATATTTTATGAAAAGGCTCGCACGCGCTAGTCTGGCTAGGGACCCCTTACCAACATGGTACCCCCCATGGGAGGTAAAGGGTCGTTTATGCCAGATGCAATGACATGATATGATGGAGTGGGATAGTTTTTTTTCATAATCTTGCTATCTTCATGCTAAATATCGGTGAAAGAGAAGCAGAAGCTACCTCCAATATGGCAGAGTCTGTGCTCGTGAGCATAAACAGCAATATTCATGTATTATATGCAATTAAACGTACACTGCTAGAAGACGGTGATCAAGAACTTATGGACACTTTAATCATGGTATCTAGCCTACTTGGAGATATGGAAGAGATAAGAAAATTTATGAGACACCATCAGCTGAATGTTTGTTTGTTATGTGTATGTTGACTACAGTACGCTTTTGAAGTGGTTCATAGTTCAAATATTGCAGTGTACAAGTATCATCAATTTAGCGATCATCACCCATTACATGTTTGTAAGTCTTATGGCACTAACCAGGCCAAATTTGTTTGTTTGAAGTACCATGTTGTTTGAAATTATGTTCATTGTCTGAACAAAGTTGCATAGTACTGCATGAGGAAGTGATTGTCATTACAACCTAACTTCACTACATGACTAGAAGTGATCATCACTAATTCTTCACTACATTGCAGTGTCAGTGAAGATCACTAACTACACTTCAGTGGCAGTGAGCATCACTACATGCACATTTCACTACATTTCAGTGGCAGTGAACACCACTGCATTAGTAGTGATCACTACAATCTTGCTTCACTACATGCTCACTGCATTAGTAGTGATCGTCACTAATTTTTCAGTTCACTACATGGTAGTGAATCAATTATGCAGTGAACATCACTGCATTGGTAGTGAACATCACTAGCCAACTGCTAGCCCCGCCCCTAAATAATTGTACGCGCATATGATTATAATCTGGCACGTGCATGCTAGCTGTACTGTAGCCTCGTTCCCAGGCCTTCCTCTCCACCTCGCAAAATTAAACACGCGAAAGAAAAACGAGAAAAATAATTTTGCGAGGTGGAGAGGAAGGCCTGGGAACGAGGCTAATGTATTAGCTTAATGGGAGTGACGTCACATGACGTAGGCAGTTTCCAATCCTGTTCCGTGTCTAATATCTATGCTGATAGCTATTCATTTGTGCTTTCAATTCCTTAGAAGATTTTGATGTGAGTTTTATGTGCAAGTGGTAGGCAGCTGCATACATAGAAAACTGTATGGCTTACCTCAAAGCACCTAGTGCTTAGATAAGCCTTGAGCCTATTGCCCAAAAGGCTGTAGAAATGTTGAGCTGATAGTTCATTTGTGCTTTGCTGTTGAGTTATTATTATTTCAGGTAACATCTTTATGAATTTACTATTCACTTTGACTACGATGATGACAACACTCACTGCAGCTTCCCAGCACAAGTTACCACTGACTTGAATCGGTTGCAGTACCTCATTCTGAATAGTGATGAGAATAATTGCAGCAGATGTTTCAATGTATCTGTGAGCAACTACACTGTTTATGTGGAAACTGATGGTGGAAGTTTATCTAATGTTATTCTTGTGATGTACTTCTCAAGTGAAAGTAACCCAACTAATAAGATAACACAAATAGAATTCTCAACAGTTGGTAAGCAGCTGTTGTGCTATTGTAACTTACTTACCATTAATGTGTAGATTCTTCTTCTTTCGAGTATTTGAATGTGGTAATTGCAGTATCTGTGGGTGTTGGTAAATATTATTACATACAAAATCTTGTCTCTCACTGTTATTAATTTATTACATACAGTGATGAGCATGCTTGTATTCATTCTACTGCTATCAACATTTTGCTGTTGATATTGGTTACATCATGTGAAGAGTGGTAACTATTATAATACTTCCTTAGACAGTTAGTGATTGCCATAAATTGATAGTTGCTCTCATAATAGCTATCATGAGGATTCTAACACTCTCACTTTAATTCTATACATGGCCAAAAATCATCTGATGAAGTAATAAACCTTGAGATATGAACTCACGAAAACAGTGCATACACAGTTATCAAGCTTAAGGATGCTCAAAGAGAAGAGGTACATGGCTATACTATTGATGAAGAACATTGAAATTGTAGCCTCATAGCGACAATCACTGATTTTTATTGTCTTCCTTTTTGATCCAAAGGTCTATTTCAGAAGAAAGTTCATTTTAAGCATTTATCCTTAATAGCCTAAGAGATCTTCAGAAGTGATAACCACTGCCAAAGACAGACAAAACGACCCAGAAATACACATTCAAGAAAACAGTGCATATGCTGTCCATAAAGATGTTGGTAAAGTAGAGGTGATGGTGACTATTAGCTAACTGAACTTTTTTAGAACTTTGTCTCTCATATATCTATTATAGCCAGTTTATGCTGAGATTCCTCCTTTAACTCCGAGAGTTGGACCTGATGCAACATTTTACTCAAATGTAGTTCCATTTGAGGGAAGAGAAGAGGAAGCATTGAGAGCTCAACAATAACACACATGGTGAGAATCTTTAATGGGTGGGAGTTAGCTAGTGGATATCTTTCACGGATACAAAATCTATCCTGATATTATAATAATAAGCAGTTTTTGCATTCTCTATGACACTCCCCTCCCCCCAATTCCCAGCACCTGAAAACAGTATCACTATAACTTCAATTGGTCAGTTAATGATTTTTTACTGCAGGAAATAGATTGCAAAACTGGACATTTCGAATTCATAAATTGTGGGTGCCCACATTATTTTAATGTCATCCTTTCACTTTCAGTCCCTAAAACCTTTTTAATTATACTGTTCTGCACACTATAAGGCTATCTAGTACGTATATCAGTGACACAATGTTATCTTTCATTAATGTTGCACCCACACATAAATGATTGTCTTCCTTATATGCAAGAAGGTTTCCAGATTAGGGATGACCATTAATTGCTCAAAAAAGTAAGGAAACAAGGGTAGAGATGAAGGGTGGAAATGGGATCAATCTATTGTTAGCTATATCCAGCCAACAAATTGAATCCCTACAGCTTCAGATTATAGTGCAGTAGCTAATGGAGGACGTATATGCTGCTTTGGGGGAGTAGCTCCTGTAGTGTATTACCAAACCTTTTCAAGTTCAGCTAATTATAGAGAATTGGCTGATCGACTTCCCGCCAATTGTTAAATGAATGAAAACAGTTATGGATGCAGCTACAGATCTACTCATAATAATATGGAGCATCACAGTGGTTATTCTGCTGCTATCAAGTGCATCATTATGTCTCTGCCTTTGGTTCCATTACAAAAGGAAAGGAAAGGTAGTTAATGGGTTGAATCTATGCAGTTTTTGTTGTCGTTAATAATGTTGTTGCTAATACTCCTATACAGAGGTCTACTGAATTTCCAGCCAGTCAGCATGATTTACCTGCACCATCAGCTACTGAGATAAATACACATCAGAATAGTGCATATGCTGTGATCAAAAATGATGAGGTAGCTACAAGCTAGAGAGCTGGCTAATTATTATTCTCTGTACTTCTAGCCTGATCATCCCTATGAAGACATTGGGGAGATCACTCTTTCAACACCAACTGAAATAACCACACCCAATGATGTATTCATGATTCCATTGGAGGAGAACACAACATCAATTATTCAACTGAAACCAGGTTTGAAATTATAGTGTAGCTAACTAGAAATGGATCAAAATAGTGCAAGAATTTCTGTTGTTAACCTGTTGAATGATCTTTCACCAATTGCTCGCAAGTGGAGGGAGTTTGCCACTAAATTAGGAATTGTTGCAGATAATATTCCTAAATTCTCCAAAGATGACACTAATGAAGCATGCTTGGAAGCCACAGTTGAATTATTTTTCACCATTAACTCTCATAATCTGGCTGATATTACCGATGCCTTGAAAAATATGGAAGAATACGAAGTGGCTAATTATTTATCCAGAAAATATTTTTCATGTGACTAACAATGACCTGTTTACATAGCTATATACAAAATTATACAAAGCTGACTGTTATATATATATACTGTATATAATTAATTTTGGTTTGTAATCAAATTAGCGTAGCAAAATGTTTGTGCAGAAATATGAAATTGAATGTGTAGACTGCACTTTGAAATATCCTTAGATAACTTTATAGCTAGCTGCCATGATTTTTGCTTTAGGGATTGGAGAAAGAGCTATAAATTCACAAATAGCACTCAGTCAACATCAATGTTTGCGGTAGCTATTATTATCTAGCAATACCTACTATTTGGGATGATTATTGGTATAGAAAACTAAACCATGAAATACAAAACAAACTGAGTTAGTCATGCATGCATGGCTTTCCAATGACTGTTATCTATGTTCTGGGAACCTGAATGATCATTTGATCAAGTCACCTGAAATACATGGAACATGCATAACTTTGTTATACTAATAATTAGCTATTACAATATTTTCTTTGTAGTGCTAGCTACGTATAGTATCATAATAATCTGTATACTGTAGGTATAAAATTATAAAGATGGCCTTTATCTTTCTGCTTGTTATTGTTGTTGCTGTGTAGCTCTAAGATCTGATTCATGAGATATTGTCAATTTTTTCTCTACACCTTGTCCCATAACCCATGCAAGATAAGATACCCACTGATGACCCACCTAACCCAGTGATGGATAACTTGGAGATTGAAGCAAAGTAGCTAGCTATTATTTTTTCATCAACTATTGGTGAAACATGTTTTTGTACATACTGAAAGAGTTTTGACTTTGAGATTGAATAAGCTTCATGAAATGTCTTGTTGAAACGTGTTGTCGTTATTATTAGGTATGTATACACTCATGGTTGCTTTTATAGCTAGCTATTTGGGGAATGGATCTAGCTACTTGCATAGCTTGCATGCATATACTCAAGATGACCCCGTACCACAAGCTTCACCCAGCTATATATTTTGAGTAGTGAGGTATAGCTCTTATTACTCATGATGATTGATTAATCTATAGAGAAACCCTCTCACGTTCCTCTCACAGTGATATCATACTGAGCTATATGACGTAGTTCCCTCAAAGTTTAAACTATGCCAACACAGAGCAATCTATAGCTAATTATAGCTATGAAGGAGGGAGATGTTTGAATACACCCTGTAGCTACCACCAGTTCTGATTATTTTTACATGATATAAGATTGTTCCCATTGGAGTGAGTTTGCAAACAAATCTTGAAAATGAAATTGAAAGCAATGTCACATGTCTTGAAGTCTTGAGTTTCACTTCAAACGGACTGTCAACTGCGCATGTGAGTAAGCAGTTAATGTTGCACGCGCACGTGCAGGGTATGAACTAGCTAAACTCTAAACGAATTGCTCTTCTACTAACTAATTTCGGTAAAAGCAAGTTGCCTACTGTAGTTAATTCACTAAAATGCCACTTTAAGAGATGGAGTGGATGGAAATATGATAGATAGAGTTGTTCTTCATCTATACTGCAGTGCTGGATGCAATGATTCAATGGTCCAGTGTGTTAGATGTGCTTAGCCTCGTTCCCAGGCCTTCCACTCTCAATGGCAGTCTCTGAGACTCATTAAAGTACCACGCAGTACTTCACGTGGTATACTTTACCTTTTTCTTCGATGAGTGAGAGAGGAAAGCCTGGGAATGAGGCTAAGATTTGCTATAATCTCAGAAAAGTATATAGTAGCTATAATAATAAAATATCACTTTTCAGCATGATATTGTGAATCTATCAGGAGAACCAAGTGTACCTTCAACCATGCACCAATTGCAGCATACTACCAGTCAAAGAGAAAATGACACATATAAATTAATGATAATGAGATTAACTAACAATATTATTATGTTATTCATAATACCAATTAGCCTGCATAATAATTATGATTATTGCCCAATTCTATATTTCTATTTCTGCAGCTTGGGTAAATTATGTGCATGTATGTCATGCCATGGAACCATACAAAAAACACCTCATGAAACCTACAATCCCACAGAACCATGTGGAACCCATAGAGCCATGCAATGGCATACGTAATTTGTCAAATCCGTGAAATCACTGGAACCAATCCATTGAACCTACAGAACCAGTGGGGTGCAACTAATGGAACCCATGTACCTATGGAACCCATGGAACCAACAAGCAGAACAGTCATGGGACCAATAAACATGGGTGTAGGAAGATGTTTATAAGAATAGGTGGCCATACTGTATACCAAATAACATCTGTGTCAGTATAGTCTACACATGCTCAGTATAGTATTAAGTATTTAGCTAGAGACAGATGAGACACACGATAAACCCAGACTATGTTTACCACATTAAATTATCTTGTGTGTACTCATGTTCATGTAGCTACCTATATTTACCTCTATGTACCTGTTTACCTAAGTTTACCTGTACTGTGTATATACACAGTACAACACAGGTAAACATGAATATACTTAACCTATGAATACTATTTCTAATAGCTCGTTAAATCTTGTCAAGTTTACAATGAATTTTGATGTTCATAATGCTCAGAGTGTGATTTTTCAGTGGATCAAGTTCATGCATATATACGTATTTACCTTTCAATCTATCTGAGGAGACACTATTGGTGTTCATACACAATGAAGTCCAAGGAGTAGCTAACTATACCCAATGTCTCTAAAACATAATAGCTAGGCTGCACTAGCCAATCAAGACTTCTCAGCATAACTCCAGCTTTGAGATATTTTTTTGCTTCCAAATCATGTAGCTATGTACTTGCTTGATCTGAATGATTCAATCATCTGAACTGTACTCGAGCCTTTAGCTAACCCTTTTGATGTGTATAGCTATAGCTAGCCAAGCTCTGTGCTTGTATACGTACATGCATGTATCCAAGCATTTTATAGCTATAGGGCCACTGCATGGACAGAGTTAGGGTATAGTTCCATCTATATAGCTTGGTAGCTACCTCATTTTGATATATAGCTGATCTAGTTATGAACCTAACGTATGCCTCGTAATACACTGTTCATTTCACACAGAACTATATGTCATGTCATGTCTAGTAGATCATGCAGTTTATATACGTATATAGATACGTAGATAGTTAGATAGATAGATATTGCTACCATGTCAGGGTAATAGAGGAACGGTTATTAGAGAGACACTCACAGTCATGCATAATTAGCTATGTGGATGCATGACCTTTCTAGTGATTAATTCATAGTGATATAGCTAATACTTCTATTATTGCATCATTTTTTTTTTGATTCATTAACTATGAATAATAGATTGTAAAACATATAGCTATACTTCCATGGCTGCTATTCAAAGCAACCCAAAGTTTAGCTTAGCAGATAATTCATAGTGTGTTTTAATCTTTAGAAACAACCTCACTGCAGTGGCTATGTAGCTATATACGCATTTTGTCATTTTTTCAGTTTGTTTTTTCATAAAAATACATTCATAGCTAGCTATAATAATCTGTCATTATTTGCATGCCAATGCCCTTATACAGCTAGTTGGATATAGCTGGTTCATTCTGTCAGTAAGAAACTTTGTCCTCTACCAGGCTGCTGCTCAAACACAGTTCAAGTCTGCTAAATTCCAAAACCTAAACCCATTCTCTGACTCTATATACGTAGGCTTAACAGGTATATATAGCTATATCATAGCTAATGCAACAAAGGGATTAGCTATTAGCTATAAGTGCAAAAAAAATTTTTTACATAGAGCTACATATAGCTACAGGGATGGCCTAAAATACAGCCTCATATCACCTATAGCTAGTTAGTGCAGCAGTAGCATTGTTTTCATAATAAAATGAGGCATGCATACGTACATATTAATACAGCCATGCAGCTTTTGTTTTGTTTTGTTTTGTTTGTTTGTTTTGTTGTTGTTGTTTTGTCATCACCTTTTAACTCACTCGTAGCTAATTGAAACATATTTCAGTGAGCTAACTCTCCACACTCAAAATTTGGTTATTTCATCATGCTTGTGTATAGCTAGCTGTCAAGTTACCAAGATTTTGGGTGCTGTTACTATGTGACTTCATCTTTGTTTTTGTTTTTCCAACCAGTTGACACTAGCTTTAGCTAGTTATCCCTATACATCACCTTCATTTATTACTTAACAATGAGTCATGACCTGAGGATTCTTTTATCCTCATATAACTATAGCACTTTACAGTTGCACAAAATTACTACAAGGAAAGATTATTGATGGAGATTTAGCTGTAAGCTATAGCTAGAGACAAGGATGTGGGGGAGAGCAAAGACTCTCTTTAGCTGCTATTCATAATGCTATGAATGTCCAAATAACTATAATAAATAATGAATCCTATACCATAGTGACCTCCTCTGGTACTGCATGTGTGGCAGCAGCAATAATTATGATCTCTGATGAACTTTGTCGATATGGTTCACCCATGAAACACTAGCTATAGCTATATAATCTCATAAGCTAATCACAATTAACTATTCCCTCTTAGCTACCCTAGCCTCTTCTGGTTCCTCCTCTGTGACGATGATTACTTTTTTCCTCTCTACCTTTCTTTCCATAGTTTTTTGCGGCTATTGTTATCCTGTTCACTTTTATCAATGAGCATCATCTGTTTCATCTTGCAAAATGACTCAGATTGGAAAGTTGCTAAGAAAAACTGGTATTGGTACGATTGTGCTACTAACCATCATCATCAATAATTCTGGTTAGCTAAAAATAGTTACCATAATTATTAAAAACACATTGTACATATATAGCAACATATCTGCCAGGCTTTAGCCAATATTTGGCTATAGCTATATGGAGCTATAGGTGGCAGTCATGCATTATCCTTTTACTGTTATGATAGCTGTGACAGGAAAACCTGGAACTATCTTCATCGAAACCCCTCGAAATATGACAGTATCTGTTAATACCACGGTCCACATTCCATGTCGACCAAATGGAACAACCATCATTGGATGGCTAATTAATGATGAACCATTAAGAGCACCAAGTTATCCACGCCACATCAGTCCTGGTGATCCAAATCTCTTCCAGCTTAATGTGTATTGTGCACATGAAGTCAATGGAACAGTGTTTCAGTGCTTCACTAGAAGGAATGATGAAGTATTTTCAAGTGAAAGAGCTATAATAACTATCAAAGAAGGTATGGTTGCTAAGTCAGCAACAACCAACTTTGCTTCATAGTTACATATTAATGATTGCAGCTATAACTAGTGATATGTACAATGCAGTACAATTATTTTCTTTCCAGGTAATGTTCCCATTACCTCTAAAATGTCTGACTTGACTACAGCTGGTCCAGGGCTAGTTTCTTCCAAAGTGGAATCACTTGCTGGTAATTTAGATACGTAGCTACTTGTAGACTCTATAGAGGATCTGGTTGTGCATAGCTATAGTAGCTAGCTGCTCTTCCTTCTTCACACACCGAGGGTCAGTAATGCTAGATATAGCATATAGCTACTTATCATGCATGCTTCATAATACAGTGGAACCTCTGCTAAAGAGATTATACCTTTGTAAGCTAGCTACACTCAAAATATTAGCTAGCTAATCTAATCTCTAGGATAACCTTTTTATAAAGGATGAAAGGTGCAAGTGTGTCCATTATTCAGAGGTTTCACTGTAACTACATTTATAATGGAAGCATATATAATAATAATTAGCTATTGTATTAATCTTTTTCTTTAGGTGATTATTTTTTGATGGTGGTGTTCTATGCACTAACAAAGATACTGCAGTAGTTATGAACTTAACTCTACTATACTAATGCTGAGTTGTATTTTATTAGTTTTTGTCGTTGAGTTACATTACTGATAATTATTGTCAAGCGTGATATCGCTAGCTCCGTGCACATGCGCAGCGCAGTACAGTAGCTAAAATAGATATACAGAGGTTTAAAAATTGGTCGTCAGGCCTCGGACTACTACGCATGCGCACTGCTTGAATTTTTGAAATTGTGCTCAGATTTGTTCAGGACTTTAGAGAAGTAAGCTTTGAAGAGCTAGCTAGTGACTGTTCTAGTATAGTTCTAACCTATTAGCATGCTATTTACCATCTCCGGTGAGATTTTCGAGGCTCAAAAATTGAGCATGCGCGAGAATGCACACTCAGCATTTTGCAAGATTCCCTAAAACCTCTGTAGGTCAGCGGTTTTTAAGTTGGTTGGCCGGCAACATCACAATGAGATGGCACGCATGCACAATTTTCACCCTCTAAAATTCAAAATCTAGCTAGGGGAGCCGGAGAGACAATTAGTCTGGCGTAGCCGACCCTTTACCTTCCTTTTCTTGGGGGAAGGAGAAAGGGTTTGGTGACTCTAGCATACACGACTTGTGTCATTACATCATTTTTGAACATTACATCATGGCAATCATAAATCGTGCGCAAGTAATTTACGCGAACAGCAGTAGTTAGAGAAAGGGGAATTCTTGGAGAGTCTAAGAGGTGGGGATCAAGTGACAACAGTACATCCATAGATAATAGAGCACTCCGTGGATATGAAACGCCCGCGAATACGGATGTATACGGATATTTCTCAGGACAATCATTGCGGAGTGCTCTATTATCTATGGTACGTCCTATACACTGCTCGCTCCCTTGCAGAAGCCCTAGCCTCGTAATGCCGTATAAGTCGATTGATCCGCCTGCTGATAACTTCTCATCTCACTCGAAACAGCTAGCTACAGCCACGATCGATCCCATCAAGGGCTTATCGAGTCGATCTTGATCCCATAGAAAAGCAAGGGCTAGGGGTAGGCTCCAAAAAGCGCATGATTTTAGAACCCAAGTTTATGGCTATATCACATGATGATCCAAGCGATCTGGATGCGCTAGCTCGTTTTCTCCTTCCCCCCCGCCCCCAAGAAAAGGAAGGTAAAGGGTCGACTACGCCAGACTAAGAGACAATGCCAGTTCCTTACTCTATCGACTTAAGGTGGAGAATCGTTTGGCTTAGCATTGTTCACAAGCTGTCACCATCAATTATCTCAGAGCAAATGTGCGTCTCAGAACGCTCTGTTAGGCGGTATTTGAATCTCTTTCACCGGGTAGGTGATGTCAAACTTAAAACTCAACGCCATGGGCCTCAACTGTTTCTAGGGGAATTCGAACAGCTTATTTTGCTCAGGATTATACTCGAGAACACTGGAATTTATCTACACGAAATACAAGACAAGCTATATGATCTGTTTGGAATCTTTGTAAGTGCATCCACAATTTGTAGAACACTGAAGATCATGGGATGTTGCAGAAGAGTGATTCGACATGTGGCAATTCGTCAGATGAACTGCGAGCACATTTTATGGCTGAGATATCAGTATTTGATCCCTCAATGATTATCTGGATTGATGAAAGTAGCTGTGATCGGCGTAATAGCATGCGAAACTTTGCCTACACACTCAGGGGAATGCCTCCTGTTGATTGTAGACTACTGACTCGAGGAAAAAGATATTCAGCTATTACTGCTGTAACAGTAAAAGGAGTGCAGGATGTTGTTCTTATTGAAGGCTCTGTTAATGGAGAAATATTTGCAACCTTTGTTAAAGACTCACTGGTACCCATTTTACAATTCAATGGTTACAATCCTAATTCCATTGTTGTTATGGACAATGCGTCCATACATCATGTGGATGAAATTGCCGAATTGATAATTCAGACAAGGGCTTTGCTTCGATTTTTACCGCCCTACTCACCTGATTTGAACCCAGCGGAACAAGTGTTCAGCAAAGTTAAAACAATCATGAAGGAAAATGATCAATTATTTCAAGCATTCAGTGAACCAAGATTGTTGCTTACAATGGCATTTGACATGATCACTGAGAATGACTGCGCAGAATATGTCAAGTGTTGTGGATACATGTAGCTAGCTAACTTTTCATTTCACACAAGCTTCTTTAATAATCCCATTAGCTATAGCATCTTTTTCACGAACATAATCATCCTCACTGAGCAGATCTTGCATTTTGAGATGGTGAAGGTCATTTAATTGCTTGTAGCATTTGAAACGGTTTTCTATTACTTTGGCAGGACTGAAACCAGTAGAACCAGTAGATGTATTAGGAGCAGTAGACTTGGGTGTAAATGCAGCAACAATTGCAGAGGATACTTCAGTAGCTGCCTTTGTAAGAGCTTCTGCCATTTCGGGACTGCCTTGCTTGTCTTACTTGAGGGTGTACTTGAGCCTGCTCTCTTGAACATTGAACTGTTTGGTGGATTGTCTAAATCTGTGTGCATACCATTGGCATACACCTCTGACCATATTTGATACTGCATTTGGGTATAATTATTAGTAAGGGTATCCACTGCCTGTTTAAGCTTGTCTTCTCTCTCCTCTCGAGCTGACTTCTTCTTAGGATGGTTATCTTCTGAATCTTCATTTTCTGAATCTGTCCTCTTTCGTTTCTTGTGACTGCCCTCCAGTACTGGAATCTACTTTAAGTCCATCACACCATAACTGCACCTTATCTCCATGTGCTCTTACTTCTTTCCACATCTCTGCAAGATCTTCTTTACTTCTTACACTGATGACCTTTTCAGTTCGCTTGCTGTTGATGTATCCTACATCAAACTCCTCCCAATCAATGACATCATTATGCAGTTGCAGCTTGATCAGCCTTTTCAGCTTTTCACAAGAAGATATCTTAACTGTCTCAATATTTCGAAGGGTGAAGATCTTATCTTTCTTTTTGCCGGTCTTTGTAACAGCTTTCATGAGCACTCTTCCTAGTACATGTGGAGCTGGAGTAACTTTAGAAGTCTGATCAAGCGGAGTAATGAGGACTCGCCTAACAGTATGCACCACCACCACCACCAGCCTGTGTAGTAATAACCCCCCAACCACTGCCAATGACGCTGTTGAATAAGTAGACATATTGAGAAGAGCACAGTTACATGCATTCAGCACTTCGAAATAACGCCCCCCCCCCGGCCCCATCGGTACCCGTATATTATGCGCATGCGTGCTAACGTTGGACAACCTTCTTAAAAACCGCTGTAACATGACAGTATGCTGAGAGATATTCAGAGGGAAATGATGCCAAGAAGTGAATATAGGATCATTTTAGCTACGGCGGTGATTCAGCTCGTAGGACGAACTACCTCATTCTCGAGTGATGAGGTTGTCTGCGGCCTGAATCAAACAATTGAATTCAGATGTCTCTTAGCACCAACACCACCAGGGAACCCTAGAGGGCTTTATGGCTTTGAATGGAAAATCAATAATGTCTCCTCTATCAGTGTTGAAGGAGCCAGGTCAAATTTATCATCAAGACTTCCTTTGCTATTCCTAGACTGCAGTACTTCACTGAATAACTCACTAGTTCAGTGCGTTAGAGTTAGTCTTCTCTCCTTGACTGAACCTCCTGCTTTCGGTAATCTGCATACTCTTCGCATACAAGGAAAGTATACAAGTTTAGCTAGTAGCTAAATCATATTATTATAGGATCATTCCATGCAGGATTACTAGAGAGTGTTAAAGACCTAGAGGTCTCCATCAACTGTACCCCCTGGTCCATCACCCTGACTTGGCAACCTCCTTTCTCCCTGGATATCACTAACACTGACCCAGACATGACATTCTGTGTGGATGTATATGAAATCACAGGGGGAAGAACTATTCAACTTAATGATTCTGCTGATCATTGCACTGATGCACATCAGTACACTATGAACATCAATCCTGACATGTACTCCATGATTATCAGTGACCTCAATCAGTATCAGTTCATTGTTACAGCAATGAATGTAATTGGTCTAGGAGCTCCTAGTGCACCCATAAATGCAACACTTCTTCCTTGTAAGATTAGCATGGGGCCAACCAACTTTATAGCTATAATCCTAAATTTATAACAATGAAGGTTTCAATCCAAGTCTCCTCAATGCAAGAGCCGAGATATGTAACTCTCAGGTGGAAGTGAATGCATCACTAGTAAGTGCCTAATTTTTGTTAATCTTTAGCTATCAGAGTTATATCATTGCAAAAATTATGTACCATGGAAAGTTACTGTAGTTGCTTAATTAAGTGGATTTGATGTTTGATTGTGCTGTGTAGCTGTGTATTTTGTGTGTAGCTAATAAGAAACATCCTTCCTATGATTCTGTATTAATTTTGACTTTGACCTTCCTATTTATAGCCAGTAAAAACATAATCAGTTAAGTTGATTGTTGCTCCATTAAATGTTATATAAAGCCTGCTGCATGAAAGCATAGTTTATTTCACTACGTAGTTCATCATATGACTTAATTTTAATAACTCGATTGATGACAGTAGCTACATAATTATAATTATGATGTTTAGGTGACTTCTCCTAACTTGCTACTTTCAGAATTAAGAGTTTATATACATATCATAGCCTATGAAAGTGACACAGAATGCATCTGCAGAATCAAGAACACAAACATTTCTCTGAATAGTGGAAAATGTGGCTGCATTATTCCTTCAGCAAATTATACCATATTCATAAAAATTATGGAATGCCAACTTGTATCTAATCGTCTTTTCATCATCACAACTGAAAGTTGTGAAAACTTAACTCAACTTGGAACTACTAACATTGATCTTGATGTAAATGCATCAACACTGAACAGATTCAATACAAGTAAACAATTTGATAGCATGAATTACCTGTATGTTTATTATTATCCTATAATTATTCAGATGAAGGAGCTGATATTAATATTATCATAGGCTCAAGTGTAACATCTGCCATAGCTGGTAAAGATACATCAGCATGGAACGTTCCCCCCCCCTTCCCTTGATCCCCTCCTCATTCCCTGTTAATAGAGCCACTTGAAGAGTTGTTCAGTAGCTATCTCCTCAAGTATTTACCAGTATCATGGCAGCATGCAGCTTGCTTTAATATTAAATTTATAACTACTAGCTGTAGCTAGCAATATGATTATTCACAAGTATATAATGCCTTATACAGTTTTGAGTATTATGGTACTCATTCTCTCACTCGTTGGAGCCAGCATTTACAAAAAGAAGAAGACCAGTGGTACGTCACTTATCAAACTAGTCACGGGATTGACTACAGTCATGCATGTTGACCATGCTGTAGGGAGACCATATAGGCTAAAATGCTCCCCTGGGGTTGCTATCTATATAGGCTCTGCTGACATGTATTCTGGTCCTGAACCCCAATTATAATGTAGCTGTACAGTAATAGCCATAATAATTATTATAACTCATAATTATAGCTTGAATCATTGCCAACAGGAGGAAAGTGCAGTCATCTACCAACTGTTGCCAGTCATCATGATAAAAGCTTATGCACCTATGAAAACACTGCGTATGCTGTTGTCACAAATGACATTGAGGTGTAGATAATATTATTCATAAGCTGTATATGTAGAAAGAAAACAACTCTTAGGATTGAAGAAGCTAGCTATAGCTAATCATTGGTGGTTTTTTTTTAGATTGCCATGCATGTAACTTTGAAGCAATTAGCTAAGGTACTGCATTTCTTATTGTGCATTCTATATTCTTTATACTGAATAGCCTTCCTATGCTGAGATTCCACCAAACATTAGGAAGCCATCAGCTAATGAGCCAATTTACTTAAATATCATCCCTAAAGAGTCCCAATGGAAACAAGGTAAAAAAAAGATAATCTGCAGCTTTATAGTACTTGCCTATCAGCTGACTGCCATCACAGCTTATCAGAGTTAGCTAAATCCTGAAGCAATGATAAGCTTTTGTCTCTATTTCAAATTTATACCTGGCCCATACAGCTGTCTATGGGTGGGATGGTATGCCAACTGAATTCCAAGCTAGCTACAGCTATAACAATAATAATCATTATGATATTGTTATCAGAAAGTCTTCAGAATGCTGCAACTCTAAATGTGGCTGATCTCTTCCATGATCTTTCCCCTATTGCTTGCAAGTGGAGGGAATTTGCTGGAAAAATGGGAATTGATACGGAAAGTGCCCTTGAATTCACTGGAGAGCCTACCAATATAAATAAAGCATGCCTAAAGGTCACCATTGAATTACTTCACTCTCAGAGCTTGGCTGATATTATCAACGCTCTGAAAAGCATGGAAGAATTGGAGGTGGCAAATTACTTGTATAGAAAGTACTGTGAAACATAGCCATCAACACAATAACTTTCAATTTCAGTGTGTACAATATCCTGACTCAGTCATTTCATTTGACTTAATATTTACATAAATTTATTCTGCAAGGGAAATTATCCAAAGACTTTGTAAATCAACTATAATTCTGTTTAAGTAATACAGTCATATATTATAATAGATAGTTATGATATCAATAAATTAACTACTGAAAAACAAAAATCTGCTTTATCATTCAAGAACAAGTACCAAAAAATGGTTAGGCTGTGGGCAAAAAAACTCGCTACAGCTGGTAAAGATCAACAGAGAAGAATGACATGCATCACATGCGCAGTATAGTAGTACAGTCTTACGGTCATATTTTTTGCTTGTAGCTAAGTTTACCTGTCATGTCAAGAAGTAGTAACAAGAAGTTTAATATCATTATAGCTGCAGTGATTCAGCTCTTAGGACGAATCACCTCATTCTCAAGTGATGAGGTTGTCTGTGGCCTGAATCAAACAATTGAATTCAGATGTCTCTTAGCACCAACACCACCAGGGAACCCTAGAGGGCTTTATGGCTTTGAATGGAAAATTAACAATGTCTCCTCTATCAGTGTTGAAGGAGCCAGGTCAAATTTATCATCAAGACTTCCTTTGCTATTCCTAGACTGCAGTACTTCACTGAATAACTCACTAGTTCAGTGTGTTAGAGTTAGTCTTCTCTCCTTGACTGAACCTCCTGCTTTCGGTAATCTGCATACTCTTCGCATACAAGGAAAGTATACAAGTTTAGCTAGTAAATCATGTTATTATAGGATCATCCCATGCAGGATTACTAGAGAGTGTTAAAGACCTAGAGGTCTCCATCAACTGTACCCCCTGGTCCATCACCCTGACTTGGCAACCTCCTTTCTCCCTGGATATCACTAACACTGACCCAGACATGACATTCTGTGTGGATGTATATGAAATCACAGGGGGAAGAACTATTCAACTTAATGATTCTGCTGATTATTGCACTGATGCACATCAGTACACTATGAATATCAATCCTGAGTACATATACTCCATGATTATCAGTGACCTCAATCAGTATCAGTTCATTGTTACAGCAATGAATGTAGTTGGTCTAGGAGCTCCTAGTGCACCCATAAATGCAACACTTCTTCCTTGTAAGTTATTTTTAAGGGGCAAGGTAGCGCATTGCATGCAATAATAGGCCAATGTGAACCACTGGTGTATTTTATATTAGCTATGTCTATATGTATGTGTTACATGTATTAAGGTTTTCTTCTCAATGCAACAGTCAAGATTTGCAAGTCTCATATTGAAGTAAATCTATTACCAGTAAGTTTTAAACAAAGTCTCTAATACATTGTACATATAATGTCAAAATTAACATAACCATGCAATAATAATCAGCTGTTTAATAATAGTATATTGATTCCATTTAGCTAGAAGTAGCTATTGATGTTATAATAGCTATTGCTAGGGGGGGAGGGAACTGTGTGCCTATTGTAAGGTATTGCTATATTATTATTATAGAAGAGAATTTAGAATAACATGCAGTCACAGTTGTTGCAAACTGTAACTCAGATGAAATTGGTTCTTTTTTTTTGCAGCATAATGAATCGTATGTAGCTATACAGAGGCCATATGTTATTTAAAAATAGTCCTGCTTTGTAGCTATAGCCAACTGAAAGCACTTATAGCTAGTTGCTATAATTTTGCATCCCTTTATGCAATTACAATTAACTGAGCTATAGCTAATAATAATAGATAGCTATAACCCTATTATTTTCTGATCAATGCATGCACAGGAGATCTCTCCCTACTCACTGGCCTCAGGAGTTACTGTACATATCAAAGCACATCACAATGAAACAAATTGCTGCTGCTGCTCACTAAATGACATGAATGTCACTGGATTTGAGTTCCACAGTGACAACTGTGGTTGTCTTTTTTCATCCACAAATTATACCATATACATCGAATATATGGATAATGAGGTTGTGTCCAATCACCTCTTCATTATCCCAACTGAAAAATGTGAAAATATGACTCAACCTGAACCAACTAGCATGACTCAACCTGAACCAACTAGAATTATTTCTGAAATCATTACATCAACTTCAGGTATGACCCCCCTCCCCCTCCCCCTCCCCCCCCCCCCCCCACCCCCCATTTTTTTGTGATGTCTCAGTCCATGATATTACTTACATGTATGGCACCTATGGCTAGCTAGCTAGCTAGCTACGTATACTCATTATTCTGAGTCTGTGAACAGACAATGGAGTACATCTGAACCTCAAAGTTACAGCAGTTATTGCAGCATTAGCTGTTGGTAAGAAAGATCAGAATGGCTGTAATTACATTTTACTATAGCTACACTCAACCAGTATGCATGCTCTTCACAATCATCATCCTATCTTGCTGTGGTTTCTGCTGCCACTACAGAAAGAGACGAAGAGAACATAATGGTAAAATTACATAGCCAACTACTTATATATATTATATGCACTAAGTCCTTATGCTGTAGGTGAATTTGAAGTACAATTTCATGAGGTACGTACAAAGTAATCTCAGTCATGTATAGTCACGAAAGTATTGTTCTTTTTACAGGACAATATATACTCAGATTTCATGGTATGAGTCTGTTGTGACTAAAACCAGATGGTGAAAGGTATAGCTAATTTATATAGAATCCACCTGAAGAGGAGGCATCAAGTGGTATGACCTCAGACGAGCTTGTGTATGATGATATCTTACCAAGAGGACTCAGTGCTCCAAGCTCAGATGTACTCACTGAAAATACTGGGAATGAGGTATATAGCTACATGTACCTATATGTAAAGTTCAACATACAAAGAAAGCTTTTCATACTCCTTCATTACTGATATTTAGCTAGTGATAGTGAATACAAACAACTGTGCATTTGTGCATGTGAACTAGCTACTTGCAAATTACTTATTTTTGATCAATGGCAACAGGCAAAGTACGTATATCCAATTGCCGTGAGTGGATGATTTCAACTAACACATGTGAGCCATCAATAACATTCTTCTCCCCCCACCCTGCCACAGCTACAAACTCCAGTTCATGAAGCAGAAGGTGCTAGTGACTGCAGATGTCAACATATTCCCCTCACCCAGTTACCCACTGATCCACTAAATTATGCTACCAAAAGAGTTCCTAACTTGGAGGTTGAAGCAAAGTGTTTTTCATCAAATATAATAGCTATGTATTTGTTGTCATTACAATTAATAATATTTGGCTTATTTAGCTATAGCTACATACATAGTGGCTCTTTGGGACTGAATTGTTAGTTACGGTTTTTACTTTATTTGCAGAATGTGCATACCCACGATGACCCTGTACCACATGCTTCACCTAGCAATGAAAAAGTGTGTCATACAACCAAAGATTCTTTGAGCAGTGAGGTAGAGCTAGCAATATTGACTAATGGTGATGCATGATTCAATGATTCATACTATAGAGTGCAACATATGCTCAACTAAACCTCTTGCGTTCATCTCCGGTTGTTGGGATCATAGCACCAGAAAAAGTGATCTACTCAGATGTAGTTCCTTCAAAGTTGAAACTTGATGTGCCACCACAGATTCCAACAAAGCAAGCTAAAAGTAATGGCTAGTAGCTAGCCAAGTATACATTGCTACCATAATGAAGAAAAGAAAATAAGGCTACAAGTTGAGCCTTGCAGTCTTGCATGATTATTAATTAAAATGGGGTAGCTATACTCTTTGTTTATGAGCTACAAAGAGGAGAGGGGGGTGTTTAGAATACCCTGCAGATGTTTATGAAACTTAGCTATATGTACATATGCTCATTATTGTTATTTATATTACAGTAATTGTACCAAAGCCTTCAACTGCTGCAGATGTTATTGAAGATCTCATTCCCATCGCTGACAAATGGAGTGAGTTTGCAAAACAAATTGGAATCGATGAAGACCTTGAAGATGAAATTTATACCAACAATGAAAGCAATGTCACATGCCTTGAAGTCACATTGGAGTTTTACTTTGAACGTCCTGGAAACAAACTGGAGGGTATCATTGAAGCTCTAGAGAACATCAGTGAAATGAAAGTGGCTGATAATTTGAAATCAAAGTACTCAATAAGCTGACCAATAATAAATACAATACTCTGCATCAGCACAGTCAGTTAGTTATAGCTAGCAATTTGCCATAGTCTACGCTTATTGTAAGTTATGATTTCAAACACAGTATTCTACAAAAAAATGCATGGTGTATTATTGTCTTTGCTAATAAATTGCTTACTGTAGCTAGAACTATGATAGTTACTAGTTACAGAAAATTACATGTTATTACAAGTGATTTGTGATGGCTGAATTCAATCGTCAGTTTAAACCAATAGGTGATTATTCCATTGCATGGACAGTTAATAGCATCTCATCATATCACCGAATCTGGAATTACCACTACACTTGAAAATTGAATGCTACATGTATGAACTGTACTGAAACATTTCAGAAATCTGATGTGAAAGACGTAATCTTTTTAATTTCAGTAATGATCCCACAATCTTTGGTGATGTGTTCTTTGTCCAGATACAAGGAAAGTAGCAATTCTTAAGCTGAAAAATAAACTAATCTGTATAATTATTGTAGATGGCCTTTAGTTTTCTGCCATTTTAGTTATTATCGTTGTTGCTGTGTTGTTGGTGGTGAACTGGAGTTGTGTTAATATTGTCAATTTCTCTGCACCTTGCATGGGGAGCATATTAAATCCCATCACCCATGCAAGTTACACTCACTGATCCATAGGGAGGCCTAGGAGTGAAGTAGGAATAATAGTTTTGTAATAATAATATTATCATTGCTATGATTCTTGAGTTTGCTGAAGGGGGAGCGAAGAGTAGGGATTTTAAGTTGGGTGATATATATATACATATAGGCGTGGTTATTGAAATTAGGAGGGCTAGGAGTGATAGGAATGCAGCTAAATTTTTTCAATTTTTATTTATTTTTTGCGCTCACTTGTTAAAATACAACTGTATAATAAACATTGATTTCATGGATCCATGTGTATGGAAAGAAACCTTGTGCTTTAAATTATGGCAATCCGTTCAAGACAATATTATCAAAGAAATATATGGGCATATGATCCTATATTTGTGTGCATGTAACTACATTTTATATATGCTCAAAATTTCAACATATATATGTTCCTCAAAAGACAAGAAATATATATGGGCAAAATTCAACATATATAATAATAGCTATTACTCAAATTGTGGCAAAATTTCAACATAGCACTCAAAAGACAAAAATCCATGGGCATATGATCCTATATTTGTGTGCATGTAACTTCATGATTATATATGATCAAAAGTTCAATTTGCATTCGACATTGCATGATCTAATTTCAACATATATATTTTTCAAGTGAGGTCAAAGTTTAATCAGGTTAAAGGTTACCTTCCCCCGGCGCGCGCGGCGGCGCCGGCACGCCTGTGCTGCGTCGACCTTTTACCTTTCTTCAGACATTGCAATGGATCCAGAGTTAAGCCAGTGTATAGCCTCAGTGCCAGCCTGTGTACGTCAGCTTGAAAGCAGTACCGATACTACCGATATCAATTTGGCTGAGTCATTGACTCGCAGGGCCGAAGAGTTTGTAGAACTGCTTCGTGTTCTTTCAGGTGAGGCACTCATAAAGCTAGCTCAATAAGAATGTAATTGATTACATTGCAGGTCGTTTAGAGGAGTTACACAGTTCTTCCCAGCAGGCTGCAAGAAACCTGCAGGATTATATTGCCCTCTCTTCAATACTGCAACATTTTGCAACTTTGTTTTCTGATCGAACAATGGAATTGGAGGATTTGTATTGTAATCCATGGATGTCATTGACTATTGCCTGCCCAGTAGTAGGAGATGGTAGACCTGGAAGGCCCTCAGTAGTGATATCTGAACAGCAGATCACAACACTACTAGACTTGGGTTTCAACTATACTTCTATGGCTGCAATGTTTGGAGTATCAGAGAGAACTTTATTCCGAAGGAGGACTGAGTTAGGACTTCAGACTGGGCGTCACTATAGCGACATATCTGACGATGACCTAGACACTGTTGTACGCTCACTAGTACAGGTAAGATTCTATAAAACCAAGGGGAATATTTTTAATGCATTTTTTCTGTCACAGGAGTCCGTGAATTCAGGGTTGTCTATGATCCGAGGTGGACTTCAAGCGAGGGGAATTATTGTCCAGTGTAGAAGGGTAGCAGATTCTCTACACAGAGTCGATCCTTTAAGCCAAATAATCTGACGCAGAATAACTACATACCGGAGACGATATTCTGTTCCTACGCCCAACAGTTTATGGTATGCAAATCTAATTAATAGGTATTATGAATAATTGGTCGATATTTTAATGAAGGCATATCGATGGGCTGCACAAACTGATTAGGTGGAAATTGGTCATACATGGAGGTATATAATGTAATGTAGAACAGTGGGAGTAGTGGGTAGTGAGACGGCAGGTTATGGAGATTTGGATTGTAGAATTACCTTAAGGGTGCAGGCACATAGTAACCAAGGCATGCGCTAGTACTAGCACTAATTAACCACAAACACTACCGCGCTAAAATAACAGATAGTAAACACAATAGCAGCTGCTGCTTTGGCACATATAAAATCCATGCTAGCATGAATAATGAACAAGTCATTGGAACTCAGGAACTATGCATGGGAATGAGCCAATATTTTGCATATAGCAACTACTTGATAAGGTCTAAAAAGTTACATTTTGCTTTAGTTTATAGCTAGTACAGAATGTGCAGGACACTAGATCCTATATGGATAAATTAAAAAGTAGAATGTGAATTGATAAAAACTAAATGTAATTTTTATGGCAATAAGTATAAGAAGCTGTATATCAAAAATCAGCCATTGATTCCAAGTGGTCATTGAGATGTAACGCAGTTTACTTTGAGAATGAAATCAGTCATAACATCAGTCATTTTGATTGGTTCTCCTTTATTTTTTTGTGTATGTGGTACTATTCTGATACTTAATAACGTGGTGCAAGTTAGAAATTTCTATCATGAATAGTTTTTAAGTTAATTTTCCCTAGCATCCATGCGTGGGCGGAGTGTGCCTGCACCCTTAAGGTCACTTTATTAGAGGGTACTTATTTAGTTAGTTCAAAGTTCAAATTGATATAAGAATGTGACTACAGCTCAAGAATAGCTATATACTTGAGTGGAGAGGACTGAGCCTAGAGATATGAAAATTTTCACTGCTAAGGTTGCTAAAAAATCCAAAAGTATAATATATATTATAGTAAACTTGTACCTGTCAATAAACATTACCTTTAAGTTAGTAATAGGGATTGGTGTACAACTTAGTACACTCTTACAGTGCCTGCTGTTAGTTTATAGTGGTCAATAAGACTGATCTTTGTCTGTTGTGTTGTTAGGAATTGATGGCTACTCACAGCTCATTACCTACATTAACTGCTCAGATAACAATTCAGCTGAAACAGTGCTAGAGTGTTTTCTTTGTGGTGGACATCAGTATGGGTTCCCTTCTCGAGTGCGGAGTGATTATGGATTAGAGAACTTGCATGTGGCTTACTGGACAAGTTTGAACTTTGACCTCCCTGGTTGACAAATAATTATCATACATATAATATTTTTGAGTAATGAATATATATTGAAATTTGCCCATAATATTATATTCTTTTGAGTAATAATATAAAATTTGCCCATTATATTTCTTGTCTGTTGAGTATGTTGAAATTTTGCCCATATATATTTCTTGTCTTTTGAGGAACATATATATGTTGAAATTTTGAGCATATATAAAATGTAGCTACATGCATACAAATATAGGATCATATGCCCATATATTTCTTTGATAATATTGTCTTGAACGAATTGCCATATTAAATTGTATGTGACTTTACCCCCTCTTTGAAGAGGTAAAGGACTTGCTTACCTCCTGTAGTAACTTTCACGTTCAAGTATTCAAAATTCCCTTTTTTATAAACACTATCATGGATACATAATAGAGTGCATGTTATCATATAGCCCATGCAGTTCATCCACGGTTCATTACAGGTATGACAGAAATTAGCTATTCTTATGAATTTTACTTCGTTCTCGGAGCTTGGCTGACATAGTGTGGAAGAATTTGGGGTGGCAAATTAGCTATTTAGATAGAAAGTACTGTGAAACATAAACCATCAGCACAATAATTAAATTATTAAAACTTGTGTGTACAATATCCTGACTCAGTTATTTCCATAATTATTTGAACTTGAATAAATAATGTTTATATTAATTTGCTCTGCAAGGGAAGTTATCCAAAATGACAGTAAGTCAACTGGTTATTGATACTGCATGCCATGATTAGATACAGATGAATAGAACTTAATCATTCAAGAACAAGTACCAAAAAAGTTCGGTTGTGGGCAAAGAAACTCAGACTCTAGCTACAGATCATCAGAGAAATAATACTCTTAGCACATGCGCAGTAGCTATGGTTCATTTTTAACAATGTCAATAAGTAGCAGCAAGAAGTTTAGCATCATTTTAGCTACAGCAGTTATTCAGCTCGTAGGACGAACTACCTCATTCTCGAGTGATGAGGTTGTCTGTGGCCTGAATCAAACAATTGAATTCAGATGTCTCTTAGCACCAACACCACCAGGGAACCCTAGAGGACTTTATGGCTTTGAATGGAAAATCAACAATGTCTCCTCTATCAGTGTTGAAGGAGCCAGGTCAAATTTATCATCAAGACTTCCTTTGCTATTCCTAGACTGCAGTACTTCACTGAATAACTCACTAGTTCAGTGTGTTAGAGTTAGTCTTCTCTCCTTGACTGAACCTCCTGCTTTCGGTAATCTACATACTCTTCGCATACAAGGAAAGTATACAAGTTTAGCTAGTAAATCATGTTATTATAGGATCATCCCATGCAGGATTACTAGAGAGTGTTAAAGACCTAGAGGTCTCCATCAACTGTACCCCCTGGTCCATCACCCTGACTTGGCAACCTCCTTTCTCCCTGGATATCACTAACACTGACCCAGACATGACATTCTGTGTGGATGTATATGAAATCACAGGGGGAAGAACTATTCAACTTAATGATTCTGCTGATCATAGCACTGATGCACATCAGTACACTATGAATATCAATCCTGAGTACATATACTCCATGATTATCAGTGACCTCAATCAGTATCAGTTCATTGTTACAGCAATGAATGTAGTTGGTCTAGGAGCTCCTAGTGCACCCATAAATGCAACACTTCTTCCTTGTAAGTTATTTTTAAGGGGCAAGGTAGCGCATTGCATGCAATAATAGGCCAATGTGAACCACTGGTGTATTTTATATTAGCTATGTCTATATGTATATGTGCTACATGTATTAAGGTTTTCTTCTCAATGCAACAGTCAAGATTTGCAAGTCTCATATTGAAGTAAATCTATTACCAGTAAGTTTTAAACAAAATCTCTAATACATTGTACATATAATGTCAAAATTAACATAACCATGCAATAATAATCAGCTGTTTAATAATAGTATATTGATTCCATTTAGCTGGAAGTAGCTATTGATGTTCTAGTAGCTATTACTGGGGGGGGGGGGGGGGGGGGGGGGGGGGGAACTGTGTTCCTATTGTAAGGTATTGCTATATTATTATTATAGAAGAGAATTTAGAATAACATGCAGTCACAGTTGTTGCAAACTGTAACTCAGATGAAATTGGTTCTTTTTTTTTTTTTGCAGCATAATGAATCGTATGTAGCTATACAGAGGCCATGTTATTTAAAAATAGTCCTACTTTGTAGCTATAGCCAACTGAAAGCAACTTATAGCTAGTTGCTATAATTTTGCATCCCTTTACGCAATTACAATTAACTGAGCTATAGCTAATAATTGCAGCGAGCGAGCGAAGCGAGTGAGCTGACTCTCAGGTCATGACTCATTGAAATTTTAAATATATATATATCTAGATCTATGTCTACACTCCAAAATGCCCCAGGCGTACGTACGTACGTACGTACGTACGTGTCGTGCAATAGTAGCGCCCCTGCGCGTGCATTTATGCGCATGCTCCAGTTGTATTTGCTTGATTGATTTCTACATCGCTTTGTATAATTATAGCATGGTGGATAGTAGGGCTAGGCTTATCTAAGTGGATTGTAGGCGCTAAACATATCTAAGTGCTTTGTGGTAAGTATTTAGCTTTCTATGCATGCAGCTGCCTGCCACTTAGCTACATAACACAACAGCAAAGCACAAATGAACTATCAGCTCAACATTTCTACAGCCTTTTGGGCAGCAGGCACAAGAGGCTTATCTAAGCGGCTTGTAGGCACTAGGCTTATCTAAGTGCTTTGAGGAAGCATGTATGCAGCTGCCTGCCACCACATAGCTACATGACTCTTAGCAATATCAAGCACTGAAGCCTATCAGCTACTTTAATTGCTCACTGTCAAATGCTGCACATTGCTACAGATACTCAACAGCAAATGAAAATCGTTTGCTTGCTCGCTTGCTGTCAACTGAATGTTGATCATTGCCCTAGTAATAGATAGCTATAACCCTATTATTTTCTGATCAATGCATGCACAGGAGATCTCTCCCTACTCACTGGCCTCAGGAGTCACTGTACATATCAAAGCACATCACAATGAAACAAATTGCTGCTGCTGCTCACTAAATGACATGAATGTCACTGGATTTGAGTTCCACAGTGACAACTGTGGTTGTCTTTTTTCATCCACAAATTATACCATATACATCGAATATATGGATAATGAGGTTGTGTCCAATCACCTCTTCATTATCCCAACTGAAAAATGTGAAAATATGACTCAACTTGAACCAACTAGCATTAGCATTAGCTCTGCAATCATTACATCAACTTCAACTTCAGGTAAAATCCCTAATCTTTCTGCTAGTCCTCATATTGTGTGCTATAGCTATGAAATTTAGGAAATATTAACTAGCTAGCTCCCAATTAAGACCATGGATAAAATCAATGTGTTGTAATTGTCAGCTCCCATCCCCCCAAATTGTGGTGGTGTCTCAGCCCATCATAATGATGCATGGCACCTATAGCTATAGGGCTAGGCATGCAGCTGCTCAGTGCAGTACAAGTAGCTATCCCCTGATTTGAATCAGCAACATTTTCCTCATTTTAAATGGCACGAGTATCTAAAACTGCAGCAGATGTCTTGATGCATCTGTAAACAATTACACTATTTATATGAAAACTGAAAGTGGAACTGTATCTTATTGTGACAGATTGTAAATAGTTACAGATCTACTCATATGGTGATCTCACAAACAAGTTAGCTATATAACTATAAATTTTTTATTATTATTATAGACTCTTCTACTAGTATTCCTTCTAATACAGATGCTATAATTACAACAATGATAGGTAACATACACAGTTGGAGCTACACTTTAAGTATTATCTTAATAATGAATGTTGCAGTATTGAGCATCACAGTTGTTATTCTGCTGCTATCAAGTGCATCATTATGTTTCTGCCTTTGGTTCCATTACAAGAGGAAAGGAAAGGTAGCTAATGGGTTGAATCTATGCAGTTTTTGTTGTCATTAATGTTGTTGCCTGATACTCCTATAACAGAGGTCTACTGAATTTCCAGCCAGTCAGCATGATCTACCTGCACCAGCAGCTACTGAGATAAATACACATCAGAATAGTGCATATGCTGTGATCAAAAATGATGAGGTAGCTACAAGCTAGAGAGCTGGCTAATTATTATTCTCTGTACTTCTAGCCTGATCATCCCTATGAAGACATTGGGGAGATCACTCTTTCAACTCCAATTGAAATAACCACACCCAATGATGTATTCATGATTCCATTGGAGGAGAACACAACATCAATTATTCAACTAAAACCAGGTTGGTTATAATGGCTGTGCTGAATGAAGCTAGAGTGTAACTAGCTATTGATTTTCACAGAAATGGATCAAAAAAGTGCAAGAATTTCTGTTGTTAACCTGTTGAATGATCTTTCACCAATTGCTCGCAAGTGGAGGGAGTTTGCCACTAAATTAGGAATTGTTGCAGGTAATATTCCTAAATTCTCCAAAGATGACACTAATGAAGCATGCTTGGAAGCCACAGTCGAATTATTTTTCACCATTAACTCTCATAATTTGGCTGATATCACTGATGCATTGAAAAACATGGAAGAATACGAAGTGGCTAATTATTTATCAAGAAAATATTTTTCATGTGATTAACAATGACACTGCTTACATGCATACAAAAGCTGACTGATATACTGTTATTTATAATCAAAACTAAAATTTAATGGCTGTGTGGAAAAATTGAATGTAGATGCTTTCACTGCACTTTGAAATATCCTTAGATAAACTATGTACGTAACTGCTATGATTTGCTTTCAGGATGGGAGAAAGAGCTATACAAACAGCACTCAGTCAACACCAATGCTTGCAGTAGCTAATATTATCTAGCAATAGCTACTATTTGGGACAATTATTGATCATAAATACAGAGTTGGTTATATATGCATGCATGCATGGCTATTTTCTGGGAACCCAAATGATCATTTTGATCAAGTCCTGAAATAATAGCCACACATGCATAAAACATGCATGATTATGCTCTACGATAATTATTTTCTTTGCAGTGGCATAGCTACATATACTGAAAAATAAACTAGTATCAAATAATCTGCATACTGTAACTGTAAAGATGGCCTTTATCTTTCATTTGTTATTGTTGTTGCTGTGTGCTGCTATTGTTGTTGGTGGTGAACTGGTGATCTATAGGCCCTAGTCACTGTAGCTCTAAGATCTGAGTCATAGCTATTCTTCATGAGATATCGTCAATTTCTCTACACCTTGCATAGGGAGCATATTAAAGTCAAAATAGTCCCATGATCCACCTGACCCAGTGACAAGTAACTTGGAGCTAACTATTTTTCCAAAATGTGTTGGTGAAACATGTTTTTGTTACTGTTACAATACTGAAAGAGTTTTGACTTGGAGATTGAATAAGCTTCATGAAATATCTTGTTGAAACAATTATTATTGTGTACATTCATGGTTGCTTTTTTATATAGCTAGCTATTTTGGGAATGGATAATATGCTTTTATTTAGCTTGCAGAGTGTGCATGCATACTCAAGATGACCCCGTACCTGTAACCACAAGCTTAATTCACCCAGCAATATTCTTTGAGTAGTGAGGTATAGCTCCTACTCATGATGATTGATTCATCTATAGAGAAACCTCTCGTGTTCATCTCCAATCGTTTTTGGGATTGAAAAGGTGATACACAGACATAACTTACTGAGCTAGTTCCCTCAAATTTTAAACTTGATATGCCACCACAGAGCAATTGTAGCTAGCTAGTACATTGCTATAGAAACAAAAGAAGTAAGATTTAATTGTGGTTAAGAAGGGATACTCTTAATGAAGGGGAAGGGGTTTGAATATAGTGATAAAACCAGCCTTTCACTGCTGCAAATGTTACTGAAGATCTTGTTCCCAATGGAGTGAATTTGCAAACAAATCAGTTAGAGACTTTGAAGATGAAACTTATAATGTTATATCTTGAAGCCATCATTACTTCAAACGTCCTGGAAACAGGATCAAGAGAAAGTCAATGCCAACTACCCCGCTCCTTAGAGGGCGGGGTCTGGGGACGAGACTAACTACGCATGAGCATAGATAGTATATTACCGCCCCGGGATTGGAAACGGAACCAATTCCACGGGCAATCCGTGTTATGAAGTCAACGCGCGCGCGCTTAAATCTAATCATTATTACAGAACATGCAGTGATAATGTGCAATACATACAGTGCATGCTACTAGTGATGTGATGGACTCTTCTTCCTCTCCTTATTCATCAGTCGAGGAGGCTACTACACAATAATTATACTACACAATATAATAATTATACTTTCTGGCTCAGATAGATTTGCATGCACAAGTAAGTGATCACAAAAATTGATGCAGAGTTGCTAATAATATAATATTATACCATCAAAATTGTCAATGAACTTCAATGCCAAGATGCAGTCATCAGAGTTACCAACACAATTTTGCTGGAATCAATCCGGCACAGTTACTAGAGAGACACAGGAGCTGGAATGCCGGTGTCATAGTGTATTTAGTCCCCCCTATGAAATGTCCCCCGGACAAAAATCACCGGTGAATAATGTCCCCCCGGACAATATTCACTAGTGAATAATGTCCCCCTGGACAATTTTCACCGGTGAATAATGTCCCCCCTCAGTGAATAATGTCCTCCTGGGACATTTTCCAACTCAGTATATTTTGTCTCCCCTCAAAAAAATTAGTTCCTGGATCCCATAGTTCAGCTATTTTTTCTAAGGATTGTAGCTAAGTATGGTTGGGTCCCTTCATGCTATAATGCACTACCATAAGCGCTCAACTATAAGTATAAGCTGATTGATTCATGATAATTGGAACATTATATAGAGTATCCATGACAGCTGTGATTGTTACTTGCATTTTGGGCAGAGCCACTTCACACTATTGGTATATAGTTTGACACATTCATTCATTGATTGTGAAACCATTCATCACACTTATCACATTGTACCATACTTCCTCCTTCTGGCTGTCTGCAGAGACAATTAAGTGAAATTTTCTGCTGGTAATTTGACTTTTGACTTTTTAAAAAATATGCAGGGAAATTGAGTGCTAGCTATATTTCTTTTCAATGCAATTAATGTGAAGAGTTTGATTGTACTGTAGGTCAGCTTGATCAAATCGGAATCCAGTGCAAAGAGATGGCTGCAAATGGAATAAATAACAATCACTACCTCCTTTCTGAAATTGAACATTAGGAAAGTTCAGAGTGAGCTCCCAAGCATCAGAGCACAAATTTGTTCCTTAGCTCTTGATGATACATGCAAATGAGGGATACTATTAAACACATTGATGTGATTAAGTGTGCAACCAATGTTTGAAATAGTGATCCAATGATTTTCGGATACATTCAAAATCTGTATGAATTCTCCCCTTTCAATTTAGTACTTCACCAAGAGATGTCTCCTGAAATCCACCAATATGAGGGTACTAGAATTTGGGCACAGTTAATGACAGCATCTGTTAGCCATTCTCCAGCAAATAAAATGATCAGATGCATATAAACTAAACTCTTTTATCCAGTGTCGTTGTGTTCTCTGTACTCCTTGGCACTTCTGTTCATCTTCTTATGTCAGGTCAATATGAGAATGCATGTAAAGATATATTTTATACCCCAAGATGATTATTACCTTGTTTCCCCCGTAGCTTTTGCATGCCAATCTTGTGTCCACCTCCTAGCATCTCAAGCAGCTAGAGACATTTTAATGATTTGGTTTCATCTGGAGAGGGGGGAAAATAACATCATTGGTATTATGCATAGTATACTGGTTTTGGCTTCATTGTGAGTCTACGAATATGTTTTACTTTTTGCACTTCAGTGACTTCCCCCCCCCCCCCCCCCCTGAATTTGGATATAATGCATAGCTACCAACTACACACCATAATTATGTGTTAACAATAACATTCAACTTTCTTCTTCACTTCCATATATAATTTCAAGCTTTCCGGACCAAATGTAGACTCTATATAAATTCATAGTCCTCCATCTCGACCGAAGAGTGTTGCACGCGTGCACATGCAAGACTATCGTCGTTATCGATCTTCCGTGAGACAGGGGGACATTATTCACCGAAGGGGACATTATTCACTGGTGAAAATTGTCCGGGGGGACATTATTCGCTAGTGAATATTGTCCGGGGGGACACTATTAAGGGGGGACAAAATTCACTGCGACACCGGAACAATTTTTAGGGTCATGTTGCAATCTATAAATGATATTGACACTATTGATCATTTAATACTGGCATGAACTGTGGAGTGACCAGGATATCTGGAATGGAGTGCAGCAGTGGAGGTTACATGACCATTACTTTCTTGTACATAGCCGATGCTTCCTTCCTCCCATGAGTGCTCTAAGTAATTGGTTTATATTTTCACCATTAATGCAGTAACATGCATCTAATGCCACTCATTCTATAAAAGAAGGATGACTCTACTCACAAAACTAGATAATAAGCACAAACCTAAGTTATGAAGACTACCATTCCCCCGACAAATTTTCTTCTAGTTTTCTATATCGCTAAAGTGTGGAATTTAGCCATTATACTAGTAGGAATAATTGAAATTGTGGATGCAAATTATAAATACTAACCGCCGCTTGCAGTTTCCCTGTGAAAGAGCAGCCACACGCCTCCTAGCGGACTGCTGCAGCCCGTTGCTACCCACGTAACTAGGTAAGTTTCTTGGTCGCAAACCATAACACGGAGTGCCCGCGGAATTTTCAATTAGCCTATGCTACCGTTTCCAATCCCGGGGCGGTAATATACTATCTATGGCATGAGCGCGAGCAGCTAGCTAGCTATGCATGCTCTCTATTTAGAATTAAATGTTATTGCACGCGCCGGGCGTGAACAAAAATAGATTGCCCAGAGTCTATTAAAGCACTAATTCGGTAAAAAGCAAATTGCCTACAGTAACTAATTCACTATGATAATAAAGGTAGTGATATTATTATTGTTAGCTACAGAAGATTCCATGTCATCACAAGTGATTTGTGGTCTACATCAAGTGGCTGAATTCAATTGTCAGTTTAAACCTATAGGTGATTACACAATTACATGGACAATTAACAACGTCTCAACAGGCATTAATGATGGCAAATCTGGAATTACCACAACACTTGAAAATCAAATGCTACATCTGAACTGTTCTGAAACATTTCATAACTCGGTAGTTCAATGTGGAATATATAATTTTGTTAATTTCAGTCCTCCCACACTTTATGGTGAAGTGTTCTTTGTCCAGATACAAGGAAAGTAGCAATTATTATCTCATTACTTAGTCATTATTAAACTTTTGATACTTATAGGACTGCTTGATGAAGTGAAAGAAGTGAATGTTTCCATTAACTGTTCCTCTATCACCCTGACTTGGCAACCTCCCTTCTCCCTGGACATCACTAACACTGACCCAGACATGACATTCTGTGTGGAGGTGTACAATGTATCCGAGGGAGAGAGGACTCCACTTCACCACCTTGGACGATGCTCCATTGTAGCTCCTCAATACACTTTATTGACCAGCAACTCAGTCCTTGAATCAGTGCTGGAGTATCAGTTCATAATCACAGCAATCAATGTAGTTGGTCGAGGAGCTCCCAGTGATCCAATAGATGTAATGTTTCATGATGGTTAGTTTGTAACTAAGTTAGCAATAAATTTCATCACAACTATCGATGTAGATCATTTCATTGGACTTCATGATCCAGATGTACACTTATCTGATTCTGGATTGATGATGGCTGTATGTTATGTAACTAGTATAAATTGATCACCATTTCAATAATCATGTTTTCAACTAATGTGTAAAGCGACCATTATAGATTAAATTAAAACAATAACGTTTGGACCACTCATTTTTGTGGGGAGCTAAAAGATATAAAGTGGCCAAAATGAATGTGTGTGTGATTTCTCTCACAGATTTCAAGCTGCTTTGAAAATCAGACTGTTCATATACAGTATGAAGATGGTAGTACACATTGCAGCTCTCCTGCACATCTCACTGATGCATTGAACAGGATTGAACATCTCGTTCTCAATAATGAGATTCCTACCATGAGTTCAGGCAATTGTCCCAACATTTCATACTTATTTGTAAACTATGTTCTTCATGTTGAAACGAAGTACAAAAACTTTTCAAGTAATTTTACAGTGGTGTATCTCCCAATAATGAAAACATACACAACTGAAAGTGAGTAGGGACTTAATTGCTAGTGAAAGTGCAACTCATAGCTAGTGATGTAAACAATTTGATGGGGCAAGCATTGCAATGTCTGCATTGTTATTGTTTTACTGCACTGTACTTTGTACATGTTAACTTCATGCAGGTTTATTCCTACAGCTATAATGGTATTAATAACACATTCTATTATACAGTAATGGTAGGAACAAGCAGTACTGAGTATACCAACTCTCTTGATGTGGTAGCAATTGCAGTTCCTGTTGGAATAAGTATGGCTTACAGATAAACAGTAGCAATCATTAGCTAGCTAGCTAGCATAGATGAAGATGTTTTTTTTTCTATTCATTATAGCTGTTGTAATGAGTATTGTGATAGTGATGTTGGTATTCATACTTTACTACTACTACTCACATCACAGGAAAGAAATGAAAAAAGCGGTAATTCATGTTGTATTTTGTTTGATGATTGATTGCTTATTTCTTTTTTTTTTCCTTGTAGAATTTGTGCAGTAATCCTAGACTGAGCGAGCCAACACAATACTCTTTAGTGGGACCTACTTCTTCCCCAAATATAGCATATTCAACCATCGAAGTAACTAAGTATTTTGATGATAATTATTTTAATATCTAATTATGGTCATTTTCAGCACCACTCACAAGATTTTCCCACAGCGGCAATTGATGGTACATACTCATTGCTAAAACCAGTGCACCCTCCACTGGATTGCAAGGGAAAGGTGCAAGACTTATCTTATACATATATACAGCCCTAGCCCTAGCCCTCTTCAGTTTTTGACTGCACATTATTTTCACCTTACCAGGCTCTAGAAGAGTCAGTGCTCACTTTGAAAAGAAGTTCTACAACGTCATGTTATAGTCCTGATTCTTCTGTTCAAGAACAATTCATCAAAGTCCGCAGTAATGAGGTATGATATCATAAAAAATTATGGGAGTAGCTATTAGATAATTTTCTTCTTTGCAGGATTTATCCACTCCAGTTGATGATCCTGAATCAACTTCAACTGCTGATAATGAAGTAGGGAACGTCAGATTTTCTAGTGCACTATTACCAAATAAGAAACCAATGTCAGATGAAAGAGAGGTACTTAATATCTAGGGATTTTGAGAGGCATCAACTTTAGTACCTTGCAAGTCAAAAATTTCACAATAATATAATTTACAAAAAATAACAACAACAATAAAACGACAACAAACAAAAACCATAAACTGCCATACGAATCTAGTACCCACAAATAAAGTGTCCTTAAGTCCTTATTAGCTAAAATTAACTACCTCTCTATCCTTTTAAATTTTGCAGGTCAAGTATGCTCAGTTAGATACCAGTGATCCTAATTCAAGTGCTGGTGTCATAATAGTGAACGATGTCATTTATTCAGACATAGTCCCATTCACAGGAAAATTAATACCAAAGGAAAAAGAGGAGATGAAAGCACAACCAAAACCAGCAGGTGTGTTATAGGACCTTATAACTACTGTATATACAATTGGGAGCAAAAATAAGTTTTAGAGATGTAATTATTGGTATCCAATTAGCTATTATTTTTGCTTCAAGTAGAACTAAAATCAATAGTTTCAGTTTCAAAGTTTTAGGTTTCATGATTATTAAGAATACCTAGCTATTTATAAACTTTAGCAGGATTTTAATAACTTGTATATACCTTTTCCCAAGCACTCCTTATTATAGCTACGTACCAAGATTGCAAAGCAGTAGAATCCCATGTTTTCATTACAGTGAATAACAGAGAATTCAGTCATGTGTTCAATGATTTAACTATCTTAGCACCAAAATTTAGCTACAAGGTTACTGGATTCAGTAGGGAGTGGCTGAAAACTAATATTAGGTATATCTGTTAACTTTCTTCACACCTTTAGTAAAGCCACCCGTGACTGCAGAAGATTTATTTCATGATCTATATTCCATTGCTGGAAAGTGGAGTGAATTCGCACTAAAGATAGGAATTGATGAGGATCTTGAGGATGAAATTTACACTAACAATGAAACCGATGAGGCATGTTTGAAGGATACCTTGGAGTACTTCTTCAAGAGAAGAGCTCCCTTCAAAGAAATCACTGCTGCTTTATGTCATATAGAGGAGCATGAGTTGGCATGTACTTTATCAAAAAAATATTCAGAATTGATGTAGCTAGCTAGGACATTTGTCAGTTGTGTCTATTATTAAAATTAAATTTTGTTTTGATGACAAGTCATGTATTTTATACAAACAGTTGTGGCAACTCCAAATATAGCACACTATAGTTTTGCTATGATAAATACATTACTAGCTACCAGCTAAACAGTTTCATGATGTATACTAGCTATCATTAACTACTAGCTAATGATATTATTATTAATGGATGACTGTCCTACCACATCGGCAATCATTTTAATGTTGATTAATGTGGTGGACATCAGTAAAGGTATGGCTTATAGTTCAAGTAGCTAGCTACCTATATGAAATTAGCTGCTAGCTATTAGCTAAAATTACTGGTCTTATTATGGTGATAGCATCATTGGTAATTTGTGGTCTGCATCAACAAGTTGTATTAAACTGTACCTTGGACTTCATCCCACTGGGTCTACATGCAATAGAATGGACGATCAACGATGTCTCAGCATCTCAAATTGAAGGAGTTGATACAACAATTGGAAATCAAATGCTTATTCTGAACTGTACTCAGACATTTGAAGGCTCTACAATTCTGTGCAGGAAACGAAATATCTTCAATCGAAGTGACCCAGATGTTCTTGGAGATGTATACAACATCCAAATACAAGGTGTATAATAATAATTAATTTTTGGTTACATCATTCACATTTTATTTTCTAAACTACATCTATCTTTGAGCTTCGATAGTTAGTTATGGCAGGAAGATACTTCTTTGCTCTTACGTATGCTAGTATTTATTAAGTTAGTGGAAGGAAAAGGTATTGGCGATGATACAGTAGCGCTTTGGATGAAATATGCTATGCTTATGTAGAAGTGGTGTGTGATTTATATCAAATAGCTGCATTTCATTGCAACTTGAATACGGCATCTCTAATTCAACCTTCTATTCTATGGACTGTCACCAATATTATGAATACCTCACTAATAAGAACTGGACAGCAAACATCATTTAAAGAATTTCAGATAAACTGTACAGAAGAGAATGAAAATGTTACAGTTCAGTGTATGGCACGTGATATAGGAAATTTAAGCTCTGGTATCATTTATGGTGACTTAATTACACTCCACATTCAAGGAAAGCTAACTCATTTAGCTATCATATAATTATTAAACTGTTAATAGTGGATTTATTCCTCCAGGACTACTTGCTAAAGTGAGAGAAGTGAATGTTTCTATTAACTGTTCCTCCATCACCCTGACTTGGCAGCCTCCCTTCTCCCTGGACATCCCTAACACTGACCCAGACATGACCTTCTGTGTGGAGGTGTACAATGTATCTGAGGGAGAGAGGACTCCACTTCACCACCTTGGACAATGCTCCATTGTGACTCCTCACTACACAATACCTACCAACAACTCTGGACTGATGCTTCACTATCAGTTCATAGTCACAGCAGTGAATGTAGTAGGTCGAGGGGCTCCTAGTGATCCAAGGAATGTAACATTTTATGATGGTAATGAAACTAATGGGTACTACATACGTATATAAATGTATGTAGGTGACTATACATAGTGATCATTATCTTTATTCAGGGATATTCCTTAGTGCGGGTCAAATACAACAACGATTTAATTCAGAATTGGAGCTGAATATATCTTTGGTAAAAACTTATCAAAAGGGTAAAAATGCTAGCTATTCAGTCTCTTGCAGGTGACGTCTGTCTGCTTCCAAGAATTAACTGTTCACATTAACCATGACAATAGCATTCATTGCAACTGCTCAGTTGGTTTAAATCAGTTACAGTACCTCATTCTGAACAATGAGAATAACTGTAGCAGATGTTTCAATGCATCTGTAAACAACTATACTGTTTATGTGGAAACTGATGATGGAAGTTTATCCAATGTTATCCTTGTGATGTACGTCCCGAGTGAAAGCAACCCAACTAATATGACAACACAAAGAAACAGTTCAACAATAATTAGTAAGCAGCTGTAGCTATAATTACCATGGACTCATGTATGTCATATACTATTCTATTGTAGACTCCTTTGAACATTTGAATGTAATAATTGCTGTTGGTATTGGTAAATGTAGAATCATGTCACTGATATTGTTACCATTATCATATACTCCATTTAGTGGTGTCCATATTAGCATTCATTCTACTGCTATCAACATTTTGCTGTTGCTATTGGTTACATCATGAGAAAAAAGGTATTTATAATTTATAACTTGCACTGCAGCTTAGACAATTGATCAATATGACAGTTAAATTCATGATGATTCACTTAATATACTATGTTATATATAACAATCCTACAGGAAGGAACCATGGCCAAAAGTCATCTGGTAAAATAATAAACCTTGAGATACAAACTCATGAAAACAGTGCATACACATTTATCAAGCTTAAGGATGTTCAAAGAGAAGAGGTATCTATGCAAGGAGCTAGCTAGCTATAATTACTGATGAACTCAAAGCAATTTTTAGCTCCAAATGGAGCTAGTTACAGTTAATCTGAGTGTTTACAATGTATTGCATCCCAATGGCGGCCATTTTGGTGCACAATTTGTATTATGCTCTATGAAGATTGTGTACTAAAATGGCTGCCATTGGCATGGTGAATGGATGTATAATTATACAAGTGTAGTCATGCTTTCTGATGATTGATCTTTCATTATAGAGATCTTCTGAAGTGGTAGCCACTGCTCAAGATAGACAGAATCACCCAGAAATACACGCTCAGGAAAACAGTGCATATGCCATTACTAAAGATGTTGGTAAAGTAGAGGTGATGATAGACTAATACTACATAGCTACGATAATTGAATTAAGTTCTCTATATTTCGATAGCCAGTTTATGCTGAGATTCCTCCTTTAACTCCGAGAGTTGAAGTAGTTGCATCTGATGCAACATTTTACTCCAATGTGGTTCCACTGGGAGAAGAGAGGAGGAAGCATTGAGGGGTCAATTATGGTGAGAATCTTTAACACAGGTTGGTGTAAAAGAAGGGGACAAGAAATTGATGGCAAGTTATAATGTAGCCTCTCACCATAGCTGCCAGTATAGGAACACTTTTGAAATCTCCTGAAGTGTCCTCTTTTAAGAATACAACAATGTCTCCCAATTAGCTATACACCGAGCAGTGGAACCTCCAAAAAAGGACATACCTCTCAATAAAAAACAACCTTGTTATACGAACTAACCTCTGAAGAGGACAACCTCTCTACAAAGGATCAACAAAAGGCCTGGTCCCAAGTCCGTCCATTTATTAGAAGTTCCTCTATAGCTAATGGTTTTTTACATTTCAAGAGTTTCTTCATTGACTTATTGATATTACTTTATTGATACTATCATCCTTCCCACCCCCCACCCCCCCACCCCCCCCCCCACACACACACCCACACAATATCCAGTACCTAAGAACACTGGTGGTCACTCCCAATTCAGCTTCATAACCTCTTGTAGTCTAATACACATTGTAATTACTATAATCATTGCTTGTTTTTTATTCCCATCATAACACATTGTGATCATAAAGTTAATCAGTCACACTAAAGTTCTAATCATGTCATTAAATTTCAATATCAAATTCTCACACTCATAATTATTAAATCAGACAATTAGCTGCTACTCAGAGCCATCATCAGTGTATGATTATCAATTAGCTTTTCCCAAAATCTTCTCTGCTATAATTACATAACTATATAATTCATAGTGTGGTGCATGGACTAATTTCACAATGTAAACAGTGCACATAATGTTGTCCAAACTATAACTTAGCTAGATAGCTAATATACTTGCTGCTAGCTATGTCAAGAAGTAGAGTAGTTATCATTGCCTCTATTTCTCTACTGCAGTTTGTATTCATCTCAGGACAAGTTACCTCAGAGGTGGTATGTGGTCTAAATGAAACAGCTGAGTTCAGATGTACCATTATACCTATGCAAGCTTTTACTGATTGGCATCTCAACAATGCCACTATTAAAGATGGAGTGGATGGAGATGTGATAAATAGATCTGCAGGAAGTGTTCTTCATCTATACTGCAGTGCTGGACGAAACAATTCATTAGTCCAGTGTGTTTCTTTTGGTGTTGTAATGCCAAACTCAACTCGTTTATATGGAAATCCCTTTATTCTTCACATACAAGGAAAGCATATACGTAGCTATATTTTTATTGTGAATTAGCTGCTTTATTCAGGATACTTAGAGAGAGTTAGTGATCTGAGAGTCTCCACTAACTGTTCTTCCATCATCCTGACTTGGCAGCCTCCCTTCTCCCTGGACATCACTAACACTGACCCAGACATGACATTCTGTGTGGAGGTGTACAATGTATCTGAAGGAGAGAGGACTCCATTTCACCACCTTGGACGATGCTCCATTGTGACTCCTCATTACACAATACCTACCAACAACTCTGGACTGATGCTTCACTATCAGTTCATAGTCACAGCAGTGAATGTAGTAGGTCGAGGAGCTCCTAGTGATCCAAGGAATATAACATTTTATGATGGTAATGAAACTAATGGGTACCTACAATAGCTGCTAGCCGGTACGTATTATGATTGCTGAATTAATTCAGGGATACTCATTTTTGAGGGAGAAATACAACAACTGTTTAATTCTGAATTGGAGCTGAATATATCTTTGGTATGTGATCGTGATAATATTAATGGTAATTTTAAATGGTATTCATTATTATTTCAGGTAACATCTGTATGCTTTCAAGAATTTACTATTCACTTTGACTACAATGATGATAGCACATACTGCAGCTGCCCAGCACAAGTAACCACTAACTTGAATCGGTTGCAGTACCTCATTCTGAACATTGATGAGGATAACTGTAGCAGATGTTTCAATGCATCTGTGAACAACTATACTATTTATGTGGAAACTGATGGTGGAATTTTATCTAATTTTATCCTTGTGATGTACTTCCCAAGTGAAAACAACCCAACTAATAAGATAACACAAAAAAGGTTTTCAACAGTTGGTAAGCAGCTGTTGTGCTATGATGTTAAGACAGTTAAACTTACCAATCATGTGTAGACTCTTCTTCTTTCGAGCATTTGAATGTGATAATTGCAGTATCTGTGGGTGTTGGTAAATATTATTACTATGTGAAATCTTGTCGCTCACTGTTATTAATTTGCTACCTTTCCATGCAGTGATGAGCATGCTTGTATTCATTCTACTGTTATCAATATTTTGCTGTTGCTATTGGTTACATCATGTGAAAAGTGGTAACGGTTAGTGATTGCCATAAATTTATAGTTTCTCTCATATGTATCTACGTATAACATTCTCATGATTCTATATATCACATATATATAGGCAGGAACCATGGCCAGAAATCATCTGATGAAGTAATAAACCCTGAAATACAAACTCTTGAAAACAGTGCGTATGCAGTTATCAAGCTTAAGGATGCTCAAAGAGAAGAGGTACATGTGCATGTTTATAACTATTGATGAAGAACATTGAAATTGGAGCCTCAAAGCGACAATCACTATAATTTCTTACTTTATTTTTTATCCAAAGGTCTATTTCAGGAAATAAAGTTATAGCTAATAGTGACCACCATATCTTAATTCATACTTCATGATGAATTCATTATCTTCATGCAGACATCTTCTGAAATGATAACCACTACCCGAGATGGACAAAATGACCCAGAAATACATATTCAAGAAAACAGTGCATATGCTGTCACTAAAGATGATAAAGTAGAGGTGATGGTGACTATTAGCTAAATGAATTTCTTTGAATGTTCATGTTTCCACATAGCCAGTTTATGCTGAGATTCCTCCTTTAACTCCGAGAGTTGAAATAGTTGGACCTGATGCAACATTTTACTCAAATGTGGTTCCATTGAGGGAAGAGAGGAGGAAGCATTGAGGACTCAACAAAAGCACATGATGAGAATCTTTAACACAGGTGCTGAAGAAGGGGGTGGCCGGGAGGCATGCTATTAATGGGCCTCTTTTTCTCTTTCTCATTATGTGTAACACTGTGATCAATCTCTCCTCCCCAAATATTTAGCACCTGAAAACACTATATAATTATTTCATGATCTACGTAATACGACTTTATACTGCAGGAAATTGATTGCAAGATTGCATTGACGTTTCAAATTCATGAATGGGGGTACTTTCATTCCCAGATTTTCTTCTTTTCATTCTTTGTTTTTATAGCTTTCTCATAGCTATCATTTTATAGCATGTATTATGCATGATGATTATCTTCCTAAAGAGATTTAGCTAGTATTCATGCAAGAAGATTTCTATAGGAACATGACTCAGCTATACATGTGCATGATCTGGTCAGGTGATCCACCAATTTCACAAATTAATTAAAACACAGTATGGTTAAATCTTGATTGATTGAGTTATGCTGGGCTCTTCTGTGCTGATCACAAGGAGGATGAGATATACTAGAGCTATATATATAATGATCTATCTTCTGGTCCTTTTTAGTGATGAAACAGTGCAGGGTGTATCAGTGATAATTTGTGGCCTACATCAACGAGCTGAATTTGAATGTACCTTGGACTTCATGCCACTCACAGGAACTGTCATAACATGGACAATCAATAATGAGATTTATGAAGGAATTGCTGCAACACGAGACACCCAAATTCTCTCTAAACTGTACTGAAGAATTAGATAACTCCACAGTTCAGTGTGAAGAAGTTCATGTTACTGATCCAAGTGTACCTAATGTTCCTGGTGATGCTTTCTATGTTCAAATACAAGGAAAGCAGCTGTATTATATAGCTATTGTTCTTAGTTGTTGTTGTTGTGGTTGTAGTTCTTGTTTATTTGTTATTGTTGTCTTGGCTACCTATCACTATTAACAGGGCTATTAGATCAAGTGAGAGAAGTGAATGTATCCATTAACTGTTCCTCCATCACCTTGACTTGGCAACCTCCCTTCTCCCTGGACATCACTAACACTGACCCAGACATGACATTCTGTGTGGAGGTGTACAACGTATCAGAGGGAGAGAGGACTCCACTTCACCACCTTGGACGATGCTCCATTGTGACTCCTCACTACACAATACCTACCAACAACTCTGGACTGATGCTTCACTATCAGTTCATAGTCACAGCAGTGAATGTAGTAGGTCGAGGGGCTCCTAGTGATCCAAGGAATGTAGAATTTTATGATGGTAATGAAACTAATGGGTACTACATACGTATGTATGTAGGTGACTAACTGTTATTATGATCATTAATTTATTCAGGGATATTCCTTAGTGCGGATCAAATACAGCAACGATTTAATTCTGAATTGGAACTGAATATATCTTTGGTATGTTTTTAAAAGACTAAAGGGTTAAAATGCTAGCTATTCATTCTCTTTCAGGTGACTTCTGTATGCTTCCAAGAATTAACTGTTCACATTATAAACCATGAAAATAGCACTCATTGCAACTGCTCAGTACAATTACAAGTTGCTATTGGCTTACAGTACCTTATTCTGAATAGTGAGAATAACTGTAGCAGATGTTTCAATGCATCTGTAAACAACTATACTGTTTACATGGAAACTGATGGTGGAAGTTTATCTAATGTTATCCTTGTGATGTACTTCCCAAGTGAGAACAACCCAACTAATATGACAACAGTTTCACTAAAAAGCTTTTCAACAATCAGTAAGCATCTGTTGCTACGTATGATAGTTGGCTATTGTAACTTGACTTGTATCATTCACTATTGTAGACTCTGAGCATTTGAATGTGGTAATTGCAGCATCTGGTAAATGTTATGATAGAATTGTGTCACTGATATTGTTGCCATTGTAAATATTTCCATGTAGTGATGACCATAATGTTAGTGTTCTTTCTACTGCTATCAACATTTTATTGGTTACATCACATGAAAAGTGGTATTCATAATAATTATACTGAACAGTTTCTCACTTGTGCTATGTTATAACACTTTCACAGGCAGGAACCATGGCCAAAAGTCATCAGGTGAAGTAATAGACCTTGAGATACGAACTCATGAAAACAGTGCATATACAGTTATCAAGCTTCAAAGAGAAGAGGTAAGCTGAGCTATACAATAGTCTATGAAATTGTAGCCTTGGAGTGAAATTCCGTACAAACATCAATACTTTTTCTTTTATGTCCAAATGGTTATGTGAATGTAACAATGCTTTTCCAGAAAAAAAATCACATTCACATAAAAAAAATACATCATAACAACTTCATAAGGAATGATGAATTCATTATCCTCTCATCATAACAGATGTCTTCTAGACACAACAACCCAGAAATACACATTCAAGAAAACAGTGCATATGCCGTCACTAAAGATGCCAGTAAAGTAGAGGTGATGACTTGCTATTAGCAAATTCTTTTCTTGAATATTTTCTCTCATATTTCTACATATAGCCAGTTTATGCCGAGATTCCTCCTTTAATTCCGAGAGTTGAAGAGAGGAGGAAACATTTTGAGGGCTCAACAACAAAAGCACGTGGTGACTAGTGAGAATCTTTAACACAGGTGCTGAAGAAGGGGGTGGGAGGCATTCGATCATGGGCCTCTTTCAAAGGGTTCCTGATTAGCTAAAAAAATTTACATTTTGTGTGACACCATAATCAATCTCCCCTCCCTCTAAATATGATTTCGTACTGCAGGATATTGATTGCAAGAATAATTCATGAGAATGTTAGTGCTTTCATCCCCACATTTAACTTCATCCTTTCTTTTCAGTCATAAATTTTACCTATCACTATTCTCTTACATACACAATAATTGAGAGATTTAGCTACAAATGTGACTGCACATGAGTACACTGTTTTGGGTATTTGATGAGGAATGCGACTACTCATTGGTGGAATGTGACCACATATGGGATGCAAGAGCAGTAGCTATATAGAGTGCATGTATGATCTGAAGCTGGGGGGCAGGGAACCACCAGCAATAATACAGTACTAACTATATATACTTAATTAGTTATACAGTTACTGAATTGGCCAATCATCCAAGAAGAAGAATTTCATGACCTATAGTTATACTTCCATACATTATGTCATAGCTGGACATAACTTTCATTTTGCAGTATTATTACAAAACAGTAACCATTCCCAAGGCAGAGTCGTTTTGTTCATTACATGAAATTTGATGCATGCATTACAGCAGCTGGTATGGTTCTGTTGATTTGGATAGCTGTTTAACAACCTGTAGAACTCAGAAATTTCTACAGAAGCTTTTGAAAGCCTCAAGGGACAATTTACAGGTACAAATGTATAATTACCATCAGTGCCTCAAGGAGATAGTGAATGACCATACAGGTATTATTATGAGAAACCTCTTCTGACTGTTAGCTATAAATATTATTATAGCTGTATTATAAGATAAACAACAACAACAACAACAAAAAACAAACCAAAAAAAACAATAACAGCTGGATTCGGTAATCATGCATAGCTATGATAAAAGGAATAAACATTATAATCTCAACTCTCGACTATAGCTAGCTAGGTACTTAGCTTAGAGCCATAATGTTGTATAGAGTGGATGCATAATTAACTTTTTATTGCTACTTAAAATGAGTGGATATGCCTTTATGCTACTTCTTCTAGTCAATTTAGGTGCAATTGAAGGTATTTTCTGTGAGCTGAATTCATCAAGCATAATTATTTTTACTATCATCGCAGGATCACGAGTTATTTGTGGCCTATATGAAATGATTGTACTCAACTGTAGTTTAGACCCAGATCCAGTAAGTGGGTTAGTCATTCGATGGAAAATCAACAACTCATCCTCAGATACCTTTGAAGGAGTTGTGACAGAAAATAGAGTAATTTATATAAACTGTTCAGAAATGTATAATGACTCCAGAGTTCAATGTGAAAGAGTAAACTATTTTGACTCCAGTCAACGTCTTCTTGGTGATATATATAATCTTCAGATACAAGGAAAGTTATAATTATTTTGCCAATGTTTATTTTTATAATAATATTTTAGGATTGCTTGATGAAGTGAGAGAAGTGGATACTTCAATCAACTGTTCCTCGATCACTCTGACTTGGCAGCCTCCCTTCTCCCTGGACATCCCTAACACTGACCCAGACATGACATTCTGTGTGGAAGTGTACAATGTATCTGAGGGAGAGAGGACTCCAATGCACCACCTTGGACGATGCTCCATTGTGACTCCTCACTACACAATACCTACCAACAACTCTGGACTGATGCTTCACTATCAGTTCATAGTCACAGCAGTGAATGTAGTAGGTCGAGGGACTCCTAGTGATCCAAGGAATGTAGAATTTTATGATGGTAATGAAGCTAATGGGTACTACATAATTATGTAGGTGACTAACTGTTATAATTTTATTCAGGGATATTCCTTAGTGCAGGTCAAATACAACAACAATTTAATTCGGAATTGGAGCTGAATATATCTTTGGTATGTTTTTAATCTAAAGAGTTAAAATGCTAGCTACTCATTCTCTTGCAGGTGACATCTGTATGCTTCCAAGAATTAACTGTTCACATTAACCATGACAATAGCACTCATTGCATCTGCTCAGTTGGTTTGAATCAGTTGCAGTACCTCATTCTGAACATTGATGAGAATAACTGTAGCAGATGTTTCAATACATCTGTGAACAACTATACTGTTTATGTGGAAACTGATGGTGGAAGTTTATCTAATGTTATCCTTGTGATGTACTTCCCAAGTGAAAGCAACCCAACTAATATGACAACACAAAAGATCATTTCGACTATAATCAGTAAGCAACTGTAGCTCTGATAACTAGTCATCATAATTAACTTACCATAGACTAATGTATGTCATATACTAATGTATGTCATATACTATTCTATAGATTCCTCCTCCTTTGAGTATTTGAATGTGATAATTGCTGTGGGTATTGGTAAATATTATGGTAGAATCGTGTCACTGTTATTGTTATCATGAATATCATATTTCCATGCAGTGGTGACCATATTAGCATTCATTCTACTGCTATCAACATTTTCCTGTTGCTATTGGTTACATCACATGAAAAATGGTAGCTACATTTATATCACTACAGCTTAGACAGTTGATCAATATGACAGCTACATAGCACTTTCTAATTCATGATGATTCACTTATGCTATGTTACAACACTCCCACAGGCAGGAACCATAGCCAAAAATCATCTGGTGAAGTAATAAACCTTGAGATACGAACTCATGAAAACAGTGCGTACACAGTTATCAAGCTTAAGGATCCTCAAAGAGAAGAGGTATCCATAGCTACAAGAAGAACTAGCTAGCTATAATTACTGATGAACTCAAAGCAATTTTTACTTTCTTTCCATTTAGCCCCAAATGGAGCTAGTTACAGTTGATCTGAGTGTTTACAATGTATCCTTTTACTATGCATCCCAACAGAGGCCATTTTGGTGCACAATTTGTATTATGCTCTATGGGGATTGTGTACCAAAATGGCTGCCATTGGCATGATGAAAGGATGCATGCATACTTTCTTAACAAAAATAACATCATCTTAAGCCAAAGTTAGTCATACTTTCTGATGATTCATTATAGAGATCTTCTGAAATGGTGGCCACCGCTCAAGATAGACAAAATCACCCAGAAATACACATTCAGGAAAACAGTGCATATGCCATTACTAAAGATGTTGGTAAAGTAGAGGTGATGATAGACTAATACCTACACAGCTATGATAATTGAATTTATCATTCTCTTTATGTTTCAATAGCCAGTTTATGCTGAGATTCCTCCTTTAACTCCGAGACTTGAAATAGTTGGACCTGATGCAACAATTTACTCCAATGTGGTTCCATTGGGAGAAGAGAGGAGGAAGCATTGAGGGCTCAACCATGGTGAGAATCTTTAAAACAGGTTGGTATAAAAGAAGGAGACAAGAAGTGTGACAATTTATGACCCTTTTTGGCAAGTTACAGTGGAGCCTCAGTGTCCTCTTTAAAAAATGCAATAATATCTCCCAATTATATGCCTTGTTCCCCACAAAAAAATCGGCCTGGGAACAAAAAAGGACATACCTCTCAACAAAAACAATCTTGTTATACATGTACGAACTGACCACAACCTCTCTACAAGGATCAACAAAAGGCTGGGTCCCCAAGTGTGTCCATTTTTGGAGGTTCCTCTATAGCTAATGGTTTTTACATTTCAAGAGTTTCTTTATTGACTTATTGACATTTCTTTATTGACACTCTCTTCCTTCCCACCCCCCTCCCCCCCCCCCCCCCCAACACACACACACACACACACACACACACACACACACACACAGCACCTACGAACACTGATGGTCACTCCCAATTCAGCTTCGTAACCTCCTGTAGCCCAATACACATTGTAGTTGCTATAATCATTGCTTGTTTTTTATTCCCATCATAACACATTGTATCATAAAGTTAATCATCACACTAAAAGTTCTAATCAGTCATTAAATTTCAATATCAATACATAACTCTCACACTCATAATTATTAAATCAGGAAATTAGCTGCTACTCAGAGCCATCATCAGTGTATGCTTATCAATTAGCTTTTTCCCCAAAATCATCTGTGCTATCATTACATATCAGAGAGTGCGCTAGCACTCTCTAAATAGGGATGGCGGGTCAAAGGTCATAGGACTGTATAAGTAAAAACTCTTCTTTCTCTTCTACCCTTACTCTACAGGTTCTCAGAAGCTACAATGAATTATTATATCTACAAAGAAGAGAGGAGAATGTTCAAAAGCCAAAAATTCATTCGCTAACATAAGAAAAAAACAAGTTCTAAAATTGACTTTTGTTCTTTTTCTTTATGAATGCAAAAAATTTCTTCGAAATAAAAATGTGAAGTAGGGATGACCACAAATTTAGCACATAATAATTATTATAGCTATTATAACTGCAGCTTCATTATGAAAACCAAGTACTGCAGCATCGAAGCAGTATGGCCCAAAAATCTAGCTGGAATATGTATTATAACTGCATGCAAGAGAGTAAACTTAGTGAAGTGACCCTTACCCATCATCAAGTACGAGATACTATTCCTACTTCACTCCTGTGACAGTATTATGTTTAGTTGTGTATTTCCATTAGTTATTATACATGACATTGTATCATCCTATAGTTATGTCATTTTGTATGTGAGTCTCGTGATTGAGCAGCTGCTCATAGATGAGAGTTAACTGATTTGTCCATTAGTATTTCATACTTTTACATGGTGTCAGAAGTGGGATAGATGGCTGAACTTCGCTTACCTGCTCCAGAACCCTTTGACTTCAAAAATTCTGACAACTGGGCGAAATGGAAGAGGCGATTTGAACAATACCGACAAGCCTCCAATTTAGCCAGCCAAGACAACCTCAGACAAGTCAGTACATTGCTATACTGTATGGGAGAGGAAGCTGATGCTGTCCTCAGCTCTACAAACATCACAGCAGAGGGACGGAAAATGTATGATACAGTCATGGAGAAATTTGATGATTATTTCCAAGTTAGGAAAAATACTATATATGAGAGGGCAAAATTCAACTGCAGAGATCAGAGAGAGGGTGAATCTTCTGAGCAATACATTACAACACTCTATGAACTAATTGAGAATTGCGAGTATGGAACCCTTAAACAAGAAATGTTGCGAGACCGCTTAGTGGTAGGCATTAGAGATGTGGCACTCTCTGAAAAACTACAAATGGATGCCACTCTAACTCTAGAAAAAGCCAAGAAAGCCATAAGACAGAAGGAAGCGGTAACAGAACAACAGGCCTTTCTACAAGAAGGCAGCAAGAAAGACCCAATCACTATTGATGAGGTCAACAAAGGTCAAAGTGGCCGAGGTGGTGGAGCCCGTGCTAGAACATCAAAATGTACAAGATGTGGTCATGATAAACATGTGCCTGGAGACAAATGTCCTGCCATGAATGCAACCTGCTATAAGTGCAATCGTAAAGGTCACTTTGGAGCCAGATGTTTCTCAAAAACACAAGCAGCAGCCACTAATATGAATATGGACACTGCTTACCTTGACATTGTTGATGCTGTCACAGAAAACAAGTTCTCGTGGCACTGCAAGATCCAAATGAAGAATACAGCTGTAGACTTCAAACTGGATACTGGGGCAGAGGTTACAGCAATTATGGAGGAAACCTACAAGACTCTCCCTGAAATAACCCTGCAAGAAACAACCAAAGTTCTTAGTGGACCAACACGAGAATCACTGGAAGTTATAGGCCAATTCTCAGCCCTACTCACTCACAAAGATTCCTCTTCCCATCAAATAATCTTTGTTGTCCGAGGTTTAAGGAATAACTTACTGGGATTGCCGGCCATCACTGCCCTAAAACTTGTGAACATAATGGAGGCCAATTATTGCAATGGAGTAGATGTACGAGGAAGATTTGGGAAGCTATTCCAGGGTCTTGGAAAAATTGGTGAAGATTACACAATCAAATTGAAAGATAATGCGACCCCACATGCTCTTTACACACCAAGAAGAGTTCCTATTCCATTACGTCAGAAAGTCCAAGAAGAATTAGACAAAATGGAGAAACTGGGTGTCATCTCAAAGGTGGATGAACCCACTCCATGGTGTGCAGGGATGGTGGTTGTCCCCAAACCCAATGGAGCTCGTATCTGTGTGGACTTAAAACCCCTCAACGAGAGTGTGCTGAGAGAAGTCCATCCTATTCCTAAGGTGGATGAGACATTAGCTCTTTTAGCCGGGGCCAAAATATTCAGCAAGTTGGATGCCAATAGTGGCTTCTGGCAAATACCATTGGCAGAAGAATCGCGACTACTCACCACATTCATAACACCAGCAGGTCGATATTGCTTCAACAAACTTCCCTTCGGAATATCAAGTGCCCCTGAGCTTTTCCAGAAACGAATGAAAAGAATTTTGGAGGGGCTAACAGGAGTTGTCTGCTTGATGGATGATATTTTAATATTTGGATCAAACCAGACTGAGCATGATAAGAGGCTAATTGCAGTGTTGAAACGCCTAGAAGCAGCGGGTGTCACACTCAACGCAGAGAAATGCAAATTTAATGAAACAAGAGTCAAATTCTTGGGTCATTTAATCGACCAATGTGGTATACAAGCAGACCCCGCCAAAACTACAGCAGTTCTTCAAATGAAACCTCCAAACAACATCACCGATCTCCGTCGATTTATGGGAATGGTAAATCAGTTGGGAAAATTTTCACACAACCTATTGCCACCAAATCCTCCTACGCAGTTACCTGAGGAACCACCTCGAAGGATCATGACAAGATCCCAAACCAGACTTGCTCATCAAGAGTAACTCCATTCCTTCATACTTTTACAACTCCCTTGGCCCTTGATCATGGGAGTGAAGTAGGAATAGTATCTTGTACTTGATGATGGGTAAGGGTCACTTCACTAAGTTCACTCTCTTGCATGCAGTTATAATACATATTCCAGCTAGATTTTTGGGCCATACTGCTTCGATGCTGCAGTACTTGGTTTTCATAATGAAGCTGCAGTTATGATAGCTATAATAATTATTATGTGCTAAATTTGTGGTCATCCCTACTTCGCATTTTTATTTCGAAGAAATTTTTTGCATTCACTTGTTCTAATAGGGATATCAGATGCAGTTAAGGAAGTCAACATCTCCACTAATTGTTCCTCCATCACCCTGACTTGGCAACCTCCCTTCTCCCTGGACCTCCCTAACACTGACCCAGACATGACATTCTGTATGGAGGTGTACAATGTATCTGAGAAAGAGAGGACTCCACTTCACCACCTTGGACGATGCTCCATTGTGACTCTTCACTACACAATACCTACCAACAACTCTGGACTGATGCTTCACTATCAGTTCATAGTCACAGCAGTGAATGTAGTAGGTCAAGGGGCTCCTAGTGATCCAAGGAATGTAGAATTTTATGATGGTAATGAAACTAATGGGTACTACATAATTATGTAGGTGACTAACTGTTATAATTTTATTCAGGGATATTCCTTAGTGCGGGTCAAATACAACAACAATTTAATTCAGAATTGGAGCTGAATATATCTTTGGTATATGTTTAAAAACTAAAGAGTTAAAATGCTAGCTACTCATTCTCTTGCAGGTGACGTCTGCATGCTTCCAAGAATTAACTGTTCACATTAGCTATGACAATAGCACTCATTGCAACTGCTCAGTTGGCTTAAATCAGTTACAGTACCTCATTCTGAACAATGATGAGAATAACTGTAGCAGATGTTTCAATGCATCTGTGAACAACTACACTTAACTGTTTATGTGGAAACTGATGGTGGAAGTTCATCTAATGTTATTCTTGTGATGTACTTTCCAAGTGAAAGCAACCCAACTAATTATATGATAACACAAAAAAGCTTTTCAACAGTTGGTAGCTAAGCAGCTGTTATACCATGATGCTATGATATAGTTATTGCAACTTACTTACCACTATAATGTGTAGACTCTTCTTCTTTCAAGGTGGTAATTGCAGTATCTGTGGGTGTTGGTAAATATTATTACTTAATCTTGTTGCTCACTGTTATTAATTTGTCACCTCTCCATGCAGTGATGAGTATCATTCTACTGCTATCAACATTTTGCTGTTGCTATTGGTTACATCATGTGAAAAGTGGTAACTACATATTATAATACTTCTTTAGACAGTTAGTGATTGCCATAAATTGATAGTTTCTCTCATAATAACTATCATGAGGATTCTGTTATAACACTCTCACATTAATTCTATAACATGTAGGCAGGAACCATGGCCAGAAATCATCTGATGAAGTAATAAACCTTGAGATACGAACTCATGAAAACAGTGCGTACACAGTTATCAAGCTTAAGGATGCTCAAAGAGAAGAGGTATGGCTATACTATTGATGAAGAACATTGAAACTGTATAGCCTCAGAGTAACAATCACTGTCTTCCTTTTTGGTCTATTCCAGAAAAAAGTTCATTTTAAATAGTGTGTCATACTTCATGATGAATTCATTATCCTTAATAGCCTAAAAGATCTTCTGAAGTGATAACCACTGCCAAAGACAGACTAAATGACCCAGAAATACACATTCAAGAAAATAGTGCATATGCCGTCACTAAAGATGTTGATAAAGCAGAGGTGATGGTGACTATTAGCTAACTGAACTTTCTTAGAACGTTGTCTCTCATGTATCTATTATAGCCAGTTTATGCTGAGATTCCTCCTTTAACTCCGAGAGTTAAAATAGTTGGACCTGATGCAACATTTTACCCAAATGTGGTTCCATTTGAGGGAAAAGAGGAGGAAGCATTGAGAGCTCAACAATAACACACATGGTGAGAATCTTTAACTGGTGGGAGTTAGCTAATGGGCATCTTTCAAGGATACAGAATGTGTCCTGATATGTAAGTTTTTGCTTTTTCTATGACACTCCTCTTCCCCAATTCCCAGCACCTAAATAACTTCAATTGATCAGTGAACAATTTTTTTTACTGCAGGAAATTGATTGCAAGACTGAATTCATGAATTAGCTATGGGTGCACATGCCCACATCATCCTTTCATAATCACTTTTTTTTCCTTTTTTATAATTAATGCATACTGCTCTGCACACTATATAGGTAGCTAGCTGTAGTCTATATGTTATTAGTGACACAATGTTATTTTTCATTAATATTACACCCACACAGTCATAATGATTGTCTTAGGCCTAAGAGATTTAATATGCAAGAAGATTCCCATAATAGCTAGCATGACTCCAGTGCTAATCTGCTATGCATTCTCATGCACAGTCTGGGGGTCTATGACTATGGAAGCCGAGAAGTGCAATTTACATCATCCGCAAGCAAATTAATTTTGGCGCAAGTCTCCGCAAGTCTCCGCAAGGCTCCGCAAAGCTCCGCAAGGCTCCGCGAAGTCTCCGCAAAGCTCCGCAAGGCTCCGCAAAGTCTCCGCAAGTCTCCGCAAAGCTCCGCGAAGTCTCCGCAAGGCTCCGCAAGTATCCGCAAGTATCCGCAAGTCTCCGGAAGAGCCCGCAAGTCTCCGCAAGTTTTTCCGCCTTGCAAAATGATTTTTTTGAAAGTTGGTAAAGGATCTCCCGCGCGTGCGACCGATAATGTACGCGCGCGCGTATGTGTGTAAGACAACTAACTATGGATGGTAAGTCTTATTTATGGTTGAAGATAGCCGTGATTTGGATATCTTTCTAGACATACTTATAGAGTTATTCTATTCGTGGAGACCGTACAAGAGGTTATTAGCCATTTTGTACGAAGTATCACATGAAGAGAAGGTATCAAGTTATTAAACTGCTAGCTAACAGATTGTGTATTGACAATGACTGTTTGGTGTCTAGTTTGAGATGGCTGAAAAACCAGTTTAATCATCTTGGGTTATCCAGGCGTCGGCCTGATCCACCTGAACACCAAGTCATGTCCATCATCAGGGTAAGGAACAATTACATGATCATAAACTGGCGTCTTTACATGTAGCTATGACTTAAAACTGTAGGTTGAATTGGCCTCATCTAACCAGCTTAGAGGCTATCGAGCCTTGTGGCAGATTCTCAGACTCAAGTATCATCTCCTGGTCAGAAGGTAATTAAATTTCACTTAAAGATGGAATGCTATTTCAACAATAACAGAGATACTGTGATGAAAATCATGAAAGAGGAAGATCCCTGTGGTTCCGAACGAAGGCGAAAAAAGACACTAAAAGAGAAGAATTTACAGAAATAAGGTACAAACGGTGTTAAAACTAGGAATAGCTATAGCTATTATCATAATATTATTATAGGGACCAAATTTTATCTGGCATATCGATGGATATGACAAAATGACCCCATTTGGCTTCACTCTTCATGGCTGTATTGATGGGTATGCAAATTTGTGTGCAAGGCAAATTATCATAATGTTCCTTCAGTTTTTCTAGGAAAATCATTTGGCTGAAGCTAGCCCCATCTAATAGTAATCCAAGAGTAATAGCTAGATATTACTTGGAAAATGTGGAGCAAGTGGGAGGTAACTGTTGCAGCATGCTAGCTAGCCAGTTTACGGTGTGCATCATATAGGATGTCCATCAGTTATAAGAGGCGATTATGGCACAGAAAATCCAACAATTGCAGCTATACAAATTGCCTTTCGTTTTTATCATACCGATGGGATGGCTAATGAAAAAAGCTTTATCTATGGACCATCCAAATCAAATATTGTAGGTGTTCAAAAAGTACATGAAACTATTTCATTTGAACTACTACTATAACCCATTTACAGAGAATCGAGGCATGGTGGTCTCAGCTTAGAAGGCACAAAACACACTGGTGGATTGATTTTTTTTAAGGTATAAATTGTTGCTAAGATAATTGCTACCAATAATAAAATTTTCAGACCCTAGCCCACTGTGGAGACTTTGTTTCAACTAATGACTTTCACAGGTATATAATATATATATATATATATATATATTATGTCAGAAATTATTATATTGCTGTTGTAATAGGAGTTGCCTGGCATATGTTGTACTTGTACCATTGAAAAAGGATCTAGCTGAATTTATTGAAACCTGGAATTCACACTTGATTCGTAAAAATCGCCTTTCAGAGTGTCCCAATGGAGTGCCGAATGAGCTATACGAGTTCCCATCCCTATATGGTTAGCTATAATTCAAATATCCTTTAACTTCCTTCTTTCCTAAACTTCAGGAACAGAAGATTTCTCTAAACCAATCAGTACAGATATCTGGCTTGATGCTATGATTAGGCCTGAGCTAATTATTCAGGAATAATTTTTTGAATAATAGGTAGCTTCTTTCAGAAATTGAATCATAGGCTCTGAGACATCTTTGATGCTTCAGTACAATAATCGATGAGTTAATGAACTGTGTAATAGTTATGACTGTCAATCCTGTCAATGTACATCCTTAATAATGATCCTTATTACTTGTCTCTAGCCACATTGGTCAGTCAGTCAGAGTGTTGTCATCACTCTGTTTTGAATAATAGGGGGCTGTCTCTTGAATAATAGGGAGCAAAATGTTGAATATAATACTTGAATAATGGGCATCTATATATGAATAATTAGCTCAGGGCTAGCTATGATGACAGAAAGTGAACCACCAGCACCTTTTTATTCACCAATTTTTGAAGCATGGGCTGACACTGTGCTTCGAGTTGACTTTGCCATGGACCAACAGAGTATTAGTCAATCTTTTTGTTCATCATTGTACCATCATTTAGTTACTCATCCAGCACGGGATTTCATTATCAACAGTTAACTACTATTAAATTTTTTGACAGAATGAAATTTTTTTGACTGAATGTGAATTGAAAGTGAATACAATTGAGTGAGTTTCTGGGTGAGCATGTCATTTGATAGCAAACAAGAAAAAAACCTGGACTACTCATTCATGTGTCAACATTTCAAGTACCTATAATAACAACAAAAAAAGTCAACCAGGAGCAGTAGAGAGCACACATCAAAGCTAGTGATCTGCACACCCTCACTATTCAGTGCCCAATTACCCACAATACACATACACATTCCCAGCCAGCCACAAGTGTGTAAACATGACCCCCTTACATCTGATGATTGTGCCCTGACACTGTGTCTCTTCAAGCAAGCTGAGATAATGTTGAAATAGTAGTCACAAGAAGGAGGGGGCACACCTAAAAAAGAATCGTATACATCACTGAACTTAGTCCGATCGGAGATCTCTTCTTGTAGGGAATCAACCTACAATGCCAGATCAAGAATCAGATCATCAGTGAAAAACGTTGGATTGTAATTTAGAATGCATAGGGGCTATTATTTTAATACACTTTAAATCGATGTACATACCAGCTTGGGATCATCTCTCTCTTCATCATAAGCTTTAAGTCCAGAATAGGTTTCTAAAATAACCTGAAAGTACATGGATCTAAATATTTTGGGCATGACCACCCAACTTACAACACCAAAACAGTATACATCACTCCTATCAGAGATTTTTCCAGAACACACTTCAGAAGGGTAATAGCCCTCGGATCTAGATATGAAGTTGGCAGTAAATAGTGTCTGGCCACTAGATACAGATGGTAATTCTACAGAAAAGCCGAAGTCACCCAATTTCGCTTTATAAGCCTCATCAAGAAGAATATTTGCACTGCAGCAATATATCAATATCACATAACATGAAATTACAGTCTATAAAACGTACGATTTAATATCCTGGTGAATTAGTGGAGGGGTGGCTGTATGCAGGTACACAAGGCCTTTATAAGCATCTACCAGGATAGATTTCCTCCTGTCCCACGAAAGCAACTGATCTCTTTCCTATTACACAAAAGGAAGTCAAAATCAATTCAGCTTACAAGTACTAGGTTGGCATTACATTATGAAGCTTCTCAAATAGGCTTCCATTCATCATAAACTCAAATATTAGTGCAGGTGGCTTGGAGCAAAACCCAAGCATCTGTAGCACATTAGGATGGCGGAAACTGAAATATGAACACAGGATTATAAGCTGAACCTTTTAAAAACATCTCCTACCGATTCAAAGCTCCTACTTCTGTTTGAAGTAACATAGAGGAGCTACAACCAAGAGCATTCTTACCATCCTATAATAGAAGTTTACCGTCCTATAAGTTGTAACACTACAGATATACACATTCATTAGAATAACCTGTGATAAGACCTTGATTGCCACACTGCCATAACGCAACACACCTTTATACACCGTACCATAGCCACCTCTACCAATCACTGTTGAACGACAGAAATTCCGTGTCGATTCACTAAGTTCTTGTACAAAAAATTCCATACACTGATCTATAGTACATACGAAAAAGCATATGCTATATGTATATGCACAAGATAAAACTAGCAAACCAGCTTTAGGCCTTTTTGCAGGATGCCTTGATGCCCTAGGACAACCAGCCTCCCTAATGGTAGTTTGAGATAATGGACGCTTCCCTTTTCCCTTTCCTTTCTTTGAAAGAGCCTTATCCGAACTTTGCTCATCAACTGTTAGTAACATAAGCAATGCTAAATACTTAAGTGCCAAGTACTGTTTACTGATGATAGAATCAGTATCAGATTTTGAAGCAGGGCTGGAACAACTGCGATAACCAGAGGATGAATGGATAGGTGAAATTGGTGCCTATGTGCACAAATCAAAATGTGAAGGTGGGCCAATACAGAATCTGATAAGACTAACCGTAGATACAAAACCAATCCCAAATTGAAGTTTGCCTGGTCCCCTATGGTGCTGATGCATATACAAACTCAATGACCAGTCCTTACTCTCCTTTATCATGGCCCCCCCAGGAGTAAATAAGGCAGTGGTATGCCCAAATGGGAGAGGAGAACAGTCGAGTGCATCACAACCCGATGACAACAGATCTTTATAATTAATATCTCTATCCACTATAATTTCAATTGAAAAACCATCTTTAACATAATTTTTTTTCCTCTTCCTCATGGAAAAAAAAGTTACCTAGATAAATGCAATACAAGTCAAACATCTCGGGCAGTTACACATCAATCTGTATGCACTATATAAACCTTTACTTACAGGACATGAAGAACTTTCACCTATAATCTTAGGAGTCCTTTTCAATTTTTTCTGGATCTCATTAGCCCTTTTAAGTAGATCAGACGATTTAAGTAGATCAGACGAGGCTTCTGTGTGTGTGTGTGTTGAGAACAAAAATTCTCTCTTAGTCACACAAGCACAGATAGTCTGGTACAACTCCTATATTGCATAATTGGGACACTGATAGCACCACCAGACTCTCTTCTCAGGTGAGAGTCTGTGCAAGATTTCTCTTACATAAAATTTACTGTACTATTTCTTGAAATACAGTTCATTCTAGTGCCTGAGACTCCAATATCTCAAATAAAGCACATCACCCACTTACCTATTATCCTTTTGAGGATGTGGCTCTTTTAACATATCTGCGATAAGTCCGTGCATCTCACTTGATAGCGTCAATAAGCGTTCTTTTCTTGACCTCATTTATACTATTCAGCGAGCTCGAGACTAACTATAACTATTCAATAGGCTAACTATTCAATAGCTGCATGCAAAGGTGAACTAACTGTAAGCTTATCACGTGCACACAATCCTACATGATGAACCCTTTACCTACCTACCCCGACCATGTTCCAGAAGGAGACATACTTTTATCTACTACTTACCCACATCACTTTCAGGATCATGCTTTTCTGGGTGTATGTTTGCAAACATCACTCTCTCTGCCTGTATATGTAGACCTCTGAATCAGTGCTCAAGAATGAGGCTACAACTTACTTCCTCTGCATTGATACTGAATTGCTCCATCACAAGACACTTTATTGCTTCTGGGTAGAGGATGGCAATTGTATAGCCAAAAAGCTAACCACAAGCATGCTAGTAAAACTTGTTAATACAGCCTGTGCATAATTATACCTTCATGCTTTCGACACAAAAGTGATGGGTTAGCCTGTCATATAGAGCATATGTAGCTTTTGATGAGACACAAGTTATAAAATACGATTTGTTTGTCAGCTCATCTATTGTACATTCAATAAGCAATAACCTTACACACCTTGATTAATCAGCTAGCTACATACTTTTTGTCTTGCAGGAACCCTGCCACCACTTCCTGTGGCTTTCCAAAGGAACCTGCATATATATTATGGGTTACATTATGTTACATTATGTGCAGGTGTACTGATACAACCTGGGAGGAGTATTGATGAGGTATCTCCTACTGCTACCTGAATCTTTGCTCCTTGCACTAACCTTTCCATCAGCTATCTTCTTTAGGTGATCAATAAAAGAAGGCAGCCTAGAAAGAAGATCAGCTTCTGTTAATGTACTAAATTCAAGTGCTCTTTTCGAGTCAGTGGAACTCATGTCGCTGTTCTTCTTCCTATGGCTAGAAAAAATTGAGAGAGCACGCTCATGCGTACCCGCCCGCGCCACAGCTGGCCGGCCGCCGTACCGTGCGCACACGGGGATCCTTTACCAACTTGCTTTTGCACTTGCGGAGACTTGCGGAGACTTGCGGAGGCTTGCGGAGGATTGCGGAGGCTTGCGGAGGAATGCGGAGACTTGCGGAGACTTGCGGAGACTTGCGGAGCCTTGCGGAGATTTGCGGAGACTTGCGCCGCATGCTAATTTGCTTGCGGATGATGTAATTGCACTTCTCGGCTTCCATATATGACTGCAGGGGACCACTAATTTCACAGTCAATAATTACATTTTGATACAGTATGGCTAATATCTATAGATGTAGCTAATCTCTTGGCCATGGAGGATTGATTGAACTCCTGAGCTAATCAAAAAAAAAAAGAAAAAAAAAAAAAGAGACTTGTTGTGATCTATCTTCTGGTCATTTTTAGTTATGAAGCAGTGCAGGGTATGTCAGTGATAACTTGTGGTCTACATCAACGAGCTGAATTTGAATGTTCCTTGGACTTCACACAACTGACTGATACCAACATAATATGGACCATCAATAATGACATATAGTGGAAGTGATAAAACACCAGATGGTCAAATTCCCTATCTGAACTGAACTGAAGAATTAGAAAATTCCACAGTTCAGTGTGAAGGATTTCATGTTCTTGATCTAATGATGTTCCTGGTGATGTTTTTCTATGTTCAGACACAAGGAAGCAGCTGTCTTGTTATAGCTAGCTATCATCATTCTTAGTTCTTGTTGTTGTGGTTGTTATTATTTATTTGTTATTGTTGTTTAAGCTAGCTACCTATTACTACTAACAGGGCTATTAGATCAAGTGGGGGAAGTGAATTTTTTCACCAACTGTTCCTCCATCATCATGATGTGGCAGCCTCCCTTCTCCCTATCACTAACACTGACCCAGACATGACATTCTGTGTGGAGGTATACAACATATCTGAGGGAGAGAGGACTCCATTTCATCACCTTGGACGATGCTCCATTGTGACTCCTCACTACACAATACCTACCAACAACTCTGGACTGATGCTTCACTATCAGTTCATAGTCACAGCAGTGAATGTAGTAGGTCAAGGGGCTCCTAGTGATCCAAGGAATGTAGAAATTTTATGATGGTATTAGTGCTGGTCACATGACTTGTGACCAATCAGATCCTCTGAAAAGTGTACTTTAAATCTCATAAAGCACACTTTTATGTGCACTAAATGTTTAGTGCACACTTGGGGAACTGTGCTGAAGGTACATAGGAGCCTAGTGGAAGATCCACTAGGACTACGACCTTCCAGCCTCAGTCCCTATATAGTGCTTACAGTAAGTACCTGTCTTAATATTTTCTTTTATAGACTTTAGCATTTCACTTATTACATTGGGTTTCAAACAGGAAAACCTCAGGAATTTACCTCGTTTATTTTTTTTAATATCATTAAATTAGAGCATTCTTACTGAACCAAAGTATGTCAGAGCTTGCTAGGTACTATGGCTAGGGTTGTGTAAGGACCAACTGGAATTTGATTGGTCACAAGTCATGTGATCAGCACTAAAATGTTTAGATCACTCTATTCTAGCTCCATGTGTTTTAATGCATGGTGCACTCGAATGATGCTATAATGCTCTCGGTGATGTAGCTAATGCACTCGCCTTCGGCTCGTGCATTACATTCACCTCAAGCATTATAGCATCATTCTCGTGCAGGTGCATTAAAACACTTAGAGCTAGAAAAGAGTGAACTAAATATTACATAAAACTACATAGCTGACTATGTAGCTGTTATTGTGATGATATTATTCATGGATTCTTCTTAGTGCAGGGCACATACAACTACTTAATTCCAAATTGAATATATCTTTGGTACTGAATCAAATTCATTAATTAGCTAAAGGGTATCCAGGTGATACATATATGCTTTCAAGAATTATTACACCAAAAATTAGGATGCCATCAGCTAACGAAGCAATTTACTTAAATGTCATCCCTAAAGATTCCCAATGGAAACAAGGTAAAATGATAATCCAGCTATTTTTATTAGCTATCAGCTAGCTAGCTATACTGTCATAACAGCTCACCAGTCTGAGAGTTCTTCCATGATCTTTCCCCTATTGCTTGCAAGTGGAGGGAGTTTGCTGGAAAAATGGGAATTGACGTGGGGAGTGTCCTTGAATTCACTGGAGACCCTACTAATAAAAATAAAGCATGCCTAAAGGTCACCATTGAATTACTTCGCTCTCAGAGCTTGGCTGACATTATCAAGACTTTGAAAAGTATGGAAGAATTTGATGTGGCAAATTATTTACATAGAAAGTACTGCCATTAAACTTTCAATTTCAGTGTGTACAATGTCCTGACTCAGTTATTTCCATAATTAGCTATTTGACCATTTGACCTTTATCACAAAGAATAAACATGTTTATAATAATTATCGTTCTGAAGGGAAATTATCCACAATTAAAGTAAGTCAAGTGCATAACAGTTATAGATACTGCCATAATTATAATTAGTCAGGTTGTGGGCAAAGAAACTCAGACTCTATTCAGCTGGTATGAAGATCATTACTTTTAGCACATGTGCAGTATGGTTCATTTAACAATGTCAGGAAGTAGTAGCAAGAAGTTTAGCATTATTTTAGCTACAGCGGTGATTCAGCTCATAGGACGAATTACCTCATTCTCAAGTGATGAGGCTGTCTGTGGTCTGAATCAAACGATTGAATTCAGATGTTTCTTAGCACCACCGCCACCAGGGAACCATAGAGGCTTTTATGGCTTTGAATGGAAAATCAACAATGTCTCCTCTATCAGTGTTGAAGGAGCCAGGTCAAACTCATCATCAAGACCTCCTTTACTATTACTATACTGCAGTGTTTCACTGAATAACTCACTAGTTCAGTGTGTTAGAGCTAGTCTTGTCTCCTCACCTGAATCTTCTTCTTTTGATGATTTACATACTCTTCGCATACAAGGAAAGTATACAAGTTTAGCTAGTAAATCATAATTATATTATCCCACACAGGATTACTAGGGAGTGTTGAAGACTTAGAAGTCTCCATCAACTGTACCTCCTGGTCCATCATTCTGACTTGGCAACCTCCCTTTTCCCTAGATATCACCAACACTGACCCAGATATGACGTTCTGCGTAGATGTATATGAAGTCAGAAAGAGAGGGACTATTCAACTCAATGATTCTGCTGATCACTGCACTGAGTCACATCAGTACACTATGAATATCAGTGACCTGAATCGGTATCAGTTCATCGTTAGAGCCAAAAATGTAGTTGGTCTAGGAGCTCCTAGTGCACCCATAAATGCAACACTCCTTCCTTGTGAGTTATAAAAGACGAGGTGCATACTTTGTTTACTACGTATAATAACAATTCAAGGTTTTGGTAATAATAAAAATCTTCTCAATGCAACAGTCAAGATTTGCAACTCTCATATTGCAGTAAATCTATCATTAGTAAGTTCTTTAAGCCAACAAAAAAAAACGATAATAGGTCTCATGATGTGTCTGAATTAATGTAGCTACAGTATGTTCTAATGGTTATTGTTGATACCATGCATTAGCTGCAAGTATTGATAATGGAGTACAGTAACTATAGCTAGAGATTCCTTGGGGAGTGCTTATAAAAGAGAATTTAGAATAACAACTATTTCATAATCCTATTCTAATGTAGCAAACTGCGACTCACAGATAACCCAAACATCCGTGGAACCTGAAATCGATTTTTGCATGGCATGTTATTCCAAATCAGAGATGTCTCCTGCTTTGTTTTTTAAAGTATAGCCTAGCTAATTGACAGCAACTCTTATAGTTGCTATTGTTCTTAATGCATGCACAGAAGATCCCTTCATGATTAACTGTGATTATTATTGGCTAACCCTATTCTTTCTTTGCACAGGAGACTTCTCCTTACCCACTGGCCTCAGGAGTTACTGTACATATCAGAACATATCATGATGAAACTAATTGCTGCTGGTCACTAAATAACACAAATGTCACTGAATTTGAGTTTCATAGTGACAACTGTGGTTGTCTTATTCCATCCACAAATTATACCATATACATTGAATACATGGACTATGGACTCGTGTCCAATCACCTCTTTGTTATTCCAACTGTAAAATGTGAAAATATGACTCAACTTGAACCAACTAGCATTTGCTCTGCAATCATTACGTCAACTTCAGGTAAAAATCCCTAATTATGTCACTTTCTGCTAGTCCTCATATTGTGTGCTATAGATCTAAATTTAGTTAGCTAGCTAGCACTCAATAAAAAAGTATAGACCATGGATAAAATCAATGTGTCATATAACTTCTTAATTGTCAGCATTAATGAGCCTCCGTCCCCCCAAATTTCTGTCATGTCTCAGCCCATAATAATGACCTACATGCATGGCACCTATAATTGAACATTCATTATTCTGAGTCTGTGAACAGACCGTGATGAAGTACATCTGAACCTCAACGTCTCAGCAGTTGCTGCAGCATTTGTATATTTAGGTAAGAAATTAAAATGGCTATAGCTAGTTCATTTTATTATAGCTACACCCAACCAGTATGCATGCTCTTCACAATCCTATCTTGCTGTGGTTTCTACCACTACTACAGAAAGAAACGAAGTGAACATAATGGTAAAATTACATAGCCAACTATTATATAACTAGCTAATCGTTATGGACTTATGTATCTTTATGCTGTAGCCGAATCTCAAGTACGATTCCATGACGACCATGAGGTACATTGTATTAGTGATCATCAGTGATGTAGCTACTCACGAAAATATTATTCTTATTACAGGACAATATATACTCAGATTTCATGGTATGATGATGATAGCTAGCTAAGTTATAAACTTAACTATACTTTTATGTAGAATCCACCTGAAGAGAAGGCATCAAGTGGTATGACCTCATGTTCAGTGTATGATGATATCTTACCAAGAGGACCCAATACTCCAAGCTCAGATGTACTCAATGAAAATACTGGCAATGAGGTACAGCTCTACAGCTATCAGCTACAGTGTGAAATTCAGCTAACTGAACCAACTGATGCCCCCAGCCTGACCTAACTAGCTACGTAGCTATACTGACTGTACACAGCTATCAAATTCTCATGATAGCTGATTTGTATGAACTAGCTAGCTACTTGCAAATTCAAATTGCCCACCCTTCCACAGCTGCAAATTCTATATGATCCAGTTCATGAAGCAGAAGGTGCTGGTGACTGCAGAAGTCAACATAGTCCATTTAGTTACCCACTGATCCACTTGATTATGTTACCAAAAGAGCTCCTATAACTTGGAGATCGAAGCAAAGTGCTTTTTAGCCAAATGTATCATTGAAACTGTTGTTATTACAATCATGGTTATCAATAATATTTGGCTTTATGTAGCTAGTAGCTCTTTGGGACTGAATTGTTAGTTATGCTTTTTATTTTTATTTGCAGAGTGTGCATACTCAAGATGACCCTGTACCACATGCTTCACCTAGCAATGAAAAAGTCTGTCAGACAACCAATGAGTCTTTGAGCAGTGAGGTATAGCAATATTGACTTATTGATTATTGATAATTCAATGATTCATACTATAGAATATAATATATGCTCAACTAAACCTCTCATGTTCATCTCCGATTGTTGGGATCATAGCACCAGAAAAAGTGGTCTACTCGGATGTAGTTCCCTCAAAGTTGAAACTTGATGTGCCACCACAGATTCCAACAAAGCAAGCTAAAAGTAATGGCTAGTAGCTAGCCAAGTATACATTGCTACCATAATGAAGAAAGGAAGATAAGGAGCTTTGCAGTCTTGCATGATTATTAATGGTATAGCTATACAGTACTCTTTATTTATGAGCTACAAAGAGGGGTGAATACTCTGCAGATGTTTATGAAAAATTAGCTATGTATGCTCATTCATATTTAATATTACAGAAACTGTACCAAAGCCTTCAACTGCTGCAGATGTTATCGAAGATCTTGTTCCCATTGCTGACAAATGGAGTGAGTTTGCAAAACAGATTGGAATTGACGAAGACCTTGAAGATGAAATTTATACCAACAATGAAAGCAATGTCACATGCCTTGAAGTCACATTGGAGTTTTACTTCGAACGTCCTGGAAACAAACTGGAGGGTATCATCGAAGCTCTAGAGAACATCAGTGAAATAAAAGTGGCTGATAATTTGAAATCAAAGTACTCAATATAATAAGCTGACCAATAATAATATAATGCATCCAGACACAGTCAGTATGGTGTTAGTTAGCTAGCCATTATTATGCATCCATAACAGTACCTGGCCCAGCCCCACCCCCACGCTCTCACGCGGCCACGTGACATATGCGAGTAGCTTATAATTTTTATCGCCTTTGCTGCAGTATCATTAAAAGCAAGTTGCTTATAGTAGCTAGTTTACTATGATGATAAAGATAGTGGTATTACTATTATTAGTTACTATGCCATCACAAGTGATTTGTGGCCTACATCAAGTGGCTGAATTCAATTGTCAGTTTAAACCTATAGGTTATTATATCATTACATGGACAGTTAACGTCTCATCAGGCATTAAAAAAGGTGAATCTGGAATCACCACTACGCTTGAAAATCAAATACTGCATCTGAACATTTAAGAACTCAGTAGCTGCAGCTGCCCAGTAGCAGCTACAAGTAACTCCTGAGTTGAATCAGCAACATTTTCTCATGTGACATATTTCCCAATTGAAAATAGGTTAGCCACTAGCTAGCTATAAAAACAAACAAACAACATGATTGTTTTGGACTCTTCTACTATCATTCCTTCTAATTCAGATGCAATACTGATAGTACTACAATCATACATTAATAATATTCCAGTAGCTAATGAGCCTCACAATGCTTATTCTGCTACTATCAAGTCCATCATTATGTTTTTCCTTTGGTTCCATTACAAGAAGAGGATTTTGTTGTTGTCATTGTTGTCATTGTTATCATTGTTGTTGTTGTTGTTGTTGTTGTTGTTGTCGCTGCTGCTGCTGTTGTTGTTGTTGCTGCTGCATGCTGCTGTTATACTACTGTGGAGATTTAACAAAACTTAACACTGAAATGAGACTTAACCTAGACTTAACAAAAGCTACTGTGAATGATTATCCAACCCACTAGAGCCTACATACTATAAAGTACAGACCAAGTTTCAGGTAAGCAAATCTAGCTCTGAGTTATGTATGAGTTGCATCCCTACGTTTGTTCTCTAGCTACACAGAAACCAAGGAGGATGAGTACATACACTTCTCAGCAAAGTTCAGACCTCTGCTTGATGTAGCTGGCTTCAAGAACAATTTTCATGGCCAGAAAGTTCATGGGACCCTTCTCAGCAACTACTTGTATTTGAGTTGATGGACTGTGCTGCATATGGGATAGTTATTTCTGTAATGTTAACAAACATTGAGAAGGAACAGATTTCCATGAAATAGTGGTCTCGAGTACCAAGGAGAATAGCCATGTAGTTCTAGATCCTCCCAACATAATTTCAGTTTCTCTCCTGTCAGTTTTATTGCTCTAGGTTTATTCATTCTTTTCCTGCACCTTATTTATTATTTCTCATACACTCTTGCTATGATACATTTGCTCAGGGGTCTTGGTTCTGGCTTCACAAACTCGAACTACCGTATAGCGGGAAATTTTCAAGGATTAAAATTTTCGAGTTTATGGGATTTCAACATTATTCGCATATTAATTTTCGAGGATCAATATTAACATAAAATGCGCATGCGCGTGTGAAACGTCGATCATGCGCGTGCGCTTAATTGCGCGCAGCGCGCGCATGGAAGATGTCTGAAGTGAGTACTTGTGTTGTAGAACCAATGATCCGTGGATATCACGAGTATAAAAGTATTTGGGAGGCTGAAATGGGTGAAATCTTAGCCTGCATCAGAGAACCCAGCAATGTTCATGACCCATACGCTGTGGCTGTTGTCAGATCTTCTATAATAGTAGGACATGTTCCTAGAAAGTTTTCTTCAATTTGTTCAATTTTCATTCGGAAAGGAGGTACCATCTCTTGCCAAGTATCTGGTGGTAGGCGCTACTCTGCAGACTTACCACAAGGTGGTTTAGAAATTCCTTGTGTGTTGAAATTTCAAGGAAAAGTGGAGGATGTTAATAAAGTGAAAAAGCTAGCTGCACTCATTCTCACTCCAAATCCTACTCTAGAGCCTCCTGCTAAGAAGAAAAGAGTGGATCAATGTGGTGAAGATAAACAGACCTCATTCCCACCTCGTAACAAAATGCCCAACCCTCTACCCAGCAAGCAAGTGAAAGGGAAGATCGGACTGAATCCAGCTTTGAAGGAGGAAGAGTGTAAAAGAATATCTTCTGGAGAAATGTTGTCAGACATATCTATGCACTGGGCACAATATCTTCTCAAGACTCAATTTCCTACATTAAATGGATTTCAGTCCACACTTTTACAACAAAGAAAAATCATTGGTGATCCTGCAAAAAATTCAGTACAGATAATCCATCGTCAAAAGAACCACTGGATTGTTGCATCCACTGTTGGTTGTGAGGAAGTTCAAGTTTATGATTCTTTATATGAGTTAATGGATAAGCCATGCGAAGATATAATATCCAACTTGTTTTGCAATTCAAAAATTAAGATGATGGAATGTTGTAAGCAAGAAGGCTACATGGACTGTGGTATCTTCGCTATTGCCAATGCAACTGCTATTGCACATGGTATTAACCCAGGAAACCTCAAATTCAACCAGCTGTTGATGCGAAAACATCTTTTAGACAGTTTTGAACAAGAAATACTTACCCCTTTCCCAATTTATTGACATGCACACAATTACAATATAGCAAAACATTGTTACATAATGATTATTTGTTCAGTATATTATTGTCCAGCTAGCTACTCATTTTTTAGAAAGTCAGTTATGCCTGCACCTACAAATCCATTCTGTATGATGTCTGGGTTTGATTTCATGTAATCATAAAGCTTTATCATCCAGCTAGCTCCTAGCGGCTTAACAACACTCAATCGGAGATCAACTGGAACCACTTCTGTTGATGCATCAAGTTGTTCAGAGATTTTTTGGGCATACCATTCCTGAAACTGTTTGCGTAAGAAAGCCTTAACTGGCTTGTTGACGCTAACATCCAAAGGTTGTAGCCGGTCTGTGCAGTTGGCTGGTACAATCACCAAATTGACATGATTTTCTTCCAGGAGTTTGAAAATGGCATCAGTTACTTGACCTTTGAATTGATCAAAAATTGCAAGTGCACGATAATCATCTCTGAGCTTCATCTCTTTCCTTTTCTTTATGATATATGGGAGGAGAATTTTTGTTAAGTACCGAATCATAGTCTGTTCGTTTGACCAATGTCATTATGATTCTCAGTCTGAGTAATATCCCAGTCATCTGGAAACTTTATTGTAGGAAGACAACGACTTGTTGTACCTTTATAAATGAGTTGAGGTGGAAGAAATTCACCGCTGAGGGTTCCAGCTAAAACAGCTGTAATCTGTCTTTTATCGTCAGCTGCAACGATCTCCACTCTCTTTGATCCCTCCTTTTCCATCGTCCAAGATCCAGCTGGAACATAATGGATGCCTGTTTGATCCCAGTTGATCACTAGGTCATGTGGAATTTCATCCATTTCTATATTTACTTTAATTTCAAACAGAAATTGTGACTTAAGCTCCTCAAAGTCTGTAACTGAGACCTTTGCAGAAGTGCTCACCCTTCTTTTGACAAACCCCATCCGTCTAAGTAAACTTTTTCCCCAGTTGCGTGTGAGAGCAATGTGTCCACCATTGGTTGCTAAAAGGTTGCTATCTTTGTTCTTAATGATGCCTTCAGCACATGCCAAGACAATAGCTGTGTTGACGACACCACCCCTTTCCCTTAGGGCAGTCAAGTAGGTTTGAACCTGGTTGTCTAGCTCATTTCCTAACAGATATGGACGCCCTCGCTTTATAACTGGTAGTTCCTTTATAGTGGCAGTAGATCCAGATCTTACTCTTTTCTTCAATTCCCAGAGGTACAGATTTTTCCAAGTTCTGATAATACTCTCTTTTTATAGGTCAGGATATTTCTTTGAATTGTTCCTCAGTACAGCAGCTACCCCACATTCAGCTGCTTGCTTTCCTACTTCTGCTTTTATTTGAGGTGAGAATTTAGAGTAGGGACCACGTTTCCCAGGCTTAGAAGTTTTGTCATCTTGTACTTTTTTTACCTCTTTGTTTGCCGCTACAATCGCTGAAGATGGCATTTTTTTAGAAAGGTGGCCATTGGGATTAGGAAGATCGCCTTCTTTCTTAAAATATTTAAACAACGACATAGCTATTACAGCTAGTAGCTAGCTAGCTAGCCAGATGCATAGATCAAGCGAGCAGCTGCTGCAGTATGCAATATGTGCGAATAATGTGCGCATGCGCGACTCACATGCTGCGCCGCGCCGCGCGCGGGCTGCCAAATTTTTTAAGGTACAATTCTTCGCGGTTTCATGTTGATCCGCGAAAACAGCGAAAATTAATACCCACGAACATTTCCCGCTATACGGTATTGCCATGGGCATGCGCACAACTTGGTTCAAAGGTCAGTGGAGAGTCTATAAAATATTCTAAAAATAATAATAATAATAAAAAAAAAATTCGCCCGCGCCGGGGGCCGGAGGATTAGCGCGCACAGGGCTATAGCTAAAGAACCATTATAGATAGTGGCTATGGTAATTTCGATAAAAGCAAGTTGCCTACAGTAGCTAATTCACTATGATAATAAAGGTAGTGATATTATTATTGTTAGCTACAGAAGATTCCATGTCATCACAAGTGATTTGTGGCCTACATCAAGTGGCTGAATTCAATTGTCAGTTTAAACCTATAGGTGATTACACAATCATGTGGACAGTTAATAACATCTCATCAGTTATCAATGATGGTGAATCTGGAATCACCACAACGCTTGAAAATCAAATGCTGCATCTGAACTGTACTGAAACATTTAAGAACTCTGTAGTTCAATGTGGAAGACGTGATCTCTTTAATTTCAGTCACATACTCTATGGTGAAGTGTTCTTTGTCCAGATACAAGGAAAGTAGCAATTATTATCTCATTACTTAGTCATTATTAAACTTTTGATACTTATAGGACTGCTAGATGAAGTCAAAGAAGTGAATGTTTCCATCATCTGTTCCTCCATCACCCTGACTTGGCAACCTCCCTTCTCCCTGGACATCACTAACACTGACCCAGACATGACATTCTGTGTGGAGGTGTACAATGTATCTGAGAGAGGGAAAACTCCACTTCACCATCTTGGACAATGCTCCATCATAGCTCCTCACTTCACATTACCTACCAACAACTCAGTCCTTGGATCAGTGTTGGAGTATCAGTTCATAATCACAGCAGTGAATGTAGTTGGTCGAGGAGCTCCCAGTGATCCAATAGATATAATGTTTTACGATGGTTAGTTTGTAACTATTAAACTCATCTCATAGTAAGCACAACTATTGATGTAGATCATTTCATTGAACTTCATGATCCAGATGTACACTTATCTGATTCTGGAGTGATGATGGCCGTATGTTATGTAACTAGTATAAATTGATCACCTTTCACAAACTGAAATTATCATGTGTTTCTTTTATGTGTGTAAAAATAACCATTTGAGTTTCAATAAACTCAGATAGCTAACCTTAAAAATGTGATTATGGCTGGACCATTCATCTTATGGGGATCTAAAATTTAGCCAATCTAAGATTTCTAGCTACATTGACTGTAATAGATTTCAGCTGAGATAATCCAGTCATCAATAAGCTGCTTCAAAGAGCTGACAGTTCACATAGAGTATGAAGATGACACACATTGCAGCTCCCCTGCACATCTCACTGATGCATTGAACAGGATTGAATATCTCATTCTCAATGATGAGGATCCTACCATGGGTTCAGGCAATTGTCCCAACATTTCATACATATTTGTAAACTATGTTCTTCATGTTGAAACGAAATACGAAAATATTTCAAGCAATTTTACAGTGGTGTATCTCCCAACCCCAACTACATTCCCACCCCCAACTACACTCCCACCCCCAACTATAATGACAATGAACACATACACAAGTGAAAGTGAGTAGGGACTTAACTATAGAGCTTTTAGTGAAAGTGTAAGACTATTAGATAGTGATAATAAACAATTTGCATTGCAATGGCTGCATGATGTCTAGTTTGCTATACACGTCAGACTATTATACCAAGCTGTCAGATGTTATGATCATGTGATCCCATTATGTACGTTTCACACTGGAAATTGATCTTATCAACTTCTCGAAGTCAAAAACTTATCTGGGCAATTAGCCAGTAGCACAGCATTGAGTTAACTGAACATAAATATTACTGCGCTGTATTTTTTACATGTTAACTTCATGCAGGTTTATTCCTGCAGGTAATAATAATGATACTAATGACACATTCTTTTTACTTTTAGTGGTAGGAACAAGCAGTACTGAGTATACCAACTCTCTTGATGTGGTAGCAATTGCAGTACCTGTTGGAATAGGTATGGTTTACAGCTATTAGCTAGCTAGCTAGCATAGATGTTATTTTTCCACATTTTTATAGCTGTTGTGATGAGCATTGTGATAGTGATGTTGGCATTCATACTTTACTACTACTTACATCACAGGAAAAAAACAGTAATTCACTTCACATTAACTTATAAATTTTGATGATTGATTTTTGTTTTGCTTTCGTAGAATTTGTGCAGTGGTCCTACACTGAGTGAGCCAACACATTACTCTCTAGTGGGTCCTACTTCTTCCCCAGACATAGCATATTCAACCATCGAAGTAACTAAGTATTTTGATGATAATTATCTTAATATCATCATACTCAATTCATCGATCTAAATTCAGCACCACTCACAAGATTTTCCAACAGGAATTGATGCTACCTATTCATTGCTAAAACCAGTGCACCCTCCACTGGATAGCGATGGAAAGGTACAAGATTTATCTTATACGTACATGTATGCAGCCCTACTTCTTCAGTTTTCGATTGCACATTATTTTCACATTACCAGCCTCTACAAGAGTCAATGCTCACTTTGAAAAGAAATTCTACATATTGTAGTCCTGATTCTTCTGTTGAAGAACAGATCATCAAAGTCCACAGTAATGAGGTATGATACATGTAATAATCATAAAAATTATGGGAGTAGCTATTACATAATTTTCTTTTTAGCAGGATTTATCCACTCCAGTCGATGATCCTGAATCAACTTCAACTGCTGATAATGAAGTAGCGAATGTCAGATTTTCTAGTGCACTATTACCAAATAAGAAACCAATGCCAGATGAAAGAGAGGTACTTAATATTAGGGAATTTTGAGAGGCATCAACTTTAGTACCTGCAAGTCAAAAATTTCACAATAATAATAAAATTTACAAAAAACAACAACAACAACAACAACAAAAACGACAATAATAAACTGGATATAGCTAGCCATACAATTATTTAGTTAATTAAATTAAATAAATAATTAAATTTAGTACCCACAATCTGAAATTAGCTACCTCTCTATCCTTTTAAACTTTGCAGGTCAAGTATGCTCAGTTAGATACCAGTGATCCTCATTCAAGTGCTGGTGTCATAATAGTGAACGACGTCATTTACTCAGACATAGTCCCATTCACAGGAATATTAATACCAAAGGAAAAAGAGGAGATGAAAGCACAACCAAAACCAGCAAGTGTGTTATAGGACCTTAGCTACTGTATACAATTGGGAGCAAAAACAAGTTTTAGAGATGTAATTGCCAATTAGCTATTATTTTTGCTTCAAATGGAACTAAGATCAATAATTTCAGTTTCAAAGTTTTAGGTTTCATGATTATTAAGTAGCTAGCAATTTATAAACTTTAGCAGGATTTTTATAATTTGTACGTACCTTTTCCCAAGCACTCCTTATATATAGCTACCAAGATTGCAAAGCAGTAGAATCCCATGTTTTCATTACAGTGAACAACAAAGAATATCAGTCACATGTTCAATGATTTAACTGTCTTAGCACCCAAATTTAGCTACGAGGTTACTGGATTCAGTATGGAGTGGCTGAAAATTATATCTGTTGACTTTCTTCACACCTTTAGTAAAGCCACCCATGACTGCAGAAGATTTGTTTCATGATCTATATTCCATTGCTGGAAAGTGGAGTGAATTCGCACTGAAGATAGGAATTGATGAGGATCTTGAGGATGAGATTTACACTAACAATGAAAGCAATGAGGCATGTTTGCAGGAGACCTTGGAGTACTTCTTCAAGAGAAGAGCTCCTTTCAAAGAAATCACTGCTGCTTTATGTCATATAGAGGAGCATGAGTTGGCATGCACTTTATCAAAAAAATATTCCCAAGTATCAGAATCGGTGTAGCTAGCTACGTAGCCAAGACACTTATCAGTTGTGTCAATTATTAGAACATTATTAATAGTTTAGCATAAAAATAAATTTTGTTTTGATGACAAGTTGTGCATTTATACAAACAGTTGTGGCAACTCCAAATATAGCACACTATAGTTCGCCATGATAAATACATAACTAGCTATGATATACTTGTATAAACAGTTTCATGATGTATATACATTAGCTACTGATATTATCAATGGATGACTGCACTGGCACCATATTGGCAATCATTTTAATGTTGATTAATAATGTGGTTGACATCAGTAAAGGTATGCTATAGTTCAAGTAGCTACCTATTGAAGTTAGTTACTATGTAGCTAAAATTACTGGTCTTATTATGGTGATAGCATCATTGGTGATTTGTGGTCTGCATCAACGAGTTGTATTAAACTGTACCTTGGACTTCATCCCACTGGGTCTACATGCAATAGAATGGACAATCAACAATGTCTCAGCATCTGAAATTGAAGGAGTTGATACAACTATTGGAAATCAAATGCTTAATCTGAACTGTACTCAGACATTTGAAGGCTCTACAATTCAGTGCAAGAAACAAAATATCTTCAATCGAAGTGACCCAGATGTTCTTGGAGATGTATACCACATCCAAATACAAGGTGTATAGCTAGCTAATTATTGGTTACATCATTCACATTTTATTTTCTAAACCACATCTATCTTTGAGCTTCGATAGTTATGGCAGGAAGATACTTCTTTGCTTTTATGCTAGTACTTATTAAGCTAGGGGAAGGAAAAGGTATTGGCGATGATACAGTAGCTCTGAATGAAATATGCTATGCTTATGTAGAAGTGGTGTGTGGTTTATATCGAATAGCTGAATTTCATTGCAACTTGAACTTGTCATCTCTAATTCAACCTTCAATTCTATGGACTGTCACCAATATTATGAATACCTCACAAAGAATAACTGGAGAGCAAATATCATTTAACAAAGAATTTCAGATAAACTGTACAGAAGAGTATGAAAATGTTACAGTTCAGTGTATGGTACTTGATACAGCAAATTTAATCATTTATGGTGACCTAATTACAGTCCGTATTCAAGGAAAGCTAACTACGTAGCTATATAGCTCTCAGAGATGCATGTGTTAGCTGATCCAAATTATACTGCAGGGCTACTTGATAAAGTGAGAGAAGTGAATATTTCCATCAACTGTTCCTCCATCACCCTGACTTGGCAGCCTCCCTTCTCTCTGGACTTCCCTAACACTGACCCAAACATGACATTTTGTCTGGAGGTGTACAATGTATCTGAGGGAGAGAGGACTCCACTTCACCACCTTGGACGATGCTCCATTGTGACTCCTCACTACACAATACCTGCCAACAACTCTGGACTGATACTTCACTATCAGTTCATAGTCACCGCAGTGAATGTAGTAGGTCGAGGAGCTCCTAGTGATCCAAGGAATATAACATTTTATGATGGTAATGAAACTAATGGGTACCTACAATAGCTGCTAGCCGGTACGTATTATGATTGCTGAATTAATTCAGGAATATTCATTTTTGAGGGAGAAATACAACAACTGTTTAATTCTGAATTGGAGCTGAATATATCTTTGGTATGTGATCATGATAATTAATGGTAATTTTTAATGGTATTCATTATATTTCAGGTAACATCTTTATGCTTTCAAGAATTTACTATTCACTTTGACTACAATGATGATAACACACACTGCAGCTGCCCAGCACAAGTTACCACTGACTTGAATCAGTTACAGTACCTCATTCTGAACATTGATGAGGATAACTGTAGCAGATGTTTCAATGCATCTGTGAACAACTATACTATTTATGTGGAAACTGATGGTGGAATTTTATCTAATGTTATCCTTGTGATGTACTTCCCAAGTGAAAATAACCCAACTAATAAGATAACACAAAAAAGCTTTTCAACAGTTGGTAAGCAGCTGTTATGCTATGATATTATGACAGTTAAAGCAACTACTTATACTTACCAATCATGTGTAGACTCTTCTTCTTTCGAGCATTTGAATGTGGTAATTGCAGTATCTGTGGGTGTTGGTAAATATTATTACTATGTGAAATCTTGTCGCTCACTGTTATTAATTTGCTACCTTTCCATGCAGTGATGAGCATGCTTGTATTCATTCTACTGTTATCAATATTTTGCTGTTGCTATTGGTTACATCATGTGAAAAGTGGTAACGGTTAGTGATTGCCATAAATTTATAGTTTCTCTCATATGTATCTACGTATAACATTCTCATGATTCTATATATCACATATATATAGGCAGGAACCATGGCCAGAAATCATCTGATGAAGTAATAAACCCTGAAATACAAACTCTTGAAAACAGTGCGTATGCAGTTATCAAGCTTAAGAATGCTCAAAGAGAAGAGGTACATGTACATATTTATAACTATTGATGAAGAACATTGAAATTGGAGCCTCAAAGCGACAATCACTAATTTCTTACTTTATTTTTTATCCAAAGGTCTATTTCAGGAAATAAAGTTATAGCTACCATATCTTAATGTCATACTTCATGATGAATTCATTATCCTCATGCAGACATCTTCTGAAGTGATAACCACTACCCGAGATGGACAAAATGACCCAGAAATACATATTCAAGAAAACAGTGCATATGCTGTCACTAAAGATGATAAAGTAGAGGTGATGGTGACTATTAGCTAAATGAATTTCCTTGAATGTTCATGTTTCCACATAGCCAGTTTATGCTGAGATTCCTCCTTTAACTCCGAGAGTTGAAATAGTTGGACCTGATGCAACATTTTACTCAAATGTGGTTCCATTGGGGGAAGAGCATTGAGGGCTCAACAAGAGCACATGGTGAGAATCTTTAACACAGGTGCTGAAGAAGGGGGTGGCCGGGAGGCATGCGCCTCTTTTTCTCTTCCTCTTTTTTGCATTATGTGTGACACTGTGATCAATCTCTCCTCCCCAAATATTTAGCACCTGAAAACACCATATAATTATTTCATGATCTACGTAATACGACTTTGTACTGCAGGAAATTGATTGCAAGATAGCATTGATATTTCAAATTCATGAATGGGGGTACTTTCATTCCCAAATTTTCTTCTTTTCATTCTTTGTTTTTATAGCTTTCTCATAGCTATCATTTTATAGCATGTATTATGCATGATGATTATCTTCCTAAAGAGATTTAGCTAGTATTCATGCAAGAAGATTTCTATAGGAACATGACTCAGCTATACATGTGCATGATCTGGTCAGGTGATCCACCAATTTCACAAATTAATTAAAACACAGTATGGTTAAATCTTGGTTGATTGAGTTATACTGGGCTCTTCTGTGCTGATCACAAGGAGGATGAGATATACTAGAGCTATATGTATAGTGATCTATCTTCTGGTCCTTTTTAGTGATGAAACAGTGCAGGGTGTATCAGTGATAATTTGTGGCCTACATCAACGAGCTGAATTTGAATGTACCTTGGACTTCATGCCACTCACAGGAACTGTCATAACATGGACAATCAATAATGAGATTTATGAAGGAATTGCTGCAACACGAGACACCCAAATTCTCTCTCTAAACTGTACTGAAGAATTAGATAACTCCACAGTTCAGTGTGAAGAAGTTCATGTTACTGATCCAAGTGTACCTAACGTTCCTGGTGATGCTTTCTATGTTCAAATACAAGGAAAGCAGCTGTATTATATACGTAGCTATTGTTCTTAGTTGTTGTTGTTGTGGTTGTAGTTCTTGTTTATTTGTTATTGTTGTCTTGGCTACCTATCACTACTAACAGGGCTATTAGATCAAGTGAGAGAAGTGAATGTATCCATTAACTGTTCCTCCATCACCTTGACTTGGCAACCTCCCTTCTCCCTGGACATCACTAACACTGACCCAGACATGACATTCTGTGTGGAGGTGTACAACGTATCTGAGGGAGAGAGGACTCCACTTCACCACCTTGGACAATGCTCCATTGTGACTCCTCACTACACAATACCTACCAACAACTCTGGACTGATGCTTCACTATCAGTTCATAGTCACAGCAGTGAATGTAGTAGGTCGAGGGGCTCCTAGTGATCCAAGGAATGTAGAATTTTATGATGGTAATGAAAGTAATGGGTTACTACACACGTAATTATGTAGGTGACTAACTGTTATTATGATCATTAATTTATTCAGGGATATTCCTTAGTGCGGATCAAATACAGCAACGATTTAATTCTGAATTGGAACTGAATATATCTTTGGTATGTTTTTAAAAGACTAAAGGGTTAAAATGCTAGCTATTCATTCTCTTTCAGGTGACTTCTGTATGCTTCCAAGAATTAACTGTTCACATTATAAACCATGAAAATAGCACTCGTTGCAACTGCTCAGTACAATTACAAGTTGCTATTGGCTTACAGTACCTTATTCTGAATAGTGAGAATAACTGTAGCAGATGTTTCAATACATCTGTAAACAACTACACTATTTACGTGGAAACTGATGGTGGAAGTTTATCTAATGTTATCCTTGTGATGTACTTCCCAAGTGAAAACAACCCAACTAATATGACAACAGTTTCACTAAAAAGCTTTTCAACAATCAGTAAGCATCTGTTGCTACGTATGATAGTTGGCTATTGTAACTTAACTTGTATCATTCACTATTGTAGACTCTGAGCATTTGAATGTGGTAATTGCAGCATCTGGTAAATGTTATGATAGAATTGTATCACTGATATTGTTGCCGTTGTAAATATTTCCATGTAGTGATGACCATAATATTAGTGTTCTTTCTACTGCTATCAACATTTTGCTGTTGCTATTGGTTACATCACATGAAAAGTGGTATTCATAATAATTATACTGAACAGTTTCTCACTTGTGCTATGTTATAACACTTTCACAGGCAGGAACCATGGCCAAAAGTCGTCAGGTGAAGTAATAGACCTTGAGATACGAACTCATGAAAACAGTGCATATACAGTTATCAAGCTTCAAAGAGAAGAGGTAAGCTGAGCTATACAATAGTCTATGAAATTGTAGCCTTGGAGTGAAATTCCGTACAAACATCAATACTTTTTCTTTTATGTCCAAATGGTTATGTGAATGTAACAATGCTTTTCCAGAAAAAAAATCACATTCACATAAAATAGCTACATCATAACAACTTCATAAGGAATGATGAATTCATTATCCTCTTATCATAACAGATGTCTTCTAGACACAACAACCCAGAAATACACATTCAAGAAAACAGTGCATATGCCGTCACTAAAGATGCCAGTAAAGTAGAGGTGATAACTTGCTATTAGCAAATTCTTTTCTTGAATATTTTCTCTCATATTTCTACATATAGCCAGTTTATGCCGAGATTCCTCCTTTAATTCCGAGAGTTGAAGAGAGGAGGAAACATTTTGAGGGCTCAACAACAAAAGCACGTGGTGACTAGTGAGAATCTTTAACACAGGTGCTGAAGAAGGGGGTGGGAGGCATTCAATCATGGGCCTCTTTCAAAGGGTTCCTGATTAGCTAAGTTTTTTTACATTTTGTGTGACACCATAATCAATCTCCCCTCCCTCTAAATATGATTTCGTACTGCAGGATATTGATTGCAAGAATAATTCATGAGAATGTTAGTGCTTTCATCCCCACATTTAACTTCATCCTTTCTTTTCAGTCATAAATTTTACCTATCACTATTCTCTTACGTACACAATAATTGAAAGATTTAGCTACAAATGTGACTGCACATGAGTACACTGTTTTGGGTATTTGATGGGGGATGTGACTACTCATTGGTGGAATGTGACCGCATATGGGATGCAAGAGCAGTAGCTATATAGAGTGCATATATGATCTGAAGCTGGGGGGGCAGGGAACCACCAGCAATAATACAGTACTAACTATATATACTTAATTAGTTATACAGTTACTGAATTGGCTATGCAATCATCCAAGAAGAAGAATTTCATGACCTATAGTTATACTTCCATACATTATGTCATAGCTGGACATAACTTTCATTTTGCAGTATTATTACAAAACACTAACCATTCCCAAGGCAGAGTCGTTTTGTTCATTACATGAAATTCGATGCATGCATTACAGCAGCTGGTATGGTTCTGTTGATTTGGATAGCTGTTTAACAACTTGTAGAACTCAGAAATTTCTACAGAAGCTTTTGAAAGCCTCAAGGGACAATTTACAGGTACAAATGTATAATTACCATCAGTGCCTCAAGGAGATAGTGAATGACCATACAGGTATTATTATGAGAAACCTCTTCTGACTGTTAGCTATAAATATTATTATAGCTATATATTTTAGTATTATAAGATAAACAACAACAACAACAACAACAACAACAACAAAAAAACCAAAAAAAAACAATAACAGCTGGATTCGGTAATCATGCATAGCTATGATAAAAGGAATAAACATTATAATCTCAACTCTCGACTATAGCTAGCTAGGTACTTAGCTTAGAGCCATAATGTTGTATAGAGTGGATGCATAATTAACTTTTTATTGCTACTTAAAATGAGTGGATATGCCTTTATGCTACTTCTTCTAGTCAATTTAGGTGCAATTGAAGGTATTTTCTGTGAGCTGAATTCATCAAGCATAATTATTTTTATTATCATCGCAGGATCACGAGTTATTTGTGGCCTATATGAAATGATTGTACTCAACTGTAGTTTAGACCCAGATCCAGTAAGTGGGTTAGTCATTCAATGGAAAATCAACAACTCATCCTCAGATACCTTTGAAGGAGTTGTGACAGAAAATAGAGTAATTTATATAAACTGTTCAGAAATGTATAATGACTCCAGAGTTCAATGTGAAAGAGTAAAATTTTTTGACTCCAGTCAACGTCTTCTTGGTGATATATATAATCTTCAGATACAAGGAAAGTTATAATTAGTATGCCAATGTTTATTTTTATAATAATATTTTAGGATTGCTTGATGAAGTGAGAGAAGTGGATACTTCAATCAACTGTTCCTCGATCACTCTGACTTGGCAGCCTCCCTTCTCCCTGGACATCCCTAACACTGACCCAGACATGACATTCTGTGTGGAAGTGTACAATGTATCTGAGGGAGAGAGGACTCCACTGCACCACCTTGGACGATGCTCCATTGTGACTCCTCACTACACAATACCTACCAACAACTCTGGACTGATGCTTCACTATCAGTTCATAGTCACAGCAGTGAATGTAGTAGGTCGAGGGACTCCTAGTGACCCAAGGAATGTAGAATTTTATGATGGTAATGAAACTAATGGGTACTACATAATTATGTAGGTGACTAACTGTTATAATTTTATTCAGGGATATTCCTTAGTGCAGGTCAAATACAACAACAATTTAATTCAGAATTGGAGCTGAATATATCTTTGGTATGTTTTTAATCTAAAGGGTTAAAATGCTAGCTACTCATTCTCTTGCAGGTGACATCTGTATGCTTCCAAGAATTAACTGTTCACATTAACCATGACAATAGCACTCATTGCAGCTGCTCAGTTGGTTTGAATCAGTTGCAGCACCTCATTCTGAACAGTGATGAGAATAACTGTAGCAGATGTTTCAATGCATCTGTGAACAACTATACTGTTTATGTGGAAACTGATGGTGGAAGTTTATCTAATGTTATCCTTGTGATGTACTTCCCAAGTGAAAGCAACCCAACTAATAAGACAACACAAAAGACCATTTCGACTATAATCAGTAAGCAATGTAATTAACTTACCATAGACTAATGTATGTCATATACTAATGTATGTCATATACTATTCTATAGATTCCTCCTCCTTTGAGTATTTGAATGTGATAATTGCTGTGGGTATTGGTAAATATTATGGTAGAATCGTGTCACTGTTATTGTTACCATGAATATCATATATTTCCATGCAGTGGTGACCATATTAGCATTCATTCTACTGCTATCAACATTTTGCTGTTGCTATTGGTTACATCACATGAAAAATGGTAGCTACATTTATATCACTACAGCTTAGACAGTTGATCAATATGACAGCTACATAGCACTTTCAAATTCATGATGATTCACTTATGCTATGTTACAACACTTCCACAGGCAGGAACCATAGCCAAAAATCATCTGGTGAAGTAATAAACCTTGAGATACGAACCATGAAAACAGTGCGTACACAGTTATCAAGCTTAAGGATGCTCAAAGAGAAGAGGTATCCATAGCTACAAGAAGAACTAGCTAGCTATAATTACTGATGAACTCAAAGCAATTTTTAGCTCCAAATGGAGCTAGTTACAGTTGATCTGAGTGTTCACAATGTATCCTTTTACTATGCATGCCAATGGTGGCCATTTTGATGCACAATTTGTAATATGCTTTATGGGGATTGTGTACCAAAATGGCTGCCATTGGTATGATGAAAGGATGCATGCAAATGCTATATACTTTCTCAACAAAAATAACATCATCTTAAGGCAAAGTTAGTCACTTTCTGATGATTCATTATAGAGATCTTCTGAAATGGTGGCCACTGCTCAAGATAGACAAAATCACCCAGAAATATGCGTTCAGGAAAACAGTGCATATGCCATTACTAATGATGTTGGTAAAGTAGAGGTGATGATGGACTGATACCTACATACGTAGCTAATTTTATCGTTCTCTTTCATGTTTCAATAGCCAGTTTATGCTGAGATTCCTCCTTTAACTCCGAGAGTTGAAATAGTTGGACCTGATGCAACATTTTACTCAAATGTGGTTCCATTGAGGGAAGAGAGGAGGAAGCATTAAGGGCTCAACCATGGTGAGAATCTTTAACACAGGTTGGTGTAAAAGAAGGAGACAAGAAGTGTGACAATTTATGACCCTGGTTGGCAAGTTACAGTGTAGCCTCTCACCATAGCTGCCAGTATACAAATACTTTTGAGATCTCCTAAAGTGTCCTCTTTCAAGAATACAACAATATCTCCCAATTATATGCCTTGTTCCCCACAAAAAAATAGGACTGGGAACAGTGGAACCACCAAAAAAGAACATACGTACCTCTCATTACAACAAAAACAATCTTGTTATACATGTACAAACTGACCACAAACTCTCTACAAGGATCAACCAAAGGCTGGGTCTCCAAGTGTGTCCATTTTTTGGAGGTTCCTCTATAGCTAATGGTTTTTACATTTCAAGAGTTTCTTTATTGATTTATTGACATTTATTTATTGACACTCTCTTCCTTCCCACCCCCACCTCCCCCCTACACACACACACACACACACACAGCACCTAAGAACACTGATGGTCACTCCCAATTCAGCTTCGTAACCTCTTGTAGCCCAATACACATCGTATAGTTGCTATAATCATTGTTTATTTTTTATTCTCATCATAACACATTGTAATCATAAAGTTAATCAGTCACACTACAGTTCTAATCAGGTCATTAAATTTCAATATCAATAACTCTCACGCTCATGATTATTAAATCAGACAATTAGTTGCTACTCAGAACCATCATCAGTGCATGCTTATCAATTGGCTTTTCCCCCAAAATCATCTCTGCTATCATTACATAGTTACGTATGTAATTCATAGTGTGGTGGGCTCATTTCACAATGTAAACAATGCACATAATGTTGTCCAAACTATATCTTAGCTAGAGAGCTAATATACTTGCAGCAGCTATATAATACTAGCTGCTAGCTATGTCAAGAAGTAGAGTGGTTATCATTGCCTCTATTTCTCTGTTGCAGTTTGGATTCATCTCAGGGCAAGTTACCTCAGAGGTGGTATGTGGTTTAAATGAAACAGCTGAGTTCAGATGTACCACTATTCAAGCATTTACTGATTGGTATCTCAACAATGCCACTATTAAAGATGGAGTGGATGGAGATGTGATAAATAGATCTGCAGAAGTGTTATACTGCAGTGCTGGACAAAACAATTCATAAGTCCAGTGTGTTTCTTTTGGCGAACTCAACTCGTTCATATGGAAATCCCTTTAATCTTAACATACAAGGAAAGCATAGCTATAATCTGATCATTGTGATTTATTCAGGATACTTCAAGAGAGTTAGCCATCAACTGTTCCTCCATCACCCTGACTTGGCAGCCTCCCTTCTCCCTGGACATCACTAACACTGACCCAGACATGACATTCTGTGTGGAGGTGTACAATGTATCTGAGGGAGAGAGAGCTCCACTTCACCACCTTGGACAATGTTCCATTGTGACTCCTCACTACACAATACCTACCAACAACTCTGGACTGATGCTTCACTATCAGTTCATTGTCACAGTGGTGAATGTAGTAGGTCGAGGGGCTCCTAGTGATCCAAGGAATGTAGAATTTTATGATGGTAATAGATAATACTTAATAATAGCATTAATTTTTACTTTTAGATTAAATAATTTTAGGCATTGTACAACTGTATGGAGCAAGTTGGATCAATTTTGAACTGGAGCTGAATATATCATTGGTAAAATAGCTAATGGTGCTTGTATTCTGTATATTCTATTGATGTTATGCAGTTGATATCTGTGTGCTTCCAAGAACTAACTCTCCACTTTGATTACTATGATAACACAAACTGCAGCTGCCCAGTACACAAGTAACCCCTGAGTTGAATCAGTTACATTTCCTCATTTTGAATGGAGAGAATATCCATAATTGTAGCAGATGTCTTGATGCATCTGTAAACAATTACATTATTTATATGGAAACTGATGGTGGAACTGTATCCAATAGTCTTATTGTGACGTATTTCCCAATTGAAAACATTTCCAGATCTACTCATATGGTGATCTCACAAATAAGTTAGTCACTAGCTATGTATAGCGATGTATAAAACATTTTTAACATGGTTTTATTATTATTATAGACTCTTCTACTAGTATTCCTTCTAATACAGATGCTATAATCACAACAATGATAGGTATAATACATAGTTGGAGCTACACTTTAAGTATTATCTTGATAATGAATGTTCCAGTATTGAGCATCACAGTGGTTATATTCTGCTGTTATCAAGTGCATCATTATGTTTCTGCCTTCGATTCCATTATAAGAGGAAAGGAAAGGTACGTAACATAGCTAATGCATGGTTTTAAGCTATAGTTTTTGCCATTTGTTTGTTGTCGTTGTTGTTGTTGTTGTTGTTGTTACTGTTGTTCCTGGTTCATATAACAGAGGTCTACTGAATTTCCAGCCAGTCAGCATGATCTACCCACACCATCAGCTACTGAGATAAATACACATCAGAATAGTGCATATGCTGTGATCAAAAATGATGAGGTAGCTACAAGCTAGAGAGCTGCAGCCTCCTTAGATGCAATAGGTTAATCTCTGCACTTGTAGCCTGACCATGCCTATGAAGACATTGGGGAGATCACTCTTTCAACACCAACTGAAATAGCCACACCCAATGGAACAACACAACATCAATTATTCAACTAAAACCAGGTTGGCTATAATGCTTGAACCTATTGTATAATTGTCTATCATTTGATCTTTCCTGAGCCTAGATTCATGTGATATATTTCTACAGACTCAACTATTTGGTGAATAGCTGACGTATACTAACACAGTATGGCAGCAAAGAAGTCAGAAATTGTGTTTGATCAATGCATGCACAAGAAGTTGTTAAAATTTCATATAAAAAGTTTTCAGAAGTCATGATAAGTGGAGAGTAACCAGCACACCAACACACCTGCTTCTTTAAGGAATAAAAATTGCGCCCATTACGTCACTTCCGGTTGCGAGCTTTTAGACTCCGTATTCCAACTACGCATGAGCGCGTTCGCAATAAGCTGTTGTGTGATCGTGATTGTATGCTTTGCTACAGTATACAGTCACTGACTAATTTCGGTACTGTTGCCTACAGAATTCAGTATGTCTATGACAAGAAAGATAGTGGTATTATTATTATTAGCTACAGAAAATTCCTTGCCTTCACAGCTACAGACACAGGTGATTTGTGGCCTACATCAAGTGGCTGAATTCAATTGTCAATTTAAACTACAAGAGGTATACGCAATCAGATGGACAGTGAATAACATGTCATCAGATATTAATAAGGAAGGATCTGGAATCACCACTACATTTGAACACCGAATGCTGCATTTGAACTGCTCTGAAACATTTCAGAACTCTGTTGTCCAATGTGAAAGGCATAGTGTCTTAAATACAAGTGATTCTACAATACTCTATGGTGAAGTATTCTTTATCCAGATACAAGGAAAGAAGCAATTATTATCTCATCACTTAGTCATGATTAAAATTTTGATACTTACAGGACTGCTCGATGAGGTCAAGGATGTGAATATCTCCATCAACTGTTCCTCAATCACCCTGACTTGGCAACCTCCCTTCTCCCTGGATATCACTGACACTGACCCAGACATGACATTCTGTGTGGAGGTGTACAATGTATCTGAGGGAGAGAGGACTCCACTCCACCACCTTGGACTATGCTCCATTGTAGCTCCTCAATACACTTTATTGACCAGCAACTCAGTCCTTGGATCAGTGCTGGAGTATCAGTTCATAATCACAGCAGTCAATGTAGTTGGTCGAGGAGTTCCCAGTGATCCAATAGATACAGCATTTCATGATGGTTAGTTTGTAACTATTAAACCAGCAGTTAGCAATAAATTTTCATAGTAGCTAATCACAACTATCTTTAATGATGTAGATCATTTCATTGGACTTCATGGTCCAGATGTACACTTATCTGATTCTGGATTGATGATGGCTGTATGTTATGAAGCCAGTATTAATTGATCACCATTTCACAAACTGTTATCTAAAGATAATAACTTATGTGTTCAACTAATGTGTGAAAGCAACCATTATAGATCAATTAAGTTCCATAATGTTTGGACCAGGGAACTAAAATTAAATTTTGATATGAAGTGGCCAAAATGAATGTGTGTGTGATTTCTGCACAGATTTCAAGCTGCTTTGAAAATCAGACTGTTCACATACAGTATGAAGATGGTAGTACACATTGCAGCTCTCCTGCACATCTCACTGATGCATTGAACAGGATTGAACATCTCATTCTCAATGATGAGAATCCTACCATGAGTTCGGATAACTGTCCCAATATTTCATACTTACTTGTAAACTATGTTCTTCATGTTGAAACGAAGTACGAAAACATTTCAAGTAATTTTACAGTGGTGTATCTCCCAACCCCAACTACACACCCACCCCCAACTATGATAATGAAAACATACACAAGTGAAAGTGAGTAGGGACTTATTATAGATTTTAGTGAAAGTGAAAGTGTAAGACTTCAACTCATAGCTAGTGATTGATGGGGCGAGCATTGCAATGTCTGCATGATGTCTAGCTTGCTATACAGGCTACTATACCAAGCTATCAGATGTTATGATCCAATTACATACATATAGCTATTGATAGTTTCACACTGAAAGTTGATCTTATCAACTTCTCAAAATCAAAAATTTATATGGGCAATTAGCTACTATCAGCCAATAGCTATATACAGCATTGGGTTAACTGTAGCTACATAAATATTATTGTTTTACTGCGCTGTACTTTGTACATGTTAATTCATGCAGGTTTATTCCTACAGCTATAATGGTATTAATAACACATTCTTTTTATACTATTATTAGGAACAAGCAGTACTGAGTCTCTTGATGTGGTAGCAATTGCAGTTCCTGTTGGAATAGGTACATATGATTTACAGCTAAACAGTAGCTATATCATTAGAGCTAGCTAGCATAGACAAAGATGTTCTTTTTCCACTTTTTTATAGCTGTTGTGATGAGCATAGTGATAGTGATGTTGGCATTCATACTTTACTACTACTCACATCACAGGAAAGAAATTAAAAAAGTGGTAATTCATGTTATACTTTACAAAGTTGTTTTTTGTTTGATGATTGTTAATTTTTTTATTTGTTTATTCCTTTTGTAGAATTTGTGCAGTAATCCTACACTGAGTGAGCCAACACAATACTCTTTAGTGGGACCTACTTCTTCCCCAAACATAGCATATTCAACTATCGAAGTAACTAAGTATTTCAATGATATCATCATAATATTATTCATAATTATGGTAATTTTCAGCACCACTCACAAGATTTTCCCACAGCAATTGATGGTACATACTCATTGCTAAAACCAGTGCACCCTCCACTGGATAGCAAGGGAAAGGTACAAGACTCGTCTTATACAATAGATTTTAGCCTTATCCCTAGCCCTAGCCCTAGTAATTATGTAGATATATATTAGCTGAACTCTTCAGTTTTTGATTGCACATTATTTTCACTTTACCAGCCTCTAGAAGAGTTGATGCTCACTTTGAAAAGAAATTCTACATGTTGTAGTGCAGATTCTTCTGTTGAAGAACAATTCATCAAAGTCCACAGTAATGAGGTATGAGTCATGTAATAATCATGGGAGTATTAGATAATTTTCTTCTTTACAGGATTCATCCACTCCAGTTGATGATCCTGAATCAACTTCAACTGCTGATAATGAAGTAGGGAACGTCAGATTTTCTAGTGCACTATTACCAAATAAGAAACCAATGCCAGATGAAAGAGAGGTACTTAATATTAGGGAATATTGAGAGGCATCAACTTTAGTAGCTACCTGCAAGTCAAAAATTTCACAATATTTATGGTGAAATTAGAAGACAAATAACAACAACAAAAAAGACGACAAACAATAACAATAAAAACATACCATAAGCTGGATATAGCCTTTTATCATGAGCTACCCACAGGATACCTAAATTTAGTACCCACAATAAAGTGTCCTTAAGTCCTTAATTAAGGTAATTAGCTGAAAATTTTAAATTTTGCAGGTCAAGTATGCTCAGTTAGATACCAGGGATCCTCATTCAAGTGCTGGTGTCATAGTAGTGAACGATGTCATTTACTCAGATATAGTCCCATTCACAGGAAAATTAATACCAAAGGAAAAAGAGGAGATGAAAGCACAACCAAAACCAGCAGGTGCATTATAGGACCTTAGCTACTGTATACAATTGGGAGCAAAAACAAGTTTTAGAGATGTAATTGGTATCCAATTAGCTATTATTTTTGCTTCAAATGGAACTAAAATCAATAATTTCAGCTTCAAAGTTTTAGGTTTCATGATTATTAAGTAGCTAGCTATTTATAAACTTTAGCAGGATTTTTACAACTTGTGCGTACCTTTTTCCAAGCACTCCTTATATATAGCTACCAAGATTGCAAAGCAGTAGAATCCCATGTTTTCATTACAGTGAACAACAAAGAATATCAGTCACATGTTCAATGATTTAACTGTCTTAGCACCCAAATTTAGCTACGAAGTTACTGGATTCAGTATGGAGTGGCTGAAAATTATATCTGTTGACTTTCTTCACACCTTTAGTAAAGCCACCCATGACTGCAGAAGATTTGTTTCATGATCTATATTCCATTGCTGGAAAGTGGAGTGAATTCGCACTGAAGATAGGAATTGATGAGGATCTTGAGGATGAGATTTACACTAACAATGAAAGCAATGAGGCATGTTTGCAGGAGACCTTGGAGTACTTCTTCAAGAGAAGAGCTCCCTTCAAAGAAATCACTGCTGCTCTATGTCATATAGAGGAGCATGAGTTGGCATGCACTTTATCAAAAAAATATTCCCAAGTATCAGAATCGGTGTAGCTAGCTAGCTACGTAGCCAAGACACTTATCAGTTGTATCAATTATTAGAACATTATTAATAGTTTAGCATAAAAATAAATTTTGTTTTGATGACAAGTTGTGTATTTATACAAACAGTTGTGGCAACTCCAAATATAGCACACTATAGTTCGCCATGATAAATACATAACTAGCTATGATATACCTGTATAAACAGTTTCATGATGTATATACATTAGCTACTGATATTATCAATGGATGACTGCACTGGCACCATATTGGCAATCATTTTAATGTTGATAAATAATGTGGTTGACATCAGTAAAGGTATGCTATAGTTCAAGTAGCTACCTATTGAAATTAGCTACTATGTAGCTAAAATTACTGGTCTTATTATGGTGATAGCATCATTGGTGATTTGTGGTCTGCATCAACGAGTTGTATTAAACTGTACCTTGGACTTCATCCCACTGGGTCTACATGCAATAGAATGGACAATCAACAATGTCTCAGCATCTGAAATTGAAGGAGTTGATACAACTATTGGAAATCAAATGCTTAATCTGAACTGTACTCAGACATTTGAAGGCTCTACAATTCAGTGCAAGAAACAAAATATCTTCAATCGAAGTGACCCAGATGTTCTTGGAGATGTATACCACATCCAAATACAAGGTGTATAGCTAGCTAATTTTTGGTTACATCATTCACATTTTATTTTCTAAACTACATCTATCTTTGAGCTTCGATAGTTATGGCAGGAAGATACTTCTTTGCTTTTATGCTAGTACTTATTAAGCTAAAGGTATTGGCGATGATACAGTAGCTCTGAATGAAATATGCTATGCTTATGTAGAAGTGGTGTGTGGTTTATATCGAATAGCTGAATTTCATTGCAACTTGAACTTGTCATCTCTAATTCAACCTTCAATTCTATGGACTGTCACCAATATTATGAATACCTCACAAAGAATAACTGGAGAGCAAATATTATTTAACAAAGAATTTCAGATAAACTGTACAGAAGAGAATGAAAATGTTACAGTTCAGTGTATGGTACTTGATACAGCAAATTTAATCATTTATGGTGACCTAATTACAGTCCGTATTCAAGGAAAGCTAACTATGTAGCTATATAGCTCTCAGAGATGCATGTGTTAGCTGATCCAAATTATACTGCAGGGCTACTTGATAAAGTGAGAAAAGTGAATATTTCCATCAACTGTTCCTCCATCACCCTGACTTGGCAGCCTCCCTTCTCCCTGGACCTCCCTAACACTGACCCAGACATGACATTCTGTCTGGAGGTGTACAATGTATCTGAGGGAGAGAGGACTCCACTTCACCACCTTGGACGATGCTCCATTGTGACTCCTCACTACACAATACCTGCCAACAACTCTGGACTGATGCTTCACTATCAGTTCATAGTCACAGCAGTGAATGTAGTAGGTCGAGGAGCTCCTAGTGATCCAAGGAATATAACATTTTATGATGGTAATGAAACTAATGGGTACCTACAATAGCTGCTAGCCGGTACGTATTATGATTGCTGAATTAATTCAGGAATATTCATTTTTGAGGGAGAAATGCAACAACTGTTTAATTCTGAATTGGAGCTGAATATATCTTTGGTATGTGCTCGTGATAATTAATGGTAATTTTAAATGGTATTCATTATATTATTATTTCAGGTGACATCTTTATGCTTTCAAGAATATACTATTCACTTTGACTACAATGATAACAACACACACTGCAGCTGCCGAGCACAAGCTACCACTGACTTGAATCAGTTACAGTACCTCATTCTGAACAGTGATGAGGATAACTGTAGCAGATGTTTCAATGCATCTGTAGGCAACTATACTGTTTATGTGGAAACTGATGGTGGAAGTTTATCTAATATTATTCTTGTGATGTACTTCCCGAGTGAAAACAACCCAACTAATAAGATAACACAAAAAAGCTTTTCAACAGTTGGTAAGCAGCTGTTGTGCTATGATGTTATGACAGTTAAAGCAACTTATACTTACCAATCATGTGTAGACTCTTCTTCTTTCGAGCATTTGAATGTGGTAATTGCAGTATCTGTGGGTGTTGGTAAATATTATTACTATGTGAACTCTTATCGCTCACTGTTATTAATTTGTTACCTTTCCATGCAGTGATGAGCATGCTTGTATTCATTCTACTGTTATCAATATTTTGCTGTTGCTATTGGTTACATCATGTGAAAAGTTGTAACGGTTAGTGATTGCCATAAATTTATAGTTTCTCTCATATGTATCTACGTATAACATTCTCATGATTCTATATATCACATATATATAGGCAGGAACCATGGCCAGAAATCATCTGATGAAGTAATAAACCCTGAAATACAAACTCTTGAAAACAGTGCGTATACAGTTATCAAGCTTAAGGATGCTCAAAGAGAAGAGGTACATGTACATGTTTATAACTATTGATGAAGAACATTGAAATTGGAGCCTCAAAGCGACAATCACTAATTTCTTACTTTATTTTTGATCCAAAGGTCTATTTCAGGAAATAAAGTTATAGCTACCTTATCTTAATGTCATACTTCATGATGAATTCATTATCCTCATGCAGACATCTTCTGAAGTGATAACCACTACCCGAGATGGACAAAATGACCCAGAAATACATATTCAAGAAAACAGTGCATATGCTGTCACTAAAGATGATAAAGTAGAGGTGATGGTGACTATTAGCTAAATGAATTTCCTTGAATGTTCATGTTTCCACATAGCCAGTTTATGCTGAGATTCCTCCTTTAACTCCGAGAGTTGAAATAGTTGGACCTGATGCAACATTTTACCAAAACGTAGTTCCATTGGGGGAAGAGCATTGAGGGCTCAACAAAAGCACATGGTGAGAATTTTTAACACAGGTGCTGAAGAAGGGGGTGGCCAGGAGGCATGCGCCTCTTTTTCTCTTCCTCTTTTTTGCATTATGTGTGACACTGTGATCAATCTCTCCTCCCCAAATATTTAGCACCTGAAAACACTATATAATTATTTCATGATCTACGTAATACGACTTTGTACTGCAGGAAATTGATTGCAAGATTGCATTGACGTTTCAAATTCATGAATGTGGGTACTTTCATTCCCAGATTTTCTTCTTTTCATTCTTTGTTTTATAGCTTTCCATATAGTATCATTATAATATTTTATAGCATGTATTATGCATGATGATTATCTTCCTAAAGAGATTTAGCTAGTATTCATGCAAGAAGATTTCTATAGGAACATGACTCAGCTATACATGTGTATGATCTGGTCAGGTGATCCACATTAATTGTTGGTTGATTGAGTTATACTGGGCTCTTCTGTGCTGGTCACAAGGAGGATGAGATATACTAGAGCTATATGTATAGTGATCTATCTTCTGATCCTTTTTAGTGATGAAAAAGTGCAAGGTGTATCAGTGATAACCTGTGGCCTACATCAACGAGCTGAATTTGAATGTACCTTGGACTTCATACCACTCACTGGATCCATCATAACATGGAAAATCAATAATGAGATTTATGAAGGAACTGTTGCAACACAAGACACCTTAATTCTCTCTCTGAACTGTACTGAAGAATTAGATAACTCCACAGTTCAGTGTGAAGAAGTTCATGTTACTGATCCAAGTGTACCTAATGTTCCTGGTGATGCTTTCTATGTTCAGATACAAGGAAAGCAGCTGTATTATATAGCTATTGTTCGTTGTTGTGGTTGTATAGTTCTTGTTTATTTGTTATTGTTGTCTTGGCTACTAACAGGGCTATTAGATCAAGTGAGGGAAGTGAGTGTATCCATCAACTGTTCTTCCATCACTCTGACTTGGCAGCCTCCCTTCTCCCTGGACATCCCTAACAATGACCCAGACATGACATTCTGTGTGGAGGTGTACAACGTATCAGAGGGAGAGAGGACTCCACTTCACCACCTTGGACGATGCTCCATTGTGACTCCTCACTACACAATACCTACCAACAACTCAGGACTGGTGCTCCACTATCAGTTCATAGTCACAGCAGTGAATGTAGTAGGTCGAGGGGCTCCTAGTGATCCAAGGAATGTAGAATTTTATGATGGTAATGAAACTAATGGGTACTACATAATTATGTAGGTGACTAACTGTTATTGTGATGATTAATTTTATTCAGGGATATTCCTTAGTGTGGGTCAAATACGACAACGATTTAATTCTGAATTGGAGCTGAATATATCTTTGGTATGCTTTTTTTTTTTAAATTAATATCTAAAAGACTAAAATGCTAGCTATTCATTCTCTTTCAGGTGACTTCTGTATGCTCCCAAGTATTAACTGTTCACATTATAAACCATGACAATAGCACTCATTGCAACTGCTCAGTACAATTACAAGTTGCTATTGGCTTACAGTACCTTATTTTGAATAGTGAGAATAACTGTAGCAGATGTTTCAATGCATCTGTAAAGCAATATACTGTTTACGTGGAAACTGATGGTGGAAGTTTATCTAATGCTATCCTTGTGATGTACTTCCCAAGTGAAAGCAACCCAACTAATATGACAACAGTTTCACTAAAAAGCTTTTCAACAATCAGTAAGCATCTGTTGCTAGTTGGCTATTGTAACTTAACTTGTATCATTCACTATTGTAGACTCTGAGCATTTGAATGTGGTAATTGCAACATCTGTGGGTATTGGTATGTAAATGTTATGATAGAATTGTGTCACTGATATTGTTGCCGTTGTAAATATTTCCATGTAGTGATGACCATAATATTAGTGTTCTTTCTACTGCTATCAACATTTTGCTGTTGCTATTGGTTACATCACATGAAAAGTGGTATTCATAATAATTATACTGAACAGTTTCTCACTTGTGCTATGTTATAACATTTTCACAGGCAGGAACCATGGCCAAAAGTTGTCAGGTGAAGTAATAGACCCTGAGATACGAACTCATGAAAACAGTGCATATACAGTTATCAAGCTTCAAAGAGAAGAGGTAAGCTGAGCTATACAATAGTCTATGAAATTGTAGCCTTGGAGTAAAATTCCGTACAAACATCAATACTTTTTCTTTTATGTCCAAAGGTTATGTGAATGTAACAAAGCTTTTCCAGAAAAAAAATCACATTCACATAAAATAGCTACATCATAACAACTTCATAAGGAATGATGAATTCATTATCCTCTTATCATAACAGATGTCTTCTAGACACAACAACCCAGAAATACACATTCAAGAAAACAGTGCATATGCCGTCACTAAAGATGCCAGTAAAGTAGAGGTGATAACTTGCTATTAGCAAATTCTTTTCTTGAATATTTTCTCTCATATTTCTACATATAGCCAGTTTATGCCGAGATTCCTCCTTTAATTCCGAGAGTTGAAGAGAGGAGGAAACATTTTGAGGGCTCAACAACAAAAGCACGTGGTGACTAGTGAGAATCTTTAACACAGGTGCTGAAGAAGGGGGTGGGAGGCATTCAATCATGGGCCTCTTTCAAAGGGTTCCTGATTAGCTAAATTTTTTTACATTTTGTGTGACACCATAATCAATCTCCCCTCCCTCTAAATATGATTTCATACTGCAGGATATTGATTGCAAGAATAATTCATGAGAATGTTAGTGCTTTCATCCCCACATTTAACTTCATCCTTTCTTTTCAGTCATAAATTTTACCTATCACTATTCTCTTACATACACAATAATTGAGAGATTTAGCTACAAATGTGACTGCACATGAGTACACTGTTTTGGGTATTTGATGGGGAATGTGACTACTCATTGGTGGAATGTGACCGCATATGGGATGCAAGAGCAGTAGCTATATAGAGTGCATGTATGATCTGAAGCTGGGGGGGGGGGGGGGGGGGGGGGGGGGGGGGCAGGGAACCACCAGCAATAATACAGTACTAACTATATATACTTAATTAGTTATACAGTTACTGAATTGGCCATGCAATCATCCAAGAAGAAGAATTTCATGACCTATAGTTATACTTCCATGCATTATGTCATAGCTGGACATAACTTTCATTTTGCAGTATTATTACAAACATTAACCATTCCCAAGGCAGAGTCGTTTTGTTCATTACATGAAATTTGATGCATGCATTACAGCAGCTGGTATGGTTCTGTTGATTTGGATAGCTGTTTAACAACCTGTAGAACTCAGAAATTTCTACAGAAGCTTTTGAAAGCCTCAAGGGACAATTTACAGGTACAAATGTATAATTACCATCAGTGCCTCAAGGAGATAGTGAATGACCATACAGGTATTATTATGAGAAACCTCTTCTGACTGTTAGCTATAAATATTATTATAGCTATATATTTTAGTATTATAGGATAAACAACAACAACAACAACAACAACAACAACAACAAAAAACAAACCAAAAAAACAATAACAGCTGGATTCGGTAATCATGCATAGCTGTGATAAAAGGAATAAACATTATAATCTCAACTCTCGACTATAGCTAGCTAGCTAGGCACTTAGCTTAGAGCCGAGTGGATGCATAATTAACTTTTTATTGCTACTTAAAATGAGTGGATATGCCTTTATGCTACTTCTTCTAGTCAATTCAGGTGCAATTGAAGGTATTTTCTGTGAGCTGAATTCATCAAGCATAATTATTTTTATTATCATCGCAGGATCACGAGTTATTTGTGGCCTATATGAAATGATTGTACTCAACTGTAGTTTAGACCCAGATCCAGTAAGTGGGTTAGTCATTCAATGGAAAATCAACAATTCATCCTCAGATACCTTTGAAGGAGTTGTGACAGAAAATAGAGTAATTTATATAAACTGTTCAGAAATGTATAATGACTCCAGAGTTCAATGTGAAAGAGTAAAATTTTTTGACTCCAGTCAACGTCTTCTTGGTGATATATATAATCTTCAGATACAAGGAAAGTTATAATTAGTATGCCAATGTTTATTTTTATAATAATATTTTAGGATTGCTTGATGAAGTGAGAGAAGTGGATACTTCAATCAACTGTTCCTCGATCACTCTGACTTGGCAGCCTCCCTTCTCCCTGGACATCCCTAACACTGACCCAGACATGACATTCTGTGTGGAAGTGTACAATGTATCTGAGGGAGAGAGGACTCCACTGCACCACCTTGGACGATGCTCCATTGTGACTCCTCACTACACAATACCTACCAACAACTCTGGACTGATGCTTCACTATCAGTTCATAGTCACAGCAGTGAATGTAGTAGGTCGAGGGACTCCTAGTGACCCAAGGAATGTAGAATTTTATGATGGTAATGAAACTAATGGGTACTACATAATTATGTAGGTGACTAACTGTTATAATTTTATTCAGGGATATTCCTTAGTGCAGGTCAAATACAACAACGATTTAATTCAGAATTGGAGCTGAATATATCTTTGGTATGTTTTTAATCTAAAGGGTTAAAATGCTAGCTACTCATTCTCTTGCAGGTGACATCTGTATGCTTCCAAGAATTAACTGTTCACATTAACCATGACAATAGCACTCATTGCAGCTGCTCAGTTGGTTTGAATCAGTTGCAGCACCTCATTCTGAACAGTGATGAGAATAACTGTAGCAGATGTTTCAATGCATCTGTGAACAACTATACTGTTTATGTGGAAACTGATGGTGGAAGTTTATCTAATGTTATCCTTGTAATGTACTTCCCAAGTGAAAGTAACCCAACTAATATGACAACACAAAAGATCATTTCGACTATAATCAGTAAGCAACTGTAGCTCTGATAACTAGTCATCGTAATTAACTTACCATAGACTAATGTATGTCATATACTAATGTATGTCATATACTATTCTATAGATTCCTCCTCCTTTGAGTATTTGAATGTGATAATTGCTGTGGGTATTGGTAAATATTATGGTAGAATCGTGTCACTGTTATTGTTATCATGAATATCATATATTTCCATGCAGTGGTGACCATATTAGCATTCATTCTACTGCTATCAACATTTTGCTGTTGCTATTGGTTACATCACATGAAAAATGGTAGCTACATTTATATCACTACAGCTTAGACAGTTGATCAATATGACAGCTACATAGCACTTTCAAATTCATGATGATTCACTTATGCTATGTTACAACACTCCCACAGGCAGGAACCATAGCCAAAAATCATCTGGTGAAGTAATAAACCTTGAGATACGAACTCATGAAAACAGTGCGTACACAGTTATCAAGCTTAAGGATGCTCAAAGAGAAGAGGTATCCATAGCTACAAGAAGAGCTAGCTAGCTATAATTACTGATGAACTCAAAGCAATTTTTAGCTCCAAATGGAGCTAGTTACAGTTGATCTGAGTGTTCACAATGTATCCTTTTACTATGCATGCCAATGGTGGCCATTTTGATGCACAATTTGTAATATGCTTTATGGGGATTGTGTACCAAAATGGCTGCCATTGGTATGATGAAAGGATGCATGCAAATGCTATATACTTTCTCAACAAAAATAACATCATCTTAAGGCAAAGTTAGTCACTTTCTGATGATTCATTATAGAGATCTTCTGAAATGGTGGCCACTGCTCAAGATAGACAAAATCACCCAGAAATATGCGTTCAGGAAAACAGTGCATATGCCATTACTAAAGATGTTGGTAAAGTAGAGGTGATGATGGACTGATACCTACATACGTAGCTAATTTTATCGTTCTCTTTCATGTTTCAATAGCCAGTTTATGCTGAGATTCCTCCTTTAACTCCGAGAGTTGAAATAGTTGGACCTGATGCAACATTTTACTCAAATGTGGTTCCATTGAGGGAAGAGAGGAGGAAGCATTAAGGGCTCAACCATGGTGAGAATCTTTAACACAGGTTGGTGTAAAAGAAGGAGACAAGAAGTGTGACAATTTATGACCCTGGTTGGCAAGTTACAGTGTAGCCTCTCACCATAGCTGCCAGTATACGAATACTTTTGAGATCTCCTAAAGTGTCCTCTTTCAAGAATACAACAATATCTCCCAATTATATGCCTTGTTCCCCACAAAAAAATAGGACTGGGAACAGTGGAACCACCAAAAAAGAACATACGTACCTCTCAACAAAAACAATCTTGTTATACATGTACAAACTGACCACAAACTCTCTACAAGGATCAACCAAAGGCTGGGTCTCCAAGTGTGTCCATTTTTTGGAGGTTCCTCTATAGCTAATGGTTTTTACATTTCAAGAGTTTCTTTATTGATTTATTGACATTTCTTTATTGACACTCTCTTCCTTCCCACCCCCCACCTCCCCCCTACACACACACACACACACACAGCACCTAAGAACACTGATGGTCACTCCCAATTCAGCTTCGTAACCTCTTGTAGCCCAATACACATCGTATAGTTGCTATAATCATTGTTTATTTTTTATTCTCATCATAACACATTGTAATCATAAAGTTAATCAGTCACACTACAGTTCTAATCAGGTCATTAAATTTCAATATCAATAACTCTCACGCTCATGATTATTAAATCAGACAATTAGTTGCTACTCAGAACCATCATCAGTGCATGCTTATCAATTGGCTTTTCCCCCAAAATCATCTCTGCTATCATTACATAGTTACGTATGTAATTCATAGTGTGGTGGGCTCATTTCACAATGTAAACAATGCACATAATGTTGTCCAAACTATATCTTAGCTAGAGAGCTAATATACTTGCAGCAGCTATATAATACTAGCTGCTAGCAGTAGAGTGGTTATCATTGCCTCTATTTCTCTGTTGCAGTTTGGATTCATCTCAGGGCAAGTTACCTCAGAGGTGGTATGTGGTTTAAATGAAACAGCTGAGTTCAGATGTACCACTATTCAAGCATTTACTGATTGGTATCTCAACAATGCCACTATTAAAGATGGAGTGGATGGAGATGTGATAAATAGATCTGCAGAAGTGTTATACTGCAGTGCTGGACAAAACAATTCATAAGTCCAGTGTGTTTCTTTTGGCGAACTCAACTCGTTCATATGGAAATCCCTTTAATCTTAACATACAAGGAAAGCATAGCTATAATCTGATCATTGTGATTTATTCAGGATACTTCAAGAGAGTTAGCCATCAACTGTTCCTCCATCACCCTGACTTGGCAGCCTCCCTTCTCCCTGGACATCACTAACACTGACCCAGACATGACATTCTGTGTGGAGGTGTACAATGTATCTGAGGGAGAGAGAGCTCCACTTCACCACCTTGGACAATGTTCCATTGTGACTCCTCACTACACAATACCTACCAACAACTCTGGACTGATGCTTCACTATCAGTTCATTGTCACAGTGGTGAATGTAGTAGGTCGAGGGGCTCCTAGTGATCCAAGGAATGTAGAATTTTATGATGGTAATAGATAATACTTAATAATAGCATTAATTTTTACTTTTAGATTAAATAATTTTAGGCATTGTACAACTGTATGGAGCAAGTTGGATCAATTTTGAACTGGAGCTGAATATATCATTGGTAAAATAGCTAATGGTGCTTGTATTCTGTATATTCTATTGATGTTATGCAGTTGATATCTGTGTGCTTCCAAGAACTAACTCTCCACTTTGATTACTATGATAACACAAACTGCAGCTGCCCAGTACACAAGTAACCCCTGAGTTGAATCAGTTACATTTCCTCATTTTGAATGGAGAGAATATCCATAATTGTAGCAGATGTCTTGATGCATCTGTAAACAATTACATTATTTATATGGAAACTGATGGTGGAACTGTATCCAATAGTCTTATTGTGACGTATTTCCCAATTGAAAACATTTCCAGATCTACTCATATGGTGATCTCACAAATAAGTTAGTCACTAGCTATGTATAGCGATGTATAAAACATTTTTAACATGGTTTTATTATTATTATAGACTCTTCTACTAGTATTCCTTCTAATACAGATGCTATAATCACAACAATGATAGGTATAATACATAGTTGGAGCTACACTTTAAGTATTATCTTGATAATGAATGTTCCAGTATTGAGCATCACAGTGGTTATATTCTGCTGTTATCAAGTGCATCATTATGTTTCTGCCTTCGATTCCATTATAAGAGGAAAGGAAAGGTACGTAACATAGCTAATGCATGGTTTTAAGCTATAGTTTTTGCCATTTGTTTGTTGTCGTTGTTGTTGTTGTTGTTGTTGTTACTGTTGTTCCTGGTTCATATAACAGAGGTCTACTGAATTTCCAGCCAGTCAGCATGATCTACCCACACCATCAGCTACTGAGATAAATACACATCAGAATAGTGCATATGCTGTGATCAAAAATGATGAGGTAGCTACAAGCTAGAGAGCTGCAGCCTCCTTAGATGCAATAGGTTAATCTCTGCACTTGTAGCCTGACCATGCCTATGAAGACATTGGGGAGATCACTCTTTCAACACCAACTGAAATAGCCACACCCAATGGAACAACACAACATCAATTATTCAACTAAAACCAGGTTGGCTATAATGCTTGAACCTATTGTATAATTGTCTATCATTTGATCTTTCCTGAGCCTAGATTCATGTGATATATTTCTACAGACTCAACTATTTGGTGAATAGCTGACGTATACTAACACAGTATGGCAGCAAAGAAGTCAGAAATTGTGTTTGATCAATGCATGCACAAGAAGTTGTTAAAATTTCATATAAAAAGTTTTCAGAAGTCATGATAAGTGGAGAGTAACCAGCACACCAACACACCTGCTTCTTTAAGGAATAAAAATTGCGCCCATTACGTCACTTCCGGTTGCGAGCTTTTAGACTCCGTATTCCAACTACGCATGAGCGCGTTCGCAATAAGCTGTTGTGTGATCGTGATTGTATGCTTTGCTACAGTATACAGTCACTGACTAATTTCGGTACTGTTGCCTACAGAATTCAGTATGTCTATGACAAGAAAGATAGTGGTATTATTATTATTAGCTACAGAAAATTCCTTGCCTTCACAGCTACAGACACAGGTGATTTGTGGCCTACATCAAGTGGCTGAATTCAATTGTCAATTTAAACTACAAGAGGTATACGCAATCAGATGGACAGTGAATAACATGTCATCAGATATTAATAAGGAAGGATCTGGAATCACCACTACATTTGAACACCGAATGCTGCATTTGAACTGCTCTGAAACATTTCAGAACTCTGTTGTCCAATGTGAAAGGCATAGTGTCTTAAATACAAGTGATTCTACAATACTCTATGGTGAAGTATTCTTTATCCAGATACAAGGAAAGAAGCAATTATTATCTCATCACTTAGTCATGATTAAAATTTTGATACTTACAGGACTGCTCGATGAGGTCAAGGATGTGAATATCTCCATCAACTGTTCCTCAATCACCCTGACTTGGCAACCTCCCTTCTCCCTGGATATCACTGACACTGACCCAGACATGACATTCTGTGTGGAGGTGTACAATGTATCTGAGGGAGAGAGGACTCCACTCCACCACCTTGGACTATGCTCCATTGTAGCTCCTCAATACACTTTATTGACCAGCAACTCAGTCCTTGGATCAGTGCTGGAGTATCAGTTCATAATCACAGCAGTCAATGTAGTTGGTCGAGGAGTTCCCAGTGATCCAATAGATACAGCATTTCATGATGGTTAGTTTGTAACTATTAAACCAGCAGTTAGCAATAAATTTTCATAGTAGCTAATCACAACTATCTTTAATGATGTAGATCATTTCATTGGACTTCATGGTCCAGATGTACACTTATCTGATTCTGGATTGATGATGGCTGTATGTTATGAAGCCAGTATTAATTGATCACCATTTCACAAACTGTTATCTAAAGATAATAACTTATGTGTTCAACTAATGTGTGAAAGCAACCATTATAGATCAATTAAGTTCCATAATGTTTGGACCAGGGAACTAAAATTAAATTTTGATATGAAGTGGCCAAAATGAATGTGTGTGTGATTTCTGCACAGATTTCAAGCTGCTTTGAAAATCAGACTGTTCACATACAGTATGAAGATGGTAGTACACATTGCAGCTCTCCTGCACATCTCACTGATGCATTGAACAGGATTGAACATCTCATTCTCAATGATGAGAATCCTACCATGAGTTCGGATAACTGTCCCAATATTTCATACTTACTTGTAAACTATGTTCTTCATGTTGAAACGAAGTACGAAAACATTTCAAGTAATTTTACAGTGGTGTATCTCCCAACCCCAACTACACACCCACCCCCAACTATGATAATGAAAACATACACAAGTGAAAGTGAGTAGGGACTTATTATAGATTTTAGTGAAAGTGAAAGTGTAAGACTTCAACTCATAGCTAGTGATTGATGGGGCGAGCATTGCAATGTCTGCATGATGTCTAGCTTGCTATACAGGCTACTATACCAAGCTATCAGATGTTATGATCCAATTACATACATATAGCTATTGATAGTTTCACACTGAAAGTTGATCTTATCAACTTCTCAAAATCAAAAATTTATATGGGCAATTAGCTACTATCAGCCAATAGCTATATACAGCATTGGGTTAACTGTAGCTACATAAATATTATTGTTTTACTGCGCTGTACTTTGTACATGTTAATTCATGCAGGTTTATTCCTACAGCTATAATGGTATTAATAACACATTCTTTTTATACTATTATTAGGAACAAGCAGTACTGAGTCTCTTGATGTGGTAGCAATTGCAGTTCCTGTTGGAATAGGTACATATGATTTACAGCTAAACAGTAGCTATATCATTAGAGCTAGCTAGCATAGACAAAGATGTTCTTTTTCCACTTTTTTATAGCTGTTGTGATGAGCATAGTGATAGTGATGTTGGCATTCATACTTTACTACTACTCACATCACAGGAAAGAAATGAAAAAAGTGGTAATTCATGTTATACTTTACAAAGTTGTTTTTTGTTTGATGATTGTTAATTTTTTTATTTGTTTATTCCTTTTGTAGAATTTGTGCAGTAATCCTACACTGAGTGAGCCAACACAATACTCTTTAGTGGGACTTACTTCTTCCCCAAACATAGCATATTCAACTATCAAAGTAACTAAGTATTTCAATGATATCATCATAATATTATTCATAATTATGGTAATTTTCAGCACCACTCACAAGATTTTCCCACAGCAATTGATGGTACATACTCATTGCTAAAACCAGTGCACCCTCCACTGGATAGCAAGGGAAAGGTACAAGACTCGTCTTATACAATAGATTTTAGCCTTATCCCTAGCCCTAGCCCTAGTAATTATGTAGATATATATTAGCTGAACTCTTCAGTTTTTGATTGCACATTATTTTCACTTTACCAGCCTCTAGAAGAGTTGATGCTCACTTTGAAAAGAAATTCTACATGTTGTAGTGCAGATTCTTCTGTTGAAGAACAATTCATCAAAGTCCACAGTAATGAGGTATGAGTCATGTAATAATCATGGGAGTATTAGATAATTTTCTTCTTTACAGGATTCATCCACTCCAGTTGATGATCCTGAATCAACTTCAACTGCTGATAATGAAGTAGGGAACGTCAGATTTTCTAGTGCACTATTACCAAATAAGAAACCAATGCCAGATGAAAGAGAGGTACTTAATATTAGGGAATATTGAGAGGCATCAACTTTAGTAGCTACCTGCAAGTCAAAAATTTCACAATATTTATGGTGAAATTAGAAGACAAATAACAACAACAAAAAAGACGACAAACAATAACAATAAAAACATACCATAAGCTGGATATAGCCTTTTATCATGAGCTACCCACAGGATACCTAAATTTAGTACCCACAATAAAGTGTCCTTAAGTCCTTAATTAAGGTAATTAGCTGAAAATTTTAAATTTTGCAGGTCAAGTATGCTCAGTTAGATACCAGGGATCCTCATTCAAGTGCTGGTGTCATAGTAGTGAACGATGTCATTTACTCAGATATAGTCCCATTCACAGGAAAATTAATACCAAAGGAAAAAGAGGAGATGAAAGCACAACCAAAACCAGCAGGTGCATTATAGGACCTTAGCTACTGTATACAATTGGGAGCAAAAACAAGTTTTAGAGATGTAATTGGTATCCAATTAGCTATTATTTTTGCTTCAAATGGAACTAAAATCAATAATTTCAGCTTCAAAGTTTTAGGTTTCATGATTATTAAGTAGCTAGCTATTTATAAACTTTAGCAGGATTTTTACAACTTGTGCGTACCTTTTCCCAAGCACTCCTTATATATAGCTACCAAGATTGCAAAGCAGTAGAATCCCATGTTTTCATTAGTGAACAACAAAGAATATCAGTCACATGTTCAATGATTTAACTGTCTTAGCACCCAAATTTAGCTACGAGGTTACTGGATTCAGTAGGGAGTGGCTGAAAATTATATCTGTTGACTTTCTTCACACCTTTAGTAAAGCCACCCATGACTGCAGAAGATTTGTTTCATGATCTATATTCCATTGCTGGAAAGTGGAGTGAATTCGCACTGAAGATAGGAATTGATGAGGATCTTGAGGATGAGATTTACACTAACAATGAAAGCAATGAGGCATGTTTGCAGGAGACCTTGGAGTACTTCTTCAAGAGAAGAGCTCCCTTCAAAGAAATCACTGCTGCTTTACGTCATATAGAGGAGCATGAGTTGGCGTCTACTTTATCATTAAAATATTCCCGGTATAGCTAACTATGTAGCTAATAAGACACTTGTTATTATTAGCTAGAATATTATTAATGGTTTAACATAAAAATAAATTTTGTTTTGATGACAAGTCATATATTTTATACAAACAGTTGTGGCAACTCCAAATATAGCACACTATAGTTCACTATGATAAATACATAACTAGCTATGATATACCTGTATAAACAGTTTCATGATGTATACTAGCTACTGATATTATCAATGGATGACTGCATTGCCACCATATTGGCAATCATTTTAATGTTGATTAATAATGTGGTTGACATCAGTAAAGGTATGCTATAGTTCAAGTAGCTACCTATTGAAGTTAGCTACTACGTAGCTAAAATTACTGGTCTTATTATGGTGATAGCATCATTGGTGATTTGTGGTCTACATCAACGAGTTGTATTAAACTGTACCTTGGACTTCATCCCACTGGGTCTACATGTAATAGAATGGACAATCAACAATGTCTCAGCATCTGAATTTGAAGGAGTTGATACAACAATGCTTAATCTGAACTGTACTCAAACATTTGAAGGCTCTACAATTCAGTGCAAGAGACGAAATATCTTCAATCGAAGTGACCCAGATGTTCTTGGAGATGTATATCACATCCAAATACAAGGTGTTGTAGTAGCTATTCCAACTCTATATATATATTTATAGCCCGTTGCCATGGTAACCGACCGATTTACATGGATTTATAAATGTGATACAGTGCATGTAATTGCAGCCTGGGGTGGTGTTTACAGGGAAAAGTTAGATATAGATTCTGCAAAGTTGATATTGCACTTTTAAGGAGTTGTGACCAGCTGAAAGGTGAGTATGTGACAGTATAGAGTTCTGTCCTTATGCTAACTACTCTCAGAAAAGAATTTTAATATTATTCATTGAACACGGTGCGCACGCTATAATGATATTCATTGACCACATTCCATATTTCAAACCCAACAAGCTTTTCAGAGAGTAGCCAGCATAAAAGGCAGAACTTTCGAGCTGTGTAACAGCGTGGCTGGTATTCTGCACTAGCTGCCCTACTTGCCATTCAGCTCCAACCATAATTATGACGCTGTGCCCCTACCTTACGTGAACAAGTTAAAGCACAGTGAGTGGGTGGGTTATAGACTGAAAGATAGTTCGGTACCGTATGAGTCACGACGTTGAAGTGGGATGGCCATATTCTTGTTAGCAGCCAAAAAGTAACATCGCTATAGAGACAGAAGCACTGAGCATGCGTAGTACACTCGCGCGGGCTATAAAATAGTTATTAACCGCGCGCGTGCGGTTTGTAGTGAATTATAAGCACTCGCCCCTCGGGCTTCGCCCTCGGGCCTCGTGCTTATAATTCGACTACAAACCTAGCGCTTGGTTAATAACTATTACATATATATATATATATATATAATAATATGAGAGTAAAAACATTTCTTCTAAATGAAAGAGTGATGTAGGCTTGAGTACATGACTATAAAAAGTACGGAAACAAGGTGCTGGCTGTGTACTTACAGAACTGACAAACCTTACAATTGACATAAACCCTACATCGCTGCTGCCATATTATCCTTTTGGGTACATCTTGCAACGATGTAGGGTTTGTGTCAATTGTAGGGTTTGTCAGTTCTGTAAGTACACAGCCAGCACCTTGTTTCCGTACTTTTTATAGTCATGTACTCAAGCCTACATCACTCTTTCATTTAGAAGAAATGTTTTTACTCTCACTTGTTTGCATACTTTTTTCAAGGGGTGTGGCTAAGGATGTCAAGAACGACCCTCTACCAAATAAGCTTACCACGCCCACCGCAACTCAGTAAGACAGTTTTTTTCTCAGTGTATATTGCTAACTGTGTCTACGAAGCGTTCTAGCATTCTAATGTTGTCTACGTAGCGTCTACGAAGTGTATAAACTAACTGTGCTGTCTACGAAGCGTTCGAGAATTTGAGTCGGCAATTGACAGTAGCTACATATAGGATGAAGCAATCGGGAGTTATGGCTGTCAAGCGTCCACGAAGGCACTCGAACGGCAATTGACAGCTAGGACTTGAGCTTTACTTTAATTTGAACAAGACCATTCCTTAGATCAGGTGTAGAGCTTCAATATGGTACCAAGATCGTAGTTATAGGATGAAGCAGTCGGGAGTTATGGCTGTCAAGAAGAAGATATATTATTATCTTATTATTATTATTATTAATGAGCGTGGGCGTTTTGCGTGTCAAGCCTACATAGAGAGTGCTACCGCACTCTCTGATAGTTAACTTGATTTATGATTTTGTACTGCAGGAAATGACTGGATATTTAAATTCATGCTGTCCCTCCCATATTCAGCTTCATCCTTTCTCATAATCTCTATCTCAGTGTCTGCAGCCATCTTATTAGCTATGGCATACATGTGTTATAATAATACTCTTTTTTTTAACATTATAGTTTCATACAATTGTTCTCATCATAGCTAACACACTGTAATCAGTCATATTTATTGTTCTAATCACACACTATGTAGTATTCAAATCCAACTATTATCACATGTACACACTATTAAGTTAGGCATTCACACTGTTAAAGTTCATTAAAATCGTTCCACTGACACGACAACTTCAGATACAGAAATGCCAGTATATGTCCCTGATACGTCATAGCTGAATTTTTTACCAGTATCAAGAGTGTACACCATCGTGCCTGTGTATCTGGTGTTGATACTTCCCTCATAAATCATTGCAGTGGCTTTCAGCCGTTGACCAGCAGGAACTTTGAATGGAAAGGAGAAGGATTGTTCAGTTGTTTTGGTGGTAGAGCGTTTATAAGTACCAGAAATACTCTCTTTTACAGACACCTTTACGCTAGCTGATGCTATCCCAGGGATGCCTGCAGTAACTTCTGTCTCCATACCAGCTTCCATGCCAGCAGTCATAGACCATGATGATGATGTCGTCACTGACTCAGACTCTGAAAAAACAAACTCTTCATCTGTTGTTCCATTGGAGTTGTCATAAGAGATAACTTTTAATGTCTTTGGTGATGTTGTAACAATTAAAGAGTTGAGATCAGGATAAGTCACATTGATCAGCTGTGCTTTTGCTTCACGAAGCAGTGCAAAACCAAGGCTATCGAGATCATAACCTGCAGCCCCAAAAACACCGACCAGTATCCCAGAGCCTAACTCAGGTTCGTAGGGGCCATCGGTTCTCCCTGCACTAATATCCAACTGTTTTTGATTAACAGATAATTGAAATCCACCAGATCGACCAATTTTATCAAAATTGCTGTACCACAACTTCAGTGAAGTAATTTTTTCTCCTGGAGAAATGACTAATTTGTCTGTTTCATGATTACCAGTATATTTTCCAAATGCTTGCTTTCTTCCATCTGTTAGCTCCACCTCAATACGAGCCATGCGATTGCCTTTCCCATTCCAGTACCATGCCTTTATCGAACGTACAATAGTTCCAGACGTAGGAGGTTTTCCTTGGTCCACACCAAAGTAGAATGGTCCACCACCACTTCCTCCAATTGCGAAGTTGCTGGTGAAGTAGGAATCGCTGACAGAGAAGGGATGTTGCTCATTGGAAGGTAGTGTGGCTACCAATTCTGTATTCCTGTGCCATATAGTAAGTAATAAAATAAAAAATAAAAAGAGACATAGAGACTTATGGGGAGAACTTATCATTGTGCTAGTTGCTCTTAAAATCCTAGCACACGAGCGGAAGGCGAGTGAAATATCTCACCATATCTCACAGCTGACGAGTGTAATAAGTGATTTATTCTTACAGTGCACAACATATGTCACAACTAACAAGTCTAAGGAGTGTTTATAGCCATCATATAAACATACATCCTAGGAAGCTATTATGAGAACCTGTAATACTCACCACAAAGCACTTTAGATAAGCCTAGCAGCCTACCGGACCCTAAAAACAACTAATGCACTTCGACAGACAAACCACTGTAAGATTCAATTAAGCTTGCCTATCATCTTCAGAAATGTCGGCCAAAAAGGTTACTAGTCTAGTCTGCGCATGCGTAGTATACCGTTGAATATAGCCGTTGAATATGGGGATTTATTCAACGGCTTGTCTATGGGGAAAATGTACTAGTGGGCGTGGTCTGTAAGAATAAATATAAATATAATATATAAATATATATCTCGAGCTCCCGTTGACATGACCAGAGAGTGGCTCGCTTTGCTTGCCAATAAATATAAATATCCCGTTGACATGACCAGAGAGAGGCTCGCTTCGCTCGCCAATTAAGGTTTCACCCTATTTAGATGTTACAGGTACACTGTATTATCAGTCCCAAATCCATACAGGAAGGGCAATACTCCTAACTATTACTACTGTCAAAGCAAATCCACATGAATATCATCAATAATAGTGCTGAGTCAAAAACACTCGAGTATTCAAAGGTTTCATCCAATTTAGGTGTAGTTATTAGTGCAACTCCCTATTTACCATTAGCTAGCTATGCTGAGTCATACACCAGTAATAATAGCCATAAGGATTGAGTTAGACAATACAAGCGGCAGTCTAATCTTACCACAGTCTATGGACTTTAATTATCCCAGTCAAATCTTATCATAGCTAGGCATAGGGCTAATATGCTAGCATAAAAATGGGAATAATAGGGCCTCACTGGAATAGCAGCATAATAGGCTTGCTCCTCCTTACTCCCTAGCCCTTGTCTGATTGTCAAGTGCTGGCATCTTGACTTGGCACATAGCTATGCACAGTTCAAAAAGTACTTTTTCATGACATTTTATTGAGCTACTATAATGGGTCTGCTGTGGGAGCACTGCAGAATAGAATAATAGGCCAAAAAAAGAGAGCATTTTCGCCTAGCTATTAAATTTGTTTAGAAATTAATCTGGCTTGTCAACCCTGTTAGCTACTTGCATTTAACACTCGCTGAGGATCTTTCCATCTGGTCTGTCCAGTGGATGGCTTAAAGACCTTGATATTAGCAGCAAGGAAATAATATTAATATGAAAGATGTAGACAATTATTTTAGCTTACTTTTCTTGGACCAATTCTAGGAGGAGAAAAGTTCTTTTCAGCTGCAAGCTGTTTGGCCTCCACGAACAGAAGTAAGATCCCCAGCACTACAGTAATCTTGCCAATTATCAAAGCCATGATCTCGTATGTGTAAAGAAGGTATGATGCCCGCCTGAGTGACGTCATTACTTAACATACTGCGCATGCTCATCAGATAGTATGCATGTAATGCTGCGATCATAATTTAGGCTACATCTCCACACTTACTAGAGCAGGCCAAATCTCATATATGTACATGTGCTAGGAGAATTCAATTATTGAAATTAATACATTTGTGGTGAAAATACAATTTAAAAAAAAGCAAACTCAGAGAGCTATGGAACAGTCACTGCACATAAATAAACAAAAACAAACAAACAAACAAACAAACAAAACAAATAAACAACCAACAGCAATGATTTCACTAAAAGCATTATGAAATGATTCAAGAACCAGTCATGTGACAGTCATGTGATTTATGTCATTGAGTATATGTAGTGTGTTCATTCTATCCCGAAACCTCCTCCTTCAGTCATGGCAAAGTGGAGCTTGTTGTAGAGGACTTCAAAGGAAGGGTATGGGGGAAGGTCAATGCGATTGAAACATGTGTGCGATCTGCAGGTGCAAAGAGAAACCCTGAGGTTAATTATCTTCTATCTTTGAAAGGATAGTAAGACAATATATAAAGGACACACAGAAAGAGGTTAAACCTCTCAAAACAAACATCTTATTATGTACACTCTATATAAATAACCTCCATAAGAGGAAAACCACTCTACAAGCATGTCATTATTTGGAGGTTTACATCACTGTGTCTTATTTCAATTGCAATCATATCCTCTCTCTCTCTCTCTCTCTCTCTCTCCAGCAGGCCATAAAGGCATACATACCACACCCACCTTGGGAAAGCCTGCACATCATTGTAGAAGTCGATGGTGAACTTCTTTGGTCCATTGCTTCCCCTGAGGGCCTTGAATCCGGCAATGGGGACACTGGAGGTCCCCGTCACAAACTGCAGCAGTCTGAGTCTCTCCTCATTGTCAAACTTCTCCACTGCCTGCCAAAACCACAGCACCACCTGATGTGCAGCATGATAGCCTGGAAGACAACAAAGTATTCACCAAGAATAAGATAACAGCATTAACTCCTTCCTTCCTTCCTTCTCCCTTAATACCATCCCATCCTCCCATCCTCCTTCCTCCACCTTAATACTCCTTTCCCACCAAATGAAATGTCACCAAATGAAATGTCATGCATTATAAGATCGTTAAAAGCAAGATTGTGGACAAAAAGAAAGCATTCAGGTATTTCTATAATTATCAGGGATGAATCAATTAAGTACATATGTGACCGGCTCTGGGAAAACCCTCCGTCCGGTGCAAAAATCAATTATCAGATATGAGCACGTTTAGTTGGCAGTGCCAAAATTAGGCAAAAAATTTTTTTAAGCATAAATGACAAATATGATCCTTGAACAAAGCACAGATGAAGTTTGGAGCTCAGACTACAAGTACAAAGGCTTCAAATGAAGCGCTAAAGTTAGCTAGTCAGCCATTGAAGCTTCGTGCACGGAGATTCTAGTCAGGCTGAAATTCATTGAACTTTAGGCAGGCTTTCCAGCTTATGCGCTGAGAAATATGAACTTACTAAGCTATCTGCGCTACCTTCGGTACCTTGCTTCTCTTCTCGGAGCTTCGGTTGGACCTTTCTCGAGCCAAAAGGCAAGAAACTAGCTTCTTACTAACTACAGTTCGAAACCCCACCCACCGTCAATTTACTAGTCCACGGGCATGTCCGGAAATAATGTTCACGTTGCTTAGTCAGCTTTTCTCGAAAAAACAATAACGCTAATGGACGCTACCTCGATCTTTCTAAGAGCTGTTCCTCAGGCGTCATAAAAGCTATAGCTTTGAAATTTGCGCAATAAAGAGCCAAAGGGCCATAGATAATAAATTTTACCATAACAAAAAATTTTTAATTTTCACCCGACGGAGGGTTTTCCCAGAGCCGGTCACATATGATTGTATCATTGCAATGGGACTGGTGTGGAGCCAGTCATGTGATCCATAGACATTGCAAACGTAACCCACCATTCCTATACTCTGTGTAAGTCTTCCAGTCGTCCACATCAATCTCTAACGTTCCTGCCGTGAGAAATTCCAGCTCTTGAGCATCAAAGTTTGACAGGTGTTGAACAGGGAGTACCTCTGCAAAGCCTTTCTTGAAGGCATTCATTTGTCTTGCCACACCCCTATCCAGTCGCCACCTCAACATCAGGTCCACGTATTCGTCCTTGTTGTCCTCGGTTACAGGAATATCTGTCCCCCCTGGCTTCAATTCGTGAGTACTTAACTGTCCAAATGCTTCCTGAAGTAATAAATTTTATAATAAAAGATAAGACCTTTAATATTCTATGTACATCTCCAAATCATTTATTTTCTCAACTTTAAATGAAGCAGTCTAACCAATTCTCTCACCTTTAAGCATTATCCCCTTCCTCCCTCTCTGTATCCCACCCCCTTCCCAGCACAGGATTTATTTACCTCTTCCACAGTGAAGGTGAGGTCCAGAGGTTCAGGGTCGTTGTCACGGATCCAGAGAAGGCTGTTGTAAAATGCAGGCTCTAGTGCTTCCAAGTCCTTCACAGAAGGAGGTCTAGAGGAAGAAGCACAGTAAACATTACATTATGCGCACACTGAGATGTAAGCCTCTATGCAACCTTAGAGTCTTAGACCTGTGGAACACACTACACACTAAGGGGGGGATACGTAGATAGGCAAAAGGCAAAAGAAAAGCATGGCCACTTCCTGATAATTATAAGGTTGAGTGAGGTAGATATCAACTTCTCCAGGAGGTCGATAAGTGACTTTCAAACGCTGCAGTAATCCTATTAGTCCAATTTCCTACCCACAGGTACAAAATTCAAAAGCAATTCTCTCACCTTCCAAGTAGCGTCTTATATATGGTTCTTGTGAAGAAGACGTCCAATAGGAAGCCTTGGACTATGACCAGTCCCACCACACGTCCAGCGAACCTGAACCACTCCATGTTGTTGTGGATGAAGGAAGCAGTCGGACTGATCTGAATGGTGTAGGTGTCATTGGCAGAGTACTCGAACAGCCCGTAATATGGGTTGAAGATCTCCCGAGAAAGAAGAAAGAAGAATTCACGACTTGGGCCTCCATAGTCCAGTCTGAGGTGTGTAATTATACAAGCAGTAAACAGGGACTTACCCATTTACTTTAGATATTATATTAACAGCTATACAATATTACAGGGACATACCCATTTAGATATACGATATTGCAGGGACTTACCCATTAATAAGATATACGATATTGCAACATTTATTTTGATATTATAGGGACTTACCCATTCATTATAGATAATAGCAGATTTTTACGATATTGCAGGGACTTACCCTTCCTCTCCTTTGAAGGTGATATTCAATCTCTTCTTCTGTAGCAGTTGGATGTCAGACTTCATCACATGTTCGTAAGCATCCTCCAGCATGTGGTCTCTGCGAATATTGTATCGGATGCGTGACCCCTGTACGAACCCTAGCTGTGCCATCATCATCTTGAAGTTCTGGAGTTTGACGGGGAAAGCTTCCTTGCGCCGCTGTAAGGTACTCTTCCCCTTTCCCGGAGTACCGGCGGGATCTGGAATTGTACGTAGGGAAGTTGATGTTGCAGGAGGAGAGGCTAAAATACAACATGAATTATTCATAAGAAGATGTGGTAAAAGCTAAAATTATGAACAACTATGAATCTACATATGTAAGGAAAGAAAAAGATATTTTTCTAACCCCCTTTCTTGCTTACTTGGTAAAGGCACACTTGGTTGAGCAGATGCTGGGCGCATTTGGCTGATCTCTTCTTCAAACAAGCTGCACAAAATAGATAATTATTATAGCACTGGAATCCTATGAAACATCATCAACTCATGCTGTGGAATCAATCACTTGTGCTTAAATACTGCAAGTCGGATTTTTCACTGACTACACATATCAGGCTACAGCTGTCCTGTCACAATTATCTAGGGTGAAATGACCGATGACTGATTATGATGTAACAGAGCTCATGATAACAACCCGACACCTGACATTTTCCTGCAAATATTGGCATATGTCTGGTCATTACTTATTTTTCAAGACAAAAGTACTGGTCAAAATCCACAACTGGTGCAATTATACTTAGTGGGGAAAGCATGTCCGGTCAATATCAATTTCTTATCATAAACACTGCTAGAATGCATATAAGTTTCCTGTCAATTGTCCAGTCAAGACTGGAAATGCCAGGATATCACGTCTCAGGATATCACATCACATCAGGACATCATGTCAGGACACTACTGATTTCCTATCAGAAGCTCTACATAAATGTGTACAGACCTGAGTATGAGAGCCAGTTCATAGGTAGCAATACTTCCCGACATTTGTATCCTGTTGAGAGCTGCAGTGCCACTTGTCTTAATGGCGTCTATCACCACCTGAAACTGCGGCCTCACCCCTCGAGAGTAACGCTGAGAGATCTGTTCCACCACGTCACTCTGACGGAAGAATGCCACCACTTGATCCTCATAGGCTGCAGTAGTGATATTAACATACCTTACCCGAGTCAAAACAACCTATAATATCGACGACCATTACCCACTAAACCTGCCTTCTGACGACCATTACCCAATTCAACCCTTAACCTAATGGGAACCTAACTCCATGATGAACCTTTTGCAATCGTACTAGTTTTAAATTTTTACATATAGGTGTGACTTCCACACTGGCTATACTGGCCGTCGACATCCGATTGGACGATGGGAGCGTGGGACCAGAACTATTCAACGAGGAGGCAGAACTGGGGGTGGTCAGAGTGGGTGTGTCCTGGTCCTCTGTGACCGTGAAGTTAATAGAAGAAGGGCGAACATTTTCGTCAAGGGATTGTGAGTGAGTCATGACTGTGGTGTGGTGAGGTCGGACATAGGGTTCGGAGAGTTTCCTAGCATCTGTGTTGTCAGGGTTGTAGGTGTATGGAGTGTCAGGAAGAGGGAGTCGAGGGTCTATGAAGGTCGTCAACTCTTTATTATGGTCGATAAAGAATACCTGCAGGAGACAGATAATAATAGTGGAACTGGATCTAATCTGGTGTATCCCACAGCATTGTGTTTATAAATTCACCCCCCTGAAACAATTATTAAGGACCTTAACAGTAAACATTAATCGAGACATGATGACTCACTCTTCCTTGTTTGTTTAGTTTCTTCTCCCAATTATCAGGAAGGTCAGCATGGAGATCGGCAAACTTGTTCAACGCACCCACCAAGTGGTGGCTGTGTTCATACCTATGTACAATCATATTTTAATATTTGTTTTCAGACTGGTTGGACTATCTCCATAGCAAATCAATTTCAGGTCTAAGTACACTAGAAACCATGACAAAGTTGAAAAAAGTGGCCAAAGTTATGTATAATGAATGTATGTGTTTCTAGTGTGTGGCTAAGACTTACTTCTCGAAGAGAGTGTGATTTGATCTGATTCTCTGGACCAGCTCCATGAGTGCTCGGTTACTAAAGAACTCTTCCCCGGCAACCTGCACACGTGCATACATAATTACGTACGTGAATGATATTACTCTTGACACAAGGACATGCAAGTATATAGAACAGGTCAGTGCCATGCTAGCTAAATATCATATCATAAAATATCAGCTTTGCATGATCGGCCCTGTCAATTGGTAATTCATTATGCTTATAATGGTGAAATTCCTCCTCCTCAATAATAAGTATTATGGGTATAGCAGTGTTTCCCCCAGTATACTAAATGCAGGGCGGGCCACCCTGTTTGGATATAGAACTTCAAAGAAAGTGGGCTGGGTCTATGGCACTAATTGAATTATATTCTCATGAATACCCTGTTTGAAAGTACAGCTAGGGGAGACTCTGGTATAGAAAATGAGTGTTCCTTTTTTCTCTTCCATTTTTTATTCTCTAGAATTGATCCACAATGGAATAATCCCATAATAGTGGACCTTCCAATACAAATTAGTCAATGTATACAATTTGAATGGAGCACTTTCTAATTTCCATTTAATGCACCTCAAAATAGTCATGAATATCATTAAAGTGGCTATTCAGATAAGTGAAGGTTCGGATTAAAGGGGTTCAGATTAAAGGGGGTTCCGATTAGCACACATGCAGTGGCCATCACTTACCCCTGCTGAACTGAGGAAGGAGTAGAGATCTTTTCTGGCGATGAAGCGAAGAGCAGGAGAAGTTGCCAGATTCGCTGCCGATCTCTTACTTTTCCTACGACTTCCTCGTGAGATACCAGACCCCACCTTCTTTTCCTTGACAGGCTCGCTGAGAACCGCAGTCCCTGTGGTGCTGAAGGGGTCGTTGGGGCTGGAGGGGGAACTTGGTTGCACTGTCCCTCCAGAAACATTACCCATCAGCTGCTCAGCTTCTATAGACAATTAAATGTTGTGATCAAATTGACTCAAACAAACAAACAAACAGTTTCACATACATACATACATACATACAAAATGCTAGCTGCCGCTGAGCGGTCACATGCACCTGGTCAAGCCAGGCACTATGAGCCAGTGCGGGCAACCTCCTGGAGCAAGTGGTGTGGGCACCCGAAGTCCAACCTAGACTACAACTGATATTGGAGAGATATAGCCAGTTTGATTTGCACCAGGTAGTACCATTTCCAGCTGGGTGGACTGGTGGCATGGTGTTAGATGCTAGCAAATTAATGCGATGAATTAAATAAACACTGGTGGGATTCGATCTCATGGTCACCTGCTTATGAGTCCAGAGTGCATACAATACATACATACATACATACATACATACATACATACATACATACCTTGATTGGTGAGCTCATCAGTGTTGTATCTTTGCCTATTCCTCCTCTTATCGGCTGCCTTAGCTCGTGCTCTAGTGGCGGCACTCTGGTCCGCTTCACTCAGATTGCTGGCGTGCACGATGGACGTCTGTCTCTCCCTCAAACCAATCCCGAGGGAGCTATTGGACAACTCACTACTGACCTCAACATTACCTACTTGAGTGGGGTGCGTCCTCTCTGAACCAGAGGTACTCTGACCAGATCGTTCTGTTTGACGGGATCTTTCGTCTGCTTGACCAGGCACGATCTCAGCTTGACTGGATTGGTCTTGCACAACCTCTGCTTGACTGGACTGCTCTTGCACACCCTCTGCTTGACTGGACCGTTCTTGCACAACCTCTGCTTGACTGGACTGCTCTTGCACACCCTCTGACCGCTCTTGCACAACCTCTGCTTGACTGGACTGCTCTTGCACACCCTCTGCTTGACTGGACCGTTCTTGCACACCCTCTGCTTGACTGGACTGCTCTTGCACAACTTCTGCTTGACCAGACCGCTCTGCTGGACTGGTTTGCTCTTCCACGACTTCTTGACTGCTAATGGCGTCATTTGACCTTCGCACTGACTCATCTTCAGTACCAGATTCAAACTCAGAACTCAGAATGGAAGCAGGGGTCATTTCCCGATCACTACTGCTCACAGAAGCCATTGAACTTCCGACAGCCACAGTAGTCGAAGCAATTTCATTCTCATTCTGGTTTCTGGTACTGGAATCCGACCCAGATTCAGAACTTCGTGTGATTGAGGAATCAGAAATTGGTTCCAGTTGCGAAGAATTCTCATCTGAACTGGGTGGAACTTCGATGGCAATAATGTTGTCATCTGAACTGGATTCTTGCTGTTGTGTGATGCTGTTAGATTTGCTTTTCCTAGAAAAGAACCATCGTCCCGATTTCCCACTGCTGCTCCTCTGCTTCTTGGGTTTGGAGCGGGAGAGGCTTCGAGCCATTTCCTCGGCTTCTGCGAGGGTGAGGGAGAGGGAGTTGTTTTCAGTTCTGTGTTCGTTGGGAGTCCGACTGGAGGTGAAGAAGGAGGAACGGTTTCGGACATTGACCGTTGGTCTCTCACTACGCCGAAAGCTCCTCTGAAGGCTCTGGTATCTGAAGAGAGGAGATGCAAACAGAAAAGAAGAGAACTTCACTACTAAAATTAACCATCTTTGTGGAGTAATGATAACATGAATGCAACAATCTACAAACTAAACTTGTTCTTACTAATTCTTGACTGAACTCTGAATTCGAAGACCAGCAGATTATAACTATGCTTGTTCTGATGGCAGTTTGCATAAGGTTCTATTAAAACCCGTGAACCACTCAGGATTCTCCAAGGTGCCAAATATACTCAAAAATCATCAGAATTAATATTATCACAGACTTAATGGCACAACTTAATCAATGCCGCACAGTGTGTTATGTAACTATAGGTAAGCAGTGTACAATTGTTCATGTTTTTAGTCATCACTGCTACCTAACTAAACTGTCAAGTGAACTTGAAATACCCACCAACCACCACAACAGTAAGTACTGTCACTTCTTCTATAAGATGATCGGACCAATAGGATCACTGCATTCAAGTTTGATGAATAAATCCATTTATTGACTCGGAGGCTGATACATATGTATCAGCATTCATGTACTATCAATCAAGACTGTTATCAACGTCACAGTATGTATGGTCTCTTGGCGCCTTGGGCCTGGTGTGTAAATAGCATAGAGACCTTATGTACCCACACTTCCAAGTGTTTAACGTTCTGAACACAGTAGCTAGGGGAAACACTCAGCCATGTTTGCTGTATCATTCATAAGCTCATAGACTTATATTTAACCTACTCTCAAAGCTAGACTGAACTAACAAGAACGATAGAATGAACTAACACAAACATTCCTTGTGCCTTGATCCATGTACTGTACGTAAAATGTCGTACGCTACCTCTTAGCTATTCAAGACTAGATCTTACTGCCTCATCAAATGACTACTCCACAGACCTAGATTTATAGCAGACATGATATAAATGCTTTCTTGCTGTTTTCGCTTGCATTTTGACAACTCTGAGTGATTATGTTCACACGGTTCTGTGTACTTCGAGAATTTACAGCCGTGTCTTGGTGGTGAATATCAGGTTCTGAAACACCACCAAAGATTGTATCCATCTCCATATTTGGCCAACTACGACTGTAAACCTTGCTCGCATGTAATATTAAAGCAATGAACTACTATAGTACTAAAACACAGGAATCTGGGTCAAAGTGCATAATGACATTGTGGTTAGACATCCTTCAAATCCCTGAAAGGATCATGTCAGGATGCTACAGATCACCTATCAGAAGTTCCATAGACACAAGCTGTTACTGTTGAGTCATCTTCATTCAGGTGATTGGTAAAGGGTAACTAAGCCATCCTTACTTGTTGCATTCAAACGTTTGATGTCAGTCTATGTTCAATCAATCTCTTTTTAGCTCTACATGTACCTAAGGACACTTTTAATTAATCTCGGGTATTAAATTTAGCATTCACTTTAGTACAGTACCTGCAATTAACATGTGGCTGTGTTTTGAGTAGATAACCACCAATGGTTAACTGCTAAATGTAGCACCCAGAAACACATATAGTACTGTTAATTAAGGTAACTTAGCACACACTCACCTTCTGTCCAGCATTTCTCTTCTAGTTTGCATCTCCTGTTGCTGTGGGGACACATCAGACGTCCTATCAAACGCTATCGTCCGTGTGCTGTGATCCATGTAGTAAGTCCGTCCGTGCTGGTCCACATGTGTCTCCAAGTTCTCGTTGGCTCGTCGAACTTGAGGGGAAGACCTTTCACTCTCTCTTACAATTGCCCTCAGCTGTCCAATCGTCTGCTTCTGACGAGTCTCTTCTGATGTTGCACTTTGACCTCTTCCTCCTCCTGAAGCTCCTGGTCTGCTAGCCACACTTCCATTGGCTACATGGACAGTCTGACCATGCCCCGTTCCCCCTTTGGCCTGACCACGCCCACCCTGGCCACGCCCTTTCCCTTCTCTGGGGTGTTTTCCTCTCTGAGAATATCGTCTCTGGCTATGTGAGAGCGTTCGTCTAAGGAACTCGTACTGACGGGTCAAATCGGTGCCGTGATCCGGCGAGAGGGGTTGTAACACCACCATTTCTGACGACGGACGTCTAGTGGGTGTATGTGGGGACTTGGAACGAAGAACGGGGGAAGTGACAGCATTACTTGCTGTTCGACGGACCTGACCTTTATCCAAATCTGAGGAATCCATTCTTCTTCTCCTCGGGGACCCTCCAGTGTCCAAACTCGATTCTAGTCGAGAGGAAGGTGGTGACGAGGATGATGACAACGATGAATGTTCCTCTGGACTGACCACACCCACCCGAGAACCAGGACTGGAGGATGAAGGTATGTCTTTCTCTGTATTCTCCTCGGGAGGGGGGCTAACGATGAGAGCAGTACCGGTAGTACCCCCTCCAGTCACAACTATGTCTCCCCCAGCAGAGGTTGATCGTTCGTTCCCACCCACCAGTGCCACACCCCTCACTTCCCCCACAGTCGCCCCCTCACTGCCAGTACCTTGTGTTTCCCTTGACGATGAAGATGGGACGTTATCCCCTGACTCACTCCTTGTGGGTGTGGGAACATCATCTTCTCGTGATGTTACTACATCCTCCCCATCAGAACTAGAATGAGGAGGCACTGGTGTTGCTTGTGAATCATGCTCTAAATTATCCCTATCCTCGACTTTTCCAGATATCGCTTTACCTCCTTCAGCTCCTTCAGATGTGAATTGAAGAGACGTGGACTCCTCTGAGATGCCTCCGTCACCTCGTCCTATAGTGGGATTTATATCACTTTCTCCTTCGGCTGATGTGAAATTCACGGGAGTGGTATGTCCAGATATATCGGTGGTGCTTCTCTGCGATGAAGCATTGAGATCACTTTCTTCCCTATTAGACGTGAGTACAGTACTGGTATCAGCAGGCAGGGCCTCCGAGAGATCAGCAGAGTCTCTCAGAGACGACGAACGGAGTGGGGCTATAGGAAAAACTTCGATATCTGTAGAATCCATCGTATTTGTCAAATCAGGATCAGAGTTTGTGGTGTCATTTGTTGTTGATTGGGGGTAGATGTTTTGACGGGGTTTTGGTCGTGGACGATAATGGGATTGTGGGTGTGGCTCTGGTGCTGATTGTGGGTGTGGCTGTGTTGAGTGGAGTTTTGGTAGAGGGGGCAGTATTCCCAGTCCGACTGGGAGAGAGGTCTGGATGTTGTCCAGGTGGATGTAGTCAGAGTCCTCATCCTCACCCTCGTCACGTTCCCCTCCCTCCACTCCGTCCTCGATGATGGTGCTCAGGACACGACCACGGATAAAGTCATCAAAATCAGGTTCTGTAAAATCATAGCCCAGAAAGGGGAGGGAGGGGATGGGGGGAGAGGGAGGGGGATGGGGGGAAGAGGGAGGGGGATGGGGGGAAGAGGGAGGGGGATGGGGGGAAGAGGGAGGGGGAGGGGAGGAGGGAGGGGAGGGGAGGAGGGAGGGGAGGGGGGAACAACATCAACAACAACATGTAAATATGTTTCAAATTATAAGGCTGAAGTCATCAAAACTCTTAATTTCTAAACTACAGTGGAGCCTCTATAATACGTGATGGACACTTCTTCTATTTTTATTTGGTTCCTTGAAAAATGTCTTTAATAAGAGAGCGCAGTAGCGCTCTCTATGTAGGGATGACCTATGACCCTCCATAGGACTAACACAATAATAACAATAATAATAGGGAGGTTTTTTATATTGTGTTCTAAATTATAGAGAGTTCACTAAAAGATATATTACACTGTGGGTCCAAGCCAATGGCAGTGTATAATAGAAACAGGTAACACAAGGGCTTGAATAAGCTCAATCCCTTGTTCCTTGATCCTATATATTATTTTCTTACCTTGTCCGGAGAGCTCTCCAGATTGAGCGACACTCCCCCATTCGACTTGCTCCCCCGTTACGCCTCCTCCTCTTCCCTCTTCCACTGTGACCTCTATAGGGGACGTCACGCTCCCTCCAGTCGAGCTTGTGGACTCTAACCTCGCCAGAATATCGTTACCAGTTGTCAGAATGGAATCAAATAGTTCGGGATCGAATTCCTGACCTGATTCAGACGGAGCGGGAATGAAGCAATCGTCTATAAACGGAATCCCGTTCTGATTGGAGGGGTCCAGGAGATCAGGCACAATTGCTGAATTTTGATTCATATCCACAACAAACTTCAAAAATGGGGGCTGGCCTTCTGCTAGGAATGTTTCGTCACATACTCCACACTCGCTACAAGAGCTACCAGTGTTGTTAGAAGTCACCTGACTCTCATGTGACTTGCCGTTGGGCATGAGTTTGGACTTCCCAGGGTATCCATTGGGCTGTTGTTGTTCTTCAGAATGTGTAGAAGTCGACATTTTTTTTATTACTAGTTACTTTCAATATCACAAAAGATAGAGAGCATAATCGTATTGCCTATGAGTGGACTTTGAAGACCTTTTGATTATTTATCACAAGTCCACTGTTATCATTCTAAAACTTTCCTCATTAGCAGCTGCTTCTGGCCTCAGATATATATTTTTTTCTAGAGCCTTGTGAAGGAGTACTTGATTACTGTTTGCTCTGTGTCTCAACTCAAAATTAATTCTTCTTCTTCCAAGCTTTGTTGTGAAGGAGTTACTGTTTGCTCTGTGTCTCAACTCAAAATTAATTCTTCTTCTTCCAAGCTTTGTTGTGAAGGAGTTACTGTTTGCTCTGCGTCTCAACTCAAAATTAATTCTTTTTCCTCCAAGCTTTGTTATTTTTCCTGTGCACGCACTGTCCAGCCTCTGTGTCCCACCTTTTCCTGTGGCGGTTGTGCAGGTACTGTCCGGCCTCTGTGTCCCACTTCTTCCTGTGGTGGTTGTAGACGTAGTGTCTGGCCGCTCTGTCTCACCTTTTCATGTGGTGGTCGTACATGTAGTGGCCCGGGCCTCTATTAGATTTATTTGTCAGTTGTATTATGTCCAAGCTTCCTCCTTGAAAGACTCGGCAGTGATAGCACACCTGGAACATCACAGAAACCCAATGAATGCAATAATACACACAACACATTGCCAGACATACAAAATGAAACCTGTCCAATTAAACCACATTCCAGCTACAATGCATAAATGAGCACCTGGGATATTTTCGATGTTGATTTATTTTCATTTCATGGTCATGAAAATTAATTTCACCTTATACAAAAGCTAATTACAAGTAAAGCTGAAACAACCAAAATAAGTTGACATGTAAACATGAAAATAAGTTGACATGTAAACATGAAAATAAGTTGACATGTAAACATGAAGTATTATTATTATTATTGTAAGGAAAATTTCCCAATTTATATATTCCAAACCTTTCTGGTCATCAGACCAGTGTAATGAAACTATTGGTCCTATTCCAGCTACAGTGAAGCCTGTCTAATCAGACCAACAGTGTAATGCTCTATTTATTTAAGGTCCCATCACTAGGGACATGCAAATTATGCCGGCATAGTTTTGGGCATAATGGGTTGAACCTTAATGCCAGCACAATGCTTGCATAATAGGGGATTTTTACTTCCAGGGGTTGGCAGATATGGAGGTATTGATGTTGACTCTTGAGTTCCTTTGTATAAACTGCTGAATTAGAGTAGCCACCTACATAATTGGTGGTGGTAACAAAAAAAATATATTATTCAGAGCCGGAGCCACCTAATTATAGTGGTACAGCCATAACTACCATCTGGAGGGTCTGGGGAATTCCCTCCAGTAAGTTCAATATCAATTTCAATCTGCAGGCAATGCCATGTACTAACTTATAAGTCAATGTTATTATTATTATTCAAATTGCATACACACACACACTCTGAATGGTAGTATGGCCATGGCCGTACCAGCCGTAGCAGTGCCTCTGGCCATGTTATTACAACTGTCTTCTGCTGCTGTTTTCTTTACTAAATGTTCCAGCAAACTAACTTGCTGCTGATAAAATTATGATGGATGACTAAAAGAGGCTGCAATTATGCTACAATAAACCAAATTTTCTTACCAATTTTTAAAGCATAATAGGCATGTTTGTTGAGCATAATAGAGAAGGGGTTCTGGCATTGGAGCATAGCATAATAGGGAAGAAAAAAAGCATAATTTGCATGTCTCTACCCATCACCAGCTACTGATGGTGAAACCCAAGATTCTAATATCAGACCACCCTGTAACAAGACCACCACCCCTCTCATTAAAGTAATTCCAGCCTCTTTAAAGAGACCACCTCCCCATATGCAGGTGATTGGGTTTCACAGCACAAACTATTGAACTGGAAACTTTTGATGACAATAGTGTTAATTAAGAAGTCAACCAGTAAAGAGTTGTGAAACCCTATCTCCTTCATGTTGGCATAGTCCATCAAAAGGCAAAACAAGCTAGCACTGTAGGAGACCCATCAGAGGAATGTTCCAAGCTTAGCTGATACAGCACTTGACTGTTGGATTAATAAATGGAAATAACTGCTGGTCACTGGTCATTTTCCGACCATTTCTTGGAAATGACCAACCAACCAATCAAGTTTCAGAGTTTTAAGTATTACAGGATACCGGTACTGGATGTCCGACCAAATCTTTATACTGACCAATCAAATTGAGTGTCATATTTCTAGCTCTGCTCACTGTATGCAATTTGTTCCTCATTTTACAGAACTCTTTGTGTCTACATGTCATTGTTTTCCTGCTGGCTTCCTTCATGACTTGTCCAGTTTCAATTTAGTGTGCACTTATAGAGATTCTGCTACACATTTGCAGTTCAGTAATCTATACACGTGCAGTATGGTATACTACATATTTGTTAGTAATCTATGAAATGTGTACTACACATTTATCAGTAATCTATAAAATGTGCAATATGGTATACATGTGTAGTATGGTATACTACATATTTGTCAGTAGTCTATACAGTATGGTATATTGTCAGTAATCTATACATGTGCAGTATGGTATACATTTCAGTAATCTAAATCTAACATGTGCAGTATAGTTTCACAATTCAGTAATATATACAATCATGTGCAGTATAATATTTGCTGGGTTGTTGTATGGTTGTCGGGTACATGTATGTAATTGCAATGTTAGTATGGGTTGATAACCTTGCATGGATAGGTATGCTCATCATACATGCATGGGAACTGTACAGCATGTTTTGGCTGCCATTAATCATAAAGTCACACAGGGCAAAGGGTCAATAGAAGCCAAAAATGGAAGATCCACGAGAATCGAATGACTATGATCCATTAACGAAATCTCTCAAAAAATGACAGCAATGCATACACACTATAATGGCCACATCTATATATGTGAAATAAACCTGATCATGAGAGCAATTAATAATCAGAGATTGAAATTAGATATGGCCAGGCCTCCTTTGACGTATTTAGAAGAATGGTGTAAGATCTCATGTGTTCCTGGTCATACAGACCCTCACTTGTCAGTAGCTTTACAGGTCAAGCAACTCAACCAAATACCCTTCACTAATGTTCACTTCATCTCAAGCAATGACTTCCATTACGACAGCCACAATTTGAACATTAGTCCACTCGCTGCTACTTTAGACTCCAGCAGAAAGGAAAGATTTTGTGGTTTGCAGAAACAGAAATGTGATTCTGTTACAGTGGATTGCAGTGATCTTGCAACAGAACACCAATTAAACCAAAAATTTACATAGCCTCCTTTCAAAGGACTTAATTGTGGCTTTAGAGTTGGGCTACTTAGAAGGAAGCTATGTAAATATTGGTTTGGTGCATGTTATCCACTGTATAAACTCTGTAAGACCACAAATCCCTATTATGCAAAATTGCTGACTAAGCTTACCATAATTATTCCATGGCAACCAGGAATGAATGCATGCAATGGGCGTTGTTAGGGAGACACAAAGTCACATAATCACTGTAACAGTTGCCTCAATAAAAGTAACTCCCTCTGGAAATAATATTCCACTGAATCTGATTGGCCAGATGTGGTAGACGCAATCACTGAACACACATCCAGAGCCATGCCAAGTAAGGGCATGATTATCGATCGACACATTAACTTTATAATAATGATTACGAGGCCCAATAACTATCAGGATTCTACACACGGGAATTTTTTTTGGTAGTGGACTTAAAATAATCCCTCCTTCTTTGGCCACACCCACTGATTTCAATGATTGGAATTATTGAAGGAATTACATGGATGGATGCCACAAACTCATAAACTATGTAGCGTGTGGGATGGGCTGAAATTAATGGCCACTGTATGGACAGAACCTACCGTCCCAAGTATTAGACATTTGGCTCACCATAACTCATGACTACTAGCCATGGTTGGAAATTTTGGTGAAGAGATAGTCTAACCATTATAGCTAGAACACCTGTCCACAGAAATTTCATCAAAGCATACTTGAAAAATGATAAATATTAAGCTAATATGAGACTACAGACATTCAGCTGTAAGTGAGATCCTGATGATAACATGGACTACTCATGATGAAGCACATACATACAGGCTTGCCTATCCTGTGGGGGCCGGTGTGTGTACAAAAGTGAAGTTGTACAGTTTGTCTAGGGCTGCAGTGTAAGTTCTCTGTGTATGTGCATTATAGACCTGACCAATTATTTCCCAAAATAATGCCAAGACTAAATGATGCTCTCATAAAAAGCATTATATCCCAGGCAGAAATAAAAGAGAATAGGTGAATACATAGTATACTAGCTCTCAGAACAAAGAAGTACAGAGTAGAGACTTCCCTAGTCTCATACCCAGGCCTTCCTTAGTATATTTAAATAGGGTGCTTAAATATTCATGTTTAAGAATATTAATGCCATTTTCTTTGAAGATTCTTTATCCCCCAAACAGGGTGGCCCGCCCTGGATTTAATTATACTGCAGGGATAATACTGCTGAGTGTATACTCTGTATACTTGCTCTGTATACTTGCTGTCCCCGAGTCAGGAATTTGTAGCTCATTTCATTTTCATAGCTGGAATGCCAAATCTAAACAGTCAATTCCATCCTCCATCAATTCACAGAGCCGGCCAAGCACACTACTTAGAACATAATGTACTACACTTTTAAGGAAGAACAAGACCAGTTTCAAAATGTACTGTCTATCGTCAGGTTAAAGCTTTGGGGGAACTGAATTTGGAATTTGTTCCAGGTTTCTAAGGACCTTGTGAGCTACTACCTACCTACATAATTATTCCTTATGGACAACCATCCTGAAATGCAGAATCAGGTTATTGCTGCCATACTTAAAAGTATACCTCTCCCACCATCCAATCTCTCTGGGGCAATATTTAATAACAGTCTGACATGAATGTCCAGGCAAAACTGTGTTGCTTCCATCCCTGCAGCCCCTCAAGCCTGCTGGCAAGATCGATACACACAGACTTTGAGAAAGGATTCATCATGGCTGAGGTGTGTATACATGCAGTTATAATCCCATATGGAGGTTGTATATCATATTAAAGTGAGAGCTACTACACTAGTCTACCTTTAAGTACCTCTGCTCTGTTTTTCCTTGCCAGATACAATCGGCCCTGAAATGTGGATACTTTCTGAGCCCCCCATGTTGTATAAATGATTATCATATGACTGCTGAGCCCTGCACATGACTGAAAGCCACATAGTAGTACCCTCCATCTACCTTAAGTGCCACTGCTTTGTTTTTCCTTGCCAGCTATTGGTTAAAAGTAGGGCCTCCTCTTGCAGGCCACTTGAACACAATTAGGGCAAGAGCTATCCACACTGGACCTCTGCCAACAACTCTATCCACTTAAGGATTGGACAGCTGAAACATAGTCTGGACCACTTAAGCGACAGAGGTTATTGCCACGATCCAATTATGTTCTTACCACCCACTCCCTGGAGAGCAAATTTTAGCCTAAAGTGAGTGGATGGTCATATGAGGTGCATCAGATTAAATATAATTGGTGTTTGAATGCTAACAAACACCAGTTGATCAGATATTTGATGGCATCCACTGATTTCCTCCCCAAAGGATGTTAGAGAGGTGCAACACCACTCTCACTGATGGGGGGGCCCATTTTTTCCCTTTCATGTGGTTAAACCAATAGCCACAAGAATGTCAAAATCCTTTAATGTGGCATTCAAGCACCACTCTGATCAGTTTCACTGGGGAGAACTGCTTCTTTCTGTTGTAACTGTCAGACCAACAGGAAAACAGCCTGTCACATTCCATTTTTGTCCTCCATCCTGTTACTATTGATACTGCCTCTTGCATTTTGATGACTGACTACAAGTGAGGGACGGTAATAATATTTATGGTGACGAAGCATCTCAGTCAGTGAAAAGGGCTAAATATGGCAATCTCACACATGAAGAGCTAGTACTTTCACTAATAAGGGGATCGGTGTCATCTTACTACTCACGTCAAGTTAGTTCTCAAAAATTAACAGGTATTATAGTGCTCACAGCATGCGCAAGTCATCAACTCAGTCATGTGACAGCCCACCTCAGTCACACAACAGTTCACCTCAGTCACGTGATAGCCCACCCCTCAGTCACGTGAGAGCCCACCTCAGTCACGTGATAGTTCACCTCAGTCATGTGACAGCTCACCTCAGTCGTGTGACAGCTCAGTCTGATTATTATGGCCATGCTTGAAAATACGGGGGTAATGAAATTACCTGGTTCATGTAGCAAGACAAATACAATACATTATGAGAGGGTGATCGACCAGATGGCATGGGATAGTTTTGATTAATTATCAGGAAAATCCCCCTAGTATAAAGGGAGAGGATTAGCCACATAGCACAGAGCTGGTGAATGAATAAATTGTTTTTGATGGCTACGTAGGTCAAAAGCATAACTGGTCAAACATGCAGTACTCCTCAGTTATTTTCAATCAAATCAATGGATAATGACCAGGGCAGTGATTACAGGTATCTCTAGGCCTATATATTTACATATATAGCAGGTTTAAGAATTATTCTCAGTACATGGCTCAAATTAGGCTAGTGTATTAGATCTGTCAATGCGGGGGAGGGCTGGACTTTTGATCACTTCCCCCGGCTGTTACAGTCAGTGAAATGTAAGAGAACAAGAGAAATAATCATGTAATTGCAATGTTTGTATGTAAGGTTTTGATTCTGCACTAGGAAATATTATTTGTCTGTTCAGTACAAAACAAATTATTATTGAAACTTAGGAAGTACAGTGGACCCTCACTGATCCAAATAGCTTGGGACCAGAGCCTGTTTGGATTAGTGAAAGATTCAGATTAGTGAATGCATACAGTTTGAATGGATGCACTAGCTTTGCTTTCTTGTCTCTATTTAATGCACCTCAAAATAGCCATGAATATCATGAAAATTGCTATTTGGATGTGTGTGTGAAGGTTCGGATGAAAGGGGTTTGGATTTGTGAGGGCCCACTGTACATGAAATTATGGCCAGCCTTTATTTAATGAATTACAAGAGATATTTTTCCACAAAGAAAAAAAAGCACATGAAAACCATAAAAGATCTAAAGTCTGATAGTAAAGATGATACACTGTTAATTTGCCCAATTTCTCTTTGAGATTGGCCATTTTCAGATTCTAATTAGTCTCAAGTTGTCCTACACACACTGACAACTCACAGACAGACAGAAGAAGGGATAGCATCAACACACACATTCCCCACCAGAATAAGCTTTGACCAAACAGGGGGCTTCTGATGCAAACAATGATAAAGTTTTCACCTACGTAACCCACAGAGCTACATAATATATAGGAAAAGGGACAACCAAATTTGCAAATTCTTTAAAAGTGCCATATTATTTTATGAGGTAAAGTTGTGTAGTGTGAACCATCAGTTTTGTTTGTTTGTTTGTTTGTTTGTTTTTTTGTTTGTTTGTTGTGTGTGTGTGTGTCTTATTCAAAGCCACAAAGTCATGCTATTTCCATGCTAACAATATTCCAGGGCACTGGATGCCTAACCAAAAATTGATTTCTACTTACGTGGGACTGATATTTCAAGCCCTGAGGCTCTCGTGTAAGTAAATAAGGTAAAGCCAACCTTTTTATACCAAGCTATGCACCTGACAGCAAGTAAGGGGTCACGTTGCAAAGTATTTTATAGTGCTAATGTTTGTGTACAAAGATCACACCAAATATTCTTCTCACATGGTATATAGCAACATGTAGCTGATGAAAAGAGCCTCAAATAAGCTAATGGCTGATGATCACTTCCATTATAAAAAAGGCTGGTCTGCCTACCCACATCCTCAGTGGAAAAAGTCCCATTCAGAGAGAGAGAGAGAGAGAGAGAGAGAGAGAGAGAGAGAGAGAGAGAGAGAGAGAGAGAGAGAGAGAGAGAGAGAGGAATGTGCAGGCAGGAACTTGTTAATAGAAATTGGCCCCATGGAAGCTCTAGAAAAAAAAACGTCACCTTGCCACACTGCAAAGATAATGTTGGGACACTTTTGAGTTCATGAATGGGTCGATCACCTCCTGTTGGGAACAAGCAGGCTTCAGACAAACGGGTTCAAAGGGGAAAGATCAACAGCGTATTTTACCTGTCCATGTAATGATCACATAGTCTAAGGAAGAGTTGGTCTTACTGACTTGGAGGGATCATTAATGGATTATCTCCTCAACCCTTCAATGAAATAACTATTCTTCTTCTGTGCACTGTAGAATGATTTACCCCTGAAACAAGGACGCCACTGCTGTGTTTCTAAACACACCACATACACACACACACCCACACTTCACATGCACACACACAAACATGCAATAATTGTCTAGTGTCATCTAATTAACAGTTTAGTCACACTGATCACTTCCTAAGACCCTGAACAAACAAAAAACATTGAATATGTATAGCAGTATATGGAAATGTATGCGCATTACAACTCATACTCGCAATCCTAATTCATCACGTGACTAGTACTATTAATTAGACTCTACATATTATATCTCAACTTCAGTGGAACCTGGTTATTACATATATCTCGACTTCAGTGGAACCTGGTTATTACATATATCTCAACTTCAGTGGAACCTGGTTATTACATATATCTCGACTTCAGTGGAACCTGGTTATTACATATATCTCAACTTCAGTGGAACCTGGTTATTACATATATCTCGACTTCAGTGGAACCTGGTTATTAACAGTCACCACTGGGACATTGTGAACAATATCACTAGTCCATTTATTTCAATCATTTCCTTTGAGTTTCACAGTGAATATCGGGAAATGTTCTCTCTTTGGGACTCTTCATCTCGACCAGCATAACATAGGTGACAACTAAGTTAGGGCATTAGTATGGTACTACACGCAAGCAACACAAGGTTAATCTGTGTGACGGATGACTCTATATCAGTCAGAATGTTCCATTGGTCTTGCCATCATCTATTGGTGTACAGTCTTGCCAAAGCTGACTCTAAGAGTGTACTGAGTCAGTGCTCAAAATAACCCAGCAATATTGTGTGGACATAGTGCCTGATGATAACACTAATCCCCATAGCAAATAACCCAGCAATATTGTGTGGACATAATGCCTGATGATAACACTAACCCCATAGCTACTAATACAAATTTGATCAGACAAAGGCACACATATTGACCAGATATGTGGGGAAAAATTAATTTAATGGCCGGAAAATGTCACATGTAACAGTAACTACAATGTTATGTCACCATTATTTTCCACCCTTTCGTGGGGGATAATATACCTCTATACTGTTGCAAGTACACATCGTTAATTTTACTTCATTTTTTGAGAAGGGAAAAAAGGGCCTAGCAGCTGTGGAAAATAATGGTGACATACATTTTCCTTCTTTCTGCAATTATGACATTGTTGTAACAATGATAACAACCCAACCAATGAGTTAATTGGTCAAGACTGACTACAGAACTTTTATTTTTGTAGCTAGCATCAACTGAGATGCTTGTTTTACAACAGCTATTTATTGATGATGTCCACCATGTCCACAGGCTATTAACATCATTCCAGAAATCATCACTGCAAGGATCAGAAGACTCTCATCTCGAAGGAACCTAGCTATCATCATTTTACACTCGGATATCTATCTAATCATAGTTGGTTACCTCTTCTACCACACAATATCCTAATGACACAGGGGGAGCTAGGGGCTGGCTGCCATAGTCAATAAGGACTCATTGTTACTTCTGTAAAATGGCATTATTTTTTTTTATAATTGTGGCAAGGAAGGTGCAGAGGCTAATCAACAAATGAATCATGTTTACTTGATGAATCACATCCAACGCCTTTAGGAACAAGACTATCCATCTCTGCTAGTAACAACAATCATGTTACTCACCGAACACGAAGTAGAAAACCAGTCAACCGCTCAGTTCTTCGATATCGATCTTGCTGGATCCTTCTCGCACTACTGCCTGCTGTACTGTGAGAGCACAAGGACAAGGTGATGAAAGATCTGCGATGGGTAGATCTGGCACTAACAGCTATATAAGCTTAGCTAGCTACAGTTAGAGCGCTAGGTGGTATTTTAGCCCAATGATCCGTGTGTTGCTGGTAGCTAGCTACGCTTCTAAAATGGAGGGAACCAGAGGGTGTGAAATGGTAGCTATACGGGTCCTTACCAAGATCTTGCTGATTTCCGAATATTTAACCTCGCTAATAGACAGCCTATTAAACTTTTATGATAGTGACTAGCTAGCCTACTGCTTTCTCAGCTGAACTTTTCTGACAGATAATTGACTCGACTGTATGTGAGCGGATGCCAATGTGTACTTCCGGTTCATGATTAGTTTAGGCCACACCCATCACTATCAAAAAAACAAACAGAGGTATTAATTGATCAGCTTAAGACACTGTATGATTGTCATGAGGGAGAGTTTAGACATACATGCATGTCCTATCACATTGCATGTACTCGTTTCTGTTGCCTGGAGCGATAGATGTCGTTAGTGGGGGGAACTCCCAATAGCTCTCCTCCTCCTCCTCCCCCCTGTATGTCCTCCTCCCCCTCCCTCTTCCTCTTGGTTCCAGTTCCGACCTTCTCCTTGTCTCCTCCCTCATTGCCCATCACACTCTCAAACTGGTCTGGTAATGAGTCCACCTCCAGGAGACCAATAAGCTCGGTAATCTTCACGAAAGGTCCCTGGAGATTAAACAAAGTAATATAAATAAATAAATAAAATTAATGGATTGGGATCAGGTGATTTATCCATTGTGGAGCTAGGAAGGCCTTTGGAGGCAGAAATTTCTTTATTTTGGTGCAAGGAAAAGATGTCCTTTGTTAGGATTGGGACGTGTCCCCATTAATTTCCAGAAAAGAGGTTTTGCTCGTTCCTTGTATCCCACTACAGTGAACCCTGTATTAAGAGATCATCCTATTCAGAGACCACCTCTCTTCAAAGACCACTTATAGCACTCAATATTGTACCATTGATTTTGACCTCCGTAAAGAGACCACTCCCAGAGGTGGTCACTATAGAGAGATTCACTGAAATGAAGTCAATTCCTGGTCACAAAGTGTTGAAGGATACTGCTCAACTTAGAATGGCAAAGAAGTTGATTGATACTCACATGGAAGCAATCAGGGGGAGGTAACTTGGACATCAAGTTTGATAGAGCCGAGGGGAGAGGGAAGGAGCCCCCCGGGATGGTGTTCATCCCCACCCCCATGGAGGCGCTTGGTTTGAAGGAGGTCATTTGCTTGATGTCGGGTCTAGTGATGGAGGAGTGGCGAAGCTGTTGGACCAGACTGCCTCTGTGATTGGGACCGCTGGAGGGTCTCAGTGGACTTGCCGTTGCACCATTGGACGATTTCATAGCCTAAAGGAATAAAATGTCATGTATATTGATAAACAATAAACAAAAGCAAAACAACATATACAACATAACAACAATGATGATAATAACACAACAACAACAATAACAACAACAACAACAACAACAACAACAACAACAACAACAACAAACAGTACTCACTGGATGTCCCATGAGTTTGAGCTCAATGTCACTGCATGGCAGGAGATCGAGAAACTTGTAACGATCCACTAACATCACCGTGTCCTTTGAACGTGTGTCCTGTAACCAATGGAAACACCACCATCAGAGAAATTCATGTAGTTTAAGTTCACATTTCAGAGGGTACACATGTCATGATGAACCATAACACAGTTAGTAGCTCTCAGTAATTGATACAGTGGAAACCTTTGATACGAAATGTAGGCAGAAATCCCATTAATTAATGAACTCAAACATGTCGTTCCAAACTTCTACAATGGTTGGACTACCTCCACACTGAAGATCAAATATAAGTCATACTCTGCTTTATAGAGCTATGGCAAGTACAATCGTTGGCCTACATATCAAAGGCTTCCACTGCATTTAATTGATCAAGCTACTATTTTCATGGCCACAACACCAGATGTTATTGCTTATGGCTACTTGTACAAGTATCTAAAATTAATATGTCCAATTGCTTCCAGCAGAATACATGCTTGTTTTCATAACTACTTTTCAAGAAAGCTATGTCATCTATTGTGACTGGTAGCCTCATATCCAGTGGGTCTGCATGGGTACGAGGCTAGGGGTACAAGGCTAGGGGTGGGTACGAGGCTAGGGTTATGAGGCTATGGGTACGAGGCTATGGGTACGAGGCTAGTATAATTATGATAATATGTGAGTACCTCATTCCTGATAGTGGCCGCCCTTCTCTTCTCCACTTTGACGAGGGAAGCCAGGTCACCCATACACGTCTCAAATTCCATAAACTTCTCCCAAATCTCCCTGCAGATCATATATACACGTACACAGGTACGAAACACAAAGTCACTTTGTGATATGCCCACATTCAACTTCGTACTTGCATATCTGATTCATTAAGCCCAGTCATCCCTACATCACTTTCATTTATACAAGACTTAAGTACACAATGAAGATATAGATGTGATGCTGGCTTCAATGTTGATTCATTTCTCCCAAATATTTTACATTCTACATACTAAGGAAGCAATGTCTGTCATTCCTCTTTCAGTGGCTATTATTAGAGTCCTTCATTGTCTCGTGTGGTGTTGGTTGTTGGTATATACTTGGGAAAAACTGGGAATTTATTTTCGACCTCTTAAAGATGCAACTGAAAAGGGTGTTGAAATTCTGGGGTGGGGAACTTAAGCTGGATGGAGGAAGGACACCCTACCTCTGTATGAAACCCTGAACCCAATGATTATCTTACTACAGGGGAAACCCCTATAATTAATGGGGAATTATTATTGTTGATTGACAGGTCCTTACCTTGTTTTCTCTGGCGGCATGGAGGACAAAGCTTTTTCAAAGAGAACTCTCGTATTGTTATCCTCTGCATATACATCTAATCATGAGTTTTCTGTCATGATGACCCTTTACCATACCATTCAGATGTGACAAGTAGTCCAGATATGCCAAAACATACTTTGGATCATCCCCAAACTTCTTCATGCCCAGTTCGAAAATCTTGAAGGCAATAGACTTATCCTTATTAATGTAGTATTCCATGTGAGCAGCCGATACAAATACCTGAGCACAAAGAGATTTTTATATAATTTTGTTGATCCTGTACCTGATCCCACTGTACCAGTGGAGTTTAAGCATCATGCCGAAGGGTTAAATTCACATTTGAGTGCCATTGGTATCGTGAAAAAAAAGAAAGAAAAAAAGGCCATTATTTTCCCAAGGCGGCAACCTGGTAAAAGTTGTGAAAAACGGTCTTAATTTTTTGTGTTAGATTTAACCAACCAATTTAGGATTAAAATGAATCTAGGCATCATGCCGAAGAGTTTTTTTTGATGTTTTCCCAAGGCGGTGTGACCTGGTAAAACGGTCTTAATTTTTGTGTTAAATTTAGGATTTAACTGACCAATTTAGAATCTAGGCATCAAGCCGAAGGGTGAGATTCACATTTGAGTGTCATTGGTATCGTGAAAAAAAAATTTTTTTGTGTCAAATTTAGGATTTAACTGACCAATTTAGGTTTTAAATGAATCTAGGCATCATGCCAAAGGGTTAGATTCACATTCGAGTGTCATTGGTATCGTGAAAAAAAAGGCCATTTTTTTTGATATTTTCCCAAGGCGGCGACCTAGTAAAAGTTGTGAAAAACAGTCTTAATTTTTTGTGCCGAATTTAGGATTCAACTGACCAATTTAGGTTTTAAATGAATCCAGGCATCATGCCGAAGGGTTAAATTCACATTTGAGTGTCATTGGTATCGTGAAAAGGCCATTTTTTTTGATATTTTTCCCAGGTGACCTGGTAAAAGTTATAGATTTTAATGACCCTTTACCTAATCTTATAAGTACCTGATGTCCAGTTCTTGGATCTTCCCTGGCCTTCTTGAAGACAGCCCTTGCTCCCTTGATGCCATCACTTCTCCTTGAGAACTTCATGTACTGAACATAGCTCTGTAAAATGAAGGAGAAAATAAACAACAACAACAACAACAACAACAACAACATTATGGTTTATTACCAAGGTTGGATCAATATCTTTTCTTTCCAGCAGTTTTGTGTATATATTTTCCGCATTTTCATACTTTCGACGTGCCTGAATACAAGATTAGCTCTGATATTATGTCTAATTATTGATCACTTACCTCTTCAAAATCAGCATAAGCAAAGTGGATCAAGAGACTGGACTTCAGAGGTCCACTGATGGCTCGATCGAACATGATAGCTGCCTCATCTGCCCATCGTGAGCTGCTCTGTGGGTCCTGTGGTGTTACCAGAGAGAAAGGGGACATTATAATTTTATCAAGCAATGTAATGTAGTTACAACTCCCACCAGTCACTACTGATGATATAGAGATAAGGGTGTTATGATGAGAACAGAGACATGAGAGAGAGAGAGAGAGAGAGAGAGAGAGAGAGAGAGAGAGAGAGAGAGAGAGAGAGAGAGAGAGAGAGAGAGAGAGAGAGAGAGAGAGAGAGAGAGAGAGAGAGAGAGAGAGAGAGAGAGAGAGAGAGAGAGAGAGAGAGAGAGAGAGAGAGAGAGAGAGAGAGAGAGAGAGAGAGAGAGAGAGAGAGAGAGAGAGAGAGAGAGAGAGAGAGAGAGAGAGAGAGAGAGAGAGAGAGAGAGAGACTTGTGTGTGTGGCAGTTATACATAATTCAACGGAGTTGAAGTACAGTTCAGGAGCCTATTGGAACTTTACTTGCTCACTCATTCACCTTGCCCCTTCATCATTCGTTATAAGTGGTATAACTTTCCCAATTCTTAACACCAAATTTTCAAACACCAGCAGAGAGAGTAGATAATCGGCTCTCTGTTGATGCATGTAACTGGAGGGTAGATGAGAGTGGCTAATCTGAACTAGAACAATCCATGTCCCGATGGATTCAAACAACGCAATGATTCAGATATTCGCACTTGTGGAATTGGCTCCACATCAACTGGTTCATGTTCTTCAAAACATACAGCACTGCATATAGTAGAATCTGTGGCAAGATAAATGCTTACCAAGTTGGTACTACTGATAAACATATGGCCGTGTTTCAAGCACAGATATAGACTCTAATTATGTGGATGGTGTTAGTCTTACACATGGAAGCAATTCTAGGAGACACATCTGGACTTTTATTGCTGCTAACAATGACGACTATCAGATACCTGTTCCAAATAGTACATTTGTAGGTATACATGTAACAACTTCGTGAGGTACAAATGAATTTCGTGGCTGTTTGGGGGTGCATGGATACACGAAAGTCATATGGTTTACACTTACAGTATAAAATTTCCTGCAAAGAGTCTCATATAGGCAAGCAGCTAGTACACTTTCTGTATAGTGTACATTCGAGGTTCTAAAAGAATCATGCGTATACATGTTGACAAACTGACAGTCACAAAGTAGCTAGCTCTGTCGATCTAAAAGAATAAACACACACTTTATACTTATTCAAACATTTTCCATGTTTAGCTTAGAAATGCTGCATGATTTTAAATAATATAGCATCTCAGTCTCTGTATGATGCTACAGTCAATACATACCTTGTTTACATCAGTAAATAATGTATTCATGCAGAGTGGTATACCTACTCACAAGGTATTTCCATTTGAATTTCTGTTTGCTGTTGTTGTTTTTTCTTAAAGTAGCCACAAATTATGGAAGAAGTACGTGAATATGAGTTAGTGGAGCACAAGGAAGCCGGCATCACATCCCTGGACAGCAATCCTTGCTATGAACTATCTTCAAAAGTAAGACAAGAAAGTGCATTTACGACTTCTCAACAAGTTAGGTCCAAGTCCAAGAAGCCTATACCTTATTGGATATGCATGTGTGCACTAGTTGGATTCGCTAGTGCAGCATTTGCTAGTTTGGCTAGTATCACAATGTGGAATATTTCTCGAGTCAACCATCAGAGTTCTGAAATTTTTAAACTTGAGAGAATGACAACACAGCTCCAGATTTCTATGAATGAAAGTGTGTTCAAACTTGAAAGAAGTATAATGGAGTTCCAGAACTCTTTGAGTGATCAAAGTGAAATTCAAACAAATATTTCTGGGTCACTGTTCTCAATAGTGAACAATATTATTGCACAGTTGAATGGAAGAACCTCCATTTATCCAGCCAATTCATGTTCTCATGTCTTGCAGTTGAATCCCTCCTCCCCATCAGGTCACTACTGGATCAGGTCCTCCAATGGCTCTGCTGTACGTGTGTACTGTGACATGACCAGGTCATGTGGTAACATCACTGGAGGGTGGATAAGAGTGGCTAGTCTGGACTGGAGCAATGAATCTCTTCCGTGTCCTGATGGATTCAGAGAACGCAGCGATTCAAACATCCGCACTTGTGGAATTGGCTCCACATCAACTGGTTCATGTCCTTCTATAATCTTTGAAACATACAGCACTGTGTATAGTAGAGTCTGTGGCAAGATAAATGCTTACCAAGTTGGTAATACTGATGCATTTGATACAACATATGGCCGTGTTTCAAACACAGATATCGACTCTAATTATGTGGATGGTGTTAGTCTTACACATGGAAGCAATCCTAGGAGACACATCTGGACTTTTGTTGCTGCTGTTAATGATGACTACCAGATACCTGCTCCAAATAGTACATGTCAGTGTGTGAGACCAGGAGATAGGAGGATCATGGCCCCTCCTTCTTTTGTGGGAATGGACTACTTCTGCGATACAGGAAGTCAAAGTGGAGCGCAAAATGGAGTTTTTCACTCTGATGATCCCCTGTGGGACAGTGCTGGGTGTGCTTCTACTAGTACATGCTGTTCCTTCAATAACCCCCCGTGGTTCCACAAGCAACTCTCATCAGCCACCACTGATGACATAGAGATGAGGGTGTGTTGTGATGAGGGCAGAGACAATGAAGACATTGCTGTTTCAAATATCGAGATATTTGTGCAGTAGTCAAACTACCACGATTGTGTGTTTTGATTTCACAAACGAGTTCAATCAATACAGTAGATATTATAGTGAAGATGTAACTATACATACATAATTATAATTGTATGAATAATTATTATCTACTGTATTGAAAATTTATTATGTGTTCAAATAAAGAGTTTTCAAAACCACTAGATACCATTATAACACACTAAACATGAAGTTTTGTGCCGTACTTCCTAACTTCATCCACTAATTAATGTATCTCTATATCATTATTGTTTGTGTATCTACTAAAACTCAGATTATTGTCCATTATGACATACCACCTAGCTATGTATTTTTGTGACTGGCTCAACAGATTGGTATGATCTCTTGTAATCCAGCTCTGTAGTAAATACAAGTCAGTATTATAGTATGGCCAAGAACAATGCTAGGGATGTACGAAGATTAGGGGCAAATGTGCATGCTCATTTTTCCCCTATGGTCATCACATCAAAGAACAGAGATGCATAAAAACAAGTAGTTCTCATCCACAGAACTCTCCTCCATGTGCATGGGGCTAGCTATAGATATTCACTCTAATTGAATGTGGAATTGAGATCTCTACTGGGTATAGACATGCTAAGGGTCTTTTCTAAGCTCACACAGAGCTTTATGACAGTTTCTATATACCATGGAACTAGCCACTGTAACCGGCTTCCTGATCATGCCAGTTTGTTATTTGAGGTACACACTTACAGGAATTCAAAATCGAAACTTATTATAGAAGTTATGTGATCATTAGAGGAAATCATATGCATACATGATAATTATGGGTAAATCTAAATATATGAATACGTGCATTAGACAGGCATACATAGTGTCCTGGTAGTAGTACGTTGCATGTTCCTTGTAATAATTATAGGCAATGTACACTTTATTGATCTCTATAGTGTATACATAATTCAACAGAGTTGAAGTACAGTTCAGGAGCCTATTGGCTCTTTACTTGCTCATTCATTCACCTTGCCCCTTCATCATTCGTTATAAGTGCTATAACTTTCCCAATTCTTAACACCAAATTTTCAAACACCAGCAGAGAGAGTAGATAATCGGCTCTCTGTTGATGCATGCAACTGGAGGGTAGATGAGAGTGGCTAATCTGAACTGGAACAATCCATGTCCCGATGGATTCAAACAACGCAATGATTCAGATATTCGCACTCGTGGAATTGGCTCCACATCAACTGGTTCATGTTCTTCAAAACATACAGCACTGCATATAGTAGAATCTGTGGCAAGATAAATGCTTACCAAGTTGGTACTACTGATAAACATATGGCCGTGTTTCAAACACAGATATAGACTCTAATTATGTGGATGGTGTTAGTCTTACACATGGAAGCAATTCTAGGAGACACATCTGGACTTTTGTTGCTGCTAACAATGACGACTATCAGATACCTGTTCCAAATAGTACATTTGTAGGTATACATGTAACAACTTCGTGAGGTACAAATGAATTTCGTGGCTGTTTGGGGGTGCATGGATACACAAAAATTATACGGTTTACACTTACAGTATAGATTTTTTTTGCAAAAGAGTAAAATTATAGGCAAGCAGCTAGTACACTTTCTGTATAGTGTACATTCTAAAAGAATCATGCGTATGCATATTGACAAACTGACAGTCACAAAGTAGCTAGCTCTGTCGATCTAAAAGAATAAACACACACTTTATACTTATTCAAACATTTTCCATGTTTAGCTTAGAAATGCTGCATGATTTTAAATAATATAGCTTCTCAGTCTCTGTATGATGCTGCAGTCAATACATACCTTGTTTACATCAGTAAATAATGTATTCATGCAGAGTGGTATACCTACTTACAAGGTATTTCCATTATAGTAAGTGCCTGAAAATAAAATTTGAACTTCTGTTTGCTGTTGTTGTTTTTTCTTAAAGTAGCCACAAATTATGGAAGAAGTACGTGAATATGAGTTAGTGGAGCACAAGGAAGCCGGCATCACATCCCTGGACAACAATCCTTGCTATGAACTATCTTCAAAAGTAAGACAAGAAAGTGCATTTACGACTTCTCAACAAGTTAGGTCCAAGTCCAAGAAGCCTATACCTTATTGGATATGCATGTGTGCACTAGTTGGATTCGCTAGTGCAGCATTTGCTAGTTTTGCTAGTATCACAATGTGGAATATTTCTCGAGTCAACCATCAGAGTTCTGAAATTTCTAAACTTGAGGGAATGACAACACAGCTTCAGAATTCTATGAATGAAAGTGTGTTCAAACTTGAAAGTATAATGGAGTTCCAGAACTCTTTGAGTGATCAAAGTGAATTTCAAACAAACATTTTAAGGTTATTGGATTCAAGAGTGAATAAAATTTATACCATACATTTGGTTGGAAGGAACTCTGATAATCCTGCTACTTCATGTTCACATGTCATGCTGTTGAATCCCTCCTCCCCATCAGGTCTCTACTGGATCAGGTCCTCCGATGGCTCTGCTATACGTGTGTACTGTGACATGACCGGGTCATGTGGTAACATCACTGGAGAGTGGATGAGAGTGGCTAGTCTGGACTGGAGCAGCAATGAATCTCTTCCATGTCCTGATGGATTCAGAGAACGCAATGATTCAAACATCCGCACTTGTGGAATCGGCTCCATATCAACTGGTTCATGTCCTTTTATAACCTTCAAAACATACAGCACTGTGTATAGTAGAGTCTGTGGCAAGATAAATGCTTATCAAGTTGGTACTACTGATGCCTTCTATCGTCCTCTTAATAATCGTGTGAACATTGACTCTAATTACGTGGATGGTGTTAGTCTTACACATGGAAGCAATCCTAGGAGACACATCTGGACTTTTGTTGCTGCTCTCAATGATAACTTATCAATTCCAAGAACTTGTCAGTGTGTGAGACCAGGAGATAGGAGGATCATGGCCCCTCCTTCTTTTGTGGGAGTGGACTACTTCTGTGATACAGGAAGTCGAAATGGAACAAGAGGAGGACTTTTCTACCCTGATGATCCCCTTTGGGATGGGGCTGGGTGTGCTTCTACTAGCACGTGCTGTTCCTTCAATAACCCCCCGTGGTTCCACAAGCAACTCCCATCAGCCACCACTGATGACATAGAGATGAGGGTGTGCAGTGATGAGTCCAGAGATGATAATGAAGACATTGCTGTTTCAAGTGTTGAGATATATGTGCAGTAGTAAAACTAATTAAGCACAAGCATTTTCACTTCATGCACTAATAAACTTAATCACTAGATATAGTGAAAATAATACGTATGTACATGTGATTTCTATACCAGTAGAACTTGAACTTAAAGTAGATTTAAAATGGTATAACAAAAGTTCACCTGTGCAATTAAGAGCCATTGCTCGTGCTCAATAGCATAACCAATGTTTGTAATCTCCACCACCTACCTCCTTGTCAGTTGCACTCACACCTAAATGGAAACTAAGGATCACTAAAAGTTATCTTGATGGTTCAGGCTTAATTTAGAATGTATACACTATAGGCCAATTTATCAGGCCAAAAAATGCAGAGTCTAACAGTCTTATTATTAACTATAATCATCTTCAATAATTTTCATGTATCATGTCATTTTAAATTATCTGTACAGCTTAGCTACTCGTAATTGATATGTAGCATAATCCACTCTATTACCATGCAGCTGCTATTTTAATAATATTTTGTAATACTGCGCTGCTGTTTCACTCACTCTCTGAAGGTAAAGGGTCACCTCATACCAGATCCCTGGTGGTATTTAGCTAAAGTCCCTGGATATTCCTCATAATTGAGTGAGCAAGGTCCACACTCAAAAATTTCCCAGGCATACATACACACAGTGTCCTGTTAGTAGCACTCTATGTTCCAATTGTAATGCAGGTAATGCATTGATCTCTATAGCGTTTTGTGGTAGCGGATTATACGTGCTAGATGCTTTGTGGTAATTAAGCCATGTAGCAGCCTGTGCTATGTACATGACTCAACAGCTACGTAGCTAAGGAGTAGAAGCACAAGCCAAGCTCAGGAGCCTATCAGCTCTTTACTTTCCTGCTGCACATTGCCCTATAGCTAGTTAGTGATGTGATAATTGCCGTTTGATACAATTGTGGATTTACAGTGAGTGGGGAACATGGACGTCAGACAGTGACGATCATCTGAACATGGCAGCTTCATCTTGCTTTTCAAGTACACAGTCACCTTTACCAATCCAAGGAGACATTCTCTGTGTTACCTATATCCTTGTCTCATAATAAGTTGCAGTGCCTCCAACCTGTGAACTTTGATTCAGTATAAAGTACTCCCATTTTCAATGTATTTTCATCCATTAATTTTTATAGGTAATGCTATAAATTACTGGAGGGTATCACCCAGATCCTTCATTCGAAGTCACCTAGATCAGCCCCTGTCCAGCTCTGATAATGATCAACATTCCAAATGTTTGATTTTCAGCCTTCTTGTAGTATGTACATAGGTTCAGGTACGTATGAAATTAAAATGCCTAGTAGGTCTGCTTTCTGATGCATATTTGCCCTATCTGTGCCCTTTTCTCAGCATCATAGTGACTGTACTTGCCTCTATTGCACCAGCTGCATGCATCGAGATGCCCCTGTTGAAGTATCTGCCAAAGAAGAGAGTATACTCCTGCCTGATAAAGAAATGTATAGCTCATATAGCTACATGTGAAGATGCAAAGTTTGCTGGAGAGGAACGTCTGGAAGCTAAAAAGCTAAAAAGCTTATGCAGTCTATTAATCTATGGCATGTGCAAATAATAAACTGTGTGGCATGCTTTTGACAGTGTTTATTTTGGCAATATGATTCCTAAATATAAACCACCGAAACTTTCACTGTCAATATTTAATATTCCAGCCATATGGTATATAAATAGTAGCACTCCTACATACGGCACAATTTCAAAGAAAATTGCTCACAAATAGCACAGTGTGCAACTAACTATAAAATCACTTTGCAGCTGCTAGCTACATTGTTTTTGAAGATAGTGCGCTGTTGATCCTTTAATCTGTTATGGAAGAAGGCACAGAAGAAGGAACTGAAGGAGTCTATGATTTTATTGATGACCGGGAAGCTGACACATCCATGGACAACAATCCGTGCTACAATGCTTCTCCTAATGTCCAAGTAAGCGTGCCTGAATCTGCGACTTCTTATCAGAAAAACTCCAAGTTGAAGAAGCGTTGGTTATGCATAATAATATGTGTCTTAGTAGTTAGTGCAGCATTTGCTACTTTGACCATTATAACATTCTGGAATATTTCACGAGTCAGCCATCTTCAGAATTCTTTGAGTGAACTTCAAACAAACATTTCTAGCTCATCGCTCCCACAAGTGAACTATATACAATTATTGAATGGAAGAATCTCCATTTATCCTGCTGCTTCATGTTCTCGTGTCTTGCTGCTGAATCCCTCCTCCCCATCAGGTCACTACTGGATTTATAGGTCTTCTGATGGCTCTGCTGTACGTGTGTACTGTGACATGACCAGGTTGTGTGGTGGAGTCACTGGAGGGTGGATGAGAGTGGCTAATCTGGACTGGAGCAGCAATGAATCTCTTCCATGTCCTGTTGGATTCAGAGAACACAATGATTCAAACATCCGCACTTGTGGAATTGGCTCCACATCAACTGGTTCATGTCCTTCTATAATCTTTGAAACATACAGCACTGTGTATAGTAGAGTCTGTGGCAAGATAAATGCTTACCAAGTTGGTAGTCCTGATGCATTCCGTAACCGTATGAATATTGACACTAACTACGTGGATGGTATTAGTCTTACGCATGGAAGCAATCCTAGGAGACACATCTGGACTTTCGTTGCAGCATTTAATGATGACGATCAGGAACATTACCTGCCTAGTCAATGTCAGTGTGCGAGACCTGGTAATAGCAGAGTGATGGCCCCTCCTTCTTTTGTGGGAGTCGACTACTTCTGTGATTCAGGAAGTCGAAGTGGAGCCTTTGATGGTAGATTTTTTCCTGATGATCCCCTGTGGGATGGGGCTGGGTGCGCTTCTACTAGCATGTGCTGTTCCTTCAATAATCCCCCGTGGTTCCACAAGCAACTCACATCAGCCACCGCTGACGATATAGAGATGAGGGTGTGTCGTGACGAGAGCAGACAAAATGAAGACATTGCTGTTTCAAGTGTTGAGATATATGTGCAGTAGTAAACCTAAGCACAAGCATTTTCACTTCATGCACTAATAAACTTAATCACTAGATATATGTATGTGCATATGACTTCTATACCAGTAGAACTTGATTTAAAATGGTGTACATATTATAACAAAGTTTGCCTGCGCGATTAAGAGCCATTGCTCAATAGCATGACCAACGTTTGTGGTCTACCACCTACCTCCTTGTCAGTTGCACTCACACCTAAATGGAAACTAAGGATCACTAAAAAGATTAGAATGTGCACTATAGACCCATTCATCAGGTCAAAGAATGCAGACATGAACTTTTGAAATTCGTGTGTCATGAATTCTAATTAATGTACTCGTAATTATTGATTTTGACACTTTATATACTCATTAATAATAAATTAGCATATTCCATACAAGCTGCAATTTTTATTTTATAACACTCACTCCTGTTTCACTTGCTCTCTGAAGGTAAAGGGCAGCCTCATACCAGATGTCGGCACAATGACCAAAACACAACAGACACTGTTCATGAGCATAGAGAACTAGAGAGATAGGGAGAGGGGGTTACATACTAGTGAATGTGATGGATTATCTGATTAAGAGCCACTCCCCAAAACAGTGAAAACCTGTTTACTATATAACCATGTATGGGCTTACGATTAGGGAGTTAAATAATCTCTTCAGGGATATCAAAATGGCTAGATGGTGCTGTTGGGACATGGTGAAGTGTGCTAGCTATTGGGCAACCCATTACACATAATTGTGATCTGCTAAAGCACGTAAATACGCAATAATACGTCAAGGTTTGTGCGTTCAGAGATATGCACTAAAGCGCACTTTATCATATAATTCTGCAGAAAAAATGGCAATAATCTCGCATAAAATAACGTCTACATGCACCGTTTATTATTGCGATTTAGCGCGCTTTAGCGTGCAAATGCGTGATAAAGTCAACACAGGAATCTTTTACAGAAAGTGGTCTAGCTCATTACTATACATTAGATACCTCTCTTAACAAGCACTGCCTGGTCCTCGGTCCTAGTTGGGTTACTTTTCTCCCAAGCAATCAAACGCTTCCAAATTTGCAACTGAAAGTGGGTCATACCATACAGATAAGAATCATGTAGGTCAGTTCATGCTATAGAAAATGCAGTTTTAAAGGACATCTTTATTGGACTAGCCATTACACCATGGCATGCAGTATAATGACATACAACCATAGGACACATTAATTTTTGGTGTGTCTTCATACTTTAGCTCTCCATTTAAATAACTAAATGTGGTGTGGAGATAGTCCAACAATTTATAGAATACATAACAGAAATTTCATTGAGGCAAATAATGGGGTTGATTTAAAGCATGTTTGAGAAGAGACAAGTCATCATTTTATTGCTGATTACTAGTATCCTTGGGGCTGAATTTTGGTGTGGTTTGACCATTAGAGATGACCATTATAGAACATAAGTCAGAAGTTTAGGGAAATTTTTATCAAAACGTATTTCTAATGTGCATAAATGTATGCCTGGTTCTTTCAAAGGAAGTGCCATGAAAATTACTACAGTACCTGCTGAACTTCCTGTGGAGTGCCCCTGAGGGGAGTGGAGGTACCACCCCTGATCAATCCCCGCGAGATGTTCTCCAGTTCCTGAGAGGACCGCTTGGCATTGACATACTGACGACTCACCATTTCAACATTCTTCTTGGTGTTTGCCTTGTCCACTGTCTACAAGGAGGAGAAATTTTTTGTGAATTTTGAAATTGAACCCCATTAAAATTTCTTGTACCTAAGGCTATGGTTTAAGAAAGAAATATACATAACACACTTGCATTTTCAAGGTCACACATTAGATAATTCAGTGCATACTAACTGTGATTTCTATAATGATCACACCTGTGACCTTGCATGTGTCACTCAAAGATGTCTCCTTTGGCTTGCATTTTTAAGGTCACACATTAGATAATTCAGTGCATACTAACTGTGATTTCTTTAATGATCACACCTGTGACCTTGCATGTGTCACTCAAAGATGTCTCCTTTGGCTTGCATTTTCAAGGTCACACATTAGATAACTCAGTGCATACTAACTGTGATTTCTTTAATGATCACACCTGTGACCTTGCATGTGTCACTCAAAGATGTCTCCTTTGGCTTGCATTTTTAAGGTCACACATTAGATAACTCAGTGCATACTAACTGTGATTTCTTTAATGATCACACCTGTGACCTTGCATGTGTCACTCAAAGATGTCTCCTTTGGCTTGCATTTTTAAGGTCACACATTAGATAACTCAGTGCATACTAACTGTGATTTCTTTAATGATCACACCTGTGACCTTGCATGTGTCACTCAAAGATGTCTCCTTTGGCTTGCATTTTCAAGGTCGGATTTTCTTATAGGCAGGCAGGACGAAATAAACTTAAACTACCTCAGTATACTATTCATCATACTATGCATCATACTGTAATGGCATCTCAGCATACTATGCATCATACTCTCAGTATACTATGCATCATACTGTAATGACATCTCAGTATACTATGCATCATACTGTAGTGGCATCTCAGTATACTATGCATCATACTGTAGTGGCATCTCAATTCTTTCAAGAAATAAGAACTGCCTAACTGTGATTGCTTTTAATGTGACTTTGCATGTGTTAATTACTTCAAAGATATCTTTCGGAGTTTGTATTTTAAAGGTCACACATTAGATAACTTCAGTGTTACTAACAGTGATTTCCTTCATGTGACCTTCCATGGGAGTAGATACAACACATAATTTGGGGTGGGGGGTGCTTCACCCACTCATACTGTCATTATGACGCACAAAGAGATTGGCTCCTCTGATTGTGATTTTTTTTTTGACCTTCATAATAGTTCCAGGGATCCAGGAATTTTAGATAGGTGGGGTTGCAGGACTAAGGGGCACACACACTGGGCCATGGAGAAGGGTGCAAGAGGTCGAGGGGACATAATTATTTGGTGGCTTCACTGGCAGATTAGGTGGCCTCTTTTAGGGGGTGGAAAGGGAATAGTTACCTCAATAAGTAAAAGTACCCCCCACCCCACATCCACATCCCACTACACTAATGAATTATGATTACGCTACATTTTCAAAGATGTTGTACTCCTTCCAAATGTGCTCTATGTTGGTGAGAGGGATGATAGCAGCCTTCTGGAAAGTTGCACGGATATTCTGAATCTTCTGGTTCTCGGCAAACGTCCCCTGGGCATCTCTGCATCCATTGAAATAAATCAGTACTTTGCAGTTGGTTATATAATTGTGGTATTCCAATTAGTCCCCACTTCAGTACTGGTACATACCAGTACATGCACCTGGTTAGCTGACCCACCCAAGAACCTTCAGCTAGGATACTCATTGCAATAAAGTATTTACTAAGTAAGGAACACCTCTCTCAGCCTTCAAGGTGTCTTCAACTCCGATTTTAAGTAATTTTACACTCATTTGCTGCCTTAAGGCCATTATAATTAAACATCCATATTACGCTCTCTTTGAGTTTTCCAATGGTGTACTTATGGAAGACTTGACATGACCCCAATGGTTAAAAAAAATATTTAATTACTAGAAAACCTTTGTGCTTTGATGGTTTGGATCATTTTCAACAGCTACAATCATATTTTTGAAACCATGTATCTCCCCTTTTTGAAAACATTCAAATCAAAAAAGGCTGGGTATTTTTAACCATTGAGGTCATGTCAAGTCTTCCAACTCCATGCCTGCAATGAGATATTCCACAGTTTACTGACTTACTCTGCTTTCAAGAAAGAAATATAGTCTAGCCACACAGGAGTGGAGTGGTAATCTATTCCGACATGCTCCAGTGCAAATTCATATGTTTGTTTCATCTTTTCCCTACGGTAAAGAAAAGGGAGAAATTCAAATGTTTCTAGTTTGCATGGTTCCGGAATGTGCCCACCTGAAGGTTCGTAATGTGTTTTTGGTCTCCTTTACATAAGAGATGTAACACTTCCAGAGGTCAAGGTTGAGCACAGTCATCAGACATCGTTGGAAAAGCTTTGAAAGAAGAAATGGAATAGAGAGTCAGACAATCATAATGAAGATCATCCAAGGGTTAAAACATCCAAAGGTCGAATAATGAGAGTCCAAAGTCAAACCAAAGGGTCGCAAGTTTTCATAGGTGTCATACAGACCATACATGTAGTATCTTTATGATATTAAATCTGATCATCACTCCCAAATGTGTCTGCTTTGAGAAGTACCCAAAGTTTGTCAATCTGACGAGTGTCAGGATAAGCATTGTTTACTCCATTGTTTACTCCAATATTGGTGACCCACTAGTCATCTACCTTGTAGTGTGGGTAAACCTATCAAGTGGTAGTGGTTACCCACAGCACACACAAACTGATTGGCTCAAGCTGTGGTTGAAAAACCTCTTACATAAACTTTTTCACCATTTCCCAATGGTTAAATTCTTTTTTTTTCTTTTTTCTTTTGTACATAGGTAGCCATCATTTTAATTTCCCATAGAGAGCCATCCAAGCCATCCATTTTCCCCCCTACACAGTCAGTTGTGAGGTTTTTTTTGTCAAACTGGACCTCTCACTGCATGCAGACACTTTTGAAAAAGTAACTATAGATGAATTGATTTCCATACCTTCTCTACCTGCTCATAGTTCCGACTCCTCATCTAAAAATAGAGGGAACAAAGACACGATCACCACCTACACATCTAAAAAAATTTCTTCGAGTTTTTGTGCTTTGTTTTTTCTACAAGAGAAAAGATTACCGTTTTACTCTTTTATCTTCAAGCAACAGGAGAACCTTCTGGTGGCCTCTCCACTGTGTAAGGTAAGGCGGGGAAATTACAAGGGTGGGGCAATCATGTCATTTTTGATAATCTTCATTTCTCTAACTAGGCCGACTGGAATATCACTATTTTTTAGTGTCAGAAATAGCCCCACCCTCGTACTTGCCCTTCCTTACCTTAAGCTATTACTGGACCATGCAGGTGCAAGTCAAAATTTTATACTCCCACATAAGTTGGATATCAAACTCTATACCACAAGACCAAAAGTTCAGTTTATTACACCAACTCCACAAGTATATACATGTCTGCCCTGTACACGTTTAATACACTGCTGTCCTGTACACATTTAATACACTGCTACAAATGTCTGTCCTGTACACGTTTAATACACTGCTACATATGTCTGTCCTGTACACATTTAATACACTGCTAGCTATAAATGTCTGTCCTGTACACGTTTAATACACTGCTACATATCAGCTGATGACCAGAAAATGAACTAACTTCAAGCCTGTTCTTGGTTTTGCAAACAATTGGAAGTGTGAACCACTATTATCTCTTCGGTGAATTAATTACAGAATCCACCATATATAACCCTCTGCTGTACAGTATTTCGTTCTTCTTGGTTACGATTTCCAGTTCTCCTTCTTCAACCTACCTGCATTCAAGGGACAGCCACACCCAGAATCCACTTCACCCACCCACCCACCCCACAAATACTGAACCGTCAGAATGGGTAGGTGTGGTTACCATAACGAGGACAAAAACCAGTGTGCAAAATAAGAGTTTCAATCCATTGTAGCAATTTTGCTGGCCATATCTTCTTTGAGTATATCTATATGATGTGACATGTGACTTCTTTGTTGTCTGACTAAAGTTAGAATTGTTTAGCCAAAGAGAAAAATGGTTGGAAAATAGCCAGCAGTAGAAAAGAATCCTTAAGGGTGCTAGCAACCCTCCACCCACGCATGGTTGCTAGGGGAGTATAACTCCAGAGCTGTTTAGAGCAGCAATAAGCAAAATATCCTAGCTATACAGTACCATGTCACTACCACACACACTAAAAATTTTAAAAATTGCCTAATTTTCGTGGATGCTATGACTTTGCTATGCCTGTAATTCTGTTGGACTTACTTGGATAATTTTTTCTATCAGACACCTTTTATCTGTATTCTATAAGTTTTTCTGAATTTTTATTCTGATTTTTTCATGCCCGACCTTGTGATTTGAAAAGTCTAGGCAGAAAAAAAAAACTGTTATGTTGATCACCTTGGCTTATGAAAGCTGCATGCAAAAAATGAGCTGATTCCAACCAGTGGTTCCTGAGATGTACAAGGTAATCAAAATTTTATGGTTTTAAGGTATTTTAGCCACACCATGCCCCACCCCCTCTTAATAACTAATACATAGTGTGTAGATTGATCCTGAAGATAGGACTATAAAATTATCAGTCTAGCTGCAGTATGAGTGCAGGACAACCTTTTCAAACTCTAGAAATAGAAGCACGGGAGTAGCCTTCTTCCTGATGAGCATGTGTGGTGCCCCTAGTTAAGTATATCCCATCGAACATTTGTTTTCTTATCTCTCTTCTTTCTTCTGGCTTCTTCAGAATCACAGACCTATCTATTTATGAAGTAGTAGCTTCACTCCCAAGAATTGGTGCCACAATGATGATTCCCTAGCTCTGTACTTGACTTTTTCTACATTTTTGTACTTGTTACAACTGCTTAAGGCTCATCAATTCATGTTCAAAAAAACAACGAAACTTCTAAGCCTGTAACTATTGTACACCAATTCCAACAGAACATACGCTCAAAAAAAAAACAACTTCCAAGCCTAACTACTACTGTATATTCATCAAGTGTGCAAGTATCATGAGATTATGAATAATTTAAGGGAAAAAAATCTATTTTTTCCCCTCAGTAGTATTGGGGTACAGTTTGGTCTAGCCCCACCCAATTTCCCCCACCCCCCATTCAACATTTTTGTTCCTTTCGAGATACTTTTTGGCTCAAGTTTAAAGACTCATTGTCATGGTTATAAATTATTGACATTAAATTAACAGGGGCATAGCACATTTCACTCAAAACTAGGCAAAGGTCATGCACACTAATAAAGAAAGTAGGAGTGACCTCTTGTTCTATGTACAGTCTCCAATAGCGACCAGAAGTAGGAAAGAAGGATACCAGACGTTCATAAAGTACCCGGGCCCGAGCTGGAGCAGTTGTCTGCAAAACAAAAATATGCACCTTAATGGAACTCCACCCATAATCCGGACCAGGCATGCTCTTTAATTAGAAATATATGATGGTGGGCTTCAATTAGAGAATACTGCCCTCACCTGAGCCTCCCTAACCAGTACACTCCACGCTTCCAGGTCATAGACATTGGACCTCAGCTTAATCTCTGCTTTCCTCCCATGGTCGGTCAGTGACCACGGTGTTTCCGAAATGACGTAACCACTAGGACTAGGTTCCATGTCTCACTTCTAAGGCAATAACACGCATGTATGTCTCAAATATAAGACCAATAACAACTATAGAGAGCTCACATTACCAATACGAGGAGCACCAAGCAGAGATGACGAAAAAGATCTTTTAAAAAACACGTGTCGTCACATGTGATTTTCACGTGATTACAATAATTAGGCTAGCCACCCGTACCCCATGCAGGGCTGATTCTTCATAACTTCTGCTTATTTTGGAGGGGCGGGCGCGCGAGACTAACTTCTGCAAGCGTCTCTAATGACTTCAGAGGAAGTAAGTAAGTCGGTAATCTCTCCTCTAGTTGGAATATGTCTCTGTGACGAAACCAGCACCATTCATAACCAAGTGATTGGAACAGTGCATGTAACCCCTGAGTCTCATTCCCAAATTCTAACCCAATTCCGGAATGAAGTCACTACACTACTCTTCGACACCCTCAAGCACCGTGACTACCTTTTCCTGAGCCCACACGGTTGGGAGATTAATGAAAACCTTGAAAATGTAGTGAAACTACGGGACATTCTCTCTGCAGAAGGCAAGGTGAACATTCGATTCACGTACAATAAACCACGTCTGGGCATCGTCATAGAGGGATCACCTGATCTTCCTGTGGGTTTTGTGTTTTGCAATCTGGATTGCACAGTTGCCGATCTCGCCCATGAGATCAGCAGCCAGTTACCTTCTCTGTACAAATCTCTCTTGTTACAACAATTCTGTTTCCTGGATCGCAATCTGTGGCCGATTAGTAAGAGGCAAGAGAGCATGCTAACCGTTATGGAGGTAGTCGTATTTCACACAGTTAAAATCCGTTGCAATCAAAATGCAAAGATCAAGAGAGTATCAACGATTGAAAACAGCCTACCTAGCATTGAAAACATTGAAAGAAAACAATTGGAACTGCATAATTCTTTACCAAACGATGGTGAAGACTTGGCTCCTATCAATGAGAATAATGACTCCACTGATCAGAGATTGAACTCTTTGGTTTACACGGATGTGAAAGCACCCTCTTCAAGTTTCGATCTGTTTGAAATTCTCCTGAGTTACGTGCACACAGAGGCCGGGCCTTTTGCTGTGCTTCTCAAGAATGCCTTGGAATATTTAGGCTATCGTGTGTTTCTGGATGTTCACTGCATTGAGAGTGGAAGAGATTGGCAAGATGTGTTGAACGATGCTATAACCAACTGTTCTCTATTTGTTCCCTTGATCACAATGCAGTATGGTCAGACACTATGGACAAATCGTGAAGTAAAATTAGCTGATGTCCTAGGGAAGTTGATTTTGCCAGTCAATTTCAATAAAACATGGCCTCCGAAATGTCTTGCAATTCAGTTTGCCACAACCCAGTACATTCATGGAGACAAAGTCATATCAGGTGACGGAGTAGCAGGAGGAAAGGAAGTGACTTTGGAGAGTATTACGGAGAGCGATGCTTCAAAAATAGCAGCTGAAATCGCTGAGAGATACCGGAAAGAGTTGTCTCCCGATGAAGAAAGCACTAATTCGGGTCTAACTACTCCTCCGTTGCTGAAAAAGGAAAGCACAGTGAGAATCGTGGAGGATTCCTGCTGTCCCTCTCCAACCTTGAAAGTTTTCTTGACCGACGTAACTCGACGGAAGTCGACTATCAAAAGCTATGGCTCTAATCTCCCGCAATCACTTCCTGAAAGATATCGTAAGTCCATATTTGAGTCCAGACAAGGGAAGCCATTCATCGTCATCAGTTGCTGCAAGGAACAAAAGGACTTTGCGCAAAGTCTTGTCACGGTACTGGAGAAAAAGGATTACGAAGTTTGGTGCTCCTGTGATATTGACGGCCTAACGGACGAGGAAAAACCAGGTCTGTTTCAAGAGAAAGTGAACGAGGCTGGAGCTGTGATTTTCGTCTTATCAAAAGAATTTGCAGAAGACACATTTTGTGAGCAGCAAGTGTATTACTGTGAGCAGCGAAAGAGAATCATCCCTTTGATCTACGAACCTTTGGAAATGCCAAACTGGATGGCAACGCTGATCGGTACCAGCACCTTTATCGATTGCAAATCACAGAGCTACTTATCTGCAATGCTTGATAGGGTGGGCACGCTTCTCAATCCCCAGAAGGCAGTGGATGAGTTGAATCAAGTGGTCAAACGAAAGACAGAAGTTGAAAGTCTCTGCTCTCAACTGGAGCAGGAGTTACCTGAAGGGCAGCACATGTACGTGTCTGGGGGTACAAAGTTCTACTCGAAATGTGGCGAAGCGATTTGCAAGGAGATCGGCAAACAGCTGGCAAGAGTTGAAGAGATTATACTCATCACTGGAGGGTTTTATGGTGTGGGAGAAACGGTGGGGAGGAGTTTTTTCGAAGAGCGAGAAAGAATGAAAAAACCTCATGGAGTCTGCCATGTTATAGCCATCAGAGACGAACAAGACAAGTCAACTCAGACAAGGCAAAATCCAGATCGTACCTTCCAACGAGTTCCGTATGGGGACACTCTTTTCTTTGGTAACAGCGTACGACAACGGGAAATGCTGACACCACGAGTCATTGACCTCTGCATTCTCGTCGAAGGAGGACCAGGAGCCGCTTTTGAAGCACAGCAGTTCATTTGGAATGGAAATCATGTCGTTCCAATTCGAGTAACGGGAGGAGCAGCTGGTGGGTCCTTTAACGTCCCCTCTACCATCCTTGTCCGACCACCAAATGTTTCAGAATCTGATTGGTCCCTACTCGGAGACGAAGATGCTTCCCCATCTGAAATTGCTTCTGCTGTCGTAAAAATTGTCAAGGCATTGAAGAATCCTGACATTTCAATTCCAGGAATCCGTTCCCGTAGCAATACTGAGAGTGGAAGTGTTGCTGAGGGATCTACTATGCCTCTGAAGAGGGGAAAGGCTATGTTTCGAAGGAGTGACACTGCACCTAAACGCTATGCATCTGCACGAGAAGATGGTGTTACAGAAACATCAAAAAACATTAAAAGATCACTCACTGAAAAAAATATCAGGTAGCCAGCAATGCTAAAATTTTTATTTGTTTTGTTTGTATTGTTTGTTAAAATCATACCACAGCTTGAGGAGCATTTCAATGGCTTTCTAGAATGAGGTTATGTAATAATTATTGAACTATTGAAATCTCTCTCTCTCTCTCTCTCTCTCTCTCTCTCTCTCTCTCTCTCTCTCTCTCTCTCTCTCTCTCTCTCTCTCTCTCTCTCTCTCTCTCTCTCTCTCTCTCTCTCTCTCTGCTTGACACTTCCATCTCCCACTTATTGATTTTGGAAGATAAATCTGCCACTCCTTCATAGGAAGGCCGTAAGGTCTTATTGCACTATAATTAATGGTCGATTAACACAGATGGGTGCTTCCCCTAGTAAGCTGATAGCCATGCACATTAATAATCATACATTACCAAGTTTTATCAGTGATAGACAAGAATAGAAATGTGGTACTACCCTATTTTTGTATTCTATATCGTTCTTGTTTCAGTGCAAGGAGCTCCTGAAAATCAGATATTTGAGTTGACTTTTCAGAGATTTCGAAATGAACTGATACTTCATTGTAATGCTCAGAATGGTTCAATGGCTACAAGCATCACTTTTTTATCAATGATAGCTACTAATCTTAAAGACATCAAATCTACCATTATAATACCCAATAGAGTGGTAAGGTTTATAATCCAACCTCAATATGAAGGCACCTTTTATTGTGGACAAGTTAATGAAACAATGAGTCAAGGAATAACAATTGCAGGTGATTAGTTCCATGTATATATAAAGGAATTCTCATAGATGTTTTGGCTGGATTAGCTAGTAACTATAATTCTAATTCTCTTAGCTGGATAGTTGACTTCAGTCACAACTAGCAGTAATCAGTGTACCCTCTTTATACAATGTAGGAATGAGTGCAACATACTCTCATCCCCCACCCCCTCCACCAGACCACCACTAACATGATATTCCTTCAGAACTAGCAATGACTGACATTTCATAATCATGACTTTTCATAATCATGTCCAAAGAAAAAGTATGTAATGTTAAATGGCTCTGGCTTACAAATTGACGTGGAGCCTGCTGATGGCTTTCAAGCAGATCAAGGTATTTTAGTTATTGTATAATTATTGTCATTAGCTATGTTGTTCTTGTTATGATTAGTATCAGCAGAAGACCTTGATATCAAGACTGGTGAAAATATTGGTAATGGAGCATTTGGTACTGTTTTCAGAGCTACATTCAAAGGTAATGCTTGTGCAGCAAAACTCCTGACACATCATGCTCAAGAACTGGCAACTGGCTTGAATGCAACCACAACAATCCAAACAGCTGCTCTTGAGCATTTCAGGAAGGAATGTAACTTTTTGAAATCACTGGAGCATAAGAATATCGTACATCACCTAGCCACAGTCACTGAACCAAAATCTAACCTGCCGATTCTGGTCATGGAACTGATGGATTGCAGTCTCAAAAAATATTTAGGAGATGAAACAAAAACTGACAAGAAACTAACTCTCTTATGCCAAATCAGTTTATGTAAGGATATTTCAGAAGGCCTTGCATTTCTGCATGACAAGGAGATTGTCCACCGTGATCTCTGTGACGATAATATACTGCTATCATTGGCCAGAATTGGTGACCTTCCAATTGCCAAAATAGCTGACTTTGGAATGTCCCGACTCATACCTCATGATCAAATGAGTGCAACACTGACAGCCCTTGGTCATAGAGAAGTTTACTTTCCTTCTGAAGTCAGAGAAGATCCTGCTAACTACAGCCTTACTATCAATGTTTACTCCTTTGGTGTCATAGCAACGCAAATTATTACAGTGAAGATACACCTAAAGCAGAAAAAGCAGCTGTTTGCACTCCTTGAGAAAATCCCAGATTCTCATCCACTAAAGGAGATAATACATTCCTGCCTATCTGATAACAAGTGTAAACGACCTGAAGCAGCTGACGTATTCCATCAGATCAGCACCCACATGGAATAATACAAGACTGAGTGAAGAACTATAAACTTAACATGCATCTGTGGTAATTGTTATTATTGATTATGTAATCACTTTGCAGCACTTGACAATTCTCATCATGTCATAGTTGCTGAGTTGCATTCAAACTAACATGCATGCAAGGGTTACACTATTAATTTCACTGTTATTTCTTTATTGTCCTTTAATAATTATACATTGGTTTTGTTTCATGCCTTTTTGTTCTCCCATGTAATTTCTTTTAAAGTTAATAGTTGTAATATATACTTCTGAGCTTCTGCAATGTGGTATATCTTATTGAGATGAATTTCAAGATATGTCTTCCAAATAAAACAAAAATGTGTCATTTTCAAAAGTGGGAAAGAAGTACCTACAAGAATAACAACACAGCTACACCTTTAGTCATAATCCAGAAGAACTCACTGTGATTGGTCCCAAGTTGACCTATCGGGTGGCAGCATGAAGTGTTTATGGCGTCTCATGTGACAAGACATTTCATCGTGGGACTGAAATTGCTCGCAGCAATAGGAACAGGTATTAACATGAACCTATTATGGATGGATTAAAGTAAACAGGGGCAAACTCATATCAAATGTAACCCCTCAATATGTCAGTCAATATATCTCAGAGTGTCCTCTAAAACAGGACACTCTGTATACAAAAGATGTTGGGCACTTCTACAATCAGAAGACTCCATGGCTAAAGGTACCTCTATGATCAAGGTACCATAAGATGTCTATGACTATGGATAAGGGCACCTCTTCAAAATCAGGTCAATCCATAAGATAATGGCACCTCTATAGTCAGGTTAATTCATATAAGGGCACCTCTATATACAATAAGGTCACTCTGTAAAGATGTCTATAGATAAGAGCACCTGTACAGTCAGGTCAATCCATTATTTGCCCATAGATAAGGGGACCTCTACAACTCTATTATAACAGATAAGGGTACCTCCATTATCAGTACATAACTTCTTCTGGTCCACACTTGGAGGAGCTCCACTTATTGCCTACATCACACCTTCCTCCATGGAAAAGAGTACCTCTACTATCAGGTCACTCTATTACAATAGATAAGGGCACCTCTACTATCAGGTCACGGATAAGGGCACCTCCATTATCAGGTCACTCTATTACAATGGATAAGGGCACCTCCATTATCTTCTTTGTTGCCTACACCACACCTTCCTCCATGGATAAGGGCACCTCCATTATCAGGTCACTCTATTACAATGGATAAGGGCACCTCCATTATCAGGACACCACTTCTTTGTTGCCTACATCACACCTTCCTCCTGATGTAGTTGATGACTTTAATTTGCCCATAATAGTCCAAGTTGTGTTGATGACAGCACTGCTGATAGTCGAAGCCGTGCTCAGCCATCATGTGATCAAGAGTGGAGGTGAGGTCTTTAGAGGAATGAGGACAGAAGAGACAAAAGATGAGAGATATCTCTTCACTCTCACGCCAGTCATCCCACTCACTGAAAAAGAATACATCAATTGATCATAGAGCACAGACTGCATTAAAAACTGTCATAACACCAGTACAGTGAATTTAAAGACCACCTGTATACAGAGACCACCCTTAGACAATTTTATGAATAATTCCCTTTGATGTAATGAGGTAACTATATCACGTAGTAATCACTTGCTAGGCCTGCAAGTGGTCAGGTATCTATGTATCACCGGTAGAGACCTGTGGTTTCACATAGAGACCTGTGGTTGTCATAAGACTATACACAGTTTATACTATTGTCTAAGTCATTAGATCACTCCAGTGACTACGAGGTTTACAATAGACACATTGGCTCCGCCTCCATCTATTGTAAACCTTGTAGTCACTCACCGTCATGATCTAACATAAAGACCATTTGATTTGCCATTTCGACCATCCACCACTACCAACCACCATTCCATTCCATAGGTCAACCATTCCAACAACCTCCGTATACTTTTTGTGACCCAGAGGTGGTCACTGTAGGCTGTATGTAGTTACAATATGACTTGTAGAGTTGAAAGTTTACAGACCTGTCTTGGATCTGAGGTAGTATCTCCCTGTCATCCTCAGCCTGAACCTCTGTCCACGTCTTGCCAAATTCCAGATAGTTGATGATGTAGAATTTATCGTATGAATGGTTGGTGGGACTGATCTTCTTGTGTTGCTTCTTCCTCATGTGGTCCTTAAGTGTTGGGTAGTCACGAAATGACTTCTCACAGTACAGACACTGAAAACTATGTACGTGAAAGGGAATGGAAAATTTCTTCCCCATTATAACAATACACAAGTAATTATTCTTACTTGTTAAGCTTCCCCTGGAGTAAGTCTAGAAACTCATTCACAAAAACTGAAGGAAGGAAGGAAGGAAGGAAAGTTACATACGAAAAAGAAAGAAAGAAAGGAGAAAGAAGAGAAAGAAAGAAAGAGAGGATAAAATAACAAAGTTCAGCTACTGACTGGCTATCAGTACATGTTGGTATGGACTACTCACCCAAGTTGTCAGGCTGCCCAACATTGAAGCCGTGAGTGTCGAGCATGTGCTGGAAGAGGAGTGACCTGTTGCCAGTGACAACGTGACTGCAAAAGAGACAGCTTCGAGAAAAACTCTCCTCTTCTCTCTCCTTCTGCTGAACAGACAGAACTGCTTCCTAGAAACATGTCCAGCAGCATAGTAGTGCTGATAATTTTGTATGTGAAACTTTCTCAGGTGTCATTTTGGCCATTGACTTCCTCACAGAAATATGACAGAAGTTTGGAACTATATGTGGCTAAGAAGCTAGGTCACAAATAACAATGTTATGGTCAAACTGATACAGCACATAATTAGCTATAGTCTAACCCCACATGTATGTACACTCAATTCCCTAAATTCAAACTCTAGCTTTTTATGTATGAGGAGACATCTCTAAACTAGATACTTTCTGTATCAAGAGGTTCCATCATTTGTATACAGTGCACTCTAGTTCTCTCTCTCTCTCTCTCTCTCTCTCCCATCCCGGTCCCCTTTACCAGTTTCTGGCGTTGAAGCTGCTCTCTGAACTGCTTATCTTCTGGTAAAGTGCCACTGAGCAAAAAATAATCCGCACTCGGGTCATACCTGGCTGAAAGGGAATAAAAAAACTCTGTAATCACAAGATAAATTATTGCTCTTATTGGCTAAGACCCTTTCCTGATTTAGCTATCTATAAACAAAAACATTAAATTTTAGTACGAAAATAATAGTGCTTTACCATCATTTGTGGAGTTAGTTCTTATTACTGCAGCAAAATCAGTAATGGGAGACTCGGAAAATCTCCTTTTCCAGTAGAGGGAGTAGCTATTATGCAAAAGGGAAGATACATGATAGTAATATTTGTAATAGAAGTGTAGCTAGTGCTGAACCTTCTATTAAACAAACCTTTTAAGACTACTAATTTCGTTGGCCTTATCAATGACCATTTTATGCACCAGAAATAAATGCCGCAACCACTTGTCCTTGGCACTGAACTGAAGCTTTGAAGTCCCAGCCTTATTTGTGCCTGTAGCACTTGTTTCTTGCAAATGTCCACCTCCTTCAGCACTCGTTTGATTCAAAGTGCCAGCTCCACCTCCCTTTATAATAGCACTGGGCTCTTGCACTCCAGTTCCTTTTATAGAAACACTGGGCCCTTGTAAAGTCACAGCTGCACCTCCTTTTATACTAACACTGTGTTCTTGCAAAGTCCCAGGTCTACTTTCTTTGGTACATAAAGTTCTGGATCTGACTTTATCTCTATCAGCAGCATTGGACTCTTGATACTTCACAGTATTCACTCCCTTAGTATCACCAGAATCTGGTCTCTCTATTTCAGAATTGACTGTTTGCTTAGTCTTATGAACTCCATCAGTGGAAGCATCAGCCATTTCTTTTTCAAGAACAGCAACTTCAGGTACACCAAACATTTCTGAACACGAGGGCATGAGGCATGCTATGGGCACATCACGTTCTGGATCCAGAAAATGGGATAAGTCTTTTTCTGGAGCACTTGGGAAAGAGAGAGGATGTAAGAATGTATCTCTGCACAGTGTTGACGCTATTTGATGTGAATTCGACATCTTGCCAGATCAACTAGACCTTTGACCCGCATTTTATTAATAATAATAATTATTATACGCAAAATTTACTGATCACTCCGATCAAAATTTTTTTCCCACACGTGACAGCAATAATATTGTGAATCGACCATTGTAGCTGAAAACTTCCCCTCAACATGCTGCCACAAGTCATCTGAAAGAGCTCAGTGGCTCGAATAGAAACATTTTCTTTCCTCCACAGATGTCCCCCATTGACCGATTTATATTTTAGACTGCCCTATCCTGTTCAAGTATCATTCTGTTAAGATACAGAGGAAGGCCTGGGAACGAGGCTTACAATTATATATGTGCTGCATGCTTGCTAGTCATTTTGCAGTTTTCTATTTAACAATGTCATCATGATCAAACACGACATCATAAAAAATTAAAATTTACTGTTTCAATAAAATTATAATACTGCAAGAATAAGATTAATAATAGCTATAATAGCATCTTTTTTTTAAACAGCTAATTCAATTGAATATTTTTTATATTCACTTGAATGTTTTATTTTTTCAATCAAATATATGTAGTTCGCTAGAGTCACAAACTTCAGTTTCACAAACTTTAGTTTAATAGGAGATGAGGTATGCAGGGTAGGCCTTGTCATTATCATAAGTCATGAAGACTTGAGAGCCATTGGTGTGTCCTGTTACAGTGTCATACTTCATCTGAGAAAACTGGACGTCACCTCCCTGAGCTCCACCAGTTGTTGGCTTGACTGGAGGCATGCGCAGAGAACGATTAGATGGACATTCATGGCTATCACCAGTCAGCACCTTGACAAGAAACATCTCTTTTCTTCCCATCTGAGATTGATGAGCATAGTTATTAGAATAACTGGCATTAACAGCGAAATAGTTAGCCACACCCCACATCCCCTGAGCTCCATATCGCATGTCAAACCCATCTTCACCTTCGTATATCAACTTCGGGTCATTGCTACGTGTTCCATGAAACAGCTGCATCTCATTGACACGACCTTGGTTCTTTTGACCCATACGTTTCTTCTGAATAGCATACTTTTCCCACAGCCATTTGTTTTGTATGCGAGCGATACTGTGAATTGGATGACCAGCCATTGTAGCTGAAAACTTCCCTTCAACCTGCTGCCACTCTGGACTGCCACAAGTCACCTGAAATAGCTCAGTGGTTTGAGTCTGCTGCACCCATTCCGGGGGGAACTGAAGATCGTCTTCAGATGCAACAGATGTCACAAGAAAGGTAAGAATCTCTTCATTGATAGCATTAACTGCAGCCTGAACTTTGAAATAGACTCCTTCAACTTTCATCACCTGCTTTTCAGATTTCTCTTCAAATGAATACATGAGGCTATTTTTCTTTGCAATCTGTTGAAGCTTCTTCTTCAGAGCTGGAGTCACATTCTTTGGAAGAGTATCCAAGATTTGAGAACTGTTGGCACTCTTCAACTTGGAGATCACCTTTTCCTCAGCAGCTCCCAAACTCTCACATGGACCTCGTAAGGTCAAAATGATATCATTTGATAGCTTTGGCTCATGTTTTCCCACATTATCTGGAGATTCCAAGAGTGTTTCAACTTTGGGAGCATTTCGTCGTAATATGTCACGTTTAAATCCAGTGGCTTTGTTAATCTGACACATTTGAGTGAAATCAAACGTATATATCCTTCCATTGATGATCAACTGACCAGGAGTTTTGGATAGGAACATAGTCTCAATTGATTTTGAATCATTAGGTGTGTAATAAACACATGCAGAATTATCATCTTGGTACATCCACTGGAAGTCTGAGGAATCAGATGTTTGAGTGATTTGTCTGGAGTAACCAGTGAGACTATTAGTCTGCTTCATCTTAGCAACGTCAATAACATATGGAACTCCATTTATTGTGACTTGAACGGATCCCTTCGGAGATGATTGAAAAGCAGCAGTCAGATGGTTGGAGATTTCACTGCTGTAGGAAGTAAATGTTCCTTGGTCATTCTTCCATTGCCAGTTTCTGGTGATGTTTGAAGCTGGACTGGATTCAGGGACATAAGGAGACCTTACAGCTGATTGGTTACCATGCTGATATTCCCCACACTGACCTGACATGATTGGTGATTTGAACACATTGACAGAACTCTGTTGGAATAGTATAAATTTCACCGTATTGATGGAAGTGTATGGAAAAGCTTGGCAAAAATCTCGTACTGCTTTCAAAGATGCTCTGGCACATATGTCTTCTGGCACATTGAACACTCCTGTGCCAATAGCAGGGAAAGCTATGGAAGAGAGTGATTCATTAGATGCTGCCTCGAGGCTCTTGAAAACAGAAAAATATAGAGTCTGCTCCTCATTGCAGTGACCACCCATCCAGCGAGGTCCGACAGCATGGATCACTTTCTTGCAGGGAAGATCTCCAGCTCCTAAACAAACTGCTTGTCCAGGTTTAACCTTGCAGTTCGTGTGAATATAGTCATCACTTTCAGTCTGTATACTTGGTCCACCAGCATCCGAAATAGCTTTAGCCAGTCCTCCAATATGCTTCAGATCTTCATTGGCAGCATTTACGATAGCATCAACCTGCTCATAAATGAGATCACCTTTGCAGATGTCAATTTTGACATATCCTGCACTATCCAATCGAATTAATGAACTGCATATGAGCTTGGCCACTTTGCCAGATTTAGGATAAGAACATGTCACACAGAGATCACTTTCAAGTTTAGACTGAAATCTTGTGAATTCGGTAGATGTTAGCAAGGGAACATGGAGAGCTTTAATAGGCACTTTTTTCTCTCCAATGGTTTTCTCGATTGCTTCAATGGTGGACTGAATGAATGGTTTGACTTTGGCAATGGCAGTCTCAGAACCACTGATACGGAGACCCACACTGGGCTTTTTCAGAACATGCACAGAGGCTTGATGCTGTCCAGCGATGGCATTAGCATTTGTTATATGATGCACTGATCTCACAGGTGAAAGTAATATCAAGCCTACAACAGGATCTTTACTGTAAATGATGTCGCTTGTGCTTGCACGGTCACCAATAAATTCACGAATTTTCTCCTCAGCAATGGAAAGATTTTCTTCAAGTTCCTTGGGGGCAAAAAGAGTCACTTCGTTTGTAGATTTTTTTATATATCCAACATTTACGATTACGTTCTTCAGAAAGTCCATATTTTTGTCCTTTTTGGCTTTAAGTAGATAATTTGCACCATTTGGTGGTAATTCAATGACTTTTTTTTCAACCTGAACCCCTTCAGAAAGGATAGCATCCTTGACTTCTTGTACTCCAATCTCGTCAGTTCCAATAACAGTGAATTTGACATGTTTATTGTCACCACTACCCTGACCTGACTCGCTGAAGGTAAGAAGAACTTTTGACCTTTTTTTTTCCTGCTCTCTGACTTGACTCCATCTATTGCACCACATTTTAAATAGATCAGATGGGCAGGAAAGGTCAAACTGCTCCATTGACGAGTTCATAGTGAGGAGTCCAGAAGAAAGTCTTTCTTTAATGTCATCCACTTGACTGATTGAGCCTTTGATTCTTATAACCCCATTAATATTATCTTTATTTGGAGGAAGGACAGTTAATTCTGAACAATCTCTTCTCAATTCTGCTAGTTCTATCTGATACAGCTTCAAAAGCTCGCCGATTTGTGGGTTTACGGATACATACTTTACAACCATCAAATTAGACTCAATAAGCTCTTTTATCGCATCGTAGCATTGCTGCACTTCTTCTTGAGTTAAGCCGTGGATAGCTACAGATGAAGCTCGGTCCTGCATGATTCGAACTTTGTACTTATTTTCTAACCCGATTTTGTTTTCATTGATCATAGATGCAGCATTTACATGGGGCAAACGATAAAACTTGGAGCCAGGATTCAAATCCTCAAGTAACTGACATACTTTCTCAAAGCACTCTGGGTTTCTGCAGTAAATGTAAACAGTTATTTTTTCATCCTTTGCTTGATGACCTTTACTCTGTCCCTTTTCTCGACTAGATTGTCCAGACAGCTTTGGTGTTATATATTGGAAAGTAGGATCATCCAATTCGAAAGGTCTAAGAATGGTTTCTCCAATTTGAGATTGAAACTTTGGGTTACAAGAATAAATGAATTTTTCACTGCATAATCCTTCAAAAACTTGAGCACGGATCATTTCTATGGATGTTCGAATTTCGTTTTCTCCACCATTCAGTGTTACTTTCTCTCCTGAACCATCAAATGTGGCTTTGGCTGGAAGTTTGGACATAAAATCTTTCTTGAAATATCGTAAGTACACAGCTTCTGCAGGTTTGCATTTTAAACGAAAAGCATTCACAGAAAGAAGTTGAACTACACGAGGAGCTGAATTCTGAAGAGTAGTGTGATCAAATGAAAACAGTACTACTGACTTTCTTCGTGATGAGTCTGGGCAACAGATATAAACTGGAACTTTAATTTGTTTCCTTGCCTTTTCAAGTTGATCAACTTGATATTCCTTTTCTAATTTCACTTCTTCCATGAACAAGCTATCCACGAGAGCTTTAACTTCACCATGAGCTTTTTCAATGCCGGTTATGGGACCTTCGAATTGAATCGTTGGCCCAATTCCTTGATAGTCAACAATATGTGCTCCATACTTCTGGTTGATCTCAGAAGGTAAGGATGGCCTCAAGTTAACCAAAGCTTCTCTCTTTAACCTGCAAGAAATAAGAAGTAAAATAATATTACATGATAGCCACAAAAGTTTTCATGCATAGAGTGGAACTTTTATTTTGGCAAGCCATGAAGATTTCACAGTACATTGGTATATATACAGCACATTAAGATAATCTACATTGTACGTACTTGTCGACAGGAAGTTCTTTATTCAACTGTCGCTTGAGGGTGGAATAAGCATCTTCCACAGCATCAAACTTCCCTGAGAATTTCACGCTCTGGTTCTCATGAACTAGCTGAATGATCACATTGGGGTTACTCTTGTAAGGAGATATTACATCCTGGAATAGTGATGTTCCACTGTTTGGATTAACCAGCATCAATGTGTTCCACTGATTGGGATCCAATTTCAGAACTTTTTCATAGTTATCACGTTCAATGGACTTCGTCTCAGCATTTGGAGATTTCATTCGAGCAAGCTTAACTCTGATCGTTGTACCATCAATGACACTATTGTTAAGCATAGATACTGCATTCTGCGCTGACATGGGTTGGTGGAAGTTAACATGAGCATAAACTGATTTATCGGTGACATGAATAACAGGTTCACCTCTGATTTCCCCTGCCTTTAAGAAGTGCAAATGCAGTTTTTCTTTGGTTATAGTAGTAGGGAGGTGAGTAACTTTCACTGATACTTGCTGTGGATCATCCACATTAGGAGGAGCTGCTGGATTAGTTTGAGGGACATAGGCATGAATACAGTCTGCAGGAGGTTGTGAGTGGACAGGTCCACTATAAGTTGGCTGGAAATCACTTCTGCCTGAAGAAATGCTTGCATCATCATTAAACTTGGTCCTATCCACTAAAGAGGGACCTGAAGGTGATTGAAGTTCACCTTTTTTACCAATTGAAATAATTTGAAACTCTCCCATGACTTTAGTATTTCTCATCTTCTGAATAGCAAGGTTAGCCATTTCTAGAGAATAAAAGAAAATGATTCCAAATCCAAGGGATTGGCGTGTCTTGCTATTTTTTGCAATAAAAGCATGGTCAATCCCAGATTCAAACTCTTTGAAGTGTTGACTAAACTTCTTATTGGTGACAGCATTTGAAAATTCGGGTCTTGAGTAGACAAAAACTTTTATCTTGTCACTGGAAGTTGATATGTCAGAAGTAACAGACTCAACATCTGACAAGCTCTTGCTGTCCCCTTGAGAAGGAGCATTGACATGACCTGATGGGGGAGGAACATAGGGTGGAAAAACTGGTCAGGAAAGACAGAGGGTGGAGAATTTCGCATTCAACTTAACCCTCATCCATTCAGCCCTTATTCAAACTAGTTAACTTACTAGTCATCACTACATCACCGCTGCGCATGCACAGCAAGGGGTTACATCACCGCTGCGCATGCACAGCAAGGGGTTAAGCAATTGGTTGGGATTCACTATCATCATATACCCGGAAATATTGACAGGAATTATATTATACGATTTCCTCATAAAATGGCAATGATCATCAGAATTTGATGGAATCTGAAAGCGTGCAATGTGTGTGCGTCGTGCATGCGAGCTGTGTACAGCTAGCTAGCTATCATAGGTTTTTGTAGATGGCCCCTCACACAACTGTAAAGGTGCTACTCCTCCAGGGAGGCCTAGCTATAATTTTTCTCTCCAGTAGTGGTGTGCAATAAATGGCACGGAATGTATCACGAATTTAATTAAACCCCACGACTTTGGACAGTTTTATTTTTGGCAATTTGATGCTTAAACCGCCAAAGTGTCAAATTAAAATCTTCTCTGGCTATATGGTATGAGGGAACAAGTTAGTCTTTTATAAGACTAGGAATGCCTTGGCACTTCAGTGTATCTTATTAAACATTCTAAATAATGTGTACTTAGCAACATAGTCGGTGCTTCTCTGATATCACTATTGTGCACTCCAGGTCATAGCCTTTAACTTCGGAGATTCTCCTTCACCATGGCTCTCTCTTTCAAGTTTGGCACTTCAAACAATCACTAGTTTGTGTATCTCTGTTGTTTTTGTTCACTTTAGTCAGTTCTCTGCATGTCATATGGGCTTGATTTGTTGGCAAATACGGCCAAGAAGCATTAGCACTCTCTTCGTGGTGTAGAGTTACTGCATAGTGACTGTGAGCCTGAGCTTGAGCTTGAGTCTGAGCCTGAGCTTGAGCCTGAGTCTGTCTGTTTGTCCTTAGTACTGTAGTAGAGCTTGTGTCTAGCCCATGCTCTATATGCATCATCGTGCATCATTGCGTATAATTGTGCGTGCGCGTCATGCATGCATCCTCGGCACTTTGGTGCCAAGGCAGAAAACATTTCTGAAAAAATATATGATCATTGCTCGAAAAAGTAAGGAAACAAGAGTAGGGATGAAGGATGGAAATGGGTTACATAATTATTATGTTCATTACTGCACCGAAGCTACCCGTGGCTGGATATACAAAACAAAGATTGATCCCATTTCCATCCTTCATCCCTACCTTGTTTCCTTACTTTTTTTGCAATGGTCATCCTCCTCACTTGTTCCTGGTCTTTTCTTGTAGCAATATCAGGTCAAAAATCAATAAGGATTCTACTTTTTTTCCTGCCAACTTAAGGCCAAACAAACTTGTTTCTCAACTCATTTCTTATTAAACAGGATGCGGACAGGAGATGATCCTAGTAAACCTTACCGCTTCAAGTAACTATCGAAGCCTGTTTAAACAGGGCTAACTTGTCATCCTTACTGCCATTGTTTTTCAAGACAGGAAGTATAATGAAATAATGAATTCCATAGCTAAATTCTGTAGGTAGCTAAGATGGCACAACTGACTGACTTCAAGACAAGATTAAACTTTCTTAGAGTAAGATAGAGAGCAATGCAAAAGGAAACATTACATGTTTAAATAGTGCCATATGATTATAGAAAGTTCTAGAATGATATAAAAAATGACCAATGAAAATGCAGGAAGTAATTACTGTTTATACAATAACAAGAATCCTTAGTTCACATACATTACACTGGCTTACACACAGCTGAGCTGAACTTCCTAATTATTCTATAAAAAAAATTTGTCGCATGAGCGCTATAAAAGTTTTATGTCACATGAGCGCTACATAGTCTGGTGGCAGCAGCAGAGTCTCTCCTTCATGTTTGCTCTTAATCTCTCTCTGTGAATTGGAAAAGGATGCGGGTGGTGACGAGAAACTAATACGGTATAACCTCGGTTATCCGCACCTCGCACCTCGTTTATCTGGAACTTCGTTTATCCAGATTAGGAAATAGTGATTAATACATGCACTACAAGCATGTGTAATGGATTTTAATGTTATTTTCTGAGAGTGCTTTGCACAGGCACATAATTAACAAGCTACACTGTTCTAAGCTGTTAGTACTAGCTTTTTAAAAATTCCAAACAGCCAACATAACCTTATATAACACTATTATTTTAATACTATTTCACTTATCCGGCAGCCTGGAAAAAATGCTTGGACAAAGGTGTCCGGATAACCGAGGTTCAACTGTAATCATGTTTGCTTGGCCTAAAGCACTGAAATTGGCCAAGACGTTGCAGAGATCACTAGTATTTTTAATGTAGTGGGCGGGACTTCTGTGACATCGATGCTTTTGTGGATTGAAGCCACTGATTCTCTTCAATACAACGGTGCACTTGAATCTGCTTGACAGAGAATGGCAAAATGCCCGATTTTTAGCAGTTTGGGTACTTACCAGCTTACTTTAACCTAAGAAAATTAATGATTGTGAAAAAATGGGCAGGGAAACAATAATTAACTACTGCTGAGCAAAATGTTGTGTCTTGGAGCATTGTGCTGATTATAAGCATAAGTGAAGATGCTATAAAGAACTATTTTAATGATGATTTTGAGCTATTGTAGATAGCTAGGGGTAAAGAATAATGTGTGTTTGAGTTTTCATCCATTCACAATTTCATTATTTTTGTATAAAATATAGTGCTAAAATCAGTGGTGTAGCCAGAGAGGGGGATTCCCCCCTTTTCAGAGTTCATTCGCATGAGTTGACTTATAAATTATAAATTGCGTTATCTATATTCACTCCTTATGCTGCTGTTTAGTAGTCTTAACCTGACCAACTGGTATGAGGCTCTTTCTTACGGCAGTAGCATTCGAGTAATCTTGCAAGTAGCTGTACTATACTTTAACTTCAACTAACTATTGCCTGCTCCGCACATAATTTAATTTGTGGGTGTGGCTTCCAGTTAAAATTTTCGCGTACAAATCTTTTCATTTGCCCCCCTCCCCCCATCCTGGCTATGCCTCAAATTTTCACCAGAGTGCTGAAGGTGACTATGGTACATACATACATCTTATTAGTTATACGCTTGTTCCTGGTCTTTTCCCTTTCACTTTTATGGTTTTATGTATAGAGTTCAGATGCAGTAAAATAGAGTCTACTGGGAGATAGATTGGTGATCTAGATCCCTGAGTTGATAGAGTAGTAGCTGAGTAATAAATTATAATAATTCGGGATATGAAATAAATGCACATTCGTATTATTGAAAAAATGGCTTCCAATAATTAAGTTAGTCAAGTACTGTGCTCCGTAGTGTCTCCTTTTTCTTCCATTCTTTAGAGGATCGACGAGTAGAAAAGATTGTAGTTTGTAGAATTTGGAGTGGATTTATCCACTATTTTGTTGATCATTAGTTTCTTATCAGATGGTTTTGCTTGGGGACTGATGCGGGCAGGGGTGGCATAGTATTGGCTACCATTATTTTTATAGTTCTATTCAGTCGTTTTCTTAAGAAAACCACAGGAGTTGCGGTGTAGAAATTCAGCCACTGCTGCGGGCATGGAAAAACTAAATAGTGCCCTTACCTTCACACATAAAATTAATACTTGCTATAGCTTGAATGGTTCGTGAGATATGGTTGTCTAAGAAGAAGAAGAATAATACAGAAGAAGAAGAATCCAGCGATATATCTGCTTGCCGTTTTTCTGAAACAGTAAGCTCCCTGGTCCTGAAACTTGGTCTGCACTTTGTAGTAGGCTCTAGTAGGCTGCATAATCATTTAAAGTAGCTTCTGTTAAGTCTAAGTGGTGAAACTAGAATTTCACTTTTGTATTAGCTAGTCTATAGACGCCGTCCGGGTCATCCCTAGGCCCTACACAGAGAGAGCTACCACTCTTTCTGATAACAGAAAGTAAGCAAGAATTCCAACAGAAAGCCATAAATAGCGAGAGCAAGATCATCTAGCAAGAGAGCCTGCCTTAAATAGCAAGAACAGAAGCTACAAAGTCACGAGCCAAGCTATAGTTATAAAAATAACTATGAATAGCATTAACATCTGATATGATAATGACAGCTAGTGCATTCAAAAAATAAGATCAGTATAACTCCTATAATTATTTATATACCTGCAAAAATAAATCAGTGATAACCAAAATGATAATAAGTTTCTAGGCATCCAGTTTTAACTTGTCAACCTACGTAGTAGCTACCTTGGCTTATCAAAAACTTGTGGATCGCCACATTCCAGCTGTTTACATAGACCCACACATGACTTGCTACTGTGTACGCATAAATGCAAGAGTTCATTCTTTCATGTGTATGCAGGGACAGATGAATTGCATAGCACCCCAATGATTATCTATCAGCTAAAGTGAGCTATTCTTGGAGGTCGAGGATGCAGATGAATCTGAAATAGAGTCTGGTAAATGGATTGGTGAATCTAAAATCTTGCCCTGAGTTGATAGAGTTAGTAGTCCATGATCTAGTATGCACAGAGCTGGCTATAGAGCTAGAGATAGAGCTAGCTGAGTAATAATTATAATTGGATATCACATGTGTAATTAAGCTAGTCGAGTACTGTGCTTCGTAGTGTCTCCTTTTTCTTTGACTCTTTAGAAGTTAGCGAGATATGGTTGTCTAAGAATGATAATAATTACTTTGTTGCTCAAGCCTACATAGAGAGGAGAGTGCTACTACACTCTCTGATACATCCAGCGACTTACCTGCTTTGTAGGCTGGATAATCATTCAACAGTAGCTTTTGTTTAGTCTAAGTGAGGGGACAAGTCTATATACGGCGCGCACCACCGTCCGCGTCACGTACGTCAACGTACAAGAACTAGAAAGAGCTACCGCTCTCTCTGGGACCTAAAATACGCGCTTATTCGACACATTTTGCTAGCATTATTTCATACTTACTTTTTCTTGAAGCCATAATAGCATATTATAATTCTTCTTGTGGATTGAATGCCTGTTTTTCTTGCTGATTCTGCAACCAGGGCTACTGATCGATATAGCTTGCACGTGCTAAAATAAATATTATTACGCGCATTAAAAATAATGATTCGTCCTTACCAGGTCACGAGCTTATTACATCGGGGCATTGAATTCTATGAGCTCTAGTAAATCGTTAATAATGATGAGTATACTATAATAATACCCACCCACCTGCCACAACAAGGTAAGGATGGTGGTCAGGGCAAGAAAGTAATTGGGCAAGAGAATTAAGACTTCATAACACAGGTGGGGTATATCTTTGCAGGGAGTAAGGGTGTGAAGGTAAGGCCACTATTTAGTTTCTCCCTGCCTGCATTGTATCAACTCCTGTGGTTTTCTTAAGAAACCGACTGAATAGAACTATAAAAATAATGGTAGCCAATACTATGCCACCCCTGCCTGCACTACAAAATAGTGGCCAATAAGACCATGCATTTTTGGAAGAGGCTTTTACAGGATACTCCTCAGTAAGGGGCTCTGGCATAGCATGTCCTTAGAGACAAGACTAGAGCAGAGGCTGAGCAAAAGTGTTCTGAAAACCAGTCATTAAGGAGCCTGTGCTAGCCAGTCTAATTTACATGTAGCTAGCTAGATTTAAATAAGTCTTGAACTGTTTAACACACATAATAACGGCATTCATCAACTCTCATCCATTACCTATTGTAGGCTATCTATAGTCAGCCCAGTATTACTAATTATGGAGAATTATTGCAGAGTTGCCGGGAAAGCATGCTGTGGTTGATCAGTTAGTTTCAGGATTCTTTACTGATTATTAATAGTTTCTGTTAGTAATCCATAAGTAACTTGCCAAATCCCTGGACGGTTTGCTGAATGATGCTAGCTACCAACTGTTACAATGATTAGATTTACTAGCTAAGACTCTTGGCTGCAACTTTAGCTATGTAATTTACAATAATAATATTCATTACACACTCAGGCTGCAAGGGGAGGACAGTGTAGACGTCATTACCTATAGCTTCATTCAGCATTATTAATTAATAAACACACATTATTGTTGATTCTTTCTCTGTGGTGTTAGTGTAGCTACATGTTATGATAAAGTGCTATAGGGTGAAAGGGTCAACTATAAACATCTTTATACTTTGAGTTGCTCCCTCTTAACAAGATGGTGGCTTAGTTGGGTAAGACCTAGCCTCGCGCCAGGCTCTCAGGAAGGGGAGGGGGAAGGAAAAGAGAGCCTGGTTGCCACTGTCTGCGCATGCGCTGATTTTTCCGCGATTTTGCGGAATCCGGATACTTGCCTGTATATGTCCGCAACACTAAACGTCATAGGTCAAAGTACATTGTTGCTCAAAATGTCTACTACTGCTCAGTTGTCCTTTTCGCCCTCGAAACAAGGATTGTCACCCACTGCTTCTTCATTGCAGTAGTGTTACCCAAGATGAGGACACTTCTATTGTTGCTCACTACAAACGACAAACCCTCGTGGTCGAAACCATGTTTAAATGACGTTTTATGACTAACATAGCACGCGCGTAGTGATTCGCGGCTTAAAAAATCAGCGCATGCGCATACAGTGGCAACCAGGCTCTCTTTTCCTTCCCCCTCCCCCTTCCTGAGAGCCTGGCGCGAGGCTAGGTAAGACCTCTCTCTCAGCAAAAAAAAATAAAAAAAAAATGGCTTGGCTTGGGGGGGGGGGGGGGGGGGGGGGGGGAATTGGGATTGTGTACCCCTACCTAGCCTTGCACCTCTCCCTAGCCACCTCTCATTACATCATAAGTGATTGTGTACCCCTACCTAGCCTTGCACCTCTCATTACATCATAAGTGATTGTGTGTACCCCTACCTAGCCTTGCACCTGTCATCACATACATCATAAGTGATTGTGTGTACCCCTACATAGCCTTGCACCTCTCATCACATTACATCATAAGCCTGGGTACGCTCCCTCCAACCAACCCCAACTGTACATTTGCATATCTTCTTGCAATTGGTCTCTATCATCCTTGCTAGCTGTTAGTGTTTATATGGGAAACCCTTCATCAAGAATATCTTCATTGCAGGTCGTGCCCCGCCCACGCACGTCACACACGCACGCGCTAGCCTGTATCTGGTGTGGTCGACCCTTTACCACATCCCTTAATTATGGCTGAGCAGCAAAAGGCTTTCGGCAATCATATATTTCAGTGGGACGGTGGAGGAAGAGAGGTTTATCTTGCCGGGGATTTCAACAACTGGGAAAGAGTCCCTGTGTCTACTCCTAACGGGTACGCTATTCCTAGTACTGGTGTCTTAACATAGCTAGTTTTTAGCATTGATGTGATGTTAACATGTTTGGGGTGTGATTGGGGTGTTAGCAAGTTTTAATTAGTGAGAGAAGTGTGTAAAGTGCCGTGATATTGTGCAGTTAGCTCCTCCTTGAGGATAAACTCTAAATAGTGCCCACCTATCTGTACACATTTCAGATCTGGAGGTGTACTAGTGGATTTGAAGTTGCCAGTGGGTAACCATAGTTACATGTTCATAGTGGATGGAGAGTGGAAAAATGATCCCAGCAATATACTGGTATGTAATGTAAATTTACGTATGGAAACTAGTATAGTCTCGTGAAGCATGGGAGGGAAACATCTAGTATGATGCCACAGAAAGGAATGTATTGGATATGACTATCTGAAATCCCGAATTAATATGTGGCATAATAGATGCTAGTCTGGTGTTGCCGCCCCTCGTGCAAAAAGAGTGAAGGATCTGGTGACTCCAGCATACTGGATCAGTTCTTGTGGAATTATTACATTGCGCATGAGTATTCCAAGTTACTTACTTGCATGCAGGCTTTCAGTCCTATATTCCTAACGCTTGGCTGCCTCCTTTACAGTGGTTGAAACAATCAAAAACATATCTCTATCCAAACATGGTCAGATCTAAGTCACTATGTCTGCAAGGCTATCAGTCTGTCGTATCCTAAAGCTTAGGCCTTAGCTGCCTCCTGTGCAACATCTCTAATTACTTGAATGGCCATCATCCAGACTTGGTCAGGTTTTTAGATTAAATAACGTTAATTAGTGTGTGGTTAGTTAATTGACCAGCACCAGATTCTGCAGACCCTTTTCCCTTCCATTGGGTTGGTAAAGGGTCGGCTATGCCAGACTAACCAGATGCTCCCCTCCCCCTACTTGTGACAAGTATGCGTTATTCATGTGTACATGTATTGGCACTTAAATTAGCCTATTGTGTTGAATTCAATGGGTGTGCTTTATTTAGAAACATTTAACAAATGTGTTATTATTACAAACCATCTTATTTAATCTCTCCTTAGCCTCTCACCAATCAGGGACGCAGCCAAGTTACTATATTTGATTGTGAGTTACGGTATCTATGTAGTACTTATATTTGAATTTGCGCTAGCTGGTTTACAATTTTCCAACAGGCACACAGCCAATTTTGGGGCATTTTATGACTCGGTTGTCTTGGCATCCAATGAATCTGTTATTTTATTCATAGTGTAATCATAATCATAAGTACATATGTAGATGTATCACCCAGCGTTGTTTTTTTTTTTTTTTGTGTTTTATTTTTGTTTTCTTGCAGCTTTTCAGCTGGATGATGAGAATTTTAGTATGGTAGGTGTATTGTGGCATGAATACAGTAGCTACAGTGAAGCCTTTAAGTGATGGACTATAGTGTTACCATACAGATGCACAGGACTAGAACAAATTCTACCCCACAAAAATTCACGCTATACAGAATAACAGTAGTTTGGTCTACCATTTGGGGGGAAATCATCATAGCTTTTTCTAAAGTCTATTCGCGTTCACCTCGACCTTTTTATATCCGTGATAACTTGCTCAATTCTTGACCAATTTCAAAATTTCAAACACCAGCAGCTAGCTAATTATCCGAGATTTATGATGATACTTTTTATAAAGACTCAATCCTTACCAGTAAGAAGTTAGCTGTATGTCCCATAAGCAAAGTATGGAGCTGCCATTCACCACAAGGAATGTAGTGCGCGCGCATTGCGCGCGATAGAGCAACAACAATGGCTGCCAGGTGCTACTGAATCTCAAGTTAGCTAGCTTACGCAAGTAACTGCTGGTTAAAACTAAGAAATATGAATTATAGAATAGTTCAGCTAACTAGAAAACTGAATCACAGAATCTTTTAGCTAACTAGATCGATAGAATCAATGAGAAGTCACATTTTCAAGTTTAACTACAATATTCGAATCACTGCTAATCTTCCCGGCAGTTTAGCTTATACAGAACATTCATTGCTAAACCCTCCAGGAGTTGCTGGGATCAGGAAAGGAAGGAGCAGGCTTGAGATGTCAGCTGAACCACCCTACCTCTCTGGGGATTGTCCAGTAGAAGAACAAGGCAGAAGTCCAGGGAGAGTCATGGCAGGCATGAGAGAAAGTCACACAAAAACGAGAAAAGAAACCAGAAAATAACTTGATCTAAACTGATAACACGTGGCTTGGCTCCAATTACCCGCGCATACTTATAGCCATAACTATGTGGCTAATTGGATTAATACGTGTTCTTACGTAAGCTTACTACACCACAGCTACTTCCGGGTCGAGGTGAACGCGAATAGACTTTAGTTCAATTCACTAGTACAGGCACAACTGATATTGATACAACCCAGGAAGTTGGTCAGGGTGATATCTGTTTCGTGATAACAATGCCCAAATAAGGCTATATACCACAACCACGCTCTTGCCCTCAGGCTCTAAACCATACAGCCTTCTGTGGTTGTGGAATAGCCTATACATAGTACATACAGTAAATAGCATGTTGTACTCATACAGACATACGACTTTGATACAGATGAGAGTGACTCAGATACTGAGTCAGTTTCAAGTGTATCCAGCCATCCAAGTGCAACTAATGCCCCAAGAGGGGAAGCTGTTTCGAAATTACACTTCAAATTTCCTCAGCAAGCGAAAGACTATGTGAAAGAGCATATCGTTAACTTTGGTTATGGGAATAGTATGATCAATTATCATGCACAGACAAATAATAAATCTGCTATAGTTATAATGACTGCTTCTGTGGGAAATGAAGTCGTAAAGAATTTGAATGGATCCATGATTCAAGGACAGTACCAACTGACTGTTCAACCTCACGTAAAGAAAACGAGATCTCGTGCTAGAAAGAAGAGCCAAAACACTGAATCTAGCACTCCTGGTGTCACTACGTCTAATCCTACCAAGACCAAAAGTGTTTCAAAGTCTGAACCCTGTCGAGTTTTTTTTGGATCAAAACTTCCTGAGTACACAAATGAACAGCACATCCGTGAGCATTTTGTAAAGTTTGAAAAACGGATTCTTAAAATTGAACTCATTCGAGATAAGAGAACCAACCAGTTCAAAGGTTTCGGTTTCATAACCTTCTCAAGTTCTGCATCTGCCAAAGCAGCAATACAAGCTCTTGATCAGAGCATTTTACTAGGAATACGCGTCAGAGTCAGTTTAGAAAAATCTAAGCAAGTACCAAGTATTTCTCAATCCTCTGTCCTTCCTGGACCAGTTCTTCCACCCTATGTCCCTCCCCCATCAGGTCATGTCAATGCTCCCTCTCAAGGGGACAGTGAGAGCTTGTCCGATGTCGAGTCTGTTACTTCTGATATATCAACTTCCAGTGACAAGATCAAAGTTTTAGTCCACTCAAGACCCAAATTTTCAAAAGCCGTCTCCAATAGGAAGTTTAGGCAACATTTCAAAGAGTTTGAATCTGGGATCAGCAATGCATTTATTGCAAAAAATAGCAAGACACGCCAATCCCTTGGATTTGGAATCATTTTCTTTTCTTCTCTAGAAATGGCCAACCTTGCTATTCAGAAAATGAGAAATACTAAAGTCATGGGAGAGTTTCAAATTATTTCAATTGGTTTTGGAAAAGGTGAACTTCAATCACCTTCAGGTCCCTCTTTGGTGGATAGGACAGAGTTTAATGATGGTGCAAGCATTGCTTCAGGCAGAAGTGGTTTCCAGCCAACTTATAGTGGACCTGTCCACTCACAACCTCCTGCAGACTGTGTCATTATTGAGAATATTGATCCCTCTTTCAGTGAGAGTGAAATAAGAGCCCTCATTTCTGCTCCGATGTTGTCCTTTAATCGTCTTCCACCTCCTTCCAATGGAGTCATGATAAAGCTCTACCCGAATACAGATGCCCATGCTATTGCACAAAGTCTCAATGGAAAGAATGTGATGGACCGGTGTATTCATGCCTATGTCCCTCGGACTAATCCAGCACCTCCTTCTAATGTGGGTGCCACCCATCAGCCACCTCGTGCTCTGGCAGCAGGTCCTCCGCCAGCATTTGCTCAGTGTCAGCCGCCTGCGACAGGTCCTCTGCCTACATTTGGTCCAGGCCAGCCATCACGTCATGCTCTGGCAACAGGTCCTCCACCAGCATTTGGTTCAGGCCAGCCAGGTACATCCCATGCATATGGTGGTGGTGCTCAAATGCCATCAACCCATCCTAATCTTGGCATGCCCAGCTCCCCAAACCAAAAGCAACTACAGCGAGCATACAGCAATCCTCCTTTCTCACCTACAGCTCCAGTCCCTCCAACAATGCATCCTCCAACTATGAATCGAACCATGTCAACAGAGCCAGCCACACATCAAGCTGATTTTCAACCCCCTATTGCTCGTGTGCCATCTCTAGATCCACAGCAAACATCAGTGAAAGTTACTCACCTCCCTCCTACTATAACCAAAGAAAAACTGTATTTGCACTTCAGAAAGGCAGGGGAAATCAAAGGAGAACCTGTTATTCATGTCACCAGTAAATCTGTTTTTGCTCATGTTAACTTCTACCAACCCATGTCAGCGCAAAATGCAGCTTTTATGCTGGACAATAGCATCATTGATGGTACAACGATCAGAGTTAAGCTTGCTCGAACGAAATCTCCAAATGTTGAGACGAAATCCATTGAACGTGATAACTATGAAAAAGTTCTGAAATTGGATCCCAATCAGTGGAACACATTGATGCTGGTTAATCCAAACAGTGGAATATCACTATTCCAGGATGCAATATCTCCTTACAAGAGTAACCCCAATGTGATCATTCAGCTAGTTCATGAGAACCAGAGCGTGAAATTCTCAGGGAAGTTTGATGCTGTGGAAGATGCTTATTCCACCCTCAAGCGACAGTTGAATAAAAAACTTCCTGTTGATAGGTGCGTAATACCATATACTGTGAAATTTTTAAAATACAAGTGTAAAAAGTTCCAATCTATGCATGAAAAATTTTGTGGCTATGATGTTTAAAATATTTCTTATTTCTTGCAGGTTGAAGAGAGAAGCTTTGGTTAACTTGAGGCCATCCTTACCTTCTGAGATCAACCAGAAGTATGGAGCACATATTGTTGACTATCAAGGAATTGGGCCAACGATTCAATTCGAAGGTCCCATAACTGGCATTGAAAGAGCTCATGGTGAAGTTAAAGCTCTCGTGGATAGCTTGTTCTCGAAAGAAGAGATATTGGAAAAGGAATATCAAGTTGATCAACTTGAAAAGGCAAGGAAGCAAATTAAAGTTCCAGTTTATATCTGTTGCCCAGACTTATCACGAAGAAAGTCAGTAGTACTGTTTTCATTTGATCACACTACTCTTCAGAATTCAGCTCCTCGTGTAGTTCAACTTCTTTCTGTGAATGCTTTTCGTTTGGAATGCAAACCTGAACAAGCTGTGTACTTACGATATTTCAAGAAAGATTTCATATCCAAACTTCCAGCCAAAGCCACATTTGACAGTTCAGGAGAGAAAGTAACACTGAATGGTGGAGAAAGTGAAATTCGATCATCTAAAGAAATAATCCGTGCTCAAGTTTTTGAAGGATTGTGCAGTGAAAAATTCAGCTATTCTTGTAACCCAAAGTTTCAATCTCAAATTGAAGAAACCATTCTTAGACCTCTCTTGGATGATCCTACTTTCCAATATATAACACCAAAGCTGTCTGGACAAACCGGTCGAGAAAAAGGACGAAGAAAAAACAGTCATCAAGCAAAGGACGAAGTAATAACTGTTTACGTTTACTGCAGAAACCCAGAGTTCTTTGAAAAAGTATGCCAGTCACTTCGAATTTTGAATCCTGGCTCCAAATACTATCGTTTGCCCCATGAAAATGCTGCATCTATGATCAGTGAGAACAAAATCAGGTTAGAAAACAAGTACAAAGTTCGAATCATGCAGGACCGAGCTTCATCTGTAACTATCCATGGCTTAACTCAAGAAGAAGTGCAGCAATGCTACGACGAGATAAAAGAGCTTATTGAGTCTAATTTGATGGTAGTGAAGTATGTATCCGTAAACCCACAAGTCTGCGAGCTGTTGAAGCTGTATCAGACAGAACTAGCAGAATTGAGAAGAGATTGCTCAGAATTGACTGTCCTTCCTCCAAATAAAGATAATGTTAATGGGGTTATAAGAATCAAAGGCTCAATCAGTCAAGTGGATGACGTTAAAGAAAGACTTTCTTCTGGACTCCTCAGTATGAACTTATCAGTGGAACAGTTTGACCTTTCCTGCCCATCTGGTCTATTTGGAATGTGGTGCAAGAGATGGAATCAAGTCAAGCAGCAGGAAGAAAGAAGGTTGAAAGTTCTTCTTACCTTCAGCAAGTCAGGTCAGGGCAGTGGTGACAATAAACTAAATGTCAAATTCACGGTTATTGGAACTGACGAGATCGGAGTACAAGAAGTCAAGGATGCAATCCTTACTGAAGGGGTTCAGGCTGAAGAAAAAATTATTGAGTTATCATCAAATGGTGCAAATTGTCTACTTAAAGCCAAAAAAGACAAAAAGCTGGACTTTCTGAATAACGTCATCGTAAATGTTGGGCATGTAGACAAATCTACAAACAAAGTCACTGTATTTGCCCCCAAGGAACTTGGGGAAAATCTTTCCATTGCTGAGGAACAAATTCGAAAATTTGTTGGTGACCGTGCAAGCACAAGCCACGTCATTTGCAGTAAAGATCCTGTTGTAGGCTTGATATTACTTTCACCTGTGAGATCAGTGCATCATATAACAAATGCTAATGCCATCGCTGGACAGCATCGAGCCTCTGTGCACGTTCTAAAAAAACCCAGTGTGGGTCTTCGTATCAGTGGTTCTGAGACTGCCATTGCCAAAGTCAAACCACTCATTCAGACAACCGTGATTGAAGCAATCGAGAAAACCATTGGAGAGAAAAAAGTGCCTATTAAAGCTCTCCATGTTCCCTTGCTAACATCTACCGAATTCACAAGATTTCAGTCTAAACTTGAAAGTGATCTCTGTGTGACTTGTTCTTATCCTAAATCTGGCAAAGTGACCAAGCTCATATGCAGTTCGTTAATTCGATTGGATAGTGCAGGGTATGTCAAAATTGACATCTGCAAAGGTGATCTCATTCATGAGCAGGTTGATGCTATCGTAAATGCTGCCAATGAAGATCTGAAGCATATTGGAGGACTGGCTAAAGCTATTTCGGATGCTGGTGGACCAAGTATACAGACTGAAAGTGATGACTACATTCGCACGAACCGCAAGGTTAAACCTGGACAAGCAGTTGGTCTAGGAGCTGGAGATCTCCCTTGCAAAAAAGTGATCCATGCTGTCGGACCTCGCTGGATGGGTGGTCACTGCAATGAGGAGCAGACTCTGTATTTTTCTGTTTTCAAGAGCCTCGAGGCAGCATCTAATGAATCACTCTCTTCCATAGCTTTCCCTGCTATTGGCACAGGAGTATTCAATGTGCCAGAAGACATATGTGCCAGAGCATCATTGAAAGCAGTACGAGATTTTTGCCAAGCTTTTCCATACACCTCCATCAGTACAGTGAAATTTATACTATTCCAACAGAGTTCTGTCAATGTCTTCAAACCACTGATCGTGTCAGGTCAGTGTGGGGAGTATCAGTATGGCAACCAATCAGTTCTAAGACCTCCTCAACCCAGGCGTGCATGCGTCCCTGAATCCAATCCAGCTTCAAAACTCACCAGAAACTGGCAGTGGCTGAATGACCAAGGAACATTTACTTCCTACAGCAGTGAAATCTCCAACCGTCTGACTGCTGCTTTTCAGTCAATTCCGAAGGGATCCATTCAAGTCATAATAAATGGTGTTCCATATGTTATTGACGTTGCTAAGATGACGCAGACTAATAGTCTCACTGGTCACTCCAGATCTATCACTCAAATATTCGATTCCTCAGACTTCCAGTGGATGTACCAAGATGATACTTCTGCATGTGTTTATTACAAACCTAATGATTCAAAGTCAATCGAGACCATGTTCCTGTCCAAAACTCCTGGTCAGTTGACCATCAATGGAAAGATGTATACGTTTGATTTCACTCAAATGTGTCAGATTAACATAGCCACTGGATTCAAACGTAAAATATTTCGACGCACAAGAAATGATCCCAAAATTGAAACACTCTTGGAATCTCCAGGTAATGAGGGGAAACATGAAGATGATGAAGAAGATGAGCCAAAGCTATCAAATGATATCATTTTGACCTTACGAGGTCCATATGAGAGTTTGGGAGCTGCAGAGTATAAATTAATGTCCAAGTTGACGAGTGCCACCAGTTCTCAAGTCTTGGATACTCTTCCAAAGAATATGACTCCAGCTCTGAAGAAGAAGCTTCAACAAATTGCAAAGAAAAATAGCCTCGTGTATTCATTTGAAGAGAAATCCAAAAAAGGAAAAAAGTACAAAGTGTTGAAGGTCGAAGGAGTGCGCTTCAAAGTTCAGGCTGCAGTTCATGCTATCAATGAAGAGATTCTTACCTTTCATGTGACATCTGTTGCATCTGAAGACGATCTTCAGTTCCCCTCTGAATGGGTGCAGCAGACTCAAACCACTGAGCTCTTTCAAGTGACTCATGGCAGTCCCGAGTGGCAGCAGGTAGAGGGGAAGTTTGCAGCTACAATGGCTGGTCATCCAATTCACAGTATCGCTCGCATACAGAACAAATGGCTGTGGGAAAAGTATGCTATTCAGAAGAAACGTTTGGATCGAAAGAACCAAGGTCGTGTCAATGAGATGGAGCTGTTTCATGGAACACGTAGCAATGACCCGAAGTTGATATATGAAGGTGAAGACGGATTTGACATGCGATATGGAGCTCAGGGGATGTGGGGTGTGGCTAACTATTTCGCTGTTAATGCCAGTTATTCTAATAACTATGTTCATCAATCTCAGATGGGAAGAAAAGAGATGTTTCTTGTCAAGGTGCTGACTGGTGATAGCCATGAATGTCCATCTAATCGTTCTCTGCGCATGCCTCCAGCCAAGCCAACAACTGGAGGAGCTCAGGGAGGTGATGTCCAGTTCTCTCAGATGAAGTATGACACTGTAACAGGACACACTAATGGCTCTCAAGTCTTCATGACTTATGATAATGACAAGGCCTACCCTGCATACCTCATCTCATATTAAACTGAAGTTTGTGATTATTTGATCGGGGAAAAAAGAAAAAAAGAAAAAAAAAAGAAGATGCTAGCTAGCTACATTGAATTTATCCTTATGTGTTTGATTTATAGTGTGTATAGTGTGAGTTTGAAATAATGTGGATTGCATACTCGGTCATCGTTACGGCAATATTAATTTTGATCACGATTAGCTAATAGCAAATTAGAAAACTGCAGCTGCACGTTACACTAGCTAAATCAAAAAATGACCAGCACATTGTAGTCATAGACATAGACATCTGAATCATTTGGTATCTTACTGAATCCACATGCTGCATTGAACCTCATTGCATGTTATTAAATAAAAAAGCATGGAAGTGCTAACCCTCTGCACATAATCAGAGAGTGCACTTTCTATGTACATATAATTATGTAGGGATGACTCGGACGGCCGCGCGCGCCGCCTATAGATAATACATATACAGTGTCTCCGATGAAGTTTGATTTCAGTATAAAATGCAGTATGAATTTCTAAATGTGTATAGTAAGTTTATCTAAATTTCAGTATTTTTGAAAATTCTTCAGTATTTTTGGTCAAATTTCAGTAAAAATACTGATGAATCAGTCTAAATACAAAAGTGAAATTCTAGTTCCTCCACTTAGACCTAACAAAAGCTACTGTGAATGATTATCCAGCCTACTAGAGCCTACTACAGCCTACTACAATGTGCAGACCAAGTTTGAGCTTACCGTTTCAGAAATACGGCAAGCAGGTATATTAATCGCTGGATTCTTCTTCTCTATTGTTGTTATTCTTCTTCTAAGACAACCATATCTCTCGAACCACTCAAGCTACAGCTATGATTTCTGGATAAATCCACTCCAAATTCTACCAACTACGATCTTTTCTACTCGTTGATCTTCGAAACAGTGGATGACAAAGGAGACACTACGGAGCACAATAGTCTCGCGTAGCCAGACCCTTTTTCTTGGGGGCGGGGGAAAGAAAGGCCTGGTCAACTCCCGTAGAGCAATGGATTCAAGCATAAATTCTTTGTTCTGTATTCCAGCCAACAATCCCTACATATACGTCGAGTAGCTTCAGATTAGGGATTGTTGGCTGGATATACAGAACAAAAGATTGATCCCATTTCCATCCTTGTTAACTTGAGCAGTGGTCGTCCCTACATCTTTTTTCATTTCATGAAATGCTTTTTCCCTTATAATAATGTATAATGATGTGTGAGCAGATCACCAATAAGGAGTTTATGAATCAATCATCTATAAAACATTCCATACTGCTGCATTGATCCACACTCTCCCTCCTCCTGTAATACAACACTGCTAGCCTCATGAATTCAAATAGCCTACTTCCTGATTTCATCAGGCCATATCAGGTATGAGCTCCTCCTAGTCTCACGAACAATTAGGATCACCCGCAAAGTTTAGCGTGCATGTGCGCATTGAAATTTAATATTTAAAAGATGCTGAGTGGGTGGGAGGGTGAGTGGATGAGTGTGGTTAGTGTTGGATGTGTCGGAGAGTATGGCAATCCGTTCAAGACAATATTATCAAAGAAATATATGGGCATATGATCCTATATTTGTGTGCATGTAACTACATTTTATATATGCTCAAAATTTCAACATATATATGTTCCTCAAAAGACAAGAAATATATATGGGCAAAATTTCAACATATAATAATATTACTCAAATTGTGGCAAAATTTCAACATAGCACTCAAAAGACAAAAATCCATGGGCATATGATCCTATATTTGTGTGCATGTAACTTCATGATTATCAGTGGCGTATCTAGAATTTGAGCTAGGAGGGTGCTAGATAGAGAATGCGCGCGTAAGCGCGCGCGAAATTTTTTCGAACCACGCCCACTTTTGATTAATCACATCCTCTTTATTATACCCAGATGATGGCCTAAGTATTAGCTACCCTACTTTACCAGCGTACAGGATCAGAAGTGAGGTGCAGGCTGAATAAAGAAGCACAGAAATTTTAGATCGAGATGTGCATTATTTAGGGTAAAAACGTGCCGGGCGCATGCGCCTCACCGATGTGATTATTGAACTCTGACCCAATGCTGCTCTTTCTGTATTAAACTGCTTGCTAGATGATCAGCTTTAGGATAGATAACTATAGAAGCGAGCCTACTGAAAAAGCTAGCTAGCAGCTGAGGGGGGTGCTCGAGCACCCTGAGCACCTCGCTAGATACGCCACTGATTATATATGATCAAAAGTTCAATTTGCATTCGACATTGCATGATCTAATTTCAACATATATATTTTTCAAGTGAGGTCAAAGTTTAATCAGGTTAAAGGTTACCTTCCCCCGGCGCGCGCGCGGTGGCGCCGGCACGCGCGCGCACGCCTGTGCTGCGTCGACCTTTTACCTTTCTTCAGACATTGCAATGGATCCAGAGTTAAGCCAGTGTATAGCCTCAGTGCCAGCCTGTGTACGTCAGCTTGAAAGCAGTACCGATACTACCGATATCAATTTGGCTGAGTCATTGACTCGCAGGGCCGAAGAGTTTGTAGAACTGCTTCGTGTTCTTTCAGGTGAGGCACTCATAAAGCTAGCTCAATAAGAATGTAATTGATTACATTGCAGGTCGTTTAGAGGAGTTACAAAGTTCTTCCCAGCAGGCTGCAAGAAACCTGCAGGATTATATTGCCCTCTCTTCAATACTGCAACATTTTGCAACTTTGTTTTCTGATCGAACAATGGAATTGGAGGATTTGTATTGTAATCCATGGATGTCATTGACTATTGCCTGCCCAGTAGTAGGAGATGGTAGACCTGGAAGGCCCTCAGTAGTGATATCTGAACAGCAGATCACAACACTACTAGACTTGGGTTTCAACTATACTTCTATGGCTGCAATGTTTGGATTATCAGAGAGAACTTTATTCCGAAGGAGGACTGAGTTAGGACTTCAGACTGGGCGTCACTATAGCGACATATCTGATGATGACCTAGACACTGTTGTACGCTCACTAGTACAGGTAAGATTCTATGAAACCAAGGGGAATATTTTTAATGGATTTTTTCTGTCACAGGAGTCCGTGAATTCAGGGTTGTGTATGATCCAAGGTGGACTTCAAGCGAGGGGAATTATTGTCCAGTGTAGAAGGGTAGCAGATTCTCTACACAGAGTCGATCCTTTAAGCCAAATAATCTGACGCAGAATAACTACATACCGGAGACGATATTCTGTTCCTACGCCCAACAGTTTATGGTATGCAAATCTAATTAATAGGTATTATGAATAATTGGTCGATATTTTAATGAAGGCATATCGATGGGCTGCACAAACTGATTAGGTGGAAATTGGTCATACATGGAGGTATATAATGTAATATAGAACAGTGGGAGTAGTGGGTAGTGAGACGGCAGGTTATGGAGATTTGGATTGTAGAATTACCTTAAGGTCACTTTATTAGAGGGTACTTATTTAGTTAGTTCAAAGTTCAAATTGATATAAGAATGTGATTACAGCTCAAGAATAGCTATATACTTGAGTGGAGAGGACTGAGCCTAGAGATATGAAAATTTTCACTGCTAAGGTTGCTAAAAAATCCAAAAGTATAATATATATTATAGTAAACTTGTACCTGTCAATAAACATTACCTTTAAGTTAGTAATAGGGATTGGTGTACAACTTAGTATACTCTTATAGTGCCTGTTGTTAGTTTATAGTGGTCAATAAGACTGATCTTTGTCTGTTGTGTTGTTAGGAATTGATGGCTACTCACAGCTCATTACCTACATTAACTGCTCAGATAACAATTCAGCTGAAACAGTGCTAGAGTGTTTTCTTTGTGGTGGACATCAGTATGGGTTCCCTTCTCGAGTGCGGAGTGATTATGGATTAGAGAACTTGCATGTGGCTTACTGGACAAGTTTGAACTTTGACCTCCCTGGTTGACAAATAATTATCATACATATATATATTTTTGAGTAATGAATATATATTGAAATTTGCCCATAATATTATATTCTTTTCAGTAATAATATAAATTTTGCCCATTATATTTCTTGTCTGTTGAGTATGTTGAAATTTTGAGCATATATAAAATGTAGTTACATGCATACAAATATAGGATCATATGCCCATATATTTCTTTGATAATATTGTCTTGAATGGATTGCCATACAACCAACCTGAAAACCTCTGTAATTAACTGACAAACCGAGGTAGCAGAGGGTTAAACAACAAAAGTAAACAGTAATTATGCAGATGCTGTGAGTTGGTGGGAATTGGTAGGAGGGTAAGTGGCCGTGGATGGGTATGGTTAGTGTTGATTCTGTCGACGTCAGAGAGTGAGGACCAACTGTTCATATCCAAGGTCTTCCAGGACCTCTCTGATAGTGGCCCAGGTGGGAGGAGGTTGTTCTCTGGACAGCCACACTTTAAACATGGCCTTCATGCATTGGAAAGGGGAGGGGCCATGACACGACTCCACCTCTTCAAGTTCCTCCTCCTGCAAGTCCAGGAACAACCCCATGTCCCTCCACTCCTCACTAATCCCTCACAACTTCTTGCACAGGTCTCTCAGACTGGGTTGCTCCTCCAGGTAATTAGTGGGTGTGGTCAAGTGGGGTGGTGTACCTGGATGGTGTGGATTTATGTAGTTGAGATTAGAGTGGACATTCGTGACATGTGTAGCTGACATGACCACCTGAAGACTCACTGGATTGAGGTGCTGATTGAGGTCCTCTCATATGTCCTCCACCGTCGGTACTAGGGGAACAGTAGTGGGTGTGGCTACAGGTAGAAGCCTTACTCGTACTCAAAGATGTCTTGGGTGTCTTGGACATGCTGGCAACATCTATGGTTATCACTAGATACACGCATTATCAAGGTAATCTTAATTTCTCACATTTGTTCTTCAGCACTTCACAGATGGCCTCAGCAGACTGAGTGTGTCCAGCCTTCACACACACCTCCAGCAAGTTCCCATAGGTGGCTGCAAGACCCTGTTTCTCCTTCCACTTAATATTATGGTGGAGAAAACCTAAGATATCCCCCAAAGTTCAAATATTACAGGTCCCAACAAAATATTTCACCTGAGAAACAAAGATGCCTTATAATGTCTCTCCCCTTCCTTTGCATGATCTCCACCTCTAACTGAGAAGCCAGAGAACATCAAGTGCTCACCTCTGTAGTGCAGGTTCATTTTGATACTTCTTCTTGGCGTCACTAATATCAGTGGCAGTTAGTCCCAGAGAAACAGAGAGCTTCTCCTCCCAGTCCAGTGAGTGGTCTGCTATCTCATTCAGGTCCCTGTCCACTCCCCCATGGCCCCAGTCCAACTGCTGCTCCAAGTGGGGGCGTGCATCTACTGGGAGATGTGAGAGGTAGGATTGGTAATCTGGTCCTGTGGCATGTAGTTGCAATGTAGAGTGGATCTATGGAGGACAATGGGACTCACACTAACCTGAGGGGAGAACTGGGTCAGGTCCATTCACACCACTTCATGGGCTACAGTAGTACAATGAGATGAATAAGTGATACAATACGATTAACCACTTACCTCTCCAAACCACACTAAGTGCTTTTCCTTCTTTTCCAAGGGCTGGGGATCTTTCATGTCCAACAGACAGTGCATTAGGTGAGGAGAGGTCTCCCTGCTCTTCACAATGCACAGATGGTCCATCTCAGGGTGAGTGGGACACTTGAAGGACACGTCGTGCTCCATGCAAGAAGCATAGTTTGTTCTTGAGGTGACCGTTTAAGAGAAGATTCTACGATCTTTCGTACTTTGACACAAACCTCATGCAGTGGGGTTTTAGCACTCAAAAGTCGAGTGACACATACTTTGTAGTGTTTTGGTCGGGAGATGAGGGTGACCACATCAGCATCACATCCATAAAACTGGACTCGATTCCTTGTTGGATCAAGGTAAGTGAGTTGTGGCTGATGGGTTGGCTGTTGCAGCTGGGAAGATACCAAGTAGTATGAAACCACACTTGTATCGGATCAGGATAGAAGCTGACAATAGAGGGTTTGAGTTATGTCCTTGGAATGTGTCCAGTTCTTCCCTTGCTGCATTCTGGACACAAGGAATTAGATAGGTGACCTCTGAACTCTTGGTAGATGAGGTCTGAGAAGGATGGGACAGAGTGATGGGAGCTATGATGTTCCAGCAGCTTCACCAGTTGCTCTAGGGGTATGTAGTCTCCCGAAACACCAATGAGACTTCTTCTGAACCATAGATATCTATGGTACCACGTTTCAAGTGGTTGTGCTACCCCTATATGCACTAAGTTATCTAATGTGTGGCCAAAGTACAGTACGTTATCACCAAATAATGCTCATCCAGCATGACTACCATGAGGTCAGACCAACTCACTCTAAGGTCAGAGTTCAAACATGCAGACCATAAAGCTCAAGCATTGAAATTTTAGTTGGCTGATCTAGTGACATGTTATTTCCAGCTCCATACTCTCTCCTGCCCAAGGATACGACTTGGAGGGGGAGGGACCCTCACAATGTATCTCTTACCATGACCTTACAGGTGAATAGGACCCTAAGTCCAACTATTCCACAGATCCCACAATCACAAGATGTCCAAATACACACAGTCTCTGGATGGCAGCAAGATAAGGCCACTATTAATAGAATGATTGTTTCCTGTCCACCGCCCGCATATTGAAAATGTCACCGCATCAAAAAATATTATTACTGCCTAGTGCCTGCCATTGCTCATGCACGCAATAGAGCGCGCACATTTGGCTTCACATGCAGCTCTTTTTGGGAAAGCCCGTGGTGAATGATGAAGACAGGACCCTTGAGACAAACAACGAAGCAATAATAGAATAATTATAATAACCACCCGCCCGCAGCACTTGTGGATGTCTTCTTGGACAGGAAACTAGGATTCTATAAATAGTGGCCTAATAGTAAACCACTGTGAACTACATAGCATCATCATGTGATGCTTTAGAGTGATTCTTCATTTAGAGAGGCACATTGGTACAGTCAACAGATAGTCTTGCAGCTAGTAAATTTAGGCAGCTAGCTTTTATCCATACCTTCTCATGTCCCTCCATTCTCGCGCGGGCCAGACTCTCACACGCAGAAGAGAGTGTGAGTGAGAGTGTACCATCTCCTGTCCCTCCATCGGATTGATTTCTTCCCCATGATTCCAGAAGGCGACCCGCCCTTCTTTTCCACCCACCCCATCATCACGTGATATTTTGAGCATGCGCATTGAGAAAAGACATATTGTACTTTGACCTTTCTAGAGAGGTAGTGCTATTAAAGTAGGAACTATAGTTCACTTTTAATATTGAAGTCTTGCTGTTGGGTCCATGCATCCCTGTGCAAATTAACATAACAATACATCAGTTGTTAAGTTAGGAAGAACTTACAGAAGAAACCGAACGTGGAGAAAATCAGTAGAGTCATCAACATTAAGCATACACATTTTTTTCTTGACCAATACCAGGACTTGTCTGTGGGTGAACAAAATCATAGTATCTGATGGTTTCATAACAAGAGTTCTTATTGAGAGCAAAGGGGCAAGACTGATCACCATGGAGGAGGGTTTCCCAATGATAAATATTGAATGTTCTGCAGGGATTGTTCCTAGTGCAGTCTGAGTTTTAATGACTATAGGAACCCAACACAAGCACAAACATAAATATTGACTGCAGCTATAATTGCACTCACCCCCACTAGGGAGTGGACCAAGTGGTTTCTACCACACAACTAAGTAAACTGAGTACAAAAAAAATTCATTCTAAATAAAAAGGTTATGAAGGGATGGCCTAAAATCTAGCTGGGTTGTGCAACTCAAGGTCAAGCAAAGAAAGCTGCTGGTTTTAAATAAAATGTGCCATGTGCTGAAAAATTGAGATTTTACCCCGCGCACGCATGCACAGCAAGGGGTAAAGCAATCAGTTGTGATGTCGATATAAAATTTTTGAAAAACCAGCTAAACTGCGTAAATCGTCACTTACCTCTCAAATATAGCTCCACAACCGCCTTCATTGCCAAACAGAGATCACAAGTTCTAGTAAAACTTACCATACCTACTACGAAATTCATACGGCATACAAAATTTGCATGGGGTTATGAAATCTACGCTTACTCTTATCAAGAGAAAATATTTCAACATTGATGGGTAGGTAGGGCCCAAGAAACGACTAATCTACTCTACCCGACCAGGCCAAAATACAGCTCTGTTCTCCTCAGTGGGAAGGACCCTCTTAGTCCATCACAAACCCTTCTCTATGTATACACACTTGAACAACTCCTGATTGGTGAGGTGGACCCACTTCCTCTGGGTCTCCCCTATCCCTCCTCTCCAACAACACCTGAAGATGAAGAGAGAAATGAAATCACATGATAATACTCCATCAAAACTGTCATCTTCTATGTACATAGTATAGTAGTATAACACCTTACCTCTTGGGTGTGCTGTGGCTATCCTTTCAAATATTCCTCCATCAAGCTTCCTAACACCAGCTGCTAGTTGCCTCCAACTCGGTTTGCCATATTTGGCAGTGTTGTAATTCTGCTTCAACCACTCAGTAATGGCGTTGAACAGGCACCTGCTACAATTTCCAGAGTTATTCCTGCGGATGACCTCAATGGCACTGGTCTTCAGTCTGAGGTAAGTAGCAAGGGTGTCCCAACTGGCGGCCAAGTCCTCCACGTCATCCATCACATCTGTTATGTCTTCAGGATCTATTATCAATGCAACATTGACTCATTGTAAGTTTGAGGGAGATCTGATGACTCACCTAGTTCAGAATCATCTATCATTTCAAGAACTTGTTTCCACTCAGTTCCACTGGCCTGATAGAATATAATCCCTTCACTAGTAAAAATCAAATGGCAACTGAGAGATTAACTCACATGTTGTCCAGCACTTGATGGGGAAGTCCCTAATTGATTGGTTGCTGAGAGTGGAGTAACAAGAGAGTGGAGACCTTATGAGAAGAAAGAAGTAACATTATGTTGAAAGTGGACAACATGATGTGTGGTCGTCATGACCACTTGGAGACTCACTGGATTGAGGTGCTGATTGAGGTCCTCTCATATGTCCTCCACCATCAGTGCTAGGGGAACAGTGGGTGTGGCTAGAGGTAGAAGCCTCACTCGTACTCAAAGATGTCTTGGATGTTTTGGAAATGCTGCCGACATCTGTAGAAAATGGTTACCACTAGATACACACATTATCAAGGTAATCTTACGTTTCTTCTTTAGCACTTCACAGATGGCCTCAGCAGACTGAGTGTGTCCAGCCTTCACACACACCTCCAGCAAGTTCCCATAGGTGGCTGCAAGACCCTGCTTCTCCTTCCACCTCCTCAGTACCTCTCGTCTATTAGTCAAACAGATCAGTGATTCACACTGGACTCTCAGTTAGGGGGGGAGATTTGTCCTCGTGCAAGGGAAGGGAGAGGGAAGAGACGTTAAGTTTCTTAGGTGTTGGGATCTATCTAAACATTGGGAGGATTCCCCACCATAATAACCACTTTAATGGGATCTGGGAAGCCAAAAAACACCAAGTGCTCTAACCTCACCTCTGCAGTTGAGGTTTATTCTGATGCATGGTCTTGATGTCACTAATGTCAGTGCCAGTCAGTCCCAGAGGAACAGAGAGCTTCTCCTCCCAGTCCAGTAAGTGGTCCGCTATCTCATTCAGGTCACTGTCCACTCCCCCATGGCCCCAGTCCAACTGCCACTCCAAGTGGGGGCGTGCATCTACTGGGAGACGTGAGAGGTAGGATTGGTAATCTGGTCCTGTGACATGTAGTTACAGTGTAGAGTGGATCCATGGAGGACAATGGGACTCACACTAACCTGAGGGGAGAACTGGGTCAGGTCCATTCACACCACTTCCATCTCCAGTCATGGGCTACAGTAGTACAATGTGAACTATAGTCATGCACATTACATATAATATTAGGGGACATATAAGCACTATTCTATATAATACACACCATACCATATGCAGCTACAATTTACTTACCTTTCCAAACCACACCAAATGCTGACTTTGCATTTCCACTGGTTTACAATTTTCAGGATTCCTGAGGCAGTCCATTTTGTAAGGACAAGACTCTTCACTGTCAACAACACACAAATGGTCTCTTCCAGGGTGAGAAGGACACTCAAAGGAGAGTTGGTAGTTCACAGTAAAGGTGTAGTTCATACAAGAGGTAACTGTCTCTAGCGTATGCTGAATAATCTCTCGAATAGCATGACACACCTCGTGTGTTGGGGTCTTAGTGAACGTTTCTCTCTTGATGGATACCTCGTAGTACTTTGGTTGGGAAATAAGGGTGATGGTGTCACGATCAGCTCCAAGTCGAAACTGCACTCGATTCTTCTTGATGCCTTCTTCAATCAACTTGAGTTTGTGTGAGCTCTGCCCAACTAAGTTGGCAATGGTGGCAGGAAAGACCCCAAGGGGTACAAAACCACATTTGTATCGAATCAAGAGAGAGGCAGGAAGGAGTTGGTTGGAATCATTCTTTCGGGAGTCACCCAGTTCTTTGCTGCTCATACTCTCAAGGACACAGGGCATCAGGTAGACCTTTGAACTCTGCGAAGGACTGGGGTCAGACTGGACTATGGGAGCTATGATGTTTAGATGTTCCAACAGCTTCACCAGTTGTTCCAGGGGTATGTAGTCTCCCGAGACAATACTGCTTCTGATATCTTCCAGAGAGAACTGTCCAGTTTTCTTAAACCTCTCAGAGGAAGCCACACCCATTCGACCAAACTTAAATGCATTGATGATCAGATTGGTAACACTATCGAATACGATTTGAATATTACAAATGACCATGTCACTTAACTCGGGTAGGTTGGGGAAGTACATCAAAACTCCGGCATGGTAGTGGAGGAACCACAGAGCTGTCTTTGTATCAGCAGCTGTCATGCCAAGCCTTTCAGCCAGTTGTATGCAACTCTGCAGACTGGCTATTCTCTTGTCTCTCTTTCGCAGGCAGAGACTCAGCATCAGCCATGCAGCTGGGATGCGAAGCTTCTTGAAATGCTTCTTCAAACCACTCTCCAAAAAGGTACGAATCTCTCTGATTTCATCGGCCCCCCCTGTCATGTTGTCAATGGGGAGTATCATTCTGCCTTCGGAGGAAAACTGGACTAGATCACCCTTAAAGAAATCAGTAGATCGAATTGTATTCTGTAATTTTTGATCAAATTTGTCGATCTCCTCTTCAGACACTTTATCTTTATGTGTCCCAATTATGTATGCAACAGATTTAGAAGAAGAAGCTAAAAGCTCGTCCAATTTGGAATTAGAGGCTCCTTCGTTACTCTCTTGTGAGCTGTACGACTTGAAGCAAGCAATACTGGCTAGAGCTGAGAGAAGGACTTCTTCCATAGTATAAATGGACTCAACCGGCAAAGTGGACTCACCCGATGGACTGAGATAGGAGACAGTGTAACTTTTCTGGAGGTCATCGATCAACTTACAAAATAAAAGATAAAGGCCAGGACCAATGGTGAGTGCTGGTAGCATGTCCATCAATTCAGGATGGCCCCCTGTGTCTTCCATGTTTAGTAGTGCTGCATCTGTGAAGAGCTGCTTCATAATATGACTACTATTCTTGCTCATGGCATCACGGAAGAAGTCAGCCATTTCTTCCTCCATGTCAGAGAGTAGACTACTGCTGCCTCTTTCCGGAGGGTGAGTAGACTTATCCTCAGATAAAGGCATCTCATGAATGCTGGACACATCACTCGCACTTTCTTCATTGGAGTTAGTATCGGATATTTCCCATTTTTTCTGTTGAAAAAAATGCTGATAGAAACAACGTAGGAACATGCATGCCTCGTCAGCAAGGTCTTTGGCCGCTAACCAATCTGTTTGTGTTACCATGGCTGTAGTGCATGAGAAGTTCCTGATAATGACTCGACCTGACTCAACTACACCCGTACTAGGCTGCTCTACCTCTCCAGCTGAAGTGATGTCTGTGATTTCTCCAGTCAGGCGGCGACGGGCTGTTGTCTTTCCCAAACGAGGACCTCCAACAAAAGCCATTTTAACAAAAAATATTTCTATGGATTCTTGCATGGCAAGGATTTGGCGGTACGCATCCAAGTACTCAGTTTTGCCTGATGGGATAAGAGAGTTCAGTTTCTGAGTAGAGTTCCTTTAAATAATGCACACCTGGTGCTCACTACAGTTACAACTTTGGAGGGTACCCACCAACTTTGGAATGTTTGGCAACTAAGCATATTATGAAGGTAATTGGGAGTGGGGAGATTTGCTTTCTCCCTTAATTACAAGAATTTTGCTTTCCCCCTAAAACTCTGCACTGTAATTTATATCGGTTAAGCAGCATATTCCTAAGGGTCCAAGACATACATACCCCCCCCTCCACAACCTTTCCAGATGAAAGCCTAGGAATTGGATGATACCCACACAATATACATTTGTATGAAATCTCTACTCACCAGTGAGGTAGTCCTCAATCTGCACACTCAGTTTGTTCAGTTCAAGTTTCTTCAGTACATTGAACAGTGACGTCCAGGTTGGAGGATGACGACTCTTTCCTGGAGATTCCCATTGGCTGATCACAAATTTAACAGCTTTAACAGGATCAGACAAGAGTTGAAGGTGGACAGTTTTATCCAAAGTGATTCCTGCAGCTTTGATCAGTTCAGTGTGGACCTTTGCCAGTGATGTGATCACCTGGATTCCTTCTTCCTCCAGCATAGAAAGAGCACTCATGCTGAATTGATTCTTGGGGTTGAATGAGGTCATCAACCTGCATGATTGAAATAGATGGTAATAATAAAAGATACCATGCACAGGAGATATGCTAAATACCTGTCGACAGGAAGTTCTTTATAAGCATTCATAGAAAGAAGTTGAACTACACGAGGAGTTGAATTCTGAAGAGTAGTGTGATCAAATGAAAACAGTACTACTGACTTTCTTTGTGATAAGTCTGGACAACAGATATAAACTGGAACTTTAATATGTTTCCTTGCCTTTTCAAGTTGATCAACTTGATATTCCTTTTTGAATATCACTTCTTCCACAAATAAGCTATCCACGAGAGCTTTCACTTCACCATGAGCTTTTTCAATGCCAGTTATGGGACCTTCGAATCGAATTGTTGGCCCAAATCCTTGATAGTCGACAATATGTGCTCCATACTTCTGGTTGATCTCAGAAGGTAAGGATGGCCTCAAGTTAACCAAAGCTTCTCTCTTTAACCTGCAAGAAATAAGAAATAAAATAATACTGAGAGTAGTGGAACTTTATATTTTGGCAAACCATGAAGATTTCACAGTACATGGTATATATACAGCACATTAAGATGATCTACAATGTACTTACCTGTCGACAGGAAGTTCTTTATTCAACTGTCGCTTGAGGGTGGAATGAACATCTTCCACAGCATCAAACTTCCCTGAGGATTTCACGCTCTGGTTCTCATATTCTAGCTGAATGATCACATTGGGGTTACTCTTGTAAGGAGATATTGCATCCTGGAATAGTGATGTTCCACTGTTTGGATTAACCAGCATCAACGTGTTCCACTGATTGGGATCCAATTTCAGAACTTCTTCATAGTTATCACGTTCAATGGACTTCGTTCGAGCAAGCTTAACTCTGATCTTTGTACCATCAATGATGCTATTGTCCAGCATAGAAGCTGCATTCTGTGCTGACATGGGTTGGTAGAAGTTAACATGAGCAAAAACAGATTTACTAGTGACATGAATAACAGGTTCTCCTTTGATTTCCCCTGCCTTTCTGAAGTGCAAATACAGTTTTTCTTTGGTTATAGTAGGAGGGAGGTGAGTAACTTTCACTGATGCTTGTTGTGGATCTGGGTATTGAAAATCAGCTTGATGTGTGGCTGACTCTGTTGACATGGTTGGATTCACAGTTGGAGGATGAGATGTCCGCATTGTTGGAGGGACTGGAGCTGTAGGTGAGAAAGGAGGGTTGCCGTACGCTCGTTGTAGTTGCTTTTGGTTTGGGGAGCTGGGCATTTGAGCACCACCGCCATATGCATGGGATGTACCTGGCTGGCCTGAACCAAATGCTGGTGGAGGACCTGTTGCCAGAGCATGATGTGATGGCTGGCCTGGACCAAATGCTGCTGGAGGACCTGTTGCCAGAGCATGACGTGATGGCTGGCCTGGACCAAATGTTGGCAGAGGACCTGTCACAGGTGGCTGACCCTGAACAAATGCTGGCAGAGGACCTGCTGCCAGAGCACGAGGTGGCTGATGGGTGGCACCCACATTAGGAGAAGGTGCTGGATTAGTCCGAGGGACATAGGCAAGAATACACCGGTCCATCACATTCTTTCCATTGAGACTTTGTGCAATAGCATGGGCATCTGTATTCGGGTAGAGCTTTATCATGACTCCATTAGAAGGAGGTGGAAGACGATTAAAGGACAACATCGGAACAGAAATGAGGGCACTTATTTCACTCTCACTGAAAGAGGGATCGATATTCTCAATAATGACACAGTCTGCAGGAGGTTGTGAGTGGACAGGTCCACTATAAGTTGGCTGGAAACCACTTCTGCCTGAAGCGATGCTTGCACCATCATTAAACTCGGTCCTATCCACCAAAGAGGGACCTGAAGGTGATTGAAGTTCACCTTTTCCAAAACCAATTGAAATAATTTGAAACTCTCCTATGACTTTAGTATTTCTCATTTTCTGAATAGCAAGGTTGGCCATTTCTAGAGAAGAAAAGAAAATGATTCCAAATCCAAGGGATTGGCATGTCTTGCTATTTTTTGCAATAAATGCATTGCTGATCCCAGATTCAAACTCTTTGAAATGTTGCCTAAACTTCCTATTGGAGACGGCTTTTGAAAATTTGGGTCTTGAGTGGACTAAAACTTTGATCTTGTCACTGGAAGTTGATATGTCAGAAGTAACAGACTTGATATCTGATAAAGACAGACAGAGGGTGCATTCAACTTCACTTCATCATGCATATTATGTATATTACTGCACTATAATCTGAAGCTACCTGACATACATAATTATAATTATGTAGGGATTGTTGGCTAGATATACTGAACAAAGACTGATCCCATTTCCATCCTTCATCCCTACCCTTGTTTCCTTACTTTTTTGAGCAATGGTCATCTTTCATTTCACGGAAATGTTTTTTCCCTTATTATATATAATCAAGCTTAATTGTGTACACTATTATTATCGAGAGTGCTAACGCGTAGAAATGGCGGGTCAAAGGTCATAAGACTGTATAAACTAATTCTCTTCTACCCTTACTCTACAGGTTCTCAGAAGGCTACAGTGAATTATTACATCTACAAAGAAGAGAGAAGAATGTTCAAAAACCAAAAATTCATTCGCTAACACAAGAAAAAAACAAGTTCTAAAATTGACTTTTCTTTATAATCGAGAGTGCGTTAGCACTCTCTAAGTAGGGATGGCGGGTCAAAGGTCATAGGACTGTATAAACTAAAAACTCTTCTTTCTCTTCTACCCTTACTCTACAGGTTCTCAGAAGGCTACAGTGAATTATTACATCTACAAAGAAGAGAGGAGAATGTTCCAAAACCAAAAATTCATTCGCTAACATAAGAAAAAAACAATGTCTAAAATTGACTTTTGTTCTATTTCTTTATAATAATAATAATAATAACAATAATAATAATAATAAGATCGACGTACCGGCTTACTGGCTATAGTCATCAAAATTCTGCTTTGGCCATCTGTTAGAGTGGCACATAGAGGCTGATCTTTTGCTATTAGTTTTGACTAAAGCGCTACTTCCACAAATCAGTGATCGATAGCACTCGGCTAATCTTTCTACGCCATTTTGAAGCGCACGTCTTTACCATGCCATGGACATGTCATTTACATTGCTATTGCTGTAAAGTTTTATATTAAATGATAGACAAAACTTAAATAGCTAAATAAATCCTTCCAGAGACTGTGTATGTGCCTACAAAAGAAAAAAAGATAGGTTTATGTAGAGCTGGCTTTGTACTGTAGCCTCATGTCAAATAATAATCACTGCATACTCTCAGTTCAAGTGACGATCAATACTGCCACCCTCAATTCTTTACTTACACAAACTTACTTTCAACTTCAAGCATAAAAAAAGGATAGAAACAAGTGAGCGCAAAAAATTTCTTCTAAATAAAAAGTTAAGTAGGGATAGCCTAAAGTCTAACTGGGCTGTATAATGTACTGCAGCCTCGTATGAAAATAATCCCTACATTTACAACGGCCCATAGCTAGCTATAGGTAGTGGATGTAAATGTAGGGATTATTTTCATACGAGGCTGCAGTACATTATACAGAGGTTATCCCTACTTAACTTTTTATTTAGAAGAAATTTTTTGCGCTCACTTGTAATAGGATAATAGATCGACGTACCGAATTACTGGCTATAGTCATCAAAATTCTGCTTTGGCCACCTGTTAGAGCGGCACCTAGAGGCTGATCTTTTGCTATTCGTTTTGACTAAAGCGCTACTTTACAAATCAGTGATATCAATAGCACTTGGCTAATCTTTCTACGCCATTTTGAAGCGCACATCAGTAGGGGGCAGGGCGTATGGGCGGGGCCACGTATAAGTGCACATGTGGCTACAGTGCAGCCTAATCAGTTCATCTCTAAGCTAGGTCTTCAGTTTAATCGTTTAGCTAGCTATTTATTCTTATCTGATGATCTTCCTGACACTCCTTGCTGCATTGCAGTACAGCTGCTCATCCTATAGTAGTACAAGTAAGGGAAAAAGCATTTCGTGAAATGAAAAAAGATGTAGGGATGACCACTGCTCAAAAAAGTAAGGAAACAAGAAGGATGGAAATGGGATCAATCTTTGTTCTGTATATCCAGCCAACAATCCCTACATATACGTACATTACTGCACTATAATCTGAAGCTACCTGACGTATATGTAGGGATTGTTGGCTGGATATACAGAACAAAGATTGATCCCATTTCCATCCTTCTTGTTTCCTTACTTCTTGTTTCCTTACTTTTTTGAGCAGTGGTCATCCCTACATCTTTTTTCATTTCATGAAATGCTTTTTCCCTTACTTGTTCCTGGTCTTTTTTCCTCTCTTTTATGGTTTTAGCTATGTATAGAGTTCATTCTTCTATGTGTATGCAGGGACAGATGAAAGAAGAATAGTTCTCCAATAGTTCTCCAGCATACCAGCCCAATCATTATCAACGAGTCAAGGTGTTGTGTTATTGTTGAGCGCATGAGCTATACTTGGAGGTCGAAGATGCTGAAATAGAGTCTACCGTGGTGAATCTAAATCCCGAGTCGATACAGTAGTCTATCATCATTATCTAGAGCTAGCTAGTTAGCTAGCTAGCTAGAGCTACAGCTGAGTAATATTATAATTTCGAATAATTGGATAAAAGATGGCTTCCTAATTGAATTAGTCGATCAACGAGTAGAAAAGATCGTAGTTCGTAGAATTTGGAGTGGATTTATCCAGAAATCATAGCTGTAGCTTGAGTGGTTCGAGAGATATGGTTGTCTAAGAATAATAATAATAATAATAATAATAATAATAATAATAATAATAATAACAAGTGAATGCAAAAAATTTCTTCGAAATAAAAATGTGAAGTAGGGATGTTATTATAACTGCAGCTTCATTATGAAAACCAAGTACTGCAGCATCGAAGCAGTATGGCCCAAAAATCTAGCTGGAATATGTATTATAACTGCATGCAAGAGAGTGAACTTAGTGAAGTGACCCTTACCCATCATCAAGTACAAGATACTATTCCTACTTCACTCCCATGATCAAGGGCCAAGGGAGTGAAGTAGGAATAGTATCTCGTACTTGATGATGGGTAAGGGTCACTTCACTAAGTTCACTCTCTTGCATGCAGTTATAATACATATTCCAGCTAGATTTTTGGGCCATACTGCTTCGATGCTGCAGTACTTGGTTTTCATAATGAAGCTGCAGTTATAATAACATCCCTACTTCACATTTTTATTTCGAAGAAATTTTTTGCATTCACTTGTTTGCATTCTTTTTCTTTGTGATTATGAAAATTGATAGACACTAAAGGCTTCCTTGATTGAACTTAATGATCAGTATTTCATTCTGTTCAGGGAGGAGAGTTTGAAGGATGATCATCTGCAGTGTAATGGAGTACTGAAAGGAGTGAACATTTTAAAAAGTGAACAGCATTAGCTAATTGTTACATATGTGATCACTGAAATAATTATTGAGATGGTACGTATGTCTTGCTTGAGGGAGGAGTATGGGGAGTTTATGCATTTGGTGTAGTGATCATAATAATGGATGCCATCAAATGGCCACATCCTGTGCAGGTGTTATATGAGGAGAACTGCTATTAATTGCCCCACCCCTTTTATGAGGTAATATCGCGAAGATTTTTTTCATACGAGGCTGCAGCACATTATAGATAGCCCAGCTAGATTTTAGGCTATTCCTACTTAACCTTTTTATTTGAAGAAATTTTTTACGCTCACTTGTTTCTATCCTTTTTCTTAGTGCTTGAAGCTGAATGAGGGAGGCTACAGTACAGTAGCTACTATACAAAGCCAGCTCTACATAAACCTCTTTTGTAGGTACATACAGTGTCTCTGGTTGAAGAATTTGTTTAGCTATTTAAGTTTTGTTGATATAGAACTTCACAGCAACAGCAATGTAAATGACATGTACACGGCATGGTGAAGTGAGCTGACTACACTACAGTACTGGCTATAATGCTACTATAGGATGAGCATCTGTACTGTAGTTCAGCAAGGAGTGACTGGAACATCATCAGATAATGAATGAAGACCTTGGCTATAGCTAACTTAAGCTTACGTGGCTCCGCCCATAAGCCACGCCCCCTTCAAAATGGCGTAGAAAGATTAGCAGCTGTGTTCCGAGTGCTATCGAATAGTGAAGTAGAGCCTTAGTCAAAACTAATAGCAAAAGATCAGCCTCTAGGTGCCGCTCTAACAGATGGCCAAAGCAGAATTTTGATGACTATAGCCAGTAAGTCGGTACGTCGATCTTATACATTATTATTATTATTATTATTATAAAGAAAAAGAACGAAAAGTCAATTTTAGAACTCGTTTTTTTCTTATGTTGGCGAATGAATTTTTGGCTTTTGAACATTCTCCTCTCTTCTTTGTAGATGTAATAATTCACTGTAGCCTTCTGAGAACCTGTAGAGTAAGGGTAGAAGAGAAAGAAGAGTTTTTAGTTTATACTGTCCTATGGACTTTGACCTGCCATCCCTACTTAGAGAGTGCTACCGCACTCTCTGATAATAATAGAGAAGAAGAAGAATATAGCGATTTACCTGCTTGCCGTATTTCTGAAACGGTAAGCTCCCTGGTCCTGAAACTTGGTCTGCACATTGTAGTAGGCTCTAGTAGGCTGGATAATCATTCACAGTAGCTTTTGTTAGGTCTAAGTGGGGGAACTAGAATTTCACTTTTGTATTAGTCTATAGGCGGCGCATGCGGCCGTCCGCGTCATCCCTACATAGAGAGTGCTACCGCACTCTCTGATACTAGGGTCTGTTTGTGTAATATATCCAATTGGCCAGCGAAGCAGTTGGTGAAAGTCATTTGTACTTTAACTTCTTAGTCGAAGATATTGCTGTCAGGATGAAGTGGTGGTGGCAGCTGCATACACAGGAGGCTGTATAATGCTTACCTAGAAAGCCAAGTGTTACTTAGATAAGCCTAGCACCTCTATGACAAAATGCTATAGAAAGCAATAAGCTCTAGCTGTTTGTTGCTCAGTGTTGTGGGCATGTTCATTTGTGGGGTCATATGAGCATGAGTATTAAACGTGACATATGTATCAAATGTGACAGTGCAGTATGTATCAAATGTATCGAAATCTCAATTTGCATGACTAAAGGGTAAGCTCGCTTCGCTTCAATTATGTAAAATCAAGCGTATTGTGTGTACACTATTATTATACTAAAATTAGATTGGAGGCCAAGACAACCCAATATGATCCAAGTCTTAGTCAAAAAATTATAAACTCACAATCATAATTTAATATATTGACTTGGCTGTGTCCCTTATCGGTGAGAGGCTAAACGAAAGAGAAAAAGAGGATATAATTTCATTGAATGGGGGGTGATTTAACACATCAGAGGGCATCTGTATTCGGTTGACTACATCAAAGGGAAGATGTACTTGAAGGCATAGCCCTATGATTTAAGGTATGCTGGGGAAATTAATAACCATAAGATAATTTTTATATATGACATGCATAGGTGAATGGTTCTAAATAAAGCACACCTATTTAACACAATCGCCTAAAATATTATATAAACATGAATCAATAGCTAGCCATATTTCAATCAGGATATACTTTAAATCAACTGTACATAACATACCAGTATATTGCTGGGATCATTTTTCCACTCTCCATCCACTATGAACATGTAACTATGGTTACCCACTGGCAACTTCATATCCACAAGTACACCTCCAGATCTGAAATGTGTAGAGATAACAAATCATGTGAACAAACCATGTAAAAATTAAATCAAGTTGGAGCCTATCAGCTAGCTCTAAAGTATATAGCTATAGCAGCCTCTTGTCCATCCTAGTGACAAAATGGACTGTGCGATAGTAGTCTAAGAGCTGAACTTTGTGAAGTGTGCCAGGACTATTATACTTCAAGGCAGCAGGAGCCTGATGATGATGAAGATACCAGTTCGGATGAGAGTGCCCAGCCTCTCGATGATGCTGCAAATGATATGAACATTTCCCAAAATCCCAGAGCATCATTGCTCATTCACAAAGAGGATGAAGATGAGGAAGCTATAGTGTCAAAAATGTTGGAAGAGTCACGTAGCTGTAGTAAATTTAATGGTGGGCCATGTTCTAAACCCTTTGATCAACAAAATCTAGAGCAAATACCGAGTTAGATCTTAATGTATTGGAACTTCTTTATTCACAGGAGATTTGAGAGGTCACATTCGAAGGCCTCAAGCAAAAGTTGAATAAAGTAGGAACTACTCCAACTTTCAATATAATAGTTACCCAATTTGTTTTGTTTTTACATACAATTGGTTTTAAAAGTAATTTGCTTAAGTACTATCGTATCAATGGAGCTTCTCCCTGCACTCATGGTAATGAGAAATGAAAGCCATGGCATGCTCTGCATATGAAGACAAGCAAAGAGTTATTACATTTATAAGAAACTATGCAGATGTGCATGTGCCTTTGCCAGACTACAGGGCAATGTTGCTACCAAGTGATGTAACTAAACAACGTGTTTATAATGACTAAGTGTTGCATTAACTGCTCCAGAAGGGAGGCAAGTTAGAGTATTTGGCTATCAAGAGTTTTGTGGGTTCTGGAATGAAGTGGTCCCTTACATAAGAGAGTGCACTTACATAAGAGAGTGCGCTAGCACTCTCTAAGTAGGGATGGCAGGTCAAAGGTCATAGGACTGTATAAAATAAAAAAAACTATTCTTTCTCTTCAACCCTTAATCTATAGGTTCTCAGAAGGCTACAGTGAATCATCACAGCTACACAGAAGAGAGAAGAATGTTCAAACATCTAAAATTCATTTGCTAACATAAGAAAAAAAGATATCTAAAATTGACTTTTGTTCTGGTCAGTATGGTTCTGATTATTTAACATAATAATAATATTAAATAAAGATTAACATACTGACTTACTGGCTATAGTCATCAAAATTCTGTTCTGGCTATCTGTTAGAGCGGCACCTAGAAGCCATGCAAGGGGCGTGGCCACATAGAAGTCAGGTGTGCGCGAGCTAGAGCCACCTGCTAGAGCTAGCTTCGTTTAGCTAGCTTTTGTTCTGGTCAGATGGTGTTTCAGTCATTCCTCAGTACAGATTCTTCACCATGCCAGTGCCTCCAACCTGTGAAGAGTGTACACTTTGACTTCAGGCTCCCATTTTCGCTAGCTAAGCTAGCTCTTCAGTTTAATCGTTTAGCTAGCTATCTATTCCGGTCAGATGTGCTGTTCCAGCCACTCCTCAGTATAGATGCTCATCCTATATTGCTGTATGTAGTCTGCTCACTTCACTATGCCCAGTGTGTGCGCCTCCAACCTGATTTCAGCCCATTTTAATACATGCTATTTTGTTAATAATGCTATATAAAATATAAATTTCTTGAGAATTCCAGTAAAAAAAAAAAAGAGGAATCAGTATGGTTGGAGACTCTGCCATGCACGTTATTTAGATATTGAATAATACACAAATTTTGTTATAAATAGCTAATCTTTGATCACAAGTGCTACGTACCTACAAAGAGGAAGAGATTTAAAAGGTTGTTGTGAATTTCTATAGCTAATTACAAAGAAAAAGAATTGAAAAAAGTGAGCGCAAAAAATTTCTTCTAAATAAAAAGTGAAGTAGGGATAGCCATAAAAGTTTAGCTGCATTCCTATCACTCCTAACCCTCCTAATTTCAATAACCACACCTATATCCTACTTCTCTTCCCCTAAGTGAGTCAAGTAACCCCTTATCCGTACCCACAGCAAAACTACTATTCCTACTTCACTCCTAGGCAGTGTGGCTATTGAAATTAGGAAGCCTAGGAGTGAAGTAGGAATAGTAGTTTTGTAATATTGCTGTGGGTACGGGTAAGGGGTTACTTGACTCACTTAGGGGGAGAAAAGTGGGATATAGGTGTGGTAATCAGGAGGGCTAGGAGTGATAAGAATGCAGCTAAACTTTTATGGCTATCCTTAGAACTCATAAGAGTAATGCTGAAGAAATTCATCAGTTTTGTGAAGATGAATACAAAGATATCACACCCAAAAGTCAAAAAAGAATCCCAGTTGATAATTCTGCAATGAATCCCCCTTCTAAACGGCTCTGTAGCCACTGTAGGAAACCTGGACATACTACCGTAAATCGGGAAAATTTCGTTTTGAAAAATATTCGGGATGAAATATTTCGTGTAAAATTAATTTCGTAAACATGGATTCAAAATAACGCACGTGCGCATGTATCATGTGCTTTTATTAGAGTAGCAGAATGGATGAGTTGGAAGTACTACCATATTTATAAAGCGATATGGATGGCAGCTATCGGAGAAGTATTAGACTGCAGGAGAGAGCCAAGTAATCCTGAAGATAGATACACCATTGCAGTGATAAAGAACGAGACAATTATAGGACATTTACCATGGAAAGTATCTAGACTTTGTTCGCTTTTCGCTAAAGAAATTGTTGCCGAGGGCATGGAGAGTGAACCCTTGGGGTCTGGGAGTCCATCTCTAGCCTTGAGAAACTTCCTTAGAGACATCTTGGCTTTTCAATCGATCGCGATCAACACACGTAGCTACACGTGGATTTGATCGTTTATCCAAATTTTCATTGCTCTATTTATTCGTACATTATTTTTCGTTTGATAAAAAATTTCATGTTTTTTATTTTCGTAATTATATTCACTTACGAAATTAAATCTACTACGAAATTTTCCCGATTTACGGTAAAACCAAAAAAGGTGTAATTACATGCCCAGAGCTTATCAAATAACAGAGAACACTTAATCAGTTTATACAAGGACACTGCTCAAATTTCTCACCCACTTAAAACATCATTTAGTAATCATTTTCTGACTTTCAGTTAACAAACTGTTAGCTCCCTGGTCCTGAAACTTGGCCTGCACTTTGTAGTAGGCTCTAGTAGGCTGGATATCATTCACAGTAGCTTTTGTTAAATTTAAGTGGAAGAACTATGAATTTCACTTTTGTATTAGTCTAAAATTATGTGGCGCATGCAGTCGTCCACATCATCCCTACATATTATAGAGAGCTACCACTCTCTCTGATTATAAAGATAACAAATCAATAATTATTTAGAAATCATTTAATGAACAAATTTGGAATTTTTTTCCTTCTTCTATGTAGCTAGATGTAGTATCATTGTAGCCTTCTGAGAACCTGTAGAGTTGGTAAAAGTAGAAGAGAAAGAAGAGTTTTTTAGTTCATACAGTCTTATGACCTCTGACCCCGCCATCCCTACGTACTTACTCTCTGATACCCCCAGGCATATATACGGTAGTACATACATGTGGTGCGATAGTATAGTGGTTTTACTCAAAAATTGGTCATTCGGTGTCATCCGTAAACCAACTACTATGTATGCATACTGCTTGTTGAAATTGTGCTTGGAATCCAGAACAGCAAAACCAAAATTTACATAGCAACTCCAAAATGGCTTTGGAGTTGGGCTACTTGAAAGGAGGCTATGTAAATTTTGGTTTTGCTGTTCTGGATTTGTATTGCAAGATCACTGCAATCTGCTGTGACTGTTCTAGTAACCTGTAATCTGCTGTGATAACATTATTATCACAGGTTACCACATTTGTCAACCACTGGAAAATCAACTGTATGCAGCCTAAGGAGTTCAAGCAGCCTATTATTGCTCACTGTCAAATGCTGCACAGTGCCCTAGCCAAAATGCCGCAGGCATACCGTAGACGCTGAAGGATAATGGTGACCCCATATGAAAGTAACACCCATACATAATTATATCACCACTGCAGGATCATCATGATAATTATAACACCCCATATACCAGGTGTTATTCTAAAACGTATCTGAATGACTATTGTCAGTTCCAATATCATGCCTCCATCATTCAGAAGGAGTATTCTTTGAGAATTCATCACAGAATTGACAAACCCTACATCGCTGCATGGACTGCATTTGTGCTCTCAAATCGTCATAAAACCCTACATCGCTGCTACCACATTATCCCTTTTTGGCTACACCTTGTAGCGATGTAGTTTGCAGAGCACAAATGCAGTCCATGCAGCAATGTACAGGGTTTGTCAATTCTGTGACAGTTAGCAGAGCAAATGCAGTACATAGCCAGCAAGCTACCCCACCTTGTTTCCGTACTTTTTATACTCTTTCATTTAGAAGAAGTTTTTCCTCTCACTTGTTTGCACACTTTTTTCAAGCAGAAGGATGTCAAGAACAACCCTTTACCAAATAAGCTTAAAGGAAAAATAAAGTAGGGATGGCTGTATGCAGTTCAAAAAAGTTCAGCAATAAGAGAATACTTCACTCCCATATACAGGGAGTGAAGTTTAGCTCGTAGTTTGGTAATGTTGGTGATGGGTAAGGGTGAAGTTCACTCTCTTACCTTTTTGAACCGCACACCCTACTTCGTCTGTGATCCTGCTATCAAAGTTAATTGTAGCTATGTAGTTCATCATCATAATATTGTATGAGCCAAAATGAATCTTATCTGGAAGGGCTAATGCTGATGGAGCTCACAATTATAGCACTTTGGTGCCGAAGCAAAAAAAAAGAAAAGAATACCTCTACTTCACTTTATCGCTCGCTGCTTTACAATGTCACATACTGACCTAGTAATTTCCAATGAGGTGGGCATTATTTAAATCTTTCCTCACTAAACTTGCGCAAGGCCAGGGGTAGCTTTCCCGGATAGGCGGAGCTTCATGGAGAGGAGAGGGAAAGTCTGGCCAGGTGGAAGGGAGTTGGTACCCACAAGACAGCACAAAATTTTTTTAAAAAACGCGAAAATATTTCATTGAACAGCTAGGCTTGATACCACCTTCATGCATACCCCTAGAACCTTTTTTTAATCATCAAAAATTAATGCAAGCTTTTTAAAAGATGCTTTCCAATGGTTCATTCAAAATCCCCCTTAGTCCAATCATAATTAGCAACTGCATAGTGCTAGCTATGAAAAAAAAATAACAACAGGAATTTCACTATTCGGAAAAAAATTGGACAAGGTGTCCGAGGTTCGACTGTAGAACTACATGCAAACTTTGCTGAATCTACATAGCTAATCATACACCAAAGTAGGGCAGTTCATGGCGGGGCAATCACCCTCATTTCCCCCATTGATCCTAGCTCTGCCATAATTATTAATAAAAAAATTATCTAGCTTGCTAACAAATCGTACCCGTTAGGAGTAGATACAAGGACTTTTTCCCAGTTGTTGAAATCCCCGACAAGATAAACCTCCTTTCCTCCACTTTCCCACTGAAATATATGATTCACTAAAGCCTTTTGTTGCTCGGCCATCTTGCAAGCTTGCGAGGGCGGGCGGGGGTAGCTATGACGATCTTTACCTATTTGGTTCACAATTATTATTTTTTGCTATAAGCCACGAAAATTTATTCGATGAATTTTTTTCTAGTAAGCAAATGACTGAGTGACAGCCAGGGGAGTAGCTAGAATTTATGATTTGATGGGGCAAATGACAGTCAAACAGCACTGTTTCCACTGGGGCAAGTGCGCTAGCCAGATTCTTTTCTCCCTTACTACAATACTTTGCACACACACTTAGCTACTTGCACATGTGTGCAAGTAAGTGTGTGTGCAAAGTAAGGTAAGTCAGGGTAATTCTGAATATTTTTTTCGGGAAAATGGTTCTTATTTCTGACTGGGAGCAGATAGAAACATGCTGTAAAGTGTAGATAAAGTTGACTAGCAGTGAAAATTTCATAGATTAAATTATTGTGGATAATTTATTATAGAGCCAAGAATAAAGGCACTCAAAAATTGGTGGTTTGGGGGTAATTCCAGCTTGATCTTCAAGAGTTGTTGCAAAGATAGAGCAATAGGAGTAGTTCATTACCTTATCGTACGTGCAAGTAAGGGGGAAAAGAGTCTGGTTAGCGAGACTACGAGTGGATGTTGGTACTTCTGCATGATACTTCATAGGGTGTAAGGATCTATCTAGTAATTCAGTGAAGGACCAGCAGTAGCTATAGAGTTATAAAACAATAGCTATATAAATTAATGTTTCTGTTAGAATGCAATTATCTTCGGACATGTTGAGCAAGAAGTTGGAGTCTGTGGAATCACAATTAAGATCTCTGGCATATTATAGCTATTCTATTGTTACACTTTAATTATGCAAAAACCTACTGTATACAGGTCCTAGATTATTGGGTTCAGGGCCGGGAAGGAACATGTCCTGAAAACCATTCACTTAGATTATGCAACAAATTACATTCAAAAAAAAAAGAAAAAGAGAAGGTAACCAGGAGTTCCAAGTGTAAGCACAGCTCATTTTTTGTCCCTGATTTGGTTGATTCTCTCCAGGACTTGACTCATTGCAGGTCTGTCTTGATGGGCATGGTTGGTGCAGTCTTGTACCAGAGGGAACATATCCAGAGTGGTATGGTGCACATCTCTCAGCATGTAGGGGAACTGATCTCTGTCAGGAGGGAAGCGACACAAAGCCACCTCACACACCAGCACACCAAAGCTGTACACGTCTATCTTGGCTGTCTGTCGGCTCCGGTCTTCTGTGCTGACCTCAGGGGCAGAGTACACAGCTGCTCCCTCAAATGGAGTGGTGGCAAGGTAAATCAGGTTGGCTGATCCAAAGTCAGAAACCTTGGCCTTCCACTGAATTGGTTGCTTAGTCTCTTCCAAGAGGACGTTGGCACTGCTGACATCTCTGTGGATGATGGGGGTGCGATGGGAGTGGAGGTAGGTGAGAGCTGATGCCACATCCCTCAAGATTGGTACTTTGCTCTTTCCCTCCAACATATTAGCTTCGTAGGCAGAGCATAAGGATCCATCTAGTAGTTCAGTAATGATCAAAGGCCCTGCCCCTTCTGTGGATAAGACCGCTCCAATTAGGAGGAGGAGGTTGGGATGGCAGACCTGAGCCATGATGCTGATCTCACGTCTCACCCTCCCCTCGTTCTGTGGGGAGAGAATTCCTCCATTTCACTGCTACCACTTGTCCTCGGAATGTGCCTCGGGCCACATAGCCCCACCCACCAGTTCCCAATATGGTCTGTGAGATATGGACATCTTCACGTGGGAGTTCCCACAGATTCAATAGCTGAGGGGCCACTGCCTCTCCCCCGTGCTGGACCTCATTAAGCTGATGTTCATACTGCTCCCTCACATGCTGCAACTCAATCACATGACTCTCCCTCTGTTCTACCAGCCGCTCTTCAAATCTAGTCATATTTTGTGTCATTTCTTGGTCTTTTTGCCTCAACTCTTCTTGCAATGCAAGCACCATGTCCCTTGCCTCTCTTTGCAACTTACGTAGTCGCTTGTTCTCTTTCTTCCTGAAGCTGGCGCTGGAGATGACGAATTTCTTGTGTTCTCTCTCTCAGTTCTTTCTCCAACTGTTCATTTTGACCCTGTAACTCAGCAATGGATGGTACACTCTTATGGGGTAGTTGCTCTATGGTATCCAAAGTCAGAAATAAACCACATTTGTCTTCACAGGAAAAATATTTTCCTTCCACTGATGTATGTGTGCCATCAGTATCTCCATGATCACGATACTTCTTGTCCTACATAAAAATTAATGGAAGTCAGCATAATTACACTGGAATTGCCAATAAAGGACACTCCAAATGAGGACAAGCCTCAACAAAGGATAATAAACTAAAAGTACCTTTGTACTCTGGCTAGAGTACTGGCAGGAAATTAAGGCCTCAATATTTCCCAGAACGGAACAGACCGGAACGGACAGTTCCACGCTACTATTAGACGGAACGGACCCCTTACATAAGTGCCCATGCACATAAAAAGGACAGAACGGCCCGGAACTAACTATAATGTCAAAACCAATGAGTTTCTGGTTCATTATCACTGTGACACCCTCATGATGCAATAGAACCATTATAGTACATTTGATCATTGCATTTGCAACAAGATGATCGACAAGATGAAGACTCAATGAGCCCTCATGTATAATTATCTTGTAGCTAGCTAGCAGGATAAGTCACATTCATCTTGTCATATCAATGCTGTTAGCAAGGTCAAAGGTGAAAGGGGCAGGGCTCAGCAAGATGAAATAATTATTTTTTGAAGTTCAGTGCACTCTAGAGGTCCATTCCGTAGAATATTAGCCCCGTTCCGGGCTGCTCCGTCCTTTTTATGCACATGGGCACTTCTTAAGGGGTCCGTTCCGCAGAATAGTAGCCCCTGTCCATTCCGGTCCGTTCCATTCCGGGAAATAGGTGAAGCCCAGAAATAAATACAGTACTCTTTCCCTTAGTCTGAAATATTAATTTGCCTGCCATTACTCTAACCACTCCTATAAAAAAATAACCTCCAAAAGAGGACAACCTCTCTACAAAGGATAAAAGGCTGGGACCTATCGTTCAGAGGTTTTATAATAATTGCAACCCTAGCTTTAATGAAAGTACTTACAGTGATTTCCACTCCATATTTATGACCACCAAATGCAGTCTGGCCACGCCACCTAATGATAGCAGTTGTGTACTGGTGCTGCTCTCCAGAGGAGCCACGCCCACTTATACCAGGGAGTCGGGCCAAGAGAATGTCACCTACCTTAAGACCACCCCCCACTTCGATTTCCCGGGAGTATTGTACGCAATGAAGCGGTTGACATCAGAGCTAATGCCATCCAAAATCACACACTCTTCCTCAGTCAGTGCAGCAACTTCATCAGCAGTGAAGCGAAAACTATAGCCCTTGGTAAAAATAATTCTGTGGGTATGGTTACAATACGAACCACTTTCCACGATAAAAATATGTAGGAGTGAGGTCGACTACCACCTGAAACTTTTCCAGCCATAGTTAGATCGAGCCACACCCACGTGTATTATGTGTATATGTATGTAGCGTAGGACATTATGTGATTTAGGCGACCCTTACTCAGAGCCGTTAATCTTCATTATGAGCATGCAGTATATATGAGGAAGAATGAACTCAAATTATCCACCACTACAGTTGAAGGTATAAAACGCGTGGCTTATAGTTAGCAATGAAGTTTTATTCATGGATTCAATGTCTTTTGATAGCTTTCAAGAATTGTGTTACAGTTGTTCTTGATTTTCTTCTTTCCTGGAAGTTCAGGTAATTACACATTGTAACCCAACTAAAATTACACGAGCTAGCTAATAGCATTGTAAGGTTTGCACTGCATTGACATGGCATCACATATTTATCTTGATCAATGATTGAGTAGCTAGGGGAAAAAAATGTTGACAGAAGCTTCTTTTTGTTGTTTATAGCTAATGTATGCAGAATTGTGTACATCATCACAATAATAATTATGCAGAATTTTATTTTAAATACAAGTAGTTGTGTTACTGTAGCATCATACCCAGTATGACTCATACATCTTCAATCATCTGAAAAAACCATCTATGAAAAGTTCAAAGTTCAAGTACTTGTATTACGAATTACGGACTGGCTATAATGTGTAATATAGCATTCGCCTCGTGCTATATTGGCCTCTTGACCACACTTCAAGTGCTATATTACACATACAGCACTCCCTCCAGTGCTCTAAGTAATTCATTGTAGTTTGCAAGGGTGGATTTATAAAGGAGCTGTACCACACTATATCTATGAGGACATAAGAAAATCAAGAGTAGTATACAATTTTCATGAGTACAATGGACAATGTTATCAATTGGAAATGTTAAAGTTCCCCCCCCCCCAAAAAAAATAAATAAATAATAATAATAATAATAATAATAATAATAATAATTAGTAAGTAAATAAATGGTAGAGTCAATCAAGTTAATGTTCATGATTTTTGATGTGATACAGTAGGACTGATATCCAGGTGTATTATTAGGAGATGCAGAATATGTAACTTTCTCCCTCATCAATTTAGTCTCAATTAGATTTTTTGGTCAATAATTGCATTGTTTGGAAACCATACAACTGTAAAACTGTGGATACTATAAGTCTTTTGGCTAGTTGTGCAAGTGTTCTATTGTGTTTCAATAGGTACGCTTTCCTTGCATGCATACTGTACTGTATTATGAGTTTCATACAGCACAGCCTGTTCAAAAACAGTGTTGTATGAAGGATATAGCACACCTTTGATCCACCCACACAAAGTAATGTTGCAATATTGAAGATCTATAGGGTGATTGCTAGTTTCATGTCTCACAGAGAACCTGAAAAGCTTCACCAACCATACGAGCCCACATAGTCCTGTGGTGCCCTTAATCAGAGGTATAGCAGTGTTTTGTGCATTTGTCAGGCAAATAGTCTCGCTAGTCAGGCTCTCCCCCATGATACCTGCTACCTAAGTGGTATGAAGAATCTGGGAGGTGTCAGTAAACAAAATTAATTATAGGACTGAAGTTATGCAAACTGCATTAATGGACTTGCCATCACAGCCAAAAAAAAAAAAAAAAAAAAAAAAAAAGGGAAAATGTGCATGTGCTGTACAATGGGCACACTATTTGCTTGTTTTTTATCCAAACTTCCAGCATGTTTTTCTCAAGGGTGTACTGTAGAGATATTATACAGGGAGTAATGGAGGGGAGGAAGGGTAGAGGAGGTGGGAGGAGCAGAGAGGGAGTGTATCATAGAGACGGATATAAGCTATTTGATACTTGTGATGATATGAAGTATTATTTTGATAGTATTAAAATATAAAAGCAGATGGGTCATGGTTGCCTTTATGACAGCTATACTAGATCATGTATTATAGCATTGATCCATGATGACCATCAACAAAAGAGATATGAAACAAAGTATATTTGGTTGATAAATGGCTTCTCCGTCCATACCATAATTATAATTATATATTTTGCAGAAACTACCCTTACTGGTGACAGAGTGTCTTATGTTGGTGGTAGAGCTAGTTATGATTGTTTTGGTGGTGGTGTTATTGTGGATGTGCAGTGGTTGGTGAATGGGACAAGAGTGGAGGACCTCAATCTTGGGGATGATGTAGTGGTTGAGTTCAGTCTGGCAAGAGAAGAAGGGGATCTACTCTTCAGAAATATTCCTGCTGAGTACAATGAGACCACCATCCAGTGCAGAGCTAACTACAGTTCCGAGACTAGCTCCACCTCTGGTACTGTTACACTACTGCTACAAGGTTGATCAATAGTTTAATGCTTCATCATAATATATATATTATACACACACAAGTGAGCGCAAAAAATTTCTTCTAAATAAAAAGGTTAAGTAGTGATGGCCTAAAATCTAGCTGGGCTGTAGCTATAATGTACTGCAGCCTCATATGAAAACAATTTAGCTACATCTACTGCCTACAGCTAGCTAATGGCAATTGTAAATTTTTTGAGCTCACTTGTTTCCATGTTTCCATGTAAGATGTGAAGAGCTGGCTCTGTAGCTAGCCACATACTAGGCTCACGAGCCAGACATATTGCGGAAGAAGGGGGAGAAAATATGTCTGGTGAAAGATGCAAGGTTTTCATATCCAAATGGAATGCATATTACACGTGACTTTGACTGCAAATTCCAATCAAATACGTGGGAGTGATAGACCACGTGGCAATTGAAATTCACAATTGCCTTCTTCATTTTTTCTTTCTTGGATGATGCTTGATAACTAGTTCTTGGTCTGGCCTCAGACCATAGCCCAGTTGTGCACTTGCTATAGACAACACTTCATCAGTTTTCACATCCAAGGCCATTGCTTCATATAATTCTGGTATAATGATGTCATGCACATGTGATCTAGCGTGTGACAATTGTAAATTGATGATCTGATTGGCTCTGTCAACATTCTTGCAGAGGTTCATGAAAACCTTGTGTCTTTCACCAGACGTATTTTCCCTCCCCCTTCTTCCACAATACGTCTGGCTTACTAGCCACGTAATGTACAAGCAGGTGCTATCCTACTTGGGCCTGCCCATGTGCGGGCACCACCCCACCCCTAGCACACATGTGTGCTGGCTGCAAATCATTTTTTTCTGATGTAGTATTTCATTGTAGCCTTCTGAGAACCTGTAAAGTAAGGATAAAAGAGAAAGTTTATACAGTCTTACCCACCATCCCTACTTCTCTCTCTCTCTCTCTCTCTCTCTCTCTCTCTCTCTCTCTCTCTCTCTCTCTCTCTCTCTCTCTCTCTCTCTCTCTCTCTCTCTCTCTCTCTCTCTCTCTCTCTCTCTCTCTCTCTCTCTCTCTCTCTCTCTCTCTCTATGCAGGAATACTCTCTGCTGTTGACAACCCGAATGCCACTGTGCTTGGTCCAACCATCTCCCTCACCTGGGAAGCTCCCTTCTTTTTTGACATTGTTGGTATTAACCCTGACATCACCTACAGAGTGGATGTGATCAATTCCACTTCCTCACAAGTGATACATTCACAAAGAGGGATCACTATCACACAATACAACTACACAACTTCACTGTCACCTGAAAGAAGAGCATGTGATGTCTTCAAATTCACAATCACACCAGTTAACATAGTTGGCAATGGAAATGAATCTAGCATAACTCTGGGTTACCTTAGTTATGGTAAGTGTGCATGGAAAACCTATTTTAAAAAACAAAAAAAAACACTTGTTAGCTACAATCAAGAAAGGATGAGTACAGATGAAACTTACCAATGTATGATCCCTCAAGACATTTATGAAGGTGGAATTAAGACAACACTTGAGTTTAACAATGATGACAAGTGATTGTGAATGCTTCATATATTATAATGATGAAAGATACAATGTTATATCAATTAATACAGTTCCTTTTGTGCTGAGTCATGATGCCAACCTGATAAATGGATCATTTTTATTCCATATAAGGATGGTAGGTACCAAACAGATTTATTTATACATGCTGCAATCAATAATATTGTTGCATATCTTATTCCTGCATACCATGATAATCATGCACATAGCTGTTATCATCTATGCAGTCTGCTGTGGTTTGCAAACTAAATATCATGGATATTTCTGTTTTGAACTATGATGATGAAGAAATCGATGTGCAAGATATGATAGCCACTATCAATGCTAATGATCGCAGTATCATTGAGATCACAAGTCCCAGCCTGAAACTGAATCGTCACTACAATACAACACTTAACGTCAGCAATAGTGCCGGATCAAAAACTTTAAATTTGATACTGAGTAGGTTATGGTTTTATGATGAATTGAAGTCTTTTTTTAACTCTTTCACTTCATTGCAGGTACTCATGATGTTCAACGCACTGATATGGAAAATTCAACAGTCAATATACATTATGTCGAGAACACCAAAGCCAAAGGAGCACTCTGTATCTTGATCTTTGTTCGTGATGGACATGTGGATTTTGACTCATCTGTATTTGTCTTTATTCAAAGAAATAAAGAACTGCCTATTTCAATGCTGAGACCTGGACAGTATGATGTTATTTCTTATGACGTGGAAAGTAATGGAAGAATACAAGCTGGTGTTGGTTATCCAGCATATGTTCAGAATATCAATGTTATCTATACAGGTAAGAGAAATTTCATTCTTGATAGTATTCATATCTCTTAATGTACAGGGTCAGTTTTCGTCCTTAGATCACTTCATCTTAAAAATTGTGGTGTGAGTTATAGCAATGGAAATGTTTTAGCATCATGTGAATTCCCAAGCACTTCAATGGCAAGTGGTTTTCAGCTAATTCTTCAGTTCAATGACCCAGCAAATGTCGAGAGTGTTCATAGAGTGGAAGTGGGTCAAACCCTTAATCGTAACACTTCAGTCTCCATCAGTGTGACCAGAAGTGGGACCTATTTTGCCACTATATTTGCAATACTAAATACGACAATATTGGATGAGTTTCCATCATATTCAATGGAGTTTATGGCGAATATCCAAGGAACTAACCAAGGTCAGTGATAAAAATTACTTTGAAATTATAGACTATAGCTAAGTGAAAAATAATTATTATAGATAAAGTTGGGGTTGCTTCCTCTTCTCCACCATCCAGAATGGATGTGGCACAGAACCACTTAGCATTGGGTAAGGTTATATGAGATATAAATAACTAGCTAGCTAGCTAGCTATTCTGCATGCAGCAAAATTCAAAATTTTTATTAAGCTTTCAATTTCTAATCATCCATTATGAAAAATTTTCCCCATTTTATAGCCCTAAAATATGATTGCTGGGCATAGTTATTGCCATTTGTTAGCTACTTATGTCTATTTTAAACGTCTGCATGTGGTAAACATCTGTGCAGTAGCTACAACAAAATGGTATCCAAACACCTCAAGTATCTGAATGAAATTCTTTTTGCTATGCTGTAGAATTATTACACTGTCTCACATCTGGACATAGCTATTTCACAGGGTAATCCCATGGTGTTCAGATTAATGAAGGGTTCTACTGTAGTTCTCATAATAACTGGCCATTCTGTTAATATGTAGGTGTAGGTATTGGAATCGGTGTTATCACAATAGTGCTATGTGGAACTACAATTTTCCTATCTTATAAACAATGCAAATCAAACAGAGATCCTAGGTAAGGCGATCCATGTGACTCTCAGTCTATCAATTAATATATTTTCCCTTGTTCTTTAACAGCTCAGAGAGGAAAAGCCAGAATGCAGAGTTTCAATTAGATCCAATTGTTATGAATAGCACCAGTTCCTCATCAAGAGTTGATCCTCCCAGTGCCTTCAACTGCACAGCTTATGAGGGCACAACTGAAGTGGTCAAGCATGACTATGAGGAAGTGAAACTCTATGGGAATTTAGACATTCCCACAACACATGAAGCCTATCAACTCACACTATGTTCTGCTTATGGAGTCCCAGTGCAGTCAACAACTTCAAGTTAAGAAACAGATGGCAATTCCCAATTATAAATCAAAACACACTGTTTTCATAACCAGTTAGCTACTCACTCACAGTTGCACTAACCCTTTACCACTTCCTGTTGAACTCATTGCGATATGTCATGCAGTATATGCCCAAGTGGTTTACAGTGGAATATGCTATAGGACTGAGTACATGATCATAGTGACAGTAATGATCAGAATTGTATACTTAGTTGTGCCCTAAAGTAGGTGGCTTATATTGGCATTACAATAGAACCAACTTACTCTAGCATTGCAGATCGAGCCACACCCACATAATGTAAGTACGTGGTTTAGGTGACCCTTACCCAAAGCCGTGATCTGATAAACATAAAATCTCTTAAGTTAAGTGCATTGTTGGTCTATTAATGGCGACTGGGAAGAGTATCTTATTAGCAGCCCCTGCAGGTAACATTAGTAGAAAATATGAAGAACTGAAGAGTGAAAAATCGGAGAATGTTGCAGGTAGGTGTAGTATTTTTTTGCAACTAGCTAGCTAGTACTAAGTTACTGGTGGGCACTAAGTCTGGTAGGCGCCCTTACTGCTTTATCATAGCCCCAGGGAATTTGAGTCTCAGGTGGCAAGCTAGCTATTTAGAAATCCCCACCCCATCCACTGAATCCTTTTATACATTCTTATCATAGAGCTTTTGTAATTATAATTATGTCATTCATCTACACAGTACATGTAACTAGCTATAGCAAAACCCATTTATGTAAAGGGCAAGAATCTCTGTTACCGTATTCATCCTATGTAATTATCACGCCACAAAAAATTGATTGCATGCCAAGGGAAAAATACGTAGCAAATTTATCAATTGGAGTGGCACTTAGAATTTTTTACCCGTCCTACTCAACCAGGATCTAAAGGTTGGCTAGTGGCAATGAATACTGTAACTAGGTAGGTACTAAGAGCTGTACATAATCTCTGCTACATGTACTTGGTTAATTAGTAACGACCACATACCACAAATATATTTATTACATATTTGTGGTAACACGATACCATATCATGTGTGAGTGTGCATACGGAATTAGGCAGTGTTACTGCTTATAAAGTTGTGTAGCTATACTCCCTGTTGCAGATTCGAACCTATTAACAAACACTGGATATAAATTCAAGAGTACTTGTAGTTACTCTCAGCTAGCTGCATATAAGCTAGTACATATCTATAGCTAAACCTCCAGATGCCTTTCATCCAATATAATTATTTATCCACTTTTTAGCAATTCAAAGCTGTCTTGAAATAACCGATCACTATGAAGTTAGTAGAATACTTGAAGATTTGAATGATGAAGAGCTGATAAAACTGGGGACGGCTCTTGGATTGTCTTACACCAAACTCAAGAGGATGAAGACACTTCCTGGTGATATGGTTGAAGCGTGGTTACGAGGCGATGATGCTGTTACTAAGAAAAGTGGCACTCCAAGCTGGGCAAGTTTGGCCGTGGCACTCGACAAAAATAGCCACACAAACATTGCCTCGAGCATCAGACAGAGTAGGTGGCTTCAATGTATAACCTGTTAGAATGAGTATATTCAATGGAGAGAAGTTGAGAACAGTGTAACTACAAAATAACATACTTAGAATGAGTTATTGAACCAATAATCAACATCATCGGAATAAGTTGTACAGTGGAACCCCTAAATGTGGACTCTCTGAAATACAAAAACTTCTCTAATCAGGACACTTTTTCTTGTCCCAACACAATATAAATGTGTATAATTTAACCCCTGAAATAGGGACATCTCTCTAATCAGGACACTTTTTCTTGTCCCAACACAATATAAATATAAATGTGTATAATTTAACCCCTGAAATAGGGACTCCTCTCTAATAAGGACACTTTTCGCTGGTCCCAAAGGTGTCCGTATTTAGAGGTTCCACTGTACACTATAAGCATATTAATTTTACCGGTAGTACTCTATTTGATAGTAGTGGCTTATATCAGCATATGCAATGGAGAAGTTGAACCAACTCATCCATATAGTTATTAATATTCTGTATTACCGTAGTATGTAATTTTCCATTGCTTTATCCTGATCTCATTTCCATCATGATCATGCAGGTTTCAACCTGGAAGGGGATATTCCTACTTCAGTAAGGATAATTAACTTACTAACCCATTTTTTTCCCATATGATAATAATAATACATCAATTTTAATCATCACTCTATTTATATAGATGGACACCATGAAGAAAGATGACTACACCAAATCTAAGACTAGTTCCAGAATGGGTGGTCAGTGCAGAGTATTTTTTGGATCCAAATTGCCTGAGTACACTACCGAACACCACATTCGTGAACACTTCAGGGAATTTGCACCAAACATTCGTAATATTGAACTCGTCTGTGATGAGAAGACGAATAAGTTCAAAGGTTATGGTTTTATATTCTTTTCAAGGAACAAAGTAGCCCAAGAAGCGATTCGGGCTTTACACCTTAGCACTTTGTTTGGGATGTGTATAGATGTGAAGTTCAGTTCAAATTTCCCACTGAATCTTGAGGAATCATCCAGTGATAGTACAGTGACTCCTGGCTTAGTTACCTCTGGTGATCACATGATTAAACAAAGCCAGTCATCTGAAAGTACTAGCAGTAATGGTCTTTCCTCACCGATGGTGAGACCAATTTCTTCATCTCACTCTCCCGAGTTCAGTCGAAGTCAGTCAGAAAAACTTGCTCCACAAAGCCCTTCTCATGTTCAGCCTCTGATGGGAGGGTCGTCAGTGAAGGTCACCCATCTCCCTCCTACTGTAACAAAGGAAAAGCTGTATTCACATTTCAAACAGGCAGGAGAAATCAAAGGTGAACCTGTCATTCACGTCGTTGATTCATCAAAGTATGCTCACGTCAATTTCCACGACCCACACTCAGCACAGAGTGCAGTTTCTATGCTGAACAACAGTGTACTGGATGGCGTGACGATCAGAGTCAAGGTTGCAAGACTGCAAACTCAGAAGGCGAAATCTCTAGAACAGTGCAGCCACGAAAAGATACTGAGACTGGATTCCAACCAATGGAACACTCTGATGTTGAACTCGAGTGGACGTGCTGCTCTTAAAGAGATAATGTCTCCATTCGATAGCAACCAAAATGTCATCATTCAACCACTGTTCAAGGATCAGAGTGTGAGATTTTCTGGCAAACGTGATGCTGTGGAAGATGCTTATATGTTCCTATGGAGGAGCTTGAATAAAGAACTGCCTATTGACAGGTAAAAAATGTACTGTATAGTGGTTATTTGAATAGGTAAAGACTTCACCCAAGAAATGATAGCTAGGTTAAATTTTCATGGTTTGTTTTTTTTGGAGTTAAGGTGGGAGGTATGAGCATTTTTATTGTATAATTATTTTTATGTTGACAGGTTGAAGATGGATGCCCTAGTGCATTTGAGGCCCTCCTTGCCTGCAGATATCCATCAGAAATATGGAATCCAAATTGTAGACTATCAAGGAAATGTGTCAAGTATTCGATTTGAAGGTCCCCTATCTGGCATAGAGAAAGCTCATAGCTATGTTAAAGCTCTCGTGGACAGCTTGCTCTCAAAAGAAATGATATTAGAAAAAGAATGTCATGTTAATCGTCTAGAAAAGATCAGAAAGCAACTCAAAGACCCTGTCTACATGTGCTACCCAGAGTCATCTCAGAGAAAGTCAATCGTGGTATTGTATTCATTCGATTCCACTAGCCTTGAAAATGCAGTTCCTGTGATAATGGAGCTTCTTTCCTTCAATGCTCATCACCTTGGATGCAAACCTGAAGAAGCCATATACCTGAAATTGTTTAAAAGAGATTTCATATCCCAGCTTCCTGCTAAAGTCACTTTCAATGGAGATAAGGTGATACTCACTGGCAACAAAAGTGAAATTCAGCTGTCAATGGAAAAAATGTGTACTGATATCTTTGAAGGACTGTTGAGTGGAAAGTTCGCATACACTTGCAACCCAAAGTCCCAGTCACTGATTGAACAAACAATTCTTAGACCTCTGAAATTAGATGAATCTACATTCCAATACACTATTCTAAAGCAGCAAGAAAGAGAACGTAGGAAAAGAAGCCATCACTCAAAAGACGATCTAATAGTTGTGTATATTTATTCCAGAAATCCAAAGCTTTTTGAGAAGGTTTCTGAATCACTTCAGCTCTTGGATCCATGCTCGAAGTTTTACCGTATGCCTCACAAAGGAGCTGAGAAAACCATCAAGGATGTGAAATTCGAACTCGAAAATTGGTACAAAGTTCAAATAACACATGACCATACTTCATCAGTGACTATCCATGGCTTATACTCAGAAGAAGTCCAACGGTGCTATGATGAAATCAAACAGTTGATAGAGTCCAGTTTGATCACTACAAAGTTCATACCTGTAAGCCATCAAGTATGTCAGCTACTGAAGCTGTACCAAACAGAGTTTGAAGAGTTGAGAAGAAATTGTTCAAGACTAACACTCTTTCCTCCTGATAACGACACTGATAACGGCATTATTGAAATTCACGGCTCAATCCGCCAAGTGAACGATGTGAAAGAGAGACTCATGTCTGGGCTGCTCCGCATGGAAATATCCATTGAAAACTTTGACCTTTCGTGCCCATTAGGATTAATAAGAATGTGGTCCAAGAGATGGAATCAAATCAAAGAACAAGAGGAGAAGAGATCTAAAGTCCTGGTAACTTTTCAAACTTCTAAGACTGGTAGTAAACAGCTGATTGTGATGTTTGAAGTCATTGGAGCGTCCAGAATTGGAGTACAAGAGGCTAAGGATGCAATCCTTTCCGAAGGGGTTCAGACTGTACAGAAAGTCATTTCTTTATCACCAAAGGGTACTAACGTTTTATTCAAGGCCAAGAAGGAGAAAAGGTTTGATTATTTGACTGTTAATGTGAATGTTGGATGCATTGACACACGCTCTAGAACAGTGACTATTTCTGCTCCCAAGAAACTTGCTGAAAATCTCACCATTGCTGAAGAGCAGATTCAAAAATTTGTCGGAGACAGTGCAAGCACAAGCCACATTATTTGTACTAAAGATCCTGTCATAAGCTTGATATTACTTTCACCTGTGAGATCAGTGCATCTTATAAAAAATGCTAATGCCATCGCTGGACAGCATCGAGCCTCTGTGCAAGTTCAGAAAAAGCCCAGTGTGGGTCTCCGTATCAGTGGTTCTGAGACTGCCATTGCCAAAGTCAAGCCACTCATTCAGACAACCGTGATTGAAATAATCGAGAAAACCATTGGAGAGAAGCAAGTGCCTATTAAACCTCTCCATGTTCCCTTACTATCAACTACCGAATTCACAAGATTTCAGTCTAAACTAGAAAGTGATCTCTGTGTGACATGTTCTTGCTCTAAATCTAAAACTGGAACAAATAGTGAACTTATCTGCAGTTCATCGATTCAATTGGACACTGCTGGATATGTCAAAGTTGACATCTGCAAAGGAGATCTTGTCTATGAGCAGGTTGATGCTATTGTAAATGCTGCCAATGAAGATCTGAACCATATTGAGGGACTAGCTAAAGCTATTTCAGATGCTGGTGGAGCAAGTATACAGATGGAGAGTGATGACTACATTCGCACGAACCGCAAGGTTAAACCTGGTCAAGCAGTTTGTCTAGGAGCTGGAGATCTCCCATGCAAGAAAGTGATCCATGCCATCGTACCTCGCTGGATGGGTGGTCGCCACAACGAAGAGCAGACTCTGTATTCTTCTGTTTTTGAGAGCCTCAAAGCAGCATCTGGTGAAGCTCTTTCTTCCATAGCTTTTCCTGCTATCGGCACAGGACATGGAAAAGATTTTATACCGAAACACATATGTGCCAAAGCATCTTTGAAGGCAGTAAAAGACTTCTGCCTGGCTTTCCCTCAAACTACAATCCACAATGTGAAATTCGTTTTAACTCAAAAGGGAACTGTCAACGAGTTCAAGCCAGTTATGATTTCAGGATTGTGTGGGGAGTATCAGTATGGTGCTGGTGGTCATTCGACCACAAAAGTCTCCCACATTAAGAGTTCAAGCATTCCAAAATTGGTCCCAAATCCTCATCCTAAATCGGTTCCAAATTCTCCTAAACTGGTTCCAAATCCTCGTTCCAGATCTGTTCCAAATTCTCCCAAATTGGTTCGAAATCCTCTTCCCAAATTGGTTCCAAATTCTCCTCCCAAATCGGTTCCAAATTCTCCTCCCAAATTAGTTCCAAGTTCTCCCCTCACCAGCAATTGGCAGTGGTTGAACAGTGAAGGATTATTTTCTTTTGATAGTGTGATATCCCGTAAACTCACTGCTTATTTCCAGTCATCTCCAAAAGGATCTGTCCAAATTGTGTTTCACGGTCAGCCATATATCTTTGATTTTGCTAAAATGAAACGAATTAATACTATCACTAGCGAATCAGTACAAATTATCCCAGCCTTTTCTTCTTCGAAATACCAGTGGTTGTATCAAGATGGCCATGCTTTTCTACCTTATAGTCTTAGTGACTCCAGGGCTATTGAAAATATGTATCAAGCTAATAATCCGGGTTGTTTGGTCATCAACAATGAAGCGTTTATATTCAATTTCTCTGAAATGCGCCAGGTTAATCTAGCTACTCATTCCAAACGTCAGATCAAGCGGCTAGCCACCCTCAACCGAGTTGATCCACCATCCAAGAGTGTTAATCTGGAATCTGCTGGAGGGCAGCAGCTGGAAGTTGGGAAAGATGTGATTTTGACTTTGCGAGGGCCACGTGAAAGTTTGAACGCTGCTGAAGATATGTTACTTTCCAAATTGAAAAGTTCTATTTGTTCTCAAGTATTCGATAATCTCCCAGAAAATCTGACTCCAGCTCTAAGAAGGAAGATTCAAGAGATTGCAAGGAAGAATGACGTGCTACATTCATTTGAAAGTGTGTCTGAAGGAGGTAGAGTTCATGAATTACTCAAAGTGGAAGGGATTTGTTTCAAAGTTGAAGCTGCAACCCACACCATTAATGAGGAAATACTCACCTTTCATGTGACATCTACTTGTTCTCATCATGATCTCGTCTTTCCTCAAGAGTGGCAGGAGCAGTCTCAAACGACTGAGCTCTTTCAAGTAGATCCAGACACTCCTGAGTGGGAGCATATTGAGAGACGATTTCATTCAACTATGTCAAGTCATAAAATTCTCAAAATCACTCGCATACAAAATAAATGGTTGTGGGAAAAATATGCATTCCAGAAGAAACGTTTGGATCGAAAGAACAGAGGACTCATCAATGAGATGGAGCTGTTTCATGGCACACAAAGTAATGACCCAAAATTGATATACGAAGGTGAAGACGGGTTTGACATGCGATACGGAGCTCAGGGGATGTGGGGTGTGGCTAACTACTTTGCTGTTAGTGCCAGTTATTCGGATAATTATGCACATCAAACTTTAACTGGAAAAGAAATATTTCTGGTAAAAGTGCTGACAGGAAGTAGCTATGATTGTCCACCTGATGAAACTCTGCGCATGCCTCCAGCCAAGCCTGGAGCTCAGGAAGGCAATGACATCCAGGTTTCTCAGATGAAGTATGACACTGTAACAGGACACACAAGTGGCTCTCAAGTCTTCATGACTTATGATAATGACAAAGCCTACCCTGCATACCTCATTACTTACAACTAACTACAACCATTAGTAGTACATGTAAGGACTATACTAGCGCGCGCTAGAAACCTAACGCTGTCGACCCTTTACCACGTTTAGCAAGTGCGAATTTACCATGTATCAAACCGGTGCTCTTGTTGTTCACAGCAGTAATTTCCTCCTCCCGGCTTTAGCAGCGGCCTCCAGGCTGGTGAGTGGAGTCTTATACGTGCCTCTGGCCTATCAACCCCACCGGGTGGACGGAAACCAGGAATCAGAACCTGACAAGACTCAGCAGGAAGTTTGGAACCTGTGCGAGACCTTGCAGCAGATAAAGAATGTCTATTTTCAAGCATCAAGACACAGTCCTCTGTTGGATATTAGAGTACTGTTACCTCAATCTACACCAGTTGTCAAGTCTGATCCCAAACCAGAAATCCTGGAATATGGAAATCTAGACGTCTTATTCAGTTCTATTCCCACCTTGGAAGAGGTAAAACATTCACCTGGATACACGTTACTCACAGAAAGAATCAAATCTGATATGAAAATGGCATTTGAGACCATTGAATGCAGCAAAGAATCTTCAAATCTGGCTACCACACCCACTCCATCCAGTGGGAACACACCCACTGATCATGTGACCACAGTGATGTCATACAGCGATGTAGCCTTGGGGGGAACATTTGACAACATCCACCATGGACACCGCCTCCTGTTGGCTCAAAGTGCCCTCCTTGCCCAGCGGAGGGTGGTGGTGGGCGTGTCCAATGGACCACTATTGGCCAATAAAATCCTGATGGAGTTAATCAAGCCCATAGAGGTAATACTTTACTGCATTTGATTTTTCGCTGCTCTTTCCTATAATCAAGTAGCTGGAATATGCAAGACAATATCTGGATTCTTCCAGTGGTGTCAATAGCAATCAATTCTTGGGCAGACAATGATAAAGGGTTATTGATCAGTATTGTTTTTGAATCTTACCATTGTCTCTCTCTTTCTCTCTCTCTCTCTCTCTTCCCCATAGTTGAGATTGGCTGAGGTTGTGTCATTTCTTCAGGATGTGAAGCCTTGGTTGAAGTATGACGTGGTTCCCATCACTGACGTGTGCGGACCAGCAGCTTGGGACAGCGAGCTTGAGGCCCTGGTGGTCAGCAACGAGACAGCAAGAGGAGGGGACATGATCAACAAGGAAAGGAGTAAAAAGGTAAGCACTAGAGGGAGGGAGGGAGGGAGGGAGGGAGTGCTTCCATCATAATTATACTTATACTTTTGCTTGGTTTCTTCTTCAGGGTTTAAAACCACTCTCTATTCACATGATAGACCTGATAGATCGTTCCCAAACCTCCAGCCTGGCTCAGGAGAAGAAGCTCAGTTCATCTGACATACGACGAAGCATGCTGGGGAGCTATCGGGAGGCTAAAGTGAGTGAGGAGGAGGAGGCGTAGGGGAGGTGTGTGTTGTGATGGTAAACTCATCTCTGTTTCAATAATCATTTTGTTTATTTGCTCGCTCGTTTGTTTATTTGCTTGTATGTTTATCTGCTTGTTTGCCTATTTACTCATCTGCTCATTTGTTTGCTTTGCTTAAATGTTTGTTTATTTATTTTGTTTATTTTGTTTCAGGAGTCATGCTGTTTGAAGTCATATGACCCCACTACTGGGCCTTACCTGATTGGTCTGACCGGAGGAATAGCCTCGGGAAAGTCTTCCATCTTTAAGAGGCTTGTTGCCATGGGCGCATATGCAGTGGATTGTGACAAGGTATAGCTGGTATGAGTTGGGAATCAGTAAGTGTCCTATCTAGCCTCCACCCCCACGAAAAACTGGGCCTGGGTACGAGGGCTAGTGTCCTATCTTTCAACTTCCCCTCCTTCATCTTTTTTTATACATGCATATATATCTATGCACCTCCACACACACACAGCTTGGTCACAAGGCCTACGAACCTAATACTGTGGCCTTCTCGAAAATTGTTGAAGAATTTGGTGAGGAAGTTGTGGATGAGGAGGGAAAGATCAACAGAAAAATCCTTGGACCTATTGTCTTTACAAATAAGGTTAGGTCTCTCTCTCTCTCTCTCTCTCTCTCTCTCTCTCTCTCTCTCTCTCTCTCACCCTCCCTCCACACACACAATTATGCCTGCTGCCTTCATTTCCATACAGAGCAGATTGGAGCGACTGAATGAGATAGTGTGGCCTGAGATTTGGAGAATGGCTAAGGAAGAGATAGCCAGGGCTCACTCTCAGGGGTTCCATGTAGTGGTGATAGATGCAGCTGTCATGCTCAAGGCTGGATGGCAGAGATATTTGCATGAAGTCTGGGTCACCATTGCTCCTGAGAAAGATGTGAGTATGAGCAGGGTGACCCTTTACCATACCACAAAGATGGTGACCCTTTACCTATTTATCATCTCTACTGTTGATCTTTTGATGCCCACCTGATCTGACCAATTTCCTTAACTTGCTATGATAGTCGATCCTTTACCGAAATTTATGATGACCCTTTACCAACTCATTGCAGGTAGTGAGGAGAGTGATGGAGCGTGATAACTTAACAGAAGAGGCGACTAAAAGAAGGATAGCCTCTCAGCTCACCAACACAGAGTATGTCAGCCAAGCTAACGTCGTCTTCAGCACACAGTGGGAACCAGAATACACACAAAAACAGGTGAATGGGAATGTGAAAAGTGTAAGTTCCATACTGGTACTATTCTTTCTCTTTTTTTGCAGGTGGAGAAAGCATGGGTAGAACTTCAGAACAGACTTTCATCTAAAACCATATCAAGTAAAATATGATTGTATACTGTTATTAATATCCGCAACAGTGATGATTATTATGATGATAATATCAGGGTTTCACAGAGGGGGGTGGGATACCTGGGATTTCCACACCCAAGAAAAAATCAGAGTAACTGTAACTGAAGTGCAATTCTTTAACTCAATACACAACATTTGGCGTTTGCATTCGCTTATGGAGAATTGAATTAGCAAACTGAGTCCTCCAAAAACAAGTAAAATTTTCTTTCGTGCTCCATGTGGGAGGGGGCACACCCCCTCCTGCACTTTCCCCCCCTCGCTGTGGCCTAATGGCCACGCAGTTGTCCCCCCCCCCCCCTTTATGGAAGGGAAAAAAATCCTGTATGGAACCCTGGATATGAAACTGAACAGCCTACAGACTATTTTTGTATAATTAGTCAAATGTACATTGAAGCTAAATGATGCTAGTCTACTATGGTTACATCATAGTATCTATGGTTACATCATAGTATCTATGGTTACATCATAGTATCTATGGTTACATCTATACAGCCTACAAACCATTGCTATGATAATTTATAATCCTAGATAGCTCTTCATCTCTGTCACTTTAGTAAGCACTGCCTTGGTGGATTTGCTGTCGTTGGGATTGCACCCACGGAAGTCCAGGATTTGACCCAGGTACTTGCATCCGTAGATCATCCATGAAGCCATCTAAGGGAGCCAGAAAATGTAATTCAATCATAAAAAAATTAATAATTATACATGCTCTGGTAAAAGGTTAAGTCTATTCCCTACAGTTTCTAAGCAAGGACTGCAGTCTTTATTAAGGAAGAGATGGATCCAAGAAATTAATTACCTTTAGGTCACTTCAAGATGTGGAACATTATTACAGCTGCCAAGGGAAACAAGACCTTCAGATGTAAGGGTCACTTGTTTCTCCTTAATTTCTTTATCATAGTTATTAATTTCTTGGATTCTTCCCAATGTGTCTCATAGGAATGTTGATTTGATTTCATAATAGTTAAAGAATGTGCTTATGATAATAATATAATTATGAGATTCATGAAGCCATACTCACATCTTTTGCCTGCTTATTCTCCTTTAAGGCGGATTTCTCAGAATCGATAGAGTCTGCGTATGCATGATTGAAAAGTGTTTCACAGGAGGAAACCAGGAGTTCACCGAGTTTATCACCACCTGGCAAGAAGGTGACGAATGCTGCTTTCTTCTTCTTTATCAGTTGCAGTTTTTCTCCCGAGACACCTAATACCAGAGACTTAATGATGTTCACCATCTTCAGGATTCCTTCAAAGTGATCACACACAGTCTGTAGTGAAAGTATCCCAACCACAGTCAAAGTATACTAACCACAGTCACAGTACCCTTACCACAAACCACTTATCAAAAAGTGCCACATACTTAATTGGCAAAATTATAACATAGCATCCATTGCAGGTTAGGTTTGGGGAACCACAGTCACAGTACCCTTACCACAAACCACTTATCAAAAAGTGCCACATACAAAATTAGCATCCATTGTAGGTTAGGTTTGGGGAATATATGGGTGGATACAGGTTTTGGATATGAGCAACATTCAGCTTTCAGGATGGCTGTCTATAAGGAGTAAGAAATAGGTAGTGGTTTACAATGGACCTAAGAAACCTGATCCTATACAACTATTCCCTAAACCTTCTGACAACCAACCCCCCACAATGAACAGTATATATGCAGCAACAGGCTTAAAGCTAAAAATTTCACTTTAGTCACCTGTCTATGAGAGTCGCACACATATCCATCAAACTGCCTGAGTGCCAGTTCAACATATGCTACAGTCACTTGCACTGAGAGGAAGAGCACAGTTGCAGACTCATCGTGAGTGTCCGGGAGATCACTGTCAGAGACACAACCCTCACACTGACACGTGCCCTTGGCCACTTTCAGAGTGAAGTAGGGGTGAGATTCTAACAAGAGCTCCAAACACTCCTTTAGTTTCTCCTTTGCCTAGAAATAATCAAAAAAAAAAAAAATCAGCCATGTACTGATATAGTCAAAATCAGATGTTAGCTATGTCTATCAGCTAGCTACTTCAAAATCAGCTATCAGCCATGTCAAAATCAGCTTTTTATGAAACAAACAGTCAAATCAACTATTGTGCTTAGTACTGATACAGTGTAACTGAGCTCTGATATTATAGACACTCTGAAGAGGATAAATCTCTCAACAAAGGACAAATCCTTTATTATACAAAATAGCCTCCACAACCACTCTACAAAGGACAAAAGGCTGTGGGTCTCATTATTCGGAGGTTCCACTGACCTCTGTAGTTCTAGTGGATTTAGAGGAGACCAAATTTCCAGTGAGCTTTGGGGCCTCCTTCAGACATATGGACACATAGCGATTGATCAGTGCACAGAGGTGGTCACGTGACTTCTTAAAGAGAGTGTGGCATACTGGAAGGTCATACTTAACCCACGAGCTGCAGCAGTAGTAGTCAAGAGAGAGAGAAAGAGAGTTAATGACAAGGATTACTAGCAATATGTGAGTATAATGGGTTAGCAGTTGCCATATTATTGTAAAGAATTTCGATATTTCTGAGGATGATAAGATGACTCCCTCCTTCGAACCCCCCCCCCCCCATACACTCACGGAGCATTGGAGAGGATGATTTTACCCCAACGTTCGTGCTTTTTGTTGAAGTCGCCTCCAACTTGATCCAGTGTTTTCTTCAAGTCGACGTAAGGGATGTCGCATTCAGTGGGGACGCTCTCACCCACGGCTTTCCTTGTCTCCTCGTCCACTTTCTTGTATTCATTCATAGTCTCTACCTTATTTTCAAGCTTCTCATACTTGGGAAGGATTTTCTGCAAAATAATATGATAGTTCATGCAGTTGGTAGAGATACAAAGGAAGTTAGGGATGTCCACAATTTGCTGGCACAATTTCCAGCATAAATGGCTCAGGTAAGCATTAATAGTGGACATCCAGAGAGGGAGTGCATTCACCTCCTCCATCTCCCCTCCTCCCCTCCCTCCCCTTTGGCCTTTCTTCCTCCCTCGATCCCCTCCCCTCCCCTGAGTCCTGGCAGGCACCTTCATCCAGCCAATGGTTGCAACTTGGGTATCAAGTTTCCAATCTTTGAAAGCACTGTAGGTGTTATAGGTGTTGTCTTACCTTCATCTCCTTGTTTCCTCCAGAAAACCATTGTGGTCCCTCCTGCAATATATCAAGGACTTTGGAAATCTCCTCCAAGGAAGCGGGTGTGTCTTTCTCCAGTTCCTCAAGGCAAGCCTCCAGCTTTGCCCTCTCCTCCTTCACTAGCGACATAAACTCAGCAATGGACTTGTCACGCTTGCGAGACTGGATTTCTGCCCACTTTTGGACCTATGGGACATTCATTTTGTACTCAGTACATTAGCTGAGCTAGATAAAATATCCTATTCCACTCTATACTGTCAGTAGCTACATAGAATTGCTATTATAACATGCTAATAGAGCTTATACGACTGCTCCACTTTAAGAGATTAAAGTTCGATCATCAAAGCATATTTTTGAGAAATGGATTAGACTCAAGTTCCAATTTCTCAATGAAGGTATCGGCATCGGCTTCTTCCTATTATAGCTATAGACTGCCCCACTTAAATTTTTGACAGAGTCATGTTTTTGAGACATTGCTATTTTACTTCTATTTGGGATGGATTGTAGTTATCTATCCACACTCACATCTGGTTCCAATTTCTCAACAGAGGTATCGGCATCGGTTTCTTCTAACTCCAGTTCTCCTTTCTCCTTGCTCTTTTTGATGATGCTTCTTGCTTTTAATTCGATCTTGTTTAACAGGTCACGGGTGGAATCACGGGGGGTAGGAAATGGACCAGGGGGAGGGAGAGGAGCAGGAGGAGGAGGAGGGGCAGCAGCTGCATTTTAGTGATACAGGAGTTCAATTAGCATAGGATGATAATTTGATTTATTTTTTTTTGGGGGGGGGGGGGGGGGGAGTGACCTTATAGCTAGAGAGATGCTCTTTACAAGCTAAGTTGTGAGAGCTCATTCCATGCCAATTAGCTTGTCCAGTGAAGCCTGTCTAATCAGACCACTATGAAGAACACCTCTTAAGGACATGCTGTTATGTCCTCTTTTCCAGATCTCAACAACCTCCCACTCTTAAGGTCACCCTGTTAGCTATATCCCAATCTCCCTGAAGATCAATAACTCTTTTCAAGAACTCTTTATTCTTGAATAGCCAAAAGTTATAAAATCACTAATTATTTTGTACCCATAAATAGAGGTTTGTATGCAGTTCATTATGCAAAACTCACCTTTAACCTCAGTTATGTCCTCTAGAGCAATTTCTTCAACACTTATATCCTTGTCCAAGTGCTTCACTTTTTCTATGAATGCCTCGTCATCTTCCTCCTCACCGCTGTCTGCGCAAATCCTTCCACTGCCAGCAACAGCAAGGCCAAGACGTGACCCAATCTCATTCCATTTTGCCGAGATTTGTAGCAAGTCCTTAAACACAGATTTTGCACCTGTTATCATAGAGAAAAGGGTGATAATGATTTCTGATTTACGATCCTGTGATGGATTACTCATAGGTGCATCACTCTTGCATGCATGACTATGAATCAGACTCACATAGCGAATCAACAAAGAAGATAAAAGTCTATCTGAGGCATGCAGATTGGATGGGGAGCAACTAGTCTTTGTCAAAAGATTTTGGTTGGCTGAGATTGTTAGCTGCCAGCCAAAACTAAGCAGCAGTCTATACGTTGCTTGGCTCATGCAATCAAGACAAGCAGAGTGCTGCTAGAGTAGTAACAGAGTGAGGGAGGCCCCGCCAGATACTAGCTAATAAATTATACTTACTTTTCATAGCAGAAGAATATTAAAATTGCTTAACGTTTTGTTGTTTTTTTTTGCAGTCTAATCGCCAGCGTCGGCGAGGCCCATAGGGCTAATACAACTTTAATTGCACAGACACGCACTTTTATCACTCACCAGTTTACGGAAGTATCCGGAGAGAGTGTTTGTGGTCAAATTCACTTCCTTTAGTTGTAGTGCCGAGATTTTCCCTTTACAGAAGGCATAAAGCTGCCTGTAGCTGCACCTTGCACGGTACTAACTCCACTATAATTTTAATAGCAAATGCAGCTGCACGCGCGAAGCAGCTGCTACATTTTTGTGGTCTTTGATATTGTGATAATCAATCGTGTTGTGGGCTGTGACATTTGTATTTCACACTTCCTGCCACTACTTCGAAGGTATGTAGAGCTCCTCCTATTATAAGTGGCATGTTATGCGTAATAAAATTAACTGTCCATTAGTGCATGTCTGTAATACAGCCTTTGCTTTATAGAGCCTTTGAATGCTACTCATAGCTTGAAGCTATACTGTTCATTGAATATAATGGCCTACTGAATAAGAATGGTGTGTTGGTATTAGCTATTAGCTAGCAGTAGTCCATCCAAATCTTTTACTATAGCTATACACACACTATAGCAATGACAACCCTTGCCCATGGACCATGTCACTCTGTAAGCAGTGATCATTCAGATACACACTTAAAAATATTGATTGACTATTAATCATCATGGGACACTTTCAGACATGGATACCTCTGCCAGGCTTCCATGAAGCAAATCAAAAGGAAAACCCTTAGCTAACATTAAAAATTTCCATCCTTGATGGCTGCCCAACCAAGCAGGTAGCTACGAACAGAAACAATTTATTGTATTCAGAACTGTAAAAAACTGACATACAGCACCACCAATCTTTTAATACCCCAGGCCAACCCCAGATAAAGTTGATATTCTCTCTTGATAGGTACAGATGTGTATCACATACGTTTGATACTATTATGTTTCCTGGGAGTAAGATTTTCATCCTAAAGATGCTATAGGTTCCTGAATCAGAATGCCCTTATCTCTCTTTGAACACTATCACAGAAGAGCTACTACCACACTTAATGTCTGTACTCCTTTTTCATGGGATCGAGAATACCAGTTTTCTCTCTACATTCTATTATTTTTCTCCTTCATCAATAATGAAACACTGTGTGGTTCACTAGGACAAGTGACAGCAGATCCTGCCTCCCCTTCCCTCCAACTCGTTGGCTGTGGATATTTTAGAGTATATTTATCATGATTTCAGCAATCTTCACCAATCACCCTCTTTTATTCAATGAAATCAGAGTCTCTCCATGACTTGCACTATCATCAGGAGAACAGTGTGGGAGTGAGCAGACATGACCATGCCCTCTACCGAAGCTCTAAAGCTCCACTGGAATCGCTCCCTGTGTATTAGAGATGTGGCATCATGCAACTTCCAACGACATTGATCTTCCAGGTAAGTTAGCTGTTTGAGAAATGTAATTAAGATTCAATTTCTAGCTCACTGACACACATACATTTACCTATATAGCTGGAAATGGTTGGATGGAAAAGTCCAAAGTGTCTTAGACGTTCCTGAAAACATGGCAAGAGTTCAGGATTTTGTTTTCAATGGGTGTGGCTGAAAATTGACAAGCATACAAATGTGGACCAGGATGCAAGTGTGTCAACTGTTTAAATAGCTATAACAACAGTCTCAATCATCCTGAAGCAGTGATGGAGCTGTAAACATTGATGGACTTCAGAAACAGAACGAAGAATTGATAGGAGATAATACAGAGAGTGGTGAAGAACATGAACTAAATGAAAGACAAGATGAATGGGTGTGACATTTGCATTTTGCAATACTTACATCCACAAAATTGCTACTGTATATTATACAAGCAATACTACACAGGATCCAGCTAGAATCTGAAGTGTCCACTGCTAGGAACGAAAATTCTAGCAAGAAACACTATGACGTGATGAAACTAGCCAAGCAACAGAGGCAACATATAGCTGAATTTTCTGCCTGTTTATAGCTTGCAACAATGTTTACTGTGCAGTAATACTTACCTAGGTTTCATCTTTAGCAGAAAGTGCTCTCCATATTGCTTCTTCGGCTTCTAAGAGGCAGTTACAGTCCATACAAAACACCAGCACAATTTCTGTTTTTCGACTACAATTTATGACGTCATCGCTAATACGTGGTAATTAATTACGTCCACTGGCGATTAGACTGTTTGCTTGAAGAATGGAATGGTACTAATCGAGCGCTGGGTCAGTTTCATACGAAAACACTGAGGGTTGGAACGCCCATTCGAGTAATGTACGCCCAGTACCTACAGCACAACGTACCACATCAAAGCACTGCTGATAGACAAATTATGCTGGGGCGGGAAATGGTTATGCTGGACCATAATGACATAAATAAACATTCTGACAATTTACTATTTTTACTAGCACACACAAAAAAAGTGATGAAGTGAAAAGTTAATGCTGATATCTTGACATTGCAAATGATTTATACATGTAGCTATTTATACAGTCGTGTGAATTGTTCATCATTACAGCACACACACACCCTTTGCTACGTTTTCAAGGTCGGATCTACATCTGCAAAGTATTCATGTTTCATTGCATCGTTGGCAGATATCCGTCCATCCGGGAAACAAACCAGGTGCTGTTCCAGGAGGTCCAACCCCAATTCACTGAGGGGGGAGATGCTGCTAAACAGTGCAGGTGGATAAGGGGGAAACTCCTGGGGATTGAGAAGATAATCACCTTTATAATTTCAGAGCCAAAATGTGTGGTCAGTTAAATTCTAGAAACTCTCTGAGCCAAAAAGGCATGGTTATTATTAAAAAAAAAAAAAAAGTCGGGCATTCCATAACAATAATAGTTTATGGTCTTACAATTTCCATGCATTTGTTACAGCTTACTTGGCTTTTTACACTATTTTGCACATGCACAATATTCATTTTCGCTGTTGAATCCACGAAAATATGCCAATTTATGGTAATCCATGTGAACCTTCCCTTACTAGATCAGGTAAACACGTCAATGTTTATCTTCTACAGTTAGTCTGAGTGGGACAACATGCAATAACAGTCATAGACTCATAGTCAAGTATTTTGCCTCCAAGAAAAGATATCATAGTCAGGTATTTTGCCTCCAAGAAAAGATATGTTTTTCTGTCACAGGAACTTGTCTTATTCATAATTTGATGGATGCAATAATAAATCATTACCCCCAAACAGCAGAAGTAAATTTATTTGATAAACTGGTACGTGCTTTGAATGATAGATGTAAGCACCTTGTATTCCGGAAGCTTTGTGATACCAGGCCATGTCATTTCAGTGGGGGTCCCTACTAATTTGAATATTCTCTTCAACTGCTCATCCACGTCACTGCCAGGGAACAGGGGGCGGCCAGCGTTGGCCATTTCTACATTTTAGCACAATGATACAATGGTAATTAGCAAGCACAAAGAAATGTATCATCTCTCTATAATAACAATGCAAACCTAGTAGCTCTGTCACCGGTAAAGAATGGGTACTTTTCCTCCTCCCGATAATGTCATTAAGTCTTACAACTTTTCAGGGCTACTTTTAAGTGTTTTTTTTTTGTGCAAAGTTTTCCCTGATAATGCCAGATGCAAGCAGCCTGCTTTTCCTTCAGACTTAATGACATTACCCGGGAGAAAATTTTCTTTCTAATGGAGGAAAAGCAGTGGCACAGCGGCAATGAAAACCTAGAAATCTGACATTAAGTGAAACTCAGCCAAAAGGAAACATGCCAGCCTGAAAACATACTTAAGGGTGCTATGATAATGCCATTAAGTCTAGGCTAATATTTCAAGCTTCATCTGCTATGTAGGTTTTCAGGATTATTTTCCTCCAGTCAAGTATTCTCTCTCTTTTTTATTTTTTTAAAGACATTGTATCAACTGGATAAAATTAATAGCTTAGTTTGAAGCATAGCTATCTCTCGACCAGTACATATAGAGTCCTACAGGCAATAGTATATTAGTGCAAACTGACCTGCAAAAATGCATCCAGATGACCACATGTCTATGGTTGTGGTATAGACCTGAGCACCCATCAAGACATCTGGAGGTCTGTACCACAGTGTCACGACCTGTGAGGTTATTATTACCAGGAAGCTGATCACACATGAGATATCTATCAGTTTCAGTTTAATGTTTACTAACTTCAGCTGAGAAGTTTCTAACGGGAATACCAAAGGCTCTGGCCAGTCCAAAGTCTGCCAATTTCAGTTCTCCTTTCTGTTCATAGTGAGGGGAGGGAGGAAAAACTTCAAAAAAGAATATTAAGACATGGTACGAGTAGTAGAAAGATGTTAATTTTAATAAATAATAATTAATTTAAAAAAACAAAAAAACAAAAAACAAAAAAAAAACGTATTCCCACTCCGGGAATCGAACCCGGGCCGTCTGGGTGAAAACCAGAAATCCTAACCACTAGACCAAATGGGAGCACACTGTGGGGATGCATTATTCATGCTTTTATTTATGCTCCAATTACTCACCCGAGTAATGAGTATGTTCTGAGGCTTGAGATCTCTGTGGAAGATGTTGAGACTGTGGCAAAAGGATAGTCCCTTGAGCAGCTGGTAGTAGAAAGACTACAGGAATAAATGAGAGCCTTCAAGTGAACTTATTTCGAGCCAAGAAAAAGGCAGGAGGTGTGGTAGAAAAACATCACGTGTCTATATGGCCAGATGGTTCTTATATTGGGGTGGTGCATAACACCTTACCTGTACCAATTTGGAGCTTATCTTCCCTCCACAGCTATCAAAGTATTTCTTCAAATCCTAACAATAATGGGAAAAAAAAGTGGAATAAAAAGCTCGATTCTAAGAAAGGACAGACACTCTAAGGACATTTCATTGGACCCCAAGTGGTGGGAAAATTTAACTGTATACCTGGTCGCAGAACTCAAAAACCATAGTAAGCTTCAGGTTTTTATGGAGGACGTCCATCAAACAGACAATGTTCCTATGCTTAAGTTCCTTGAGGAGACAGATTTCTCGGAGAGCAGCACTGGGGACCCCTTCATCGTCCTCATCTAATCTCACCACCTTCAGGGCCACAATCTCACCAGTTTCTCTGTCCTTGGCTTTGTATACTGTACCATAAGTACCTACATGGAAAGGGAGGTTCCGTGTCGACTATTATTATGTGGGAAAGGTTGACAGAGACAGGCATTGTGTAAAGCATACCTGTACTTTAGATATCGCATTAGCATTGACTCTAGCTAGGCTCAGGGGGATCATTCTGAACCAGGGAAAGGGGTGAACTGGGCAGATTACACACGCTGTTTAGTGGCTGCTATATGGCACCTGATAGATCTAACCTTCGCCAATCTTCTCCACTTTCTCGTAGCCCTGCATTGATCCACACCAACTCCGCTCTCTGCAACTCTCACTAGATTCTGTTGATGCTCATTAATTAGAGTAATTCCGTAAACATCCGTATTCTGAAATACAGTCGATTGCAGCTCCGTTCGAATTTCCGTCAGAAGCATATGGTTTGTGCGGGCCATACAAATTTGGGCCTACCAACACTTCTATTTATGGCACGCACAAACCATATGCTTCATACGGAATGTTCAAACGGAGCTGCAATTGACTGTACCCACGTGGACTAGCTGCAGTGTATCAGTATTGTAATGGCTCAAGGAGCTCCCAAGCAACCTTCTCTTAGCCATTTGACCTCAAAGAGTTATGGGAGAATACGGAATGAGCAGATACAGGTATTCTAGCAGATCATGTTTCCTTCTTCTGGTGCTCAGAAATGTAATCCTCATACATAGTCTTTGCAAGACCTGGTCAGACATCATGTGGATTCCTTCAACTACATGCTGGAAGAAGGACTGGCCTATGCTGTGCAGGTGAATTGTAGTGAACAAGTAGAGGTGTGGTTTGCAGGTATAACCTTTGGGTGTGGGTTTACACATTAATGGATCTAAGTTTTTATTTTATTTTATTCTTTATTATTATTATTTTTACTGTCTGTGCTAACAATAGAGGTACCAAGCCCAAGTATCAGGGTATACCTTAGAGATCCAACTAAATTTGTTCCTGAATATACACTGAGAACAGCTATAAACTACATACCCTGTAATTTATCTTCCAGGATCTTCCGACGTTTGAGATAATGGACCCAAAAGAACAAAGGCTCTCTTTTTTCATAGAGGTGATCACGTTTAACTATTTTGCACTGGCATAGTATTTGATTGAGATCATGTTGTTGATTCCAGGAGGCTGCCGTAGGTTATCCAACTTTACCAGAGACTAATGCCTACTCCAACTCCATCAAAATCTTCCCGTCGGAGTGTCGTCAGAGAAGTTGCACGTACAAAGGGAAGCTCTCTCTCACTGTTGGGTGGATGGTTGATGGGAAAGCATCTGGTTCTCTGACAAAAACTGCTGGCCAAGTTCCCATCATGGTCAAGGTGGGTGAAGTGTTTTTCTCCATGTTCATTATCTTGCCAAGGGGGGGGGGGGGGGGGGGGGGGGGGGAAGAGAGAGACAGAGAGAGAGAGAGAGAGAGAGCATGTCTAAGATAAATATTTTATATTATTTCAGTCAGAACGCTGCCGTTTGGCACGGTATGGACCGAAGGAATTAGTGCAAGCTCATGAAGAAGCTGAAGTAAGGGAAAATGCCAGCTGTTTTTTTTATAGTACTTCGTAATTACATGACTGGACTTATTTAGCTCCCATATAATAATAGTAACAAGAAAGGGGAAATCTGTTCTGAAACCCACAAATTTGCCCAGAGAAAATAATATAGTTGTAGGGCAAAAGCAAGCTTTGATCTGACAACCATATCATGTTCTTAAGAGATCAGTTGGAGGATTACTTTTCTTTGATCTGTAGGAGTTTGGTGGATACTTCATAGTGAATGGAAATGAACGGCTCATGCGCATGTTGATCATGACCAGGAGGAATTATGTGAGGAAACTTTTGAGGGAGAGAGGGGGCATGGTGGAGAGGGAGATTGGCATGGTGGAGAGGGGCATGGTGGAGGGAGGAGAGGGAGATGGGCATGGTGGCAGGAGGATGGGGAGGAGCATAGTGGAAAAAGGAGGGAGAGGGGCATGGTGGAGGGAGGAAGGGGGAGGGGTATGGTGGAGGGAGGAAGGGGGAGGGGCATGGTGAAGGGAGGTAGTGGGAGGGGCATGGTGGAGGGAGGAAGGGAGAGGGGCATGATGGAGGGAGGAAGGGGGAGGGGCATGGTGAAGGGAAGGATTGAAGGGGAAGGAGAATAGCATTGAATGTATTGCATGTAATGTCACATTCTCATTTTCTGATTATAGCCTCTAGCTATAAACAGGTCATCCTGGAAGACTAGGGGACCTCTGTATACTGAACATGGTGTAATAATCCGATCTGTTCGAAAGGATCAAACAGCAGCTGTACGTGAAATGGGGTCACATAAAGTAGTTGGGTATTATTATTTCCTATTATAGAACCTGACTCTCCATTACTTGACGGATGGAAGTTGCATGCTGCAGTTCTCGCGAAATAAACAGCTCTTCTTTGTTCCAGTCATATACATACTAAAGGTAAGGTTGTAGGCTGTAGTTATAATCACTCAGTTAGTTAAGCCCAATAAATAATAGCTTGTTTAACTTATAGCTAAGGTAAGTTCTGTTACATCAACTAACTGCCTAAAAGTATATCTTGATTGCTATATCAACTAGAAGTAACTGCCTAAAAGTTATTTTTTGATAACTCAAAGTAAGTGCTGCTAAAGGTAAATGATTCATGGAAGGTATAAAAGCTTACTAGCGAGGTAAGCAGTAACAAAGTAAATAATTCGGCACTTGAAATCTCACTAGTAAGGTAAGCAGTACAGTGTTCTTGATTGGATTGCAATAACTACTTAAGAAGTATTGCTAAATTTGAAGTAAATATTCACAAAAGGTAAGAGGTCTTTAGCTATTATGAATGCTTGCTACGTAGTGAGGTAGCTGCTTGAGACATTTACAGAAGGTAAGCAATAATGAAAGATGAACTATTTCCTGAAATGCTAAAGTACTGTATAGGTTTATATACAGTACGATAAACAATGACGTGTAACTCATGAGATCATGCCTAATGTAGAGTAAACCAGCAACACTTACAGTAAAGTGTTATCCATGGAAGGTAAGAGATATTTGTGTACTAATAAGTTGGTAACAGTGATTAACTGCATAGAAGGCAAGATGAATGGGAATTTACTGGATTGGTTATTTATCGTGAAATTGTGACAGAAGGATTTTTGAGTATGAATAAGAATTTATCTGAAATAATTTCTAGTGGATTAAGCTTATCAGTAGAATAGTACAACTTCAGAATTTTTGGAATTTTTGTATATGATAATTATTCTTACTTACTGGGCCCCACAATACCCTAACCATGTTTACCAATAATTATCTCTTTGATGCTAGCCTGCACATCAATTATAGCTACTACAGAGATTTGTTTCAAAGTAGCAAAACAGTATGTATGGCTAGCTATCTGAAGCTTCCTAAGTATGACTTGGTGTAATATAATAGGTAGGGATTGACCCTATATCTTTTTTTTTTTTTGCTTACTTTTATGAGTCACATGTAGCCAGGGTCATCCCCCTGTACTACACCTTCACTATAAAAACAAATGTGTAAAGGTTAAATTAAAGCAAATTTAATGCAGCTTTGGAATTCTCTTAATGATAGCACATCTGAGATTGAAAAAATAGAGCAGATACAAAATTCTCTAAATGAGCACATTGAACTTCAGAGACAATTGTCATGTAGTCTGCTTGGAAGGAACTCAATTAATCCTGCTTCTTCATGTTCCCAAGTCTCACAGTTGAATCCCTCCTCCCCATCAGGTCACTACTGGATCAGGTCCTCCAATGGCTCTGCTGTGCGTGTGTACTGTGACTTCAACAGACAGTGTGGTTGTGATGGACCAAGTGGGTGGATTCGTGTGGCCTTCCTCAACATGTCAGACCCCAACCAGGTCTGTCCTAGCAACTGGACCACAATTTCCTCCCCTGTAAGGACATGTGGGAGGACACAGAGCGTAGGTTGTGGTTGCAATTCGGTATTCTATTCCACTTTTGGGTTGACCTACACTCGTGTGTGTGGACGCATAATAGCTTATCAACATGGCAGTCCTGATGGTTACTCCTCGTGTTCCAGTCTAATCGATGGAAGCTATATGGATGGTGTCTCTCTCACTCATGGCAGTGTTCGACAGCACGTCTGGTCTTTTGTCAATGCTAGATACGAATCTTCAATTTGAATGAATCGTAATAACTTTATACAGCCAACATCTTTTGTGGGAAACGACTTCTTTTGTGACTCTGGTAACAATGGAAATACATCTTCCAGCTCTACCTTCTACTCTGGTAATCCCCTCTGGGATGGCCAGGGATGTGATACCTCCAGTACCTGCTGCCAGTTCAATAACCCTCCATGGTTCTGCAAGACTCTCAACCAGTCTACCACTAATGACCTGGAGGTCAGGATCTGTAAAGATGGTTACGATGAAGACATACCTGTCCAGCTTGTAGAACTGTATATCCAGTAAAATTGACTTAACGTGGACAAGTTTAATGCTTGCATCGTCAAGTGAACAACTGTTTACTTTTTTTTTAATGATAGTAGTTTTATGTATAGTCATAAGTGTTTGTCTGAGTGTCTGTCTACTTTCATATTTAATTTTAAACTTGTATTTGGAATCACAATGAATATGTCACACTCCTTTATTAGCAGTATTGCCATTGGTTCTGACAAGCACCTTACTAGGGAAATGCAAAGCATTGTGGCGAATGAACTGATGACATCACCATATCACAAAGGAAGTGCGATATATAATAACACCCTCTCATTGGAACCCTATTGGCTCGTTCTGCTTGCAATTATATAGATGGTACAAATACAGTGGAATGTATTACTTTTGGTGTACTTCTTGCAGATGCATGGAGCTTGACAACTAACTGTGATGTAGCTATAGTGCAATAGGAATTTCTATGGGGTATAGGCTAGTTCACACATTACTTTAACAATGACTTGTAGCAACATGATCTGTGCAGTGAACTTTGAACTTTATATTGCTTCAGTGCAGTGAACTTTGCTCTGCTTGGCATGTTTCTCCTCTCTGGCTTGTGCTTTCATCTGCTGCACCTCTATAGTGTCTCCATGTTCCAGCAGAACAAGTTTCCAAGGGTGGTAACAGGTACACATTCTGCATTTCCATTACTAGTGCTGTGTTGTTAACAATGATGCAAAACAATGTCTCAAGATCTTTCCTTTGCATGACATAGATCAACAGAAGGATATTGAAGGGAGATAATGCCAATGATTAATTGACTCATATGGCATACCAGTGCTTCTTCATGAAATTGACGATCCCTTCCTGTTTCCGTTCTTGTTTCCGTTCCCGTTTCCATTCTCGTTCCCGCTTTCAGCGCTATCCAGTTGCCCCTCTTTTTAGGAAGTTTAGTTGGCTCGTAAAATTTTTATCATGAGAGTAGCTACTAAGATTTGTGTAAGAGGTCATCACTATTCGATTCCACTTGTGGACTAACCTACAGGCATGTGCATGGGCATGTCCTTGATGCTAAAATTGTATATCTACTTCATTAGTGTTGGATATTGGCAGCATAATTATAATACATGCAGCTGCTTGGTGAAGGGTTCATCATGTAATATTGATCAGTATATTGATCAGTATGAGTTGTCAATCACTAAACCAATGATTTTGTGACACTACCCCTATTTTTGGTGACACTAACTATGATTTGGATAGGTTAGTTATATCAGCACTTTTGCCCTGCAGCAATGACTAGAATTTTTAAATTATCACATGTGACAGATTGTTCTTTACTCTTTACACCCACCATGGATCATTTGGATTATTTGAATCAGCCACATCCACTTATTTTTATGGCCTATACCTAATCCTGGTTGCCCTAGGCTGGATTCATATTAATGCTACCACCGTGCGTAATCTGCGCAGATTTTGGAATGAGTACTTTTGTTTCGTATGCAGCCCCAAAGACGATGAATATAGGTTATGGTAAACTATATCAATCTGTAACCTGAAATTAGAAGGGGTAGGCTCTCTTATTTTTTGAACTTTACACACAGCCATCCCTACTTGTCTGTTTTATTTAGTATTTTTTTCTTGATTGCACAATCATGTTTTTGGATGTGGTAGCTAAGAAATAATTGTTTCTTAGCCCCTTGCTGTTTTAAGATGAGTTCCAACTTTGTTTAGTTGATGTAAGTTATGCCAACCATTAAAAGAGTTTATTTAAGACACGTAAGCACTGATGTACTTATGAAACTCCACAAATCTCCATTACTTGCACTGCATAACAGAGATCAAGACGTGATCGAGGTGTATTGCCTTCTTCAAGTTCAGCCATGCAAGAGGAACACATTTATGAATTGCCAAATCTCAAGGAAGCTGTGGAAGGGAATTCGCAGTATGAAATTCCATCGAAGTTTACACCAGTAAGTGTGTCTGCATCAGCAGCTCATCAAGATAAGTCCAAGTTGAAGAAGCCTGTTTGTAGTTGGCTGTGGATGTGTGCACTAGTTGGATTCATCTTAGTAGGTAGTGCAGCATTTGCTAGCTTGGCTCTTACAGTGTGGAATTCTTCACAAGTCAATCATCAGAGTGCTAAGCTTGAGATGGAGGACATGATAATGCAGCTTCAGAACACTATATCTGGACTTGAAAAGTCTCTGAATGGTAGCATATCTGAATATGAAAGAAGAATAACACGGCTTCAGAATTCTATATCTGGACTTGAAACTTCTGTGAATGGTAGCATATCTGAATATGAAAGAAGAATAACACGGCTTCAGAATTCTATATCTGGACTTGAAACTTCTGTGAATGGTAGCATATCTGAAATGAAAGGAAATATAATGCAGCTTCAGAATTCTCTGAATTATAGCATATCTAAGGTCGAAAGAATAGTGCAGATACAGAATTTTCTAAATGATCGCATTGAGCTTCAGAGACAATTGTCATATAGTCTGCTTGGAAGGAACTCGATCAATCCTGCTTCTTCATGTTCCCATATCTTGTTATTTAATTCCTCCTCCCCATCAGCTCATTACTGGATTTACTGGATTAGGTCCTCCAATGGCTCTGCTGTACGTGTGTATTGTGACTTTAACAGGAAGTGTGGTTGTGATGGACCAAGTACGTGGACTCGTGTGGCCTTCCTCAACATGTCAGACCCCAACCAGGTCTGTCCCAGAAACTGGACCACCATCTCTACCCCTGTGAGGACATGTGGAAGAGTGAGAAAGACTGAAACCAGTTGCGAATCAGTGATCTACTCCACTTTTGGACTGACTTATAGTCGTGTGTGTGGACGTATAATAGCCTATCAAAATGGAAACACTGATGCCTTTAAGGGACTAGTCTTCTACTCTAGTATAGATGAACCGTATGTTGATGGTGTCTCTCTGACTCATGGCAGTGTGGGGTCTCGTCAACATATCTGGTCCTTTGCCAGTGCTATTGGTGAAGAAGGTCCCTTTCGCACATATTGGCTATGTGCATGCAGTAACAGCAACAACTGGACAAATTCAACTTTATTCGTTGGAAAGGACTACTTCTGTGACTCCGGCAATCATCTTAAGGTTGTTCCAGGTATTTTCCACTCCAATGACCCTCTCTGGGACGGCCAGGGGTGTGGTTCTGATAGCACCTGCTGCCAATTCAACAACCCTCCATGGTTCTGTAAGACCCTCCCTCAGTCCACCACTGATGACCTGGAGGTCAGGCTCTGTAATCATGGAAATTCAGATGATACACCTGTCCAGCTATTGGAGCTTTATGTGCAATAGAATGCAATTATCCTCCTGTTTTACAGAGATTTACTAAGGTTTTCCTAAGGTTTTAGGTTTTACTAAGGTTTTACTAAGGTTTTTACTAAGGTTTTACTAAGGCTTCATTGATAGAGTCTTTTGGTTTATAGCTTCATTTTTTTCTCTCGTTGTTTGTTAGTTGTTTTAGTGTGTGTGTGTGTTTTTATAGTTCATTTTTGATATTAAGATTCATGTACAATGCTGTCAGAGGCCACTATTTGATTGACTATTGTCCTGATGTACACTTTCATAATACTCAATTTATAGAATTTGCAGCATTTGCAAGCTTAGCTCTTACAGTGTAGAATCCTTTACAATTGAACCATCAGAGTGCTAAGCTTGAGATGGAACACATGAAAATACAGTATCTGGACTTGAAACTTATATGAATGATAGCATATCTGAATAATTATGAAGAAGAATAACACAGGTTCAGAATTCTATATCTGGACTTGAAATGGTAGCATATCTGAATATGAATGAATAATAACACAGCTTTAGAATTTTATACATGTGACTTGATGTTTCTGTGAATGGTAGCACACCTGAACTTAAAAGAAGAGTAATGCAGCTTCCTAATTCTATATCTGGGCTTGTGAATGTTAGCATATCTGAAATCGAAGTGCAGAATTCTCCCTGTGTGCATATGCACAAATGGGTAGGGTGAGCATGTGGTATAGGCACACAGTTATCGGTACTTACAAAGTGGGTAGAGGGTATGTTGTTCAGTACATGAATCGACCAGCACAATGGACTTTGAGCTATGGATTATGAGCAGCCATACCCTGTTTACAGTCGAGTGTAGAAATCAAACGTATCTTTCTACTTTAGCAAAAAAAAAAAACAACTCTAAAGGCAGAAATTTTTATTGTAAAGCATCAGTCACAAAAGTAAACATTGACTAAAACGTGAATAGCATTTGATTTCTACCCTTGACTGTCACACATGTTTCAGATGTGGTAGCTAAAAGAGAATAGCTTCATATGGATGGTTTGCTGTTTTAAGATGAGCTTTATAATTATCCACCTTCCTTACACATAATGGTTGACATAACTTACATCAATATCATAATAATTATCATAAACAAAATTTTATTAAACTCCATAAAAGTCACAAATCTCCATTGCTTGTACTGCATAACAGAGATCAAGACATGCTTGAACTGTATTGCCTTCTTCAGATTTAGCCATGCAAGAGGAAAACACATATGAATTGCAAAATCTCAAGGAAGGGAATTCCTAGTATGAAATTCCATCAAAGTTTACTCCAGCAAGTGTGTCTACATTGACAACTCCTGGTCAAGATATGTCCAAGTTGAAGAAGCCTGTTTGTAATTTATTGTGGATGTGTGGATTCATCTTAGTAGGTAGTGCAGCATTTGCTAGCTTGACTCTTACAGTGTGGAATATCTCACAAGTCAACCATCACAGTGCTAAGCTTGAGATGGAGCACATGATAATGCAGCTTCAGAATTCTTTATCTGGGCTTGAAATTTCTGTGAATGGTAGCATATCTGAACTTAAAGGAAGTATAATGCAGCTTCAGAATTCTCTGAATGATAGTGCATCTGAGCTTGAAAGAATAATACACATACAAAATTCTTTAAATGATCGTATCGAGCTTCAGAGACAGTGGTTATCCAGCGTGCTTGGAAGGAACTCAATCAATCCTGCTTCTTCATGTTCTCAATTCTTGTTGTTTAACCTCTTCTCCCCATCAGGTCACTACTGGATCAGGTCCTCCAATGGCTCTGCTGTGCGTGTGTACTGTGACTTCAACATGCGTTGTGGTTGTGATGGACCAAGTGGGTGGACTCGTGTGGCCTTCCTCAACATGTCAGACCCCAACCAGGTCTGTCCCAGCAACTGGATAGGAATAGTAATAATGCAGCTATATTTTATGGCTATCCCTACTTAACTTTTTATTTAGAAGAAATTTTTTGTGCTCACTTGTATGAATTATATTTACCAGTCTATTATCTCAGTACATGTCATAAGTTATGTTAAAGTGATTATCTTTGTACATGAAAATGTTTTTAAAGCTACTATAACCAACTCAAGCACTAAAGACTTTCAACATAATCTATGAGGTCAACACATTAATTTTTGTTTTTGCTTCATATTCAGCCCCAAAGACAGACACTTTATATCTATTTCGTCTTACTTTATGAATTAATGTGACAATCGCAAAAATGAAATGAAACTTGCTTAGTTATCAGTCAAAATGACAAGCAAAACTGTTGGGTTATTTTAGTCTTACCTAACAGCACTGAACTTTGAAATTGTGTATACTCTAAGACCTGTAAACACATTTTTTAGGCCAAATAGGTCCATATTTAGAAATGTTCCCATTACTTAGCATTGCATAAGACTAAAACATCAGTAGACAAACTGAGTCAGATTTCCATCTTCAAGTTAAACCATGGAAGAGAAACACACTGAACACGCTTACGAATTACTTCTGAAGGAAGCTGTCACATCTCAGGCTGGAAATTCCCAGTATGAAAGTCCTTGCAATATTTATGCTTCAGTGAATGCGTCTACATCAGCAACTCTTCATCAAGATAAGTCCAAGTCAAAGAAGCCTGTTTGTAGTTGGTTGTGCGTGTGTGCACTAGTTGGATTCATCTTAATAGGTAGTCCAGCATTTGCTAGCTTGGCTCTTACAGTGTGGAATATCTCACAAGTCAACAATAGCATATCTAATGCTGCTAAATTTGATCAGATGATAACTATGCTTCAGACTTTCATGAACAGCAGCAAACTCGAACTCAAAAGACTACAAGTTTCTATGAATGATAGAACATCAGAACTCGAACAAAGAATCCTGCAGCTCCAGAACTCTATGAATGACCAAAATAAATTCCAAAATAATGTTTCAAGATCATTATCTTCTGAAATAAATAATATCATTCAATCACTGAGTGGACAGTATTCATACTTACCTGCTGCTTCATGTTCCCATATCATGCTGTTGAATTCCTCCTCCCCATCAGGTCACTACTGGATCAGGTCCTCCAATGGCTCTGCTGTGCGTGTGTACTGTGACTTGAACAGGCAGTGTGGTTGTGATGGACCAAGTGGGTGGACTCGTGTGGCCTTCCTCAACATGTCCGACCCCAACCAGGTCTGTCCCAGCAACTGGGCCACCATCTCTACCCCTGTGAGGACATGTGGAAAAGTGAGAAAGAATGAAACTAGTTGCGATTCAGTGTTCTACTCCACTTTTGGACTGACCTATAGTCATGTGTGTGGACGCATAATAGCCTATCAAAATGGAAACACCGATGCCTTCAAGGGGCTAGTCTTCTACTCTGGTATAGATCAACCGTATGTTGATGGTGTCTCTCTGACTCATGGCAGTGTGGGGTCTCGTCAACATATCTGGTCCTTTGCCAGTGCTATTGGTGAAGAAGGTCCCTTTCAAACATATTGGCTATGTGCATGCAGTAACAGCAACAACTGGACAAATTCAACTTTATTTGTTGGAAAGGATTACTTCTGTGACTCTGGCAATCATCTTAAGGATATCCCTGGTATCTTCCACTCCAATGACCCTCTCTGGGATGGCCAGGGGTGTGGTTCTGATAGCACCTGCTGCCAATTCAACAATCCTCCTTGGTTCTGTAAGACCCTCCCCCAGTCCACCAGTGATGACCTGGAGGTCAGGCTCTGTAATCATGGAAATTCAGATGATACACCTGTCCAGCTGTTGGAGCTTTATGTACTATAGAATCCTCCTGTTTTAACAATTATTGATAAAGATTCTTTTTTTTCCTTTTTTTTTAAATTTGGCTTATACATTTTTGTATATTTAAGTAGCTGTTTATGTTTGAGATGAAGATTTAATTAAAGTGCCATCAGAGGCCACTATTCTGATATTCACTTCCTGACTAAGATGTGTGCATGATGCCTTATCAGCGCATGCATGGCTGTTCTGATGTGACATCTTTCATTTATTGTTCTCAAAATTGGTAGACATTAAATATGTCTATTCATGGAAGATTTATATCTCTGCAGCACATTGGTCATTCATCCATGCAGCTGCATGTTGATTCAGAAATTCTCATAATTAAGTATACACAGTAAACTGATCAGTATACTCTCAATTATGGCATTGTTCCGAGTATTATTGTACTGTACATTTGTGTACAAGATGCCATGTGGTGCATGTAAAATTCATATTCCTGCCAGTTTAAAATTTTCTTACAACTACATTTGGCTTTTCCAATACAGCCCAGTGGTTCCATAACATAAGTCTGACGACATAGAGATAAGAGTGTATAGTGACCAGCCAAATTTGTGATGCTGAGCATTTGAAATAGCATGTGATTGCCACACACATGTTTATCATTTGAAAAAGCCTTACAACCAGACCAGCACATGAACTTTTCTGCTAACTATGTATCAGTGTGATAAAGATCTAAATTTAGTTTTATACGTATGTAGTTTTGGTAATAATAGTAGCTAAATATATTGATTTATTGTGGATCATTTATAGCCCCTTTTGCTTTTACTATAACCCCATGCCTCGATCTGGTTGGACCAAAAATCATGTGCACATGTAGCTACACTGAAAGAAACTGATTTATCATTGCTGATAACAATAAATGATGCATCATTTTCATATTTATATGATAATAATAAACAGTAATGTCTAATATTAATGATAAACATCGTTACTGAGACAGAAAATATTATGATGATGCCCGAGCATCTGTTTTCACTAAGTATCTTGTAGCATTGGCCAGCAGAAATTTTCTACTTAAAGCTTCACAATCTAGTAAGAGTGCATGCCGTAATAGTAATGAATAAGCATGTGTAGATCATGTGACCTGTCCAAGTTTGCAAGGGGTCCATGGCTATTTGATTTCCAATGGCACGATTATGCTCCATTTGTTCATGAGGTAGAAACATGATATTTATAGCTTATTCATGTGATGATCGATGAGCATGTGTAAATCATGTGATGTGTACATGATTGCCACACCATAGTGGTGTGCGTGAGGCCACCACAGTGACCTTTGAACTTTTATTTATGACAGTACTGACTGGTTTCAATAGCACTTGAGGTGGACTCCATCGTAATAGACTTTTTTTATTTGATTTGATTTAAATCTAATACAGCTATACATGACTAAACCAAGATGAATTTCTGACTTGTAACAAGAAAATCGTGAATCTTTATTATCGTATACCCATTCTGTTTTGATGTACATGTCGTTGATTATCATGGTTGATATGACTGCTATAAACCACTTGCACTAGTGCCTGATAAACAGCATTTAATTCAGTATGAAAACTGTGGGATGCGATGTGGATAGGATGAATTATAATGAAATTGTACTTAATTTTGTATCTGTGCAGTTTTACCACAGTTTTTGATTGAGTTCACTCCACGAAAAGCTGTAATAGCACTCAGCCATGGTACTTAGATTTGAATTGCTTGGGTTTGAAGTGCTTGCTGAAGTTGAGGCTCCTGGCTCAGGTCCATACTGATTTTTTTCCTTTTCTAAAATTCATATACAAGTAGATTTAATTTTACTTGAATATTGATAAGCAAGCACATCCTTTTGAGTGGAATTTCGACTCAAAGGGATGTGATTACTTGTAAACAAACAAACAAAAATGATATAATTATAAAAGGAGAAAATCCCATTACTTGGAAAGATCAAGAGGCATATAGCTATTGTAGTCATCAGTGAATTGCTTAAAACATGGAAGGTGAACACATTTACGAATTGCCAAATCTTAAGGAAGCTTTCACATCCCAGGATGGAAATTCTCAGTCTGAAATTTCATTAAAGTGTACGCCAGTAAATTTATCTGTATCAGCAACTCCTCGTCGAGATAAGTCCAAGTCGAAGAAGCCTGTTTGTAGTTGGTTGTGTATGTGTGCACTAGTTGGATTCATCTTAGTAGGTAGTGCAGCATTTGCTAGCTTGGCTCTTACAGTATTGTGGAATTCTTCACAAGTCAACCATCAGGGTGCTAAGCTTGAGATGGTTATAATGCAGCTTCAGAGATCTCTATCTGGACTTGTGAATGGTAGCATATCTGAGTATGAAAGAAGACTAACACAGCTTCAGAATTCTATATCTGGACTTGAAATTTCTGTGAATTGTAGCATATCTGAACTTAAAGGAAGTATAAAGCAGCTTCAGAATTCTCTGAATGATAGTACATCTGAGCTTGAAAGAATAGTGCAGATACAAAATTCTCTAAATGATCGCATTGGAAGAGACTCAATCAATCCTGCTGCTTCATGTTCCCAAATCTTGCTGTTGAATTCCTCCTCCCCATCGGGTCACTACTGGATCAGGTCCTCCAATGGCTCTGCTGTGCGTGTGTACTGTGACTTCAACAGGCAGTGCGGTTGTGATGGATCAAGTGGGTGGACTCGTGTGGCCTTCCTCAACATGTCAGACCCCAACCAGGTCTGTCCCAGCAACTGGACCACCATCGCTTCCCCCGTGAGGACATGTGGGAGGAACAGTAGTTGCAATTCAGTGTTCTACTCCACTTTTGGACTGATTTATAGTCGTGTGTGTGGACGCATAGTAGCCTATCAAAATGGAAACACTGACGCCTTTAAGGGACTAGTCCACTCCTTTCATATAGATCAGCCGTATGTTGATGGTGTCTCTCTGACTCGTGGCAGTGTGGGGTCTCGTCAACATATCTGGTCCTTTGCCAGTGCTCTCGGTGAAGAAGGCCCCTTTCGCACATGGTGGTTATGTGCATGCAGTAACAGCAATAACTGGCCACATTCGACTTCTTTTGTTGGAAACGATTACTTCTGTGACTCTGGCAATCATCTTAAGGCTATTCCACTTATGTTCCACTCCAATGATCCTCTCTGGGACGGCCAGGGGTGTGGTTCCAATAGCACCTGTTGCCAGCTCAATAACCCTCCATGGTTCCGTAAGACTCTCCCTCAGTCCACCACTGATGACCTGGAGGTCAGGATCTGTAATAATGGCAATTCTGATGATACACCTGTCCAGCTGTTGGAGCTCTATGTACAATAGAATGCAACTTAATAGAGAGTCTTTCGGTTTGTTGGTTACTTTTTATCTTTTTTTTTTTTTTTTTGTGTGCATTTTTTAGTATCTGTTTAATTTGAGATAAAAATTCACTTAAAGTTCCACTATTTGATGTTCAATTCCACACAGTACCACCACTCCCTGACTAATTTTAGCAAAAATATATAGCTAAAATATTATTTTTTTGTGGATTGTTTCTTAACCCCTTTTGCTATATCCACTTTATAGCAACTTAATTGGTATGTAATTGATGTACAGTAAGTTATAGCATGTGAACTCTATTACATAATAATTATTGCAGACCATTATGTAACATGCATTTTTTTTTTTACTATGACCCCATGCCTCGATTGGGTGGGACCAGAAATCACGTGCATGTAGCTACACTGAAAGAAATGGATTATCATTGCTGATAATGTTATCTTGTAATTATATGCATCATTTTCATATTTATATGAAATATAATAAATAGTAATCTTGAAATTATAAACATTTGTGTTACTGAGACAGAAAAATATTATGATGATTTATCTCAGGATCTGTTTTCACTGTGTAGGGCTGCTAAATATATCTTTTATTGTTTGCCAGCAGAAATTTTCTACTAAATACTTCACAATCTATAGTTATAGAGGTGACTCTAACAGTGGTTATGAATAGCCTCGTCCCCTCAGGCCCTCTTTTTAGTTATGAATGTGGAGGGCCTGGTACGCGAAGTTTCGGGGGGGATAGAACTGGGGTAGAACCGTCTTAATTGGGCGTGGGCAGTGCACGAGAGCATTATGACCATGCCCACGCATTTGGGCTACGGACTGGAGCGACTACAGGATCGACCTAAAGGCACCAGGTGTTCAGAAGAACTTCTGCTGTTTCGCTACAACAAAAAGACCAATTCGCTATGGCTATACAACCAAGGACTTACTAAAACTCGTGAAGAATTCTGAGGCCGATCTATTTATAATCCAGCTGAGCCTAATATCTAGACTACTCGATAACTTTACTATCTAGACGATAGGCAGCTCTAATACTATCTGCTGCTAGGCTAGCAAAGCTCGAATTCAGTGGCAGCTCAATGGCTCAACGCCTCTTCTTTTTAAGGCCTGACTGGGCCATGTGCTAGTGCGTGGTCGTAGCACCGATTCGTCATGGTGACGTTTGCGATGGGAATGCGTTTCCTTGGACACACCCATGCTGTGGGGTTTCTATGGTTTTGCGATATTTTCGTGTACCAGGCCCTCCACAATCATAATAAAAAAGAGGGCCTGGGGACGAGGCTAGGTTATGAATAAGCATGTGTAAATCATGTGACCTGTCCAAGTTGGCAAGGTGTCCAATGGCACAATGTTCACATGATAGCTACACCCATTTGTGCACAAGGTGGTTATGATATTACATTGATGTAATAGTACGTGCAGTCTGTGATGATTGATGAGCATGTGTAAATCATGTGATGTGCCCATGTACATGATTGCCACACCCATTAATTTAGTAGTGTATGAGGCCACCACAGTGACCTTTGAACTTTGATGACAGTTAATCACCAGTACTGACTGCTTTCAATGGAAACAAATCTTCATGCAGTTATAGTGTTTAAGATGTGGACTCCATCGTTATAGACTTGATTTCTATGTGAGGCCAGTTTTCACATTCATGATATCAAATAGCCAAGTTGGCAAAACTGGCAAACTGTAGCATTGGATCTAGAGTGTAGCTATGCACTATGTATTTATACATTTGCATATGAGGGTGAAAGGTCGTCATCACTAGTGTGCATGTGGTGCCTGCCCAAAATCAATAGTCAATCACATGATTTTTCCGGGTATAATTATACTATTATATAGTTTTATAAACAGATTTAGGTCATGTATACATAAATCCCAAAGGATATATATAGCTCAGAAGAGATCAGGAGGAATATAGCTATCAAAGAACTTTGTGTCTATTGAACCATGCAAGAGAAACACAACACTTACGAACTACCAAATCTCGAGGGACGTGATGAGAATTCCAAGTATGATATTCCATCAAAGTTTACACCAGCAAGTGTGTCCACATCAGCTACTCCTCGTCTTGATAACTCCAAGTTGAAGAAGCTTGTTAGTAGTTGGTTGTGCATGTGTGCACTAGTTGGATTCATCTTAGTAGGTAGTGTAGCATTTGCTAGCTTGGTTCTTACAGTGTGAAATTCTTCACAAGTCAACCATCAGAGTGCTAAGGTTGAGATGGAGCACATGATAATGAAGCTTCAGAAATCTCTATCTGGACTTGAAAAGTATGTGAATGATAGTGTATCTGAGTTTGAAAGAATAGCACAGATACAGAATTCTCACATTGAACTTCAGAGACAATTGTCATACAGTCTGCTTGGAAGGAACTCGATCAATCCTGCTTCTTCATGTTCCAATATCTTGTTATTTAATTCCTCCTCCCCATCAGGTCACTACTGGATCAGGTCCTCCAATGACTCTGCTGTGCATGTGTATTGTAACTTCAACAGGCAGTGTGGTTGTGATGGACCAAGTGGGTGGACTCGTGTGGCCTTCCTCAACATGTCAGACCCCAACCAGATCTGTCCCAGCAACTGGACCACCATCACTTCCCCCCTTGAGGACATGTGGGAGGGGATGAAACAGGAATGGTGGTTGCAAATCAATGTTCTATTCCACTTTTGGACTGACCTATAGTCGTGTGTGTGGACGCATAATAGCCTATCAAAATGGAAACACTGATGCCTTTAAGGGACTAGCCCACTCCTCTCATATAGATCAGCCGTATGTTGATGGTGTTTCTGTGACTCGTGGCAGTGTGGGATCTCGTCAACATATCTGGTCCTTTGCCAGTGCTCTTGGTAAAGAAGGTCCCTTTTGCACATGGTGGCTATGCGCATGCAGTAACAGCAATAACTGGCCACATTCAACTTCTTTTGTTGGAAACGATTACTTCTGTGACTCTGGCAATCATCTTAATGTCGTTCCAGGTATTTTCCACTCCAATGACCCTTTCTGGGACGGCCAGGGGTGTGGTTCCAATAGCACCTGTTGCCAGTTCAACAACCCTCCATGGTTCTGTAAGATTCTCCCTCAGTCTGTCACTGATGACCTGGAGGTCAGGATCTGTAATAGTGGAAATTCAGATGATACACCTATCCAGCTGTTGGAGCTTTATGTGCAATAGAATGCAATTAACTTATCCTCCTGTTTTACAGAGATTTACTAAGATTTTCCTAAGGTTTTACTAAGGTTTTACTAAGATTTTACTAAGGTTTTTACTAAGGTTTTACTAAGGTTTCATTGATAGAGTCTTTTGGTTTATAGCTTCATTTTTTTCTCTCGTTGTTTGTTAGTTGTTTTTGTGTGTGTGTGTGTGTGTGTGTGTTTTTATAGTTCATTTTTGATATTAAGATTCATGTACAATGCTGTCAGAGGCCACTATTTGATTGACTATTGTCCTGATGTACACTTTCATAATACTCAATTTATAGCATTTGCAGCATTTGCTAGCTTAGCTCTTACAGTGTAGAATCCTTTACAATTCAACCATCAGAGTGCTAAGCTTGAGATGGAACACATGAAAATACAGTATCTGGACTTGAAACTTATATGAATGATAGCATATCTGAATAATTATGAAGAAGAATAACACAGCTTCAGAATTCTATATCTGGACTTGAAATGGTAGCATATCTGAATATGAATGAATAATAACACAGCTTTAGAATTTTATACATGGACTTGATGTTTCTGTGAATGGTAGCATACCTGAACTTAAAAGAAGAGTAATGCAGCTTCCTAATTCTATATCTGGGCTTGTGAATGTTAGCATATCTGAAATCGAAGTGCAGAATTCTCCCTGTGTGCATATGCACAAATGGGTAGGGTGAGCATGTGGTATATGCACACAGTTATAGGTACTTACAAAGTAGGTAGAGGGTATGTTGTTCAGTACATGAATCGACCAGCACAATGGACTTTGAGCTATGGATTATGAGCAGCCATACCCTGTTTACAGTCGAGTGTAGAAATCAAACGTATCTTTCTACTTTAGCAAAAAAAAACAACTCGAAAGGCAGAAATTTTTATTGTAAAGTATCAGTCACAAAAGTAAACATTGACTAAAACGTGAATAGCATTTGATTTCTACCCTTGACTGTCACACATGTTTCAGATGTGGTAGCTAAAAGAGAATAGCTACATATGGATGGTTTGCTGTTTTAAGATGAGCTTTATAATTATCCACCTTCCTTATACATAATGGTTGACATAACTTACATCAATATCATAAACAAAATTTTATTAAACTCCATAAAAGTCACAAATCTCCATTGCTTGTACTGCATAACAGAGATCAAGACATGCTTGAACTGTATTGCCTTCTTCAAATTTAGCCATGCAAGAGGAAAACACATATGAATTGCCAAATCTCAAGGAAGGGAATTCCCAGTATGAAATTCCATCAAAGTTTACTCCAGCAAGTGTGTCTACATTGACAACTCCTGGTCAAGATAAGTCCAAGGACGCCTAATAGGAATGAAATAGGAATAGTATTTTGGTAATATTGCTGTGGTTCTTGAGTTTGGTGATGGATGGTTACTTGACTCACTTGTTGTTGCTGAAGGGGGAGTATAGGGATTTAAGTTGGACATAGGTGTGGTTACTGAAATTAGGAGGGCTGAGAGTGATAGGAATAGTAATAATGCAGCTATATTTTATGGCTATCCCTACTTAACTTTTTATTTAGAAGAAATTTTTTGTGCTCACTTGTATGAATTATATTTACCAGTCTATTATCTCAGTACATGTCATAAGTTATGTTAAAGTGATTATCTTTGTACAGGAAAATGTTTTTAAAGCTACTATAACCAACTCAAGCACTAAACACTTTCAACATAATCTATGAGGCCAACACATTAATTTTTGTTTTTGCTTCATATTCAGCCCCAAAGACAGACACTTTATATCTATTTCGTCTTACTTTATGAATTAATGTGACAATCGCAAAAATGAAATGAAACTTGCTTAGTTATCAGTCAAAATGACAAGCAAAACTGTTGGGTTATTTTAGTCTTACCTAACAGCACTGAACTTTGAAATTGTGTATACTCTAAGACCTGTAAACACATTTTTTAGGCCAAATAGGTCCATATTTAGAAATGTTCCCATTACTTAGCATTGCATAAGACTAAAACATCAGTAGACAAACTGAGTCAGATTTCCATCTTCAAGTTAAACCATGGAAGAGAAACACACTGAACACGCTTACGAATTACTTCTGAAGGAAGCTGTCACATCTCAGGCTGGAAATTCCCAGTATGAAAGTCCTTGCAATATTTATGCTTCAGTGAATGCGTCTACATCAGCAACTCTTCATCAAGATAAGTCCAAGTCGAAGAAGCCTGTTTGTAGTTGGTTGTGCGTGTGTGCACTAGTTGGATTCATCTTAATAGGTAGTCCAGCATTTGCTAGCTTGGCTCTTACAGTGTGGAATATCTCACAAGTCAACAATAGCATATCTAATGCTGCTAAATTTGATCAGATGATAACTATGCTTCAGACTTTCATGAACAGCAGCAAACTCGAACTCAAAAGACTACAAGTTTCTATGAATGATAGAACATCAGAACTCGAACAAAGAATCCTGCAGCTCCAGAACTCTATGAATGACCAAAATAAATTCCAAAATAATGTTTCAAGATCATTGTCTTCTGAAATAAATAATATCATTCAATCACTGAGTGGACAGTATTCATACTTACCTGCTGCTTCATGTTCCCATATCATGCTGTTGAATTCCTCCTCCCCATCAGGTCACTACTGGATCAGGTCCTCCAATGGCTCTGCTGTGCGTGTGTACTGTGACTTCAACAGGCAGTGTGGTTGTGATGGACCAAGTGGGTGGACTTGTGTGGCCTTCCTCAACATGTCCGACCCCAACCAGGTCTGTCCCAGCAACTGGGCCACCATCTCTACCCCTGTGAGGACATGTGGAAAAGTGAGAAAGAATGAAACTAGTTGCGATTCAGTGTTCTACTCCACTTTTGGACTGACCTATAGTCGTGTGTGTGGACGCATAATAGCCTATCAAAATGGAAACACCGATGCCTTCAAGGGGCTAGTCTTCTACTCTGGTATAGATCAACCGTATGTTGATGGTGTCTCTCTGACTCATGGCAGTGTGGGGTCTCGTCAACATATCTGGTCCTTTGCCAGTGCTATTGGTGAAGAAGGTCCCTTTCAAACATATTGGCTATGTGCATGCAGTAACAGCAACAACTGGACAAATTCAACTTTATTTGTTGGAAAGGATTACTTCTGTGACTCTGGCAATCATCTTAAGGATATCCCTGGTATCTTCCACTCCAATGACCCTCTCTGGGATGGCCAGGGGTGTGGTTCTGATAGCACCTGCTGCCAATTCAACAATCCTCCTTGGTTCTGTAAGACCCTCCCCCAGTCCACCAGTGATGACCTGGAGGTCAGGCTCTGTAATCATGGAAATTCAGATGATACACCTGTCCAGCTGTTGGAGCTTTATGTACTATAGAATCCTCCTGTTTTAACAATTATTGATAAAGATTCTTTTTTTTTCCTTTTTTTTAAATTTGGCTTATACATTTTTGTATATTTAAGTAGCTGTTTATGTTTGAGATGAAGATTTAATTAAAGTGCCATCAGAGGCCACTATTCTGATATTCACTTCCTGACTAAGATGTGTGCATGATGCCTTATCAGCGCATGCATGGCTGTTCTGATGTGACATCTTTCATTTATTATTCTCAAAATTGGTAGACATTAAATATGTCTATTCATGGAAGATTTATATCTCTGCAGCACATTGGTCATTCATCCATGCAGCTGCATGTTGATTCAGAAATTCTCATAATTAAGTATACACAGTAAACTGATCAGTATACTCTCAATTATGGCATTGTTCCGAGTATTATTGTACTGTACATTTGTGTACAAGATGCCATGTGGTGCATGTAAAATTCATATTCCTGCCAGTTTAAAGTTTTCTTACAACTACATTTGGCTTTTCCAATACAGCCCAGTGGTTCCATAACATAAGTCTGACGACATAGAGATGAGAGTGTATAGTGACCAGCCAAATTTGTGATGCTGAGCATTTGAAATAGCATGTGATTGCCACACACATGTTTATCACTTGAAAAAGCCTTACAACCAGACCAGCACATGAACTTTGCTGCTAACTATGTATCAGTGTGATAAAGATCTAAATTTAGTTTTATACGTCTGTAGTTTTGGTAATAATAGTAGCTAAATATATTAATTTATTGTGGATCATTTATAGCCCCTTTTGCTTTTTACTATGACCTCATGCCTCGATCTGGTTGGACCAAAAATCATGTGCACATGTAGCTACACTGAAAGAAACTGATTTATCATTGCTGATAACAATAAATGATGCATCATTTTCATATTTATATGATAATAATAAACAGTAATGTCTAATATTAATGATAAACATCGTTACTGAGACAGAAAATATTATGATGATGCCCGAGCATCTGTTTTCACTAAGTATCTTGTAGCATTGGCCAGCAGAAATTTTCTACTTAAAGCTTCACAATCTAGTAAGAGTGCATGCCGTAATAGTAATGAATAAGCATGTGTAGATCATGTGACCTGTCCAAGTTTGCAAGGGGTCCATGGCTATTTGATTTCCAATGGCACGATTATGCTCCATTTGTTCATGAGGTAGAAACATGATATTTATAGCTTATTCATGTGATGATCGATGAGCATGTGTAAATCATGTGATGTGTACATGATTGCCACACCATAGTGGTGTGCGTGAGGCCACCACAGTGACCTTTGAACTTTTATTTATGACAGTACTGACTGGTTTCAATAGCACTTGAGGTGGACTCCATCGTAATAGACTTTTTTATTTGATTTGATTTAAATCTAATACAGCTATACATGACTAAACCAAGATGAATTTCTGACTTGTAACAAGAAAATCGTGAATCTTTATTATCATATACCCATTCTATTTTGGTGTACATGTCGTTGATTATCATGGTTGATATGACTTCTATAAACAACTTGCACTAGTGCCTGATAAACAGCATTTAATTCAGTATGAAAACTGTGGGATGCGATGTGGATAGGATGATTACTTGTAAACAAACAAATAAAAATAATATAATTATAAAAGGAGGAAATCCCATTAGCTACTTGCACTGTGTAAGAAAGATCAAGAGGCATATAGCTGTTGTAGTCATCAGTGAATTGCTTAAAAATGGAAGGTGAACACATTTACGAATTGCCAAATCTCAAGGAAGCTTTCACATCCCAGGATAGAAATTCTCAGTCTGAAATTCCATTGAAGTGTACGCCAGTAAATTTATCTGTATCAGCAACTCCTCGTCGAGATAAGTCCAAGTCGAAGAAGCCTGTTTGTAGTTGGTTGTGCATGTGTGTACTAGTTGGATTCATCTTAGTAGGTAGTGCAGCATTTGCTAGCTTGGCTCTTACAGTATTGTGGAATTCTTCACAAGTCAACCATCAGGGTGCTAAGCTTGAGATGGTTATAATGCAGCTTCAGAGATCTCTATCTGGACTTGTGAATGGTAGCATATCTGAGTATGAAAGGAGACTAACACAGCTTCAGAATTCTATATCTGGACTTGAAATTTCTGTGAATGGTAGCATATCTGAACTTAAAGGAAGTATAATGCAGCTTCAGAATTCTCTGAATGATAGTACATCTGAGCTTGAAAGAATAGTGCAGATACAAAATTCTCTAAATGAGCGCATTGGAAGAGACTCGATCAATCCTGCTGCTTCATGTTCCCAAATCTTGCTGTTGAATTCCTCCTCCTCATCAGGTCACTACTGGATCAGGTCCTCCAATGGCTCTGCTGTGCGTGTGTACTGTGACTTCAACAGGCAGTGTGGTTGTGATGGACCAAGTGGGTGGACTCGTGTGGCCTTCCTCAACATGTCAGACCCCAACCAGGTCTGTCCCAACAACTGGACCACCATCGCTTCCCCCGTGAGGACATGTGGGAGGAACAGTAGTTGCGATTCAGTGTTCTACTCCACTTTTGGACTGACTTATAGTCGTGTGTGTGGACACATAATAGCCTATCAAAATGGAAACACTGACGCCTTTAAGGGACTAGTCCACTCCTCTCATATAGATCAGCCGTATGTTGATGGTGTCTCTCTGACTCATGGCAGTGTGGGATCTCGTCAACATATCTGGTCCTTTGCCAGTGCTCTCGGTGAAGAAGGCCCCTTTCGCACATGGTGGTTATGTGCATGCAGTAACAGCAATAACTGGCCACATTCGACTTCTTTTGTTGGAAACGATTACTTCTGTGACTCTGGCAATCATCTTAAGGTTATTCCACTTATGTTCCACTCCAATGATCCTCTCTGGGACGGCCAGGGGTGTGGTTCCAATAGCACCTGTTGCCAGCTCAATAACCCTCCATGGTTCTGTAAGACTCTCCCCGAGTCCACCACTGATGACTTGGAGGTCAGGATCTGTAATAGTGGAAATTCTGATGATACACCTGTCCAGCTGTTGGAGCTCTATGTACAATAGAATGCAACTTATCCTCCTATTTTCGTAACGAAGATTATATTGATAGAGAGTCTTTTGGTTTGTTAGTTACTTTTTTTTTTGTGTGTGCATTAATTTTTTTGTATACTTCAGTATCCGTTTAATTTGAGATTAAAATTCACTTAAAGTTCCACTATTTGATATTCAATTCCACACAGTACCACCACTCCCTGACTGATATTAGCAAAAATATATAGTTAAAATATTAATTTTTTTTGTGGATTGTTTCTTAACCCCTTTTGCTCTATCCACTTTATAGCAACTTAATTGGTATGTAATTGATGTACAGTAAGTTTTAGCATGTGAACTGTATTACATAATCGATATTATTGCAGACCATTATGTACATGCATTTTTTTTTTACTATGACCCCATCCATGCCTCGATCGGGTTGGACCAGAAATCACGTACATGGAGCTACACTGAAAGAAATGAATCATCATTGCTGATAATGTTATCTTATAATTATATGCATCATTTTCATATTTATATGAAATATATAATAAACAGTAATTTTGAAATTATAAACATTTGTGTTACTGAGACAGAAAAATATTATGATGATTTATCTCAGGATCTGTTTTCACTGTGTAGGGCTGCTAAATATATCTTTTACTGTTTGCCAGCAGAAATTTTCTACTGAATACTTCACAATCTATAGCTATAGAGGTGACTCTAACAATGGTTATGAAGTAATAGTAATGAATAAGCATGTGTGACAGTCGAGGGTAGAAATCAAACTTTATTCATGTTTTAGTCGAAGTTTCCTTTTGTCATGACTGATGCTTTACAATACAATTTTCTGCCTTTCAAACTTTTTTTTTCAAAAGTAGAAAGCGTGAATAAATTTTGATTTCTACCCTCAACTGTCACATGTGTAAATCATGTAACCTGTCCAAGTTTGCAAGGGGTATAATGGCACAATGCTCACTTTATAGCTACATCCATTTGTACACGAGGTGGTTATGATATTACATTGACGTATTAGCTAATGCCCTACGTGCAGTCTGTGATGATTAATGAGCATGTGTAAATCATGTGATGTGCCCATGCATACATGTACATGATTGCCACACCTTTGAACTTTGATGACAGTTAATCACCAGTACAGACTGCTTTCAATGGAAACAAATCTTGATTTTTGTATCCATGCAGTTTTAGCGTTTAAGATGTCAGCTCCATCATTACAGACTTGATTTCTTACTATGTGAGGCCAGTTTTCACATTCATGATATCGAATAACCAAGTTGGCTGGCAAACTGCAGCATTGGATCTAGAGTGTAGCTATGTACTATATATTTATACATTTACATATGAGGGTGAAAGGTCGTCATCACTAGTGTGCATGTGACACTCACCTGAAATCAATAATCAATCACATAGTATAATTATACTAATAATGTAGTGTCAGATTTAGATACCAGTATGCAGCTTAGTGCTCTTTGGGGATATGCAACATGCTGCCAGTGCTGATTTTTATAAACAGAGCCGGAGCCAGCTCATTTGTAGTGGTATGGCCATCATAGCTACCATCTGGTGGGGAAGCCCTCCAGTAAAATTTAATGTTATTGATTCAATTTCAATCTGGTATGATCTAGGCAATGCCATGTACTAACTTATAAGTCATCGTTATCATTAAAATTGCATACACACACATGCATGTACACACACACAAAACAAAAAAAACAACTCCGCATGGCCGTACCAGCCGTAGCAGTGCCTCCAGCCATTATACTTAAATTTATCATAAAGGTCAAAGTTCATCAATTGGTAGTGGATTCTCTCACTCTAGATATGTAGACTTGTGTTTATTGAATGATAACTTAGTAGGGTATGGTAATATAGGTGTGGTTATTGGGGTAGGCTCTCTTATTCTTTGAACTTTACACACATGCAGCCATCACTACTTGTCTGTTTCCTTTAATAACTATGTTAGCTCCTTGCTGTTTTAAACTCCAACTTTGTTTATGATATTATGTTGTTGATGTAAGTTATGTCAACCATTAAAAAGTTTAAAACACGTAAGCACTGATGTACTTATGGAACTCCATAAAAGCCACGGATCTCCATTACTTGCACTGCATAACAGAGATCAAAACGTGTTTGAGATATTGCCTTCTTCAAATTCAGCCATGCAAGAGGAGTACACTTATGAATTGCCAATTCTCAAGGAAGCTGTGGAAGGGAATTCCCAGTATGAAATTCCATCAAAGTTTACACCAGTAAGTGAATACACATCATCAGTAGCTTCTCGTCAAGATAAGTCCAAGTTGAAGAAGCCTGTTTGTAGTTGGCTGTGCATGTGTGCACTAGTTGGGTTCATCTTAGTAGGTAGTGCAGCATTTGCTAGCTTGGCTCTTACAGTGTGGAATTCTTCACAAGTCAACCATCAGCTTCAGAACACTATATCTGGACTTGAAAATTCTGTGAATGGTAGCATATCAGAATGTAAAAGTATGATAAAGCAGCTTCAGAATTCACTGAATGATAGTGCATCTGAGCTTGAAAGAATAATGCACATACAAAACTCTCTAAATGATCACATCGAACTGCTTGGAAGGAACTCAATCAATCCTGCTTCTTCATGTTCCCATATCTTGCTGTTTAACCTCTCCTCCCCATCAGGTCACTACTGGATCAGGTCCTCCAATAGCTCTGCTGTGCGTGTGTACTGTGACTTCAACAGGCAGTGTGGTTGTGATGGACCAAGTGGGTGGATTCGTGTGGCCTTTCTCAACATGTCAGACCCCAACCAGGTCTGTCCCAGCAACTGGACCACTATCGCTTCCCCCGTGAGGACATGTGGGAGGGGACAAAATAGCAACGGTAGTTGCGAATCAACGTTCTATTCCACTTTTGGACTGACCTATTATCGCGTGTGTGGACGCATAATAGCCTATCAAGATAGAAATACTGACGCCTTTTTAGGACTAGTCTTCGCCTCCCGTCAGATTGAAGGACCATATGTTGATGGTGTCTCCCTGACTCATGGCAGTGTGGGATCTCGAGAGCATATCTGGTCTTTTGCCAGTGCTATCGGAGAAAGAGGCTCCTTTCTTACAGCATGGCTATGTGAATGCAGTAACAGCAGTAACTGGCCACATTCGACTGCATTTGTTGGAAATGATTACTTCTGTGACTCCGGTAATCATGGTCGTATTATTCCAAATATTTTCTTCTCCGACGACCCTCTCTGGGACGGCCAGGGGTGTGGTCCCTCCAGCACCTGCTGCCAGTTCAACAACCCTCCATGGTTCTGTAAGACCCTCCCCCATTCCACCACTGACGACCTGGAGGTCAGGATCTGTAATCATGGAAGTTTAGATGATATACCTATCCAGCTGTTAGAGCTTTATGTACAATAGAATACAATAATTATAACTGGTAGAAAGCCTTTTTGCCGTCTCTCTCTCTCTCTCTCTCTCTCTCTCTCTCTCTCTCTCTCTCTCTCTCTCTCTCTCTCTCTCTCTCTCTCTCTCTCTCTCTCTCTCTCTCCTATACTTTAGTAGTTCATTAATCTTTGAGATTACATGTAGATCCACTATCAATGGTTGCTATTTGATATTCAATTCCACTCATGGCCTAACCTACAGATGTATGCATAGATAATACCACTTGTACTTTTGATTCAGTAATGCATGCTCATGCAGTTTACCCAAGGTAATCACTGCACATTAAATTTGTAAACTACATATGAGATATTTACACAAAAACTGCATGTTTGCTTCAGAAATCTCTACCTGGACTTGAGAAATCTGTGAATGATAGTGCATGCATTAGAGTTGGAAAGAATAGCACAGATACAGAATTCTCTAAATGATTGCATTGAACTTCAGAGACAATTGTCATGCAGTCTGCTTGGAAGGAACTCGATCAATCCTGTTTCTTCATGTTCCCATGTCTTTTTATTTCATTCCTCCTCCCCATCTGGTCACTACTGGATCAAGTCCTCCAATGGTTCTGCTGTGCGTGTGTACTGTGACTTCAACAGGCAGTGTGGTTGTGGTGGACCAAGTACATGGACTCGTGTGGCCTTTCTCAACATGTCAGGGTCCAACCAGGTCTGTCCCAGCAATGGTGGCTGTAAATCAACGTTCTATTCCACTTTTGGACTGACCTATAGTCGTGTGTGTGGACAATCAAATGGAAACACTGACGTCTTTATGGGACTAGTCCACTCCTCTCATATAGATCAGCCGTATTTTGATGGTGTCTCTCTGACTCGTGGCAGTGTGGAGTCTCGTCAACATATCTGGTCCTTTGCCAGTGCTCTCAGTGAAGAAGGCCCCTGCTTTATCACACATGTCACTTCATGATAATATGTAGAGGATACACATACTGTAAGTTATGATAAATAACCTTTTAGCTAGATCTGTATTCATCCAGATTATTATTATAATCTTTCAAAGTTTATTAATCACTTGAAAGCGATTCTACGTAACAGTCTTTATAATGATACATTTATGGAGTTTCATAATTATGCAATCCCAAGAGCAATTCACTTATGGTTCACTTCTACAGACGACTTCCAGAACTCACCTCTGATGATATAGAGATGAGAGCGTGTTGTAACCAACATCGCAAGGATGAAGACATTGCGATTCAAGCATTTGAAATTTATGTCCAGTAAAAAAATTGAACAAGACAGTAATAGTTAACCACATATACCTTTTGTAATTTCCTTGGGCAATGTTCAACATTCAGTTGACAGCGAGCGAGCAAGCATTCTTTAGTGCTACAATTCTTTAGAAGATTTTGCTGTTTAGTTTATACAGGGGTGTATCCACCACTCCGGTTGGTCCGGTTTTCACCGGACCAGAGTTAGCTACTAACTACTCTTGTGATAATTATTATTATTGGTGTGCACCTCCTAATCATGAGAATTGGTATTATGTATATTATCATTTCCAGTACACATGCCATGGAGACAGAATCGTTGACAGAAAAAGACCTTTCTTCTTCTGCACGCTAATATGGAAGTATTGGAGTAGCTATCTCTCGCTCAACAATTGAATAAACTTCCCACTAGTCATGACATGATTGTATGAGCCTGCTTACCAGCCATTAGCTAGCTATAGGCAGTGGATATAAATGTAGGGATTGATTTCATATGAGTGAAAGTGAATTATGTAGCTATTCCATAGTGGGTCAACAACCAAGTAATAATATGGCTGGATTTCTACCATTCACATTATTACAATATTAAGTAGTGCACTTAGATATGTGAGACTGGGCACAGTGAACTTTAGACTTTTTTTGTCATAGTTATACAGACATGCTTTTCATATTCAATGATTGTTATACAAACACTGTTGATCTTTGACCTGTAAACTAGGGCAGATAGCTTAAAAGTCCTTTTTTTTTAAGTTCATTGCATAAGACTCAAAGATCAATAGACAAACAGTCACTGGAGAACTTTGAGCCAAATTTCATTCTCTGAGTTAAACAATGGAAGAAGAACACATTTATGAATTGCCAAATCTCAAGGAAGCGTCCCGGGAAGGGAATTCCCAGTATCAAATGCCGTCAAAGTTTACACCAGTAAGTGTGTCCGCATCAGCAGCTCCTCATCAAGATAAGTCCAAGTTGAAGAAGCCTGTTTGTAGTTGGTTGTGGATATGTGCACTAGTTGGATTCATCTTAGTAGGTAGTGCAGCATTTGCTAGCTTGGCTCTTACGGTGTGGAATATCTCACAAGTCAACCATCAGAAAATGGCTATAAATGATAGCATATCTAATGCTGTTAAATTTGATCAGATTATAACTATGCTTCAGATATTCATAAACAGCAGCAAATACAAACTCGAAAGCATACAGGTTTCTATGAATGATAGCACGTCAGAACTTGAACGACAAATCCTGCAGCTCCAGAACTCTGTAAATGATCACAATGAATTCCAAAGTAATATTTCAAGATCTTTGTCGTCTGAAATAAATAATATCATTCAATCATTGAGTGGACAGTATTCAAACTTACCTGCTGTTTCATGTTCCCAAATCTTGCTGTTGAATTCCTCTTCCCCATCAGGTCACTACTGGATCAGGTCCTCCAATGGCTCCGCTGTACGTGTGTACTGTGACTTGAACAGGCAGTGTGGTTGTGATGGACCAAGTGGGTGGACTCGAGTGGTCTTCCTCAACATGTCAGACCCCAACCAGATCTGTCCCAGCAACTGGACCACCATCGCTTCCCCTGTGAGGACATGTGGGAGGGGACGGACCAATAGTGGTGGCATCAGTTCAGTGTTCTATTCCACTTATGGGATGACCTATACTCGTGTGTGTGGACGTATAATGGCTTATCAAGATGGCTTTCCTGATGCTTTTAATTCTGAACTTTATATCAATGGAACCTATCTCGATGGTGTCTCCCTGACTCATGGCAGTGATGGATCTTGGCAACATATTTGGTCCTTTGTCAGTGCTGGAGGAGAAGGAAGCTTCTTTGAAAGCGCTTCCATTTGTGCATGCAGTAGCAGCAATCCTTGGCCACATTCAACATCTTTCATCGGAGATGACTACTTCTGTGACTCTGGCAACCATGCTAATGCATCATCTACAACTACATTCTACTCTGATGACCCTCTCTGGGATGGTCAGGGTTGTGGTCCCTCCAGTGCCTGCTGCCACTTCAACAACCCTCCATGGTTCTGTAAGACCCTCCCTCATTCCACCACTGATGACCTGGAGGTCAGGATATGTAAGAATTATAATGATGAAGATATACCTGTCCAGCTTGTAGAGCTGTATGTCCAATAAAAATGTTACTTCTAATGATTGTGGACAAGTTTAATGTGCTGCTTATAAGTGTGTTTTGAATCATATCTTTTTTAGAGCTATGGCTAGTTTTATGTAGCTCTAGGTGTTTTTATATCTTGTCTACCTCCATGTTTTTATTGTGAAAGTAATAATATTCCTTTATTGTAGGCAGAAGTTATTTTATTCTCATCCTTTCAACTTCCTCTATTTAGTGTATTATGGGCAGGTCCTAATTATAGTTATATGCACCAAACTATGTTAATTCCGTACAAATCCCTTGAGTACACTTCTCTGGTAGAGAAAGTAAAATTTCTTCTAAATAAAAATGTTAAGTGATGTGATTTGATATGATGCTGCACCATAGGGGGTTTGGTTTGATATGATGCTGCACCATAGGGTTTTGTTTGATATGATGCTGCAGTCATAGTACATGATGCATTTTGTGGCCACTACTTTATATTTTGGGCAGGCTCTAATTATAATTAGCTATATGCACAAACGTGTGTAAATTCTTTACAAAATCCCTTGACAAGAGAATAATATAAAAAAAGGAACATCACACTATTATTCAACTTGATCTTTGGACTTTTCATGATCAAAAAAAAAAATGTTCGTGGTTATTGTACTATATAATAATGAAATATAGTGGTAAACATATCCAAGGGAAGGTCTCAGAATGATCATTATTCACCAAACTCCTAAAGACCACTATCAAAAGGTACTAAACTCCTTCATGAGTACGTTTTATGTGATGCCAGTTTCACATACATGACATTGAATAACAAAGTTTGCAAACGGGCCAACTGCAACGTTGGATCTAGAATGTACATAATTATGATAAAATTATTATACATAACTATTTTCATTTGTATATGAGGGTGAAAGGTCGTCATTATGCACCAGTGCAAAGCTTGCCCCAATTATCAATAGTCGGGTAGCTTCAGATTATAGTGTAGTAATGTACGTATGTAGGATTGTTGGCTGGATATACAGAACAAAGATTGATCCCATTTCCATCCTTCTTGTTTCCTTACTTTTTTGAGCAGTGGTCATCCCTACATCTTTTTTTCATTTCACGAAATGCTTTTTCCCTTATACATAATGCATTGATTGATCGGTATGCTTGCTATTATGTCATGGTTTTATATATTAGAGTATTATTGCACTATTATACATTTAGAAAGAAAGAGAGAGAGAGAGAGAGAGGGAGAGAGAGAGAGAGAGAGAGAGAGAGAGAGAGACCAAAAGTGCACATGGTATGTTCAAAGTACATTATGTCGACAATATGTGGCACATTCTTTCTATTGTAAGAGCATAGGCTTATTAGGAGCTCATATGAAGTTCCCTTGCTGTGATGGTATATCAGAACTCCGAGTCACATGCATTCAGGATCACTTGAAATCTTTTTCCTATTGACCATGAAGTATAGCTGGCACTCTATCTCCTACTAGAGTCTCGATTAAAATGTGGACTTTTATTACACAGAATATTGTAAAGGTCACGGTTCATCACTCTCTTGACTTGGATCTCGATAGCGTGTCTTCTTTTTTTAATGCAGCATACAAATCTTCAATTAGTGCAAGGACTAGCCATAATACTAGGGTGTTTGTATAACATATTCAATTGGTGAGTGAAGCAGTTGGTGAAAGTCATTTGTACTTCAACTTCTTAGGCTAAGATATTGCTGTCAGGATGAAGTGGTGGTGGCAGCTGCATACACAGGAGGCTGTATAATGCTTACCACAAGTACTTAGAAAGCCAAGTGCCTACAGTCTACTTAGATAAGTCTAGCACCTCTATGACAAAATGCTGTAGAAAGCAATAAGCTCTAGCTGTTTGTTGTGGGGTCAGAGGTCAAATGAACATATGGGCATTCGTATTAAATGTGACATGTATTGTGATTAGCATAGCAGTAGCAATACTCGCCAAATACTCGCCAAATTCACCATAATGTAACTTGATGAGTTTAGTGAACTGAATGTGTGATTTTGAATTCTATCCTTCATAGTTCTAGATTCAGTAATAATATAACATGTTACCTGTATATTTCCATTTTTTTTTTTTTTTAGATGTAGGCAAAGGGGACATTTTGCCCTTTGCCTCCTAAAATTATGTTTACAGGTCTATTGGTTTAGTACCATCCACTAGCACAAAATGGATTGTCTTTCGAAACAGGATAATATAGCTACCATATATCTCAAACACCATGAGGTCAGCACATTGAACTTCCTGTTTTTTTGCTTCATATTCAGCCCCAAAGAAAAGTGTTTTTATATTTATTTATTTTGAAAGTAAATTGTGTAGCTATTTCCATAATGGGAGAATAACCAAGTGATCGGCTGGATTTATATCATTCAATATTAAACAGTGCAGTTAGATATGTGAGATGAGTACAGTGAACTTATACTTTGCAGCCCCTAAACCATGCTTTTCACATCATTTGATTATAATTATGAAAACACTGTTGAACTAAGACCTGTAAACACATTTTTAAGGTTTAAAATCCTTATTTTTAGTCCATTATCAGCATTACATAAGACTAAAAGACAAACAGTTGCTAGAGAACTTTGAGCCAGTTTTCCTTCTCCAAGGTAACTAACCATGGAAGAGGAACACATTTATGAATTGCCAAATCTCAAGGAAGCTGTTGCATCCTGGGAAGGGAATTCTCAGTATGAAATGCCATCAAAGTTCACACCAGTAAGTGTGTCTGAATCAGCAGCTCCTCATCAAGATAAGTCCAAGTTGAAGAAGCCTGTTTGTAGTTTGTTGTGCATGTGTGCGCTAGTTGGATTCATCTTAATAGGTAGTGCAGCATTTGCTAGCTTGGCTCTTACAATGTGGAATATCTCACAAGTCAACCTTCAGAAAATGGCTATAAATGATAGCATATCTAATGCTGCTAAAGTTGATCAGATTATAACTATGCTTCAGACATTCATAAACAGCAGCAAATACAAACTTGAAAGCATACAGGTTTCTATGAATGATAGCACGTCAGAACTTGAACGACAAATCCTGCAGCTCCAGAACTCTGTAAATGATCACAATGAATTCCAAAGTAATATTTCAAGAGCTTTGTCGTCTGAAATAAATAATATCACTCTATCACTGAGTGGACAGTATTTGAACTTACCAGCTGCTTCATGTTCCCAAATCGTGCTGTTGAATTCCTCCTTCCGATCAGGTCACTACTGGATCAGATCCTCCAATGGCTCTGCTGTGTATGTGTACTGTGACTTCAACAGGCAGTGTGGTTGTGATGGACCAAGTGGGTGGACTCGTGTGGCCTTCCTCAACATGTCAGACCCCAACCAGATCTGTCCCAGCAACTGGACCACCATTTCTACCCCTGTGAGGACATGCGGAAGAGTGAGAAAGAATGAAACAAGTTGTGAATCAGTGTTCTACTCCACTTTTGGACTGACCTATAGTCGTGTGTGTGGACGCATAATAGCCTATCAAAATGGAAACACCGACGCCTTCAAGGGACTAGTCTTCTACTCTAGTATTGATCAACCGTATGTTGATGGTGTCTCTCTGACTCATGGCAGTGTGGGGTCTCGTCAACATATCTGGTCTTTTGCCAGTGCTATTGGTGAAGAAGGTCCCTTTCAAGCATATTGGCTATGTGCATGCAGTAACAGCAATAACTGGACAAATTCAACTTTATTTGTTGGAAAGGATTACTTCTGTGACTCCGGCAATCATCTTAAGAAAATTCCAGGTATCTTCCACTCCGATGACCCTCTCTGGAATGGCCATGGGTGTGGTTCCAATAGCACCTGCTGCGAATTCAACAACCCTCCATGGTTCTGTAAGACTCTCCCTCAGTCCACCACTGATGACTTGGAGGTCAGGCTCTGTAATTATGGAAATTCAGATGATACACCTGTCCAGCTGTTGGAACTTTATGTACAATAGAATGCAACTTATTCTCATGTTTTAACAATGATGCTAAGTTTATATCAATAGAGAATCTATTAATTTTTCTTTTTCCTTCCTTTGGCTTATACATTTTTTTATACTTCAGTAGGTGTTCATGTTTGAGATGAAGACTCAATTAAAGTGCCATCAGAGCCCACTATTTTGATATTCAATTCCACTTCCTAACTAAGATATGTGCATGACGCCTTATCAGCGCATGCATGGCTGTCCTGATGTGACATTTTCCATCCATTGTTCAATGGAAACAAATCTTGATCATGCAGTTTTAGTGTTAAAGATGTGGACTAGACTTGATTTATAATTATGTGTAGGCCAGTTTTCAATGTATTGAATAACCAAGTTGGCATGATTCTGCTGTCAAAAGTTAAAGTTCATGTATTGTAGCTATGTAATTCATTGGAGGTTTCATCATAATATTGTATGAGCAGGAATGAATCTTACCTGGAATGACTAATGCTATCTATACAGTTTATAATATGATTGCCATTGACTTAATTTTGTATAATAATTTTTTTAAAGGCCTTTACCGATATGTACCTGCATCAAGGCTTGATTCATAACCAGACTAGCTAGTGCCTAGGGTTTACACTCTGAGCATTGAGATGCTAACATCAAGAGAGAAAGCTAATGATGAATTCGTTAGTCAGTTGCGAGAATCTTATGTATGGGGGCGGGGCATAAAAATGTCTGCCACGTTGTAGGTTGAAAACTAGCAAGTTGGATAATATGTTGAATTAAAGGAGAAGGATTATAGTGCAGTCAGTGTAAGTATTCTAGAGTTATGAAAGAAAATACTAAGTATTAGTCCAATGGGACAATTCGTGCCATCCCCACTTAGAGAGTACTATCGTACTCTCTGATAAATGTAGGGCTGCTCATACATAAGCTACTGTTGTCCAGTAGAATTTTCCCCAAAACTCTGTGGTATTTACACTCCATTTTGCAGGCTAACTTTAATAGTATGATTATGTAGTTGAGTGTCATGATATTCTACTTATAACTTGTATGATCTGCCAATGTGGGCAAGGGTTCATCAGTTGAGTTTTTGTTACATACAGTAACTATGGATTGATTCTTAGCCTCTTCCACTTCATCACACATTTAACTTTATGATATGATATGTAGAGGATATACATAAGATATGATAAATAACCTTTTCAGCTAGATCTGTATTCTTATTATAATCTTTTGAAGTTTATTAATTGAAAGGGATTATTTCTATTATCATATGGGCATCATTTGGTAGTTATGAAAACATTGTTGATCTAAGACCCGTAAACATATAATCTCTTTAGGCCAGATAGCTTATTTTTAGTCCATTACTAGCATTGCATAAGACTAAAAGACAAACAGTTGCTAGAGAACATTCAGCCAGACTTCCTTCTCCGAGTTAAAGCATGGAAGAGGAACACACATACGAATTACCAAATCTCAAGGAAGCTGTTGCATCCTGTGATGTGAATTCTCAGTATGAAATTCTATCTAATAGTACTTCACGAAATGTGTTTGCATCAGCTACTCCTCATCAAGATAAGTCCATGTTGAAGAAGCCTGTTTGTAGTTGGTTGTGCATGTGTGCACTAGTTGGATTCATCTTAGTAGGTAGTGCAGCATTTGCTAGCTTGGCTCTTACAGTGTGGAATTTTTCACAAGTCAACCATCAGGGTGCTAAGCTTGAGATGGTTATAATGCAGCTTCAGAGATCTCTATTTGGACTTGAAACTCCAATAAATGATAGCGTATCTGAATATGAAAGAAGAATAACACAGCTTCAGAATTTTATATTTGGACTTGATACTTCTGTAAATGGTAGCATATCTGAACTTGGAAGAAGAATAAAGCAGCTTCCAAATTCTATATCTGGACTTGAGATTTCTGTGAATGGTAGTATATCAGAACTTAAACGAAGTATAAAACAGCTTCAGAATTCTAGTGCATCCGAGCATGAAAGAATAGAACAGATGTGGAGTTATCTAAATGATCACATTAAATTTATGAGGAGATCAAGTGGATGGACTCGTGTTGCCTTCCTCAACATGTCAGATCCCAACCAGGTTTGTCCCAGCAACTGGACCACCATTGGTTCCCCCGTGAGGACATGTGGAATGGGACAGACCAGCCGTGGTTACAATTCAGTGTTCTATTCCACTTTAGGATGACCTATATTTGTGTGTGTGAACGCATAATAGCTTATCAATGTGGCTTACCTGATGCTTTTAATACTGGATCTGATAACATCAATGGAATCTACATTGATGGTGTCTACCTGACTCATGGCAGTGATGGATCTCGACAACATATCTGGTCATTTGTCAGTGCTGGAGGAGAAATGATCTCTTCACGCCATATTTGCGCATGTAGTAGCAGCAATCCTTGGCCACATTCTACATCTTTCGTTAGAGATGACTACTTCTGTGACTCTGGCAACCATGCTAACACATTATCTACATCTACATTCTACAATGGTGACCCTCTCTGGGATGGTCAGGGATGTGGTCCTTCCAGCACCTGCTGCCAGTTCAATAACCCTCTGTGGTTCTGTAAGACCCTCCCCCAGTCCACCACTGATGACCTGGAGGTCAGGATCTGTAAAATTGCTTGAGAGGAAGATATACCTATTCAGCTTGTGGAACTTTATGTCCAGTAGAATAGGACAACTAAACTGGCAAGTTCAATAACTGCATGTGTGTGACTTAGATTCTTTTTTAGTGGTAGGTCATTTTTGTAATGCCATAGTTTGTCTCGTGTCTATTTCTGAATTTATTTGAAAAAATTTGCGATCCAAGAAATTTACTTGCTGTTCATTTAATATGGAGTGGAAAATGGGAGTTATTCAGTATGGCATATTAGCTCCACCTCCAAAGAAGATTCTCCCTCTAAATCTTGGTTTTGTCTGTGTGCATTAGTTGGACTCATCCTTTAGTACATCACTTGCTGGAAGCCTCTCATAGAAGTTTATAGATCACTGGCCATGCTGCTCTCACCACTTACTACTCCACCTACACTATAATTGTTTGTATGTGGCTTCAAAAGGAAAAGGTGTCACTGATAAGCTGCAGACGAGCACAGGAGGAATATTAGATTGCAAACCATCACCTTCTCTCTCTCTAATGCCAACACAATGTCAACTCTCTTCCGCTATTGAGATTGAAAATTTGGTACAGCTGCTTCCTGTTCCCATGTATTGCTGCTGAATCCTTCCTTGAAGTCACAGTGCACATGCATAGCAGAGTCTAAGAAACTGACTTAAGAATTCAATACATATGTAGGACTGCTCATAAGCTACTGTTATCCAGTAGAAGTTCCCCCAAAACTGTTTGGTATTTGCACTCCATTTTGCAACAATACTATTATGTAGTTTACATTGAGTGTCTTGATATTGAATCCTACTTTTATGCATGTGTGATCTGCCAATGTAGGCAAAGGTTCATCAGTTGAGTTTTTGTTACATAGGTTATTGATTGATTCTTAGCCTCTTCCACTTTATCACACATGTAACTTAATGATATGTAGCTAGAGAATATAGCTGCATAAGTTATGATAATTTGAAAGCGATTCTATGGAGTTTTGGTATTTTTTGGGAAATATTCTATGGAGTGATTCTTAGCCTCTTCCACTCCATCAGATGTGCAGTAGATATAGCTAAGTTATTGTTATATATATTTAGTTTATGAATGATTCTAACAGCATTTATAATGATAGCTATTATGGATTGTTTCATAATTATGCAGTCCCAAGAGCAATTCACTTATCATAACTCAGTGTAAATAAGTTATGGAAACAATGGCAAGCACTGTGTTAGGCAAGATATATTTATAGAACTCAATATACTCATTCAACTCCGTATTTAAAATGCACTGCTTTGCATGCATAGCATGAGAAGATTTAGAGGCAAAATTATCTATATGACCTGAATCTTCAAGTCAAACCATGGAAGAGGAACATACTTACGAATTACCAAATCTCAAGGAAGCTGTTGCATCCTGTGATGTGAATTCTCAGTATGAAATTCCATCTAATAGTACTTCAGGTGCTCCTCGTCAAGATAAGTCCAAGTCGAAGAAGCCTGTTTGTAGTTGGTTGTGCATGTGTGCACTAGTTGGATTCATCTTAGTAGGTAGTGCAGCATTTGCTGGCTTGGCTCTTACAGCGTGGAATTCTTCACAAGTCAACCATCTTAGTGTTCAGCTTCAGAGGTCTCTATCTGGACTTAAATTTTCTGTCAATGGTAGCATATCTGAATATGAAAGAAGAATAAACCAGGTTCAGATATCTATTGATACTTCTGTGAATGTTAATATTACTGAACTTGAAGAAAGAGTAATGCAGCTTCAGAATTCTATATTTGGACTTGAAACTTCTGTAAATGGTAGCATATCTGAATATGAAAGAAGAATAAATCAGCTTCAAATTTCTGGTAATAATCTCAATGAGCTTCAAGCAAGTGTTTCAGGACAAATTGATATCCTACTACGATTGAACCCTGCTGACTCCTGTTCATATGTCTTGCAGTTGAATCCCTCCTCCCCATCAGGTCACTACTGGATCAGGTCCTCCAATGGCTCTGCTGTGCGTGTGTACTGTGACATGACCAGGTCGTGTGATAACATCACTGGAGGGTGGATGAGAATGGCTAGTCTGGACATGAGAGACAGCAGTAGCCAATGTCCCAGTGGTCTCAGGCAGGGGGATAGTTGCACTTCTCAACCAACATGTAAAATTGGTACAAACTTTCCAGCTGGAAAATGTACTTCAAATAGTTACACTTCACATGGTCTTCACTATTCCCATGTATGTGGGATGATCAGAGCCTATCAGTTTAGGACAGTCGATGCATTTAGAGGCAATAACAGAGGGATGTCAGCCAATATAAACTCCAACTATGTTGATGGTGTGAGTCTGACTCATGGAGTGCCTCCCTTGAGGCAACACATTTGGACTTTTGCTGCTTACTATTCAGGTAAATTGTTAATTATTCACTAGCTACCTCATGGGGAATTTTTGTGGGTGAAAAGTAGAAACCATAATAGTAATTTATTTACTGAAAACCGCAATATTTTCCTTCACACAATAATTAATGTGTTACAATTGTGTGGAATATTGCATAGATATGAGGCACTGTGACTCTAATCGACCTTCATTTGTTCAAAACAATTATTTTTGTGATGGAGTTCGTAGCACAGGAAATGCTGGCTGTTACGAGGCATCTCCTCTATGGGATGGGGAAGACTGTGGGTCCAATGTGGACTGCACTCCTCCATGGTTCTACAGACAACTTCCAGAACTCACCTCTGATGACATAGAGATGAGAGTGTGTTGTGACCAACCTCACAATGATGAAGACGTCGCGATTCAAGCATTTGAAATTTACATCCAGTGAAAATTCAAACAAGGCAGTGGTCAATGAATTACACTTCAAATTTAGTTTCACACACACATACCTTGTATTTTTAATAATTAAGGTCACATATGGCACATCACACTGTACTTTGGTTTGTACTTTCAAATAACTGGTGTGACTACAACTATGATTTCCTTTAACTTCTACCTGTTACTGTTTTTTTTTTTTTTTATTCCCACTAAGCAGTGACATATTTGTACAATATTCCTTGTGAACTGTTTTTATCTTCTAATGATGAACTTCCATCAAATTTTACACTAGCAAGTGTGTCCACATCATTCAGATAACTCTAAGTTGAAAAAGAAGCCTGTTTGTAGTTGGTTGTGCATGTGTGCACTGGTTGGATTCATCTTAGTAGGTAGTGCAGCTTGGCTCTTACAGTGTGGAATTCTTCACAAGTCAATCAACAGAGTGCTAAGCTTCAGATGGTTATAATGCAGCTTGATGTTTCTGTGCATGGTAGCATATCTGATCTTAAAAGAACAGTACTGCAGATTCAGAATTCTCTGAATGGTAGTGCATTTGAGCTTGAAAGAATAGTGCAGATGCCAAATTCTCTAAATGATTGTATTGAACTATACAGTCTGCTTGGAAGGAACTCAATCAATCCTGCCTCTTCATGTTTCCATATCTTGTTATTTAATTCCTCCTCCCCATCAGGTCACTACTGGATCAAGTCCTCCAATGGCTCTGCTGTACGTGTGTACTGTGACTTCAACAGGCAGTGTGGTTGTGATGGACCAAGTACATGGACTTGTGTCAGACCCCAACCAGGTCTGTCTCAGCAACTGGACATACATCTCTTCCCCCGTGAGGACATGTGGGAGGGGACTGAGCAATGGAAGAGGTTGCAATTCAGTATTCTATTCCACTTTTGGAATGACCTATACTCGTGTGTGTGGACGCATAATAGCTTATCAACATGGCTCACCTGATGCTACTAGAAGTGATATCAATGGAATTTATCTTGATGGTGTCTCCCTGACTCATGGCATTGACAACACATCTGGTCATTTGTCAGTGCTGGAGGAGAAACAACACCAGATTTGTGCATGCAGTAGTAGCAATCCTATGCCACATTCTACATCTTTCGTTGGAGAGGACTACTTCTGTGACTCTGGCAACCATGTTAATACATACAACCTCTATATCTACATTCTACAATGGTGATCCTCTCTGGGATGGCCAGCTCTAGCACCTGCTGCCAGTTCAACAACCCTCCATGGTTCTGCAAGACCCCCCCCCCCCCCCCCCCCCAGTCCACCACTAATGACCTGGAGGTCAGGATCTGAAAACTGCTAATGATGAAGATACCGTATAGCGCTCTATTTTCGAGGCACTAATATTTCGAGGATAGCTATTTCGAAATTATTTCGCGGAATAATTTTCGAGGATCATTAAAATTATAAACTCCGCCTACAAAATGAATATAGTGCGTGCACATAGAAGCATGCTGCCAGCGCTAGCTTTTAGTGTAACATGTTTATCAAAGTATACTCCCAGTGTTGGGGAAGAACTGCTGTGCAGAAAAGAACCAGGAAATAGTTATGACCTGTTTGCTGTGATACTACAGGTAGCATCGTGGGCCATGTTCTCTGCTGCTCTTCTTGCAATTTCAGCCCTTTTTTTCTGAAGTAAACCTAGATTATGGCCCTCTGGTGCCAGGTAGATCCCTGCTTTAGCGCGGTAGAAACTTTCGAATTCGCTGCTTCTATAGAAGAGGAGGGAACTGACAGTGTGCCACAAGGATCTGGTAGTAAATAAGCTAGTAGGCAATGCTTTGGTTTAACGTTCAGAGCTAAAATATTAAACGATGATTTGACAGCTGCACTATACTATACTGTACTATACAGTTTATACATTGCGCACGCGCGTACATAACACGTGGCAGGTAAAAATATTCGAGGGCACAATTTTCGTGTTTTGAGCAAAATCCGCGAAAACCTCGAAAATAAAGCGCCTCGAAAATAAAGCGCTATACGGTATACCTATTCAGCTTGTGGAACTTTATGTCCAGTAGAATATGACTTACTCAAATTGACAAGTTTAATAACTATATATTAGTGTGTATGTGTGTGTGTGTGTGTGTGTGTGTTAGAATCATAAGAGAAAAAGTTTGGTAAGACCTTTGTCCATTGATTTATCACAGTTAGAGGTCACCTATTGGGAGCTTTATCAAATTAACTTAATAACTAACCCTTTAAGACCATTACTATACTTATGTTGAAATGGTATGATTGTGAGATGATTCTACTGAGTTGTTTGAGTTTGTCTTTTCATTGAGAACTTCTTATCCAGTCATCAGGAATCATAGGTTTCGGTCCCATTAGTCTCCCGACCTATGGCCAGCTACAAAGAGGGCGGGACCACTCCCATAGGGGTTTGGACTGTGTCATTGTAGGATACACCTCTTGAACTTGACTGTTGTAGTTCTCAAGACGGTTTTATCCTGTCTTGTGACTTAGTCTGTTGGTTTTTGGTGTGCATGCTACCATGTTGGTTGATTCTTAGGGTTTGATTATGGGTTTACTTAGTTGCCTACACTTTCTCTATCTAAATGTGAGTCTGAGCAGTTGTTATTGTGTGTTGTACTACATAGACTTAGATTATGTACCTGATGGCTGAGGATTCTCATGTCAGTCTTTTCTTTTTTTCTGTCATCATGTGCTCTACTGCACGTCATTTAATTTTCATGCATAATGTATAAGTTTGTGGTATGTAGTGTAAATTATCTGGTTGTAGCTTGTGTGTGTGTGTGTATGTGTGTGTGTGTGACTTTGAATCATGACTGTCCTTTCTTTGTGCTAGTTCATTTTAGTAGCTAATGCCATACTATGTCTCGTCTACTATTTGAAAAGTTCCTTATGTAGCAAGATATAAGAAAGTAGCTATACTTGCTGTTCATTTATTATGGAGTGGAAAATGGGAGTGATTCAGTGTTGAGAATGGGCAGCTCCACCTCCAAAGAAGAATCTCCCTCATTATAGCCTGTCATATCATTGTTGTGTATGTGTGCATTATTAGTTGGACCCATCCTTTAGAGTTGGAAGCCTCTCATAGAAGTTTATAGATCACTGGCCATGCTGCCCTCACCACTTACTACTCCACCTATATAGCTTGAAGTCATAGTGCACATGCATAACAGAGCCTAAAGAACTAGTGACCTGAGAATTCAATGCATATGTAGGGCTGCTCATAAGCTATACTGTTGTCCAGTAGAATTTTCCCCAAAACTCTTTGTAGTTACACTCCATTTTGCAGGCTAACTTTAACAGTATAACATGTATCATGATATTGAGTCCTACTTTTATGCATGTGTTGTCTGCCAATGTAGACAAAGGTTCATCTGTTGAGTTTTTTGTTACATAGCTATGGATTGATTCTTAGCCTCTTCCACTTTATCACACATGTCACTTCATGATAATATGTAGAGGATACACATAAGTTAAGCATGTCATCAGAGGTGAGTTCTGGAAGTCGTCTGTAGAAGTGAACCATAAGTGAATTGCTCTTGGGATTGAAACTCCATAAATGTAAAGACTGTTAGAATTGCTTTCAAGTGATTAATAAACTTTGAAAGATTATAATAATATGTGAATGAATACAGATCTAGCTAAAAGGTTGTTTATCAGATTATTACTGTGTGGTCCCTCCAGCACCTGCTGCCAGTTCAACAACCCTCCATGGTTCTGCAAGACCCTCCCCCAGTCCATCACTGATGACCTGGAAGTCAGGATCTGCAAAACTGCTGATGATGAAGATATGCCTATTCAGCTTGTGGAACTTTATGTCCAGTAGAATATGACTTACTAAATAGCTACATATTAATCTGTGTGTTTGACTTCGAATCTGGTAGTTCATTTTAATAATGTCACATGTCTCGTGTCTACTTCTGAATTTATTTGAAAAGTTACTTATGTAAAAAATAATACTTGCTGGAGTGAAAATCTCAGTGTGGAGAATGGGCATATATCAACTCCACCTTCAAAGATGAATTTCCCTCTACTTGTGTCTACTTGTGTATGTGTGCATTAGTTGGACTCATCCTTTAGTACAGCACTTGCTAGCCTTTGTGGAAGAAGTTTATAGATCACTAGCAATCCTGCCTTCACCATTTACTATTCCGAGCTTGTCCTATACTTGGTTGTATGTGGCTTGAAAGGATAAAGCACAACAGGAATATTCGATCACAAACCATCGCCATGTCTGCCTCTAATGCCATGTCAACTATCTTAATTCTGCTATCGAAATTGAAACTTTGGTATAACTGGTTCCTATTCCCATGTACTGTTGCTTAATTCTTCAGTATGCACATGCATAGCAGCTGTACTAAAGACCTTTACTCTATCTATCCATGAGAGCATTCATGTGGGAGTGAAGTAGGGATACGTAATGTGTGGTTATTGAAATTAGAAGGGGTAGGCTCTCTTATTTTTTGAACTTTACACACAGCCATCCCTATTTGTCTGTTTTATTTAGTATTTTTTCCTGATTGCACAATCATGTTTTTGGATGTGGTAGCTAAAGAATAATTGTTTCTTAGCCCCTTGCTGTTTTAAGATGAGTTCCAACTTTGTTTAGTTGATGTAAGTTATGCCAACCATTAAAAGAGTTCAAACTCTGCTTATTATTCTCAGCTAACATGATAAAAATTCAATAGAATTAGTTCTCATAAAATTAGCTTATGAAACAAACCACCATGGTTTGTTTCATAAGCTAATTTTATGAGAACTAATTCTATTGAATTAAAAGAGTTTGTTTAAGACACGTAAGCACTGATGTACTTATGAAACTCCACAAATCTCCATTACTTGCACTGCATAACAGAGATCAAGACGTGATCGAGGTGTATTGCCTTCTTCAAGTTCAGCCATGCAAGAGGAGCACATTTATGAATTGCCAAATCTCAAGGAAGCTGTGGAAGGAAATTCGCAGTATGAAATTCCATCGAAGTTTACACCAGTAAGTGTGTCTGCATCAGCAGCTCATCAAGATAAGTCCAAGTTGAAGAAGCCTGTTTGTAGTTGGCTGTGGATGTGTGCACTAGTTGGATTCATCTTAGTAGGTAGTGCAGCATTTGCTAGCTTGGCTCTTACAGTGTGGAATTCTTCACAAGTCAATCATCAGAGTGCTAAGCTTGAGATGGAGGACATGATAATGCAGCTTCAGAACACTATATCTGGACTTGAAAAGTCTCTGAATGGTAGCATATCTGAATATGAAAGAAGAATAACACGGCTTCAGAATTCTATATCTGGACTTGAAACTTCTGTGAATGGTAGCATATCTGAATATGAAAGAAGGCTTCAGAATTCTATATCTGGACTTGAAACTTCTGTGAATGGTAGCATATCTGAAATGAAAGGAAATATAATGCAGCTTCAGAATTCTCTGAATTATAGCATATCTAAGGTCGAAAGAATAGTGCAGATACGGAATTTTCTAAATGATCGCATTGAGCTTCAGAGACAATTGTCGTATAGTCTGCTTGGAAGGAACTCGATCAATCCTGCTTCTTCATGTTCCCATATCTTGTTATTTAATTCCTCCTCCCCATCAGGTCATTACTGGATTAGGTCCTCCAATGGCTCTGCTGTACGTGTGTACTGTGACTTTAACAAGAAGTGTGGTTGTGATGGACCAAGTGGGTGGACTCATGTGGCCTTCCTCAACATGTCAGACCCCAACCAGGTCTGTCCCAGCAACTGGACATACATCTCTTCCCCCATGAGGACATGTGGGAGGGGGCGGACCAGTGGAGGAGGTTGCAATTCAGTGTTCTATTCCACTTATGGGATGACCTATACTCGTGTGTGTGGACATATAATAGCTTATCAACATGGTTCACCTGATGCTTTTAATACTGGAAATGACATCAATGGAGTCTACATTGATGGTGTCTCCCTGACTCATGGCAGTGATGGATCTCGACAACACATCTGGTCATTTGTCAGTTCTGGAGGAGAAGTGATCTCTTCAGGCTCTATTTGTACATACAGTAGCAGCAATCCTTGGCCACATTCTACATCTTTTGTTGGAGATGACTACTTCTGTGACTCTGGCAACCATGTTAACACAACATCTACAACTACATTCTACGATGGTGACCCTCTCTGGGATGGCCAGGGATGTGGTCCCTCCAGCACCTGCTGCCAGTTCAACGACCCTCCATGGTTCTGCAAGACCCTCCCTCAGTCCACCACTGATGACCTGGAGGTCAGGATCTGTAAAAACTTTAACGATGAAGACATACCTATTCAGTTTGTGGAACTGTATGTCCAGTAGAATAAATGGACAGTTTTATAACTACATTTGTGTGTGTGTGTGTGTGTGTGTGTGTGTGTGTGTGTGATTTGAATCATGACTGTCCTTTCTTTGTGCTAGTTTGGCACAAACTATTTTGTAATGCCGTAGTACGTATGTCTCGTGTCTATTTCCAAATTTATTTGAAAAATTTACTTACATATTATAGGGACTGATTTTATGACTGATTTTATGACCCCAACCAGGTCTGTCCCAGAAACTGGACCACCATCTCTACTCCTGTAAGGACATGTAGAAGGACACAGAACAGAAGTTGTGGTTGCAATTCGATATTCTATTCCACTTATGGGATGACCTATATTCTTGTATAATAGCTTATCAACATGGCAATCCTGATGGTTATTTCTCATGTTCAATGGAAGCTATATGGATGGTGTCTCTCTCACTCATGGTGTGAGTTTGCGCACTTGCCCACCCTCTAATGTCCAAGCGGTAGCAACAATAAAAATGTTAATTAGAGGTTACATACAGGTAGAAGGTGAGTCAAGACACAGAACTGAAAGGAGATATAAAAGTTAGAGAATTTAAAGATAGGAATGGCCAATAGGATTGAGATATATATATATATAGCAGACCAATAGAATTAGAGATGACATAATGATAAGAATACATGTAGGAATGATGTTAGAATCACAAGCCAATGTACTAATTACAATAACCACAACAGAAGTAACAAATGCACACAATGAATTGCTTGTAACCAACAATAACTAAATAATGAACAAAAAGTAAACATTATAGTCTTACAGTTGAAGTGTTTGGTATGCTTGGATGTCACACATGGCAGTGTTGAATCTCGACAGCACATCTGGTCTTTTGTCAATGCTAGATACGAATCTTTAATTTATGCATTCACAAGTTGTAATAACTTTATGCAGCCAACATCTTTCATGGGAAACGACGGTAACAATGAAAGTACATCTCCCAGCTCTACCTTCTACTCTGGTGATCCTCTCTGGGATTGCCAGGGATGTGGTCCCTCCAGTACCTGCTGCCAGTTCAACAACCCTCCAAGACTCTACCCCAGTCCACCACTGATGACCTGATCTGTAAAGATGGTATTGATGAAGACATACCTGTCCAGCTTGTAGAGCTGTATATTCAGTAAAGAATGAATGTTTACATTGTCAAGTGAATGATTGTTTGCTTTTTAAACATGTCTTTTAGTAGTGTTATAGTAGTTTTATAGCCATAAGTGAATGTGTGTCTACTTTCATGATTACGATTATGAAAACATAATGAATAGGTCGCACTCACTCTTATTTAAGGTGTGTACCCAGGCTGTATTTGTACACACTATTACCAGAGAGTGCAATAGCACTCTCTATGTAGGGTTAGTCTGGAATGGGCTTGGCTTCTCTCATTAGAACAGTACAAACTAGACTCTCTGTATTTCTTCTATTCTTGCTACAGGCTCGACTAAACTGCTTACATCTGGAAAACAATGCAGAAGATGATGATATGTCTGTTCAAACTCCTCCAGAACAGCGTCAACGATCGGTACCAGCTGCCGTCTAAATCTAAAATTTTTATGATTCATTCATCATCATCAGATTCATCTTCTTTGATGGCTGTAACTTCATGATCCTTTCACTTACGACAATCAAATTCATATCAACTTGTACAGTTATAACTGCATATTGTGCTTTTACCATCGTTATCCACAGAGATTTCCTCCAAAATAATCAGTCAGTCATGTCAAACGACTTTTCGTTATAAACGATACAATGTCAACCATTTTAATGACATCATTTGCACACATATCTGTTATGATCATGTGCACAGCAAATTAATAAGTATCTAAGCATAAGTTGATACAGCAAGTAAAGGGTTATATAAAAAGTAAACAAACAAGTGAAGGGGAAAAAGGCCATGTAGGGTTAGTCTGTACTTTTACCTGTAGCAGTTTCTGTGAACAAACATCAAAATTATGCTGCCTTCAATAATAATCCCTACATCACTGCCTAAACCAAGCAGAACACTTTTATTACACTGACATGAATTAAAGCAGCTTGGTGGGAGGCAGTGATGTAGGGATATTATTAGGCAGCATAGAAATTTAGTTATTCAGATCACTGGCCATCTTGCTCTCACCACTTACTACTCCGAGCTTGTCCTATAGTTGGTGGTATGTGGTTTCAAAGGATGTCACTAATATAGCACAGCAGGAATATCACATTGCAAACCATCACCATGTCTCCCTCTAATGCCAACACAATGTCAACTCTCTTCCACTATTGAGATTGTAAATTTGGTACAGCTGCTTCCTGTTCCCATGTATCGCTGCTGAATTCATCCTTGAAGTCGCAGTGCAGAGTCTAAGGAATAGTGACCTGAGAATTCAATACATATGTAGGGCTGCTCATATGTTGTCCAGTAGAAATTTACCCAAAACTCTTTGGTATTTACACTCCATTTTGCAGGCGGACTTTATGTAGTTTACGTTGAGTGTGATGATAGTGAGTCCTACTTATTATGCTTGTGTGATCTGCCAATGTAGGCAAAGGTTCATCAGTTGAGTTTTTTGTTACATATGATAGCTAGCTATGGATTGATTCTTAGCCTCTTGCACTTTATCACACATGTAACTTTATGATGATATGTAGAGTATACATAAGTTATGATAAATAACCTTTTAGCTAGATTTGTATTCATTCACATTATTCTTTTAAAGACTTGAAAGTGATTCTATGGATTGTTTGGTAAATACGTAGTCCCAAGAGAAATTCACTTATCATAACTTATGGAAACAATGGCAAGCATTGCTTTAGGTCATTCAACTCTGTGCTCCGCTTTGCATGCATAGCACAAGAAGATTAAGAGGCAAATTATCTATATGAGCTGAATCTTCAAGTTAAACCATGGAAGAGGAACACACTTATGAATTACCAAATCTCAAGGAAGCTGTTGCATCCAGGGATGGGAATTCTCAGTATGAAATTCCATCAAATTTTACGCCAGTAAGTGTGTCTGCATATGCAACTCCTCATCAAGATAAGTCCAAGTTGAAGAAGCCTGTTTGTAGTTGGTTGTGCGTGTGTGCACTAGTTGGATTCATCTTAGTAGGTAGTGCAGTATTTTCTAGCTTGGCTCTTACAGTGTGGAATATCTCACAAGTCAACCATCAGAGTTCTGTTATAGTTCAGCTTCAGAGGTCTCTATCTGGACTTGAATTTTCCATGAACAGTAGTATATCTGAATATGAAAGAAGAACAACATTGCTTCAGAATTTTATAGTTGGACTTGATACTACTGTGAATGGTAGCGTATCTGAATATGAAAGAAGAATAAAACAGCTTCAGAATTCTGTTAATGATTTCAATGAACTTCAAGCAAATGTTTCAAGATCATTGGAAATAAGAATTGATGATATCCTACTACAGTTGAACCCTGCTGCTTCCTGTTCACATATCTTGCAGATGAATCCCTCCTCTCCATCAGGTCACTACTGGATCAGATCCTCCAATGGCTCTGCTGTACATGTGTATTGTGACATGACCAGGTCATGTGGTAACATCACTGGAGGGTGGATGAGAGTGGCTGATCTGGACATGAGAGACAACAGTAGCCAGTGTCCCAGTGGTCTCAGGATGGGGGATAGTTGTGCTTCTGAACCAACATGTGAAATTGGTACAGTCTCTCCAACTGGAAATTGTTCTTCAAATAGTTACACTTCACATGGTCTTCACTATTCCCATGTATGTGGGATGATCAGAGCCTATCAATATAGGACACCTGATGCATTTTCTCATCATGGAAGACAGAGGCCCCTTGAGATCAACTCTAACTATGTTGATGGTGTGAGTCTAACCTATGGAGTGCCTCCCATGAGGCAGCACATTTGGACTTTTGCTGCTGACCATTTTGGTAAATTAAAGTATACATTTTAATGTTACTGTGGACTGAAATGTATGGGAACTGTATTACAAACCCCCACTATTTTAATCTGTTACAGTCATGTTGAATATTGTATAGGTATGGGGCAGTGTGATTCTATTCGACCTTCATTTGTTGAAAACAGTTATTTTTGTGATGGAATTCTCAGCACACATCGTGATGGGTGCTATGAGGAATCTCCTCTATGGGTTGGGGAAGACTGTGGGTTCAATGTGAATTGCACTCACAGTGATCCTCCATGGTTCTACAGATGGCTTCCAGAACTCACCTCTGACGACATAGAGATGAGAGTGTGTTGTGACCAACCTCATGGTGATGAAGACATTGCAATTCAAGCATTTGAAGTTTATGTCCAGTGAGAATTTTAACTATGCAGTTGACAATAAATCATCCATAGCCTTATATTTTTACTTGAGCTTAATTCACACACATACCTTTTGTGATTTCCTCTAGTGTAGCTACATAACTCTTACACTTGTTACATGTGTTCATTCCCATGTGGGCGAATCATTAATTTTGAATGGAATACATATTGGATTGGAATATGTATTGGAATACAATATTATATTTTAATGCAGCATCACTCAATATCTGAGTGACCTGAAGACTTCCAGTGGAGCAAAAGATATTAATATATGCATGTTGACTGTGACTTCCTCTGTTCCTACTGATGCACCTGCATGTTGCCACATGTGCATATGGAATCATTACTTATATTTGTTATCATTGCATGCTGAAACTGTCAAGATTCAAATTAGCTCTCCTATAGCTACTTGAGTTTCTTGACCCTATCTATTATTATGCTGAAGACCATGCATGGACTAGTTAGAACTTCAAGTAAAGTTCCCTTGGGCTTCCTTGTTTTGATGGTGGCTATAATATGTGTTTCCATTATAGACAGCTAGGTTATTTACAAGTAAAAAGATTATTTTTGAACAGGAAACCATGTCAACCTGTTTTTTTAGCTACTACAACTCAAACACCAAAAACACTTTCAAGATAGTTATTTATGAAGTCAACAAATTTGTGTTTTTGCTTCATATTTAGCCCCAAAGACAGACACTTCATATCTATTTGGTCATACTTTATAAATTAATGTGTAGCTATTTCCATAATGGGACAAATTTAATACATCAAACTAATACTTGACCTATAGGCTGGATTTCACATTATTATTAATTCATGTACTCATACATGATATGTGAGACCAGCACAGTGAACTTTGAATTGGAGTATAATTTTCTCTTCATTGCTTCAATGCAGCCACAAAGACAAGTCTTTCATCCTCTTATCATCATTAATATCATAGTTATGGAAACTGTCGCTGTAAACACATTTTTTAAGGCTAGATAGCTTCTAAAAGTCTATATTTAGAAATGTTTCCATTACTGGCATTGCATAAGACTAAAACATCAGTAGACAAACTGAGCCAGATTTCCTTCTTCAAGTTAAACCATGGAAGAGAAACACACTGAACATGCTTACGAATTACTTCTCAAGGAATCTATCACATCTCAGGCTGGGAATTCTCAGTATGACAGTCCTTGCGATGTTTATACTGCAGTGAATGCGTCTACATCAGCAACTCCTCCTCAAAATAAATCCAAGTTGAAGAAGCCTGTTTGTAGTTGGTTGTGGATGTGTGCATTCATCTTAGTAGGTAGTGCAGCATTTGCTAGCTTGGCTCTTACAGTGTGGAATATCTCACAAGTCAACCATCAGAAAATGGCTATAAATGATAGCATATCTAATGCTGCTAAATTTGATCAGATGATAACTATGCTTCAGACTCTCATGAACAGCAGCAAATTTGAACTCAAAAGACTACAAGTTTCTATGAACAATAGCACATCAGAACTGGAACAAAGAATCCTGCAGCTCCAGAACTCTGTGAATGATCACTACGAATTCCAAAGTAATGTTTCACGATCATTGACTTCTGAGATAAATAATATCATTCAATCACTGAGTGGACAGTATTCAAACTTACCTGCTGCTTCATGTTCCCAAATTTTGCTATTCTCCCCATCAGATCACTACTGGATCAGGTCCTCCAATGGCTCTGCTGTGCGTGTGTACTGTGACTTCAACAGGCAGTGTGGTTGTGATGGACCAAGTGGGTGGGCTCGTGTGGCCTTCCTCAACATGTCAGACCCCAACCAGGTCTGTCCCAGCAACTGGACCACAATCTCTACCCCTGTGAGGACATGTGGAAAAGTGAGAAAGAATGAAACCAGTTGCGATTCAGTGTTTTACTCCACTTTTGGACTGACCTATAGTCGTGTGTGTGGACGCATAATGGCCTATCAAAATGGAAACACCGACGCCTTTAAGGGACTAGTCTTCTACTCTGGTATAGATCAACCGTATGTTGATGGTGTCTCTCTGACTCATGGCAGTGTGGGGTCTCGTCAACATATCTGGTCCTTTGCCAGTGCTATCGGAGAAGAAGGTCCCTTTCAAACATATTGGCTATGTGCATGCAGTAACAGCAATAACTGGACCAATTCAACTTTATTCGTTGGAAAGGATTACTTCTGTGACTCCGGCAATCATCTTAACAAAATCCCGGGTATCTTCCACTCCAAGGACCCTCTCTGGGACGGCCAGGGGTGTGGTTCTGATAGCACCTGCTGCCAATTCAACAAGCCTCCTTGGTTCTGTAGGACCCTCACCCAGTCCACCACTGATGACCTGGAGGTCAGGCTCTGTAATCATGGAAATTCAGATGATACACCTATCCAGCTGTTGGAGCTTTATGTACAATAGAATGCAACTTATCCTCCTGTTTTAACAATGATGCTAAGTTTATATCGATAGAGAGTCTTTTAATTTTTCTTTAAGAGTTGACCAGAAAAAAGCAGGCAATAAGAGTTTACTTCATATTTACAATGTATGCTTTTTTTACATAACAGATGTGTCAAGCTGTCAAGGCAATAATTATTTCAATCATTAAAAATAGAAGCACAACTCTACTCTCTCACTAGTGTTCCAATCACATGCTGGAAGGCCATAAAACCTGATAAAAGATAGGAAACATTTCCACAGCTGGTTAGCTTTTTGTCAGCTATTAATACGAATGATAGTTAAAGCTGACTAGATACTCATCTGAACCACATAATGCCTGTACACACTGCTTAGCAGAATCTCATCTCTGTCTGCTATCAAGGCTTGCCGCTACAGGAGAAAGCTAAAGAACTCTGCTCGCACATGTTCTTTAAAAGTATGGTAAAGATCGTCAACATGGAGACGGTAGTGCAATTTCTGACCTGATGCGCAGTCCAAAATGAAGTAGAGTTAGGCGCTCTAAGTTAATAGCATGAAGAAGGATGAAGTTGCTTTAGAGATCTGTGATGGCAGCGAAGCGCTGAGGTACTCAGGGAAGAAATTTGCTTTGATTAGATTTTATTTATTTAGATTACATTATGTTGTTTTTTTTCTACTTAAATTTGGCCTATACATTTAGTATGCTTCAGTAGCTGTTCATGTTTAAGATGAAGATTTAAAGTGCTATCAGAGACCACTAGCTATTCGATATTCAATTCCACAAAATTCTTCTAATTTTAAGTACACAGTAAACTGATCAGTATACTCTCATTATGATATGGTTTTATATTTCCGAGTATCATTGTGCTATAGATGCTACAGTATGTGGAGCATGTTAAACTAAAAGTGCAATCGGTGTAGTTCAAGTTCATTCAGTCAACAGTGTGCAAACGGTTCAGAATCCCTCATATTCCTGCCAGTTTAAAGTTTTCTTACAACTAGCTATTTGGCTTCTCCAATATATGGAAGTTGAATAGAGCGTTAAGGTGGCGGTATACACCATAATTGTGGTTATTGCACATTAAAAGAAATTTTTTATATATACACACAATGTTGTTTGCAGCCCAGTGGATATATCAATGCAAACCAAACCTAAATCTAAACCATGCAGAACACTTTTACACTAATATGAACAGCTTGGTGGGAGGCAGTGATGTAAGGATTATTATTGAAGGCAGCATAATTTTGATGTTTGTTCACAGAAACCTATATGGCCTTTATATTTAGCATGAGGGAAAAAACATTTCCGTTAAATGAAAAATGTATGTATGATGATTGCTCTAAAAGGTAAGGAAACAAAGGTAGGTATGAAGTGGGATCAATCTTTGTTCTGTATATCCAGCCAACAATTCCTACATATATGTCAGGTAGCTTCAGTGGAAGCAGTGTTACCCTGAGTTGGAATCTAGACACTGGTAGGATCAGGCCAGTGTTTCAACTGTCCTAATCCAACACCTATAGATCTGGATCTTCTGACCTGTGAAGATGGATGGCTCCTACCACAATCTCTTCCTATCTGTAGTTAGAAATCATCAATATGTGTGGGGAATTTCCCTTATTTGCTCAATATGCTCATGCATCCTCCGTAATTGAAATTTGGGCACGTAGGTGACTTTAACTCGAGCACTTGTCCACTTAAAAGCCTTCCCACTTCCTGAAATTTAGCAGGAAGTTAGATAAAGGACTGAAGATACTGTGGAGGCAAGAAAAAAGAAGTGGATAAAAGATTTTTTTATCTATGGCAAGTTTAAACCTCAAAAATGTATCTTGCGTGAAGTAGTCCCTTTTCCTAATTGAGTCACATATAATAATGGGTTTCCTGATGCTTTTAATATTACTTAATCTTTCACCATCTCCTTCTCACATCTGATCACATCTAGTTGGTGAATGTTAGCTTGTTCATATTCCAGCTCAGAGGGACATCATCATAGAATAGTTCTGTGGCCCCTCCGCTTACTGCTCCATTGTCTCTCTCCAGTTGGATAGGAATGAGGATTGTGTCACTATGCAGTTATTTACGTTTGTAAAAACAATTGTTTAATTGACCGCAAAGTTAAATAATTTTGTAGCAAGTTGAACTTAATCATGGAAGAAGAACATGTCTATGAATTCCCAAATTCAGAAGGCGCTATCTCCTTGAAGAAGAATCCATTCTATGAAGAATTTGAACCTAAAAGTGTAACGGTTTTTACATCCAAATCTAAATGGAAGAAGCCTATTTATAGTTGGTTGTGCATGTGTGCACTAGTTGGATTCATCTTAGTAGGTAGTGCAGCATTTGCTAGCTTGGCTCTTACAGTGTGGAATTCTTCACAAGTCAACCATCGGCTTCAGAACACTATATCTGGACTTGAAAATTCTGTGAATGGTAGCATATCTGAATGTAAAAGTATAATAAAGCAGCTTCAGAATTCTCTGAATGATAGTGCATCTGAGCTTGAAAGAATAGTGCAGATACAAAATTCTCTAAATGATCGCATCGAACAATTGTCATATAGTCTGCTTGGAAGAGACTCAATCAATCCTGCTTCTTCGTGTTCCCAAATCTTGTTGAATCCCTCCTCCCCATCAGGTCACTACTGGATCAGGTCCTCCAATGGCTCTGCTGTGCATGTGTACTGTGACTTCAACCGGCAGTGCGGTTGTGATGGACCAAGTGGGTGGACTCGTGTGGCCTTCCTCAACATGTCCGACCCCAACCAGGTCTGTCCCAGCAACTGGACCACCATTGCTTCCCCCGTGAGGACATGTGGTATGGGAAAGATCAGTGGAAGATGTTGCAATTCAGTGTTCTATTCCACTTTTAGAATGACCTATACTCGAGTGTGTGGACGCATAATAGCTTATCAACATGGCATTCCTGATGCTTTTAATTCTGGATATAGCATCAATGAAACCTACATTGATGGTGTCTCCCTGACTCATGGCAGTGATGGATCTCGACAACATATCTGGTCATTCGTCAGTGCTGGAGGAGAAGTGATCTCTTCAGGCTTTATTTGTGCATGCAGTAGCAGCTATCCTTGGCCATATTCAACATCTTTCGTTGGAAATGACTACTTCTGTGACTCTGGCAACCATGCTAGTACAACATCTTCTACTATATTTTACAATGGTGACCCTCTCTGGGACGGCCAGGGATGTGGTCCTTCCAGCACCTGCTGCCAGTTCAACAACCCTCCATGGTTTTGCAAGACCCTCCCCCAGTCCACCACTGATGACCTGGAAGTCAGGATCTGTAAAACTGCTAGTGATGAAGATATACCTATTCAGCTCGTGGAACTGTATGTCCAGTAAAATATGACTTTCTAAATTGACAAGTTTAATAACTTCATATTGATGTGTGTGTGTGACTTTGAATCATGACTGTCCTTTCTTTGTACTAGTTCATTTTAGTAATGCCATACTATGTTTTGTGTCTACTTCTGGAAAAGTTATTTATAGCAAGATCCAAGGGACTTGTTATGGAGTGGAAAATGGGAGAGATTCAATGTGGAGAATGGACGCATATTAGCTCTACCTCATGCCATCCAAATTATCTGATTGGTCAGTTAAGGGGACTCTAAATCCTGTAGAGCCCTCCCGAGTGGGTTTTCTAAGTGCTGCTGGCACTTAGAAAACCCGATAAAGATGGTCTGGTCCTTTAATTTTCTAGCAACACATCGCAGTGGCCACAGTTATCGTTTCTAGGTGTGCTCTGACTGCATTTAAAAACCATGGTTATTGTTTCCAAGTGTGTGTTGAAGCAAGATAAACAACTCCGGTGATTGGCTATAGTCTAAATAAGTTAGACACCTCAACCAACGGGATCTACAGTCTGTTTAGAAACCTTCTGGCCCTTAGTAGCGCCCTCGCTGCGGTAGGGCTCTCAGGTTTCTAAATCGACCGTAGATCCCTTGGTCTCGGTATCTAATGTAGTTAATTGGTTGTGTATGTGTGCATTAGTTCCATGAACTCATCCCTTAGCACAGGACTTGTGTGGAAGAAGTTTATAGATCTCTGGCCATCTTGCCCTCACCACTTGTTATTCCGAGCTTGTGGTCCATAGCATAGCTAGTAACTTCATCACCTTACTCGTGCAAAAAGCAAATTTTTTTTGCTGCTAGAACACCCATACCAGCCTGTTTTAGCCTGTTTTGGCTTTGTGTGCCTATTTCCCCTTACATGAAAGAATAGATTTGCAACTTACAGTCCCAGAGTTTAGTGTACACTCTACTTCATGCCCTCATACCTAAAATGTAGTGATATTTGCTTGTATTCAAGAGTTTCAGCCAATAGTTTACATTTGGAGTCAGCATATTGAACTTCCTGTTTTTTGTTGTTGCTTTTTTGCTTCATATTCAGCCCCAAAGACATGAAATCATGTAGCTATTTGCATAGTGGGTCAACAACCAAGTAACGTTGCTGGATTTATACCATTCACATTGATCAGAGAAGAGAGAGATATGTTAGATCAACCACAGTGAACTTTATACTTTTTGTTTCATGTGCATATTTATACATCATTTTATAATTTATTATATATAGTTATGAAAAAACTGTTAATCTAAGACCTGTAAACAGATTTTTTTGGCTTAAAAGTCCTTATTTTTGGACCAATACTAGCATTGCATAAGACTAAAAGATCAATATAGAACTTCGAGCTTCTCCGAGTTAAACCATGGAAGAGGAACACATTTATGAATTGCCAAATCTCAAGGGAGCTGGGGGAGGTAATTCTCAGTATCAAATGCCATCAACTCCTGTTGTGTCCTGTGATGGGAATTCCCAGTATGAAATGCCATCGAAGTTTACACCAGTAAGTGTGTCCACATCAGCAGCTCCTCGTCAAGATAAGTCCAAGTTGAAGAAGCCTGTTTGTAGTTGGTTGTGCATGTGTGCACTAGTTGGATTCATCTTAGTAGGTAGTGCAGCATTTGCTAGCTTGGCTCTTACAGTGTGGAATTCTTCACAAGTCAACCATCAGAGTTCTGTTATAGTTCAGCTTCAGAGGTCTCTATCTGGACTTGAATTTTCCGTGGACAGTAACATATCTGAATATGAAAGAAGAATAACATTGCTTCAGAATTCTATAGTTGGACGTGATGCTACTGTGAATGGTAGCATATTCGAAAATGATAGAAGAATAAAGCAACTTCAGAATTCCGTTAATGATCTCAATGAACTTCAAGCAAATGCTTCAAGATCATTTGAAATACAAATTGATGATATCCTACTACAGCTGAACCCTGCTGCTTCCTGTTCCCATGTCTTGCTGTTTAACCTCTCCTCTCCATCAGGTCACTACTGGATCAGGTCCTCCAATGGCTCTGCTGTGCGTGTGTACTGTGACTTCAACAGGCAGTGTGGTTGTGATGGACCAAGTGAGTGGACTCGTGTGGCCTTCCTCAACATGTCAGATCCCAACCAGGTCTGTCCCAGCAAGTGGACCACCATTGCTTCCCCTGTGAGGACATGTGGTATTGGAAAGACCAGCGGAAGAGTTTGCAATTCAGTGTTCTATTCCACTTTTGGGATGACCTATACTCGAGTGTGTGGACGTATAATAGCTTATCAACATGGCATTCCTGATGCTTTCAATTCTGGATATAGCATCAATGAGACCTACATCGATGGTGTCTCCCTGACTCATGGCAATAATGGATCTCGACAACATATCTGGTCATTTGTCAGTGCTGGAGGAGAAGTGATCTCTTCACACTATATTTGTGCATGCAGTAGCAGCAATCCTTGGCCATATTCGACATCTTTTGTTGGAGATGACTACTTCTGTGACTCTGGCAACCATGCTAACACATTATCTACATCTACATTCTACAATGGTGACCCTCTCTGGGACGGCCAGGGATGTGGTCCTTCCAGCACCTGCTGCCAGTTCAACAACCCTCCATGGTTCTGCAAGACCCTCCCCCAGTCCACCACTGATGACCTGGAGGTCAGGATCTGTAGAACTGCTGATGATGAAGATATACCTATTCAGCTTGTGGAACTGTATGTCCAGTAAAATATGACTTTCTAAATTGACAAGTTTAATAACTACATATCAATGTGTGTATGTGACTTTGAATCATGACTGTCCTTTCTTTGTACTAGTTCATTTTAGTAATGCCATACTATGTTTTGTGTCTACTTCTGGAAAAGTTATTTATAGCAAGATCCAAGGGACTTGTTATGGAGTGGAAAATGGGAGAGATTCAATGTGGAGAATGGACGCATATTAGCTCTACCTCATGCCATCCAAATTATCTGATTGGTCAGTTAAGGGGACTCTAAATCCTGTAGAGCCCTCCCGAGCGGGTTTTCTAAGTGCTGCTGGCACTTAGAAAACCCGATAAAGATGGTCTGGTCCTTTAATTTTCTAGCAACACATCGCAGTGGCCACAGTTATCGTTTCTAGGTGTGCTCTGACTGCATTTAAAACCATGGTTATTGTTTCCAAGTGTGTGTTGAAGCAAGATAAACAACTCCGGTGATTGGCTATAGTCTAAATAAGTTAGACACCTCAACCAACGGGATCTACAGTCTGTTTAGAAACCTTCGGGCCCTTAATAGCGCCCTCGCTGTGCTCGGGATGCTACAACCCAGGTTTCTAAATAGACTGTAGATCCCTTGGTCTCGGTATCTAATGTATATTCATAGTTGGTTGTGCATGTGTTCATTAGTTCCATGGACTCATCCTTTAGTACAGCACTTGATATAGCTTGTTTGGAAGAAGTTTATAGATCTCTGGCCATCTTGCCCGCACCACTTATTACCTATAGTTGGTGGTATGTGGCTTCAAAGGATGTCACTAATAAAGCATAACAGGAATATTTGATTGCAAACCATCACCATGTCTGCCTCTAATGCCAACACAAAGTCAACTCTCTTCCTCTATCGAGATTGAAAATTTGGTACACAAGCTTCAGAATTCGGATTTGAAATTTTTGTGAATGGTAGCACATCTGGAAGTATAATGCAGCTTTAGATTCTCTGAATGATAGCGGATTAGAGCTTGAAAGAATAATGTGGAAACAAAATTCTCTAAAATTTAATGATCGATCGTCATATGTACTGTGACTTCAACAAGCAGTGTGGTTGTGGTTGTGTGTGGTTGTTATGAAGTTATGTGTTGTGTGTGGTTATTATGAAGTCAGCATATTGAACTTCCTGTTTTTATTGCTTCATATTCAGCATAATGGGTCAACAACCAAGTAATGTGGCTGGATTTTTACTATCAGATAAGGGAGAGATATGTTAGATCAACCACAGTGAACTTTATACTTTTGGTTTCATGTGCATACATGCTTTATACATCATTTGATAATTTATTATATATAGTTACGAAACCACTGTTAATATAAGACCTGTAAACGCATTTTTAGGCCAGATAGCTTAAAAGTCCTTATTTTTGGACCAATACTAGGACTAAAAGATCAATAGACAAACAGTTGCTAGAGAACTTCAAGCCAAATTTCCTTCTCCGAGTTAAACCATGGAAGAGGAACACATTTATGAATTGCCAAATCTCAAGGGAGCTGGGGAAGGGAATTCTCAGTATCAAATGCCATTAACTCCTGTTGTGTCCTGTGGTGGGAATTCTCAGTATGAAATGCCATCGAAGTTTACACCAGTAAGTGTGTCCACATCAGCAGCTCCTCGTCAAGATAAGTCCGAGTTGAAGAAGCCTGTTTGTAGTTGGCTGTGCATGTGTGCACTAGTTGGGTTCATCTTAGTAGGTAGTGCAGCATTTGCTAGCTTGGCTCTTACAGTGTGGAATTCTTCACAAGTCAACCATCAGCTTCAGAACACTATATCTGGACTTGAAAATTCTGTGAATGGTAGCATATCAGAATGTAAAAGTATGATAAAGCAGCTTCAGAATTCACTGAATGATAGTGCATCTGAGCTTGAAGGAATAATGCACATACAAAATTCTCTAAATGATCGCATCGAACTGCTTGGAAGGAACTTAATCAATCCTGCTTCTTCATGTTCCCATATCTTGCTGTTTAACCTCTCCTCCCCATCAGGTCACTACTGGATCAGGTCCTCCAATAGCTCTGCTGTGCGTGTGTACTGTGACTTCAACAGGCAGTGTGGTTGTGATGGATCAAGTGGGTGGATTCGTGTGGCTTTCCTCAACATGTCAGATCCCAACCAGGTCTGTCCCAGCAACTGGACCACCATCGCTTCCCCCGTGAGGACATGTGGGAGGGGACAAAATAGCAACGGTAGTTGCGAATCAACGTTCTATTCCACTTTTGGACTGACCTATTATCGCGTGTGTGGACGCATAATAGCCTATCAAGATAGAAATACTGACGCCTTTTTTGGACTAGTCTTCGCCTCCCGTCAGATTGAAGGACCATATGTTGATGGTGTCTCCCTGACTCATGGCAGTGTGGGATCTCGAGAGCATATCTGGTCCTTTGCCAGTGCTATCGGAGAAAGAGGCTCCTTTCATACAGCATGGCTATGTGAATGCAGTAACAGCAGTAACTGGCCACATTCGACTGCATTTGTTGGAAATGATTACTTCTGTGACTCCGGTAATCATGGTCGTATTATTCCAAATATTTTCTTCTCCGACGACCCTCTCTGGGACGGCCAGGGGTGTGGTCCCTCCAGCACCTGCTGCCAGTTCAACAACCCTCCATGGTTCTGTAAGACCCTCCCCCATTCCACCACTGACGACCTGGAGGTCAGGATCTGTAATCATGGAAGTTTAGATGATATACCTATCCAGCTGTTAGAGCTTTATGTACAATAGAATATAATAATTATAACTGGTAGAAAGCCTTTTTGCCGTCTCTCTCTCTCTCTCTCACTCACCTATACTTTAGTAGTTCATTAATCTTTGAGATTACATGTAGATTCACTATCAATGGTTGCTATTTGATATTCAATTCCACTCATGGCCTAACCTACAGATGTATGCATAGATGATACCACTTGTACTTTTGATTCAGTAATGCATGATCATGCAGTTTACCCAAGGTAATCACTGCACATTAAATTTGTAAACTACATATAAGATATTTACACAAAAACTGCATGTTTGCTTCAGAAATCTCTATCTGGACTTGAGAAATCTGTGAATGATAGTGCATGCATTAGAGTTGGAAAGAATAGCACAGATACAGAATTCTCTAAATGATTGCATTGAACTTCAGAGACAATTGTCATGTAGTCTGCTTGGAAGGAACTCGATCAATCCTGTTTCTTCATGTTCCCATGTCTTTTTATTTCATTCCTCCTCCCCATCTGGTCACTACTGGATCAAGTCCTCCAATGGTTCTGCTGTGCGTGTGTACTGTGACTTCAACAGGCAGTGTGGTTGTGATGGACCAAGTACATGGACTCGTGTGGCCTTTCTCAACATGTCAGGGTCCAACCAGGTCTGTCCCAGCAATGGTGGCTGTAAATCAACATTCTATTCCACTTTTGGACTGACCTATAGTCGTGTGTGTGGACAATCAAATGGAAACACTGACGTCTTTATGGGACTAGTCCACTCCTCTCATATAGATCAGCCGTATTTTGATGGTGTCTCTCTGACTCGTGGCAGTGTGGAGTCTCGTCAACATATCTGGTCCTTTGCCAGTGCTCTCGGTGAAGAAGGCCCCTGCTTTATCACACATGTCACTTCATGATAATATGTAGAGGATACACATACTGTAAGTTATGATAAATAACCTTTTAGCTAGATCTGTATTCATCCAGATTATTATTATAATCTTTCAAAGTTTATTAATCACTTGAAAGCGATTCTACGTAACAGTCTTTATAATGATACATTTATGGAGTTTCATAATTATGCAATCCCAAGAGCAATTCACTTATGGTTCACTTCTACAGATGACTTCCAGAACTCACCTCTGATGATATAGAGATGAGAGTGTGTTGTAACCAACATCACAAGGATAAAGACATTGCGATTCAAGCATTTGAAATTTATGTCCAGTAAAAAAATTGAACAGGACAGTAATAGTTAACCACATATACCTTTATAATTTCCTTGGGCAATGTTCAACATTCAGTTGACAGCGAGCGAGCAAGCATTCTTTAGTGCTACAATTCTTTAGAAGATTTTGCTGTTTAGTTTATACAGGGGTGTATCCACCACTCCGGTTGGTCCGGTTTTCACCGGACCAGAGTTAGCTACTAACTACTCTTGTGATAATTATTATTATTGGTGTGCACCTCCTAATCATGAGAATTGGTATTATGTATATTATCATTTCCAGTACACATGCCATGGAGACAGAATCGTTGACAGAAAAAGACCTTTCTTCTTCTGCACGCCAATATGGAAGTATTGGAAAAGCTATCTCTCGCTCAACAATTGAATAAGCTTCCCACTAGTCATGACATGATTGTATGAGCCTGCTTACCAGCCATTAGCTAGCTATAGGCAGTGGATATAAATGTAGGGATTGATTTCATATGAGTGAAAGTGAATTATGTAGCTATTTCCATAGTGGGTCAACAACCAAGTAATAATGCGGCTGGATTTCTACCATTCACATTATTACAATATTAAGTAGTGCACTTAGATATGTGAGACTGGGCACAATGAACTTTAGACTTTTTTGTCATAGTTATACAGACATGCTTTTCATATTCAATGATTGTTATACAAACACTGTTGATCTTTGACCTGTAAACTAGGCCAGATAGCTTAAAAGTCCTTTTTTTTTAAAGTTCATTGCATAAGACTCAAAGATCAATAGACAAACAGTCACTGGAGAACTTTGAGCCAAATTTCATTCTCTGAGTTAAACAATGGAAGAAGAACACATTTATGAATTGCCAAATCTCAAGGAAGCTGTAGCGTCCTGGGAAGGGAATTCCCAGTATCAAATGCCGTCAAAGTTTACACCAGTAAGTGTGTCCGCATCAGCAGCTCCTCATCAAGATAAGTCCAAGTTGAAGAAGCCTGTTTGTAGTTGGTTGTGGATATGTGCACTAGTTGGATTCATCTTAGTAGGTAGTGCAGCATTTGCTAGCTTGGCTCTTACGGTGTGGAATATCTCACAAGTCAACCATCAGAAAATGGCTATAAATGATAGCATATCTAATGCTGCTAAATTTGATCAGATTATAACTATGCTGCAGACATTCATAAACAGCAGCAAATACAAACTCGAAAGCATACAGGTTTCTATGAATGATAGCACGTCAGAACTTGAACAACAAATCCTGCAGCTCCAGAACTCTGTGAATGATCACAATGAATTCCAAAGTAATATTTCAAGATCTTTGTCGTCTGAAATAAATAATATCATTCAATCACTGAGTGGACAGTATTCAAACTTACCAGCTGCTTCATGTTCCCAAATCTTGCTGTTGAATTCCTCTTCCCCATCAGGTCACTACTGGATCAGGTCCTCCAATGGCTCCGTTGTACGTGTGTACTGTGACTTCAACAGGCAGTGTGGTTGTGATGGACCAAGTGGGTGGACTCGTGTGGCCTTCCTCAACATGTCAGACCCCAACCAGATCTGTCCCAGCAACTGGACCACCATCGCTTCCTCTGTGAGGACATGTGGGAGGGGACGGACCAATAGTGGTGGTGTCAGTTCAGTGTTCTATTCCACTTATGGGATGACCTATACTCGTGTGTGTGGACGTATAATGGCTTATCAAGATGGCTTTCCTGATGCTTTTAATCCTGAACTTTATATCAATGGAACCTATCTCGATGGTGTCTCCCTGACTCATGGCAGTGATGGATCTTGGCAACATATTTGGTCCTTTGTCAGTGCTGGAGGAGAAGGAAGCTTCTTTGAAAGCGCTTCCATTTGTGCATGCAGTAGCAGCAATCCTTGGCCACATTCAACATCTTTCGTCGGAGATGACTACTTCTGTGACTCTGGCAACCATGCTAATGCATCATCTACAACTACATTCTACTCTGATGACCCTCTCTGGGATGGTCAGGGTTGTGGTCCCTCCAGTGCCTGCTGCCACTTCAACAACCCTCCATGGTTCTGTAAGACCCTCCCTCATTCCACCACTGATGACCTGGAGGTCAGGATATGTAAGAATTATAATGATGAAGATATACCTATCCAGCTTGTAGAGCTGTATGTCCAATAAAAATGTTACTTCTAATGATTGTGGACAAGTTTAATGTGCTGCTTATAAGTGTGTTTTGAATCATATCTTTTTTAGAGCTATGGCTAGTTTTATGTAGCTCTAGGTGTTTTTATATCTCGTCTACCTCCATGTTTTTATTGTGAAAGTAATAATATTCCTTTATTGTAGGCAGAAGTTATTTTATTCTCATCCTTTCAACTTCCTCTATTTAGTGTATTATGGGCAGGTCCTAATTATAGTTATATGCACCAAACTATGTTAATTCCGTACAAATCCCTTGAGTACACTTCTCTGGTAGAGAAAGTAAAATTTCTTCTAAATAAAAATGTTAAGTGATGTGATTTGATATGATGCTGCACCATAGTGGGTTTGGTTTGATATGATGCTGCACCATAGGGTTTTGTTTGATATGGTGCTGCACCATAGGGTTTGGTTTGATATGATGCTGCACCATAGGGGGTTTGGTTTGATATGATGCTGCATCTTAGGGTTTTGTTTGATATGATGCTGCAGTCATAGTACATGATTCATTTTGTGGCCACTACTTTATATTTTGGGCAGGCTCTAATTATAATTAGCTATATGCACAAACTTGTGTAAATTCCTTACAAAATCCCTTGACAAGAGAATAATATCAGAGAGTGCGGTAGCACTCTCTAAGTAGGGATGGCAGGTCAAAGTCCATAGGACAGTATAAACTAAAAACTCTTCTTTCTCTTCTACCCTTACTCTACAGGTTCTCAGAAGGCTACAGTGAATTATTATATCTACAAAGAAGAGAGGAGAATGTTCAAAAGCCAAAAATTCATTCGCCAACATAAGAAAAAAACGAGTTCTAAAATTGACTTTTCGTTCTTTTTCTTTATAATAATAATAATAATAAGGATAATAATAATAATAATAAGATCGACGTACCGACTTACTGGCTATAGTCATCAAAATTCTGCTTTGGCCATCTGTTAGAGCGGCACCTAGAGGCTGATCTTTTGCTATTAGTTTTGACTAAGGCTCTACTTCACTATTCGATAGCACTCGGAACACAGCTGCTAATCTTTCTACGCCATTTTGAAGGGGGCGGGGCTTATGGGCGGAGCCACGTAAGCTTAAGTTTAGCTATAGCCAAGGTCTTCATTCATTATCTGATGATGTTCCAGTCACTCCTTGCTGATGCTCATCCTATAGTAGCATTATAGCCAGTACTTGGCTGTAGTGTAGTCAGCTCACTTCACCATGCCGTGTACATGTCATTTACATTGCTGTTGCTGTAAAGTTTTATATCAACAAAACTTAAATAGCTAAACAAATTCTTCAACCAGAGACACTGTATGTACCTACAAAAGAGGTTTATGTAGAGCTGGCTTTGTATAGTACTGTACTGTAGCCTCCCTCATTCAACTTCAAGCACTAAGAAAAAGGATAGAAACAAGTGAGCGTAAAAAATTTCTTCGAAATAAAAATGTGAAGTAGGGATGCTATTATAACTGCAGCTTCATTATGAAAATCAAGTACTGCAGCATCGAAGCAGTATGGCCCAAAAATCTAGCTGGAATATGTATTATAACTGCATGCAAGAGAGTGAATTTAGTGAAGTGACCCTTACCCATCATCAAGTACAAGATACTATTCCTACTTCACTCCCATGATCAAGGGCCAAGGGAGTGAAGTAGGAATAGTATCTTGTACTTGATGATGGGTAAGGGTCACTTCACTAAATTCACTCTCTTGCATGCAGTTATAATACATATTCCAGCTAGATTTTTGGGCCATACTGCTTCGATGCTGCAGTACTTGATTTTCATAATGAAGCTGCAGTTATAATAGCATCCCTACTTCACATTTTTATTTCGAAGAAATTTTTTACGCTCATAAAAAAAGGAACATCACACTATTATTCAACTCGATCTTTGGACTTTTCATGATCAAAAAAAAAAATGTTCGTGGTTATTGTATACTATATAATAATGAAATATAGTGATAAACATATCCAAGGGAAGGTCTCAGAATGATCATTATTCACCAAACTCCTAAAGACCACTATCAAAAGGTACTAAACTCCTTCATGAGTACGTTTTATGTGATGCCAGTTTCACATACATGACGTTGAATAACAAAGTTTGCAAACGGGCCAACTGCAACGTTGGATCTAGAATGTACATAATTATGATAAAATTATTATACACAGCTATTTACATTTGTATATGAGGGTGAAAGGTCGTCATTATGCACCAGTGCAAAGCTTGCCCCAATTATCAATAGTCTGGTAGCTTCAGATTATAGTGTAGTAATGTATGTAGCTACGTATATGTAGGGATTGTTGGCTGGATATACAGAACAAAGATTGATCCCATTTCCATCCTTCTTGTTTCCTTACTTTTTTGAGCAGTGGTCATCCCTACATCTTTTTTTCATTTCACGAAATGCTTTTTCCCTTATACATAATGCATTGATCGGTATGCTTGCTATTATGTCATGGTTTTATATATTAGAGTATTATTGCACTATTATACATTTGTGCATCCAGTATGAGAGGAGAGAGAGAGAGAGAGAGAGAGAGAGAGACCAAAAGTGCACATGGTATGTTCAAAGTACATTATGTCGACAATATGTGGCACATTCTTTCTATTGTAAGAGCATAGGCTTATTAGGAGCTCATATGAAGTTCCCTTGCTGTGATGATATATCAGAACTCCGAGTCACATGCATTCAGGATCACTTGAAATCTTTTTCCTATTGGCCATGAAGTATAGCTGGCACTCTATCTCCTACTAGAGTCTCGATTAAAATGTGGACTTTTATTACACAGAATATTGTAAAGGTCACGGTTCATCACTCTCTTGACTTGGATCTCGATAGCGCGTCTTCTTTTTTTAATGCAGCATACAAATCTTCAATTAGTGCAAGGACTAGCCATAATACTAGGGTGTTTGAGTGAAGCAGTTGGTGAAAGTCATTTGTACTTCAACTTCTTAGGCTAAGATATTGCTGTCAGCTGCATACACAGGAAGCTGTATAATGCTTACCACAAGTACTTAGAAAGCCAAGCGCCTACAATCTACTTAGATAAGTCTAGCACCTCTATGACAAAATGCTGTAGAAAGCAATAAGCTCTAGCTGTTTGTTGTGGGGTCGGAGGTCAAATGAACATATGGGCATTCGTATTAAATGTGACATGTATTGTGATTAGCATAGCAGTAGCAATACTCACCAAATACTCGCCAAATTCACCATAATGTAACTTGATGAGTTTAGTGAACTGAATGTGTGATTTTGAATTCTATCCTTCATAGTTTTAGATTCAGTAATAATATAACATGTTACCTGTATATTTCCTTTTTTTTTTTTTTAGATGGAGGCAAAGGGGACATTTTGCCCTTTGCCTCCTAAAATTATGTTTACAGGTCTATTGGTTTAGTACCATCCACTAACACAAAATGGATTGTCTTTCGAAACAGGATAATATAGCTACCATATATCTCAAACACCATGAGGTCAGCACATTGAACTTCCTGTTTTTTTGCTTCATATTCAGCCCCAAAGAAAAGTGTTTTTATATTTATTTATTTTGAAAGTAAATTGTGTAGCTATTCTCCCAAGTGATCGGCTGGATTTATACCATTCAATATTAAACAGTGCAGTTAGATATGTGAGATGAGTACAGTGAACTTTATACTTTGCAGCCCCTAAACCGTGCTTTTCACATCATTTGATAGTAATAATTATAATTATGAAAGCACTGTTGAACTAAGACCTGTAAACACATTTTTAAGGTTTAAAATCCTTATTTTTAGTCCATTATCAGCATTGCATAAGACTAAAGGACAAACAGTTGCTAGAGAACCTTGAGCCAGTTTTCCTTCTCCAAGGTAACTAACCATGGAAGAGGAACACATTTATGAATTGCCAAATCTCAAGGAAGCTGTTGCATCCAGGGAAGGGAATTCACAGTATGAAATGCCATCAAAGTTCACACCAGTAAGTGTGTCTGAATCAGCAGCTCCTCATCAAGATAAGTTCAAGTTGAAGAAGCCTGTTTGTAGTTTGTTGTGCATGTGTGCACTAGTTGGATTCATCTTAGTAGGTAGTGCAGCATTTGCTAGCTTGGCTCTTACAGTGTGGAATTCTTCACAAGTCAACCATCAGGGTGCTAAGCTTGAGATGGTTATAATGCAGCTTCAGAGATCTCTATCTGGACTTGTGAATGGTAGCATATCTGAGTATGAAAGAAGACTAACACAGCTTCAGAATTCTATATCTGGACTTGAAATTTCTGTGAATTGTAGCATATCTGAACTTAAAGGAAGTATAGTGCAGCTTCAGAATTCTCTGAATGATAGTACATCTGAGCTTGAAAGAATAGTGCAGATACAAAATTCTCTAAATGATCGCATTGGAAGAGACTCAATTAATCCTGCTGCTTCATGTTCCCAAATCTTGCTGTTGAATTCCTCCTCCCCATCAGGTCACTACTGGATCAGGTCCTCCAATGGCTCTGCTGTGCGTGTGTACTGTGACTTCAACAGGCAGTGTGGTTGTGATGGATCAAGTGGGTGGACTCGTGTGGCCTTCCTCAACATGTCAGACCCCAACCAGGTCTGTCCCAGCAACTGGACCACCATCGCTTCCCCCGTGAGGACATGTGGGAGGAACAGTAGTTGCAATTCAGTGTTCTACTCCACTTTTGGACTGACTTATAGTCGTGTGTGTGGACACATAATAGCCTATCAATATGGAAACACTGACGCCTTTAAGGGACTAGTCCACTCCTCTCATATAGATCAGCCGTATGTTGATGGTGTCTCTCTGACTCATGGCAGTGTGGGGTCTCGTCAACATATCTGGTCCTTTGCCAGTGCTCTCGGTGAAGAAGGTCCCTTTCGCACATGGTGGTTATGTGCATGCAGTAACAGCAATAACTGGCCACATTCGACTTCTTTTATTGGAAACGATTACTTCTGTGACTCTGGCAATCATCTTAAGGCTATTCCACTTATGTTCCACTCCAATGATCCTCTCTGGGACGGCCAGGGGTGTGGTTCCAATAGCACCTGTTGCCAGCTCAATAACCCTCCATGGTTCTGTAAGACTCTCCCTCAGTCCACCACTGATGACCTGGAGGTCAGGATCTGTAATAGTGGCAATTCTGATGATACACCGGTCCAGCTGTTGGAGCTCTATGTACAATAGAATGCAACTTAATAGAGAGTCTTTTGGTTTGTTGGTTACTTTTTGTCTTTTTTGTTTTTTTTTTGTGTGCATTTTTTAGTATCTGTTTAATTTGAGATAAAAATTCACTTAAAGTTCCACTATTTGATGTTCAATTTCACACAGTACCACCACTCCCTGACTAATTCCACACAGTACCACCACTCCCTGACTAATTTTAGCAAAAATATAATATAGCTAAAATATTAATTTTTTGTGGATTGTTTCTTAACTCCTTTTGCTATATCCACTTTATAGCAACTTAATTGGTATGTAATTGATGTACAGTAAGTTATAGCATGTGAACTGTATTACATAATAATTATTGCAGACCATTATGTAACATGCATTTTTTTTTTTTTTACTATGACCCCATGCCTCGATTGGGTGGGACCAGAAATCACGCGCATGTAGCTACACTGAAAGAAATGGATTATCATTGCTGATAATGTTATCTTGTAATTATATGCATCATTTTCATATTTATATGAAATAATTATAATAAACAAATTATAAACATTTATGTTACTGAGACAGAAAAATATTATGATGATTTATCTTGGGATCTGTTTTCACTGTGTAGGGCTGCTAAGTATATCTTTTACTGTTTGCCAGCAGAAATTTTCTACTAAATACTTCACAATCTATAGCTATAGTGGTGACTCTAACAAGCATGTGTAAATCATGTGACCTGTCCAAGTTGGCAAGGTGTCCAAAGGCACAATGTTCACATGATAGCTACACACATTTGTGCACAAGGTGGTTATGATATTACATTGATGTAATAGTACATGCAGTCTGTGATGATTGATGAGCATGTGTAAATCATGTGATGTGCCCATGTGCATGATCGCCACACCCATTAATTTAGTAGTTTATGAGGCCACCACAGTGACCTTTGAACTTCGATGACAGTTAATCACCAGTACTGACTGCTTTCAATGGAAACAAATCTTCATGCAGTTATAGTGTTTAAGATGTGGACTCCATCATTATAGACTTGATTTCTTATTATGTGAGGCCATAGTTTTCACATTCATGATATCGAATAACCAAACATTGGATCTAGAGTGTATGTACAATATATTCATACAAGGTTGTCATCACTGGTGTGGCGCTCACCCAATTATCAATAGTCAATCACATGATTTTTTGGGTATAATTATACAAAAATAGTCGGATTTAGGTCACGTATACATAAATCCCAAAGGAAAAATTCCAATATATTGCTCAGAAAAGATCAGGAGACATATAGCCATCAAAGAACTTTGCTATCATTTGAACCATGCAAGAGGAACACATTTATGAACTACCAAATCTCGAGGGACGTGATAAGAATTCCGAGTATGATATTCCATCAAATTCTACACCAGCAAGTGTGTCCACATCAGCTACTCCTCATCAAGATAAGTCCAAGTTGAAGAAGCCTGTTAGTAGTTGGTTGTGCATGTGTGCACTAGTTGGATTCATCTTAGTAGGTAGTGCAGCATTTGCTAGCTTGGCTCTTACAGTGTGGAATTCTTCACAAGTCAACCATCAGAGTGCTAAGTTTGAGATAGAGCACATGATAATGCAGCTTCAGAACACTATATCTGGACTTAAAACTTCTGTAAATGGTAGCATCATAATTTTCTGAATGATAGTGCATCTGAGCTTGAAAGAATAGCACAGAATTGCCAGTGCTCTCGGTGAAGAAGGTCCCTTTCGCACATGGTGGCTATGTGCATGCAGTAACGGCAATAACTGGCCACATTCAACTTCTTTTGTTGGAAAGGATTACTTCTGTGACTCCGGCAATCATTTTAAGGTTGTTCCAGGTATCTTTGTGACGGCCAGGGGTGTGGTTCCAATAGCACCTGCTGCCAGTTCAACAACCCTCCATGGTTCTGTAAGACTCTCCCTCAGTCTATCACTGATGATGACCTTGAGGTCAGGAGATGATACACCTGTCCAGCTGTTGGAGCTTTATGTGCAACAGAATGCAATTAACTTATCCTCCTGTTTTACAAATATTTACTAAGGTTTGGTTTTACTAAGGTTTTACTAAGGTTTTACTAAGGTTTTACTAAGGCTTTACTAAGGCTTACTAAGGTTTCATTGATAGAGAGTCTTTTGGGTCATAGCTTCATTTTGTTTTGTTTTCTTTTGTTGTTGTTTTTTTTTTGTTTTTTGTGTGTGTGTTTTTGTATACTTCAATAGCTGTTTATTTTTGAGATTAAGATTCATGTACAGTGCTGTCAGAGGCCACTATTTGATTGACTATTGTCCTGATGTGACACTTTTCATCCATTATACTCAAAATTTATAGCATTTTCAGCATTTGCTAGCTTAGCTCTACAATACAACCATCAGAGTGCTAAGCTTGAGATGGAACACCTGAAAATACAGTATCTGGACTTGAATTTCTGTGAATGGTATAATTATATGAACGAATAATACAGAATTTTATATATGGACTTAATATTTCTGTGAATGGTAGCATATCTGAACTGAGTAATGCAGCTTCCTAATTCTATATCTGGGCTTGTGCATATCGAAGTGCAGAATTCTCCCTGTGTGCATATGCACAAATGGGTGTGGTGAGCATGTGGTATACTTCCACATGCACACAGTTATAGGTACGTCCAAAGTGGGTAGAGGGTATGTTGTTCAGTACTTGATGAACAGCCATACTAGTGCTACACCCTGTTTACAGTCGAGTGTAGAAATCAAATGCATCTTTCTACTTTAGCAAAAAAAAGTTTGAAAGGCAAAAATTTTTATTGTAAAGTATCAGTCACAAAAGTAAACATGGACTAAAACGTGAATAACATTTGATTTCTACCCACGACTGTCACACATGTTTTCAGATGTGGTAGCTAAAAGAGAATAGCTAATATTTTTTGTTACATATGGATGGTTTGCTGTTTTAAGATGAGCTTTATAAGTATCCACCTTCCTTACACATAATGGTTGACATAACTTACATCAATAACATAATAATTATCATAAACAAAATTTTATTAAACTCCATAAAAGTCACAAATCTCCATTGCTTGTACTGCATAACAGAGATCAAGACATGCTTGAACTGTATTGCCTTCTTCAGATTTAGCCATGCAAGAGGAACACACTTATGAATTGCCAAATCTTAAGGAAGCTGTGGAAGGGAATTCCCAGTATGAAATTCCATCAAAGTTTACTCCAGCAAGTGTGTCTACATTGACAACTCCTGGTCAAGATAAGTCCAAGTTGAAGAAGCCTGTTTGTAGTCTGTTGTGCATGTGTGCACTAGTTGGATTCATCTTAGTAGGTAGTGCATCATTTACTAGCTTGGCTCTTACAGTGTGGAATTCTTCACAAGTCAACCATCAGAGTGCTAAGCTTGAGATGGAGCACATGATAACGCAGCTTCAGAAATCTCTATTTGAACTTGAAATTTCTGTGAATGGTAGCATATCTGAATATGAAGGAAGAATAACACAGCTTCAGAATTCTCTATCTGGACTTGAATTTTCTGTCAATGGTAGCATATCTGAATATGAAAGAAGAATAAACCAGGTTCAGATATCTATTGATACTTCTGTGAATGTTAATATTACTGAACTTGAAGAAAGAGTAATGCAGCTTCAGAATTCTATATTTGGACTTGAAACTTCTGTGAATGGTAGCATATCTGAATATGAAAGAAGAATAAATCAGCTTCAAATTTCTGTTAATAATCTCAATGAGCTTCAAGCAAGTGTTTCAGGACAAATTGATATCCTACTACGATTGAACCCTGCTGACTCCTGTTCATGTGTCTTGCAGTTGAATCCCTCCTCCCCATCAGGTCACTACTGGATCAGGTCCTCCAATGGCTCTTCTGTACGTGTGTACTGTGACATGACCAGGTCGTGTGGTGGAGTCACTGGAGGGTGGATGAGAGTGGCTGATCTGGACATGAGAGATAGCAGTAGCCAATGTCCCAGTGGTCTCAGGCAGGGGGATAGTTGCACTTCTGAACGAACTTGTGAAATTGGTACAAACTCTCCAAGTGGAAAATGTTCGTCAAATAGTTACACTTCACATGGTCTCAACTATTCCCATGTATGTGGGATGATCAGAGCCTATCAGTTTAGGACAGTCGATGCATTTAGAGGCAATAACAGAGGGATGTCAGCCAATATAAACTCCAACTATGTTGATGGTGTGAGTCTGACTCATGGAGTGCCTCCCTTGAGGCAACACATTTGGACTTTTGCTGCTTACTATTCAGGTAAATTGTTAATTATTCACTAGCTACCTCATGGCAGGGAATTTTTGTGGGTGAAAAGTAGAAACCATAATAGTAAATTTTATTTACTGAAAACCGCAATATTTTCCTTCACACTATAATTAATGTGTTACAATTGTGTGGAATATTGCATAGATATGAGGCACTGTGACTCTAATCGACCTTCATTTGTTCAAAACAATTATTTTTGTGATGGAGTTCGTAGCACAGGAAATGCTGGCTGTTACGAGGCATCTCCTCTATGGGATGGGGAAGACTGTGGGTCCAATGTGGACTGCACTCCTCCATGGTTCTACAGACAACTTCCAGAACTCACCTCTGATGACATAGAGATGAGAGTGTGTTGTGACCAACCTCACAATGATGAAGACATCGCGATTCAAGCATTTGAAATTTACATCCAGTGAAAAATCAAGCAAGGCAGTGGTCAATGAATTACACTTCAATTTTAGTTTCACACACACATACCTTGTATTTTTAATAATTAAGGTCACATATGGCACATCACACTGTACTTTGGTTTGTACTTTCAAATAACTGGTGTGACTACAACTATGATTTCCTTTTATGATCACATAACTTCTACCTGTTACTGTTTCTTTTTATTCCCACTAAGCAGTGACATGTTTGTACAATATTCCTTGTGAACTGTTTTTATCTTCTAATGATGAACTTTCATCAAATTTTACACTAGCAAGTGTGTCCACATCATTCAGATAACTCCAAGTTGAAAAAGAAGCCTGTTTGTAGTTGGTTGTGCATGATGTGTGCACTGGTTGGATTCATCTTAGTAGGTAGTGCAGCTTGGCTCTTACAGTGTGGAATTCTTCACAAGTCAATCAACAGAGTGCTAAGCTTCAGATGGTTATAATGCAGCTTGATGTTTCTGTGCATGGTAGCATATCTGATCTTAAAAGAACAGTACTGGAGATTCAGAATTCTCTGAATGGTAGTGCATTTGAGCTTGAAAGAATAGTGCAGATGCCAAATTCTCTAAATGATCATATTGAACTATACAGTCTGCTTGGAAGGAACTCAATCAATCCTGCTTCTTCATGTTTCTATATCTTGTTATTTAATTCCTCCTCCCCATCAGATCACTACTGGATCAAGTCCTCCAATGGCTCTGCTGTACGTGTGTACTGTGACTTCAACAGGCAGTGTGGTTGTGATGGACCAAGTATGTGGACTTGTGTCAGACCCCAACCAGGTCTGTCTCAGCAACTGGACATACATCTCTTCCCCTGTGAGGACATGTGGGAGGGGACTGAGCAATGGAAGAGGTCGCAATTCAGTATTCTATTCCACTTTTGGAATGACCTATACTCGTGTGTGTGGACGCATAATAGCTTATCAACATGGCTCACCTGATGCTACTGGAAGTGATATCAATGGAATTTATCTTGATGGTGTCTCCCTGACTCATGGCATTGACAACACATCTGGTCATTTGTCAGTGCTGGAGGAGAAACAACACCAGATTTGTGCATGCAGTAGTAGCAATCCTATGCCACATTCTACATCTTTCGTTGGAGAGGACTACTTCTGTGACTCTGGCAACCATGTTAATACATACAACCTCTATATCTACATTCTACAATGGTGATCCTCTCTGGGATGGCCAGCTCTAGCACCTGCTGCCAGTTCAACAACCCTCCATGGTTCTGCAAGACCCTCCCCCAGTCCACCACTAATGACCTGGAGGTCAGGATCTGTAAAACTGCTAATGATGAAGATATACCTATTCAGCTTGTGGAACTTTATGTCCAGTAGAATATGACTTACTCAAATTGACAAGTTTAATAACTATATATTAGTGTGTGTGTGTGTGTGTGTGTGTGTGTGTGTGTGTGTGTGTGTGTGTGTGTTAGAATCATAAGAGAAAAAGTTTGGTAAGACCTTTGTCCATTGATTTAACACAGTTAGAGGTCACCTATTGGGAGCTTTATCAAATTAACTTAATAACTAACCCTTTAAGACCATTACTATACTTATGTTGAAATGGTATGATTGTGAGATGATTCTACTGAGTTGTTTGAGTTTGTCTTTTCATTGAGAACTTCTTATCCAGTCATCAGGAATCATAGGTTTCGGTCCCATTAGTCTCCCGACCTATGGCCAGCTACAAAGAGGACGGGACCACTCCCATAGGAGTTTGGACTGTGTCATTGTAGGATACGCCTCTTGAACTTGACTGTTGTAGTTCTCAAGACGGTTTTATCCTGTCTTGTGGCTTAGTCTGTTGGTTTTTGGTGTGCATGCTACCATGTTGGTTGATTCTTAGGGTTTGATTATGGGTTTACTTAGTTGCCTACACTTTCTCTATCTAAATGTGAGTCTGAGTAGTTGTTATTGTGTGTTGTACTACATAGACTTAGATTATGTACCTGATGGCTGAGGATTCTCATGTCAGTCTTTTCTTTTTTTCTGTCATCATGTGCTCTACTGCACGTCATTTAATTTTCATGCATAATGTATAAGTTTGTGGTATGTAGTGTAAATTAACTGGTTGTAGCTTGTGTGTGTGTGTGTGTGTGTGTGTGTGTGTGTGTGTGTGTGTGTGTGTGACTTTGAATCATGACTGTCCTTTCTTTGTGCTAGTTCATTTTAGTAGCTAATGCCATACTATGTCTCGTCTACTATTTGAAAAGTTCCTTATGTAGCAAGATATAAGAAAGTAGCTATACTTGCTGTTCATTTATTATGGAGTGGAAAATGGGAGTGATTCAGTGTTGAGAATAGGCAGCTCCACCTCCAAAGAAGAATCTCCCTCATTATAGCCTGTCATATGGTTGTTGTGCATGTGTGCATTATTAGTTGGACCCATCCTTTAGAGCTGGAAGCCTCTCATAGAAGTTTATAGATCACTGGCCATGCTACCCTCACCACTTACTACTCCACCTATATAGCTTGAAGTCATAGTGCACATGCATAACAGAGCCTAAAGAACTAGTGACCTGAGAATTCAATGCATATGTAGGGCTGCTCATAAGCTATACTGTTGTCCAGTAGAATTTTCCCCAAAACTCTTTGTAGTTGCACTCCATTTTGCAGGCTAACTTTAACAGTATAACATGTATCATGATATTAAGTCCTACTTTTATGCATGTGTTGTCTGCCAATGTAGACAAAGGTTCATCAGTTGAGTTTTTGTTACATAGCTATGGATTGATTTTTAGCCTCTTCCACTTTATCACACATGTCACTTCATGATTATATGTAGAGGATACACATACTGTAAGTTATGATAAACAACCTTTTAGCTAGATCTGTATTCATTCACATTATTATTATAATCTTTCAAAGTTTATTAATCACTTGAAAGCGATTCTAACAGTCTTTATAATGATACATTTATGGAGTTTCATAATTATGCAATCCCAAGAGCAATTCACTTATGGTTCACTTCTACAGACGACTTCCAGAACTCACCTCTGATGGCATAGAGATGAGAGTGTGTTGTAACCAACATCACAAGGATGAAGATATTGCGATTCAAGCATTTGAAATTTATGTCCAGCAAAAATTAAACAAGACAGTAATGCTTAACCACACATACCTTTTATGATTTCCTTTATAAATTACATACTAATTACTCTTGTGATATTATTATTATTGGTGTGCACCTCCTAATCATGAAGATTGGTATAATATTGTTGACAGAAAAAGACTTTCTTCTTTTGCACGCCAATATGGAAGTATTGGAATAGCTATCTCTCGCTCACCAATTGAATAAACTTCCCACTAGTCATGACATGATTGTATGAGCCTACTTACCGGCCATCAGCTAGCTATAGGCAATGGATGTAAATGTAGGGATTGATTTCATATGAGGCTGCAGTACATTTATACATAGCCCAACTAGATTTTACACCATCCTTAGCTAGCTACTTAACCTTTTTATTTCGAAGAAATTTTTTGCACTCAATTTTAGCTACCACATCTCAAACACCAAAATACTTTATGAGGTCAGCATATTATTTTTGCTTCATATTCAGCCCCAAAGATAGATATTTCATTTTGAAAGTAAATTATGTAGCTATTTCCATAGTGGGTCAACAACCAAGTAACACGGCTGGATTTGTACCATTCACATTATTACAATATTAATCAGTGCACTTAGATATGTGAGACCAGGCACAGTGAACTTTATACTTTTTTTTTCATAATTATAAAGACATGCTTTTCATATTCAATGATTGTTATACAAACACTGTTGATCTATGACATGTAAACTATGCCAGATAGCTTAAAAATCCTTTTTTTTTTTTAGTTCATTGCATAAGTCTCAAAGATCAATAGACAAACGGTCACTAGAGAACTTCGAGCCAGACTTCCTTCTCTGAGTTGAACCATGGAAGAAGAACACATTTATGAATTGCCAAATCTCAAGGAAGCTGTAGCGTCCTGGGAAGGGAATTCTCAGTATCAAATGCCGTCAAAGTTTACACCAGTAAGTGTGTCCGCATCAGCAGCTCCTCATCAAGATAAGTCCAAGTTGAAGAAGCCTGTTTGTAGTTGGTTGTGGATATGTGCACTAGTTGGATTCATCTTAGTAGGTAGTGCAGCATTTTCTAGCTTGGCTCTTACAGTGTGGAATATCTCACAAGTCAACAATAGCATATCTAATGCTGCTAAATTTGATCAGATGATAACTATATTTCAGACTTTCATGAACAGCAGCAAACTTGAACTCAAAAGACTGCAAGTTTCTATGAATGATAGCACATCAGAACTTGAAAAAAGAATCCTGCAACTCCAGAACTCTGTGAATGGCCACAATGAATTCCAAAGTAATGTTTCACGAACATTGTCTTCTGAAATGAATAATATCATTCAATCACTGAGTGGACAGTATTCAAATTTACCTGCTGCTTCATGTTCCCAAATCTTGCTGTTGAATTCCTCCTCCCCATCAGGTCACTACTGGATCAGGTCCTCCAATGGCTCTGCTGTACGTGTGTACTGTGACTTCAACAGGCAGTGTGGTTGTGATGGACCAAGTAGGTGGACTCGTGTGGCCTTCCTCAACATGTCAGACCCCAACCAGATCTGTCCCAGCAACTGGACCACCATCGCTTCCCCTGTGAGGACATGTGGGAGGGGACTGAGAAGCGGAATAGGTTACAAATCAGTATTCTATTCCACTTATGGGATGACCTACACTCGTGTGTGTGGACGCATAATAGCTTATCAACATGGCATTCCTGATGCTTTTAATACTGGATCCGATAACATCAATGAAGTCTACATTGATGGTGTCTCCCTGACTCATGGCAGTGATGGATCTCGACAACACATCTGGTCATTTGTCAGTGCTGGAGGAGAAACAGTTCCTTCTAACCGTAACCGTATTTGTGAATGCAGTAGCAGCAATCCTGGGCAACGTTCTACATATTTTGTTGGAGATGACTACTTTTGTGACTCTGGCAACCATGCTAGTACAACATCTTCTTCTATATTTTATGACGGCGACCCTCTCTGGGATGGTCAAGGGTGTGGTCACTCCAGCACCTGCTGCCAGTTCAACAACCCTCCATGGTTCTGTAAGACCCTCCCCCAGTCCACCACTGAGGACCTGGAGGTCAGGATCTGTAAAAGTTTTAACGATGAAGATATACCTATTCAGCTCGTGGAACTGTATATCCAGTAGAATAAATGGACAGTTTAATAACTACACTGTGTGTGTGTGTGTGTGTGTGTGTGTGTGTGTGTGTGTGTGTGTGTGTGTGTGTGATTTGAATCATGATTGTCCTTTCTTAGTGCTAGGTTTACACAAACTATTTTTGTAATGCTGTAGTATATCTTGTGTCTTGATTTTATTCGAAAATTACTTACATTATTATTGGGACTCATTTTATATTGTAGACCACACACACTTGGATTTGATTCTTTCAAATCTAAGTAATGGGCTAATTATATAAGGTCCTGTAAGATCCTCCCTCAGTTTGGTCCCATGTCTTGATATTGAATTCCTCCTCCCCATCAGGTCACTACTGGATCAGGTCCTGTAGTTGCTATGTCACTTTTGGACTGACCTATAACTATGTGTGTGGACGCATAATAACCTATCAAGATAGATACACTGACACCTTTTGCTTCTCCTTCCGTCAGATTGAAGGACTATAATATGTTGATGGTGTCTCCCTGACTCATGGCAGTGTGGAATCTTTGGTCCTTTGCCAGTGCTATCAGAGAAAGAGGCCAGCATGGCTATGTACGTAAATGCTGTAGCAGTTGTTACTGGCCACATTCAACTGCATTTGTTGGAAAGGATTACTTCTGTGAGTGACTCCGGCAATCATGGTTGTCTTTATTTCCTTTCTAATGCCCCTCTCTGAAATCATCAGGGGTGTGATTCCAATAGCACCTGCTTCCAGTTCAACAACCCTCCATGGTTTTGTAAGACCCTTCCCTAGTATGTACTGCAATACAAATTAACTTTTTTTTGTGTTTAACAATAGGGCAACTGGAAAATGCTGAAAAAGCATGAACGAGAACAGAAACGGGAAGGGATCATCAATTTCATGAAGACGCTTTTATTAAAAGCTAGCTAGCTTTCATTATGACCCTTTACCATTTGAATAAGAATTGCCATAAATGTTCAGAACAAGTTTCCAAGGGTGGTAATTCTAAAATTCCTTTACTAGTGCTGTGTTGATAATAATGATGCAAAACAATGTCTCAAGATCTTTCCTTTGCATCTAATCAACGGAAGGATGTTGAGGGGAGAGAATGCCAATGATTGATCGACTCATATGGCATACCACAGATGCCATTGAAACTTTGCCATAAAGTATGATGAACATGTCCAATAACACACACTCATGCACACCATTAATGCTTATACAAAGAGGGGTATATTGTTTAGAATTTGAGAAGTGTTATGAGGCCAGTTCAGTGAACTTTTGAACTATGGATTGAGGACATTACACATGTACAATAGATTTAGTTTTTAAGATGTGGTAGATTAAAATAATATTTTTATTGCAATGATTCTTAGTTTATTAGTGATGTGCAGTTGATGTAAGTAATGGGAATAATGGTCAAACCATTAAGAAAAGACTTGTCAACACTATTTTAGGCAGGCTGTAACTCCATAAAGTCATAAACCCCCATCAGCACTGCATGACGCAAAATTTTCGAAATCAAGATGCAAAATCATCAGGGAACTTTGAGCTGAATTATCTTCTTCGAGTTAAAGCATGGAAGAGAAACACACTTACAAATTACCTAATTTCAAGGAAGCTGTTACATCCTGTGATGTGAATTCTCAGTATGAAATCCCATCAAATTTTATGCCAGTAAGTGTGTCTGCATATGCAACTCCTCATCAAGATAAGTCTGAGTTGAAGAAGCCTGTTTGTAGTTGGTTGTGCATGTGTGCACTAGTTGGATTCATCTTAGTAGGTAGTGCAGTATTTGCTAGCTTGGCTCTTACAGTGTGGAATTCTTCACAAGTCAACCATCACAGTTCTGTTATAGTTCAGCTTCAGAGGTCTCTATCTGGACTTGAATTTTCTGTGAACAGTATCATATCTGAATATGAAAGAAGAATAACAGTGCTTCAGAATTCTATAGTTAGACGTGATGCTACTGTGAATGGTAGCATATTCGAATATGATAGAAGAATAAAGCAACTTCAGAATTCCGCTAATGATTTCAATGAACTTCAAGCAAATATTTCAAGATCATTGGAAATACAAATTGAGGATATCATACTACAGTTGAACCCTGCTGCTTCCTGTTCCCATTTTTTGCGGATGAATCCATCCTCCCCATCAGGTCTCTACTGGATCAAGTCCTCCAATGGCTCTGCTATACGTGTGTACTGTGATATGACCAGGTCGTGTGGTGGAGTCACTGGAGGGTGGATGAGAGTGGCTAGTCTTGACATGAGAGACAACAGTACTCAGTGTCCCAGTGGTCTCAGGTAGGGAGATAGTTGCGATCCTGAACCAACATGTGAAATTGGTACAAACTTTCCAACTGGAAAATGTTCTTCAAATAGTTACACTTCACATGGTCTTCACTATTCCCATGTATGTGGGATGATCAGAGCCTATCAATATAGGACACCTGATGCATTTTCTCATCATGGAAGACAGAGGCCCCTTGAGACCAACTCTAACTATGTTGATAGTGTGAGTCTAACCTACGGAGTGCCTCCCATGAGGCAGCACATTTGGACTTTTACTGCTGACCATATTGGTAAATTAAAGTATACATTAGCTACCTCACTTCAGTATATTTTTTGTGTTAACAAAAGTGGGAACCATAATTATCACAAACCTATGGCCTATTTTGATATGTTACAATGTTGAATATTGTATAGGTATGGGGCAGTGTTATTCTATTTGACCTTCATTAGTTGAAAACAGTGTGATGGAATTGTCCGCACACATCATGATGGGAGCTATGAGGAATCTCCTCTATGGGACGGGGAGGACTGTGGGTCCATGTGAAATTGGTACAAACTCTCCAACTGGAAAATGTTCTTCAAATAGTTACACTTCACATGGTCTTAACTATTCTCATGTATGTGGGATGATCAGAGCCTATCAATATAGGACACCTGATGGCACGAACCATTGCCAAGGGTGGGTGAATGAACCCCCGCAATAATAATAACAGCACTGACCACCTCCTTCAGAAAGAAGTGGCATAACAAGAAGCTATAATGAGATATTTTAGCACTAATGACCTCCTGCAAAGAATCCCATTTTAAACAGAAACAAGTAAAGAAAAAACATTTATTCAATAAATGAAGTTGATGTAGGGATGACTAGTTAATTGGTCGAAAAAGAGTGGGAATAAGAGCTGAATGGATGAGATTATGCAAGGATGAAGTCGAATTCGTGTGCGATCACTAGGTGACGTACCCACATTTGATTTCATCCATGCATAATCTCATCCATTGAGCTCTTGTTCCAACTCTTTTTGACCAGTTAACTAGTCATCCCTACATCAACTTCATTTATTGAATAAATGTTTTTTCTTGTAATAATAATTGTTTTATGCAGTCCCGAGAGCAATCCACTTAGTAATGTAGTGTATATAAAACGTTGTGTACTGTGAATTTCTTTCTTCAAGTTAAACAATGGAAGAAGAACACAGTTACGAGTTACCGAATTTCAAGGAAGCTGTTGCATCCTGTGATGTGAATTCTCAGTATGAAATTCCATCTAATAGTTCTTCAGGAAATGAGTATGCATCAGCAGCTCCTCGTCAAGTTAAGTCCAAGTTGAAGAAGCCTGTTTGTAGTTGGTTGTGGATGTGTGCACTAGTTGGATTCATCTTAGTAGGTAGTGCAGCATTTGCTAGCTTGGCTCTTACAGTGTGGAATTCTTCACAAGTCAACCATCAGAGTGCTAAGCTTGAGATGGAGCACATGATAACGCAGCTTCAGAAATCTCTATTTGAACTTGAAATTTCTGTGAATGGTAGCATATCTGAATATGAAGGAAGAATAACACAGCTTCAGAATTCTCTATCTGGACTTGAATTTTCTGTCAATGGTAGCATATCTGAATATGAAAGAAGAATAAACCAGGTTCAGATATCTATTGATACTTCTGTGAATGTTAATATTACTGAACTTGAAGAAAGAGTAATGCAGCTTCAGAATTCTATATTTGGACTTGAAACTTCTGTAAATGGTAGCATATCTGTATATGAAAGATGAATAAATCAGCTTCAAATTTCTGTTAATAATCTCAATGAGCTTCAAGCAAGTGTTTCAGGACAAATTGATATCCTACTACGATTGAACCCTGCTGACTCCTGTTCACATGTCTTGCAGTTGAATCCCTCCTCCCCATCAGGTCACTACTGGATCAGGTCCTCCAATGGCTCTGTTATACGTGTGTACTGTGACATGACCAGGTCGTGTGGTGGAGTCACTGGAGGGTGGATGAGAGTGGCTGATCTGGACATGAGAGACAGCAGTAGCCAATGTCCCAGTGATCTCAGGCAGGGGGATAGTTGCACTTCTGAACAAACATGTAAACTTGGTACAAACTCTCCAACTGGAAGTTGTTCTTCAAATAGTTACACTTCACATGGTCTTCACTATTCCCATGTATGTGGGATGATCAGAGCCTTTCAGTTTAGGACAGTCGATGCATTTAGAGGCAATAACAGAGGGATGTCAGCCAATATAAACTCCAACTATGTTGATGGTGTGAGTCTGACTCATGGAGTGCCTCCCTTGAGGCAACACATTTGGACTTTTGCTGCTTACTATTCAGGTAAATTGTTAATTATTCACTAGCTACCTCATGGGGAATTTTTGTAGGTGAAAAGTAGAAACCATAATAGTAATTTATTTACTGAAAACCGCAATATTTTCCTTCACACTATAATTAATGTGTTACAATTGTGCATAGATATGAAGCACTGTGACTCTAATCGACCTTCATTTGTTCAAAACAATTATTTTTGTGATGGAGTTCGTAGCACAGGAAATGCTGGCTGTTACGAGGCATCTCCTCTATGGGATGGGGAAGACTGTGAGTCCAATGTGGACTGCACTCCTCCATGGTTCTACAGACAACTTCCAGAACTCACCTCTGATGACATAGAGATGAGAGTGTGTTGTGACCAACCTCACAATGATGAAGACGTCGCGATTCAAGCATTTGAAATTTACATTCAGTGAAAATTCAAACAAGGCAGTGGTCAATGAATTACACTTCAAATTTAGTTTCACACACACATACCTTGTATGTTTAATAATTAAGGTCACATATGGCACATCACGCTGTACTTTGGTTTGTACTTTCAAATAACTGGTGTGACTACAACTATGATTTCCTTTTATGATCACATAACTTCTACCTGTTACTGTTTCTTTTTATTCCCACTAAGCAGTGGCATGTTTGTACAATATTCCTTGTGAACTGTTTTTATCTTCTAATGATGAACTTCCATCAAATTTTACACTAGCAAGTGTGTGTCCACATCATTCAGATAACTCCAAGTTGAAAAAGAAGCCTGTTTGTAGTTGGTCGTGCATGATGTGTGCACTGGTTGGATTCATCTTAGTAGGTAGTGCAGCTTGGCTCTTACAGTGTGGAATTCTTCACAAGTCAATCAACAGAGTGCTAAGCTTCAGACGGTTATGATGCAGCTTGATGTTTCTGTGCATGGTAGCATATCTGATCTTAAAAGAACAGTACTGCAGATTCAGAATTCTCTGAATGGTAGTGCATTTGAGCTTGAAAGAATAGTGCAGATGCCAAATTCTCTAAATGATCATATTGAACTATACAGTCTGCTTGGAAGGAACTCAATCAATCCTGCTTCTTCATGTTTCCATATCTTGTTATTTAATTCCTCCTCCCCATCAGGTCACTACTGGATCAAGTCCTCCAATGGCTCTGCTGTACGTGTGTACTGTGACTTCAACAGGCAGTGTGGTTGTGATGGACTAAGTACGTGGACTTGTGTCAAACCCCAACCAGGTCTGTCTCAGCAACTGGACATACATCTCTTCCCCTGTGAGGACATGTGGGAGGGGACTGAGCAATGGAAGAGGTTGCAATTCAGTATTCTATTCCACTTTTGGAATGACCTATACTCGTGTGTGTGGACGCATAATAGCTTATCAACATGGCTCACCTGATGCTACTAGAAGTGATATCAATGGAATTTATCTTGATGGTGTCTCCCTGACTCATGGCATTGACAACACATCTAGTCATTTGTCAGTGCTGGAGGAGAAACAACACCAGATTTGTGCATGCAGTAGTAGCAATCCTATGCCACATTCTACATCTTTCGTTGGAGAGGACTACTTCTGTGACTCTGGCAACCATGTTAATACATACAACCTCTATATCTACATTCTACAATGGTGATCCTCTCTGGGATGGCCAGCTCTAGCACCTGCTGCCAGTTCAACAACCCTCCATGGTTCTGCAAGACCCTCCCCCAGTCCACCACTAATGACCTGGAGGTCAGGATCTGTAAAACTGCTAATGATGAAGATATACCTATTCAGCTTGTGGAACTTTATGTCCAGTAGAATATGACTTACTCAAATTGACAAGTTTAATAACTATATATTAGTGTGTGTGTGTGTGTGTGTGTGTGTTAGAATCATAAGAGAAAAAGTTTGGTAAGACATTTGTCCATTGATTTATCACAGTTAGAGGTCACCTATTGGGAGCTTTATCAAATTAACTTAATAACTAACCCTTTAAGACCATTACTATACTTATGTTGAAATGGTATGATTGTGAGATGATTCTACTGAGTTGTTTGAGTTTTTCTTTTCGTTGAGAACTTCTTATCCAGTCATCAGGAACCATTGGTTTCGGTCCCATTAGTCTCCCGACCTATGGCCAGCTACAAAGAGGGCGGGACCACTCCCACAGGAGTTTGGACTGTGTCATTGTAGGATACGCCTCTTGAACTTGAATGTTGTAGTTCTCAAGACGGTTTTATCCTGTCTTGTGACTTAGTCTGTTGGTTTTTGGTGTGCATGCTACCATGTTGGTTGATTCTTAGGGTTTGATTATGGGTTTACTTAGTTGCCTACACTTTCTCTATCTAAATGTGAGTCTGAGTAGTTGTTATTGTGTGTTGTACTACATAGACTTAGATTATGTACCTGATGGCTGAGGATTCTCATGTCAGTCTTTTCTTTTTTTCTGTCATCATGTGTTCTACTGCACGTCATTTAATTTTCATGCATAATGTATAAGTTTGTGGTATGTAGTGTAAATTATCTGGTTGTAGCTTGTGTGTGTGTGTGTGTGTGTGTGTGTGTGTGTGTGTGTGTGTGTGTGTGTGTGTGACTTTGAATCATGACTGTCCTTTCTTTGTGCTAGTTCATTTTAGTAGCTAATGCCATACTATATCTCGTCTACTTTTGAATTTATTTGAAAAGTTCCTTATGTAGCAAGATCCAAGAAATGTATACTTGCTGCTTGCTGTTCATTTATTATGGAGTGGAAAATGGGAGTGATTCAGTGTTGAGAATGGGCAGCTCCACCTCCAAAGAAGAATCTCCCTCATTATAGCCTGTCATATGGTTGTTGTGTATGTGTGCATTATTAGTTGGACCCATCCTTTAGAGCTGGAAGCCTCTCATAGAAGTTTATAGATCACTGGCCATGCTGCCCTCACCACTTACTACTCCACCTATATAGCTTGAAGTCATAGTGCACATGCATAACAGAGCCTAAAGAACTAGTGACCTGAGAATTCAATGCATATGTAGGGCTGCTCATAAGCTATACTGTTGTCCAGTAGAATTTTCCCCAAAACTCTTTGTAGTTACACTCCATTTTGCAGGCTAACTTTAACAGTATAACATGTATCATGATATTAAGTCCTACTTTTATGCATGTGTTGTCTGCCAATGTTAACAAAGGTTCATCTGTTGAGTTTTTTGTTACATAGCTATGGATTGATTCTTAGCCTCTTCCACTTTATCACACATGTCACTTCATGATAATATGTAGAGGATACACATAAGTTAAGCATGTCATCAGAGGTGAGTTCTGGAAGTCGTCTGTAGAAGTGAACCATAAGTGAATTGCTCTTGGGATTGAAACTCCATAAATGTAAAGACTGTTAGAATCGCTTTCAAGTGATTAATAAACTTTGAAAGATTATAATAATAATGTGAATGAATAATGATCTAGCTAAAAGGTTGTTTATCAAATTATTACTGTGTGGTCCCTCCAGCACCTGCTGCCAGTTCAACAACCCTCCATGGTTCTGCAAGACCCTCCCCCAGTCCATCACTGGTGACCTGGAGGTCAGGATCTGCAAAACTGCTGATGATGAAGATATGCCTATTCAGCTTGTGGAACTTTATGTCCAGTAGAATATGACTTACTAAATAGCTACATATTAATCTGTGTGTTTGACTTCGAATCTGGTAGTTCATTTTAATAATGTCACATGTCTCGTGTCTACTTCTGAATTTATTTGAAAAGTTACTTATGTAAAAAATAATAATACTTGCTGGAGTGAAAATCTCAGTGTGGAGAATGGGCATATATCAACTCCACCTCCAAAGATGAATTTCCCTCTACTTGTGTCTACTTGTGTATGTGTGCATTATTAGTTGGACTCATCCTTTAGTACAGCACTTGCTAGCCTTTGTGGAAGAAGTTTATAGATCACTAGCAATCCTGCCCTCACCATTTACTATTCCGAGCTTGTCCTATACTTGGTTGTATGTGGCTTGAAAGGATAAAGCACAACAGGAATATTCGATCATAAACCATCGCCATGTCTGCCTCTAATGCCATGTCAACTATCTTAATTCTGCTATCGAAATTGAAACTTTGGTATAACTGGTTCCTATTTCCATGTATTGTTGCTTAATTCTTCAGTATGCACATGCATAGCAGCTGTACTAAAGACCTTTACTCTATCTATCCATGAGAGCATTCATGTGGGAGTGAAGTAGGGATACGTAATGTGTGGTTATTGAAATTAGAAGGGGTAGGCTCTCTTATTTTTTGAACTTTACACACAGCCATCCCTATTTGTCTGTTTTATTTAGTATTTTTTCCTGATTGCACAATCATGTTTTTGGATGTGGTAGCTAAAGAATAATTGTTTCTTAGCCCCTTGCTGTTTTAAGATGAGTTCCAACTTTGTTTAGTTGATGTAAGTTATGCCAACCATTAAAAGAGTTTGTTTAAGACACGTAAGCACTGATGTACTTATGAAACTCCACAAATCTCCATTACTTGCACTGCATAACAGAGATCAAGACGTGATCGAGGTGTATTGCCTTCTTCAAGTTCAGCCATGCAAGAGGAGCACATTTATGAATTGCCAAATCTCAAGGAAGCTGTGGAAGGGAATTCGCAGTATGAAATTCCATCGATGTTTACACCAGTAAGTGTGTCTGCATCAGCAGCTCATCAAGATAAGTCCAAGTTGAAGAAGCCTGTTTGTAGTTGGCTGTGGATGTGTGCACTAGTTGGATTCATCTTAGTAGGTAGTGCAGCATTTGCTAGCTTGGCTCTTACAGTGTGGAATTCTTCACAAGTCAATCATCAGAGTGCTAAGCTTGAGATGGAGGACATGATAATGCAGCTTCAGAACACTATATCTGGACTTGAAAAGTCTCTGAATAGTAGCATATCTGAATATGAAAGAAGAATAACACGGCTTCAGAATTCTATATCTGGACTTGAAACTTCTGTGAATGGTAGCATATCTGAATATGAAAGAAGGCTTCAGAATTCTATATCTGGACTTGAAACTTCTGTGAATGGTAGCATATCTGAAATGAAAGGAAATATAATGCAGCTTCAGAATTCTCTGAATTATAGCATATCTAAGGTCGAAAGAATAGTGCAGATACAGAATTTTCTAAATGATCGCATTGAGCTTCAGAGACAATTGTCGTATAGTCTGCTTGGAAGGAACTCGATCAATCCTGCTTCTTCATGTTCCCATATCTTGTTATTTAATTCCTCCTCCCCATCAGGTCATTACTGGATTAGGTCCTCCAATGGCTCTGCTGTACGTGTGTACTGTGACTTTAACAAGAAGTGTGGTTGTGATGGACCAAGTGGGTGGACTCGTGTGGCCTTCCTCAACATGTCAGACCCCAACCAGGTCTGTCCCAGCAACTGGACATACATCTCTTCCCCCATGAGGACATGTGGGAGGGGGCGGACCAGTGGAGGAGGTTGCAATTCAGTGTTCTATTCCACTTATGGGATGACCTATACTCGTGTGTGTGGACATATAATAGCTTATCAACATGGTTCACCTGATGCTTTTAATACTGGAAATGACATCAATGGAGTCTACATTGATGGTGTCTCCCTGACTCATGGCAGTGATGGATCTCGACAACACATCTGGTCATTTGTCAGTTCTGGAGGAGAAGTGATCTCTTCAGGCTCTATTTGTACATGCAGTAGCAGCAATCCTTGGCCACATTCTACATCTTTTGTTGGAGATGACTACTTCTGTGACTCTGGCAACCATGTTAACACAACATCTACAACTACATTCTACGATGGTGACCCTCTCTGGGATGGCCAGGGATGTGGTCCCTCCAGCACCTGCTGCCAGTTCAACGACCCTCCATGGTTCTGCAAGACCCTCCCTCAGTCCACCACTGATGACCTGGAGGTCAGGATCTGTAAAAACTTTAACGATGAAGACATACCTATTCAGTTTGTGGAACTGTATGTCCAGTAGAATAAATGGACAGTTTTATAACTACATTTGTGTGTGTGTGTGTGTGTGTGTGTGTGTGTGTGTGTGATTTGAATCATGACTGTCCTTTCTTTGTGCTAGTTTGGCACAAACTATTTGTAATGCCGTAGTACGTATGTCTCGTGTCTATTTCCAAATTTATTTGATTTATTTGAAAAATTTACTTACATATTATAGGGACTGATTTTATGACTGATTTTATGACCCCAACCAGGTCTGTCCCAGAAACTGGACCACCATCTCTACTCCTGTAAGGACATGTTGAAGGACACAGAACAGAAGTTGTGGTTGCAATTCGATATTCTATTCCACTTATGGGATGACCTATATTCGTGTATAATAGCTTATCAACATGGCAATCCTGATGGTTATTTCTCATGTTCAATGGAAGCTATATGGATGGTATCTCTCTCACTCATGGTGTGAGTTTGCGCACTTGCCCACCCTCTAATGTCCAAGCGGTAGCAACAATAAAAATGTTAATTAGAAGTTACATACAGGTAGAAGGTGAGTCAAGACACAGAACTGAAAGGAGATATGAATTTAAGGATAGGAATGGCCAATAGGATTGAGATATATATATAGCAGACCAATAGAATTAGAGATGACATAATGATAAGAATACATGTAGGAATGATGTTAGAATCACAAGCCAATGTACTAATTACAATAACCACAACAGAAGTAACAAATGCACACAATGAATTGCTTGTAACCAACAATAACTAAATAATGAACAAAAAGTAAACATTATAGTCTTACAGTTGAAGTATTTGGTATGCTTGGATGTCACACATGGCAGTGTTGAATCTCGACAGCACATCTGGTCTTTTGTCAATGCTAGATACGAATCTTTAATTTGTGCATTCACAAGTTGTAATAACTTTATGCAGCCAACATCTTTCATGGGAAACGACGGTAACAATGAAAGTACATCTCCCAGCTCTACCTTCTACTCTGGTGATCCTCTCTGGGATTGCCAGGGATGTGGTCCCTCCAGTACCTGCTGCCAGTTCAACAACCCTCCAAGACTCTACCCCAGTCCACCACTGATGACCTGATCTGTAAAGATGGTACTGATGAAGACATACCTGTCCAGCTTGTAGAGCTGTATATTCAGTAAAGAATGAATGTTTACATTGTCAAGTGAATGATTGTTTGTTTTTTAAACATGTCTTTTAGTAGTGTTATAGTAGTTTTATAGCCATAAGTGAATGTGTGTCTACTTTCATGATTACGATTATGAAAACATAATGAATAGGTCGCACTCACTCTTATTTAAGGTGTGTACCCAGGCTGTATTTGTACACACTATTACCAGAGAGTGCAATAGCACTCTCTATGTAGGGTTAGTCTGGAATGGGCTTGGCTTCTCTCATTAGAACAGTACAAACTAGACTCTCTGTATTTCTTCTATTCTTGCTACAGGCTCGACTAAACTGCTTACATCTGGAAAACAATGCAGAAGATGATATGTCTGTTCAAACTCCTCCAGAACAGCGTCAACGATCGGTACCAGCTGCCGTCTAAATCTAAAATTTTTATGATTCATTCATCATCATCAGATTCATCTTCTTTGATGGCTGTAACTTCATGATCCTTTCACTTACGACAATCAAATTCATATCAACTTGTACAGTTATAACTGCATATTGTGCTTTTACCATCGTTATCCACAGAGATTTCCTCCAAAATAATCAGTCAGTCATGTCAAACGACTTTTCGTTATAAACGATACAATGTCAACCATTTTAATGACATCATTTGCACACATATCTGTTATGATCATGTGCACAGCAAATTAATAAGTATCTAAGCATAAGTTGATACAGCAAGTAAAGGGTTATATAAAAAGTAAACAAACAAGTGAAGGGGAAAAAGGCCATGTAGGGTTAGTCTGTACTTTTACCTGTAGCAGTTTCTGTGAACAAACATCAAAATTATGCTGCCTTCAATAATAATCCCTACATCACTGCCTAAACCAAGCAGAACACTTTTATTACACTGACATGAATTAAAGCAGCTTGGTGGGAGGCAGTGATGTAGGGATATTATTAGGCAGCATAGAAATTTAGTTATTCAGATCACTGGCCATCTTGCTCTCACCACTTACTACTCCGAGCTTGTCCTATAGTTGGTGGTATGTGGTTTCAAAGGATGTCACTAATATAGCACAGCAGGAATATTACATTGCAAACCATCACCATGTCTCCCTCTAATGCCAACACAATGTCAACTCTCTTCCACTATTGAGATTGTAAATTTGGTACAGCTGCTTCCTGTTCCCATGTATCGCTGCTGAATTCATCCTTGAAGTCGCAGTGCAGAGTCTAAGGAATAGTGACCTGAGAATTCAATACATATGTAGGGCTGCTCATATGTTGTCCAGTAGAAATTTACCCAAAACTCTTTGGTATTTACACTCCATTTTGCAGGCGGACTTTATGTAGTTTACGTTGAGTGTGATGATAGTGAGTCCTACTTATTATGCTTGTGTGATCTGCCAATGTAGGCAAAGGTTCATCAGTTGAGTTTTTCGTTACATATGATAGCTAGCTATGGATTGATTCTTAGCCTCTTGCACTTTATCACACATGTAACTTTATGATGATATGTAGAGTATACATAAGTTATGATAAATAACCTTTTAGCTAGATTTATATTCATTCACATTATTCTTTTAAAGAAAGACTTGAAAGTGATTCTATGGATTGTTTGGTAAATACGTAGTCCCAAGAGAAATTCACTTATCATAACTCAAATAAGTTATGGAAACAATGGCAAGCATTGCTTTAGGTCATTCAACTCTGTGTTCCGCTTTGCATGCATAGCACAAGAAGATTAAGAGGCAAATTAATTATCTATATGACCTGAATATTCAAGTCAAACCATGGAAGAGGAACACACTTATGAATTACCAAATCTCAAGGAAGCTGTTGCATCCAGGGATGGGAATTCTCAGTATGAAATTCCATCAAATTTTACGCCAGTAAGTGTGTCTGCATATGCAACTCCTCATCAAGATAAGTCCAAGTTGAAGAAGCCTGTTTGTAGTTGGTTGTGCATGTGTGCACTAGTTGGATTCATCTTAGTAGGTAGTGCAGCATTCACTAGCTTGGCTCTTACAGTGTGGGATATCTCACAAGTCAACCATCAGAGTTCTGTTATAGTTCAGCTTCAGAGGTCTCTATCTGGACTTGGACCAAGTGGATGGACCCGTGTGGCATTCCTCAACATATCAGACCCCAACAGCCAGGGGTGTGGTCCAGTTCAACAACCCTCCATGGTTCTGTAAGACCCTCTTCCAGTCCACCACTGATGATTAGTTAGCTGCAGATCTTGTATACCGTAAGGGTAGGAATTTTCAAGGGTTCAAAATTCCGTGCTATCACGGCTCCGCATGGATGTTATCAACTCTTGCAAGTACTTATCTACTCTTTCACCTAAAAGAGGTGGTCTTCCACGTTTCTTAACTGGTAATGCTTTCACAACCACCTCCTCTCCAAGTAAAGCACACCTAGGCTTTTTTCCAATCTCTTATGCTGCTTTCTTTCAAATTATCTTCTGTAAAATGTCTTACAGCTCTAGCCACCCCATTTTCACTGGCATACTTTGCTATAGCTAGTTTATTCTTCTGTGGTACCTTAGCATATTGGCCACTGTCTTCCTTTCAGTTGAATTTCTCTCACTTGTTTACTGACTTCATTTGGAACAGAAGCTGCTTTTTCTGGATGATAGTATTTGAAAAGAGCCATGACAGTCGAGGTGTTGTCGCGTCAATCACGTGGTTACGTCTAAGGTTCAAAGGTCAATTTAATGCTTATGCGTGATGTGTATTATGATGCGTGCACAAAGAATAAATTTCGTGGACTCAGAAGGACCGCGAAAACCACGAAAATAAAATCACCTCGAAAATTCATACCCTTACGGTAATACTTTGTACTGTGTTGCTATTGGTTCATGTACTAACTACATGACATGTTGCAGTCTTGTAAAATGCAGGGAATAGGGTGAGCAGTTTACACAAGGTCATCATGCAAAGAATCTGCACATTAGATCTATATCGTACGTACATAAGAAATATCACACACAATAACCACATATTTTGCATATGAGGGTGAAAGGTCATCATCACTACAGTGTTGGGCTCACTTTAGTTATCAATACACAATCATATCAACCCGCCAAAAGACAAACTAAGTCAGCAACTTCTGATGAAGTCGGATCAACTCTACAGTTGCTTGTACTTCTTCAACACATTCCTTGCAGCAAGCTGTGTTGGAGTCCTGGTGACTCCATCTTGATCTGTAGGGCTGTACTATAGTACTTATAGTATTAGCTAGCTAGTGTAGCTACGTCATGATAATGATCAGCTGATTTCATGAGCTCACCACACGTCATCACATAGCGCGCTGAAATCTATTCAGTGGCTATGCAGCCTGTACAGGAGTTGCATGCCCTCTCCCTGCCTTTGGCGGGTCGATACACCCTTGATCATAATAATAATGTTTTTAGGTGCAATTTTTGGGGTAAATGCTGATTACCAATAGTGTTTTTATACATAAGTCCCAATGGAAAAATCTATATGAGTTATGATAACCTTTTTTATTCATTCACTAATTTTTTTTTGAAAATGATTTCAACAGTATTTATAATAATGGATTGTTTTATGCAGTCCCAAGAGCAATCCACTTAGTAATGTAGTGTATATAAAACGTTGTGTATAGTGAATTTCTTTCTTCAAGTTAAATGATGGAAGAAGAACACAGTTACGAGTTACCGAATTTCAAGGAAGCTGTTGCATCCTGTGATGTGAATCCTCAGTATGAAATTCCATCTAATAGTACTTCAGGTGCATCAGCAGCTCCTCGTCAAGATAAGTCCAAGTTGAAGAAGCCTGTTTGTAGTTGGTTGTGCATGTGTGCACTAGTTGGATTCATCTTAGTAGGTAGTGCAGCATTTGCTAGCTTGGCTCTTACAGCGTGGAACATCTCACAAATCAACCATCAGAGTGCTAAGACTGGGACAGAGCACATGATAATGAAGCTTCAGAATTCTTTATCTGGACTTGAAACTTCTGTGAATGTTAACATTTCTGAACTTAAAGGTAGAGTAATGCAGCTTCAGAACACTATATCTGGGCTTGAAACTTCTGTGAATGGTAGCATATCTGAATATGAAAGAAGAATAAATCAGCTTCAAATTCCTGCTAATAATCTCAATGAGCTTCAAGCAAGTATTTCAAGACGAACTGATATTCTTCTACGATTGAACCCTGCTGCTTCCTGTTCACATGTCTTGTGGTTGAATCCCTCCTCCCCATCAGGTTACTACTGGATCAGTTCCTCCAATGGCTCTGTACGTGTTTATTGTACACAAATGGGAAAACTACCTAATGATTCTGCTGCTTCATGTTCTGCTCTCTTTGCAATGTATCCCTCCTCCCCATCAGATCACTACTGGATCAGGTCCTCCAATGGCTCTGCTGTGCGTGTGTACTGTGACATGACCAGGTCATGTGGTGGAGTCACTGGAGGGTGGATGAGAGTGGCTAGTCTGGACATGAGAGACAACAGTAGCCAATGTCCCAGTGGTCTCAGGCAGGGGGATAGTTGCAATCCTGAACGAACATGTGAAATCGATACAAACTCTCCAAGTGGAAAGTGTGTTCCTCTTCCATGGTTTATCAGCTCATAATTTGCCTCTTAATCTTCTTGAGCAATGCATGCAAAGCATTTTAAATACGGAGTTGAATGAGCATACTATAAGTGTATCTAGTTTAAAACAATGCTTGCCAATAGTGAAGACCATGTGAAGTGTAACTATTTGAAGAACAATTACGAATTACCAAATCTCAAGGAAGCTGTTACATGCTGTGATGTGAATTCTCAGTGTGATTGTGTTTCAGGAAATGTGTATGCATCAGTTACTCCTCATCAAGTTAGGTCCAAGTTGAAGAAGCCTGTTTGTAGTTTGTTGTGCATGTGTGCACTAGTTGGGTTCATCTTAGTTGAATGGTAGCATATTGGAATATGAAAGAATAATAAATTCATCGACCAAGTACGTGGACTTGTGTGGCCTTCCTCAACATGTCAGACCCCTAACAGATCTGTCCCAGCAATAGGACTACCATCACTTCCCCCTTAAGGACATGTGGGAGGGGATGAAACAGCAATGGTGATTGCAAATCAACGTTCTATTCCACTTTTGGACTGACCTATAATGGCGTGTGTGGATGCATTATAGCCTATCAAAATAGAAACACTGATGCCTTTTTTGGACAGATTGAAGGACCATATCAGTATGTGATCTTGGAAGCATATCTGGTCCTTTGCCAGAGCTATTGGGGAAAGAGGTTCCCTTCATACAGCATGGTTATGTGAATGAAATAACAGCACTAACTGGCCACATTCGACTGCATTTATTGGAAATGATTATTTCTGTGACTCCGCCAATCGTGGTCGAACTAATCCAAATATTTACTTTCCTACAACCCTCTCTGGGACGGCCAGGGGTGTGTCCCTCCAAAGCATTGTGGGGCGAGCGTGCATGCCAAGGTCATCACTAAAAGAAGCTGCACATTAGATCTGTAATGTACGTACAAGATATCAATATATCACACTCAAAAACTGCATGCTTGCATATGAGGGTGAAAGGTCATCATCATGCACTACAATTTTGGGCTCACTTCAGTTATCAATACACAAATCACATGCTTTTAAAAGCAATTTTTGGGTATACTATTTAAATTCTAATTATCAATAGTGTTTTCTTAAACAGATTTATGCCACGTATACTTAAAGTTTAATCCCAAAGGACAAAAATCTCCATTACTTGCACTGTATTATGATAAATAACCTTTTTATTCATTCACATTATTATTACAATTTTTAAAAAATTTTTAATCACTTGAAAATGATTCCCAAAATATTATGGATTATGCAGTCCCAAGAACAATCCATTTATTATAACTCATAACTCAGTAATGTAGTGTATATAAGTTGTATATAGTGAATTTCTTTCTTCAAGTTAAACGATGGAAGAGGAACACACTTACGAGTTACCAAATTTCAAGGAAGCTGTTGCATCCTGTGATGTGAATTCTCAGTATGAAATTCCATCTAATAGTACTTCAGGTGCATCAGGTACTCCTCATCAAAATAAATCCAAGTTGAAGAAGCCTGTTTGTAGTTGGTTGTGCATGTGTGCATTAGTTGGATTCATCTTAGTAGGTAGTGCAGCATCTGCTCTTACAGTATGGAATATCGTCCAAGTCAACCATCAGGGTGCTAAGATTGAGATGGAACACATGATAATGAACACTATATCTGGACTTGAAACCTTTATAAATGGCAGCATATCTGAATATGAAAGAAGGATAAAACAGCTTCATAACACTATATCTGGACTTGAAATTTTGGTGAATAGTAGCATATCTGAATATGAAAGAAGAATAAACCCATTTCAGGTATCTATTGATACTTCTGTGAATCTTAACATTTCTGAACTCGAAAGAAGAGCAATGCAGCTTCAGAATTCTATATTTGGACTTGATACTCCTGTGAATGGTAGCATATCTCAATATGAAAGAAGAATAAATCATCTTCAAATTTTTGTTAATGATCTCAATGAGCTTCAAGCAAGTTTTTCAGGACAAACTGATACCCTACTACAGTTGAACCCTGCTGCTTCCTGTTCACATGTCTTGTGGTTGAATCCCTCCTCCCCATCTGGTCACTACTGGATCAGGTCCTCCAATGGCTCTGCTGTACGTGTGTACTGTGACTTCAATAGGCAGTGTGGTTGTGGTGGATTAAGTGATGCTTGGACTCGTGTGGCCTTCCTCAACATGTCAGACCCCAACCAGGTCTGTCCCAGCAACTGGACCACCATCCTTTCCCCTGTGAGGACATGTGGGAGGGGACAAAACCGTAATGGTAGTTGCAAATCAACGTTTTATTCCACTTTCGGACTGACCTATAGTCGTGTATGTGGACGCATAATAGCCTATCAAAATGGAAACACCGATGGCTTTAAGGGACTAGTTTTTTACAGTCATATAGATCAACCATATGTTGATGGTGTCTCTCTGACTCATGGCAGTGTGGGGTCTCGTCAACATATCTGGTCCTTTGCCAGTGCTATCGGAGAAGAAGGTCCCTTTCGCACATGGTGGTTATGTGCATGCAGTAACAACAATAACTGGCCACATTCGACTTCTTTTGTTGGAAATAATTACTTCTGTGACTCTGGCAATCAGGTCAATGATATTCCAGGAATTTTCCATCCCAACGACCCTCTCTGGGATGGCCAGGGGTGTGGTCCCAATAGCACCTGCTGCCAGCTCAACAACCCTCCATGGTTCTGTAAGACCCTCCTCAACTCCACCTCCAACAACCTTGAGGTCAGGATCTGTAATGGTGGAAATTCTGATGATACACCTATCCAGCTTTTGGAGCTTTATGTACAGTAAAATGCAACTTAACCTCCTGTTTTACAAAAAAGATTTTGTAGAGAACCTTTTCGTTTTTCCTCTTTATCTTTATACTCTAGTAGCTGTTTATGTTTGAGAGTAGCTAATTAAAGTGTCAATGATTGCTACCTATAATGTTATGATGTTCACTTCCACTCATGGCCCTAACAGTAGAACCTCTCATGTAGAAACCAACTCCATTTATGTCCTTTACTTAAAGAATCCATAATTCAGAATGTCCTCTTTCATTTATTCTGAATCCACTTATTATAACTCAGTAATGTAGTGTGTAAATAGGTTATGGAAACAATGGCAAGCATTGTGTTAGGCAAGATACACTTATGGAACTCAAATACGCTCATTCAACTCCGTATTTAAAATGCTCTGCTTAGCATGCATAGCACGAGAAGATTAAGAGGTGAATCTTCAAGTCAAACCATGGAAGAGGAACACACATGAATTACCAAATCTCAAAGAAGTTGTTTCTTTGGAAAAAATTATACTTCAATAGTTGTTGAGATTAAAGTGCTGTTGGAGGCCACTATTCGATATTCAATTCCACACAATTCCTCCTTTAGGTATATGCATGAGCTAAAGCTAGTGCCTTATTAGAACATGGCTGTTCTAATGTGACACCATCCATGGTGCTCAAAATTGAAGTATCCTGGCCTATCATGTGAAGTTCTCTTGGGCTTCCTTGCTGACAGTTTTTTTAGGTGTAGGCAAAAGGGGCATTTTGTTACAGGTGCTCAAGGTCATCACGCAAAGAAGCTGCACATTAGATCTAGAATGTACGTACAAGATATTATTAAAATGTATGTTTGCATATGAGGGTGAAAGGTCATCATCACTACAGTATTGGGCTCACTTCAGTTATCAATACAGAAGTCACATGCTTTTGAATGTATAATTGATTAAATGATTTACCATTAGGCCATGTATACTTAAATCCTAAAGGAAAACATCTCCATTACTCGTACATGTATATAAGTCAGGTTTATTAATAACTTGAAAGTGATTCCAACAATAATTGTTTTATGCAGTCCCAAGAGCAATCCACTTAGTAATGTAGTGTATATAAAACGTTGTGTATAGTGAATTTCTTTCTTCAAGTTAAACCATGGAAGAGGAACACACTTACGAGTTACCAAATTTCAAGGACGTTGTAGCATCCTGTGATGTGAATTCTCAGTATGGAATTCCATCTAATAGTACTTCAGGTGCATTAGCAACTCCTCATCAAGATAATTCCAAGTTGAAAAAGCCTGTTTGTAGTTGGTTGTGCATGTGTGCACTAGTTGGATTCATCTTAGTAGGTAGTGCAGCATTTGCTAGCTTGGCTCTTACAGTGTGGAATTCTTCACAAGTCAACCATCAGAGTGCTAAGCTTGAGGTGGAACACATGATAATGAAGCTTCAGAACACTATATCTGGATTTGAAACTTTTGTAAATGGTAGCATATCTGAATATATGAGAAGAATAATGCAGCTCCAGAATTCTACTTTTGTGGATGGTAGCATATTTGAATATGAAAGAAAAATAAATCAGCTTCAAATTTTTGTTAATAATCTCAATGAGCTTCAAGCAAGTGTTTCAGGACGAACTGATATTCTTCTACGATTGAACCCTGCTGCTTCCTGTTCCCATGTCTTGCAGTTGAATCCCTCCTCCCCATCAGGTTACTACTGGATCAGGTCCTCCAATGGCTCTGCTGTACATGTGTACTGTGACTTCAACAGGCTGTGTGGTTGTGATGGACCAAGTACGTGGACTCGTGTGGCCTTCCTCAACATGTCAGACCCCAACCAGGTCTGTCCTAGCAACTGGAACATCTCCTCCCCTGTGAGGGCATGTGGGAGGACACAGAATAGACGTTGTGGTTGCAATTCGGTGTTCTATTCCACTTATGGGATGACCTATACTCGTGTGTGTGGACGTATAATAGCTTATCAACATGGTGATCCTGATGGTTACTCCTCATGTTCTAATCAAATTGATGGAAGCTATATGGATGGTGTCTCTCTCACTCATGGCAGTGTTGGATCTCGACAGCACATTTGGTCTTTTGTCAATGCTAGATACGAATCTTCAATTTGTGCATGTATTAGTCGTAATATATCTTTCGTAGGAAACAACTTCTTTTGTGACTCTGGTAACAATGGAAGTACATCTTCCAGCTCTACCTTCTACTCTGGTCATCCTCTCTGGGATGGCCAGGGATGTGGTCCCTCCAGTACCTGCTGCCAGTTCAACAACCCTCCATGGTTCTGCAAGACCCTCCCCCAGTCCACCACTGATGACCTGGAGGTCAGGATCTGTAAAGATGGTACTGATGAAGACATACCTCTCCAGCTTGTAGAGCTGTATGTTGGGTAAAATGTGGAAAAGTTTAATGTTTACATTGTCAAGTGAATAACTGTTTGCTTTTTAAACATTTTTTTAGTACTGCTATGACTAGCTAGTTTTACAGCCATAAGTGTTTTAATGAAATGTATGTCTACTTTCATGTTTATTTCGAGTGTCATTTACGCCATTATTAAACTTACATTGGAAAACATAATGAATAGGCCGCACTCACTATTATTTAAGGTGTGTACCCACTTTCCCCTGGCTGTATTTGTACACATTACTATTTCAATGAACTTAACGTGATCAGGACAGTGAACTTTGAACTTTTCTTATGACGAGCTTTATCCCATTTTTCACTACTTGATAATAATTATTGTGAATAATAAAATACAAACTTCTGGAACTCCTTATTCATTTTCCCCTAGTATAACACTAACAGATCAAGAGGCAAACAAGAAATCTGATCCACCAGATTTCCTTCAGGTAAGTCATGGACTTTGAAGGGGAATACACTTATGTATTACCCTTTCTTGTGGAAGCTGTTGTATTGATTTTGAGTTTGAAATTTCATCGAATAGTATCGAGATAAGTCCAAGTCCAAGAAGAACAATAAATACTAAGATAAAAATAGGGACTGACTTTGAAAATGGTATACATTGTGTTTATCCGTTAATGAGAAAAATAGGAGAAATGTTTCCTAGTGAGTTAGATTGGCTACTTGGCCACTTTTACTGCAAAGTGAGAAAAGCTGATGATCTACATACATATGAACCAGAAACAGGTTTTCAAAGGAGTATTGACAGGCAAGATACGTGATATTCAGTTTGCCTCATCTCGTGAAAAGCTGTAAGCAACCAGGAAAATGTTAGGCAAAAGGAACATGACAAATGTGTCTGAGCCTTAAGAAAATGCAGATATCGAAGGGGAAAAAATGGAGTGTTGGAGTTCTAGGAGATTCTACACCAGAGATTATGGTTTAGTTTCTTCATATATGGGAATGGTCAAGGTGAGCATTATAAGCTTCAGTATGGTGATTTCAACATACAATCCACTGAAGATAATTACAGATTTAATGAACATGATACAAAAACTAGAACTGGTGAGTCTAGTGCTGTTCGAGCATTCAAACCCAAGATGTGGAGCACACCTCTTGATCCTGACAAATGTCCTGTAAGAATTTTTGAAAAATATTTACAAAAGAGACCTTCAGAACTGTGTGAAGTTGGCTCACCTTAATCAACTTACAAAGCCTCTTGTGATGATCTGTGGTACAAATGGCAGCGAGTGGGGGAAGATAGAATTGGTTCTATTATGAAGAGAATGGTGTATAGTGCAGGAGTAACTGCATGGGGAAATAAACTAACCACTTGGCATGAAAAACCATGGTTACAGTACGAAAAACCATCAGTTACAGCACTTACCAACATTAACGTACCTGAGACTCAAGTGATTCAGCTCACTAGTCACAATAACCTTCAGAGTCTAAATTCTTATAAAAAGGCATCCATGGAACAGCAAAAGGACACATCAAGTCATGTACTGAGTTCATATTCAGCTCCCACACCCTTTGGCCTTGGAGATGTGAACGACCAATCTTACCAGTCCTTTTTTCCAGGTGCTACTTTAACAGGCTGTATGATAAATGTTGGGACTATCATCAAGCAATACATGGACCCAACAGAACGTTTCTAGAACATAATTATATCTGAACAGTTATGAACTTATCAGTACTGCAAAACAGTGAACTTTATTAACTTTAAAATTATGCAAATATTGCCTAGACGATACTACAATTCTCTATGGGACATGCTCAGAAGCTACATAATGAAGTGTTTTATAAACAGATTCAGGCTATGTATACATAATTTCCAAAGGAAAAAATTCCAAATGTATGTGTAGCTCACAAAAGATCAGGAGGAATATAGCTATCAAAGAACTTTGTGTCTATTGAACCATGCAAGAGAAACACGCTTACGAACTACCAAATCTCGAGGGATGTGATGAAAATTCCGAGTATGATATTCCATCAGATTTTACATCAGCAAGTGTGTCCACATCAGTTACTCCTCGTCAAGATAAGTCCAAGTTGAAGATGCCTGTTTGTAATAGTTTGTGGATGTGTGCACTAGTTGGATTCATCTTAGTAGGTAGTACAGCATTTGCTAGCTTGGCTCTTACAGCGTGGAATTCTTCACAAGTCAGTAGCATATCAGAATGTAAAAGTTTAATAAAGCAGCTTCAGAATTCACTGAATGATAGTGCATCTGAGCTTGAAAGAATAATGCACATACAAAATTCTCTAAATGATCGCATCGAACAATTATCATATAGTCTGTTTGGAAGAGACTCAATCAATCCTGCTTCTTCATGTTCCCAAATCTTGTTGAATCCCTCCTCCCCATCAGGTCACTACTGGATCAGGTCCTCCAATGGCTCTGCTGTGCGTGTGTACTGTGACTTCAACAGGCAGTGTGGTTGTGATGGACCAAGTGGGTGGACTCGTGTTGCCTTCCTCAATATGTCAGACCCCAACCAGGTCTGTCCCAGCAACTGGACGTACATCTCTTCCCCTGTGAGGACATGTGGGAAGGGACAAACCAGCAGAGATGGTTGCAATTCAGTGTTCTATTCCACTTTTGGGATGACCTACATTCGTGTGTGTGGACGTATAATAGCTTATCAAGATGGCATTCCTGATGCTTTTGATACTGGATCTGATGATATCAATGAAGTCTACATTGATGGTGTCTCCCTGACTCATGACAATAATGGATCTCGACAACACATCTGGTCATTTGTCAGTGCTGCAGGAGAAGCGATCTCTTCATCTTTTATTTGTGCATGCAGTAGCAGCAATCCTTGGCCACATTCTACATCTTTCGTTGGAGATGACTACTTCTGTGACTCTGGCAACCATGCTAACACATTATCTACATCTACATTCTACAGTGGTGACCCACTCTGGGACGGTCAAGGATGTGGTCCCTCCAGCTCCTGCTGCCAATTCAACAACCCTCCATGGTTCTGTAAGACCCTCCCCCAATCCACTACTGGTGACCTGGAAGTCAGGATCTGTAAAAGCTTTAACGATGAAGATATACCTATTCAGCTTGTGGAACTGTATGTCCAGTAGAATAGTTTAATAGCTGACTACACTTTTTTTGTGTTTGTGTGTATGTGATTTGAATCTTGACTGTCCTTTCTTAGTGCCTGATTGACACAAACTATTTTTGTAATGCCATAGTATGTCTCGTATCTATTTTTGCATTATTCGAAAAGTTACTTGCATTATTATTGGGACTGATTTTATATTGTAGACCACACACACTCAATGGTCTAATTATTATAAGGTCCTGCAAGACAGGAATCTGCAAATATAGCTACTTCAAGCAAAGATCTTGATTTCAGGAATAGACATTAAATTTTATCGATATCTTGGAGTTCATTAGCCTGTTTTACTTTGTGAAGTCAGTGTTCAATTCAATAACCCTGTTACTTTATGTTACCATGCATGTCTTGATATTGAATTCCTTCTCCCCATCAGGTCACTACTGGATCATGTCCTGTAATTCTATTGTGTGTGTGTGTACTGTGACTTTAACAGGCAGTGTGGTTGTGATGGACCAAGTAGTACATGCCTCCCAGCTACTGGCTTTCCTCTTTAGGACATGCTGGAGGGAACGAAACAGCAATGGTAGTTGCAAATTAATGTTCTATTCCACTTTTGGACTGATTTATAACCATGTGTGTGGACGCATAATAGCCTATCAAGATAGATACACTGACACATTTTTGCTTCTCCTTCCATCAGATTGAAGGACTATAATGTTGATGATGTCTCCCTGACACATGGCAGTGTGGAATCTTGAAGAATATCTGGTCCTTTGCCAGTGTTATCAGAGAAAGAGGCTCCTTTCATACAGCATGGCTATGAAAATGCAGTAGCAGTAGCTGCATTTGTTGGAAAAGATTACTTCTGTGACTCCGGCATCATGGTTGTAATAATATACTACTTCATTTCCTCTCCAATGACCCTCTCTGAAATTATAAGGGGTGTGATTCCAATAGTACCTGCTGCCAGTTCAACAACCCTCCATGGTTCTGTAAGACCCTTCCCTAGTATGTACTGGAATACAAATGAACCTTTTTTGTGTTTAACAACAAACTTTAATAAATGAAGAATTCTTTTTATGGCAACTGGAAAATGGGGAACAAGAACAGAAACGGTAAGGAATCATCAATTTCATGAAGACGCTTTTAATTTGTATATTATCATTATGACCCTTTACCATTTGAATAAGAATTGTCATAACTATGAGAGATGTTCAGAACAAGTTTCCAAGGGTGGTAATTCTACAATTCCTTTACTAGTGCTGTATTAACAATGATGAAAACAATGTCTCAAGATCTTTCCTTTGCATCTAATCAATGGAAGGATGTTGAGGGGAGATAATGCCAATGATTGATTGACTCATTATGGCATACCATAGATGCCATAATTGAAACTGCACTTTGCCCTAAAGTATGATGAACATGTCCAATAGCACACACTCATGCACACCATTAATGCTTATACAAAGAGGGGTATATTGTTTAGAATTTGAGAAGTGTTATGAGGCCAGCTCAGTGAACTTTTGAACTATGGATTGAGGACATCTGTCAGTGTGATAAATATTACACATGTATAATAAATTCAGTATTTAAGATGTAGTGATTGAAATAATATTTTTGTTACAATAATTCTTAGTTTGTTTGTGATGTGTAGTTGATGTAAGTAATGGGAATGGTTCAATCCATTAAGAAAAGACTTGTCAACACTATTTTAGGCAGGCTGTAACTCCATAAAGTCATAAATCCCCATCAGTGGCACTGCATAACGCAAAATTTTCGATATCAAGATGCAAACTCATCAGGGAACTTTGAGCTGAATCGTCTTCTTCGGGTTAAACCATGGAAGAGAAACACACTTATGAATTACCTGATTTCAAGGAAGCTGTTACATCCAAGGATGGGAATTCTCAGTATGAAATTCCATCAAAGTTTATACCAGTAAGTGTGTCTGCTTATGCAACTCCTCATCAAGATAAGTCCAAGTTGAAGAAGCCTGTTTGTAGTTGGTTGTGCATGTGTGCACTAGTTGGATTCATCTTAGTAGGTAGTGCAGTATTTGCTAGCTTGGCTCTTACAGTGTGGAATTCTTCACAAGTCAACCATCAGAGTTCTGTTATAGTTCAGCTTCAGAGGTCTCTATCTGGACTTGAATTTTCCGTGAACAGTAGCATATCTGAATATGAAAGAAGAATAACATTGCTTCAGAATTCTATAGTTGGACGTGATGCTACTGTGAATGGTAGCATATTCGAAAATGATAGAAGAATAAAGCACCTTCAGAATTCCGTTAATGATCTCAATGAACTTCAAGCAAATGCTTCAAGATCTTTGGAAATACAAATTGATGATATCCTACTACAGCTGAACCCTGCTGCTTCCTGTTCCCATGTCTTGCAGATGAATCCCTCCTCCCCATCAGGTCACTACTGGATCAAGTCCTCCAATGGCTCTGCTATACGTGTGTACTGTGATATGACCAGGTCATGTGGTAACATCACTGGAGGGTGGATGAGAGTGGCTAGTCTGGACATGAGAGACAACAGTACTCAGTGTCCCAGTGGTCTCAGGCAGGGAGATAGTTGCGATCCTGAACCAACATGTGAAATTGGTACAAACTCTCCAACTGGAAAATGTTCTTCAAATAGTTACACTTCACATGGTCTTCACTATTCCCATGTATGTGGGATGATCAGAGCCTATCAAGTTAGGACACCCGATGCATTTGTTCATTATGAAAGACAGAGGCCCCTTGGGATCAACTCTAACTATGTTGATGGTGTGAGTCTAACCTACGGAGTGCCTCCCATGAGGCGGCACATTTGGACTTTTGCTGCTGACCATATTGGTAAATCAAATTATACATTAGCTACCTCACTTCAGTGTATTTTTTGTGTTGACAAAAGTGGGAAACATAATTATTACAAACCTCCCCTCTCTATTAAGATTTATTACAATGTTGAATATTGTGTAGGTATGGGGCAGTGTGATTCTATTCGACCTTCATTTGTTGAAAACAGTTATTTTTGTGGTGGAATTCTCAGCACACATCGTGATGGGTGTCATGAGGAATCTCCTCTATGGGTTGGGGAAGACTGTCGGTCCAATGTGAATTGCACTCACAGTGATCTTCCATGGTTCTTCCAGAACTCACCTCTGACGACATAGAGATGAGAGTGTGTTGTGACCAACTTCACAAAGATGAAGATATTGCAATTCAAGCATTTGAATTTTACGTCCAGTGAGAATTTTAACTATGCTGTTGACATTAAATCAGCCATAGCCTTACATTTTACTTGAGCTTCACGCACATACCTTTGTGATTCCCTCTAGAGTAGCTACAAATCTTACACTTGTTATGTGTGTTCTTTCCCATGTGGGCAAATCATTAATTTTGAATGGAATACATAAGTATTGGATTGGATACGAATACAATATATGATTCATAATTATAGTTGTAATGCCCGAGCATCACTCAATATCTGAGTACGAATGACACCAGTGACCTGAAGACTTCCAGTAGAGGAAAAGATATTATATGTATGCAGGAATGTACCACAGTTAATTAAGCTCATGTTGACTGTGACTTCCTCTGCTCCTACTGATGCACCTGCATGTGGCCACACATGTGCATATGGAATCATTACTCATATTTCATACTAAAACTGTCAAGATTCAAATTAGCTTGAGTTTCTTGACCCTATCTATTATTATGCTGAAGACCATGCATGGGCTAGTTAGAACTTCAAGTAAAGTTCCCTTGGGCTTCCTTGTTTTGATGGTGGCTATAATAATATGTGTTTCCATTATAGACAGCTAGGTTATTTACAAGTAAAAAGATTATTTTTGAACAGGAAGCCATATCAGCATGTTTATTTAGCTACTACAACTCAAACACCCAAAAACACTTTCAAGAGAATTATTTATGAAGTCAGCAAATTTGTGTTTTTGCTTCATATTTAGCCCCAAAGACAGGTTCTTCATATCTATTGGTCATACTTAATGTGTAGCTAGCTATTACCATGGTGGACAAATTTAATACCACAAAGTAATACTTGACCTATATGCTGGATTTCACATTATTACTAACTTTTAATTCATGTACTTAGACATGATATGTGAGACCAGCACAGTGAACTTTGAATTGGAGTATACTTTTCTCTTCATTTGCTTCATATGCAGCCACAAAGACAAGTCTTTCATCCTCTTATCATCATTAATATTATAGTTACGGAAACTGTCGCTGTAAACACATCTTTTTAGGCCAGATAGCTTCTAAAAGTCCATAATTTAGAAATGTGGCATTGCATAAGACTGAAACATCAATAGACAAACTGAGCCAGATTTCCTTCTTCAAGTTAAACCATGGAAGAGTAACATAATTATATTAATATACTGTTTGATAAACAGATTTGGGCCATGTTTACATAAATCCCAAAGGAAAATATATAGCTCAGAAGAGATCAGGAGGCATAGCTATCAAAGAACTTTGTGTCTATTGAACCATGCAAGAGAAACACACTTACGAACTACCAAATCTCGAGGGACGTGATGAGAATTCCAAGTATGATATTCCATCAAAGTTTACACCAGCAAGTGTGTCCACGTCAGCTACTCCTCGTCAAGATAAGTCCAAGCCTGTTTATAATAGTTTGTGGATGTGTGCACTAGTTGGATTCATCTTAGTAGGTAGTGCAGCATTTGCTAGCTTGGCTCTTACAGTGTGGAATTCTTCACAAGTCAACCATCAGAGTGCTAAGCTTGAGATAGTTATAATGCAGCTTCCAAATTCTATATCTGGACTTGAAATTTCTGTGAATGGTAGCATATCTGAACTTAAAGAAAATATAATGCAGCTTCAGGATTCTCTGAATGATAGTGCATCAGAGCTTGAAAGAATAGTGCAGATACAAAATTCTCTAAATGATCGCATCGAACAACTTAGAAGAGACTCAATCAATCCCGCTTCTTCCCTAATCTTGCAGTTGAATCCCTCCTCCCCATCAGGTCACTACTGGATCAGGTCCTCCAATGGCTCTGCTGTGCGTGTGTACTGTGACTTCAACAGGCAGTGTGGTTGTGATGGACCAAGTGGGTGGACTCGTGTGGCCTTCCTCAACATGTCAGACCCCAACCAGGTCTGTCCCAGCAACTGGACGTACATCTCTTCCCCCATGAGGACATGTGGGAGGGGACGGACCAGTGGAGGAGGTTGCAATTCAGTGTTCTATTCCACTTTTGGGATGACCTATACTCGAGTGTGTGGACGCATAATAGCTTATCAACATGGCATTCCTGATGCTTTTAATACTGTATCTGATAACATCAATGAAGCCTACATTGATGGTGTCTCCCTGACTCATGGCAGTGATGGATCTTGAGAACACATCTGGTCATTTATCAGTGTTGGAGGAGAAGTGATCTCTTCATCCTTTATTTGTGCATGCAGTAGCAGCAATCCTTGGCCATATTCAACATTTTTCATTGGAGATGACTACTTCTGTGACTCTGGCAACCATGCTAGTACAACATCTTCTACTATATTTTACAATGGTGACCCTCTCTGGGACGGCCAGGGATGTGGTCCCTCCAGCACCTGCTGCCAGTTCAACAACCCTCCATGGTTCTGTAAGACCCTCCCCCAGTCCACCACTGATGACCTGGAGGTCAGGGTCTGTAAAAACTTTAGTGATGAAGATATACCTATTCAGCTTGTGGAACTGTATGTCCAGTAGAATAAATGGACTTTTTTATAACTACATTTGTGTGTGTGTGTGTGTGTGTGTGTGTATGTGATTTGAATCATTATTGTCCTTTCTTAGTGCTAGTTTGAAACAAACTATTTTTATAATATAGTAGTATGACTCGTGTCTATTTCCAAATTTATTTGATTTATTTGAAAAGTTACTTACATATTATATGGACTGATTTTATGACTGATTTTATGACCCCAACCAGGTCTGTCCCAGAAACTGGACCACCATTTCTACCCCTGTAAGGACATGTGGAAGGACACAGAACAGAAGTTTTGGTATTCTATTCCACTTACCTATAGTCGTGTGTGTGGACATATAATAGCTTGCATTCCTGATGGTTACTCCTCATGTTCCAGTCTAATTGATGGACCTATATGGATGGTCTCTCTCTCTCACTCATGGCAGTATTAGATCTCGACAACACATCTGGTCTTTTGTCAATGCTAGATACGAATCTTCAATTTGTGCATTCAAAAGTTGTAATAACTTCATGCAGCCAAACGACGGTAACAATAGAAGTACATCTCCCAGCTCTACCTTCTACTCTGGTGATCCTCTCTAGGATGGCCAGTTATGTAGTCCCTCCAGTACCTGCTGCCAGTTCAACAACCCTCCAAGACCCTATCCCAGTCCACCACTGATGACCTGGAAGTCAGGGTGGTACTGATGAAGACATACCTGTCCAGCTTGTAGAGCTGTATGTTCAGTAAAGAATGAATGTTTACATTGTCAAGTGAATGACTGTTTGCTTTTTAAACATGTCTTTTAGTAGTTTTATAGCCATAAGTGAATGTGTGTCTACTTTCATGATTATTTTGAGTGTCATTTACGCAATTATGAAAACATAATGAATAGGTCGCACTCACTCTTATTTAAGGTGTGTACCCAGGCTGTATTTGTACACACTATTGCCAGAGAGTGCAATAGCACTCTCTATGTAGGGTTAGTCTGGAATGGGCTTGGCTTCTCTCATTAGAACAGTACAAACTAGACTCTCTGTATTTCTTCTATTCTTGCTACAGGCTCGACTAAACTGCTTACATCTGGAAAACAATGCAGAAGATGATGATATGTCTGTTCAAACTCCTCCAGAACAGCGTCAACGATCGGTACCAGCTGCCGTCTAAATCTAAAATTTTTATGATTCATTCATCATCATCAGATTCATCTTCTTTGATGGCTGTAACTTCATGATCCTTTCACTTACGACAATCAAATTCATATCAACTTGTACAGTTAGAACCACATATCGTGCTTTTACCATCGTTATCCACAGAGATTTCCTCCAAAATAATCAGTCAGTCATATCAAACGACTTTTCGTTATAAACGATACAATGTCAACCATTTTAATGACATCATTTGCGCACATATCTGTTATGATCATGTGCACAGCAAATTAATAAGTATCTAAGCATAAGTTGATACAGCAAGTAAAGGGTTATATAAAAAGTAAACAAACAAGTGAAGGGGAAAAAGGCCATGTAGGGTTAGTCTGTACTTTTACCTGTAGCAGTTTCTGTGAACAAACATCAAAATTATGCTGCATTCAATAATAATCCCTACATCACTGCCTAAACCAAGCTACCACCAACTATAGGACAAGCTCGGAGTAGTAAGTGGTGAGAGCAAGATGGCCAGTGATCTGAATAACTAAATTTCTATGCTGCCTAATAATATCCCCTACATCACTGCCTCCCACCAAGCTGCTTTAATTCATGTCAGTGTAATGTGGTTTCAAAGGATGTCACTAATATAGCACAGCAGGAATATTACATTGCAAACCATCACCATGTCTCCCTCTAATGCCAACACAATGTCAACTCTCTTCCACTATTGAGATTGTAAATTTGGTACAGCTGCTTCCTGTTCCCATGTATTGCTGCTGAATTCATCCTTGAAGTCGCAGTGCAGAGTCTAAGGAATAGTGACCTGAGAATTCAATACATATGTAGGGCTGCTCATATGTTGTCCAGTAGAAATTTACCCAAAACTCTTTGGTATTTACACTCCATTTTGCAGGCGAACTTTATGTAGTTTACGTTGAGTGTGATGATAGTGAGTCCTACTTATTATGCTTGTGTGATCTGCCAATGTAGGCAAAGGTTCATCAGTTGAGTTTTTTGTTACATATGATAGCTAGCTATGGATTGATTCTTAGCCTCTTGCACTTTATCACACATGTAACTTTATGATGATATGTAGAGTATATATAAGTTATGATAAATAACCTTTTAGCTAGATTTGTATTCATTCACATTATTCTTTTAAAGAAAGACTTGAAAGTGATTCTATGGATTGTTTGGTAAATACGTAGTCCCAAGAGAAATTCACTTATCATAACTTATGGAAACAATGGCAAGCATTGCTTTAGGTCATTCAACTCTGTGCTCCGCTTTGCATGCATAGCACAAGAAGATTAAGAGGCAAATTATCTATATGAGCTGAATCTTCAAGTTAAACCATGGAAGAGGAACACACTTATGAATTACCAAATCTCAAGGAAGCTGTTGCATCCTGTGATGTGAATTCTCAGTATGAAATTCCATCTAATTGTACTTCAGGAAATGTGAATGCATCAGTTACTCCTCATCAAGATAAGTCCAAGTTGAAGAAGCCTGTTAGTAGTTGGTTGTGGATGTGTGCACTAGTTGGATTCATCTTAGTAGGTAGTGCAGCATTTGCTAGCTTGGCTCTTACAGTGTGGAATATCTCACAAGTCAACCATCGGAGTTCTGTTATAGTTCAGCTTCAGAGGTCTCTATCTGGACTTAAATTTTCTGTGAACAGTAGTATATCTGAATATGAAAGAAGAACAACATTGCTTCAGAATTTTATAGTTGGACTTGATACTACTGTGAATGGTAGCGTATCTGAATATGAAAGAAGAATAAAACAGCTTCAAAATTCTGTTAATGATCTCAATGAACTTCAAGCAAATGTTTCAAGATCATTGGAAATAAGAATTGATGATATCCTACTACAGTTGAACCCTGCTGCTTCCTGTTCACATATCTTGCAGATGAATCCCTCCTCTCCATCAGGTCACTACTGGATCAGATCCTCCAATGGCTCTGCTGTACGTGTGTATTGTGACATGACCAGGTCATGTGGTAACATCACTGGAGGGTGGATGAGAGTGGCTGATCTGGACATGAGAGACAACAGTAGCCAGTGTCCCAGTGGTCTCAGGATGGGGGATAGTTGCAATTCTGAACCAACATGTGAAATTGGTACAAACTCTCCAAATGGAAAATGTTCTTCAAATAGTTACACTTCACATGGTCTTCACTATACCCATGTATGTGGGATGATCAGAGCCTATCAATATAGGACACCTGATGCATTTTCTCATCATGGAAGACAGAGGCCCCTTGAGATCAACTCTAACTATGTTGATGGTGTGAGTCTAACCTATGGAGTGCCTCCCATGAGGCAGCACATTTGGACTTTTGCTGCTGACCATTTTGGTAAATTAAAGTATACATTTTAATGTTACTGTGGGCTGAAATGTATGGGAACTGTATTACAAACCCCCCACTATTTTAATCTGTTACAGTCATGTTGAGTATTGTATAGGTATGGGGCAGTGTGATTCTATTCAACCTTCATTTGTTGAAAACAGTTATTTTTGTGGTGGAATTCTCAGCACATATCGTGATGGGTGTTATGAGGAATCTCCTCTATGGGTTGGGGAAGACTGTGGGTTCAATGTGAATTGCACTCACAGTGATCCTCCATGGTTCTACAGATGGCTTCCAGAACTCGCCTCTGACAACATAGAGATGAGAGTGTGTTGTGACCAACCTCATGATGATGAAGACATTGCAATTCAAGCATTTGAAGTTTATGTCCAGTGAGAATTTTAACTATGCAGTTGACAATAAATCATCCATAGACTTATATTTTTACTTGAGCTTAATTCACACACATACCTTTTGTGATTTCCTCTAGTGTAGCTACATAACTCTTACACTTGTTACATGTGTTCATTCCCATGTGGGCGAATCATTAATTTTGAATGGAATACATATTGGATTGGAATATGTATTGGAATACAATATTATATTTTAATGCAGCATCACTCAATATCTGAGTGACCTGAAGACTTCCAGTGGAGCAAAAGATATTAATATATGCATGTTGACTGTGACTTCCTCTGTTCCTACTGATGCACCTGCATGTTGCCACATGTGCATATGGAATCATTACTTATATTTGATATCATTGCATGCTGAAACTGTCAAGATTCAAATTAGCTCTCCTATAGCTACTTGAGTTTCTTGACCCTATCTATTATTATGCTGAAGACCATGCATGGACTAGTTAGAACTTCAAGTAAAGTTCCCTTGGGCTTCCTTGTTTTGATGGTGGCTATAATATGTGTTTCCATTATAGACAGGTTATTTACAGGTAAAAAGATTATTTTCGAACAAGAAACCATGTCAACATGTTTTTTTAGCTACTACAACTCAAACACCAAAAACACTTTCAAGATAGTTATTTATGAAGTCAGCAAATTTGTGTTTTTGCTTCATATTTAGCCCCAAAGACATATCTATTTGGTCATACTTTATAAATTAATGTGTAGCTATTTCCATAATGGGACAAATTTAATACCACAAACTAATACTTGACCTATAGGCTGGATTTCACATTATTATTAATTCATGTACTCATACATGATATGTGAGACCAGCACAGTGAACTTTGAATTGGAGTATAATTTTCTCTTCATTGCTTCAATGCAGCCACAAAGACAAGTCTTTCATCCTCTTATCATCATTAATATCATAGTTATGGAAACTGTCGCTGTAAACACATTTTTTAAGGCCAGATAGCTTCTAAAAGTCTATATTTAGAAATGTTTCCATTACTGGCATTGCATAAGACTAAAACATCAGTAGACAAACTGAGCCAGATTTCCTTCTTCAAGTTAAACCATGGAAGAGAAACACACTGAACATGCTTACGAATTACTTCTCAAGGAATCTATCACATCTCAGGCTGGGAATTCTCAGTATGACAGTCCTTGCGATGTTTATACTGCAGTGAATACGTCTACATCAGCAACTCCTCCTCAAAATAAATCCAAGTTGAAGAAGCCTGTTTGTAGTTGGTTGTGGATGTGTGCATTCATCTTAGTAGGTAGTCCAGCATTTGCTAGCTTGGCTCTTACAGTGTGGAATATCTCACAAGTCAACCTTCAGAAAATGGCTATAAATGATAGCATATCTAATGCTGCTAAATTCGATCAGATGATAACTATGCTTCAGACTCTCATGAACAGCAGCAAATTAGAACTCAAAAGACTACAAGTTTCTATGAACAATAGCACATCAGAACTTGAACAAAGAATCCTGCAGCTCCAGAACTCTGTGAATGATCACTACGAATCCCAAAGTAATGTTTCACGATCATTGTCTTCTGAGATAAATAATATCATTCAATCACTGAGTGGACAGTATTCAAACTTACCTGCTGCTTCATGTTCCCAAATTTTGCTATTCTCCCCATCAGATCACTACTGGATCAGGTCCTCCAATGGCTCTGCTGTGCGTGTGTACTGTGACTTCAACAGGCAGTGTGGTTGTGATGGACCAAGTGGGTGGGCTCGTGTGGCCTTCCTCAACATGTCAGACCCCAACCAGGTCTGTCCCAGCAACTGGACCACAATCTCTACCCCTGTGAGGACATGTGGAAAAGTGAGAAAGAATGAAACCAGTTGCGATTCAGTGTTTTACTCCACTTTTGGACTGACCTATAGTCGTGTGTGTGGACGCATAATGGCCTATCAAAATGGAAACACCGACGCCTTTAAGGGACTAGTCTTCTACTCTGGTATAGATCAACCGTATGTTGATGGTGTCTCTCTGACTCATGGCAGCGTGGGGTCTCGTCAACATATCTGGTCCTTTGCCAGTGCTATCGGAGAAGAAGGTCCCTTTCAAACATATTGGCTATGTGCATGCAGTAACAGCAATAACTGGACCAATTCAACTTTATTCGTTGGAAAGGATTACTTCTGTGACTCCGGCAATCATCTTAACAAAATCCCGGGTATCTTCCACTCCAAGGACCTTCTCTGGGACGGCCAGGGGTGTGGTTCTGATAGCACCTGCTGCCAATTCAACAAGCCTCCTTGGTTCTGTAAGACCCTCACCCAGTCCACCACTGATGACCTGGAGGTCAGGCTCTGTAATCATGGAAATTCAGATGATACACCTGTCCAGCTGTTGGAGCTTTATGTACAATAGAATGCAACTTATCCTCCTGTTTTAACAATGATGCTAAGTTTATATCGATAGAGAGTCTTTTAATTTTTCTTTAAGAGTTGACCAGAAAAAAGCAGGCAATAAGAGTTTACTTCATATTTACAATGTATGCTTTTTTTACATAACAGATGTGTCAAGCTATCAAGGCAATAATTATTTCAATCATTAAAAATAGAAGCACAACTCTACTCTCTCACTAGTGTCCCAATCACATGCTGGAAAGCCATAAAACCTGATAAAAGACAGGAAACATTTCCACAGCTGGTTAGCTTTTTGTCAGCTATTAATACGGATGATAGTTAAAGCTGACTAGATACTCATCTGAACCACATAATGCCTGTACACACTGCTTAGCAGAATCTCATCTCTGTCTGCTATCAAGGCTTGCCGCTACAGGAGAAAGCTAAAGAACTCTGCTCGCACATGTTCTTTAAAAGTATGATAAAGATCGTCAACATGGAGACGGTAGTGCAATTTCTGACCTGATGCGCAGTCCAAAATGAAGTAGAGTTAGGCGCTCTAAGTTAATAGCATGAAGAAGGATGAAGTTGCTTTAGAGATCTGTGATGGCAGCGAAGCGCTGAGGTACTCAGGGAAGAAATCTGCTTTGATTAGATTTTATTTATTTAGATTACATTATGTTTTTTTTTCTACTTAAATTTGGCCTATACATTTAGTATGCTTCAGTAGCTGTTCATGTTTAAGATGAAGATTTAAAGTGCTATCAGAGACCACTAGCTATTCGATATTCAATTCCACAAAATTCTTCTAATTTTAAGTACACAGTAAACTGATCAGTATACTCTCATTATGATATGGTTTTATATTTCCGAGTATCATTGTGCTATAGATGCTACAGTATGTGGAGCATGTTAAACTAAAAGTGCACTCGGTGTAGTTCAAGTTCATTCAGTCAACAGTGTGCAAACGGTTCAGAATCCCTCATATTCCTGCCAGTTTAAAGTTTTCTTACAACTAGCTATTTGGCTTCTCCAATATATGGAAGTTGAATAGAGCGTTAAGGTGGCGGTATACACCATAATTGTGGTTATTGCACATTAAAAGAAATTTTTTATATATACACACAATGTTGTTTGCAGCCCAGTGGATATATCAATGCAAACCAAACCTAAATCTAAACCATGCAGAACACTTTTACACTAACATGAACAGCTTGGTGGGAGGCAGTGATGTAAGGATTATTATTGAAGGCAGCATAATTTTGATGTTTGTTCACAGAAACCTATTATGGCCTTTTTATTTAGCATGAGGGAAAAAACATTTCCGTTAAATGAAAAATGTATGTATGATGATTGCTCTAAAAGATAAGGAAACAAAGGTAGGTATGAAGTGGGATCAATCTTTGTTCTGTATATCCAGCCAACAATTCCTACATATATGTCAGGTAGCTTCAGTGGAAGCAGTGTTACTCTGAGTTGGAATCTAGACACTGGTAGGATCAGGCCAGTGTTTCAACTGTCCTAATCCAACACCTATAGATCTGGATCTTCTGACCTGTGAAGATGGATGGCTCCTACCACAATCTCTTCCTATCTGTAGTTAGAAATCATCAATATGTGTGGGGAATTTCCCTTATTTGCTCAATATGCTCATGCATCCTCCGTAATTGAAATTTGGGCACGTAGGTGACTTTAACTCGAGCACTTGTCCACTTAAAAGCCTTCCCACTTCCTGAAATTTAGCAGGAAGTTAGATAAAGGACTGAAGATACTGTGGAGGCAAGAAAAAAGAAGTGGATAAAAGATTTTTTTATCTATGGCAAGTTTAAACCTCAAAAATGTATCTTGCGTGAAGTAGTCCCTTTTCCTAATTGAGTCACATATAATAATGGGTTTCCTGATGCTTTTAATATTACTTAATCTTTCACCATCTCCTTCTCACATCTGATCACATCTAGTTGGTGAATGTTAGCTTGTTCATATTCCAGCTCAGAGGGACATCATCATAGAATAGTTCTGTGGCCCCTCCGCTTACTGCTCCATTGTCTCTCTCCAGTTGGATAGGAATGAGGATTGTGTCACTATGCAGTTATTTACGTTTGTAAAAACAATTGTTTAATTGACCGCAAAGTTAAATAATTTTGTAGCATGTTGAACTTAATCATGGAAGAAGAACATGTCTATGAATTCCCAAATTCAGAAGGCGCTATCTCCTTGAAGAAGAATCCATTCTATGAAGAATTTGAACCTAAAAGTGTAACGGTTTCTACATCCAAATCTAAATGGAAGAAGCCTATTTATAGTTGGTTGTGCATGTGTGCACTAGTTGGATTCATCTTAGTAGGTAGTGCAGCATTTGCTAGCTTGGCTCTTACAGTGTGGAATTCTTCACAAGTCAACCATCGGCTTCAGAACACTATATCTGGACTTGAAAATTCTGTGAATGGTAGCATATCTGAATGTAAAAGTATAATAAAGCAGCTTCAGAATTCTCTGAATGATAGTGCATCTGAGCTTGAAAGAATATTGCAGATACAAAACTCTCTAAATGATTGCATCGAACTATACAGTCTCCTTGGAAGGAACTCAATCAATCCTGCTTCTTCATGTTCCCATGTCTTGCTGTTTAACCTCTCCTCTCCATCAAGTCACTACTGGATCAGGTCCTCCAATGGCTCTGCTGTGCGTGTGTACTGTGAGTTCAACAGGCAGTGTGGTTGTGATGGACCAAGTGCATGGACTCGTGTGGCCTTCCTCAACATGTCCGACCCCAACCAGGTCTGTCCCAGCAAGTGGACCACAATCTCTACCCCTGTGAGGACATGTGGAAAAGTGGAAAGACAGCTCAGACTGACATCATCATTTTATAGTTCTGTGGCCCCTCCCCTTACTGCTCCATTGACTCTCTCCAGTTGGATAGGAGTGAGGATTGTGTCACTATGCAGTTATTTATGTTTGTAAAAACAATTGCTATAATATGTTTAATAGACCACAAAGTTAAATAATTTTGTAGCAAGTTGAACTGAATCATGGAAGAAGAACATGTCTATGAATTCCCAAATTCAGAAGGTGCTATCTCCTTGAAGAACAATCCATGCTATGAAGAATTTGAACCTAAAAGTGTAACAATTTCTACATCCAAATCTAAGTTGAAGAAGCCTATTTATAGTTGGTTGTGCATGTGTGCACTAGTTGGATTCATCTTAGTAGGTAGTGCAGCATTTATTAGCTTGGCTTTTACAGTGTGGAATTCTTTACAAGTCAACCACCAGAGTGCTAAGCTTGAGATGGAGCACATGACAATGCAGCTTCAGAACACTATATCTGGACTTGAAAATTCTGTGAATGGTAGCATATCTGAATGTAAAAGTATAATAAAGCAGCTTCAGAATTCTCTGAATGATAGTGCATCTGAGCTTGAAAGAATAGTGCAGATACAAAATTCTCTAAATGATCGCATCGAACAATTGTCATATAGTCTGCTTGGAAGAGACTCAATCAATCCTGCTTCTTCGTGTTCCCAAATCTTGTTGAATCCCTCCTCCCCATCAGGTCACTACTGGATCAGGTCCTCCAATGGCTCTGCTGTGCATGTGTACTGTGACTTCAACCGGCAGTGCGGTTGTGATGGACCAAGTGGGTGGACTCGTGTGGCCTTCCTCAACATGTCCGACCCCAACCAGGTCTGTCCCAGCAACTGGACCACCATTGCTTCCCCCGTGAGGACATGTGGTATGGGAAAGATCAGTGGAAGATGTTGCAATTCAGTGTTCTATTCCACTTTTAGAATGACCTATACTCGAGTGTGTGGACGCATAATAGCTTATCAACATGGCATTCCTGATGCTTTTAATTCTGGATATAGCATCAATGAAACCTACATTGATGGTGTCTCCCTGACTCATGGCAGTGATGGATCTCGACAACATATCTGGTCATTCGTCAGTGCTGGAGGAGAAGTGATCTCTTCAGGCTTTATTTGTGCATGCAGTAGCAGCTATCCTTGGCCATATTCAACATCTTTCGTTGGAAATGACTACTTCTGTGACTCTGGCAACCATGCTAGTACAACATCTTCTACTATATTTTACAATGGTGACCCTCTCTGGGACGGCCAGGGATGTGGTCCTTCCAGCACCTGCTGCCAGTTCAACAACCCTCCATGGTTTTGCAAGACCCTCCCCCAGTCCACCACTGATGACCTGGAAGTCAGGATCTGTAAAACTGCTAGTGATGAAGATATACCTATTCAGCTCGTGGAACTGTATGTCCAGTAAAATATGACTTTCTAAATTGACAAGTTTAATAACTTCATATTGATGTGTGTGTGTGACTTTGAATCATGACTGTCCTTTCTTTGTACTAGTTCATTTTAGTAATGCCATACTATGTTTTGTGTCTACTTCTGGAAAAGTTATTTATAGCAAGATCCAAGGGACTTGTTATGGAGTGGAAAATGGGAGAGATTCAATGTGGAGAATGGACGCATATTAGCTCTACCTCATGCCATCCAAATTATCTGATTGGTCAGTTAAGGGGACTCTAAATCCTGTAGAGCCCTCCCGAGTGGGTTTTCTAAGTGCTGCTGGCACTTAGAAAACCCGATAAAGATGGTCTGGTCCTTTAATTTTCTAGCAACACATCGCAGTGGCCACAGTTATCGTTTCTAGGTGTGCTCTGACTGCATTTAAAAACCATGGTTATTGTTTCCAAGTGTGTGTTGAAGCAAGATAAACAACTCCGGTGATTGGCTATAGTCTAAATAAGTTAGACACCTCAACCAACGGGATCTACAGTCTGTTTAGAAACCTTCTGGCCCTTAGTAGCGCCCTCGCTGCACTAGGGCTCTCAGGTTTCTAAATCGACCGTAGATCCCTTGGTCTCGGTATCTAATGTATATTTATAGTTAATTGGTTGTGTATGTGTTCATTAGTTCCATGAACTCATCCCTTAGTACAGGACTTGTGTGGAAGAAGTTTATAGATCTCTGGCCATCTTGCCCTCACCACTTGTTATTCCGAGCTTGTGGTCCATAGCATAGCTAGTAATTTCATCACCTTACTCGTGCAAGAAGCAAATTTTTTTGCTGCTAGAACACCCATACCAGCCTGTTTTAGCCTGTTTTGGTTTTGTGTGCCTATTTCCCCTTACATGAAAGAATAGATTTGCAACTTACAGTCCCAGAGTTTAGTGTACACTCTACTTCATGCCCCCATACCTAAAATGTAGTGATATTTGCTTGTATTCAAGAGTTTCAGCCAATAGTTTACATTTGGAGTCAGCATATTGAACTTCCTGTTTTTTGTTGTTGCTTTTTTGCTTCATATTCAGCCCCAAAGACATGAAATCATGTAGCTATTTGCATAGTGGGTCAACAACCAAGTAACGTTGCTGGATTTATACCATTCACTTTGATCAGAGAAGAGAGAGATATATTAGATCAACCACAGTGAACTTTATACTTTTTGTTTCATGTGCATACGTACATGCTTTATACATCATTTTATAATTTATTATATATAGTTATGAAAACACTGTTAATATAAGACCTGTAAACAGATTTTTTTGGCTTAAAAGTCCTTATTTTTGCACCAATACTAGCATTGCATAAGACTAAAAGATCAATATAGAACTTCGAGCTTCTCCGAGTTAAACCATGGAAGAGGAACACATTTATGAATTGCCAAATCTCAAGGGAGCTGGGGGAGGTAATTCTCAGTATCAAATGCCATCAACTCCTGTTGTGTCCTGTGATGGGAATTCCCAGTATGAAATGCCATCGAAGTTTACACCAGTAAGTGTGTCCACATCAGCAGCTCCTCGTCAAGATAAGTCCAAGTTGAAGAAGCCTGTTCGTAGTTGGTTGTGCATGTGTGGACTAGTTGGATTCATCTTAGTAGGTAGTGCAACATTTGCTAGCTTGGCTCTTACAGTGTGGAATATCTCACAAGTCAACAATCAAAAAACGGCTATAAATGATAGCATATCTAATGCTGCTAAATATGATCGGATGATAACTATGCTTCAGACTTACATGAACAGCAGCAAATTTGAACTCAAAAGACTACAAGTTTCTATGAATGATAGAACATCAGAACTTGAAGGAAGAATCCTGCAGCTCCAGAACTCTGTAAATGATCTCCGAAGTAATGTTTCACGATTTTTGTCTTCTGATTATAATATCATTCAATCACTGAGTGGACAATATTCAAACTTACCTGCTACTTCATGTCCCCATATCTTGCAGTTGAATTCCTCCTCCCCATCAGGTCACTACTGGATCAAGTCCTCCAATGGCTCTGCTGTGCGTGTGTACTGTGAGTTCAACAAGAAGTGTGGTTGTGATGGACCAAGTGGATGGACTCGTGTGGCATTCCTCAACATGTCAGACCCCAACCAGGTTTGTCCCAGCAACTGGACCACCATCTCTACCCCTGTGAGGACATGTGGAAGAGTGATAAAGAATGAAACCAGTTGCGATTCAGTATTCTACTCCACTTTTGGACTGACCTATGGTCGTGTGTGTGGACGCATAATAGCCTATCAAAATGGAAACACTGACGCCTTTAAGGGACTAGTCTTCTACTCTGATATAGATGAACCGTATGTTGATGGTGTCTCTCTGACTCACGGCAGTGTGGGGTCTCGTCAACATATCTGGTCCTTTGCCAGTGCTATTGGTGAAGAAGGTCCCTTTCGCACATATTGGCTATGTGCATGCAGTAACAGCAACAACTGGACAAATTCAACTTTATTTGTAGGAGAGGATTACTTCTGTGACTCCGGCAATCATCTTAAGAAAATCCCGGGTATCTTCCACTCCAATGACCCTCTCTGGGACGGCCATGGGTGTGGTTCCGATAGCACCTGCTGCCGATTCAACAAGCCTCCTTGGTTCTGTAAGACCCTCACCCAGTCCACCACTGATGACCTGGAGGTCAGGATCTGTAATCATGGAAATTCAGATGATACACCTGTCCAGCTGTTGGAGCTTTATGTACAATAGAATGCAACTTATCCTCCTGTTTTATAAACAATGATGCATATAATAGATAGAGAGTCTTTCTTCTTTTTTTAGAAAAAAAATTTTTGTATACTTCAATAGCTGTTGAGATTAAAGTGCTGTCAGGGACGACTATTCAATATTCAATGCCACAAAATTCCTCTCCCTTATGGACCTTCATGATTGAGCTATAGCTAGTGCCTCATTAGAACATGGCTCTCCTGATGTGTCACTATTCATGGTGCTCAAAAACTGAAGTATCCTGGCCTGTCATGTATAGTTTCCTTGGATAGACAGATTTTTTTTTATCTGTAGGCAAAGGGGCATTTTGCCCCCCCCCCCCCCCCCCAAAACTGAAATTATATTTACAGGACTATTAATATAATGTTCAATATTATCCACTATATGTCACAAGTTATGATACAGTGGATAAGGATCATCTTTGAAACTGAAAAACATGTTTACGTAGCTACCACAACTCGAATGCCAAAAACTCTTCTGAAAATAATTTAGGAAATCAGCACAATTTTGTTTTTGCTTCATATTTCGCCCCAAAGACAGACACTATAATATTATATCTATTTAGTCATACTTTATAAACTAATGTACGTATAGCTATTTCCATAGTGGGACAAATTCAATAGAACAAAGTAATGCTTGACCTATAGGCTGGAAAATACCATTCACACATTATTACAATAATTAGTTAATTCATGTGCTTATACATGATATGTGAGACCAGCACAGTGGATTTTGAATTGGAGTACTCTTGCTTCATATACAGCCTCAAAAGACACACTTTTCATCTTCTTATCATCATTGATTTTGATAGTTTAGTTATGGAAACTCTGCCATTGCCAGGCAGCTTCTAAAAGTCCAACATTTAGAAATGTGGCATTTCATAAGACTAAAACATCAATAGACTAACTTTTGCCAGTGCTATCGGAGAAATAGGCTCCTTTCATACAACGTGGCTACGTATGTGAATGCAGTAACAGCAATAACTGGCCACATTCGACTGCATTTGTTGGAAAGGATTACTTCTGTGACTCTGGCAATCATGGTCATATAATTTTGGGTATAGTATTTGAATGCTGATTACTGAAGTGTTTTTATAAACAGATTTAGGCCATGTATACATAAGTCCCAAAGGGAAAAAAAACTCTATAGCTAATTAACCTTTTTCACTCATTCATAATAATTATGTTTATTAATCACTTGAAAATGATTCCAACAGTATTTCGTTTCGGTCCCAATCATAACTCAATAATGTGGTGTATATATATTGTATATAATGAATTTCTTTCTTCAATTTAAACCATGGAAGAGAAACACACTTACAAGTTACCAAATTTCAAGAAAGCTGTTGCATCCTGTGATGTGAATTCTCAGTATGAAATTCCGTCCAATAGTACTTCAGGAAATGTGTATACATCAGCAACTCCTCGTCAAAATAAGTCCAAGTTGAAGAAACCTGTTTGTAATTGGTTATGCACATGTGCACTAGTTGGATTCATCTTAGTAGGTAGTGCAGCATTTGCTAGCTTGGCTCTTACAGTGTGGAATATCTTACAAGTCAACCATCAGAGTGCTAAGCTTGAGATAGAGCATATGATAATGCAGCTTCAGAACACTATATCTGGACTTGAAACGTCTGTAAATGGTAGCATATCTGAATATGAAAGAAGGATAGTACAGCTTCAGAATTCTATATCTGGACTTGAAATTTTTGTGAATGGTAGCATATCTGAATATGAAAGAAGAATAAACCTGGTTCAGATATCTTATGTGAATGTTAACATTTCTGAACTTGGAAGAATAATAATGCAGCCTCAGAATTCTATATTTGGACTTGATACGTCTGTGAATGGTAGTTGAATCCCTCCTCCCCATCAGGTCATTACTGGATCAGGTCCTCCAATGGCTCTGCTGTACGTGTGTACTGTGACTTCAACAGGCAGTGTGGTTGTGGTGGATTAAGTGATGCTTGGACTCGTGTGGCCTTCCTTAATATGTCAGACTCCAACCAGGTCTGTCCCAGCAACTGGACCACCATCCTTTTCCCTGTGAGGACATGTGGGAGGGGACGAAACCACAATGGTAGTTATAAATCAGCGTTTTATTCCACTTTCGGACTGACCTATAGTCGTGTGTGTGGACACATAATAGCCTATCAATATGGAAACACTGATGCCTTTAAGGGACTAGTTTTTCCAGTCATATAGATCAACCGTATGTTGATAGTGTCTCTCTGACTCATGGCAGTGCAGGATCTCGTCAACATATCTGATCCTTTGCTAGTGCTATTGGAGAAGAAGGCCCCTTTCGCACATGGTGGCTATGTGCATGTAGTAACAACAATAACTGGCCACATTCAACTTATTTTTTTGATTACTTCTGTGACACCGGCAATCATGTCAATGATATTCCAGGAATTTTCCACCACTCTGGGACTGCCAGGGGTGTGGTTCCAATAGCACCTGCTGCCAGTTCAACAACCCTCCATGGTTCTGTAAAACCCTCCTCAACTCCACCTCCAACAACCTTGAGGTCAGGATCTGTAATGGTGGAAATTCTGATGATACACCTATTCAGCTTTTGGAGCTTTATGTACAGTAAAATGCTCCTGTTTTACAAAAAATAATGCTAAGAATTTCGTTTCTCTTTTTTCTTCTCTTTAGTAGCTGTTCATGTTTGACAGTAATCAAAGTCACTTCCACTCATACATGGGACTGACAGTAGAACCTCTCATGTAGAAACCAAATCCATTTGTGTAGAGAATCCATAATTCAAAATGTCCTCTTTCATTAACCCTCAGCACATGCGCAAGGGTTATAGTAATTGTTTTTTCTGTTGCTTTGATCTAGGAGCTAGTGCACTTACCACAGTTCAAACAGCTACGAGCACACAGCAGCTGAAAAGTTATTGATTTAAAAAGAGCGAAATCCTTCAATTCCATGCCGTCTTTGAAAAAAGCGTACATTATAGCAATATAATGCACACTCCAGACTGCCGACCATTACCTAATGTTTCAGGCTGTGTGAGACTACAAGGTGAACTGATCTGCATCTGTTTAGTGGTGTAGAGCAACAGCATGAATTAGCTGGAGTGTCTTTAGTGACAAGTCTACGACGGTGTTGCCATGACAAGCTTTATGTCGGGTAGCTTCAGATTATAGTGTAGTAATGTACGTATGTGTAGGGATTGTTGGCTGGATATACAGAACAAAGATTGATCCCATTTCCATCCTTCTTGTTTCCTTACTTTTTTGAGCAGTGGTCATTCCTACATCTTTTTTCATTTCACGAAATGCTTTTTCCCTTATTTGTATATATATATATCTCGAGCTCCCGTTGACATGACCAGAGAGTGGCTCGCTTCGCTTGCCAATTATGTGTGGGTGTGGTTAATGTTCAATAATTAGTTGATTGCTTCCTGCTTCCCTGGTCTGGTAGGCTGTCCTGGTCCAACAGCAGTAACTGGCCACATTCGACTACCGTAAATCTGGAAATTTTCGCGTAAAATATCTTCGCGTTTTATTTTTTCGATGCGTTTATTATTCGTTTTTTGAATCACCCGCGAATTATTTTCAACAATGAAAATTTCGCTACTAAATCCAGCTGGAGAAAAATGGCGGTAATGCTAGCACAGAGTTCCAGATCACTTGCTGTGTTCGTGGCTACCATGTGTACCGTGCGTGACATGTGGGATGCCAGTCTAGGTGAAACGCTAGAGTGTGAGGGAGCCAACGAATGAAAAGGACAGGTACACGGTGGCAGTGAAGAAATCAGGTACGATTGTAGGACGTGATCGAAAGACTATCTCGAACTAACTAACTCTGCCTCTACTTCACAATTCGCTCGAGCAATAGCCCGAGAAGGAACAGGGGGATCTGGAAGACCTTCAAATACTTGGAGAGCTAGAGACTAGTACGCAATGCAATGTGCTTCCTACCGTATATATTTTCAATATTTTAATAATCCGTTGTAGAAAATATTTCACGTGTTTAATTTTCGTTGTTTGAGCCAACCGCGAATTATTTTTAACAGCGAAAATTTCCAGATTTACGGTATATTTGTTGGAAACGATTACTTCTGTGACTCCGGCAATCGTGTGGTTCCTCCAGTACCTGCTGCCAGTTCAATAACCCTCCATGGTTCTGTAAGACCCTCTCCCAGTCCACGACCGACGACCTGGAGGTCAGGATCTGTAATCATGGAAGTTCTGATGATACACCTATCCAGCTGTTGGAGCTTTACGTACAATAGAATACAAAGATATAACTGGTAAAGGGCCTTTTGCTTTTCCCTCCCTTCCTCTCTCTCATACATTTTTATATTTTAGTAGTCTATTAATGTTTGAAGTAGATCCACTTAGAGTGTTGTCAATGGTGCTATTTGACATTCAGTTCAAGTGGTATGTCTATGTATACACCTGTAGGTTAGGTCATGAGTGGTACTTTTGATTGGGGGAAAGTGCAAGCATTATGGCATGCTCAGTTTACCCAAGGTCATCACGCAAAGAATCTGCACATTAGATCTGTAAAGAAGGGGAAATGTCATCATCACTACAGTGTTGGGTTCACTTCAGTTATCAATACACAATCACATGGTTTTTTTATAAACATATTTAGGCCATGTATACATAGTCCCAAAGGAAAAATCTTCATTACTTGCACTGTACAATCTTAAGTTATGATAAATAATCATTCAAATTGTTGTTATAATTTTTTTTTGGACTTATTAATCTCTTGAAAGATTGTTTCAGTCCCAAGAGCCATCCACTTATCATAACTCAGTAATGTAGTGTATATGAGTTGTGTATAGTGAATTTCTTTCTTCAAGTTAAACCATGGAAGAGGAACACACTTACGAGTTACCAAATTACAAAGAAGCTGTTGTGTCCTGTGATGTGAATTCCCAGTATAAAATTCCATCTAATAGTACTTCAGGAAATGTGTATGCATCAGCAACTCCTCGTCAAGATGAGTCTAAGTTGAAGAAGCCTGTTTGTAGTTGGTTGTGCATGTGTGCACTAGTTGGATTCATCTTAGTAGGTAGTGCAGCATTTGCTAGCTTGGCTCTTACAGTGTGGAATTTTCCACAAGTCAACCATCAGAGTGCTAAGCTTGAGATGGAGCACATGATAATGAAGCTTCAGAACACTATATCTGGACTTGAAACTTCTGTTAATGGTAGCATATCTGAATATGAAAGAAGGATAGTACAGCTTCAGAATTCTCTATCTGGACTTGAAATTTTTGTGAATGGTAGCATATTGGAGTATGAAAGAAGAATAAACCAAGTACAGATATCTATTGATACTTCTGTGAATGTTAATATTTCTGAACTTGAAAGAAGAGTAATGCAGCTTCAGAATTCTATATTTGGACTTGATACTTCTGTGAATGATAGCATATCTGAATACGAAAGAAGAATAAATCAGCTTCGAATTTCTGTTAATGATCTCAACGAGCTTCAAGCAAGTGTTTCAAGACGAATTGATATCCTACTACAGTTGAATGTTCCTGACTCCTGTTCACATGTCTTGTGGTTGGATCCCTCCTCCCCGTCAGGTCACTACTGGATCAGGTCCTCCAATGGCTCTGCTGTGCGTGTGTACTGTGACATGATCAGGTCGTGTGATAACATCACTGGAGGGTGGATGAGAGTGGCTAGTCTGGACATGAGAGACAGCAGTAGCCAATGTCCCAGTGGTCTCAGGCAGGGGGATAGTTGCACTTCTGAACCAACATGTGAAATTGGTACAAACTCTCCAAGTGGAAAATGTTCGTCAAATAGTTACACTTCACATGGTCTTAACTATTCTCATGTATGTGGGATGATCAGAGCCTATCAGTTTAGGACAGTCGATGCATTTGGAGGCAATAACAGAGGGATGTCTGCCAGTATAAACTCTAATTATGTTGATGGTGTGAGTCTGACTTATGGAGTGCCCCCTTTGAGGCAGCACATCTGGACTTTTGCTGCTGGTAAGTTGTAAATTAATTGTACATTAGCTACCTCATAGCAGGGAATATTCATGGGGTGAAAAGTAGAAACCATAATAATAAAAATACTGAAAACTGCAATATTTTCCTTCACACTGTATAGATATGAGGCACTGTGACTCTAATCGACCTTCATTTGTTCAAAACAATTATTTTTGTGATGGAGTTCATAGCACAAGTAATGCTGGCTGTTACGAGGCATCTCCTCTATGGGACGGGGAGGACTGTGGGTCCAATGTAGACTGCACTCCTCCGTGGTTCTACAGACAACTTCCAGAACTCACCTCTGACGACATAGAGATGAGAGTTTGTTGTGACCAACCTCACAATGATGAAGACATCGCAGTTCAAACATTTGAAATTTACGTCCAGTGAAAATTTATAATGACACATCACACTGTATTTTGGTTTATAAATTCATGTAACTACAACTATGATTTCCTTTAATCATCTACCTGTTACTGTTTTTTAATTAGAACTCGTTCCCACTAGTCAATAACATGATTCCTTTTTGTGAACTGTTTTCATTTTCTAATAGACACTTCAGCTATTCAACTTCAATTTTAGGTTATTCTAACAGTGGTTGATGTGGAGTATCATGATCATATTCACATTAGAGTAATATCAGTTATTTCCCCTTGGCAGTGATGCTGAGCATCTGTAGGTTGTAAAAATACTGTAGGCTTAATGTACTTCTAGAACTAACATATCCCCATATACATAATGCAGAAAACTTTCAAGATCTTCAAGACACAAAGTTACAGAGAAATTAAGAGCTGTATTGCCTACTCAAGTTAAACTATACAAGAGGAACATACTTACAAATTAATCCCAAAAATATAGGGCTGCTCGTATATTGTTGGCCAACAGAAATTTCCCAAAACTTTTGGTACGTTGAGTGTAAACTGTTAATTTTAATTATGCATTAATTCTATCAGTATTTATTATAGCTATTATGCACTTGTACTTTTGATTATGTAGCTAATACTTAGGGGAATGAAGCATTGTGGGATGAGCATGCATGTTCAGTTTACCCAAGATCATCACTGAAAGAAGCTGCACATTAGATCTGTAATGTACGTACAAGATATTAGTATGTTTACATATGAGGGTGAAAGGTCATATCATCACTACAGTATTGGGCTAACTTCAGTTTTTTGCATTTAAATGCTGATTACCAATACTGCTTTCATAAACAGATTTGGACCATGTATACATAAATCCCAAAGGAAAAAACCTCTATTACTTGCACTGTATAATTAGAAGTTATGATAAATAACCTTTATTATTCAATCACATAATTTTTCTTGGTTTATTAATCACTTGATAATGATTCCAACAGTATGTACAGTATAATAAAAAATGGATTGTTCCATAATTAATGCAGTCCCAAGAGCAATCTGTTTATCATAACTTATAACTCAGTAATGTAGTGTATATAAGTTGTGTAGTGGATTTCTTTCTTCAAATTAAACCATGGAAGAGGAACACACGTACGAGAATTTCAAGGAAGCTGTCATGTCCTGTGATGTGAATCCTCAGTATGAAATTCCTTCTAATGCATTAGCTACTCCAGATAAGAAGAAGCCTGTTTGTAGTTGGTTGTGGATGTGTGCACTAGTTGGATTCATCTTAGTAGGTAGTGCAGCATTTGCCAGCTTGGCTCTAAATATCTCACAAGTCAACCATCAGAGTGTTAAGATTGAGATAGAGCACATGATAATGCAGCTTCAGAACACTATATCTGGACTTGAAACTTCTGTAAATGGTAGCATATCTGAATATGAAAGAAGGATTGTACAGCTTCAGAATTCTATATCAGGACTTGAAATTTTTGTGAATGGTAGCATATCTGAATATGAAAGAAGAATAAACCAGATACAGATATCTATTGATACTTCTGTGAATGTTAACATTCCTGAACTTAAAAGAAGAGTAATGCAGCTTCAGAATTCTATATTTGGACTTGATACTACTGTCAATGGTAGCATATCTGAATATGAAAGAAGGATAAGTCAGCTTCAAATTTCTGTTAATAATCTCAACGAGCTTCAAGCAAGTGTTTCAGGACGAATTGATATCCTACTACAATTGAACCCTTCTGCTTCCTGTTCACATGTCTTGCAGTTGAATCCCTCCTCCCCATCAGGTCACTACTGGATCTGGTCCTCCAATGGCTCTGCTGTACGTGTGTATTGTACACAAATGGGAATTCTACCTAATGATTCTGCTGCTTCATGTTCTGCTCTCTTTGCAATGTATCCCTCCTCACCATCAGGTCACTACTGGATCCGGTCCTTCAATGGCTCTGCTGTGCGTGTGTACTGTGACTTCAACAGGCAGTGTGGTTGTGATGGACCAAGTACGTGGACTCGTGTGGCCTTCCTCAACATGTCAAACCTCAACCAGGTCTGTCCCAGCAACTGGACCACCATCGCTTATCCCTTAAGGACATGTGGGAGGGGAAACGGTAGTTGCAAATCAACGTTCTATTCCACTTTTGGACTGACCTATAATCGCGTGTGTGGACGCATAATAGCCTATCAGGATAGAAACACTGACGCCTTTTTGGGACTAGTCTTCGCCTCCCGTCAGATTGAAGGTCCATATGTTGATGGAGTCTCCCTGACTCATGGCAGTGTGGGATCTCGAGAGCATATCTGGTCCTTTGCCAGTGCTATTGGAGAAAGAGGCCCCTTTCATACAGCATGGCTATGTGAATGCAGTAACAGCAATAACTGGCCACATTCGACTGTATTTGTTGGAAGGGATTACTTCTGTGACTCTGGCAATCATGGTCGTACTATTCCAAATATTTTCTTCTCCGACGACCCTCTCTGGGACGGCCAGGGGTGTGGTTCCTCCAGCACCTGCTGCCAGTTCAACAACCCTCCATGGTTCTGTAAGACCCTCCCCCATTCCACGACCGACGACCTGGAGGTCAGGATCTGTAATCATGGAAGTTCTGATGATACACCTATCCAGCTGTTGGAGCTTTACGTACAATAGAATACAAAGATATAACTGGTAAAGGGTCTTTTGCTTTTCCCTCCCTCTCTCACATACATTTTTATATTTTAGTAGTCTATTAATGTTTGAAGTAGATCCACTTAGAGTGCTGTCAATGGTTGCTATTTGATATTCAGTTCCACTCGTGATCTAACCTACAGGTGTATGCATAGACATACCACTTGTACTTTTGATTGGGGGAAAATGCAAGCATTATGGCATGCTCAGTCTACCCAAGGTCATCACGCAAAGAATCTGCATATTAGATCTGTAATGTACATACGAGATATTAATATATCACACACAATAACCACATGTTTGCATAAGAAGGGGAAATGTCATCATCACTACAGTGTTGGGTTCACTTCAGTTATCAATACACAATCACATGGTTTTTTTATAAACATATTTAGACCATGTATACATAGTCCCAAAGGAAAAAATCTTCATTACTTGCACTGTACAATCTTAAGTTATGATAAATAACCTCATTCAAATTGTTGTTATAATTTTTGGGGGGGTTTATTAATCTCTTGAAAGATTGTTTCATAATTATGCAGTCCCAAGAGCAATCCACTTATCATAACTCAGTAATGTAGTGTATAGTGAATTTCTTTCTTCAAGTTAAACCATGGAAGAGGAACACACTTACGAGTTACCAAATTACAAAGAAGCTGTTGTGTCCTGTGATGTGAATTCTCAGTATGAAATTCCATCTAATAGTACTTCAGGAAATGTGTATGCATCAGCAACTTCTCGTCAAGATAAGTCCAAGTCCAAGGGAACCTATTCAGTTATGGGAGAATTAATATGCTGAGGTTACATAATAAAGACATTGTTGATGAAGAATTTCATGGTTACAAGAGTCAAGGTGGCTAAAGATCCCCCCCCCCCCCCAATAATTAGTCTGCATAATCTGTAATAGTGGAAATACTGATGATACACCTATTCAGCTTTTGGAGCTTTATGTACAGTAACTGAACCTCCTGTTTACGAAAAAAAAATGTCTGTCAACAGGCAGTGTGTCAACAGGCAGTGTGGTTGTGATGGACCAAGTACGTGGACTCGTGTGGCCTTCCTCAACATGTCAGACCCTATCCCAGCAACTGGACCACCATCCTTTCCCCTGTGAGGACATGCGGGAGGGGACCGATCAGAAGAGGTTGCAGTTCAGTGTTCTTTTCCACTTTTGGACTGACCTATAGTCGTGTGTGTGGACGCATAATAGCCTATCAAAATAGAAACACCGATGGCTTTAAGGGACTAGTTTTTTCCAGTCATATAGATGAACCGTATGTTGATGGTGTCTCTCTGACTCATGGCAGTATGGGGTCTCATCAACATATCTGGTCCTTTGCCTGTGCTATTGGTGAAGAAGGTCCCTTTCGCACATATTGGCTATGTGCATGTAGTAACAGCAATAACTGGCCACATTCGACTTATTTTGTTGGAAATGATTACTTCTGTGACTCCGGCAATCATGTCAATTATATTCCAGGAATTTTCCACCATAACAACCCTCTCTGGGATGGCCAGGGATGTGGTCCGTCCAGCACCTGCTGTCAGTTCAACAACCCTCCATGGTACTGTAAGACGTTCCTCAACTCCACCTTCAACAACCTGGAGGTTAGGATCTGTAATAGTGGAAATACTGATGATACACCTATTCAGCTTTTGGAGCTTTATGTACAGTAACTGAACCTCCTGTTTACGAAAAAAAAAATAATAATGCTAAGAATTTGTAGTGAACCTTTTCTCTTTCTTCTTCTCTTTTATATTTTAGTAGCTGTTCATATTTTAGAGTAATTAAAGTATCAATGATTGCTACCTAAATGATATGATATTCGCTTCCACCCATACATGCATGGGCCTAACAGTGGAACTTCTTAAGTAGTAACCAAATCCATTTGTGTCTACTTACTTCTAAATTGCTGTTTTGATCTGGTCATTCATCATCATCATCATCATCATCATCATCGAACAACTTATTGTTCATTCAAATGCTATACCACACTGCTCACACTATAATCCTTTACCTTTAATTTGACATGTTCAAGAATAGCATCCAACTTGCTAGCTTTCTTTCACCTACAACGTTTCAGACATTTTACCACGCCCCATACACGTGATTCTTGGACCTGGACCCCACAACTGACTAGTGAATCTTTCTCTCTTGATGTTAGTCTCTCCATTGGTCTCTTGATGCTCAGAGCGTAAACCCTAGACACTAGTCTGGTTACGATGCAACAATATATCAGGTACATATCAGTAAAGCTTAAAAAATTATATACAAAATTTTAATAGGTCAATAGCAATCTTGTATAGATAGCATTCATCCTTCCAGATCAGATTCATTTCGGCTCATACAATATTATGATGAAACCTCCAATGAACTACATAGCTACAATACATGAACTTTAACTTGGATAGCAGGATCACAGCATCCAGTTGCTTATAAGAAAATAATAGAGCTTACATCAAAAAGGTGATAAATAAGTAAAGGAAAAAACTATTTTTAAAAAGTAAAGTAGGGATTTCTGTGTGTGGTTCAAAAAAGTTCAGCAACAAGAAAGTGAACTGCAGTCAAGTAACCCCTTACCCATCACCAATATTGCCAAACTACGAGCTACTTCACTCCCTTTATATCTCATCTTGGCCTGTCATGGGAGTGAAGTAGGAATAGTTAGCTCGTAGTTTGGTAATATTGGTGATGGGTAAGGTTACGTGACTGAAGTTCATTCTCTTGTTACTGTGGACTTCCTTGCTGTGATGTGTGTTATTGACAGTTTTTTTAGGTGTAGGCAAAAGGGGCATTTTGTCCCCCTTATATTTACAGGTGCTATCTAAGTTTACCCAAGGTCATCACATAAAGATGCTCCACATCAGATCTGTAATGTACGTACGAGATATTAATATGTGACACAAAAAACCACATGTTTGCATATGAGGGTGAAAGGTCATCATCACTACAGTGTAGGGCTAACTTCAGTTATCAATACTTTTCAATGCAATTTTGGGTATAGTTGCATTTAAATGCTGATTACCAATTATATTTTCATAGACAGATTTGGGCCATGTATACATAGTCCCAAAAGAAAAAACCTCTATTACTTGCACTGTATAATTATAAGTTATGAATAACCTTTATTATTCAATCACATTATTATTATAATTTTTCTTGGTTTATTAACAGTCCCAAGAACAATCTGTTTATCACAACTCATGACTCAGTAATGTAGTATATATAAGTAGTGAGTGGATTTCTTTCTTCACGTTAAACCATGGAAGAGGAACACACTTACGAAAATTTCAATGAAGCTGTTGTGTCCTGTGATGTGAATTCTCAGTATGAAATTCCATCTAATAGTACTTCAGGAAATGTGTATACATCAGCTACTCCTTGTCAAAATAAGTCCAAGTTGAAGAAGCCTGTTTGTAGTTGGTTGTGCATGTGTGCACTAGTTGGATTCATCTTAGTAGGTAGTGTAGCATTTGCTAGCTTGATTCTTACAGTGTGGAATGTTTCACAAGTCAACCATCAGAGTGTTAAGATTGAGATAGAGCACATGATAATGAAGCTTCAGAACACTATATCTGGACTTGAAACTTCTGTAAATGGTAGCATATTATCCAGAAAGATTGTACAGCTTCAGAATTCTATATCAGGATTTGAAATTTTTGTGAATGGTAGCATATCTGAATATGAAAGAAGAATAAATCAGGTTCAGATATCTATTGATACTTCTGTGAATGTTAACATTCCTGAACTTGAAAGAAGAGTAATGCAGCTTCAGAATTCTATATTTGGACTTGATACTTCTGTGAATGATAGCATATCTGAATATGAAAGAGGAATAAATCAGGTTCAAATTTCTGTTAATAATCTCAACGAGCTTCAAGCAAGTGTTTCAAGACGAATTGATATCCTACTACAATTGAATCTTGCTGCTTCCTGTTCACATGTCTTGCAGTTGAATTCCTCCTCCCCATCAGGTCACTACTGGATCTGGTCCTCCAATGGCTCTGCTGTACGTGTGTACTGTGACTTCAACAGGCAATGTGGTTGTGATGGACCAAGTGGGTGGACTCGTGTGGCCTTCCTCAGCATGTCAGACCCCAACCAGGTCTGTCCCAGCAACTGGACCACCATCCTTTCCCCTGTGAGGACATGTGGGAGGGGACAAAACCGCAATGGTAGTTGCAAATCAACGTTTTATTCCACTTTTGGACTGACCTATAGTCGTGTGTGTGGACGCATAATAGCCTATCAAAATAGAAACACCGATGGCTTTAAGGGACTAGTTTTTTCCAGTCATATAGATGAACCGTATGTTGATGGTGTCTCTCTGACTCATGGCAGTGTGGGGTCTCGTCAACATATCTGGTCCTTTGCCAGTGCTATCGGAGAAGAAGGCCCCTTTCGCACATGGTGGCTATGCACATGCAGTAACAACAATAACTGGCCACATTCGACTTATTTTGTTGGAAATGATTACTTCTGTGACTCCGGCAATCATGTCAATTATGTTCCAAGAATTTTCCACCCCAACGACCCTCTCTGGGATGGCCAGGGATGTCGTCTGTCCAGCACCTGCTGCCAGTTTAACAACCCTCCATGGTTCTGCAAGACCCTCTTCAACTCCACCTCCAACAACCTGGAGGTTAGGATCTGTAACGATGGATTTGACGACGATACACCTATACAGCTTTTGGAGCTTTATGTACAGTAGAATGCAACTTAACCTCTTGTTTTACAAACAATAATGCTAAGAATCTTTAGAGAACCGTTTCTCTTTCTTCTTCTTTTATACTTCAGTAGCTGTTCATGTTTGAGAATAATTATAGTGTCAATGAGTGCTGCCTAAATGATATATATGATACATACATGCATGAACATATCTAACATTACATTGAAGGTTTAGTCTAGGTGTTTTAGTTGTGCATGCCTCCCCTACTTATTGACGATAATAAGTATGGAGAAGTGATTCCATATATAGTCTGCCCATGACTCACAGTAACTCCCTTAAATTGTCGGGTTTCTATTAGTTTGTGATCTATTGCTACTTGGACCATTTGTGTCTACCCTCAGGCTGGAGTCAATGGTTGAAATAATGAGCTCTGAATATGATGAGACTTATGATTCAGTGATTAGTAATGTGAAATCAGATGCTAACCAAGGTGATGATCGGTTTTAATATCCTTCTACTCCTTGCAGTGGGTGCAATTGCTATGGCTGCACTTGTGCCAGTTTTCACATTCATATGGCAAACTACACCATTGGTGTTTACAGTGACTAGCTAGAACAGACCACCTGTCTATAACATGTTTATCTCTACCTCTCAATTTTCCCTAAGTGGATAGATGTTCGTAAAATGAGCGCAAAAAATTTCTTCTAAATAAAAAGTGAAGTAGGGATAGCCATAAAATTTAGCTGCATTATTACTTTTCCAGTCACTCCTAGCCGGCCCTCCTAATTTCAATAGCTAACCACACCTATATCCTACTTCTCTCACCTTAAGTGAGTAAAGTAACCCCTTACCCATACCAATATTACAAAACTACTATTCCTACTTCACTCCTAGGCCTCCTAAATGGGAGTGGTTATAGGCCTAGGAGTGAAGTAGGAATAGTAGTTTTGTAATATTGCTGTGGGTATGGGTAAGGGGTTACTTTACTCACTTAAGGTGAGAGAAGTAGGATATAGGTGTGGTTAGCTATTGAAATTAGGAGGGCCGGCTAGGAGTGACTGGAATAGTAATAATGCAGCTAAATTTTATGGCTTATGCCAATATGGAAGTTATTGGAGTGGCTATCTCATTCACCAATTGAATAAACTTCCTGACATGATTGTGAACTGTTTTTATCTTCTAATAGTCTGAGCCTGCTTACCAGCCATTAGCTAGCTATAGGCAGTGGATGTAAATATAGGGATTGATTTCATATGAGGCTGCAGTACATTTATAGAGCCCAACTAGATTTTAGGCCATCCCTACTTAACCTTTTTAATTCAAAGAAATTTTTTGCACTCATATTTAGCTACCATATCTCAAACACCAAACATTTTATGAGGTCAGCACAAAAGTTTCAAAAAAGTTCAGCAACAAGAGTTAACTCCAGTCAAGCAACCTCTTACCCATCACCAATATTACCAAACTACAAGCTAATTCATTTCAGCTCATATATATACAATAATATGATGAAACCTCCAATGAACTACATAGCTACAATTAACTTGAATAGCAGGATCACAGCATCCAGTTGCCTTATTAGAGGATTACATCCAAAAAGGTGATGAACAAGTAAAGAAAAGAAAAAAATATTTATTATAAAAAGTAGGGATGGCTGTGTGCAGTCCAGCAACAAGAATGAACTTCAGTCAAATAACCCCTTACTCATCACCAATATGACCAAACTACGAGCTAACTATTCCTACTTTTGTCACTCCCTTTACATCCCATCTTGCATGGTCTGTCATGGGAGTGAGGTAGGAAGTGGGATGATAAGAGCCTATTAGTTTAGGGCAGTTGATGCATTTGCAGGCACGAATACTGCCAATATAAACTCCAACTATGTTGGGGGGGGGGGGGGGGCGAACCATTGCCAAGGGTGGGTGAATGACCCCTCCCCCCCCCCCCCCCCCCCCCCCCCCACACACACACACACACACAATAATAATACAGAAAGAAATCACAAAATAGTGGCATAACGAGAAGCTATAATGAGATATTTTAGCACTAATGACCTGCTGCAAAGGATCCCATTTTTTTAAAAATAAACAAGCAAAGAAGAAACATTTATTCAATAAATGAAGTTGATATAGGGATGACTAGTTGACTGGTCAAAAAAGGGTGGGAACAAGAGCAGATTATGCAAGAATGAAGTCGAATCCAGGTGCGGTCATTAGGTGACGTACCCACATTTGACTTATTCATGCATAATCTCATCCATTCAGCTCTTGTTCTAACTCTTTTTGAGTTAATTAGTAGCTAATCCTTATATCAACTTCATTTATTGAATAAATGTTTTTTCTTTACTTGTAATAATATTATGGATTGTTTTATGCAGTCCCAAGAGCAATCCAATCATAACTCAGTGATGCAGTGTATAAAGGTTGTGTATAATAGTGAATTTCTTTCTTCAAGTTAAACCATGGAAGAGGAACACACTTACGAGTTACCAAATTTCAAGAAAGCTGTTGTGTCCTGTGATGTGAATTCTCGGTCCGAAATTCCATCTAATAGTACTTCAGGAAATGTGTATACATCAGGTACTCCTCATCAAGATAAGTCCAAATTGAAGAAGCCTGTTTATAGTTGGTTGTGCGTGTGTGCACTAGTTGGATTCATCTTAGCAGGTAGTGTAGCATTTGCTAGCTTGGCTCTTACAGTGTGGAATGTTTCACAAGTCAACCATCAGAGTGCTAAGATTGAGATGGAGCACATGATAATGCAGCTTCAGAATTCTATATCTGGACTTGAAACTTCTGTGAATGGTAGCATATCTGAATACGAAAGAAGGATAGTACAGCTTCAGAATTCTCTATCTGGACTTGAAATTTTTGTGAATGGTAGCATATTGGAATATGAAAGAAGAATAAACCAGGTTCAGGTATCTATTGATACTTCTGTGAATGTTAATATTTCTGAACTTGAAGGAAGAGTAATGCAGCTTCAGAATTCTATATTTGGACTTGATACTTCTGTGAATGGTAGCATATCTGAATATGAAACAAGAATAAATCAGCTTCAAATTTCTGTTAATGATCTCAATGAGCTTCAAGCAAGTGTTTCAAGACGAATTGATATCCTACTACAGTTGAATCCTGCTGCTTCCTGTTCACATATCTTGTGGTTGGATCCCTCCTCCCCATCAGGTCACTACTGGATCAGGTCCTCCAATGGCTCTGCTGTGCGTGTGTACTGTGACATGACCAGGTCGTGTGATAACATCACTGGAGGGTGGATGAGAGTGGCTAGTCTGGACATGAGAGACAGCAGTAGCCAATGTCCCAGTGGTCTCAGGCAGGGGGATAGTTGCACTTCTGAACCAACATGTGAAATTGGTACAAACTTTCCAGCTGGAAAATGTTCTTCTAATAGTTACACTTCACATGGTCTTCACTATTCCCATGTATGTGGGATGATCAGAGCCTATCAGTTTAGGACCGTCGATGCATTTAGAGGCAATAACAGAGGGATGTCTGCCAATATAAACTCCAACTATGTTGATGGTGTGAGTCTGACTTATGGAGTGCCTCCCTTGAGGGAGCACATCTGGACCTTTGCTGCTGGTATGTTATAAATTAACTACCTCATGGCAGGGAATTTTCGTGGGGTGAAAAGTAGAAGCCATAATAATAATTATAATTAAAATACTGAAAACTGCAATATTTTCCTTCACACTATAATCAATATTCAATATTGCATAGATATGAGGCACTGTGACTCTAATCGACCTTCATTTGTTCAAAACAATTATTTTTGTGATGGAATTCGTAGCACAGGAAATGCTGGTTGTTATGAGGCATCTCCTTTATGGGACAGGGAGGACTGTGGGTCCAATGTAGACTGCACTCCTCCGTGGTTCTACAGACAACTTCCAGAACTCACCTCTGACGACATAGAGATGAGAGTTTGTTGTGACCAACCTCACAATGATGAAGACATTGCAATTCAAACATTTGAAATTTACGTCCAGTGAAAATTTAAACAAGGCAGTTGTCAAACGAATTACACTTCAATACTTAACTTTAGTTTCACACACACATACCTTTATTAAGGTCACATAATGACACATCACACTGTACTTTGGTTTATAAATTCATGTAACTACAACTGTGATATCCTTTAATGATCATATAACTTCTACCTGTTACTTTTTTTTAATTAGAACTCATTCACACTAATCAATCACATGATTCCTTTTATGAACTGTTTTTATCTTCTAATAGACACTTCAGCTATCCAACTTCAATTTTAGGTTATTTTAGCAGTGGTTGACATGGAGTATCAGGTTATTTCCCCTTGGCAGTAATGCTGAGCATCTGTAGGTTATAACGTGACCCACTCGTGTAACAGTATTTATAATTGCCACACCCATTATTTTAATGAAAGACTTCCAACAGGACCAGCACATGAACTTTGAACTTTCTATTTAGGAATAATGCTACTATTAAGATTTGTACACATGCAGTTTTGGTGTTAATTTTATAGATATTATTTTTGTGGATCGCACCTCTGGCTATATCCATTTCATTGCAACTATAGCTAAGTGTAATATTAATTATAGTATCTAACCACTGTGAACTACTAGTAAGCTTAAAACCTATAAAATACTGTAGGCTTAATGTACTTCTAGAACTACATAAAGGTCACAGATCCCCATATTTGCACTGCATAAAGCAGAAAACTTTCAAGATCTTCAAGACACAAAGTTACAGAGAAATTAAGAGCTATATTGCCTACCTAAGCAAGAGGGAACATGCTTACCAAAATATAGTTCATATATACTGTTGGCCAATAGAAATTTCTTGATATTTACCCTCCATTTTTTGGAGGCTAACTTTAACATGATTATCACACCCATTACTTTTACAACAGGACCAGCATTATGAACTTTGAACTTTGACACTATTGCTACTATCAGTGTGTTTTTACAAGATGATAATTTGTACACATGCATTTTTGGTATAGTAGCTATATCTTCGTGGATCGTGTTTCCATTTCATAGTTATAATTATGTACATTATAGTATGTAACCACTGTGAACTATTAGTTCATTTCAGACCTGTAAAAATAACTGTATACAGGCTTGATATACTTCTAGAACCATAAAAGTCTATGAATCCTCATATTTTCACTGCATAACACACAAGATCTTCAAGACACAAAGTTACAGAGAAATCAAGATCTGTATTGCCTACTTCAAGTTAAACAGAACATGCTCACGAATCACTAAATCTCAAGGAATCTGCCACATCACAGTATGAAAGTTTATACCAGCAAATGTGTCTACATCAGCAACTCCTCATCAAGATAGTTGAAGAAGCCTGTTTGTAGTTGGTTGTGCATGTGTGCACTAGTTGGATTCACTATGAAAGTAGATCAATAATAATATTATTCCTGTATTGTACAGAAGTTATCTTCCTCTTCTTAGTGTATTATGGGCAGGCTCTAATATAGTTATATGCATCAACTTATATTAATTTCTTACAAAATCCCTTGACTACACTTCTCCACCAGAGAAATTAAAAGGAACATCACACTAAAATGCCTATGATATCTTTTTTCTTGCAACTTATCCTTGGACTTTTCTGATATCTTGTCAGTGACTGTAGTTGATCAACAAAAAAAGTTCATGGTTAGTATAGTATCCACTTTATTAAGAACAGAATGATCAATCTCCTGAAGACCACTAGTGATGAACTCCTTTTAGTGCTTCTCTCTCATGTTGGCTGAGTATACATTCTTATTATTTTATAAGATGCCAGTTTTCACATTCATGTGGCAAACTGTGTAGTCCAGGAATGTCCCCTGCCAAGACTACCTGAACTTGGACATGCATGCAGGGTGGCTATGACAGATGGGTGATGTCAGTATTCCTAGACTATAATTATTGGCTACCAACATGGCAATCCTAATGTGATATTTTCCATCTACTGACTGCACATGCAGAAAATTACCTGAAAATTTAGAGTGACATTCCTGCATAATAAATGGCACATTAAAATTCAGCTGCATCAGCGATTTAAAGATATGTATCACACTATTCCTTAAAATGTACATCATATAATAGTTGTGTGACTAGAGTTGCTATGATCCTGTTGGTGACCGGATATTGCATCAGAGCGAGTTTTTTGTTTTGTTGTTGTTGTTTTTCATTTTCTTGGTAGGCTCTCAATCTCAATGCTGTTGCTTGCTTTCTTTGCACACGCTGTATATACACTTGCTTGACTGAGCAGGCATGATGACAAAAGTGTAATAGCCACACCTGTCTATAACATGTTTATCTCTACCTCTCAATTTTCCCTAAGTGGATAGGTGTTTGTAAGTGTTTGGCATAATTATTATGTCCATTGTTGGTGGCAGTAGCCGTATTGGCTCCTGCAATACTTCATAGGGACCAATATACTAGTTATACACATTCATGCATGAACATATCTAACATTACATTGAAGGTTTAGTCTAGGTGTTTTAGTTGTGCATGCCTCCCCTACTTATTGACGATAGTTAAGTATGGAGAGGTGATTCCATATATAGTCTGCCCATAACTCACAGTAACTCCCTTAAATTGTCGGGTTTCTATTAGTTTGTGATCTATTGCTACTTGGACCATTTGTGTCTACCCTCAGGCTGGAGTCAATGGTTGAAATAATGAGCTCTGAATATGATGAGACTTATGATTCAGTGATTAGTAATGTGAAATCAGATGCTAACCAAGGTGATATGCCTTTCAACATTCCTGTATATATCAACCAAGAGAGTGAGTTAGCTCTTCAGGAACTCGGGCAATCCTGCTCCTTCATGTTTATTTATCTTGCTGTTGAATTCCTCCTCCCCATCAGGTCACTACTCGATCAGGTCCTCCAATGGCTCTGCTGTACGTGTGTACTGTGACATGACCAGGTCGTGTGGTGGAGTCACTGGAGGGTGGATGAGAGTGGCTAGTCTGGACATGAGAGACAACAGTAGCCAGTGTCCAAGTGGTCTCAGGACAGGGGGTGATTGCAATCCTGAACCAACATGTGAAATTGGTACAAACTCTCCAACTGGAAAATGTTCTTCAAATAGTTACACTTCACATGGTCTTAACTATTCCCATGTATGTGGGATGATCAGAGCTTATCAGTTTGGGTCACCTGATGCATTTGGTCATCGCAGACAGGCACCTCTTGATATTGACTCCAACTACGTTGATGGTGTGAGTCTGACTCATGGAGTGCCTCACTCAAGGAAGCACATTTGGTCTTTTGCTAATCATTGGGGTGAGAGTAGAAAGGGTGAGAGTAGAAACCATTGTGACTACAATCGACCTTCATTTGTTGAGGACAGTCATTACTTTTGTGATAGAGTTCCAAGTAGAGTTGGGTGTCATGAGGAATCTCCTATATGGGATGGGGAAGACTGTGGGTCGAATGTGAATTGCACTCTCAATGATCCTCCATGGTTCTACAGACGACTTCCAGAACTCACCTCTGACGACATAGAGATGAGAGTGTGTTGTGACCAACCTCACGATGATGAAGACATCGCAATTCAAGCATTTGAAATTTACATCCAGTGAGAATTGGAACAAAGCAGTTGATAATAAATCAACCATACATTTTAACTTTGAGTTTCACACACACACACCTTTTGTGATTTCCTCTAGAGTAGCTAGTAGCTACATACCTCTTACACCTGTGACGTTACTAAGGCAATGTATAATAATATTTGACAGCGAGCGAGCAAGAGGCAAGTATAAGCTTAGAGCCGATAGGTTTTAATTCATTTGTGGTTCAAATCTTTGCTGTTGAGTGATGTAAGTTGCAGGCAGCTGCATGCATAGAAAGCTGTAGTACAGTACTAGATAAGTCTAGTGCCTACAAGAAGTCTAGTGCCTTAGATAAGCCTAGCACCTACAATCCACCATGCTACATATAACAAAGTGATGTAGAAATCAATCAAGCCATTTGTATTGGAGCATGTGCATAAATGCAGCACAGGGCACTACTATTGCAAGACACTACATATACATGAAAGGAAAAAAAATTACATGTATGCTAAATAAAAAGGGCCATGTAGGGTTAGCCTGTACTTTAACCTATAGCAGTTTCTGTGAGCAAACATCAAAATTATGCTGCCTTCAATAATAATCCCTACATCACTGTCTCCCACCAAGCTGCTTTAATCATTCATGTCATTATAAAAGTGTTCTGCTTGATTTAAGCAGTGATGTAGGGATTATTATTGAAGGCAGCATAATTTTGATGTTTGTTCACAGAAACTGCTATAGGTTAAAGTACAGACTAACCCTATTATTTAGCATAATTTTTTCCTTTCACTTTATGGATAACGATGGTAAAAACACATTGTGTGGTTATAACTGCACAAGTTGATATGAATTTTATTGTCGTATGTGAAAGGATCATGAAGTTACAGCCATCAAGGAAGATGAATCTGACTAACCAAATCAAAAAATTTTAGATTTAGATGGTGGCTGGTGCCGATTGTTGACACTGTTCTGGAGGAGTTTGAGTTAACATATCATCATCTTCTGCATTGTTTTCCAGATGTGAGAAGTTTAGTTGAGCCTGTAGCAAGAATAGAAGAGATACAGCGAGTCTAGTTTGTATAGTTCTAATGAGAGAAGCCACACCCATTCCAGACTAACCCTACATAGAGAGTGCTATCACACTCTCTGATAACTACACCTGGAGCATAAAATGTTTCAATGCGTCATGACCTGTGGATCAGCTCGCTCGCTGAAGTTATGTAGCTATGTTCTTTCCCATGGGGAGGGAATCATTAATTTTGATTGGAATGTCTGTCCCAGCAACTGGACCACCATCGCAGCAGTAGTCAACGTTCTATTCCATTTTTGGACTGACCTATAGTCGTGTGTGTGGACGCATAATAGCCTATCAGGATAGAAATACTGATGCCTTTTTAGGACTAGTGTTTGCCTCCCGTCACCATATATGTTGATGGTGTCTCCCTGACTCATGGCAGTGTGGGATCTCGAGAGTGTATAAGTGTACAAGTGTATAACACGCTGTGTTATACACTTGCTTGACTGAGCAGGCATGATGGCAAAAGTGTAATAGCCACACCTGTCTGTAACATGTTTATCTCTACTTCTCATTTTCCCCTAAGTGGATAGATGTTTGTAAACATTTGGCATATTACGTCTATTGTTGGTGGGAGTAACCATAATGGCTCCTGCAGTACTTCATAGGGACCAATATACTAGTTATACACATTCACGCATGAACATATCTAACATTACATTGAAGGATTAGTCTAAGTATGGAGAGGTGATTCCATATACAGTCTGCCCATGACTCACAGTATAGCTCCCTTAAATTGTCGGGCTTCTATTTGTTTGTGATCTATTGCTACTTGGACCATTTGTGTCTACCCTCGTCAATGATTGAAATAATGAGCTCTGAATATGATGAAACTTATGATTCAGTGATTAGTAATGTGAAATCAGATGCTAACCAAGGTGATACGCCTTTCAACATTCCTGTATGTATTAACCAAGAGAGTGGGTTAGCTCTTCCACACGTGGAAATTTCTGAGAATCCAGCATACTCCATTACTGCCGCTCTTCCACACATTGAAACTTCTGAAAATCCAGCATACTCCATTACTGCCCCACACAAAGAGGAGTCGAAGAAAAACCAGTGTAAATGGAATTCAGTATGGATCGTGATCAGTGTTAATATCCTTCTACTCCTTGCAGTGGGTGCAATTGCTATGGCTGCACTTGTGCAAGTTTCAAAGATGAAGTCTAAAAATTCTATAATAGGAAGGAACTCGGGCAATCCTGCTACTTCATGTTTATTTATCTTGCTGTTGAATCCCTACTTCCCATCGGGTCACTACTGGATCAGGTCCTCCAATGGCTCTGCTGTGCGTGTGTACTGTGAGTTCAACAGGAAGTGTGGTTGTGATGGACCAAGTGGATGGACTCGTGTGGCATTCCTCAACATGTCAGACCCCAACCAGGTCTGTCCCAGAAACTGGACAACCATCCCTACCCTTGTGAAGACATGTGGAAGAGTGAGAAAGAATGAAACCAATTGCGATTCAGTGTTCTACTCCACTTTTGGACTGACCTATAGTCGTGTGTGTGGACGCATAATAGCCTATCAAAATGGTAACACTGACGCCTTTAAGGGACTAGTCTTCTACTCTGGTATAGATCAACCGTATGTTGATGGTGTCTCTCTGACTCATGGCAGTGTGGGGTCTCGTCAACATATCTGGTCCTTTGCCAGTGCTATCGGAGAAGAAGGTCCCTTTCAAACATATTGGCTATGTGCATGCAGTAACAGCAATAACTGGACAAATTCAACTTTATTCGTTGGAAAGGATTACTTCTGTGACTCCGGCAATCATCTTAAGAAAATTCCAAGTATCTTCCACTCCGATGACCCTCTTTGGGATGGCCAGGGGTGTGGTTCTGATAGCACCTGCTGCCAATTCAACAAACCTCCTTGGTTCTGTAAGACCCTCACCCAGTCCACCACTGATGACCTGGAGGTCAGGATCTGTAATCATGGAAATTCAGATGATACACCTGTCCAGCTGTTGGAGCTTTATGTGCAATAGAATGCAACTTATTCTCTTGTTTTACAAACAATGATGCATATTATAGATTAAGAGTCTTTCTTCTTTTTTGGAAAAAAATTTTTTGTATACTTTGATAGCTGTTGAGATTAAAGTGCTGTCAGGCACTATTCAATATTAATTCCACAAAATAAAATTCCTCTCCCTAACAAATCTTCTAGTGTGTGCATGATCGAGCTATGGCTAGTGCCTTATTAGAACATAGAACATGGCTCTCCTAATAAGGCTAGTGCCTTATTAGAACATGACTCTCCTGATGTACCACTATTCATGGTGCTCAAAAACTGAAGTATTCTGGCTTATCATGTGTAGTTCCCCTTCAGGACTATTAATTCAATGTTCAATATTATCCACTACATAAGTTATGACACAGTGGATAAAGATTATCTTTGAAACTGAAAAACATGTTTACATAGGCTACCACAACTCGAATGCCAAAAACTCTTCCGAAAATAATCTATGAAATCAGCACAATTGTTTTTGCTTCATATTTAGCCCCAAAGACAGACACTATAATATTATATCTATTTGGTCATACTTTATAAATTAATGTGTAGTTATTTCCATAGTGGGACAAATACTGGCTGGAAAATGCCATTCACATTATTAAAATATTAGAAAGTTTTAATTCACATACTTATACATGATATGTGAGACCAGCACTGTGAACTTTGAATTGGAGTACTTTTGCTTCATTATACAGCCCCAAAAGACACACTTTCATCCTCTTATCAAAATTTTGATAGTTTAGTTATGGAAGCTCTGCCATTGCTAGACAGCTTCTAAAAGTATATATTTAGAAATGTTCCCATTACTGGCATTGCATAAGACTGAAATATCAATAGACTAACTTTTGCCAGTGCTATCAGAGAAATAGGCTCCTTTCTTATAGCATGGCTATATGAATGCAGTAACAGCAAAAACTGGCCACATTTAACTGCATTTGTTGGAAAGGATTATTTCTGTGAATCTGGCAATCATGGTCATATTATTCCTTCTCCGGCGACCCTCTCTGGACGACCTGGAGGTTGGGATCTGCAAATACACCTATCCAGCTGTTAGAGTTTTATGCACAATAGAATGTACAATAGATTATAATTATAACTTGTAGAAACCCTTTTGTTCTCTCTCTCTCTCTCTCTCTCTCTCTCTCTCTCTCTCTCTCTCTCTCTCTCTCTCTCTCTCTCCCTCTACATTTCTATACTTTAGTAGTTTATCAATGTTTGACGTAGATCCATTTTTTAGAGTGCTGTCAATGGTTGCTATTTTGATATACAGTTCCTAACCTACAGGTGTATGCATAGACATACCACTTGTACTTTTGATTGGGGGAAAATGCAAGCATTATGGCATGCTCAGTTTACCCAAGGTCATCATGCAAAGAATCTGCACATTAGATCTGTAATGTACATGCGAGATATCAACATATCACACACAAAAACCACATGTTTGCATATGGGGGTGAAAGGTCATCATCACTACAGTGTTGGGTTCACTTCAGTTATCAATACACAATCGTATGCTTTTTAATGCAATTTTAGGTATACTATTTAAATCCTGAGTAACCAATAGTGTTTTCATAAACATATTTAGGCCATGTATACATAGTCCCAAAGGAAAAAAATCTTCATTACTTGCACTGTACAATCTTAAGTTATGATAATTTTGGGGGGGGTTTATTAATCTCTTGAAAGATTGTTTCATAATTATGCAGTCCCAAGAGCCATCCACTTATCATAACTCAGTAATGTAGTGTATATAAGTTGTGTATAGTGAATTTCTTTAAGTTTAACCATGGAAGAGGAACACACTTACGAGTTACCAAATTACAAAGAAGCTGTTGTGTCTGGTGATGTGAATTCTCAGTATGAAATTCCATCTAATAGTACTTTAGGAAATGTGTATGCATCAGCAACTTCTCGTCAAGATGAGTCTAAGTTGAAGAAGCCTGTTTATAATTGGTTGTGCATGTGTGCACTAGTTGGATTCATCTTAGTAGGTAGTGCAGCATTTGCTAGCTTGGCTCTTACAGTGTGGAATTCTTCACAAGTTAACCATCAGAGTGCTAAGCTTGAGATGGACCACATGATAATGCAGCTTCAGAATTCTATATCTGGACTTCAAATTTCTGTGAATAGTAGCATATCTAAATATGAAAGCAGAATAACACAGCTTCAGAATTCTATATTTGGACTTGAATTTTCTGTCAATGGTAGCATATCTGAATATGAACGAAGAATAAAGCAGCTTCAAATTTCTGTTAATGATCAAGTGAGATCATTGGAAGTACGAATTGATATTCTACTACAGTTGAACCCTGCTGCTTCCTGTTCCCATATCTTGCAGATGAATTCCTCCTCCCCATCAGGTCACTACTGGATCAGATCCTCCAATGGCTCTGCTGTACGTGTGTATTGTAATTATACACAAATGGGAAAGCAACCTAATGATTCTGCTGCTTCATGTTCTGCTGTCTTTGCAATGTATCCCTCCTTCCCATCAGGTCACTATTGGATCAGATCCTCCAATGGCTCTGCTGTGCGTGTGTACTGTGATATGACCAGGTCCTGTGGTAACATCACTGGAGGGTGGATGAGAGTGGCTAGTCTGGATTGGAGCAATGAGTCTCTTCCATGTTCCGATGGATTTAGAAAGCGCAATGACTCTGGCATCCGCACTTGTGGAATCAACTTTATATCTGATTCTTGTCCTTCTATAATCTTCAAAACATACAGCACTGTGTATAGTAGAGTCTGTGGCAAGATAAATGCTTACCAAGTTGGTACTACTGATGCATTTGATAGATCATATGGTCGTAATTTGATCATAACCATTGACTCTAATTATGTGGATGGTGTTAGTCTTACACATGGAAGCAATCCTAGGAGACACATCTGGACCTTCGTAGCTGCTAACAATGATGACTATCGTGTACCAGTTCCAGGAATTATCTGTCAGTGTGTGAGACCTGGTGATAGGAGAGTCATGGCTCCTCCTTCTTTCGTGGGAATGGACTATTTCTGTGATACAGCAAGTCGAATTCATGCAGATGCTGATTTTTTTCCAGATGATCCCCTGTGGGATGGGTTTGGGTGTGCTTCTAATAGCACATGCTGTTCCTTCAATAACCCCCCATGGTTCTACAAGCAACTCCCATCAGCCACCACTGACGACATAGAGATGAGGGTGTGTCGTGATGAGAGAGTTCGTGAAGACATCGCCATATCGAATGTAGAACTTTATGTACAGTAGTACAGTAGTGTGCTGAGACTAATATTCAAAATAGTTCAAAAATTAATTAGTTGCTATCCCTAATGTTTCTAAATGCATACCTTTACACATTCCATTATTCGAAATTTATTTATTTAAAATTTTTCTATAAACAAATAGCTGTCCCCACCCCTCCCTGCCGATGGCCTGGGAACAAGACCAAGCAAAGGGAGTACTTATATCACAGGCTACACACATTTGTGTCAAATGTAAACAATTGGCTATAATGCATAATGTAATCCTCGGCAATCCTTGGCCACATTAAACATTCCTTTGTTTGTTCTGACAACCATGCCAATGCACTACATTCTACTCTGATGACCCTCTCTGTGATGGCCAGGGATGTGGTCCCTGCTGTAAATTCAACAGCCACCACTGATGACCTGGAAGTCAGGATATGAATAATTAAGACACACCTATCCAGCGGATGGCCATAAAATCTAGCTGTATTATGACTGCAGCATCATATTAAACCAAGCCCTGTGGGCCCAAAATCCACTTTATCCACTTTGACTGCAGTATCGTATCAATTACTTAAAATTTTTATTTTTTTGGGCTCACTTATTTCCATCCATAATTGTGTGATGTTCCTTTTACTCTCTGGTGGTAAAGTTAGTTATTAAAGTGATTCTGTAATTTGGTGCATATAACTATGACTATATAACTATGAGAGCCTGTCCAATATTCACTAAATAGAGGAAGTTGGAAGGATGAGAATCTAATAAAAAAATACAGGAGTAATGTTGTCATGGAAAATAAATATACATAACACCTAGAGCTAGCCATAGCACTAAGAAAAGTCATGAATACATTCAGCAAACAGTTGTTCACTTATAAGCAGTACATTAAATGTGTCCAAATTCACATTATATTGGACATACAGCTCTATGAGCTGGACAGGTGAATATGTTGTCGAGATTTATCACTGCACCATCAAGATACACTGCATTGAAATCAAGTTCAGTAGAACTAAAAGCATCAGGAAAGCCATATCTTGATAAGCTATTATACGTCCACACACACACGAGTATAGGTCATCCCAGAAGTGGGATAGAACACTGAACTGACGCCACCACTACAGGTCTGTCACCTCCCACATGTCCTCACATGGGTAGAGATAGTGGTCCACAGACCTGGTTGGGGTCCAACATGTTGAGGAAGGCCACACAAGTCTAGTCTATTGCAACCATACTTCCTGTCGAACTCACAGTACACACGTACAGCCATTGGAAGACCTGATCCAGTAGTGACCTGATGGGGAGGAGGAATTCAACAGCACAATTTGGGAACATGAAGCAGCAGGTAAGTTTGAATAAAGTCGAATGTGGCCAGTTGTTGCCGTTACTGCATGCGCATAACCACCATGTGCGAAAGGGGCCTTCTTCTCCAAGAGCACTGGCAAAGGACCAGATATGTTGACGAGACCCCACACTGCCGTGAGTCAGAGAGACGCCATCAACATACGGTTGATCTATGTTGGGACCAGGGGAGAAGACTAATCCCTTAAAGGCATCAGTGTTTCCATTTTGATAGGTTGAATGGTAAGTTAAGATGAGGCTTGCTTTTTGGACAACATAATAATTATTATGATAAATCCTTTTTGGAATCATTTGGAGATTTAAAGATTAGATGTAGGACACTGAAGATATAACTTCCTTCCACTACTATAGTTATAAGCAGTATACAAGCAGTATACAAGCAGTATACAAGCAGTATACAAGCAGTATACAAGCAGTATATAGATTTAGTTTCATGCAAAAACAATTGCACATACAATAATATAAACTCAATACTTTAAGTATTGGAGTGATTTAGAAGCATATCTTAGCTATTTCCTATTGCTTTTGAGATCTTGATGGATCAGCTATCATCACAGTAGCACAAAGGGGTGTCACCTCCATAGAGTCTGTACGTACTGCAACTGGGGTCAAATTTTTGGTTAATGGCTGAGCCTAAAACTGGTCAAGGGGTCAAGGTTGAAGAAGGGGCGTGTGGCCTCAGCCCCCAACCAGGTCTGTCCCAGCAACCGGACCACCACCGTGAGGACATGTGGGAGGGGACTGAGCAGCGAAAGAGGTTGCAATTTAGTGTTCTATTCTACTTTTAGGATATACTTGTGTGTGTGGACACATAATAGCTAGTCAAGATGGCTACCTGATACTTTTAATACTGGATATGACATCAATGGAATCTATCTTGATGGTGTCTCCCTGACTCATGGCAGTGATGGATCTCAACAACACATCTGGTCATTTGTCAGTGCTGGAGGAGAAGTGATCTCTTCATGCTATATTTGTGCATGCAGTAGCAGCAATCCTTGGCCACATTCTACATCTTTTGTGGGAGATGACTACTTCTGTGACTCTGGCACACATCATCTACAACTACATTCTACAATGGTGGTGACCCTCTCTGAGACTGCCAGGGGGTGTGGTCTCTCCAGCATGGTTCTGTAAGACCCTCACCCAGTCCACCACTGATGACCTGGAGGTCAGGATCTGTAAAGATTATAATGATGAAGATGGTTATCTATTCAGCTTGTGGAACTACATAATTATGTGTCCAGTAGAATGGAACTTACTAAGGTCCTCACCTTTAATTATTTTTAGGTTCCTTTATTCAGAATATCCTGTATCCTGATGTGTTGCTTTCCATCCAAGGTATTGATGCCTATCCTTAAAGTACTGAAAGGGTAATACTTGCTCCAGGCTGGATGATGTCATACACATTAGTTACTTTGAATAACATGATTCTCACAGGATCTATGAGGGATTGCTTAGTAGGCAGTCCCAAACCAGACTTAGTGTTATATCCACAAGAGTAATAATAAGTTATGAAAACCATATCAATTTAAGACCTTTTGGGGGTGAAATAATTATGCTTCTAAAAGTCCATTACTCAAGAGGCTGATAGCTATCACAGACACTGACTTCTTCAAGTTAAAACATGGAAGAGGAACACGATTACGAATTGCCAGATCTCAAGGAATGTGAGTATGAAATTCCTTCAAACTTTATACCAGCAAGTGTGTCTGCATCAGCTACTCCTTGTCAAGATAACTCCAAGTTGAAGAAGCCTGTTTGTAGTTGGTTGTGGATGTGTGCACTAGTTGGATTCATCTTAGTAGGTTGTGCAGCATTTGCTAGCTTGGCTCTTACAGTGTGGAATATCTCACAAGTCAACAATTATAGCATATCTAATGCTGCTAAATTCGATCAGGTGATATATATGCTTCAGACTTTCATGAACAGCAGCAAATACGAACTTGAAAGACTACAAGTTTCTATGAATGATAGCACATCAGAACTTGAACAAGGAATCCTGCAGCTACAGAATGATCACAATAAATTCCAAAGTAATGTTTCAAGATTTTTGTCTTCTGAAATAAATAATATCATTCAATCACTGAGTGGACAGTATTCAAACTTACCTGCTGCTTCATGTTCCCAAATCTTGCTGTTGAATTCCTCCTCCCCATCAGGTCACTACTGGATCAGGTCCTCCAATGGCTCTGCTGTACGTGTGTACTGTGAGTTCAACAGGAAGTGTGGTTGCAATGGACCAAGTACGTGGACTCGTGTGGCCTTCCTCAACATATCAGACCCCAACCAGGTTTGTCCCAGCAACTGGACCACTTTCTCTATCCCAGTGAGGACATGTGGGAGGGGACGGACCAGTAGTGGTGGCGTCAGTTCAGTATTCTATTCCACTTTTGGGATGACCTATACTCGTGTGTGTGGACGTATGATAGCTTATCAACATGGCTTTCCTGATGCTTTTAATAATTCTACTGAACTGGATATCAATGCAATGTATCTCGATGGTGTTTCCCTGACTCATGGCAGTGATGGATCTCGACAACATATTTGGTCATTCATCAGTGCTGGAGGAGAGGGAAGTTCCTTTGGAAGCGCTTCCATTTGTGCATGTAGTAGCAGCAATCCTTGGCCACATTCTACATCTTTCGTTGGAGAGGACTACTTCTGTGACTCTGGCAACCATGCTAATGCAGCATCTACAACTATATTCTACTCAGGTGACCCTCTTTGGAATGGCCAGGGATGTGGTCCCTCCAGCACCTGCTGTGAATTCAACAGTCCTCCATGGTTCTGCAAGACCCTCCCCCAGTCCACCACTGATGACCTGGAGGTCAGGATCTGTAAAAATTTTAATGATGAAGACACACCTGTCCAGCTTGTAGAGCTGTATGTCCAGTAGAATGGAACTTACAATGCAGACAAGTTTAATTTGTTATTTACAAATGAATATCGTTTGCTGCGCTTTTTTTTTGTAGTATATAGACAGTTCTATATGTGTTTTCTTGTAGTAGATGTATATAATTATTGTGATAGTCAATGATCATAATACTATTTCTCCCATTGCTACGTATACTGTTGCTATAGTTGTGATATTGCACTGCAAGTGTGCATTATTATCTGCCCAAGTATTGAAAACTGTGCTTGATGTATCTATTGAAAACTGTGCTTGATTTATCTCCCCCAGGTATTAAAAACTGTGTGTTATGTTGCCCCAGGTGCAATAAACAACTAACAGTACTTCCTAGTAGCCTCGTCCCCAGGCTCTAAAATTTTGTGGAGGTGGACAAAAGAGCCTGGTATCCACTGTTTGGCATGCACCAATTCCCCCCCCCCCCCCTGATTGGGGGAAATTGTGATCTCTCAGTAATCTTCCATGACGCATGACGCAATACTGCTAAATCAGCACCGGTTCTTCTTCACGGACGGTGTGTTTGTTTTACGCCCTATCTCAGCTGGGACAACCACTGAGCAGCAAGCAATTCTCTCTGTTCATTTGTTTGTTGGGGAATAGTGCAGAGCTGAGGCTGCATGTGAGCATCTCCTCTGGATTTAATTGCCGCTATGAATAGTTTTAGAAGTGCCAGTCTTGTCTTCTCTTTTTCATTGCAATAGCTTTCTTGGTATCTTATAGCGCATGCTCATACACATAGTTACATGCTGTGATATCACACACCGTCATAGAGTGTAAGTGGCAGGAATTTCGTGTGACACGTGCGCAAACAGTGGGTACCAGGCTCTATTTCCTGCCTCTGCATAATTTTAGAGCCTGGGTACGAGGCTATTCTTCCTAGATGCCCATGGCTCCAATAGCAAACACAATAAAATGGTAGTAATAACAGCAAGGCATGCATTACTGGCTAGAGTGAAAACAGTACACAATTTATTGCTAGAGTGAAAACAACAACACACAACTGGCTGGCTAGGATGAAAAGAGTAGTTTGTCCAGCTTCCCTGCCCAGGCCATGTTAGCTACATGTTCTATGTTATGTTCCTCCCCACCATCAATGAGGTGAGGTACTGTACTAAGCAAGCTTATAATGCAACTTACAAAGGTGTTATTAACTGGATACACCCTAGTTACGGTATTGCACGATCTTTGCACATTGAATTTCAAAAAGTGCCATGCACATGCTTGGCAACTGGCATGCAATATGGTTTGCCTATTACTGCATTTACATGGCTTATTGTAGAAGGTAAAGTCACACTGGAAGTTACATGGGCTCTATACCAGCTTTGGATACCGATGAGAAGTTAGTTGTCAAGCAATTTTGAGCATGTGCATGGCGCTTTTGGAATTCAGTGTGCAAAGATCACGCAAAACCCTTTATAATGCTTAATGAGGATGCTAACCAATGTTAGAATTATGATAGAAGAGTTGCTTCTGGCACTGTAGAAGATAAATAAGGCTTCTGGCGATTCTAAGGTAAATAAGTATTTTTTCCATGGTTACCAGATATATATCTCCAAGAATGTGCTCCAAATGTCATGGAAACATGTAGTGACCAGTGAGGATAAGGTTTCTGGCAATTCAAAGGTTAAATAAATTTATTCTTCCATGGTTACCAGATAAGTGTTTCCATTTTCGAAACTTAACACGAAGAGGATTGCACAATCTTTGCACGCACACTCAAAATTGCTTGGCAACTGGCATGCATGTCAACGAAGGTTTCCTATTACTTTTACCTGGCTTATTGTAAAAGGAAGTCACACTGGATGACAATGGAAGTTTAGCTCAGCTTGGACTACCGATACTCACCGATGAGAAGTCAGTTGCCAAGCAATTCTGAGCAGCGCTTGGCACTTTGGAATTCAATGTGCAAAGATTGCGCAAAACCCTGTAGCCCTGGAGTGTGTAGACAGGGTGCCATGCATGCACATGTTCAGTAAGTATACTAGCAACGTTGATTTGTCTGCACCCAGGCTGTGGGCTATTTAGTGTGCCATAATGATGCTGCCAAATTTGCTGTAAAACTTCAACTTATAACTGGTCTGGACTGCCCCACATACCAGTTATGACCTCTACACGGGTCTGTAACAGGTCAGTAAATTCTACTGATCTGTAACAGGTACATATTTTTTGGACTATATCAGACCTGCTGCCCTACAGACTGCCTACAGATCAAACGTTAGTACTTTGGTGCCTAAGTTTCGTTCTGTTACATACCTGTTACAGACTGCTTACAAGTTGTAGATTTTTCACTGTATGACATATGAGATGATAGAAGAAAAATTGCTTCTGGCACTATAGAGATAAATAAGGCTTCTGGCACTTTAAAGATAGTTTCCATGGTTACTAAATACTTTCAAGTTCCTAATGTTTGAATTAAACCATGCATAAGGAACACATTCCAGATCTCGAGGAAGCTGCCCAATCCCAGTATGAAATCCACTCAAAGTTTGCTGTGTCTGCACCATTATGTGCACTAGTTGGATTCATCTTAGTGGGAAGTGGCATTTGCTGGCTTGGCTCTTACAGTGCAGAACATCTCACAAGTCAACCATCAGAATTCTAGTATTGCTAAACTGAACAAATGATTGTAATGCTCCAGACTTTCATGAATGATAGCAGATCAGGAATCGAAGTTTCTATGAATGGCAGCACATCAAAACTTGAACAAAGAATCCTAAATCTTCAGAACACTGTAAAATATTCACATTGAACTCCAAAATAATGTATCTTCTGAAATACGTAAGATCTTTATCTTCTGATATAGATAAAGTTTCAAGATTATCTTCTAAAGTAGATAAAATCATCCAATCACTGGGTGGACAACATTCAAACTTTCCTGCTGCATCATTCACTGCCCGACCACGAGGTTTCAAAACCAAGTAGATGTCTATACTGGTCACTAACCAGCATAGAAATTTCTAAAATGGACAGTTCTAGAGATGCTGAACAAGTTCTAGCTTAGCTGAGCTCATAGTAAAATATTGGGCTATCCAAGGTTTATAACCTACTACAAGCTTCTCTGATTCAGGTAGGTCAAAGTCTTGATCTTTCTACAATGCTAGCTTCTAAACCCACGCTTGAATGTGATGGGCAAGTCCAATAAGGTGGTGGTGATAAAGATGCCTTGGTGATTAGCCTGGAATCAACAGCCTTAAGAGTTCAGCTAAGTTAGTAACTTGTTCACCATCTCTAGAGCTATCCATTTTACTCAAAACTGTCAGTCAGACATTCATATTTGTTGTTGTTTTTGTGACTTTTCTGCTTCCCTGCAATAACTGTTTACTCATGCATGTCTTGCAGGTCTCTATTTTTACTCAGCAGGTCTCTATTTTTCAAAATAGTGACCAATCACTATTAATGTCATTTAGATACCTGACCACTGTAATCTGATGCACTATGCTATGCTATATAGTGACCTCATTACATCAAAGAAAATTATGTGTAAAATTTTCTATTGTGACTTCAACAGGTAGTGTGGTTGTAATGGATCAAGTACGTGGACTCATCAACATGTCAGACTCCAGTCATGTCTGTCCCAGAAACTGGGTGACCATATCTTCCCCTGTGAGGACATGTGGGAGGGGACAGACCAGTAGTTGTGGATCAGTGTACTTTTCCACTTTTGGACTGACCTGTGTGGACGCATAACAGCTTATCAATATGGCACTCCCGATGCTTTGGATCTTAGATTCGATATCAATTCAACCCATCTCGATGGTGTCTCCCTGACTCACGGTGGTAGATTTTGACAACACATCTGGTCGTTTGTTTGTGCTGCAGGAGAAGGAAACACATTTCAAAGCTTCACTATTTGTGCATGCAGTAGCAACAGATGTTGGCCTCACTCAACGTCTTTGATTGGAAATGACCTGACTCTGGTAACCATGAAACTACGTTATCTAGTAGCACATGATGAGTGATTTTTACATGCATTGAATCATCTTTGACATCCATATACCGTATTTCCTTGAATAATAGCCCTCCTTGAATAAACGCCTGCCTCATATAATCGCCGGGAGACTTCAAGCAACATAAGAAATACACGCTGGCCTCGAATTAACGCCTGGTCAAAGTTCAAAGTTTAATAGCTGCATACCGCGCACGCATGCCAGTTCGCCACGTGCATGAAGCTGCTAAGTTTGTGTCGAAAAGATCTTGCTACAGTAGCATAACCAAAATCAAAGCTGTAGAAACGACAGATAAAAGTCTAAGAAGCAGGTAAGATCAGCTACGTATGATGCAGCAATACTATATATCCTCGGATAACGCTCGACTTGCCATTAATAGTGCACACGCCACCTTGTGCATATGCCCCGCTGGCCCACAGTACATTAATTTAATAGACGCCGGCCTTATATAGAAGCCTGCCTCGTTTTGTAGCCGGGTATGAGAATTCTCTGTAAGAAATAAACGCCCGGGCTATTATTCAAGGAAATACGGTACATAGTATCAGCTCTTTATAGCTAGCTAGCATATATGCCACCAATTGACCAGTATGATTACTTTATACACTGAAAGTCGAACGTAAATGTGAGTCAAAGAAAAAGGCTGCATTGAGTGTTGCAATCACTAGACATGCTCATGTAAGTGCATGAACAATACCTAACACACTATGAGAGCTGGCGCTGTAAAGATAAATTAGGCTTTTGGCCCATGGCAATTAAATTTAAAGTAAGAAGTTTATTAATTTTCCATAGTTACCAGATAAGCATTTCCAAGTTCAGAGTTAAAACCATGCAAAAGGTAAATTCTGAGGAAGCTGCCGAATACCAGTATGAAATCCCCTCAAAGTCTACACCAGCAAGTGTGTCTGCATCATTGTGTGTTCTAGTTGGATTCATCTTAGGTAGTGTAGCTTTTTTTGGCTTGGTACTTACATTGTGGAACATCTCAGAAATAAACAAATCACTGAGTGGACGATATTCAGGCTTACCTGCTGCTTCATGTCACCACATCTTTCTCTCGAATTCTATCTCTCCATCAGGTCACTACTGGATCAGGTCCTCCAATGGCTCTGCTGTCCGTGTGTACTGTGACTTCAACAGGCAGTGTGGTTGTAATGGAGCAAGCACGTGGACTCGTGTGGCCTTCCTCGACCCCAATCAGGTCTGTCCCAGCAACTGGACCACCATTCCTACCCCTGTGAGGGCATGTGGAAGAGTGAGAAAGAATGAAACCAGTTGTGATTCAGTGTTCTACTCCACTTTCGGACTGACCTATAGTCGTGTGTGTGGACGCATAATAGCCTATCAAATTGGAATCACTGATGCCTTCCAGGAACTAGTCTTCTCCTCTAGTATTGATGAAGCATATGTTGATGGTGTCTCTCTGACTCATGGCAGTGCGGGATCTCGTCAACATATCTGGTCCTTCGCCAGTGCTATTGGGGAAGAAGGCCTCTTTGACACATGGTGGTTATGTGCATGCAGTAACAGTGATAACTGGCCACATTCGACTTCTTTTGTTGGAAATGATTACTTCTGTGACTCTGGCAATCATGATGAAGTTGTTCCAAGTATTTTCCACTCCAATGACCCTCTCTGGGATGGCCAGGGGTGTGATCCAATTAGCACCTGCTGCCAATTCAACAACCCTCCATGGTTCTGTAAGACTCTCCCTCGGTCCACCACTGATGACTTGGAGGTCAGGATATGTAATGGTGGATATACATTGGGCTCAGCTCAGACTACCAATACTCACCAGTGAGAAGTCAGTTGCCAAGCAATTCTGAGCATGCGCTTTACACTTTTGTAATTCGATGTGCAAAGATTGTGCAAAACCCTGTAGCCCTGGAGTGTGTAGACAGAGTGCCATGCATGCACATGTTCAGTAAGTATACTAGCAACGTTGATTTGTCTGCACCCAGGACTGTATTAGACCTGCTGCCCCATGGACTGCCTATACAGATCAAAAATTAGTACTTTTGGTTGATTTTTTGTTCCATTACATACCTGCTACGGACTGCTTACAAGTTGTAGGTTTTTCACTGCGTGACACATAATGAGAAAAGTTGCTTCTGGCACTATAAAGATAAATAAGGCTTCTGGCATTTTAAAGATAAATAAAGTTAGTTTCCATGGTTACCAAGTACTTCTTGAATTAAACCATGCAAAAGGAACATATTCCAGATCCCAAGGAAGCTGCCCAATCCCAGTATGAAATCCACTCAAAGTTTGCACCAGCAAATGTGTCTGCACCATTATGTGCACTAGTTGGATTCATCTTAGTGGGAAGTGTAGCATTTGCTGGCTTGGCTCTTACAGTGCAGAACATCTTACAAGTCAACCATCAGAATTCTAGTATTGCTAAACTTGAACAAATGCTCCAGAATTTCATGAATGATAGCAGATCAGGAATCGAAATGGAACAAGTTTCTATGAATGGTAGCACATCAAAACTTGAACAAAGAATCCTAAATCTTCAGAACACTGTGAATGTTCACACTGAATTCCAAAGTAATGTATCTTCTGAAATAAGATCTTTATCTTCTGAAATAGATAGAGTTTCAAGATCTCTATCTTCTAAAGTAGACAAAATCATCCAATCACTGGGTGGACAACATTCAAACTTTCCTGCTGCTTCATGTTCTCACATCATTCAGTCGAATCCTTACTTTCCATCAGGTTACTACTGGATCAGGTCCTCCAGTGGCTCTGCTGTGAGTGTATACTGTGACTTCAACAGGCAGTGTGGTTGTAATGGATCAAGTACGTGGACTCGTGTGGCCTTCATCAACATGTCAGACTCCAGCCATGTCTGTCCCAGAAACTGGGTGACCATATCTTCCCCTGTCAGGACATGTGGGAAGGGAGCTTCCACCACAGGTTGTGGATCAGTGTACTTTTCCACTTTTGGGATGACCTATAGTCGTGTGTGTGGACGCATAACAGCTTATCAGTATGGCACTCCTGATGCTTTAGATCTTAGTGTCAATCATGGATTTGATATCAATTCAGCCCATCTTGATGGTATCTCCTTGACTCATGGTCGTGGATCTCGACAACACATTTGGTCATTTGTTTGTGCTGCAGGAGAAGGATATGCCTTTGATGGCTACACTATTTGTGCTTGCAGTAGCAGCAGACGTTGGTCTTACTCGACATCTTTTGTGGGAAATGACTATTTCTGTGACTCTGGCAACCATAATACTACGTCATCTAGTAATACATTCTACTCTGGTGACCCTCTCTGGGATGGCCAGGGGTGTCGTTCCTCCAGTACCTGCTGCCAGTTCAACAATCCTCCATGGTTCTGCAAGACCCTCCCCCAGTCCACCACTGATGACCTGGAGGTCAGGATCTGTAAAAACAGTATTAATGAGGACACACCTGTCCAGCTTATAGAGCTGTATGTTCAATAGAATAAATTATCATATGGACAGGTTTACATATGAACATCAAGGATTTTATTTAGAATTTGCTATGTACTAGCCATAGTCAACCATAGGTGTTTTAATATCACTGGTAAACCATTCCAGGTTGATGGGTAATTTTTATATGCATTGAATCATGTATCATGTAATCATACTGGAATATGCTACCAAGATAATATGTATATGAATGTCAAAGACTGAAAGTCGAACGTAAATGTGAGTCCGAGAAAGAGGCTGCATTGAATGTTCCAATCACCTGTGCTTATTCAGAATAGTGAAGGATACCAGGGTTTCATACAGGATTTTTTTCTTTGTGATGATCACGTGGCTGTTAGGCCACGGGGAGGGGAAGGGAGGGGAATGTGCCCCTTCCATGCGGAGCACAAGAGAAAAATTTATTGTTTTTGGAGGACTCATTGTTGGCTAATTCTCCAATGTACCATTTTTTCAGAAGTATCAGCAATGTTGTTTATTGAGACTATGATTTTATTGAGAGGGGAAATTTTTTTTTGTGGTGGGAAATCCTAGGTTTCCCACCCCTCTCTATGAAACCCTTGATACTAGACGTGCTCAGTAAGTGCATGAACAATGTCTAACACACTATGAGAAAACTGGCACTGTAAAGATAAAATTAGGCTTCTGGCCCATGGCAATTAAATGTTTATTTTTCCGTGGTTACCAGATAAACATTTCCAAGTTCAGAGTTAAACCATGCTAAAAGCAAATTTCAAGGAAGCTGCTAATACCAGTATGAAATCCCCTCAAAGTCTATGCCAGCAAGTGTGTCTGCACCATTGTGTGCTCTAGTTGGATTCATCTTAGTGGGAAGTGTAGCATTTACTGGCTTGGCTCTTACTGTGTGGAATGTTACACAAGTCAACCATCAGAATTCTAGTATTGCTAAACTTGAACAAATAATAGCAATGCTCCAGACTTTCATGAATGATAGCAGATCAGGAATCAAAATGAACAAGTTTCTATGAATGGTATATAGCACATCAAGACTTGAGCTAAGAATCCTGAATCTTCAGAACACTGTGAATGATCACATTGAACTCCAAAGTAATGTATCTTCTGAAATACGTATGATTTCAAGATCTTTATCTTCTGATATAGATAGAGTTTCAAGATCTTTATCTTCTGAAATGAATAGAGTTTCAGGATCTCTATCTTCTAAAGTAGATAAAATCATCCAATCACTGGGTGGACAACATTCGAACTTTCCTGCTGCTTCATGTTCTCACATCATTCAGTCGAATCCTTACTTTCCATCAGGTTACTACTGGATCAGGTCCTCCAGTGGCTCTGCTGTGAGTGTATATTGTGACTTCAACAGGCAGTGTGGTTGTAATGGATCAAGTATGTGGACTTGTGTGGCCTTCATCAACATGTCAGACTCCAGCCATGTCTGTCCCAGAAACTGGGTGACCATATCTTCCCCTGTCAGGACATGTGGGAAGGGAGCTTCCACCACAGGTTGTGGATCAGTGTACTTTTCCACTTTTGGGATGACCTATAGTCGTGTGTGTGGACGCATAACAGCTTATCAGTATGGCACTCCTGATGCTTTAGATCTTAGTGTCAATCATGGATTTGATATCAATTCAGCCCATCTTGATGGTATCTCCCTGACTCATGGTCGTAGATCTCGACAACACATCTGGTCATTTGTTTATGCTTCAGGAGAAGGAAACACATTTCAAACCTTTGCTATTTGTGCAGCAGACGTTGGCCTCACTCAACGTCTTTGATTGGAAATGACTACTTCTGTGACTCTGGCAACCATGAAACTATGTCATCTAGTAGTACATTCTGTAGTTCCTCCAGTACCTGCTGCCAGTTCAACAATCCTCCATGGTTCTTGCAAGACCCTCCACCAGTCCACCACTGATGACCTGGAGGTCAGGATCTGTAAGAATAGTATCAGTGAGGACACACCTGTCCAGCTTGTTGAACTGCATATCCAGTAGAATAAAATATGGACAGGTTTACAGTGAACATGAAATTAGCTGAGGATTTTATTTAGAATTTGCTACGTATGTACTAGCCATAGTCAAGTTTATTCAGTCATAGGTGTTACTGTTAGGCAGGCCACTGCCCCAGCTGACCGACGCCCAGGCCACACAAGGACCACAGAGATTAATTAACCACACCCACTCATGATCAATATAAAACAGAGTTCATTTTTGTGCGTGTCAGTTTCCTCCTTGATTGCTGTATAACTTTATAACTGTATTCAAGTTCTTTGCGTGGCGTTTGGGCTATCGGGGCAGGGACTCGGTTGGGATTGGCTGCACGCCTGGCAGACAACCTAACAGTTACTAGTAGACCATTCCAAGTCATTGGGTAATTTTTATATGCATTGAATCATCTTTGACTTTCATATACATAGTATCACCTCTTTATCCTGTTGTAGCTTGGTAGTTATTCCTCCAATCAACCAGTATGATTACTTGATATACTGAAAGTCGAACATAAATGTGAGTCAAAGAAAAAGGCTGCATTGAGTGTTGCAATCCCCTGCACTTAAGAATAGTGAAGGATACTCAGTAAGTGCAGGAACAATATCTAACACACTATGAGACCTAGCTGGCACTGTAAATATAGAATTAGGCTTCTTGCCCATGGCAAAATTTAAAGTAAAAAGTCCATGGTTACCAGATAAACATTCAAGTTCAGAGTTAAAACCAAACCATGCAAAAAGCAAATTCCAAGGAAGCTGCCAAATACCAGTATGAAATCCCCACAAAGTCTACACCAGCAAGTGTGTCTGCATCATTGTGTGCACTAGTTGGATTCATCTTAGTGGGAAGTGTAGCATTTGCTAGCTTGGCTCTTACTGTGTGGAATGTTACACAAGTCAACCATCAGAATTCTAGTGTAGATACTCAAGTCAACCATCAGAATCCTAATATTGCTGAACTTGAACAAATGATTGCAGTGCTCCAGACTTTCATGAGTGAGAGCAAAGTGGAACTCAGAAGAATACACGTTTCTCTGAATGACAGTGCATCAAAATTTCAACAACTTGAACAAAGAATCCACAACTCTGTTAATGATCTCAATGAATCCCAAAGTAAAGTCGTAAGATCTTTGTCTTCTGAAGTGAATAATGTCATCCGATTACTGAGTGGACAATATTCTAATATACCTGCTGCTTCATGTTCCCAAGTCTTTCAGTTGAATTCTTTCTCCCTGTCAGGTCACTACTGGATCAGGTCCTCCAGAGGTTCTGCTGTGCGTGTGTACTGTGACTTCAACAGGCAGTGTGGTTGTGATGGACCAAGTGGGTGGACTCGTGTGGGCTACCTCAACATGTCAAACCCCGACCACGTCTGTCCCAGAAACTGGGTGACCATCTCTTCCCCTGTGAGGACATGTGGTTTGGGACAGGCAAGTGGTTGTCAATCAGTTTATTTTTCCACTTTTGATTTGATCTATAGACGTGTGTGTGGACGCATAACAGCTTATCAATATGGCACTCCTGATGCTTTAGATTATATTATCAATCATGGATCTGATATCAATTCAGCCCATCTCGATGGTATCTCCCTGACTCATAGTCGTGGATCTCAACGTCACCACATTTGGTCGTTTATTTGTGCTGGAGGAGAAGGAAATACCTTTCAAAGCTTCACTATTTGTGCATGCAGTAGCAGCAGACGTTGGTCTCACTCAACGTTCTTTCTGGGAAATGACTACTTTTGTGACTCTGGCAACAATAATACTACACCATCTAGTAGTACATTCTACTCTGATGACCCTCTCTGGGATGGCCAGGGGTGTGGTCCCTCCAGTACCTGCTGCCAGTTCAACAATCCTCCATGGTTCTGCAAGACCCTCCCCCAGTCCACCACTAATGGCCTGGAGGTCAGGATCTGTAAAAATAGTATCAATGAGGACACACCTGTCCAGCTTATAGAGCTGTATATCCAATAGAATATACGTAGCTAATTATTGTTTACAAGTGAACAGCAGTTGGTTAGCCGAGCATTTTTATGTACTAGCCATAGTCAAGTTAGTGGTGTCTTTGATGTATGAAAGATATTATACTTATTAGGTGGACAGGCGGTATTTTATTTATATAATAATATAGCCCATGCGAGATCAAAGGACTGAGGTGTGGTTTATGAGTCGTGGAGTAATGGAAGGAGAGGGAGGTAAAGTTACTTTACTGTAGCTAGCCTAGTCTAAACTCAGCTGGACCAGGATATAAAAATTTGTGCCATTGTATTATTTATTTATAATACATTTCCATGGTAAAACTAAATATGTTTTATGCATCACCATAGTGACAGTTTGAAGAACAGAGTCTGTTTTTAAAATAACTGTTTGAGTTATATCTTTGTGCTCTCACTTTATGCTGTGTTCTGTGCTCTATTTACTATAAAAACTTAGTTCATGACTTAACCCACTACGCCAGAAGACCCTGAGCGTTACACCATTGGTTTTATGGATTATAAACAAACCTCGCACATACATACATACATACATACATACATACATACATACATACATACATACATACATACATACACATGCAAAAAAAATGCAAATCATCTAGCTACCACTGAGCGGTCACACGCACCTGGTCACGCCAGTATGCGAGCCAGTGCTGGCAACCTCCTGGAGCCCAGGCTAGGAACTCACAGGAGGACTGACTACCTCTTCTCAGCAAGTGGTGTGGACACCCAAAGTCCCATCTGGACCACAGTCGATATTGGAGAGATACCAGTTTGATTTGTACCAGTGACTCTCAACCATACATACATACATACATACATACATACATACATACATAACAGAGAGTCTAGTTTGTATTGTTCGAATGAGAGAAGCCACGCCCATTCCATACTAACCTACATAGAGAGTGCTACCACACTTTCTCATACATGTATACATACATAGCAGTGTTAATATCATTAATTTTGGTTTCCTTGAAGAATCCCACTTATATTTTAATTGAATATTTGCATAGAAGCCGTGAAATTTGACCCATACAAAGATTCCTACTTGTGCGGTCTTCTACATAGTTGGTTAACGATAATGGAAAACTGCATCTATGAGTCAATGGATGGCAAAGAGGCTGACACATCACTCTCCAACAACCCTTGCTACAATATTCCTTTGAAATTGAATCCAGAAAGTGTGTCTGTATCTGCAACTTCTCCTCCAGTTAAGCTCCAGCCCAAGTCCAAAAAGCCTGTTTGTAGTTGGTTGTGCATGTGTGCACTAGTTGGATTCATTTTAGTAGGTAGTGCAGCATTTGCTAGCTTGGCTCTTACAGTGTGGAATGTCACACAAGTCGACCATCAGAATTTCAGCATCTCTAGAATGGAAACAATATTGCAACAACTTCGTCAGAATTCTAGCATATCTAAACTTGAAATGATGTTGCAGCAACTTCAGATTTCAATGTCTGGACTTGAAAGTGGATTTCAAATGTCTATAAATAGCACATATGACGAACTTGATACGTGGATACTGCAATTCCAGAATTTTATGAATGACAGTAAATCTGAACTGGACAGAATTCGAACAGATTTGAATAATAGTGTATCTGAACTGGAAAAAAGATTACAACAGCTTCATAATTCAGTGAATGATACCATGTCTGGACTTGAAAGAATCGAAGCACATATGAATGATAGGTTATCTCAACTGGAGGAGAGCATCCTTTCATTACAGAGTACTACGAATGTAAGTGTATCAGAACTTGAAGGAAGAATATTGATGAATATGGATAATAGCCGGTTAGAATTTGAACAAAAGTTAGTCCAGCTTCAAACTTCTGTTAATGCTAGTAAGTCTGAACTTGAAAGGAGAATTATGAATGAAAGTATGTCTGACCTTGAAAGGATTGTGCAGATTCAGAATGCTGTGAATCAGCACATTGAAATTCAGGTCAACCTCTCGAGGTCTTTTGAGTTGAAACTATCCAGTATTATCCTACAGCTGAATGGACAAAACTCAAACTCTCCTGCTGCTTCATGTTCCCATGTCTTGCTATTGAATTCCTCCTCCCCATCAGGTCACTACTGGATCAGGTCCTCCAATGGCTCTGCTGTACGTGTGTACTGTGACTTCAACAGGCAGTGTGGTTGTGATGGACCAAGTACGTGGACTCGTGTGGCCTTCCTCAATATGTCAGACCCCGACCAGGTCTGTCCTAACAGCTGGAACACCATATCTTCCCCCGTAAGGACATGCGGGAGGGGACTCACCTTGAGCAAAGGTTGCAGCTCGGTATCCTATTCCACTTTTGGAATAACTTATAGCCGTGTGTGTGGGCGTATATTAGCGTACCATCACGGTATTCCTGAGGCTTTCAATGAGATTCGAATCGAGCAGCCATATTTGGATGGTGTCTCCCTGACTCACGGCAGTGTTGGATCTAGACAGCATATTTGGTCGTTTGTTGATGCAGCTGGAGAAACAGGTTTCCCTTCGACTGTGATATGCGCATGCAGTAACATCAACGATAACTGGCCTCACTCAACCTCTTTCATTGGAAATGACTACTTTTGTGACACTGGCAACCATGGAGGTCCACCTTCATCCCCTCAATTCCTCTCCGATGACCCTCTCTGGGACGGCCAGGGGTGTGGTCCCTATAGCACCTGCTGCCAGTTCAACAACCCTCCATGGTTCTGCAAGACCCTCCCCCAGTCCACCACCGATGACCTGGAGGTCAGGATCTGCAAGGATTTCAGTGATGAAGACTCGCCTATCCAACTACTTGAGCTTTATATCCAATAGGTCTTTGTACATTGTTATTGCACGCTGCTAAACTTGAGAACTTTTTTGCTTATGCTTATGAGACTTGACTATTGAACTTCCATCGCTGTATCATAGCACCATAGCCCCTTTACGGTGGTCACTCTTATCATGCTCTGAACTTACTCCTCTTCATGACCTTTACATTATTAGATCACATAACTTCATTTCATGCTTCATTAAAATTAATTTGTCTCAGTGTTAGACATCACAGCAGTGGAGAATGCATGTGTGTGCTATGCAGCTCATGTTAGCTATAGCACTCAGTTGAGTGACATTTGAGAACACTATAATTAAATTAAACTCCTAGTACAAAGCACTTCTTATACACTTTAATATTAATAATTGGTTTAAATAATATCATGGCAGGACATTTTTAGTAATTTAATGGTTCATTGCTCAAGAGGGACGTTCAGCTTTATAAACTAACTTAATTGTTCTTGTGCGTGTTCAGGGTTCTGCCCACACTGGTCGACAGTGGCCATTTTGGATACCACTCAGTTATTTCGGCCACCACTTGGCTATTTTGGCCACCACTCATTATACTTAGCTGCAGTAACTTTAAGCTTGTACATTATCAGAGTGATGGCCAAAGGGACCTAAATGAAACAAAGTAGGCATGGAAAAATAAATTTCAGCCATCACTCAAGAATCCTGGGCAGAACCCTGCGTGTTTTGTTATTATTGTTGTTGTTGTTGTTTTCAAAACTGCCAAATCCATGAATTTCATGCCATATGGTAGAATATTGACTTCGAACTGAAAGTTATAAAAATTAATGACTTCATGCATACTTGTAGGCCTTGGTCCAGACAACTGATGTCCATATATACAATGAACTTATCAAAGGAAATGAAGAAGACACGTTCTTGAAAGGGTGAGTTGAACATTACTCTAAATGTTAGACTTCTTCCTAGAGAGGGGGGAATGGAAGAGGGAAGATGATGCAATCATGTATGATCATGTAATGTATGATCATGTAATTCAAGTTATTTCTATGATGAATACAATTATTCCTTTATAACTACTGTCCTAGATGTGTATCCTCCATGCTGAGATCAGCACTGGATGAGGGACTGATGACTCAGCAGTCTGTGCTGAAGTTCATTGGTGAGAGATTTCGTGTAAAGGCTGAGTTACCTCCATGGACCTCAGACGAGGATGTCGCACGACACTTACTGAGGTTAGTGTCTTGTGTGCAGCATGGCTCTATATTCATGATCTAGTATAACTAGTATAATTAGTATAATTATTGGGGGGGGGGAGGTATTGAATACTACCCTCTATCTTCTCATTTGTATTGGAGCCACCCTCATGAAGTGGCGATTGGTAAGACGTTATTTTTTCTTTACAGGGAACTGGTTTTGGTCCATCTAACCAACAGTATGGATAAATTCAATATGCTAATGTAAGTGAGTCAGTATCTAGCCTATGACACTCAATGACTTCTTTTTTTCTTTTATCACTAGTTTCATGACAAGGAAGTTATATGCACTGGCAGCTGGCAGGTGTAGTGCTGAGTCAGCAGATTCTCCTAGCAACCAGGAGATACTGTTGGGAGGTCATCTCTATCTGATGGTTCTTAAGGTGCATATTGTAACCATAACAAAGCATGATCATTCATGTGACTGTCATAGCTGGTTCACTCTTCATTCTCTTCATTCCTGCAATATCATGAAATATTATTGTATGCTTTCCAGGAAAAAATGAATTCATATCTCCAATTTGTGAAGGTAGAGCTGGAAAAAATGGTGAAATCAAACCCTGAGAAGTTTGATGATTTAAGTGAGTTTATTCCTGTGACCAGGAGCTTAATTGGACAGGGGGGGGGGGATTCAGGGCCGGATCCATTATCCATTAGATAGGGTTTAATTCAGGATTTTGCTCAAGGGGGTCAAATGCCTAGTGAAAAAAAATTGAGGAGGGGCAACTACAAACCAGTACATGTATCATTACATAAGCTAGCTAATTCCTATAGGGTGGCAAGCCATCATTCAGAGAAGCCCGCCCCCTTGAAATCAACCCTGGGTAGGGTTGTGGTACCAGGGGGTACAAATTAATGGGGAAGGTGTGCATGCAGAGGAGGGCTACTTTTTGGCAGACTTGACGTCTGCTAAAACCCACTATGCTAAGGGTTGAAGAGCGAAATGGGAGAGCCCCACCTATGAAATCAGAAAGTCCCCAATTCTACTTAATCTTCCTTCCTTCCTTTTTCTTTTCATCTGGACAGATAGTGTGATGAGCAAAGTTCTCTCAGTTGGACTTGATATTGGACTGCACATGGAACACTTTTTGGCCACTGGAAATCTTCGCTCCAAAACTGGACTAGGGCTTCAGCAGGTCAGTCAGTATAATTCATGTGAATGAAGTCCTATTGGATCTTTCACTTGGGACCTCATGAGAGTATCTTGATTAGAGAGGTGTCCTGATTAGAGTTGTCCTGATTAGAGAGGTGTCCTGATTGGAGTTGTCCTGATCAGAGAGGTGTCCTGATTAGAGATTAGAGAGGTGTTCTGATTAGAAAGGTAGAGCTGTCCTGATTAAAGAGGTGTCCTGATTAGAATTCCCCTGATTAGAGAGGTGAGTGATTAGACCCTGATTAGAGAGATATCAAAGCGGCATTAGCAAATATTTCCGGGGTCATTAATTATTACTAGGACACAGGATTTTTATTTCAAGGAATCCACATTGAAGGGCTATGTATTTCATTGCTCATAAGAATAATATCTCTCTCAGCAATCTGGCTTTACTGTGGTAGCAGAGAAGCTCAATTTCTATCGGTACTTGTCTCACTTTCGTGCTGTTCATCGCGGTGCCTTCTTCACTGAAATGAGGACCACTTCTGTCAGGAAGCTACTGCCTGAGGCATGGGGTGAGTATCATATGACTGTCATGTGATCAATGATGACATAAAGAGACGGGCGGACTGAAGAACCTGTGTTGATCAGGTTCAAAAGATGACTGTCTCTATCACTGAGATCTCATTTACTTAATGACCAAGTGGAATGCATCAAAATCTTTTCAAGATGATGATCGTGAAACCATTTTGCACTCCAGTGGTCCAGTAATGTTTTCTATGCATCGAATAAAAAAATCTTTTTCATGATAATGATGAAACCATTTTGTACTCGAGTGGAATTCTTTTCAAACAATAATATTATTCTCCTTTAGACTTTCACAATGTAGCCAATATTGCTGGATGCATTTTTGATAAACATTGCTGGTTTCAAAAAGTGCTTATGTACTTTGAACTTTCATTGTACTGCTTCAGTACGTGATTGTTGTGTTAGTGGACACCTTTTCATAGTGGGACAATTAATAGGAATACACCCCAGGGTTCTCCCCAGAATTTATTGAAGGCATAGGGGCAAGACCATAATATAATCATCATGAAGGAGAGAGGCCCAATGCTCTGAGATGGCTCCTGGTGTAGAAGCCAGCCACCAGTAATGAATAATAGTGCATGGGGGAAGAACTGAAGGAAAACATAAGGCTTAGGGGGGAGAAACTGAAGGCATAGTGGCCCGATATGCCTTAAGATGCCTGTGCACCCTCAACTTCATGCAGACTGCATGTATACTTTGATAATGATGGGGTTGTACCCTCAACTTTAAACTGATTGTGGACAGGTTTCCTGTGTCCAGTGCACACTCCTGATGGAGCTCCCTGCGGTCTCCTTAATCACCTGGCAGCTCTCTGTAAGGTAAGTACGAAAACTTACAACTTTAGGTAAGGCTGAAACCTTTCCTTTGGTGTGGAGGTAGCTAGTCCAAACAAATAATTGCTTAAAGTCAAGTCTCAATTGGATTAGCAACTTATGGCATGGATAGTTTACTTCTAGATCTATAATCATGTCTGGAATTTTTCGGTTCATTGTACACACAGACAGGATGCTGATCATGTAATCAGTAAAGCACCATGAGCTTAGTGATCAGTGACAAAAATTGATTCACTCGGAAAATTAAGGACAACCTCTACTCTAAACAAAAGATGAACTGAAAGTACCTTTGTATATCATTCACTCTACACAAAATAACCTCCAAAAGATGACCTCTCTATAAAGGGGTAGAAGTTCCAAGTCTGTCCATTATTCAGAGACCACTCTATAGTTACACTTGTCTCTATTGGATTAGGTGACTACAGACACACCCTCTACTATGCATCTACCACGCCTCCTGTCTTCCCTGGGGGTGACGCCTCTTGGCCGTCCCACTCCACCCCACACCACACCCCTCCTCCCAGTGATCCTCGATGGGCGTGTCGTCGGGGAGGTGGAGTCTTGCTTCATTCAAGACCTGGCTACGAAACTTAGAACACTCAAAGCCACGGGAAAGGAAAAGGTATTGTAATACATGTACATGCATGTGATATGCATGTACATGGATGTAAGCCATGTCTATGTGGGAATTTCTCGACAATTATATAAAGCTTCTCAATGTGGATGCGCATTGACAGATTCAGAAAAGTGTCCTGATTAGAGAAACTTCCATTTCGGGCTAAAAGTTTAGTTTTCGGTTTATGATGAAAGAAAGAGACGGGCGGACTGAGAGAGCCTGTGATTACTGTCTCAATCTTAGTATTCTGAAACCACAATTCTGTATACTGCATAGTAATTTAGCACCATTCCCAATCTCCAAAATCCACTTAGTGATTTTTCCTTTGTAGGTGCCTCCTACCCTTGAGATCGGACTAATTCCCCCGTCCAAGAAGGGCCAGTTCCCGGGCTTGTTCCTGTTTAGCACCCCAGCCAGGATGATGAGACCCGTCACTAATCTGGCTACCAACACTACGGAGCTCATTGGATCCTTTGAGCAGGTCAGCTCAATATGTTGATTAATCTACAGTGACAGATGTGGCTTATGATGAAAGAAAGAGACGGGCGGACTGACATAACCAGTGATTACTGTCTCAATCATATAGTATCCTGAAACCACTATCCTCTGTATATTATAGTATACTATGTAGTCTATTCATTTGATATGTCTGCCGTTATTGTGATTCACAGGTGTACATGGACATCGCCATCATCCCAGAGGAAGCACATGAAAAGGTATGAAGGTTGATTGCCAAGATTAAATTTTGAATAGACTCTTTCTTCCCCTTCCCTCCCTCCCTCTCTTTCTCTTTCCCCTTTTCCCTCACTTTTCTCCTCTTCCTTCTTTTCCCTCCCTCTCTCTCTCTCTTCTTCTTCCTTTTTCCCTCCCTCCCCCTCCCCTCTCTCCCTCCCCCTCCCCTCCCTTCCCCTTCCTCCCCTCTCTCCCTCCCCCCCTTCTTTCCCTCCTCCCTCCTTCCTTTTATAGCATACCACACATTTAGAACTGAATGAAGGAAGCATGCTCAGTGCCATAGCAACCCTCACCCCATTCTCAGATTTTAACCAGAGCCCTAGGAATATGTATCAGTGCCAGGTGAGTCTAATGGTCATGTGACTGCAAAAAAATGATTACTATAACATGATGATGATGTAATTGATTTTTTGTTCTATTTTTAGATGGGTAAACAGACTATGGGTACCCCAGTACATTCCTTCCCTTATCGCATGGATAATAAAATGTACAGATTACAGGTACATTCCATTCCATGTCAGAAGTTGAGATGTTTAAAAAGTTGTTCCTTGTTCCTTTTAGACCCCTCAAGCTCCTGTAGTACGACCAAGCACATATGACTATTTTGGGATTGACGAGTTTCCCCTGGGGACGAATGCAATTGTGGCTGTCATATCATACACAGTAAGAATTTGCATTGTAATGGTACCCTCTTTCTAAGACACTAAGAGGGGGCTGGCCTATCATGTGTTTAAATAATTTCATTTTAGGGCTATGATATGGAGGATGCTATGATCTTGAACAAGTCATCAGTGGAGAGAGGATTAGCTCATGCCTCTGTCTATAAGAGTGAGGTGTGTATTTCAAATCTCTATTATGACTACTAGTACTTTAGGACTGAAATTTGGTATGAAATAGTCTATCCATTGTAGAAGACATGCCTTTTACGTATTTTTTTTTATTCTTGTGGTATATTGCACCTGTTAGCTCATTGACTTATCGAAAATTAGTGCTGAGAGAGGGAAGGCTTCTATGAGATTTGGTAAGCTGAGCATATGTACCTTAACTTCAGATAAGTATATAGTGAGAAGATGTTGCAAGAGGTTTTCATTAATGACATGCCAATTCAATTGTGTGCGTAGGTGTTCCTCCAGGCGATAAGTTGGCAGATAAATTGGATCCCGATGGCTTTCCCAGTATTGGAACTTACTTGACAGAGGGGGACCCCTATTACTCGTGAGTTAATTTTCTAAGCATAGTTTGATCAAGCGAGTGCTATACATAAGAGGTTTACCCAGTGGTCATCACAAGAACAAACTACAATATTAGAACATAGCTACTGCTGTATAATTATGTAGTGGGAAATTTATTTGGTACAAGAAAGGTTAAGGTTCACACTTCATTTTGAAAAAAATTATAATTCTTTAAAGAATTCCACCTTGTCTCTGCAGTTACACTAATGTTAGCTCTGGCAAGTCAACACTTGTGACTTACAGGAGCCTGGAACCTGCGTATGTCGACCAAGTAAGAGACCCATTATAGCTTAGCAGATATTTAGGATTAAATACATCTGGAAACAAATGTGGCACACGAGAATTGTAACATTATGTCAAATATCGATTCTAAAACTGCAGTTTGATGGAATTTCGCTCTAGTTATGAAAAAAAAAAATTATTATTTTTTTCAGGTGAAGTTTCTTGGCAGTGAATCTGGAGATGAGCCTTTGCAAAGGGTCTTTATCAAACTAAGGATTAATGTATGTATGCATGTGTACATCTGTAGCTAATTATTCTACTAATAAACTTTCTCTGATAGAGGAATCCTGTTATTGGAGACAAGTTTGCCAGTCGAGCTGGACAGAAGGGGATCTGCAGGTTAGCAGCTGGTTTAGCTTTGGGACTGAAAATGTATACATATGTATAAAGAGAATACAACCATCATAAATGGGACTGTGTCACATGACTGCATGTGATAATTTACTTCATGTCACATGACTGCATGTGATACTTGACTTCATGTCACATGACTGCATGTGATACTTAACTTCATCACATTCATTAGGCTCACTTACGCTCCACAAATAAAGTGTGGTAGGGAAGAGTTACGGTCATTTTCTGTTCATTTTGTAGTCAGAAGTGGCCGATGGAAAACATGCCATTTGCAGAATCTGGGATGGTTCCTGACATCATTTTCAACCCCCATGGGTTCCCCTCCCGTATGACAATAGGCAAGTCAATATCATACACTTAGAGCCAACAAGATCAAGTCTGTCGAACACTATTAGCTATACTGGCCCATAATTAAGTTAAGTACCGTCACTTCCAGCACCGTGCCTTGGTACTTTGGTGCTGAGGACAAAAATGTTTTGTCATGATGACTCATACTATACATTTAACACACTTTTTTTGACTGTTGTTAATTGTATTGTTGTTGTTGTTGTTGTTGTTGTTGTTGTTTTTTATATTGATGGCTTCTGATCTTATTTCCTGGCATGCAGGGATGATGATAGAGACCATGGCAGGCAAGTCAGCTGCACTTCACGGCCTCTGTCATGACTCCACCCCTTTCACATTCTCTGAAGACACGCCAGCAGTCAAGCACTTTGGAAAGCTTCTCTTACAAGGTAGAGATAATAAGCTTACCAGAATTAAAGTCAATTCATTCCGGAACAGTTGCTAGTCACTCGTTATTATACACTTACCTATTTTTGTTGCTGTTGATGATGAAGGAGGGGCAAAGTAAAGGACACATTGACACCATTTATCCATTGTAAAGAGGTTGTCCTCTCAAATTTAGCTAGCATGACTATATAGTAGCTTCAGTCTATAACTAATTGTCTATTTTTCTTTAGCTGGCTACAACTATTATGGAAATGAACGGCTTTACAGTGGCATAGATGGGAGAGAATTTGAGGCTGACATTTTCATGGGTGTGGTCTATTACCAACGCCTACGTCACATGGTGTCCGACAAATTCCAAGTGCGGACTACGGGACCTATTGATATACTGACCCACCAGCCAGTTAAAGGTCGCAAGCGAGCTGGAGGCATCCGGTTTGGGGAGATGGAGAGAGACTCACTTTTGGCACATGGCAGCTCCTTTCTCTTGCAGGACAGGCTACTCAACTGCTCAGACAGATCCTTTGTGAGTTATTTAAACCTTCTATATATAACATGCAACAGTTATGGCATAGCTAGCTAGAGCAGCAAGTTCGAAAATTCTTTTTTCACTTTTATTAGTCTGACACTGGCTATTAGTGTTATTATGACAAATTTAGTGTAGTGGCTATGTCATCAAAATTGATGTCTATGATTTATTTGGCCCTGTTACTATAATTTTGTTTCTTTTCTCTTTCGGAGATACTTCAATAGTGAGTTTATAACTCCCCTCCCCTCCCCCCCCCCCCCCTGCCTCGGAGTCCCATTATTACAATCCCTAATAAGATAGCTATAAGAATGACTTTGTATTATAAGCCCTTTTTAAAAAAATTCTTTTTAGAGTCGTATTTGCAAAGTATGTGGGAGCATAGTGTCTCCAGTGCTTGAAAAAGCCCCACCCTCAGATACTATCCTGTATCAACCCCCTTCAGAGTGGAAGTGTCGTCTCTGTCAAGATGGAGGCAAGATAGATGTCATCTCTGTCCCTTACGTCTTCAGATATCTTATAGCTGAACTGGCAGCCATGAACATTAGAGTAAAAATGGAAGTCAGCTAACTAGCTGCCCAAGCCAGTTTGTAAGAATCATGGATTGCATTGAACTTAATTAAAACACTATGCAACCTAATTTGACTCCACATTAAGTTTTATAATAGCTGTAATTATGTGTATGGCTATTCTGACTGTGGGTAATTAATGTATAGCAGGTGTGTGCATGAGATGAGGAATGTAATTAATCCATTCATAATTATATATTCATTCTCTATAGTGTTACTGTGACACTCAGAGGTGTGCATGGTAACTAAATTTTGCCACCACAAGAATGAAATTCAAGAGATTTTATGATTGCTATTGTAACATGCTGAAAAGTGATGGTCATTTCAGCATTGCACTTTATTTTTATAGGACTTCCATCGTCCATTAAAGGGCTTAAACTTACCTGAAATGATGTGAAAGTCAGGTACATGTTATTCCTCAAAACATAGTCTCCAGGAAAAAAGAATAGTTCAAAGTTACCAGATCTAGAGTGATGATGATAAACTGATGAATAGCTTTTAGCGAGAGTCTCTAGAGTGCTGCATGGTCTCAATGGCCTCCCTTCAAAGAAGCAAGTATCATCATCAGCAATGATGTCATCTGAAGGTGTGACATAGTAAGGAATAGCTCCTGAGGAGCCAAAAAGAACCACGATGATGCTAACTTGAAATAGCATTATCAATTTTATACACATAGCTAATGGACGTTGTGAAAGCAATTTCATCTGACTAACCAAGCAAGTTGTAGCTTCAACTTAAATAGCTAGACCTGAAACATGTCACAAAGTTATTATAGCTAGCTAGCTACGTAGCTGGAACGGAACGGTTATTACTTGGGATTATTACTGTTATTTCTAGTTTCTATTGTTGTGGTATTCTCCCAAGAGGAGTAACAATGATTATTTTATTTTCATAATGATCTCTTTAATAGCAGGTGTTTTTCCTATGGTGAATTTTATTTATAACATTAATGTCTGATACTTGGATATTGGGAAACAGGAGATGATTACATTATGTACACTGTATTTACAGCTAACTACTAGGACTTTGGTTATTGCATGATTTTTAAGTTCTTTAATGTATTAACTAGCTAAGTACATGATAGCAGATGTGCAAACAGATGTGTAACATTAGCTGCTCTGCATGATGGTCACCTACATAACTTTCTTTAATTTACAAGGGCAATTAACCACATGCATAGGGTACCAAGTAGAAAAATAAAATCCCTTGCAGAAGAAATGAAGATGCTGACCTATAGCTAGAGGACTGGAGTAGTTGGATAGTGACTCCCCTTGGCAATGACTCCCCAGTCACTCCTGACTAGGCATGGATGACTCCCGGTCACTCATGCCTTGCATTGCTGTCAAGATCATGCATCTTGCTAAACCTATGTATAGCAAGACTGCCTCTGCATCTGTCAATTATAGAGTGTTTACATGTATTAGCTCGCCTCTACTCATAATTATTCCTACTCATGGCCTATAACTAAATGTATCAACCCCCTTCAGAGTGGAAGTGCTGCCTCTAGCTCTGTCAAGATGGAGGCAAGATAGATGTCATCTCTGTTCCTCACGTCTTCAAATGACTTTTCCCTGACTGGTGGAAAACATGGCAGAGACCAAGGAATATTCCCCCATAGTAAATGAGTTAGAGACAGCTCTGGAGTCTGACAGAAAAATAGCACTGTTTCTTTTTTAGGAAAGTTTCATCACAGAGGAACGTTACGATGAAATCAACAACCCAATATCAAATCTAACCGACTAGCATGCTAGTGATCTTTTTGTATCTTTCTGTAACTTTCTCTGTACCTTTCTGTATAACTGAACCAACTAAAGCTAATCATAATCATAAAATACAAGATATTTCTATAATGTTTTATTGTCTTGATAGGGGAGACTATAGCGCTGTCGCCGCACCTAGCTCTACCTAGCCTCGTCCCCAGGCGATTCAGGCCTTCCACAAGCTTATTATTGCGCGTGGAATCGCCTGGGGACGAGGCTAGCTCTACCAACCTAGCTAGCTAGCTAGCTAGCTTTGGGCGTGACAAGCGCGCGTGCTTCAGGGTTTTTTGCTTGGTTACTGCATGCATTCCAAAGATAAAAATGAAAAATGCTCCGCCATTACAAAATACAAGCTGATGATCAATTTAGTTGTAGCGGGTTGTACAGAATTGTTCAAGTTATTGCGATAGTTATATTGGGTTGTGTAGCATTCGCAAGTTTATTTATTTCATTATGGAATACTCTGAATGAACATAGTCCACGTAGATCGAAGTATGTAAGGATTCAATACGATTTAAATCAACTTAATAGAAGACTGGTGCAGCTGCATGATTCAGTGGATAATGATATAGGTGGACTTGAAAGAACAATTGAAATGTATACACTTGATATCTCTGAACTTGAAAGAAGACTCCTAATGGCTACCAATGATAATATTACCAAATTCGAAAGAAGGATGGTACAATTTCAGGAGTCCAGTTCATCTGAGCTTGAAAGGAGAATTCAAATGAGTACGAATGATAGCATATCTGAGCTCGAACAGAGGGTAATTCAAGTTCAGAACCTTACTATGAATAAAATTTCCGAGCTTGATGGTTTTAACATATCAGAACTAGAAGGGAGAATCCAAAGGAGTATTAATGATAATAAACCTGAACTTCAGAGATTAGTCCAGATTGATAATGATACAGTATCCGAACTTCAAAGAACAGTGGAGACTCAGAACAATAAAATTGAACTTCAGAGAAATACTCAAAAATCGTTGGAAATATTCGTAAATGCCAGTTATGAGTATTTGAGACTAAGCTATTTTAGATTCCCTATCGATTCATGCACTGTACTCTTCCAAATAAATCCTAGAGCCCCATCTGGTTATTACTGGATTGTACCCCAGAATGGCCATCCTGTGCGTGTATACTGTGACTTCACCAGGCAATGTGGTTGTGCAGAGCCAAATGCATGGACTCGTTTAGCCCTCCTCAACATGTCAGACCCCAACCATGTTTGTCCAAGCAACTGGACAACCATCTCCTCCCCTGTGAGGACTTGTGGGAGAGGTTGGAACAGCAGTAGTGGTTGCAATTCAGTGTTTTATACTATCAAAGGACTAAGCTACAGGCGTGTGTGTGGACGTGTAATAGCTTATCAACATGGCATTACCAATGCTTTTTATTCAACAATATTTGGAACTGGTATCAATGGTCCGTATATAGATGGTATCTCTTTCACTCATGGAAGGGATGGAGATCGACGACATATCTGGTCATTTGCCAGTGCAAGTGGAGGAATAGGCCCTTCAGAAACTCTGTGTGAATGCAGTAACAGAGATAGATGGATACATTGGACTGAGTTTGCAGCACATCACTACTATTGTGATTCTGGTAACCATAGTCCTTCACTAAGTTCAACTACATTCTACTCTGACGATCCTCTCTGGGATGGCCGGGGGTGTAGTCCTTTCAGCACCTGCTGTAATGGCCCTCCATGGTTCTGTAGGAACATTCCAGGATCCTTTGATGATTACATCGAAGTCAGGATCTGCAAATCTCGTCATAATGGAGATACACCGATTCAACTGCTAGAAATTTATGTACAGTAGCAATTAATTTTTATACACTCATAGTAGCAGCTATAGAACATAATGTGAGGTCATCTCAGATACTGGTATAAGTGGGGATAGTCTGGAAAATAAGCCGGGGGAAATAATATTATGGTAAAAGGTTGGCTAGCTGCACCAGACAGACTTAGTTATGGACTTGATGTGAAATATATAGAGGAGACTTTGTTTCAGTAGCTTTGATGCAGTAGGTCCACTTATCCTTATTGATAAGGTCGTGGGCCCATAGCTAGATTATTAGCGCGCATGCTAGCTCGAGCGCTAATTTTGCTAAGCTACCGCATTCATTCTCGATTTAACCCTTAAACTACCAAAGCTAAGTTAAGCTAAGCTTCAGCAGTATTATGCCATACATGTCCACCTGAGTAAACACTGGGTCACTAGATAGTCCACCAGCTCCTCCTGGAGGTTCAGTCAATTGTGCACTCCTTTCTCCTAAAAAGCTTTTTAATCCAACTTCTCGTGGAGCTTTGGAGAAAGGAGATGCTTCTTTCCAACTTTTACACAGTGCCTGTGGTCTCTCTGTAGACTCTCCGGCCAGCAAAATGTTGCAGCGTTTCTGTCTCTGTCTACGAAGAGAGGTTTGCTTCCAGATCGACAGTTTGTGCACTTTAGCCTGAAGTGAGATAATCTTCCTCTTATGTTTCTGTATCTGGTCAACTCCCCAAAGCATCGGTTGCAGACCTTGGAGGTTCGAAATTCGTCTACGCTCACTGTCTCTAACCTCTTGCTCAGAAGCTTCCTGAGTCCCACTGTGGGCCCAGGCGTGCATCCCTTCTGTTGGTGGATAGAGGACCAGTCCCCGTAGTAGATCTTGCAGTGAGGTCCGTATGTGTCAATTATTCTGTTGACTAGCATGTATTCGCTACTCTTTCTGTGGCAGTATGTCCGAAATTTCCACCCTCTCCACTTTTCATTGTGATAGAAGGCTCTGGTGAGTTCATCTACCTTTTGCTTTTCCACCAGGAACTGTTTGTATCTTGCAGGATCCACGGTTTGGCGTTCAAATTTGGTCAGGTGCACTTCCAGTTCAGAAATTTCACTCCTTCTCTTCTCGCGTTCGAGTACCTCTCTGAGTCTGGTCTCCTTGCTCTCGAATAGCCTCTGCCTTGAAGTGTACCTAAGGGAGTTTCCATCGCTATCCATTGCAGTGATAAGATTTTTTCTCCCAGGATCCACTCCGATTGCCTTGGATCTAGGCCCTTCTGCTTCTTCCGCAGCATGGACCCCAGTGGACATTGGTCTTGCAGGTTTTCCAGTTGCTCTTCTGGAGAAGAGGATAGAAACCGCCACTCCAATCTCATGGTGGAACTTGAAGCCTTTCAGTTTTCTGAACACCATTTGGGACCGATCTACCACCTTCGTCCAGACCCAGTCGTTGTAATCCTCTCTGTGGAGTGCTGACTTTCTAGCTTCAACTCTCTCTTTGTAAGGGACAAACATTTGAGCCATGGTTTCAGTGTCAAATTTAGCATGACAGGGGACATTGCTTGTTCTCGTGGGAAGGAAATGTATCATCTTCTTTGCATTTTGAACTCGTTCCATTTCCCGGCACATGCTTAACGTTACATTCAGGTACTTCTCTGGGTTCTTCGTGACGTCGTAAGCCACACTTTTCTCCACATCGGCAGGCAAGATGTCCTGCAGCTTTCTCTTTAAGTCTATAGGAACGTCATTCCAGTGGTTTGCAAAGACTTGCCCCGTCAGTTTGCATGCCTCTGACTTAGGATTTCCATTAGAATCACCGTCTCTCAGCAGACTCTCCAGAAAAGTCCTTAATCTTGACTTGAAGTGTGTCTTTGTGTCTACCAGGATGTTGCTAAGGATCTGCTGTGCAAGAAGCTGCTTCATCATGCTCCTTCCTTTGAAGTCTAATAGATCAGGATATATTTCGATAAAACTCTTCTTCCAGAAACGATCAAGTTCCTTGCCCATACCTGTTTCCTTCAGCTTTGCCCCCCTGGATTCATGCATACTGACTCTGTTCATACACTCCTTCACCAGGGACAGTTTATGAGAGGAACCTCTCCTTTCTTCAAGAAGAATAGTCTCATAAAGAAGAGTGTCCTCTTGAAGACTTCGTCGTGGGCCAAAATAACTTCATCCTTCACTCTGGACAGTACATTGCTGGACTTTGTGATTCTCTTTAACTTGCACTTTAGTGTGCAGAACTTCAGTTCTTCTTTCAGCTTTCTTCTCTTGCTGGGGTTGCACTCTGTGGCTGTAGAAGGCCTTTTGGAGGAACTCATTTTCCACAACATGAAAGTCCAACAGCCCAGACAGCTATCCTAGCAACGGACTTGTATCTGTGCATGCTTGCAAGCATGCGCACTCGATCGAATCCTTCAAACTTTGCGAATGCGCAGAAAGTCTCACGTTGCAAGATTTGTAGCTGCCGGGTCCTATTCTTGATTTAAATTATGGAGCGGTGCGAAGATTGCCAATCTTTCCATACTCTTTCAGTTCCTAATACTGTCTCTTCTGTTTCAATTTCTGTTATCGCGCAAAAAACTAACACTTGGTCAAGCAAACTCTTTGAAGTTATTGGAATTGTTACACTAGCTTGTGTAACATTTGCCAGTTTGGGCATTTCAGTATGGAATTTGGTGGATCAACAGAGTCGTGTTGAACTTGAAGCAGAATACATATCCAACTTCGAAGGAATTCAGATAAACCTCTCTGAGTTTAGTATAAGATTGATAAATTTTCAAAATTCAGTAAACGATAGCATAGCCACTTTGGAAAGAACCATACAGACAAATATACTTCATAGTGTGTCTGAACTATACAAACTTGAAAGAGAAATTCAGATGAGTACTAACAATAGGATTTCTGAACTTGAAAGAAGAATAATGAGATTTCAGATTTCGTATATGTCAGAAATCGAAAGAAGAACCCTGACGAATAGGAATGATAGGATTACAAAACTTGAAAGAAAAATAGTGCAACTTCAGAATTCAGTGGATGAACTACTTGTTGAGACTGATGTATTGGAATTTGAAAGAAGAATTCAAAGACACATGAATGATTCAATATCTGAACTTGAAAGGAAAGTGCAGATTCAGAATGAAAATATAATGGAACTCAATAGAACACTGAGCATTCGGAATGATAGAATTGAACTTCAGAGAAATAATATTTTGTTGGTGCAATCATCAATAGAATTCTTTCAGAAGTATATGAATTTTCGATTCAGAAACTTCCCTCTCCCTGATTGTTCTCATGTCTATCAGCTGATCCAGACATCTGGTTACTATTGGATTTTACCTCAGGGTGGCAACGGTTCCTTTTTACGTGTGTACTGTGATTTGAACAGGCAGTGTGGTTGTTCTGGATCGCCTGCATGGGCTCATGTGGCCCTCCTTGACATGTCAGACTCTAACCAAGTCTGTCCCAGGAACTGGACCACCACTTCTACCCCCATGAGGACGTGTGGGAGAGGGAAGACCGCACGGGGAGGTTGCAGTTCAGTATTCTTTCCCACTTATGGACTGAGGTATAATCGTGTCTGTGGACGTATAAGAGCATATCAGTATGGCGATACTACCGCTTTCTTCTCACTTCGTCGTGGACTTGATAATGATTATCTAAGTGGTGTTTCCCTGACTCATGGCAGTGTTGGATCTCGACAGCACATCTGGTCCTTTGCCAGTGCAAGAGGAGAAGGTTCATTCTTTCAAGAAACTATCTGTTCATGCAGTAGTAGAGGTAACTGGACTTTTACAACTGGTTTCGTGGGGAATAACTACTTCTGTGATTCTGGAAATGAAGGCCATTTTATCTCTAATTCTAGATTCTATTCTAATGATCCTCTCTGGGACGGCCGAGGGTGTAGTCAGCAAAGCACCTGCTGCCAGTTCAACCTCCCTCCATGGTTTTGTACGTTCCTCCCTCAACCCACTGGTGATGACTTGGAGGTCAGGATCTGCAAAAGTACAATGGAGCAAGATATAGCTATCGAGCTAATAGATCTTTACACTCAGCTGTAGCACAGCTGTACTTCATTTTCATGTAGCAAGTATTGATTTTCTCAAAGTTTTATTAGCTAAATTGTGTAAACAAACAAAAAAACAACAACAATGAATGCAATAATACAATTGTTTTTCTGTAGCTACACTTACAGCTAAAATAGGTACAGTGCTACAAATCTAAAGACTTGTTTGTTCCAAAATCTACTTTTCTTGCTAAAGAGTTCAAAAGCCATCTATATTCAGTCATATTGGTTCAGTATCTTGAGAGGTATGGTTTATGTCCCTCCCATGGCCACACCCCTTTTTATGCTCACAGTATTAAACATTTTTGGAACTATTTTCTGATGCTACAAAAAATATCTGGATAAAGATATTCAAGATTGTAGAGGATATGGGGACACACATCTCTTCAAATTTTGTAACTCTCTTAAACTCAAAAAAAAAAAAAAAGCATGGATTTGCTCCCTTAAAAACGAAAATCCAGTCTTTAGATTTGTAGCACTGTAGCATAGCTAGGTATCACCATAGATAATCTGTATGTAGTTATAATCATAGTATCTATGCTATCATCTTCCTTGGCATCCAGTTAGTTTATTGCCTATAGCTACGTAGGTAGGTAGCTAGGTATCTGGGAAAATATAATACATAGTGAATGATAGCTAATATTATTAGCTACAAATTCTAACAGAATGCACAAGTATAATGTACGTATACTATACATAATAGGTTAATCTAGCTACTGGACATAAATCTCTATCAGTTGAATAGGTACATCTCCGTCAAAATGATTATTACATATCCTGACCTCCAGGGCATCAGTTGTGGGCCGATATGGGAGGGTCTTACAGAACCATGGAGGGTTGTTGAACTGGCAGCAGGTGCTATTGGAACTACACCCCTGGCCGTCCCAAAGAGGGTCATCAGAATAGAATGCAGTTGTAGATGGTTGATTATTTTCATTGCCAGTGTCACAGAAGTAATCATTCCCTACAAATCCAGTTGAATGTGGCCATCGATAGTTGGTACTGCACTCACAGAGAGCATATGAAAAAAATCCTCTCGATTCTCCTGCTGCACTGACAAAAGACCAGATGTGTCTTCGGGATCCAACACTGCCATGAGTCAGGGAAACACCATCTATATGAGCATCATCAATTCCAGAAGAAACTGATATGAAAGCTTGGGTGCTACCATGTTGATATGCTATTATGCGTCCACATACATGGCTATATGGCACACCAAAAGTGGAATAGAAAACTGAACTACAACCACCGCTACTGTTCAGTCCCCTCCCACATGTCCTCACAGGGGAAGATAAGGTGTTCCAGTTGCTGGGACAGACATGGTTGGGATCTGACATGTTGAGGAAGGCCAAACGAGTCCATGTACTCGGCCCATCACAACCACATGTTCTGTTGAAGTCACAGTAAACACGTGCTACAGAGCCATTGAAAGGACTGATCAAATAGTAACCAGATGGGGCAGCAGAATGCCACTGCAAAACATTGGAGCATGAAGTCACTGGGAAGGTTTGAATTGGATTTAGTCTACCTTCAAGTTTGGAAAAACGATTAGTATTATTTTCAACTCCTCTTTCAAGTGTGCCTACACTATCATTCAATGTGCCCTGAAGCTGCATTATTCTTTCTTCAAGTTCAAATAGCATTTGAGTTCTTCTTTCAAGTACTGTTACAATATCTATTGAATTCTGAAGCTCTATAACTCTTCTTTGAAGTTTTGGTATAGTCATGACGATTTCAGCAGATAGGTTGAGATTAAGTAGATTCTGTACATTTACCACATTCCATAATGAAATACAAAAAGTAGTGAATATTACACAGCCTGCTAAGCTTACAGAAACTCCAGTAAAACAATGGGTACTATAAAACATAGACTTCCACTTGATTCGAATATTATTTTGTGAGACTCTATGTGGCCTTCTTCCCTCAGCCACATTCTTATTCGAATGCATGGTGACTAAGCAACATTTAGAGCATGCGCGCTGCGCCCTTCACGAGTCAAAGGACCGCGCCGTTTATTTTACAAGTTATAGCTACGTAGCTAGCTATATAGAAACTCAGAATGTCGAGGTCTATAGCTAATGGTTAGTTCATTCTACTGCACATAAAGTTCTATAAGTTGAATTGGTATATCCTCATTATCTGCATTTTTGCAGATCCTGACCTCCAGGTCATCCGAAGTGGACTGGGTGAGGGTCTTACAGAACCATGGAGGGTTGTTGAACTGGCAGCAGGAGCTGGAGGGACCACACCCCTGGCCATCCCAGAGAGGGTCATCAGAGTAGAATTTACTACTAGAGGCAGACTCTTCATTGCCAGAATCACAAAAGTAGTCGTTTCTCACAAAAGAAGTTGTAAATGTCCACTCATCAGTACTACTGCATGGACAGATAAGTTCTTGAAAGAATGAACCTTCCCCCTGTGCACTCACAAATGACCAGATGTGCTGTCGAGATCTAGAACCACCACCATTAGTGAGAGAAACACCACTTATAAACTTCCCATTAATACTGTAAGACTGAATTGAGAAGAAAGCTGGAGTACCACCGTATTGATATGCTATTACACGTCCACACACACGTCTGTAAGTCATTCCAAGGGTGGAATAGAATGTTGAATCACAACCTCCTCTTTTGGTATGTCCCCTCCCACATGTCCTTACAGGAGAAGAGATAGTAATCCAGTTTTCAGGACAGACATGGCTGGGGTCTGACATGTTGAGAAAGGCCACACGAGTCCATGCATATTGTTGTCTATTTCCACCACAACCACAGTGCCTGTTGAAGTCACAGTACACACGTGCGAAAGAACCATTGGAAAGGCGAATCCAGTAGTAATCATTTGGTGCATTACGATTCATTAATAAGATAGAGGAGCATGATAAGAAGGGATAGTCTTCAAAATTGTGAATTAAAAATTGCTGAATGACATTGATTGATGGTTTTATCGACAATATGCTATCATTCTGAATTTTTATCATTCCTTGAAGTTTGGGTATGCTAGAATTATACAGCTGAATTATTGTTTCAAGTTCAAATATGCTATCATTTATACTCCTTTGAAGTCTCCTTTCTGACTCCAAAAACACGCTATTTCTTAAATTAGCAAGTTCATCCACAGAATTTTGAACCTGTGTAATTCTTCTTTCAAGCTCAGTAATGTTATCATTGATATTCATTTGAATTCTTCTTTCAAGTTCGGATATATAAGAATCCTGAAGTTGCATCAGTCTTCTTTCAAGTTCAGAAAAACTATCATTAATACTCAGTCGAATTCTTCCTTCAAGTTCAGATTGATCAAACATTAGTACATCTGTTTCAATTGTTGCTTCTAGTGCGGATATATTAGCATCCACTGAACTCTGAAGTTCTATCATTCTATCATTAAGTTCAATAACATCCACTTCAAGTTCCATTATACTATCACTTTTAAATTTTGGTAGACTCAGTTGATCCACTGAATTCCACAATGAAATACCTAGGCTAGCCAATGCTACAATGCTTACTACAACGACTCCAACTAGTTTGCACAGCCTAATAAAATCATGCTTCGACTTGAACTTGATTCCAACAAAACCGGAATCCATTATTCGGTAACTAAGCAAAATAATGCGCGCGCATAATTAATGGCGAGGGGCGGGGCCGGCTATAGAAATTATGAAGCTGGTAGTTAATGTAGTCTTGTAGGTTTATAGCAAGTGATTAATTTTGGTCTCACCTACAGTAGGCAATTATGTGGAGCTAGCAGTTCAATCTTGTATGTCTGCAATCCTGAATGAAAAGTTCCAATTGCTCAATGGCTATATCTTGTTCCCTTGCATCTTTACAGATCCTGACCTCCAAGTCATCGGTAGTGGTTTGAGGGAGACTCTTACAAAACCAAGGAGGGTTATTAAACTGGCAGCAGGTGCTTTGCTGACCACACCCTTGTCCGTCCCAGAGGGGGTCATCGGAATAGAATCTAGTAGTATTGATTTGTGAGTGTTCATTACCAGAATCACAGAAGTAGTCGTTTACTACGAAAGAAGTCGTATATAACCATAAACCTGTCCCACTGCATGAACAGATAGTTGGTGAATAAAATGATCCTTCTCCTCTTGCACTGGCAAAGGACCAGATGTGCTGTCGAGTTCCATTACTGCTGTGAGTGAGAGAAACACCACTTAGATAATGATTATCAAGTCCATAACGAAGTGTGCTGAAAGCAGTAGTATCACCATGCTGATATGCTCTCATACGTCCACAGACATTTGCATACTCCAGTCCATGAGTGGGAATGAATACTGAACTGCAGCCTCCCTGTGCAGTCTTCCCTCTCCCACATGTCCTCACAGGAGATGAGATAGTGGTCCAGTTGCTGGGACAGACCTGGTTGGTGTCTGACATGTCAAGGAGAGCCACACGAGCCCATGCAGGCCACGCAGTACAACGACACTTCCTTTGGAATGCACAGTACACGTGTATAAAAGAACCATTGCCTCTAGGAGGTACAAGCCAGTAGTAACCAGATGTCCGGATCAGCTGATAGACATAAGAACAATTGGTGAGTGGGAAGTTTCTGAAGAAGCGAATTCTTATATACTTATAGAACATTTCTAGTGATGTTTCCACCCACATAATATTATTTCTCTCGAGTTCAATGCTATCATTCTGAATTTGCAGTATTTGTCTAAACTCCATCATGCTTTCATTCTGAATCTGTATTTTTCTTTCAAGTTCAGATATTGAATCATTCATATATCTTTGAATTCTTCTTTCAAATTCAAATATGTCTATCAGTTCATCCACCGATTTCTGGAGTTCCATTATTCTTCTTTTAAGCCTTGAAATTGTATTGTTCCTACTCATTAGAGTTCTTCTTTCAAGCTCAGATATATAAGAAATTTGAATTCTTCTTTCAAGTTCAGAAATGCCATTGTTAGTACTCATCTGAATTTCTCTTTCAAGTTTGTTTAGTTCAGAATTATGTGTATTTGTCGGAATAGTTCTTTCAAAAGTGACTATTCTATCATTTACTGACTTTTGAAAATCCAATAGTCTTATACCAGACTCAGTGAGATTTGTCTGAATTCTTTCAAGCTCGGATATGTACTCTGTTTCAAGTTCAACACGACTCTGTTGATCCACCAAATTCCATACTGAAATGCCCAAACTGGCAAATGTCACACAAGCTAATGTAACAATTCCAATAACTTCAAAGAGTTTGCTTGACCAAGTTTTTTGCGTGATAGTAGAGATCAAGGCAGTACTAGAAGCTGGAATTGCATGAAAAGATCGCCCCATAGTTAATTTTTTGGAATTGGATTGGGATGCGATGCGGTAGCTTAGCAAAAATTCTGAGCATGCGCGCGCGGCACCATCTATATGGTAAAGGGTAAATAATTATGCGAAGTACATAATTATGTAGAGGATCTAGGAGTAGTAGCTATAGCAAGTATTGATTTCCAGTGCCTCCAACCTATGAGCTTTTCAGTATGAGCGCCTCATTTTATCACTACGTATTTTCAGCCATTTAAAAAATAATGCTAATAAAAAGTGTGTATTGTAAATTTTGGAAAATTCTTCAGAAATTTTGATGAATCAGTATGGTTGGAGGCTCTGGATTTCTTGCTTCCTTACCTTTCTACGAATTCATGGTTATTATTTTCTAGAGTGTATAAATGTAGCTTAGCTAAGGGGTGGAATCCAAATTGTAATGAGTGAGCAGTGGAATCCAAGTTGCAATGAGTGGGCAGTGGAATCCAAATTGTAATGAGTGGGCAGTGGAATCCAAGTTGCAATGAGTGGGCAGTGGAATCCAAATTGTAATGAGTGGGCAGTGGAATCCAAGTTGTAATGAGTGGGCAGTGGAATCCAAGTTGTAATGAGTAGCTAAACCAGAATAATCAATGCAAAAATTAGTGTTGTATTATTCAGACACAAAAGTATGAAAAATGTGTAATAATTTAACTACTAGCTATCAATGTGTGTGCATATTGTTTCTATTCATTGTTTTTTTGCTTGTTCTTTTTGTGTTTGCTTGTTTTTTTTTCAGTGTACAATTCAAGCTTTCTCTCAAATTATAGTTTGCCTTCACTGTCATGGAGTATACTGGCCATATTATTGGGCAAAGTAACATAATAACTGCTAACGTATCCAGTCATGCAATAATCTTCAAGTTGAAATAATCGTGAAAATTCCCGTGAAATTTCCCAAATGCAATTTGAAACTTGGTACCATCCAGTATTATATTCTTCCAGATAACTTCTGTCAATATATCCAGTGTCTCCCAATCTCGCCATGCTTCTATTCCAACTGTAAAATCCAACACTTAATTGTTTATCATTTGATACATGTATAGACTCTGGACCTGAATCTATATATTCTTGAATGCAATACTCCTTTGGTAACCAATATGGATTTTTCAACTTAATTTCGCCATTTGTACTTGTTACATTATCAGGATGGAAATGGACTTTACTTTTAAGTCTGTATTGATTCTTAGCTTCCATCCACAGTGAAATGATGTAGAAAGGAGTAGCATTGCTCACAGTTCCATCACAGAATGTGGTATTTGTAATGTAGAATTTCTTGCCCATGATAGAGCAAATATACTTTGGAGGATTTTCAAAAAAGTTACAGTTATCAGTAGGGCGAAAAATGATTCGTTCAGCATTCAGTTTTAGGGGAGGTATGAAAGACCAGAATATCGCACTCATTAGTGCACACCAAACAGCCATGAATATCGAAAAATGTTTCACATTATAAAATCGTATGCGGACAAGAAAAATAAAGTCGAATAGCAACACTCCACCATATAGAATAACTCCAGAAACAAGAAACAGAAAAAGAGGATATCGCAAGAGCACTTGTGTAAGAATTCCTGAACGTGCCATAAGAATCAATAAGACAAAAAATGCAACCAGAACGAAAAGGTATGAAATTTTCCTGGGGTTAGTGGATAGACTTTCTCGACTCTATACAAAATGAGACATGAAATAAATAAATACTTTAACCAAAATGTAGTGTAATAGCTATAGTAATTATTATTACCATTTCTATCCTATCACTTTCAGCAACTTTCAAAATATTGGCAGCTCTTGTTATATCTTTAGGATTTGGTATATCCAATTCATTACTTCTTTTTATTACTTCAAGTTTGTCCTTTACTTGCTCTGAAGAAGGCCTTTTATGAGAGTCATCATCAAGACATTCAGTGATCAATTCCTTCAATTGAAGATTGCATTGAGTATTATCAGGTGCCGCTTCCAACTCTTCAAAGAACTCCATACGCCTTTCTACTTCTGAAAGGGTTTTATCGTCAGGAAGATTTCCAAGTGTATTCTAAAAAATATTACACAATTAATTGCAAGCAATAGTGCATTATTATCTGTGGCTGCTTTTTAATGGGTATAAGACGTATTAGCTAGCTACTCTAGCTAGCTATAGCTAGGAAGAATTGGTTGAAATTTTCATACAGGATCAATGTTCGAATTTTTTAAACCTACAACCATGGCCTGGTGCACTGTTCATGCACCCCAGGTATAATGCTATAATATTATAGCTAGCTAATTGCCTACCACAGAAACGGAGAAATCAGATCTAGCTACTGTCCTTTCCCACTGACACCATAGAATGTAACATAGTTTGCTATAAAGAAAAGGGGCAAGTTGTCATTCAGGCATAAACTTGTTCACTTTGATTATTATTGACCTACTTAGGTCATGGCTTTATTAGCAGCCCTGGTGCTCAGGGAGAGACGAAGCTGGCTTGAAGGAGTACAGCTGAAAATCCATACTGCAGCTAGCTACCAATCAAGCATTATGCTTTAAATTGAACTAAGGGTGTGGTTTTAATTTTCAGATTTGTCTAACATACAGAAATAAAATCTGGACCCATTTTTAGGTTATCTGAGTAACTCAGATAACAATGAATTGCAAGTTGGTTGTCCAAATGTAAAACTGCAATAAACACTTGCATCTAGTGAGGAAAAGCCACACATCTATTCAGGAACAGCCTCAAGTTTACACAGCTGTTCGGTATCTTACATTGGACAACCAACACTGTATAAACTGTATAAGCAGGGTTTCATCTACTGGGGGGGGGGGGGGGGGGGGGGGGGAAGAGCTCCCCCTCCCCCCCCAAAATGCTCCAGCTTCTCTCTCCCCCCCCCCCTCAATTTTTTTTATGTTCATAAGGTTTATATAGCTACGTATATTTATTGAAAGAAATGTAATCCCCTCCCTAATAGAGTATTGGCATTTGTGAAAAATGGTAGAATTAGCCAACAATGAGTCCTCCAAAAATAAGTAAAATTTTCTTTTGCACTCCGCGCAAACCCTGTTTATAATAGCCAGCAGTTTTGCTATAATCACAGGATCATTTATCTTTATTATTATTATTATTTTTTAATGTAGCCAGTGGTTTTGCTGTAACCACAGGACCCATTCACAGTGATTCAGTTTATCTAAAGGTCATCTTATCAGTTACAGTGTTTGTTGTCCAAATGTAAAACTGCAATAAAAACTTGCATCTATTGAGGAAAAGCCACATGGTCTAGTCAGGAACAGCCTCAAGTAAGTTTACACAGCTCTTCTATATTTTGTATCTTACATTGGACAACCAACATAATATTCACAAAAGGTCACGTTTAATAGCTTTGTCCCATGTCTGGGACAATATACAAACAATCGGTACACTTTAGGTCATCTGACTTATAAATACACAAATTGTCTCTACAGGATTTTGCAGAATCTTTGAAGACTATAGACCCAAGACTGTTCCTTATTTGGAAGTAGTGGCAGAGTAGTGGTAGCTAGAACAATAAGCCTGGACCACAGCAGTATAGCTCTACCACAATAATTTGAGTATATTCTTGTTGTAAAGATTCTGTATAATGCGGGTGTCTGAATTCACTTACTGGATCATGGAATGGGCTACTGGACTGACCTTTTTTCTTAAACTTGATACATTATTAAAAATACTGGGCAGTAATTATTACTAGTAGCTACACTAGTATATTTGTAGTATATTTGTTTAACACACACTAGAAGTCAGACCCTGGTACATGTGAGACTATAGAAGTTTACATCAAAGCACTAGCTGTGGGAGTAACTAATTACTACTAGCTAATCTCTATCTAGTAATTAGTAATTGCAGTAATTACTGGTAGCTACACTAGTAATTTAATTTGGTGCATATCATCTTTCATACCTCTGAATGACACTTGGTGTCTTGCACAAAAATGGTAAGGCCCAGTTTGAGACACCCAGATCAGGGGTAGATTTAGCATATTCGAAAGGGACCAATTCTGATATCCTATGGCCATGGATGAAGGGAGTTGTGTCCCTAGGGAGTCCAACTAGTAGCAAATTTGGGTAGCTCTTACAAGCAGCAAATATATCTTCACCTAGTAGATTTATGGACCAATGCATGTTGCCTGAATGTGCACAACTTAGTGAGATCATTTATTTGAAGTTGTGCAGTTCCCCTATACATCAGCCACTGGTGGAGGGAGGGAAGTGGAATGGAGGGGAGTGACTACCTTATTTTATGCTAAACCTTCATCTAGTAGATTCTAGCCATGGCCTTACCATTTTTTGTATAAGACAACAAGTGTCATCCAGAGGTGTGCACACTTCAGTGATAGCTATACAAATTACTAGTGTAGCTGAAGTAATTACTGCAATTAACTAGTAACCCCTTAGTGTAGACGCTTATCTTTGATATGCACTTCTATAATCTCGCATGTATATACCAGGGTCTGTGGCATGTACAAGACACTTCAAGTGTTAAACAAGATTACTAGTGTAACTTGGTTAACTTCCAGTATTTTAAGTGGCTATGATGTCACAAAGATAATTTAATGTAATTTTGTGGTCAAGTTTAAGTCAGTCCAGTAGTCCAGTCCAGTGAATTCAGACACCTGTCCCACTATTCCCTCAGATCAGATTACTCCACATTCTATGGATATGGAGTAACTTGTAACTTGATTCTGATCATGCCCCATCTCAACCACCTACTGTAGATTTCAGGAAGGAATGAGAAATACCTAAGAAACATAGGTGTATAGCGCTGGATCAGGCAGGTCAGGCATTTGCCTGATCAATACAAGCCAACACAACTTTCACATCCCGATGCATGGTCTCACTTCAGGGAGCTAGATTCTGCTGTATGGTCCATTAATGCAGTTTGCATCCCAACATCTCCCATAGCTACCACTCATGCAGGTTACAGATATTATGGGGCCTGACTAGCGAGACTATTTGCCTGACCAATGCACAAAACACTGCTACACTCTGAGAAACCCAGGGGTGGATCCAGGAATTTGAAAAGGAGGGGGCACAATGCCCATGTGCACTGTGCACTGCCCCATTGAAATTTTTTTATAAGCTACACAGCGCACAAAGCATGCCATCTAGGGGGATGCTCCCCCAGGAAAATTTTGAGTTTTTGATTCTCTTAGATTGCATCTGGTGCAATTTGAGAGGCAAAAACAGGATAAGTCAGTCATATGCAATCTGCTAGCTATTTTTGAGCATAATTGAAATGAGAGGGGGGGGCAACCCCCCCCCCCCCCCCTGTATCCACCTGAAACCCGATCCTTTTTTATGTCCTATTCAATCCATGCACTGTAAAAACCAAAGTGTGTACTGCACACTAAATTGTCCCAATATATACACTAAAAACAAAAAAAAAAGTGGGATAAAATGGTGTGCAGTTGTGTAAACCATAGAGCTAACTGTATCCATTAGCTACCTATCCCCCCCAAACCTTCCTGACAGCAGTAGAAGGAATTGGCTATCCAATTACTCATAATTCATGTTTGATAAGTAGCTATAAGTAGCTATCTCTGAAAATGCAGCAGATGTGCATATAAGCTCTGGACCCTAAACCATGCAGGAGAGGAGTCCAATTCCTTAGTCATAGCGATTACTTATTTACAAGTGTAGTAGCTATAGTGTTTTTATGCAGCTATCAGTATACACGTATATGTGGAAGTATATATAACTTCCTGCAACACATGATGGCTAGGAGCTGCAGTTGCATAGCAAGTTAATAGGAATAAAATTTTGTGCCCTATAAAATTTAATATACCTGAGTAAGTGTAACCAAGGCAAGATGCCCAAATGAAAATATATCCAAACTGGGGCCATAAGAAGGACTGGATCTAATAGCTTCAGGAGGCATGTAATCCAAAGTGCCAGGCTTGGTGGACAACTTCTGTACAACTCTTTTATCGATGATTCTTGATACACCAAAATCTGTAATCTTTGCCACCATATCAGAAGTCAAAAGAACATTTCGTGCTGTCAGATCTCGATGAATGATATATTTGATCTCATCTTGATTGAAATTATGCAAATAATGCAAACCCTTGGCAACACCATCTATCACAGATAATTTCAAACTCAGAGGCAATGGAGGATCTTTATATGTTTGAAGCAAATCATTCAGATTTCCATCAAGTTTAGCCATCACTAAAACTGGAAGTCTGCGTCCAGGCATAGCACACACACCCAAAAACTTGGTGATGTTTGGGTGGTCAACAAGTGACATAATTTTACACTCAGTATAATATTTCTTAATGACATCATTATAGCCACCTGTAGTCATCAGAGCAATATGAATGGATTTTCCTGCACACACTCTACCGTTAATAATAACCTATTTGAGGAGAGAAGAGATAAATTATAGCTATTCTAGTATGATAAAAGAATAGCTTAGCTAGGTACTTAGTCTCTATAGCTATAGCCTATACGGTACCTTTTCAACTATTCCATAAGCTCCACGGCCCAATATTTCTCCAGTGAAGCTAGCATCCAACATGTGTCCGGCAAAAAGAGTCTCCCAGTCCATATTTTACATTGACTATACTATAGTTTTACGAAGACGAGATCGAGATCGAGAGAGCACCTCTAGTTTTTGCGTACGTGTAAAAACTGAAGGCTCTGCGCATGTGCAACTTAATTATGCAAACCATATGGTACCAATAGCTGATCTGGTAGCTATGTGATAGCTAATTCACTAAATTGTGTTTCTAAAGTGTAGTTTCTGTCAAGATGTTTGTGGTGCAGGGACTGAGCACTTGCTTCATGATACCACTGGGGTTTGTTTTTGGTGTCCTGATGATTTAAGTCGAATTCATCTTCCATCTGATTCTCTTTTTCAGGCACACCAAGAGGACGACCCCTCCAGATTGCATTCTGGATCCCACCCTTGGAAAACACGAATACGTCCACGCCAATGGCATCAAGTTCCACTACGTGACCTGTGGAGACAAATCCAATCCCCTACATGCTTCTCCTCCATGGCTTCCCTGAGGTAATCAATTTCTCTTTGGCATCGATAACATCTATAACTGTATCGATATTAAAAAGGGCTTTGGTAATAGAATTAAATTAGGGGGTGTGGCACTTCAATGTGCACAATTATAATACCTGAGGCCTTGAGTAGCTAAATTGATTGCACTTACACTCAGTAGAGTGGTGCTTGAATCTCCCTTTTATTTTATTATCTTATTTATTAATTCTCTTTATTTTTTATGTAGTTTGGTACTCATGGAGACACCAGATAAAGGCATTTTCTCAGGACTACCACGTGGTGGAACCAGACCTCAGGGGATATGGAGAAACCGACAAACCTTTTGATTATTTCCTGCTTAATCTCTGTCAGCTCTAGGCCACAGCAATGCTATCCTTGTGGCGCATGATTGGGGTGGGGGTATGGCATGGACTGTAGCTAGCAAGCATCCCAATCTTGTGGAAAAATTGATCATCATGGATTGCCCTCACCCGCGAGTTTTAAAGAAGGAACTCGGGCACTTTTCTCAACTGATGAAATTGTGGTACTTTTTCTTTTCTTTCAAGTACCCTGTTTGCCAGAGTTGGTTGTGACTATGGTAGCTATATTTTTCATTTTTAAATCAGATGGTGTTCGTAATAGGCAATACTTCACTGCTGAAGATGTGGAGGCATTTCTCACAACCCTCCCATCAACTACCACAGGGCTACTTTCAGAGTAGATCCAAAGGCAATAAAATTAATGTCCAAGACCATTGATGTACCTATGCTGGTTATGTGGGGTGATACGTTTTTCTCTCTTTTATTAAAGGATGATTTAGTCTTCCTTCAGAAACTTCCACATGTGCTGGCTGACTGCTTCTACATCATCATTCTGGACCCAATGACTGCAATTTGCAATGTGCTTCACCATCAGATTAGTCACGATAGCGGCATGATTGTCAGCCATAGAGGGCTCCAAAAATGGGTCCAAATGTAGGACAAAAAATGCAGCATTCACTTTTAGGGGAGGTATGAAAGACATAAACAACTCGATCATTAGCAATCATCATGTTTATAAGAACCAAGTATGGAGAATTAAGTGATATGTGCCAAGTGCTAGCTAATAGTTTTCTGAATCCTTTAATTATGTCCTCATATTTCTGTGGGATCTTGGAACGTGGTACCTTCTTGTGCTGCTGCTGCTTTTTCGGCTTCCATGGCATCTTGCTGTGCAAGGGCCTCTTGTGCCTGTGGCCAAGTTTAGGTAAGCAGTGTTTCAAGTTCTCCCATCTTAAAAAAAATCCCCCCCCCCCCCCCCCCCCCCACCACACATACTCAAACTCTTACCCAAACACAACACATCCATACTTATTAATAGTAGTCATACACATTGACTGCTTCCATCTTACCTCTTGTTGCATCTTTTCTAATTTTTCAAGAGTGACAGACTTAAGAGGAAGTATCTTGGGCTTGCAAAATGCCTATCAAACGATTCAAATTTTCAAAATTTGATGTAGTAAAAAAACCTTTCTTCACCATCTGAGGCACCTCTTCGCTAAATACCATCCCAGACTTTGGCAGAACCTCCTTAATAATTTTCTCCTTTTTCTTCTACGAAGAATGATACAAAACAGGTCATATTTGTGCGTCAGTCTTAATTACTTACAGGCATAACTATTTTTAATCTCAATCTTGATAAACACGTACACACGGGTCATAGGTGCGCTTGAATTAGAGCATAGATATATCTAGATTCGCTAGATTATGACGTAAGCTTATACCGCGCGCGCCTTGTAGCTGTACTGATAGTACTGCCGGCCGGCCTGTCAAGCAAGCTTGCAAGATGTCTGTGGCGCAGGGACTGATCATTTGCTTCGTGATACTCCTGGGATGCATTTATGGTGTCCTGGCGATTTTAGTCGAATTCATCTTTCATCCGATTCTCTTTTTCAAGCGCACCAAGAGGACCACCCCTCCGAATTGCATGCTGGATCCCACCCTTGGAAAACACGAATACGTCCACGCCAATGGCATCAAGTTCCACTACGTGACCTGTGGAGACAAATCAAAACCCCTCATGCTTCTCCTCCATGGCTTCCCTGAGGTAATCAATTTCTAATATATAGTATAAAATCAAGGGGTGTGGCAGATGAACCAAAGCATTTATACACTAGAGTAGTATTTGAATCAAATCTCTCCTCTTTTTTAGTTTTGGTACTCATGGCGATATCAGATTAAGGAGTTTGGTCATAACTACCATGTGGTGGCACCAGACCTCAGGGGATATGGAGAAACTGACAAGCCTCCCAACATCCTTGATTACTCCTTGCCTAATCTGTGCCAAGATATCGTGGAGCTGATCCCAGCTCTAGGCCACAGCAAGGCTATCCTTGCAGCACATGATTGGGGTGGGGGTGTAGCATGGGCTGTCGCTAGCAAGCATCCAGATCTTGTGGAAAAATTGATCGTCATGGACTGCCCTCACCCACAAGTTATGAAGAAGAAACATAACGCCTTTTTTCAAGTGATGAAATTTTGTTTCTTTCAAGTACCCTGCTTGCCAGAGTTTTTTGTGTCTGTGAAAGACTACAGTATGTTTGACGAATGTTTCCGTGGAAAATTGCATGGTGTTCGCAATAGGCAATACTTCACTGCTGAAGATTTGGAGGCATACAAGTATATCTTCTCGCAAGATGGAGCCTTCACCCCTCCCATCAACTACTACAGGGCTGCTTTCAGAGTAGATCCAGCGGCAGTAAAGGCAATGTCCAAGACCATTGATGTACCTACGCTGGTTATGTGGGGTGATTCGGACTCATATTTGGAGCCGTCTATGGCTGACGATCACGCCGATGTCGTGACTAATCTGACAGTGAAGCACATTCCAAATTGCAGTCATTGGGCGCAGAATGACAATGTTGAAGTGGTCAACCAGCACATGTGGGAGTTTCTGAAGGAGGATGACTAATCCATGTGCATAAATTTGAAACAGAACCATACTTTACTTGTGATTCTTCCCTTCAATTTTCTTTCATAAGAAAAAATATAAAATGTTAACCATCTCTAGCTATAATAAGTTTATATGCATAATAACATATAATAAGCTTAATTTTGATTTCATGATCAACACAATGTCATTATAAAATTTAAAATCACACAAAATTTTAGTGGTAGTTACTCATAGCCTCATTCCCTATTTTCCCCCCTCCCCCGAAAAATGAACAAAAAAATAAGGCCTGGGAACAAGGTTATGTTACTCAGTGCTCAGATATGTACTGGTTCACAGTTTCTGGAACATCTTGTTGCACCCAGTGGGTATAGTCAGTGGACAAAATCTCCATGGCTCAATTGTGCACACCACCAGCCAAAATATTGATTTCACTACCGAAATAGTTTTTCATTGAACACTTCCTCTCATACCTACTGAATCTGCTGATGCTAGCGTAACAGTGCCAGGGTAAGTGACTCTGTGCCTGCTATGGTACCTGTCTGTGACGTGAAACTGCAGATATATATCCCATAGGTGGTGCGCTTGAAATAGAGTAATTTCGATGACGTAATAGCTGGCTAGCTTCAAGATGTCTGTGATGCAGGGACTGATCTCTTGGTTCATGATATTGCTGGGATGCGTTTTGGGCATCCTGGCGATTTTAGTCGAATTCATCTTCCATCCGATTCGCTTTTTCAAGCGCACCAAGAGGACGACCCCTCCGAATTGCATGCTGGACCCCACCCTTGGAAAACACGAATACGTCCATGCCAATGGCATCAAGTTCCACTACGTGACCTGTGGAGACAAATCAAAACCCCTCATGCTTCTCCTCCATGGCTTCCCTGAGGTAATCAATTTCTGATATATAGTATAAAATCAAGGGGTGTGGCAGATGAACCAAAGCATTTATACACTAGAGTAGTATTTGAATCAAATCTCTCCTCTTTTTTAGTTTTGGTACTCATGGCGATATCAGATTAAGGAGTTTGGTCATAACTACCACGTGGTGGCACCAGACCTCAGGGGATATGGAGAAACCGACAAGCCTCCCAACATCCTTGATTATTCCTTGCCTAATCTCTGCCAAGATATCGTGGAGCTGATCCCAGCTCTGGGCCACAGCAAGGCTATCCTTGCGGCACATGATTGGGGTGGGGGTGTAGCATGGGCTGTTGCTAGCAAACACCCCGATCTTGTGGAAAAGTTGATCATCATGGATTGCCCTCATCCACGAGTTATGAAGAAGGAACTCAGAAACTTTTCTCAACTGATGAAATCGTGGTATATGTTTTTCTTTCAAGTACCCTGCTTGCCAGAGTTTGTTGTGTCTATGAAAGACTACAGTATGTTTGACGAATGTTTCCGTGGAAAATCGCATGGTGTTCGCAATTGGCAGTACTTCACTGCTGAAGATGTGGAGGCATACAAGTATACCTTCTCGCAAGATGGAGCCTTCACCCCTCCCATCAACTACTACAGGGCTGCTTTCAGAGTAGATCCAAAGGCAATGAAGGCAATGTCCAAGACCATTGATGTACCTACGCTGGTTATGTGGGGTGATTTGGACCCATATTTGGAGCCATCTATGGCTGACGATCACGCTGATGTCGTGACTAATCTGACAGTGAAGCACATTCCAAATTGCAGTCACTGGGCACAGAATGACGACGTTGAAGTGGTCAACCAGCACATGTGGGAGTTTCTGAAGGAGGATGACTAATCCATGTGCATGAATTTAAAACAATAGTAAATAGAACAAAATTATGCTGCTTTACTTATTGCGATTGTTCCCTTCAATTTTCTTTCATAAGAAAAAAATTATGTTAACCATCTCTGCTATAATAAGTTATGCATACAATAAGCATTTTGATTTCATGATCAACACATTACAAAATTTAAAATCACACAAAATTTTAGTAGTGGTTCATTGTTACTCGTAGCCTTGTTCCCTATTTTTCCCCCTCCCCGAAAAATTTAAAAAATAAGACCTTGGAACAAGGCTATGTTACTCAGTGCTCAGATATGTACTGTATAGTCGGTGGACAAAATCTCCATGGGGCATCGGCCATTGATGTTTTGAGGAATAGATCACCATCTTCCCAAATGATAAATGAGAACATCGATCATCTTCTTGGCCAAAGTAGACTCTTTATGCAACAAATGTAGTTGATAGGTCCCCTGGCTGGGAGATGTACTTATAAGCCTCGACTGGACACCACCAGCCAAAATATTGATTTCACTACCGAAATAGTTTTTCATCGAACACTTCCTCTCATACCTACTGAATCTGCTGATGCTAGCGTAACAGTGCCAGGGTAAGTGACTCTGTACCTGCTATGGTACCTGTCTGTGCCAGTGGAACTGGTGAAAGCAGATATCCCATAGGTGGTGCGCTTGAAATAGAGTAATTTCGATGACGTAGGTAGCTGTCTAGCTTCACAATTAATACAAGATGTCTGTGATGCAAGGACTGATCTCTTGCTTCATGATATTGCTGGGATGCATTTTTGGTGTCCTGGCGATTTTAGTCGAATTCATCTTCCATCCAATTCTCTTTTTCAAGCGCACCAAGAGGACGACCCCTCCGAATTGCATGCTGGATCCCACCCTTGGAAAACATGAATACGTCCACGCCAATGGTATCAAGTTCCACTACGTGACCTGTGGAGACAAATCAAAACCCCTCATGCTTCTCCTCCATGGCTTCCCTGAGGTAATCAATTTCTGTATAAATGAGGGGTGTGGCAGATGAACTATACACTAGAGGGGTGTTTGAATCAAATCTTTCCTCTTTTTTAGTTTTGGTACTCATGGCGATATCAGATTAAGGAGTTTGGTCATAACTACCATGTGGTGGCACCAGACCTCAGGGGATATGGAGAAACCGACAAGCCTCCCAACATCCTTGATTATTCCTTGCCTAATCTCTGCCAAGATATCGTGGAGCTGATCCCAGCTCTGGGCCACAGCAAGGCTATCCTTGCGGCACATGATTAGGGTGGGGGTGTAGCATGGGCTGTCGCTAGCAAACACCCCGATCTTGTGGAAAAGTTGATCATCATGGATTGCCCTCATCCACAAGTTGCGAGGAAGGAACTCAGAAACTTTTCTCAACTGATGAAATCGTGGTATGTGTTTTTCTTTCAAGTACCCTGCTTGCCAGAGTTTGTTGTGTCTATGAAAGACTACAGTATGTTTGACGAATGTTTCCGTGGAAAATCGCATGGTGTTCGCAATAGGCAGTACTTCACTGCTGAAGATGTGGAGGCATACAAGTATATCTTCTCGCAAGATGGAGCCTTCACCCCTCCCATAAACTACTACAGGGCTGCTTTCAGAGTAGATCCAAAGGCAATGAAGGCAATGTCCAAGACCATCGATGTACCTACGCTGGTTATGTGGGGTGATTTGGACCCATATTTGGAGCCGTCTATGGCTGACAATCACGCCGATGTCGTGACTAATCTGACAGTGAAGCACATTCCAAATTGCAGTCATTGGGCACAGAATGACGATGTCGAAGTGGTCAACCAGCACATGTGGGAGTTTCTGAAGGAGGATGACTAATCCATGTGCATGAATTTGAAACAGAACTATACTCCCTTCAATTTTCTATAATGTTAGCCATCTCTGCTATAATAAGTTATGCATACAATAAGCTTAATTTTGATTTCATGATCAACACATTACAAAATTTAAAATCACACAAAATTGTAGCGGTAGTTCTTAGAGTTACTCCTAGCCTCATCCCCCCTCCCTCCCCAAAAAATAAAAATTAAGGCCGGGAACAAGGCTATGTTACTCAGTGCTCAGATATGTACTGGTTCACAGTAACTGGAACATCTTGTTGCACCCAGTGGGTATAGTCGGTGGACAAAATCTACATGGGGGCATCGGGCCATTGATGTTTCGAAAAATAGATCACCATTTCCCCAAATGATGAATGGGAACATCAATCAGTCCAGTTATGGCCCCTGGCTGGGAGAAGGCGTATTTATAAGCCTCGACTGGAAAGGCAGTTCAATTGTGCACACCACCAACCAAAATATTGCATTAAAGTAGCCATGAATAACGAATTAAAGGGTACTTGATTTCACCAACAGAGTACATTGAAGTAGTTTTTTTTCATTGAACTCAAGTTCAAATTCCCTCTCATATCTACAAAATTTGCTGATGCTAGTGTAACAGTGCCAAGTGATTCTGTACCTGCTATGGTACCTGCTGTCTGTGGAACTGGACTGGCCAGCTGAGCTGCATGCTGGAGCTATAGGTGCTGCGCTTGAAATAGAGTAATTTCGATGACGTAATAGCTGGCTAGCTGCTTCATACAAGATGTCTGTGATGCAGGGACTGATCTCTTGCTTCATGATATTGCTGGGATGCGTTTTGGGTATCCTGGCGATTTTAGTCGAATTCATCTTCCATCCGATTCTCCTTTTCAAGCGCACCAAGAGGACGACCCCTCCGAATTGCATGCTGGACCCCACCCTTGGAAAACACGAATACGTCCACGCCAATGGCATCAAGTTCCACTACGTGACCTGTGGAGACAAATCCAAACCCCTCATGCTTCTCCTCCATGGCTTCCCTGAGGTAATCAATTATTTCTCTTTGATGTCAATGAGCTGACTCTATTGATATGGTATCAACTCCCACAAGATTCCATGCACTAGTACTAACTAATTGAGGGCTATGGCACTTGGCCTAGAGTTGCGTTTACACTTAACTGGTGCTTGAATTATTAATTTTCTTTGCAGTTTTGGTACTCATGGCGATATCAAATTAAGGAGTTTGGTCATAACTACCACGTGGTGGCACCAGACCTCAGGGGATATGGAGAAACTGACAAGCCTCCCAACATCCTTGATTATTCCTTGCCTAATCTCTGCCAAGATATCGTGGAGCTGATCCCAGCTCTAGGCCACAGCAAGGCTATCCTTGTGGCACATGATTTTGGTGGGAATGTGGCATGGGCTGTCACCAGCAAGCATCCCGATCTTGTGGAAAAGTTGATCATCATGGATTGCCCTCACCCACAAGTTATGAAGAAGAAACTTAAGACCTTTTCTCAACTGATGAAATCGTGGTATATGTTTTTCTTTCAAGTCCCCTGCTTGCCAGAGTTTGTTGTGTCTATGAAAGACTATGGTATGTTTGATGGTATGCGTGGAAAATCGCATGGTGTTCGCAACAGGCAGTACTTCACTGCCGAAGATGTGGAGGCATACAAGTACATTCTCTCTCAAGATGGAGCCCTTACCCCTCCCATCAACTACTACAGGGCTGCTTTCAGAGTAGATCCAAAGGCGATAAAATCAATGTCCAAGACCATCGATGTACCTACGCTGGTTATGTGGGGTGATTTGGACCTATACTTGGAGCCCTCTATGGCTGACGATCACGCCGATGTCGTGACTAATCTGACGGTGAAGCACATTCCAAATTGCAGTCATTGGGCTCAGAACGACGATGTCGAAGCGGTCAACCAGCACATGTGGGAGTTTCTGAAGGAGGATGACTAAATCCAAGCATCATGTACACAAATCAAAAGTTTTGATGCTAGTAATTCTTTGTATGTTTTATGATGCACTTTACATTATAAACATTATAATTATAGGAAAAATTTTATAATTGCACAATAGCCGAATTTTTGTGATCAAACTTTTGTGAATTCATGATCAACGCATACATGCTGTGATTGACAACAAAATTTCATTTTAAAAGTCACACAAAAGTTTTAGTGGTGGTTCATAGTTATGTACTCAGTGCTCAGATAAACTCTCGTATGTACTGGTTCACAGTATCTGGAACATCTTGCTGTACCCAGTGGCTACAATTCGGTATATGCTTGACAGTCAAGTCGGTGACAAAATCACCATGGGCATCGGCCATCGATGTTTCGAGAAATAGATCATCGTCTCCCCAAATGATGAGAGTGGGAACATCAATTGTCTTCTTGGCCAGAGTAGACTCCTCAGGGGTCCGGGTGGAAAACATGTAGAAGATGCAACGGATGTAGTTGATTGGTCCAGTTGTGGCCCCAGGCTGGGAGAAGACGTACTTATAAGCCTCAACTGCTTCAGGAGGAAAGGCAGCTCGATTACGCACACCAGCTTTACGTCCACGAAATATTGCATTGAAGTAGCCATAATCTCGTACGGATAACATGAATTCAGGAAGAAAGGGTACTTGGAACAGGAACATGTACCATGATTTCATCAATTGGGCCCACGTGCCAGTGATGGTACGTTTGAATATCCTCGAATGTGGGGCGTTTAGGATTATTAGCTTGTCCACGAGTTCAGGGTGCTTCTGAGTAACAGCCCATGCTATAACTGCGCCCCAGTCATGTGAAACAAGAATGGCCTTGCTGTGACCTAGAGCCGGGATCAGCTCCACGATATCCTGACGAAGGTTGGGGAGGATGTAGTCGCGAGTGTTTGGAGGGCGCTCTGTTTCTCCATATCCCCTAAGGTCCGGTGCCACCACGTGGTAGTCCTGGGAAAACTCCTTTATCTGGTGTCGCCACGAGTACCAAAACTACAATAAGAATAAGATAAGGAGATAAGGTAAAGAGGGGGAATTCCCCTCATACTTCAAATATTGGGGGTTCCCAAGCTCAAAATCGCAGGATAATTTTTCCATACAGTGCAGTAGAAATATCCCTTACCTCAGGGAAGCCATGGAGGAGAAGCATGAGGGGTTTTGATTTGTCTCCACAGGTCACGTAGTGGAACTTGATACCATTGGCGTGGACATATTCGTGTTTTCCAAGGGTGGGATCCAGCATGCAATCCGGAGGGGTCGTCCTCTTGGTGCGCTTGAAAAAGAGAATCGGGTGGCGCAGAAACTCTGTGAGCAGCTTCAAGCATGCGGATAACGTCCACAGCACGATAAAGAAGTATGTCATTAAGTAGAACTTCCAGTTAAACCCAGCACCGAATCGAGACATCTTCCCGGCTCAGCTGCTGACCTCTGAAGTTGACCTCTCTATTATAATGGTGTGCATTATTTAAAAGTCGAGAATTGAATTTTTTGGCGGGAAAAGTTTTCCAACTAGCTCATCATTGTCTAGCTGGCATGTTAGCTAGCCAAGCCATGTTGAGAAGAAGACGTTCTGTCGCTGTTTCACTAGTGCCTGTCAAGTCTCCAGCTGCCAGCAGAAAGAAGCTGAACAGGAGACCACTATGCAAGCTGAAAATGGTAAGCTAGGCTTTAGTGGTTTATCATTGCTGTGGGAGGAGGAATAACCTTTTTGTTCATCTTTATTCCTTTGATAGAGTCCCTATCCAGAGGTAGAAGGCCGCTCTTTACACACTCCCTGTCCACTCAAAGAGATTGAAAATCATCCAGAATATCTAAAAATTAACACAAGTCTCAGCTTCACAGACACAGAGGAAGCTTCTTCAGCTCTCAGCAGTCCTGCCATGCCTACAACGCAAGTAGATGCACCCGTTCCACAGTCTTCTCCAGACGTGCAAGTAGATGCACCTGTTCCACAATCTTCTCCAGATGTACCCACTTCAAATTCTCCACTTACTACTCAGCCTAGAAGCATCGTTAATTCTCAAGGTGGAAACTTGCGACCTACACATATGCTGGCTCTGGATAGGAAGAAGAGAAGTCAAAAACATGAACTTGAAGTATCCGAGGCCAGAGGGGGTAACAGAGAAAGGATGATCTTAAAAGGGAGTAGAAGTTCAAAGCCCTCTTTGACCAAGGGTGAAACATCCTTTAATGGTATGCTATGCTAATGTGTTTATGTACGTCTCATTAACACCTTTGGTAGTGGTAGACTTTTATGTATTCTCCAATTTCCTACTTGAGTTGGTCTCAAACAGGGCCTGTTTTTATGGATTAGATTTTGGGGGGAGGAGGGGGGAGCGAAAGTATAGGAAGGGAAGAAATGTCCCCCCACCCTGCCCCCTGTCAAACATCCTTTCTATCAACAGGAGAGAAAGAGAGAAAGGAAGAACCTTCTGCCCACGTCAGGGGCTTGTGGGACAGCGTGGTGTCGTGGATGAAGATGGCTGTAGACTTTGTGGCTCAGGATAGCACAGCGGAGGCCGAGCCTAGTTCTAGCTCCACCACTTCTCAGGGAAAGGTGAGTCCGTTGATAGAGCTGGAAATAAGTAATAGGGTTCTCCCCACTAGTTTAATGCATCACGTCAGTGGGTGGGTGTGGCCACTCCACCCACTCTCACCCCTCCCCCCCAAAAAAAGTTTATTCCTCACATCATAACATTGTACGTACCTATATACTCTGTAGAAACGACCTCTTGGTTCCAATCAGTCCAGTCCTCTCCCTCCTCTGAAACAGCCTAGATCACTCGGCACATTTGTCAAGAAGGACCTCACTAGTAGCCGGCAGAGAAAGTCATGTGATAAGGGGCGTGGCAGCAGTGGGAAGAAGAGGATGGCTTTTGGAGGTTTTGCTGCTCCTGCTGGACCATCAGTAAAGTGAGCTAGCTATTACTATTGTGCACTCCAGCCATACAGATAAGGGGGTGTGGTTGTTACTGCATACTCCAGCTGATTACATGGTATGGGTGTTGTGTTATCATAAACAAAATTTGTCCAAATTTTGAATTTGAAATTTGAGCCATATCCTTCAAAGACCTGTCCAGTGATCTGGAGTATTTAGTGTAGTCACGTGTGGTGATATGTAAATTGTACTAATAATAGAGTAAGTATATTTAACCACGTACACTGTTCTTCAGCATAAAAGGTGAGATTCATGAATTCTATAGTAGTTACAGTAAGTAGCCAGGCATAACTTTGAGGTTGAGGTAGTCATGGAACTAGCTTCTTTCAGAGTGGAGGAGAGAGTGGAAAGTGTGTCAGTCCTCGATGCCAATCCTTGTTACAACGTTCCGAATATCAGACAAGATGATGATGATGGTGATCCCGCATCCAAGAATCCCCAGGTGAAATCAGGTCCTACAGTCAAAGTGGGATTTAGTGCTCCTACTAGTCATGTGTGTTTCATATTCGGATTCATCCTGGTTGGTGTGTTAGTCTGTGGTAGTCTTGCTTTTTCTGCATGGAACTTTACTGAAGTGAGGATGTTTCATGACGACTTATTCAACACAATGGTGGAGCCTGTTATCGGATGTTGTCCCGACCATCTCTCTACGTCATGTTTCCATATCTTGTTAGCAAATCCCTCCTCCCCATCAGGTCACTACTGGATCAGGTCCTCCAATGGCTCTGCTGTGCGTGTGTACTGTGAAATGACCAGATTATGTGGTAGCATCACAGGAGGGTGGGTGAGAGTGGGTAACTTAGATCGGAGCAATAACTCCATTCCATGTCCCAGTGGATTTAAAGAGCGTAATGATTCTGGTTTACTTACTTGCGGAATTGACTCTGGGTCTACCAATGCTGCCTGTGCTTCAATAGACTTCAGTACAGATAACATTGCATATAACAAAATCTGTGGTAAGATACTTGCATATCAATCTCGTTCTACGGAGGCGTTTAGTCGATCAGAGACGGATTTAACCATTGATTCCAATTATGTGGATGGTGTCAGTCTTACGCATGGGAGAAATCCTCGAGAGCATATTTGGACATTAGCTTCTGCTGCGAGCGAAGAAGTGATCGATCTTGGAGGAAGTTGCAAATGTTTGGACCCCAGTCGTGAAGATATCAGAATGCCTCCTGATTTCATCGGACAAGATTACTTCTGTGACACTGGGACACGACGCCCGCAGAATTCGTTACCCATATATAGAGACAATCCCCTGTGGGACGGGGCTGGGTGTGGTCTCAACAGCACGTGCTGTTCCTTCAATGACCCCCCGTGGTTCCACAAACAACTCCCATCAGCCACCACTGACGACATAGAGATGAGGGTGTGTCGTGACGAGAGCAGAGACAATGAAGACATCGCCATTTCACGTGTTGAAATTTATGTCCAATAAGAGAGAGTTTAGGAGGTATAGGCTAATACTGAGGCTGTGGCTGTATTTTATCATTTATATAAATTTAATGATATTCGCAGTGGATTTACTCATAATCATGTATGTATGTATGTATGTATGTATATGAATTCATGGTAGAGTTACTTATGTATGTTTGTCACATGATCAGAAAAGGATGGGCTTATACTATCAGTTATGCTTCTTATGGTTGTAGCTATAGTATTAAATAGCTTATTTTCCTAGTCATGGCAGATGAAGAGTACATTTCCAGTCTAGTCACTAACCCCAACTATTACACCTCACCTTATGTCGTCAGACCTGGTGATGGATCAACTTCCAAAAGCTTGCAGCTCAGATCCAATTCAAATCTGGCGTCTGTCAAATCTCACCAAACCAACTTGGGAGCAAAGTGTAAGAAGTCTTGGTTTAACATTGCTGGTGCTCTCTCTCTTGTATTTCTTGGTGGTGTGGTCTGTGCTAGTGTTGCTCTTGCTATTTCAAGCATTATACAAGTGAAGACACTTGAGAGATATGTGGCATCAAATTGTCGGACATGCGATCTCATGCAGATTGGTCAGCTTTCCAGTAGTCCTGCTGATTCATGTTCCCTTGTCTTGCTTTTGAATCCATCCTCTCCATCAGGTCACTACTGGATCAGATCCTCCAATGGATCTGCTGTACGTGTGTACTGTGACATGACCAGGTCATGCGGTAACATCACTGGGGGGTGGATGAGAGTGATTAGTTTGGACTGGAGCCGTGATGAATCTCTTCCATGTCCTAAAGGACTTAGAGCACGTGATGATTCCAATGTCCGAACCTGTGGAATCAACTCCAATACTGCTTCTTGTCCTTCAATATCATTCAATACGCACGGTGTTACCTTTGCCCGAGTGTGTGGTAAGGTACAAGCCTATCAATATTCCACTACTGATGCGTTTAACCGACACTCCCAGACCCCTGACATCAACTCCAATTACGTGGATGGTGTGAGTCTAACATATGGAACTAACCCACGAAGACACATTTGGACTTTTGCTGCTTCGCTGGATGAAAATGCAATGGAGCCTCGTTCCGGCTGTCAGTGTGTGGATCCAACTCGCAGTGATATCATGATGTCCCCTTATTTTGTTGCACAAGATTACTTCTGTGACTCTGGAAACTCCAGACAAATTGCTAGCAATTCTACCTTTTTCGCTGATGATCCCTTGTGGGACGGGGCTGGGTGTGCTTCTACTAGCATGTGCTGTTCCTTCAATAACCCCCCATGGTTCCACAAGAAACTCCCATCAGTCACAACTGACGACATAGAGATGAGGGTGTGCAGTGATGAGAGCAGAGACAATGAAGACATTGCTGTTTCGAATGTTGAGATATATGTGCAATAATAATGGCAACTATTATTATAACTATAATTTTTTCCTTGAGATTTATTTTGCATGTGATAGGCATACAGTAGATATACCCAGGAACATTTCCTGCTAGAAATGTTCCTGGGTAAAATTATTACACAAAACTATATAATTCATCACACTAAAAAACCACTTTCTCACTATACTGTTGAAGGCTTATGTGATTCATTTAGCTAACTCTGAAGTGGATGCCTAAACATGGACTGTCCTCGTGTGTAGCTATAAGCAGACATCTTGTTATGGTGCATTAAGAAAACAAATGTACCATATTGAGTTGCACTCTACAATTTTATGGCATTCATATTGCATAATTCATCACGAGAGACAGTGACGCTTACTACATTTATTATAGTCAACATAGAAGGATTTTGTGACGTACATGTGTTTGTGGTACTAGCTAGCTGCAAGTCCATACTTAACTCATCTGTGATGGCAGAGGAACGATCAATGGACCATTTCTACGATTACCCAGTGAATTTCAGACCTGATAATAATACAACTACCTTTAAAAAGACTACCTTCAAAAGCTCTCAACATGCTCAAGAGAGTCCTGGAGAATCTAGCTGTAAGTGTTCTAAGTGCTTGATTGTGATTGCTAGCTTCGTCCTATTGAGTTGTATAGCTTGTGTTAGCATTGCCATTGCCTTGTGGAACACTTTGGAAGTGCAGAGGCTCCAGCGATATGTGGACTCTGATTGTGCTGTGTGTGATTATACACTGATGGGACAGTCCCCCAGTGATCCTGTTGCTTCTTGTTCCCTTCTGTCGTTGCTGAATCCCTCCTCTCCATCAGGTCACTACTGGATCAGGTCCTCCGATGGCTCTGCTGTTCAAGTCTTTTGTAATTACTCACAAGTCAGTGGACAGTTTCCTGATTCATGTTCCCACGTCTTACAGTTGGATCCCTCCTCCCCATCGGGTTACTACTGGATCAGGTCTTCCAATGGCTCTGCTGTACGAGTCTTCTGTAACTTTTCACAAATTATTGGACAGCTTCCCGGTGATCCTGCTGATTCGTGTTCCCACGTCTTGCAGTTGAATCCCTCCTCCCCATCAGGTCACTACTGGATCAGGTCCTCCAACGGCTCTGCTGTACGTGTGTACTGTGACATGACCAGGTCCTGTGGTAACATCACTGGAGGGTGGATGAGAGTGGCTAGTCTGGACTGGAGCAATGCGTCCATCCAATGCCCAAATAACCTGAGAAGACGAAATGATTTTGGCATAAATACGTGTGGAATAGGCTTGACTAGCAATCTTGGATGTTCTTCAGTGCTTCTTAATACAAATGGTGCTGTTTATCAAAGAGTTTGTGGTCGGATACAAGCATTTCAAGTTGGATTTCCTGACGCTTTTGATCGAATGAGGGTTTTCGACATTGACTCTAGTTACGTTGATGGCATCAGCCTTACCCACGGAGCAAATCCTCGGAAACACATTTGGACTTTTGCAGCTGCTTTGGATAGAAGAGCATCCAATCTTGTTTCTGCCTGTCCATGTATAGATGCTAATCTGGATATACCAATGCCTCCATCTTTCGTTGGACAAGATTACTTTTGTGAGACAGCAGCTGACGTTTTCACTGACTCTAATCGTGTGCTTTTTCCAGATGATCCCCTGTGGGACGGGGCTGGGTGTGCTTCTACTAGCACGTGCTGTTCCTTCAATAATCCCCCGTGGTTCTACAAGCAACTCCCATCAGCCATCACTGACGACATAGAGATGAGGGTGTGCATTAATGAAGGACGAGACAATGAAGACATTGCTGTATCACGTGTTGAAATTTATGTGCAGTAGTTGTAATATGGTTCCAATATAGTGATTCCAATTCCAATATAATGGTTCCAATATAGTGGTTCCAATTATAATGGTTCCAATATGAATGGTTCCAACATGTGGTAGTTCCAAAAAGCCAGAGTGTGTAGTGACTTATTTAGCTGCTGCTCTATGCCTTATACTGCAGCCATTTTTCATGTTATGGAATAGTACAAGGGCCCAATAGAGCTATATTGTAGTTACTTTCCCTATACGTAGGTTTATAAGTCATGCATGCAGCTGTGTTGTACTCACCTCAACAGGATTCATAGAGGCTAGGTTACCGTAATAGATTAAACCACGTGACCATGTGTGGAGGTTTGGGTTACTGAGTGATAGTAGTTATAGCTATCGACTCTACTGATGGAGATGGACGAGAATTCATCGGATATGACCACGAATCCGTCCTACAGCGTTCCAATGAATCTCCACTTTGGAGATAAAATGACTTCCTTGTCAGAACAAACTTTAGAGTCGTCTAGTCCACAAGATTTGACCATAAACCCTTGCTACAATAAAATGTCTCCTTTGACTCGACGTCCATCAGATATGATCGTGAACTCTTGCTATGATAATTTCCAAACCGGCGTTGGGGCTCTCTCTCCTCAACAAACTTGAAAGAGTCCTGTGAAATGGTACTCTGGTTCAAGCTGTTGGATCGGCTTCATTCTGTTGAGTTGCGTGTCTTGTGTTAGCATAGGTATTGCGATACACAACGCTTTGGAAGTGCAGAGACTCCAGCGAAATGTGGACTCTAATCATGTGTTATGTGACTACACACTAATGGGACAATCCTCCAGCAATCCTGCTGCTTCGTGTTCCCTTGTCTTGCTATTCAACCTCTCCTCCCCATCAGGTCACTACTGGATCAGGTCCTCCAATGGCTCTGCTGTGCGTGTGTATTGTGATATGACCAGGTCATGTGGTAACATCACTGGAGGGTGGATGAGAGTGGCTAGTCTGGACTGGAGCAATGAATCAACCAGTGACTGTCCAAAAGAACTGAGAAGACAAAATGTCTCTGGAGTCCAAGCGTGTGCAGTTAAGTCAACAGGCTGTTCTTCTGTGCATTTCAATACAAACGGCATAGCCTACCAAAGGGTCTGTGGAAGGATTCAAGCTTTCCAATATGGTTCTACTGATGCTTTCCGTGTTCATAGACAAAATTCTATGGATATAGACTCCAATTATGTGGATGGTGTTAGTATAACACACGGAGCTGGTCCTCGGAGACATATTTGGACTTTTGCAGCCGCTCTTGACCGCAACATATCTCGTTTTGGTTCTGTCTGTCCATGTACGGACTCTAGTCGCACTGATATACCTATGCCTCCCTCCTTCATTGGACAGGATTACTTTTGTGAAACTGCAAACGACGGGATGTTTATTCGTGGAAGTATGCCTGTATTTTATCCTGACGATCCCCTGTGGGACGGGGCTGGGTGTGAGAATTCTACTAGCACGTGCTGTTCCTTCAATAACCCCCCGTGGTTCCACAAGCAACTCCCATCAGTCTCCACTGACGACATAGAGATGAGGGTGTGTATCAACGAAGGACAAGTTAAGAATGAAAACATCGCCATTTCACATGTTGATATTTATGTGCAGTAATCAATGTTAAATTGCTATTTTCCTTGCGAACAATAATGCACTTGAACCAGTATGTAGTCTTGAGATAAATTGGGAAATTATTCATTTTTTGTTACTTATTACTGTAACGTAGCGAGCGTAATATAGACTATTTCAACAGAGACCATAATGACATAGACTAAGAGACTTAAATGAGAGACTGAATTGACTGGGAGTAAATGCACAAATAAATGCGGTTTAGAAAAACCACAAGCAGATGATTTAACCACACACACAGAAATTAACCACACAGTACAAAATTAACCACACAATACAGAGTAATAATGATTGTCAATACATAGATAGTTAACAGTATTTCACAGCTACACTATTATTCTACAAGGTAAACAATTTCGTTGTTGAGCATGACCACTAATAAATTAGCATTGAACAATTCCCAATTTGCAGTAATAATCAGTTATTACTGCAAGTCAGAGGTCAGTTTCAAGGATGCACAAATTTTTTGTGGGGGTTAATTTTTTGTGGATTTTACGATTAAAAATAAAATGGTTTACACTTTTTAAATTTTTGCTCCACGAATATTTTGCCACTGTATGGTAGTTAGAAGTAGTAGTGAGTCATTTTTCATATTATCATGTGCAGTGATGGTCTTGGTCAACTTTTAATGTTGGAACCAAGCAAAGAAAATTCCAATTCTGGTTCCGATATTACAATGAGATCGGTACCTCCTGATCCAGTCCCTATGAAGTGTCCGTTCTCCCCGCTGGCCAATAGCTTCTCCGCAAGTTTATCCATTGAGACACCGGACAAGAAACCAAACCGAATCATATCGAATCGATTGAACTTCAGTGCACATAATAACCTCCAATCCTCACATTTTGGTCTCAATTCCATTCTCGATGGATCGCCGGATAAAACAACCACTCGCACAAAGAGGATCCGACGTCAGTCCTTGCGGTCTTTTTACGGGAGAAGTGTTCATAGTCCCAATCTCACAGAGGTCCAGAATAACGCTATCACTGTCCGAAGAAGTCCACGCTTACAAGGTATGTGAATGTCTAGAGAGATGGAACCCTCACCCCACCCAGCTCTATCGTTCCACCTAAAAACAGTGTATTTTTATCTAATCACAGTGCTCATAATAACAGGACATTTTCCAGTCAATTTCTTCATTTATCCGGTCATTTTCTGCCTTTGTCCGACTAATTTTTCTATTATAGCTATAGTCTTAAAATTGCTATTAGATAATCATGTCCGGACAATACTAGAGTGTTACTTTGAGCCCTGTTAAATCATGCGTGTAAATTGGGGAATATTCAAGTAATGGTAATTCGTACAAGTAAAGGAAATATTCAGGCAAGTAGGGGGTGGCTGTGTGTAAGTAAAAGTGCATACCCTTCCTAATTCAATAACCACACCCATATTACCCAACATATACAGACTTCATGTTCCTATGGAACTAGACTCAACTTGTGTCATCCTAGAATTACATTTTTACATTGTATTTTGTTCTTATAAAAATGACATTCTCTTGTGTAGCTGCAGCTGAAAGGAATCCTCTGATTCCTTTGCCTCCACCCCCTCCTCCTCTTCCCCCGTCTATAATCCCCCTGGCCACAAGCATCCCCCCTCCTCCCCCTCCAGCCCTTCCCCTCCTCTCGAAGGTGTTAGGTGATACTGGGGGAAACCACCCTCGGGACGTTCTCAATCAGATGCAGTCACGCCTGAGGAGTCGTATAAAGAGAAAGGGAGCTGGAGGCTCAAGAAATGGTGACATGAAGGGAGGGGTCAGTGCTAATGAAGACCCCAAGCAACTGGACATCAAGGTAATGGTATGGCATTTCAAAGCAAATTTGGTGGTACTTTAAAACACTGAAATTGCTCAATCTGATCATTGGTTCAACTATCCATACATATGTAAGCAGGTTTCATCTAGGAATTTCTCACCTTGGAGGGGAAACTCATGGAATGTGTGGCCGTAAGGCCATGGTGAGGGGGGGATGTGCCCCCTCCCACGCAGAGTGAAGCCAAAAATGCTTAAATCCTAGATTAATACTTAGAAATATTTGTTGTTCTGAAATTGGCAATACCTTGGGGCTGGGTCTGGGTCAATTTTTTTTCTGGGGGGGGGGGGGGGAGTTGAGCTGCTTGGAGGGGAAGCTTCCCCTGCACCCCCCTCCTTAGATGAAACCCTAAAATACTAAAATCCTTAAAAATAATTACCAGGAGCTACCCTTATAATATTAAATAGCCTGTATCTAGTACTTAAAACACTGAGATTCAGTTGGCCATTTCAGTTGAGTTTTAAGTGAACAGTGCTGACCTGCTGTATAATGACCTCATCCATTTACATATTAATGCTGAACAGGTCAAGCAATGGGCTGAGATACAAGCTTATAGTCGCAAACTCTCCTGTACCGACTTTCTCTCTCTTGCCGAGAAGAAGAGGGCTGAGCTTGAGGTTTGTCTTCGCGGACTGGAGGAAGGGACTCCCCCTACAGTGGAGGGGATTTCCCAAGTGGTAGAGCTGTTGCAGGAAGGGTCGCTGTGGTATCCTGGAGGCAGCAAAGAGATGAGAGTGAGTCACATAACTGTTGTGTCGTTGTAAGAGGAGTCATGGTGACACCTGTCAGTATGCTTTTTTTAAATTTCATGTTAAATTAATTTCCCTCACATTTCTTCATTGGTCATTGATTTTAATATGGTATGGGAAATATAGAAAATCTTTTTTGTGCATGAATTTTATGGAAATTGATGTACAAGGAATGGGACTTATAAGTTCTTGCCATGAAAGTATGAAGATTCTTCATAAAATATGTAGAAGTACCCAAAGCCCCCATGACTCTTGTGATCTATTTCATTTTGCCCTTTTTTCGCTCCTCCCTCTTCTCACCCAACCCCTCCCCCTCACACACACACACACACACACACACATACCACACACCACACTTACGTATGTATCATAACATACAGGAAAGCCTTCCTCTATATAAGAAGCTTGAAAGAAAGATTGAGACCATGAACGAGTATGTTCAAGTGTGCGAAGAAATGAGAAAAGCAGTGAGTGCTGCTAACCTTTCAAACGGCCATGACCTTCACTATGTCGAGTTGTACAACACACTGCTTCACATCAGAGAGGACTTTAGTGCCAAGCATAGACACTGGGGTCCCATTCTCACTACCAATGCTGAGTAAGTGTTACGTACATGAGTTGGTATGTAGTAGAACCTCCGACACTTAGGACCCGACCTTTTGACCTTGGTAGAGAGGTCATCTTTTGGAGGTTGAATGGTACATTTTAAATTATCCCTCGTTGAGAGTTTTGTCCTCTTGGATGGACTCCCTGTCCAAAATGTATATATATTCCAGGCAGTATTGGGGGGAGAACCCTTTTAATTATTATAGTGGGGGGAACCCCTTTATATTCAGGACACTCTTTGGGATCCACCCACTTAAAAGGGACAAAAGTGTCCACATTTTATGTACATAGACTAGAGGATCCACTCCCCCAACCCTGTTCTTTTCTTTTATCCAGCTCTTGGGCTCAATATGGCCTTCCCATATGTCACACCCTTCTTGTGAAATCATGTGCTCACCTCTGTGTGCTGGTGGATCGCTACATGTCCTTGTGCCTGCAGGAGGCCTCTCGTCTGACTGGAATACTGATCTCCATGAAATGCATGAGGACAACACAGGTGGGTGTGCACTAATTGCAGGAGTCGGGATAATAAATGCCTTTCTCAAATCACTTCATGTGAAAGTCCTCTCTTTAATATACAAGTTAGTCATGTATTGGCGGTGGTTCACCAAAGATATTCAGGGCCACTTTGGTCTCTCATGTGTAGATGGTGGCCAGTGGGGCTCTTGTATTATTTGGCATGTGCAAGTGGTTGGTTATTATGTATACTGTATAGCCGTGTTGACACATGTACCTAACCCGGGTTGAGATCAACCTCCCTAATTGATATGGGTTGGGGTACCCAGATTGGAATCCAGGTTGGCACTGTTCACACGCGAAGCGAATTTGGGTCGAGAATCCCCATGTAAACAGGGCTTATGTTAGGGGGTATTATAGCGTCCAGGTTTTGTGGGCTTTATTTGGAATTGGTATCATACTTCCATTTCCATCTTTGGCATTAACATAGTCAAAGAAGAGACTGAAGGAGTGTTTGAATCTCTTGTTGAGTCTCACTTTTGGTATTGACTTTCATTGCACAGTTGAAGGAGAAACTCAAGGATTGTTTGAATCTCTTGTTTGAGTCTCACCCATACTTCACTCTGAAAGTATCAAACAGCATATGTCGGTGTGAGCAATGTACTTCAGGATGTGGACCCTCGTCTTCCAGCAGTGAATCAGACATGTCTCTCTCAGTTTGCAATGGGGATAGGGTTGGTAATTGTGACAAGTCTAGTGAGGAGGGGGCCAGTCGTGGTCACAACGAGTCTGATGAGGAGGGGGCTGGTCATGACAAGTCTGTTGTTCTGCTTTCTCTCTCGGTTCAAGTGGTTCTGGCCTACATCCACATTACTCTGCAGCAGTTTGATGGATATGTGTGTCAGTCACACAGACAGGTATGCATATATACCATTAACTATGTCTTTCAGAGTCTCCCCCTAGAGCTCTGTACTTTCAAACAGAGTGCTTAAGTATATTCATGAGAATATAATTCAATAGTGCCATAGACCCAGCCCACTTTCTTTGAAGTTCTATATCCAAACAGGGTGGCCTGCCCTGCATTTAGTATACTGGGGGAAAGCTTCAAACACTGTCTTTTCTTTCAATTGATAGTAATTCGCAATTTTCATTTTCGTAGCTACAGCTTATAATTCACCTTTAAACTTGTTGTTTGTACAAGGTAATTCACTTTTAAAATTGATGGTAATTAATATTTAGTGTGAAAGAGAATACAACAAAAAATTTGCATGGATAATGGACTTAGGAACTATATCTCCTCAATCTCATTTATAGAGTGTTTGTGAGCATTTTGAAGGAGTGTTGAAGATGGTGAGTCTCATCAAGTCTCTAGTATCTGCTGTATTGGATGTCGAAATGAGTGGTGACGAGATCAAGATGAAAGGGTTCACGACCTTATTGCCCAATGGAGGGGAGCTGAGTGGACTCTTGTATGCTTCCTGTGTCAAGCTGATTCAGCATATTGTGGGTTGTGCTCAATCGTATATGACTGCTGGAAGTTCCCCGGCGAGGAAGGAGAAACAGTCTAATGATGTGAGGCAACCCCATGTGATTAGTGCTGGGGCTCTCTTTAGTTTGTACTGAGTAATTAATACTGAGAATCCCCTTTAATAAGTACTGAGGGACCCCCTATAATGTAGTACTGAAAGCTGTCTGAGATGATCCCTGTAATTAGTACTGAGGGGCTCCCTGTAATTAGTACTGAGGTCCCCATTCATTATTAGTCCCTTTAATTAGTGCTGAGTGGTCCCTATAATTAGTACTACTGAGAGATGACACCCTGTAATTAGTACTATGGGGGGCCCCTGTAATTAGTAATGAGGTCCCCATTCACTATTAGTACTGAGGACCTCCTAGTACTGTATAATGTTCTGTAGCTATTATCCACTCTTTGGCATGATCAAATGAAACATTCTTTCCATGGGTGAATATTGATGCTCCTTCTCTAACCTCTATACCTGTGCAACATTCAGATGGTGCTGTGGATGATGTTTGGTTGCAAGTACATCCATCAGGTCCTGGAGTTCCTTGGCTTGGAGCAAGCTGACCAGCGAGGTTTAGTCAATCTGCTGGCAAAGTTGCAGGAAATGGAAAACTGCCTGCCAGATTACAACTAATCTGGTCCAACAACATAATTCATTTAGAGTACATCTGTTGTTGTTGTTGTTGTTGTTGTTGTTATTGTTACCATAAGAAATGCAGAATAGAATTAAAGATATATAAAACTGATACACCTGATAAGCTGAAGTGTGATTAATAATAACTCAACTAAAGGATGGATGTGTTGTCTCTGAATGTAGCTAGTTAAAGGTGAATTTCAGGGATTTCATGTTCACTCTTGATGTTGAGTGCCACCTGGTGTTCACGCACCAGAGGACAGTCAAGGGCTAGGGCCAGGGACCTCCAGCTGGAAGGACCCCTGAACTCCTTGGCTGTGTCCTCGTCCACCCCCTCCAGCCATTTTTGGAGCATATCAGTCATGTGATCTCCAATGTCGTAGTGATGGGAGGCCTCGATGCTCTTGAGAGTGGAGTAGCTGAGGCCAAGAGAGAGACCAAGATGGAACCACTTGTGATTCAAGGAGTGGACAGATCTTCTCACAACAGCAATAGAATCAGTGCCTGTATGACCATAACCCATTGTAACATAGACAAGGGTATCATGAAACAGTGAAGTATAATGAAATTGCCTATAGCATAAGTAAGGGTTTTCTGTGTATGGGGTAATTTCTTTTTTTGACTTTGATATTATGGTAGACTATGCATACATAATGATTTTGAGCCCAGAAATCCTAGAACGAATGGAATTACCCTGCTAATGGTAGTGTCCCACTTTACTGTAATGGCTCCAAGAAAGTATTCAGCTTTAATACCCATTATGCATCTCTACATAACAGCACTGCGACTCTGTAACAATGTACCTCCACACACTGCACATACCTAAACTTCCACTGTCCACCAAATCGAACCATTTTGTTTCTTTCACTGAATCATCCTGAACATCTAAAAAAATTTAATGATGCATGACTCATTATCACTAATCACTCTATTAATTTTTGTGGCCAGGTAAAATTTTGTGGTTCTGAAAAAAGGAAGAAAAAAAAAACACTAGCTAAATATAGTTCTCTTACACATTAATTTTTTTCCCCATTAAGGTATTAACAGAATTAATCTGTACCCACAAAATAATTATTATAATATTATTATTGAAAAAATAATAGTAGGGTTGATGTTTAAATTTTTCCCTATTCTCTGATTCTCATGTTAGTTACCTATTATTATTCTCTTTAAAAAATTTACAACAAGATTACAAGAAAGGATTTTATGAGTGCCTGTAGCAGACTCTACATAGTCTTCTAGAGCAAGAGTTTAATGACCACAGTCACTTACATCAACATGCTTACGTGACACTTTTACATAGTGTGGTCTATAGCTAGCCATAATTATTGCTTGTAAAGTTGTACTCCAGTTGCATTATCATACACATACACCTAAAATTCCCAAAAATGTTCCCTATTATTCCAGCATTATTCCCTGATTCTTTGGCATATTTATTATTCTCAATATTATGCTAGCATGATAATAATTTATTCAAGCCTAAATAATAGCCAGCTATACGATTATCTAGCTAGCTACCTGTCAATTCTTGTGTAAGTTGAGTAGCATGATCAACGGATGGAGATTTGAGGGCATCGATCACTTCCTTCCAGCTTGGAGGAGGTGAATCTTGTGGCCTATCTTGTCTATTTAGCCAAGCTGTCAATACTTCAGTCAAGCAGCGTTGAACATCATGAAGATGGTCACACTTGATAACTTCCAATGTGTGGATATTCATACCCAGAGCGATCCCAAACTCTCTCCACTTGTTAGCGACGTTCAACAGTTTAACATTGATGATGTAGAGGTCGTTTAAACTCAAAGGATCTAATTATGAACAGAAAATCTTTCTTGAGGTAAGTAGGATCGGATCATACACCTGGCATGTAGAATTGTAACTAAGGTGCTTTTACTGGCATGTTAGAACATAGACTGATTTTTGAATTATGATTTTAGACTAAATGCAAGTGCCAGGTGGAAGTCTCGGCTCTATGGCTGTAATTATACACACCATATTTGATTGGATCACTTGACTCCTGGACAGACTTGTCATAAAGTGCCTTCACTGTCTTGGGTTTTGGTAGTTCAGTACCAGCTGACTCCTATTGAGTTAGAGTAGAAAGCACATCATAAAGCTAATCAATGTACTACGTGCTATCTTACGTACATAAAGATTCCCATCAGTGAAGACTGAGTATTTGCATAGCTCCCTAAAAAGTTGACTGTATGTGATTTCCTTCACACCAGACCCTGCTTCATTTTGCATCATTGCAACCAAGTCTTTACAAGGCTTCAATGATTCACGGATTTTTGCCAAAGTGACATGAGGCACACAAGTGTCTGAATGTCTGTTCATCACCACTTCTTGGGTGAGTGTTTTATTCATGAGAAGAAATGAATCATAGAGAAGAAGGTCACCTGTAAGGATATTCTTATGTTTACTTTTGTTATCATCTTCAGATACCACAACAGAAGGGTAACCTTCTATAAGAGAATGAGCCACTTTCGAAAGAAATATTTTTGTTACAGCTTCTGGAGGATAAGATCTCTGACAAGGGAGAAAGAACTCGTCTAACTCAAGATTTGAACTGATCTTATTTCTTAGAGATTTAATCATGGAGATAAACTTTGATCGTTGCTTCACCAAGCAAGATTTGTATTCTTTCCTACACTGCATCATGAGGTTTAGTTGAGTGGTCTGATTGGTCACTTCTATTATGGTTCTAGTAGTATTGCAGTGAACTATTAAGATACCATTTTTCCAGATTGTGAAGCCAGCATCATTGCTATCCTCCTCACACTGGACAAGTTGAATGAATAAGGTGTGGAGGAACCTGGGAGTAAAGAAATGGTGAGGATTGGAACACTTTAAACACCATGTGTACAAGGGTGTGTAATCTTCTTTTTCAGTAGACCACAAATTAGAAGGCTTTTCACTGAGAACTAAATTTGGAAAGAAGTAATAAATTGAACTTGTGAGATTCTCTGGAGTGGAAAGAAGCTGATCAGCAGATACTTTCGTACAAAATTGGGTGAAGACAAGGTATTTGGTGGCTAAATCTGGTGACATCACATCTTTTAAATGTTCATGAAGAACTTTCTCTAGTTCAGACTCTTCCAACATTCCTATATCGTTTCGTAAACTCTTTTGAATTATACCGAGACAAGAATGGATCCTTGATAGTACCGTGTTTTGATTTAACACTATTATGCTCTCACTCATACTTTGATCATGTGGTAGAAACAGGAGATGTCCAGTTAAGTGTAGCTTTTCACATGTATAGAGGAGTAAGTCTTGCTCTATTAATTCGTATAGTGTCTGATCTGGGCCTTCAAGTTGCTCAATCAGTTCACGCAACTTACTTATAGTGATAGTTGGTGCTTGATGTGAAATATTGTGTTGCAAGTAGTGCATTAAGGATGCACATAACCTGTTAGAGTAATCACTCTCCGTATGTGCAATGTGTCGACGTACAGACATGCAAACAGCATTTAACATTTGACGTAGGTTCTCCATATGACTAGAACCAGAGTATCGACAATCACAGGATATCAAACCATGAAATTGGATGCTTTCACCAGTTTCTGAATCGATAGCAGAAGATAGAGTTTGTTCTACACTGATTTTTGTTTCACTAATGACTTGATCTGCATGACTACCCACAACTATCAAGTGGACTGTTTTATGTTTCTTGATAGAAGCTGCATTGGATAATATGGAAAGCCAGTATAACATCTGTTTCTCTATATCTGCTGCAGGTAGTGAAATATCAATTGCTATAAGAACGAGTGGTTGAGTTGCTTGCTGAAGGATTATTTCATGACTTGCATAGTATTCTTCATGTCCAGCAAAGTCGTAAATGCTGACACTTCCAAACACTTTACTCTGGAGGGTAGTGGGTATGATACCAGCTGTTAATGGTACAACTCCTTTCACTTTCACAACTTTTCCAAGAAGTGTTTTATTTTGACACAAAGCCTTGATCAGAGTGGATTTTCCTGACCCAGAATTGCCTATCACCAGTATCCTGATTGATGGTGACAAGGCATATTGGTTCATAACAATTTGATTTGTAGTAGCTCGAAGAAGATATGACTCTATGTGTTTTTGACCATTTTCTAATGCCAATTCCAATGCTGTTAGCCCATTCTTATTCTTTATAGCGGGATCGCATAAAAACTGAGAGGTTTTCTTCAATTCGTTCCCACCAGTTAAGTACTTGACCACTTTCAGCTGGCCATATATTGCTGCAACATGGAGTAGGTTATTACCATACTTGTCTTGCATGAGTGGACACCATTTTTTCCCCTCGACATAGTATAAGATATTTTGCATATCTCCGATTTTTGCAGCATAGTGAAGTGGTGTGTTACCATAAGTATCCTTTAGTGGATCTGAGTGGATAGCAGTTAAGTATTGTACCACATCAAAGTGTCTGTTGGAAGAAGCAAAGTGTCTGTTGGAAGAAGCACAGTGCAATGGAGTTTGCATGTTTTCATCTGGACACAATGGATCACAGTGACCTGATTCTACAAGGTAATACACTACATCTAGATGTCCATGTTCACTTGCATAATGAAGAGGAGTCCTATCCCATTGCCCTTTAGTTTTGGGATCACATTTCATATCTTCAATAAAGTGCTTGACCACATCTAGTTTACCTTGCGATGCAGCATTGTGAAGTGGCGTGTCACCATAAGTATTCTTCACTAGTGGATCTGATTTGTGGATAACAGTGAAGTATTGCACCACTTCTAAGCGTCCATGGGAAGAAGCTTTGTGCAATGGAGTTTCCTTCTTTTCATCTGGACACAATGGATCACAGTGATGTGATTCTAAGAGGTAATACACTACATCTAGATGTCCACGTTCACTTGCATAATGAAGAGGAGTCCTATCCCATTGTCCTTTAATGTTGGGATCACATTTCATATCTTCGATAAAGTGCTTAACCACATCTAGTTTACCTTGTGATGCAGCATAGTGAAGTGGTGTGTTACCATAAGTATCCTTCACTAGTGGATCTGAGTTGTGGATAGCATTTAAATATTGCACCACATTTAAGTGTCCATTGTAAGAGGCTTGGTGCAATGGAGTTTGCTTATTTTCATTAGGACACAAAGGATCACAGTGACATGATTCTACGAGGTATTTCACAATATCTAGATGTCCTCTGTCACTTGCAACATGAAGAGTAGTCCTATCCCATCGTCCTTTAGTTTTGGGATCACATTTTATATCTTCAATAAAATGCTTGACCACATCTAGTTTACCTTGTGATGCAGCATAGTGAAGTGGTGTGTCACCATAAGTATCCTTCACTAGTAGATGTGAGTGGTGGATAGCAGTAAAGTACTTCACAACATCTAAGTGTCCTGTTGATGAAGCACAGTGCAATGGAGTTATCCTGTCTTTGTCTTGACACAATGGATCACAGTTATGTTTGTCTACCAGGTACTCCACAATGTCCATGTGTCCCTGTTGGCTGGCAAGATGAAGAGGAGTAACATGTTTCTCATCCTGACAAGATGGACTACAATCGTGACTGCCTAGCAAATATTTCACCACATTGAGGTGACCTTCATGACTTGCTGTATGTACTAGTGACCTACTTGGCATCACGAGAAAGTTATCATTTTTCCATTCTGCACTTGTTTTGAATTGAGGATCTGCTCCCTTTATCACAATGAGATACTTGAGGACTTGCAAATGTCCTCCTCCAGCTGCAAGATAAGCTGGAGATCTCCCATGCACATCCACAAGGTTTACATCACTCCCTACCTCCTCCAATAAGTACTCAACTACATTCAAGTGTCCATGCTGTGCAGCCAGGTGGAGACAGGACAGATGTTCGTTGTTACCACTCATTGGATCACAGCCAATAGTACTGATAAGGAACTGGACTACATCCAAGTGCCCACCCATACAGGAAGCATGTAATGGTGTATTGCAATTTAAATCTGTATGCTTGTCTCTCAATTTACCTTGGAAGAAAGACATTAGTGCCAATGATAATTTAGTACTAATTTTTATGGATATAAGGGACATTGGCAACCTTGATATTAAGTATTTTACGATATCAAAATGTCCATACTTTGCTGCAGTGTGTAAGGGTGTGCAACCATTTGCATCTCTACTCTCAATGGTGTAGTCAGTAACAAGTGATCGAACCACATCCAGTCTGCCATGTCGACAAGCAGAGTGAAGATCATTAGAGAAAGCAGGTTTGGAATGCTCTTGTTCAATGTTGCCTATTTCTAGTGCTGATGGTATGGATTGAATGCTGGGTTCACCATCATTTTCTTTTCGAGTAGCCATTCTGACACGTTATGTATAATTGTAATATAAAACCTGTAGGCAATTTTTCTTCTTCTATTACTATTATTATCACGAAGTTCAGAAATAGAAAATCAAATGGTGCCACAGTAGCTAAACATGCAACAGTTTCTTTGTGATGTATTGAAACGTAGCATTAGCAATAAGAAAAGACGAAGTGATTTTCACGAAAACCGCTCTTCAATTTCAGTTGAAACAATAATGGAAGTGATTGAATCTGTGATAATTAATATTATACAAGATCATCATTATGATTATCAGAATGCCTATTCTGTAACACCCTTTCATGAATACTTACTGTATGTAGCTACATGTAGCAAATGGATTTCATGTATTCATAAATCATCAATTGAATATGCATACACATAATCAGAGAGAGCTGTAACTCTCTCTATGTAGGGATGACGCGAACGCTGATGCGCCGCCTATAGACTAATGCAAAAGTGAAATTCTAGTTCCACCACTTAGACTTAAAAGCTACTGTGAATGATTATCCAGCCTACTAGAGCCTACTACAAAGTGCAGACCAAGTTTCAGGACCAGGAAGCTTACCGTTTCAGAAATACGGCAAGAAGGTAAGGCGCTGAATTATTCTTCTTCTCTTTCTTCTTCTTCTTTGACAACTATATTTCTTGAACCACTCAAGCTACAGCTATGATTTCCAGATAAATCCACTCCAAATTCTACCAGCTACGATCTTTTGTACTCGTCAATCCTCGAAAGAGTTGATGTAAAAGGAGACACTATGGAGACTAATGCTATACAGTTTATAATAATCACTGATATGTACCTGATGTACTGTTGCATATCAAGGGTCAATTCTAGTGCCTAGGGTTTACACTCCTGAGCATCGAGAGACCAAGCTAGTGACAGATTTGCTAGTCATGTGTATGGGGCGGGGTATAAAAATGTCTGCCACATTGTAGGTTGAAAGCTAGCAAGTTGGAAAATGATGTGCTATTTTGAATATCGTTGACAAGTTAAAGGTAAAGGATTATAGTGCAGTCGATTCTGAGTAGTGTGGCATAAAAATTATAGCATTTGAATGATCCATTTCTGAAATAAGTAGCTTGATGATGATGATGATCTGATGAACAACCAGATGAAGACGGTGATTTTAGAAGTCGCTGTAAAATTATACTGCTTTGCAAGAGACATTCTTGAATGCAGTAGGATCTATATACCAATTGAATAGCTAGATCATATTGCATTTACAGTGCATGTAATTGTAGCCTGGGATACTATTTGCAGGGAAGAGTTAGATATAGATTCTGCAAAGTTGATGTTGGGAGTTGTGAACATGTTGCACGTTATAATAATATTCATTGACCACATTCCACATTAAAATTTCAAGCTTTTCAGAGAGTAGCCAGCATAAAAGGCAGAACTTGCTGGCATTTTGCATCTAGCTGTGCTCTACTATTCAGCACCCAACCATAAGGCACTGTGCCCCTACTCTGCGTGGGCGAGTTAAACCACAGTGCGTGGGTGGATTGTGATAGTTCAGGTACGAGTCTATAAGACCTCTTGTAGAATCGACGTTGAAGTGGGATGGACATTCTTGTATAAACAGCAAAAAAAAGTAGCTATAGAGACAGTGAGTATGTGTAGTACACGCGTGCGGGCTATAAAATAGTTATTAACCGCGCGCGTGCGGTTGGCAATTATACCCAAATTACACTCAAAAGCATGTAATTACCTATACTAATAATAATGGTAATTATGCCAGCAGGCGCAGTTTCTTTTAGATCGTTGTACATGTAGCTATGAAGGATCCAGAGCCAACACAATTTCAACTAGCTAATATTTAAATCTTCAACCTAGCGCAGATGATGTGCACGGGTTTGCATGACCTTTACAGTGTGGGATGAGTCATCCCAACACTATAAAAACAAATGTGTAAAATAACCCATTTTTAGGTTATCAGAGCTCCAAAAATGGGTTGTTTTTACACATTTGTTTTACAGTGCAGACTGAGCTCTCTCTGATTTATACTATAAAATGATAGATTCATGGATGGTAGTAGCCTCGGCCCCAGGCACTCTTTTGCAACTTGTCTAAAAGAGAGTCTGGCATCCCTCAGAATTGTTTATTCCTTGTACACTCTGCGTAAATGGATGCTTATTTATTGAAAAATAATCTGAGCACCAAACAATAAAATCAGCCTAAAGACAGTCTTTTGGAGCATAAGTAGTTACTGCAGTAGCGAATGGTATGGAAAAACTGGACAAGAAAGGAATCTCCTCAGAGGTTTTTGCCTGTATACTACACACATGCGCAAACAATTGCAGGCTCTATTTTCAATTGCGTGTCAAGCCTACATAGAGAGTGCTACCGCACTCTCTGATAGAGCCCGGGACGAGGCTAGGATGGTAGCTACTGCTCTTTCAAAATAAAGTACAGTATGAACCCTTTCTTGATTCTTGCTTTATTCACTTCCTTGCCAACTAGCTAGCTAGCTAGCATATTTATTGTATACATATACAGCATAATTATAGCTATCAGCTAGCTAACTGATAATTAAGTATACAGGCCAAGTTATTTGGCATGCAACTACACGTCATACCTTCAATAGCTTGAACTTGTTTTGAAAGGGGTAAGTATACTGCAGTTTTAGGGAATCTTGGAAAAATTTATCGTCAGGCGTCATCCGTAAATCGACTACTACGCATGCGCAAGGCTTAAAAATTTGAAATTAGGAAAGAATTTTAGAGAAGTAAGCTTTGAAGAGCTAGCTAGTGACTGTTCTAGTATAGTTCTAACCTATTAGCATGCCATTCACCTTCTCCGGTGAGATTTTCGAGGCTCAAAGTTGGGCATGCGCGAGAATGCACACTCAGCATTTTGCAAGATTCCCATTGCGGCCGGCTAATACGCATATTGCGCATGCTCCATTTGACTCCTTTTTTTTCTCTGAATAAAGCCCACCTGAAAAAGCAGATACCCACCCGCACGCGCGAAGTAAGATGAACATTGTGTGTTGTGACCCATGATGAAACTTAAAACTCTCTCTTGAGGGTGGTAGGATCATATTTGAGCTCTTCAAGAATGCATAGGCAGAGGAACCATGGGGCCAGGGGGCCATGGCCCCCCCAGGTGCCAGCCCAGCTTTTCTTCCCCCCCCCCCCCCCCCCCCCCCCCCCCCCTCAAAAAAGAAGAAAAGCTGGGCTGGCGACACCAGACTACCCCCAGATTTCATTCAACTATTTGTCAATTATACATGACTGCATGTATAAAGTGAAACATTTTCAACTCTATTGACAATTAATATGCAAACATGAAAATCAGTCATAAAGATATGACAGACAAAATTGAGGTTTACCAAGTAGCAAAAGAATTTGCTGAACTAAATGGAATTATTTTGGTATCTATTAGAACTTATTGTTACGTATATAACTGACTGAATTTTGACTCTTATTTTTAAATTAAATCATTGTCGGGTACACATGGTGCAATGGGTTTGGGGTTGGCCCCCCCCCCCCAGGTAAATTTATGTTCCTCCGGCTATGGAATGAATGCCTCAAGACAGTGAAGAATTTCCGCTGATTGTGCACAGGTGAAAAAGGAGAAGGGAGGATGACCTTCAAATCCCTCCATTTAATACGAAGGAACTCCCATCCATTGTATCGTCAGAGGATTCATAATACAAGGAGGCAACTTCGGAGAAAGGGAGAGAGGAGTTACAATCCTTTTCTCAAACATGCTATGATGAAATTGTCTCTATTTTGGTTTTCGTTCCACTTTTCTTTTATCCAGCTCGTGGGTTTGATACGGCCTTCCCATATGTCACACCCTTCTTGTGAAGTTGTGCGGTCACCTCTGTATGCTGGTGGATCGCTACGTGTCCTTGTGCCTCTCGTCTGACTGGAATACTGATCTTCATCAAATGCATGAGGACAACACAGGTGGGTATGCACTAATTACAGGAGTCGGGATAATAAACGCCATGCACAAATCACTTCATGTCAAAGTCCTCTATTTAGGGCTACTTTAATACAAGTTAGTCATGTATTGGCGGTGGTTCACCAAAGACTATAATATTCAGGGCCACTTTGGTCTCTCTCGTGTGTAGGTGGTGGCCAGAGTGCTCTAAGGGCCAGTTGGGCTCTTGTATTAATTGGCATGTGCAGTTATTGTTAGGGGGTTATTATAGTGTCCAGGTTTTGTGGGCTCTATTTGGAATGGGTATTAATACTTTCATTTCCATTTTTGGCATTAACTTTTATTGCATAGTTAAAGAAGAGACTAAAGGAGTGTTTAAATCTCTTGTTTGAGTCTCACCCATACTTCACTCTGAAAGTATCAAACAGCATGTGTTGGTGTGAGTAATGTACTTCAGGATGTGGACCCTCATCTTCCAGCAGTGAATCAGACATGTCTCTCTCAGTTTGCAGTGGGGATGGGGTTGGTAATCATGACAAGTCTAGTGAGGATAGGGCCAGTCGTGGTCACGACAAGTCTGGTGAGGAGGGGGCTGGTCATGACAAGTCTGTTGTTCTGCTTTCTCTCTCGGTGCAAGTGGTTCTGGCCTACATCCACGTTGCTCTGCAACAGTTTGATGGATATGTGTGTCAGTCACACAAACAGGTATGCATGTAATTCTCTATACACAGAGTCTCCCCTAGCTGTACTTTCAAACAGGGTGCTAAGTATATTCATGAGAATATAATTCAACTATTGCCATAGACCCAGCCCACTTTCTTTGAAGTTCTATATCCAAACAGTGTGGCCCACCCCTGCATTTAGTATACTGGGGAAAACAGTCTTTTCTTTCAATTGATAGTAATTCGCAATTTTCATTTTCGTAGTTACAACTTGTAAACTTGTTTATAGGTACGCTTTAACTTGATGGTAATTACTTTAGTGTGAAAGAGTAAACGACAAAAAATTAACAGTTGGATAATGGCCCATTAGGAACTATATCCCTCCAATCTCATTTATAGAGTGTTTGTGAGCATTTTGAAGGAGTGTTGAAGATGGTGAGTCTCATCAAGTCTCTAGTATCTGCTGTATTGGATGTCGAAATGGGTGGTGACGAGATCAAGATGAAAGGGTTTGCGACCTTATTGCCCAATGGAGGGGAGCTGAGTGGACTCTTGTATGCTTCCTGCGTCAAGCTGATTCAGCATATTGTGGGTTGTGCTCAATCATATATGACTGCTGGAAGTTCCCCGGTGAGAAAGGAGAAACAGTCTAATGATGTGAGGCAACCCCATGTAATTAGTGCTGGGGCTCTCTTTAGTCTGTACTGAGTAATTAATACTGAGAACCCCCTTTAATAAGTACTGAGGGACCCCCTATAATGTAGTACTGAAAGCTGTCTGAGATAACCCCTGTAATTAGTACTGAGGGGCTCCCTGTAATGTAGTACTGAAAGCTGTCTGAGATGACCCCCTGTAATTAGTACTAAGGGGGGCCCTGTAATTAGTACTGAGGTCCCCATTAGAACCCCCTTTAATTAGTGCTGAGGGAGCCCCTGTAATTAGTACTGAGGTCCCCATTCATTATTAGTACTGAGGACCCCCTTTAATTAGTGCTGAGGGGTCCCTATAATTAATACTGAGGGGGCCCCCTGTAATTAGTACTGAGGTCCCCATTCACTATTAGTGCTGAGGACCTCCTAGTACTGTATAATGTTCTGTAGCTATTATCCACTCTTTGGCATGATCAAATGAAACGTTCTTTCCATGGGTGAATAGCTATTGATGCTCCTTCTCTAACCTCTATACCTGTGCAACATTCAGATGGTGCTGTGGATGATGTTTGGTTGCAAGTACATCCATCAAGTCCTGGAGTTCCTTGGCTTGGAGCAAGCTGACCAGCGGGGTTTAGTCCATCTGCAGGCAAAGTTGCAGGAAATGGAAAACTGCCTGCCAGATTACAACTAAACTGGTCCAACAATGTAAGTCATTTAGAGTACATATTTTGTTGTTGTTGTTGTTGTTGTTGTTGTTGTTGTTGTTTTGTTACCATAAGGAAAAAAAGAAATGCAGAATAGAATTAAAGATATTTAAATAATCAACTGATACACCTGATAAGCTGAAGTGTGATTAATAACTCAACTAAAAGGATGGATGTGTTGTTTCTGAAGGTAGCTAGTTAAAGGTGAATTTCAGGGATTTCATGTTCACTCTTGATGTTGAGTGCCACCTGGTGTTCACGCACCAAAGGACAGTCCAGGGCTAGGGCCAGGGACCTCCAGCTGGAAGGTCCCCTGAACTCCTCGGCTATGTCCTCATCTGCCCCCTCCAGCCATTTTTGGAGCATGTCAGTCATGTGATCTCCAATGTCGTAGTGATGGGAGGCCTCAATGCTCTTGAGAGTGGAGTAGCTGAGGCCGAGGGAGAGACCAAGGTGGAACCACTTATGATTTAAGGAGTGGACAGATCTCCTCACAGCAGCAATAGAACCAATGCCTGTAGAGTAGACAAGGGTATCATGGAACACTTGCTTGAAATTGACTATAATGTGAGCACGGTCTATGCATGGGTAATTCCATATTCTTCAAAGACTTTCTAAGTCACAAAACAGTGGGATATAGCTGAATATCCATTAAGGTGTTAGAGAGTAGCTATTTCCATTACGTAGCTAGCTAGCTAAATTGTCTACAATAAATATCAAGTTAGGCCAATGTATATACACATGACATTGTATATATATACATACCCAAACTTCCACTGTCCACCAAATCAAAGTCTTTCACCGAGTCATCACGATCATCTAAAAAAATTAATGACTATTAAAGACTGTTTTGTAGGGTAGCTAACTAGTTAGTGGTTTTGAAGGGAAAAGGTTCACACTTCAAATTTTACCCCCACAATTATTATTTTCCTGCTACATGATATTTTATGAGGGGAAAAAAATCCTATAGCTAGCTAGCTACCTGTTAATTTTCGTATAAGTTGAGTAGCATGATCTTTCATGTTAACAGTTGGAGATTTGAGGGCATCGAACACTTCCTTCCAGCTTGGACAAGGCGGTGAGTCTCGTGGCCTATCTTGTCCATTTAACCAAGTAGCCAATATTTCAGTCAAGCAGCGTTCAACATCATGAAGGTCACACTTGATAACTTCCAATGTGTGGATATTCATACCCAGAGCGATCCCAAACTCTTTCCACTTGTTAGCAACCTTCAACAGTCTAACATTGATGATATAGAGGTCCTTTAAGTTCAAAGAATCTATTTTTAGGTAAGTGAATGAAGCGATGATAAAGAACAGTGACTAGTGTAGCTATTTTGTATTTACTTAAGTCAAGAGTTATAATTATCAGGTGAACACAGAGCCTAGCTAGCTATACACACCACATTTGATTGGATCACTTGACTCGTGGACAGACTTGTCATAGAGTGTCTTGGGCTTTGGTAGTTCAGTACCAGCTGACTCCTGTGAGTTAGAGTAGAAAGCACATTATAAAGCTAATCAATGTAGTGATATCTTACGTACATAAAGATTCCCATCAGTGAAGACTGAGTATTTGCATAGCTCCCTAAAAAGTTGACTGTATGTGATTTCCTTCATACCAGACCCTGCTTCATTTTGCATCATTGTAATCAAGTCTTTATAAGGCTCCAATGATTCAAGGATTTTCTCCAAAGTGACATGAGGCACACAAGTATCTGAATGCCTGTTCATTGCCATTTCTTGGGCGAGTGCTTTATTCATAAGAAGAAATGAATCATCGAGAAGAAGGTCACTGGTATAATATATGTTATGATATTTATTTTCATCATCATCTTCAGATACCACAACAGAAGGATAACCTTCCATAAGAGAACGAGCCACTTTTGAAAGAGATATTTTTGTTACAGCTTCTGGAGGATAAGACTTCTGAGAAGGAAGAAAGAACTCATCTAACTCAAGATTTGAACAGATCTTATTTCTTAGAGATTTGATCATGGAGATAAATTTTGATCGTTGCTTCACCAAGTAAGATTTGTGTTCTTTCCTGCACTGCATCATGAGGTTTAGTCGAGTGGTCTGATTGGTCACTTCTATTATGCTTCTAGTTGTGTTGCAGTGAACTATCAAGATACCATTTTTCCAGATTGTGAAGCCAGCATCGTTGCTATCTTCTTCACACTGGAAAAGTTGAATGAATAAGGTGTGGAGGAACCTGGGAGTAAAGAAGTGGTGAGGATTGGAACACTTTAAACACCATGTGTATAAGTGTGTGTAATCCTCATTTTCAGTAGACCACAAATTTGAAGGCTTTTCACTGAGAACTAAATTTGGAAAGAAGTAATAAATTGAACTTGTGAGGTTCTCTGGAGTGGAAAGAAGCTGATCAGGGGATACTTTCGTACAAAATTGGGTGAAGATGAGGTATTTGATGGCTAAATCTGGTGACATCATATCTTTTAAATGTTCATGAAGAACTCTTTCTAGCTCAGACTCTTCCAACATCCCTATATTGTTTCGTAAGCTCTTTTTAATTATACCAAGACAAGAATGGATCCTTGATAGCACCGTATTTTGATTTAACACTATTATGCTGTTGTTCATGTTTTGATTGTTTGGTAAGAACAGGAGATGTCCAATTGAATGTAGATTTTCACATGTACAGAGTAGCAAGTCCTGATCTATTAATTCGAATAAACTTAGTGTCTGATCTGGGCCTTCAAGTTGCTCAATAAGTTCACGCAACTTACTTATAGTGATAGTTGGGGCTTGATATGAAATATTGTGTTGCAGGTAGTGCATTAAGGATGCACATAACATGTTAGAATAATTACTCTCCATATGTGCAATGTGTCGACGTACAGACATGCAAACAGCATTTAACTTTTGACGCAGGTGCTCCATATGACTAGAACCAGAGTATCGACAATCACAGGATATCAAACCATGAAATTGGATGCTTTCACCAGTTTCTGAATCTATAGCAGAAGATAGAGTTTGTTCTACACTGATTTTTATTTCATTAGAGACTTGATCAGCATGACTACCCACAACTATCAAGTGGAATGTTTGATGTTTCTTGATAGAAACTGCATTGGATAATATGGAAAGCCAGTATAACATCTGTTTCTCTGTATCTGCTGCAGGTAGTGAAATATCAATTGCTATAAGAACGAGTGGTTGAGTGACTTGCTGAAGGATTATTTCATGACTTGCATAGTATTCTTCATGTCCAGCAAAGTCGTAAATGCTGACACTTCCAAATACTTTACTCTGGAGGGTAGTGGGTATGATACCAGCTGTTAATGGCACAACTCCTTTCACTTTCATAATTTTTCCCAAAAAAAAATTATTTTGACACAAAGCCTTGACCAGGGTAGATTTGCCTGATCCTGAATTTCCTATCACCAGTATCCTGATTGATGGTGACAAGGCATATTGGTTCATAACAATTTGATTTGTAGTAGCTCGAAGAAGATATGACTCTATGTGTTTTTTACCCTTTTTTGATGCCAATTCCAATGCTGTTAGCCCATTCCTATTCTTTATAGCAGGATCGCATAAAAACTGAGAGGTTTTCTTCAATTCGTTCCCACCAGTTAAGTACTTGACCACTTCCAGCTGGCCATATATTGCTGCAACATGGAGTAGGTTATCACCATACTCGTCTTGCATGAGTGGACACCATTTCTCCCTTTCGATATAGTATAAGATATTTTCCATATCTCCGACTGTTGCAGCATAGTGGAGTGGATCAACATATTTAGTGAAAATTTCCAGTAACTCTGGGGTCAGAGCAGCTTTTCTAACTAGCTGCACTGTGTCATAATCCAATCTTTCATATTTATTATTGATCAAATAGTCAACAGTTTTTGAACACCCCTTTTGTATAGCAAGCAATAAAGTAGCTTCACCTAGGCGGTCAAATTGTTGTTTATTATGTTGTTCTAAATCAATGAGATATTTGGACACATTAAAATGGCCTTTTTCTATGGAAAGATGGAGAGGAGGTCTTTGCTGTATATTTCGGATATTGGAATCACATTTCATATCTCCTATAAAATACTTGACCACATCTAGTTTTCCTTCCAATGCAGCATAGTGAAGTGGTGTGTTGCCACAAGTATTCTTCACTAGTGTATCTGAGTTGTGGATAGCAGTAAAGTATCGCACCACATCTAAGTGTCCTTTAGAAGAAGCTAGGTGCAATGGAGTTTGCTTGTCTTCATCTGGACACAATGGATCACAGTGATGTGATTCCACGAGGTATTTCACGACATCTAGATATCCTCCTTCACTTGCACAATGAAGAGGAGTCATATCCCATCGTCCTTTAGAGTTGGGATCACATTTCATGTTCTCAACAAAGTGCTTGACCACATCTAGTTTACCATTATATGCAGCATAGTGAAGTGGTGTGTTATCATAAGTATCTTTCACTAGTAGATGTGAGCGGTGGAGAGCTGTAAAGTATCTCAATCTAAGTGTCCAAAGTAAGAAGCTAGGTGCAATGGAGTTTGCTTATTTTTATCTGGACACAATGGATCACAGTGATGTGATTCTACGAGATATTTCACGACATCTAGATGTCCTTCTTCACTTGCACAATGAAGAGGAGTCCTATCCAATCGTCCTTTAGTGTTGGGATCACATTTAATATCTTCAATAAAGTGCTTGACCACATCTAGTTTACCATTATATGCAGCACAGTGAAGTGGTGTGTTATCCTTCACTAGTGGATCTGAGTGGTGGATAGCAGTAAAGTACTTCACAACATCTAAGTGTCCATTTGTAGAAGCATGGTGCAATCGAGATATCTTTTTTTTATCTTGACACAATGGATCACAGTGATGTGTGTCTACCAGATAAACTACAATGTCCATGTGTCCCTTATAACTGGCAAGATGAAGAGGAGTAATACATGCCTCATCCTGACAAGATGGACTGCAATTGTGACTGCCTAGCAAATATTCCACCACATTCAGGTGCCCTTCACGACTTGCTGTATGTACTAGTGACCTACCTGGTGCCATATGAAAGTCATCACTTTTCCATTCTGCAGTTGTTTTGAATTGAGGATCTGCTCCCTTTATCTCAATGAGATACTTGAGGACTTGCAAATGTCCTCCTCCAGCTGCAAGGTAAGCTGGAGATCTCCCATGCACATCCACAAGGCTTATGTCACTCCCTACCTCCTCCAATAAGTGCTCAACCACATTCAAGTGTCGATGCTCTGCTGCCAGGTGGAGACAGGACAGACCTTCTTTGTTAGTGCTCATTGGATCACAGCCGATTGTACTGATAAAGAAATGGATTACATCCAAGTGCCCACCCATACAGGCAGCATGTAATGGAGTGTTGCCATTTAAATCTGTATGCTGGTCTCTCAATTTACCTTGGAAGAAAGACATTAGTACTAATGATAATTTAGTACCAATTTTAATGGATAAGGGCATTGATAACCTTGGAATAAAGCATTTTATGATATCAAAGTGTCCGTACTTTGCTGCAGTGTGTAAGGGTGTGCAACCATTTGCGTCTCTACTCTCAATGGTGTAGTCAGTAACAAGTAATCGAACCACATCCAGTCTGCCATGTCGACAAGCAGAGTGAAGATCATTAGAGAAAGCAAGTTTAGATTGCTCCTGTTCAAGCAAAGGCAGAGCTCTCTCAACGTTGCCTACTTTTAGAGCTGATGGCATGGTTTGAATGTTTGGTTCACCGTCATCTTCTTTTCGAGCAGCCATTCTGACACGTTACGTTATGTAATATCCTGTAGGCAATTTTTTTCTTCTTCTACTACTATTTACGTAGTTCAGAAATAAAAATAGCGCCACAATAGCTAAACATGCAACAATTTCAATACTGTAGTGCAATGTAGCATTAGCAATAAGAAAAGACGAAAGATTTTGCGACGAAAACAGCTCTTGAATTTTTCAATAATGGAAGTGATTGAATCTGTGATAATTATTATAAGAGATCATCATTATACTTATCAGAATGCCTATTCATTACCACCCTTTCATGAATACTGTATGTAGCTACATGTACCCATGGATTTCGTGTATTCATAAATTATTGCAATGATATCATCAATGAATCTTATACATCACATCATAATACATCACATCATGCACGCAAATACCTACGTAATACAATAGGTAATTATGCCAGCAGGCGCAGTTTTCATTTTATAGATTGTTGCATGTGTAGCCATGAAGGATCCATAGCCAACACAATTTCAACTAGCAAGCTAATAATTATTATAGCTACGTAGCTGAATTAATTTCAACCTAGCACAGATATGCACACGTGATTGCAATTCATCCCAGACTGAGCGCTCTCTGATTAATTTATTCAAAATGATAGATTTATAGTAGCTGCTCTTCCAAAATAATGAACAGCATGAACATGTTATCTTGCATTCTTGATTCTTGCAACAAGCTAGCTAGCTTATTTATTGTACAGCATAACTGTAATACTATGACTACTAGCTAACTGATAATTAAGTATACAGGCCAAGTTATTTAGCATGCAACTACAGTAACACATACCTTGACAATGGCTCGAGTGTCTTTGAAAGGGGGCGTGTCAGATAAGAATAATCATTGCGGACATTAATTACGCATAATTATTGCACATGTTCCATTTGACGCCGCTTTTTTCTCTAAATAAAGCCCACCAAGACTGAAGAAGAAGAAGGAATGCCTCTTCCAAGGTGCTTCTTTGATATATCTATCAATGGAGTCCCAAGTAAGATGGATAGGGAATTATGTGTTGTAACCTATGATGAAACTTAAACTCTCTCTCTTGCAGGTGGTAGGATCATATTTGAGCTCTTCAAGAATGAATGCCCGAAGACAGTGGAGAATTTCCGCTGTTTGTGCACAGGTGAAAAAGGAGAAGGGAGAACGACCTTCAAGCCCCTCCATTACGAAGGAACTCCCATTCATCGTATTGTCAAAGGATTCATAATACAAGGAGGCGACTTCAGCAATGGTAAGGAGAAAGAGAGAGAGTGTGTTATCCTTTTCTCAAACATGCTGTGAAGATCTCTCTATTTTTATGTATGTAGGTGATGGTACTGGAGGAGAGTCCATTTATGGAGGAATGTTTAAAGATGAGAGCTTCAAGTACAAACACGACCAACCTTTCCTCCTGTCCATGGCTAACAAGGGACCGAACACCAATGGATCCCAGTTCTTCATGTAAGGGAAGAATGAGTACTGCTGATTTCACTTGCCTTTGAAAATTGTGTGGTCTATTGCGTATCACAATTTTATATAGTGGAAATGAGGGTCAAAGGTCATATGGAAAACTCGGATGTTCAAACAGAAGTGTAATTTGCAGTATGGGAGCAGAGTACTAAATAATTCTCGTATTACAATTGGCCAATACTTAAAAATTCTGTGTCTTGTCATCGACCATTCCATTGTGAAGCACAATTTTTCGTGGTTTAACAAAATGAACTCCCTTGTTTTTTTGTTCACCAACACCACAAATTTCCCCCACAAAGTTTTCCCATCATATTATGGCTAAATATTTTGATTAAGGACTGACTTTTATTTGTGCACATCCCAGCAAACTATCTATTTTTTTAAAAATTTTAAATTTTTTTTTGCAGAACCACTCGACCTGCACCTCACCTGGATAGGTACGTGTCTTTCATCAGTTGTACCACTGCAACAGAGCAATAAAGACAGTTTACCACTGCAACAGGGCAATAAAGACAGTTTACCACTGCAACAGGGCAATAAAGACAGTTTACCACTGCAACAGGGCAATAAAGACAGTTTACCACTGCAACAGAGCAATAAAGACAGTTTACCACTGCAACAGGGCAATAAAGACAGTTTACCACTGCAACAGGACAATAAAGACAGTTTACCACTGCAACAGGGCAATAAAGACAGTTTACCACTGCAACAGGACAATAAAGACAGTTTACCACTGCAACAGGGCAATAAAGACAGTTTAGCACTGCAACAGGGCAATAAAGACAGTTTACCACTGCAACAGGGCAATAAAGACAGTTTACCACTGCAACAGAGCAATGAAGATGCATTTTTATCGAGTGTCTTTGGTTTAAAGTATGGATATCTCGCATGCCGTGTTCTGTCTGTTGCAATGAAGCTCTCAATCTTTCTTGCTCTGTTGTGGATCCCGCTATAATTCTACTACGAATGTACAAATGTGATCTCTCTCTCTCTCTCTCTCTCTCTCTCTCTCTCTCTCTCTCTCTCTCTCTCTCTCTCTCTCTCTCTCTCTCTCTCTCTCTCTCTCTCTCTCTCTCTCTCTCTCTCTCTCTCTCTCTCTCTCTCTCTCTCTCTCTCTCTCTCTCTCTCTCTCTCTCTCTCTCTCTCTCAATGCAGTATCCATGTTGTATTTGGCCGCGTGGTTGACGGGACTCAGTTTGTGGTTGAGATGGAGAACCAGAAAGTCGATGCCAACCACCGTCCATATGCTGATGTCAGGATCACACGCTGTGGGGAACTGGTCCTCTTGAAGAAAGGTGAGCCATATCATATGACTGTATAGTGTGTTGTGGAAGTATAATTCGAATTAAGAATTACTTGTAGAAATTAGTCAGATGAACCTCAGTCAGATCGTGGGCTTGCTTGTACTGATAGTAGTTTGTATTTGTGATGACCTTTACCATTGTCATAATTATTATGCTTGTATTTGTATTGGTGATTAACCTTTACCATAATATGTGACAGTCGAGGGTAGAAATCAAACTTTATTCATACTTTTCTACTTTTGAAAAAAAAAAGTTCGAAAGGCAGAAAATTTTATTGTAAAGCATCAGTCGTGACAAAAGTAAACTTTGACTAAATATTGATTTCTACCCTCGACTGTCACATATACATGCTGGCTGATAGTTGACCTTTGTGGCTGATAGTTGACCTTTGTGCTGTTAACTTAACAGTCAATCTCTTTTATGTACTATTTCCCCACACATTATAGGCAAGCCTAAGAAGCCTCGTGTTAGCATTTCATCCACCGGAGAAAGTTCTGAAGAAGACAGCTCATCCAGCGAGGAGAGTGAGTCTGAAAGTGAAACAGACAGCGAGGAAGAGAGGAGAAGGAGGAGACGCAGACGCAAAAAGAGATTAAAGTTCGATATTTTTTCAATACCTTTAAATAGAGCAATCATTAGTGTGATGTAATTAGGAAAAAGGAAGCATTATTGAAGGAAAGAATGAGGAAGAAGAGAAAGAAGGAGAAAGCGAGAGAGAAGTCGAAGGAAGTAGATGGGGAGAAGAAGAGGGAGAAACCAGACAGAAAGAAGAGAGCAAAGAGACGCAAGGAGGAATCAGAAAGGTGAGGGTGCAAGTTAATCAATTTCTGTTCCGATTCTGGTTCCAAAAAATAGTTGCTATATGATTCTGGTTCCGAATAATAGCTATTATTATTCTGATTCTGGTTCCAAAAGTAGTTATAATATCATGTAGTTCTGATTCTGGTTCCAAAAGTGATGATTCCAATACTGAGAACGAGCCTGTAAGTTCCACTGTACCTGAGCTGGCTAGAGAAGAGATTCCTCCAGAGATCAAATCGGATCGGACTTCCTGGCTCTACCGCAGAAGCCGTACCCCCAGTCCGAAGATGGAGTCAGATAAAAAGAAGAGGAAGGTGGTGACAACTCGACAGACAGCACCGGATTACTCTACAATTTTCAAATCACGGAAGAATGAGGTATGGAATGCAGTACAGTGAGGATTGTAACAGTCTGCCAGGGCCCGTTTTCTGGGTCAAAAGGTCAACCATCTGATTGGCCAATGTTTATTGCAAGGTTGTGTCATACCAATCAACTCTTGTTGTGGTCGATAATATTTTGTCAAAAGAATTTTCCCACTGCTAGAGCTAGAGCCTTAGACTAAGCACTCTGTGCTCAAAGAGATCATGTTCAGTAGAACAAAAGGTTTGTATCAACTGTGGTTTTAAGACCTGCTGTATACGTGTGTGTGTGTGTGTGTGTGTGTGTGTGTGTGTGTGTGTGTGTGTGTGTGTGTGTGTGTGTGATGGGCCTTGGGCTCAAATTTGGTATAACAAAAGATAAGTAGTCACAGATGGAGTCATCAAGTATTATAACTGTACAGGTGTCTCGATCAGGAAGGAAGTTAAAGGGAAGAGGAAATATGGTAAGAATTCCTTTAATAGGGTTTTAGAATCAAACAGTGATGAGTGCTTTTTATATTACTCTCTCCAGCGCTATCGAACTCCACCTCGTTTTGGTGATGGTAACGATGATGACGACTTACGCTCAGAATTACGATCCACCCAATCTTACCAAGACACCAGACGTGACGGACGAAGACCATGGTCCCCATTCCAACGCCAACAGAGACGATCACGTTCCCGTTCCAGAAGTAGAGAACAGAACTACAACCAACATGACAACCGTAGAGGACACAATGAGCGCTCTCCTCCAAGATATCGCAGGTACGACAGACCCATGCCGCCCCCTAGAGAAGGTCGAAGGAGACGATTTGAAGAGAGAGATAGCAGGAGACAGGATTCTCCGAATGGAGAGACAAGGTATGAGAGAGAAAGAGGGAATACAAGAAGATCACCATTACAAGACTGGAAGAAAGAGGAGCCTAGGTCAATGGGAGATGGAGGGGGAGGGAGAATTGTACAGGAGGAAGGAAGCATTCCGGCTTCTCGTGAGGGGAAGGGAAGTCGTTGGGATAAAGATCCTTCCCAGTGGGCTAAAGGACACCCATTAGGCCCCATGAAAGATTCAAGATCAAAGAGTCGAGAACGAGAATCGGAACGTAGGGATCACAGCCATCGTCGTCACAGAGAAGCCCGGTCCCGTTCCAGATCAGCGTCATTGTCATCCAATTCTAGTGGGTCTTTGGAACGTAGTCAAAATCATCGAAGGCGTGACAAGTCTGGATATGGTGGTAGTGACAGGATGCAAAGCAAGTGGTCACGACACCATGACGACCGTAGGGGGAATAATGATGGCGGTAGCACCTCTGAGGAAGACAGAGAGCTGGAGAGGACCTATCAACAGAAGGAACAAGCAGATGAAGAGGATGTATTTGGCCTGAACAAAATCCTCTCATGAATGCTATACATGACATGTCACTTCAGAATTATTTTTTCTTCCCATTTTGGACTAGGTCTGGCATAGTCGACCCTTTACCATATTTCCCTCCTCGAATTAATCATCATTCTAGACTAACTACTTTAATGTGACTAGATAAGCTAACATGAAGCAATATGCCTTACTTCAGAGCTCATATCTAGCTAGCTATCCTCTGGTGGAAGTTACTTCAGCTTCTTCACTACACAATAGTTGGGCCCTCCTATATAGGAGTAAATGTACTACATAGGTGGGATTATATATTAAAATTTAATGATGATGACAGTTCAAATGTTGTAGTTCAATAATAAGGTTACTGGTTCACTGGTACAAGACTTCATATTCGGCCCATATGCCCCAGTGATCACTGGGGAACATTCCTCCACACTTGCTCAACCTCACTTTCCCCACCAGAGCAAATCGATCCCCTTGTCCCTGTGCCGGTGGGATCCTTAACCTTCCTCCCCTCAGCTCTGGCATGAGGTAAAGTCGATCAAATCGACACTGGGGTCTCTTAGGGTACGGCCAATTGAGATTATCGTTCAGCTTCACATCCCAAGTGTAGCGTTCTTCAGGAGGTGAACCACACCCCTCCCATGTGTCCACCATTCCATAAGGCATCCCTACCTTGAAGAAAAGAAAAGTTTCAGCAATTTGGGTATCCATGGCTACTATATAGCCAGAGAATGGGACACACTTGGGACCCATCCTTTCGTCCTTTGTAGAGAGGTTATTTTGTATCTAACATCTTCACTGAGAGGTTTGTCCTCTTTATTGGAGGCCCCACTGTCATTAGTGCCCTAATGTAAGGCTTTTGCATTATTATTAATTATATTCTGAGCAGGACAAAAATTTAATATGCATAGGATGTAGGAGGTTATTGCATCTCAGGGAACATAGCACTGACTTTGAGCAAGAAGCCAACCCTATAAACTCACCTCTCGCACTTCACGATCTCTAAGATTCAGATCTCCTCCGAAGATGCAACTCACATCACTATCTTCATTGCATTTCTTTTCCATGATGTCAAAAGCTATCTTCAATTGTCTCTTTCTTTCTCCGCCGCAGTCTGCAGTGCTCTCCAGGTGAGATGTCATTAGGTGGATATCAGCTCCAGCAAATTGGATAGCCAGTTGCAGCAAATTCCTTCCCATGGATGAGGTTGAGAATTCTAAACATTCGAGACTACCCATTACCTTGACAGCAGTCTTAAGAACCAGTATTGCAACATAGTAATTAGCTTTGGTATTCCCTGAGTAGCAGTCGTAAATAGAGCTCAGGGATTTGACAATTTCTGCCCATGTTGAGTCAATGACTTCTTGGAGGAAGACCACGTGAGGCTTCTTGGCTCGGATGAAGTGGCAAACAGCTTGAGCACGACCAACTGTGCATTTTTCATCCAGTCCATCAATGTTCCAGGTGAGCACTTTCAAGTGAACTCTGGAGCAAGAGAAGTGACAGCTTATTAGCTTACCATAGAAATGTGCAAGGTAAGGCGGAGTGATTCCAAAGAGATTTTGCAACATATAATTCTAAATTCTAATATCAGACTGCACCTCATTTTGGAGGAAAAAAACTTCGAAGGGGCGGGGCCCGGCGAGACTAGCTGAAAGGATAGCTTTACTACAGAGCTTTACTTACTCCTTCATATCTAGTCGTCCTCCAGTAACGATTGCTTCAGCTCCTTCTCCAGATTTCACCGTAGTTGGTTTAAGTTCTGCCATCCTCACCAGATAAGACTCAAAAAATCTTTCCTCAGCTGGTACGGTATGAGCGTTACTGCTATGCGCATGCCCGGCGCGGCTGTCGACGAAATTTTTGTAAAAAATTAATACAATCTATGATGACTGTCGGTGTTGTAATAAAAACTCAATGATAATAAATGAGCTGTAGTCTCACAGGTGACCCTTTACTTTAACTTTAATTTGGCAGCACTCCTGGCATCCAGCAGTAAACTACGAATCTCAGTGGCAAATATATTAATGTTTTCTGGTGCATGAGTCTCAAAGGTTGAGCAGATAGTGAGAATCTGCTGCATCACAGCCAAAGATCTGAGCTGATCAATCTTCTCTTTAATTTTCCTCAAGCTTCTTTCTCTTTCGCTCAGAAACTCGTGGCAGAGATCCAACACCTCGTTGAACAGTGTCACAGCATCCACCACTTCATCCGATCCACCAATCAGTTTCACAGGCTCGTTAGTCGAATCAGAACACTCTAACTTCAGAGGCACTTTTCCAGTCAAGACATTGAGACAAGAGAAACAGGTTGATAGATCGCTGTATTCAGCTTGACCAACTTGCCGTTTAAAGTCTGATAATTTGCTCTTAATGTTTTGGTGCAAGTTAAACACCTCCAGATAGGATTCATTCAAAGCATCAGCTGCTTCCTTGGCTCTAGCTGTGGCTGGGTGAGCGGTTAGGTTTGGTGATTTGTAGGGAATGGGGCGAGCCTCGAGGGTATAGTAGCGATACCCAAGGGAATTCATTTCCTCGTCCATTTCATAGAGATCAGCCAAGCGGACTTCATCTCTGTCATTCTACAGATCAAAAGATAATAGATGAGACTTCTTAGGACGTATAGGAGATAAATTAGAGTGTCTGTGGGGGGAGGGTACCTCTCCTACCTCCCCATTAAATTCCATGTATACACGTCCTTGAATTTAAAGAAGGATGGAACACCTTCATGCTAAGCTAGAGGATAAAGTAATCATTATCAATTCCACCAATATTACAATGAGATTATAATTATTTCATGAATAGCCCTCATGAATGGATCCAGGACTCTCAAAATTCGCTGAAAAAAAAACTCACTATATAGCTAATAATTATGGTAATTCCAATCTGTCAAATCCAGCTCTTTTTAAAAGTATTGCATGACACTTAATGCTTTATGCATGCTCATGTCATAAGACATCAATAGTTTGAGGAAATGGTCCATTTCAGCCTTTAGAAGTGGGTGATATCCGAGGAAGTGAAACACTGAAAACAGCTGCAACACCTATTTCCTTATATGGAACCCCTAAAAGATATGTAGCGAGTGAAGGAAGACGGATCTTCTATGTAGCTAGTTGGAAAAGAGAGTGAGATGTGCCTCTCTAGCTACGTGACTCCAGTCTCTTGGTAAATGCTGTCACATAATCTGTTTGCTTTAGAGATCACTGACACCATAGGAATAATTTTCATTTTGCAACATAATTAGCTATTGTAGCTAGCTACAAATTTTGTATGTTGTGAAATGAAAATCATTTCTATGATGTCAGTCATCTCTAAAGCAAACAGATCATGTGAAGGGAGCTACATGGTTGTGGAAGGTGGCAGTTATTATCATTTTCATTCTATAGAATTAGTTCTCATAAAATTAGCTTATGAAACAAACCACCAAGAACTAATTCTATTGAATTTTTATCATGTTAGCTGAGAATAATAAGCAGAGTTTGAATTTTCATTCTAATTTATACAGTTACAGTACAATTTGTAAATAGGCCAGCTTCACAGACCCGTATTACGGTAAGACTAGCTAGCCCTGGATTGTAATGGACTACTAACGTGTCATATGATGGTTGAATTAGGTAGCTAGGTAGTACATCACGGTACATATTGCCTTAGAATTCCCCCCCCCCCCCCCCCCCCCCCCCCCCCCCCCCCCCAACTTCTCTCTACTCCTCTACTCTATCTTAATAACTTACCAGTCTTTCCGCTCCGCGAAGGCAAGGACACAATTTTTTCAACATTGCTCCTGTTTATGTTTATCGAAGAATAATTTTCAAAATCAGCCCCGCCCCCATGAGCTCGAGGCCAGCTAGCTAGCTAGCTAGCCATGCGCCAGGAAACATGCATGACGTCATCTTGAAAATACGGCCTATAATTAGGGCATGGTACTAGGTGGAGCCATACATCAATTCACTAGTTCTTTTCTTCTTCGAAAGCAAAGATGCCTCGCAACACTACAGCAATAGTTCTAGAGCGCTTGGGATTCGTGCTGAACAGCCCAAGTGGCAACATAGAGCAACTCAAACAGCTGCTGGCCGAGTTGGAGCAAACTGGCCTGCAGAAGGAGAAGATGATAAACTGCTCGATTCAGCGCTACAACGGACGCACGGCAGTTCACTTGGCAGCTAGCAACGGGCTATTCGACTGTTTGGAACTTCTGCTCAAATCAGGAGGTGAGTGTGTGTGAGAGAGACCAGTTTCATGTACATGTGACAGTGATAGTGTATTCTAAAAAGCCTGTTTATGTAGCTGACTGCATCTACAAGTGAGATCTTAAAACTCACCTCTGCCAATAAAGCTCATCAAATAATGAGAGTTTAGCTGTCTCATCTCCAAAGTGGTTAAGTATCAGGGGCAAATTTCCTTAGGGAGCTCATCCATGACTAATTTTGGCAGGGAAGTGTGCTGAGTACTACAACATAAACACTGATATGAGTAAAGGCTTGCCTTTTTTTCTCTCTTATCTTACATGAGGTCTTCTGATCTTGGCTTGTTGGCGTAAATACTTATCATTTTTGTGCCATATTACTTTATTAAAAGGGTCCCATGTGCATGTATCATCTTAAAAGTGTGCAAAATATCACCATTTCGTCCTGTGGGAGAGACCCTGGAACTTGAAAAGTGGCAATGAGCATGTACGGAAACCCAATTACTGCATGCCAAGTTGCAAGAATACTGCAGCAGTAATTAATAAACACACCACCTGGTCTTACAATACTAAATATGTGTCCTGATTAAGGAGGTGTCCTGATTTAGGATGTGTCCTGATTAAGGAGGTGTCCTGATTTAGGATGTGTCCTGATTAGGATTTGTCTTTACTTAATTCAGGGCTGAAGTACTATTGTGTCTTGATTTTGCATCCACTGTAATGATTAAAAGGGGTTCTCCCCTAATACTACAATACTGTCTGCATTCCAGGGGGCCCACATTTAGGGGTTCCACTGTAATGATTAAAAGGGGTTCTCCCCTAATACTACAATACTGTCTGCATTCCAGGGGGCCCACATTTAGGGGTTCCACTGTAATGATTAAAAGGGGTTCTCCCCTAATACTGCAACACTGTCTGCATTCCAGGGAGCCCACATTTAGCCCACATTTAGGGGTTCCACTGTAATGATTAAAAGGGGTTCTCCCCTAATACTACAATACTGTCTGCATTCCAGGGGCCCACATTTAGCCCACATTTAGGGGTTCCACTGTAATGATTAAAAGGGGTTCTCCCCTAATACTACAATACTGTCTGCATTCCAGGGGGCCCACATTTAGGGGTTCCACTGTAATGATTAAAAGGGGTTCTCCCCTAATACTACAATACTGTCTGCATTCCACGGGGCCCACATTTAGGGGTTCCACTGTAATGATTAAAAGGGGTTCTCCCCTAATACTGCAACACTGTCTGCATTCCAGGGAGCCCACATTTAAATTTCCCCCTCTCTGTATTATTAGCTTGAAAGTGCAGCACATTTAGAGAGCTTCCTTGCATGGCACGTGCACAATTTAATTTGTAAGCCTAAAAGTGATATAACAACTTACTAAAGTCTGTTTGCGTTCACTTGACCCCTAGATCAGTCATTATAACTTTCTCAATTCTTAATCAAACAAAAACCAGTTCATAGCAACTACTCAAATACCACAAAAAATAAGACTCAGTTTCCCGCCACCCCACTCATAATCTCCTAGTCTCACTGTCTCTTCTCATTACCTAAACTATGTGCTGACCTAGAGAAATCATTTGCTTTCTGAGATTTTTAATCGGAGAGATATGTAACATGTAATGAGTTCAGAATGGATCAGGTTCAGAGAGTGGATGATCAGCTCTCTGCTAGTGTTTGGATAAAATTTGGTCATGAATTGAGAAAGTTGGAGCAGATATAGTGGACAAGTAGGGGAAGTTTACTTTGAATTTGTAGTTCAATGCTACAGTGAATTGCAAGTTGGTTATCCAATGTAAAGATGCAAAATCTAAAAAAAGCTGTGTAAACTTGAGGCTGTTCCTGAATAGCATAAATGTGTGGCTTTTATTGCAGTCAATACATTTCACTGTACAGTGAATAGCAGTGATCTTGCAACATGAAATCAGAACACCAAACCAAAATTTACATCAAGTAGCCCAACTCTAAAGACACATGAAAAGGAGGCTATGTAAATTTTGGTTTGGTGTTCTGAATTTCATGTTGCAAGATCACTGCAATTCACTGTAACACTTCCCCAAAATTAATGATTCATCTTTTTCATTCACTGCCACAAAGAAGTAAATTATACGTGACTCCATGAAAGGCATGAAATCCATCTTTATTATCCTACTAATTAATTACGTTATAATTAGTAGCAGCATTCCTAGTCTCATTGGCAGATATTTATTTCAGTTTTCCAGGAATCCTACAACATGCTTTCTGGAATTACGAATTACTCATTGCTTTCTGGAATTCCTCAAAATGGGATTATGCAGTTTAGATTGGAATGTCACTTTGACTCGTTAAGGCTCCAGGGCTATATCAGATAAAAAAGTTACATAATATTCAACTCTCTAGTAAAATAAAGTCACCACATAAATACTTTTTCATTTATCAGTTTGTCCTGACAACTTAAACTTAGCCTATGGTCAGTCATTTCAGCAGTTCGATTGGATGACAGGCTCGGAAGAAGAAAATTAAGGAAAGGCTGAGAATGAATAAAAAAACTTGATTCTCCCTCGAGATTAGACACTCTCATTCATAAGATACCACATACGTACGTGCAAATAATTAATATAATATTTGCACATGCAGTAATACCATATTGTGGGAAACTTAACTAAACTTTTGTTGGGTGAATAATTGGTTTTTAATACTTTCATCCGTTCATGCTAAGCTAGAGTGTGTAACGAACAAGTAACTGATGCCTCGAACACAAGACCATACTAGCAGTAATCGAGTGTGCATTTTTTGGAGTGTATTCCTGTTACCCTAGCAGCTGCTGCCAGCAAGTAATTCTGAGACATCTCACTTTTGCTTTGAAGCTCTGTCAAGTACGAGTGCCGTGTTTCTTTGGATGATCGCACACTCCTCCAAGGCTTCCAACTCGGGAGACTGCGTGATGTTGGAATGTCCTGGCAAGACTGTAATTTGGCTGGTCATTTTCCTGTTAGTCTGATACATAGCAGGTGTTTGAAAAATCAGTAGAAATTAGGTGCTATGCCACCAAATGTCCCGTGTGTCAGTTATCAATGGAGGTTACTTTGTATCACAACAGTTCTATTCAGCATCTAATTAGCAGTTATTAATATTCTCATTAAGTGATCTGTTGTGAACTCATTCCCATACCTGTCTGTTGTGAATACCACTTGATTAGATCTCATACCCACACCTGTTTAATATTAATTAGCAGCAGTCACTGCTGAGTCAGCATAATGATCAATTATTAGTGCTTAAGGAAGCACACATGACATTTGTGTTTGTGTTTGTTTGTAAAGTGATATTTGTGAGAGAGAAAAGTTTGTGTTCATGATGTCCAAATTAAGATCTATTTTCATTTCACATTGATTGTTTCTGAATCATGATTTTTTGGGACAATGCATTCATCATGGCCAGAGTGCATGACAAGTCGAGGACACCTCTCTAATTAGGGGACCTCCCTAACACCCCTGAAGCGGGGACACTTAGGATATCCCCACCTTAATCAGGACACACCCCTAATCGGGACACTTCTTTGTGTTCCATTGGCTTATCAGGATGCCTGTAATTGGATAGACACAGGACAACTAATCAGGACACCTCTAATCAGGACACCTCTAATCAGGACACCTAATCAGGGCACCTCTAATCAGGACACCTTTTTTCTGTTCCCAAGGAAACTACCATGATGTAGGGCAAAGTTTGACAATGTATGAGTCATGATTATTAATTTTGTGTAAGCAACGAAATCTTACCCATGAAGATCTAGGACCTGGTCTCAGCCCAGCCAAAAACAGTAGTTGGGGGTTGGGGGGTTGGGGGGAGGGGGGCATTGTATAATGCCCACTTACTTTTTACTATAAACAATTGATAATTATAATCTTGATTATCCTGAGGGCTCTTTACAAATACTTATTCAACTATTTACACGGTCAGTGGTCCCAACCATCAAGTAGATCTTATCATCAAATGAGTTTTCGTGCACCAGATTAGAATTAAATATAAATTTAGGATACACGTCATCCATAGGGAATGAGAGGTGGTGGACCTAAAAAAATAAAATAAAAATTATAAAAAAGCAACCTGATCCTTTAGTTTGTCTTACAGTGGAAGTTCTCTTAGCAAACTCAAAAAAGAAAACAAAATTAAAAAACCTTCCTACAGGGTTTATTTGAAGGAGGTGGGGGGGGGGGGGGGGGGGGGGAGGGGGCTTCTGCCTCCCCTGAACGATGGCCTCCCCTAGGAATTAGCTAGCTTTCATAATGAGATTATCACACACATGTACTAGTTTGTAGTTGCCCCTCCTCTCCCCCATGCTAAATCCTGAATTAAACCCTATCCCTATTATGGACATTTTCCAAGGATAGCTACCCAGGTGTATTTTAAAAAAAATTAAAAAAAAATCATGTCTTGACGTTATATTCACTTGATTTTCTTTGGCTTGTTTACATAATTATTCTTTTTCTTTGTTGCATTTCAATGCAGACATCACTGGCTAGCATTTGAAAGCTGTTTTTATTGATATAAATCAGCTGGTACAGAGTCTGAACTGTCCATTCAAGAAGTTAATGTGCTCAAAAAAATAGTTACTTAATCTGATTAAGATGGTCCCAGCTGCACTGCATTGATTTTGGTGTAATCTCTACATAGTCCCCTGCAATATTGACATAGCTAGCTCCTGGCAAAGAATAGTGATCATAGCTTGATCCTAGTGTGAGTGAGGCATCCTGAAGTGAGGCAACTTCAACAAGGTGCAGTTTTACCCTGCCTTCATAGATAGCTATAAGACTTTGTACTATTTGCATGCTATTTTGTACAAAAATTTTTTTTATGATATACAATTTTACTTGCCCACCATCTTAACTCACTAATGATTATGTTCAGGGTTTTATTTATTAAGGTAAGGGGGATATTTTGCCCCCACCCCTTAATTAAAAAACCTAATCATGTTGGGTAAACATAATTAACACATGTGCCTATCTTAACATTGGGCACTCAGTACCTGTATCAAAGGCACGAGGTGTTTCAGGTGTCTTCAGAAAACCAACAGAAAACCAACTCAGTATCATAACTTTGTATGTTTACTTTCCAAGGAAATGTAAGCAATTCATACGAAATATCAACCATTATCTTCTATTTCATTCTGCACTGAAGAGCAAGTTATGATACTAAAAGTTACTAAGTGTTGGTTATCTATCTGGACACCTTTAAGTGCACATGACAGTCATGGGAAACTAATTAAAGTGGGTGTGATAACTTTTTTTTTCTCACACAAGCACGCCCTCTACCCAGAATTCCTGTATGAAACCTGGGAATAACCAGTGACTGATAACGGGTGTAGTGCCTTCCACTATGAAAATGAGTGCAAATTAAATAAAGCAAAATTGTGTAATTCTTATCACTTGAAATTGAAGCTAGTGAGACCTTTGGGTGTTGAAATGGCAGGGTGCAACTCTCACAGGGTGCACCTCTCACAGGGTGCAACTCTCACAGGGTGCAACTCTCTATAGTCTAACAGGGTACACCTCTTTATAGTAACTCACTAATGACAGGGTGCACCTCTCTATAGTAACCCACCAATGACAGGGTGCACCTCTCACAGGGTGCACCTCTCTATAGTCTAACAGGGTACACCTCTTTATAGTAACTCACTAATGACAGGGTGCACCTCTCACAGGGTGCACCTCTCTATAGTCTAACAGGGTACACCTCTTTATAGTAACTCACTAATGACAGGGTGCACCTCTCTATAGTCTAACAGGGTACACCTCTCTATAGTAACTCACTAATGACAGGGTGCACCTCTCTATAGTCTAACAGGGTACACCTCTCTATAGTAACTCACTAATGACAGGGTGCACCTCTCTATAGTCTAACAGGGTACACCTCTCTATAGTAACTCACTAATGACAGGGTGCACCTCTCTATAGTAACCCACCAATGACAGGGTGCACCTCTCACAGGGTGCACCTCTCTATAGTCTAACAGGGTACACCTCTTTATAGTAACTCACTAATGACAGGGTGCACCTCTCTATAGTAACCCACTAACAATGACAGGGTGCACCTCATTTGATTAATGACAGGGTACACCTCTCTATAGTAACACATTTATACCACATGGTCACAGTACAGGATCCATTCATGTTACAGTACTGACATGGTTTTCAACTTTGACCTTTCAATCAATAGGGGATGATTATAAAAGAGAGAAAAGTGGATAAAAGTGAAATGTTATTATAGTAAGTATTATCAAGTTTTGGGGAGTATAGAAACCATTCCCCCGGCTTCCCAAAACGTCGGAACATGAATTATTGTCAAACAAAAGTGAACGAAATTGAAATGTTATCATCAAGTTTTGGGGGATGGGTTATCCCCGACACTCAGACCTCCAAACCCCCAAATTATTAGTAAGGGGATGTGGGACTAAATAATTTCCATGGGGAAATTTTTTTCGTGGATTTGATTGTAGCACACACAGACACAAAATAATTTTGTGGGGAAAATTTTTTTAGTGGATTGACTGTAGACACAAAAGTGTGCTTCACTGCTTCAAATAATATTAACAAACAACAATAACAACAACAACAACAACAACAACAAAACTCATCACATTAATTAGTTCATTTTGCATTAACAGCTTTGTATTCAATAGAATTAGTTCTCATAAAATTATCTTATGAAACAAACCACCAACATTTCGACCAGAATACTCTAAGCTAATTCTATTGAATTTCTATCATGTTAGCTGAGAAAAATAAGCAGAGCTTTGTATTGTTATCTATTCTTACTTGTTGACAGTTCTTATGAAATCTCTGTCTCCCCCCCTGCAGGAAATCCCAATGCACAATCCTCCCCTACTGATCTCAGCCAAGTGAGTGATAACTATAATATTCTAACACATGCTCCTGGGAAAATAATGGTTGGACCATCCAATGCTTTGGAGGATCTTGATGGATGAAGTGTTTAAAAATGAACGGTCTAAAGTCTGTGTTGACTTGATCTCTCAATCATTCATTATAACTTACTGAATTCTTTAACCAAATCAAGGTCATTCAAAAGCTCTTTTTAAAAAGAGTTTAACTAGGACCTCGCATACTAAATATTTGATTATAAAGTCCACAACTGAGCACTGTTAACCTAGCATTTTCTGTTAGGGTGAAACATGGTTAAAACCAGGTCATAGAGTGGGTGGTCAACTCCCAGCTGGTGCTTTAAATGTGAGAATTTGATCAAGAATTTGGAAAGTTAGTTAGTAAATGATCACTGGAAATAGACATTATTTGTCCATTCCACTAAGCAAAATGATTTAGTGTTCTATTTCATAATTTACAGTGGGATACAGAGAAGTGTACCTTGATTGTGGGCCTGACAAAATTCCAGTAATGTCATGAGCTCAATGACTAATAAAATCAAAAATTCATTCCTCTGACATTCGATACTCTATCATTTAAGCTACACAAAAAGATGATCTTGCCAACATGAAATTCAAAACACCAAACCAAATATTTACATAGCTTCCCTTTAACTCTAAAGCCATGATCAAGTCCTTTCAAAGGTGGCTATGGGTTTGCAATCCACTGTTCACAAAGAGACAGTCTCTTCAAATATGCTTTGCTGAAATTGTCCCAAAATTCTGTCATGTATTCTATAATGGTTGGACTATCTCCACACCAAATTTCAGCCCCAAGGCTACTAGTAATCATGAGTTATTACAAGGTTTGATTTATGATATTTTTTTTCTCTGTTTGGTTTCACAGACTCCTCTGCACCTTGCCTCCAGTAAGGGCTACTCCAAGTGTATTCAGATTCTGCTGGACTATGGAGCCAACATGAACATCAAGAACACTCACAGAGAGACGGCGTTCAACCTGGTCAAGGGCAAGGTCAAGTGTGAGAGGGTGTTTCTCCATGCCATAGCCAAGTACCAGATACCACAGAGAAGCGCCGAACAGCAGAAGAGAGTTGAAAGTAAGGGGTGGGAAGGGGGAGGGGCTAGCCATAGCCATAGCCAAGGTACAGATACCCACAGATACCAAAGGGAGGGGAGGATAGAAATGAAATGAAAAAAACAGGAAGCAAATAATCTCTCTCTCTCTCTCTCTCTCTCTCTCTCTCTCTCTCTCTCTCTCTCTCTCTCTCTCTCTCTCTCTCTCTCTCTCTCTCTCTCTCTCTCTCTCTCTCTCTCTCTCTCTCTCTCTCTCTCTCTCTCTCTCTCTCTCTCTCTCTCTCTCTCTCTCTCTCTCTCTCTCTCTCTCTCTCTCTCTCTCTCTCTCTCTCTCTCTCTCTCTCTCTCTCTCTCTCTCTCTCTCTCAAGGTCTTCATGAGGTCATAGGGGTGGGAGAGCCTATGAACGAATTCTTTAGCCTCTATGAAGAACTGCCTCCCGACCACAAAGACCTTGCTACTAGATGGACAGACTTTTACCAACAAACACTCCTTTACAGGTCAGTATATTAATTTTATAGGTCATAGGTCAGTATATTTTTAGGTCGACATATTTACAGGTCAGTATATTTATTAGATCAGCAGTAGCTGATTTAACCACATAACAATCACTTGTTTATACACACAGAGCCACTTCCTGTGAGAACATGGAAGCCATCAGATTCATGTTGGCCAAGTCTCCCAACCAGCCTCTCCACAACCTGGACACCAATGAAACCCCCGTGCTAATAGCCTGTAGGAAAAACCTCCACGAGATCGCCCAGCTCTTGCTAGAGCACTCGCCGAAACTCGTTTTCATCAGCGAAGCTCGCAACCACTTGAACCCGCTGCATGTCGCTTGTTCCAGAGGAGATGTGAAGATGGTGGAATTGCTACTTCAAACGATTAAGCTGTACGCTCATTCGGATGAATATGATCGCGAAAATGAGATTAGTCTTGATTTCCGTGATGAACTCGGTCGTACTCCTCTATATAATGCTTGCTATTACGGATTCTTCAATGTTGTCAAGTTACTAGTCGAGTTTCAGCAAGAGAATAGTTATGTGTCCATGAACGTCAATGCTGCTGTTAAAAACACCCAACGCACACCTCTCCATGTTGCCGCGAGAAAAGGGAGTCTTGAAATTGTTCGTTTGTTGCTCTCTCTTGATGACATCGATGTCAACTTGGAAGGTCGTCCATCGGGAAGGACTCCGGGGAAATTAATTCGAATTTACCAGACAAATATCCACGGTCGAGTGATTCCTGAAAAGCTATCGAAAATGGGAGAGAGTTATCAGGAGATCGATGGAGACGAGGGCAGTGTCGAGATCCCCAAACATCCGTCCAGGTCTTCAACTATGTCCCCCAACATGCCGCTCTCCCCGCCGGGCACTCGCAGCCCTACTCCTTTCACAGAGTTTGAATCCACCAGCTCGCTCTTTGTCCGAAGTGGTTCGAACACTCCACGCTCTTCAACTGGCTCGATCTCACCTGGATTCCACATCGATGACTCCATTGGATTCGTAGCACCAGTTCCATCAGCTGTTGAATCTCGCAAGCACTCCACTGGTAGCAACTCTGGAAGCCACACTCTGACTCGAACTATATCACCTCGACCTTTCATCACAGCACAGCAGAAGAAGCGAGTCAAAAAGACTTCGATAAACGAGCCCACCCTTACGAAACTCGAGGAAGAATCTTCATCTTCCTCATCGGAAGTATCATTCGAGAAAAAGCGAATACGCTCACAGACAGACACCAATGCTATGGAAATTGGTGAGAGTAATCTAAGGGTTGTAGAAGATCCGAAAACTGGGAAACTTGAAATCGTAGTGAAGGAATCCGATTTGGTCTCGTCCTCTGCCAGCGGTAAGGAATTTGATAGCATATTCATGACCCCATTAGCCGAAGCTTGTGCGTGTGGTCACACAAAGATCATGAAATTGCTCCTCAAGCACGGAGCTCGTGACGATAGTGGACTGGCCTGTCGGATAGCTTTCTTAATTCAGCGTTATGATATGATGCGTTTGATTCTTGGGTATCACACCGTCTTGAAAGAATCTGCAAGTCCTGAAGACGATATTGAAGAAGGTGAGCCGATTCAAAATCTTGAGCTTCACTGGAGCTACATGAAGCTGCCGCTATGCGATGGAGAGTGGATCGGAAAAGAAGGAGAGTTCTACCCTATTTGCAAGGATCGTGAAAAGGATCTCGATGATACTGGTTATACTGGATCTTCTGGGTCTTCCAGCGAGCTGAAACCAGTATCAAATGCCTCTCCACAGGTGATTGTCAAGTTTGATGCCATAACGATGGTGCAGATGGATAATAACAGACTTCAAGTGATTCCTATTGAGCTCTTTCAGCTTCAAAACGTCCAGAAGATCAACCTGTCCCACAATAAGATCACAAAGCTACCTACAATGGAAGAGCACTTTTCGGGGAATTCAAAGAACGAGATGAAGGGTTTAATGGGGTGGGCGTGTCCTTGTCTTACGGAACTGAACGTTTCAAAGAATGAGCTTGTTTCTATTCCACTCTCCGTCTGGGGCCTTCCACATCTCTCGAGACTTCTGTGTGCCAAAAATAAGATCTCGAGTCTTCTTCCCGAAACTGGAGCAATATCAGATGAGATTTTGTCCTCCAGTATAGAAATTGTTGATTTATCTGGTAACCACTTGAATGGTAAGATATCTCAGTTCATATTTGAGCTTCCCAGCGTAAGAATTCTCAATCTGAGCAGTAATAGGATAACAGATCTTCCTGAGACCATTTGGGGGTGCACTACGCTCCAAGAGCTGAATCTGTCTGACAATCAACTACAGAAACTTCCACTCTGTGAGACCGAGCACGTGTACTCTCAGTCCCTCTATCACAGCAACAGTGGAAATTACGCACCACCCGTCCCCATACAGAAAGCTGGTCAAGTTTTAGGTGGGAGAGCAATTATAAAGGCTGTTCAAATTGACAGGAACAAATCTCTCTACCAAAAAGCTCCTTCGACCATTAGAGCTTTAAATACTGCACAAGAAGTGATGGGGAATCACTCTATAGAATCTTATGAGTACTCTTCACTTCAAAAGTTAACGCTCTCTTCAAATAAATTCTCTACTTTCCCCGAGGCATTGCCTTGCTTTGCTCCGAATCTTGTCGACTTGGATATTTCCAGAAACTCTCATTTGGAAAGCATCGATGTCCAATTCTTGCCATTTTCACTGAAGAAGTTAGTAGCAAGGAATTGCCAAATCACTAAAATTGGTAATGTTATCAGTCGAGCGTCCCATTCCAGGGTGGTTCAAAATTGCCGACATGGCGAAACAGCTGGGTTGGCATGCCAACATCGGAGTCACCTCCGCCTTCCAAACCTCACAACACTAGATCTCCAGGGTAACCGAATAACATACATGCAACTGATTCGTCACAAGCAAAATCCGGAAAGCGAGAAGGAAAATGTGGGCACGCTCGAGCAAGAATTTGACCACAAAGTGGCACCAGCTCTCGATCTTCTGTATCCAAGTTTAGAGGGACTCAATCTCTCCGCAAATAAGCTCATTGGCAAGTTTAATCCGAATATCGGTCATCAGTCTCATTTGAAGTGGATCAAATTGGGCAAGAATCACGACCTCACGGCCATCCCCATGGAGTTCGCCAACTTGAAGAACAGTCGACAGTTGACTCAGTTGGAAATGGACGATCTTCCTAATTTGGTGGAGCCCCCAGCTGAATACAAAGGGGCCAACCTCAACCATCTTCTCACCTACATGAGGTCACGACTGAAAGAGTAAGTCCCTTGAACTTGAGTTAGACAGTATCTTTTATGGACCTGGAGTGGGTTTAGCCCCCTCCCCTCCCCTCCCCATTCCCTCTCCTCTCCTCCCCCCTCCCCTCCCCTCCCCTCCCCTCCTCCTCCTCCCCTCTCCCCTCCTCCTCCTCCTCCTCCTCCCTTAACCCTTTTTCAAGTCCACATTAATTCTTTGAAGTAAGTGCCCATACTATTTGAGTTAGGAATCCATGCAGAGTTGGTTTACATCCCTTTAACCTATGATTGTTTAGCTTCATTAGACACCCTTTACCCATTGGCTATAACATTAGACACCCTTTACCCATTGACTATCACAGTAACACTCTAGTATTGTCCGGACATGATTACCTTGAGGTGGATATTATTGGCGACTTGTTAATTTAGCGAATTTAGCGAGTAGGCCTTTATTCGCTAATATAAGCATGTGCTAATAATAAAATTTCGTATAATTAGAAGTAATATTGAACAAAAACAGTGCTAGCTGTTTGAGTGTCCTGGCAGAGTTAGCTAGCTACTGTTGTCTTCATCAGTCTATACTTCTGATTTCATGGACTCAAGTAGGGTGGAAAAAGATAGGAGTGACAGGTGTGACAGATTGAAGTATCACTATCCCCAGTGAAGTTGTTCAATCTACAAAAAAACTAACTCTCCAATGATAGTTACTGACACAATAATGCATTGTATTGTTTGTGCCTGATATTCTTGAAGCAACTTCATACGAAACTACAAAATAGCTATTACAAAGCTCAAAATAGCTAAAATTAATACCTGCCAAATACAGTATCCCCTTAAAACGCTAAAATTAGTAGCCGCCAATAATGCCCACCTTAAGGTATCTAATAGCAGTTTTAAGAGTATAGCTAGAATAGAAAAATTGGTCGGACAAAGGCAGAAATGACTGGACAAATGAAGAAATTGACTGGAAAATGTCCTGTGACTGACTGTTATTGTGAGCACTGCAGGCCTATTCTGACTATGCTTACTTGCTACCCTTTACTTTTTCATTGGCCACCCTTTAACCATTGAATTCTATCAGCTACTTTCATTAGCCAGACCTATTCTGACTATACTTACTTGCTACCCTTTACTTTTCATTGGCCACCCTTTAACCATTGGATTCTATCAGCTACTCTCATTAGCCAGACCTATTCTGACTATACTTACTTGCTACCCTTTACTTTTCATTGGTCACCCTTTAACCATTGAATTCTATCAGCTACTCTCATTAGCCAGACCTATTCTGACTATACTTACTTGCTACCCTTTACTTTTCATTGGCCACCCTTTAACCATTGGATTCTATCAGCTACTCTCATTAGCCAGACCTATTCTGACTATACTTACTTGCTACCCTTTACTTTTCATTGGTCACCCTTTAACCATTGAATTCTATCAGCTACTCTCATTAGCCAGACCTATTCTGACTATACTTACTTGCTACCCTTTACTTTTCATTGGCCACCCTTTAACCATTGGATTCTATCAGCTACTCTCATTAGCCAGACCTATTCTGACTATACTTACTTGCTACCCTTTACTTTTTCATTGGTCACCCTTTAACCATTGAATTCTATCAGCTACTCTCATTAGCCAGACCTATTCTGACTATACTTACTTGCTACCCTTTACTTTTCATTGGCCACCCTTTAACCATTGGATTCTATCAGCTACTCTCATTAGCCAGACCTATTCTGACTATACTTACTTGCTACCCTTTACTTTTCATTGGCCACCCTTTAACCATTGGATTCTATCAGCTACTCTCATTAGCCAGACCTATTCTGACTATGCTTACTTGCTACCCTTTACTTTTTCATTGGTCACCCTTTAACCATTGAATTCTATCAGCTACTCTCATTAGCCAGACCTATTCTGACTATACTTACTTGCTACCCTTTACTTTTTCATTGGCCACCCTTTAACCATTGGATTCTATCAGCTACTCTCATTAGCCAGACCTATTCTGACTATACTTACTTGCTACCCTTTACTTTTCATTGGCCACCCTTTAACCATTGGATTCTATCAGCTACTCTCATTAGCCAGACCTATTCTGACTATACTTACTTGCTACCCTTTACTTTTCATTGGCCACCCTTTAACCATTGGATTCTATCAGCTACTCTCATTAGCCAGACCTATTCTGACTATACTTACTTGCTACCCTTTACTTTTTCATTGGTCACCCTTTAACCATTGAATTCTATCAGCTACTCTCATTAGCCAGACCTATTCTGACTATACTTACTTGCTACCCTTTACTTTTTCATTGGCCACCCTTTAACCATTGAATTCTATCAGCTACTCTCATTAGCCAGACCTATTCTGACTATACTTACTTGCTACCCTTTACTTTTCATTGGCCACCCTTTAACCATTGGATTCTATCAGCTACTCTCATTAGCCAGACCTATTCTGACTATACTTACTTGCTACCCTTTACTTTTCATTGGCCACCCTTTAACCATTGGATTCTATCAGCTACTCTCATTAGCCAGACCTATTCTGACTATACTTACTTGCTACCCTTTACTTTTTCATTGGCCACCCTTTAACCATTGGATTCTATCAGCTACTCTCATTAGCCAGACCTATTCTGACTATGCTTACTTGCTACCCTTTACTTTTTCATTGGTCACCCTTTAACCATTGAATTCTATCAGCTACTCTCATTAGCCAGACCTATTCTGACTATACTTACTTGCTACCCTTTACTTTTTCATTGGTCACCCTTTAACCATTGAATTCTATCAGCTACTCTCATTAGCCAGACCTATTCTGACTATACTTACTTGCTACCCTTTACTTTTTCATTGGCCACCCTTTAACCATTGAATTCTATCAGCTACTCTCATTAGCCAGACCTATTCTGACTATACTTACTTGCTACCCTTTACTTTTCATTGGCCACCCTTTAACCATTGGATTCTATCAGCTACTCTCATTAGCCAGACCTATTCTGACTATACTTACTTGCTACCCTTTACTTTTCATTGGCCACCCTTTAACCATTGGATTCTATCAGCTACTCTCATTAGCCAGACCTATTCTGACTATACTTACTTGCTACCCTTTACTTTTTCATTGGCCACCCTTTAACCATTGGATTCTATCAGCTACTCTCATTAGCCAGACCTATTCTGACTATGCTTACTTGCTACCCTTTACTTTTTCATTGGTCACCCTTTAACCATTGAATTCTATCAGCTACTCTCATTAGCCAGACCTATTCTGACTATGCTTACTTGCTACCCTTTACTTTTTCATTGGTCACCCTTTAACCATTGAATTCTATCAGCTACTCTCATTAGCCAGACCTATTCTGACTATACTTACTTGCTACCCTTTACTTTTCATTGGCCACCCTTTAACCATTGGATTCTATCAGCTACTCTCATTAGCCAGACCTATTCTGACTATACTTACTTGCTACCCTTTACTTTTCATTGGCCACCCTTTAACCATTGGATTCTATCAGCTACTCTCATTAGCCAGACCTATTCTGACTATACTTACTTGCTACCCTTTACTTTTCATTGGCCACCCTTTAACCATTGAATTCTATCAGCTACTCTCATTAGCCAGACCTATTCTGACTATACTTACTTGCTACCCTTTACTTTTCATTGGCCACCCTTTAACCATTGGATTCTATCAGCTACTCTCATTAGCCAGACCTATTCTGACTATACTTACTTGCTACCCTTTACTTTTCATTGGCCACCCTTTAACCATTGGATTCTATCAGCTACTCTCATTAGCCAGACCTATTCTGACTATACTTACTTGCTACCCTTTACTTTTCATTGGCCACCCTTTAACCATTGGATTCTATCAGCTACTCTCATTAGCCAGACCTATTCTGACTATACTTACTTGCTACCCTTTACTTTTCATTGGCCACCCTTTAACCATTGGATTCTATCAGCTACTCTCATTAGCCAGACCTATTCTGACTATACTTACTTGCTACCCTTTACTTTTCATTGGCCACCCTTTAACCATTGGATTCTATCAGCTACTCTCATTAGCCAGACCTATTCTGACTATACTTACTTGCTACCCTTTACTTTTCATTGGCCACCCTTTAACCATTGGATTCTATCAGCTACTCTCATTAGCCAGACCTATTCTGACTATACTTACTTGCTACCCTTTACTTTTCATTGGCCACCCTTTAACCATTGGATTCTATCAGCTACTCTCATTAGCCAGACCTATTCTGACTATACTTACTTGCTACCCTTTACTTTTCATTGGCCACCCTTTAACCATTGGATTCTATCAGCTACTCTCATTAGCCAGACCTATTCTGACTATGCTTACTTGCTACCCTTTACTTTTTCATTGGTCACCCTTTAACCATTGAATTCTATCAGCTACTCTCATTAGCCAGACCTATTCTGACTATACTTACTTGCTACCCTTTACTTTTTCATTGGTCACCCTTTAACCATTGAATTCTATCAGCTACTCTCATTAGCCAGACCTATTCTGACTATACTTACTTGCTACCCTTTACTTTTCATTGGCCACCCTTTAACCATTGGATTCTATCAGCTACTCTCATTAGCCAGACCTATTCTGACTATACTTACTTGCTACCCTTTACTTTTCATTGGCCACCCTTTAACCATTGAATTCTATCAGCTACTCTCATTAGCCAGACCTATTCTGACTATACTTACTTGCTACCCTTTACTTTTCATTGGCCACCCTTTAACCATTGGATTCTATCAGCTACTCTCATTAGCCAGACCTATTCTGACTATGCTTACTTGCTACCCTTTACTTTTTCATTGGTCACCCTTTAACCATTGAATTCTATCAGCTACTCTCATTAGCCAGACCTATTCTGACTATACTTACTTGCTACCCTTTACTTTTCATTGGCCACCCTTTAACCATTGGATTCTATCAGCTACTCTCATTAGCCAGACCTATTCTGACTATACTTACTTGCTACCCTTTACTTTTCATTGGCCACCCTTTAACCATTGAATTCTATCAGCTACTCTCATTAGCCAGACCTATTCTGACTATACTTACTTGCTACCCTTTACTTTTTCATTGGTCACCCTTTAACCATTGAATTCTATCAGCTACTCTCATTAGCCAGACCTATTCTGACTATACTTACTTGCTACCCTTTACTTTTTCATTGGTCACCCTTTAACCATTGAATTCTATCAGCTACTCTCATTAGCCAGACCTATTCTGACTATACTTACTTGCTACCCTTTACTTTTCATTGGCCACCCTTTAACCATTGGATTCTATCAGCTACTCTCATTAGCCAGACCTATTCTGACTATACTTACTTGCTACCCTTTACTTTTCATTGGCCACCCTTTAACCATTGGATTCTATCAGCTACTCTCATTAGCCAGACCTATTCTGACTATACTTACTTGCTACCCTTTACTTTTTCATTGGTCACCCTTTAACCATTGAATTCTATCAGCTACTCTCATTAGCCAGACCTATTCTGACTATACTTACTTGCTACCCTTTACTTTTTCATTGGCCACCCTTTAACCATTGAATTCTATCAGCTACTCTCATTAGCCAGACCTATTCTGACTATACTTACTTGCTACCCTTTACTTTTCATTGGCCACCCTTTAACCATTGGATTCTATCAGCTACTCTCATTAGCCAGACCTATTCTGACTATACTTACTTGCTACCCTTTACTTTTCATTGGCCACCCTTTAACCATTGGATTCTATCAGCTACTCTCATTAGCCAGACCTATTCTGACTATACTTACTTGCTACCCTTTACTTTTTCATTGGCCACCCTTTAACCATTGGATTCTATCAGCTACTCTCATTAGCCAGACCTATTCTGACTATGCTTACTTGCTACCCTTTACTTTTTCATTGGTCACCCTTTAACCATTGAATTCTATCAGCTACTCTCATTAGCCAGACCTATTCTGACTATGCTTACTTGCTACCCTTTACTTTTTCATTGGTCACCCTTTAACCATTGAATTCTATCAGCTACTCTCATTAGCCAGACCTATTCTGACTATACTTACTTGCTACCCTTTACTTTTCATTGGCCACCCTTTAACCATTGGATTCTATCAGCTACTCTCATTAGCCAGACCTATTCTGACTATGCTTACTTGCTACCCTTTACTTTTTCATTGGTCACCCTTTAACCATTGAATTCTATCAGCTACTCTCATTAGCCAGACCTATTCTGACTATACTTACTTGCTACCCTTTACTTTTTCATTGGCCACCCTTTAACCATTGAATTCTATCAGCTACTCTCATTAGCCAGACCTATTCTGACTATACTTACTTGCTACCCTTTACTTTTCATTGGCCACCCTTTAACCATTGGATTCTATCAGCTACTCTCATTAGCCAGACCTATTCTGACTATACTTACTTGCTACCCTTTACTTTTCATTGGCCACCCTTTAACCATTGGATTCTATCAGCTACTCTCATTAGCCAGACCTATTCTGACTATACTTACTTGCTACCCTTTACTTTTCATTGGCCACCCTTTAACCATTGAATTCTATCAGCTACTCTCATTAGCCAGACCTATTCTGACTATACTTACTTGCTACCCTTTACTTTTCATTGGCCACCCTTTAACCATTGAATTCTATCAGCTACTCTCATTAGCCAGACCTATTCTGACTATACTTACTTGCTACCCTTTACTTTTTCATTGGTCACCCTTTAACCATTGAATTCTATCAGCTACTCTCATTAGCCAGACCTATTCTGACTATGCTTACTTGCTACCCTTTACTTTTTCATTGGCCACCCTTTAACCATTGAATTCTATCAGCTACTCTCATTAGCCAGACCTATTCTGACTATACTTACTTGCTACCCTTTACTTTTCATTGGCCACCCTTTAACCATTGGATTCTATCAGCTACTCTCATTAGCCAGACCTATTCTGACTATACTTACTTGCTACCCTTTACTTTTCATTGGCCACCCTTTAACCATTGAATTCTATCAGCTACTCTCATTAGCCAGACCTATTCTGACTATACTTACTTGCTACCCTTTACTTTTCATTGGCCACCCTTTAACCATTGGATTCTATCAGCTACTCTCATTAGCCAGACCTATTCTGACTATACTTACTTGCTACCCTTTACTTTTCATTGGCCACCCTTTAACCATTGGATTCTATCAGCTACTCTCATTAGCCAGACCTATTCTGACTATACTTACTTGCTACCCTTTACTTTTCATTGGCCACCCTTTAACCATTGGATTCTATCAGCTACTCTCATTAGCCAGACCTATTCTGACTATACTTACTTGCTACCCTTTACTTTTCATTGGCCACCCTTTAACCATTGGATTCTATCAGCTACTCTCATTAGCCAGACCTATTCTGACTATACTTACTTGCTACCCTTTACTTTTCATTGGCCACCCTTTAACCATTGGATTCTATCAGCTACTCTCATTAGCCAGACCTATTCTGACTATACTTACTTGCTACCCTTTACTTTTCATTGGCCACCCTTTAACCATTGGATTCTATCAGCTACTCTCATTAGCCAGACCTATTCTGACTATACTTACTTGCTACCCTTTACTTTTCATTGGCCACCCTTTAACCATTGGATTCTATCAGCTACTCTCATTAGCCAGACCTATTCTGACTATGCTTACTTGCTACCCTTTACTTTTTCATTGGTCACCCTTTAACCATTGAATTCTATCAGCTACTCTCATTAGCCAGACCTATTCTGACTATACTTACTTGCTACCCTTTACTTTTTCATTGGTCACCCTTTAACCATTGAATTCTATCAGCTACTCTCATTAGCCAGACCTATTCTGACTATACTTACTTGCTACCCTTTACTTTTCATTGGCCACCCTTTAACCATTGGATTCTATCAGCTACTCTCATTAGCCAGACCTATTCTGACTATGCTTACTTGCTACCCTTTACTTTTTCATTGGTCACCCTTTAACCATTGAATTCTATCAGCTACTCTCATTAGCCAGACCTATTCTGACTATACTTACTTGCTACCCTTTACTTTTTCATTGGCCACCCTTTACCCATTGAATTCTGTAGGTCTGACTATTATCGGAGCATTAAGTTGTTTTTCATTGGGAGTGGGGAGCGAGGTAAGACCACCCTCCTGCGTCGCCTCAGGGCACTGCCGGAAGACAAGCGTGTGGAGCGTACAGCTGGCATTGATATCGAGTCATGGATCTATCCTGACCCCAAGAAATTCACTTTCAAGGAGAAGAAAAAACCAGTGCAGTTTCTGGCCTGGGACTTTGCAGGGCAGGTGCGTCCTAGAGATGTTCTGTTATGATTACAGTGATCAAGAACTGTCCTATAGAGATGTCCTGCATGTGATCAAATATCCCAGAATTGTCCTAGAGATGTCCTGCATGTGATCAAATATCCCAGAATTGTCCTAGAGATGTCCTCCCAGAATTGTCCTAGAGATGTCCTGCTGTGCCAGAATTGTCCTAGAAATGTCCTGCTGTGATCAAGTGTCCCAGAATTGTCCTAGAGATGTCCTGCATGTGATCATAGAGATGTCCTGCTGTGATCAAAATGTCCTGATGCTTGTCCTATTATTGATGCAGGAGGTGTACCACACGACTCACCAGTGTTTCTACTCTAAACGTTCCATGTACCTGGCTCTCTTTCGTCTCATTGATGGAGAGAAAGGCATAGAGGAACTTGAACCATGGCTTAGAAATGTTCAGGTAGTTTTATATAAAAGCGTGATTTAGGAATTGACGACCCTTTACCTCGTGTATACTCTGTCTTTTATATTAGCAGACCCTTTCCCTCTTGACTTTTACATATGTACATGACTCGTGCCTTTACTTCGTCCAATAATCAAATATCTGTTTAGAAATTTCGTGTAGGGATATCCCTCACCACATGTGGTTGAGCAACCTGCTAATACCTTGTGGTTTTAAAGCATTTTGTGTGTGTGTGAGAGGGGGGGGGGGGGACGATCAAAGTCATCTGGAGCTACGAGGTTCAACCTTATCTCTGGCTGTGATGTAATTAATTTAATTTAAGCTCAATCTTATCTTTAATAAAAGTATGCCATGGTGTGTTGTTGTTGGTAGTTGCGAGCTCCAGGCTGTCCTGTCATCATAGTGGGCACTCACCTGGATGGCCTCGCTGACCCTAATGAAGCCAAGGAGTTGGAGCGCAAAGCCTTGGAGAGATACTCAAGCTCATCCAACTATCCAAAGGTGTGTGTGTGTGTGTGTGAGAGAGAGAGAGAGAGAGAGAGAGAGAGAGAGAGAGAGAGAGAGATTATTTAGGAATAGATATTCACCTTGCATTGACCTGCACACAATGATACCTTTGTTCGAATTCATATAGGTTGTGAGTGCACTCAGCATCAGCTGTTTGAAGAGATTGTTTGGGAGTCGAATGGAGCAGTTGAGGAGCTTACTCTACACTGTTGCATGTCACCTCTCTTTGGGCAGAGATGGAATATCTTGTAAGTACATGCAGTTTATACTTCATTACACACGTGGACTCCATTCAGTTATTAGTACATAATCTCTCTTTATATTTCTATTTTTCTATCTTTGGGCAGAGATGGAATATCATGCACATTGCACACTTGGACAGTAATTAGTACACTCTCTCTCTCTCTCTCTCTCTCTCTCTCTCTCTCTCTCTCTCTCTCTCTCTCTCTCTCTCTCTCTCTCTCCTCTCTCACAAACTCTCCCCCTCCATTCATTTACATGCCTCTTTCCTCCTCCCTCCCCACCCACCCACAGTGGAGTACAAACCCAACATGTCAGAGACGGACCCCAAGGCCCTGTTCCACCAGCAGATCCCCCAAACTTTTCTTTCTCTTCAAGAGAAGATCAGTGAGAAGGTGAGGGAGATGAAGAGCGAAGGAAAAGCACCCATCATGGAGGACACAGCCTTCCGCTCCGTCTTCAAGGACCTCTTTGAGGATGAGGATGAGTTGAATGAGGCTGTCTTCTTCCTGAACTTGCAAGGTATGCATTTTACTCTATTGTGTGTGTGTGTGTGTGTGTGTGTGTGTGTGTGTGTGTGTGTGTGTGTGTGTGTGGAGTCACTGGTAGTGAGTGATTTGCACTCTGGGCTTGTAAGTGGGAGACCGTGAGTTCGAGTCCAACCAGTGACATATGGTGTTTATCCATCCTCTTTTTCACCAGCATTAATTTGCTGTGAATATCCATCTAATGCCATTCACCCAGCTGTAAATGGTGTACCTGGATTTTCCAGGGTGCAAATCAAACTGGCTATCTCTCCAATATCAGTTGTGGTCCAGGTGGGACTTTGGGTGTCCACACCACTTGCTGAGAAGAGGTAGTCAGTCCTCCTGTGAGTTCCTAGCCTGGGCTCCAGGAGGTTGCCAGCACTAGCTCATAGTGTCTGCTTAGTGCACAGGCATCCTGGCTTGACCAGGTGCGCGTGACCACTCAGCGGCAGCTAGATGATTTGCATTCCATTTTTGTTTGTTGTGTATAAACTTAATAGAACCATCATAAAACACGTGACACGTGACAAAAAGATGAATTTGAAGGAATACTCTGTCTAAGAACAATTATAATCCGTGTCAATTGGTTTGAACCCCCTTGCTAAATACACACACACAGAAAAAGTTCAGCCTTAAATTTACTAGTAGTCTGTGGACAGTTGATTTCTGCCATGGACAATCATCATATTGTAGCAGCCGATCATCAAAAGATTTCGATACATGGGGCACTTTAGATACAACAGCTTAAGGGAGATACCTGGGGGGAGTCCCTGGGGGATCCCAAGGGAAAGACCTTGCATGTTCATATAGCCCAAACAATCACATAAACAGTAAATTGGCAAAATGTTGTTTCAGAACATAAATGCTTGTAGTCAGAACATAAATGCTTGTAGTCAGTATAAATATGTCATTTATAATTGAAACCTTACGTAGCAGGGGTTCGTGTGTTCATCGATCATTCATTATAACTGCTATACTTGACTCTTAACCAAATTTCCAAAAAAAAAAATAAAAAATGGAGTGGGTGATCAGCTCTCTGCTGTTGTTTTAAGGGTGGAATTTAGAGCTGATATATATATAGCCTATGATCAAGGCATCAAGTGAAGTTCATATTGCCCTTTAGATCTGTGTAATAGGGTTCAGATATTCTGATTAACAGTGGTCATTGCTCTTTAACAACTTAGAGCATGCGAATCTAATGTGGGGCAAGCACGCTGTTTTCATATGTAGAGATCCTTGCTTAGTGTGGGTTCCAGGTCCCAGTGGGTATGAACTAGCTACGTAGTACCCTGTACATAGGATCTGCTGTAGCTTACTTTAAATCCCTGGTCCATGGTGATCGAGGCTTCATTTGGCATCTTTAGGTTAGCTCCCAATATTCCCTGATTGTGGTTAACAGCCACATGCATACTTTTCCCTGGTCCGTGGTGTGTCTGCATTTACACTTCTTTAGCCGAAAACTTTTAAGAGATTTAAATCAAATCTTAATTGGCTGATGATTGCAGGGACCCTATTGCACTTTGAGGACCACAATTTGAGGAACGTTCACTTTCTGGATCCGCAATGGCTGGCAAAGTTGATGGCCGATGTCATCCATCCAGCTGCAATGGGAAAGGCTGCTCACATCCACGATGGTAAACAATCAAATATCCCATAATAATGTGGGAAAGTTTTTAATAAGAATACCCCTAGCCATAGAAACCTCACCTCCCTGTAATGGGTTACCTTATAAGGCACTATAATTATTTTTACGGGTACAAAGATTTTCCCAATTTTTGCAAGTTGTTGATTAGAGAAAGAGTAATTCCAAGCCTTCACCATTCAAGATATTTATGAGTTATAAGCAGGAACAATAATTAATTATTGGTTTGAACTTCGAACTAGCAAAATTTATTACCCATTATTAATAAACCTTTAATGAGGTAATTAAAAAGGACCAATTAATTTACCCAAGAGTATTATATTAGCATGCCCCTTTGACAATGTATTTTTTATACAGGAGTGGCTGAGATCAGTGGTCTATTTTGTCATCGTGACATCACCCCAACCATGAAAGATCGTTACATCAGCCTCCTGGAGAAATTCGAAGTGGCTCTAAAGATCAATGCCAGTCAAATGATCATCCCTTCTCTCATGCCCGAGAGTGCCATGTACCCCAAACCCAATGACATCCTCAGCGATATCCCTTCTGCTAAACTCGATGAGATCGAGAGCCATTATCAGCCCCCACTGCAGAGGATCTGGCTGGCAGATTATGTGCCTGCTGGCTTTTGGCCAAGACTGATTTGTCGTGTGGCTACTGATCACCAAATAGGAAAGGTGAGAAAAAATATATACAGATAAGGTGATGCAATGCATTTTACATGGTGATGTGAAACAGTAAAGCATTGAAGATATCTTGAAACCAATTGACCATTGTCAATTATGACTTATGATGTTACAATAGAGTGGGCAACAATTTAGCTTGGGAGCTGTGCAGGAAATAATTATCATTCTATTCATGCTTTTGTATCGTGTCCATTGCATGGTTATTACTATCTTCACTTGATCCTCTTGATCATTCACTATAACTACTATAACTTTCTCAATTCTTAACCAAATTTCTAATTTAAAAAACCAGCCATGGTTTTGCTGACTCAGCCCATAGTCACCAGACCCCTCTCCTTTCCGGGTGGGGGGGGGGGGGGGGGCTGGGCCGAGACTACAATAGAGTAGGCAACAAGAACACTTTAGCTTGGGAGCTGTGCCAAGGAAAAAGATTATCATTCTATTCATGCTTTTGTATTGTATTGTTATCGCATGATCAATGATCTATTTTGCATTCACTTGATCCCTTGATCATTCATTATATAATAGCTGCTATAACTTTCTCAATTCTTAACCAAATTTCAAATTTCAGAAATCAGTTTGTAGAGTGGGCGATTAGCTCTCTGCTGGTATTTTAAATGTGAAATTTGGTCAAGAATTGAGAAAGTTAGAGCAGATATAACGAATGATCAAGGGGTGCATACCGAACTCTATTATGATCAGTACTGTGATCTCTCGTAGATTCTCCGTACCATCATAGGAGCTGAAAGTCAATTTGCTTCCCCTTCTGGCTCCATCGACAGCAACATGGACTTCTTTGCCAGTATTCCTCACTCCCCTTCCATGGAATCCACTAAATCCTCGCAGGAAATCTTGAACTGGACCCCTTGGAAAGCGGGGATGGCTTTCTCACACCGGGGGAGGACCCTACTCGTTATGAAGCAAGTGAGTAATATACCCTCGGACGAATTCCTGGACAAATGGGAGATGAAGGCACGCCTACTGAAATCCAAGTATCGGATAGAGATTCATATTTATACCAATGAATGGATAACCTTATCCAACGAGCTGATGGAACTGAACCAGGGTTTTTACCTGGAGAATTTCGAGTGTATCCCAGGACTTGCTACCAAATTGCTGGTGATGATCACTGGACATGTGAAAGCGCTGGCTCTCAGCTGGTTCCCGGGCATGCTTATCTTTCCATCAGGAAGGACCTTTGTTACCCATGTCCCTTGCTGGAAATGCTATGCTGAGATAGGTTCTGCTATATTCTTCGGTAAGTGGTACAGATAACATCAAATAGCAGTGATGTGTGATAGGTGGTTAAGACTACATTCGGTATACAAAGACTCAGTATACTTCATAGTATACTTCACATATCAATTCAGTATACTCCACATGTACATTCAGTATACTCCACATATAGTATACTTCCACATATCAATTCAGTATACTCCACATGTACATGCAGTATACTCCACATATAATATATTCAGTATACTTCACATAATTATCAATTCAGTATACTCCACATGTACATGCAGTATACTACACATGAAGACTCAGTATGTCTGGTCAAATTGATTGTGTTTGCTCCTACTGTGGGCTTTGGAATTGGGCTACTTGAAAAGAGGCTATGTAAATTTTGGTGTAGTATTCTGAATTATGTTGCAAGACCGCCACAATCTGCTGTAAGTCATGAGGTGGACGTGGGGGTGGAAAGATGCGGGAAGGGTTAACCACTCATTCAGGGAACACCTTGGAAGGGGGTTACTCTGTTAACCAAAAAACTACTCATCTGACTTGTCTCCTTCACTCCTTTAAGGGTGGTGGCACATAGCAACGCACGTGCAAACAATTAATTTTAATCTTTCTTACATAACTCCGAAATTACCATAGCTATAGACTTCAAATTGCACAGAGTTATAAGGTAGTATATCACTAATACACGCACTAAAAATGATGGAAAAAGGTTAATTCTTACAGGTGCTATGAATTTTTTTATTCTTTAGAGATAAAAAGCATTATTTCTCACCGACCGCTGGAATTAAGTGGCTGATTTTTGGCCTAGAGCTTCTTAGTAGCCCTCTCTACAAAATTACAGAAGGATTTGTTGGTATCTACTTTACTTTTTGAGTTCCCAAAAGTGAGCATTTAAGTTCCTGGGCTAATTGAAAAGTAAAATAGATATCAACAAACCCTTCTGTAATTTGTTAGAGAGTGGTGCTAGAAAGCTACAAACCAAAAATAAGCCAGTGAAGTTTGGTGGTTGGTGAGAAGTAATGCTTTTTAGTTTGAATTTGAAAACTGTTCATAGCACCTGTAGAATTTGACCTTGCTTCTTCATTTTTTGTATGTGTAGTATTACTAAGCTGCTTTATAGCCATGTGCAGTTTAAAGTCTATGGTGCAAGTAGTTTTGGAGATATGACCCCTTAGCAACCATGTGTGGGCGGGATGTGCCACCACCCTTAAGTGCTTGTTGAACTTTTTTTTAAATAGAGAGGAAGAAAAATCAGCTCCTGAACCATGATATTGTACTTTGCACTTTTGCAGGTGCCATGAAGGGGACTTACATTTGCAAGGACGACAATCCCATCAGTACCTTCATCCTAGAGGATCAAGTCGTCACTGCTGCACTGGACAAACCCCTTGAGTGTTGTCTCCATGGTTACATCAAAATCATGCACATGGCACCAGATCTGGTGAGCAAGGGACTGTATGTATGTATGTATGTATGTCTCTCCAATATCAGCTGACCACTTGCTGAGGAAAGGTACGTAGTCAGTCCTCCTGCGAGTTCCTAGCCCGAGCTCCAGGAGGTTGCCAGCACTGGCTCTTAGTGCCTGCTTAGTGCACAGGCATCCTGGCTTGACCAGGTGCGCGTGACCGCTCAGTGGCAGCTAGCATTTCTGTATGTATGTGTGTATGTATGTATGTATGTATGTATTGCACACTACTATAAATTCATTACTCAGTCTAACTTACAAGGATTTCGCCTCCTCCCTCCTCCTCCCTCCTCTCCCTCTCCTCCTCCTCCCTCCTCTCCCTCTCCTCCCCCTCCTTTACCTCCCTCCCCTCCTCCTCCTCCTCTCCCCTCCTCCTCCCCTCCTCATCCTCCTCCCTCCTCCCCCTCCTCCTCTCCCCCTCCCCCTCCTCCCCCCTCCCCCTCCTAGATATTCCGTGACTTGACCAGTGATGTGTCGTACCAGGATAGTAATGCTCCACTTCAGATCTGTGAGGACGAGGTCTTGGGGAAGGGAGGATTCGGTTTCGTCTGCAAGGGAGAACTCACGACTTCTTCCGCTATGGCAAATGTAAGTTTAAGCTACTGATTCATAGTCTAACAACAACAACAACAACAACAACAACAACGACAACAAGAATAACAATAATTAAAGGCAATGTGGTATTGAAGACTTCAGTTTTGGGATTGGTCTATTGTTTGAAAATTGTGATAATCATGTGAGCATTTTATTTGATGTTGGAGGGGGTGGGGGTGGAGAGGGGGAGTGGTATCTGGGAGAGTAAATCTTTATGTGATTGTTTTTACATATCTTAGCAAGGGGGAAAGAAAAACGTGGCAGTTAAAATCTTTCTGGAGAACGTGTCTGACCTGCTTAGCAGTGCCTCCATCAGCGAGTTATTGGAGCTCTCAAAGGAGCCAAAGCACTTACTCTATGCTTACAGAGAAATCAGACAAGAAGTCTCTTTCCTGTCCAACTTGAATCATCCCAACCTGACCAAGCTGTGTGGAGTGAGAACCAGCCCTCACATGTGTCTGGTCCTGGAGTTGGCTCCCAAGAAGAGCCTGAGGGCCATTTTGAAGGAGTATAAAGAATGCCAAGTGGCGCTTGAGCCCCTGACCCTCAAGAACACTGCACTGCAGGTGAGTAGAGTTCACAGCATATTATAGACCATATTCATGGAAAACAACTTAATATCGATACCTAAGCAGCTGCATCAGTGTACCAAAAACACTCTTGTTAATTAGGGGTTAGGGTTATGTTTGGGGGTTTATGAATGTTGTTTGGTTAAATTGAAGCCTTTGGACGGTCTATTTTTGTGGTGTAACTGTGATCTAGTCCTACCAGATAGCTGTTTTTGTGAATCATGTGACTTATCATTGGATTTCCCTTGGTGTTTTGAATTCCATTGGGAAGCATTGGAATACTCCTGTATGCAAACATGATCTTTAACTTGTACTACATGACCTTTTAACCTTTGTAACCTCTGCGTCTTTTACACAGACGGCACAGGGATTGGAATACCTCCACTCGAACCAAGTGGTCCATTTGGATATGAAGTCGCCCAACATCCTCCTCTGGCACTTCCCCTCCCCCCGGGATGAGAGACAGGTCCGCATCCGCCAGTCGGGCAATGTCTGGATCAAGATAGCAGACTACGGGATCAGTCAGGTGAGCACGGGCCTAACCCTCAAAGTGGACAACCAGCCTGTGGGAACTCCAGGATTCATGGCCCCTGAGCTCTTCAACCAAGCTGGGCACGTCGTCTCTTCAGAAAAGGTCAGAATTGTCTCTCACATTAACTTTTAGAGCTAGGTGTCTTCCAGTCAAAGAATTTCATGTGGCAAGCAACTACAATGCATGTAAATAGGATATATTACAGTTGAACCTTCGATAAAGGGCACTCCAAATGAGGATGAACCTTTCAACCATTATATATACAAAATATAAAAAAACAACAAACAACAAATACAAACAACAACAAACAAATACAAACAACAACAAACAAACAAATACAAACAATGACAAACAAACAAATACAAACAACAACAAACATCCTAACCTCTCTGCAAGGGACAAATGTTCAGAGGTACTAGGTTCTACTGTGCGTGCATTCATAGGTATTGTTTTGTTTCCGTACTTGAGTAAAGTGAGTGGATGCATTGTTATTATGAACCTACTCTCGCTATCTGCATATGCTATGTAAAGCTTCTCTATATACTAGCTTAGATTTTTTTTAAAGCTAGTGTCTAGAGAAGTTTTAAAACTTATTTTGGCTTGGCTCATTCTACAGGTTGATGTATTTGCATATGGCATGGTTCTCTATGAACTGCTCAGTCAGCGTTCACCCTTTGACAATGTTCAGCAGCTGAAGAGGAACGCTGAGGTCAAAGATGGCCGTCGACCAACCCTCCAGGCCAAGGAGACACGTTCCCTCATCCTCCTCCAGGACATCATGGAACTATGCTGGGAACAGGAACCAGAAAATAGGCCGAAGATGAGCCAAGTCTCAGACTGGATCCGGGCTCCGGAGTTGGAGAGGCTCAGAGCGGAGATTTCCCTCGGAGAAGTTAAATCCATCTCCTGTGCTTGCGTCTGTCGGATATTGCCCGAATACGAAAAATGGGGAAACGAACCCCCGCCCCTCACAGTTAGAGAGGGAATGAAGATATACAATTCTATGGAGATGAATTTAGAAGAACTGCAAAAAGCAAAACTGGATGAAATTGGAAACTTTGATAGTCTGATAGAGGAATATGGAAGGGAGGAAGCATCCATCGACCTCTTCGTACCGAATATGATCTCATCGACTTCAATGGAGAGCGTATGCATTGAGAGCACAAAGGGCAGTAGGATTGACAACGAAGGAGAGGATGTCTATCAGTTCCTGCCTGCCTCTCGCGCCAGGGGAAGTAGTTTCAGACGGGACAAGTTTCGATCCGGCAGCTTATCAAAGTCGCTCAGGAGAAGTGGGAGTGTGAATGTCGAAGAGCCAGAGCCTGGGGATAGTAATGTTAATGTGAAGCAGTTTGACCCTTACACGCAGGTTTGGATGTGTGGACGTGACCAGCGGAAGGGATTGTTGCAGATCTTCACATACAATGATGGTCATCCTGGACACTATGTGAGTAGCTACTACTAGACTGTCTACAGTGCTAATTACAGTGCATGTGACTGACCACCTTTACAGTGCATGTGACTGACCACCTTTAGAGTATTCACCAGGTGGTCACCTATAAACAACAGTACCTTGGTGGTTGCATATCGTGTTACAGGGTTTTGCAGAATCTTTGCAACAAGAACAGTCAAAGGGTGCAACACCACTCTGATGGAGGGCTCATTTTTTTCTTTTATGTGGTTAAAACAATGTATTTTAATAGCCACAAGAATATCAAATATCCTTTAATGTGGTATTCAAGCACCACTCTGATCAGTTTCACTGGGGAGAACCCTGAAGAATATGCTCTAATTGAGCTACACTGCTGTGGTCCAGGCCTATCGTTCTGCTCTGCTACTACTACTTCCAAATAAGGACCGATCTTGGATCTTCAGTCTTCAGCTCTGTTGCAAAGATTCCGCAAAACCCTGTAAAAAATTTTAAAAAAAAACAACAACCACTAGAATGGAGCCCTTAAGCATGTTGGGCCGTTATCAGGTTGTTCCATACCATGTTAACCTTGTAAACAACCACTAGACAACCGCTAGCAAGAGTGGAGCCCTTATCCCATTGGTTAACTAGCGTGCAGCCCTGGTTCATCAAGGGGATTCATGCAAGAATTTGAAGTAGGGAAGTATATAATGATCTGCTATATGCACCAAAAAAAATTTGTTTTCCCTAGCCAGTTTAGGTCCTTGTAAGCCACTACCTACCTATTTCTCATTCCTTATGGACAACCATCCTGAAATCTACAGTATCAATGTACCTTCCACAAGACTCTCTAAACAATACCCCCTACCTTAGAAACCAGAAAGCCCATGAGAGTGGTTATTTACAGGTGGCAATATCCAACCAACTCTCTAAATAATACCCCCTACCTTAGAAACCAGAGAGCCCATGAGGTTAAGGGAGTGGTTGTTTACAGGTGGCAAAATCCAACCACAAGTTCTCTATACTAGCGCCTGATCCTTTCATGTACTATGCAGCAGTTGTGTAAGCAAAACCAAAATATACATAGCCTCCTTTTGGAGTTGCTATGTAAATTTTGGTTTTTGCTTTATCTGACAAGGGACAATGGAAATGTGTACCCTGTATTGTAGCGTTAATGGACCACCTGAAATCTACAGTACCTTCCACAAGACTCTCTAAACAATACCCCATACCTTAGAAACCAGAGACAATATCCAACCACAAGTTCTTTATAATAGCAAGCCTGATCCTTTCATGTCCTATACTGCAGTTGTGTAAGCAAAACCAAAATATACATAGCCTCTTTTCAAGTAGCAACTCCAAAGTGGTTTTGGAGTTGCTATGTAAATTTTGGTTTTGCTTCCTCAACCTGCAATGGACAATAGACAGACATTGAAATGTGTACCCTGTATTTAGTGTTAATGGACCATATAAATTCCCTTTCATTATACTTCATTTGGCTGCACCTGTGCATACTCAGACCTACTACAAAACAGAAAACTTCCTAACCTATAGTGAAGAAACTGCCTGATCACCAACATATGTTAGCTATGTTTCAATGTCGTATTTCTCTCCCAGGGTCACTATTCCCATGAAGAGATCACGGCATGTTTCCCGCACTTAGCTAATTTAGCATACGTACATGCATGCAGCTGGCCATGCTCCAGTATCACAATGCTATATCTATCCTTCATCAGCTGTTCACTGGGTACTGTGTGTAATGATGACACCATTTCTTTCTCTCCCTTTATCAGTGTCATGGCAGTACCCAGTGAACAGCTGATAAGAGAAGAGAAAGAAATGATGTCATTACACACAGTACCCAGTGAACAGCTGATAAAGGAATGGTGTTATTACACACAGTACCCAGTGAACAACTCCCTTTATCAGCTGTTCACTGGGTACTGTGTGTAATGACACCATTCCCTTTATCAGCTGTTCACTGGGTACTACCATGACACTCCCTTTATCAGCTGTTCACTGGGTACTGTGTGTAATGACACCATTCCCTTTATCAACTGTTCACTGGGTACTGTGTAATAACACCATTTCTTTCTCTCCCTTTATCAGCTGTTCACTGGGTACTACCATGACACTCCCTTTATCAGCTGTTCACTGGGTACTGTGTGTAATGATGACACCCTTTCTTTCTCTCTCTTTATTAGCTGTTCACTGGGTACTGCTCACGTGAGGAGATCACCAGTATGTGTCCGGTCCACAACATGATGTGGATGGGGACTACTGCAGGCACCATCAAAATCTTCCATGCACCAACCCTCAAGACTAAATTCACCTCCACGTTGGAAACTGACGAATCCATGGGTGCTACCAATCGAACCATTCTGGATATTCTCTACGTCGAGGAGAGGAGGACTGTGATGGTGGCCAATTTCAGTGGAGAGGTGTGGTGTTTCTATGATAAGATCGTGGAAGACGGGCTGAGACTTCAGTGCAAGATATCACTCAGCGATGGTTCTCCTTGTTACCATCTTGTCAAGGTGAGGTAACCTTCAGTTTTTAGCATTCAAGCTACATAGATCCAGTATTGCATATGTAAATAGACTCGCTACTAAACTGTAGGAATGGAGTATTAGCTACTTAGCCTAGTGGAACACAGGCACTCATAATGCCTAAATACAACTCTAGTTTGTTTACATACACGATTTAAGTTTTAGAGCTAAACAGTCCATTTTTGTTGTTTATCTTTTTTTTTTGTTTGCTTTTTGTTCGTTGTAGGTCGTTTTGGATGGAGGTTCTAAGGTGGAAGTGTGGGGTACCATGGAGAACAACAGACTCTTAGTTTTAGCTAAATATCCTGGCGAGAATTGGAAAGACACTCAACTAGTAGTCAAACCTAATGACCCAAAGATCCGTCTCTGTTCCTACATTGCCTTCACTAGTTTCACCGACAGCTCAGGGGATGTAGCAGAACACATCTGGATCACTTACCGGCAGCGGTCTGTTTTGGTATCCTTCAATGCTCAGACGCGACAACAAAGAGGAATTCTCAATTGTGCAGAAAAGCTTAAGACTGGTATGCATTGTTTGTTTGTTTTTTGTTTTGTTTTTTGTTGACTAGTACGTATGCATGTAGAAGTTTTTTTTTGTTTTAGTGAAACCATAATTATCCCAAACCTCTATCATGTGTTCTCTCTCCACACCTATTTTTCAGCCCCAAGTCTCTAGTACATGTAACTACAATGGGGGAATCCCTACTTATTAGAGAGTACTCTGAGTCAATAATTAATGAAGAAGGTGGCCAAAAATAATGTTATACATTGTTGTTTTGTCTGTGTGTGTTGTGTTGTAGCAGGGTATGCTAGGAGTCGAGTGTACATAGGGTGTGTACATATGGTGTGTGCAGGCAGAGTTATTTGTATAGTGTGTGACAATTATAATAACAATTGTTTTAAAACTGTCTTGCTGCCATCCAGAGAGTGTGGGTGGGACATCTATAGCCTCGTTAACACGGGGGTTCTAACCCGGATTCAACCCGGATTCGCTTCACGTGTGAACGGTACCAACCCGGATTCCAATCCGGGTAGCCCAACCCATATCAATTAGGTGGATTGGAATCCGGATTAAATCTCAACCCGGGTTGGGCGCGCGTGTAAACACGGCTCATGTTATTGTGGGGATCTGTAGAATAGCCTGTTTATTCATGTTGTTCACCATACTGAAGGTGAACACACATGAATGATAATGGTATGGTAACTGTCTTGCTGTGGGGATTATTTATGCGTGTTAAGGGTGGTGGCACATCTCGCCCGGCACATGGCTATAAAGCAGCTTAGTAATACTACACATACAAATGAAGAAGCAAGGTCAAATTCTACAGGTGCTATAAACAGTTTTCAAGTTCAAAATAAAAAGCATTACTTCTCACCAACCACCAAACTTCACTGGCTGATTTTTGGTTTGTAGCTTTCTAGCACCACTCTCTAAAAAATTACAGAAGGGTTTGTTGATATCTATTTTACTTTTCGATTTAGCCCAGGAACTTAAATGCTCACTTTTGGGAACTCAAAAAGTAAAGTAGAGACCAACAAATCCTTCTGTAATTTTGTAGAGAGGGCTACTAAGAAGCTCTAGGCCAAAAATCAGCCACTTAATTCCAGCGGTCGGTGAGAAACAATGCTTTTTATCTCTAAAGAGTAAAAAAACTCATAGCACCTGTAAAAATTAACCTTTTCCCGTCATTTTTAGTGTGTGTATTAGTGATATGCTACCTTATAACTCTGTGCAATTTGAAGTCCATAGCTATAGTAATTTCGGAGTTATGTAAGAAAGACTAAAATTCAATTGTTAGCACGTGCGTTGCTATGTGCCACCACCCTTAACCTTTATTCTGGGGATCTGTAGAATAGCCTGTTCATAATGGTCACACACTATACACTCTGACCATGAATAACTCGCCTACACACACCCTATGTACACTCGACTCCTAGCATACCCTGTTACAACACACACAGACAAAACAAGCATGCAAGGTAGAAACACTCACGGTATAACATTATTTTTGGCCACTTCTTCATTAAGAGATTATTATTGTAAACAACAGTCTCCAGTTAGCTATGCATTGTGATTGCATACACTTGGTCTAAGAAATATACTTGATCCCTAAGTAGCTAGATATTTTATCCTCTTTAACTTTGCAGAGACAAGCCAGGGCTTCCAAATCACTACAGTGGTCTGCAGTGGTCATAAAGTCATCGTGGGAACAACCATCGGAGCTATCGGAATCTTCAACTCAGAGAACTTTGACCTCCTCAATTTCTTTCATTGGCACAAGGAGAAAGTTCGGACACTTTTACTGATGCCCAAGGAAGCGGAACCTTGTATCTGTGCTGAAATCCCCTTTACAGAGCACGAAGACGAACCTCACAAGACTGGGAGGAAAACATTGAGAAGCGAAGCTCCAGGTGGCCACTCTGGAATTAGGAAACGAAATGTACTCACTAAACAGAAAAATCTTTTATCTCCAAAGAAGCCGAACTTCTGTTCCCAGTTCTCGTACCTGGATAATAAGTACTGTATTCCCAATTCGGAACCGGAATCAGTTCTCTTAACCAGCGTGGGGAATGGGAAGCATGGGTATAGCGTCAACGTCCAAAGCAAGGAAGAGAAAGTGAAGATCTTTGACAGAGCATCTCAGAAGAAATCGATATACAAAATGGGCAAGCAAGCTTGGGAGGACATTGTACTCTTGTCATGGAGAAGTTGATTAAATTTTTAACTTGTTTTATTTAATTTTCATCAAAATTTTATTCAGAATTATTGACACTATATAAGATAAAATTTCATTGAAAACCACAGCAGTCACACTCATAGGTCTCTATGACAACCGACAACACTGAAGGTCTCATATGCATAGTACCCATAATAGTATTTGTGGCCAATGTTAGTAAACACTGTACATCAACAATCGGTAACCAATGACTACTGGCCCACACCCTTCTGAACTGTTTGTGCAATGTTTTAATTGAGTGAACAAAACTGAGGATAAAAATTAATTAGACATACCAAGTAGAAAAGAAAGAAAGAAACATGTAAAGAACACAAGAAGGGGAAAAATACTATCTATTAATAATAATGATAATCATTGATATAAGGATGCAGGAAGGTTCAAATAGTGGCATTAATTTCATGGACTTGTTTGCCTCTGTCTTTATACTGTCAGAGTTATGTTCTGTCTTAGATAAAAGAGGGCTAGTACTAGGGTTAGCACTAGGGCTGCTAGGGCTAGTAGGGCTAGGGTTAGTCACTGAACTGACATGAGTTCGTAGTTGACAGAATTCAACATCTCGATTTTCTTCACCATATATGAAAAATGTCACCGCGACTGATGTGAGATTAGTATAAACATGAAGAGTCCATTCTTTGCATGTTCTGTTTAGATCATATACAGGCTCCATTTCTATGACACTGAAATTTGCTGCACAAGGAGTGCGATCATTGGATCGAGGAGGAGCGATTGCTGATTCCGGAATACATCGCTTTTCATTTACTCTTGCACCAAGAAGATGTCGAGTACCATTTTCCTCACCACATATGATCAGACCAGCTTGTATGTGCACCATTGTACCATTTGATGTCTTCGAGCATTTCATCAAACCTGTACGTGTCACATCCAAGGTAGTATTAATAGTGTTGACAACGCAAGACTAAACAGTGATACAGCTAGTTAGCTAGCTAATCAAACACATGAGGCTTATCTTTTCTAAAAGATCCCCTCCCCTCCCTTTGTGAGCTCTTAAATACGTCTAATACAGTATAGTGGATTTACGCTCCATTCTAATATTCCGTATTCCGTACACATCATTATGCTTTGTTTTTGCATACATTAATTTTGTATTGAAAACAAGCTTCCAGGAATGAAATATGGAAATTCGAACAGAGTGTGAATCCACTGTACAGTGGGTGTATTGCGGTTGGTGTATATTTTTCCGTAAACAATATCAATGATGGAAACCGAAGCTAATGATCATAGACATCCTCTCTTCTCACTGTAAGTGCAGAAGCGTACTTGTGTGTTGAATAGTCGATGAATACCAATGGATCAATGAATACTGTATTAACCAGGTTATCCGCATCAGAACCTTGGATTTGGAAGCAATAATTATTATTTGAGAATTTTTTTCAGAGTGCTTTGCACAGGCACATAAAATTAAACTATATAACCACAACATTATGCTTATTTGGAAATAAAAGTTTGGACAAAAGTGTCCAGATAACCGAGGTAAGGTTCTACTGTAATACTTAATAGAGCATCTTACTCGTGGTTGTGGGATGAGCGGTAGAATTGGAATTTTCGCCACTTATAATATAAAAGGAGGTTGCTGTAGGATTATAAATCATACAATATAAGACCTCTCCATAACTATATACACACTGTAGCTGTACGTGTGTATCTATGATACCCTTTAGTTATCATCAGCTGATCGCTGATAGCTACCGAAGTGCTTCACCGTCGATACCCTCACCTAACTACGTACAATTCATAGATAGTGAGTGGGTACAACACTTACTTAGTAGAAAGATTAGTAAGGAGAGTCCTGGCATAATTCACAGCTTGGTCTATATGAACTTTCCTACGTTTTGCCCGCTAGTGGGCGCGGCCGTATGGCACGCCGTTTGTAACAAAAATCTACTTACATAATAATAATAATAATAATGTATCAAGAGAGAGGATGTGATGTAACATAAGAGCAACTTATTATGTAACATCCAGTGATCCCTTATTATGTAACATACAGTGTGCACTTGCAGTAAGTCCATTCATATTAAAGAGAAAAAACAATTTGTAGTGATATCAGCTATTGTACACTCTGGGATTTTGATGAACACACTCGTAGACAAATGCACGGCTTCTTTCAAACAGCTCTATGCCATAATTTCGAGACTCTGCCAACTTCCTCAACACCATACTGCTCATCAGCATCTGAAAAGAAGTCCAAGGCGCACATTCCTGACTGCTGAAGTTGTAAAGCACCAGCTGTGAAAAGCTGGTAAGGGGACTTGTTATCAGCCGGGTTCATAGATTTATTGAGCATGCGCATGAGTAGATAATGTTACACATCAATGTTTAGGGGAGTCCTGAGGGGATGTCATCTCCCTGTTGTAGGGTGGGGCCTTCTGGTTCTTGTGAAGGGGAGCGATCTCTTTGTTGTCGGTCTGGAGGGGGGAGTGATCTCCCTGTTGTAAGGTGGAGCCTTCTGGTTCTTGTGAAGGGTAATAAGGACTACCCCTTTCAAAATCCTGGATCTGCCCCTATCTTGTGAGGGGGGACTGTATTGTAATTGGGACAAGCCTTCAGACTTGTGCTCTGCATAGTCGCGCGGCCCGACCCTTTACCAACCGCGGTTGGTAAAGGGTCGGGCCCGCGAGACTAAGTTGTGCATGTGCGGTAGATCGATGTTGTATCATCTTGCTGTGGATTATCTGTGCTGTCATCATCCTGAGCAGCAGGATTACTTGTTGTTCCTGCAACTGGAATTCAGTCGGGGAAAATGTCGTGAAATTTTAAGGCGCAATAGATTTATTGAGCATGCGCATGAGTAAAATTTTATTAAATGTTGGCCTGAGCTCTACATCACCGTTATCTCTCCATTATTAGGGGAGTGCTTTGGTTCTTGTGAGGGCCCTGAGGGGATGTCATCTCCCTGTTGCAGGGTGGAGTCTTCTGGTTCTTGTGAAGGGGAACAATCTCTTTGTTGTCGGATGGAGCCTTCTGGAGGGGCGTGATCTCCCTGTTGCTGGGTGGAGCATTCTGGCTCTTGTGAGGGGGGACTGTATCCATGTAGGGAGCTGTCATTTTGTAGTTGGGATGAGCCTTCAGGTTGTGCTCTGTTAAGTTGCTGTGCTTGTGTGAGGGATGTTGTATCATCTTGCTGTGGATTTCCTGTACTATCATCATCATCCTGAGCAGCAGAATTACTCATTGACAAGCTTTGTTGCTCCTGCAACTGGAATTCAGTTGGGGAAAATGTCATGAAATTTTGATGGCATTATGGTAGGTAGCTAGCTAGTTAGCAAGCTTACAATACTGTAACACTGGAATCTCCGATAAGAGACACTCTGAAAGAGCATAAACCTTTCAACAAATTAAAGTCTAGGACAATCTATTATAGTCACACACTAATAACCAGGACAACCCTAGCCCTATAGCCTTCTAGCTACCAAGTGTGTCCATTTATATTCAGTATTAAAGTATTGTGGCATGCTCAGTGTACCCAAGGTCATCACGGAAATAAACTACAATGTTAGAACACAAATAAGTACAGGTATGCAGACATATAGGGTAGATTATTAGTTATGGAATAGTGGGATATTATATGGAACAATTAAATTCATTTCCTACATGGTTAGTGCTATAGCCCTAAGTAATGAAAGTGTTCCATAATACCCACTGTTTCATAATACCCTAAAAATAATATGTAGCTACACGAGGTCATCATCACTAGCTTGCTTCGCTTGCCCCAATCACAAGTATTATGTATGTGTAGGGGATCTCCTTCATTAATTAACTTATTAATGAAGCTTATACAAGACATCAAGTCTGGGGAGGTATAGATAGGGAGATTTTCAATGCATGGTGATATAGCTAGTACGTAAGTTACCAACTTGTAGCCACTAACTAGCTAGCTGGCTATTATGCACTTTGGACTTTGTATACCTTTTGTTTTTTGCGCTTTCGATAATGAGCACGTCCTGCAAGACAGCACACCACAACAGCAGGAATGGCAATGGGAAGTATCATGATGACGATCATAATGGTACCAAATGCAATGATTGCTTTAATAATTGGAGCATCCAGTAGATTACTTTCTGGAAAATAATAATTGATAGCCTGATAATTGATCTGATAATTGAAAACTAGTCTGATAGTTACTTATATAATTATACAGTCATTATAATGATAGCTACTTATCCTATGCAATGTTAACTTTGATAGTAGTTTATATAGCCACAGTGGAAGGACACTCCAAAAGCTCTCGGCAAACGATAATCTAAAAGTTCCTCTATAATTATATACTCTATAGCTAGTTACAAAATAACCTCTGAAAGAGGACATGGCCGGCTACAAAGGACAAAAGGCTGGGTCCACATTATTGAAAGGTTCCACTCTATACATGTAGGCTATAATAATATGGGACAACTATTAAAGATTTTGTTAAGAAATTGACGAGTGTCATAATGATGTAGCACATGCTGTGATTGATTAATGTGAATGCACACCAGCTTTGAGATTAAGACACTCCAGAGCTACGTCTTCACTATGGCTGCAGTTGGTGTCACCCAGTCCACTATGACCACACTGCAACAATGGAACATTTGGAATAGGACAACTGACACCATCCAGCCAAATCATCCCAGATCCTGAGTGGTAGCTGCAATTTGGTAAATTTCGATGTGAACATGTCTCATTCTACTATACTTTGTTATTAACTTTACTAGGAACTATATTTATTTATTTATTATTTATTTATTTATTATTTATTTATTTATTTATTTATTTATTATTTATTTATTTATTTATTTATTATTTATTTATTTATTTATTTATTTATTTATTTATTTATTTATTTTGCTATAGCTAGCTATTGTAAAGCTAGAAATTAGTTTCATACCCAAAATCTCCTACTGTTCCTCTTCTAGTTGATTTAGAAAAACCTAGCTGTCTGCAAGCAGAATTGGCTTCAGTAACGTCAAACCTATTATTGCACACTGTACCCCACGTCCCATTATGGTAAATCTCCAAGCGACCTTTTGGACCCTCGGAAGAGCCAAGCAACCTTAAAGCACCCGCTGGAAAATAATACACACATGTATGAATGGGTGATATAGTAACCTCCATCCGCACCTCGTTTATCTGGAACCTCATTTAATTATTTGGATTAGGAAATAGTGATTAATACATGCACTACAATGTATAATGTATTTTAACGTTATTTTCTGAGAGTGCTTTGCACAGGCACATAATTAGTAACTGCATAACAACAAACTACACCATTCTAAGCTGTTAGCTAGTACTAGCTTTAAAAAAAATTCCAAACAGCCAACATTACCTCAACTCTATTATTTTCACTTATCAGGACTAATTCACTTATCCGGCAGCCTGGAAAAAATGCTTGGACAAAGGTGTCTGGATAACCGATGTAATCTTTTAAAGTTTTTAAGTCCATAGTGCATATATTATGGATGTGCCTATCTTAAATCTCATAGAATAATAGTTACGTTGAAGATCAAGATTCCTATACATAGAGTCATACAATTGATTATTGATTGAATGGCTCCAACAGGGGAGGGTGGCTAGTTGAAGATGATTTAATGATGTAATGCTGGCTAGTGTGCTTTATATTGTACTTTTCATCATCAATGTCTGTGCTGAGTGTTAGGACTTCTTCACTCATACATCACTTAAGGTAAATCATGTACTCATTATTGTACTCATTATTGTTATACTTACATCCAAGACAGGAAACAATGACATCATCGTCATGAGTGCAAGAACTAGAAGTTCCAACATTAAGTCTTGAGCAGTTTCGTAAGTTTGTACTTGAAAAAGTACAGTGAGAACTTTCCAACCATATGGGAACAGAGGAAGACACTTGATCTTCACTGTGGAATCAAAGCCGGTAGCTATGAATAAAAATTTGGGGTTTCCAAGTCCCTAAGATTTGGGGCTTTCAAGTCCCTAAAATAAGTGATGGGCACATACTGCACAGTTTATATATAGCTACACTACCAAAGTCGATAGCAATGTTGTTGTTTTTATTTTTTTTGTTGTTTTTTTTTAACTCCATGCACATGCTCAAAATCTGTCCATGTACAATGATATGCATGCAAGAGACTGAGTGTGGGGTTGCTTGCAGATGCTTCACTCATCCAATGAATTTAGCTAACTATCATCACAATTATCTATAGTTATTGTAATACACATACTCATAGAATGAGACCCAACGATACGAGTAGGCAGCTGTGAATCCAAGTTGTCGACATGCTGTATGAGCATCCTGGATGTCAAAATTGTTACACACTGTTCCCCACTGGTTGTCAATGAAGATCTCTAATCTTCCAGATGATAAATTTGTGGTTTCGCCAGTTTGAGAAATCAATCGAAGAGGGTCAGCTGGAAGGTATAAACCAAGAAGGATAATACTGTGTTGTAAACTGACTCATGACTCACGAGAATTAGAGCATGTTATGGCAGCATCATCCTCATGGCCACAGGTATCAAAAGTGTTTGTAATGCAGTCTACAAGGAGAGTGTTTCTTGTGTAACACACCACAAAATAATTGATTCCTGTGCCTGCTGCTAACCTATAAAGCACATTAAAACAGAATTAAAAATAAATGCTGGCCCTTGGCCATTTTCTGTCCAAATGGTCAATCGTGACCTGGAAAGTAGTTATAGAGTCATAAATACATTCACTGCAAAAACAAAAGTGTGGGAGCAAAGTATACTCATGTTGTCAACAGAGAACATTCCTTAGATATGTACACACCTTCACTTTCATGAAGAGTTTCGCTTACATTTAGCTAGAGGCATATCTAAAATTATTTGAGCTGGGGGGGGTTGGGGGGGGGGGGGTGCTTGGATATCTAGTTATGTTTCTCACATAGCTAATTATCCTCAACAATAATGTCTGGAATGTAACTGAAAAAATGTAGACAGTGTACTTATCTCCTGCATGCTCAGAATCATCATCATCACACACACACACACACACACACAAGATCACATGATGAAAATACCCTATATGCATGCCCTTTTTATGCTGCAATCCTAGCTATACACTGAAATTTCTATCATGGTAATTATGATTATGGAAGGTGACTATATAATTACCATGCAAGCCTAAGATCTAGACTACTTGATAGCTTTACTACCTAACGATAGGCAGCTTTGATACTATATGGTGCTAGGCTAGCAAAGCGTAGCAACACTGGCAGCTCAATGCTCTTCTTTTTTAGGCCTGGCCAGGCCATGTGCTCGTGTGTGGTCGTAGCACCATTTCGTCATGGTGACATATGCGGTGCTGGTGGGAATGCGTTTCCTTGGACACACCCACACTATGGGGTTTCTATGGTTTTGCAATATTTTTGCGTACTACTGCCAGGCCCTCCACAATCATAAAGGAGGGCCTGGGGACGAGGCTAGGAAATCAGCACTGCATGGCAATGAAAATCCTATGCCATAAACATTCTTTAGCTAGTGCTGAAATTCTGATTCACATGTAGCTGACAAGCAAAGACAGTTGAGCTCAGAATTAGCTTACCCCAGTTCCGATACATTGGTAGATCTTGTGGCATATAAGAAATTTAACTGCTTGCATGCTAAATTGGCTTCTGGTATGCCAATGCCTTTACTACAAATTGACCCCCACTCTCCATTCAAGTAGATTTCCAAACGTCCAGAAGATGTAGAGAGAGAGTTTCCGGAATTATCAATGAGCCGCAAGTCTCCATATGATTGACCTACACAGAAAATTAATCAATAGCTTTCTCTATAGATAGAAATAGAAAAATCATGTAGCTAAGGCCATTCCAACTTGCATGCTAATTTCGGATCCTCAAAAAAGGGGGGGGGGGGGGGGGGGGGGGCTAGGATACAGGATTATTTTAATGATATTCATAGTACCAATTCATAGAAAAATGACCATAAAAATGCATCAAATTCTTAATGTATAGCCAGACAGACTATTATATCGAAACTAGCTAGATAGAGAAATCTCTACAACTATTTAATACTTAGCCAAGCCAGTAGTCAAACTATCAAACATGTGTGATACTAATTAATAATATATATGGGAGGGACTTGAAACTAACATACAAATTGGAGTGGCCTAAACTATCATTTTAAATAACTAGTGATGTTTATCATGTGTAATATATGCAGGCCTGCAGGGTTGAATAATGAGGCAAATTTTTGTTAGAGCTGCGCTTTGGGATATAGCTAGCTACATAGCTTAAGCTTTAGGAACTGGGGATCGGGATTCAATGAGTTGATACATAATGTTCCTATGGCACTTCATTCAAAGTCGCTAGTACTAGCTAAAGTAGCTATTCTTATAATAATAAAATTAATATAGCAAAATTTACCATTGGTTAAAGCAATGCAGACAGAGAGCATCAAAATAACTCCAGCACTCTTCGACTTGCCCATCTCTCGAGTTTACTTGAAAGACTTTATACGCCGCGCCCTGATCTGACTCAACGGCGCCAAACTAATCATCGCGCCATCAATGAAATAAACACCTTGGGACTAAGGATCATAATAAAGATTAATTCCATTCATTGAGGTTATCGAGACGGCGATGGCGCCATAATGCGCATAAGCATGGGCGTTCCGACCGCCGAAATACGCCCTTGATAAAATTAAACATCGCGGGACCTCAATTAGCAACTAGCTGGATTGAGTGAATTGCTATTGTATCGTCATGCCGGGCGTAAAAGAAATTGTTGGCTATGCAACTACTGCTGCAGGCCTATGTTTGAATCTTAAAGATTTGAAGAAGATATGTCCTGATTTTAAAGGCTTGAAGACGTTTTCTCCTTGGTTGATATTCTTGAATATCATCGTATATTGTATATCGACTGGTCTGGCAGTGTTTGATACTTACACAGACTGGACTGTTGTGTTAAATTACAAAAAGGTCGGTTTCAACAATCCCATTTTACCGCCCAGCATTCCCTGGTTGCGAGCTTGGATTTTCTTTGCATCCATTGGTACTGTGTTTACTTTAATATCTATTCTTGACGGTAGCTTCGTATTGCTCTACTCTGTATATAAATCATGCAAGAAACACTGTTGTAAGAAAAATCACAGAAATCCTGAAGAAGATGAACGTAGTAGAGATCTGCAAGAGCACCTCATTGACTCGGAGAGTAGTGAAGATAACTCAAAAGATGATGAGAGTGATGACCCTTGTAAAGTTTGCTACAACCGTGGTTGGAATATAACTACACGTGCAGAAGCCCTAGGCACAGTTGCCCTATGGTTCCAGAATGTCCCTATGCTTACAATGTCCGTTCTTTACGCCTTCTCACAGTCCACTTGCAAAGTCCCAGATAATAGAGATGTTACTCCAATGCTTCGAGATGTTGGCATAAGTGCCATTGCTGCTACCCTAGCTTCTTCATGGAGACTTTCCCGTTCTTTTGTCCGTTTATATTCAAGTGTAGGAGTCATGGTTAAATCGAAGGATTATAAGTTTTGCAAAAAATTTCTAGCCTGTCTTCCGAAGAAAGGTGATGCAGCCTACCCACCTGGTACATGTGCTCATTGCTGTATTATTCCATTTTACTTTGGGCTCGTAATGCAGTTTCAAGCTATTGTGGCAGCAATTACCATAACTGTTGTAATTTGGCTCAGATTCTATTCGCTAAAAAATCCTAACTTTGATGACTCTCTTGGCATCTATCGTTTCTCCCTAAATTCTGAACCGGATGTACATCTTTTTGACATATCTGGTACAGTCATACCATCAAATGGTACATTCGTCAATTTGGAAAAGATTCCGAGCCTGGAGTATGATGTGTTCTGTCTTAGTGAATTTGAGTACCGAAGTGAAGAGTATAAAATTTTCTTCTCTGTCAGCAAGCTGGCTGTCGTGTCAGAGGATGGCCATTTTTGCGTACCTATCACTGGCCCAGAATTGCCTAATACGTGTATCCTGTATTACACTTTCAAAAACTTCGTACTTCGTTATGCATCCATCGATCCAAATACCGGTGAAGTGGAACGATTTAACGATCAATGTACAGCTGTAAAAGACTTACCTGATCTTGAAATCGGTCCAGTTGCTGACTTCAGTATAGATGTAAGTCAAAACATAGACAGGACAGGTTTCCCTGAAAATGATGAGCCACTGATCATCTTTTATCCAAGCCCCATCAACAAGTATGTAAATGTTTCTAGTGTCATTCAGGAAAACGGTGGCATACATATAGTTATAATGCATGCATTTCGAAACATCACTAATAATATCACATGTGTGGTCCGGTTTAGATACGATATTACAAACAGACGCATTAATTTCAACTATCGCTATGTTTACACCACAAGAGGGACCTGCTCCTCCTGTAGCTTTCTGGCATCAGAATCATCAGACTGCCGCCTGCTCCATATCAACTTGCAGTATGCATATCTTTCACAGGGTAGATATGCTGTCCCATATACACACTGCTCCAAAATTCTACAGAATAAATTGATGCCTTATCACGATCCATCAATGAGTGTAAATTATTGTCCCTGTTGATAGTTCATTAGCCATAACTAAACTTCCTTCATTCATTTATTTTAATATATGTATGAACACACCCTAGTGTTGTGTTATTATGAATCATAGCGCATGCGTGTAATACCATGTGGGAGGGGCTAGCGATGTTGGAGTTTCTTTCCGTGGCGACCTTGGGTAAAACAAGCATGCGCACTCATTTTTTATTTCAGAAGTGGCTCACGGAATCGTGATAAAAAAGTTTTTTCTTTGTGCTTAATAGATCACTTTCCACCAATCATTGTGCATAGACTTAGTTATTGTGAAAGTATTGTCCGTGGGAACTAGCTACTCAACACTTACTAGAGCCAACTATAGACAAATATACACACTAGTTAATAATGATGACTCACAGGAAGTAATAATAGATGATTGCACAACTCATGAATAATAATGTTTATGCCACAGTTATGATGTTAAGTGATTACAAAAACTACCGGTGATTAAAACTGATGTATTCATATACTAGTTACTACAATTGTAAAGAAGACACAACTTTGTTATACATGTCAGTGCTGATCTTAACAGCCTCTTCAGCCTCAAATAAATGGAGGCACTCAGATGGGACCTGATGTGGAGTATATCGATTTGGATACCTAGACTTCAAGTAGTAATCTTTGCCTTCAAGTCTTCGTGCCAGTTCACTTAAACCAATCATTGCGGTATCGACTTGTTCCAGTGCCTTGGCATGACCTATCAAGCTGTGATGCTGGAGGGCATCAGGGTGGAGACCATTTTTAGCATACATCCCCGCCTTCAACGTTTTCTCTGCAACTTGGTGAGACAAGAAACAAACATGTGCACATAAAGTGTCGTCTCTTCGTGCTGATGTATACATCACTCGCATTGCACGTACATCACACCCTGCTTGCTTGATCCACACCTCAGCTTTGGTCTGGTCAGGAGAAACAGTGATTCTACTACTACCAATGTCACTTAGGCCACCATTTCTACTCCACCATGCTTGTTCATTATCCCAACCTCTCATGCGCTGGTTAATGATATCTTCCCAATCACTTCTAGAAGTACTCGGTTTGCTCTCCCAGTTTTCTCCAGGATCTTCCATCTCAAGCCCATCTTCCATCCTCTGAATCTGCCTCTTAAGAAACTGGAAAGCTTTCGTTGCCAGTGGATGTTTGTTCTTGTCCGGGTGCCACTTCAAATACATTGCCTTGAGGGCTTTTCTCTTTTCATCTTTATCTCGGATTCTACTTGCCCGACGAAGCTCTTCATATATCCTGGACAGAATCTCCTTCAGTTTCCTGTCCTTGACTGAAGCCCACCACTTCACTGAGTCACTATCAGGATCATAACGCTCGACTTCCCTTGCATTGCTACTCCCTGCAACATCCTTTAAGCGGAGAATCTTGTGAAGATAAATGACAGACACCATCTTCTTGCTATTTTCCTCTTCTCTATCGTTCAGTCGAATAGCATACCTGTCCAGCTCCTCCTCTTCTTCTTCATCTCTTCTGACTTTGTACTCCACACGAGCATATATAAACTGGTTTTCTCTTATTTCATATCCAACAATTTCTTGTGGCTTGAAGTTGTTGTAGATATCTGAGTACAAGCGGTGGTGAAACTCATCAGGTATTGGTTCTCCAAGTTTAGGATCAAGATGATAATCAAACTCTTTTTGAAATACAATTCCTGAGGAACTTATTCCATAGTCATCCAAGATGGCTTTAATATCTTCTGGTCCCTCGATTTGTAAAAGCTCATCGATGACCTCATCACACTCTTTAAGATTTGCACTCTCTACATCACTCATTTGAAGCACTTCAGTCACTATAGATTTGGTGAGTAATTCAAGTAGTCTTCGACGAAAAGAAGCTGCCCTTGAATCGATATAGAGTGTGAGCTGATCACTCTCGTCTTTGCAGATTAAGAAATCCATATGTGCAGAACCAATTTTTCTTGGAGGGTCAGAAAGATTGAAATATATGTTCACTTTCAGTTCTGGCACACTATAAATCTTAATAGATTCAACAAATTTCTTTAATGATGCAGAAAATTGACTAGAGGCTCCTTCGTTACCAGATTTCATCAGCAAGAGTCGTGCTGCTTCAGCAAAATTACTGATTCGGAATATGTTCTCTAGTCTCTTAGCAAATACTGAGAGTTGACTTTCTGGTTTACAACTGCTATCAATCTTATTGGTGCAACAACTAGAGAGAGGGATTGGACGAAAAGATTTTGGGATTTTATTGATTAAGTCACTCATTTTGAAACCATATTCTCTCATTTCATCACTCTTTTGACAGAGAAGAGACATCATGGAATACTCGGGAACTGATGAAAAGTCAAATGTCTCTTTATTGTAGCACCCCTGCTCATCATAAAGGAGATTAGTGCTCTTATGCAGGCAATGGTCATAGCTCGGGAGATAATGCTCACCCTCATAATCATCTGTATCACCTGCACTTAATTGCTTATGGAGGAGTTTAAGAAGTGCCTTCACTGATTCAACTGTGTTAGGGTCAAGGGGCATTTTAAAATGGGAGTGGATAAGATTAAGAACGTAAAAAATATTTTCCAGTTTGGTGGTGTGATTGACTCCGACTTTCGTGAAAAAGTGAGCAAATTCCTCTAATTTCTCTGGTAATGTAAGAAGACAAGGATGGAGGGGAAGTTTAAACTCTGATGGTATTGAAATGACAACTTGTAAAGGACGGACAAGAACAGGATGTGATAAGTCACCACCAAAATAATCTTTACTTACAGGGATAAATGTAATATCATTCAATTTGGAAGCAGACTGATATTGGCTGTCATTCCTAGCAAGAAATCTCACATTCTTTACAACTACTGTGAACAAATCAATGTCTTGTCTGCTTTTGATATTGTAGTTTTCAAAGAGTTTGAATTTAGAGAATCGCGACGCTGATATGTTGCGCAAATTCTCAGTAACTTGTGGAATGGATGGAATTATACATACCCCCAAATTCTGCATTAAGAATTGCTCTATTTCGTTTCTCTTTGAATCCTTAAGATTAGGGGGATGTGAGACTTTTGGAAGCTTCACCACAGGCAATATGGTCCAAATCAACAAAGCACTTTCATCACTAGCACAGTCTCTTGAAGAAACTAGACTAATTCTCTTCCTTCCCTGTTGGATGACATGAATTCCAGCAGTGCTAGCATGCTGAATCCAATCCAAATCAGGAGTCTTTTCCACTTGAATAAAAGGAATACTATTCAATCCTTGTAAGAAATCTTCATCTGTATGCCAACTATGCGTTTTGAATAAGAATGTTAGGAGTACATCAGATGCTTTCTCAAGTTGCGAATGTTTGCCTTTAGAGACTTGAATGCAAAATTCAGTGAAGTCTTCTTTAGACGGTTTAGTTTGTAGACCAATCTTTTTCAAGAATCTCAGCCAGTTATCAGAACACAGGTCTTCAGGAGGGAAGGCATATTGATCAGGAAACATCACAAAAACTTTATTTCTGGGATTATAGAATTTACATGCCGGCAGCAATGTTCCATCTTCAGTTCTTATGATGGGTAAATTCTTTAATTTAGAGATGAATTCATTACCCATCCATTGATAGCTATCTTGATGTGTCATTTCGCTAAAGTCTTCAGCCATTGTGAATAGTGTGTCCTTTATGTGCTTGAGATGGCTGATTCGCTTTGCATCATTCAGTAAATGGAAGTGAGGGAACACAAATTGAATGTAGAAAGTCAAAGCATGAAATGACTTGATGCCAAGGGTACCAGAATCAGTCAAATTTGTCCATGGAGCATGGTGTTTGAGAAAGATAGCTGGTGTCTGTGATAATATGATCTCAATTCCATCCATACATATGTCATCAGGCCAGAAATATGCTTCATTCGTCAAGCTGCAGTATCTCCCATCAATGTTCTTGAATAGTGGCAAGTGCTTGATATTGTGGAGACTGGTCTGATCTTGTGCAAAGTGGATCTTTCTGAAATAAGAGAAGAGTTTGTCAATATGAGCATCCACATCTCTATCTGCAAGGAGAGAGTCCAATCCTATGTCATTATAGAGATGGTACAAGTTAGCGAGGATGCTTTTCGGTTCTGAGAAGTTGGGACAGAATGTTTTAGCTTTGAGAACTATTCTGTCTACCACTGGCATTTGATGCTTCTTTAGAATATCAAAAACAGCTGAATGAAGTCTTTCCTCTGCTTCAGCAAAATCAAAATTGGAGGTACTTCTTGGTTTGCGAGGAGGGACGACTGGCATCAAGAATTGTAGATTGGAGTGATACTTGAATAATTCATTGCTCCTGGACAATATTAAAGCCCAGTGCTTCACTATTTGCTCCAAGTGCTCTCTGAAAACTCCATCATTATGTATACACTGCCACAATGGTTTCAGTAATCCTTCGGTGTTAATATGGCTGGTAGCATTCTTGACACGATTAGCAGATAGGGATGTGCTCAGTGTACTCTTTAGAATATTCTGTACTAGATCCCAGTTTTCTTCGTTTGGTTGCACAAAGTAGCTGTCATCAAGTTTTAGTTTCAGCATTTCTGCATGAAGAAATATATCCGATCTCTGTTTAAAAATATGGGAATACTGGGATGCAATGACTTTTTTTTTTTCATCAAAGAGTTGTACTTGTTTATCAGCAGTTAGCAGCAGTGGATAACCAAATGGAAGGGAAGGAAAGATGAATCTTGATGAGTAATTTCCTTCTCCTTCTTCTAAATATTCCTCCTTTAAAATATACTGCAAGAATAGGCTCATGGATTCAACATTTTCAAAGGCAGTGTTGGAGACATGGACAGGGAAAGTCCCAGCGGGACTTATTTGATGGAAGTATTGTGTGTAGTATTCATAAACTGATTCTGGAAGAGCCTGAGGTATTTTAATATCAGTATAATCAAAATGCTCCTTGAGCCACATTGGTGCTGCAGAAAGTACAATGCCTATTCGTTTCAGAATTGAACGAAGCAGTTGCAATTCTTCATCCTCCTCCCAAAAGTAGATCTGTTTTGATGCATCATCATTCAGTACAGGATGCCACTCAATGCTGTATACATACTCTGATTCTGCACTGGAATGACGATGGAAGGATCTCCTACCAGATCTCGTGGTTTCATTGACAGTGCAAAGAACTAAACTCATTTGATTACTCAAACTTTTCAGTGTTAGTTGTGCAAGTTCTTTCATTTCGCTTTCAGGGGTGCATGAGTAATCCAACCATTTGGGGAATAGATTGTAATAATCTTTAATCCTTTTTGATAACTCTCCGAGTTTGGTGTATGTGTCTTTGTTCACAATGGTGGACTTACACTTCACTAAAAACTCTGCATACGATGATCCCAAAGCTTCGATTAACCTGTTGTTCCATTTCTTCTTATCATCAGGAGTTGAAGTATCACGGGACTGCCATAACGTACTGCGTGATGAAGAATCGAGAATAAAGCTGCCATTTACATGAACTGGAAGCTTAGATTCTTGAGGGAGAGGGAGAGAGCAGAAAATTTTAGGAGTGAATGAAGCTCCTTTGATTTGAGCTGCTATTCCGTGCATTGGTTTGATATGCGAGAGGTATTGCCAGTGCTGGGAAGGGTTGTTGATGTCACCTACACCTTGCTGTACTAACCACAATTCCTCTTCCTCTTTGGGAACTTTTTCAGTCAGTGTCAAATTGTAATCTACCAAAAACGGTTCCTTCATGCCATCATCAATAGTGAAATTAGCGGTTTTTTTCTGCAATTCTGTTTGACTATCTCTTGCTTTTTTGTCTAATACACTCTTGTAGTGGTGAGTGACTCTCATCACAGCAGGTCTTTCCTTGCAATCTTTTATAACAATAAATTTCAACTCGGTGACATGTTTCAGGAATATGAGAGCTTCTTTTATCTTTGGAGCCCACTCCTTCATATGTTTAGCCATTCTCCATGCTGATAAAGGTTGTATGAAGCTTTTAATGTCCTCCTCAATCAACTTGGATTTCTTCACTAGGTCAAAGGTCGAACGTAAAGGGAATCGAAATAGAGTACCACTTTGTGAAATTTCATTTGGAAAGTCAGGAAGACCCCCACGCAAGTAAGCTGTCTTGAGATCTGATAAATTAGACCAAAATTTCTCATCCACATTGTCAAGTCTCCTTCCAGGCTTCATTGCAGTTGCCCCAGGCATGTAGCAACAGTGAGGGTCTAGAACACACAGTGTTTTGCCATTGGTAAAGAAACTTGGACAGTCAGTGAGATGGTACGCCACATTGAAGCCTATCCCATACTGTCCAATGCTCTCTGCCTTCGACCTTTTGCTTCCAAGGCCTAGCTTCTGGATACCTTCCATGTCATCTTCAGTGAATCCCTTGTCATTCCAGACAAGCAGAGCTGGCCCTTGCAAATCTTTCCATTCGTCTGAAAAGATCTTTTTCGTTCCATGCGTCCTTTCATCCAAAATGAAGTACAGCTTAGTTGCCTTTGCATCATCAGCATTTTGTAGTAATTCTTTGAGCACAGTTTCATCACGAGTGTACGTATTGAGGATATTTCGAATTCTCTGAGTCAATTCCTCCCCCTGACCAAATGGAACACCGGCAAAATCATCACGTGAGGAGCTGTACATGTCCAGAGCTCTAGACCTTATAGGCTTGACACCAAGCTTTAAAGCTGCAGGTCGAGGAATGTTATCATAGATGAAATAATGCTCTTGTTCCAGTCTGAACCAAGGAGTATCATTCCAAGCTAAGTTTCGAGTATCACGCATGCATAAGTTTTCATCTGGAAGGTAGCATAGTGTATCATCACTTAACTCTTCATCTTCCCCGAGGCTATCCTGTAAGGCTATAGCAATATCAACTATAATCTTCTCATCTCTTTGCTGCAGTCTTTTTTGGCCATAAAATTCCTTCATTTCTTTTAGAGCTTGCAATATTTGGTCTGTAGAGAAGTGTTTCTGAAAATTCAAATAGTCCTGCAATAGTCCTTTGCCATGTTGTAACAGGGAAGGCAAGGCATAGAGGTGTGGCCCATCATGTTTCCAATTTAGAGCTATCTGTTCAGGATGTATGAACTCCTTTCCATTCCAAAGTAGTCCAGGACGTGAAAGAAGCCTTTTGAGTACATTATGGTGCGTTCCTTTGGAAAGCCTCTCCTCAAAGTATTTGTAAATGTCATCGCATGCTTTGGTGATCCAGGAGGTGAAGAAAGCTGATGGTGTACAGGAACTATACACATTCATTATGTTTTCTAAATGTTCCAAAATGCTCCTAACACTCGGAGAAGATGTTATCTTCAGAGCAGAGGCAACTGAGGATGGAATAGAGCCACACCCACCCTTTGAAGGTAGAACTTGTGACACAAGGCAGGCACTAGAACCCACTAACTTTGAATTGTGCTTATAAGTATCTAACAAGACCTGTGAGCTACAAAGCAGAGTTTGACTATCTCCTGCCCATTCTAACTCTCTTGGGTAACCTTTTGGCTTGTGCAAAATGGGTAAAAAGGAAATTTCAGTTAATTCATTAGCCTCTGGTGCCAAGCATTCCGAGTACCTCAAGTTGATGTTTATACAACTCATCAACAATTTCGTTCTCATCAGTGCCTTTTCTGTGTTTGATGCATAGAGCTCCTTTACAGTGTTGGCTCTTTCAATCACCATGTGCCAAGGAAGCCGAGATGTTATGGCTCCAAGACTCCGAAGAGTCACACTAACTATATCTTGACTGAATGTCTTAATTGGATGCATGTGGTCTTCCGGGTCATAGAGAAGTTGGAACTCACTCTCCCTGTGTACAACTTCACCACATTTCTTCAAAATCTGTCCTTGAGGAGTGCATGGAATACATTTATTATTCTTTATAACAGACTGAAGTTCAAGTGAAGGGCGAATGGCATATGTAGTCACAAGACTCAGAAGAAGGTTATTTCTGGTGGTATAAGTAGAAGAAAATTTGCTAATGTTTTCAAAAAATATGCTGATAAACTCTCTTTCGTTAATGGTTGACCTGCTGACTTCAGTTGCTAGAGGACAGTGGTAGCTGACTGGAAGGTGAATCAGTGGGTATTTTAAAACCTTCATAACATTAATGACATGGATAGTAGTTTGCTTTTGCAAGATATTTGGTGAAAGGAGTTTGGCATCATCAATGCATAGCCATTCCTGAACGGACTTTGAATAGCATAACTCACTGGTAGCGATTATCGCATACAGCTTGGGGATAAGGCAATCCCAGGGATTGTGAGTCTTCAGTGATTCCTCTAAAGGCCAGAAAGTATGAAACTTGTAATCATCGACTGATATCTTCCCTTCCTGACAGAGATCACGCAATGTTGTTAGTAGCTTGTGGTAAGATAAAGGAATGCTCTCTTCCATCAGACGCACGTTGAACTGAGATTCGTCACTCTTGCAGACACTGTCTGAATAGTGGATGCCTCTTCGATCATTCATCACGGCAAAGTTGGCACTGACATGGACAGGAAGACCAGTTTCCAAATGTAGAGGGAGAAAACAGAACACTTCCCCTCGTACTTCCTTTGGCTGATAAGTGAAGGTGTGGGCACTGGATAGCTTCTCTAATGAACAAGCAACAGCACTTACTTGATTATTTTCCACATCGTTTTGTTCTGCTACCAAATAAATATGCTCAACACTTGACCATTTACCAGTCAGCATTTTTTCTGACACTTTCAAATTGACAATACTGGTACTCAACTTGTCACATCTATGGCTCCTCTTCACCAGAGACCGATTTATATTGCTCCTTGAGATCTTCAAAAGATAACTACATTTCTTGACATCATTATCTCTTTGACTGAATGTAATCTCTTTCAAGTTCTTCATAAATAGTAGAAGTTTTGGGCCTGCTTCTTTGATATCAGATATCAGCTTGTCCACTTGCTTTTTCCCATATTTTTTGCTACTGATGCTGCTAGGATGACCACGAAAGGGTAAACGAAACATTGTACCTTGATAAGGGACATTGGGTTTGAAGTTGAAGAGGCCTTTGTAAGGATCCATTTGGGATGAACACCGAACACATTCATCAGTGAAACGCAACTTCTTCCCTGGTTTCATAGGATTCGTCACTGCACCTTCTAAGTATTCAAGTGTTGGATCAAATATGTATAACCAATCTCTGCTGATGAAGGAAGGCACATCAGTTATGTGGTAGACTGAACAAAATCCAACTCCAAATTTGCCGATCTTTAAAGGCTGGTCTTGCTTTGTAGCACCTGCCAATTGTTGGATATTCACAAAATCTTTGTCTGAAAAAGTTTGATTATTCTGGACAATCAGTGCTGGACCATGACATTTGGCCATCCCTTCAAACATCAGATTGTCAGTGTCTTGACTGTGTTGGCATGCATCATAGCAAATATTGACCTCACTGGCTCCAGCATCATCAGCATTTTGTAGGAGCTCTTTGATGATGGTTAGTCCATCTTTATAATCTCTGAGGATGTTTTTCAGCCGTTTCACTAGAGGTTCACTCTGACCAACGTCATCAAAAGCATAATCTGAAATATTGAGCTCTTTGCTGAGAGGAGTCAATTCTAAACAAGAGGCAAGATGTGCATAATCTTCGTGAACAAATTTCAAGTTTTTCTTGGACTTCTGAACACTTTTCAGATACTTCAAGTCAGTATACACCACATCACCAGTTTTGACTAACTGAGGATACAATGACTGGGACTCTATTGGGACATAGAGGTCATCCAAGGTAGTGATTTCTCTGCTACTAGTCTTCCCATGATTCGTAATCCAATTTAGTATATGAGAAACCATTGCCCATGCACGGTCATTGCTGGTAGAGTGACTATTGTCCTTGATTCTACTTAGAACAGAAATTAAAAGCTGGGTGTTAATTTCCTTGTGAGCTCCAAATCTGATGAAAAGAGAAGAGAACTTTGAGTGCTTCTCTGTCAGCACATGAAGAATGGGTGACAGATCATAAGGGAACTGTTGGTGTTGTCCACGTGATATACATGTATTTGAAGGCTTGACAAATTTATGGAGTTTCCCGATCCATATCCAGTTAGCTTGGTGCAAATCGATACTCAGCATTTTTGATTTTCGAAACAAAAACTGTAAGTTATCTGTCAAGTAGCCATATATTTGGTACACAAGATCTTCCAATTCAGTGTTCTCGAAGTCTTTTTTGTATTTGATGATCTCCATGAAGTGAGATATCACATGTTCGATGGGAGGTTCAGGACAAAGAACAGAACAGAGCTCAGACGGACAGAAAACTATGTACATTTTTGAGCCCACGATATTTGGTAAAGTATCAATAGTTCTGCTACTACATGGAAGTACCAAAGAGTTCATTGAGGTCAGGTGAGATGTGTACTTTGCACCCTTCCATGAAAGACACGTTGGATATTCTTCTGAAGATGGAGAGGACTGTATCGGTAGAATACTCTTTTTAGATGCCAACTCCACAATGGCTTGTTCCAAGGTCATAAATTTCACTCCAGTGAATACCTTTCCATTCAATACAGTTTTGTGAGACCTGATGTAACTAAACACAGCCTGTGCTCTGATAAAAGCATTTTTATCAACTTTCATTATGGCATCTCTTCCAGAAACTTCAGTCAGTATATTGTAGAGATCTTTCTCACTGACTGACGTCTTCAGGCCACATGCACGGAGGCGCAATAAGTATTCCTCTTTATCGAATGGGGGCAAAGGAAATACTTCCTCCCCACTGTAGAGTCGTTCTAGCTCACCTTGTGAAGGATCATAAAGATCTTGAAGACTCTTATGATCTCTAAATCCAGGACTGCAAGGTAAGAAAGGAAGCGTCTTCAAAGCTTCGATAAAAACTGGAGATTTAAATTTTGGAAATACATCGAATATCTCCTGCATAAACAAACTAAGCTTCGATGAGGGCTTGAATGTGCCACTCCTGATGAGTGGAAAGATGATGTCAATTAAGAATTTCCTGATTGAACTAGGAAAAACTACCAAGGAGCTGACCTTGATAATTTCTTGATGATTCTGAGAGAGTGACAGTACGACTAAGTTCGATGGCAAGTTATTGTGACTAATGCCGAAACCATGAGGCTCCATAATCACTTTTTTGCTGGTAGATAATGTTGCTAAGGACACAGGTGTTTGACTACCAAGTGGAAGAAAGATATTAAGATTCTCTATGACCTCTTGATTTTCTGAAAGATCATATTGACTTGAAGCTATGAACTTTTGAAAAGCTTGAGCATTTTCCTTTGAGAAAGACACTCTCTGAAGTGAAGAATTGGAATTGATATTTTCAATTGCAGTAAGAACCCCATATGGTTTGAAGGGATTCAAATAATTGAACAAATCTTGGTGTCTCAAGTAGGGCACGTGCTTACACAAAGTGTACCTAACATCAAGTTTGTGTAGTATGTTCTGCATATCCTTAGAGAGTTTTTCAAAACTCTGAATATAAACAACACCAGAGTTTACTTTCAATTTCATGATACTCACTCTTCCTCCTGAAGCAATGGGGATTATGAACAAGCCTTCAAAAAGCTTAAGGTCATGGTCACTCACCCAATTCCAGAAGATTCGGAGCCAATCTTTAGGTAGACCTGATTCTTCGAAGGGAACTTCGACTTCATCATCCCAGTCCTTGGGGAAAATGAGTGGTAATAGATCAGCTACTTTCTTGGAATCGAGTAATTGGAGCTGAGTTTGTTTTGAGAAAGCAACCCATTCCAGTTTATTGTGGAGAGAGGGATGATCTGGAAGATTTACAAGACGATGTCCAACGTTAGGAAGAAGCTCTTGTGGGCATTTCTCAGTGCAGACATAGAAAGAGTCATCAACACTAGTAGCTTCTTTGAAACTCTTAAAAACACCATTGGCAAGAGGCAGCAACTGAAGACCTATCATTTGCAGGTATTGTCTGTCGGAAAGACAATACTGAAGCAGATCTAGCTTTCTTGGATCCGTTGTGGTCATATAGCACCTTGTATTATTTTTCAAAGCACATCTGGTTAGTTTCGGAGACACAGTTTTTAATGATTCCAGATTACACACTAAATCCAGTGCATGCCACATGTTGGGAGGGATATCAACCAGATCGTGTCCACAAGAAGTAAGCACTTCCTTTACACTCTCTTTGATACTCTCATGTTCAGGAAGGAAAGTAGCATTGCATATTTTAACCCACTTCTTCCTACTTGACCACAAACAGGCATGCTCAAACAAGTTAGAGTAGAGAGGATGAAGGAGACCTTCCCAATTAGTGCTACTGATCTTGTGGACATCAGGCAAAGTAGCGTAAAACTCCTTGGCTGTTAGGCGACTCAGAGCTGCTTTGAGGAGGAGGACATAGCATGAAGGAAACACTTTCTCAACCAAAATCTTATTCCAATCTGCAGACAGGTCATTTCTTCTTTCACGCCCTGGCCACTTCAGGGTTCTACGATCATCATTCAAGCTGAAAGTGCCATTGACATGAACAGGAAGATCTGTGCATGTTTCACAAGGCATGGGAAGAAAACAGAATATCCTACCATTTTCATGATCTCTTGGTCGCTCTAGTTCAAGAGCTGTGCCCACCCAAGGTAAGATACACTGCCTTTTAGCCATACTCCTTACCTCTCCACACTTTGACCCAACACAGTTAGCAATAAGCCAGTGACTGGTACTGATTTGACCCATTTGATCTGTGACTTTCACAGTAGCATCAATAACACTCTCAGAGACCTCGTGATGCTGCAAATAGGAGTCACTCGTTTGTACAAGCATTCTCACTTGGGAATGTTGGCTTATCTCCCCGTGGTTGCGTCTAGGACCTATTTCGACCCTGAACTGAAGGTTTTGTCCCTCCCTTTTGCTGATTTTATAAATTTCTACTGTCTCTACTGATTTTAAAAACAGTAATAACAGCTTTGCTTCATCTCTGAGAGCACTCATCAATTCCATCACCCTTGCTGGATCGTACAGAGTCTTTGAAAGATTTGATTCCCTATTCCTCAAAGGGAAACGAAAGAGAGTTTTGGAATAGCCAGAGGAATAAAATCTTTGAGTACTACTAAACTTTTCAATCCCATTAAGAGGAGTGAGATGATTTGGAAAATCTTGTTGCATCACGGTCAGCTTCTTCGAATAGCCACTTTTTGCTTTCCATATTCTTTCTTGAGGGTCGAGAAAACCTACCCTGTTTCCACTTACGATCATTGGGAGATCTGTTAACAAAGACGACAAAGTGATAAGATCACCTAGCTACATGTAGCTGCTTGCTTAAAACTGTAATTTGCTAATATATTATGTGTCAAAAATAATTGCAGCAAGCGAGCTGACTCTCAGATCATGACTCATTATCTAGGTCTACACTCCAAAATGCCCCAGTACGTATGTCGTGCAATAGTAGTGCAATAGTAGCGCCCTGCGCATGCTCCAATTGTAATTGCTTGATTGATTTTTGTTTATAGCGTGGTGGATAGTAGGGCTAGGCTTATCTAATGGATTGTAGGCACTAGACATATCTAAGTGCTTTGTGGTAAGTACTTAGCTTTCTATGCATGCAGCTGCCTGCCAATTAGCCAACAGCACCTCAACATTTCTACAGCAGCAGGCTCATGCACAAGGCTTAGGCCACTACAACATGATTCATTGTTTCTCATCAACCGCCCGCATCAATTAAATTAGCACCGCCTCAAATCACAAAAATCTCATTATTTGGCCACGTGGTGGAAATTTTAATAGTGCTCACCACCTATTATCAGCAGCCATGGTTTTCTTGAGTGTTACAGTGGTGAAAGGGAGTAAACCACTGCTTCCTTGGCAGATTATTGAGTGCCATTCAGGAAATATAGGGTTCTTTGAAACTGTGCTCCTTCCAAAGCTGCAGAAACTGGAACTACTGAGGTACTAAAAGAGCAATGAGAACTTATTGGCGAGCTATAGCTAGGGTAGCTAGTTCTAGCTAGTAGCAGTTATGTTGTAGCTGGAGAAAAAGCTGGCAGCTAGGCTACCAGCTAAGCTTTAAAACATTGTAAGCTTATTTATTTATTTATTTTTAGATCTCAGATGTGTTTATCGGGAATACAAGGGACAGACTTTTGGATCGAGCTGAACCTGAATTGACACTGTCTCCAGTTGTGGTCGAGTTTGGAAAGTATATGAAAATAGTTGTAGTTTTGAATGAGCTTGTTTCCATGAATCAACCTCAGAGTCGTAGTGTACTTGATGTAATGCGACAAGCACAGCAAGCACTTGTCCAACCTAAAACTCCTTCAAAAACTATCGAAAGAAATAATGATAAATTATTTAATGCCCTTGTTGACTACCTTGAAGAACATGGCCTGTTTTGGAGGTCAGATGAGGTTAATGTATACATTGCAGTTCAAAGCAAAAAAGTAGTCATTGTTTTCTGTATTGACTTTTTTATCTGCACACTATTTCTCTTTTGTATAAATACCATTCAGTACATGTACTTTGAACTTTTCATAGTAAACAATTCCAAATAAGATGATACTAAAAATAAGAGTGTAGTGCTTCCATATAAGGTGATAATGAAAATAAGACGGTTTGCAAGGCAAAGTGAGATAATGAGTAATGATAATAACCGCCCGCCTGCATGCTTTTTCAAGGCTGGGTAGTGATGAGAAACAATGAATCATATTGTAGTGGCCTTATCTAAGCAGCTTGTAGGCACTAGGCTTATCTAAGTGCTTTGAGGTACCTATGTATGCAGCTGCCTGCAACAACAAAATCTTCTAAGGAGTTGAAAGCACAAATGAATAGAAAGCCTATAGGACTTGCTCACTTGCTGTGACTCAAATGTTGTACATTGCCCTAGTACTAAAATTCGTCTCTACAGCTAGCTTGTAGCTAATACTAATCACACACTTCGTTGCAATAGCTACCATTTTGAAACAGGGACAAGTTAAGTAAATATTTTAACAACGAAATAAAAGCAAATTACGGCATGTTGTTTCATTATGGCATATTTCGATAGAAATTTAAACATATTTCAGATACTTAAGTGTCCCAGACTTTTTCTGTCATATGTAGCTATACATTCTACATATAATGGGGAGACTGTCTCCACACCCTATACATATAGTGTCTACCATGATGGCCTGCTAATACCACTAAGTCAGGTTCCATTGTGCCACTTGTTGACCATAATCATCTCTCTCTTTCCCAAGTACAATCTATACAATAATTATTGGCTATGGGACAAAGCTAATTACATGTACATGTAAGAATATTGTAACAACAGAAGAATTAATTATGCACACTAAAAATGTCTCAATACATGCACACACTCAATGCACACTATATATAGTCCTTATACACACACTACTATCTCCAGTCAACATGAACACTCACTGAAAGAGATTACCTGATATTAAACCTCATATTAAAGGTCATTGAGTAAAAAAGGCCATGCTTCTCTGCATAGTACCCATAAGGGACTGGCTTCTGACAGTATTGAATATAATACTCTCATACATATTAAATTTTGGGAGTAGAGCAGATCTACCTGTTACATGATACACTGAGTTAAATCCAATCCCAAACTGTCCAATTTTGAAGGGGTCGTCTGCCTTGACACTTTGCTGCAAGCTCTGTATCCCCTCCCAGTCTTTCCTTGTGAAGACAGCGTCATTGAAAGAGATGAGAGAAGGACCCTGGAACTCGGCTAGCTTGTCATGGAGGAGTCCACGTTTTGGATGTTGTCGGTAGTCCACGTAGAAGTGTACAGTTTTTGCTCCAGCATCATCAGCATTTTGAATTAGCTCCTTTGATGATTATTAGCAGAATATAAACAGAAGCTAAAAGCTGTAAATGTACCCACAATACTACTGATATATCTATAAAAGGAAGTAACCATTAGCAAGGATCAAGCTTATTTAGACATTCTGCACTATGATAATTAGCTCTTTTTATTTTATAATAGCTACATCTTGCCCATCTTACTTACACCTAGCATGCCTGTTGACAGCTAGGTAGTTCTTGAATTGTATTCCTCTATGCAGCTACATGACAATAGCTGGCCACTGTGTGTGTAGAATGTTATACCATCCAATTGAAAGGTCAGGAATTGTGGCAGATTAATGTACAAAAATTTTTTTTGCTAGCTAGCTGCCTGACCTTGAATATTTGTCCATCTGGATAGCTTTTCAAGATTCTTTTGATGGCAACAGAGAGCGGAGGGAGCCTCTGACCAAAATCTTCGTCCGAAGAGCTTTCTGAGTCCATTCCCCTTTAATCCGCCTGATATATAAGGCACATCATAGATATACTACACGGAAGTGTAGTATATCCATAGATTGTATAGACTACATTTATAGTCTATACGGTATATCTCAGATCACTACATTGCGCGTGCGCGATAAGATTATGGGTGGAGTTAGCGATTGACAGGTGAAAATGAGTTCAGATAGTGACGGTGGCTCTTCATCGGATGAAGATAATTTCGGTCAAAAGCTTCCTCCGCTCTCTGTTGCAATCAAAGGAATTCTAAAGCGTTATCCAGACGGACAGATATTCAAGGTACTTAAGGCTTGCTTGGTATCACGCAGCAACTGGGACTTTATTACAGGAGCTAATTCAAAATGCTGATGATGCTAGAGCTAAGACAGTTCACTTCTATGTGGATAGCAGGGAACATAAAGACAAGAGATCAAATCTCCTCCACAGAAAGCTTGCTGAGTTCCAGGGTCCTTCCCTCATCTCATTCAATGATGCTACCTTCACAAAGAAAGACTGGAGAGGGATACAGAGCTTACAGCAAAGTGTCAAAGCTGACGACCCCTTCAAAGTTGGACAGTTTGGGATCGGGTTTAACTCAGTGTACCACGTGACAGGTATGGCCGGATATTATCATAACTACTGATATAATTAGCCCGGAATTAGGGAATTATTGTTATGTCAAGTCTACATAACTAAGAGGGATACTAAAAGGCTAATATATATAGTATACATTGGTAAGTACATGCATACATGCATACATGCATGTGTATACTCTCACAAAATAGAAGTCTACACTGTAACAATGAAAGGGTTGCTGCACACCGTTTACACACACTGTTTTTGGTGTGTGTATTGGGTTTATCCTTATATGTATTACAGTTTGCATATCTTTGTGATGATTTATGATTTCAGTTTCACTTCATCATAGTAGGATTAGTACCTACGTAATACGAAAACATATTCTAGCTGACTTGAGGTAAAACATTTTCATGTGATAGCAGCTATAGCTTTTTTATGCCTATTATGGACCTGCAGCTTCTTGATTCTGAAATTCCACTATTAAGTAGATATCATCAAATCATGTTTAAGAGATAAAGGAACAGGATTTCTAACCAAAACTGCATGATGTAAAAATTTAATGCTTTTAATGTTTAATAATAAGTAGTTTCTTAGATATCAGCTAATTCCAAAGAACAAGATTACCAGCTATAGTCATAGCTACTACCCACATAGTATTGGGGGAGTTGGTATGGATTTTATAATCTATATAATTATGGTTCCACTCATAAACCCAATGGACCATTTTTAATAATGGTAGATGGAATGTAATAATTGCATCCTGTTTGGCTGGGGTGAAAAATATGATGTAATGTTTTGCGTTTATACACGATTTTATATGGTGACATATGGAAGCGCTTGGCATGCGCTGCTGCTGAATCAGTAATCTAGAGTGTCACATGGCTAGTACTAGACTATAGGTAGAAGCTTACTGATCATTTTGGAAAAAACTCAGAGTCCATAGCACGTTCCTAGGCTGAACTAGAGGCTCATTATTGTTACCTGTCATCTTCTACAAGTGGGGAGACACCGTTTTTTTCAATAGTAAGTGAGTTGGCCTAGCTATTCATGCTGGCTGTCATGGTGCCTAAGTTAATACATGCTGGCTGTCTATAGACATATGGCAGCAAGCTCTACCCCTGGGACCAGCAGTGATTCTGCTATAACTCTAGTGGAAGGTGATATTGAGGGAGCTACACTGGATGAACCACTCGAGGCAAAAACTGTTCCACAGCTTCGTTGGTGGTTGCTTTGCCATGGAATAGAGTCACCAACTGAAAAGAAAGCAGCTGTGATAGAACGGTTAGTATACATTATAAATTTAGTTGCCCACCCTCTCACATTCAGCATGTGCATTTAGAGTCAGACGTGCTAAAGCAGAGAAACTTCCAGTGGTTGATGTAGATGGTACTTACCTGGAAAGAAAACGTCAAAGACTCATTGCTTCAAGTATTTCGGTACCACCACTTCCAATTCCAGGGGTGGAGATCAATCAAAGAAGACAATGCTTGTGATATAGCAAAAGATATGCCATCAGTTTCACCCACCACTCTATACACATATCTTGCAGAAGGTGTAGGGAATGCCAAGGTGTCTCAAGCTTTTAGAGCTCTGAAACGAGGGTACATACATTGGGCATCAGGTCGCTTAAGCAAACTTGAAGTCCACACACTGCATCCAGTGTATTCATTTATTCGAGCATCTATTGTACCTTCAATGCGAACAGGAACCTACCTGGTTAAGATCATCTTAAAAAAACTGCGTGTAGGTGACCAGGTTATTGGAAGTGTATGTCAGGCATCTTGTGAATGTGCAGCTGGGTAAGTGCTAGTGTAGCTTTTACACTATTTAGTACAAAGTAATTAATTTCATGTGATGAATTTTAATTCTTGAACAATTGAAAATTTAGTTTATCTTTATTTCATCTAGGCTGTCTGCTAGTTGTGTGCACATTTCAGCATTATTACATGCATTGGTAGCGCTGAAGCCTGGTACCCAATACTGTGAAACTGAGGATGAGAGTGATGAAGAGAGTTTGCCAGTAACATCGATGTCTTGCCAGTGGAAACCACCGAAGAGACGCAAAGTTAGTGCCATGCAGGTTTCAACAGCAGAGTTTGAAAAGTATGAGTATGGAAAGACTAAGAAATTTAATATTCAAAGCCTTGAACTTTATGACCCTCGACCTGAACAAATGAGAAATAAAATAATTAATCGAATCCCAAAGCTATTAGATGAGGTTAGAGGCAAAGGGCTTTGTATCTCCTTATTGCTTGATTCATCTCTCTGTGTTGATATCCCAAAACAAAAGCATCTGACGAAGGAGGAACTCGTAGAAAATCAATGAGCTGAAGATAAAATTGAAGGTATCAGAAGAAGAGATTAGAGAGATTGAACGAAAGACTAAGGACCAAAGTCATTCATCCAAGTGGTTTGGAGTGCGCAGATTTCGCTTAACTGCATCAACATTCGGTCAAGTTAAGAGCTTGAAATCAACTACACGACCAGATAATCTAGTCTTGACTATTTTGGGTGTAAAACGAGCCTTTGGTAAGCCACTCCAGTATGGAATAGCAATGGAAAAAGTAGCATTAGAGGAATATGTTAAGTACCAACACAGCAATGGTCATACAGATCTTTATGCTACATCCTCTGGTGTCTTCATATCTTTTGAGCATCTCCTTTTAGGTGCATCTCCTGATGCCAGTGTGTATGATCCATCAAGACCTTCAGACCCTTATGGATTTGCTTAAATCAAATGCTCTTATAAATACCAGAATGTTACCCCAGCTGAAGCTGCAACAAAACCTGATTTTATGCTACAAGTTACTGATGGTAGATTAAATCTCAAAAAGTCATACAGCTACTACTCACAAGTTCAGGGCCAGATGGGTGTTGGTAAAGTGATTTTATCGTTTATACCAAGAAAGGGACTTTTGGGAGCATGAACTCCTCCCTAAACGTTGTACTTTTTATATGTGTATTGCACCAGAATATGCCCCCAACACCCTTATTGTCTTCCTTTGAGAGACCTCCGTAAAAATGATTAACAAATAATGAATAAAAAAATTGAATGGGTATGGACACACAGCTTCAAACTAAACTTGATACATCACTGTCTAATTTTCTTCCATTTCTGTGTCTGAAACATTCTCAATGCTTATTGATTCATCACTAGCAGGTGAGTGAGGTAAAGAGGGACAAGTGCAGGATGAAAATTGGAGAGGTAGACACACACAGTAACAACCTGGTTTGCTATTTGGGAGGAAAAATACCAGTAAGTATCTTGTATTGCTTCATCCTTCCAATTGCTCGTTCAACATGAATGCGTAGTGAAGCTATTGAACGTCCTCTTTCTATCTCATCAGGTGGAAGCTGTCCACAACCCTCCATAAATGGAGGTAAATTCAGTTCAATTCCTAACTGGGATAGTGCTTCTTTGATAGTGAATCCCCTGTCAGCCATGATAGAAATCCCGGATAAGCCTTCAAGTTTTTGAAAAAAACCACAGTCTTTAGTTAGTGCTGGATCAGAAACGGAGCCTAGATAAAGGTGGGATATAAATGAAATGGCTCCATTAGGAGTACATGCAACCAGAAACTTGAATGTGTTGTGGTGCTTGTAGTTACTCCACGACTTTGATTGCAACATTAGGTCTGATGGGGTTTCAACAAACACCTCACTTGCATCGATCATGGCAAATGTTGTTGGGTACCGTTGTCTAAATCCATGGGGTAGAGTTCCAGCCACTTGTTCCTTAGATGGAAACCAAGTGATTTCCTTTAGTTCACAATACAAAAAGCTCACCCATGCAATGAAATAGCGCGATACTGTGGAGATTGAGATCTGAAATCGGAATGCCAAATCCCGAACATTTAAGTCCAACTTTAGTTTCATAAGAGTCATTAATAACTGATTTATTGGGTCTAGTTTCATACGTCGCTTTTTCTCCATTCTCTTAGGAGTACCCCAGTAATGCAAATCATGCACACTTGGGCCAAGAAATTTATAGAAAGAAAGAAAAACCTCATATGATGGTAGACCAGTATAGAGAGATATGAGAGTAGCTATCATTGTTAGCTATCAATCCAATAGAAAATGGAACACACTTGGACTCCTGTAACTGGGTCTTAAGCTTTTGATTTTCTTGTTTTAACATTTCTATTTGGGCCACTAGAGCAACATTAACTGTAACCTGCATATCATTCGATCCAGAAGATTCAGGACTGAATACACTCAAATTCACTTTGAAGTAGTGATACACTGCTAGCTCTACTCGGACTACTGTTACATATAGACGTATCAGGGGTTGAAGAAGGTAAATGACTAGCTGTACTGTTACATACAGATATATCAGGGGTTGAAGAAGGTAAATGACTAGCTGTACTGTTACATATTATATCAGGGGTTGAAGAAGGTAAATGAGCTAGTGGCTGTGATAACATTGAATCATCCCTTGGGGACATACTAAGCTGTTTCCGCACTTTCTTTTCATGAATTGCTTGACGCTTCCCCCTGTCTGTGTCCATTGAAGGGAGATCAGCAAATTTCTTCCCAATAAAAATAGAAGGAATGTTTCGTGAGTTATCATCACGGAAATGCTTTGAGAACACACGAGAATCTTTTGTTACATCTTCCTCAACTAAGTTCAGTCCAGTCAACCAACTCTGTCGTAGCTCTGGCTTCTTTGGAGGGAAATATTGGGCTCATTCTGTTTCGAACTGCCACAAATAATGCAGTAGCTGGGCATCTATATAGCAAGAAAAAAAATCACTGGCGAGTTTTTTTAGTAACATGTACTTATAAGCAGGATCACGCTGGCACCAGGAGTATAGCTAGTTGCCACATGTCTATAATAACTATAGGCACCATGAATAGCTAGGCCAACTTCACTTACCATAAAAAAAACAAAAACGGTGTCTCTCCACTTGTAGAAGATGACAGGTAACAATAGTGCTCACAAATGAGCCTCTAGTTCAGCCTAGGAACGTGCTATGGACTCGGAGTTTTTTCCAAAATGATCAGTAAGCTTCTACCTATAGTCTAGTACTAGCCATGTAACACTCTAGATTACTGATTCAGCAGCAGCGCATGCCAAAGTTATCCAAGCGCTTCCATAATAATATGTCACCATAATTATAAAATCGTGTATAAACGCAAAACATTACATCATACTTTTCACCCCAGCTAGCCAAACAGGATGCAATTATTACATTCCATCTACCGTTATTAATAATTCCCTTTGATGTAATGAGGCACTATATCATGTAGTAACCACTTGCTAGGCCTGCAAGTGATCAGTTATCTAGTTAGAGACCTGTACGTGGTTTCACATAGAGACCTGTGGTTGTCATAAGACTGTACACATTTTATACTATTATCTAAGTCGTTTGATCACTCCAGTGAGTGACTACTCTGTTTACAATCTATTGTAAACCGGGCTAATATGCTAGCATAATAATGGGAATAATAGGACTTGACTGGAATAGCAGCATAATAGGCTAAATAAACAGAATAATAGGCAGCAGTCATTGTTATAGCTACTATAACTCACTCCTCCCTAGCCCTTGTCTGATTGTTACATCTTGACTATTGATACTGGTGTACTCTATAAAGAGAATAATGGATCTGCTGGAGGAGCACTGCAGAATAGAATAATAGGCCAAACAACAACAACAACAAACTAGATCTAACCTATAGCTACTAAAGCACAAATTGACTGCTATAAAACTTGCATCTATTGAAGGAAAAGCCACACATCTATTCAGGAACAGCCTCAAGTTTACTTTAGATTTGCCATCTTACATTGGACAACCAACTTGCAATTCACTGGACTGTAGCAGAATTGCATTCTCTAGACTTAGCCTCAGCCCTGTCTATCTATCTCTTAGCTATCTCTAGGCTCTGCCATGAGATTGATCCGACTATGTAGTAGTTCACTGGACTGTGGACTGAACATGGTACTGTGATCGCACAGACATGTAGTATGGGCAGTGCTGAGCATTTACATCGACACTGCCCATGCTCCAATTAAGTCCTTTCTACCTCCTTTCTACCCTCACGTGATAAGTTTTACCTGGCCTTCCTCTCTCTCATTTTTTCTTCTTCTTTTCCTCCCGTGTGATACTTTACCTTTTTTTCATGAGAGACTATACCAGTGAGAGAGGAAGGCCTGGGGATGAAGCTAGTGTTCTGTCTCCACACCTATTTTCAGCCCTAAGTCATAGAGAGAGTACTCTGATTAATAATTAATGCCATGCCATTGTTTGTCTTGTGCATGTTGTAGCAGGATATGTTAGTGGGTAGGCTAGGAGTCGAGTGTACATAGGTGGATAGGAGTGTATACCTTGTGGCATAGATTGTATATGTACATTGTGACCATAATAATAATAATAATAATAATAATAATAATAATAATAATAATAATTCAAACTCTGCTTATTTTTCTCAGCTAACATGATAAAAATTCAATAGAATTAGTTCTCATAAAATTAGCTTATGAAACAAACCACCAACGTTTCGACCAGAATACTCTAGCCTTCATCAGGGTGATACAAAAAATGCACACAGAAACGTCCTTATATAGCTACGCTCGTTATCTAGACAACGCACATGCAAACGCCTATGGATATTATATTATAGCATGCCAATACCTGAAGTCATAAACACTATTTCCCTAAGGCTTTAAGCGTAGAAACCCAGCAACCTTAAAGTTCTAGACCTACATCCCTATTAAAACGCTGCTCTTCTGAAGTTAAACCAATATGAAGCGCTTCTTTTAGAAGCAGCTCCTTCCTAGTCCTAGCTTGATCTACAACTGAAGCTTCCTTCCATAATATAGGATGATGATTACTCCAGGCATGATCAGCCACAGCAGATTTTTCTTGTTCTCCTCGTAGGCAAGCTTCCTTATGCTCCTTCAGCCTAGTTTCCAGCCTTCTCACCGTTCCACCAATGTAAAATTTTCCACAACTACAAGGTACCCTATAAACAACATTAGAATTTTGGTAACTTATCCTTAATCTTAGAAAGTTTGGATCTCAAACTAACCCCTGATCTAAAAACAACCCTAATATCAAACTTTCTATACAAACCCTCCTAATGTCTTCACTAAGGCCTTTAACATATGGAATTACTATTTGTTTCTGTCTTTCTTCACTATTACTATTATTTTCCCTAGGTTTTGGTGCTATGGGATTTAAAGTTGAAGAGAGAAAGGCTTCTGGGTAATCATTATTCACAAAAAATTTTTTAAGATGCATATGCTCCTTAACCAAGTCCTCTTCATGCGTAGTAACCCTTGTGGCTCTGTCATACAAGCTTTTAATAACTCCTCTTTTTACATGTATTGGATGGTGTGATCTATAATTTAAATACCTATCCGTGTGTGTCTGTTTCCTATATACTGTAGATAAAATTTTACCATCATTGCCCACCTCTAATAAACAATCTAAGAAGGGAAGTTTACCATCTTTCTCTAACTCTACTGTAAATTTAATTGAAGGTCTAACTTTATTCAAATGTTCAAGGAACACCATTTCAGAACCTTTCTTCATAATACAAAATGTATCATCCACATAATTATCTCTTCCAAACTCTAGGCTTCACTGGTGATATTTTCAGGGCCAGTTCCTCAAAAAACTCCATATACAGATTAGCTACCACAGCAGAAACAGGAGAACCCATGGCAGCACCTCTCACCTGTTTGTAAATAACATTCTTAACAGAGCCACAAGGGTTACTACGCATGAAGATGACTTGGTTAAGGAGCATATGCATCTTAAAAAAGTTTTGGGAATAATGATTACCCAGAAGCCTTTCTCTCTGCAACTTTAAATCCCATAGGACCAAAACCTAGGGAAAATAATAGTAATAGTGAAGAAAGACAGAAACAAATAGTAATTCCATATGTGAAAGGCCTTAGTGAAGACATTAGGAGGGTTTGTAGAAAGTTTGATATTAGGGTTGTTTTTAGATCAGGGGTTAGTTTGAGATCCAAACTTTCTAAGGATAAGTTACCATCTGACCAAAATTCTAATGTTGTTTATAGGGTACCTTGTAGTTGTGGAAAATTTTACATTGGTGGAACGGTGAGAAGGCTGGAAACTAGGCTGAAGGAGCATAAGGAAGCTTGCCTACGAGGAAAACAAGAAAAATCTGCTGTGGCTGATCATGCCTGGAGTAATCATCATCCTATATTATGGAAGGAAGCTTCAGTTGTAGATCAAGCTAGGACTAGGAAGGAGCTGCTTCTAAAAGAAGCGCTTCATATTGGTTTAACTTCAGAAGAGCAGCGTTTTAATAGGGACATAACTTCAAGGTTGCTGGGTTTCTACGCTTAAAGCCTTAGGGAAATAGTGTTTATGACTTCAGGTATTGGCATGCTATAATATAATATCCATAGGCGTTTGCATGTGTGTTGTCTAGATAACGAGCGTAGCTATATAAGGACGTTTCTGTGTGCATTTTTTGTATCACCCTGATGTTTCATAAGCTAATTTTATGAGAACTAATTCTATTGAATAATAATAATAATAATAATAATAATAATAATAATAATAATAATAATAATAATAATAATAATAATAATAAATAATAATGATGATGATGATGATGATGATGATGATGATGATGATGATGATGATGATAATAATAATAATAATAATAATAATAATAATAAATAATAATAATAATAATAATAATAATAATAATAATAATAATAATAATAATAATAATCCCTGCTTATTATTCTCAGCTAACATGATAAAAATTCAATAGAATTAGTTCTCATAAAATTAGCTTATGAAACAAACCACCCATGATAATGAGAACTAATTCTATTGAATAATAATAATAATAATAATAATAATAATGGGCTACATCAGTGTGTTCACCATTTTATAAGCAACAGTCCCCAGTATGCATTGTGATTGCATACACTTGGTCTAAGATTATACTTGACTTAACTTTGCAGAGACAAGCCAGGCCTTCCAAATCACCACAGTGGTCTGCAGTGGTCATAAAGTCATTGTGGGAACAACCATTGGAGCTATCGGAATCTTCAACTCAGAGAACTTTGACCTCCTCGATTTCTTTCATTGGCACAAGGAGAAAGTTCGGACAGTTTTACTGATGCCCAAGGAGGCGGAACCTTGTATCTGTGCTGAAATCCCCTTTACAGAGCACGAAGACGAACCTCACAAGACTGGGAGGAAAACATCAAGAAGCGAAGCTCCAGGTGGCCACTCTGGAATTCGGAAATGAAATGTACTCACTAAATAGAAAAATCTTTTATCTCCAAAGAAGCTGAACTTCTGTCCCCAGTTCTCGTACCTGGATAATAAATACTGTATTCCCAATCCGGAACCGGAATCAGTTCTCTTAACCAGCATGGGGAATGGGAAGCATGGGTATAGCGTCAACGTCCAAAGCAAGGAAGAGAAAGTGAAGATCTTTGACAGAGCATCTCAGAAGAAATCGATATACAAAATGGGCAAGCAAGCTTGGGAGGACATTGTACTGTTGTCATGGAGAAGTTGATTAAATTAATTATTGTAACTTGGTTTTATTTTCATCAAAATTTTATTCATAATAATTTATTGACACAAAAAATTTTATTGAAGAAAAGCACATGAGTGTGAGTCCCAATGTTATAATGCTAATTGTTGAGACTTTAATTTGAGGAAGTATTCTAATGGCTACATACTGGCGCATGGCATGGTCCACACCCTTCTGAACTATCAGTGCAAAATATTTAATTGTGGCAAAAAAAAACTGAGGGAGGGAGGGAGGGAGAGAGAGAGAGAGTACATGTAATGAAGCAACAAAGAAGACAACTGAAGGTAAAAAGAAAAACTATCTATAGATAATAATATAAGCATGAGTGAATATAGTGGTGTTAATTTTGTAGACTTATTCGCCTCTGTCTTCATACTGTTAGAGCTATTTAAAGGAGGGATAGGGCTAGGGTTAGTCACTGGAGTTGGCAGTTCACAAGATTCAACATCTCGATTTTCTTCACCATATATGAAAAATGTCACCATGACTGATGTGAGATTAGTATAAACATGAAGAGTCTATTCTTTGCATGTTTTGTTTATATCATATGCAGGCTCCATTTTTATGATACTGAAATTTGCCGGACAAGGAGTGCAAACATTGGATCGAGGAGCAATTGCTGATTCCGGAATACATCGCTTTTCATTTACTCTTGCACCAAGAAGATGTCGAGTACCATTTTCCTCACTACATATGATCAGACCAGCTTGTATGTGCACCAAAGTACCATTTGATGTCTTCAAGCATTGCATCAAACCTGTACAACATTAAATTCAATGTGTCACATCCAAGCTTAAGGTAGTATTAATAGTGTTGACAACTAAGACTAAACGGTGCTACGTAGTTAGCTAGCTAATCTAACACACCAGGCTAATCTTTTCCCTGTACTTGCATAAGATCCCCTCCCCTCTGTTGTGACCTCTTAAATACAGCTAATACAGTAGCTACAGTGGATTTATGCTCCATTTGAATATTCTGTATTCCATACACATCGTATGCTTTGTTTTTGCATACATTAATTTTGTTGAAAATAAGACAAGCTTCCAGTGAAACGGAATGCAGAAATTCGAATGGAATGTGAATTCACTGTACAGTAGATTCACATTAATTAATTGCGGTTGGTGTGTTTTTCCATAAACAGTATCAATGATGGAAACCGAAGCTAATGGTCACTGTAAGTGTAGCAGCGTACTTGTGTATACAGCAAGTTTCCTCACTTTTGCCACTGCCAGAGCTAGAGCCTTTAGACCAAGCACTTTTGTGCTCAAAGAAATCACCCAGGTCTATGTACACTGTGACTCAGTAGAACAAAAGGTTTGTGTCAACTGTGGTTTTAAGACCTCTGGCTTTGCAAGGCAAAGGTGAGGAAACTTGCTGTAGTCAATGAATCAATGTATTCAATGAATACTGTATTAACTACACGGTTATCACATCTCATTTATCCAGAACCTCAGATTTGGAAATATCTACAAGCGAATTTTTTCAGAGTGCTTTGCACAGGCACAACACAGCATAACCACAACACTATTATTTCAATGCACTTTACTTATTTGGATTGGACAAGTGTCCAGATAACCGAGGTAAGGTTCTACTGTAATACTTAATAGAGCATCTTACTTGTGCTGGTTATGGGATGATCGAGTGGTGGAACTGGAATTTTCGCCACTTGTAATATAAAAGGGGGTTGCTGTAGGATTACAAATCATACATATAAGACCTCTCCATAACTATATAGCTGTACGTGAGTATCTATGCTGAAAAATACCCTTTAGTTATCCTTCCTTCAGATCAGCTGATCGCAGGCTAAAGCTGACACCGAAGTGCTTCACTGTAACTATACTATGGAAAGCTAGCTAGAAAATACCGTATAGCGCTTTATTTTCGAGGCGCTTTATTTTCGAGGTTTTCGCGGATTTTGCTCAAAACACGAAAATTGTGCCCTCGAATATTTTTACCTGCCACGTGTTATGTACGCGCGTGCGCAATGTATAAACTGTATAGTGCAGCTGTCAAATCATCGTTTAATATTTTAGCTCTGAACGTTAAACCAAAGCATTGCCTACTAGCTTATTTACTACCAGATCCTTGTGGCACACTGTCAGTTCCCTCCTCTTCTATAGAAGCAGCGAATTCGAAGTTTCTACCGCGCTAAAGCAGGGATCTACCTGGCACCAGAGGGCCATAATCTAGGTTTTCTTCAGAAAAAAAGGGCTGAAATTGCAAGAAGAGCAGCAGAGAACATGGCCCACGATGCAGTATCACAGCAAACAGGTCATGACTATTTCCTGGTTCTTTTCTGCACAGCAGTCCTTCCCCAACACTGGGAGTATACTTTGATAAACATGTTAGCCACGAACCATCGACTCTACACGTACACTAAAAGCTAGCGCTCGCTAGCGCTGGCAGCATGCTTCTATGTGCACGCGCTATATTCACTTTGTAGGCGGAGTTTATAATTTTAATGATCCTCGAAAATTATTCCGCGAAATAATTTCGAAATAGCTATCCTCGAAATATTAGTGCCTCGAAAATAGAGCGCTATACGGTAGCTACGTACAATTCATAGATAGTGAGTACGACGCTTACTTGTAGTAGAATTTGAAAGATAAGTCCATGGATCATATGATCGATCACAGCTTGGTCTCGACTTTCCTACTTTTTGGCGCGAGTACTATTACCCCCTATAGTGGGCGCGCGGGTTCATAGATTTATTGAGCATGCGCATGAGTAACTTTCATTGATAATGCATGTTGGTCTAGCTACATCACTGTTATCTCTCCATTGTTAGGGGAGTCCTTGAGGGTCCTGAGGGGATGTCATCTCCCTGTTGTATATAGGGTGGAGCTTTATGATTCTTGTAAAGGAGAGTGATCTCTCTCTGTTGTGGGGAGTAATCTCCCTGTTGTAAGGTGGAGCCTTCTGGTTCTTGTGAAGGGGAGTGATCTCTTTGTTGTCGGGTGGAGCCTTCTGGAGAGGCATGGTCTCCCTGTTGTCTGGTGGAACTTTCCGGGGAGTGATCTCCCTGTTGTAGGGTGGAGCCTCCTGGTTCTTGTGAGGGGGACTGTATCCATGTAGGAGGAAGCTGTCATTTGTTGTTGGGACGAGCCTTCTGGCTGTGCTCTGTTAAGTTGCTGTGCTTGTGTGGTGCATGTTATACCATCTTGCTGTGGATTATCTGTGCTGTCATCATCCTGAACAGCAGGAGATTACTTGTTATTGACAAGTTTTGTTGTTCCTGCAGCGGGAATTCAGTTGGGGAAATGTCATGAAATTTTAATGGCATTATGGTAGGTAGTTAGCAAGCTTACAATACTGTAACACTGGAACCTCATGAAAGGAGGACAAACCTCTCGACAAATTACAATCTATTATTGTTATACACTCTACCAAGTGTGTCCATCTAAATTCAGAGGTTTCAGTATTAAGGAAATGCAAAGCATTGTGGGGCAAGCTGTGCCGCATGCTTAGTTTACCCAAGGTCATCACGGAAATAAACTACAATATTAGGAAGTATGAGATATTATAACATATTTAGGGTAGATCAAGGTATTATTATGAAACAGTGGGACATTTATGGAATACTTTCATTATTTATAGCTATGGCTATGGTTAGGGGTCCACGTATAGGAAAATGAAATTGTTCTATAATGTCTGGATATAAGGGCGAAAATTAGCTTGCTTCCCTCGCCCCAATTGTATGTATTAGCTATAATTATGTATGTGTAGAGGATCTCCTTCCTTTCATTAATTAGTTTACAAGACATCAAGTCTGGGAAGGATAGGTATATGCAGCCATAGAGGAGGGGATTTTCAATGCATGGTGGTATAGTCTACCAACTTGTAGCTACTATAGCTGGTGCACTTTGGACCTTGCATGTACCTTTCGTTGTTTTTTTTTGCGCTTTCGATAATGAGCAGATCCTGAAAGACAGCACACCACAACAGAAAGAATGGCAATGGGAAGTATCATGATGACGATTATAATGGTACCGAATCCAATGATTGCTTTAGCTAAAACATCCAGTGGATCACTTTCTGGAAAACAATAATTAGTCATTTATAGCTCCTTATATCCTATGATCTTGTTAGCTATACTTCTGATAAAGGACATTCCAAAAGCTCTCGACAAAAAAGTTCCTCTGGATAATTATACACTATAGCTACGAATAACCTCTGAAAGAGGACAGCTTTTCTAAGAGGACAGCTTTTCTAGCTACAAAGGACAAAAGGCTGGTTCCATGCACTATATACATGTAGGCTATGGGGTTGGGCCATACCTATTTGATTTATGCTTCGTGGGTGAACTGGCTCTTGATATTGGGTCAGTAGGTAGAAATGAAAATGATAATGATTCTCATTATCTATTATTTTTAAAAATGTATAAAAATATTTACTCCCGAGTTTGAGTTTTTTAGCCATGATTATTGTAGTTTGCCTGATTGCCTCACTTAGTTGTCGTACTGAGCCAAGCTATATTGGGTGACAGGTGAGAGTTGGCAAGGGCTACCCTTTGACCCTAAACTGTCATTTTCATTTCAAAGTTGAAAAAATTGGGTAAATAGGGCCCACGAAACATATAATCAAATTGGTATGGCCTTGTTAAGAAATTGAAGAGTGTCATTACAGTATGTCTGTGATGTAGTACATGCTATAATTAATGTGAATGCTAGCTACTACATACCAGTTTTGAGATTAAGACACTCCAGTGCTACGTCTTCACTATATGGCTGCAATTGGTGTCACCGGTAGCCCAGATCCAGAGTGGTTAGCTGCATGCAATTATAATTTCATTCGACCATGTTCAGCATACTGTACAAGGACCATATAAATTATTCTGCACTATTATATATTTTTTTTTCTGGCTATTTAGCTAGCTAGCGACCTTTCAGACCCTCAGAAGAGCCAAGTAACCTTAAAGCACCCACTGGAAAATATACACACATAATGAATGAGTGATATATCTGGCTACATTATTATGTAATCTTTTAGTCACCTTCAAAGTTTTTAAGGGTAGATCAACGCAAAAAATTAGAATTTTTAAAATGTCCATATCTTCATTATGCTACCCCCTATAAGCTTGATTTAGGTCTCATATATGGAAGACCTGACATGACCTCAGAAATAAAAAATTCTTTTGTAAAATTACCACATACTTAAGAGGCCTTTGATACTCTTCTATGGGCCTAGCTGCTTTGAATGGACTGAGGGATTTCAAAGGGGGGGTATGGTTTCAAAAATATGAAGGTAAATGTTAAAAAATGATATTTTTAAAACATATTTTTGAAATCATACCCCCTCCTTGAAATCCCTCAGTCCATTCAAAGCAGCTAGGCCCATAGAAGCTATGATAGGCCTCCTAAGTATGTGGTAATTTTAAAAGTTTTTTTTAACCACTGAGGTCATGTCAGGTACGTCTTCCATATATATGGGGGGGGGGGGGGGGGTGTAAAGTTGTAACTAAGTACACTATTGGAAAGCTCTCAAACTCTTTTGAGACCTAAATCAAGCTTATAGGGGGTAGCACAATGAAGATATGGACGTTTTAATTCTACCCTTAAGTCCATAGCTAATACTGCATGCATTAGGGTTGTGCTTATCTCATAGAATAATAGTTATGTTGAAGATCAAGATTCCTACATACAGTCATGTGATTGATTGATCAAATGGCTCGGGGGGGGGGGGGGGGGGGGGGGGGGAATAATTATGAGCCCATCTATATAAATCATGAACTCATTATTATACTTACATCCAAGACAGGAAACAATGACATCATCATGAATGCAAGAACCAACATTAAAGTCTTGAGCATTTTCGGAAGTTAGTACTTGAAAGTACAGTGAGAGCCAACCATATAGGAACAGAGGAAGACACTTGAACTTCACTGTGGAATCAAAATATAAATAAAGATTCCAAGTCCCTATTCTAAAATAAATGCTGCACAGTTTATATATATATATATATATAGTTAGCTAATATCTAATAATTAATTGTAAGTAATTGGATGAGTGAAGCAACTGCAAGCCCACACTCAGTCTCTACTCATGTTGCCATACATGCATACATCATGCATTGTACATGGACAGATTTGAGCATGTGAAGTTTAAAAAAATAACAAAACAACATTGCTATAGACCTGTACTGAAAGCTACCAAGGTCTATAGCAATGTTATTTTGTTATTTTTTTAAACTTCACATGCTCAAATCTGTCCATGTACAATGCATGATGTATGCATGTATGGCAACATGAGTAGAGACTGAGTGTGGGCTTGCAGTTGCTTCACTCATCCAATTACTAGCATCGTAATATTATAGCTATTGTAGCTATAATTCACATACTCAAAATGATACACCATGGAGGATACGAGTAGGCAGCTGTGAATCCAAGTTGTTGACATATCGTAAATACCAAAAATATTGTCATCCCCACTGGTTGTCAATGAAGATCTCTAATCTTCCAGATGAAAAATTTGTGGTTTCTCCAGTTTGAGAAGTCAGTTGAAGAGGGTCAGCTGGAAACTAGAAGGATAATTATTATATTAAAGTTTAAAGGCAATAATAATATGCACTGGTAAAAACTCAGAGTGAACTGTTAATCTATAAAGAGCAGTACAATCATATTTTTAAAAAAGGGGGGGGGGTCATTTCTGTGAAATGAAAGGGATGCCCAATGCTCAAAAAAGTAAGCAAACAGCTTACCAGTACTGACTTTTAACTTCGAATGAAATGGAAAAGGGTGGGGGGTTGATGGACCCAGAGCTTGAGGAAACCTGTTTGCCTCTGCATGTAGTCCTAGCCACAGCTTCCTTTGGCACACAATGTATGAAAACAATGTAAAAATTTGTAAATAGCAAAATTCAAAAAAATACCTGTAATTCTGCATTTCTCACAAAACACTGTTCAAGGTCTGCATAGTGAAACTTAGCAATGCACACAAGGAAATTCAAGCTTGCCTGCAGATCAAATATCTACTTTGCAGTGAATGATAATGACAGCTAGTGAATCTGATTAAGGTAGACATTGTACAGCTGCACTATAGCCACTTGTCTTCAATGAAGTGTTTTAATTCTGAGATAGCATCAAGTTCAGTTTGTGCTGCTGTATGATAATACGTACTAGACTATTAACAGAAGGAAAAATTAGTTCCATGGAAAAAGGATGACGATGAAGATACAAGTCAAAGATACAAGTCAATGATTATAAGATATGTATACAGTCATGAAACTAAAAGCAAGGATGGTCAGTTGCAAGTTAAGTGGATTTGGTATTTGGTATTCTACATTTTTAAATGTAGCCAGCTAGCTATGTGGTAACAAAGAGAAATTTTTAGCATAAAAGAAAGGAAGAGATAGCATCATACATAGCTAAATATCAACGAGAGAGAGAGAGAGAGAGAGAGAGAGAGAGAGAGAGAGAGAGAGAGAGAGAGAGAGAGAGAGAGAGAGAGAGAGAGAGAGAGAGAGAGAGAGAGAGAGAGAGAGAATATGTTGATAAAAATAATGGTGTTGAAAGTTGTTTAATTTGTCACATGTGGAGTGATTGTTCAATGTCTAACTAATATGTGTTGATGGATGGAATTAAAAAGAAGTGTAATAGTCATTTTGATGAGGGAGAGAGGGACTAACTATATTGGATAATTCACCAGCTAGCAGCTGAGTTGTTTTAGAACAAAGATGATAATGTGATGTGGTAAGGAATTTAGTTTTATGATAGTTAATGAGTAGGAGCAGAACCAAAAACTAAACAAAGCGTGTTTTTTTCTCAAACATGATAATGTGCTGTGGAATGAGTTGACTTCTACAAGAAGTTAAATAGTACAAGTAGAATTTAAGGACTAAAATTTGAAAAAAAGAAACAAAAATAGAAAAACAAGAACAAAGAGTATCAACAGAAATAGATAGCTATTATATTGTCAAACTATAAGAGCAAGTCACTAAACCAGAACAGCGAAAAAATTATGAAAATCATTAATTTTAGCAAATAGTGTAGAATGTAACATGCATACAATGTACATCAAAGTGTTATAAATTATATTCATATAAGTTCTCCGAGTAGCTAACTCACTAAAGTTTGAGAGGATTCCTTCCAGCAAACACACTGTGTCTATCTAAGACCTCTCTCAGGTCACGGAATGTTACAGGTGTGGGAGAACACCTCAGCCATGTATGAAATAGAAGGAAGCACTGGTGATGGGGAGTGGCTTGGTTGCTGGGACATATAGAAATGGCTGCAGAAAATTCTCTCTCAAAATTCCCATTGTAAAGAAGAATGGACTTTAAGGAATCCTTATAGGAATAGGCACATCTAGCAAGGTCTGAGAGAAAACTCTCTGATATTTCACTCTCTAAGTTACTTTCATCAAATAATTTAGTTACTATCTCTTTATTGAAACATGTATAGGGTTCAAAGTACAAGAGCTCTTTGATACTGAATGCTTTTAACTCTGTGTCTCGTTGTCTAGTTACAAAATCTACACTCTCTGCTACACCACAAGACAGTTCATGTATGGAAAAGGAAAGAAGCTGATCTAATTTACTGAGTGGGTAAGACTTCAGCTCTTGAGGATGGAGAATTTTATCTCTGGTCTTGATATTTTTACAGTGCTCCTCTTTCACGTCGAGCACTGACTTGATGACCTTTGTTCGTAGTTCGACACCAGCCAGCTCCTTGCCCATCATGCACCCAACCATCACCACCACAGTTGTGCTCTGCTCCACCACCTCCACCACAACCTCCACCCCTTTCCTGTTGATCCAGTGGATGCCACTCTTCCACACATTACACTTCCTCTGAATGACTGGACATGATGTATCAACTTCATAAGGATCTGGGATCAGAGCAAAGGAGAAAGCTAAGCGCAGGAGGAGCACATGCAGAAATCGTGAAGAGAGATGGTCAGCTTCACTACTATTACAAGATAAATACCAACCACATTTATAGATTGAATCTTGGAAAAAAACTTCTGGTCTATCTACTTTTACCAGAGCAGGAAAGAAATAAAAGGACTGACTGACATCTTTATCTGCAATGAGCTCTACTTCTCTACTTCCTATTTCATGGCAGAACTCAAAGTGACACATAAAGTCCACTATCATTTTCTCATTGTGTTCACTAAATATTTCCTTGATTTTAGTGAGAGGGACAACTCCTGTAAGGCTGGAGAAGTCATAGTGCTGCTTGAAATTCTCAGGAGCAAAGATTGTTCCATTCACTTCAGCCAATAAGACCTTGATATCAAGTATTATGCAGTTATTGTTGATGTCTTTGTTGTCACAGAGAAAAAGAATTTTGCCTTGTTCATTCAAGGTACAAAGTGCCTTAAGTAAATATTCATTGTCTAGTTTAATTTGTTTATCTTTCAGTAACATACTGAGTCTGTCTAATTTGATTGAAACCTCACCTTTAAAAGAAGTATAAAGGAATCCAGATAAAAAAGTTGAACATATATCAAGCTGCATATTATTTTGAAATTGTGTACATTTTTTTATTATAATGTCACAGACATCATTTAAGCCATTGGATGCTGCTTTTGTACAGTTGATAAGAATGCTAGTCTCTGTTTCTACAATATCTTTCTCTTTTAGCTCCTTAATTTTGGAATCTGGTCTACTGAGAGCATCAACATGAGTGAAAATGACCAATTTAGTGCATTTAGTTTCCTCACTGGTTAAAAGATTTGAGACAAAACTATTCCAGTACTTAATTACAGAACTGATTTCATCTACGTCCTTACTCAAATCAACAACAATGAGTATGACATTGCCCTGTGAGGAAGTAAGGTTCTTCAACAAGGCTGTATGACTGCTGTAGTATTCAGCCTGACCAGCAAAGTCATAGAATGTGATCTGCCCTAAACTTCCAAGCTGAATGGTGATGGGTACTATACCAGCTGTTTTCAATTCTACTCCAGACACCTTTTTAAATTTAGCTATAATATCATTTTTTCTTCCAACTTTACCTTCTATAGCTTTAATTAAAGTGCTTTTACCTGCTGAAGGGTTACCAACAACAAATATCTTAAGACTAGGACTCAAAATATTATTACTGAACATTTCATAAAAAATTTCAGGAACTTCATTTTCAAAAATATTAGGGTATATATGATTAAATTTTGTGAATAATTCTTGAGAATAGCATTCATAAACACTTACAATAAATGGAATCAAATGATCATCACATTCACAATGACCAGTACTTAACAGATACTTAACTACATTCATGTGCCGATATTTGAAAGCAAGAGTGAGTGGATGACATCCACTTTTATTCTTTACATTCAGATTACAAAGAGGGTCAGTAACTAACCACTTAACAGTTTCAAAACATCCATCCTTACAGGCATAGTGCAATGGGGTACAACCTGAAGCATCTTGAATATTTTGGTCAACATGGAATTCATTCACCATCACTTTTACTAATTCTAGAATTCCCTTCTCACAGGCATAGTGTAGTGGGGTATAATTTGAAGTACATGCCATTTCATTAGAAATTTGTAGTGGACTCTTACCATCATGACTAGCTGGATTACAATGTGCAACAGTCACTAACCATTCAACAACATTTAGATGTCCTTCTTTATAAGAATAGTGAAGCGGACACATACCTGACTGATCCTTGATCATTTGATCAACATGTACCATAGTCACTAACCACTTAACAACATTTAGAAGTCCCTCTTTACAAGCATAGTGAAGTGGACACATACCTGACTTATCCTTGATCATTGGATCAACATGTGCCACAGTCACTAGCCACTCAACAAGATTTAGATGTCCCTCTTTACAAGCATAGTGAAGTGGACACATACCTGACTTATCCTTGATCATTGGATCCACATGTGCCACAGTCACTAGCCACTCAACAAGATTTAGATGTCCCTCTTTACAAGCATAGTGAAGTGGACACATACCTGACTGATCCTTGATCATCGGATCAACATATGCCATAGTCACTAGCCACTCAACAAGATTTAGATGTCCCTCTTTACAAGCATAGTGAAGTGGACACATACCTGACTTATCCTTGATCATTGGATCAACATGTGCCACAGTCACTAGCCACTCAACAAGATTTAGATGTCCCTCTTTACAAGCATAGTGAAGTGGACACATACCTGACTTATCCTTGATCATTGGATCCACATGTGCCACAGTCACTAGCCACTCAACAAGATTTAGATGTCCCTCTTTACAAGCATAGTGAAGTGGACACATACCTGACCGATCCTTGATCATCGGATCAACATATGCCATAGTCACTAGCCACTCAACAAGATTTAGATGTCCCTCTTTACAAGCATAGTGAAGTGGACACATACCTGACTTATCCTTGATCATTGGATCAACATGTGCCATAGTCACTAGCCACTCAACAAGATTTAGATGTCCCTCTTTACAAGCATAGTAAAGTGGACACATACCTGACCGATCCTTGATCATTGGATCAACATGTGCCACAGTTACTAGCCACTCAACAACATTTAGATGTCCCTCTTTACTAGCATAGTGAAGTGGACACATAGTATTATATGATGAATCTTCAATCATTGGATAAACTAATGCCACAGTCACTAACCACTCAACAACATTTAGATGTCCCTCTTTACAAGCATAGTGAAGTGGACACATACCTGACTTATTCATGATTATCGGATTGACATGTGCCACACCCACTAACCACTCCACAACATTTAGATGTCCCTCTTTACAAGCATAGTGAAGTGGACACATACCTGACCAATCCTTGATCATTGGATCAACATATACTACAGTCACTAACCATTTAACAATATCTAGATATCCCTGCTCACAAGCATGGTGAAGTAGAGTTCTAGATGTTTTCATTTTCTCATAAACTAGTTGACATATACCCAGGTCAATACCTGCTTTAGTAACAAGAAACTGGACAATATCTAGATGACTACTGTGACAAGCACAGCATATAGGTCTTCCATACTCATCAAACTCATCAGAGTGGCTATCAGGGTCACACCCCACTTCCATGATCAAGTACTCAACTACTTTCAAATGACCCAATGAACAAGCATCATACAACAAGTAGGAGAGAATCTTACCACAAAGTACTTCATCATGTTCAGAGAACAAGTTCACCATCTCCCTTACCACATCTCCCCATCTAGCAAGTAAAGCAGAGTTGAGGTCTCCACTATTCCACTTCTCAGGGCAGGGAAGCATCTCTTCCTCAACCATCTTGAATATCGGGAGATGCCATATTACAATTCGCAAAGCGACTTGCTAATTAACTCGCGTAAACATCATTGCGTCATAAGCTCCTAAAGTTCACGCTATTGGTCAATAGAATATTTTTTGGTCATGTGAAAACGAAAATCGAATTTGATTGGTCAGATCACGTGACTTCGTGGAAGGTGTCCGTGTTTGGTTGGTGTGATGCTTATTGCTACGATTATTTGGATAGTTTGTAGCTCCTTTGAAGGAAGCTTTCTATCTTTTATCACCAGTTTTAGATGCCAGGACTAAGCCTTTCCTAAGTACCACTACTAGTTTTTGTGGATGTGCTACAATTAGAAACAAAGATGATCGAACAGAAGAGGATGCTATGCAGCATTGGCTGGACAGAACAACTCTAAATTGGATATTACAACGGAGGTGTGAGTAAAGACTGTAACTACCAAATTTCATAACCTAGGAGAAAACAGAAAATTTGTTTGCACGTGTCCACCATTAGCTAGCTCTGTTTCACACTAATTGAACTCATTTGCATCCAACTCCAGATTACCTTGATTGTCCTCTTCTCCAAATATCATGTCCATGATTTCTTCTAAGTGGTTACAAGTGCATCACAGGCTGCTCCACCAGACGCTGCAGCTGCCTCAGGAAACAGACCCAGTGTGGCGAAGAGTGCCAGTGCCAGAATTGTGACAATCTCTATCCCCCCTCTGATGACAACACCCAGCAAGAGGCTAGTGAACCCTTACAATGGTAAGCTTTACTTCCCACCCATGATTAACTAGTGGTTCCAGAATCATAGAATTTGGTCGGCTTGTTGCCACATGTCAACATGTTCTTTGCCAATGTCATCTGAGGGTGTAGCCAGGTGTTTTGTTGTATATCCTCCAACCATTCAGAATGTTGTTTGTTTGATTTTGGCTTTCTAAATTTTAGAAAATGGGCTGTCGGTGATACATTAGCAAAGCCAGTGGCATATTTCTTGTCATATGCAGTTCCAATTAAATGTATAAATACCAACTGTATATTGGGGGTGTTATACACCATAATTATGATAGTTTGACTTGCACGTGGGGGTTGGTGAAGGTACATCTATTGCTCTGTATAGCTCTAGCTATGCTTTGTGGATTCATTTTTGTGGCTACAAATGAAGTGTCTTCACACCCTGGTACTTAGCATTTCTAACCCAATGAGCCCTTCGGGTATGTGTTGGCATATTCATAACTTTATTGATATCCACCCTACAGGGCCGGCAGCGCAGATGGCTGCATCAAGAGGCAACTCTGGAGAGACAGGGCATACTCCCAAGCTGGCTCACATACCTATTGTCTTGTGTGGCTGTGATAGCTATTACATATTTGCCTTGTATCTCTACTCATAATGACTCTTTTAATAATTCATTATCAACAACTGATTACCTTGTGGTCAGGTATGGATGTTCATACAAAAAAGGTAGAGACGCATGTCTAGTCTACCGCCTTGATTGATAACAGCTGAAATTGTAGCGTGTGTAGCGCGCTTTCTACCGTTGGGAACAAAATGTATTTTGCGTGAGTGTAACTTCAGTTCATGGTCTCAAAGATAGTGCAGAATTTAAGTCGTGGCCACTTACAGAAAATCCAGTTGCACCTCTACCGTCAAGGCACTTGTTTCCAAGTGATCGTGACTTCGTGTATCTGGAAGTAACAACTTTTTCACATAGTTAGATAGGTCTGTGTGTGATCTGTTTGTGTGAAGTGTTTTACTTACTACACGTATAAAGTGTAAGAGTTATAGCAGGAATTATAAGTTAACTAAACAGGAAAATTTTCCAAGAACTTCCGGTGCAAATAAAAATGTATGGGGCCCTATGACTTCCGGTTCCGCTGGCGTAACGACTGCAAGGGCTACGGAGACTACATGTACAAGGGCAGACTACAAGGGCTACAATTAATTTTAGTTAAAATGGACCATGGAATTGCAGACCTTCAACTACCTCTTGTATGACTTCCAGTTTCCTTTATCAGGGGCGTAAGAAGATGTTTTCTGGTGGGGGGGCTGTGCTGATATCCCTGCGCTTGCGTGCGGAAAATTTTTAGCTGATCACGCCCATTTTGCATACCAGTGTACAATGGTACTATCAACTGGCTCAGTGGTGTCAGTGCTTGTGATGAGGTTTCTGAAGATTGACCAGCATCATCACAATAATTTTTATTTATAATGCATGCTACATCAATAGTTACCTGTATCAATTTGAGGAGTGAATTCTCCTCTGTGCCATAGTGGAGTCCAGGAAGACTTAATAGCAGATACTTTCTAGCAGAGCCAAGCTAACTGCTGAGCTAGGTGTTACTAATACTTAATTAACCACATCTCATTCTGTGATGTTAATACTTAGCTATATAGTAGGTGTATTTAACATGCAGCATCTGTGATGTTGAATTTGCATATATAGTATAGCTAATGCCTATGTGCAGGTACTATCCATTTTGAGTGGGGGGGGGGGGGGGGGGGGGGGGGGGGGCTGAAGCCCCCCCAGCCCCCCTGCTTCTTACGCCCATGTTTATTTAAATGTATGATGTCCTATTTTAAAGTGGTGATGGTAATGTCAATCCAAGGTACTGGTGCATGCAGGTAGCTAAATGGGTGGTAGCTTACTCTGCAAGTTACAAGATTTTACCTAACCACCTCCTACATAATGGCACGACTGTGGCATAAGCATTAATTATTCATGAGTTGTGCAATCATCTATTATTACTTCCTGTGAGTCATCATTATTAACGAGTGTGTATATTGCTGATGAGATTTGTCTATAGTTGGCTCTAGTAAGTGTTGAGTAGCTAGTTCCCACGGACAATACTTTCACATGGTGGCAGCGTCGGGATGAGCAGTGACGAAGGTACCCCTGCTCGAGCTACTCCGGCCGTAGTGGCAACAAACCTTTCTCTCAAACCCCCAGGACAGTTTGACTTCAGGCACCCAGATGAGTGGCCTAAGTGGAAACGCCGTTTCAACCAGTATCTCTCAGCCACCGGGCTAAACAGAGGAGACGATGCTAGGACAGTGAGCACCTTGCTGTACTGCATGGGGGCAGACGCCGACAATGTTCTCGCCTCGACAGACATCACTGCCGAACAAAGAGACTCCTACGATGCTGTAGTAGGAAAGTTCGACGAGTTCTTCAAGGTCAGAAGAAACATCATCTTCGAAAGGGCCAAGTTCAACCGTCGTGACCAAGCCGATGGAGAAAGTGCTGAACAGTATATCACCTGTCTATACAGCCTAGTGGACAACTGTGAGTATGGGGCACTAAAAGATGATTTGTTGAGAGATAGAATAGTTGTGGGCATACGGGACAAAGGGCTATCTGAAAAATTACAAATGGACCCTAGCCTAACCTTAGAGAAGGCCAAGACGCAAGTGCGTCAAAAAGAGGCTGTGCTGGAGCACAGACAAGAACTCCATAAAGCAAATGTTGAAGGTGTTGGATATCAAAGGAAAAAGCCAAAAGGAAGGTCCAACCCACACTCTAAGAAGGGAGGAGCCCGTGGTCCACACAAAACAAACCAGCCTAATAGACCATGTATGAGGTGCGGTAAACACAGACACCCTGCACCTGACAAGTGTCCAGCCTTGAGTGCCACCTGCTTCAAATGCAGAAGGAAAGGTCACTATGAAAGTCAATGCCTATCGAAGACGGTAGCAGCATCAGCCGAAGGAGTGGAAGCTGACTCTGAGGAAGACGATCTGCCAGAGGATGAGATCTTCATAGGCGCCATAGAGACACGCAAAGGCACTGTTTGGCTGACTAATGTCCAGCTCCAGGGAAAAGACGTAAAGTTCAAGATGGACACTGGCGCTGAGGTCACAGTGATATCAGAAGCAGTCTATCATTCTCTCAAGAATGTCCAGCTGGAAGAAACTTCCAGAGGCCTATATGGACCAGCCCATCAATCCCTGGAAGTTATAGGTCAGTTCACCGGTAGTCTGAAACGAGGAAGACACACCCACTCAGAGAAGATCTATGTAGTCCGAGGACTACACTACAACCTACTTGGCCTACCTGCTATCACCACACTACATCTGATCAAAAGAATCGGTGCCACCACAGAAGCAGATGAAACATCCCTCATCTACCGGCAGTTCCCGAAAGTCTTCAAGGGATTGGGAACACTTGGAGGTGATTACACCATAAAGTTGAAAGAAAACGCACATCCTTACTCACTTTTCACGCCCAGGAGAGTTCCGTTTCCCCAACGAAAACAAGTACAAGAGGAGTTGGCCAGAATGGAATCCCTAGGGGTCATTTCAAAGGTCAGTGACCCCACTCCCTGGTGCGCTGGCATGGTGGTGGTGAAAAAGAAGACAGGAGCTGTGAGAATTTGCGTTGACCTGAAGCCTCTCAATGAGAGCGTCCTACGGGAAGTGCATCCAATACCGAGGGTAGACGAGGCCCTAGCCCAGCTCGCAGGTGCAGCCATCTTCAGCAAGCTCGACGCTAATAGCGGGTTTTGGCAAATTCCATTGTCACCCGAGTCCCGCCTACTCACAACCTTTGTGACACCCTTTGGGCGTTATTGCTTCAACAAGCTGCCGTTCGGGATTTCTAGCGCCCCAGAATTGTTCCAACGGAGAATGAACTCCATCCTCGAAGGTCTTGACGGAGTCACATGTTTGATGGACGATGTGCTCATCTTTGGCAAGGACAAAACCGAACATGATGTCCGGCTGAGGAAAGTTCTGGAGAGACTGCAGACCACTGGAGTAACTCTCAATAGCAACAAATGTGTATTCAACAAAAGAGAGGTCAAATTCCTGGGACATGTGATCAGTAAGGATGGTGTTAAAGCCGATCCAGAGAAGACAAGTGCCATCAGGAAGATGGAAGTCCCACAGTCCGTATCCGAATTGAGACGTTTCTTGGGGATGGTCAATCAGCTCGGGAAATTCTCCCCGCGCATCTCCGAACTATCTCAACCCCTCCGAGAATTACTCAGTACAAAGAGAGCATGGCTTTGGGGGCCAGAGCAAGATCGGTCCTTTCAGAATCTGAAGGAAGAGTTGTCCAAACCAACCACCTTGGCACTCTACAATCCCCAAGCGGAGCTGAAAGTCTCAGCCGATGCTTCATCATTCGGCCTTGGTTCTGTTTTGTTCCAGCAAGAAGAGGAAGTGTGGAAACCAGTAGCATATGCCTCAAGGTCCATGTCAGAAACTGAAATGAGATATGCCCAGATAGAGAAGGAGGCCCTGGCAGTCACATGGGCCTGTGAAAAATACACAGATTACCTCCTTGGGCGGAAATTTCTGATAGAGTCGGACCACAAGCCACTTATTCCCTTGCTGAACACCAAGCAGCTTGACAACCTACCTCCACGTGTGTTACGATTCCGATTACGACTGGCGAGATATGACTACACAGTACAACATGTGCCGGGAAAGGATCTGTATACTGCAGACACCCTGTCGAGAGTGCCAGTAGCAGGAATGGAGAGCGAAGAAAAGTCACTCCAAGAGGAGGTGGAAACGTTTGTGGACGCAGTTCAAAGTTCACTCCCAGCCACAAAGCAACGTCTAGATGCCTACAAACAAGCTCAAGAGCAAGATTCAGTTTGCCAACAACTGATGCAATATTGCCAACAAGGTTGGCCACAGAAAGACTTGGTCAGACAAGATGTTACACCATATTGGAAGTCAAAGGAATTCCTGACAGAATGTAACGGACTCTTGATGTATGGACACAGGATTGTTGTTCCAAAATCACTACAGCGAGAAACACTCCAGAAAATTCATACTGGACATCAAGGTATCGAACGCTGTCGAACAAGAGTAACCTCATCTGTCTGGTGGCCAGGAGTAAGTCATCAGATGGCACAAGTGGTTCAGCAATGCTTGGAATGTGCTAAGAACTACACACCACCAAAGGAACCACTCATTGTTTCCAAACTACCTGACTACCCATGGCAAGTTGTCGGAACAGACTTATTTGAGCTAGAGGGAAAACAATATCTCCTCACTGTCGACTATTTTTCGAGGTTTCCGGAAGTTAACGAACTGAAAACCACAACTTCAGCAACCATTATCCAGAATCTGAAATCGTTATTCTCCCGACACGGTATTCCGGAAATAGTCCGTAGCGATAATGGACCACAATTTTCATCACAGGAGTTTGCCCAGTTCGCGAGTTCCTACGAATTCAACCACATCACAAGTAGTCCTCGCTTTCCACAGAGCAATGGACAGGTGGAACGCTGTGTAAAAACAGTGAAGCAAATGCTACAAAAGTCAAAAGATCCTCAAATGGCACTCTTGAGTTACCGGACAATGCCACTACCATGGTGCGGTTTATCTCCAGCAGAGTTGAGCATGGGAAGGAAGTTACGTACTCTGATCCCACAGACAGACAAGCACTTGGTTCCAGAGTGGACATACCTGAACGCCTTCAGGGCAAAGAACAAGCTGTTCAAGGAGACCCAGAGACAAAACTTCAACAAGCGTCATAGGGTTCGTGATCTCTCACCAATACCAGACAATACTGACGTTTGGGTGACCTCAGAGGACCAAACGGTCAGAGGAAGGGTGATAGAACCTGCCGGATCACCGAGATCCTATGTGGTGGAAACACCTACAGGACAAGTTCATAGGAACAGGAGTCACCTCAATGTAGTCCCAGATCAGAGTGAAACTCAAGAGACAATAGTTGAACCTCAAGGAGTACCCACTGAATCTCTGGAAAATACTCAAGAGACATGCTGAAAACTCAGTTGGCAACCACTCAGCTCAGGCTAATCCTTCACCACCAAGGAGGATCATGACTCGATCACAGACTGGAACTGAACGTAGAATGCCTAACTATCTCTGGCTAAAAAGGGGAGATGTGGCATAAACATTAATTATTCATGAGTTGTGCAATCATCTATTATTACTTCCTGTGAGTCATCATTATTAACGAGTGTGTATATTGCTGATGAGATTTGTCTATAGTTGGCTCTAGTAAGTGTTGAGTAGCTAGTTCCCACAGACAATACTTTCACAACGACGAACCAGCTGCCAGTTTGAGGTCACAGCAGGTAAACATTGATGAGTGGTGGAAAAGCATAGATTCAAAGTTACTTGAAGGAGTTATCTGTTCTGTGGAACCCATTTTTGCTGAAAGCATAGCCCCTTGGATACCTCTTTCTTGTCAAGGGAAAGTCATAAATACTGACTACCAAAAAAAGATTTTTCTACTGGTCTGAATTTACACGTGGAGAAAACGAGCCTTTAGCAGCATTATGATAATACTCCATTATTAATACAAATGTCAATAATAATAATACAATAGTTAACTCAACTTGTCCATGATAACAGTACAATATCCTCCCAAGCTTGCCTGCCACCCATTTTGTATACTGATTTTTTCTGAGCTTCTCTGTCAAAGATCTCTTCCTTGCTTTGTATGTTGATGCTATAGCCATGCTTCCCATTCCCCACACTTGTTAAGAGAACTGATTCCAGTTCTGGATTGCACTTATCCAGGTACGAGATCTGGGAACAGAAGTTAGGCTTTTTTGGAGACAAAAGATTTGTCTGTCTTGCGAGCACATTTTGTTGCCTTTCCGAGTGGCCTGGAACTTCACTCTTCCCAGTCTTGTGAGGTTTGTTGTTGTGCTCTGTAAAGGGGATTTCAGCACAGATACAAGACTCCGCCTCCTTGGGCATCAGTAAAATTGTCCAAACTCTGTCCTTATGCCACTGAAAGTAATTGAGGAGGTCAAAGTTCTCTGAATCGAACATTCCAATAATTCCGATGGTTGTTCCCACAATCACTTTATGACCACTGCAGACCACTGCGGTGATTTGGAAGGCCTGGCTTGTTACTGCAAAGTTAAGGATATAGTATCTCTTAGGTGTCAAGTCTATTCTTGGGTGCCCAGTGTATGCAAATCATAGCTCGGTTAACTGGGGACTGACATGTGCCAATTGTTTCATTTAGCTATGTTACACCATCATGCAATGACTCACCCTTGAGACCTTATAGATTACAAGCAGTTACCCACTACAAAGATGAATGCCATTACTATATGCCCTACCACGGCCACAAGGTGTACACACTCCTACCCACTAACATACTGCACACCACCAGTGTACACTCAACTCCTAGCCTAGCTGTAACATGCACAAGATAAAAAACAATGGCATGGCATGTGACAGTCCCTGGTAGAAATCACATTATAATTATTTACGTAATTACTATTACTAGACCTAGGTCTGAATTGGTGTGATGCAGAAATTTGATAGTTTCACCATTCCAACAAATAAACACATACGTACCAATCTTAAGCTTTTTAGCGCAGTTGAGAATTCCTCTCTGTTCCTGTGTCTGAGCATTGAAGGATACCAAGACAGACCTCTGTCTGTAAGTGATCCAGATGTGTTCTGCTACATCCCCTGAGCTGTCGGTGAAACTAGTGAAGGCAATGTAGGAACAGAGATGGATCTTTGGGTCTTCAGGCTTAACCACTAGTTGAGTGTCCTTCCAATTCTCGCCTGGAGATTTAGCTAAAACTAAGAGTCTGTTGTTCTCCATGGTACCCCACACTTCCACCTTAGAACCTCCATCCAAAACAACCTACAACAAACAACGAACTAACAACAGATAAGCAAACAAACAAATTAATATGGAGCCTATACAGTAGAACCTCTAAATGCGGACACCTTTGGGACCAGCGAAAAGTGTCCTGATTAGAGAGGTGTCCCTATTTCAGGGGTTAAATTATACACATTTATATTTATATTGTGTTGGGACAAGAAAAAGTGTCCTGATTAAAGAGGTTTTTGCATTTCAGGGAGTCCACATTTAGGGGTTCCACTGTAGTAGAATTTTGTTCAAGGATATAGTTTTGAGGATCAAATAAATAAATGAATAAATAAAACTAATAGAGTGCATTCACAAATATATCTTGACCTTTGTATGCTTAGTGTAAACAACTAAAGTTTATGCTATTCAATAGTTATGGAGAGCTTGAGTGCTGAAACTGAAGATTTCTATTTCTACTTTTAGTACCTTGTCATGGAGAACATGCATATGTAATTCTATGCTATTTCAGGATCACTAAGTATCTAAAACTGTACCTCACCTTGACAAGGTGGTAACAAGGAGAGCCATTGAGAGATATCTTGCACTGGAGTCTCAGCCCGTTCTCCACAATCTTATCATACAAACACCACACATCTCCACTGAAATTGGCCACCACCACAGTCCTCCTCTCCTCGACATAGAGAATATCCAGAATGGTTCGATTGGTTGCGCCCATGGTCTCCAAAGTGGAGGTGAATTTAGTCTGGAGGGTTAGTGCATGGAAGATTTTGATGGTGCCTGCAGTAGTCCCCATCCACATCATGTTGTGAACCGGACACATACTGGTGATCTCCTCACCCGAACAATACCCAGTGAATAGCTGATAAAGAGGGAAAAAGAAATAGTGTCATGACAGTATACCCACAGAGAGAGAGAGAGAGAGAGAGAGAGAGAGAGAGAGAGAGAGAGAGAGAGAGAGAGAGAGAGAGAGAGAGAGAGATCAAAGGCAAAAGGCAGAGTAGACAAGCACCACTACTTGGTAAAATTTATCAGCTAAGATGGAGTATTGATAATTATGTTGTTAGCTGTGTATACAAAAACAATACCAGCTTCAAAAAAACTCACTCAACAACCAATGTTTCGACCCTCTCAATTCTCTAGCACACCAGGCATCCTTCCATGAACACGCTTTCGCTCAGCCACATCATGACTATGATATTTTATCAGAGCCATTAGCTAGCTATCTAAACATTCCAGTCACTGTTACTCTTACTGCACTCAAGTCTGAGAAACTGGGTATGCACAGGCATTGCTTTTATGCAGGTACAGGCAAAATTAAGTTACCACAGAGCAAAAAAGGATTTCATGGTTTCGATAAAAAAGGTGGTTCACACTTATTTTACGCTATAGGCATCCACTTCAATGTTCTATTGCCTATAATAGCCCATTATTAAATAAGGGAAAAAATATTTCGTGAAATGAAAAAAAGATGTAGGGATGACTACTGCTCAAAAAAGTAAGGAAACAAGAAGGATGGAAATGGGATCAATCTTTGTTCTGTATATCCAGCCAACAATCCCTACATATACGTACATTACTACACTATAATCTGAAGCTACCCGACGTATATGTAGGGATTGTTGGCTGGATATACAGAACAAAGATTGATCCTTCTTGTTTCCTTACTTTTTTGAGCCTACATCTTTTTTCATTTCACGAAATGTTTTTTCCCTTACTTGTTCCCGGTCTTTTTTTTTCCCCTCTCTTTTATGGGTTTAGCTATGTATAGAGTTCATTCTTCTATGTGTATGCAGGGACAGATGAAAGAAGAATAGTTCTCCAATAGCATAGCAATCCAATCATTATTTATCAACGAGTCAAGGTGTTGTGTTATTGTTGAGCTATACTTGGAGGTCAAAGATGCTGAAATAGAGTCTACCAGTAGATGGATTGGTGAATCTAAAATCCCCAAGTTGATACAGTAGTCTATGATCATTATCTAGAGTTAGCTAGCTAGAGATAGCTGAGTAATATTATAATTGGATATCGAATACATGCGCATGCGTATTAAAAAGATGGCTTCCACTAATTGAATTAGTTGAGTGCTGTGCTCCATAGTGTCTCCTTTTTCATCGATTCTTTCGAGGATCAACGAGTAGAAAAGATCATAGTTGGTAGAATTTGGAGTGGATTTATCCAGAAATCATAGCTGTAGCTTGAGTGGTTCGAGAGATATGGTTATTGAATAATAATAATAATAATAATAAGAATAATAATAATAATAAGATGATCGCAAAGGAGATGACAGAAGAAAGAATAAGTGCAAGAGAAAAAGAAGTATTCTCAGAAATGGAGAAGACACTCAAGGAGAATCCTCCAGTGGAAGATCGTTAGACTCGACCTTTATTACCTTGAAGAAGAAGAAGAATCTAGCAATTTACCTGTTTGCTGTATTTCTGAAACGGTAAGCTCCCTGGTCCTGAAACTTGGTTGGATAAGCTTTTGTTAAGTCTAAGTGGTTGAACTAGAATTTCACTTTTGTATTAGTCTGTAGGTGGCGCGCACAGCTGTCCGCATCATCCCTACATAGAGAGTGCTACCACTCTCTGATTTATAGTACCTTCTACAAGTCTAATCAATACACCGTAATATACTCCTATGACAGAGCTACTACTACCTTGAAGAGCCCATGAGTCTAGAGTGGTTATTTACAGGATACAATACATGATATCAAGTTCTCTAGTGAGCAGAGATTCATACAGGGGAGAGAGCCCTGGGATATTCCCCTCCTCCTCCTCCTCCTCCTCCTCCTCCCCTCCCTCCCTCCCTCCCCCCCCCCCCCCCCCCCCCAAAAAAAAAGAAGAAAAAATTTTTTTTTACTACACAGGTCTCAAAAACTACATCCAGTCCAATACATCTTCATATGAAGGGAAAAAATATTTATTCTAAATAAAAAAGAAAAGTAGGGACAGCTATGTGCGGTTCAATAACAAGCTCAGTCAAGCAACCCTTACCCATCACCAATATTACCAAATTACGAACTATTCCTACTCTTCACTCCCATGACAGGTCAAGATGAGAGTGAAGTAGGAATAGTTAGCTCGTAGTTTGGTGGTGATATTTAGGGGTTGCTTGACTGCACACAGCCATCCTTTCCTTTTCTAATAAATACTTTTAGTAGCTATTTTATGATATTCAGTTATTCCTGATCAGATGGTGTTCTACCTTTAAATCTATGTAGTCACTCCGCTAAATTTTGGGGCCTTAGGGCTTGGATCGATGAGTACATAATCCAGCTAGATTTGGGGCCATCCACACAACATTTAGAAGAAATTTTTTGTGCTCATATAAGAAGTATACCTCAAGTATGACTAAAGTTGCTGGGTGATTATATTATTTTTGTGCAAGGTCTAATGGAATTACATCCTTTGCCAGATATTGTCATAAAAGTATGGCAAAAGAGGGTATGGCACACATACTGTAGTGTGCCATAACCCCCTCCAATCTAAAATCCTGCATGAATCCCTGGTGAGCCAATGCTATAATCTAGTTAGCCAATGGGTTAGGGCTCAATGAGGTAAAGATTTCCACTCTAGTGGTTGTTTACAGGTTAACACCAAGTGAGGTGGTCAGTCACATGCATGTGTATAATTAGCACACATAGACTAGTAGTACTCACATAGTGTCCAGGGTGGCCATCATTGTATGTGAAAATATGCAACAACTCTTTCCGCTGGTCATGCTCACACATCCAAATCTGTGTGTACGGGTTGAACTGCTTCACGTTAACATTATCCCCAGGCTCTTTAACAACAGTACTCAATAAGCTGCCCGATCGAAACTTCTCCTGTCTAAAATTACTTCCCTCAAAGTTTCCAATTTCATCCAGTTTTGTTTTTTGCAGTTCTTCTAAATTCATCTCCATAGAATTGTATATCTTCATTCCCTCCCTAACTGTGAGGGGCAGGGGTTCGTTTCCCCATCTTTCGTATTCGGGCAATATCCGACAGACGCAGGCACAGGAGATGGATTTAACTTCCCTGAGGGAAATCTCCGCTCTGAGTCTCGCAAACTCCGGAGCCTGGATCCAGTCTGAGACTTGGCTCATCTTTGGCCGATTTTCCGGTTCCTGTTCCCAGCATAGTTCCATGGTGTCCTGGAGGAGGATGAGGGAACGTGTCTCCTTGGCCTGGAGGGTTGGTCGACATCCACCATTGACCTTGACATTCCTCTTCATCGGCTGAATATTGTCAAAGGGTGAATGCTGACTCAGCAGTTCATAGAGAACCATGCCATAGGCAAATACATCAACCTGTAGATTGAGCCACGCAAAAACAAAGAGAAGAGTACGTAATATGCATCAACTTTATTCAAGTATGGAAAAGTGACAATACTAGTACCTCTGAATAATGGACACACTTGAGGCCCAGCCATTTGCCCTTTGCAGAGAGGTTGTCCTCTTTTGGATTTTGTTTGTTTGTCTGTTTTGTATAGAGTGTATATACAAAAGCTGAAAGGTTTGTTCTCTTTATTGAAGGTTCAACTGTAATATGTATAAGGGAAAAAACATTTCCGTGACATGAAAAAAAAAATGACCATTGCTCAAAAAAGTAAGGATGGAAATGGGATCAATCTTTGTACTAGCCAACAATCCCTACATATACGTCGAGTAGCTTCAGATAATACTGGACAAAGATTGATCCCATTTCCATCCTTCATCCCTACCCTTGTTTCCTAAGCAATGCTCATCCCTACACTTTTTTTCATTTCAGGGAAATATTTTTTCCCTCACTTGTTCCTGGTCTTTTTTTCCTTTTTTTAATGGTTTTATGTATAGAGTTCATTCTTCTATGTGTATGCAGGGACAGATGAAAGAAGAATAGTTCTCTAACAGCATAGCAGCCCAATGATTATTTATCAGTGAGTCAAGGCTTGAAGTGTTGAGCTATACTTGGAGGTTGAGGATTCAGATGAATCTGAAATAGAGTGTACCGGTAGATGGATTGGTGAATCCAAATTTCCGAGTTGATAGCTTAGCTAGCTCAATTGTTAGCTAGCTGAGTAATATTATAATTTCAAATCAAATACAGTACATGCGCATGCGTATTATTGAAAAATGGCTTCCAATAATTAAGTTAGTCGAGTACTGTGTTCCATAGTGTCTCCTTTTACATCGACTCTTTCGAGGATTGATGAGTACAAAAGATCGTAGCTGGTAGAATTTGGAATGGATTTATCCAGAAATCATAGCTGTAGCTTGAGTGGTTCGAGAGATATGGTTGTCTAAGAAGAATAATAACTATAGAGAAGAAGAAGAATCCAGCGACTTACCTGCTTGCCGTATTTCTGAAACGGTAAGCTCCCTGGTCCTGAAACTTGGTCTGCACTTTGTAGTAGGCTCTAGTAGGCTGGATAAATCATTCACAGTAGCTTTTGTTAAGTCTAAGTGGGGGAACTAGAATTTCACTTTTGTATTAGTCTATAGGCGGCATGCGCAGCCATCCGCGTCATCCTTACATAGAGAGAGCTACCGCTCTCTCTGATATTCTATTATATGTACACATGAAACTGGAAGACACCTAGCTCTAAAATGTGAGAGACAATTCTGACCTTTTCTGAAGAGACGACGTTCCCAGCTTGGTTAAATAGCTCAGGGGCCATAAATCCCGGAGTTCCCACAGGAAGGTTGTCCACTTTGAGGGTCAGGCCCGTGCTTACCTGACTGATCCCGTAGTTGGCTATCTTGATCCAGACGTTGCCTGACTGGCGGATGCGGACCTGTCTCTCATCCAGGGGGGAGGGGAAGTGCCAGAGGAGGATGTTGGATGACTTCATATCCAAATGGACAACTTGGTTGGAGTGGAGGTACTCCAATCCCCGTGCCATCTGTGTAAAAGAGGCAGAGGTTACAAAGGTTAAAAGGTCATGTAAAGGGGTCAAAGGTCATGTAGTAGAAGTTAAAGGTCATGTTTAAAAGATGTCTAATGCTATCCAATGAAAATTAAAGAGCAAAGCTAGGAAATCAGGGCTCAGTCTAATCATCAAGTCATATGATTCACAAAAACAGCTGGTTGGGCTTCATCATGAGTCGCACCACAAAACAGAAAAATCATTGGCTTCAATTAATTCATAAAGCCAGTCCTGGTCACACTTAATTAGTAAAGCTTAGGTATTATACAGAACTAAGTTAGAAGTGGTGCATTACTAGCTATATGCATGATTATCTGCGAACTATATTCACCTGCAGTGCAGTGTTCTTGAGTGTCAGAGGTTCAAGCGCCACTTGGCATTCTTTATACTCCTTCAAAATGGCCCTCAGGCTCTTCTTGGGAGCCAACTCCAGGACCAGACACATGTGAGGGCTGGTTCTTACTCCACATAGCTTGATCAGGTTGGGATGATTCAAGTTGGACAGGAAAGAGACTTCTTGTCTGATTTCTCTGTAAGCATAGAGTAAGTGCTTTGTCTCCTTCGAGAGCTCCAATAACTCGCTGATGGAGGCACTGCTAAGCAGGTCAGACACGTTCACCAGAAAGATTTTGACTGCAACTTTTTTCTTTCCAGAGTGGATTATAACCGGTCAAAATCCGGATAAAACCATATAATGATAGACCAATTAACTGTCACTCTTGTCAGGTCATAATTGTGGTGGTTACTTTAAACTTGGCTCACTGCCAGCTAGCTAGCCAATAGGGAGACAGTAGTGTGTGCTAAATGTACAAATCTGACTGGGATAATTGGTGTAAACTGTTTCTTTTTTTAAAGTTCAAAATCACTGAAGTGTCAAGCTTTTAAATTGGTCTGTTATCTTTGATGTCAGACCACTAATGCCAAATGACCTAATAATTCTCTGAATGGTCTGTCATTTGTCAGATCAATTGATAAAAGTTATAATCCTCACTGCTTTCCCCCTTACTAGATATGCAAACACATGATTATCACATGATTATGTGTTGTTGTTGTTGTTGTTGTTGTTGTTATTATTATTGTTGTTGTTACTGTTGTTGTTAGACTATGAATCAGTAGATGAGTTAGTTCCACTTTCTTAAACTTACATTTGCCACAGCAGAAGTCACGAGTTCTCCCTTGTAGACAAAACTGAACTCTCCCTTGCCCAAGACCTCGTCACAGATCTGAAGTGGAGCATTACTATCCTGATATGACACATCACTGGTCAAGTCACGGAATATCTAGAGCAGGGAGGGGAGGAGGAGGAGGGAGGAGAAGGGGGAAGGAGGAGAAGGAGGGGGAGGGAAGGAGGAGGGGGAGAGAGGAGAAGGAGGAGGAGCAGGGGAGAGAGAGGGAGGATGAGAAGGAGGGGGAGGGAGAGGAGGAGGGGAGGGGAGGAGGCAAAATCCTTGTAAATTAAACTGAGTTTGAATTTAGTGTGCATTTTGTGAGGTAAATTTTTTTTCACGGTTTTATCATTAAAAATTTACATTAGTAAATTTACTGAATGTAGCAGTGATATTACTGCTAAGACTATAACAGTGAATAGAGAAGTTTACTGAGTGTAGAGATGTACGTAGCAGTGAATTTACTGAGAGTGTAATAGTAAGTTTACTGAGTGTAGCATTGGGTCTACATACATACATACATGCAAATGCAAATCATCTAGCTGCCGTCATGCGCAAGGATGCCTGTGCACTAAGCAAGCACTATGAGCCAGTGCTGGCAACTTCCTGCCCCGGGCTAGGAAATCGCAGGAGAACTGACTATCTCTTCTCAGCAAGTGGTGTGGGCACCCGAAGTCCCACCTGGACCACAACTGATATTGGAGAGATAGCCAGTTTGATTTGCACCCTGGAAATTCCAGGTACTCATTTTCAGCTGGGTGGACTGGTGGCATGGTGCACAGCAAATTAATGCTGGTGATGGATAACACCATATGACACTGGTGGGACTTGAACTCATGGTCTCCCTTTAAGTGCACTGCCAGTGACTCCACACATACATACATACATATGTACATACATACATACATACATACATACATACATACATACATACAGTCCCTTGCTCACCAGATCTGGTGCCATGTGCATGATTTTGATGTAACCATGGAGACAACACTCAAGGGGTTTGTCCAGTGCAGCAGTGACGACTTGGTCCTCTAGGATGAAGGTACTGATGAGATTGTCGTCCTTGCAAATGTAAGTCCCCTTCATGGCACCTGCAAAAGTGCAAAGTACAAGGGTTCATTAGCTGATTCTGAAGAAGATTCTTTCTTTCTCTCTTTTTAAGCACTTAAAGAAGTGAAGGAGGCAAGTCAGGTGAGTAGTTTTTTGGTTAACAGAGTAACCCCCTTCCAAGGTGTTACCTGAACAGATAACAGAGTGGTTTACCCCCACGCATTTTTTCACCCCTCATGACTTACAGTAATCAGCAAATCACAATGTGGTCACCCTCCTCCCCCAATTAATCAATTAGTTCAGGTGAGTAACTTTCCCAGGAGCAAACACAATTAATCATAAAGAAGAGGTACCCAAGTGTCTAATTCAGTATGTACAAGTCAACCAATTTGACTGAGTCTTCATGTGTAGTATACTGCATGTACATGTGGAGTATACTGAATTGATATGTGAGATATGTGGAGTATACTGAATTGATATGTATATGTGGAGTATACTGAACGTACATGTGGAGTATACTGAATTGATATGTGAAGTATACTGTGAAGTATACTGAGTCTTTGTATACTGAATGTAGTTTTAACCACCTATCACACATCACTGCTATTTGATGTTATCTGTACCACTTTACCGAAGAATATAGCAGAACCTATCTCAGCATAGCATTTCCAGCAAGGGACATAGGTAACAAAGGTCCTTCCTGACGGAAAGATAAGCATGCCCGGGAACCAGCTGAGAGCCAGAGCTTTCACATGTCCAGTGATCATTACCAGCAATTTGGTAGCAAGTCCTGGGATACACTCAAAATTCTCCTGGCTGTTCAGTTCCATCAGCTCGTTGGATAAGGTTATCCACTCGTTGGTGTAAATATGAATCTCTATCCGATACTTGGATTTCAGTAGGTGTGCCTTCATCTCCCATTTGTCCAGGAATTCGTCTGAGGGTATATTACTTACTTGCTTCATAACGAGTAGGGTTCGCCCCCGGTATGAGAAAGCCATCCCCGTTTTCCAAGGGGTCCAGTTCAAGATCTCCTGCGAGGACCTTGTGGATTCCATGGAACGGGAACGAGCTCCTATGATGGTACGGAGAATCTACAAGAGATCACAGTACGATCATAATACCCTAAGAACTAGAGGATGTTCCTACAATCATTATATCATGTGGTAAACATGCAGTGCAGTGGACCACTCTTTGGACAGAACTCTGTATAATTCTAAATAAAACAGACAAGCAGGGATGGCTGTGTGTACAGTTCAAAAAAGTTTATGAACAAGAGAGGTAAGTAACCCCTTACCCATCACTACAACTTTCCTAATTTCAGTAACCACATCCACATTACCAAACTAGACTAGATATAGGGATATAGGCAATAGGGAGTGAAGTAGGGATAGAGTAGTGTTAGGTAATATGGGTGTGGTTATTGAAATTAGGCGAGTAGGCTCTTCATGAACTTTTTTGAAGTTGACATACAGTATAGCCATCCCTACTTGTCCATGAACTGTAATGAATATTAATGCTGAGTCATTCTTAGCCTCATACCAGGCCCGCTTTTTTTGCGGGGCAGTGGAAAAGCGAAGGGCCTAGTATAAGTTGCATGCGCATGCACTTAATTAGACACGAAATAATACGTGAAATTTCATGCATAATGAATGATGTAATCATAAAAATGTATGTAGCTAGCACGCATGCATTCAATCAGTGTAGCTTAAAGCATAGATATTAGACACAGAACAGGATTGGAAACTGCCTACGTCATGTGACGTCACTCCCATTAAGCTAATACATTTCGCGCATGCTATCCGCGTTGTAACCATAGAAAATTCAGCCCTATTGTCACAATACATCTTCTGAGGAAGAGAAGTACAGACTTTGTGGGACTAGAGCTACGAGTGCATGTCAATTTCCTCCTATAGAAGTTAGTTTCTTACTGGAATAGACTGAAATAAAGAGTATATTGGTGTAGAATATGTTGCTAAAGATTTTATAGGCTTACGAATTTGTGGGACTAAACAGGACTCACATAAATTTAGAAGTCAAGTGTTTGGTATCTTTTAGTAGTATAATAGTTTGTCTATTAGATAATATATGCTATATTGAGTCATAGGTTTAATGTTAAACTATGGGTTAAATAATTATTATTAGAACATGGCTTGATTGATTCCTGCAATCTGATTGGTCAGTTAGAGGTAGACTAGTTCACTTATTTACTGGGAGGTGTCTACATATATACTTACCTCCTCTCAGGGCATAGGTAAGTCTACATATATTCACCCCGTGCTTGATTAGAACTTAGCAACGCACTAACCGTTTCCAAGGAAGTAGCTGTAGCGCTGAGATTTTATGGCAAGAACAACGTAGACATCACAGATGAACTGAACAACCCCAGCGTATTCTAAGGTAAGGCCAGGGCCAGGGCCAGGGATGGAGCTCGAGTGAGGTAGAGGGCAGCTTGGGTTGCTACAGTAGTCTAGCTCGTCTGTTATGTCTCGGTTGTTCACGTCAAATAGTCTAAGCATGGCGAGTCGCCGAGTATTTGAAACTAGCTAGCTAGCTATAGCGCTAGGTTGTCAAGGTTATTGCCATGTTCTAAATTAGTTAGACACCTCGACCAACGGGATCTACCGTCTGTATAAACCCTTAGGCCCCTAGTAGCGCCCTCGCTACGCTTGGGACGCTACAGCCCAGAGCCTTCGGGTTTATACAGACGGTAGATCCCTCGGTCTCGTTGTCTAACTATTATTTAGAACACAGTTACCTCATTATTTTCTTTAGTAACCTACCAGAAGAGCCTATGGCACTTAGTAAACCTACTATTGTAGCTAAAGGCACTTAGTACCCTGTGGTGGGCAGCAATTAGAAATATTGTTATGAATCCATAGTAACCAACCAACCCCGCCTGGTGGGCATGTGTTAGAAGACTTGTCCAAAAACCTTATGGAAAGCTAGTTTCTCGCCTCCTGACGCTAGTAAGTACAAACTAAAGCCTGGAAAAGAGTAACAAGGTAGCATAGAAAGCTTAGTTAGTTCATATTTTCAAGCATATAACCTAGAAAGCCTACCTTAGTTCTGGTGATTTTCAGCTGCTGGATTTTCTGTGCACGAAGCTTTCATGGCTGACTAGCTAACTTTAGCGATTCATTTGAAGCCTTTGTTCTAAATAAGTTAGGCAACTTGACCAATGGGATTTAAGTTATTTAGAGACCCTCGGGGCCTTGCTGCGCTCGGGTCGCTACAGCCCAGGGCCCTCGGATCTCTAAATAACTTAGATCCCTGGTCACATTGTCTAACTATTATTTATTACATTTCTATTTTATTATGCAGAGACAATTATAACTCATAAGTGTTGGACTGACAAAGTGTCAGGCTATGCATTACTTTGGACTGACAAATTTCTGCCTGGCAGGTCACAACTATGTGGCCATAAACAACTATGGAATTTTTTCATGTCTATTTTAATAAAATAAAAAAAGTCAGAAAAAATCATATGAAATCTTGTCATGTGGTTGGATAAACAGTCAGAAAAAATTTATATGAAATATTAAAAAGCATAGGCCATTCATCCCAGTCATCAAGAAGTAATGCAGTTTCTGGTTCAGATGCCTCTGATGTAGGACTGCTAGATTCTCTATGGTGATAGTCCTTTCGCTTCTGCTGATTCACCCTGCGACTGGTGCAGCTGTCTTTCCACCATAAGTCAATAGCAGAGTTAACATCAAAATTATGAAGAGGAGGACCTTCAATGCAGATTGTGAGGTCCAAGCCCTGTTATGTATGTTGTTAATTATGTCTTGTATAATCACCTTCATGTGTACATGATTTTGTTCTGTAATTTCTCTTTAGTTGTGGTTTAGTTAATTAATACATTTTCTGTTAGGCAATTCTTAAAATACTACTTGTTCCCATTGGTCATCTAAAAATAACCCCCTTCCTCATTGGTCCACTCTCTCCTTATAATCCTTGATTTTTGTCATTTTCCCTGTGTGTGTTTGTGTACTGAACAATATCTTTATTACCTACTTGGCGGGGTGGGGTCAGGGCCAGGAGCGAAACTCACATGGTGGCAGCGGTATAAGGAGCGTCATCGTGTTGGTGCTAGTGAAACAGACTACTTCAGTTGAGAAATCTACACTCATCTAGTGGCAGCAGCTGAGGACGCTACTGAGACCTGGTGAAACAGACGGGTTCCACGGAAGGAGACTACAACTACTACCTGCAACACTGTGCCAGCATCTACCTGGGTGAAACAGACCGGTGGAGGAGAGTATTGTCCTGACAGCTGGGTGAGACAGACCAGACTCGTGCGGGAGACTCTGGAACTGCTGGTGACTGTGGGATAGAAGTGCATCTTCTTCAGGAAGCCAAGTGAAACAGTCTTGGACTTCTATTTTTGATTTTAATTGTATTTTCGAACTGTTTTAGTGCTTCTGGTCCTAGCCACTACTGTGCTAGGAAGCGGGAGTTAGGTAGTAGGCAAACTGGATTCGTTGAGCCAACTTAACCTAAAGGAGCGATGCCAACTCCCCCAGAGAAGAATGAAAGCTGTGCAGTACAGTAACATATACGAGGAGTTCGACGCCACAAGACATCTCCATAGGCGGACACAATCTGAGAGTACAGAAACTGAGGATTTCTCTCCAGGAAACTCACTCCCAACTCACACTGAGCAAACCTCTTCAACTCACACTGAATAATTCGCTCCAGAAATGTCGGACGAGGAAGACTATGAACACGAAGGTGATAGGAGAGTACGAGATCTACCCCCACTAGAGACACCTTCTGCCATCACTACTCCAGCTTTGGACCCTCAAACACTCGCTCGCATCGCTGAGCTCCAGCGACAAAACCTTGCCAACATGGCAGCCCTGCAGAGTCAGAATACTGCTATGCTTGAACGAATCGACGAAAGAAGCAGATATGAGAGACAACAGATGGAAGAAAAAGCCAAACGAGAGAAGCAGGAACTGGAAGAAAAGGCTAAACGAGAGATGATGGCAATGGAAGAGCAACGCAAGAAGGACAGAAAGGAAGAGAGAGAAGCAGCCAGGGAAAGGGAGCTCCAGCGATCGATCCCTAGCCCAAAACACATGGAAGATGGCGCTGATATAGTGGAGTACATTGAACTTTTTGAAGCTAACATGGAGGCCCGAGAAATTCCAAAGTTCATGTGGGCGCAGACGTTAGTCCCACTCCTTAGCCAAACACCCAGGATGGCTGCACAGTCACTGCCTGTTGAGGAGAGACTAAAGTATGACAGTGTGAAGGAAGCAGTGTTGGCAACCTGCCAGGAAACTTATAAAAGAGCAGGAGCCACTTTCTTCTCTCTTACCAAGACACCAGGAGAGTCATTCCAGACATATGGAACCAAGCTACACAGGCTGTGTACAAGATTTTCAACTACAGATACTATCGCAAAAGTCCAGGAAAGGATGACTATTGAACGATTTATACACTTCTTACCGGCTGGAGCAGCTGGATTCGTCAGAGACCGGGCACCACAGACGCTTATTGACACCTATCGCCTGGCTGATGATTACTTTGGTAACCATTGCATGTCTGTCTCTAGTTATACAGGTGAATATCGACTGGGAGGACAGAAACCCCAACGTCGACAGGGAGAAGACTACCATAAGAAGCCTTGGAAACAGGGAACCACAGGAGGGCAACAGTACAAGAAGCTCTGGAGGGACCATCAGGACCACTCTGAAAAATCTGGAGGGGAATCACTGGCACCTGGAAAGGTGGATACTCTGGAGGAGAGCCGGCCCCCCATCCAACGACAACAGCACAAAGGTGCTAACAACCGACCCAAAAACAGTAACAGCAATACTGGTGGAGGTGTGATTTGTCACAAGTGTAACGCCAAGGGACACATTGGCCCTAACTGCCCCCAGAAGGTCAACTATATCTCTGATATTGACAAGGACTCACCCCTATCGAGCTCATGTGTCGTCTCCGGAACAGTGGCAGGCAAACGTGTCAAAAGAATTCTAGTGGATTCTGGTGCCGATATTTCTGTAGTTACGCAGGACCTGGTGCCTGAGAAGACAACCACAGTGGGCCAGACAATGGTGGCCGGTGCTACTGGAGAGCCAGTTGACTGTCGACTTGTGGAACTACCTGTATCAGTGAGGGGATGTCACTTCAAGCTAGAAGCAGCTGTACTACCCAGGGGGAGCCTCTCCTATCCAGTTTTACTGGGTAAAAACACCCCAGGTCTCCGCATTCAATGGAGCATAGGCCCTGAACCACTACCGAAGGAGACAACTGATGGAGCTCTGACCACAAAGGAGGATGTCCAGCAGAACCAGGAAGTGGCCGTATTGACGAGAGCCCAGGTGAAGAAACTCCAAGAAGAGCAAAGAAAAGACAAGGAGGATACTGAGAGGGATGGTGTGAGAGCCACTCAACTGGATGCTACTCCTGAAGATGACACAACCACAAAGGAGGTGGCCACCCCCACAAGCTCTTTGAGCAATTCTCCACCCCCTAACCCCAACCCCACCACCAACTCCCTTCCCTCTTCCCTTACAGGTCATGGATCTGGGTCTGAGGGCAACGATGAAGATTCCTGTAATGCTGACCTTGGTGTGGAGGGCTCCGCAGCTGTGGCCAAAGGAAGAAGGACCCAAATGCAATCACAGCTGATGGAAGGCTGGACACCACCTGGACCCATTCAGGACGAGACACCCGTGCCAGACATAGTTGAACTGGGCCAGCTCAACAGACAATCCGTGATCCAGCTACAGAAGGCAGACACCTCTCTCGCTGACTTCTGGGGCGCTGCCAGGACGGACTCTGATTCTACGTATAGCGTGAGGAAGGGTCAGCTAGGGCGGGTGGCTCAGGATAGCTGGGGAAAGGAAACTTGGCTACTAGCCTTGCCTACACCACTGAGAAAAGCAGCCTGGGAAGCTGCTCACACTTCCCCAATTTCTGGCCATTTAGGCAGTAAGAAAACCGTACAGAAGTTAGCCAGTCAATTCTATTGGCCTGCCATGTCTAAAGACACCAAAGCTTGGTGTAAGGCCTGTGAGGCCTGCCAAAGGGGAAACCCTAGCTACGGACCAAAGGCAGAGTTACAACCCCTACCAGTGATCTCTCGACCATGGGAGCAAGTCGCCCTTGATGTTGTAGGACCCTTGAAACGAACAAAAAGAGGGAACACCTATATACTAACTTTGATGGACTTTAGCTCCAGGTGGCCAGAAGCCATTCCGATGAAGAAGGCAGATGCTGAGACTACAACGGATGCCATGATTGAAGTGTTCTCCCGCCATGGATTACCAGCCACGATTTTGACTGATAATGGACAGAATTTCGTGGGCAAACTAACCACAGCCCTGTTACAGAAGTTGAAGATCGAGCACTTAAGGACAACACCTTATAGACCACAGAGCAATGGCATGCTAGAACGTTTCCATGCCACCCTCAAACGCATGTTGGGGAAGAAAGCTGATACTGAGAAGAATTGGGACTTATTTTTACCCTATGTCTTGTTTGCCTACAGGACTACAGTACATTCATCCACAGGCTTTAGCCCATACCAGCTTCTGTATGGCCGTGAGGCTCGAGGCCCTTAGGCAGTGCTCAGAGAGGCGTGGACGGGGGAGGAGCATCTTCCCGTCAAGACAGCAGAATACTTGTGGGATGTTCAGAAGAGGTTGGAACTTGGACAGCTTCTGATGACCAAGAATGACGAGAAAGCCAAAGAAAAGAGAAAGAAACTCTATGACAGAAGAGCAGATGATGACCCATTCATTGAGGGTGAGGAAGTTCTTGTCCGCCTCCCTGCAGAACCTAAGGGGATTGCTGAGCAGTGGAGAGGACCATTTCGGATCCTGGAGAAAACCTCCCCAGTGACCTATCGGATATCTGCTCCTCTACGTGGAGTCCCTGGAAGGAACTTCCACAGAAACTCACTTAAGCGATTTGTGAGGGAAGTGGCAGCTACTGTCATGGTTGCCGATGGGAGTCTAGATGACTCGGGCCAGCTGGAGCTGGTCCCCCACCCTACCACTCCTCAACCTCTACCGGCTCAAGCCGACGTTTCATCCCAACCTGGCAATCCAGAGGACCGTTGGACTGGTACCTGCTGTGATATTGACTGCCGGAAGGAAGGAGGCACCAGCTGGTTGATGTGCTTCAACAATTTGACAGTGTGTTCTCAGATACACCAGGAAGAACTGACATCCTCACTTGCTCTATTCACATCACTACTGACATTCCCTTTTCCCTTCCCCCTTACAGAGTTCCTGAGAGGTGGAGGGAACCGCTCCAGAAGGAGATTGAAGGACTACTGGAACTGGAGGTGATCCGAGACTCTGATAGCCCATACTCATCTCCTGTCGTGTGTGTCCACAAACCAGATGGAGGGTTGAGGATGTGTACAGATTTCCGCCGACTCAATAGCCTCACTGTCGCAGACCCGTACCCCCTCCCGCGGATAGACGAGATGATTGAGAGAGCAGCTCGAGCCAGGTTCATGTCTACCTTGGACCTGGCCAAGGGTTATTATCAAGTGCCTATAGAGGAGGAAGATGAGCACAAGACTGCATTTGTGACCACCAGCGGCAAATAATATGAGTACAACGTTCTACCTTTTGGACTAAAAAATGCCCCGAGTATTTTCCAGAGGCTGATGGACCGAGTCTTAAAGGACCTACCACATTCCACGGCATATATAGATGACATTTTAGTCACAAGTGACACTTGGGATGACCATCTCCTCCATTTGAAACAGACCTTAACCGCTCTCAGGAAAGCTGGATTGACCTCTAAGCTGAAGAAGTGTTCCTTTGTACGACCGAGCATAGATTTCCTAGGACACACTGTTGGCCGAGGGTTCCTGAGACCACAGCTGGCTAAAACCAAAGCTATCGAGGAATTCCGAGTTCCCAAGAAAAAGAAGGACCTTAGAGCCTTCCTTGGCCTCTCAGGTTATTATCGTAAATTCATCAAGGATTATGGTTCCACTGCTGCAGTGCTCACTGAACTCCTTAGGAAGTCATCGCCAGAAGTACTCCCCTGGGAAGAAAGGCACCAGCAAGCATTCCAGAAACTCAAAAACCAACTTGCTTCTGATACGGTGTTGGCCACTCCTGACTATTCCAAGACCTTTAGTCTTCACACAGATGCCTCATATGTCGGCATAGGTGCTGTTCTTACTCAATCAGACAAACTAGATCAAGAAAGACCCATTGCATACTACAGCCGCAAGCTACTTGAAAGAGAGAAGAAGTATTCGGCTACTGAAGTGGAGCTACTGGGAGTTGTCGAGGCAGCTAAACACTTCGCTGTTTATCTCTTGGGTCAACCTTTCAAATTGTTGACCGATCACAAGGCCCTAATCCATCTGCAGACAATGAGAAACACCAACAGTAGGCTTACTCGGTGGAGCTTGGCACTCCAGCCCTTCTCGTTTGAAGTCATCCACAAACCGGGAGCCAACAACACCAATGCGGATGGGCTTAGTCGGCAGGCCTGGCCGGACATCACCTGAGGACGACCAGCTCCAGTCTCAGTGGGGGGATGTGAGGTCCAAGCCCCACATAAACACTTGAACACTTGTAACTGTAAGTCTATGTTATGTATGTTGTTAATTATGTCTTGTATAATCACCTTCATGTGTACATGATTTTGTTCTGTAATTTCTCTTTAGTTGTGGTTTAGTTAATTAATACATTTTCTGTTAGGCAATTCTTAAAATACTACTTGTTCCCATTGGTCATCTAAAAATAACCCCCTTCCTCATTGGTCCACTCTCTCCTTATAATCCTTGATTTTTGTCATTTTCCTCAGTTCTCGTTCTTCTGCTCATTCTCTTGTATCCTACCCCTGTGTGTGTTTGTGTACTGAACAATATCTTTATTACCTACTTGGCGGGGTGGGTCAGGGCCAGGAGCGAAACTCACACAGATTTCAAGTAAGTCATGTAGAGTGCTAATATCAAGATTGGTCCTCAACTTGGTCTTAACATTATCTGTTCAACATGGCTGGTAGTAAATGGCAGGCTGAATAAAAGTTCACTCAAAAGAAGAACATTGAGCCATTTCTCAGAGTCTGAGCAAGTATGAAGCTTAACAGTGCCAATAGGTAAGTACTTTCTTGCATACTCTACCACTTCCTCCAATTCATCTTGAATGGAAGCAATGCACATTCCTTTAGCTTCTAGGGGAGCACGAAAAATAGAGATGATGTGCTCTACAAAAGATTCATCATCACTGGTTCCTTCAGTGTCACTGGAGTCTTCTTGTTGGAGCCAGCTCTGAGTTTCAAGAAAAGCTGCATGTTAGACCACTGAAGACGTTCCTTGATTTTCCTCTCAAGCCTGTGTAAATCAGCAATTGAATCGGCTTTACACTTATCTACAATACTTTCAAAACTTGGAGTCACAGGAATTCCTTGATATTCTCTTTGATCATTAATTCTGCTTTTCACTAATTGAAGAGTGGGCCACTCCTTTGGCTCCTTCTCAGATAGAGATTGCAAGGCCTTGATAGTTTTTAAGATACTTCTGATACTAAAAACTATATCAGCATCATCAGATTGAAGACTCAAACTAAGAATGGATACTGGCTTCATCACTTCTGTGTACAAGGCAGTACCAATCAAAACCTTAGGCTGTTTCCACTTGCCAAGATATCCTCTCAAGCGATCTCAATCAGCTGTTCTAACTGAAGTATCATTGACAAGAGTAGTAAGGTGGGATATATAAGTACCGTAACGGTCCAAAACTCGCTGAAAAGCTTTCCTCTTATGAGAAATCCACCTTGTTCCTTGATTACGAACTGGAAGGCAAATTAAAAACTTCTTTGAGGTTGTCAACTATGCATTCCAATTCTCTTGACTTTTTGGGGGACTTTTCGTAGATATAGTACAAACGAAGTAACATTTCTTGTAATTGAATACAAAGGGCTTGAAAAGGCATCTTTACAAGCTAACTCCAACCTGTGAGCATAACACCAGGACCAATAAAGCCACGGCAAAGACTGCTTCATCATTCCCATCAGCCCATTACATTCTGCCATTACATTCTGCCATATTGACAGTAGCCCCATCAGAACCACCTCCTATCAGAGAGTGCGGTAGCACTCTCTAAGTAGGGATGGCAGGTCAAAGTCCATAGGACAGTATAAACTAAAAACTCTTCTTTCTCTTCTACCCTTACTCTACAGGTTCTCAGAAGGCTACAGTGAATTATTATATCTACAAAGAAGAGAGGAGAATGTTCAAAAGCCAAAAATTCATTCGCCAACATAAGAAAAAAACGAGTTCTAAAATTGACTTTTCGTTCTTTTTCTTTATAATAATAATGTATAAGATCGACGTACCGACTTACTGGCTATAGTCATCAAAATTCTGCTTTGGCCATCTGTTAGAGCGGCACCTAGAGGCTGATCTTTTGCTATTAGTTTTGACTAAGGCTCTACTTCACTATTCGATAGCACTCGGAACACTGCTAATCTTTCTACGCCATTTTGAAGGGGGCGGGGCTTATGGGCGGAGCCACATAAGCTTAAGTTTAGCTATAGCCAAGGTCTTCATTCATTATCTGATGATGTTTCAGTCACTCCTTGCTGAATTACAGTACAGATGCTCATCCTATAGTAGGGCATCCACTATTATGATCACTACACCAAATGCATAAACTCCCCATACTCCTCCCTCAAGCAAGACATACGTACCATCTCAATAATTATTTCAGTGATCACATATGTAACAATTAGCTAATGCTGTTCACTTTTTAAAATGTTCACTCCTTTCAGTACTCCATTACACTGCAGATGATCATCCTTCAAACTCTCCTCCCTGAACAGAATGAAATACTGATCATTAAATAAATTTAGTTCAATCAAGGAAGCCTTTAGTGTCTATCAATTTTCATAATCACAAAGAAAAAGAATGCAAACAAGTGAATGCAAAAAATTTCTTCGAAATAAAAATGTGAAGTAGGGATGCTATTATAACTGCAGCTTCATTATGAAAACCAAGTACTGCAGCATCGAAGCAGTATGGCCCAAAAATCTAGCTGGAATATGTATTATAACTGCATGCAAGAGAGTGAACTTAGTGAAGTGACCCTTACCCATCATCAAGTACGAGATACTATTCCTACTTCACTCCCTTGGCCCTTGATCATGGGAGTGAAGTAGGAATAGTATCTTGTACTTGATGTTGGGTAAGGGTCACTTCACTAAGTTCACTCTCTTGCATGCAGTTATAATACATATTCCAGCTAGATTTTTGGGCCATACTGCTTCGATGCTGCAGTACTTGGTTTTCATAATGAAGCTGCAGTTATAATAGCATCCCTACTTCACATTTTTATTTCGAAGAAATTTTTTGCATTCATAAGAATAGGCATATCAGATACGCTAAGAACAGAGTCTTGGTTTATAGCCTCGATGCCTACATTTTTAAGGGCATCACTAACACACTTAAACAAACCAGCAGCATTAGCTCTCTCAGGGTTGTGGACAGATAAATAACGGGAGCATGCAGTAAGCTCTTCGATCATACTGTTCTTGCAACAATAAACAATAACAACCAGTTCATCTTCCCGATTACTAGCATCTGTGGTACCATCAATCAAGAAGCTGAAAAAGTGAATATCAGAACTGGAAAGCCTGTTTAGAAAAGCCTGACGCTGACTTCTGGCTATATAATTAGTGAAAATCTTTGCTGAATCATGTGTATGGTAAGCAAAACCTAGGTCAGCCCCATGGTGAGTTTCAAGCTCTAACAAGGCTGGATACTTTGAAAAGGGTAAGTTCTGCTTTGCCATAACATATATCGAATTTTACCTTTAACCGATGATGGGTTGTCTCATCCAGTGTAAACAAGCAGCGGCCTATAGGTGTGTCAAGTACAGCAGACTCACCCCTTTCTCTAGCTGAATCAGCTTTCATCCTAGTCATAGCAGCCTTATGAGTGTCACTTCCAGCGTGGTCGAGCATGTTACTCAACCTGAGATTAGTTGAGCCAACTATCCAAGAATTGGAGAAGTTCTTGAGCGTAGAGATGCCCTGTTCGTACTTCCTATAAATGGCACAATACAAAGTTGCCACATGTACTTTGTCAGCTTCAAGGTTGCAACGAAGCCAGGTAAGCATTTGGTGTTCTTGTTCATGTTCACGCTGCCACTTGTCAAAAGTTGACTTTATAAACTGTCGTTTTTTGGTTTTCTTTGTCGTAGGTCCACCGGAGTCGCTACTGGAGCTGAGGCAGGCAGATCGTTTCAAACCGGCAGCCATTTTTGTCAGTCCATCTATTAAAACGAACGGTCGTACTGCACATGCGTCCGGACATTTGTCCGTTGACCGTTATAATTTTCCCTGTTATGCACTCCATAAAGCTCTCTGCACAAGAACGGGCATCTATAGATTACTGGAGAGGAAGACTAAACTCTTCATCCTGAAAGTATAGTGAGTCCCCCTTAATTGGGGGGATGGAGCGCATGTGCATGCAACTTATACCAGGCCCTTCGCTTTTCCACCGCCCCGCGAAAAAAATGTGAGGCTTAATATGGGGCATCCGTGCCATCCCAACTTAGACAGTACTATTGCAGTCTCTGGTAAGCTTATTAGCCATAATTATTCAATATCAGACTTATTTAAATCAACTATTTCTCATATAGCTTTGATGCAAACTTGTCTGACCTTTCCTATTTGGTGATCAGTAGCCACGCGACAAATCAGTCTTGGCCAAAAGCCTGCGGGCACATAATCAGTGAGCCAGATCCTCTGCAGGGGGGGCTGATAATGGCTCTCGATCTCATCGAGTTTAGCAGAAGGGATATCGCTGAGGATGTCGTTTGGTTCAGGGTTCTCGGGCATGAGAGAAGGAATGATCATTTGATTGGCATTGATCTTTAGAGCCACTTCGAACTTCTCCAGGAGGCTGATGTAACGATCTTTCATGGTTGGGGTGATGTCACAATGACAAAACAGACCACTGATCTCAGCCACACCTGCACAAAATATTACATTGTCAAAGGGTATGCATAATAATATAGTATATGATGGAATTTTTCTGGAGCAAATTAATTACCCCTTATTAATCACTTCATTAAAGGTTACTATTAACGGGTACTAAATTCTGCAAATTTTAGCTAGTTTGAAATTATTGTTCCTGCTCATAAGAGCTCATCAATACCTTGAATGGTGAAATAGTATTGGGATTACTCTTTCTCTAATTAATACCAACAAAAATTGAAAAATCGCTAATTTTGATTATTTACCATCGTGGATGTGAGTAGCCTTTCCCATTGCAGCTGGATGGATGACATCGGCCATCAACTTTGCCAGCCATTGCGGATCCAGAAAGTGAACATTCCTCAAATTATGGTCATCAAAGTGCAGTAGGGTCCCTGCAATCATCAGCCAATTAAGATTTAATTTAAGTTTTCAGCTGGAAGATGTGTAGCTAAATGTAGACATACCACGGACCAGGGATTTAAAGTAAGTGACTGCTAACCTACAGCAGATCCTATGTACGGGGTGCTAGCTAATTCATACCCACTGGGACCTGGGGACCCACACTAGCAAGGATCTCTATGAAAAAAGCATGCTTTCCCCACATTCAATTAGCATGCTGTAGTTGATAAAGTGCCACTGCTAATCAGAATACCTGAACCCTCAGATCTAAAGAGAAATATGGACTTCACTTGATCATAGGCTATATCTGCTCTAACTTCCTCTCAATTTATATATTTAAAGCACCAGCAGAGAGCTGATCACCCACTCTATGAACTGGTGTTTGTTTGTTTTTTGAAAAAGTTTGGTTTTAAAGAATTAGGAAAATTAATTATAACTGAATGATCAAAGGATCACAATGATTTGTCACAAACCCCTGCTATAAGGCTTCAATTACAAATCTTCGAAACTTGGTCAAGTGCTGACCACATTACTGACTACACATTGGGGGACATCAGAAATGTGTTTATGTGATTGTTTGATAGTAGGTTATGAACATGCAAGGGTCTTTCCCTGGGAATCCCCCAGGGACTTCCCCCACCCCATCTGAATCTTTGATGACCAGCTGCTACAGTGTGATGATTTTTTAAGGCTGAAATCTCTCTGTGTGTGCATTTAGCAAGGGGTTAACCAATCAACATGGCATATTATCATTGTTCTTAGACGAAGTATTCTTTGACGAATCTTTTTATCATGTGTTTTATGATGGCTGTACTAGTTCCACACCAGAAATTTAAACACCACACACACACTATAGAGTAAAATGCCCTGAACTACACACCTTGCAAGTTCAGGAAGAAAACAGCTTCATTCAACTCATCCTCATCCTCAAAGAGGTCCTTGAAGACGGAGCGGAAGGCTGTGTCCTCCATGATGGGTGCTTTTCCTTCACTCTTCATCTCCCTTACCTTCTCACTGATCTTCTCCTGAAGAGAAAGAAATGTTTGAGGAATCTGCTGGTGGAACAGGGCCTTGGGGTCCGTCTCTGACATGTCAGGTTTGTACTCCACTGTGGGAGGGAGAGGGGGGGGGGGGGGGGGGGGGGGGAGAGAGAGAGAGAGAGAGAATGTACTAATAACTGAATGGAGTCCACGTGTGCAGTCCACATGTGCAATAGAGTATGAACTGTATGTACTTACAAGATGTTCCATCTCTGCCCAAAGAGAGGTGACATGCAACAGTGTAGAGTAAGCTCCTCAACTGCTCCATTTGACTCCCAAACAATCTCTTCAAACAACTGATGCTGAGTGCATTCACAACCTACACATTACATGTATGAATGCAAACAAAGGAAAATATCATTGTGTGCAGGTCAAGCAAGGAGAATCTCTCTCTCTCTCTCTCTCTCTCTCTCTCTCTCTCTCTCTCTCTCTTACACACCTTTGGATAATTGAGTGAGTTTGAGTATCTCTCCAAGGCCTTGCGCTCCAACTCCTTGGCTTCATTAGGGTCAGCGAGGCCATCCAGGTGAGTGCCCAGTATGATGACAGGACAGCCTGGAGCTCGCAACTACATCATCACCAACAACAATAACAACACCAGGCCCGTAGCCAGGGGTGGTTCAGGGGATTCAATCGAACCCCCTTCAGAGAGTACGATAGTACTCTCTAAGTAGGGATGGCACAGATTGCTCATACAAAACATTATGCAGGAATGCTTCTCTTCTACTATCAACAACTCCTGACTTAAAATGTGCTATGACTCACATATGAAGAGTAGAAGACAAAACAGTGTCATTTTACAGTGATTTCTAATATTGCTGGTCATTCATCATCTTTCACATCATTATTTTTCCATAATTTTCATACCACACTACGGCTCCACTATAATCCTTTACCGTTAACTCGACATGTTCAATTGTCATTTTCCAACCTGCTAGCTTTCAACCTACAACGTGGCAGACATTATAGAATATACCCCGCCCCGTGCACATGATTCTTGGACCTTGACCTAGCATCTGACTGCTCATTGATTTATGAGTCGATGCAATCTATGCTTGATATTGGTCTCTCGATGCTCAGAGTGGCATGGTGAATGACAATCTTTACTATAAATACTATAGATATGAGCTCCATTAGCATTTACCCTTCCAAATCAGATTCATTTTGGTTCATACAATATGATGAAACCTCTGATGAACTGCACAGCTACAATACATGTTTGGGATGGATAGGAGGATCACAGCATCCAGTTGCCTATAATATAATAAACAATAATAAGTATCTCTGAGACTATAATTATCCTAGACATGCACCATATTTTCATTATGTGTGCATTAGATCAAAAAAGGTGATGAACAAGTAAAGGAAAAAATATTTATTCTAAATAAAAAAAGAAAAGTAGGGATGGTTGTGTGTGATTCAAAAAAATTCAGCAACAAGAGAGTGAACTTCAGTCAAGTAACCCTTTACCCATCACCAATATTACCAAACTACGAGTCCTACTTCACTCCTCTTGGCCTGTCATGGGAGTGAAGTAGCTTGTAGTTGGTGATGGATAAGGGGTTACTTGACTCTGAACTTTTTTGAACCACACACAGCCATCCCTAGTTTTCTTCTTTATTTAGAATAAATATTTTCTCCTTTATTTTTTTTAAGCATGAGTGTGTGCAATGTGCATACACACATGAAAATCGTTCACTCGATCGATTGATTGAAGTGAGAAAGAGAACTAGAATGAATCAGGCAAAGCCTATTGGCCAGAAAAGGTAGTTTTAGCTTTATGCTAGCAATAACTCTGCCCTACTGAGACTCTAAAGCAGTAGTGCCTGAGAAATCTAAAAAACTGTACAGGTAGCACTAGTGGATTATGAAGAAGTTTGTGAAGAAGTGGTACCACCTAATCTTCATACTGTCTCATAGCAACAATTGCTAAGTCATCGTTTATTATTAGATCAAGTGTAGGCACGGTTTATCCAAAATGGGTGTGGTCAGGCAAAATCTTTTCTGTGCAGATATTTACAACCCCCCTTTCAAAAACTCTGGCTATGGGCCTGAACACACCATGGCATAAACATCAGCTTGAACCAACTTTTTAGAACTTAACTAACTAAGCTACATCACAGCCAGGAATATATAAACTTTAACCTTGAATCTACTAAAGTATATCATAGCTCAAATAATATTTGGATTTTGATCCCCACACAAAAACCATAAAGGTATTAGCAGGTTGGGGCATTGGTCCCCTACACAAAATTTCTATATGTTTAAGTAGCTAAAGGGTAGCTACTTGACACGCTAAAGGCATGAGTCGTATACATAATGTATGAGGTAAAGCATAAAAGATAGCAACATGAGGTAAAGGGTTGTCAATTCCTAAATCATACTTTTTATATAAAACTACCTGAACACTTCTAAGCCACGGCTCAAGTTCATCTATGCCTTTCTCTCCATCAATGAGACGAAAGAGAGCCAGGTACATGGAACGTTTGGAGTAGAAACACTGATGAATCATATGGTACACCACCTGCATCAGTAAGAAGACAGAATGAGCAAGCATCAGGACATTTTGATCACAGCAGAACATCTCTAGGACAATTCTAGGACATTTTGAAAGACATCTCTAGTATAATTCTAGGACATTTTGATCGACAATTCATCTCACACATAGGACATTTTGATCAGGACATCTCTATAGGACAGTTCTAGGATCACAGCAGGACTTTAATCACAACAGGACATCTCTAACATAGTAGGACGCACCTGCGCTGCAAAGTCCCAGGCCAGAAACTGCACTGGTTTTTCAAAAGTGGATTTCTTGGGGTCAGGATAGATCCATGACTCGATATCGATGCCAGCTGTATGCTTCACATGCTTGTCTTCTGGCAGTCCCCTGAGGCGACGCAGGAGGGTGGTCTTACCTCGCTCCCCACTCCCAATGAAAAACAACTTAATGGTCCGATAATAGTCAGACCTACAGAATATGTAGTAATTCAATGGGTGAAGGGTGGCCAATGGTATACTATAGTTCATGGGTAAAGGGTGTCCGATAAAAGTGTAACCAATGAGATTAGTTTTATAACTCCGGATGGATTCCTAACTCAAACAGTATGGACACTTACTTCTAATGTGGACTAACAGTTACTCAATATTGCAAAGGACTTACTCTTTCAGTCGTGACCTCATGTAGGTGAGGAGATGGCTGAGGTTGGCCCCATTGTATTCGGCGGGGGGCTCCACCAATTTAGGAAGATCGTCCATTTCCAACTGAGTCAACTGTCGACTGTTCTTCAAGTTGGCAAACTCCATGGGGATGGCCGTGAGGTCGTCATTTTTGCCCAATTTGATCCACTTCAAGTGAGACTGATGACCGATATTTGGATTAAACTTGCCAACGAGCTTATTTGCGGAGAGATTGAGTCCCTCTAAACTTGGATACAGAAGATTGAGAGCCGGTGCCACTTTGTGGTCAAATTCTTGCTCGAGCATGCCCACATTTTCCTTCTCGCTTTCCGGATTTTGCTTGTGACGAATCAGTTGCATGTATGTTATTCGGTTATCCTGGAGATCGAGTGTTGTGAGGTTTGGAAGGCGGAGGTGACTCCGATGTTGGCATGCCAACCCAGCTGTTTCGCTATGTCGGCAATTTTGAACCACCCTGGAATGGGACGCTCGACTGATAACATTACCAATTTTAGTGATTCGGCAATTCCTTGCTATTAACTTCTTCAGTGAAAATGGCAAGAATTGGACATCGATGCTTTCCAAATGAGAGTTTCTGGAAATATCCAAGTCGACAAGATTCGGAGCAAAGCAAGGCAATGCCTCGGGGAAAGTAGAGAATTTATTTGAAGAGAGCGTTAACTTTTGAAGTGAAGAGTACTCATAAGATTCTATAGAGTGATTCCCCATCACTTCTTGTGCAGTATTTAAAGCTCTAATGGTTGAAGGAGCCTTTTGGTAGACAGATTTGTTCCTGTCAAATTGAACAGGCTTTATAGCTGCTCTCCCACCTAAAACATGACCAGCTTTCTGTATGGGGACGGGTGGTGTGAAATTTCCACTGTTGCTGTGATAGAGGGACTGAGAGTACACGTGCTCGGTCTCACAAAGTGGAAGATTTTGTAGTTGATTGTCAGATAGATTCAGCTCTTGGAGCGTAGTGCACCCCCAAATGGTCTCGGGAAGATCCGTTATCCTATTACTGCTCAGATTGAGAATTCTTACACTGGGAAGCTCAAATATGAACTGAGATATCTTACCATTCAAGTGGTTACTAGATAAATCAACAATTTCTATACTGAAGGACAAAATCTCATCTGATATTGCTCCAGTTTCGGGAAGAAGACTCGAGATCTTATTTTTGGCACACAGAAATCTCGAGAGATGTGGAAGGCCCCAGACGGAGAGTGGAATAGAAACAAGCTCATTCTTTGAAACGTTCAGTTCCGTAAGACAAGGACACGCCCACCCCATTAAACCCTTCATCTCGTTCTTTGAATCTCCCGAAAAGTGCTCTTCCATTGTAGGTAGCTTTGTGATCTTATTGTGGGACAGGTTGATCTTCTGGACGTTTTGAAGCTGAAAGAGCTCAATAGGAATCACCTGTAGACTGTTATTATCCATCTGCACTATCTTTATGGCATCAAGCTTGACAATCACCTGTGGAGAGGCATTTGATACTGATATCAGCTCACTGGAAGAACCAGAAGATCCAGTATAACCAGTATCATCAAGATCCTTTTCATGATCCTTGCAAATAGGGTAGAACTTGCCTTCTTTTCTGATCCACTCTCCATCGCATATTGGCAGCTTCATGTAGCTCCAGTGAAGCTCAAGATTTTGAATCGGCTTACCTTCTTCAATATCTTCTTCAGGACTTACAGGTTCTTTCAAGACGGTGTGGTACCCAAGAATCAAACGCATCACGTCATAACGCTGAATCAAGAAAGCTATCCGACAGGCCAGTCCACTATTGTCACGAGCTCCGTGTTTGAGGAGCAATTTCATGATCTTTGTGTGACCACACGCACAAGCTTCGGCTAATGGGGTCATAAATATGCTATCAAATTCCCTACCACTGGCAGAGGACGAGACCAGATCGGACTCCTTCACTATGATTTCAAGTTTCCCAGTTTTTGGATCTTCTACAACCCTTAGATTACTCTCACCAATTTCCATAGCATTGGTGTCTGTCTGTGAGCGTATTCGCTTTTTCTCAAATGATACTTCCGGTGAGGAAGATGAAGATTCTTCCTTGAGTTTCGTAAGGGTGGGCTCGTTTATCGAAGTCTTTTTGACTCGCTTCTTCTGTTGTGCTGTGACGAAAGGTCGAGGTGATATAGTTCGAGTCAGAGTGTGGTTTCCAGAGTTGCTACCAGTGGAGTGCTTGCGAGATTCAACAGCTGATGGAACTGGTGCTGCAAATCCAATGGAGTCATCGATGTGGAATCCAGGTGAGATCGAGCCAGTCGAAGAGCGTGGAGTGTTCGAACCACTTCGGACAAAGAACGAGCTGGTGGATTCCAACTCTGTGAAAGGAGTTGGGCTGTGAGTGCCCGGCAGGGAGAGCAGCACGTTGGGGGACATAGCTGAAGACCTAGATGGAAGTTTGGGGATCTCAACACCGTCCCCGTCTCCATCGATCTCCTGATAACTCTCCTCCATTTTTGATAGCTTTTCAGGAATCACTCGACGATGGATATTTGTCTGGTAAATTCGAATTAATTTCCCCGGAGTCCTTCCCGATGGATGACCTTCCAAGTTGACATCGATGTCATCAAGAGAGAGCAACAAACGAATGATTTCAAGATTCCCTTTTCTCACGGCAACATGGAGAGGTGTGCGTTGGGTGTTTTTAACAGCAGCATTGACGTTCATGGACATATAACTATTCTCTTGCTGAAACTCGACTAGTAACTTGACAACATTGAAGAATCCGTAATAGCAAGCATTATAGAGAGGAGTACGACCGAGTTCGTCACGGAAATCAAGACTAATCTCGTTTTCGTGATCATATTCATCCGAACGAGCGTACAGCTTAATCGTTTGAAGTAGCAATTCCACCATCTTCACATCTCCTCTGGAACAAGCGACATGCAGCGGGTTCAAGTGGTTGTGAGCTTCGCTGATGAAAACGAGTTTCGGCGAGTGCTCTAGCAAGAGCTGGGCGATCTCGTGGAGGTTTTTCCTACAGGCTATTAGCACGGGGGTTTCATTGGTGCCCAGGTTGTGGAGAGGCTGGTTGGGAGACTTGGCCAACATGAATCTGATGGCTTCCATGTTCTCACAGGAAGTGGCTCTGTGTGTATAAGCAAGTGATTGTTATGTGGTTAAATCAGCTACTGCTGATCTAATAAATATACTGACCTGTAAATATGTCGACCTAAAAATATACTGATCTATGACCTATAAAATTAACATACTGACCTGTAAAGGAGTGTTTGTTGGTAGAAGTCTGTCCATCTAGTGGCAAGGTCTTTGTGGTTGGGAGGCAGTTCTTCATAGAGGCTAGAGAATTTGTTCATAGGCTCTCCCACCCCTATGACCTCATGAAGACCTTGAGAGAGAGAGAGAGAGAGAGAGAGAGAGAGAGAGAGAGAGAGAGAGAGAGAGAGAGAGAGAGAGAGATTGTTTCCTTCCTGTTTTCATTTCTATCCTCCCCTGGCTATGGCTAGCCCCTCCCCCTTCCCACCCTTACTTTCGACTCTCTTCTGCTGTTCGGCACTTCTCTGTGGTATCTGGTACTTGGCTATGGCATGGAGAAACACCCTCTCGCACTTGACCTTGCCCTTGACCAGGTTGAACGCCGTCTCTCTGTGAGTGTTCTTGATGTTCATGTTGGCTCCATAGTCCAGCAGAATCTGAATACACTTGGAGTAACCCTTACTGGAGGCAAGGTGCAGAGGAGTCTGTGATGATACAAAACAGTGAAAAAATTCATAAATCAAACCTTGTAATAACTCATGATTACTAGTAGCCTTGGGGCTGAAATTTGGTGTGGAGATAGTCCAACCATTATAGAACATGTGACAGAATTTTGGGACAGTTTCATCAAAGCATATTTGAGGAGCATGTGTTATCATAGTTATCCCTCACTTGGCTGAGATCAGTAGGGTTGGATTGTGCATTGGGATTTCCTGCAGGGGGAGAGAGAGATTTTGCAAGAACAGTCAAGTAAGTACAATATTTTTGTGGGATGAGTTGTTTTTTTGAAGCAGTTTTGTGTATGTGTGCTACAAATAAATCCACGAAAATTATCTGGTCCCTCATCTGCACCCTGTCAATCTCAGTGGGTTACTGCAGGGCCGTAGCAAGCGGTCCGGGCATTAAAAAAAATTTTTTTAGACAAGGTTTTGACTAGAAGAATTTTCAGACTTTCCATTGACCTTTGAACCCATGCCCATGGGAGACAGAGCAAAGACTAGCAAGCAAGCTTCTACCATAGCAACTGTTTCTATACCGCTATTATGGTGGTCAACCTACTATTATAAAGTGACACAGTCAGATTTGTAACCTGGTGATGCCATGGTCACACAGAGAGTACAGCAGGCTCTGTAATTACTGGTAAGCTCTGAGTTAGGCGTGAGTTACATCCTAAAGTATGTCCTCTAGCTACACAGAGGCCAAGGTGGATGAGTACATACCTCTTGCAATAATTGTATAACTGGACAGAATCAATCAACACAGCCCATCAACTCAAATACAAGCAGTTATTGAGAAGGGTTCCATGAACTTTCACTTCTGGCCATGAAAATTGTTCCACAATGGCATAGCTACACATCAAGCAGAGGTCTGAACTTTGCTTTAGGTATTGAGAAGGAACAAATAGCACCAGAAGAATAGCCATGTAGTTCCAGATCGCTCAACCCCTCCTGACATAATTTCAGTTTCTCTGCCCATCAGTTCCTGTCTATTGCTCTAGGTTTATTCATTCCTTTCCTCTATTGGTTCTATTATCATTACGCTATTATTATCTCTTGCCAACCATTCAACCATACACAATTTATGGGACCTCGAGGTCCTAGGATCTTGATCACCATTTGCACTACAGCTTCATATCTCTTTAGGGCTTCTTCTGACAAGGATTCCTCTGTGTAGCTAGAGAATTTTAGGATGTAAATCATACCCGAGATTATAATTCAGAGCTAGATTTGCTTACCAGTAACTACATTTACTCGGTTTACTAACGAAGAGGTCTTGGTTCTGACTCGTTCTCAGACCAAAAAAAGCCTGGGAATGAGTTTATGCTCCTATTGCCACAGGCTGCATGCGCACAACTTGGTTCAAAGGTCAATGGAGAGTCTGAAAACTTTTGTAAGTCGAAACCTATGATAAAAATTTAAAAAAATCCACGCAGTCCAGTTGGTCAGGTTTTGGCTGGATCAACTTGAAGCCTACTAAAAGTCAAGGTTTATTATAAAGTGGATGTGGTTTCGCTTGTGTGCGCACGTGGATTAATAATTGCTTTGAAGCTGGCTCATTTTTGCCCCACTGCACAATGTGCAGCAAGGGGTTAAACAATTGGTTGAGATTCACTATTGCAAATTTCACTTAGCCTCCCCAGGCTCTCCTTTTTAATTATGATTGTGGAGGGCCTGGTATGCAAGAATATCGCAAAAACCATAGCATGGGTGTGTCCAAGGAAACGCATAACCAATCGATGGATCGACTCAAGGCACCAGATGTTCAGAAGAACTTTTGTTGCTTTGCCACAACAAAATGACTAATTTGCTACGACAATACAACCAAAACACTTGAGAAGAATTCTGAGGTAATGATCCAGCTAATCCTAAAAGCTTACTAGCTAATGATAAGCAGCTCAAATACTATCTGGTGCAAGGCTAGTAAGCGTAGCAACACTTGAATTCAATGCCAGCTCAATGCCCCTTCTTTTTTCTTGTGCTTGTGCGTGGTAGCTGCTCAGTGCCAATTTTCATTTTCTGCCAAGTTCCAGGGTCTCTCTCAAAATAACTGCTGTGTGCTACAAGACAACAAAGGATGGAGAATGGTGCTACTTCACACACTTTTGTGCTTGAAGAAAGACAATTCATGTATGTGGGGGGGGGGGGGGGGGGCTATTCCGAATGGATGCGCTATTCTGAACAGCGGGGCTATCCGAATGGTCAAAACTCCACGAGCTTATGAGCTCTATTTCTATGATTATATCCTCCAACATTGACCTCAAGGTCTCAGAAATATTTACAATTCAGAATTATCCACCGTTCAGAATAGCCCACTTTGCCTTATTTATGTCAACAAGCCAATGTATGCAAAAATGCACACTTCACTGACAATGGCTACTACAATAAACAGTAGTGAGGTGCTCAGGGTGCTCAAGCACCCCCCTGGCTCTGGATCGCTACTACTTAGCTTGTATGCTTAGCTCTAACCCCTGACTCTAGAGCAGCTCCTATACTCGGCTACTAATTCTAGTTAGTTAAAACGAGTTCAATGTTCAATCATTATACCACGCGTGCACTTGGTCATGTTCATGTAATAATAAAGAGGGTATGGTTAATTAAAAGTGGGCGTGGTAATATAATGCTTTACAGTGAGTAAGTGAGGGTTAAAAAAAACAACAACGAATGGGATTATAGTTACTATACTGATGGTCTGAGTGAACAGAAATAAAATAGAAGAGAGGTCTTTGTCTCCCCTTTTACTTCTCTATACATTTTTTTCAAGTTTTATTTTTGCACTGCTCCCATATCCCGTGCACTTAACTGTCCATAATACATTAGTGCCCCATCAAGTTGAGCTTCTCCCCATATTTTTAAGAGCTTGACTTGTAGTAAACAAACAAAAAACTGCTAACCACCTCCGGATGTGGGTTATTCAATCCGGATTCCATTCTAGATAATTACGTTTACATTGGATTTCTACAGTGCTTCCAGCTTAGTGATGATATTTTTCTTTGCAGAGGGGGGGGGGGGGGACCATGGATTACATACAGTTAATGTTTTGTATGTATGTTTATCCATCATTCTTGAGTATATGTGTCAATTTTTAAATGTAATCATCACCCGTCCACAGAATCTGCAGTCAAGAGGCTATTGAAGTTCAAAAAGTGTTAGGGCTGGTAGTTGAGATGGGATATTAGTTGACTTCATAATCAGGGTTCTATCTATGGGGCCGGGGGAAGAAGCTTCTCTCCCAAAACTTCCAGCTTCCCCCAAACATTTCCATTGCTAACACAAAATTTCCAAACATTTCCATTGCTATTGTACATGTCCATTAACACCCCTAGACGTGCTGTGGCAATCATACACACCCATGAGGTTGATGCCAGTGGATTAACTGGCATCAAGTGGGCATGGTTTGATACCCCAAAAGGGTGTGGCTAGGAAAAAGTGGGCGTACCCAAGGCAAAAAATTTTCTGCGCATAGCACATGGATATTCTCCCCCTCCCCCCCCCCCCCCCCCCTACTAAAAAATCCTAGATAGAACCCTAGACTTTCAGTGTTCCAAGTTTGGTACCTTAACTATCTTGAATGCAGCTGCAAATATTTCAAAGGTCAAAAAGTGTTAGGGCCGACAGATCTTCATTTTGGTGAGTTAAGAAAAGATACTTTGGGATAAGGTAGTCCGATAACTAAGCTGCAAAGCGGTGCTGCTACGTAGCATCTTCAGGCAAATAAAATTCTTTCCCCATTTCTGCCATCTCTGCACTCTCCACCTTTGCAGTGACGAAGTATGATGCCTACTTTATATGCACATACTCGTTTTTTAAACCGCGATTCTTCTCAAGCCAGGGAACCGACAATCTCACTAGCTGGTACAATCAATTGAGATGCATGCTCAAGGGGGATTCCCCTCGCACGGCAGATCAATGACATAATAATGACAAAATGGCGCTTTTATATTGGCTTCTATAGGGAAAGTGTAGGGAGATTTGTGCAGTGTGTGAGCAGGAGCCCCTGGTGTGAGCATAAGTCCAGTTTACACGGAGCCACTTATCCGGATTTGAATCCGGATACAGTGCTTCTAGCTTAAGTACCTGGAGCAGTTCTTTGGCTGATGCACACCCTGGACCATGCAGCCTTTTCTTTTTCCTATGATCACTACCAACGAGATCTCTGCACAAGCAGCAGCTGGTTTACAGAACTACTCCGTAAGTGCACGCGCAAAAAAAATCTGTTTGAGAGCCATGACGTATCGTGACGTTTTGCGCATGCCCGCCACCAAATCTTTGGCAAGTTGAAACAAGATCATGTATTTGACCAGACTCTTTCCTTCCCTCGCGGTTGGTAAAGGGTCGGGCCCACGAGACTAGTCTAGCTTAGTCCGTCAACTTTTGCTATCTCATGATTTGTAGCTATTGCATTATTTCTTACTCTTATACTGGTCAGATAAAGGAAACACACTGCACAACACCATAGATATATGACACGGAACAGGATTGGTTACACCTCCAATTAAGCTTTGAGGCGCATGCCATCCTCGTTGTCTAGTGTGCAAGCGTGCCAAGTGGCGGTAAATTGAAAATAGTGTAGCAGTCTTTTTCATTTGCTGCACAATGGCTGGGAACTCAAGTCTTGGATGTACAGGAGAGAGAATAGGTTAGTTTAGTATGTTTAGTATTGATAGTTACAACCAGTTGTACTTTTTAGAGTGTCAGGAGCTGTTTAGGGCTGCAATTTCCCAAGTGATACCCACAGAGCCAGCAAAAAATGCAGTCTCCTGTCAGAGAAGTTGGTGGATGAAGCCATGATAATTGCCAGCTCCTTGGTCATGGACCTAAGCTTTGATGAAAGAAAAAGTCCAAGGGTAGCCGCCACACAAGAGTCACCATGTAGCTAGTGTATAGTTGTATTGTAGTTACATAATATCATAGTTCCTGAATCCAAGATATTTGCAATAGATACTGCATAAGTTTAACTAATGAACTAATGCATGCAAACATCCGGTAGCTCTTTAAAATAACTACCAGGCCTCCAATTCCTTTACAGCGAACCATATTTCAGAACAGTGGACAGATCTCGTGGATAGAAGGGGGCTCATTTACATCAGTGACACTATGTTCTCCTTGTTTGCTGCCATGGAAATAGAGTTGAGGTCCCTTTCACTCATTTCTGCATGCAAACAGTTCATTACATTATGTGTATAGCTTTCATGTATCTACTGTTTATAGGACTCTTTAAAGAACCTGTGCTTATTCTGGTTGTTAATTCAATAGAGTATTGATTTAGCTATTAAATGGTCCCAATAACTTTTATATATTTATGAACTGGACCCCCACAAAACTACTACATTATAAAACTCTAAAAGGTTATTCTAGGAAGTGTCTTTATCATAAATTTCTCACAAACCAGCTATTGCAGTAGCATTTTCTACCTATTCTCAAAACCCACAGAATGTCTGGTACAGCCCCACAAAGTAATTACAATAACGGCCATAGAAAACAACGTTGCGGGTGACAACAAGGATGGCGCATGGCATGCACGGAAAAATATTAGTTCATGCGCATGGCGTCATCAGTCTCCAATCCTGTTCCGTGTTATTATCTATAGCCCCGTTTACACGGGCTCTGACCCGGATTCGCTTCGTGTGTGAACGGTGCCAACCCGGATTCCAATCCGGGTAGCCCAACCCACATCAATCTCAACCCGTGCGTATGTGTACGTGTAAACACGGCTTACTGTTGTTTTCACTTCACATGGAACTTCCGTGGTTTTTTCGTGGGGCGTGGCAGGTGCTAGAGTGAAGCTATCTCTACTCTCTTAGCAGCAACTTGAAACTCTTGTTCTGAACTAGCTCTTGTGCAAAGAGCGTGGAGATAGCGCCTCTCTATCACAAGCCACGCCCCACGGATATATTCACGGAAGTGAAATCAACAGTATGACAACACTCACCTAGTCTGACGCAGCCAGGCTAGGCACTTCCAGCTCAAGTGCCTGGGGCTGGCTGTGCCAGACTAGTAGTCTACTCACCTCCCGATTTGAGCAGAAGTTCCAAACAGTCGAATAGCCCGTTGCTAGCTGCCAAGTGAACCGCCGTGCGTCCGTTGTAGCGTTGGATCGAGCAGTTTATCACCTTCTCCTTCTGCAAGCCAGTTTGCTCCAGCTCGGCCAGCAGCTGTTTGAGTTGCTCAACGCTGCCACCTGATGGGCTGTTCAGCACGAGTCCCAAGCGCTCTAGAACTATTGCTGTAGTGTTGCGAGGCATTGCTGCTTTCAAAGAAGCAAAGCACTAATGTATGGCTCTAGTCTCGCGTGGCCAGACCCTTTACCAACTGCAGCACGGATGTATTACATCATCCGCATGCAGAAGGAAGGGTCTGGTGTCAGTTTGTACTGGCTCTCGTTGCAGTGGAATGCAATTTACACCCACGTTCACACCACAAAACCATAAGAGTAAACTGCGCGCTATTATTATTGCATCTGGCTGCTTAGCTATGAGAGAATTGTTTTTGCTGTGGAAAGTCTGTGGCCAGTGCCAATGAGAAGAAGAGAAGGAGACCCTTGTCAAGTCCTGGCATGTCAAGTGCACTGGAATGCCTTACTGCTCTGATCTCCAGGTTTCCTGAAGTGGACTGCACCAAGTTGCACACTGGATACGTTTGCAGTGACGCCTGCAAACGCTGACCAACAATTTGCAGAGTGCACTGGCGTTTCAGTCAGCACAAGTGGAACCAGGCATTGTAGTTCAGCCGTGGAATTGCCCATGTGTCTACGGTTATCGGTGCGGGTGAATATTATTAATGAGATTAAAAAAAACCACACTCCCATAAGCAATACACACAAAGTATTGAAGTTCACATTCCTGGGGAATGCAACGAAAGCCAGTACACGCTGACACCAGACCCTTCCTTCTGCGTGCGGATGATGTAATACATCCGTGCTGCAGTTGGTAAAGGGTCTGGCCACGCGAGACTAGTATGGCTCCACGTACGTACGTACCTACATACGGTACCCTAAATTTAATTTGGGAATGGTTTCTGGGGTCAAAGGTCACCAGGTCGCGCATGCTCAAAAAACTTACAAAATCTCTGATGCCAAATTCCAGCAACTTTTATTTTGGAGTCTAGTAAGCTCAGTATTGACTTATCGGCACCTCCTTTATCTGTTCATGGTCTCAAAAGCCTTCTGTTTGTAGAGCTGCCATAAAGTAGCTAGCTATAGCTAGCTAGTGGCTAAATCAACAGGAATTATAAATAGCTACAGTGAAACCTCTGAACAACAGCCAAAGGCCAAGTTCATGACAGGTGTTTTGATCTTTCAAGTAGAGAGGTTGACCCTTCTCTGAGGTTTTATAATAATAGGTCATTTATTTTCGTTCCATTCAGTTTGGCTGCATGTTGTAGAGAGTTTGGCTGCTTTTCAGAGCCCCCTTGTTTGGAGGTCTCATTGTACCTGTTCTTTATTTAGCTACACCCTATCCCCCTAGCTATAGCCTATAGCTATATATCTAGCCCTTGATCCGCACTGACCAATCCTACTGGTGATAACTATTACTATGTGCAATGAACAACATTGCTGTACATCACAGTCTCTGAATGTACATCTCCACTTCAAACCCCTGTATCAAACTTAAATGATTGATGTTAGCTTAGCTAGATATCTGTATATGATTAATTGTATCGTATATGCATGTCCAAAGGCCATTGGGAAGAAAATAATGCATGATTTCTCCTTGAAGTATTGACACTGAAACTGGTGCCAAGTTTACCAGATATAGCTATAGATACTATAATACCTCTCCTGTCAATATGCAAGCACAGTAACTTAATGACATATACAGAGCTCAGCATGCATGCAGTTTCAGGAAGCTATTCAATTAGCTACTCACTTCACATGAATGCTATAGCTACAATGACAAGAGATCGATTGTTGCAAACCTGTTTGGTTGTGCCAGCAAAATACTATCTGGATGATCCGTCTCTAATATGAGACTTTACACCTATGTTGAGAGTTCCTAATGCAGGAGTAGTACTTGGCTGTTGCTAATTAATTGCTACAGCATTCCATATTCGATTCCATATTTTTTAGTCACCGGCTTTGTGTATGAGACTAACTTCCTACAGAATAGCTAGCAATGAAAGTTTCATAAGCCTATATCTTCATTTCACTTGCCCACCCTTGGGCTTCTGCACAGGAGCAGTAATAAATTTATCTGGGATATTATCCAAGATATCCAGAGCCTCACTGATGCTAAGAGCCTATGTTTTACAAGTAGCACTTCTCTTTAACTGCGGTCATGCGGGACAAGTGCGTCGCATGTTTAGGCGGGACGGGACGGGACATCCCGCGCTTATCCCGTCCCGTCCCGGATTTTAGTAACAACCGTTTCCAGGCCTAGCTAGCTAGCGCCTGGCCTCCGGCCTCGCCTGCGTATGCATGTGAGCCGGCCGGCCCTCGAGCTCATGGGGGCGGGGCTGATTGTGTCCTTGCCTTAATAGAGTCATAGATTGTATAGACTAAGTAACCGTAATTGGAATCTAATCGCCAGCGTTGGCGAGGCCCATAGGGCTAATACAACTTTAATTGCACAGACACGCACTTTTATCACTCACCAGTTTACGGAAGTATCCGGAGAGAGTATTTGTGGTCAAATTCACTTCTTTTAGTTGTAGTGCCGAGATTTTCCCTTTACAGAAGGCATAAAGCTGCCTGTAGCTGCACCTTGCACGGTACTAACTCCACTATAATTTTAATAGCAAATGCAGCTGCACGCGCGAAGCAGCTGCTACATTTTTGTGGTCTTTGATGTTGTGATAATCAATCGTGTTGTGGGCTGTGACATTTGTATTTCACACTTCCTGCCACTACATCGAAGGTATGTAGAGCTCCTCCTATTATAAGTGGCATGTTATGTGTAATAAAATTAACTGTCCATTAATGCATGTCTGTAATACAGCCTTTGCTTTGAATGCTACTCATAGCTTGAAGCTATACTGTTCATTGAATATACAACAATTAGTAATGGCCTACTGAATAAGAATGGTGTGTTGGTATTAGCTATTAGCTAGCAGTAGTCCATCCAAATCCTTTACTATAGCTATACACACACTATGACAACCCTTGCCCATGGACCATGTCACTCTGTAAGCAGTGATCATTCAGATACACACTTAAAAATATCGATTGACTATTAATCATCATGGGACACTTTCAGACACGGATACCTCTGCCAGGCTTCCATGAAACAAATCGGAAGGAAAACCCTTAGCTAACATTAAAAATTTCCATCCTTGATGGCTGCCCAACCAAGCAGGTAGCTACGAACAGAAACAATTTGTTGTACTCAGAACTGTAAAAAACTGACATACAGCACCACCAATCTTTTAATACCCCAGGCCAACCCCAGATAAAGTTGATATTCTCTCTTGATAGGTACAGATGTGTATCACATACGTTTGATACTATTATGTTTCCTGGGAGTAAGATTTTCATCCAATTGAGCAAGAGTTACACTAAAGATGCTATAGGTTCCTGAATCAGAATGCCCTTATCTCTCTTTGAACTCTATCCCAGAAGAGCTACTACCACACTTTATGTTTGTACTCCTTTTTCATGGGATCGGGAATACCAGTTTTCTCTCTACATTCTATCATTTTTCTCCTTCATCAATAATGAAACACTGTGTGGTTCACTAGGACAAGTGACAGCAGATCCTGCCTCCCCTTCCTTCCGACTTGTTGGCTGTGGATATTTTAGAGTACATTCATCATGATTTCAGCAATCTTCACCAGTCACCCTCTTTTATTCAATGAAATCAGTCTCTCCATGACTTGTACTATCATCAGGAGAACAGTGTGGGAGCGAGCAGACATGACCACGCCCTCTACCGAAGCTCTAAAGCTCCACTGGAATCGCTCCCTGTGATATTAGAGATGTGGCATCATGCAACTTCCAACGACATTGGTAAGTTAGCTGTTTGAGAAATGTAATTAAGATTCGATTTCTAGCTCATTGACACACATACATTTACCTGTATAGCTGGAAATGGTTGGATGGAAAAGTCCAAAGTATCTTAGACGTTCCTGAAAACATGGCAAGAGTTCAGGAGAGGTTGGATTTATTTTCAATGGGTGTGGCTAAAAATTGACAAGCATACAAATGTGGACCAGGATGCAAGTGTGTCAACTGTTTAAATAGCTACCATGACAACAGTCTCAATCATCCTGAAGCAGTGATGGAGCTGTAAACATTGATGGACTTCAGAAACAGAATGAAGAATTGATAGGAGATAATATAGAGAGTGATGAAGAACATGAACTAAATGAAAGACAGGATGAATGGGTGTGACATTTGCATTTTACAATACTTACATCCACAAAATATTATACAAGCATTACAGCACAGGATCCAGCTAGAATCTGAAGTGTCCACTGCTAGGAACGAAAATTCTAGCAAGAAACACTATGACGTGATGAACCTAGCCAAGCAACAGAGGCAACATATAGCTGAATTTTCTGCCTGTTTATAGCTTGCAACAATGTTTACTGTGCAGTAATACTTACCTAGGTTTCATCTTTAGCCGAAAGTGCTCTCCATATTGCTTCTTCGGCTTCTAAGAGGCAGTTACAGTCCATACAAAACACCCGCACAGTTTCTGTTTTTCGACTACAATTTATGACGTCATCGCTAATACGTGGTAATTAATTACGTCCACTGGCGATTAGACTGAACGTGGAGGAATCGACCTCTCGAAGTTCAGAAGTAAGCCCATAGCATAGCTAGTAACTCCACCACCTTACTCGTGCAAAAAGCAAATTTTTTGCTGCTAGGACACCCATACCAGCCTGTTTTAGCCTGTTTTGGCTTTGTGTACCTGTATCCTCTTACATGAAAGAGTAAATATTCAACTTACAGTTTCAGAGTTTAGTATACACTCTACTTCATGCCCTCATACCTAAAATGTAGTGAACTTTGCATGTATTCAAGAGTTTCAGCCAATAGTTCACATTAGCTGGGTGTTTCTTTGCGTACCCCAAATTTTTGAAAAAGTTAAGTTGTTTCTAGTGACCCCAATTTATATTCATAACAAGTAGTTATTCCTTCATGCCCTCCACCTATGCTTTCCAAATGTATGCATTCCCTTGCCGAGAAAAAGCTCAATGATTAGAGTACATTAATTTTAATATTATATTCCTCAGGGATGATCGACTGAGAGGGAGGCTTCAATATCTTCACTCATAGTTTGGGCAGAGAACAAGAAGTGAAGAAGAACCTGAAAGAAATCACCAGGATCAATGGCTGCACACTTAATACCCAAATTTGATAATTACTTGTATTAATTAATGCAGGCATGCGCAATAAGGAGCAGTTTATATTGTGTTTCCAATCCCGGTTACGTAGTCTATACAATCTATGATAGAGTAGAGAGTAGAGGGAGAGAATATGGGTCTGTGAAGCTGGCCTATTTAGTAGTGAAATAAAGGGGGTGTGTCTGTAAAAATGGGGTGTGTTTGATAATGTATTGCTTTGCATATCATGTCAAAAGGTACCCTTTTCTCCTTGTTAAACTGTTTGTCTGTAGTTACAACTGTATTGTACATGTAAAGCCACTTGCCACCAGTCTACTGAGCCAGATACACCTTCACTATTGTTTTTATGATGCTGTATAAACATGATAATAACTGTCACAACCATGTAGCTCCCTTCACATGATCTGTTTGCTTTAGAGATGACTGACATCATAGAAATAATTTTCATTTCGCAACATACAAAATTTATAGCTAGCTACATAAATAGTATACCTGCTTTGTGTAATTTTCTTGAACCAAAATTCAGCCAATCCAGTAGTCTGGCGTAGCCGACCCTTTACCAACCCAAGGGAAGGGGAAAGGGTCTGGTGACTCCAGCATACCAGATCAGTTCTAGCGCCAGAATCTGGCGCTGGCCAATTAACTAACCACACAACGTTATTTAACCACAAAAAAACCTGACCACGTCAGCTTAAGATATGATGGCCGTTCAAGCGATTCGAGATGCTACACAGAGGAGGCAGCTAAGACCTAAGCGTTAGGATACGACAGACTAAAAGCCTAAGCCTCAAAAATCTGATTGATGGCCGTTTCAACCGCTGCAAAGGAGGCAGCCAAGCGTTAGAGATACAAGACTTAAGCATGCAAACTTGAAATACGCATGCGCAACGTGATATTATTGATAATAATTATTGATACTGAGGTTTTCAGGTTGGTTGACACAAAATTTGCCAACAGTGCAGAATTAAATTCGTGCTCGCAAAATTTAAGAGCATTGCACTTGTATGACAGCATTTTTGCTCGCTTGAATTTATCTCGCACAGCGCAAATTCTACTGGTCAACCAACCTGAAAACTTCAGTAATTAAAAAAGAAAAAATAATAATAATTGAATTCCACAAGAACTGGTGCTGGAGTCACCAGACCCTACGGTCATATTGCGCGAGGGGCGGCTACGCCAGACTAAGACTCTTCGTGAAGACTATACCAGTGAGAGAGGAAGGCCTGGGAACAAGGCTACCTGCCTGGTACATAGTGATCGTAAATTTTATCACGTGCGACTTCTGCCGCCTGGCGTGTTATCTAATTTTTTTTTTTTTTTTTCTGATTAGGCCACTATTTATGGAATCCTAGTTTCCTGTCCAAGAAAACATCCACAAGTGCTGCGGGCGGGCGGTTATTATAATTATTCTATTACTGCTTCGTTGTTTGTCTCAAGGGTCCTGTCTTCATCATTCACTAGTCTCGCGGCCGCGAGACTAGTCATTCACCACGGGCTTTCCTGCATGTGAAGCCAAATGTGCGCGCTCTACTGCGCGCATGAGCAATGGCAGGCGCTAGGCAGTAATAATATTTTTTGATGCGGTGACATTTTCAATACGCGGGCGGTGGACAGGAAACAATCATTCTATTAATAGTGGCCTTATGATGAAACAATGAAATGTGAGATGAATAGTTTTGGCTTGACATGGGCCAGGATGATCTATGTTGGACAGTTAGACCTTCCCGTCAACTGCTGCAGGGGTGAGGGGCAGACGGCTCAACCACAGGGAAGCATTGCCCTTCCATTCAGCAGGGGATTATGATGCGCGATGATGCTACAATTAGAAATGGATTATTCAATCTACCAATCTATCAGGGGAGAAACTACCAGTACAGCGCAGCTCTTGGAAGCGTCAAGTTGGTTATACGGTGTTCGATCACAAAAGGGAGTATTTTATAACATAGGCTCTTCCCAAAGCCAGTAAGAATATGCTGCTTCCTTCGTAAACAGCTCTGATCACAGATGCTGCTCATCCTTCAAGGAGAGATCGCTAAAATCTAACCTTCCAAGTCCGTCTTCTTCAGACTAGCATTGCTACTAGCACTAGGAACACTAGACACTCCATTGTAATTGTAGACATATGAATCAATGACATCATTCATATTACGCATTTGTACGTAGAATGAACCGAAGAATTACGGAAGAATACTGTGAATTTACGTAATCTTGCAAAAAAATTCATTCCGCCATCAAAATCTCTGCGCATGCGTAATGAAACGGCTATGGAGAAAAGGGCGGCAAGTGGTACTACCTATGGTGGTACCAATCCTGCTCAAACAGCAGCTATACGAGTTCTTTTGGGGGACAATCGAAGTATCCTAGCTAATGTAATCAGTGGTAGAGATTCCAATGCCACCATTGTTCCACATGCTGTAAGTCATTATCACTTAGGTGTGCTTTATTTAGAATATTTGTACTAGGCTCCACCACCGGTACCATCACCACCTTGCAAGTATCACTATAAGATCAAGATATTTAACCGTTTAAGGCAGCTGAACGACTTTACTGGAAAGTTTGAAACGGTTAAGCAAATGAAAGACCAAATCTTAAAAGAATTTAAAGATGAACTCAACACTGAATCAGCTGATGTAGGATTCTTCGAGAGTTGTCAGGCATCAAAAATTTGGTTAGTATCAGATAAAGATTTAGCTTTATTGTATCAAAAAGCAAAGAAAGATTCAAGTATCTTCCTCTGGATTGAGCCTATAAATGAAGAAAGTGATGATGATAATCATTCAGGGAGGAAGAAGAGGAGGAAGAATAAAGAAGATGAGATAGAAGATATTTGTCAAGAATTAAAGAAAAAACATGGAAGTGACTACACTTCACCTCAGCTCAAGTTATGGGCCAGGATGTTGCATTGTAGAACCCATGATAACTATGATGACCCACCACGTGTTCCTATGATAACTGGCACTTTGCCCAAACAGCCAAAAAAAGATTCTTTTACTCAGGTTTTAACTGGTGCTGCTGAAGCTGTTGTTCAAGCATTGTCTCCCAGGTCTATTTCAGTTCATGAGACAACTTCAAGTTCTGGGTCATCAGGGATTTCTCCTGGAAAATCCACTGAGTTACGAATGCAGAACTTGCAGCAACTTAGACTTCTACAGCAACTACATGATGAGAGGATTTTATCTGATTCTGAATTGGCTGAACAGAAGACTGAATGCACTGCGTAAATTATCATGAAATGACAAACATTATAAGACATGGTTTATTGATTATTGTATGCATTATTCTACCTGTCAGAACTAATTGTAAATACCATTGTAGTGGACCCAGGCTTCACAATCTTCCTTTGATACAGATGCAAATGCTGCAAGTACTAGCTATACTCTCAATATCATTATGATAAAAGTTCCAATTCCATCTGTCTGATCAAATATTTGACCTTTGAAAATAATAGCTCAGCAGGATTATAATCAGGGCTGTATGGTAATGAACAAGTACTCCAATACTTTCAAATATGTTGGCCACACTTTGCACGTGGTGGACAGAGCAATTGTCCATGATAATGATGCTATTAGGATTAGATCCATTAAAAGGCATCAAATGACAAAGTAGCTGTTTTTCAATGAAGTCATCAAATATGTCGCCTGTATAACACTCCCCCTGACTATTTTAGCATCCAACACACATTCTTTTGTCATTGCTGCTATAACAGAAATCCTTTCACCTCTTACTAATAATTTTTGACATTTAACAGGCTTGCCTCTAATACCATATCCATATCTATGAATGGCATCTCTTCGATCACAGCCAGTTTCATCTATAAACACTATAGACTTACTATCATATATTGAAACATCATCCACAAATACAGACCTCAGCTCTTGATCTTGCTGTAATGCTACCAGCTGCATTTTTTCCTGGTAAAATTGCTTTTCTTGAGAAAATTACAAAGAGAAGATTCACTGATATGCAATCCAAACTGCCATAATAGCTCCTGCTGAATTTCCTTTAGGTAAATTCCTGGCCTTTGTAGCATGAATTGGAGTACTGTAAACTGGACTGATTTAGATAGCTTCTTCACTGAATGATTGACGCAAGAATACTTCTTCTTATGGACTTGACCAGACAGTTCAAACTGCTTTGTGATCCTGTGAACAGTAGAGGGATCAACACTCAAATTAAAAGCAACAGTTTGCAGGGAGAAGCCTTGAACTGCATGTTGCCAAACCATCCTCCATCTTAAGTCTTCGTGGTAGGCTCTCCTTCTCCCAGGCTCACAAGAATAGCCCGCCATGAATTCAAACTGACTGCGCATGTGCAGTTCGAATAAAATAAAATAAATTATTTTTTTTGCAAAAGTGCCTAAATTCACAGTACAAAATTCACAGATTTCTGTGAAAAACCTGAGCATGCGCAGTCAGTGTGTACCAGGCTCTCTTTCTTCCCCTCCCCCCTTCCGTGCGCGCGGGAGAGCCTGGGGACGAGGCTATAAATTTGGAAAACAGACCATTACAGTATTTATAAGCAACTAGCTACATAAATTGTACAACTTTGTTATAGGACCTACATATCTGTGCTGATTTTGACAGCTTCTCCAGCTTCAGATAAATGGAGGCACTCAGATGGGACTTGATGTGGATTATATCAATTCGGGTACCTAGCTAGACTTCAAGTAGTAATCTTGGCCTTCAAGTGTTCGTGCCAGTTCACTTAAACCAATCATGGCTGTATCGATTTATTCCAGTGCCCTGGCGTGACCTATCAAGCTGTGATGCTGGAGGGCATCAGGGTGGAGACCGTTTTTAGCATACAATCCTTTGCAGTAAACACTCTTTAGCTAGTGCTGAAATTCTGATTCATGTAGCTAGCTGACAAGTTGAGCTCAGAATTACATATAGTCGTAGAAGTAAATCTTAATACATTGGTAGATCTTGTGGCATATAAGAAATTTAACTGCTTGCATGCTAAATTGGCTTCTTGTATGCCAACGCCTTTGCTACAAATTGACCCCCACTCTCCATTCAAGTAGATTTCCAAACATCCAGTAGATGTAGAGAGAGAGTTTCCTGATTTAACAATGAGCTGCAGGTTTCCTTATGATTAACCTATAGGTGAAATTAATTAATAGCTTTCTCATACAATTTTGTAAATCATGTAGCTAGGCCACTCCAACTTGCATGTTATAGTTTCAGATTGGGGCGAAAGGGACAGGATTAATGATATTCATAGTACCAATTAGAAAAATGACCACAAAGATGCATATCAAATTCTTAATGTATAGCCAGACAGACAATACTGTGTCAAGAAATCTCTACAGCTATTTAACCAGTAGCTAGTTGAACTATCAATCACGTGTGGTACTAATTAGGATGGCGTCATAATATGGGAGGGGACTGGAAACTAACATGCAAGTTGGAGTGGCCTATTACAGGACTGGCTTGTGAAGGTGGCCATGGCCCACCCAATATTTTACTAAAACTAGAAGAAATTCTCACACTTTATTTAGCAAACCCATATCTAATAAGGAAGGTGTTGAAATTGATCATGTGAAATATAAACCACAAGCATGTCATGTGCTCTGTATTAAACACTCTTTCACCTCAAAGTGGCACCCAATATTGTGGATGAGCCAGCCCTGTAATATTGGAGTAGCATGCTAAAGAAGCATACACTGTACAGAGGTGTTGGAAGCAAGATTCGATTGATCAGGCCTGAAATTAAATGTAATCCTCGAAGCTCTACAATTTGTTATATTCGATCGAGCATCATAGGACACTTTCTTTTATTATTGATTGATAGTCACATAATACGTACATTAACCTTAATTAACTTGTATTTCGGTCAGGCCTGGGCCTGACTGACCTGACCTGTTCCACCACCTATGCTGTAAGTAGCTGATGGAGCCTGAACATGTGCATACTTAGGTGCTGAGTGGAGTAAGGATAGAATAGTGCTCTCATGGGTAGGTGTGGTTATTGAAATTAGGAGGCTTGTTTACACAGCTACAGCTATCCCTACTTGTGGGGAATATAAAGAAAAAGGAGGCTGGGTTCGAGGCTACTACTTTAACAGCTGCTAGCTATTTTAACCCACACATTTCATTTGATCAGATCATATTACCCACATTTCATTTGATCAAGTGAAACAGTGTTAGTTTAACATGCTACTTTAATCCTTTGATTATATTTCATTTGATCATATTACCAAAAGATTTAGGGGCAGAAACCTAGCTGGTTGGAGTGCCATGTTCACTATAATGTGGTGTGCACTCATGGGGAGTGAAGTAGAGATGGAGTAGTGGGTGTGGTTATTGAAATTAGGAGGGGAAGGCTGCCTTGTTTATGAACTTTTTTATACATCTATCCTGTTTTAATCTATACTTTTCATTTTTAATTGTCATGTTTACAATGTAATATGTGCAGGCGGGCATTACACCACTGTATAAATGAGGCAGAGTGTGTTAGCTACAATACTACATATTTTTGCTAGAGCTGCACGTTTATAGTTTTGTGGTATAGCTACATATATAGCTTATTAACTCATATGGTATTCTCAGCATTGAATCCCCACCCCCAGTTCCTATGGCACTTCATTCAAGGTAGCTAGTACTAATGTAGCTATTGTTACAATAATTTACCATGAGTTAAAGCAATGCAGACAGAGAGCATTAGAATAACTCTTCGACTTGCCCATCTCTATCAATCAATCAATCAATCAATCAATCAAGCAATGTAAAGCCCAAAGGGCATATGCAAAATAAACGGGGAAAAAAGAATGTCAAGTGACTGAGGGAGGCTACTCAGGTGTAACAAAAATGATTTATAACAAGTGATAAGTCAGGTTCTGATGATGACAGAGCAGAGAGGACCCTGTCCACATTCATGAGGGAGGAGTGAGTTGTGATATAGTGTTCAAAGTACGAATTGCCCTCCAAATCTGACACATCACATCGAGGGCAAGGGCTGGAACCATATGAGGGCCTGGTCAGCTCCCTATACAGGTTCTGTAAGGCAGTGGTGCCGGCTGTGCCTCTATCCAGGGCTGCGTCCCAGAGTTTTATCCAGCTAGACTCCTTAGCAACCGCAGCTGCTATTCTGGTACTCATGTAGCACCTTGCGCATGCGCTTACATACACTAACCTTTTTGTGCGCGTATTATTATCATCTGCGCCATAATGAATCTAGTGATAAAATAAATAAATAACTGAAGATAAAAGAGGCTTCGCGACTGGTGTTAAACATCGCGGGACCTCAATTTGCAGCTAGCTCGAGTGAATGAATCGCTATTATATTGTCATGCCTAGGGCCCTCGTCCCCAGGCCTGGGGACGAGGCTATGTCATGCCAGGTGTATAAGAAATTGTTGGCTATGCAACTACTGCTGCAGGGCTATGTTTGAATCTTAAAGATTTGAAGAAGATATGTCCTGATTTTAAAGGCTTGAAGACGTTTTCTCCTTGGTTGATATTTGTGAATATCATTGTATATTGTATATCTACTATTTGATACTTACACAGACTGGACTGTTGTGTTAAATTACAAAAAGGTCGGTTTCAACAATCCCATTTTACCGCCCAGCATTCCCTGGTTGCCAACTTGGATTTTCTTTGCATCCATTGGTACTATGTTTACTATTCTTCACAGCTTCGTATTGCTCTATACTCTGTATATAAATCACTGTTGTAAGTCGCAGAAATCCTGAAGAAGATGAACGTAGTAGAGATCTGCACGAGCACCTCATTGACTTGGAGAGTAATGAAGATAACTCGAAAGATGATGAGAGTGATGACCCTTGTAAAGTTTGCTACAACCGTGGTTGGAATATAACTACACGTGCAGAAGCCCTATAGGCGCAGTTGCCCTATGGTTCCAGAATGTCCCTATGCTTACAATGTCCGTTCTTTACGCCTTCTCACAGTCCACTTGCAAAGTCCCAGATAATAGAGATGTTACTCCAATGCTTCGAGATGTTGGCATAAGTGCCACTGCTGCTACCCTAGCTTCTTCATGGAGACTTTCCCGTTCTTTTGTCCGTTTATATTCAAGTGTAGGAGCCATGCTTAAATCGAAGGATTATAATAAGTTTTGCAAAAAATTTCTAGCCTGTCTTCCGAAGAAAGGTGATGCAGCCTACCCACCTGGTACATGTGCTCATTGCTGTATTATTCCATTTTACTTTGGGCTTGTAATGCAGTTTCAAGCTATTGTGGCAGCAATTACTATAACCGCTGTAATTTGGTTCAGATTCTATTTGCTAAAAAATTCTAACTTTGATGACTCTCTTGGCATCTATCGTTTCTCCCTAAATTCTAAACCAGACATACATCTTTTTGACATATCTGGTACAGTCATACCATCAAATGGTACATTCGTTAATTTGGAGAAGATTCCTGGCCTGCAGCATGATGTGTTCTGTCTCAGTGAATTTGAGTACCGAAGTGAAGAGTATAAAATTTTCTTCTCTGTCAGTGAGCTGGCTGTCGTGTCAGAGGATGGCCGTTTTTGCGTACCTATCACTGGCCCAGAATTACCTAATACATGTATCCTGTATTATACTTACAAAAACTTTGTACTTCGTTATGCATCCATCGATCCAAATACCGGTGAAGTGGAACGATTTAACGATCAATGTACAGCTGTAAAAGACTTATCTGATCTTGAAATCCGTCCGGTTGCTGACTTCAGTATAGATGTAAGTCGAAACATAAACAGGACAGGTTTCCCTAAAAATGATGAGCCACTGATGATCTTTTATCCAAGCCCCATCAACGAGTGTGTAAATGTTTCTAGCGTCATTCAGGAAAACGGTGGCATACATATGGTTATTACGCATGCATTTCAAAACATCACTAATAATATCACCTGTGTTACCCGGTTTAGATACGATATTACAAACAGACGCATTAATTTCAACTATCGCTATGTTTACACCACAAGAGGGACCTGCTCCTTCTGTAGCTTTCTGGCATCAAAATTATCATACTGCCGCCTGCTCCATGTCAACTTGCAGTATGGATATCTCTCACAGGGTAGATATGCTGTCCCATATACACACTGCTCCACAATTCTACAAAATAAATTGATGCCTTATCATGATCCATCAATGAGTGTAAATTGTCCCTGTTAAAATTAACAATAGTTCATATGTAAAGAACACTTCTTTCATTTTCCCTAGTCTAGTTGTTATTGTATTATTATGAATCATAGCGCATGCGTGTAATACCATGTAAATCATTTTTATGTTACACCTGAATAGCCTCCCTCAGTCATAGTCTCGCTAGCCAGACTCCTTTTTCCCTCACTATCTTTGCTTACTTGCACGCGCGCGCAGAAGGAAGGGAGGAAGAAAGAAAGAAGCCGGGAAAAGGACCCTTTGGAATGTTAGCGGTCAGAGAAAAGAGCTGACAATCACGAGGATGGGGCGTGTCTCTTCCACGTGGTAATTTGTGTAGCGCGCGCAATGCTAAGAGGCAGATCTCTATGGTGTAGTGAGGGTCTGGCTACGCGAGACAAGTGAGTACACAGCCCGCTTGTTCAGTGGGGAGGCAATAGCTAGATCGGATCAATATGGATGAACGGCCCTACTCTCTAATCGCATTCTTTTTTAATTTCGCGCATTCTTATATAATTTTAATAAAAAAGAATTAAAAAAGAATGCGATTAAAGAGTGGGGCCGTTCATCCATATTGATCCTCCCATTATGGTAAATCTCCAAGTGACCTTTCGGACCTTCAGAAGAGCCAAGCAACCTTAATGAAGATCTCTAATCTTCCAGGTGATAAATTTGTGGCGGATTTCACCAGTTTGAGAAATATGAATCATAGCGCATACCATGTGGGAGGAGCTAACGATGTTGGAGTTTCTTGTCATGACGACCTTCAAAATTCAAAATTTCATTGTAAAGCCCGCAAGGGATAAATACAGAGAGAAAATAATGTGAAATAACCAGGCTTAATAGTTATGATGTAATACGATTGCTAAAGAGTTGTGTGCAACATTGTTCTAAGTGATAATGCCTTTTCAAAGGTTTCCTTGCAAGGGGTTGTGAGCAGGTGCTTGAGTTAGCCGAGGTGAACCTTGGTAATGTGATCCGCAGGAAGGTTGCTCCTTGGGTAATATGAGCATGCACACCTTTTTTTTTATTATTTCAGAAGTTGGTGTGATTTTTTCTTTGTGTTTAACAGATCACTTTCCCCTAATAGCTATTGTTTATCATTGTACATAGACTTAGTTATGATGTTTAAAAAAGTGATTACAAAAACTACCGGTGATTAAAAACTGATGCATTCATATACTAATTACTACAATTGCAAAGAAGACACAACTTTGTTATACATGTCAGTGCTGATCTTGACAGCCTCTTCAGCTTCAGATAAATGGAGGCACTCAGATGGGACTTGATGTGGAGTATATCTATTCGGATACCTAGACTTCAAGTAATAGTCTTTGCCTTCAAGTCTTCGTGCCAGTTCACTTAAACCAATCATTGCAGTATCGACTTGTTCCAGTGCCTTGGCATGACCTATCAAGCTGTGATGCTGGAGGGCATCAGGGTGGAGACCGTTTTTAGCATACATTCCTGCCTTCAATGTTTTCTCTGCAACTTGGTGAGACAAGAAACAAACATGTGCACACAGAGTGTCATCTCTTCGTGCTGATGTATACATCACTCGCATTGCACGTACGTCGCACCCTGCTTGCTTGATCCACACCTCAGCTTTGGTCTGGTCAGGAGAAACAGTGATTCTACTACTACCAATGTCACTTAGATCATCATTTCTACTCCACCATGCTCGTTCATTATCCCAACCTCTCATGCGCTGGTTAATGATATCTTCCCAATCACTTCTAGAAGTACTTGGTTTGCTTTCCCAGTTTTCTCCAGGATCTTCCATCTCAAGCCCATCTTCCATCCTCTGAATCTGCCTCTTAAGAAACTGGAAAGCTTTCGTTGCCAGTGGATGTCTGTTCTTATCCGGGTGCCACTTCAAATACATTGCCTTGAGGGCTTTTCTCTTTTCATCTTTATCTCGGATTCTGCTTGCCCGACGAAGCTCTTCATATATCCTGGACAGAATCTCCTTCAGTTTCCTGTCCTTGACTGAAGCCCACCACTTCACAGAGTCGCTATCAGGATCATAACGCTCGACTTCCCTTGCATTGCTACTCCCTGCAACATCCTTTAAGCGGAGAATCTTATGAAGATAAATGACGGACACCATCTTTTTGCTATCTTCCTCTTCTCTATCATTCAGTCGAATGACATACCTGTCCAGCTCCTCCTCCTCCTCTTCTTCTTCTCTTCTGACTTTGTACTCCACACGAGCATATATAAACTGGTTTTCTCTTATTTCATATCCAACAAATTCTTGTGGCTTGAAGTTGTTGTAGATATCTGAGTACAAGCGGTGGTGAAACTCATCAGGTATTGGTTCTCCAAGTTCAGGATCAAGATGATAATCAAACTCTCTCTGGAATATAATTCCCAAGGAACTAATTCCATACTCATCCAAGATGGCTTTAATGTCTTCTGGTGCCTCAATTTTCAAAAGCGTATCCATGACCTCATCACACTCTCTAAGATCTGCAATCTCTACTCCACTCATTCGAAGCACTTCAGTCACTATAGATTTGGTTAGTGATTCAAGTAGTCTTCGACGAAAAGGAGCTGCCCTTGAATCGATATAGAGTGTGAGCTGATCACTCTCGTCTCTGCAGATTAAGAAATCCATATGTGCAGAACCAATTTTTATTGGAGGGCAAGAAAGATTGAAATATATGTTCACTTTCAGTTCTGGTACACTATAAACCTCAATAGATTCAACAAATTTCTTCAATGATGCAGAAAATTTACTGGAGGCTCGTTCGTTGCCAGATTTCATCAGCAAGAGTCGTGCTGCTTCAGCAAAATTACTGATTTGGAATATGTTCTCTAGTCTCTTAGCAAATGCTGAGAGTTGATTTTCTGGTTTACAACTCCTATCAATCTTATTGGTGCAACAACTAGAGAGAGGGATCGGACGAAAAGACTTTGGAATTTGACTGATTAAGTCTCTCATTTTGAAACTATATTCTCTCATTTCATCACTCTTTTGACAGAGAAGAGACATCATAGAATACTCGGGAACCGAAGAGAAGTCAAATGACTCTTTATTGTAGCACCCTCGCTCATCATAAAGGAGATTAGTGCTCTTATACAGGCAATGGTCATAGCTCGGGAGATAATGCTCACCCTCATATGTATCATCTGTATCACCTGCACTTAATTGCTTATGGAGCAGTTTGAGAAGAGCCTTCATTGATTCAACTGTGTTAGGGTCAAGAGGCATTTTAAAATGAGAGTGGATCAGATTGAAAACATAGAAAATGTTTTCCAGTTTGGGGGTGTGATTAACTCCAACTTTCATGAAAAAGTGAACGAATTCCAACAGTTCCTTTGGCAATGTAAGAAGACAAGGATGAAGGGGAAGTTTAAATTCTGATGGTATTGAAATGACAACTTGTAATGGACAGACAAGAACAGGACGTGATAAGTCACCACCAAAATAATCCTTACTTACAGGGATAAATGGAATATCATTCAATTTGGAAGCAGATGGATATTGGCTGTCATTCCTAGCAAGAAATCTCACATTCTTTACAACTACTGTGAATAAATCAATGTCTTGTCTGCTTTTGATATTGTAGTTTTCAAAGAGTTTGAATTTAGAGAATCGTGACATTGATATATTGCACAAATTCTCAGTAACTTGTGGAATGGATGGAACTATACATATCCCCAAATTCTGCATTAAGAATTGTTCTCTTTCTTTTCTTTTCGAATCCTTAAGATTAGGGGGATGTGAGATTTTTGGAAGCTTCATCACAGGCAATATGGTCCAAATTAACAAAGCATTTTCATCACTAGCACAGTCTCTTGAAGAAACTAGACTAATTCTCTTCCTTCCCTGTTGGATGACATGAATCCCAGCAGTGCTAGCATGCTGAATCCAATCCAAATCAGGAGTCTCTTCCACTTGAATAAATGGAATATTATTCAATCCATTTAAGAAATCTCCATCTGTATGCCAACTATGCGTTTTGAATAGGAATGTTAGGAGTACGTCAGATGCTTTCTCAAGTTGTGAATGTTTGCCTTCAGAGACTTGAATACAATATTCAGTAAAATCTTCTTTAGATGGTTTAGTTTGTAGACCAATCTTTTTCAAGAATTTCAGCCAGTTATCGGAACACAGGGCCTCGGGAGGGAAGGCATATTGATCAGGGAACATCATTAACACTTTATTTTTGGGATTATAGAATCCACTTGCTGGTAGCAATGTTCCATCTTCACTTTTTATGATGGGTAATTTCTTTAATTCAAAGATGAATTCATTACCCATCCATTGATAGCTATCTTGATGTGTCATTTCGCTATAGCCTTCAGCCATTGGAAACAATGTATCCTTTATGTGCTTGAGATGGCTGATTCGCTTTGCATCATTCAGTAAATGGAAGTGAGTGAACACAAATTGAATGTAGAAAGTCAAAGCATGAATTGACTTGATGCCAAGGGTACCAGAATCAGTTAAATTTGTCCATGGAGCATGGTGTTTGAGAAAGATAGCTGGTGTCTGTGATAATATGATCTCAATTCCATCCATACATATGTCATTAGGCCAGAAATATGCTTCATTCGTCAAGCTGCAGTATCTCCCATCAATGTTCTTGAATAGTGGCAAGTGCTTGATATAGCGGAGACTGGTTTTATCTTGTGCAAAGTGAATCTTGCTGAGATAAGAGAAGAGATTGTCAACATGAGCATCCACATCTCTATCTGCAAGGAGAGAGTCCAATCCTATGTCATTATAGAGATGGTACAAGTTAGTGAGGATGCTATTCGGTTCTGAGAAGTTGGGACAGAATGTTTTAGCTTTAAGAACTATTCTGTCTACCACTGGCATTTGATGTTTCTTTAGAATATCAAAAATAGCTGAATGAAGTCTTTCCTCTGCTTCAGCAGAATCAAAATTGGCAGTGGAGGTACTTCTTGGTTTGCGAGGAGGGACGACTGGCATCAAGAATTGTAGATTGGAGTGATACTTGAATAATTCATTGCTCCTGGACAATATTAAAGCCCAGTGCTTCACTATTTGCTCCAAGTGCTCTCTGAAAACTCCATCATCGTGTATACACTGCCACAATGGTTTCAGTAATCCTTCGGTGTTAATATGGCTGGTAGCATTCTTGACACGATTAGCAGATAGGGATGTGCTCAGTGTACTCCTTAGAATATTCTGTACTAGATCCCAGTTTTCTTTGTTTGGCTGCACAAAGTAGCTGTTATCAAGTTTTAGTTTCAGCATTTCTGCATGAAGAAATATATCCGATCTCTGTTTAAAAATATAGGAATACTGGGATGCAATGACCTTTTCTTTTTCATCAAAGAGTCGTACTTGTTTATCAGCAGTTAGCAGCAGTGGACAACCAAATGGAGGAGAAGGAAAGATGAACATTGATGAATAAGTTCCTTCTTCTCCTTCATAATAGTCCTTCTGTAGAATATACCACAAGAATAGGCTCATGGATTCAACATTTTCAAAGGCAGTGTTGGAGATATGGACAGGGAAACTTCCAGTAGAACTTATTTGATGAAAGTACTGTGTGTAGTATTCATAAACCGATTCTGGAAGAGCCTGAGGTATTTTTATATCAATGGAGTCAAAATGCTCCTTGAGCCAGATCGGTGCTGCAGAGAGTACAATGCCTATTCGTTTCAGAATTGAACGAAGTAGTTGCAATTCTTCGTCCTCCTCCCAGAAGTAGATCTGTTTTGATGCATCATCATTCAGTACGGGATGCCACTCAATGTTGTATACATACTCTGATTCTGCACTGGAATGAAGATGGACAGATCTCCTGCTAGATCTTGTGGCTTCATTGACAGTGCAAAGAACTGAACTCATTTGATTACTCAAACTTTTCAGTGTTAGCTGTGCCAATTCTTTCATTTCGCTTTCAGGACTACACCAGAAATCCATCCATTTAGGGAATAGATTGTAATAATCTTCAATATTTTGTAATAACTCTCCAAGTCCAGTGTATGCCTTTTTGTTCACAATGATAGACTTACACTTCGTTAATAACTCTGCATACGATGATCCCAGAGCTTCGATTAACCTGTCATTCCACTTCTTCCTATCATCTGAACTTGAAGTGTCTCGGGACTGCCACAGCGTACTGCGTGATGAAGAATCGAGAATAAAGTTGCTATTTATGTGGACTGGAAGCTTAGATTCTTGAGGGAGAGGGAGAAAGCAAAAAATTTTAGGAGTGAATGAACCTCCTTTGATTTGAGCTGCTACTCCATGCATAGGCTTGATGTGTGAGAGGTATTCCCAGTGCTGGGAAGGGTTGTTGATGTCACCTACCCCTTGCTGTACCAACCACAATTCCTCTTCCTTTTTGGGAACTTTTTCAGTCAGTGTCAAATTGTAATCTATCAAAAACGGTTCCTTCATACCATCATCATTAGTGAAATTAGCAGTTTTTTTCTGCAATTCTGTTCGACTATCTCTTGCTTTTTTGTCTAATACACTCTTGTAGTGGTGAGTGACTCTCATCACAGCAGGTCTTTCCTTGCAACCTTTTATGAGGATAAATTTCAACTCGGTGACATGTTTCAAGAATATGAGTGCTTCCTTCATCTTTGGAGCCCACTCCTTCAAATGTTTAGCCATTCTCCATGCTGATAAAGGTTGCGTGAAGTGTTTGCTTTCCTCCTCAATCAACTTGGATTTCTTCACTAGGTCAGAGGTCGAACGTAGAGGGAATCGAAATAGAGTACCACTTTGTGAAATTTCATTTGGACAGTCAGAAAGACCACCACGCAAGTAAGCCGTCTTGAGATCTGATAAATTCGACCAAAATTTCTCGTCCACATTATCAAGTCTTCTTCCTGGCTTCATTGCAGTTGCCCCAGGCATGTAGCGACAGTGAGGGTCTAGAACACACAGTGTTTTGCCATTGGTAAAGAAACTTGGACAGTCAGTGAGGTGGTACACCACATTAAAGCCTATTCCATACTGTCCAATGCTCTCTGCCTTTGACCTTTTGCTTCCAAGACCGAGCTTCTGTATACCTTTCATATCATCCTCTGTGAATCCTTTGTCATTCCAGACAAGCAGAGCTGGTCCTTGCAAATCTTTCCATTCGTCTGTAAAGACCCTTTTTGTTCCATGTGTCCTTTCATCCAAAATGAAGTACAGCTTAGTTGCCTTTGCATCATCAGCATTTTGCAGTAATTCCTTGAGCACAGTTTCATCATGAGTGTAAGTATCAAGGATATTTCGTATTCTCTGAGTCAATTCCTCCCCCTGACCAAATGGAACACCGGAAAAATCATCATGTGAGGAGCTGTACATGTCCAGAGCCTTAGACCTTATAGGCTTGACACCAAGCTTTAAAGCTGCAGGTCGAGGAATGTTATCATAGATGAAATAATGCTCTTGTTCCAGACTGAACCAAGGGGTATCATTCCAAGCCAAGTTTCGAGTATCACGCATGCATAAGTTTTCATCTGGAAGGTAGCATATTTTATCATCACTTAACCCTTCATCTTCCCCGAGTCTATCCTGTAAGGCTATAGCGATATCAACTATAATCTTCTCATCTCTTTGCTGCAGTCTTTTTTTGCCATAAAATTCCTTCATTTCTTTTAGAGCTTTCAAAATTTGGTCTGTAGAGAAGTGTTCCTGAAATCTCAAATGACCTTTCAATAATCCTTTGCCATGTTGCAACAGGGAAGGCAAGGCATAGAGATGTGGCCCATCATGCTTCCAATTCAGAGCTATTTGCTCAGGATGTATGAACTCCTTTCCATTCCAGAGAAGTCCAGGATGTGAAAGAAGCCTTTTGAGTACATTGTGGTCTGTTCCTTTGGAAAGTCTCTCCTCAAAGTATTTGTAAATGTCATCGCATGCTTTGGTGATCCAGGAGATGAAGAAAGCTGATGGTGTACAGAAAGACCGAGTGTATGCATTCATCATATTTTCTAGATGTCCCAAAACGCTCCTGACACTCGGAGAAGATGTTATCTTCAGAGCAGAGGCAACTGAGGATGGAATAGAGCCACACCCACCCTTTGAAGGTAGAACTTGTGACACTAGGCAGGCACTAGAACCCACTAATTTTGAATTACGCCTACAAGTATCTAACAAGACCTGTGAGCTACAAAGCAGAGTTTGACTATCTCCTGCCCATTCTAACTCTCTTGGGTAACCTTTTGGCTTGTGCAAAATGGGGAAAAAGGCAATTTCAGTTAATTCATTAGCCTCTGGTGGCAAAGATTCTGAGTACCTCGAATGTTTCGAGTTGATGTCTATACAACTCATCAACAATTTCGTCCTCATCAGTGCCTTTTCTGTGTTTGATGCATAGAGCTCCTTCACAGTGTTGGCTCTTTCGATCACCATGTGCCAAGGAAGCCGAGATGATATGGCTCCAAGACTCAGAAGAGTCACACTAACTATATCTTGATCGAATGTCTTAATTGGATACATGTGGTCTTCCGGATCATAGAGAAGTCGGAACTCGCTCTCCCTGTGTATAACTTCACCACATTTCTTCAAAACCTGTCCTTGAGGAGTGCATGGAATGCATTTATTATTCTTTATAACAGACTGAAGTTCAGATGAAGGGCGAATGACATATGTAATCACAAGACTCAGAAGAATGTTATTTCTGGTATAAGTAGAAGCTGAAAATTTGCTAATGTTTTCGAAAAATATGCTGATAAACTCTTTTTCATTAATGGTTGAACTGCTGACTTCAGTTGCTAGAAGACAGTGGTAGCTCACTGGAAGGTGAATCAGTGGGTATTTTAAAACCATCATAACATTAATGACATGGATGGTAGTTTGCTTTTGCAAGATATTCGGTGAGAGGAGTTTGGTATCACTGATGCAGAGCCATTCCTGAACGGACCTTGAATAGCACAACTTACTGGTAGCGATTATCGCATACAACTTGGGGATAAGGCAATCCCAGGGATTATGAGTCTTCAGTGATTCCTCTAAAGGCCAGAAAGTATGAAACTTGTAATCATCAACTGATATCTTCCCTTCCTGACAGATATTGCGCAATGTTGTTAGTAGCTTGTGGTAAGATAAAGGAATGCTCTCTTCCATCAGACACACGTTGAACTGAGATTCGTCACTCTTGCAGACACTGTCTGAATAGTGGATGCCTCTTCGATCATTCATCACTGCAAAGTTGGCACTGACGTGGACAGGAAGACCAGTTTCCAAATGTAGAGGCAGAAAACAAAACACTTCTCCTTTCACTTCCTTTGGCTGATAGGTGAAGGTGTGGGCACTGGATAGCTTCTCTAATGAACAAGCAACAGCACTTACTCGACTATTTTCCACATCGTTTTGTTCTGCCACCAAATAAATATGCTCAATACTTGACCATCTACCAGTCAGCATGTTTTCTGACACTTTCAAATTGACAATACTGGTACTCAACTTGTCACATCTATGGCTCCTCTTCACCAGAGACTGATTTATATTGCTCCTTGAGATCTTTAAAAGACAACTACATTTCTTGACATCATTATCTTTTTGACTGAATGTGATCTCTTTCAAGTTCTTCATGAATAGTAGAAGTTTTGGGCCTGCTTCTTTGATATCTGATATCAGCTTGTCCACTTGTTTTTTCCCATATTTTTTGCTACTGATGCTGCTAGGATGACCACGAAAGGGTAAACGAAACATTGTACCTTGATAAGGGACATTGGGTTTGAAGTTGAAAAGGCCTTTGTAAGGATCCATTTGGGACGAACACCGAACACATTCATCAGTGAAACGTAATTTCTTACCAGGTTTTTGATGTTTTTCCACATCATCACTTAAATACTCCAATGTTGGATCGAAAATGTATAGCCAATCTCTGCTAATGAAGGAAGGCACATCAGTTATGTGGTAGACTGAACAAAAACCAACTCCAAATTTGCCGATCTTCAAAGGCTGGTCTTGCTTTGTGGCACCTGCCAATTGTTGGATATTCACAAAATCTTTATCTGAAAAAGTTTGATTATTCTGGACAATCAGTGCTGGACCGTGACATTTGGCCATCCCTTCAAACATCAAACTGTCAGTGTCTTGACTGTGTTGGCGTGCATCATAGCAAATATTGACCTCACTGGCTCCAGCATCATCAGCATTTTGTAGGAGCTCTTTGATGATGGTTAATCCATCTTTATAATCCCTGAGGATGTTTTTCAGCCGTTTCACTAGAGGTTCACTCTGACCAACGTCTTCAAAAGCATAATCTGAAATGTTGAGCTCTTTGCTGAGAGGAGTCAATCCTAAACAAGAGGCAAGATGTGCATAATCTTTGTGAACGAATTTCAAGTTTAAAGATCTTTTCTTGGACTTCTGAACACTTTTCAGATACTTCAAGTCAGTGTACACCACATCACCAGTTTTGACTAACTGAGGATACAATGACTGGGACTCTATTGGGATATAGAGGTTGTCCAAGGTAGTGATTTCTCTGCTACTAGTCTTCCCATGATTTGTTATCCAATTTAGTATATGAGAAACCATTGCCCATGCACGGTCGTTGCTGGTAGAGTGACTATTGTCCTTGATTCTACTTAGCACAGAAATTAAAAGCTGAGTGTTTATTTCCTTGTGAGCTCCAAATCTGATGAAAAGAGAAGAGAACTTTGAGTGCTTCTCTGTCAGCACATGAAGAATGGGTGACAGATCATAGGGGAACTGTTGGTGTTGTCCACGTGATATACATGTATCTGAAGGCTTGACAAATTTATGGAGTTTCCCGATCCATATCCAGTTAGCTTGGTGCAAATCGACACTCAGCATTTTTGATTTTCGAAACAAAAACTGTAAGTTATCTGTCAAGTAGCCATATATTTGGTATGCAAGATCTTCCAGTTCAATGTTCTCGAAGTCTTTTTTGTATTTGATGATCTCCATAAAGTGAGATATCACATGTTCAACGGGAGGTTCAGGACAGAGAACAGAACAGAGCTCAGACAGACAGAAAACTATGTACATTTTTGAGCCCACGATATTTGGTAAAGTATCAATAGTTCTGCTACTACATGGAAGTACCAAAGAGTTCATTGAGGTCAGGTGAGATGTGTACTTTGCACCCTTCCATGGAAGACATGTTGGATATTCTTCTGAAGATGGAGAGGACTGTATCGGTAGAATACTCTTTTTAGATGCCAACTCCACAATGGCTTGTTCCAAGGTCATAAATTTCACTCCAGTGAATACCTTTCCATTCAATACAGTTTTGTGAGACCTGATGTAACTAAACACAGCCTGTGCTCTGATAAAAGCATTTTTATCAACTTTCATTATGGCATCTCTTCCAGAAACTTCAGTCAGTATATTGTAGAGATCTTTCTCACTGACTGACGTCTTCAGGCCACATGCACGGAGGCGCAATAAGTATTCCTCTTTATCGAATGGGGGCAAAGGAAATACTTCCTCCCCACTGTAGAGTCGTTCTAGCTCACCTTGTGAAGGATCATAAAGATCTTGAAGACTCTTATGATCTCTAAATCCAGGACTGCAAGGTAAGAAAGGAAGCGTCTTCAAAGCTTCGATAAAAACTGGAGATTTAAATTTTGGAAATACATCGAATATCTCCTGCATAAACAAACTAAGCTTCGATGAGGGCTTGAATGTGCCACTCCTGATGAGTGGAAAGATGATGTCAATTAAGAATTTCCTGATTGAACTAGGAAAAACTATCAAGGAGCTGACCTTGATAATTTCTTGATGATTCTGAGAGAGTGACAGTACGACTAAGTTCGATGGCAAGTTATTGTGACTAATGCCGAAACCATGAGGCTCCATAATCACTTTTTTGCTGGTAGATAATGTTGCTAAGGACACAGGTGTTTGACTACCAAGTGGAAGAAAGATATTAAGATTCTCTATGACCTCTTGATTTTCTGAAAGATCATATTGACTTGAAGCTATGAACTTTTGAAAAGCTTGAGCATTTTCCTTTGAGAAAGACACTCTCTGAAGTGAAGAATTGGAATTGATATTTTCAATTGCAGTAAGAACCCCATATGGTTTGAAGGGATTCAAATAATTGAACAAATCTTGGTGTCTCAAATAGGGCACGTGCTTACACAAAGTGTACCTAACATCAAGTTTGTGTAGTATGTTCTGCATATCCTTAGAGAGTTTTTCAAAACTCTGAATATAAACAACACCAGAGTTTACTTTCAATTTCATGATACTCACTCTTCCTCCTGAAGCAATGGGGATTATGAACAAGCCTTCAAAAAGCTTAAGGTCATGGTCACTCACCCAATTCCAGAAGATTCGGAGCCAATCTTTAGGTAGACCTGATTCTTCGAAGGGAACTTCGACTTCATCATCCCAGTCCTTGGGGAAAATGAGTGGTAATAGATCAGCTACTTTCTTGGAATCGAGTAATTGGAGCTGAGTTTGTTTTGAGAAAGCAACCCATTCCAGTTTATTGTGGAGAGAGGGATGATCTGGAAGATTTACAAGACGATGTCCAACGTTAGGAAGAAGCTCTTGTGGGCATTTCTCAGTGCAGACATAGAAAGAGTCATCAACACTAGTAGCTTCTTTGAAACTCTTAAAAACACCATTGGCAAGAGGCAGCAACTGAAGACCTATCATTTGCAGGTATTGTCTGTCGGAAAGACAATACTGAAGCAGATCTAGCTTTCTTGGATCCGTTGTGGTCATATAGCACCTTGTATTATTTTTCAAAGCACATCTGGTTAGTTTCGGAGACACAGTTTTTAATGATTCCAGATTATACACTAAATCCAGTGCATGCCACATGTTGGGAGGGATATCAACCAGATCGTGTCCACAAGAAGTAAGCACTTCCTTTACACTCTCTTTGATACTCTCATGTTCAGGAAGGAAAGTAGCATTGCATATTTTAACCCACTTCTTCCTACTTGACCACAAACAGGCATGCTCAAACAAGTTAGAGTAGAGAGGATGAAGGAGACCTTCCCAATTAGTGCTACTGATCTTGTGGACATCAGGCAAAGTAGCGTAAAACTCCTTGGCTGTTAGGCGACTCAGAGCTGCTTTGAGGAGGAGGACATAGCATGAAGGAAACACTTTCTCAACCAAAATCTTATTCCAATCTGCAGATAGGTCATTTCTTCTTTCACGCCCTGGCCACTTCAGGGTTCTACGATCATCATTCAAGCTGAAAGTGCCATTGACATGAACAGGAAGATCTGTGCATGTTTCACAAGGCATGGGAAGAAAACAGAATATCCTACCATTTTCATGATCTCTTGGTCGCTCTAGTTCAAGAGCTGTGCCCACCCAAGGTAAGATACACTGCCTTTTAGCCATACTCCTTACCTCTCCACACTTTGACCCAACACAGTTAGCAATAAGCCAGTGACTGGTACTGATTTGACCCATTTGATCTGTGACTTTCACAGTAGCATCAATAACACTCTCAGAGACCTCGTGATGCTGCAAATAGGAGTCACTCGTTTGTACAAGCATTCTCACTTGGGAATGTTGACTTATCTCCCCGTGGTTGCATCTAGGACCTATTTCGACCCTGAACTGAAGATTTTGTCCCTCCCTTTTGCTGATTTTATAAATTTCTACTGTCTCTACTGATTTTAAAAACAGTAATAACAGCTTTGCTTCATCTCTGAGAGCACTCATCAATTCCATCACCCTTGCTGGATCGTACAGAGTCTTTGAAAGATTTGATTCCCTATTCCTCAAAGGGAAACGAAAGAGAGTTTTGGAATAGCCAGAGGAATAAAATCTTTGAGTACTACTAAACTTTTCAATCCCATTAAGAGGAGTGAGATGATTTGGAAAATCTTGTTGCATCACGGTCAGTTTCTTCGAATAGCCACTTTTTGCTTTCCATATTCTTTCTTGAGGGTCGAGAAAACCTACCCTGTTTCCACTTACGATCATTGGGAGATCTGTTAACAAAGACGACAAAGTGATAAGATCACCTAGCTACATGTAGCTGCTTGCTTAAAACTGTAATTTGCTAATATATTATGTGTCAAAAATAATTGCAGCAAGCGAGCTGACTCTCAGATCATGACTCATTATCTAGGTCTACACTCCAAAATGCCCCAGTACGTATGTCGTGCAATAGTAGTGCAATAGTAGCGCCCTGCGCATGCTCCAATTGTAATTGCTTGATTGATTTTTGTTTATGTTTATAGCGTGGTGGATAGTAGGGCTAGGCTTATCTAATGGATTGTAGGCACTAGACATATCTAAGTGCTTTGTGGTAAGTACTTAGCTTTCTATGCATGCAGCTGCCTGCCAATTAGCCAACAGCACCTCAACATTTCTACAGCAGCAGGCTCATGCACAAGGCTTAGGCCACTACAACATGATTCATTGTTTCTCATCAACCGCCCGCATCAATTAAATTAGCACCGCCTCAAATCACAAAAATCTCATTATTTGGCCACGTGGTGGAAATTTTAATAGTGCTCACCACCTATTATCAGCAGCCATGGTTTTCTTGAGTGTTACAGTGGTGAAAGGGAGTAAACCACTGCTTCCTTGGCAGATTATTGAGTGCCATTCAGGAAATATAGGGTTCTTTGAAACTGTGCTCCTTCCAAAGCTGCAGAAACTGGAACTACTGAGGTACTAAAAGAGCAATGAGAACTTATTGGCGAGCTATAGCTAGGGTAGCTAGTTCTAGCTAGTAGCAGTTATGTTGTAGCTGGAGAAAAAGCTGGCTAGTAGCTAGTTTCTGGCTAGTAGTAGCAGCTATGTTGTAGCTGGAGAAAAAGCTGGCAGCTAGGCTACCAGCTAAGCTTTAAAACATTGTAAGCTTATTTATTTATTTATTTTTAGATCTCAGATGTGTTTATCGGGAATACAAGGGACAGATTTTTGGATCGAGCTGAACCTGAATTGACACTGTCTCCAGTTGTGGTCGAGTTTGGAAAGTATATGAAAATAGTTGTAGTTTTGAATGAGCTTGTTTCCATGAATCAACCTCAGAGTCGTAGTGTACTTGATGTAATGCGACAAGCACAGCAAGTACTTGTCCAACCTAAAACTCCTTCAAAAACTATCGAAAGAAATAATGACAAATTATTTAATGCCCTTGTTGACTACCTTGAAGAACATGGCCTGTTTTGGAGGTCAGATGAGGTTAATGTATACATTGCAGTTCAAAGCAAAAAAGTAGTCATTGTTTTCTGTATTGACTTTTTTATCTGCACACCATTTCTCTTTTGTATAAATACCATTCAGTACATGTACTTTGAACTTTTCATAGTAAACAATTCCAAATAAGATGATACTAAAAATAAGAGTGTAGTGCTTCCATATAAGGTGATAATGAAAATAAGACGGTCTGCAAGGCTAATGAGTAATGATAATAACCACCCGCCTGCATGCTTTTCAAAGCTGGGTAGTGATGAGAAACAATGAATCATATTGTAGTGGCCTTATCTAAGCGGCTTGTAGGCACTAGGCTTATCTAAGTGCTTTGAGGTACCTATGTATGCAGCTGCCTGCCACTTACATATACAACAAAATCTTCTAAGGAGTTGAAAGCACAAATGAATAGAAAGCCTATAGGACTTGCTCACTTGCTGTGACTCAAATGTTGTACATTGCCCTAGTACTAAAATTCGTCTCTACAGCTAGCTTGTAGCTAATACTAATCACACACTTCGTTGCAATAGCTATCATTTTGAAACAGGGACAAGTTAAGTAAATATTTTAACAACGAAATAAAAGCAAATTACGGCATGTTGTTTCATTATGGCATATTTAGATAGAAATTTAAACATATTTCAGATACTTAAGTGTCCCAGACTTTTTCTGTCATATGTAGCTATACATTCTACATATAATGGGGAGACTGTCTCCACACCCTATACATATAGTGTCTACCATGATGGCCTGCTAATACCACTAAGTCAGGTTCCATTGTGCCACTTGTTGACCATAATCATCTCTCTCTTTCCCAAGTACAATCTATACAATAATTATTGGCTATGGGACAAAGCTAATTACATGTACATGTAAGAATATTGTAACAACAGAAGAATTAATTATGCATACTAAAAATGTCTCAATACATGCACACACTCAATGCACACTATATATAGTCCTTATACACACACTACTATCTCCAGTCAACATGAACACTCACCGAAAGAGATTACCTGATATTAAACCTCATATTAAAGGTCATTGAGTAAAAAAGGCCATGCTTCTCTGCATAAGCCAGTCGGTCCCATAAAGGACTGGCTTCTGACAGTATTGAATATAATACTCTCATACATATTAAATTTTGGGAGTAGAGCAGATCTACCTGTCACATGATACACTGAGTTAAATCCAATCCCAAACTGTCCAATTTTGAAGGGGTCGTCTGCCTTGACACTTTGCTGCAAGCTCTGTATCCCCTCCCAGTCTTTCCTTGTGAAGACAGCGTCATTGAAAGAGATGAGAGAAGGACCCTGGAACTCGGCTAGCTTGTCATGGAGGAGTCCACGTTTTGGATGTTGTCGGTAGTCCACGTAGAAGTGTACAGTTTTTGCTCCAGCATCATCAGCATTTTGAATTAGCTCCTTTGATGATTATTAGCAGAATATAAACAGAAGCTAAAAGCTGTAAATGTACCCACAATACTACTGATATATCTATAAAAAGAAGTAACCATTAGCAAGGATCAAGCTTATTTAGACATTCTGCACTATGATAATTAGCTCTTTTTATTTTATAATAGCTACATCTTGCCCATCTTACTTACACCTAGCATGCCTGTTGACAGCTAGGTAGTTCTTGAATTGTATTCCTGTATTTGATAGCTATGCAGCTACATGACAATAGCTGGCCACTGTGTGTGTAGAATGTTATACCATCCAATTGAAAGGTCAGGAATTGTGGCAGATTAATGTACAAAATTTTTTTTTGCTAGCTAGCTGCCTGACCTTGAATATTTGTCCATCTGGATAGCTTTTCAAGATTCTTTTGATGGCAACAGAGAGCGGAGGGAGCCTCTGACCAAAATCTTCATCCGAAGAGCTTTCTGAGTCCATTCCCCTTTAATCCGCCCGTCACTCATGCATCATTGATATACTACACGGAAGTGTATATCTCAGAGCGCGTGCGCGATAAGATTATGGGTGGAGTTAAGTTAGCGATTGACAGGTGAAAATGAGTGACGGTGGCTCTTCATCGGATGAAGATAATTTCGGTCAAAAGCTCCCTCCGCTCTCTGTTGCAATCAAAGGAATTCTAAAGCGTTATCCAGACGGACAGATATTCAAGGTACTTAAAGAGCTTGCTTGGTAGCACGCAGCTACTGGGACTTATGTGTTTTAATTACAGGAGCTGATTCAAAATGCTGATGATGCTAGAGCTAAGACAGTTCACTTCTATGTGGATAGCAGGGAACATAAAGACAAGAGATCAAACCTCCTCCACAGAAAGCTTGCTGAGTTCCAGGGTCCTTCCCTCATCTCTTTCAATGATGCTACCTTCACAAAGAAAGATTGGAAAGGGATACAGAGCTTACAGCAAAGTGTCAAAGCTGACGACCCCTTCAAAGTTGGACAGTTTGGGATCGGGTTTAACTCAGTGTATCACGTGACAGGTATGGCAGGATATTATCATAACTACTGATATAATTAGCCCGGAATTAGGAAATTATTGTTATGTCAAGTCTACATAACTAAGGAGGGATGCCAAAAGGCTTATATATAGTATGCATTGGTAAGTACATGTATGGTCTCCATTCATACTCATGTAACTTAATGCTTAATTATGCTAGGGCTAGAGCACCCAGAGCCAAGCTATGCTTTTAGTTCAGCAGTTAATATGGAGCGAAATCTGCATAATTATGGGGTAATTCCGAATGGCAGTGTAGTTTTAAAATCTGAAACTTATGAGAATTTATGAGCTCAAAGTAACTTGGAAGATATAGCTAGTTCAGGTTATGTCTACACTCCAAAAAAATGGTATGTATGTAGTAGTGCCCTGTCCTGTGCATGCTCCATGTAGGCTTGATTGATTCTTCCGTGCTAATGGAGGCTTAATTATTGCTTTGTGGTAGACATTAAAATGTTGCCCATGAGCAATGTAACCTGGTGCTAATGGAGGCTTAATTATTGTCTAAGTGCTTTGTGGTAGACATTACAATGTTGCTCATGAACAATGCTATTAATGTAACCTACTGCTACTCATTCATCTGTACTGATCATAAACTGATCAGTAAGAAATGCTTTGTTAATGTTGTAGAAATACAATTTTGGATGAAGTGTTTATGTAGCCAACAATTATTAGGAACAATTCTCTGTGCACACTATAATATACTTAGTAGGAATAGTGGATCACTCATACATGCCATTAGCTGAAATAACTATATTGAGAATTGTATTGTAGCTAGAAGCTATGAATGGCATTAGTTTTATGCATCATGTGTATAGCTACTCTCACAAAATAGAAGTCTACACTGTAACAATGAAAGTGTTGCTGCACACCATTTACACACACTGTTTGTTTTTGGTGTGTGTATTGGGACAATTTTTTAGTTTTACTGTGTAAAGATTTCGACCCATAGCTAGTAGCTAGCTATGTATCTGGCAATGGAAGTAAAGTTTATCCATACATGTATTACAGTTTACATATCTTTGTGCTGTTTATAGAGATTTATGATTTCAGTTTCACTTCACCATTAGTAGGATTAGTAGCTTATACGAAAACATGATGTATTCTAGCTGACTTGAGGTAAAACATTTTCATGTGATAGCAGCTATAGCTTTTTCAAATGCCTATCATGGAGCTGCACCTTCTTGATTCTGAAATTCCACTACTATATATATCATCAAATAATGTTTAAGAGATAAAGAAACAGGATTTCTAACCAAAACTGCACGAAAACTGCACGATATAAAAATTTAATGTTTAATAATAAGTAGATATCAGCTAATTCCAAAGAACAAGATTACCAGCTATAGTCATAGCTACTTACCCACATACTTTTGGGGAAGTTGGTATGGTTCCACTCATAAACCCAATTCTTGGTGAAACCACTGAAATATTCAAGGCTTAAAATAGCTGCTGTGAGCTAGTTCTATTTTGAGCCTCCAAATGTATACCCATTCAATATACCCATAAGGCCGGATGTATGACGTACTCATGTACATAATATAATACAGTAGTCTGGTATTCCCAGCCCCCAGGCACTATCCTTGCAATGCAAGGGTTTAATTGGGTAGGAGTTGGTTCTAACAGCCAAAGTATTGTTCATATGTCCAATCATTTTCTGCCTTTGTCTGACCAATTTTTCTATTTTGTGACAGTACTTGGGAAAAGGTACCTTTTTGCGCAAAACATTAAAAGCTGTTAAACACTTGTAAAGTTTACAAGTTACATATAAAATGTACATGAGATGTAAAATTCAATTAAGTATAACTCAGGAACAAAGTGGTGTATTAATTTGATTTAAAAGCCATGTAAATCTCCAGATTAAGAGCTTTAAAATGATACCAATAACTCAATTATGAATTTTTGCGCAAAAAGGTACCTTTTCCCAAGTACTGTCACTTATACACTTAAAACTGCCATTAGGTAATCATGTCTGGTAATGTATACGTACAAAGGGTTGACCCTTTCATGCAAGATCCAGTGAGAAATCGGCCAGTAAATGTCCTGTTATTGTGACCCCTGTCTTTCAGGACAATACTTGCTTGGCAGTTAAAGGGCTGTGGAAATGGATAGACTGATGACCTCCAGAGTTCCAACAAGAAATAGCCTCAAAATTATAGAGTTTTTTTTTTAAAGAGTGGTGGGTGTCTGACCATAGTTTGTGACAAGCACAATTCTTGCTTTATGACCCTTAGCCATGTTGTGGTTATAGAAGTATCAGAGAGTGTGGTAGTACTCTCTATGTAGGCTTGACACACAAAACGCCCATGTTCATTAATAATAAATAAGATAATAATAATAATAATAATAATGACAGCCATAACTCTCGACTGCTTCATCCTATATCTACGATCTTGGTACCATATTGAAGCTCTACACCTGATCTAAGGAATGGTACAGTTCAAATTGAAGTAAAGCTCAAGTCCTAACTGTCAATTGCCGTCCGAGTGCCTTCATGGACACTTGACAGCCATAACTCCCGACTGCTTCATCCTATATCTACGATCTTGGTACCATCTTGAAGCTCTACACCTCAGGTAAGGAATGGTATTGTTCAAATTGAAGTAAAGCTCAAGTCCTAACTGTCAATTGCTGTTCGAGTGCCTTCGTGGACGACTCAAATTCTTGAAGGCAGCACAGTTAGTTTATACATGCTTCGTAGAATGCTAGAATACTTCGTAGACACAGTTAGTTTATACACTGAGAAAAAACTGTCTTGCTAAGTTGCAGTGGGCGTGGTAAGATTATTTGGTAAAGGGTCTTTCTTGCATCCTTACCCACGCCCCTTGAAAAAAGTGTGCAAACAAGTGAGAGTAAAAACATTTCTTCTAAATGAAAGAGTGATGTAGGCTTGAGTGCATGACTATAAAAAGTACGGAAACAAGGTGCTGGCTATGTACTGCATTTGCTCTGTAGAATTGACAAACCCTACATCGCTGCATAGACTGTATTTGTCACTGTGCTCTGCTAACTGTCATAAAATTGACATAAACCCTACATCGCTGCAAGGTAAGCCTACATCACTCTTTCATTTAGAAGAAATGTTTTTACTCTCACTTGTAAACAATTGTGTGATACAAGGAATCAATGATTAAAACAAAAAGTATACACAAAAACAGAAAAAACAAAAAAGAAGATTGGCATGAAACCCTGGCTGGTCTACACAGCGCTCAATTCCAATTCTGATAATTCAAACTTTGCAAAATTGTGAATCATAGTTTCAAAGCTGTAAAATCCATGAACCCCAATGAAATTTTTTATGCTACACTGTATAAAGGTGTAGCTATAACTAAATGGTAGAAGGTTTTTACTTGCTTCCTCCCTTCATCTTTGTTTTAAACAGATCTCCCAATGATCATCAGTGGAGATAAGGTAGGTTTCCTTGATCCTCAAGAAAGAATATGGAGTGGAAAGAGTGGTAACTCGAAGAAGCTGAGTGTGATGCAACGTGATTTCCCGAATCATCTCGCCCCCTTTGATGGCATTGCTGGATTCAGTAGCTCTCAACGATTTTCCGACTCTGGCTACCCAAAGACTCTGTTTCGTTTTCCTTTGAGGACCAGAGAATCCAATCTTTCAAAGAATTTGTACGACCCAAGGAAGGTGCTGGAATTGATAAACGCCCTCAGGGAAGAAGCAAAATTACTCTTACTCTTTTTGAGATCAGTGGAAACAATTGAAGTATACGAAATTGGTAGAAGTGGGAGGCATACGCTGAAATTAAAGATTGGAATATCTGGAGAGAGTGTGGCAGCTCCTCTTTCCTTGAGAGCTGAACGAGCTTCCTTTTGTGACAGAATTCACGATTCACATTCTAACCTGCAATCTCACAAAACCTTTGAAAGTATCGTTATAGCAACTGTGAAGGTTACAGACCACATGGGATCCTCAAGTGGAAGCAGTCGCTGGCTTATCTCAAGCCTCGTTGAGTCTGAAGATTACAATGTCGTAAAAATGGCTAAAGAAATCAATGTCTTACCTTGGGTGGGCACAGCTCTTGAATTAGAACGACCAAGAAGTCATGAAAGTGGTAGGATATTCTGCTTTCTTCCCATGCCTTGTGAAACATGCACAGATCTTCCTGTTCATGTCAACGGCACTTTCAGCTTGAATGATGATCGTAGAACTCTAAAGTGGCCAGGGCGTGAAAGGAGAAATGACCCATCTGCAGATTGGAATAAGATTTTGGTTGAGAAAGTGTTTCCTTCGTGCTATGTCCTCCTCCTCAAAGCAGCTTTGAATTGCCTAACAGCTGAGGAGTTTTATGCTGCTTTGCCTGATGTCATTGAGATCAGTAGCACTAATTGGGGAGGACTCCTTCATCCTCTCTACTCTAGTCTGTTTGAGCATGCCTGCTTGTGGTCAATCAGGAAGAAGTGGGTTAGAGTATGCAATGCTACTTTCATTCCCGAACATGAGAGTATCACAGAGAGTGTAAAGGAAGTCATTACTTCTTGTGGATTTGATCTGGTTGATATCCCTTCCAATATGTGGCATGCACTGCGTTTAGTTCATCCTCAAGGGGTGCAAACTTTAACCCCAGATTTAACTAGACGTGCTATCAAAGCTAATAAGGAGTCTTATGTGAGGGTAAGTGCATCAAAGAAGCTAGATCTGCTGGAGTATTGTCTTTCTGATGAAAATTACTCAAAACTAGCGGATCTTCAATTATTGCCTCTTGCCAATGGTTCTTTTAAAAGTTTCAAGTCAGCGTATTTTGCCAATCAGTCTAATTCTTGTTATGTTTGCACTGATGAATGTCCGCAAAAACTCCTTCCTAATGCTGAGCACAGGCTGGTGAATCTTTCAGATCGACCATCACTTCACAGTAAGTTGAAAAAAGTTGCCTCCTCAGGTAAAACTCAGCTGACAATACTTGATGCATGCGGAGTTGCTGAACTCTTGCCTTTAATTTTCCCCCAAGAGTGGGAAAAGAATATGAAAAATTCATTGAATGGATCCAATTTTCCAAAAACTTGGTTCGAAATCTTCTGGAACTGGGTGAAACATAACGATCTTAGTCTTTTTGAAGATCTCTTCATAGTTCCCATTGCATCTGAAACTAATTTGAGTGTCATGAGACTGAAATCGAATTCTGGTGTGGTTTGTGTCCAGAGATTTAATACCATCCCTGCAGTTTATCAGAATATATTCTCAAAACTTGGTATTAATTACACCCTATGTGAACATGTACCATACTTGAAACACAGAGATTTAATGAGCTACTTGAATCCCCTCACCCCTGATGGGGTGCTCACAGCTCTAAAAGAAGCTCACTCGTACATCTCAGAGATTAGAAGTGTGCCTTTCTTCAAAGCAGAGGCAGCTGCATTTCAGACTTTTTTGGCTCATCACCATACTGATCTTTCAAGACATCAAGAAGCTGTAGAATATCTAAGCATATTTCTTCCTCTTGGTGAACAAGTTCCTGTATCATTAGTTGTGTCATCTTTTCAGGGCAAAAGAGTGATTTTGGAGCCTCGTGGTTTCTTTATTAGTCACTACAGCTTGCCTTCGAACTTGATCATTCTGTCACAATCTTCGAATCACTACACACTTCTCCAAATAAGCAATATTGTCTGCTTACCCGATTCAAATGAAAGATTCATACTTGATTTTGTCTTTCCTCTGATCAAAAGTGGCACGTTTAAGCCCTTGTCAAAGCTTAGTCCACTAATGCAGGAGATCTTTAACGTGTTTTCTACCTTAAGATCACCTGATTTCATCCAAGAGTTGAGGGTGCTTCCTTTCATACCTTTTAGCTCAGAGTGCAGTTCTCGCAAGAGTCCCCAAGATCTCTATGATCCATCAAAAAGTGTCCTCAGGCAACTCTATAGTGGGAAGGAAGTATTTCCTTTGCCCCCATTCGATAGAGAAGAATACTTGTTGCACCTGCGTACATGTGGTCTGAAGACATCTATCAATGGGCAAGATCTTTATGATATTCTCACAGAAATTTCCCAAGATTACAGTCCAGCTCAAATCAATGCAAATACTATGATTAGAGGAAAAACAGTCTTCATGTGTCTAAACTCTTATGAAGGTTTACTATCTAATTACATTAGTGTATATTGGAGATCAAAAACCTTAAAACAAGCCATTGTGGAGCTGGCATCCAAAAAGAGCATTCTACCAATTGAGTCCTCCCCATCTTCTGAGGACTATCCAACATGTCTTCCGTGGAAGGGTGCAAAGTGCACATCTCACCTGACCTCAATGAATTCTTCGGTACTTCCATGTAGCAGCAAAGCTATTGACATTTCACCGGACATTGTGGGCTCGCAGATGTACGTAGTTTTCTGTCCATCTGAGCTCTGCTCTGCTCTTTGTCCTGAGCCTCCCGTCGAACATGTGGTGTCTCACTTCATGGAGATTATCAAGCACAAGGATGAGCTAGCGAGAGTTCAACTGGATGACTTGGCAAACAAGACATATAACTGTTTCGAGGCTAATCTACAAATATTGCTTGAGAGATCAAGTTTCATTTTGTACAGGTCCAACTGGGTATGGCTGAAGAATCTCTGTGTATTTGTGAGTCCTCAGAGTGTAGCATTCGAGCGCCATCCAAATTTCACTCATAGCCTCTCACCTTTTCTCCATGTGCTTCCAGAAGACTATTTTAAGTTCTCCACACTTTTCATCAAATTCGGAGCTCACGGGAAAATCACTGATCAGCTGCTAGTTTCTGTGCTGAACAAAGTCAAAGATGGTAACCATTCGGTGAGTTGTGATCAGGTATGGAAAATGGTTTCCAACATACTTAACTGTGTTACTGATCACGGGAGGAAAGACATCACTTACTTTAAGCACCTTTGTGTTCCAGTTGAGTCAGCATCATCTTATCCTGAGTTAGTCACAGTCGGTGATGTGGTGTACACTGACCTGAAGTACTTGAAGAATTTTCAAAAGTCCAAAAATAAGTCCTTGAAATTCGTTCATAAAGACTACATGCATCTTGCTCTTTGTTTAGGATTGACTCCTCTCAGCAAAGAGCTCAAAATTTCAGATGATGCCTTTGAAGATGTTGGTCAGAGTGAACCTCTAGTGAAACGGCTGAAAAACATCCTTAGAGATTATAAAGATGGATTAACCATCATCAAAGAGCTCCTACAAAATGCTGATGATGCTGGAGCCAGTGAAGTCAATATTTGCTACGATGCACGCCAACACAGTCAAAACACTGACAATCTGATATTTGAAGGGATGGCCAAATGTCATGGTCCAGCACTGATTGTCCAGAATAATCAAACTTTTTCAGATGACGATTTTTCAAATATTCAGAAATTGGCAGGTGCTACAAAGCAAGACCAGCCTTTGAAGATCGGCAAATTTGGAGTTGGTTTTTGTTCAGTCTACCACATAACTGATGTGCCATCTTTTATCAGTAGAGATTTACTGTACATATTCGATCCAACACTTGAATACTTAGAAGGTGCAGTGACGAATCCTATGAAACCGGGGAAGAAGTTGCGTTTCACTGATGAATATGTTCAATATTCATCCCAAATGGATCCTTACAAAGGCCTCTTCAAATTCAAACCCAATGTTCCTTATGATGGAACTTTATTTCGTCTACCGTTTCGCACTCATTCCAGCGACATCAGTCGCATGAAGTATGGGAAGACACAAGTGGACAAGTTGATATCTGATGTGAAAGAGGCAGGCCCGAAGCTGCTACTATTCATGAAGCACTTGAAGTCAATCACTTTCAGTCATATGGATGATGACTTGAAGGGTCCTATTCGTCTCTTAACAGTATCAAAGAGCATTGTTGATCAGACTCTTTTGAGAGACATTCACATGTACCACATGAATGACACAACAAGTGCAGAAATAGTGACTCTGAACGTGTCAGAAATCAAGTCATCGACTGTTGAGCAGGTTTACTTGGTAGCAGAGAGTCGTGACATTGAAAATAGTCGAGTAAGTGCTGTTGCTTGTTCATTAGAGAAGCTATCCTTCACGTATCGGCCAAAGGAAGTGCGAGGGGAAGTATTCTGTTTTCTGCCTCTACACTTGGAAACTGGTCTTCCTGTCCACGTCAGTGCCAACTTTGCAGTGATGAATGATCGAAGAGGCATCCACTATTCTGACAGCATCTACAAGAGTGACGAATCTCAGTTCAACGTGCGTCTGATGGAAGAGAGCATTCCTTTATCTTACCACAAGCTACTAACAACATTGCGTGATCTCTGTCAGGAAGGGAAGATATCAGTTGATGATTACAAGTTTCATACTTTCTGGCCTTTAGAGGAATCATTGAAGACTCATAATCCCTGGGATTATTTTCTTCCTTATCTTTATGAATTCATATGCAGTGGGGACTTATGCTATTCCAAGTGCATTAAGGAATGGCGGTCGATCAGCAGTTCAAGGATTCTCTCCACTGATATCTTGCAGTCAGAGCAAGCAACAGACATTAAAAATGTCATGAAGACCTTGAATTATCCACTGATCTCCCTACCTGAGAGGTATCACTGTCATCTCCATGGCAAAGTCGAACAATCCACTGTCAATGAAAATGAATTCATTGATATTTTTTTCTGGAACATAGAAACATTCCCTGCTTCTGTTGATATGAGAAACAATGTCCTCCTGAGTCTGATCACTACTTATGCCATTCGGCCATCATTTCAACTTGAAGCAGTGATAAAGAGAAATCCCTGCATACCGTGCACACCCAGAGGCCAAGTTCTCAAAAAGTGCAATGAAATAATTGATAGTCAAGTGAGTGATTTCAAGACCTTGTATGAGCCTGAGGATGGCATGTTTGCAGTGGAGAGTTTCAATAAAGATATAGTTCGTGTGACTCTTCTCAGGCTTGGAGCCATATCATCTCAGCTCCCTTGGCACATGGTGATCGAAAGAGCCAACACTGTGAAGGAGCTATATGCATCAAACAGAGAAAAGGCTCTGATGAGGACTAAGTTGTTGATCAGTTGCATTGACACCAACTTAAAATATTCAGGGTCCTTGGAATCCTTGCCACCAGAAGCTAATGAATTAACAAAAATTGCCTTTCTTCCAGTTCTTCAAAGGCCTAAAAGTTATCCGAGGGAGTTAAAATGGGCAGGAAATAATAAAATTTTGCTCAGTAGTTCACAATTATTGATTGATAGATTGAATATAAACTTGATTGGTTCCGCAGTTTCCATCATTTCAAATGAACTACCTTCAAGTGGAGGGTGTGGTTATATTTTATCTTCAGTCATTTCTGCTTTGAGATTAGCAGACACCCCAAGCATCGATGACATACTGAAGCACCTTGAACACATTGTACATGTGTATAATAGCACTGGTGTCCCCAACTCATCTGATTTTTTCACCTCTTGGATCAGTAAAGCTTGTGATGCTATTTATAAACATTTTGAAGAGAGGATCTCCAAAGGAAATGCTAATAGATCACTCAAAAGGCTTCTTTCACGTCCCGGACTTCTCTGGAATGGAAGGGAATTTATACGTCCTGAGCAAATAGCTCTGAATTGGAAGCATGATGGGCCACACCTCTATGCCTTGCCCTCCTTGCTGAAGCATGGAAAGGAAAAGTTGAAGCAATTTTTGAATCTCAAGGAAGACTTCTCAACTGACGTGATCTTACAGGTGCTAAACAAGATGAGGAATGTTAAAGAGTTAAACCATAGAGAAGAAAAGAGCATAGCAGATATAGCCCTAGCTTTAGCAGAAAGTATTGGGGAAGATGGAATGCTGAATGCAGAGCAGATGGAATTGTGCTTCTTGCCAGATGAGAATTTGTGCATGCGAAATGTGAAGCATTTGGCCTGGAAAGATGTCCTATGGTGCAACTTGGAAGAAGAGCATTACTTCATACACTACAAGATAAATCATTGTGTCGCTTTGAAGCTTGGTGTCAAGCCTATAAGGTCTAAAGCTCTGGACATGTACAGCTCCCCATGTGATGATTTTGCTGGTGTTCCATTTGGTCAGAGGGAGGAATTGACTCAGAGAATCAGAAATATCCTTGATACTTATACTCATGATGAAACTGTGCTCAAGGAATTACTGCAAAATGCTGATGATGCAAAATCAACTAAACTTTACTTCATCTTAGATAAACGGACACATGGAACAAAAAGGGTCTTTACAGACGAATGGAAAGATTTGCAAGGACCAGCTCTGCTTGTTTGGAATGATAAAGGATTCACTGAAGATGACATGGGAGGCATCCAGAAGTTAGGCCTCGGAAGCAAAAGGTCAAAGGCAGAGAGCATTGGACAGTATGGAATAGGCTTTAATGTGGTGTACCACCTCACTGACTGTCCAAGTTTCTTTACCAATGGCAAAACACTGTGTGTTCTAGACCCTCACTGTCGCTACATGCCTGGAGCAACTGAAAGGAAGCCTGGAAGGAGACTTGACAATGTGGACGAGAAATTCTGGTCAAATTTATCAGATCTCAAGACAGCTTACTTGCGCGAAGGCCTTGACTGTCCCAATGAGATCAGAGAGAGTGGTACGTTGTTCAGGTTTCCGTTGCGTTCGACAGCCGAATTAGTGAAGAAATCTGAGCTAGTCGAGGAGGAGAATAAAAGCTTGCCACCATTATCAGCATGTAGGATGGAAGCTAGGTTGAAGGAATGGGCTCCAAAGATGAAGGAAGCTCTCATATTCATCAAACATGTCACCGATTTGAAATTTTTTGTCATAACAGATGGTAAAGTGGGACCCACTACGATGGTAAACACCCACCATTACATGTGTGAGCTTAGTGATGAAGTTAAAAACATGCGATTGAAATTGCATGAAGGAGCTGCTACATTTACTGAAAGGAGTGACAAACTACCACTTTTGGTGGATTACAAGCTTAAGCTGGTAGAGAAAGTCCCTAATAAAGAGGAAGAACAGTGGTTGGTACAGCAAGGGGTGGGTGACATCAACAACCCTTCCCAGCACTGGGAATACCTCTCATACATCAAGCCTATGCACGGATTAGCAGCTCAGATCAAAGGAAGTTCATTCACTCCTAAGATTTTCTGCTTTCTCCCTCTCCCTAATGAATCCAAGCTTCCAGTTCATGTAAATGGCAACTTCATTCTTGATTCTTCATCACGCAGTACTCTGTGGCAGTCTCGTGATACTTCGACTCCTGATGACAAGAAGAAATGGAACAACAGGTTAATAGAAGCACTTGGAGCATCTTATGCAAAATTCTTAATAAGAATCCAAGATTCTATAATCAAAAGAAGTACCTATACTAAGCCTAGAGATATATCAAATGATATTGAAAGATATTATAGCTTTTTCCCTAAGTGGATTGATTCATATCATCACTATCCTGAGAATGAAATGAAAGATCTGGCAAGGATTACTTACGAAAACCTTGGAGCTGGAAGGTGCCGAGTTCTAGTTGTGGTCAACAAAAATGAGATAGTTGCCAAAAAGCAATCCCCACAAAAGAAACCAGAATACATGATGGAGTGGCATCCTGTACTAAATGATGATGCAGCAAAACAGGTCCATTTCTGGAAGACGTCTGAAGAAAAACAGTCTCTTCCCCCCATTTTGAAACGGATTGGTATTGTACTTTCTGCAGCACCTATGTGGATCAAAGAACACTTTGACTCTGTGGAAGTTAACATCCCCCAGGCTCTGCCAGGCGTAGTTTACCAATATTACACTCAACATTTTCATCAGATAAGTCGCACTCAATCCTTTCCAATTCACATCTCGGATACATCCTTCAGGAATGTTGACTCTATGAAGAACTTTATAAAATATGTGGTAGAGAAATACGTTTCTGAAAATGGAGAAGAAACTTACTCAAGTTTCCTTTTCCCCTCCTCTCCATTTGGTTATCCATTGCTGTTAACTGCTGATGAACAAGTGCGACTATTCAGTGAGAAGGATAAGGTCATTTCATCAGAGCACTCACAAATTTTTAAGAAAGTGCTGGGCAAGTTTCTGCATTCAACCATATTTGAGCTCAAACTTGATCGTAATTACTTTGTGCAACCATCTCAGGAAAATTGGGAACTGGTGCGAAGAATTTTGAGCATGACATTACAGAAATCCTTGCATGCAAATCGAGTTGTGAATGCCTCTGCACATATCAATATTGAAGGGTTGCTGAAGATATTATGGAAGTGCTTACGTGAAGATAATGTGTTCCAAAAACATACTAAAGTCATCGTGCAGGAGTGGGCCTTGATTCTCTCCAATGACAACGAGTTGTTCAGATACGATCCTGATTTGAACTATCTAATGCCTATCACACCTCCTCGCAAACCTGCAACATTTGAATGGGGTCAAACCATCATGACCTCTGAAGAAGATGCACTCAAATCCGATGTTTTTGAGGTTCTCAGAAAACATGGAATGCCAGTCGTGCACTGGATGGTACTCACAGCTAAGGAATTTTGCCCCAATTTCCCAAACCCCCAAAATGTTCTCACTAACTTGCGCCATCTTCATGATGACAGGGGACTAGACTCTCTCCTTGCAGACAGAGATGTAGATGTTCATGTCGAAAAGCTCTTCTCTTATTTCAGTGAAATTCACTTTGCACATGATCAAATCAGCCTCCACAATATCAAGCACTTGCCGCTATTCAAGAACATAGATGGGAGGTACTGTAGCCTGGCAGATAATGGGACATATTTCTGGCCTGATCTCATCTGCATGGATGGAACCAAGATGCTGATATCACAAACACCAGCAATTTTTCTCCCTGAAAATGGTCCGTGGTCAATACTGACTAATGCTGCTACTCTTGGTATCCAATCAGTTGATCCTCTGACCTTCTATGTTGATTTTATCTTCCCCTACTTTCATTTATTGAGTGATGAAGATCGAATCAGTCACCTCAATCACATTATGATGGTATTATTTCCAAAAGCTGAAGAGTATGCTAAGATGGAGACAGATAAAGGCTCACAGGCTCTTGGAAACAGATTCATATACAAACTCAAGAATCTAGCGATATTGAAGGACAAAGGTGCTGAATTACAACCTGCACATATGTTTAGTGATCCTAGTGCTCCTGTATTCAAAACATTTCCTGATAAGTATAGTTTCCCTCCCATTTCCAAAGACATCCCCTTCTCTAAATGGATAAGCTTCTTAATAAAGATAGGTCTCCAAACAAAGCCATCCAAAGAAGACTATACTAAATATTGTGTCCAGGTTTCTCAAGGGAACCATGCAGAAATCAAAAAGGCATCATCTGTCCTCCTGGAGCTATTGTTCAAGATTCATGACTGGCACTCGGATGATAATTTTTTGCAGGTATTAAGTCAAATTCCCTTTATCACACCGAAAACATCAGCCAATTTAGATTGGATAGTACCACCCAGCACCAATGGAGTTAATATCATTCACCAAAGGAAAAAGAAAGTGGGTCTTGTCTCATCGAGAAACAGTGCAAGTGATAAGTATGCTTCTTTGATTTGGACTGTATTGCCTTTGGTGAAATTTCCTCAGGTTTCTCATCCACCTGACATTAACAAAATTTCAGACAGAAAGATAAGAGAACAAATCCTTTTCAGAAATTTGGGGATATGTGTAAAGCCTTCCATTTCACAAGTTATTGAGAATCTGTGCAACTTATCGACATCACGGTTCTCTAACATCAAGTTATTTGAAAACTACAATCAAGATTGCATCAAACCAAAACCGAAAAAGGAGACTGAAAAGTATACCCAATATTACACAGATTTATTCATTGTCATTAAAGGAAATGTGGAGTTTCTACACGAAGAATTCTCCAGGACTAGTAAGATGATGGTTCTATCTTCAGATGATAATTCCAATCTGCTAGTTTCCAAGTTAAAATCTGTTCCATTTATTCCGGTAAGTAAAGATTACAGTTACTCTGGTGATTTATCACGTCCTATTCTAGTCCATCCTTTGCAAGTTGTTGTTTCAATACCGTCAGAGCTGGCTATCTCACTCTATCCTTGTCTTATTATCTTACCAAAGGAGCTTGAATCATGGTTTAGTACTTTAGCAAAGGTCGGAGTCAATCATGGTATAACGATGGGGAATATTTTCTATGCGTTTGAGTTAATTCACTCTCACTTTAAGATGCCCCTTGACCCTAACACAGTCAAATCTGTGAAGACACTTCTCAAACTGCTCTACCAATGTTTGAACACAGCTATCACTGATGATGCTTTTGAAGGTGATCACTATCTCCCAGGCTGTAACCATAGCCTGTTTGAGAGTACTAATCTCCTTTACGATGAGTGGGGGTGCTACAAGATGGAAAGATTTGACTTTTCCTCAGTTCCTAAGTATTCCATGATGTCTCTTCTCTGTCATAAGAACGATGAAATTGATGAGTATGGCTTCAGAATGATTGAATTAATCGATAAAATTCCTGAGTCTTTTCGTCCACGATCTCTTTCTAGTTGCTGCACAGACAAACTTGATAGCAGTTGTGTACCAGAGAGTCAACTTTCAGAATTTGCTAAAAGTCTGGAAAACACTTTCCAAATCAGTGATTTCGCTAAAGCAGCACAACGTTTGTTGAAGAAACATGATAATGAAGGGGCTTGCATTCAATTTTCTGCCTCATTAAAGGAATTTGTTGAATCGGTAAAGATTTATAGTGTGCCAGAACTCAAAGTGAACATATATTTGAATTTGACCAACCCTCCGAGAATAATTGGTTCTGCCCACATGGATTTCAAAATCTGCAGAGATGAGAGTGACCAACTCATACTTTATATCGACTCAAATGCTAGTGTTTTTCGTTTCAAACTTCTTGAATTGCTTACTAAAGCCATACTTACTGAAGTCCTTAAGATGAGTAATGTAGCTGCCTCTGAACTCAAGGAACCTGAAACAATCTTGACTACACTTTTGAAAATTCAATCACCAGATGACCTCAAAACCATCTTAAATGAATGTGGAATAAAAGTTTCGGACATGAAATTTGAGAGAAAATTTGATTACCATCTAAATCCCAAACTTGGAGAGCCAATACCTGATGAATTCCACCATCGCTTGCATGCAGATATTTATAACAATTTCAAACCTCAAGAACTTGTCGGGTATGAAAAACGAGAAAACCGGTTTATATTTGCCCGTGTGGAGTACAAGGTAAGAAAAGATACAGTTGATGAAGATGAAGATGAAGAGCTGGACAGGTATGTGATTAGACTGAAGGAAGGGGAAGAGGACGACTGTGAAAAGATGGTGTCCGTTGTTTATCTCCACAAGATCCTTCGCATAAAGGAGGATGCAAGAAGCAGCAACATAAAAGAACTGGAACTTTTCGATCCTGATAGTGAAATTGTCAGATGGTGGGACACAATCAAAGATGAGAAGTTGAAAGATATTTTGCAGAGGATTTTCCAGGAGCTCAAGTGGATCAGCAGAATCCGAGATGAAGACGAAAAGAGGAAAGCACAAAAGGCCATGTACTTGAAGTGGCACCCAGACAAAAATAAGCATCCATTTGCTACAAAGGCTTTCCAGTATCTTCAAATACAAATTCGACGGATGAAGGAAGGACTCGAGATTCAAGATCCTAGCGAAAATTGGGCTAACACTAAGCCCAGCAGTTCTGAAAGGTATTATGATGACTGGACTCATGTTTGGGAAGAGATTATTCGTCAACGTAGGAGAGGTCATGACAATGAACAAAGTTGGAGGAGTGGACATGGCGCCCAAGGTGACAGTGGAAACAGTACAATCACAGTTTCACCTGATCCTTACAAGGCCAAGGTGTGGATGAAGACAGCAAAGTATGACGTGCGTTCAATGAAGGCTAATTACGAATTAGCGAAATTTGATGACACTCTGTGTGCCCTCGTGTGTTTCTTGTCTCACCAAGTTGCAGAGAAGACGTTAAAGGCGGGAATGTATGCTAAAAATGGTCTCCACCCTGATGCCCTCCAGCATCACAAATTGATTGGTCATGCCAGGGCACTGGAACAAGTTGATACAGCCATGATTGGTTTAAGTGAACTGGCACGAACACTTGAAGGCAAAGACTACTACTTGAAGTCTCGGTACCCAAATCAATATAGTCCACATCAAGTCCCATCTGAGTGCCTCCATTTATCTGAAGCTGAAAAGGCTGTCGAAATCAGCACTGAAATACATGATCTAGTCTATGCATCTTGTGATTTTACACTATGATGCATGTAAAACTAGTTTTTAATTTAGCTATAATGCTATTAAAATTTTGCTCATAGTTTTTGGCGAGCGAAGCGAGCCTCTCTCTGGTCATGTAAACGGGAGCTCGAGATATATATGTATACGTACGTCATGGCTAGCGGGCATAGTTAATAGTACACATGCGCACGTTCGTTTGACCTTTGACCCCACAAATAAAACGTGCCCATAGCACTTAGAACAAGTGTAGCTAGAGCTTATTGCATGCTTTCTACAGCATTTTATCACAGAGGCGCTAAGTGGATTGTAGGCGCATGGCTTTCTAAGTGCTTGTGCCATTATACAGCCTCCTGTGTATGGAGCTGCCACAACCACTGCAATATCTTAGGCTTAGTCAAAGTACAAATGACTTTCACCAACTGCTTCGCTCGCTCGCCGATTGAATATGTTACACGAACATACCCTAGTTATCCAGATTTTGTGTGTGGATTTTTTTTTTATAATAATGTAGCATTCTTTGGTCTTCTTTTTCTTTCTTTTTTTGCAAAAAATTATTATGATGCTGCATGGGCGAGGCCTTATAAGGTCATGTTACGCCTTAGGGTGTACGTACGTGTTTCTGGACGTGCATAAAGATCAAGTGGCTTATTCGGAGATATGTAGTAGCTATGGGCCCACTTCTCTCTTTTTTTAGGAGGGTAAGTCAAGTACATATGAAAGCAGACGTAGCTACGTTTCCATCAGCTTTAGTATTGATAGGAGAACCCCCCCCCCCCCCCCCCCCCCCAGCTATGTAGCTATATGGAAACAAAGGTTCTGCAGTTGTTACGATTCAACGTTGACTTTTCTTATAAAGGAAGTGGCTAAGGTCAGTATTAAAAAAACTATGGCATACATTTAGTTGAATTTTCATTTGGTGGGGAAGCTCAAAGAGATTGGAAAGATTGGAAAGGAGTCGTGTGTGCGCGCATAATTATTCCATATCCTAATTAGACTGCTGACTATGCAGAACCAGTTGTGCACTGTAACAATGAAAGTGTTTACTCAGGGTTTTATACAGTGGAGGGGAAAGGGGGGAGATCCCCCTCTGATTGAAATTGCCCCCCCCCCCAAACCAATTACTGAATGTGTCTTTAAAATCTCTCTATATTTTTTCCTCACACAAGTACACCCACATGCATAGTCCCCCCCCCCCCCCCATCCAACTTCCTGTATGAAGCCCTGTTGCCGCACACCATTTTGTCCCAATACACACACTGTTTTGTTTTTAGCGTGTGTATTGGGACAATTTAGAGTGCAGTGTTACAGTGTGTATAATATATAGGACATAGACCCAGTAATAAAGAAAACAATGGCAGTTATTATTCACATACTATTTTCACTCAGATCTGGTAGCTAGTTTGGCATAGCCGACCCAGACTTTAAAATTCCTTACATTGTTTATCATGTGATTCATCGTAGCGACCAGAAGAACCACATCCAATGGAAGAACCTCAAGAAGCACTTCGGGAACAAAATGATCCCCCTACCACTCCATCAGTGATCAAGCCATTCAAATATGTTGCCGAGGAAGACCAGCGTCCTGCTTTTACACAGAGCGAAAATGAAGAAGTGAATCAAGTTTCCAGTGATGTGTACCGGTTGTACCAAGAATGTATTATCAATTGGAGAAAGTCTGCTGAAGGAGTTCAAGACGAGTTCAAGGACAAAAAATCCTGAAGATGCACCGTTGACTGCTTGTCTGGAGGCCTGGAAAAGGATGGCCTTTACTGATGACAGAGACGAGCAAAAGGCTTGGAATGTCGAATTCAATGAATCACTACAGATCAAGCGTATGCAATCTCTCACAAGAAGCAATAGATGTTGATAACTCAATGGATGCACTTTTGGACAACTGTCATACTCTATTTAACGATCATAACTTTACAAAGAACCAAATGGAGGCGGAAAAGGAACTAATGTATGGAAAAGTTATTGTGCACACAAGATCGAAGCTGTCTTCAGTGAAATGGAAGCCATGAACACTGCAATGGACAAGATTGTTGATGAAGTTGATGGCCTTCTTGAGAACATTAAAATTGCTGTAGCGAAACACATGGTTGTTAAAAACACCGAGAGTGCCACTGGACTTAAATTACTCATAAGATAGCTATGAGCTATGCATGACATAATAAATTTTTTTGTGATAAATCGTTTTCATAGCACATATCACTGTTCATTCACTTATAGCCACATTGTATAAATGATCTTTTTAACAAAAATACTATTCAAAAAAGATGACTGTAATGATTATTAATAAGTGGACAGCTATACTGCTAGGCTTTCTGTAATAATTGACATCTATACTTATAGCTAGCTTATCACATGACCACACACAAATGACCACAAAAGAATGACAATAAATGAATGACACAAAGTAACAAGTGATCCTGTTAAACATAGCTATACAGAAATAATGTTATATTATATTGTAGATGTCTTCAAGTTCAGCAACAAGGTGACCATGCATGGCCAACCACAGCATTCATGTTCTAATAAATTGAAGCGACTGATATGCTATCATACTGCAACAAGCTGCAACATAGCTATGCCAGCCACTGCAGCCAGCATCCCACTAGACAGTGCAGCAACTGACGTGTTGTTTATAATGTTAGAGTCGGTAGCTCCACCTCCTATCTCTCTACAGAAGAATGTTCCATCATCTACGTATGTCCGATATAATAGAGCGGTTGCATGTGACGTCACTGCGCACTGCGCGGATTGTTGCGCATGGCAAAAGCAGCATGGCAGCTGTGGAAGATCAGATACACTCTACAGGATACTGATAGCTAGTAGGAAGCGATATAAACAAAAGTTATCATCATTTGAAGGCATAGATCCTAATGTGATGCTCAAAAAGAACCAGCTCAGCCAAAGTGATGAGTTCCCAGACTTCAGGTACTTAATAATATACCTACAACCATAATTATACAGTTTGCTAAGACATTAATTCTGAAACTCTTCTCTGTTAATGCAGCTATGCTGACATCTACTATTACTTAATCAATTCAACCAGTTTTGTTACAAAAGAAGAGTCTCACTGCACATAAATATTTCAGTGATGGATGGATTATAGGAACTTGGTGGAAGAAATTTAGTGACACATTCTTACTGGTTGGAAAAGTAAAGCATTCATATGCAGTTAGTAGTTCACCTTTGCTACCATGGGTAGCTGTAAGAATGAATGGCTCTATCGAGTATGGCCACTGTACCTGTATGGCTGGACTAGGCAAGACGTGTTCTCACATTGCCTCTATTCTCTATAATACTGGCTAGAAACAGCTGCTCGCATTAGGAATACCACTTCATGCACCTCAATGCCAAATAGTTGGCTCCCACCTACCTGCACAGAAGTGCCTTATGTCACTTTAGAGGAGCTAGAACGAATTTCTAACAAGAAAGCCAAAGCCAAAAAGAAGGAATGACACTATGTAACTATAATAAATCAGCTATTAAATTTTTTTTGTTATTAATTAAAAGGGATTATAATCACACACATTGTGCAGTGCACAGCATATTCTGACGATACTGTCCAAAATAACTGGACCTCCTCCCTTGCTCCTGGTAAATTCAGTAGGCAGTGTTGCATGAGGTGGCATTAAGTCTTGTGAACCTTTGGCGTACAGCTTCAGCCTTTTTATTACGTCTACACTTTATAGCTTCATATCGCCTCTAACTATGCCATGGATCTCTCTCCTTCCTGGCTCACTTTCAAAGATAGATGGCACGTAGCCTGGTGACTCAGGATCATCATGTTTCTTGCATTCTCTTGCTGCGCTGTCTGCTCTGTTAGTACAGAAGGGAGCACAGCAAGTTTTCTAACAATCACTATACTGATCATTGAGCTTTTGCCATGCGGAAGTGAAAGTCAAATGATAGTCATGTGACCGTGCAACCGCTCTATAACATTTTGATAAACAACTCATAAAAGGCCAGCTATTGCGAGTCATGAACAATTTTAGCTGCCTACATCAATTAGAAAGAATAAGGTAAAGCTTAGCTGGCATGATACTGACCCTGTGGGTTAGCTTAGGTTGGCAGCTACAATACGAAGAATCATAATTCTCCGCACTGATTTTAGGCGGCACCTATTAATAACTAGCTGCCTATAAACCTTGAATATTTGTCGATCTGGATAGCTTTTCAAGATTCTTTTGATGGCAACAGAGACCGGAGGGGGCCTCTGACCAAAATCTTCGTCTGAAGAGCTTTCTGAGTACATTCCCCCCGATATATAAGGAGTCATGCATCAGTTTCTGTCCATACACCGATTTGCAGGTCGGTTGTCCAAAAAAGGTCAAGCAAATTTCACGCATGCGTGTAAGCTTATGTTGAATTCTTAATTTTGAATTGCGCGCGCGGTAAGATAGTGGGTGGAGTTAGCGATTTTATTATACACGGAATGCAGGAAGGATTGTGAAAATGAGTTCAGATAGTGACGGTGGCTCTTCATCGGATGAAGATTTCGGTCAAAAGCTTCCTCCGCTCTCTGTTGCAATCAAAGGAATTCTAAAGCGTTATCCAGACGGACAGATATTCAAGGTACTTAAGCTTGGTAGCTATAGCACAGCTTTGAATGCAGCTACTGGAATATTATTATAGGAGCTGATTCAAAATGCTGATGATGCTAGAGCTAAGACAGTTCACTTCTATGTGGATAGCAGGGAACATGAAGACAAGAGATCAAACCTCCTCCACAGAAAGCTTGCTGAGTTCCAGGGTCCTTCCCTCATCTCTTTCAATGATGCTACCTTCACAAAGAAAGATTGGAGAGGGATACAGAGCTTACAGCAAAGTGTCAAAGCTGACGACCCCTTCAAAGTTGGACAGTTTGGGATCGGGTTTAACTCAGTGTACCACGTGACAGGTATGGCAGGATATTATCATAACTACTGATATGATTAGCCCAGAATTAGGGAATTATTGTTATGTCAAGTCTACATAACTAAGGAGGGATGCCAAAGGCTAATATATATACCGTAAATCGGGAAATTTTCGCTGTTAAAAAAATTTAATATACAGCAGGGAGCACATTGCGTACTAGCTAGCTTGCTTGCATTGTAATCATGTCTCTCAAGTATTTGATGGTCTTCCAGATCAAAAGGGATCTCTGTCCTGTTCCTTCTTGGGTTATTGCTTGAGCGAATTGTGAAGTGGAGGCAGAGTTAGTTAGTTTGAGATATTCTTTCGACCACATGTCCTACATTCGTACCTGATTTCTTCACTGCCACCGCATACCTGTCCTTTTCATTCATTGGCTCCTTCACACTCTAGCGTTTCACCTAGACTGGCATCCCACATGTCACGGTACACATGGTAGCCATGAACACAGTAAGTGATCTGGAACTCTACGCTAGCACTTGCTGCCATTTTTCTCCAGCTGGATTAGTAGCGAAATTTTCATTATTGAAAATAATTCGCGGGTGATTCAAAAAACGAATAATAAACACATTGAAAAATAAAATGTGAAGATTTTTTACGCAAAAATTTCCTGATTTACAGTAGTATGCATTGGTAAGTACATGCATGGTCTCCATTCATACTCATGTAGCTTAATGCTTAATTATGCTAGGGCTAGGGCTAGAGCACCCAGAGCCAAGCTATGCTTTTAGTTCAGCAGTTAATCTAACTATGGAGCAAAATCTGCATAATTATGGGGTAATTCTGAATGGAGTGTAGTTTTAAAATCTGAAACTTATGAGCTCAAAGTAACTCGGAAGATATAGCTAGTTCAGGTTACGTCTACACTCCAAAAAATAGTAACTGTAGTAGTACCCTGTCCTGTGGTGTATAATGTGTATGCTCCATGTAGGCTTGATTGATTTTTCCGGTGCTAATGGAGGCTTAATTATTGTCCAAGTGCTTTGTGGTAGACATTAAAATGTTGCACATGAGCAATGTTATGCTATACTCATTCATCTGTACTGATCAGTAAGAAATGCTTTGTTAATGTTGTAGAAATACAATTTTGGATGAAGTGTTTATGTAGCCAACAATTATTAGGAACAATTCTCTGTGCACACTATACTTACTTAGTAGTAGGAATAGTGGATCACTCATACATGCCATTAGCTGAAATAACTATATTGAGAATTGTATTGTAGCTAGAAGCTATGAATGGCATTAGTTTTATTGCCATCATGTGTATAGCTACTCTCACAAAATAGAAGTCTACACTGTAACTATGAAAGTGTTGCTGCACACCATTTACACACACTGTTTTGTTTTTGGTGTATATCAAATTTAGTTTTACTGTGTAAAGATTTCGACCCATAGTAGCTAGCTATCTGGCAAAGGAAGTAAAGTTTATCCTCACATGTATTACAGTTTTGCATATCTTTGTGATGTGATTTATGATTTCAGTTTCACTTCAGTAGGATTAGTACCTAATACGAAAATATATTCTAGCTGACTTGAGGTAAAACATTTTCATGTATTTCCAGTTACTAATAGCAGCTATAGCTTTTTCCAATGCCTATGATGGAGCTGCAGCTTCTTGATTCTGAAATTCCAATCGTAAATAGACATTCTATATCATCAAATCATGTTAGAGAGATAAAGAAGCAGGATTTCTAACCAAAAAACTGCATGTAGTTTCTTAGATATCAGCTAATTCCAAGGAACAAGATTACCAGCTATAGTCATATAGTTTTGGGGAAGTCGGTATGGATTTTATAATTATGGTTCCACTCATAAACCCAATTCTTGGTGAAACCACTGAAATATTCAAGGCTTAAAATAGCTGCTGCCAGCTAGTTCTATTTTGAGCCTCCATATCACATTCAGTATACCCATTCAGTATACCCATAAGGCCGGATGCAGCAGTTTCTTATGACGTACTCATGTACATGATAATACAGTAGTCTGGTATTTCCAGCCCCCAGGCACTATCCTTGCAATGCATGGGTTTTATTGGGTAGGAGAAACTCATTTTTGGCCATTTCTACAGACTGTATTAAAAGTTCTTGTGATTACTTCTTATGTATGTAGGGCTTCAATTTGGTGTGGAGATGATCTAACCATGCATGCACTGTAGAACACAAGACAGAAGTTTTGAGATAGTATCCTATTAGTACGTAAGCCAGCAAAAAGGTTGACTCTTTCATGCAAGATCCAGTGAGAAATTGGCCAGAAAATATCTGTTATTGTGACCCCTGTCTTTCAGGACAATACTTACTTGGCAGTTAAGGGGCTGTGGAAATGGATAGACTGATGACCTCCAGAGTCCCAACAAAAAATAGCCTCAAAATTATAGAGTTAAAGAGTGGTGAGTGTCTGACCATAGTTTGTAACAAGCACAATTCTTGCTTTATGACCCTTAGCGCATGTTGTGGTTATAAAAGTATAAACAATACAAGGAATCAATGATTAACTTACACAACAAAATAAAACAACAAAAACAAAAAAGAAGAGCCAGACAGATTGACATGAAGCCCTAGCTGGTCTACACAGCGCTCAATTACAATTCTGATAATTCAAACTTTCATGCTATACTGTATAAAGATGCAGCTATGACTAAATGGTACGAGGTTTTTACTTGCTTCCTCCTTTGTTTTTAAACAGATCTCCCAATGATCATCAGTGGAGATAAGGTAGGTTTCCTTGACCCTCAAGAAAGAATATGGAGTGGAAAGAGTGGTAACTCAAAGAAGCTGAGTGTGATGCAGCGCGATTTCCCAAATCATCTAGCCCCCTTTGATGGCATTGCTGGATTCAGTAGCTCTCAACGATTTTCCGACTCTGGCTACCCAAAGACTCTGTTTCGTTTTCCTTTGAGGACCAGAGAATCCAATCTTTCAAAGAATTTGTACGACCCAAGGAAGGTGCTGGAATTGATAAACGCCCTGAGGGAAGAAGCAAAATTACTCTTACTCTTTTTGAGATCAGTGGAAACAATTGAAGTATACGAAATTGGTGGAAGTGGGAGGCATACGCTGAAACTAAAGATTGGAATATCTGGAGAGAGTGTGGCAGCTCCTCTTTCCTTGAGAGCTGAACGAGCTTCCTTTTGTGACAGAATTCACGATTCACATTCTAACCTGCAATCTCACAAAACCTTTGAAAGTATCATTATAGCAACTGTGAAGGTTACAGACCACATGGGATCCTCAAGTGGAAGCAGTCGCTGGCTTATCTCAAGCCTTGTTGAGTCTGAAGATTACAATGTCGTAAAAATGGCTAAAGAAATCAATGTCTTACCTTGGGTGGGCACAGCTCTTGAATTAGAACGACCAAGAGATGATGAAAATGGTAGGATATTCTGCTTTCTTCCCATGCCTTGTGAAACATGCACATATCTTCCTGTTCATGTCAATGGTACTTTCAGCTTGAATGATGATCGCAGGACCCTGAAGTGGCCAGGGCGTGAAAGGAGAAATGACCTGTCTGCAGATTGGAATAAGATTTTGGTTGAGAAAGTGTTTCCTTCGTGCTATGTCCTCCTCCTCAAAGCAGCTTTGAGTCGCCTAACAGCTGAGGAGTTTTATGCTGCTTTGCCTGATGTCATTGAGATCAGTAGCACTAATTGGGGAGGTCTCCTTCATCCTCTCTACTCTAGTCTGTTTGAGCATGCCTGCTTGTGGTCAATCAAGAAGAAGTGGGTTAGAGTACGCAATGCTACTTTCATTCCCGAAGATGAGAGTATCACAGAGAGTGTAAAGGAAGTCATTACTTCTTGTGAATTTGATCTGGTTGATATCCCTTCCAATATGTGGCATGCACTGCGTTTAGTTCATCCTCAAGAGGTGCAAACTTTAACCCCAGATTTAACTAGATGTGCTATCAAAGCTAATAAGGAGTCATATATGAGGGTAAGTGCACCAAAGAAGCTAGATCTGCTGGAGTATTGTCTTTCTGATGAAAATTACTCAAAACTAGCGGATCTTCAATTATTGCCTCTTGCCAACGGTTCTTTTAATAGTTTCAAGTCAGCGTATTTTGCCAATCAGTCTAACTCTTGTTATGTTTGTACTGATGAATGTCCGCAAAAACTCCTTCCTAATGCTGAGCACAGGCTGGTAAATCTTTCAGATCGACCATCACTTCACAGTAAGTTGAAGAAAGTTGCTTCCTCGGGTAAAACTCAGTTGAAAATACTTGATGCATGCGGAGTTGCTGAACTCTTGCCTTTAATTTTTCCCCAAGAGTGGAAAAAGAATGTGAAAAATTCATTGAATGTATCCAATTTTCCAAAAACCTGGTTCGAAATCTTCTGGAACTGGGTGAAACATAACGATCTTAGTCTTTTTGAAGATCTCTTCATAGTTCCTATTGCATCTGAAACTAATTTGAGTGTCATGAGACTGAAATCGAATTCTGGTGTGGTTTGTGTCCAGAGATTTGATACCATCCCTGCAGTTTATCAGAACATATTCTCAAAACTTGGTATTAATTACACCCTATGTGAACGTGTACCATACTTGAAACACAGAAATTTAATGAGCTACTTGAATCCCCTCACTCCTGATGGGGTGCTTACAGCTCTAGAAGAGGCTCACTCGTACATCTCAGAGATTAGAAGTGTGCCTTTCTCCAAAGCAGAGGCAGCTGCATTTCAGACTTTTTTGGCTCGTCACCATACTGATCTTTCAAGACATCAAGAAGCTGTAGAATATCTAAGCATATTTCTTCCTCTTGGTGAACAAGTTCCTGTATCATTAGTTGTGTCATCTTTTCAGGGGAAAAAAGTGATTTTGGAGCCTCGTGGTTTCTGTATTAGTCACTACAACTTGCCTTCGAACTTGATCGTTCTGTCACAATCTTCAAATCACCGCACACTTCTCCAAATAAGCAACATCGTCTGCTTACCTGATTCAAATGAAAGATTCATACTTGATTTTATCTTTCCTCTGATCAACAGTGACATATTTGAGCCCTTGTCAAAGCTTAGTCCACTAATGCAGGGGATCTTTAACGTATTTTCTACCTTAAGATCACCTGATTTCATCCAAGAGTTGAGCATGCTTCCTTTCATACCTTTTAGCTCAGAGTGCAGTTCTCGCAAGAGTCCCCAGGATCTCTATGATCCATCAAAGAGTGTCCTCAGGCAACTCTACAGTGGGAAGGAAGTATTTCCTTTGCCCCCATTCGATAGAGAAGACTACTTGTTGCACCTGCGTACATGTGGTTTGAAGAAGTCTGTCAATGGACAAGATCTTTATGATATTCTCACAGAAATTTCCCAGAATTACAGTCCAGCAGAAACCAGTGCAAATACTATGATCAGAGCAAAAACAGTCTTCACATGTCTAAACTCTTATGAAGGTTTTCTGTCCAATAACATTAGTGTATATTGGAGATCAAAAACCTTAAAACAAGCCATTGTAGAGCTGGCATCTGAAAAGAGCATTCTACCAATAGAGACCTCCCCATCTTCCGAGAACTATCCAACATGTCTTCCATGGAAGGGTGCAAAGTGCACATCTCACCTGACCTCAATGAATTCTTCGGTACTTCCATGTAGTGATAAAACTATCAATACTTTACCAAATATTGTGGGTTCACAGATGTACATAGTTAACTGTCCATCTGAGCTCTGCTCTGCTCTCTGTCCTGAACCTCCTGTCGAACATGTAATGTCTCACTTAATGGAGATTATCAAGCACAAAGATGAGCTAGGAGGAGTTCCACTGGATGACCTAGCAAACGAAACATATAACTTTTTCAAGGCTAATCTACAAATATTGCTTGAGAAATCAAGTTTCAATTTGTATAAGTCCAACTGGATATGGCTGAAAAATCCCTGTATATTTGTAAGTCCTCAGAGTGTAGCATTTGAGCGCCATCCAAATTTCACTCATAGCCTCGCACCTTTTCTCCATGTGCTTTCAGAAGACTGCAAGTTCTCCACACTTTTCATCAAATTCGGAGCTCACAGGAAAATTACTGATCAGCTGCTAGTTACTGTGCTGAACAAAATTAAAGATGGTAGCCATTCGGTCAGTTGTGATCAGGTATGGAAAATGGTTTCCAACATACTTAACTGTGTTACTGATCACGGGAAGAAAAACGTCACTGACTTGATGCACCTTTGTGTTCCAATTGAGTCGACATCATCTTATCCTGAGTTAGTCACAGTTGGTGATGTGGTGTACACTGACCTGAAGTACTTGAAGAACTTTCAAAAGTCCAAAAATAAGTCCTTGAAATTTGTTCATAAAGACTACATGCATCTTGCTCATTGTTTAGGATTGACTCCTCTCAGCAAAGAGCTCAATATTTCAGAAGATGCTTTTGAAGATGTTGGTCAGAGTGAACCTCTAGTGAAACGGCTGAAAAACATCCTCAGAGATTATAAAGATGGATTAACCATCATCAAAGAGCTCCTACAAAATGCTGATGATGCTGGAGCCAGTGAGGTCAATATTTGCTACGATGCCCGCCAACACAGTCAAGACAATCTGATATTTGAAGGGATGGCCAAATGTCACGGTCCAGCACTGATTGTCCAGAATAATCGAACTTTTTCAGACGAAGATTTTGCAAATATTCAGAAATTGGCAGGTGCCACAAAGCAAGACCAGCCTTTGAAGATTGGAAAATTTGGAGTTGGTTTTTGTTCAGTCTACCACATAACTGATGTGCCTTCCTTCATTAGCAGAGATTTACTGTACATATTTGACCCAACACTTGAGTACCTGAAGGATGCAGTGACGAATCCTATGAAACCGGGGAAGAAGTTGCGTTTTACTGATGAATGTGTTCAATATTCGTCCCAAATGGATCCTTACAAAGGCCTCTTCAACTTCAAACCCAATGTCCCTTATAAGGGAACTTTGTTTCGTCTACCATTTCGCACTCATTCCAGCGACATCAGTGGCATGAAATATGGGAAGATACAAGTGGACAAGTTGATATCTGACGTGAAAGAGGCAGGCCCAAAGCTGCTACTTTTCATGAAGCACTTGAAGTCCATAACTTTCAGTCATATGGATGATGACTTGAAAGGTCCTAGTCGTCTCTTAACAGTATTAAAGAGCATTGTTAATCAGAGTCCCTTGAGACACATTCATATGTACCACATGAATGACACAACAAGTGCAGAAATAGTGAGTCTGGACGTGTCAGAAATCAGGTCACCAACTGTTGAGCATGTTTATTTGGTTGCAGAGAGTAGTGACGTTAAAAATAGCCAGGTAAGTGCTGTTGCTTGTTCATTAGAGAAGCTATCCAGTGCCCACACCTTCACTTATCGGCCAAAGGAAGTGCGAGGGGAAGTATTCTGTTTTCTGCCTCTACACTTGGAAACTGGTCTTCCTGTACATGTCAGTGCCAACTTTGCCGTGATGAATGATCGAAGAGGCATCCACTATTCAGACAGTGTCTGCAAGGGTGACGAATCTCAGTTCAACGTGCGTCTGATGGAAGAGAGCATTCCTTTATCTTACCACAAGCTACTAACAACATTGCGTGATCTCTGTCAGGAAGGGAAGATATCAGTTGATGATTACAAGTTTCATACGTTTTGGCCTTTAGAGGAATCACTGAAGACTCATAATCCCTGGGATTATTTTCTTCCTCATCTTTATGGATTCATATGCAGTGGGGACTTATGCTATTCCAAGTGCATTAAGGAATGGCGGTCGATCAGCAGTTCAAAGATTCTCTCTACCGATATCTTGCGGCCGGAGCAAGTGTCAGACATTAAGCATGTCATGGAGACCTTGAAATATCCACTGATCTGTCTACCTGAGAGGTATCACTGTCATCTCCATGGCGAAGTCAAACAATCCACTGTCAATGAAAATGAGTTCATTAATATTTTTTTCAGGAATATAGAAAAGTTTTCTGCTTTTGTTGATATGAGAAACAATGTTCTCCTGAGTTTGATCACTACTTATGCCATTCGGCTTTCATCCCAACTTGAAGTTCGGCCTTCATCCCAACTTGAAGCAGTGATAAAGAGTAATCCCTGTATACCGTGCACACCCAGAGGCCAAGTTCTCAAAAAGTGCAATGAAATCATTGATAGTCAAGTGAGTGATTTCAAGACCTTGTATGAGCCTGAGGATGGCATGTTTGCAGTGGAGAGTTTCAATAAAGATATAGTTCGTGTGACTCTTCTCAGGCTTGGAGCCATATCATCTCAGCTTCCTTGGCACATGGTGATCGAAAGAGCCAACACCGTGAAGGAGCTCTATGCATCAAACAGAGAAAAGGCTCTGATGAGGACTAAGTTGTTGATCAGTTGCATTGACACCAACTTAAAACATTCAGGGTCCTCGGAATCCTTGCCACCAGAGGCTAATGAATTAACCAAAATCGCCTTTCTTCCAGTTCTTCAAAGGCCTAAAGGTTATCCGAGGGAGTTAAAATGGGCAGGAAATAATAAAACTTTGCTCAGTAGTTCACAATTATTGATTGATAGATTGAATATAAACTTGATTGGTTCCACAGTTTCCATCATTTCAAATGAACTACCTTCAAGTGGAGGGTGTGGTTATATTTTATCTTCAGTCATTTCTGCTTTGAGATTAGCAGACACCCCAAGCATCGATGACATACTGAAGCACCTTGAACACATCATACATGTGTATAATAGTGTCCCCAACTCATCTGATTTTTTCACCTCTTGGATCAGTAAAGCTTGTGATGCTATTTATAAACATTTTGAAGAGAGGATCTCCAAAGGAAATACTAATAGATCACTCAAAAGGCTTCTTTCACGTCCCGGACTTCTCTGGAATGGAAGGGAATTTATACATCCTGAGCAAATAGCTCTGAATTGGAAGCATGATGGGCCACACCTCTATGCCTTGCCCTCCTTGCTGAAGCATGGAAAGGAAAAATTGAAGTATTTCTTGAATCTCAAGGAAGACTTCTCAACTGATGTGATCTTACAGGTGCTAAACAAGATGAGGAATGTTAAAGAGTTAAACCGTAGAGAAGAAAAGAGCATAGCAGATATAGCCCTAGCTTTAGCAGAAAGTATTGGGGAAGATGGAATGCTAAATGCAGAGCAGCTGGAAATGTGCTTCTTGCCAGATGAGAATTTGTGCATGCGAAATGTGAAGCATTTGGCCTTGAAAGATGTCCTATGGTGCAACTTGGAAGAAGAGCATTATTTCATACACTACAAGATACATAATCCAGTAGCCTTGAAGCTTGGTGTGAAGTCCATAAGGTCTAGAGCTCTGGATATGTACAAGTCCTCACGTGATGATTTTGATGGTGTTCCATTTGGTCAGCGGGAGGAATTGACTCAAAGAATCAGAAATATCCTTGATACTTACACTCACGATGAAACTGTGCTCAAGGAATTACTGCAAAATGCTGATGATGCAAAGGCAACTAAACTGTATTTCATTTTGGATAAAAGGACACATGGAACAAAAAGGGTCTTTACAGACGAATGGAAAGATTTGCAAGGACCAGCTCTGCTTGTCTGGAATGACAAGGGATTCAATGAAGATGACATGGAAGGCATCCAAAAGTTAGGCCTCGGAAGCAAAAGGTCAAAGGCAGAGAGCATTGGACAGTATGGAATAGGCTTTAATGTGGTGTACCACCTCACTGACTGTCCAAGTTTCTTTACCAATGGCAAAACACTGTGTGTTCTAGACCCTCACTGTCGCTACATGCCTGGGGCAACTGCAATGAAACCTGGAAGGAGACTTGACAATGTGGACGAGAAATTCTGGTCAAATTTATCAGATCTCAAGACAGCTTACTTGCGTGAAGGCCTTGACTGTCCCAATGAGATCAGAGAGAGTGGTACACTGTTCAGGTTCCCGTTGCGTTCGACTGCTGAATTAGTGAAGAGATCTGAACTAGTCGAGAAGGAGAATAAAAGCTTGCCACCATTATCAGCATGGAGAATGGAAGAGGAGTTGAAGGAATGGGCTCCAAAGATGAAGGAAGCTCTCATATTCCTCAAACATGTCACCGATTTGAAATTTTTTATCATAGCAGATGGTAAAGTGGGACCCACTGTGATGATGAACACCCACCATTACATGTGTGAGCTTAGTGATGAAGTTAAAAACATGCGATTGAAATTGCATGAAGAAGCTGCTACATTCACTGAAAGGGGTGACAAAGTACCACTTTTGGTGGATTATAAGCTGAAGCTGGTAGAGAAAGTCCCTAATAAAGAGGAAGAACAGTGGTTGGTACAGCAAGGGGTGGGTGACATCAACAACCCTTCCCAGCACTGGGAATACCTCTCATACATCAAGCCTATGCACGGATTAGCAGCTCAGATCAAAGGAAGTTCATTCACTCCTAAGATTTTCTGCTTTCTCCCTCTCCCTAATGAATCCAAGCTTCCAGTTCATGTAAATGGCAACTTCATTCTTGATTCTTCATCACGCAGTACTCTGTGGCAGTCTCGTGATACTTCAACTCCCGATGACAAGAAGAAATGGAACAACAGGTTGATAGAAGCACTTGGAGCATCTTATGCAAAATTCTTAATAAGAATCCAAGATTCTATTATCAAAAGAAGTACCTATACTAAGCCTAGAGATATATCAAATGATATTGAAAGATATTATAGCTTTTTCCCTAAGTGGATTGATTCACATCACTGTCCTGAGAATGAAATGAAAGATCTGGCAAGGATTACTTACAAAAACCTTGGAGCTGGAAGGTGCCGAGTTCTAGTTGTGGTCAACAAAAATGAGGTAGTTGCTGAAAAGTCTCCTCAGCAACCCCCACAAAAGAAACCCGAATACATCATGGAGTGGCATCCTGTACTAGATGATGCATCAAAACAGGTCCATTTCTGGACGACATCTGAAGAAACCCAGTCTCTTCCTCCCATTTTGAAACGGATTGGTATTGTACTTTCTGCAGCACCTATGTGGATCAAAGAACACTTTGACTCTGTGGAAGTTAACATCCCCCAGGCTCTACCAGGTGTAGTTTACCAATATTACACTCAACATTTTCATCAGATAATAAGTCCCACTCAATCCTTTCCAATTCGCATCTCAGATACATCCTTCAGGAATGTTGAATCTATTAAGAACTTTATAAAATATGTGATAGAGAAAAACGTTTCTGAAAATAAAGAAGAAACTTACTCAAGTTTCATTTTTCCCTCCTCTCCGTTTGGTTATCCATTGCTGTTAACTGCTGATGAACAAGTGCAACTGTTCAGTGAGAAGGATAAAGTCATTTCATCGGAATACTCACAAATTTTTAAAAAAGTGCTGGGCAAGTTTCTGCATTCAGCGCTATTGGAGCTCAAACTTGATCGCAATTACTTTGTGCAACCATCTCTGGAAAATTGGGAGCTGGTGCAAAAAATTTTGAGCAGGACATTAAAAAAATCCTTGCGTACAAATCGTGTCACAAATGCCCCTACACATATTGATATTGAGGGGTTACTGAAGATATTATGGAAGTGTTTACGTGAAGATAAGGTGTTCCAACAACATACTGAATTCATCTTGCAGGAGTGGGCTTTGATTCTCTCTAACAACAATGAGTTGTTCAGGTACGATCCTGATTTGAAGTATCTAATGCCTATCACACCTCCTCGTAAACCTGCAACAAATGAATGGGTTCATCAAGAAGATGCACTCAAATCAGACGTTTTTGAGATTCTCAGAAAACATGGAATGCCAGTGGTGCACTGGATGGTGCTCAAGGCTAGAGAATTTTGCCCCAATTTCTCAAACCCCCAAAATATTCTCACTAACTTGCGCCATCTTCATGATGACAGGGGACTAGACTCTCTCCTTGCAGACAGAGATGTGGATGCTCATGTTAAAAAGCTCTTCTCTTATTTCAGTGAAATTCACTTTGCACATGATCAAATCAGTCTCCGCTATATCAAACACTTGCCGCTATTCAAGAACATAGATGGGAGGTACTGTAGCTTGGCAGATAATGGGACATATTTCTGGCCTGATCTCATCTGCATGGATGGAACCAAGATGCTGATATCACAGACACCAGCAATTTTTCTCCCTGAAAACGGTCCGTGGTCAATACTGACTAATGCTGCTATTCTTGGTATCCAATCAGTTGATCTTCTGACCTTCTATGTTGATTTTATCTTCCCCTACTTCCATCTACTGAGTGACAAAGATCGAATCAGTCATCTTAAGTACATTAAAATGGAATTATTTCCAAAAGCTGAAGAGTATAGCAAGATGGAGACAGATAAAGGTTCACAGGTTCTTGGAAACAGATTTATATACAGACTCAAGAATCTAGCGATATTAAAGGACAAAGATGCTCAATTGCAACCTGCACATATGTTTTGTGATCCTCGAGTTCCTGTATTTAAAGCATTTCCTGACAAGTATACCTTCCCTCCCACTCCCCAAGACATCCCTCTCTCTGAGTGGATAAGCTTCTTAATAAAGATAGGTCTCCAAACGAAGCCATCCAAGAAAGACTATACCAATTTTTGTGTCCAAATTTCTGAAGGGAAGCATGACGAAATCAGAAAAGCATCATCTGTCCTCCTGGAGCTATTGTTCAAGACTTATGACTGGCACTCGGATGATGAGTTTTTGCAGGCCTTGAGTCAAATTCCCTTTATCGCCCCAAAAACACCAGCCAATTTAGATTGGATAGTACCACCCAGCACCAATGGAGTTAATATCATTCACCAAAAGAAGAAGAAAGTGGGTCTGGTCTCATCAAGAAACAGTGCAAGTGATGAGTATGCGTCTTTGATTTGGACTGTGTTGCCTGTGGTGAGATTTCCTTGGGTTTCTCATCCTCCTAACCTCACACATTCAGACAGAATGGAAAAAGAACAAAACCTTTTCAAAAGATTGGGGATATGTGTAACACCTTCCATTTCACAAGTTATCGAGAATGTGCGTAACTTATCAGCATCACGATTCTCCAACGTCAAACTATTCGAAAAATACAGTCAAGATTGCATCAAACCTAAACCGAAACCAAAAAGGGAGACTGAAAAATATAGCCAAGATTACACAGATTTGTACACCGTAATTAAGGAAAATATTGGCTTTCTATCTTCAGATGATGGTTCAGATCTGCTAGCTTCCAAGTTAAGTTCTGTTCCATTCATTTCTGTGAGTAAAGATTTCTCTGGTGATTTATCGTATCCCGTTCTAGTCCATCCTTTACAAGTTGTTGTTTTAATGCCACCAGAGTTCGCTATCTCACTCCACCCTTGTCTTATTGTCCTGCCAAAGGAACTCTATTCATTAATTGGTACTTTAGCAAAGGTTGGAGTCAATCATACCATAACGATGGGGAATATTTTCCATGCATTCGAGTTAATTCACTCCCATTTTAAGATGCCCCTTGACCCTAACACTGTTAAATCTGTGAAGACACTTTTCAAACTGCTCCACCAGTGTCTGAACACAGCTATCACTGATGATGCTTATGAGGGTGATCACTATCTCCCAGGCTGTGATCATTGCCTGCTTAAGAGTACTAATCTCCTTTATGATGAGCTAGGGTGTTACAAAAATGAGACATTTGACTTCTCCTCAGTTTCCAAGTATTCCATGATGTCTCTTCTCTGTCATAAGAGTGACGAAATTGAAGAATATGGCTTCAGAATGATCGACTTAATTGAAAAGATTCCCAAGTCTTTTCGTCCAAAAGCTCTCTCTAGTTGCTGTACCGACAAAATTGATAGCATTTGTGAACCAGAGAGTGAACTTTCAGGATTTGCTAAAAATCTAGAAAACACTTTCCGAATCAGTAATTTCTCTGAAGCAGCACAACGTTTGTTGAAGAAACATGATAATGAAGGGGCGAGCATTCGATTTTCTGCCTCATTAAAGGAATTTGTTGAATCGGTAAAGATTTATAGTGTGCCAGAACTGAAAGTGAACATATATTTGAACTTGACCAGCCCTCCAAGAAAAATTGGTTCTGCCCACATGGATTTCAAAATCTGCAGAGATGAGAGTAACCAACTCATACTTTATATAAACTCAAATGCTAGTGCTTTTAGTTTCAACCTTCTTGAATTGCTTACTAAATCCATACTCACTGAAGTCCTTACGATGAGCAATGTAGCTGCCTCTGAACTCAAGGAACCTGAAAAAAACTTGACTACACTTCTGAAAATTCAATCACCAGATGACATCAAAACCATCTTAAATGAACATGGAATAAAAGCTTCGGACATGAAATTTGAGAGAAAATTTGATTACCGTCTAAATCCCAAACTTGGAGAACCAATACCCGATGAATTCCACCATCGCTTGCATGCAGATATTTATAACAATTTCAAACCTCAAGAACTAGTCGGGTATGAAAGACGGGAAAACCGGTTTATATTTGCCCGTGTGGAGTACAGGGTAAGAAAAGATACAGTTGATGAAGATGAAGATGAAGAGCTGGACAGGTATGTGATTAGACTGAAGGAAGGGGAAGAGGACGACTGTGAAAAGACGGTGTCTGTCATTTATCTCCACAAGATCCTTCGCATAAAGGAGGATGCAAGAAGCAGCAACATAAAAGAACTGGAACTTTTCGATCCTGATAGTGAAATTGTCAGATGGTGGGACACAATCAAAGATGAAAAGTTGAAAGATATTTTGCAGAGGATTTACCAGGAGCTCATACGGATCAGCAGAATCCGAGATGAAGACGAAAAGAGGAAAGCACAAAAGGCTATGTACTTGAAGTGGCACCCGGACAAAAATAAGCATCCATTTGCTACAAAGGCTTTCCAGTATCTTGAAATACAAATTCGACGGATGAAGGAAGGACTCGAGATTCAAGATCCTAGTGAAAATTGGACTAACACTAAGTCCAGCAGTTCTGGAAGATATGATGACTGGACTCATGTTTGGGAAGAGATTATTCGACAACACAGAAGAGGGCGTGACAATGAACAAAGTTGGAGGAGCGGACATGGCGCCCAAGGTGACAGTGGAAACAGTACAATCACAGTTTCACCTGATCCTTACAAGGCTGAGGTGTGGATGAAGACAGCAAAGTGTGATGTGCGTTCAATGAGGGCTAATTACGAATTAGCGAAATTTGATGACACTCTGTGTGCCCTCGTGTGTTTCTTGTCTCACCAAGTTGCAGAGAAGACGTTAAAGGCGGGGATGTATGCTAAAAACGGTCTCCACCCAGATGCCCTCCAGCATCACAGCTTGATTGGTCACGCCAGGGCATTGGAACAAGTCGATACAGCCATGATTGGTTTAAGTGAACTGGCACGAACACTTGAAGGCAAAGACTACTACTTGAAGTCTAGGTACCCGAATAGATATAAACCACATGATCAAGTCCCATCTGAGTGCCTCCATTTATCTGAAGCTGAAGAGGCTGTGGAAATCAGCACTCAAATGCATGATATAGTCGATGCTTCTTGTGATTTTACAGTATGATATGATGATACATGCAACTAGTTTTTAACTTATTACTGTGTTATAGCTAGCTATTATTAAAAAAATTGCTATATTTTTATGCTATTTTTTTAAAATTTGTATGTGTGTGTTTTATCTTAGATAATTAGACTACGTACACAGGATTGGAAACAATTATTCGCGCGCGGACCATGCGCGTTGCGCCAAATTATTGCAGCTGTTTACAGTGTGGTTTGTTTCTCTAAGTGTGTGGCTTATTATTGCTGGGGAAAATCCTCTCTCAACTGAAGGACAAACTCGTTTACAAGGTAAAATTGTGTTATCATTGCCTAGCCAGTGCTAAGAGACCTGCTACGATCTAGCTAATAAAAGCTGCTAATTTACAGTGCTAGAGACCTAGCTAGCTAGCTATTAGCTATACTGAAGCTTATATGACCACTTCATTGTTAATTGCTTTAACTATAGATCCTCAAGTTTCGCAAAAAATTGTGAAAACTAAGATGATCTCTCATCCACACAATATTGCTGCTCGAGAAGTTGCTACTCTTGAATGGTGCACAAATCCTTCAACCTATGAAATGTTGAATTGCTATGAAATGTTGAATTGCTTTGAAGCACACCTAATAAAATTACTTGAATGTTGTATTGACCCTCATCCCTTAGAGAAAATACAATGGGCAGACCATAAAATTAGAATCACCACAGAGTTTCAGAAAATCTGGAAAGATTTTTTTTTTGTCAAGCTGGTATAGCAATGGACCCTTCACCCCTCCTGTACTAGAAAATTACAGATGTGTTATTTTGAACAAGTAATTCTTAGTAACTGCCCTATTTCAGTGACCTCAGCTCCACCTCCCAGCATAATCATGAGTGTGTAATTACTTACAAAGAGAGTAATGCATTGCTGTATGCAGCAGGGTACATCCCAAGGGCTCTGCACAAGAGATTAAAAAGTTCCTCTCACCCTTTGAAAGAAGATTGTGATTTGTTACTATGATGACGATGAAGAATCAGAGGATTGGATAGACTTGGTTGACAGGGGAGATTACTCCACATTTCAAACTCCATGTATAGTTTCATGGTGGAGATGGAGAAAGAAGTTCAGAATCATTTGATAAAGCCCATTGATAACATTAAGTTAAAGAAGGAATGTACAAAAATAGTGAAATTAGATGTAAATGGTCTGCTTAATTTTGATGAAATTAATGTTCATGCAGCTAAAAGAAACTGTAACCTTCCTGAGGGTTTACATATGGTCCTGTTACGATCATTTATTAACCTTATAAATCATTCGTCTGGGTGTCGACAAAATTCGCAATCATCCAGTAGGGTCAGGAGATGTATCACATCTAATGGTGATGATGGTGCATTGGCAGTGGCTTTAATTTTCATGTGATCAACCTCTACATCTCTAATATTTAGGAACCATTTAAAATCTTCCATTATGGTAACACTAAAGAGTGAACAAACTGCTGTGGAATTTGGGTGAGTTTCACCAGGTGAGGTTGGGCTCTTTCAATTTGATGGAAGTATATACACTGTTTGTCCAGGATGACTGAAAGATCACTGAAGCAGGACTTGAAGATACTGGCACAGGAATAGATGGCACCTTGAGAATGTTCTTACTTCCATGTTTTTGACACACAGTTTGCTTTTTTTCCTCCTTGGCATAGCTAACAATTGTATAGTAATAAATTAATGTGGATGAGTTAGCACGTACACTAGCATAATACTGGTAACATGCAGCTTATGGGATTGATGCTATTCCAAACTGCAGCACTAACTCTATCAGTTGGCAAAATTTCATTGCTCATGGAATAGTGCCTTTTGTGTGAAAGAAAGCAAAAATATACACCTCCAAACACAGAAAACCCCAGAAAGCATCAAAGATTCAGGACAAAAACTTATATTATGCACACCATTCCGTATGGCAAGCATCACTCCACAACATGAACTTCATTAAAAGGACACAGGAATTATGCCTTTGCAATGAAAGAAGGAAAAAACTTTATCCGTTGCTAGGGTGATAAAAATCTCCATGGAAAACTGTTTTATGAGCAAACTAACTATACTTAAGAAATACATTTCACATCCCTGGAACATACTCTGTAAAGTAGCCCTTTATTTGATGCTAAAACTCACCAGTTTATTCTCCTTTCATGAAAAGTATACTCGAGAAACAAGGAATAAATTTCCAATTTTCCTTCGCGCATAGCAACACGGATCGTCCGCGACGATTTGTATTAGCATAATGGGCGCACGTGAGCTGTTTCCAATCCTGTGTACGTAGTCTAATTATCTAAGGTTTTATTAATCTAGCAGTGTACTCTTTCTTTTATGGGTCATTTTAATATTATTGTTGTTATTGATGCTGGGAGGCCTTATAAGGTCATGCATGTTATAGTAATTAATTAGCTGCGCCTAGGCCTATATAGGGCGTGTCTGGAAGTTTATCAACGATCAACTTACGTACATACGTACGTTTTTAATACGTATAGTTACGTACATACGTACGTTTTTAATACGTACGTATAGTTACGTACATACGTACGTTTTTAATACGTATAGTTACGTACATACGTACGTTTTTAATACGTATAGTTTTTAACTTATTACTGTGTTATAACTTGCTATTATATTTTTATGCTATTTTTTTTTTATTTGTGTGTGTGTGTTTTATTAATCTAGCATGTCTTACTCTTTCTTTTATGGGTCATTTTAATATTATTGTTGTTATTGATGCTGGGCGGCCTTATAAGGTCATGCATGTTATAGTAATTAATTAGCTGCGCCTAGGCCTAGGCCTATATTATAGGGCGTGTCTGGAAGTTTTAATCGATGATCAAAGATCAACTCTTACTCGAGGATTATGTAGTATGGGCCCACTTCTTTCTCTTTTTAGGAGGGTAAGTCAAGTACATCAGACTTAGCTACGCATCCATCAGCTTTAGTTAGCTACTGTAGCTAACAGTTCAAACTCAGAGGGTGGCTGAGCTTTAATCCCGGCTTTAGTTCTGTCCACACATGTCACCCTCTCTTGTAAAGTGAATTGGCACTGCAGAAACCCTGCAATTGTTCAACACACCATAACCAGTTGAGTTGTATCTTTTTGCACATACATTTTTTCTTAATCAGGTTGAACCCACATCAAGGGAATTGTGGATTCAATTAGCTGTCTTTATGTCATTGAATCTGGATGGGGCTTGGCTAAGTATCCCGAAACATGCATGGCTGGAGGCACTGGCCTATGGCTGGTACGTAGCTACCACACCTTTTGTTGTCTTTTTTTGTTTGTTTTTGTGTGTGTGTTGGGAAACAACCTATCATAGGTCCCCTTGCCTGCCTTGTGATTCCTTTCTTTGTGATATTATTGGGTGTGTGGAAGAAATTATGGGTCTAGTCAAATTTTTGGTTCTGTTATCCGAGAAATCTTGGGCAGTAGGCAGAGAAACAAAAACACCACCTTAAGTGGATGACTTTTTCTTAAGTTTAAGCTTTTGTTGCCTTGCAGCACAATGCCATATAAACAAATTGCCGCAGAAATCGTGCGCTTCTTTTGCAACCTGCTTAGCTATATGTCAGCTGTCCTTTGTGGCTTGTGGTGAGACTACCTATGATCAATCTCCAAATGAATGAGACTTGTAGGTAGCTACATCACTGCCAGTGTGTTATCTTGAACAGAACACTTGAAGTCCCCCAATAAGAAAACGTTCAAATTCTTTTGTACCTTGAACATAAGGTGACAGTCCCATGGTACTGTAGAAATCGAACTGTTTTTATAAGTAGCTTACATAAATCGAATTGGCAGTTTCTAAAACATGCTTAGATAAAATTGTCCCAAACTTCTGTCATGTGTTCTATAGCAAATTTCAAGACCTAGGTCACTAGTAGTCACGAGTTATGGACAGCTAAAGTATGGAAAAGTGGCCAAGAATCATATTTGGTTTCTACTTGCATGGGACTGTCATATTATTATATTTTTTGTAGCAACAAGAAGAACCACGTCCATGTCCAATGGAACCCCAGGAACAAAATGACCCCCCTACCACTCCATCAGTGATCAAGCAATTCAAATATGTTGCTGAGGAAGACCAGCGTCCTGCTTTTACACAGAGCGAAAATGAAGAAGTGAATCAAGTTTCCAGTGACGTCTACCGGTTGTACCAAGAACGTATCATTAATGGGAGAAAGTCTGTTGATGATGCTCTGAAGGAGTTCAAGAGAAGGACGAATAATCCTGAAGATGCACCGTTGACTGCTTGTCTGGAGGCCTGGAAAAAAATGGCCTTTACTGATGACAGAGATGAGCAAAAGGCTTGGAATGTCGAATTCAACGAATCACAACAGATCAAGCGTATGCAAGTGAATCTACACAGAGATTATCTCTCACACGAAGCACTAAATGTTGATAACTCGATGAATTCACTTTTGGACAACTGTCATACTCTATTTAACAATCATAACTTTACAAAGGACCAAATGGAGATGGAAAAGGCACAAATGTGTGAGAAAATCACTGTGCGCACAAGGAAGATCGAAGCTGTCTTCAGTGAAATGGAAGCCATGAACACTGCAATGGACAAGATTGTTGATGAAGTTGATGGCCTTCTTGAGAACATTAAAATTGCTGTAGCGAAACACATGGTTGTTAAAAACATCGAGAGTGCCACTGGACTTAAATTACTCATAAGATAGCTATGACATAATTATTTTTGATAAAGTCATTTTTATAGCGCATATCACTGTTCATTCACTTATATAATAATCTCTTTAACAAAAACACTATTCTAAAAAGATGACTGTGATGATTATAAAATTTAATACAGCTATACTGCTAGGCTTTCTGCTGGTTTACCTAGGTATATAGCTGTCTGATAGTTCTTCAAAGTCTGTGGCAAATCGACTTCACTTCCAAGAGCAATTTTTCTTTTTGCTAGCTAGATCAGTCTTGTAGCCAAAATTGAGAAGACACTCGCTGCTGCAATCACGTACATACTTGCAGACCTGGTTGTTTTGGGTGTGGAATTGACAGCGGAACCTCCACTGGCGGAACCCTCGAAATCAGTTTCAACTTTATCAGTTACTTCTTGATCATTTCCAACATCTATTTTAATATGGAGTGTTGCTTGAGTATGATCTGTCACACCCACTCCAAATTGAAAGTGGGTTAAGAAGAGGTCAACAGTATATATTTCAGTATTGATGTGAGACAGATCAATTCGAGTCACTATGGTACTACACCCAGGACTTATCCGAGAAATAACAGAATCAATCTTCAGGCCACTGCTCGTATCATTCCCTGAATTCAATCTGTCGTACATTCTGACACTGAATTTGGTTGTGCCATTCGAAGTTATTGAATGTACGTTGAGAGCATAGTTTCCAGCAGTACTAAGGTTGCATAAGGTCTCGTACACAAGTAATTTACGCTCAGTTGAGTTCTTTGGTTCATAGATTTCGTGGTGGTCAATATACACTTGGTCCACGTTCTGGGGAAGGGGAAGGGGGCGGGCACTGCAGATGCACACCCAAACGAAGAAGATTGCTTGAAAGTACATTAGGACTTCACTTGAATATTAAGAACATTCAGCTGAGCTTGATATGCTTTAGCTCTAGCTAACGTTTTTATATTCCGCGGATCACAGATCCGCGCGCGCATAGCTAGTTAAAAATAGAGTCGGCCGGCCGCGGCCGGGGGGCCGGCACCGGGAAATTACCAGGGAATCCACCGCGGTGCGCCGGGCATGACGCGTTATATGCGCGCGCGAGCGATATCGATACTGGCTAGCGCGCGCGAACGTGCATGGTACCATGGTATACCGGTACCATCCAGGAGGCCAGGAGGAAGCACCTGAACAAAAAGTGGCTGAAAACCACCTCATAATGATGAAAATGGGTAAAGTCAAAGTGAGGACGAATCAGACCATGTCCCAGACACTCAAAGTACGATAAAAGACTTTTGATGACATTCCTGATGACTACCAAGAAACAAAGTGTGAAGACTAGACTAATTACTGAAGCAAACATAGGAGGTTTTACAAAATACAATAACCAGGATAAAAAAGAAGCTTGGATCGTGCAGTTCAATGATGAACAGCATCATACGAAAAAAAAAAAGGGAGTACCTTTCCCAAGAAGTATTGGTTCAATGAAGGAGTTTTTGGATAAATGCCATGATCTGTTTAAGAATTACGAATTCATGCAACTAGACAAAAATCAGATGGAACAGAAAGATTGAGGTAGAAAAATTGGAGAAAGGATTGTGAATGAAGTTAAGAATCTTCTTGTCAACATTAAGACAGCAATAGGAAATTGAATGGTTGTAAAACAAGTGCTTCAAAATACCCACACTGGCACTACATATCATTATGCAGTAGTCGCTGAGTTATGATATGCGCATGCGCTTAGTTTGAGCATAATAACTTCTAGTATGGCAATTAACTTAAGCTTAGCTAGAGTGTTCATCAGTCAGGATCTTCATCTTACTTTCTGAGGGTTTTATGTCTTTTCAGAATTACAAAAGTAAGCAAAAGTGAAAAGAGTGCAATAATGACTACGATAACAAAAACCCCTAATAGTATAATAATTAATAATACAGGGGGTCTTTGACTTGCTGTATCAACAGTTCTCTGTGTTTCGCTTGCATGTGTTGTTGGCTGAGCCTGTGATCCATTGCCATGTACTCCGGCTATTGCATTCTCATTTGTTGGAGTTAGTGGGAAAGAGGAATTTGAAGTCATGAAGTTTATGATGTAGAAGTCATTTTGATACAGCTGTTGCATTAAAGGAATACCTTCATTATTCTCAATGAAGACTATGGGGAAAATTTCCAAATGGTTGAATGTGAAGTTACCAGAATTGTTGATATTTATAATCAATAATTCACTGCCAAATTGCCCATTATTTGTATCTTTAAGAATGCCAACTATGCGAACACCATGTGCCGATTCGTGAGGATATCGTAATACCTGACGTTTGGTAGAGTTAAATCCAATTCTATAATGATACATCAAGTTCAAATTCCTCCTCGTTATGTTATCTTCATATATTGAAAATCCTAAATACACATCTTCACTTTCAGGCAAGTTGATTCGCCTACTTATAAAATTTCTTTTGGCAACTGTAAAACATCAACAAATACAGTAATTAATTTTTTAAGCTAAAGTTTATACACTATATGATTTCCCTTGCGTTTCCAAGAGAAACTTGAAGGAAATACGGTGTATTCTTAGTAGGATATGCAAGCAAGCACGGTAGTTAAACATTGCCCTATGAATTTCCTTATCAAGTTTCCTACAGGTTTCAGGCTAGGACATCTCCATAGTGATACTTACTCAGTTTAGCACTGCAGCTTTGATACAATATCCAAATCGCTAGTAGAATTCTATACATTGTTGTCGATTCAATTCAGTGGCGATCTTCTCACTCTCTAGCTCTCGTATTAATTACCGATTTTATTATCGTGCGTCATGCATGCATGACATTCGTGGCCACACCCCATATGCTGGTTCAAAGGTGAAGCAGGAGTGATGGGCACTATTTTCAATGCTCTAAGTCGATGGTGGTACGATAATGCGGTAAGCTAGCAGTTATAGGCATTACATACACTTACCCTTTCTTGTCATCCAGGAGGAGGAAGCACCTGAGCAAAAAGTGGCTGATGATGATGATGATGATGTACCACAAAGTGGGCAAAGTCAAAGTGAGGATGAATCAGATCATGTCCCAGAACTTCCAGACATTAGAGCCACCACAACTCAAAGTACAATAAAGACTTTTGATTATATTCCTGATGGTTATCAAAAGGCGATTTTCACGAAGTGTGAAGAGGATGAAGTTAACGAGATTACTAGCAGCATTGCTGAAATATTTAACAAACGTATCCTTGCAGGGAGGTTAGATGTCGATAATGCTCTAAAATCATTTAAGAGAGAAACTAAGAATCCGATGAATGCTGCTTTAACTGCCTGTTTCGAGTCTTGGAAGCAAATGGCATTTACAGACTATGATAACCAGGATAAAAAAGAAGCTTGGATTGTGCAGTTCAATGATGTACAAGAAATCAAGAGCATACGTATAAACGAAAAAAAGGAGTACCTTTCCCCAGAAGTATCGGATATTGGCGATTCAATGGAGGAGCTTTTGGTTAAATGTCATAATCTATTTGAGAACTATGAATTCACGCAACAGCAAATGATGATGGACAAAAATCAGATGGAACAGAAAGTGGCTGTAAAAACGATGAAGATAGAAACTGTCTTCAGTGAGGTAGAAAAATTGGAGAAAGAAATGGAAAGGATTGTGAATGAAGTCAAGAATCTTCTTGTCAACATGAAGACAGCAATAGAAAGTCGAATGGTTGTAAAACAGCCGAAACTAGCAACTGGCTTGATTTATAATATCAGAGAGAATTGAGGATTAAATATTTAATGTGTCAGTATAACAATGACTATAATAATAATTTGAAGAAACTATAATTATTCCTTTGCAGGGTCTTCTTCCAGGGTGGAGCACAAATGAAACATTTCAACAAGCATGTATTGTAGGACAGACATGGTCTAATGGGCACCACACCAATGAAAGGGGGTGGGGGTTAAGGTAGCAAGATGCCTTTCATTTACTTGGGTCTTACCTACAGGGGTGGATCCAGGAATTTGAAAAGGGGGAGCATGATGCCGTAAGACCACTGCTAGGGTTAGTCTCGTGAACCAGGGTCTGGTTCACGAGACTATGCTAGGGTTCCATTGAGGAATTTTATTTTGGGGTAGAAGCTTGACTTCGTGCCATCTAGAGGGGTCCAGGGACATGCACCTCTGGGAATTTTTTTTTTGAGTTTTTGATACTCTTAGATTGCATTTGAGAGGCCTCAGCTAGCAGAGAAGAATTACTAATTGATGGTTACACAACAATGACAGAGTCAGAATGGTGAGAGGGCATCTGGGGTCAGCACACCTCCCGCTACTTTTGTTTAAGTCAAGTGGTTGGCCAACCTTGCACCCACCAGAGCTCAGCCACAGTCCAATTGAGGGGGTGGCATTGCCCTCAAGCATGTATGAACAGGAGAAAAGGCTATGTAGAATGAGTGGGTGGTAAGATTGAAATGAGAAGGGGGGGGGGGGGGGGGGCACTGGCCCCGTATCCACCCCTGAGTCCCTATACCTGGAACAAGTTTAATGGGGGTGTTCCCTCACCATGACTTATCGTAAGTTGCAGTTGTGAATAATTTATGTACAAACTTTACAGTATTCGTATAATGATGAGAATCAACAGTTGTTCAATCAAAATTTTACTGTCTGAAGATAGACTTGGGCAGAGGAGGAAGGAGGGATCTTACTGATGAGAAATGTGAGTTCTGGAGGGAGTGTGACCCATGGAGAACGCATGAAGGGGACCTATAGTAGGACTCATTCCGGATTGAATCAAGGTGACCGGCGATTCTACTTGGCTTTGGAAGTACCTACATGTCATAACACAGCAGAACCACTCAATATGAAATGACTCTAACAATGGTAATTTTTTTTTTTTTTTTTTTTTGCCCTGATAATGGAACTGTGATAGGATATTGTTGTCTTGTGTCTAGCACCTCTGTATTAATTCACCCCATTAAGATATCAAGGAGAGATTCCATCTTGGGAACAAGGGTGAAACCCCTAATATTTTGTAGTCATCAGAGAGGCCTTGAACCGATTTTCTCTTTTGTGCTTACTTTCTATTTTGAGGTTGGACACGTGCCTCTATATCAGCTAGAGATGTAGTGAGAGAAGCCAAATCCAAGGAGTTTCCAGTCTCTGACAATCCCTGGAAAACAATGCATGTGTGTGTGTGTGTGTGTGTGTGTGTGTGTGTGTGTGTGTGTGGGAGTGGAGTGTTAGTAGCTATTTTGAGCAGGTCAAAATTCTTTCAGAGTATATATACCATGAAACCATGAAGAGTTGCCATAAAAAATTCCCCTAAAAAAAATCTGTACTGAATTACCACACACCACTACCGGTAAGTGTGGGAATCCCCACAAGTAAGACTCCTTCCATGGATAGAAAGGAACTAATGGTTTCCTAATTGGGTCTATACTATAGCACCTATACCAACTAAACACCAACCACTCATGCATGCGGCCTAAAGGCAGTGAAGAGTAAATTGCTAAATAATACATGCAAATTTGTCTAATACTCAAACCACCCTATAACAAGACCTTAATTCCAACTATTTCAACCTTCCTAAAGAGACCACCTCCCTATTAAGGCCACTGCCATGTCCCAGCAATTTTTTGCCTGTTCCAAAGAGACCTTGTTCCTGGGCCATAGGTGGTCATAGTAAGCAGCACGATTGGCCACGAGCCCAAATCTACATCATGATGGACCCACCTCTATTTGAAGAAGAAGACCAGTCAGCCTTGCTATCAAGTTCAACACAGCACGATCCTTCACCTCACTGCAAGATCATTGTCATAATTATAGTCACAACTACATTGCATGTGCACTCAATCCATTTAATGTCCTTTCAGCTTAGATTTTTCTTCATAGCTATCAGACAAAAATGAATCTACAGAAATTTGTGTTACTTAATTAAAACTTTTCTCAAATCTTAAATAAATTTCAAAAAACCAACTCATAGGGTGGATGATCAGCTCTCTGCTGGTGTTTCACATATGAAATTTGGTCAAGAATAGAGAAAGTCAGAGCAGGTATTGCAAATGATCAAGGTATTAAGTGAATGCTATAGACTTTGATAGCATGAGTAATCCTACCAACCTTCCAGATCCCTCTAGACTGCTGTTGCTGCTCTCTGTGATCTTTTGGGCACGCTCGTGGACATCCATGGTCAGACCTAATTCTCCTCCACAACCCAGGCCATCACAGTGGCTCTTAATGGCCTCAAGTCTGATATTCAATTGCTAGTGGATTGAGGAGAAATAAGCATTCAAGAGTGGAAGAGATATTATTTTTCAATTTGGTTATAATAATTCCACATAATTAATTTTTTGGTTGAATCGAAGTGACCATTTATCAACGATCATTTTATAGTTCGATCAGAACCCTCTCTAATCTCGAAATCAATTCAGCACATGCCATAACTTGTGCATAAATTTAACTCCTCGATGTTTACTTCCCCCTCCCTCCCCCGTTACAAATGCTTAGATGAGAGTTAGAAATCTGATATCGAATTAAGCAAAATAATTATGCTCAGGTAACCAGTAACCCTTGAATTTCAAAAACGTTGAAATGTTTTTCTAATTCCCCCCTTTCTTTAAAGTAATGATCAGAAAACGGTTATTTCCAGAACCAACAACTTGGGCATAATTTTTTGTCTTATGTAACACCCTCTAGATGAAGCCATATCCCTCTAAGTAATAGGTCTCACCTTGTTTATATCATCTAAGTCGATTATGGTTTTTGCATACTTGTGCTGAAACTCTGGAGATATCACCTTTTGTCGTGCTTGCTGCATACAGAAAGCCATTATTATTAAAAATCAGCAATCTGACATTAATTTTAATTAGAGGAACATAGGACAAATAATTATAGCCAATATTGATATTTAATTAGAGGAAGTTCAGTGTTCATAGGATATAATTCAATCAGGTACAAATATAGCCAATTCTACACTAATCTTGAAAAAGGATTAGTATCAATATGCCCATGATAACTGACACTTGGTATATTTAATTAGAGGGAGTTAAGTGTTCATAACCTGATGTTGAGAGAGAGAGAGAGAGAGAGAGAGAGAGAGAGAGAGAGAGAGAGAGAGAGAGAGAGAGAGAGAGAGAGAGAGAGAGATATTCCTACTTTATTCAGAATAATGTGTATCTTAGTAGACAATGTTTTATGTGGGGGCTGAGTTCAATACACAGCTGACACATGGATGTATATTGAGCTCAGCCCCCACATAGAACACTGTCCACTAAGATAATTTAGTGGTGTGAATTGTGATTGGTTGTAAGAGTTATGTGCAGTACCTTGAATTTGCCTATATATGGTATAATTTTATGTACACATATCAGATAAACAACACAAGTGCATGAGGTACTGCACAGAAATGACTCCCAGAGACTAACCAATCACACCCATTCACACCACTAATTTACCTGATAAAATTCAAAGTCTTGTTTACTGCAATAATCAGGTGAATGCAACAAAACAGGGCCATAAAAGGCAATGTCTCTTCTATTCACACACTCATTGATTATAAGTTATCAGATCAATGCTATGACATTCATAAAAACCAGACAAAAACAAAGAAATTATGCAGGCATGTATGAACTAGGTGAACACCACACACACGCACGCACTCAGTCCTTACCATTTTCTCTATGTCCGTATTGAACTGATTGAGCCTGCTCAATCTATGTTGCTTCAATTGAAGAAGCTTGGAGAGTTGAGTCTACAAAAAAAGGGGAGGAAATACAAGCAGCTCAAATTGGTTGTTGTTGCATGTTGTTGTTGTCATTGTTGTTGTTGTTATTGTTTTTGAACAAATACCATGGTAACTTGTAAATGGTTTATATTTACACAGAACATTTTTTAAGTGGGATGAATTTCCTCACTGCTACATGATATTACCCCTAATTATCTACAACTTGTACAATACAAATGTTAAAATAAGCACTTTCATGTCTTCAATGTAGTGTTTGGCCATGGGTTCATGGGGGGTGAAAACTCAAAAAGGAACTGCCAAGCCAAGCAAGTAAGTATAACATTGGTTAGTTGTGGTTTTCAGTTGTACACCACAGCTTAAAATTCACACCCTTTTAGTGTGCATGCGTGAGGATTCAGATGAACACAAAAAATTAATTTGTGCACAATTACTGTACTGTGTAATTAATTTTTAGAACTAGAAGTCCAAGACAGACATTCTGGTAAATATCAATTAGTGTTGTTAAGATGGTGCATGAGAAAGAAACCACTGATATGGTAGGGCGTTAGAAAATGCAGGGAACGTACACTCAAGACGCTCAGCACATAAATGGGATCCCTAAATGATTAATAAGGCCCCCTATTATTAAGGCCACTTGAAAATGTCCTAATATTAACGTATGCAATCTATCACCTGGATACTGTATTGGACCCAATGATTAATAAGGCCCCTATTATTAAGGCCACTTGAAAATGTCCTAATATTAATGTATCACCTGTTTAATCAGGATACTGTATTGGACCCAAGGGTGGCCAGATTAATTCACTGTAGATCTTTATTGTCTTCCTTTGACTCGTCAAAAAGGAAATAAAGGACCATACTTCCTCATTGAACGTATCAAGCACACACATAGGAACCCATGCATGCAGAGGGCAGCCTGTTTCTTCTCTACCCAAGTTACTAGTATTAATAGCATGTACATACTAATACAGTAATATCTCCTAATAAAGGACACTCCATAGATCAGAAACATACAGTAATTAATTCTATCTGAAATGGAATATAAATAATATGTTATGAATTCCAGAAAGAATAGTCTAGCTGCTGCTGACTAGGGGGAATGTTTTCCCAAATACAAATTAATTCTCTCCCAAAAGCACATAATTGAATATCCATGGATGGATGATATTCTATAATGTAGTACACACATACCAAATCTAAAAATAACCCACAAGCATTGCACTCTTATTTAATCAAGCCAAAATTGGAAACCACTTAAGTCCACTTTAGGTAAATTACCTGTGGGCTACCCTTATTAGTTGAGACAAGGGAGTTTAATGGCAAAACCTTTTATAACCTCCATTACCATGATATGCATTGAGGAATAGAATGCAAGCTGGGTTCCCTTAGGCAAATCCACATGACAACAAAGCTTGCTCTGAACTGCACAAAATTTATGGATCATGAGTAAAGACTTTCTAGTCAGTCTTGCTGAGAGGGAGGAACTGCTTTGGTTACTTATGTATGTACACACATTATGGGGTAGAGCTTGTGCAGAAATGAAGCTTACTGCCTTTTTAAATGAAAAGCACTGAAGCACACCAAGAATGCAATATTGTGAGATGACTGATGAGCAGGAGTATTAATGATACATTCCTTGAGCTAGCTAGCAGTGCCTGTATGTATTTGGAGAACTCACAGCATAGAGTGTGCATTATATGGAGTAGTACTATGGAGTTGGAATCTTTCCGGATTAAAGCCAAATCTAAACACTGGAGAATATCATCTCATTCCAGACATCATTAAGGCAGAAAATGAAGCGCTCTAATCATTACTGGCAGAGTGGTGGATGTAACAGATACCAACTGAGCATTGCACATGTGCTGAAGGTGAATAAGTAAAAGCACAAGCCATAGAATTTAGCTAATAAGCAACAGCTGTTTACAAAAGCCCCACTAGCCAACCTTAGCACCCATGCATGCAAAAGCACCTCACTGCCATAGGCCATGGTGAGGGGGAAGCCAAAAAGAAGGCTGATTGGTCCTTACTTACTCCCTTTGGTGACCACAGGTAACAACATAACCTATAAATAGTAATAACCTGTGGTCACCCAAAGGGCATAACCTATAACTATCTTTGGGGGGGGGGGGGGGGGGGGGGGGGGGGGGGGGAAAGTTGAACCCTGAAAAGTATGCATCAATTAGCGTCACCACAAGGTTCTCCAAATGTATTAGTGTTCCAGTCAAGGAAAACATTTCTCCTAGCACACAGCTTATTGGCATATGCCTGGTGTTATTTGCTTGTCAGGATAAAAAGTAGTCAAAATGCAATATCCAGTTAAATGATGTTAGAAAAAAAAAAGGGACAGCATGTCTGGTCAAGCACCTGCTAGCATACCACAAGGTTCTCCAAATGTATGCACAAGGTGTCTCCTCCACACACCACAAGGTTCTCTTAATGTACGCATTATTTTATGTAATGTTAAAAGATTACATCTTTAATTAACACTAGGCATGGCATTCTATGGGATATCAGTTTTTTTCCCCTCTAAGGGAGAATACTAATACTTTACATCATACCTCTGGTCTCCCCCTGTTACTATAAATGTGAACCACATGATTTTAGAGCTAAAACAATTAGGGTCCTATATTTAGCATATTGTACAATAATTATTAATAACTTTTGCAATTATTCATAGGCAAAGGCAGACGTGATGTCATGAATCGGCTATGCCCTAAATAACAAAACAACAAAACAAACAAACAAAGAAAAGAACACACACACATATACCACACACACACAGAGACATCATTACCACTTGTCTGAGAAATGTAACGGGGAACCCCCCGACTTCATCAGGTAGCTCATCACTTGCAGTAGGACCTATGCAGCACAAAGTACCATTAATTGGAGACTGTACACCCGAGCTAGCATAATTGAGGGGCTAATGTGCATGCACGCATCTTACCAGAATGCATACTAGGAACAGCTGGTTCATGAAGCATCTTCCTCCTACATAATGAAATGGTATTCTGGCATGATGGCTGTACTAAATTGCTAGCTGAGGGGAGGGGCTCCTTATTAATCGTAATCAAGAATTGTGACTTACCTAGCTCCAGGTGATGAAGTAAGAAATGGATCCATTTGCTAAATAAGGAAAGGGACCACTCATAAGGATATACTGTATGTACTATCATTGCAAGTCTATTTGCATTCTTATGACTTTCTCAATTCGAAGAACCAGCTTATAGAGTGGGTGATCAGCTCTTTGCTGGTGTTTTAAATGTGAAATTTAGTCAAGAATTGAGAAGGCTAGAATGGATAATCGAGTGAATGGAAATATGTCGAGTTGAGATCACAATGGACTCACATTATCAGGAGAAAGCAAGCCTTGCATGGAGGGAGGGTCTGATACCAGTGACCGTGGTCTGTAACAAATAAAGGAGAGAAAATAAGGAGCAGGGTGGAGGGGAGAAGAGAGAGAGGTTAGAGAGGGAGAGGAGGAGGGAGGTAGAGATCGAGAGAAGGGAAGGAAGGAAGGAGAGAGGGACTCGTTTACGGTGTGGAAGGTGCTGGAGGAAGGGAAGAGGGTTGTTCTTGAGGGGGCCATTGTGATGTTTGAGAGGACTCCAAGGAAGAGATGGATATGAATTCAGGTGGTTCAGCACTCTACAATAAACAAACCAGAGGTCAAAATCCATAGCAAAATAAGACCACTTGAAGGGTAGTGGCTTTACCACTGGGTTTACATCAAAGATAATGCCTTCCTGATGATAGGTTGTGATCTAGCCAACTTTGGGCAAGTGGTTAGATAAATATCTAGCTATTTTTGCAGTGGGGGTTGGGGGACACTCTAGGTTTGGAGGGGGAAATCCCAGGTTTTCATGACCTCTGTATTAATCCCTGCTGTGTAAATACCAATCTTACCATGTTGCTCAGTGCACATTATTTAGAAAGTTTAATAATCATAAAGGTTGCACTGAAGTCGTGCCGAGGCATTCCTAGTCTTTTTAAAAGACTAACTTGTATATCCACTATTAGGCAGTGGTCTAGACAGCTATAGGTGGTATGTCAATGGATCTTCCCTTATCCAGGTGGCTGTCAATGATATAGAGTGAGCAGGAAATAATTAGTGTTCTCCCCCCACCCTACTGTTACTGAATTAGTATAGTGGAATATAGCATTTCACGTTTTTGGATACCCTTATGGCCTAAATCATCCCGATGCATCTCATAGCCCTCTGTCATAAGCTTCATGTCAGCGAAGGAGGTGCCCATAACTCTGACTGTATTTTACTAAAACAACACACTCCCAGACGGTAGGAATTTGTCACCTCTGCCATCTATCACTTCTTGGAATTGGGGAAGTCGTTAATTATTGGCATAGGATAATACAGGTGGAGGGGATAGTGAAAATTGATTATTATTTCTGAGAATGAAGGAAACCATACCATATAAATCGGAGGAATTTAAACCACACATAACCATCACCTGTTATTACTAGACAAATGGAATGCATTGTGGGGCGAGCCTGAGCTGAATGTGGTGCGTGTTCCTTTTTAGCAAGGGTGAAACAGTGAGAATGGCCTCTCTTTCTGAAGACAATCTCTGAGCCTTGGGCCTCTCCTTCCTCAGCTGTCTGTGACATCAACTGCTGAGCTTGCACTCTCTGTCTTTTCTCTGTAGCTGTGCTTTGAGCAGGACGTTTGCCTTCTATTCTCCTATAGCGATCTCGGAAGCACACCGAGTCTCCCTTCTACGTCTGAGTTTGTCAGCTTTAATTTGATCCATTCTTTTAGTGCTAGCTAGCTAGCAAACAAGAATTTCTCTGCTATTCGATGTTGAGTGTTTGTACATTTTGTGTTGGTGTGTTAGAACACAGGAGCTGCAATTAATATGGGGGCACTGAAAATTGGGGGTAAACGGTCAACAAAATGACTTGAACAAAGTGCCACACATGTATGTATGATAACCACTACAGAGTCTCCCCTAGCTGAACATTCAAACTAAGTATATTCATGAGAATATAATTCAATTAGTGCTATAGACCCAGCCCACTTTCTTTGAAGTTCTATACCCAAACAGGGTGGCCTGCCTTGAATTTCGTACTGGGGGAAAGGGGTAGCAAATGCAAACAGTTATAAAGTGCCACACACATGGAATTCTTCCTGTACATCATTGAACAATGAAGTACTGTATACAGGGTCCCCCCACCACCTATTGTCCATTACTACTGATGGGGGTAGCAAATGCAAACAGTTACAAAGTGCCACACACATGGAATTCTTCCCATACTGTATGATAAACCATTGTACATCATTGAACAATGAAGTACTGTATACAGGGTCCCCCCCACCACCACCTATATAAATGCATTATCCATTACTACTGACTCTGTTTATCACATACATGCATCATTGGATAGATGTATTTAGGGTTCTCTCCCCAAAAAATGTATCGAAGGAGGCTTGCATGGAGACAATTGAATAGGCAGTAGTCACTGAGCATGCTAGTCAAACATTATAATTCTAAGCTACCTCTGATTACGTCATGTACGACATCATAGAAGGCTTATTTGTGTGGCATATGCCTTCATTATAAGATGCCTTGGGAGAATACTGGGCATATCATACTGAAGACGGCTACTTGCCTTGATCTCAGTGTCATTGATGAGATGTTTGCCAATGCCTGGACGATCAAAAGTGACCCAATACTTATTACTCCTAAACTCGACCGCTTCGATCTTCCCCGTGTAGAACCCACTCTCTCTTTCCCTCTCAGAGTGCAATCGAGCTGTGAAGGAAAAGACACAATTTATTAGCAGTTACAAGTACATGTAGGAGACTTGAAAGTACAGAAATGTAGTGTTTTAATTCATGCATACTCAAGAATTTAACTTGCATGGTGTACAACCTTCAAATTCTTGGTTTGTCAACCAACCTCTTTATGAAATTGTCAACCAACCTGTATCATGAAATTTCCTAAGAGGTTAGTTGATAAAACCAAATAAAAGGGATGTTGCAATCTTAGTGACAAAGGAACAATGGATATCCAGTGGATTAATACTTAGTAGAACATAGCATAACTTGCAATCACCCTCTATATAATAGTACAAAACAATTTACGTCACCTCAAATTCTCCTAACAGGTGTGATTGTTCTAAATTTAAGTTCATGTACGTGAGCATGAGGAATACAAGTACCATTCAATGGGGGACCATACCCTGGGTAATTCCCGATTCTTTATTAGGTTATAGGGTTCACCTCATTGATTGGCTGGTGTCCAGGTTATGCTTATGCTACAAGACTGCCACTATTCTACATGTAATCATGTGCCCAGTCCTAGCAATTCCCCAAAGAAAAAAGTGATTAATTTATATGAGTAGACTATTTATCATCAGTGACATTACATGCATGTACATACAGTTATGACAGGTCAGGAAGCATCCTGTGACATGCTGGGCACATTACATGTATATAATGTGCCCAGCATGCATGTCACAGCATGCATGCATGTATACAGACATCAGTTATCTAATTAGCTTTTCAAAACAAGAGTTGGGTTAAGTGGTATTGTAACTGGATCTCTCCCTACCAATAGAGTGGTTAGTGTTAGACATTATTATCATACTAGAATGAATGGTGTGGTTATGTTGGCACACTTGCTAAAGGGGGTATTACTCACAATCCTCAAAGCTATTTACATGATATACAATAGTGAGGCAAGGGGAAGACACCAGGACTTTCCCCTAGCTATAGGCCTAGCTAGCTGAATGTAACCTTATAAGGTCATATTTGAGTCACTTCACTGCAGGGCGATTGCACAACTGGTGTACACTCAAGGCTAGACAATTAAATTGTAATCTCCAAAGAGCATGGCAACACTAAATTAGGGGAACTCGGGAGGGGTTGGAGGTAGTGTGGTCATGTGACCACATCTAGGCGTATGGAGGTCGATTTCACATGGGTGTTGTGACCACACCTAGGTGTATAGGGGTTGTTTGTGTGGATTTCTTGACTCCAAGGCTAGGGCTAGGGTTACATGGCCAAAGGGCTTAGCTAGGGCCGGGGGAGGGGCTATGCATGGTGTGTGTTAATTAGGACTTACCAGTGACTTGTGTGCCCAATACTAACAAGGCTGGGATCTCGTCTGGAAGGTCCTTATATTGGCCAAAGTCATCCACGGTAATCTGAATCCATACCAAATAATATTATCGCAAAAAAAAAAAAAAAAAGGCCAGGGAAAATTATTGCAGGCACTATGAATGCATGGAGCAGAAAATTCGAAATGAGTGATCACTTGAATTTTTTCATACCCCAAAAAAACTCGGCGCTCATTTTTTAAACAAGTTAGTCTTTAAAAAGACTTGTGCCTCGGCACTGGTAGCTAGCCATTATGGACTGTTGAAATTCAAATTTTTATAATCAATGAAGAGTCTAGGCTCAAATAAGTCAGATGATTCAAATGTCAATTCCTGTGATGAGTTTACTTGTGTCGCAGTGCCCTTCTCAAATGCTCACTTCCATGCAAGGCCTGTATAGTTTTTTGATTTCATTGTTCTTGCCTTTCCTGATGTCTAGCTGATCACATGTGGTCACCTCTGCTTTACTTTCTGGCTTGTAGTCATAGTTATTTCAGTGGTCCTGGCTTTCTTACTTTCTGGCATGTAGTGATGTTCTCTCGTGCTCTTGGCTTTCCTGTTGAGTGTTGCCTGGCGTGGCCTGTAGGATGCACATACATGTATCACCTAGACTGTCAGCTCTGCTGTTTCTGTTACTTTCTCACTGTCTCTTGACTCTTGATCGATTCTCTGAGATTCTCTGAGATTTCTACATGTTCTGCTCAAATCTATAAAGTGGCTAGGCCTACTCCATTCTTTTTTAAATGCACATGCATGCAATGTATTGCGTGGGTGTACATGAACACGCAGTGTGCTACTATTACGACATACGTACCACCACGCATAGTTGATCCCAGCACTGCGCCTCGGCACTTTGGAGAAACATAACCATTATTATTATACAAAGTACTTGGGCTTAACACTGAACTACACTAAATACACACTTAAGTATACAAAGTTCCCAAAGCCACAATAGTACATGGACTTAACAAGTTTTTTTTTTTGTTTTTTTTTTTTTTTGCAAACCATTGTATTTGGACTTACTGAACTATCAAAACCATGTGTGGAGTTACTACTAAACCATACTAAATTCCCTAAATAATGTACTTGGTAGTAAAGAGACTGACCACTCCTTGGTGTACTTGCTGCTGGAGCATGCGGACTTTGTTCCTCCTGTACTCCATCAGATTCCGCTCCTCGGCAAAGAAAGTGGGGGAGCATCTACGAGGCTTCCCCATGATCCTTCGAAGTTGTCTCCATTGTACACGAGTCAATGAACGAGTCTGTCATGTGAAAGGGAAAAAGGTCAGCAATACTGTATTTCTATTGTATGTGGGAGGCTATCATTAAGTAATTGTTATTAAAATTCCCTACTTGGGGGGAGGGGGGAACCAAAAAATAAGTCTACTTCAAGTGTAGAGTTGCTTTCATAAATGGACCACTTGCAGCAACCAAGCCTGACCTATGGACTTCCAATGCTCCTAAAATATAATAAGAGTTCACTAGGATAAGAGGAAAGGATGTGTGATGTCACAAGGCGTGGACCCCACTAAAATAACACTACTACTCCTAGCTAATGACCCACCCTGTATAAACAAATACCAGGATAGCCTCTAGCTAATATTATTAATTGACTCACCTTCAAATCTGGAAACATGTCAGATAAACATCGACAGAAGTCATTTTCTCGTTCCAACAGAGGTCTACAAGCAATTATAGGAATGAGTATACTATATATTCCTACTGAGAGAGAGAGAGAGAGAGAGAGAGAGAGAGAGAGAGAGAGAGAGAGAGAGAGAGAGAGAGAGAGAGAGAGAGAGAGAGAGAGAGAGAGAGAGAGAGAGAGAGAGAGATCCACATTCATAAAGTCAAAATAGGAGCTAGGGACGTAATATTGTTGAAACTCACTGATCGATATCAGAATAAAACCATTCGTAATAACACCATTTGTGGGCCTTGGGTAACTTGAGCAAATTTCGTAGCTTGCTACTGACAGCGTGCTGCAGTAACATACAGCAGGAAGAGATAATTATCCCTTCAAAATCCCCTCAACTTCAAAGTATGATGTTAATAGATTATGCATGTAGCTATATTGACTGTACATTCCCATAGTCAGTTTTTTTTGCTGACAGCATGCTGCAATAAACATGTACTTAGCAGAAGATATACACTATTGATAGAAATAATACAATGCTGTTTAGGCTATTGACTACTCCCATGAGTCATTAATCATTTTCCCTAGTCATGAATATATCTGATCAGTGGATGACTTGGCAGATATTCAAGCAGATAAGATAGTGGAAGTTTTGACATAAGGCATGGGAGAGTGGAGGTGTCCTCATTGCAAAGTGGTCTGATTACTAATAGATAAGTCACACGTACTGTATCAGCATTTCACTATTATGCCCATTAGCTTGAACAACAGCTCACCAATGTTGCTTGGTCAGGACGTGGAGTTTTTGACAATGAAGCATTCAGTACCTGCAAAAAAAAGTTCAAGAAGAATGCTAGAGCCTGGAAGGGGAAAGAACCGTATTTTCTTGATTGACCACTACTTATTAGGTAAAGGGTTACTTTCTAGACTGATAACGGTAAAGGGTATACAGAAAGAAAACTCTTTAGACTAATAATGGTAAAGGGTTTACAGTCTAGCTAGTTAGGTAAAGGTCCCACAACTTAAAATGGTAAAGTTTCTATAGTACAAAACATTCATGGAGTTGAGGGGATCAAAGGCAGTGAGGATGCCATATGGCCTTTAAATATATACAATGGGCACGTATTATGCCAATATATGTCAAATCTTGATCAGACATTTGACCTTTTGACCCGATGGCAGACTGTTATAATCCTCACTGTATGTAAAGGTGACAAAAAAAATACAACCCTAGCCCCTCATTGTGCAAGTTGCTCTTAGACAGGAGTGACTCACCTGTGTGGGAGTTGGTGGCAGTGTCCTGCAAAATAAAAATAAAATTAAACCTGCCGCCTGTGAATGTATGCATGTGAGCACTTGGACCTCAAACCCACCTCACCAAAAAGGTCATTACATGTAAAGTAGCCTAAAGTCTATTTGGATTCACTCAATCCCTTGATCATTCATTATATCCGCTCTAACTTTCTCGATTCAATTTCACATTAAAAGATACCAGCAGATCTCCACTATATACTGCGTTTTTAGAAATTTGGTAAGTTATAGCAGTTATTACAAATTATCTAAGTGAATGCAAATAGACTTTAGGGTTCACCCATTTCTTCTTTATCTCTCTAACTAATCACTGGCCAATTTTGACTACACATCAAGTTGGATATCAATATATCTCTCCTTAACAGTTTACCTCACCTTCTAACTCTTTTTGATGCTGGATATGCAACCTAACAGGAATAACAAGAGCAAGTCTACAAGGAAGTACAGGACACCAAGTGGAGAATCCCATTTGCATCCCAATCCATGTCCCCGCTCTAGCCTCGTCTGACTTATCCCCCTGGTCTCGCTCAACTAACCCTCCCTCTAGCCTCGTCTGACTTATCCCCCTGGTCTCGTTCAACTCACCCTCTGGTCTCCCTCTAGCCTCATCTGACTTATCCCCCCTGGTCTCACTTGACTCACCCTCTGGTCTCCCTCCCTCTAGCCTCGTCTGACTTATCCCCCTGGTCTCGCTCAACTCACCCTCTGGTCTCCCTCCCTCTAGCGTCTGACTTATCCCCCTGGTCTCGCCCGACTCGCCCTCTGGTCTCAACCCCTGGGTGCCACTCCCCATCCTCTGACTTACCCCTCTGGTCTTGTCACCCCCTGGGTGCCACTCTGTGGTGTCCTCTTCTTCACTGCTCTCTGTGACGCTGTTCTGGAAACCAGAAGAGTCATTGGAGAAGTCCAGTCTCCTGCTGCTATGCCGATGCTGCAGACAATAGAAATGAGAGCTAGTAGTGGAAAAGGTGTCCTGTGTGTGTGTGTGTGTGTGTGTGTGTGTGTGTGTGTGTGTGTGTGTGTGTGTGTGTGTGTGTGTGTGTGTGTGTGTGTGTGTGCGTGTGTGTGTGTGCGTGTGTGTGTGTTCTCCACTAGAGCACTCGTGGGTAGTGAAGTAGAGATAGAGTAGTTGGGTAATATGGGTGTGGTTATTGAAATTAGGAGGGGTAGGCTCTCTCATTTTTTGAACTTTACACACAACCATCGATCCCTACTTGTCTGTTTTTGTTCTATGTATTTCAGGGAGTACATTCATTGCACAAGAACCTTGCCGTGTTCTCCCCAGCATACCTGAACCATAGGAGCCCTCTATGTCTTCAAGTACATCTTCCCTTTGATATGGTTAATAGATTAACCACAAATACACTTTGAGCCCTATTCCTTCAGGGAGAACACTGAACACTGAATAACCTGCTCACACACTTGGCCCCAGGGTCTATATTCACTTTTCACAAATGGAACATGAAAAAGACAACCCTTTCATTTGCAACAGTGAGTCCACATGGAAGGGGTTCCAAGGGATTCACTGCACGAGATATACAAGCCCCTTGGATACAGACATACTTATATGGACATAGGGGCATGGAGGACAAGTCGTCAGTGCAAGAATCCAAGGAGCTATAAAAAAAAAAGACATACCGTCATGGAAGGGTTCTTTTTGGGAGAAGGGTCTGCATATGTCACATTTGGGGTTCTTTTCTGCGGTGATGCAAGGAGCTTCATTCCTCTTCTCCGCCTGGCTGACGCTACAGGTATCAAAGGAAATACAAGGATTATGATATACAAAAATTCACACAGAGTACAGGGGTCACAGTAACACTCTATTATTGTCCGGATATGATTATCTAAAATGTACTGTATAGGCATAATGATCTGTTATTGTGAGCATCGAGAGTAAACAAAAATGCTGCTGCTAGGTTTAATGCTAGAGATAACCACACTCACCTTTCAAGTCAATGAGTACCTCAGCAGCTGGAACTGGAGGCTCTCCTAAAAGGACCAGATAACAGTTAGGACCCTTGCTGGTAGCCTAGCTGTTCCCATTGGATACACAGTGTTCAAGTCAGTTACACTTGCTATCTAGGAACTAGTTAAGTGGCTGAGACGATGAAGCTTGCTTACACGTTATAGTTTAGTGGACAAATGACTCACCTGTAATGGTAGAACTCGCTAAACTCGTGGGCTCTTCTTGTACCGCCATTTTTTTCGAAACGAATTTGGAGGGTGGGGCCGGTTGGCTTTAGATTAGCGCATGCGCAAGAAGGACCACGTGATTGATTTTATGCGGAATCCGGAACTGGAACAAGGAATGGACGCCCACGCACAAGCCCAATTTTTTAGTACTGATTTTCAGTGAGTAAATATGACATGTACATACTGTTGCATCATTTCACGTCACTAATGTATTCTTTACAGATTTTCAATTCCAGATTCCCAATTCTCCATACCAGTGAGTGTAACACGAGTCGAACTCAACGATATCCTTGCGGAAACATTGCGTACGTACATACATACTAATTTGCAGCACTACATGTTATTGTAAGGTTTGTAAGGTAATCCTCGCGAGGATATTTTAAGAATTCCACATGGCACTACTTAGTCGATCGAGTGTTTGTAACTGTTGTTGTAGCATGTATTTCATGAGCAGCAGTGAATCTCTATACCTTCAGTGAAAAATGTGAGGAAGTAACTACTGTGGGAGTAAATTGAGACATTCAATCCTTTAATTATAGAGAGGTTGTCTTATTCTTGGAGGTTAAAAGTGTACTAATGCTATGGGAAAGGGGCCCAAAAGATCATCAAAGGTTGTCCTTATCTTGGACTTTCCTGTTATTGTTGGCAGGAAACTGTCACTGTTCATGTCATTCTGTAGTACACTTTTTTCTTCTTTTTTCGTAGACTCATCTAATTCTGAATCAACATCCACCCCGATTAAGCAAGAGTTTGACTTTCTCATCAAGGACAAGTTGGTTACAGATACCTTGGAGAAACACATAGCTGAGAACCAACTCTCTACTGAAGAAGTCTTGCAAATAGAATGTGTCAAACGCAACCCTAAACCATCTCTTACCCATGAAATGGACCACAAAGACTGGGTTAGTGGTCTACACTGTTATAAAAACTTGTAAGTTTTATTGAATGATTAGATAGGATTTATCCGAAATCATTTCTTATTCAGAATCCTTACTGGTTGCTATGACAATTGTGTGAGAGTATGGACAAAGAATGGTATGGTATGACGTGGACTCTCTCTCTCTCTCTCTCTCTCTCTCTCTCTCTCTCTCTCTCTCTCTCTCTCTCTCGTCTTGTATGCCTTCATATGTGATAGCTCCACCAATTGTGCACTTTAGGTGACCTGATTTGTGAGGCTGAAGGTCATACTGCTCCGATCAAAGCAGTGAGATGGATATCTGAAGGTCAGTGAGGGATAAGGTTCAGGAAGACTCTATACCATTATTATAGCGGGAAGTCTTGTGGGGTAGATTTATTCATATGATTCACATTCCAATTTTTGCAAATTTGATATGGACTGGATCGAATCTTTCAGCTATCTGCTGGGGTTTTCCTAGCCTTGTATATACCAGGCACATTTCTCTCCACAGAAAAAGCAATCCTGTGTACAAGGCTAGAGTTAATTTTCCTTGGATTATCTCAACTATCATTCTAGTGATCTTAACTGCTTTAAATTCCAGGTGATGGAGAATACTTGTTTCTCAGTGCTTCTCAAGACCAGAATGTGTTGCTTTGGCGGCTGACCTTACACACAGATGAGGCTGGCGATGGGGATTCCCCCACGGGGCATGTGACTTTAGTTCATCAGTGCAAAGGTCATGCTGGGTCTGTGGAAGCCATCGATGTTAGCTCAGACAAGTCAAAGGTGAGTGAGGAAAATAAGGTCACTGCTCTTTTTCGGCACAAGATTTCCGAAGGAAATTTAAGGGCAAAAATGCTGAGGTTTTACCAACTAGCTATTTGGGCTCAAATGCCTCTATTTATCAGATGAGGGAGGTGGTGATGAACTCAATGGCCTAACTATTAAGCTACATTGCAATGTCTTGTTTTCTCAGTTTTGCAGTGTTTCTTGGGACAGCTATGTCAAGATTTGGTCCACTGGTAAGTCATTCTTTAACCAATTTTTTGATATTATTGGTATCACAACTATAACTTCAGTTCCAGATGATGTTCCATTGGATGAAGTGGAACAGGAATCAGACCTTCCTGCAAAGAAACCCAAATTTGGATCTGAATCTCAGCCCAGAGCCACCACACGTACACCCTTAGTCACTTTGAAGGGTCACACTAAATCCGTCACAGCAGTGGTGTGGGCTGGTGAGGGGGTGGAGAATGGGGCAGAGCTTGGCAATGACATCATCACAGGTGGCTGGGATAACTGTATTCGTGTGTGGGATGTGGCCAATGGAGTCAATAAGATAACACTGGTTAGTTTAATGCAGTCCTAATTAGAGAGGTGTCCTGAATAGAGGGATAAGGAGATGTCCTTATTGGGGTGTCCTGATTAGAGAGGTGTCCTAAATAGAGGGGTAGAGAGGTGTCTTAATGTCTTTCCTGATTAGAGAGGTGTCTTCATTAGAGATGTGAAAAATTGGTCAGACAAAGGCAGAAAATGACCAGATAAATGAAGAAATTGACTGGAAAATGTCCTGTTATTAGTGAGCCTTGGATCCTGATAGCAATGACTCCTCCCTCCCTCCCTCCTGCCTCCCCTTCCCTGCAATTTTTAAATTAATCACTGCTGTAATAATATTATAATCATACACGTAGAATGGGTCCAAAGTGTTCCACAGCATTGACTGGAGTGAACTAAACCATTTGATAGCTTCGGGAAACTCGGATAAATTCGTGCGACTGTGGGATCCCAGGCAGAAGGGTAATTGAGTAAAATTAAAATGTGCTACTTACCTCTAGCCCATCCTCCTTTCCTTTCCCCGTTAATTTCCCCACCCTCATTCCTTTCCCCGCCTTACCCCCACCCCACCCCTCCCTTCCTTTCTCCCCCATCTCCTCCACCCCACCACATTCCTCAGAGAGTTCCGTGATCCAATCGTCCCTCTCATCCCACAATGGGTGGGTGGTGTGTGTTAAATGGAGTCCCTGCGACCCCTATCACCTCCTGTCCGGCTCGTACGACTCCACCCTGAGGCTATGGGACACGAGAAGCACCAAGAAACCTCTCTTCACTGTACTGGCTCACGAGGGAAAGGTCCTGTGCTGTGATTGGTCAGATCCAAAGGTATGCGCAGAACTGTATGTGTAATTTTACTCCTCCAAATAAGGACTGCTCTCTAATTAACAGAACCATCCCTGTCATCCACATAGTAACTTAATGCTAAATTCACTGAATGATTCCACTGTAGCCTTCAGAGTAAAGACAGCTTGGAATTTCTCTCTAGTCCATTCCATAATAAATTCACATTAAGGACAGCTCAGGAACTTTCCCTCTAATGATTCCATAGCAACTTAGTGCTAAATATTTACTGCAGTAAAGAGGAAAGACAGCTCTCTAATTACCCATTATACATACTAAGTAAAGAGGAAGACAGCTCTCTAATTAATAGGACTCTCCCCATTATACATACTAAGCATGATGCTCCATTATAATAACCTGTCATCTGACATTTTCCAACCAATCAAACTGATAAATGTCCAACCATAGGCTGAGAGTTTGAGTTGTCTGGACAAAATGTCAGATCAAAAAGTATCTTTATCATTACATGCTTGAGGGTTGAATAGGGTACGGCCATTTTGGTTGACATTTTCGTGATTGGTACGACAGTGTAGCTTGAATAATACTTTATCTTTCATTCACTTTCCTTTCTTTTTCAGTGTTTTTTTAGCGGCGGTACTGACCACAAACTGAGGACTTTTCAATTTTCATAGACGCAGGTATTGTAGTCAAAATAATCCACTACCAATTTATCTATAGAAACTTGTTTAATAATAATAATAATCTTGAGAACAGCACAAAAGTACAAAATCAATACTTTAAAAAAAAAAGGTCAATTCCAATTATGTAAGTAAAAATAGGAGCTACGATTAATTAGAGTACCGAGTTTCTTTCTTAAGTGCTCATGGCGATCTGGATGAAGTCGTCGTAGCGGAGGGTTGCCGTTCCATTCCTCGCTGTGTCTCGCTGCTGGAACTGAGCTGTGTGTGTGTGTGTGTGTGTGTGTGTTCATTAATGGATGATTACAGTGGAACCTCTAAAATGCGGACACCTTTGGGACCAGCGAAAAGTGTCCTGATTAGAGAGGTGTCCCCATTTCAGGGGTTAAGTTAAAAAAGATGGAAGAAACACCACAGGAGTCATTGTTGGTCCCTAGATACATACACTACTATTGCCTCAGTCATTCAAGTGCTTTACCCAATCACTTTGTTATGTTAAGTAGCCTCCTATGTGTATAAAATAACATAAGTTAACAGTTCAATAGAAGTTGGTGGTACATTTTAGTACACGAATCCCCCCACTGAAAATAATACTGAAGGAATTCTACACTCCGCCCTTAAAACAGTAAAACCTGACCAGCTGCAGGTCACAGGAACAGGATATCAAAGATTACTACAATTTACTACAATTATGTCTGCATTTGGTACACTAATTCTTATAGCCAATTCTTATAGCATACAATTATGCTATCCTTAACTAAACTCTGTAATTGCATGATTGGGTCTGAGGTTTCATTTTCTAGATCTATGGCTAGCCCTTGTCCCTAGACCTGCTTTTTTTTTTTTTTTTTTCACAGAGTACATACGAGAAAAGCAGGTCTGGGTACGAGGCTAGAGTGCAACTCATCAACTTACTTGTGAGCATTCTGAGACGCACACACAGTGCAACAAAGGCATCGAAAGCTATCCGGCCACTGGACCCGTAGCGACGAGTGAGGACACCCACTGCCTGAGGGGAGAGGTTGTAGCCAAAGGAGACGAGGGCCTGGTTCAACAAGCCCATGAAAGTAGTCTATATTTTTGATTATACAACACAGAGTTTACATTATAGCATTTGATACCTTAAAACATGAAATTGAAGGCCATCCCCTGAGGAAAGCCTGAGCACCAGACCAAAACATCAAGAATTTTTTAATGAAACCTAGAGCTCTATTAAAGTGGAAAAATCATTCCTCAGTATATTGGCTTTTTGGGTACTGGGGCTTGGCTACAAATGATGTCACAGCTTGAAAGTTGGTCCCTGCATTTCACACATGGTTCAGTGTATTCCCTCCAAACTTAATCTTAAGGGTATGCTAAAAGTCATATACCAAAGTTTGAAGTTCATGCTTCTTACCAAGGTTAGATAAAAGAATCATTTCAAAATGTAGCCACAAGAATATTCAAGCACCGCTCCTGGGGAGAATTCTGCTAACCTAAGGCCTTATAACCAAGCATAGTTGATATTTGCTCTGTACAGCACTGTATTATACTCTGACATGAACCCAGGACCAAGTGTACCAAATCATTTGTATCATACTCTGACATGAACCCAGGACCAAGTATACCAAATTATCTGAAATTATACTCTGACACGAACCAAGGACCAAGTATACCAAATCATCTGAAATTATACTCTGACACGAACCCAGGACCAAGTATACCAAATCATCTGTATTATACTCTGACACGAACCCAGGACCAAGTATACCAAACCACTTGCTCTGTACAGCTGAGCACTAACACTAACACCAGGGCCTAGTATACCAAATCATTACACTAACCCAGGACCAAGTATACCACCAAAGAGCAACTCTGTACAGCACTGTGCATACTCGACACTAACTCAAGGCCAAATAGTTGCATGACATTTGCACCGGGCCACTCTGGAAGGAAATGAACTTCTGTTTCCAACTCTATTTAGTATCAGGCCAACGGGAAATTGGCCAGTTAAACAGCAGTTCTGCCTGGATATTTTGGATATCCAACATTTTGTCTCGTGTCAGGCTGTTATGATTACCTTCCATTGATTGAGGCATGTCCACAGCTCCTTGAACTCAGTGAAGCCCATCTTTCCAGAATAGTCCCTATCCAGCATATTGATCATGATGATGCAAGTCTCCTTGCTGAAGGGCTGGTAGCTGCCGCCTATCCCTGAAGCGGTAAGACAGCGTTGCAGTTCTTCTGGATCTATTTGTCCATCTTGACCTGCCACTTGGTAGAAGTAGGGCCACAGTGGATCTTGCTGCGAGCAAAAAAATCAGTAATCAAGTTTTCCAGAACTAGGTTAGTTTACTTACCGTCTGTGGTGGATACGCCATTTTTTGATAAAGGATTCGGAAGCAACACACACAGCGAGTGAATTTGAGGTACCTAAACTTTTAAATAGCTAGTCACAGGGTGGCACGCCTATTATACCAGGTATTATACTGATAGAATTTTAGGCTAGGACCCATTTCTAAGGACCTAAATGACGTCATCTTTAATTGATTTAACCCCATACATTCGGATTAAACGAGCTACTCAGTGCTACTCAGTGCTACTTACAGCTACTCAATAAGCTACTGGATGAAAATCTAGCTAAGTGGCATGGATCCAGGCAAGTGTAATATATCTAATACATTGAGGAAGGAGTATGAAGTAACCTCAGAGCATCTCACTTATTCCATCAATGTAAAAGAGTAATATAATATTCAAGAAGAGGAATGATCAAAAAAAAATTAAGGACCCATGACCATTACTATCCTAAACTATAAGGTGCATTCTGTTCCAATGGTCACCAGTATCATCTATGCTAGTACAAACTATATCAGCACTTGATAATTTATATCACTATTTCTAGTTGAGGAACATTGTTTTCTAAAAGAGGAGTTGATTAAGGACCCATGGCCGTTACTCTCCAAATAGATAAGGTGTGTTCTGTTCAAATGGTCACCGGTATCCTCTATGCTAGTATAAGCTATATCTGCACTTGATGATCTATATCTCTATGAGGAACATTATTTTCTAGAAGAGGGGTTGATTAAGGACCCATGGCCATTACTATCCAAAAAGATAAGGTGCGTTATGTTCCAATTGTCACCAGTATCCTCTATGCTAGTACGAAGTATATCTGCACTTGATGATCTATATCTCTATTCCTAGTTGAGGAACATTGTTTTCTAGAAGAAGGGTTGATTAAGGACCCATGGTTGTTACTCTCCAAAAAGATAAGGTGTGTTCTGTTCCAATGGTCACCAGTATCCTCTATGCTAGTACAAATCATATCTGCACTTGATGATCTATATCTCTATTCCTAGTTGAGGAACATTATTTTCTAGAAGAGGGGTTGATTAAGGACCCATGGCCGTTACTCTCCAAAAAGATAAGGTGTGTTATGTTCCAATTGTCACCAGTGTTTTCTATGCTAGTTAAAACCATATCTGCACTTGATGATCTATATCTCTATTCCTAGTTGAGGAACATTGTTTTCTAGAAGATGGGTTGATTAAGGACCCATGGCTGTTACTCTCCAAAAAGATAAGGTGTGTTATGTTCCAATTGTCACCAGTGTTTTCTATGCTAGTTAAAACCATATCTGCACTTGATGATCTATATCTCTATTCCTAGTTGAGGAATATTGTTTTCTAGAAGATGGGTTGATTAAGGACCCATGGCTGTTACTCTCCAAAAAGATAAGGTGTGTTCTGTTCAAATGGTCACCAGTATCCTCTACGCTAGTACAAACTATATCTGCACTTGATGATCTATATCTCTATTTCTAGTTGAGGAACATTATTTTCTAAAAGATTAGGACCCATGGCCGTTACTCTCCAAAGATAAGGTGTGTTCTGTTCCAATGGTCACCATTATCCTCTATGCTAGTACAAACTATATCTGCACTTGATGATCTATATCTCTATTCCTAGTTGAGGAACATTGTTTTCTAGAAAAGGAGTTGATTAAGGACCCATGGCCATTACTCTCCAAAAAGATAAGGTGTGTTCTGTTCCAATGGTCACCAGTATCCTCTATGCTAGTACAAACCATATCTGCACTTGATGATCTATATCTCTTTCTCGTGCCCAGGACACTCAGATGGAGTTGAGCTTCCCTGTATGTGCAATAATAGGAGGAGGTACAATCATATAAAATGCTACAATGATCAAGACTTGCTGATTCAGAAATTATCCCTGAAGAGAACTTCTCTACCACCAGCTACTGAGAAATCTGACTCCAAAAAAAACAACAACAAAAAAAACACACACACACAAAATGATTATTTTAATTAACAGCAGAAATGTACTCTTAATTACATACCTTTGATGAATACATGGTGTACCCATGCACTTGAATGCTGACTACATTGGATGCTACCAACCAGAGTTCAGGGCACCAGACTACCATACACGTTTCCACCCCATCACCTGCTGAATGCTACATTTCATGCTGAACGTTGGATGCTACCAACCAGAGTTCAGGGCACCAGACTACCATACACGTTTCCACCCCATCACCTGCTGAATGCTACATTTCATGCTGAACGTTGGATGCTACCAACCAGAGTTCAGGGCACCAGACTACCATACACGTTTCCACCCCATCACCTGCTGAATGCTACATTTCATGCTGAACGTTGGATGCTACCAACCAGAGTTCAGGGCACCACACGTTTCCACCCCATTACCTGCTGAATGCTACATTTCATGATGCTACCAACCAGAGTTCAGGGCACCAGACTACCATACACGTTTCCACCCCATTACTTGCACATTTCATGCTGAACGTTGGATGCTACCAACCAGAGTTCAGGGACGTTGGATGCTACCAACCAGAGTTCAGGGCACCAGAATACCATACATGTTTCCACCCCATTACTTGATGTACATCACTCCTTAAATTTCATGATGAAGTCATGATATAGAATTTGCTTGCTAGCAAGTAATCATAGAAAAAAATGAACAGCATCCAGTTTCACAGAAGTGGCAGAAGTTTTTCAATCAGGCGGCAAAGAATTCACTCATCTCACTGCTCAGTAGTAAAACAGCCATGAGTTCCTCAACTAGATATATAGAAAGATAGATCATGAAGTGCAGATGATTTGTACTAACATAGAGGATACTGGTGACCAAGCATACCTGAACATAACGGTCATGGGTCCTTAATCAACCCCTCTTCTAGAAAACAATGTTCCTCAACTAGGAATAGAGATATAGATCACCAAGTGCAGATATAGTTTGTACTAGCAAAGAGGGTACTGGTGACCATTCGAACAAAACACACCTTATCTTTTTGGAGAGTAACGGCCATGGGTCCTTAATCAACCCCTCTTATAGAAAACAATGTTCCTCAACTAGGAATAGAGATATAAATTGTCAAGTGCAGATATAGTTTGTACTAGCTTAAAGGATAATGGTGACCATTGGAACAGAACACACCTTATTTTTTTGGAGAGTAATGGCTATGGGTCCTTAATCAACTCCTCTTCTAGAAAACAATGTTCCTCAACTAGGAATAGAGAAATAGATCATCAAGTGCAGATATAGTTTGTACTAGCTTAAAGGATAATGGTGACCATTTGAACAGAATGCACCTTATCTTTTGGAGAGTAACGGCCATGGGTCCCTCTTCTAGAAACGATGTTCCTTAACTAGGAAGAGAGATATAGATCATCAAGTGCAGATATAATTCGTACTAGCATAGAGGGTACTGGTGCCCATTTGAACAGAACGCACCTTATCTTTTTGGAGAGTAATGGCCATGGGTCCTTAATCAACTCCTCTTCTAGAAAACAATGTTCCTCAACTAGGAATAGAAATATAGATCATCAAGTGCAGATATAGCATAGAGGATACTGGTGACCATTTAAACAGAATATACCTTATCTTTTTGGAGAGTAACAGAATATACCTTATCTTTTTGGAGAGTAACGGCCATGGGTCCTTAATCAACTCCTTCTAGAAAACAATGTTCCTCAACTAGGAATAGAGATATAGATCATCAAGTGCAGATATGGTATGGAGGATACTGCTGACCATTTGAACAGAACACACCTTATCCTTTTGGAGAGTAACGGCCATGGGTCCTTAATCAACTCCTCTTCTAGAAAACAATGTTCCTCAACTAGGAATAGAGATATAGATCACCAAGTGCAGATATAGTTTGTACTAGCAAAGACGGTACTGGTGACCATTTGAACAAAACATTTTGGAGAGTAACGGCCATGGGTCCTTAATCAACCCCTCTTATAGAAAACAATGTTCCTCAACTAGGAATAGAGATATAGATCATAGATCATTAAAATGCAGATATAGTTTGACCATTGGAACAGAACGCACCTTATCTTTTTAGAGAGTAACGGCCATGGGTCCTTAATCAACTCCTCTTCTAGAAAACAATGTTCCTCAACTAGGAATAGAAATATAAATCGTCAAGTGCAGATATGGTTTTAACTAGCATAGAGAATACTGGTGACGATTGGAACAGAACGCACCTTATCTTTTCGAATAGTAACAGCCATGGGTCCTTAATCAGCCCCTCTTCTAGTAAACAATGTTCCTCAACTAGGAATAGAGATATAGATCATCAAGTGCAGATATAGTTTGTACTAGCATAGAGGATACTGGTGACCATTTGAACAGAACACACCTTATCTTTTTGGAGAGTAACGGCCCATGGATCCTTAATCAACCCCTCTTCTAGAAAACAATGTTCCTCAACTAGGAATAGAGATATAAATCGTCAAATGCAGATATAGTTTTAACTAGCATAGAGAATACTGGTGACCATTGGAACAGAATGCACCTTATCTTTTCAAAGAGTAACAGCCATGGGTCCTTAATCAGCCCCTCTTCTAGTAAACAATGTTCCTCAACTAGGAATAGAGATATACATCATCAAGTGCAGATATAGTTAGTACTAGCATAGAGGATACTGGTGACCATTTGAACAGAACACACTTTATCTTTTTGGAGAGTAACGGCCATGGGTCCTTAATCTTTTAGAAATAATGTTCCTCAACTAGGAATAGAGATATACATCATCAAGTGCAGATATAGTTAGTACTAGCATAGAGGATACTGGTGACCATTTAAACAGAATATACCTTATCTTTTTGGAGAGTAACGGCCATGGGTCCTTAATCAACTCCTTCTAGAAAACAATGTTCCTCAACTAGGAATAGAGATATAGATCATCAAGTGCAGATATGGTATGGAGGATACTGCTGACCATTTGAACAGAACACACCTTATCCTTTTGGAGAGTAACGGCCATGGGTCCTTAATCAACTCCTCTTCTAGAAAACAATGTTCCTCAACTAGGAATAGAAATATAGATCATCAAGTGCAGATATAGCATAGAGGATACTGGTGACCATTTAAACAGAATATACCTTATCTTTTTGGAGAGTAACGGCCATGGGTCCTTAATCAACCCCTCTTCTAGAAAATAATGTTCCTCAACTAGGAATAGAGATATAGATCATCAAGTGCAGATATGATTTGTACTAGCATAGAGGATACTGGTGACCATTGGAACAGAACACACCTTATCTTTTTGGAGAGTAACAACCATGGGTCCTTAATCAACCCTTCTTCTAGAAAACAATGTTCCTCAACTAGGAATAGAGATATAGATCATCAAGTGCAGATATACTTCGTACTAGCATAGAGGATAATGGTGACCATTGGAACAGAACGCACCTTATCTTTTTGGAGAGTAACGGCCATGGGTCCTTAATCAACTCCTCTTCTAGAAAACAATGTTCCTCAACTACGAATAGAGATATAGATCATCAAGTGCAGATATAGTTTGTACTAGCATAGAGGATACTGGTGACCATTGGAACAGAACACACCTTATCTTTTTGGAGAGTAACAACCATGGGTCCTTAATCAACCCATCTTCTAGAAAACAATGTTCCTCAACTAGGAATAGAGATATAGATCATCAAGTGCAGATATGGTTTTAACTAGCATAGAAAACACTGGTGACAATTGGAACATAACACACCTTATCTTTTTGGAGAGTAACGGCCATGGGTCCTTAATCAACCCCTCTTCTAGAAAATAATGTTCCTCAACTAGGAATAGAGATATAGATCATCAAGTGCAGATATGATTTGTACTAGCATAGAGGATACTGGTGACCATTGGAACAGAACACACCTTATCTTTTTGGAGAGTAACAACCATGGGTCCTTAATCAACCCTTCTTCTAGAAAACAATGTTCCTCAACTAGGAATAGAGATATAGATCATCAAGTGCAGATATACTTCGTACTAGCATAGAGGATACTGGTGACAATTGGAACATAACGCACCTTATCTTTTTGGATAGTAATGGCCATGGGTCCTTAATCAACCCCTCTTCTAGAAAATAATGTTCCTCATAGAGATATAGATCATCAAGTGCAGATATAGCTTATACTAGCATAGAGGATACCGGTGACCATTTTAACAGAACACACCTTATCTATTTGGAGAGTAACGGCCATGGGTCCTTAATCAACTCCTCTTTTAGAAAACAATGTTCCTCAACTAGAAATAGTGATATAAATTATCAAGTGCTGATATAGTTTGTACTAGCATAGATGATACTGGTGACCATTGGAACAGAATGCACCTTATCGTTTAGGATAGTAATGGTCATGGGTCCTTAATTTTTTTTGATCATTCCTCTTCTTGAATATTATATTACTCTTTTACATTGATGGAAGTAAGTGAGATGCTCTGAGGTTACTTCATACTCCTTCCTCAATGTATTAGATATATTACACTTGCCTGGATCCATGCCACTTAGCTAGATTTTCATCCAGTAGCTTATTGAGTAGCTGTAAGTAGCACTGAGTAGCACTGAGTAGCTCGTTTAATCCGAATGTATGGGGTTAAATCAATTAAAGATGACGTCATTTAGGTCCTTAGAAATGGGTCCTAGCCTAAAATTCTATCAGTATAATACCTGATTATACTGCAAATTTCACTTCCGGTAATGAGGGTCAAAGGTCATGCGCGAAAGTGAAATTTAATTTTCTAATTGCGCGTGCGCAGTTGGCAGATGTTCTACAACCAAGCCTTTGTCACAACTTGACTATCAACTCACTCAGGTTTATTTACTTCTCTAACTTTTCCTCCCATCTGCACCTATAATAATTATTAGGGGTGGCTAGTTAATTTCGCAGGGCGGCAGCAGGCGTAAATCTCTGATAACCTGGGAGTGGAATTGGCTTATAGTCCATGGCACATAATAGATTAAAAGGTATAACAACAGGTTGCTGATTTGATGGTAAATGTCATCCCCTCCATGATGGGGATGGCGTAGGGTTACATCGGAAATAAGGGTCACCAGACTAGGCAGGCCTATTAGCAACATGACTGTGACAAAGAGTTACAATGTTGTATTAATGAACTATGCAATAATCAGCCAATAAGGTTTCTGGTGATGTGATAAGTATTGCTTATCTAGTTAGCTACTTTGCTAGCTTTTTTGATTAGCTAGATAAAAATAGCCATGGCAGGTTTGATCTTGGTTTTGTCAGTTGTTCTCCTGGCGCCAAGGCAATGCATGGCACAACGACCCAACAACATCACCACTGTTCCTGTCAAGGTCTTAACAAGTGGGTCTAATGGTGCCTGTCCATCTGAATCACAAGTTGCTAATGCTAGAAGTGAATTGAGAGAGTTAATTTTCAATTCCCCAGAGAAAATGCCTACCATATACAGTTCCTGCAATGCTGTACCTGTGAACTCCCCTTCTGATTACTACTGGATCAGGTCCTCCAATGGGTCTGCTGTGCGTGTGTACTGTGACTTCAACAGGCAGTGTGGTTGTGATGGACCAAGTACATGGACTTGTGTAGCTTTCCTCAACATGTCAGACCCCAACCATGTCTGTCCCAGCAACTGGACCACTATCCCTTATCCCGTAAGGACATGTGGGAGGGGATTAAGCACAAGTGGTGAATGCAGTTCAGTGTTCTATTCCACTTTTGGACTTAGCTACAGGCGTGTGTGTGGACGCATAATAGCCTATCAACATGGAAGTACAGAAGCTTTTCATCCGTCAGTAGTCCGCAATCGTTATCGAATTGATGGACCTTACGTAGAAGGTGTCTCCATTACACATGGCAGAGTGGGTTTCCGGCAACACGTTTGGTCCTTTGCAGCAGCACTCGGAGAAATCGGACAATTTAGTTCCAAGATCTGTGACTGCAGTAACACCAATAACTGGGGGTTCTCAACTGCTTTTGTCGGCCATGCCTACTTTTGTGATTCTGGCAACCATGGTGTTTCTTCAAGTACAACTACATTCTACTCCAACGACCCTCTCTGGGATGGACAGGGGTGTGGTTCCTCCAGCACCTGCTGCCAGTTCAACAGGCCTCCATGGTTCTGTAAGACCATCTCCCAGTCCACCACTGATGACTTGGAGGTCAGGATCTGTAAAGATTATGTTCCTCATGAAGCAGATACACCTATCCAATTATTAGAACTCTATATCCAGTAGATGAAACTTTTGAACTCTATCTGAATTTCTTTCTGCTGATGTAAATATTATAATTATGATAATTCTGAATTGAATGGTGTGATTGCTGAGATCTAGCTATTTCCACCAGCTATATCATTGCATGTCAACTGTGCCCATAGCACCATGCAGAGGCATAAAATTAATATCCTGTCCCTGGTTTACCTGATTATTAAAAATGGGTTATTTCCACGTATGAGCAAGTCATGAAAATTAAGGTGATGATGTGTACTTCTATTGTACATCCCCTCGGGTTGCAATGATTCTTTTGATCTTTTGGACAGATCAGTGCCTGAAAATAGAACTTCTTTCTAATCTCTGGATAGCTAGCTAGCTAGCTAGCTATGTAGCTACATTTAACATCCATTGGATACTTTTGTAGCTAGCTATCAGAATACAAAGTATCCATGTAGCTATCCAGATACAAAAATATCCTATACATATGCAAGTGGAAGGTAGGCTCTAAGTAGCAGTCATGAAATGAGATGATGACACCAGAATTAATTGGCTTTAAAATTTAAATTATGTCATTACCACAAATAAAGCTTTTATGCTTTAATGTTTCAAAGTGGACTTCATCGATTTCGTCATATTATGTAATTATGTGACTACATGGAAGATTACAAAGTTATGAGCCAACAGCATGGGGATCATATTGTGTTCTGTGGTGACAAGCTTAATGGTTTCATCAGACAATACACACACTATCCTGAAATGAAATAGCTCTGAAGTGGTTAGGTCTGTATTAGCTAGCTACTGAAAAAGAAATGAAGATATTCATCATAGTTGTGTTTCTCTGCTCCTTAGTTTTGTCATGCGTGTCACAGGGACTGATGAATCCTCCTATCAAAGTATTAAGAAGTGGACCTAGTGGTACTTGCCCTTTCCAAATCAGCCATGGCTAAAGCCAGGCATGAATTAAGACAAAGCATTTTCAACTTTGGCTTCTCTGAAGACAACCCTGCCAGTTCCTGCAATGCTCTGCCCTCAAAAAGTCTTTCTGGTTACTACTGGATACTTTCCAGCACTGGCCCACCTGCTGTGCGTGTGTACTGTGACTTCAACAGGCAGTGTGGTTGTGATGGACCAAGTACATGGACTTGTGTAGCCTTCCTCAACATGTCAGACCCCAACCAGGTCTGCCCCAGTGACTGGACCGCCATCAGTACCCCCGTGAGGACATGTGGGAGGGGACAGAACAGAAACCCAGGATGTATATCAACATTCTATTCCACGTTTGGAATCTCATATCGCCATGTGTGTGGGTGGACGCATAAAAGCTTATCAATATGGTGGTCCACATGCTTTTTCTCCCTTACTATCTAACCGTCCAATAGATCGCGCTTATGTACATGGTGTGTCCCTTACCCACGGCAGTGTGGGGTCGAGGAGCCACATCTGGTCATTCGCTTGTGGTGTTGGAGAAAGGGGTCAAAATTTCCAATATTACTGGATGTGCCCATGCAGTAATACTTGGCCATATTCGACGTCGATATCCTTCGTTGGAAACGACTACTTCTGCGACACTGGCTATAATTCAACCACTTATCCTAGAAGAATTCTCTACACAAACAACCCTCTCTGGGACAGCAAGGGGTGTGGTTCCAATAGCACCTGCTGCCAGTTCAACAACCCTCCATGGTTCTGTAAGACCCTCTCCCAGTCCACCACTGATGACCTGGAAGTCAGGATCTGTAATGATGGAAATGGAGTGGATACACCTATTCAGATAATGGAGATTTATGCAATAGCAAGAACAAAAATAGAACTGGTTAATAGCTATTAGCTAACTACACAAGAATTCTAACATGTTGAAATTAATCCATCAACTATGAAGTTACTTAGCTAATGAACAGGGATAGCAACTAACTATAATGGTAGCTAGCTAGTTATCTATAGGTGATGGAACTTCTGATGAAGGACACTCTGAAGGAGGACAAACCTCTCAACAAAGGACAATCTATAAAGCATGCACCTTTGTAGCTATGTATACATTCCAGGGGCGGATCTAGCCCTTGAAATTGACAGTCTTCCACCAGTGGTAAATCAGTTGCGCGCGGGGAAATTTATCTGACCACGCCCACACATTTGCTCAGCCACGCCCATTTCAAAGTTGAATTCTGATGGCCCAGCTATCTAATATAGCTAAGCTTCAGTAGCTGTAGCCTGCTGCTAGCAATAGGCTGAAACCTAATCAAATGCGGAGTGTAAAATCAGTCTGCGCACGCGCTGACTAATAACAAAAATATTGACCGTCTTCCGGAACACGGAAGAAGACTGGCTAAATCCGCCCCTGCATTCTACATATGAGTCCAAAAGAGGATAACAGACAAAAGGCTGGATCCCAAGTTATTTGGAAGCTTCACTATACATAGCTAGCTACATGAGCAAACTTTTAAAAAATCCTATGAGGTATTTTATTTCACAACATCCAAGTCCTTATTCACTAGCTATAGCATAAGATCATTGTAGCTAACATTCCTCTGTATACATTATCCTAAAGTCTTGCAATTTTATCATCTGTGTTTGTAATAGCTAATGGCTTACAAAGGATCAATACATGCAGTTGTGCAATAATACGTGATAAGGCCACTATTTATAGAATCCTAGTTTCCTGTCCAAGAAAACATCCACAAGTGCTGCGGGCGGGCGGTTATTATAATTATTCTATTACTGCTTCGTTGTTTGTCTCAAGGGTCCTGTCTTCATCATTCACTAGTCTCGCGCCCCGCGAGACTAGTCATTCACCACGGGCTTTCCCAAAAAGAGCTGCATGTGAAGCCAAATGTGCGCGCTCTACTGCGCGCATGAGCAATGGCAGGCGCTCGCTAGGCAGTAATAATATTTTTTGATGCGGTGACATTTTCAATACGCGGGCGGTGGACAGGAAACAATCATTCTATAAATAGTGGCCTAACTATAAGCAAGGTGTTAGCTAACCAGTGCTCAGGGTTTCCCCTATATGGTCACATGATGCATAATTCCCCGTCACGACATGCACACATGCATGGGCAGATCACAGAGATCAATTGAGTTACCATCTGTATAATAGCTATATGCCCCATGCTGGACTGATATAAATTGTAGTCAACACTACAGAGGAGGTCTGGGATTGGTGGTTAGCAAGATGAAAAAATTAAAAACAAAAACAAAAACAAAAACAAACCAAAAACAAAATAAAATAAAACTAACAGGTATAGGGGACAGCTGCTTTCTGGGTTAGCTCTCTTGCCTGACTGATGTTGATATCTGCACTTGGATCCTTCCTGCCATGATGTGGCATTTCTTGAATGAACCTAGCAACTCAATAGCACATGCAATAACTTTTGGCCAGGAGGGGTGTGGTCGTCTGGAGCTTAGGACATGATGTGCATGCATACATGTACACTCACTGCTCCCTAACACTAACCAAAAATTAATGTGAGTACATGTAGCTAGCTACGTTGACAAAGCAGGGAGGGGGGGAAAATCACAATGGTGTTAGCTATAGTGAAATATAATTATAAAATCTTGTATTGGCAAAAAAAAAGAACAACATTCTTTCATTGAGGACAAAAAATCAGATGATTTAACTACAAAAAACAACGAAAACAATGAACTATCTATAGATGTACAGTAGCAAAGGAAAGTGAATATCACCTACATTGCTAGCTATTAAAGGTGAATTTCTTCAGGGATTTCATGTTCACTCTTGATGTTGAGTGCCACCTGGTGTTCACGCACCAGAGGACAGTCCAGGGCTTGGGCCAGGGACCTCCAGCTGGGAGGACCCCTTACCCTTTCAGTGACATCCGGGTCCACTCCTCTCAGCCATGTCTGAAGCATATCAGTCATGTGATCCCCAACGTCATGGTGATGGGAGGCCTCAATATTCTTGAGAGTGGAGTAGCGGAGGCCGAGGGAGAGACCAAGGTGGAACCACTTGTGACTCAGGGGTTGAACATATCTCTTCACGTCAATAAAGGAGTCACTTCCTGCAATAATGAGTTCCTAACTCAACAGCTACCATAACTATAGCTATAATTCTTTATTACTATCTATATGCTTACTTATAAGGTCACATGATCTAGCTAGATAAACACTTATAAGGTCACATGATCTAGCTACATTCATACCTATAAGATCACTGTTAACTGAAGCAAAATCTTTTGATGCTTCATTTGAATCACAATTAACATCTATAGGAAAAAAACCAGTCAACACTAGCAAGTAAATAGGAAATTAATTTTTCTGTTACAGAAACTGCAGTCAATATAATTATTGGGATAGTACTTCATTGCTTGGCTTACTGTATATAACTAAATTAGAGTCAGCTAGGATGCTTCATCTTTGCTGATCAACTACGTACCTGTTAATTGTCGTATGAGTTGCTCAGCATATTCATTCATGTTTACAGACTTGAGAGCACCAACCACTTTCTTCCAGTTTGGAGGTGATTCGTTCGATTGTCCTTCCCCCTTCAAAAAGGCTGCTAGTACTTCAGTCAAGCAATGCTGAGCATCTTGGAGATGACGGATTCTGATTAGTTCCAAGGTGTAGTCTCTCAGCCTGAGAGCTGACCCAAATTCCCTCCACTTAGTCACTTCAGCCACCTTGACATTGATGCTATAAAGGTCTTCAATGCACAAAGGATCTACAACAAATGGTGTTTAATAATAATGTTTACCACCATGCTGTTATGAATACAATGGTAATTGTGCATAATAACAAGCTAGTATCATTTTTGACTTGAAATACTCTGGAATAAAATTAATTATCATACTGTATAACAGGAAATTTTGTGAGATAAAATTTTTGTGCTGTAAAATATTTGTCAAATAAATAAAAACAAAAACAAAAAAAAAAACAAAAAACAACAACTCAATTTTCATTATGAAAACTGCTACATGGCATGACAGTATAACAGTAAATTGACTTACCACTATTGATTGGAAGATTTGGGGGCCCCTGGATGGTTTCGACCTTTGGTAGTTCAATTCCAGCTGCTTCCTATAAGGAGAGATCATGCATGAGATGAATCAACTTACTGTGTGATTGCTACTATAATTATAGTCTTACATAAAGATTCCCATGGGTGAATATGGAGTATTTAGCCAATATGTCATGGAGTTGTTGATAAGTAATTGCAGTGTGCTCTGTGGCTGGGGCAGGGCCTTGAAGCATCTCAGCTAACTGCCCGCACTCCTTGACTGCTTCATACACATTTCTTAATGTGCTCTCAGGAACATTCACATTTGATGCAATAGTATTTGCATAAATTTCTTGAAGAACTGACTCTCTTAATTTGTGAAAGGAATCGAAATGAAGGAGATCAGAAAGAAGAACATGTTGAGGATTTCTTCTGTCTTCATGAGTTACAACGGTAGGCTCACCCTTAATGACAGAGTGAGCTACTTCAGCCATTGGTATTTCTGCTGTGATCTCTGGAGGATATGATCTCTGAGGATGATAAAAGAATTCTTCAAGCTCAATTGATGGACAGACTTTTGTTTTCAAAGATTTGATGAGGGAGATTAGGGTGGATCGTTGCTGCACTAAGTTATATTCATAACCCTTTACACACTGCATTGCTATGCACAACTGAGAAGTCTGGTCTGTAACCTCAATCACACATCTGGTGGCATTGCTGTGGACTAACAAGATGCCATTTTTCCAGATGGGATATACAGGATTGAATGAATATCGTTCATATTCCAATAGTTGAATGAATAAAATGTGGAGGAACCTGGGGGTAAAGAAGTGGTGAGGATTGGAACACTTTAAACACCATGTGTACAAGTGTGTGTAACTTTCTTCTTCTGTTTTCCACATATTCAAAGGCCTTGGATTATCAACTAAGTTTGGAAAGAAGTAGTGAACAGATTTCTTGAGATTTTCTGGAGCAGATAGGAGATGATCAGGAGCCACTTCAGTACAAAATTGAGTGAAAATCAGATATTTGATAGCTAAATCCGGTGGCATTGCACTCCGCAAAGATTTAGACAGAATTTCTTTAAGTTGAGATGCTTCCAACATTCCTACATCGTTTGTTATGTTTTGCTTTATCAACTTGAGACTTGCATGGACCTTGGAAAGCATGATGTTTTGATTCAATACTAACACACTTTTCTTCATGTTTCTTTCATGTGGCAAGAAGATAAGGTGTCCATTTGAGCATAGAGTATCACAAGTATCAATCAATAAATTCAGATTAGCAAGTTGAACTAAAGTTGGACCTGGACTCCTCAATTCCTTAATCAGGTTACACAACTTGCTTACAGTGATTGTTGGAACTTGATCAGACACGCTTTCTCGCAAGTAGTACATTAAAGATGCACATAACCTGTTAGAGTAATCACTTTCAGTACGTGTGATATGCTGACGTATAGATACACAAACACTGTTTAACTTTTGCCGCAGTTCCTTCATGTCACTAGATCCTGAATATCGACAATCACAGAGAATGAATCCATGATATTTTATGGTCTCACATGTTACAAAAGCAGAAGTCATAATCTGTTGTACACTGTTATTTGTTTCACTAGAGACTTGATCTGCATGACTACCCACAACTATCAAGTGGAATGTTTTATGTTTCTTGATAGAAGCTGCATTGGATAATATGGAAAGCCAGTATAATGTCTGCTTCTTTATATCTGTTGCAGGTAGTGAAATATCGACTGCTACAAGAACGAGTGGTTGAGTTGCTTGCTGAAGGATTATTTCATGACTTGCATAGTATTCTTCATGTCCAGCAAAGTCATAAATGCTGACACTTCCAAACACTTTACTCTGGAGGGTAGTGGGTATGATACCAGCTGTTAATGGTACAACTCCTTTAACCTTCTTGATTTTTCCAATAAGATTTTTTTCTTTGCTCAAAGCTTTGACTAAAGTGGATTTTCCTGACCCAGAATTGCCTATCACCAATATGCAGATAGAAGGTGATAAAGCATACTTTTTGGCAATAGTTAGACTTGTTGTAGCACGAAGAAGATAAGACTCCACATGTTTATGACCACTCTGTGATGCTATCTGTTGTGCTGTTAGGCCACACTTATTCTTTATAGATGGATCACACGAAACTCGATAATTATCCTGTTCTGCATTATCTAGTCCACTCCCTGTTAAGTACTTGGCCACTTCCAATTGACCATACTTTGCTGCATTGTGGAGTAAGTTATTTCCATGTCTATCTTGTAGTAGTGGACTCCACTTTTTCCTCTCAATGTAAAATGTGACGTTTTCCATATCTCCAATAATGACAGCTTTGTGAAGGGGATCAGCATATTCATCAAAAATCTTCTGAATTTCTGGAGACTTAATTTTTAGAAGAGCCTTCCTATCAGGCTGTGTATATGGATCTAATCTGCAAAAAGTCATGAGAAATTTGATAATTTCAAGGTCGTCTCTTTTTATTGCAAGACGAAAAGGAGTTTCACCAGAATTATTCGATAACTGTACATCACAGGTATTTGAATCTATCAGATATTTAGAAACATCAAAAGAGTCACTTATGATCGCATCATGGAGAGGAGTACTACCAAACTGACCCCTGATATTAGGATCACATTTGATGTCTTCAATGTAAAATCTGACCACTTCAAGTCTATTATTCTGCACAGCTTTGTGTAGAGAAGTATTACCATAATCATCTTTCACTAATGGATCAGACTTGCAATAAATGGTGAAAAATCGAACTATATCCAAGTGACCTGCAGCAGATGCACAGTGCAATGGAGTCACCAGTTCACTATCAGGACTTAAAGGGTCACAGTGATGTGATTCAACTAGGTATAAAACAATATCGAAATGTCCTCGTTCACTGGCTTGATGAAGAAGAGTCTGATTCTCTTCACCTCTAGTGTAAGGATCACATTTCATTTCTTCAATGAAGTATCTCAATATTTCAAATTTACCATTTAATGTGGCAAGATTGAGTGATGAATTGTAGTTGACATCATTCACTAGTGGATCTAACTGGTGGATAGTTGCTAGATATTTCACCACATCCAGGTGACCTTCCAATGAAGCAAGATGCAATGGAGTTCTCTCATTTTCATCCTGATAAGATGGATCATAATGATGTGATTCTATTAAGTATTTCACAACATCTAAACGTCCTAGATGTGCTGCATGATGAAGTGAATGCTGATAAAATAGGCTATTAGCATTAAGGTTGGACTCCATATCCTCAAGAAAGTATTTGATCATGTTCTTCATCAATGGATCTAAGTGGTCGATAGCAGTAAAGTATTGCACCACATCAAAGTGTCCGTTGGAAGAGGCTTGGCGCAATGGAGTTTGCTTGTATTCATTTGGACACAATGGATCACAGTGATGTGATTCTACGAGGTATTTCACGACATCTAGATGTCCTTGTTCACTTGCATAATGAAGAGGAATCCCATCACATCGTCCTTTAGTGTTGGGATCACATTTCATATCTTCAATAAAGTGCTTGACCACATCTAGTTTACCTTCCAATGCAGCATAGTGAAGTGGTGTGTTACCATAAGTATCTTTCACTAGTGGATTTGAGTTGTGGAGAGCATTTAAATATTGCACCACATTTAAGTGTCCTTTGTAAGAGGCTAGGTGCAATGGAGTTTCCTTCCAAACATCTGGACACAATGGATCACAGTGATGTGATTCTACAAGGTATTTCACGACATCTAGATGTCCTTGTTCACTCGCATGATGAAGAGGAATCCTATCCAATCGTTCTTTAGTGTTGGGATCACATTTCATATCTTCAATAAAGTGCTTGACCACATCTAGTTTACCTTCCAATGCAGCATAGTGAAGTGGTGTGTTACCATAAGTATCTTTCACTAGTGGATTTGAGTTGTGGAGAGCATTTAAATATTGCACCACATTTAAGTGTCCTTTGTAAGAGGCTCGGTGCAATGGAGTTTCCTTCCAAACATCTGGACACAATGGATCACAGTGATGTGATTCTACGAGGTATTTCACGACATCTAGATGTCCTTGTTCACTCGCATGATGAAGAGGAATCCTATCCAATCGTTCTTTATTGTTGGGATCACATTTCATATCTTCAATAAAGTGCTTGACCACATCTAGTTTACCTTGCAATGCAGCATAGTGAAGTGGTGTGTTACCATAAGTATCCTTCACTAGTGGATTTGAGTGGTGGATAGCAGTAAAGTATCTCACCACATCTAAGTGTCCGCCGAAGGAAGCATGGTTCAATGGAGTTTGCTTTTTTTTATTTTCACATAATGGATCACAGTGATGTATGTCTATTAGGTAAACTACAATGTCCATGTGTCCTTTGTAACTGGCATAATGAAGAGGAGTATCATGCTCTTCATCCTGACAAGATGGACTGCAATAGTGACTGCATAGCAAATATTCCACCACATTTAGGTGCCCTTCACAACTTGCTGTATGTACTAGTGACCTACCTGGTGCCATATGAAAGTAATCACTTTTCCATTCTGCAGTTGTTTTGAATTGAGGATCTGCTCCCTTTATCTCAATGAGATACTTGAGGACTGGTAAATGTCCTCCTTCAGCTGCAAGGTAAGCTGGAGATTTCCCATGTACATCCACAGGATTCACGTCACTCCCTACCTCCTCCAATAAGTATTTAACCACATTCAAGTGTCCATGCTCTGCTGCCAGGTGGAGACAGTTTCCAGTGCTCATTGGATCACAGCCAATAGTATTGACAAGGAACTGGACTATATCCAAGTTCCCTCCCATACAGGCAGCATGTAATGGAGTATTTCCATTCAAATCTGTATGCTGGTCTTTTAATTTACCTTGGAATAAAGACATTAGTGCTAAAGATAATTTAGTATTAATCTCCATTTGTATACATGGCAATGTATTGGAGAAGAGTAAGCTCGATATAGCATATTCGATGATATTGAAGTGTCCGTACTTTGCTGCAGTGTGTAAGGGTGTGCAACCATTTGCATCTCTACTCTCAATGGTGTACCCAATGCAGTTAGTAATGAGTGATTGAACCACATCCAGTCTGCCATGACGACAGGCATAGTGAAGAGGTGTGAATTTATTAGGAAGAGTGAGCTCTGGTAACGATTTTTGTTGCAATAATAATATTGGTAACACCGTCTTGAAATCACCTGATTCCAATGCTGATATTAATGTTTCAATGTGAATGTTTTCTTTTAACGAAGACATTATACTTGATCGAACGATTTCATAACTCAATTCTGAAATTATTGAAGTTTTATCAGTCAATGTCCCTTGTAATAGTCCATTAATTAATTGATGTAAGGTGTTGATGTGACGACTGGCGGTGACGAGAATACAATCAAAAGGCGCCGCGCTATTTATAATCTCACTTTGATCCAAAAGAATCAAGGATTCAACCAAGAAGAAATAGCAAATAATAATACTGCAAAGATGATGCCTCGAATGAAATGATAATCTACTCTCAAATTATATGTGCAATCTGCAATTAAAATGAAATTGATTACAATCATAAACTGTTAGTACTAGGGTTTGTTATGGCAAGTCTCGTGGGTACACACCAATTGCCATCATTCATACTCATTACGTAGCTAGATTCTTGCAGTGGTTGAGACCACCTAGTTAGCTTGCTCTACACCATATCATTATCAATGATTACTCCAGGCCAATAGCTACAGCATTGAAAATATATAGCCTTTGCTGCATATGCATCCATAGGATAGCACAGCATAGTGCATTTACATTGCATGGATCAACATTGTTATAGTGATCATGCAAGAAAGAAGACAATAGTAACACATTCTCAACAGTTAGTAGGTCTGACCACATTTAGTTTAGCTAATCCTGTAAAAAAAAACATCCTATATTTCATTGTATAGCTTTGTAGGTATGATCTATTTATGTTTACTTGTCCCCTATAGGTGACAGGCTATAGGAAAAGGGGGCACTTCACGCAAAAATTTAAAATGGAGTTATTAATACCACGCTATAGCTCATTACCTTAGAATTTCACCGATACTACGCTTGAGGCTAAATCTTAAACCACCGCGGAGCTATAAGCGCTTGAAGTGCATCACCTCAGAGAAAGATTGAATAAGCGTTTTGCAACAAACAGCGTCTAAACATTGAACTTCCGGTCAATACCCAATGCTCCGTAAATCCTTACGTAAGTCCGTATAACGCGATGACATCATTCAATTTTTCTCACCTCGTGTAGCAGCTGTGTGGAGAAGAAGTAGACTTAGCTTTACTACGTTGTTATCTTTGAGCGCATGGGTTATCTGAGGCATGCTAGATATGGAACAAGTTCTGAATAATGATCAGGTAAAGTTTGGGTAGATAGATGTTTGTACATCAGTAGTTTTAAAAGTACTTGTAAGTTTTATGATCCTATCTCTGCTGTATTGGTTGATTCCTGTGGAAGTGGTGTTAGCCTGAGTTGGAATCTAGACACTGGTAGGATCTGGGCTGTGTTTGACTACTGTCTTGGGGTTGAAGGAGACATAGAATTCATCCAGCACCTCCATATCTGGATCTTCTGACATATGAAGTTGGATGGCTCCTACCACAACCTCTTCCTATCTGTAGCTAGCTAAATATCTGTGTAGCTACTTTGTATTCAGTAGAAATCATCAATATGAATTTTTATTGTTGTGTGGGGAATTTCCCTTATTTCCGCGCATTATGCTCATACATCCTCCGTAATTGAAGATTGAAATTTGGGCACGTAGGATGTGAAATAAGTTCCGGGTGAGGTAGCTCACTTCAACTCGAGCGCTTGCCTACTTCAAAGCCTTCCCACTTCCTGAAATTTGGCAGGAAGTTAGATAAAGGACTGAAGATACTGTGGAGGCAAGGGAAAAGAAGTGGATAAAAATAATTTTTTTACCTAAGGCTAGTTTAAACGCGCATATCTCAAAAATTTATCTTGCGTGAAGTGCCCCCTTTTCCTAAATTGAGTCACATTATTAGATTGATCAAGATAATAGTCTTAATTGGACTAAAATAAACATTACCAGATAGCTATATTCATTGATTTACTGTATGTACTGCTCCTACACATACATGTATAAGGCTTTATTCCTTTATTCCATTTACCTCTCAAAACTTATTAACTATACAACTACTTCCAGGGAACTAGTGAACACAATAGACTCTATAGTATTGTTAGCTACATGTATACGGTTATGAGGATTAATGTAAACATAATATTATGTAGCTACCTCTTCTCTTAAGGCTTTATCATAATTACTTATATCCTTCACTTGAAATCAAAATGAAATCAGCAGATAGTTAGCTATTTAGCTAGCTAATTAGTTATGTGTGCTCCATGATTCCAAATGTTTTAGCTTTAGCTCCCTAATAATTTATCTCAGTTGCTTCTATAATGTCAAGTGAACACTAATAAACTGCTACTTACATACCTGCTTCTTTAAATTCTTTTCAAAAAAGGGCATGTCAGATAATGAGATTCATAAAACTGCTTATTCATAAAGATGATTGTAGTGACTTCACTGATGAATAAGTACATATGCTCACATGTAGAAGCCTATGAGACTACACAGAATAATAATAACTAGCTATAACCACATCAGTGTACATAGCTACATTGATATTGTACACATAATTATAGTTAGTTTGCTTGGATTGTGATCAAAGACGTCTCAACAACAATTGAAAATACAGTATGTATGCGCACACACAGGGTAGCACTGCGCAGTGATCATTATTAGCACAGCGCATTAGCTACATTGATATTGTACACATACTTGATGTTAGTTTGCTTGGATTGTGATCAAAGACGTCTCAACAACAATTGAAAATACAGTATGTATGCGCACACACAGGGTAGCACTGCGCAGTGATCATTATTAGCGCAGCGCATTTTGCACATTGGCAATGATCAGCATTATTATAGTGATCATGAGACAGTAAACAACAATTCTCTAGCTACAGCTAATAGGATTGGACTAATTTGACCACTAAGGTATCTAATCTATTTTACGTTTACTTGTCCCCTATAGACTGATTGCTATATAATTATGTAAGGCTTTATATTCATATGTCAGGGAACAAGTGAACGCTAGAGTAACACTGTTAGGTACATATAATGGTTATTATCAACATAGCTAGCTGCTATCAAAAGTGTAGCTACTTATTATTTGTGATCACTTAGCACTTGGAGTTGTTAACCTCTGTGATGATTTCTTATGTAATTCTTGATTAATAATTCTGGCCTCAGCAGATAACTAGCTAGCCACATGATTATCTATGCTGGTGGTTGTCATTATTACAATGCTCCATGATTCCAACATAATTATGTAGCTATCTCAGTTGCTTCTTTAATGCCAAGTGAACACAAGTATAATAGTTACTGCTATAGTTATCTACTTACAAGAACTACTATCAACATACCTCAAGTATCCTGCTTCTCTAAAGGCTCTTCTAAAAAGGGGCGTGTCAGATAATAGGATTCATTGGCTATAAAACTGCTTATTCATAAAGATGACATCAGTGACTTAAACTGATGAATAAGTTCTTCAAGTGCATGGTCACGTGCAGAAAAGTATAGCTACATGTAGTTACTAACTAGGTGTAACACTTAAGACCATTACCACCAACCAGTGTATCTACCATTCCCCATTGATGTTAAAGATGATTCTTTAAGTTAAGGAAATCCACTTGCACATTGTCCATCGGGGAAAGTGACAGTTTTCCCACTCCCAGTGGGTTATCAGAGCAGGAGAGAGAATTAAAAGTATTTCCCACGATGCTCACTCCCCCCATGTTCTTGCTGATGTTGCTATTGGTGACAGCATTATCGGCGATCGTAACCATACCACCAGTCTCCTTGACTTCAAGATTTAATTCTTAATGGTCACTGTGCCACCAACAAAAGAAATAATAACATCTTCCAAACTGGAATCACTGTCTTTGAATTCCAAGTTTCCAGTAACGTCGTTGATTAAGAAATTGCCAAGGCTGTCAAAGTTAGTTAAAGTGACACTTGCATCTTGCTGAGTGATACTTGTGTCACTATCAGCATCCACATTGGTCACTGTGAGGGAGCCTTTGTTTTTTGAAATGAGGAGATCACTAATTTTCAGTATCTTGCAAAATGATGTCGCCATTGTAGCACTGCAGACACGAATCACCCACTGGATAAGGTGGCACCTTTCAGTGTCACAGCATCAGTGCCTTTAGTCGCAGTTAATCCTACATTCAAAGTCATCCTGAAACACTTGCGTCTATGTCCACATCACCTGTATGGCAAGCTGCCAATGTTAGACCCACAAATCTCAACAACTCCATTCCCTCCTATGACTGTAATGTTCAAGTTGCTGTTGGGTCGTCCATGAATAAATCACCAGAATTAGTGAGGGAGAGGCTCGTTATAGTGACCATATCACCAGGTGTGTCTGTGACTGTCACAGAAGTGAAGATATCAAGGTAAATTTTACGAGTTGTGGCACTGAGAACTATGACGTCTTCCAACATAGTGTAGTATTCCAACTCTATGGATGATACTAGATTATAATGGATGCCATACTCATTCATGAATATCTTGAATTCATGGCTAGTGAAAGGTGGACCGTTGTCACTTCTGACAATCTTTGGGATACCATGTGTAGAAAAGATCCTCTGCAACTTGCTAATTGTCCCTTTGGCTGCGGTTGACCGAACTATGTCAACTTCAGGAAACCTCGAATATGCATCAATTGTAACCAAATGATACTCTCCAGTTGGGAACGGTCCGCAAAAATCAATATGTACAGTATGCCAAGGGTCTGGTGGCAATGGAGACATTTGCAACGGATCAGGACGTTGGTCTGGTCCATTTGCTTGACAGGCTAAACAGTCACTGACAACTTTCTTCACTTCGTCATCCAGACCTGGAAACCATATCTTTTCTCTGATAAGTTGCTTGGTTTTCACTATGCCCTGATGGCCTTCATGAGCGATGTTTACTGCTCTTTCTCTTAGCTTTTCTGGCATTATAATTTGAGATCCTCTCAATATAATGCTGGCCTCGTCATTCACTGTCAATTCCTCACTAATCTTTGAAAATTTCTTCAATTCAGTCATATTCACTCCTGTCTGGTCAGATAAATCATTTAGTGAGTCCCAGCATTGGTGCGGATGAGATCTGCCAATTTCTGCAATGTGACATCCTCTTTTGTTGCTTCCTCAATTTCAGATAGTGACATTGCCTTGGGAACAGCATGGGAGGAGATGAAGTTTACGTATCTTGTAGCCATTTGTTCTTGTTGTGGAGTTGTATATTGACTAGGATGCCTTGACAGAAAATCAGATGGATTGTCGATTCCTTTTGTGTGGACTACTGAGAAATCGTACTCTTGGAGATGCAAATTCCATCTCTGAATTCAAGCAGGTGGCTTTGATTTTGGATTATTAAGAATCAACTCCACTGGCTTGCAATCCGTTATGAGTTGAAAATGACCACCACAGAGATACAAGTGAAGACGTTCCACCGCCCAGATAATGGCGAGTGCCTCCTTTTCTGTTTGAGAATATCTCTGTTCAACATCTGACAGTGATCTACTGACGAAAGCAACTATCTTGCGATCATTGTGACCGGATGTATGCTGTGAGAGAATTGCCGACAATCCCCATGGTGATGCATCTGTAACCAGCTCTGTTATTTTGTTGTTATCAAAATATGCCATTACAGTATCACTGGTGAGTAAATTTTTAACTCTCTGAAAGGCTTGTTGCTGATCATCTCCCCACTGGAAATGAGTATTCTTTTTTATCAATTCTCTCAATGGTTTGGTGATATCACTAAAATTGGGAATAAACTTTGCACAGTAAGTGGCCATACCGAGAAAGCTTCTGATTCCACTTGCCAATGTTGGTGGCTGTGCTTCATGAATTGCTTTCACCTTTGCCGGATCAGGAGAAACACCTGTGGAGGAGAAAACAAATCCAAAAAATGACAAAGAGTTCTTGCTCAATTCACACTTCTTCTTGTTGAGAGTCAGACCAATCTTAGCAAACCGATTGAAGACGGCTTCTAGAGCATTATCATGTTCCTGTTGTGTCTTCCCAAAAATAATGATGTCATCACTCACATTCATCACATTTGGAATGTCCCTGATTTGTTCACTCACCACATGTTGAAACAATTCGCTCGCTGAGTTAGTTCCGAAATTCAGTCTTGTAAACCGTCTCAGGCCTTTGTGTGTTGAGAAGGTTGTGATGTACCTGCTCTCTGGAGCAAGTGACAATTGGTGATAGCCTGATCTCAGATCAAGCTTGGAGAATACAGTTGACCCATTTATGGCATGTATAAGGTCATCCACTGTGGGTGTCGGGTGACGTTCTCTGAGTATAGCTTTATTTGCCATTCGCATATCGATGCATAAACGTATCTCACCACTCTTCTTGGGAATTACTACCAAAGGAGAAACCCATGGGGTAGGCCCATCTACCCTTTCGATAATGTTCTGCTGTTCAAGTCTTTCAAGCTCTGCTTCAACTTGTTTTCTCAAGTGAAATGGTATTCTCCTGGCTGGTTGAGCAACTGGTTTTACAGATTGATCGATGTGCAACTTGACTTCAAAGTCTTTAAGCTTTCCAATTCCATCAAAGAGGGTAGGGTACTTCTGTGTCAACTCATCTCCAGCTGTGATAGCATTAATCTTGACATCCACGACACCAAGAGCATGTGCAGTAGTATAACTCAAGAGTGATCCATGTGCTCCTCGCACCACGTGAAAAGTTGTCTCAGTACTCATACTCCCAGTTGTGATGGAAGCGTTGAATTTTCCGAGTGTGACTAGCTGGGATGATGAACCATATGCGAAAATACGAGTAGATGTTGATTGAAGTTTGATTGACGACTGCTTTTCAATTTTCGTGAATGTTGCTTCATCTATTATGTTGGTCGAAGCTCCAGTATCAATGGTCATGCTGATTGGAACTCCACTGATGGAAGCTGTAACTTTCGGTACTTTCTTATCATTGACACCCTGGCCCACAACGAACAAGAATTCTTCGTCATCACTATTGTCGTCTTGTGGTGGTGTGACTGAGATCTGATGAACTTGTGATTTATGCTTGTGTGCTGACTTTCGCTGAGGTTGACCTTGCTGAGTCTTATTGCTCTGACACATTCTAGCAAAATGATTAGCCTTCCCACAGTTGCGACAATTTTTTCCTGCTGCTGGACATGGACTTTCTACATGAGGCCAATTAAAACCACACTTGCGACATTGATTCTGGGAAAACGTACGCTTTTTATGTTGAGAACTGTGACCTGTTGTCTTTTTTGGTTCACGGAGATAGTTGATCTTTTCATGACTCGACTGTTCTATCCCCCTAGCTTGATTTTCGCTTGCTTCTAATGCTCGAGACTTGGTCAATAGCTTGTCCAATGTGAGATTTTCTTCCCTCAAGGCAAAACGTCGTAACTGCTTTGACTGACAATGCTGTATTACAGCTGACTTGAGCTCTTTGTCAAGATCTGTGAACTCACAGGTGGCTGCCAATTTGCGCAGACGTGTGACAAATTGATCGACTGTCTCACCCTCTTGTTGAGTTGCTTGTCTGAATTTGAATGTTTCAAAGTCCACATTTTTCTTGGGGTTGAAATAAGTGTCTAATTTAGTCATGGCTGTTGCATAGTCTGTTCCTGTATCTGTGAACGTATCGAACAACTCTTGGGTCTCCTGCCCAGCTTGGTACAACAGCAAAGCACGTTTTTGTTTGTCATCTGTGACATTAATGGCTGAGATGTATGTCTCAAACCTGTTCTTCCAAGCTTTCCAGCGTTGACTGAGGGAACTGGGATCTGACATGGGGTCAAACATTGGGAGCGGCGTAACTTCAACCTTGAAAGCCATAGTTGAAGCACTTTGAAATAACTGTCTTGTTGAATCCTCGTCGCCAGTTGTAGTATTCCAACTCTATGGATGATACTAGATTATAATGGATTCTTTAATTTCTTTTCCAATGTCTACATAAGCATGAGGTCTATCACATGTCTATCTATTACATCATAACATGTTAATGATACAAGGAAATAACAAGAGTGATACATAATTAGATAATAATGATACAGTCATTGTGATACATAATAAATCACTAAACACTACACATAGCATTTGTTTAGTTACATTGCCATTGACTGTCACAACACCAGTGATAACTGTGTTTTCTACGAGCATGCCTGTTGCACACTGATGACACTTATAACTCATTACCTAACCAAATTAAATCATGTCATTACCACAAATAAACTTTTATGTTGTGTGGACTTCATTGATTTCATCATTATTATAATTTTGTGACTAGCTACAAGGAAGATTACAGAGTTATGAGCCGACAGCATGGGGATTATTTAATGGTTTTATCAGACAATACACACGCTATTAATTATTATCCTGAAATGCTTTATAAGAAACAGTTCTGAAGTGGTTAGATTTGTATTAGCTACTGAAACAGAAATGAAGATACTCACCATAGTTGTGTTTCTCTGCTCCTTAGTTTTGTCATGTGTGTCACAGGGACTGATGAATCCTCCTTTCAAAGTATTAAGAAGTGGACCTAGTGGTACTTGCCCTTCCAATTCAGCCATGAAGTTGAAAACACTTTGTCTTAATTCATTCCTGGCTGCCCCAGCAACTGGACCACCATCACTACCCCAATACAATAATTATAAGAGAAAATCCTATGAGGTATTTTAATTCACAACATCCGAGTCCTTATTCACTAGCTATCATTGTAGCTAACATTCCTCTGTAAAATTATCCTCAAGTCTTGCAATTTTACATCTGTGTTTGTAATAATGGATTACATAAGGATCAGTACATGCAGTTAGTTACAGTTAGTAAGTAACCCTGCACCAGCATGTGCAATAACATGTGATAATGATAAGCAAGGTGTTAGCTAACCAGTGCTCAGGGTTTCCCCAATAATATGGTCACATGAGGCATAAACAACATGCACACATGGGCAGATTATAGATCAATTGAGTTACTGTCTGTACAATATGCCCATACTGGACAGATGTGAATGGTGGTTAGGTCTGGGATTGGTGGCTAGCAAGATGGGGGAAAAAAACAACAAAAAAACAAAACAATAACAGGTAGCTATAGGAACAGCTGCTTTCTGGGTTAGCTCTCTTGCCTGACTAATGCTGATCTCTGCACATGGATCCTTCCTGCCATGACGTGGCATTTCTTGAATAAACCTACAATAATAATGATTGGCCAGGAGGAGTGTGGTCATCTGGAGCTTAGCACTTGGTGTGCATGGCAATACATGTGCATTGCTCCCTAATACTAACCGAAAATTATGTGGGTACATGTAGTTAGTTACATTGACAAGACAGGGAGGAAAAATCACAATGGTGTTATAATGAAAGTAGCTAGCTAAAAAATTTGTGTATCAGCTTCTTTAGGCAAAAACAAAAAATGACAAAAAACAAACAAAACAACAACAACAACAACAACAACAAAAACAACATTCTTCTTTTATTGAGGACAAAAAAATTCGGCTAGCTACAATAGAGAACAAATGAACTAACTAGAGGTGCAGCATATTACCATGGCTACATTGCTAGATATTAAAGGTGAATTTCAGGGATTTCATGTTCACTCTTGATGTTGAGTGCCACATGGTGTTCATGCACCAGAGGACAGTCCAGAGCAAGGGCCAGGGACTTCCAGCTGGGAGGACCCCTTACCCTTTCAGTGACATCCGGGTCCACTCCTCTCAGCCACGTCCGAAGCATATCGGTCATGTGATCCCCAACGTCATGGTGATGGGAGGCCTCAATATTCTTGAGAGTGGAGTAGCGGAGGCCGAGGGAGAGACCAAGGTGGAACCACTTGTGACTCAGGGGTTGAACATACCTCTTCACGTCAATAAAGGAGTCACTTCCTGCAATAATGAGTTCCTAACTCAACAGCTACCATAACTATAGCTATAATTCTTTATTACTATCTATATGCTTACTTATAAGGTCACATGATCTAGCTACATTCATACCTATAAGATCACTGTTAACTGAAGCAAAATCTTTTGATGCTTCATTTGAATCACAATTAACATCTATAGAAAAAAACCAGTCAACACTAGCAAGTAAATAGGAAATTAATTTTTCTGTTACAGAAACTGCAGTCAATGGGATAGTACTTCATTGCTTGGCTTACTGTATGTAACTAAATTAGAGTCAGCTAGGATGCTTCATCTTTGCTGATCAACTACGTACCTGTTAATTGTCGTATGAGTTGCTCAGCATATTCATTCATGTTTACAGACTTGAGAGCACCAACCACTTCCTTCCAGTTTGGAGGTGATTCATTCGATTGTCCTTCCCCCTTCAAAAAGGCTGCTAGTACTTCTGTTAAGCAATGCTGAGCATCTTGGAGATGACGGATTCTGATTAGTTCTAAGGTGTAGTCTCTCAACCTGAGAGCTGATCCAAATTCCCTCCACTTAGTCACTTCAGCCACCTTGACATTGACGCTATAAAGGTCTTCAATGCACAAAGGATCTACAACAAATGGTGTTTAATAATAATGTTTACCACCATGCTGTTATGAATACAATGGTAATTGTGCATAATAACAAGCTAGTATCATTTTTGACTTGAAATATTCTGGAATAAAATTAATTATCATACTGTATAACAGGAAATTTTGTGAGATAAAATTTTTGTGCTGTAAAATATTTATCAAATAATTGAAAAAAAAAAACAAAAACAAAAAAACAACAAAAAAACAACTCAATTTTCATTATGAAAACTGCTACATGGCATGACAGTACAACAGTAAATTGACTTACCACTATTGATTGGAAGATTTGGGGGCCCCTGGATGGTTTTGACCTTTGGTAGTTCAATTCCAGCTGCTTCCTATAAGGAGAGATCATGCATGAGATGAATCAACTTACTGTGTGATTGCTACTATAATTATAGTCTTACATAAAGATTCCCATGGGTGAATATGGAGTATTTAGCCAATATGTCATGGAGTTGTTGATAAGTAATTGCAGTGTGCTCTGTGGCTGGGGCAGGGCCTTGAAGCATCTCAGCTAACTGCCCACACTCCTTGACTGCTTCATACACATTTCTTAATGTGCTCTCAGGAACATTCACATTTGATGCAATAGTATTTGCATAAATTTCTTGAAGAACTGACTCTCTTAATTTGTGAAAGGAATCGAAATGAAGGAGATCAGAAAGAAGAACATGTTGAGGATTTCTTCTGTCTTCATGAGTTACAACGGTAGGCTCACCCTTAATGACAGAGTGAGCCACTTCAGCTATTGGTATTTCTGCTGTGATCTCTGGAGGATATGATCTCTGAGGATGATAAAAGAATTCTTCAAGCTCAATTGATGGACAGACTTTTGTTTTCAAAGATTTGATGAGGGAGATTAGGGTGGATCGTTGCTGCACTAAGTTATATTCATAACCCTTTACACACTGCATTGCTATGCACAACTGAGAAGTCTGGTCTGTAACCTCAATCACACATCTGGTGGCATTGCTGTGGACTAACAAGATGCCATTTTTCCAGATGGGATATACAGGATTGAATGAATATTGTTCATATTCCAATAGTTGAATGAATAAAGTGTGGAGGAACCTGGGGGTAAAGAAGTGGTGAGGATTGGAACACTTTAAACACCATGTGTACAAGTGTGTGTAACTTTCTTCTTCTGTTTTCCACATATTCAAAGGCCTTGGATTATCAACTAAGTTTGGAAAGAAGTAGTGAACAGATTTCTTGAGATTTTCTGGAGCAGATAGGAGATGATCAGGAGCCACTTCAGTACAAAATTGAGTGAAAATCAGATATTTGATAGCTAAATCTGGTGGCATTGCACTCCGCAAAGATTTAGACAGAATTTCTTTAAGTTGAGATGCTTCCAACATTCCTACATCGTTTGTTATGTTTTGCTTTATCAACTTGAGACTTGCATGGACCTTGGAAAGCATGATGTTTTGATTCAATACTAACACACTTTTCTTCATGTTTCTTTCATGTGGCAAGAAGATAAGGTGTCCATTTGAGCATAGAGTATCACAAGTATCAATCAATAAATTCAGATTAGCAAGTTGAACTAAAGTTGGACCTGGATTCCTCAATTCCTTAATCAGGTTACACAACTTGCTTACAGTGATCGTTGGAACTTGATCAGACACGCTTTCTCGTAAGTAGTACATTAAAGATGCACATAACCTGTTAGAGTAATCACTTTCAGTACGTGTGATATGCTGACGTATAGATATGCAAACACTGTTTAACTTTTGCCGCAGTTCCTTCATGTCACTAGATCCTGAAAAACGACAATCACAGAGAATGAATCCATGATACTTTATGTTCTCACATGTTATGAAAGTAGAAGTTAGAATTTGTTGTACACTGCTATTTGTTTCACTAGTGACTTGATCTGCATGACTACCCACAATTATCAAGTGGACTGTTTTATGTTTTTTGATAGAAGCTGCATTGGATAATAAGGAAAGCCAGTATAACATCTGCTTCTTTATATCTGCTGCAGGTAGTGAAATATCGACTGCTACAAGAACAAGTGATTGAGTGGCTTGCTGAAGGATTATTTCATGACTTGCATAGTATTCTTTGTGTCCAGCAAAGTCGTAAATGCTGACACTTCCAAACACTTTACTCTGGAGGGTAGTGGGTATGATACCAGCTGTTAATGGTACAACTCCTTTAACCTTCTTGATTTTTCCAATAAGACTTTTTTCTTTGCTCAAAGCTTTGACTAAAGTGGATTTTCCTGACCCAGAATTGCCCATCACCAATATGCAGATAGAAGGTGACAAAGCATACTTTTTGGAAATAGTTAGACTTGTTGTAGCACGAAGAAGATAAGACTCCACATGTTTATGACCACTCTGTGATGCTATCTGTTGTGCTGTTAGGCCACACTTATTCTTTATAGATGGATCGCACAAAACTTGAGAATTTTCCTGTTCTGCATTTTCTAGTCCACTCCCTGTTAAGTACTTGACCACTTCCAATTGACCATACTTTGCTGCATTGTGGAGTAAGTTATTTCCATGTCTATCTTGTAGTAGTGGACTCCACTTTTTCCTCTCAATGTAAAATGTGACGTTTTCCATATCTCCAATAATGACAGCTTTGTGAAGGGGATCAGCATATTCATCAAAAATCTTCTGAATTTCTGGAGACTTAATTTTTAGAAGAGCCTTACGGTCAGGCTGTGTATATGGATCTAATCTGCAAAAAGTCATGAGAAATTTGATAATTTCAAGGTCGTCTCTTTTTATTGCAAGACGAAAAGGAGTTTCACCAGAATTATTCGATAACTGTACATCACAGGTATTTGAATCAATCAGATATTTAGAAACATCAAAAGAGTCACTTATGATTGCATCATGGAGAGGAGTACTACCAAACTGACCCCTGATATTAGGATCACATTTGATGTCTTCAATGTAAAATCTGACCACTTCAAGTCTATTATTCTGCACAGCTTTGTGTAGAGAAGTATTACCATAATCATCTTTCACTAGTGGATCAGACTTGCAACAAATGATGAAAAATCGAACTATATCCAAGTGACCTTTAGCAGATGCACAGTGCAATGGAGTTTCCTTCTTCTCACCTGGACACAATGGATCACAGTGATGCGATTCTACAAGGTATTTCACGACATCTAGATGTCCTTGTGCACTTGCTTGATGAAGAGGAATCCTATCCCATCGTCCTTTAGTGTTTGGATCACATTTCATATCTTCAATAAAGTGCTTGACCACATCTAGTTTACCTTGCAATGCAGCAACATGAAGTGGTGTGTTATCATAAGTATTCTTCACTAGTGGATGTGAGTTGTGGATAGCATTTAAATATTGCACCACATTTAAGTGACCATTGGAAGAGGCTTGGTGCAATGGAGTTTCCTTCTTCACATCTGGACACAATGGATCACAGTGATGTGATTCTACAAGGTATTTCACGACATCTAGATGTCCTTGTTCACTTGCATGATGAAGAGGAATCGTATCCCATTGTCCTTTAGTGTTGGGATCACATTTCATATTTTCGATAAAGTGCTTGACCACATCTAGTTTACCTTGTGATGCAGCAACATGAAGTGGTGTGTTATCATAAGTATTTTTCACTAGTGGATCTGAGTTGTGGATAGCATTTAAATATTGCACCACATTTAAGTGACCGTTGGAAGAGGCTCGGTGCAATGGAGTTTGCTTGTCTTCATCTGGACACAATGGATCACAGTGATGTGATTCTACGAGGTATTTCACGACATCTAGATGTCCTTGTTCACTCGCATGATGAAGAGGAATCCTATCCCATCGTCCTGTAGTGTTGGGATCACATTTCATATCTTCAATAAAGTGCTTGACCACATCTAGTTTACCTTCGAATGCAGCAACATGAAGTGGTGTGTTATCATAAGTATTCTTCACTAGTGGATCTGAGTTGTGGATAGCATTTAAATATTGCACCACATTTAAGTGACCGTTGGAAGAGGCTCGGTGCAATGGAGTTTGCTTGTCTTCATCTGGACACAATGGATCACAGTGATGTGATTCTACGAGGTATTTCACGACATCTAGATGTCCTTGTTCACTCGCATGATGAAGAGGAATCCTATCCCATCGTCCTTTAGTGTTGGGATCACATTTCATATCTTCAATAAAGTGCTTGACCACATCTAGTTTACCTTCGAATGCAGCAACATGAAGTGGTGTGTTATCATAAGTATTTTTCACTAGTGGATCTGAGTTGTGGATAGCATTTAAATATTGCACCACATTTAAGTGACCGTTGGAAGAGGCTCGGTGCAATGGAGTTTGCTTGTCTTCATCTGGACACAATGGATCACAGTGATGTGATTCTACGAGGTATTTCACGACATCTAGATGTCCTTGTTCACTCGCATGATGAAGAGGAATCCTATCCCATCGTCCTTTAGTGTTGGGATCACATTTCATATCTTCAATAAAGTGCTTGACCACATCTAGTTTACCTTCGAATGCAGCAACATGAAGTGGTGTGTTATCATAAGTATTCTTCACTAGTGGATCTGAGTTGTGGATAGCATTTAAATATTGCACCACATTTAAGTGACCGTTGGAAGAGGCTCGGTGCAATGGAGTTTGCTTGTCTTCATCTGGACACAATGGATCACAGTGATGTGATTCTACGAGGTATTTCACGACATCTAGATGTCCTCGTTCACTCGCATGATGAAGAGGAATCCTATCCCATTGTCCTTTAGTGTTGGGATCACATTTCATATCTTCAATAAAGTGCTTGACCACATCTAGTTTACCTTCCAATGCAGCAACATGAAGTGGTGTGTTATCATAAGTATTCTTCACTAGTGGATGTGAGTTGTGGATAGCATTTAAATATTGCACCACATTTAAGTGACCGTTGGAAGAGGCTCGGTGCAATGGAGTTTGCTTCTTCTCATCTGGATACAATGGATCACAGTGATGTGATTCTACGAGGTATTTCACGACATCTAGATGTCCTTGTTCACTCGCATGATGAAGAGGAATCCTATCCCATTGTCCTTTAGTGTTGGGATCACATTTCATATCTTCAATAAAGTGCTTGACCACATCTAGTTTACCTTCCTATGCAGCAACATGAAGTGGTGTGTTATCATAAGTATTCTTCACTAGTGGATCTGAGTTGTGGATAGCATTTAAATATTGCACCACATTTAAGTGTCCATCGTAAGAGGCTTGGTGCAACGGAGTTCGCTTCTTTTCATCTGGACACAATGGATCACAGTGATGTGATTCTACGAGGTATTTCACGACATCTAGATGTCCTTGTTCACTCGCATGATGAAGAGGAATCCTATCCCATTGTCCTTTAGTGTTGGGATCACATTTCATATCTTCAATAAAGTGCTTGACCACATCTAGTTTACCTTCGAATGCAGCAACATGAAGTGGTGTGTTATCATAAGTATTCTTCACTAGTGGATCTGAGTTGTGGATAGCATTTAAATATTGCACCACATTTAAGTGACCGTTGGAAGAGGCTCGGTGCAATGGAGTTTCCTTGTCTTCATCTGGACACAATGGATCACAGTGATGTGATTCTACGAGGTATTTCACGACATCTAGATGTCCTCGTTCACTCGCATGATGAAGAGGAATCCTATCCCATTGTCCTTTAGTGTTGGGATCACATTTCATATCTTCAATAAAGTGCTTGACCACATCTAGTTTACCTTCCAATGCAGCAACATGAAGTGGTGTGTTATCATAAGTATTCTTCACTAGTGGATCTGAGTTGTGGATAGCATTTAAATATTGCACCACATTTAAGTGTCCATCGTAAGAGGCTTGGTGCAACGGAGTTCGCTTCTTTTCATCTGGACACAATGGATCACAGTGATGTGATTCTACGAGGTATTTCACGACATCTAGATGTCCTTGTTCACTCGCATGATGAAGAGGAATCCTATCCCATTGTCCTTTAGTGTTGGGATCACATTTCATATCTTCAATAAAGTGCTTGACCACATCTAGTTTACCTTTCAATGCAGCAACATGAAGTGGTGTGTTATCATAAGTATTCTTCACTAGTGGATCTGAGTTGTGGATAGCATTTAAATATTGCACCACATTTAAGTGACCATTGGAAGAGGCTTGGTGCAATGGAGTTTCCTTCTTCTCACCTGGACACAATGGATCACAGTGATGTGATTCTACGAGGTATTTCACGACATCTAGATGTCCTTGTTCACTCGATGATGAAGAGGAATCCTATCCCATCGTCCTTTAGTGTTGGGATCACATTTCATATCTTCAATAAAGTGCTTGACCACATCTAGTTTACCTTGCAATGTAGCATAGTGAAGTGGTGTGTCACCATAAGTATCCTTCACTAGTGGATCTGAGTTGTGGATAGCATTTAAATATTGCACCACATTTAAGTGTCCATTTAAAGAAGCTCGGTGCAATGGAGTTATCTTTTCTTCATCTGGACACAATGGATCACAGTGATGTGTGTCTATCAGGTAAACTACAATGTCCATGTGTCCCTGTTGACTGGCAAGATGAAGAGGAGTAACATGCTCCTCATCCTGACAAGATGGACTGCAATCGTGACTGCCTAGTAAATATTCTACCACATTTAGGTGCCCTTCACGACTTGCTGTATGTACTAGTGACCTACCTGGTGCCATATGAAACTCATCACTTTTCCATTCTGCAGTTGTTTTGAATTGAGGATCTGCTCCCTTAGTCTCAATGAGATACTTGAGGACTTGCAAATGTCCTCCTCCAGCTGCAAGGTAAGCTTGAGATCTCCCATGCACATCCACAACGTTTACATCACTCCCTACCTCCTCCAATAAGTATTCAACCACATTCAAGTGTCCATGCTCTGCTGCCAGGTGGAGACAGGGTAGACCTTCAATGTTAATGCTCAGTGGATCACAGCCAATAGTATTGATAAGGAACTTGACTATATCCAAGTGCCCACCCATACAGGCAGCATGTAATGGTGTATTGCCATTTAAATTTGTATGCTGGTCTGCTAATTTACCTTGGAACAAAGACGTTAGTGCTGATGATAATTTAGTACTAATTTTTATGGATGTAAGGGACATTGATAACCTTGATATCAAATATTTTACGATATCGAAGTGTCCGTACTTTGCTGCAGTGTGTAAAGGTGTGCAACCATCTGCATCTCTACTCTCAATGGTGTACCCAATGCAGTTAGTAATGAGTGATTGAACCACATCCAGTCTGCCGTGACGACAGGCATAGTGAAGAGGTGTGAATTTGTTGGGAAAAGTGTGCTCTGATGATGATTTTTGTTGCAATAATAATATCGGTAAGACCGTCTTAAAATCACCTGATTTCAAGGCCGATACTAATGTTTCAATGTGAATGTTTTCTTTTAACGAAGACATTATATTTGATCGAATGATTGTATAACTCGACTCTGAAATTATTGAAGCCTGCACAGTATTGTCAGTCAATGTCCCTTGTAATAGTCCATTAATTAACTGATGTGACAACTGGCGGTGACGAGAATATGATCGAAATGCACTGCGCTATTTATAATCTCACTTTGATCGAGTATTCAACCAAGAAGAAATACCAAATATAGCTACTACAAAGATGACGCCTCGAATGAAATGATGATCTACTCTCAAATTATAATTATGCACAATCTGCAATTAAAATGAAATCGATTACAATCATCAACTGTTAGTACTAGAGTACTCTTACAATAGCCATCATTCATACTTATTAGCTAGATTCTTGCAGTGGTTGAGATCATTATGTATCACCTAGTTAGCTTGCTCTACATAATTATATTGCCATATCATTATCAACACTGCATATGCATCCATACACAGTGAGCGCAGTGAGCGCAGTGCATTTATATTGCATGGATCAATATTATTATAGTGATCATGCAAGAAAGAAGACAATAGCTACACATTCTCAACAGTTAGTAGGTCTGGATAATAACAAGCCAATCTTTTTAGCTAATCCTGTAAAAAAATAATAATAAGGTATCCTATCATTGTATAGCTAGTCTATTTACATTTACTCGTCCCCTATAGATTGATCAAGATAATAATCTTATTTGGACTAAAATAAACATTACCAGATAGCTATATTCATTGATTTACTGTATGTACTGCTCCTACACACACATGTATAAGGCTTTATTCCTTTATTCCATTTACCTCTCAAACTTATTAACTATACGACTACTTCCAGGGAACTAGTGAACACAATAGACTCTATAGTATTGTTAGCTACATGTATACGGTTATGAGGATTAATGTAAACATAATATTATGTAGCTACCTCTTCTCTTAAGGCTTTATCATAATTACTTATATCCTTCACTTGAAATCAAAATGAAATCAGCAGATAGTTAGCTATTTAGCTAGCTAATTAGTTATGTGTGCTCCATGATTCCAAACGTTTTAGCTTTAGCTCCCTAATAATTTATCTCAGTTGCTTCTATAATGTCAAGTGAACACTAATAAACTGCTACTTACATACCTGCTTCTTTCAAAAAAGGGCATGTCAGATAATGAGATTCATAAAACTGCTTATTCATAAAGATGATTGTAGTGACTTCACTGATGAATAAGTACATATGCTCACATGCAGAAGCCTATGAGACTACACAAAAGAATAATAACTAGCTACGTGTAACCACATCAGTGTACATAGCTACATTGATATTGTACACATACTTGATGTTAGTTTGCTTGGATTGTGATCAAAGACGTCCCAACAACAATTGAAAACACAGTATGTATGCGCACACACAGGGTAGCACTGCGCAGTGATCATTATTAGCACAGCGCATTTTGCACATTGGCAATGATCAGCATTATTATAGTGATCATGAGACAGTAACAACACATTCTCTAGCGACAGCTGATAGGTGGATAATTAATAACTAATTTGACCACTTAGTCCATTAAGTCCTATGTGTCAACTCTGGCATACTTAATGGTATTTTGTCCAGTGCTCCGCATTCTTCTAAATAACTTTATCACACAGCCTAGGGTGACAAAATGCAATCAGGTTGTTGAACCTTTGCAGGCATACACGTGTGTGTAACTACGTACACAAAACAATGAAATATGCAGACACTGGCAGACGAAATACTAGAATACTTTAGCATATAGGGCAAGTGCAGCAAGCATCACTGCAAAAAGAATAGGAATCTAGGTTATCCGAGTTCCTTTTTTTGGTTATCTGGGGGCTGCCATTTATAACTCAGATAACCTTAAATGGGTTGCTTTTACACAATAGTTTTTACAGTAATTTTTATCATTCACATGGTTCATGTGTTGCTGTGCAAGTATAGCTATATGCGCTTGGTAGCACAGCACGGTGACCAATAATTATTAGCACAGCGCATTTACATTGCATTGATCAGCATTATTATAGTGATCATGCAAGAAAAGAAGACAGTAATACTTTCATAAGGACTGAATAATAATATATATGTATCCTTTCCACAGTAGCAACTGATAAGGTATATCCTATATGGTATCCTATCTTTTATTGTAGCTATAGCTTTGTAGCTAGTCTGCATGTACTCATCCCCGAATCATTCGCTACATTATTGGACCAAAAAAGGGTCACCTTATAACTACATATTCTGTTCCTGATTGCGCACTGAATAAGGCTCTATTCCTTCGTTCCATACCATGAAACTTATAATTTCAGCTACTCCTAGGGAACAAGTGAATGCAATAGACTCTATAGTAGCTAATACTGTTACATACTATGTAGCTATGGCAATCTACAAATGAGCCCTAGTGCTGACACACTCTCTTACCTTAAACATTATTAATTTTGTTTTATTTTAGCACTTGATAGACAATAGTTATACAGTTACAGTTGCTGTTAGCTACTTACAAGAAGTATCAACTATCAACATACCTGCTTCTCTAACGGCTTTTCTAAAAGGGCGTGTCAGATAATAAGATTCATTGACTGCTCACATGCAAAAGAGTAGTAACCACAAGTGAACCACCACTACCATTCTCACTATTTAAAATGTACAATTCCAATAATGTATGTTTTCCTATTCGAAAAAAAACAGGGGGAAAAACTGTTTCTTTAAAGGAAAACCATTTGATGGGGAAATTGACACTCCCAGTGTGGGCAGGTATGTTGTCAGAGCAGAATCAAAAGTGTTCCCTATGATACTCACTCCCCTAATAATGTGTTTTCATCAGCTACGTAGGAGTGTGCATGCCTACTGAGCACTTAGCTAATGTTGCCATTGATTGTTGCTCCAGTCTCCATTGCATGCAGCATTGTTGTCGGGTGAGAATTCCTGCATTTGAGCATAGTAGAAAGAGATCCAACTCGCAACAAGAGAAGAAGCTAATTCTGGCATCAACCTTCCAGTCATGAACTTATGAGCTTTTGAAGGATCTTCAAAATTCAGAAATTTGCAAAAGAGAATGACCAGCACATTGCTCATGCAGAGGTTAATTATTGTGCTACGTAGGTTGTTTATATGAGGTATTGTGAAAGAACCACACATCACTTCATTTTATTTTGGAGTGCTATTATCCCCAGTATAATCATTGAAGGAAAGGCAGTAGCTGTTACCCTCAATTCTCAGTCTGGCACGTTTAGCTAGCTGAATTCAATAATGCTATAAAATAGCTTGGCCATCACATTTCTTGCTAACTTTATTATCTTAATTCATAGCTATACAAACTCAAACTGGATAAAATATAAGATCACTAGTGGATCTGAGTGGTGGATAGCAATAAAATATCTCACCACATCAAATTGTCCGTTGGAAGAGGCTCGGTGCAATGGAGTTCGCTTGTCTTCATCTGGACACAATGGATCACAGTGATGTGATTCTACGAGGTATTTCACGACATCTAGATGTCCTTGTCCACTTGCATAATGAAGAGGAATCCTATCCCATCCTCCTTTAGTGTTGGGATCACATTTCATATCTTCAATAAAGTGCTTGACCACATCTAGTTTACCTTCCAATGCAGCAACATGAAGTGGTGTGTCATCATAAGTATTCTTCACTAGTGGATCTGAGTTGTGGATAGCATTTAAATATTGCACCACATTTAAGTGACCGTTGGAAGAGGCTCGGTGCAATGGAGTTACCTTCTTCTCATCTGGACACAATGGATCACAGTGATGTGATTCTACGAGGTAATTCACGACATCTAGATGTCCGTGTTCACTCGCATGATGAAGAGGAATCCTATCCCATTGTCCTTTAGTGTTGGGATCACATTTCATATCTTCAATAAAGTGCTTGACCACATCTAGTTTACCTTCCAATGCAGCAACATGAAGTGGTGTGTTATCATAAGTATTCTTCACTAGTGGATCTGAGTTGTGGATAGCATTTAAATATTGCACCACATTTAAGTGACCGTTGGAAGAGGCTCGGTGCAACGGAGTTTGCTTGTCTTCATCTGGACACAATGGATCACAGTGATGTGATTCTACGAGGTATTTCACGACATCTAGATGTCCTTGTTCACTCGCATGATGAAGAGGAATCCTATCCCATCCTCCTTTAGTGTTGGGATCACATTTCATATCTTCGATAAAGTGCTTGACCACATCTAGTTTACCTCGTGACGCAGCATAGTGAAGTGGTGTGTCACCATAAGTATTCTTCACTAGTGGATCTGAGTTGTGGATAGCATTTAAATATTGCACCACATTTAAGTGACCGTTGGAAGAGGCTCGGTGCAATGGAGTTACCTTCTTCTCATCTGGACACAATGAATCACAGTGATGTGATTCTACGAGGTATTTCACGACATCTAGATGTCCGTGTTCACTCGCATGATGAAGAGGAATCCTATCCCATTGTCCTTTAGTGTTGGGATCACATTTCATATCTTCAATGAAGTGCTTGACCACATCTAGTTTACCTTCCAATGCAGCAACATGAAGTGGTGTGTCATCATAAGTATTCTTCACTAGTGGATCTGAGTTGTGGATAGCATTTAAATATTGCACCACATTTAAGTGACCGTTGGAAGAGGCTCGGTGCAATGGAGTTACCTTCTTCTCATCTGGACACAATGGATCACAGTGATGTGATTCTACGAGGTATTTCACGACATCTAGATGTCCGTGTTCACTCGCATGATGAAGAGGAATCCTATCCCATCGTCCTTTAGTGTTGGGATCACATTTCATATCTTCAATAAAGTGCTTGACCACATCTAGTTTACCTTCCAATGCAGCAACATGAAGTGGTGTGTTATCATAAGTATTCTTCACTAGTGGATCTGAGTTGTGGATAGCATTTAAATATTGCACCACATTTAAGTGACCGTTGGAAGAGGCTCGGTGCAATGGAGTTACCTTCTTCTCATCTGGACACAATGGATCACAGTGATGTGATTCTACGAGGTATTTCACGACATCTAGATGTCCGTGTTCACTCGCATGATGAAGAGGAATCCTATCCCATTGTCCTTTAGTGTTGGGATCACATTTCATATCTTCAATAAAGTGCTTGACCACATCTAGTTTACCTTCCAATGCAGCAACATGAAGTGGTGTGTCATCATAAGTATTCTTCACTAGTGGATCTGAGTTGTGGATAGCATTTAAATATTGCACCACATTTAAGTGACCGTTGGAAGAGGCTCGGTGCAATGGAGTTACCTTCTTCTCATCTGGACACAATGGATCACAGTGATGTGATTCTACAAGGTATTTTACGACATCTAGATGTCCTTGTGCACTTGCATGATGAAGAGGAATCCTATCCCATTGTCCTTTAGTGTTGGGATCACATTTCATATCTTCAATAAAGTGCTTGACCACATCTAGTTTACCTTCCAATGCAGCAACATGAAGTGGTGTGTCATCATAAGTATTCTTCACTAGTGGATCTGAGTTGTGGATAGCATTTAAATATTGCACCACATTTAAGTGACCGTTGGAAGAGGCTCGGTGCAATGGAGTTACCTTCTTCTCATCTGGACACAATGGATCACAGTGATGTGATTCTACAAGGTATTTCACGACATCTAGATGTCCTTGTTCACTCGCATGATGAAGAGGAATCCTATCCCATTGTCCTTTAGTGTTGGGATCACATTTCATATCTTCAATAAAGTGCTTGACCACATCTAGTTTACCTTCCAATGCAGCAACATGAAGTGGTGTGTCATCATAAGTATTCTTCACTAGTGGATCTGAGTTGTGGATAGCATTTAAATATTGCACCACATTTAAGTGTCCATTTAAAGAAGCTCGGTGCAATGGAGTTATCTTTTTTTTATCTGGACACAATGGATCACAGTGATGTGTGTCTATCAGGTAAACTACAATGTCCATGTGTCCCTGTTGACTGGCAAGATGAAGAGGAGTAACATGCTCCTCATCCTGACAAGATGGACTGCAATTGTGACTGCCTAGTAAATATTCCACCACATTCAGGTGCCCTTCACGACTTGCTGTATGTACTAGTGACCTACCTGGTGCCATATGAAACTCATCACTTTTCCATTCTGCAGTTGTTTTGAATTGAGGATCTGCTCCCTTAGTCTCAATGAGATACTTGAGGACTTGCAAATGTCCTCCTCCAGCTGCAAGGTAAGCTGGAGATCTCCCATGCACATCCACAACGTTTACATCACTCCCTACCTCCTCTAATAAAGTATTCAACCACATTCAAGTGTCCATGCTCTGCTGCCATGTGGAGACAGGGTAGACCTTCAATGTTAATGCTCAGTGGATCACAGCCAATAGTATTGATAAGGAACTTGACTATATCCAAGTGCCCACCCATACAGGCAGCATGTAATGGTGTATTGCCATTTAAATTTGTATGCTGGTCTGCTAATTTACCTTGGAATAAAGACATTAGTGCTGATGATAATTTAGTACTAATTTTTATGGATATAAGGGACATTAGTAATCTTGATATCAAATATTTTACGATATTGAAGTGTCCGTACTTTGCTGCAGTGTGTAAAGGTGTGCAACCATTTACATCTCTACTCTCAATGGTGTACCCAATGCAGTTAGTAATGAGTGATTGAACCACATCCAGTCTGCCGTGACGACAGGCATAGTGAAGAGGTGTGAATTTGTTGGGAAAAGTGAGCTCTGATGATGATTTTTGTTGCAATAATAATATCGGTAAGACCGTCCTAAAATCACCTGAAATCAAGGCCGATACTAATGTTTCAATGTGAATGTTTTCTTTTAACGAAGACATTATATTTGATCGAATGATTGTATAACTCGACTCTGAAATTATTGAAGCCTGCACAGTATTGTCAGTCAATGTCCCTTGTAATAGTCCATTAATTAACTGATGTGTTAACTGGCGGTGATGAGAATATGATCGAAATGCACTGCGCTATTTATAATCTCACTTTGATCGAGTATTCAACCAAGAAGAAATACCAAATATAGCTACTGCAAAGATTACGTCTCAAATGAAATGATGATCTACTCTCAAATTATAATTATGCACAATCTGCAATTAAAATGAAATCGATTACAATCATTAACTGTTAGTACTAGAGTACTCTTACAATAGCCATCATTCATACTTATTAGCTAGATTCTTGCAGTGGTTGAGATCATTATGTATCACCTAGTTAGCTTGCTCTACATAATTATATTGCCATATCATTATCAACACTGCATATGCATCCATACACAGTGAGTGCAGTGAGCGCAGTGCATTTATATTGCATGGATCAATATTATTATAGTGATCATGCAAGAAAGAAGACAATAGCTACACATTCTCAACAGTTAGTAGGTCTGGATAATAACAAGCCAATCTTTTTAGCTAATCCTGTAAAAAAATAATAATAAGGTATCCTATCATTGTATAGCTAGTCTATTTACATTTACTCGTCCCCTATAGATCGATCAAGATAATAATCTTAATTGGACTAAAATAAACATTACAAGATAGCTATATTCATTGATTTACTGTATGTACTGCTCCTACACACACATGTATAAGGCTTTATTCCTTTATTCCATTTACCTCTCAAACTTATTAACTATACAACTACTTCCAGGGAACTAGTGAACACAATAGACTCTATAGTATTGTTAGCTACATGTATACGGTTATGAGGATTAATGTAAACATAATATTATGTAGCTACCTCTTCTCTTAAGGCTTTATCATAATTACTTATATCCTTCACTTGAAATCAAAATGAAATCAGCAGATAGTTAGCTATTTAGCTAGCTAATTAGTTATGTGTGCTCCATGATTCCAAATGTTCTAGCTTTAGCTCCCTAATAATTTATCTCAGTTGCTTCTATAATGTCAAGTGAACACTAATAAACTGCTACTTACATACCTGCTTCTTTAAATTCTTTTCAAAAAAAGGCATGTCAGATAATGAGATTCATAAAACTGCTTATTCATAAAGATGATTGTATAGTGACTTCACTGATGAATAAGTACATGCTCACATGCAGAAGCCTATGAGACTATACAGAAGAATAGTAACTAGCTATAACCACATCAGTGTACATAGCTACATTGATATTGTACACATAATTATAGTTAGTTTGCTTGGATTGTGATCAAAGATGTCCCCAGCAACAATTGAAAACACAGTATGTATGCGCACACACAGGGTAGCACTGCGCAGTGATCATTATTAGCACAGCGCATTTTGCACATTGGCAATGATCAGCATTATTATAGTGATCATGAGACAGTAACAACACATTCTCTAGCGACAGCTGATAGGAATGGATAATTAATAACTAATTTGACCACTTAGTCCTATTAAGGTATCTATGTTTACTTGTCCCCTATAGCTAAGCTGATTGCTATATAATAATGTAAGGCATCATATGCTGCTAGCTGCACTATCAACATAGCTAGCTAGCTATCAAAGTGTAGCTACATAGTATTTGTGATCACTTAGCACTTGGAGTTGTTAACTTCTGTGATGATTTATTGGTCTTCAAAAACCAGCTACATAATTAGTTATGCTGGTGGTTGTCATTATTACAATGCTCCATAATTACAACATAGTATACGTATCTCAGTTATTTCTTTATAATGCCAAGTGAACACAAGTATAATAGTTACTGCTATAGTTATCTACTTGCAAGAATTATTATCAACATACCTCAAGTATCCTGCTTCTCTAAAGGCTCTTCTAAAAAAGGGCGTGTCAGATAATAGAATTTAAAACTGCTTATTCATAACGATTACATCAGTAACTTAAACTGATGAAATAAGTGCATGCTCACGTGCAGAAGAGTATAGCTAGAACAGCTAGGCTAGCTATAGCTACAATATTTAGGACTACCACACCAGTGTATCTACCATTTTAAAGAGTAACCAATTCATAATTTACTGTTACGTATTCTTTTAAATTTATTTTGACATCATGTTCCTATTCCATTAACATTCCAACTTTTAGAAACTGTTTCTTTAAGGAAATCCACTTGTCCATCGGGTGTTTCCACTCCCAGTGGGGGCACAATCAAATTGAAATCAGCAGATAGCTACATAGCTACAAGTAAGGGAAAAAGCATTTCGTGAAATGAAAAAAGATGTAGGGATGACCACTGCTCAAAAAAGTAAGGAAACAAGAAGGATGGAAATGGGATCAATCTTTGTTCTGTATATCCAGCCAACAATCCCTACATATACGTACATTACTGCACTATATTTGAAGCTACCCAACGCATATGTAGGGATTGTTGGCTGGATATGTAGAATAAAGATTGATCCCATTTCCATCCTTCTTGTTTCCTTACTTTTTTGAGCAGTGGTCATCCCTACGTCTTTTTTTCATTTCACAAAATGCTTTTTCCCTTACTTGTTCCTGGTCTTTTTTCCTCTCTTTTTATATGGTTTTAGCTATGTATAGAGTTCATTCTTCTGTGTATGCAGGGACAGATGAAAGAAGAATAGTTCTCCAAGCCCAATCAACGAGTCAAGGTGTTGTGTTGGAGGTTGAAGATTGCTGAAATAGAGTCTACCGGTAGATGGATTGGTGAATCTAAATCCCCGAGTTGATACAGTACTGACGGTAGTTATCTAGCGCGCGCAGAGCTAGCTAGCTAGCTCGAGACGGCTGAGTAATATTATAATTTCGAATAATTGGATATCAAATACATGCGCATGCGTATTATCGAAAAGATGACTTCCACCATAGATATAAGAGGTTTACGGGATTGGAAACGGATCACGTGCTCTCGTTAGCAACTAACAACCGAGGCGCGTTGACAGCTGAATGACATAGCACTTTTGTCAAAGTTGCTGTTCTGACAAGATCCGTGAGGTAAGACTTATGCCAATAATACTATAATACACTAGGGCATAGATTTACTGTATGAAATAAATTTCAGCTCAGATTTTCAAGTTTATTCCTACAAATACTACTGTAGTGGTTAATGGGACTGTAATCCCTCTCACGCTTGATGGAATCAATTGCTGTTGCCCATTTTCTGATCAAAAGGCATGTAAACTTTAGCTACATGGAATAGTAATGTTGGTTTTTGTATTAGCTGACATATATTGTCTCTAGCATTTGCAAGTGGTGTTAAAACTGTAATCCCTCTCCCAAGAAATAGATTAACAATATTGAAACTGTATTAGTAGTTTCAGGGAAAGGATAGAACAGTAAATGGAATTGGTGCATTCGTTTTCTATACAATAGTCATCCTATGGAGATGGCAAGCTTACTATATTTCCCCCCTAATATCCATAGGGTCCACAGGACAGCTGACTGAGCCGAATTCTTGAGGTGGATGGTGTCAAAACCCAACAGCCAAAAGCTGGAAGTATTGCAATAATGTTGATGAGGGAGAACTGAGCAGAAACTGGCGGATAACTTTGGGGCAAAATTATCTAGCTATAATAATGATGAATTTATGTCTAATTTTAATACCAAAAGTCATTCTGGCCTTTCTTTCAAATCAATCACATAAAATTAATGTATAATGAGCAATGATAGGTACTCATAGTTATAATTACAAGGGAAAAAGTTATGAATAATTAATAACTTCCTTCCTCAGACTCTCCAACTTCAACTCTCTGACTCTTCACTTCTTCAATACCTTCCCCTTAGCTTACTTGTACTATTCTGTGAGCTGTAGGGGCAGAACATCACTTTAACTGCCTTGAAAGGAGTGAATATTGATCTCCTTTCACGGCCATTAATATAATTAATGCTGCATGCGCGTGCGCATCTGTCAACGCGCCTCGGTTGTGCAGTTCATTGGGCGTTTCCAATCCCGTAAAACCTCTTATATCTATGCTTCCACTAATTGAATTAGTCGAGTGCTGTGCTCCGTAGTGTCTCCTTTTTCATCGACTCTTTCGAGGATCAACGAGTACAAAAGATCGTAGCTGGTAGAATTTGGAGTGGATTTATCCAGAAATCATAGCTGTAGCTTGAGTGGTTCGAGAGATAATATGGTTGTCTAAGAAGAAGAATAACAACAATAGAGAAGAGAGATTTACCTGCTTGTCGTATTTCTGATGAAACAGTAAGCTCCCTGTTGGTCTGCACATTGTAGTAGGCTGGATAATCATTCACAGTAGCTTTTATTAGGTCTAAGTGGGGGAACTAGAATTTCACTTTTGTATTAGTCTCAGATTCATAAAACTGCCCATAAAGATGATTGCAGTGATGCTCACATGCTAGTAAGCAACCACAAACCCAAGATTTGAAGGTGCGGCTGTTTAAGCTTCAATCCCCTCTAGCTACTTAAAGTTATGCAAAACTAGGATATCGATTTTTCATGTTGCAAACCTTATCCCCGGTCCTGTAACTTGGTCTGCACTTCGTAGTATAGGCTTTAGTTGGTAGCACTCTCATGATAGCTACTAGAATTTCACTTTTGTATTAGTGTATAATTTATGCAGCATCTGCGTCATCCCTACATAGAGAGAGATACCACTCTCTCTGATAATGAGTTTACTCGAAAGATGTCTCTTGGAAATACATATGCACACACACACAGGGTAGCACTGTGCAGTAATCAATAATATCAGCACAGTGCATTTTAACCATTGGCAATGATCAGCATTATTATAGTGATCATGAGACAGTAACAACACATTCTCTAGTTACAGCTAGTAGGATTGGATAATTAATAACTAAATTCGACTCCTTGGCCTGGATAATTGGATAATTAATGACTAATTCGACTCCTTGGCCTGAAGATATATTGTATCAACTATAAAAACAACTATTAAGGTATCTTATCTATTGTACGTTTACTTGTCCCCTATAGACTGCTTGCTATAATAATGTAAGGCTTTATATTCATATGCCAGAGAACAAGTGAATGCGAGAGTAATACTGTTAGGTACATAATGGTTGTGTATCTATTATTATCAACATCCAGCTATCAAAGTGTAGCTACATAGTTTGTGATCACTTAGCACTTGGAGTTGTTAAATCTTGATGATTTCTTATGTATTCTTAATTGACAAAAAATTCTGGACCTTGCATTGACCTTTTAGTCATGACTGTACTAGCTAACACTGAGCTTTTGCAGAATCTTAGTTATTATAGCTAATTCATAAATTTAGAATCGTAGATTGTGCTGAGGCGAATAGTGCTGGATTGCTTATAGAGACAATCGTCTACATGTGCTAGAGGTATTGCGAAAGAACTTCTTAACTGATTTACGTATTTTGGAGACGAACTATAGACTATTAGGAAGAGGCATTATCATGGGTCAACTCTGGCATACTTAATGGTATTTTGTCCAGTGCTCCGCATTCTTCTAAATAACTTTATCACACATGGTATCCTATCTTTTATTGTAGCTATAGCTTTGTAGATAGTCTGCATGTACTCATCCCTGAATCATTCGCTACATTATTGGACCAAAAAAGGGTCACCTTATAACTACATATTCTGTTCCTGATTGCGCACTGAATAAGGCTCTATTCCTTCGTTCCATACCATGAAACTTATAATTTCAGCTACTCCTAGGGAACAAGTGAATGCAATAGACTCTATAGTAGCTAATACTGTTACATACTAGCTATGTAGCTATGGCAATCTACAAATGAGCCCTAGTGCTGACACACTCTCTTACCTTAAACATTATTAATTTTGTTTTATTTTAGCACTTGATAGACAATAGTTATACAGTTACAGTTGCTGTTAGCTACTTACAAGAAGTATCAACTATCAACATACCTGCTTCTCTAGCGGCTTTTCTAAAAGGGCGTGTCAGATAATAAGATTCATTGACTGCTCACATGCAAAAGAGTAGTAACCACAAGTGAACCACCACTACCATTCTCACTATTTAAAAAATACACTTCCAATAATGTATGTTTTCCTATTCGAAAAAAAAAACAGGGGGAAAAACTGTTTCTTTAAAGGAAAACCATTTGATGGGGAAATTGACACTCCCAGTATGGGCAGGTATGTTGTCAGAGCAGAATCAAAAGTGTTCCCTATGATACTCACTCCCCTAATAATGTGTTTTCATCAGCTACGTAGGAGTGTGCATGCCTACTGAGCACTTAGCTAATGTTGCCATTGATTGTTGCTCCAGTCTCCATTGCATGCAGCATTGTTGTCGGGTGAGAATTCCTGCATTTGAGCATAGTAGAAAGAGATCCAACTCGCAACAAGAGAAGAAGCTAATTCTGGCATCAACTTTCCAGTCATGAACTTATGAGCTTTTGAAGGATCTTCAAAATTCAGAAATTTGCAAAAGAGAATGACCAGCACATTGCTCATGCAGAGGTTAATTATTGTGCTACGTAGGTTGTTTATATGAGGTATTGTGAAAGAACCACACATCACTTCATTTTATTTTGGAGTGCTATTATCCCCAGTATAATCATTGAAGGAAAGGCAGTAGCTGTTACCCTCAATTCTCAGTCTGGCACGTTTAGCTAGCTGAATTCAATAATGCTATAAAATAGCTTGGCCATCACATTTCTTGCTAACTTTATTATCTTAATTCATAGCTATACAAACTCAAACTGGATAAAATATAAGATTAGCTCTTTTGCAAGCACATGCATACACTGCAGCTCTACATAACATGAATAATACAGACATTGGCAGACAGACCTTAATGGGTGAGGGATGCAAGCAGATATATCTCAAGTAAAGCAGTGTAATGACCTCTGAATAGCTAATAGACACACTTGGGACCCAGCCTTTTGTCCTTTGTAGAAAGATAGTCCTTCCTCTTTATGTAGCTAGAGTGTACAAAGATGCTTTCAGTTGAGAGGATTGTCCTCTTTAGGAGTGTCATTATCTTCCACTGTACCATGACATGACATGACATGACATGACATGCATGTGTACCCTTTGACTCCAGTCCTGGTCCTAACAAAGTACCTCCACACTCTCACTCACAACTGATTTTCTTCTTTCTGATGAAGTGAAGAACTCAGGTCATGGTCACATTCCACAGAACCTTGGGCTCCAGCAGTAATGTACATGTTACATGTACTTTACAATAGTGACAGTCATGCATGTACTGTAGCTAAGGATTATTACATTCAAGTCAATAAGTCGATTTGTCTTTTGATCGTACAAATTGAGAATTAATGAAAAGGACTATCGTGATAAACAAATCAAGAAAAACTAATCATGATGCACTGGTATAAAACTGGCTACTGTATAGTTAAAAGGTGAATTTCAGGGATTTCATGTTCACTCTTGATGTTGAGTGCCACTTGGTGTTCACGCACCAGAGGACAGTCCAGGGCAAGTGCCAGACACCTCCAGCTGGGAGGACCCCTGAACTCCTTGGCTATCTCCTCGTCCACTCCCTCAAGCCATTTTTGGAGCATGTCAGTCATATGATCTCCAATATCGTAGTGATGGGAGGCCTCAATGCTCTTGAGAGTGGAGTAGCTGAGGCCGAGGGAGAGACCAAGGTGGAACCACTTATGATTCAAGGAGTGGACAGATCTTTTCATGACAGCAACTGATTCAGTGCCTACATAATATCAAACCAATAGTAGTAGTATCAATATCAATCTTCAATGGATATTACATACCCAAGGTCCTATCATCCACTGAGTCAAACGATTCCTGTTTTTTCAGTGATTCATCACGAACATCTATATTTGTGCATAAATTCTTGTATTATAAGGATTTTTGAATTGGGGTGGAAGTTGCCATAGGGGGAGGAAGGGGGGATGGAAGGGGTGAGGAGGAAGGAGGAGGGGATGAGGAGGAAGGAGGAGGGGGTGAGGAGGAAGGGGAGGGGAGGGAGGGGTGTGAGGAGGAAGGAGGGGGGAGGGAGGGGTGTGAGGAGGAAGGAGGGGGGAGGGAGGGGTGTGAGGAGGAAGGAGGGAGGGGAGGGAGGGGGGAAGGGGTGAGGAGGAAGGAGGGGGGAGGGAGGGGTGTGAGGAGGAAGGAGGGAGGGGAGGGAGGGGGCCTGATAATCAAAAAATCTCTAACCATTGCATGGAGAGACAAGAAGACTTATGTTTAACAATCGTATTCATGTACTAAATATTCTTTCAAAGGGGGGAAATTAATTAAGCTTCCTCTGTGCCTCCCCTCCCACCACCCCCACCCACTTTAGATGAAACCCTGTGAAGACATTTAGCTACATATGTACATAACTACAATACCAAGCCCTTACATGTAGATAACCATGTGTCATGTATGTACATCTACCTGTCAATTGTTGTGCTAGTTGAGTAGCATGAGCTTGTAAATTCACAGTTGGAGATTTGAGAGCATCAACCACTTCCTTCCAGTTCGGAGGAGGTGAGTCTTGTGGCCTATCTTCTCCATTTAACCAAGCTGCCAATGCTTCAGTCAGGCAATGTTTAACTCCATGAAGATTGTTACTTTTTATCGCTTCTAAAGTGTGGGTATTCAAACCCAGAGCCATCCCAAACTCTTTCCACTTGTTAATGACCTTCGATAGTCTAGCATTGACAATATAGAGATCCCTTATATCCAAAGGATCTATATAAAATGTGCATTATATGTAGTTAAATCCTGTACTAATTATATACGTATAATAATGCTCACCACATTTGATTAGATGACTTAAGATCTCTTGAGTAGTGGTCAACTTTGACATTTCAATACCAGCTGATTCCTGAGTAGTAGTAAGTTGAGATTTCTTATTAGTGGCTAATTTTGGTACTTCAACACCAGCAGACTCCTGAATAGAAAATGAATTACATATCAGTAACTACATAATTATGAAAGTTCTGCATGAACTTTTGTCTTACATAAAGATTCCTATCAGCAAATATGGAGAATTTGGCCAACTCTTCATGGAGTTTGCTGTAAGTGATTTTGAAATGTTCTGTCTCGTTTTGAAGTGCCTCGGCCAAGTAATCACATTCTTTGATTGCTTTGCGTACTTTTTCTATCGTGATGTCAGGAACATTCACAAGTGAAGAGCTATTTGCATAGAGTTCCTGAAGGACAGATTCTTGTATTTTATGAAAGGAATCAAAGTAAAGGAGATCAGATAGCAAGATATGCTGCAGGCTTGTTCTGTCTTTAATTACCACTGCTTTGCTACTGGTTAAGACTGATTTAGCTACATCGGCTAATGGTATGCTCACTCTGAGGTCAGGAGGATATGACATTTGAGGACGAGTAAATAGCTCATTCAGCTCAAGTGAAGGACAGAGCTTATTCTTCAAAGACTTGACGAGGGAGATCAGCAGTGATCGTTGCTGCACTAAGTGGAATTCAGATCCACTCATACATTGCATGGTAAGGCACAGCATTGTAGTCTGGTCTATCACTTCTATCACACACCTTGTTGCATTGCTGTGAACCAACAAGATACCATTTTTCCAAATGATGTATTTAGCTTGCTCTCTGCCACTCTCACATTTGATAAGTTGAATGAATAAGGTGTGGAAAAACCTTGGAGTAAAGAACTGGTGGGCATCGGAGCATTTCAGATACAAGGTGTACAGGTGTGAGTGATTCTCTTCAGTAGTGACAAACAGATCTGAAGGCTTTTCACTGAGAACAAGATTAGGGAAAAAGTAATGAACAGATTTCATGAGATTTTCTGGAGCAGATAGAAGATGATCAGGAGGTACTTCAGTACAAAATTGAGTGAAAATCAGATATTTGATGGCTAAATCTGGTAATAGAGCATTTTTCAAAGATTTAGATAAAATATCTTTAAGTTTAGATGCTTCCAACATTCCTATTTCATTCGTTATGTTTTGCTTTATCGACTTGAGGCTTGCATGGACCTTGGAAAGCATGATGTCTTGATTCAACACTAATACACTTTTCTTTATGTTTTTTTCATGTGGCAAGAAGATAAGATGTCCATTTGAGCATAGAGTTTCACAAGTACCAATCAATAAATTCAGATCAGCAAGTTGAACTAAAGTTGGACCTGGACTCCTCAATCCCTTAATCAGGTTACACAACTCTCTTACAGTGATTGTTGGATCTTGATCAGACACACTTTCTTGCAAGTAGTACATTAAAGATGCACATAACCTGTTAGAGTAATCACTCTCAGTACGTGTGATACGCTGACGTATAGACATGCGAACACTGTTCAACTTTTGTCGCAGTTCATTCATGTCACTAGATCCTGAATATCGACAATCACAGAAAATAGATCCATGATACTTTATGCTCTCACATGTTACAAAAGCAGAAGTCATAATCTGTTGTATACTGTTATTTGTTTCACTAGTGACTTGATCTGCATGACTACCCACAACTATCAAGTGGACTGTTTTATGTTTCTTGATAGAAGCTGCATTGGATAATATGGAAAGCCAGTATAACATCTGTTTCTCTATATCTGCTGCAGGTAGTGAAATATCAATTGCTATAAGAACGAGTGGCTGAGTGGCTTGCTGAAGGATTATTTCATGACTTGCATAGTATTCTTCGTGTCCAGCAAAGTCGTAAATGCTGACACTTCCAAACACTTTACTCTGGAGGGTAGTGGGTATGATACCAGCTGTTAATGGTACAACTCCTTTCACCTTTTTGATTTTTCCAATAAGACTTTTTTCTTTGCTCAAAGCTTTGACTAAAGTGGATTTTCCTGACCCAGAATTGCCCATCACCAATATGCAGATAGAAGGTGACAAAGCATACTTTTTGGAAATAGTTAGACTTGTTGTAGCACGAAGAAAATAAGACTCCACATGTTTATGACCACTCTGTGATGCTATTTGTCGTGCTGTTAGGCCACACTTATTCTTTATAGATGGATCACACGAAACTCGAGAATTTTCCTGTTCCGCATTTTCTTGCCCACTCCCAGTTAAGTACTTGACCACTTCCAATTGACCGTACTTTGCTGCATTGTGGAGTAAATTATTTCCATGTCTGTCCTGCAGTAGTGGACTCCACTTTTTCCTCTCAATGTAAAAAGTGATATTCTTCATATCTCCAATTATGGCAGCTTCATGAAGAGGATCAGCATATTCATTAAAAATCTTCTGAATTTCTGGAGACTTCATTTTTAGAAGAGTCTTTCGGTCAGGCTGCATATATGGATCCAATCTGCAATGAGTCATGAGGTGTTTAATAATTTCAAGGTGTCCTCTTTTTATTGCACAAAGGAAAGGAGTTTCTCCATTATCACTCTTCACTAGTGGATCTGAGTGGTGGATAGCAATAAAATATCTCACCACATCAAATTGTCCGTTGGAAGAGGCTCGGTGCAATGGAGTTTCCTTGTCTTCATCTGGACACAATGGATCGCAGTGATGTGATTCTACGAGGTATTTCACGATATCTAGATGTCCTTGTCCACTCGCATGATGAAGAGGAATCCTATCCCATCGTCCTTTAGTGTTGGGATCACATTTCATATCTTCGATAAAGTACTTGACCACATCTAGTTTACCTCGTGATGCAGCATAGTGAAGTGGTGTGTCACCATAAGTATTCTTCACTAGTGGATCTGAGTTGTGGATAGCATTTAAATATTGCACCACATTTAAGTGACCGTTGGAAGAGGCTCGGTACAATGGAGTTTGCTTGTCTTCATCTGGACAATTTGGATCACAGTGATGTGATTCTACGAGGTATTTCACGACATCTAGATGTCCTTGTTCACTCGCATGATGAAGAGGAATCCTATCCCATTGTCCTTTAGTGTTGGGATCACACTTCATATCTTCAATAAAGTGCTTGACCACATCTAGTTTACCTTGCAATGCAGCAAAGTAAAGTGGTGTGTGACCATAAATATCCTTCACTAGTGGATCTGAGTTGTGGATAGCATTTAAATATTGCACCACATTTAAGTGTCCATTGTAAGAGGCTCGGTGCAATGGAGTTTGCTTGCCTTCATCTGGACACAATGGATCACAGTGATGTGATTCTACAAGGTATTTCATGACATCTAGATGTCCTTGTGCACTTGCATGATGAAGAGGAATCCTATCCCATTGTCCTTTAGTGTTGGGATCACATTTCATATCTTCAATAAAGTGCTTGACCACATCTAGTTTACCTTCCAATGCAGCAAAATGAAGTGGTGTGTTACCATCAGTATCCTTCACTAGTGGATCTGAGTTGTGGATAGCATTTAAATATTGCACCACATTTAAGTGACCATTGGAAGAGGCTCGGTGCAGTGGAGTTTTCTTCTTCTCATCTGGACACAATGGATCACAGTGATGTGATTCTACAAGGTATTTCACGACATCTAGATGTCCTTGTTCACTCGCATGATGAAGAGGAATCCTATCCCATTGTCCTTTAGTGTTGGGATCACATTTCATATCTTCGATAAAGTGCTTGACCACATCTAGTTTACCTTTCAATGCAGCAACATGAAGTGGTGTGTTATCATAAGTATTCTTCACTAGTGGATCTGAGTTGTGGATAGCATTTAAATATTGCACCACATTTAAGTGACCGTTGGAAGAGGCTCGGTGCAATGGAGTTAGCTTGTCTTCATCTGGACACAATGGATCACAGTGATGTGATTCTACAAGGTATTTCACGACATCTAGATGTCCTTGTTCACTCGCATGATGAAGAGGAATCCTATCCCATTGTCCTTTAGTGTTGGGATCACATTTCATATCTTCAATAAAGTGCTTGACCACATCTAGTTTACCTTCCAATGCAGCAAAATGAAGTGGTGTGTTAACATAAGTATTCTTCACTAGTGGATCTGAGTTGTGGATAGCATTTAAATATTGCACCACATTTAAGTGACCATTGGAAGAGGCTCGGTGCAATGGAGTTTGCTTCTTCTCACCTGGACACAATGGATCACAGTGATGTGATTCTACAAGGTATTTCACGACATCTAGATGTCCTTGTGCACTTGCATGATGAAGAGGAATCCTATCCCATCGTCCTTTAGTGTTGGGATCACATTTCATATCTTCAATAAAGTGCTTGACCACATCTAGTTTACCTTCCAATGCAGCAACATGAAGTGGTGTGTTACCATCAGTATCCTTCACTAGTGGATCTGAGTTGTGGATAGCATTTAAATATTGCACCACATTTAAGTGACCATTGGAAGAGGCTCGGTGCAATGGAGTTTCCTTGTCTTCATCTGGACACAATGGATCACAGTGATGTGATTCTACAAGGTATTTCACGACATCTAGATGTCCTTGTGCACTTGCATGATGAAGAGGAATCCTATCCCATCGTCCTTTAGTGTTGGGATCACATTTCATATCTTCAATAAAGTGCTTGACCACATCTAGTTTACCTTCCAATGCAGCAACATGAAGTGGTGTGTTACCATCAGTATCCTTCACTAGTGGATCTGAGTTGTGGATAGCATTTAAATATTGCACCACATTTAAGTGACCGTTGGAAGAGGCTCGGTGCAATGGAGTTTGCTTGTCTTCATCTGGACACAATGGATCACAGTGATGTGATTCTACAAGGTATTTCACAACATCTAGATGTCCTTGTGCACTTGCATGATGAAGAGGAATCCTATCCCATTGTCCTTTAGTGTTGGGATCACATTTCATATCTTCAATAAAGTGCTTGACCACATCTAGTTTACCTTCCAATGCAGCAACATGAAGTGGTGTGTTATCATAAGTATTCTTCACTAGTGGATCTGAGTTGTGGATAGCATTTAAATATTGCACCACATTTAAGTGTCCATTTAAAGAAGCTCGGTGCAATGGAGTTATCTTTTTTTTATCTGGACACAATGGATCACAGTGATGTGATTCTACGAGGTATTTCACGACATCTAGATGTCCTTGTTCACTCGCATGATGAAGAGGAATCCTATCCCATCGTCCTTTAGTGTTGGGATCACATTTCATATCTTCAATAAAGTGCTTGACCACATCTAGTTTACCTTTCAATGCAGCAACATGAAGTGGTGTGTTATCATAAGTATTCTTCACTAGTGGATCTGAGTTGTGGATAGCATTTAAATATTGCACCACATTTAAGTGACCGTTGGAAGAGGCTTGGTGCAATGGAGTTTCCTTCTTCTCACCTGGACACAATGGATCACAGTGATGTGATTCTACGAGGTATTTCACGACATCTAGATGTCCTTGTTCACTCGCATGATGAAGAGGAATCCTATCCCATTGTCCTTTAGTGTTGGGATCACATTTCATATCTTCAATAAAGTGCTTGACCACATCTAGTTTACCTTGCAATGCAGCATAGTGAAGTGGTGTGTTACCATAAGTATCCTTCACTAGTGGATCTAAGTGGTCGATAGCAGTAAAGTATTGCACCACATCAAAGTGTCCGTTGGAAGAGGCTTGGTGCAATGGAGTTAGCTTGTCTTCATTTGGACACAATGGGTCACAGTGATGTGATTCTACGAGGTATTTCACGACATCTAGATGTCCTTGTTCACTCGCATCATGAAGAGGAATCCTATCGCATTGTCCTTTAGTGTTGGGATCACATTTCATATCTTCGATAAAGTGCTTGACCACATCTAGTTTACCTTCCAATGCAGCAACATGAAGTGGTGTGTTATCATAAGTATTCTTCACTAGTGGATCTGAGTTGTGGATAGCATTTAAATATTGCACCACATTTAAGTGTCCATCGTAAGAGGCTTGGTGCAACGGAGTTCGCTTCTTTTCATCTGGACACAATGGATCACAGTGATGTGATTCTACGAGGTATTTCACGACATCTAGATGTCCTTGTTCACTCGCATGATGAAGAGGAATCCTATCCCATTGTCCTTTAGTGTTGGGATCACATTTCATATCTTCAATAAAGTGCTTGACCACATCTAGTTTACCTTCCAATGCAGCAACATGAAGTGGTGTGTTATCATAAGTATTCTTCACTAGTGGATCTGAGTTGTGGATAGCATTTAAATATTGCACCACATTTAAGTGACCGTTGGAAGAGGCTTGGTGCAATGGAGTTTCCTTCTTCTCACCTGGACACAATGGATCACAGTGATGTGATTCTACGAGGTATTTCACGACATCTAGATGTCCTTGTTCACTCGCATGATGAAGAGGAATCCTATCCCATCGTCCTTTAGTGTTGGGATCACATTTCATATCTTCAATAAAGTGCTTGACCACATCTAGTTTACCTTGCAATGTAGCATAGTGAAGTGGTGTGTCACCATAAGTATCCTTCACTAGTGGATCTGAGTTGTGGATAGCATTTAAATATTGCACCACATTTAAGTGTCCATTTAAAGAAGCTCGGTGCAATGGAGTTATCTTTTCTTCATCTGGACACAATGGATCACAGTGATGTGTGTCTATCAGGTAAACTACAATGTCCATGTGTCCCTGTAGACTGGCAAGATGAAGAGGAGTAACATGCTCCTCATCCTGACAAGATGGACTGCAATCGTGACTGCCTAGTAAATATTCTACCACATTTAGGTGCCCTTCACGACTTGCTGTATGTACTAGTGACCTACCTGGTGCCATATGAAACTCATCACTTTTCCATTCTGCAGTTGTTTTGAATTGAGGATCTGCTCCCTTAGTCTCAATGAGATACTTGAGGACTTGCAAATGTCCTCCTCCAGCTGCAAGGTAAGCTTGAGATCTCCCATGCACATCCACAACGTTTACATCACTCCCTACCTCCTCCAATAAGTATTCAACCACATTCAAGTGTACATGCTCTGCTGCCAGGTGGAGACAGGGTAGACCTTCAATGTTAATGCTCAGTGGATCACAGCCAATAGTATTGATAAGGAACTTGACTATATCCAAGTGCCCACCCATACAGGCAGCATGTAATGGTGTATTGCCATTTAAATTTGTATGCTGGTCTGCTAATTTACCTTGGAATAAAGACGTTAGTGCTGATGATAATTTAGTACTAATTTTTATGGATGTAAGGGACATTGATAACCTTGATATCAAATATTTTACGATATCGAAGTGTCCGTACTTTGCTGCAGTGTGTAAAGGTGTGCAACCATCTGCATCTCTACTCTCAATGGTGTACCCAATGCAGTTAGTAATGAGTGATTGAACCACATCCAGTCTGCCGTGACGACAGGCATAGTGAAGAGGTGTGAATTTGTTGGGAAAAGTGTGCTCTGATGATGATTTTTGTTGCAATAATAATATCGGTAAGACCGTCTTAAAATCACCTGATTTCAAGGCCGATACTAATGTTTCAATGTGAATGTTTTCTTTTAACGAAGACATTATATTTGATCGAATGATTGTATAACTCGACTCTGAAATTATTGAAGCCTGCACAGTATTGTCAGTCAATGTCCCTTGTAATAGTCCATTAATTAACTGATGTGACAACTGGCGGTGACGAGAATATGATCGAAATGCACTGCGCTATTTATAATCTCACTTTGATCGAGTATTCAACCAAGAAGAAATACCAAATATAGCTACTGCAAAGATGACGCCTCGAATGAAATGATGATCTACTCTCAAATTATAATTATGCACAATCTGCAATTAAAATGAAATCGATTACAATCATCAACTGTTAGTACTAGAGTACTCTTACAATAGCCATCATTCATACTTATTAGCTAGATTCTTGCAGTGGTTGAGATCATTATGTATCACCTAGTTAGCTTGCTCTACATAATTATAATTATTGCCATATCATTATCAACACTGCATATGCATCCATACACAGTGAGCGCAGTGAGCGCAGTGCATTTATATTGCATGGATCAATATTATTATAGTGATCATGCAAGAAAGAAGACAATAGCTACACATTCTCAACAGTTAGTAGGTCTGGATAATAACAAGCCAATCTTTTTAGCTAATCCTGTAAAAAAATAATAATAAGGTATCCTATCATTGTATAGCTAGTCTATTTACATTTACTCGTCCCCTATAGATTGATCAAGATAATAATCTTATTTGGACTAAAATAAACATTACCAGATAGCTATATTCATTGATTTACTGTATGTACTGCTCCTACACATACATGTATAAGGCTTTATTCCTTTATTCCATTTACCTCTCAAAACTTATTAACTATACAACTACTTCCAGGGAACTAGTGAACACAATAGACTCTATAGTATTGTTAGCTATATGTATACGGTTATGAGGATTAATGTAAACATGTAGCTACCTCTTCTCTTAAGGCTTTATCATAATTACTTATATCCTTCACTTGAAATCGAAATGAAATCAGCAGATAGTTAGCTATTTAGCTAGCTAATTAGTTATGTGTGGTCATAATGCTCCATGATTCCACACGTTATATCTTTAGCTACCTAATAATTTATCTCAGTTGCTTCTATAATGTCGAGTGAACACTAATAAACTGCATACCTGCTTCTTTAAATGCTTTTCAAAAAGGGGTATGTCAGATAATGAGATTCATAAAACTGCTTATTCATAAAGATGATTGTATAGTGACTTCACTGATGAATAAGTACATGCTCACATGTAGAAGCCTATGAGACTATACAGAAGAATAGTAACTAGCTATAACCACATCAGTGTACATAGCTACATTGATATTGTACACATAATTATAGTTAGTTTGCTTGGATTGTGATCAAAGATGTCCCCAACAACAATTGAAAATACAGTATGTATGCGCACACACAGGGTAGCACTGCGCAGTGATCATTATTAGCACAGCGCATTTTGCACATTGGCAATGATCAGCATTATTATAGTGATCATGAGACAGTAACAACACATTCTCTAGCGACAGCTGATAGGAATGGATAATTAATAACTAATTTGACCACTTAGTCCTATTAAGGTATCTATGTTTACTTGTCCCCTATAGCTAAGCTGATTGCTATATAATAATGTAAGGCATCATATGCTGCTAGCTGCACTATCAACATAGCTAGCTAGCTATCAAAGTGTAGCTACATAGAATTTGTGATCACTTAGCACTTGGAGTTGTTAACTTCTGTGATGATTTATTGGTCTTCAAAAACCAGCTACATAATTAGTTATGCTGGTGGTTGTCATTATTACAATGCTCCATAATTACAACATAGCTACGTATCTCAGTTATTTCTTTATAATGCCAAGTGAACACAAGTACAATAGTTACTGCTATAGTTATCTACTTGCAAGAATTATTATCAACATACCTCAAGTATCCTGCTTCTCTAAAGGCTCTTCTAAAAAGGGGCATGTCAGATAGCTAATAGGATTCATTGGCTATAAAACTGCTTATTCATAAAGATTACATCAGTGACTTAAACTGATGAAATAAGTGCATGCTCACATGCAGAAGAATATAGCTAGAACAGCTAGGCTAGCTATAGCTACAATATTTAGGACTACCACACCAGTGTATCTACCATTTTAAAGAGTAACCAATTCTGTTACGTATTCTTTTAAATTTATTTTGACATCATGTTCCTATTCCATTAACATTCCAACTTTTAGAAACTGTTTCTTTAAGGAAATCCACTTGTCCATCGGGTGTTTCCACTCCCAGTGGGAGCACAATCAAATTGAAATCAGCAGATAGCTACAAGTAAGGGAAAAAGCATTTCGTGAAATGAAAAAAAGATGTAGGGATGACCACTGCTCAAAAAAGTAAGGAAACAAGAAGGATGGAAATGGGATCAATCTTTGTTCTGTATATCCAGCCAACAATCCCTACATATACGTACATTACTGCACTATATTTGAAGCTACCCAACGTATATGTAGGGATTGTTGGCTGGATATGTAGAATAAAGATTGATCCCATTTCCATCCTTCTTGTTTCCTTACTTTTTTGAGCAGTGGTCATCCCTACATCTTTTTCATTTCACAAAATGCTTTTTCCCTTACTTGTTCCTGGTCTTTTTTCCTCTCTTTTTATATGGTTTTAGCTATGTAGCTATAGAGTTCATTCTTCTGTGTATGCAGGGACAGATGAAAGAAGAATAGTTCTCCAAGCCCAATCAACGAGTCAAGGTGTTGTGTTGGAGGTTGAAGATGCTGAAATAGAGTCTACCGGTAGATGGATTGGTGAATCTAAATCCCCGAGTTGATACAGTACTGACAGTAGTTATCTAGCGCAGAGCTAGCTAGAGATGGCTGAGTAATATTATAATTTCGAATAATTGGATATCAAATACATGCGCATGCGTAGTAAGCTTATGGAAAAGATGACTTCCACTAATTGAATTAGTCGAGTGCTGTGCTCCGTAGTGTCTCCTTTTTCATCGACTCTTTCGAGGATCAACGAGTACAAAAGATCGTAGCTGGTAGAATTTGGAGTGGATTTATCCAGAAATCATAGCTGTAGCTTGAGTGGTTCGAGAGATAATATGGTTGTCTAAGAAGAAGAATAACAATAATAGAGAAGAGAGATTTACCTGCTTGTCGTATTTCTGATGAAACGGTAAGCTCCCTGTTGGTCTGCACATTGTAGTAGGCTGGATAATCATTCACAGTAGCTTTTATTAGGTCTAAGTGGGGGAACTAGAATTTCACTTTTGTATTAGTCTCAGATTCATAAACTGCCCATAAAGATGATTGCAGTGATGCTCACATGCTAGTAAGCAACCACAAACCCAAGATTTGAAGGTGCGGCTGTTTAAGCTTCAATCCCCTCTAGCTACTTAAAGTTATGCAAAACTAGGATATCGATTTTTCATGTTGCAAACCTTATCCCTGGTCCTGTAACTTGGTCTGCACTTCGTAGTATAGGCTTTAGTTGGTAGCACTCTCATGATAGCTACTAGAATTTCACTTTTGTATTAGTGTATAATTTATGCAGCATCTGCGTCATCCCTACATAGAGAGAGATACCACTCTCTCTGATAATGAGTTTACTCGAAAGATGTCTCCTGGAAATATGTATGCACACACACAGGGTAGCACTGTGCAGTAATCAATAATATCAGCACAGTGCATTGTGCACATTGGCAATGATCAGTATTATTATAGTGATCATGAGACAGTAACAACACATTCTCTAGTTACAGCTAGTAGGATTGGATAATTAATAGCTAAATTCGACTCCTTGGCCTGGATAATTGGATAATTAATAACTAATTCGACTCCTTGGCCTGAAGATATATTGTATCAACTATAAAAACAACTATTAAGGTATCTTATCTATTGTACGTTTACTTGTCCCCTATAGACTGCTTGCTATAATAATATAAGGCTTTATATTCATATGCCAGAGAACAAGTGAATGCGAGAGTAATACTGTTAGGTACATATGGTTGTGTATCTATTATTATCAACATAGCTAGCTAGCTAGCTATCAAAGTGTAGCTACATAGTTTGAGATCACTTAGCACTTGGAGTTGTTAAATCTTGATGATTTCTTATGTATTCTTAATTGACAAAAAATTCTGGACCTTGCATTGACCTTTCAGTCATGACTGTACTAGCTAACACTGAGCTTTTGCAGAATCTTAGTTATAGCTAATTCAAATCGTAGATTGTGCTGAGGCGAATAGTGCTGGATTGCTTATATAGAGACAATCATCTACATGTGCTAGAGGTATTGTGAAAGAACTTCTTAACTGATTTACGTATTTTGGAGACGAACTATAGACTATTATTATTTTAGGAAGAGGCATTATTATGGGTCAACTCTGGCATACTTAATGGTATTTTGTCCAGTGCTCCGCATTCTTCTAAATAACTTTATCACACAGCCTAGGGTGACAAAATGCAATCAGGTTGTTGAACCTTTGCAGGCATACACGTGTGTGTAACTATGTACACAAAACAATGAAATATGCAGACACTCCATGGCAGACAAAATACTAGCATATAGGGCAAGTGCAGCAAGCATCACTGCAAAAAGAATAGGAATCTAGGTTATCCGAGTTCCTTTTTTTTTGGTTATCTGGGGGCTGCCATTTACAACTCAGATAACCTTAAATGGGTTGCTTTTACACAATAGTTTTTACAGTAATTTTTATCATTCACATGGTTCATGTGTTGCTGTGCAAGTATAGCTATATGCGCTTGGTAGCACAGCACGGTGACCAATAATTATTAGCACAGCGCATTTACATTGCATTGATCAGCATTATTATAGTGATCATGCAAGAAAAGAAGACAGTAATACTTTCATAAGGACTGAATAATAATATATATGTATCCTTTCCACAGTAGCAACTGATAAGGTATATCCTATATGGTATCCTATCTTTTATTGTAGCTATACATATCCATAGCTTTGTAGCTAGTCTGCATGTACTCATCCCCGAATCATTCGCTACATTATTGGACCAAAAAAGGGTCACCTTATAACTACATATTCTGTTCCTGATTGCGCACTGAATAAGGCTCTATTCCTTCGTTCCATACCATGAAACTTATAATTTCAGCTACTCCTAGGGAACAAGTGAATGCAATAGACTCTATAGTAGCTAATACTGTTACATACTATGTAGCTATGGCAATCTACAAATGAGCCCTAGTGCTGACACACTCTCTTACCTTAAACATTATTAATTTTGTTTTATTTTAGCACTTGATAGACAATAGTTATACAGTTACAGTTGCTGTTAGCTACTTACAAGAAGTATCAACTATCAACATACCTGCTTCTCTAACGGCTTTTCTAAAAGGGCGTGTCAGATAATAAGATTCATTGACTGCTCACATGCAAAAGAGTAGTAACCACAAGTGAACCACCACTACCATTCTCACTATTTAAAATGTACAATTCCAATAATGTATGTTTTCCTATTCGAAAAAAACAGGGGGAAAAACTGTTTCTTTAAAGGAAAACCATTTGATGGGGAAATTGACACTCCCAGTGTGGGCAGGTATGTTGTCAGAGCAGAATCAAAAGTGTTCCCTATGATACTCACTCCCCTAATAATGTGTTTTCATCAGCTACGTAGGAGTGTGCATGCCTACTGAGCACTTAGCTAATGTTGCCATTGATTGTTGCTCCAGTCTCCATTGCATGCAGCATTGTTGTCGAGTGAGAATTCCTGTATTTGAGCATAGTAGAAAGAGATCCAACTCGCAACAAGAGAAGAAGCTAATTCTGGCATCAACCTTCCAGTCATGAAATTATGAGCTTTTGAAGGATCTTCAAAATTCAGAAATTTGCAAAAGAGAATGACCAGCACATTGCTCATGCAGAGGTTAATTATTGTCTACGTAGGTTGTTTATATGAGATATTGTGAAAGAACCACACATCACTTCATTTTATTTTGGAGTGCTATTATCCCCAGTATAATCATTGAAGGAAAGGCAGTAGCTGTCACCCTCAATTCTCAGTCTGGCACGTTTAGCTAGCTGAAATCAATAATGCTATAATAGCTTGGCCATCACATTTCTTGCTAACTTTATTATCTTAATTCATAGCTATACAAACTCAAACTGGATAAAATATAAGATTAGCTCTTTTGCAAGCACATGCATACACTGCAGCTCTACGTAACATGAATAATACAGACATTGGCAGGCAGACCTTAATGGGTGAGGGATGCAAGCAGATATATCTCAAGTAAAGCAGTGTAATGACCTCTGAATAGCTAATAGACACACTTGGGACCCAGCCTTTTGTCCTTTGTAGAAAGATAGTCCTTCCTCTTTATGTAGCTAGAGTGTACAAAGATGCTTTCAGTTGAGAGGATTGTCCTCTTTAGGAGTGTCATTATCTTCCACTGTACCATGACATGACATGACATGACATGACGTGCATGTGTACCCTTTGACTCCATTCCTGGTCCTAACAAAGTACCTCCACACTCTCACTCACAACTGATTTTTTTTTTCTGATGAATTGGAGAACTCCATCAGGAGAAGGTAACAGGTCATGGTCACAGAACCTTGGGCTCCAGCAGTAATGTATAGCTACATGTTACACATACTTTACAATAGTGACAGTCATGCATGTAAGGATTATTACATTCAAGTCAATAAGTCGATTTGTCTTTTGATCGTACAAATTGAGAATTAATGAAAAGGACTATCGTGATAAACAAATCAAGAAAAACTAATCATGATGCACTGGTATAAAACTGGCTACTGTATAGTTAAAGGTGAATTTCAGGGATTTCATGTTCACTCTTGATGTTGAGTGCCACTTGGTGTTCACACACCAGAGGACAGTCCAGGGCAAGTGCCAGGGACCTCCAGCTGGGAGGACCCCTGAACTCCTTGGCTATCTCCTCATCCACTCCCTCCAGCCATTTTTGGAGCATATCAGTCATGCGATCTCCAACGTCATAGTGATGGGAGGCCCCAATATTCTTGAGAGTGGAGTAGCTGAGGCCGAGGGAGAGACCAAGGTGGAACCATTTACGACTCAAGGAGTGGACAGATCTTTTCATGACAGCAACTGATTCAGTGCCTACATTATATCAAACCAATAGTAGTAGTATCAATATCAAATCTTCAATGGATATAACATACCCAAGGTCCTATTATCCACTGAGTCAAACAATTCCTGTTTTTTCAGTGATTCATCATGAATATCTATTTGTACATAATAAATTCTTGCATTATAAATTTCATTTAGGATTGTTGAGTTGGGGTGGAAGTTGCCATTGGGGGAGGAAGGGGGGAGGGAAGGGGCGAAGAGGAAGGAAGAGGGGGTGAGGAGGAAGGAGGGAGGGGAGGGAGAGGGGTGAGAAGGAAGGAGGGAGGGTGAAGGGAGGGGAGGAAGGGGGTGAGGAGGGAGGGTAGGAAGGAGGGAGGGGAGGGAGAGGGGTGAGAAGGAAGGAGGGAGGGTGAAGGGAGGGGAGGAAGGGGGTGAGGAGGAAGGAAGGAGGGGAGGAAGGGGGCCTGACAATCAAAAAGCCTCTGACCATTGCATGGAGAGACAAGAAGATTATTCTCATGTACTGCTTCCTCTGTGCCCCCCCCCCCCCCCTTTAGATAAAACCCTTGAAGACATTTAGCTACATTCATAACTACAATACCAATACATGTAGATAACTATTATCATGTAGCTGTGTACATCTACCTGTCAATTGCTGTGCTAGTTGAGTAGCATGAGCTTGTAAATTCACAGTTGGAAATTTGAGAGCATCAACCACTTCCTTCCAGTTCGGAGGAGGTGAGTCTTGTGGCCTATCTTCTCCATTTAACCAAGCTGCCAATGCTTCAGTCAGGCAATGTTTAACTCCATGAAGATTGTTACTTTTTATCGCTTCTAAAGTGTGGGCATTCAAACCCAGAGCCATCCCAAACTCTTTCCACTTGTTAATGACCTTCGATAGTCTAGCATTGACAATATAGAGATCTCTTATGTCCAAAGGATCTATATAAAATGTGCATAATATGTAGTTAAATCCTGTACTAATTATATATGCATAATAATGCTCACCACATTTGATTAGATGACTTAAGATCTCTTGAGTAGTGGTCAACTTTGACATTTCAATACCAGCTGATTCCTGAGTAGTAGTAAGTTGAGATTTCTTATTAGTGGCTAATTTTGGTACTTCAACACCAGCAGACTCCTGAATAGAAAATGAATTACATATCAGTAACTACATAATTATGAAAGTTCTGCATGAACTTTTGTCTTACATAAAGATTCCTATCAGCAAATATGGAGAATTTGGCCAACTCTTCATGGAGTTTGCTGTAAGTGATTTTGAAATGTTCTGTCTCGTCTTGAAGTGCCTCGGCCAAGTAATCACATTCTTTGATTGCTTTGCGTACATTTTCTATCGTGATGTCAGGAACATTCACAAGTGAAGAGCTATTTGCATAGAGTTCCTGAAGGACAGATTCTTGTATTTTATGAAAGGAATCAAAGTAAAAGAGATCAGATAGGAAGATATGCTGCAGGCTTGTTCTGTCTTTAATTACCACTGCTTTGCTACTGGTTAAGACTGATTTAGCTACATCGGCTAATGGTATGCTCACTCTGAGGTCAGGAGGATATGACCTTTGAGGAAGAGTAAATAATTCATTCAGCTGAAGTGAAGGACAGAGCTTATTCTTCAAAGACTTGACGAGGGAGATCAGCAGTGATCGTTTCTGCACTAAGTGGAATTCAGATCCACTCATACATTGCATGGTAAGGAACAGCATTGTAGTCTGGTCTATCACTTCTATCACACACCTTGTTGCATTGCTGTGAACCAACAAGATACCATTTTTCCAAATGATGTATTTAGCTTGCTCTCTGCCACTCTCACATTTGATAAGTTGAATGAATAAAGTGTGGAAAAACCTTGGAGTAAAGAACTGGTGGGCATCGGAGCATTTCAGATACCAGGTGTACAGGTGTGAGTAATTCTCTTCAGTAGTGACAAACAGATCTGAAGGCTTTTCACTGAGAACAAGATTAGGGAAAAAGTAATGAACTGATTTCGTAAGATTTTCTGGAGCAGATAGAAGATGATCAGGAGCTATTTCAGTACAAAATTGAGTGAAAATCAGATATTTGATAGCTAAATCTGGTGGCATTGCACTCCGCAAAGATTTAGATAGAACTTCTTTAAGTTGAGATGCTTCCAACATTCCTATTTCATTTGTTATGTTTTGCTTTATCAACTTGAGGCTCGCATGGACCTTGGAAAGCATGATGTCTTGATTCAACACTAACACACTTTTCTTTATGTTTTTTTCATGTGGCAAGAAGATAAGATGTCCATTTGAGCATAGAGTTTCACAAGTACCAATCAATAAATTCAGATCAGCAAGTTGAACTAAAGTTGGACCTGGACTCCTCAATCCCTTAATCAGGTTACACAACTCTCTTACAGTGATTGTTGGATCTTGATCAGACACACTTTCTTGCAAGTAGTACATTAAAGATGCACATAACCTGTTAGAGTAATCACTCTCAGTACGTGTGATACGCTGACGTATAGACATGCAAACACTGTTCAACTTTTGTCGCAGTTCCTTCATGTCACTAGATCCTGAATATCGACAATCACAGAAAATAGATCCATGATACTTTATGCTCTCACATGTTACGAAAGCAGAAGTCATAATCTGTTGTACACTGCTATTTGTTTCACTAGTGACTTGATCTGCATGACTACCCACAACTATCAAGTGGACTGTTTTATGTTTCTTGATAGAAGCTGCATTGGATAATATGGAAAGCCAGTATAACATCTGCTTCTTTATATCTGCTGCAGGTAGTGAAATATCAATTGCTATAAGAACGAGTGGTTGAGTGACTTGCTGAAGGATTATTTCATGACTTGCATAGTATTCTTCGTGTCCAGCAAAGTCGTAAATGCTGACACTTCCAAACACTTTACTCTGGAGGGTAGTGGGTATGATACCAGCTGTTAATGGTACAACTCCTTTCACCTTTTTGATTTTTCCAATAAGACTTTTTTCTTTGCTCAAAGCTTTGACTAAAGTGGATTTTCCTGACCCAGAATTGCCCATCACCAATATGCAGATAGAAGGTGACAAAGCATACTTTTTGGAAATAGTTAGACTTGTCGTAGCACGAAGAAGATAAGACTCCACATGTTTATGACCACTCTGTGATGCTATTTGTCGTGCTGTTAGGCCACACTTATTCTTTATAGATGGATCACACGAAACTAGAGAATTTTCCTGTTCCGCATTTTCTTGCCCACTCCCAGTTAAGTACTTGACCACTTCCAATTGACCGTACTTTGCTGCATTGTGGAGTAAATTATTTCCATGTCTGTCCTGCAGTAGTGGACTCCACTTTTTCCTCTCAATGTAAAAAGTGATATTCTTCATATCTCCAATTATGGCAGCTTCATGAAGAGGATCAGCATATTCATTAAAAATCTTCTGAATTTCTGGAGACTTCATTTTTAGAAGAGTCTTTCGGTCAGGCTGCGTATATGGATCCAATCTGCAATGAGTCATGAGGTGTTTAATAATTTCAAGGTGTCCTCTTTTTATTGCACAAAGGAAAGGAGTTTCTCCATTATCATCCTTCACTAGTGGATCTGAGTGGTGGATAGCATTTAAATATTGCACCACATTTAAGTGTCCATAGAAAGAGGCTAAGTGCAATGGAGTTTCCTTTTTCTTACCTGGACACAATGGATCACAGTGATGTGATTCTACGAGGTATTTCACGACATCTAGATGTCCTTGTTCACTCGCATGATGAAGAGGAATCCTATCCCATTGTCCTTTAGTGTTGGGATCACATTTCATATCTTCAATAAAGTGCTTGACCACATCTAGTTTACCTTGTGATGCAGCAACATGAAGTGGTGTGTTATCATAAGTATTCTTCACTAGTGGATCTGAGTTGTGGATAGCATTTAAATATTGCACCACATTTAAGTGTCCATTGTAAGAGGCTTGGTGCAATGGAGTTCGCTTGTCTTCATCTGGACACAATGGATCGCAGTGATGTGATTCTACGAGGTATTTCACGACATCTAGATGTCCTTGTTCACTCGCATGATGAAGAGGAATCCTATCCCATTGTCCTTTAGTGTTGGGATCACATTTCATATCTTCAATAAAGTGCTTGACCACATCTAGTTTACCTTGCAATGCAGCATAGTGAAGTGGTGTGTTACCATAAGTATCCTTCACTAGTGGATCTGAGTTGTGGATAGCATTTAAATATTGCACCACATTTAAGTGACCGTTGGAAGAGGCTTGGTGCAAAGGAGTTCGCTTGTCTTCATCTGGACACAATGGATCACAGTGATGTGATTCTACGAGGTATTTCACGACATCTAAATGTCCTTGTTCACTCGCATGATGAAGAAGAATCCTATCCCATTGTCCTTTAGTGTTGGGATCACATTTCATATCTTCAATAAAGTGCTTGACCACATCTAGTTTACCTTGCAATGCAGCATACTGAAGTGGTGTGTAATCATCAGTATCCTTCACTAGTGGATTTGAGTTGTGGATAGCATTTAAATATTGCACCACATTTAAGTGTCCATTGTAAGAGGCTTGGTGCAACGGAGTTCGCTTCTTTTCATCTGGACACAATGGATCACAGTGATGTGATTCTACGAGGTATTTCACGACATCTAAATGTCCTTGTTCACTCGCATGATGAAGAGGAATCCTATCCCATTGTCCTTTAGTGTTGGGATCACATTTCATATCTTCAATAAAGTGCTTGACCACATCTAGTTTACCTTGTAATGCAGCATCATGAAGTGGTGTGTTATCATAAGTATCCTTCACTAGTGGATCTGAGTTGTGGATAGCATTTAAATATTGCACCACATTTAAGTGTCCATTGTAAGAGGCTTGGTGCAACGGAGTTCGCTTCTTTTCATCTGGACACAATGGATCACAGTGATGTGATTCTACGAGGTATTTCACGACATCTAGATGTCCTTGTTCACTCGCATGATGAAGAGGAATCCTATCCCATTGTCCTTTAGTGTTGGGATCACATTTCATATCTTCAATAAAGTGCTTGACCACATCTAGTTTACCTTGTAATGCAGCATCATGAAGTGGTGTGTTATCATCAGTATCCTTCACTAGTGGATTTGAGTTGTGGATAGCATTTAAATATTGCACCACATTTAAGTGTCCATTGTAAGAGGCTTGGTGCAACGGAGTTCGCTTCTTTTCATCTGGACACAATGGATCACAGTGATGTGATTCTACGAGGTATTTCACGACATCTAAATGTCCTTGTTCACTCGCATGATGAAGAAGAATCCTATCCCATTGTCCTTTAGTGTTGGGATCACATTTCATATCTTCAATAAAGTGCTTGACCACATCTAGTTTACCTTGCAATGCAGCATACTGAAGTGGTGTGTAATCATCAGTATCCTTCACTAGTGGATTTGAGTTGTGGATAGCATTTAAATATTGCACCACATTTAAGTGTCCATTGTAAGAGGCTTGGTGCAACGGAGTTCGCTTCTTTTCATCTGGACACAATGGATCACAGTGATGTGATTCTACGAGGTATTTCACGACATCTAGATGTCCTTGTTCACTCGCATGATGAAGAGGAATCCTATCCCAGTGTCCTTTAGTGTTGGGATCACATTTCATATCTTCAATAAAGTGCTTGACCACATCTAGTTTACCTTCCAATGCAGCAACATGAAGTGGTGTGTTATCATAAGTATTCTTCACTAGTGGATCTGAGTTGTGGATAGCATTTAAATATTGCACCACATTTAAGTGTCCATTGTAAGAGGCTTGGTGCAACGGAGTTCGCTTCTTTTCATCTGGACACAATGGATCACAGTGATGTGATTCTACGAGGTATTTCACGACATCTAGATGTCCTTGTTCACTCGCATGATGAAGAGGAATCCTATCCCATTGTCCTTTAGTGTTGGGATCACATTTCATATCTTCAATAAAGTGCTTGACCACATCTAGTTTACCTTCCAATGCAGCAACATGAAGTGGTGTGTCATCATAAGTATACTTCACTAGTGGATCTGAGTTGTGGATAGCATTTAAATATCGCATCACATTTAAGTGACCGTTGGAAGAGGCTCGGTGCAATGGAGTTATCTTGTCTTTATCTTGACACAATGGATCACAGTGATGTGTGTCTACCAGGTAAACTACAATGTCCATGTGTCCCTGTTGACTGGCAAGATGAAGAGGAGTAACATGTACCTCATCCTGACAAGATGGACTGCAATCGTGACTGCCTAGTAAATATTCCACCACATTTAGGTGCCCTTCACGACTTGCTATATGTACTAGTGAACTACCTGGTGCCATATGAAATTCATCACTTTTCCATTCTGCAGTTGTTTTGAATTGAGGATCTGCTCCCTTAGTCTCAATGAGATACTTGAGGACTTGCAAATGTCCTCCTCCAGCTGCAAGGTAAGCTGGAGATCTCCCATGCACATCCACAACGTTCACATCACTCCCTACCTCCTCCAATAAGTATTCAACCACATTCAAGTGTCCATGCTCTGCTGCCAGGTGGAGACAGGGTAGACCTTCAATGTTAATGCTCAGTGGATCACAGCCAATAGTATTGATAAGGAACTTGACTATATCCAAGTGCCCACCCATACAGGCAGCATGTAATGGTGTATTGCCATTTAAATTTGTATGCTGGTCTGTTAATTTACCTTGGAATAAAGACATTAGTGCTGATGATAATTTAGTACTAATTTTTATGGATGTAAGGGACATTGATAACCTTGATATCAAATATTTTACGATATTGAAGTGTCCGTACTTTGCTGCAGTGTGTAAAGGTGTGCAACCATTTGCATCTCTACTCTCAATGGTGTACCCAATGCAGTTAGTAATGAGTGATTGAACCACATCCAGTCTGCCGTGACGACAGGCATAGTGAAGAGGTGTGAATTTGTTGGGAAAAGTGAGCTCTGATGATGATTTTTGTTGCAATAATAATATCGGTAAGACCGTCTTGAAATCACCTGATTTCAAGGCCGATACTAATGTTTCAATGTGAATGTTTTCTTTTAACGAAGACATTATATTTGATCGAATGATTGTATAACTCGACTCTGAAATTATTGAAGCCTGCACAGTATTGTCAGTCAATGTCCCTTGTAATAGTCCATTAATTAACTGATGTGACAACTGGCGGTGACGAGAATATGATCGAAATGCACTGCGCTATTTATAATCTCACTTTGATCGAGTATTCAACCAAGAAGAAATACCAAATATAGCTACTGCAAAGATGACGCCTCGAATGAAATGATGATCTACTCTCAAATTATAATTATGCACAATCTGCAATTAAAATGAAATCGATTACAATCATTAACTGTTAGTACTAGAGTACTCTTACAATAGCCACTTATTAGCTAGATTCTTGCAGTGGTTGAGATCATTATGTATCACCTAGTTAGCTTGCTCTACATAATTATATTGCCATATCATTATCAACACTGCATATGCATCCATACACAGTGAGCGCAGTGAGCGCAGTGCATTTATATTGCATGGATCAATATCAGAGAGTGCGGTAGCACTCTCTATGTAGGGATGACTCGGACGGCCGCGCGCGCCGCCTATAGACTAATACTAAAGTGAAATTCTAGTTCTCCCACTTAGACCTACTGTGAATGATTATCCAGCCTACTAGAGCCTACTACAATGTGCAGACCAAGTTTCAGGACCAGGGAGCTTACCGTTTCAGAAATACGGCAAGCAGGTAAATCGCTATATTCTTCTTCTTCTCTATTATTATTATTCTTAGACAACCATATCTCTCGAACCACTCAAGCTACAGCCATGATTTCTGGACAAATTCACTCCAAATTCTACCAATTACGATCTTTTCTACTCGTTGATCCTCGAAAGAGTCGATGAAAAAGGAGACACTATGGAGCACAGCACTCGACTCATCTTTTCTATAATACGCATGCGCATATATTTGAATATCCAATTATTCGAAATCATAATATTACTCAGCTGTCTCTAGCTAGCTAGCTAGCTCTAGCTCTGGATAATGATGATGATAGACTACCGGTACTGTATCGATTCGGGGATTTAGATTCACCACGGTAGACTCTATTTCAGCATCTTCGACCTCCAAGTATGGCTCAACAACACAACACCTTGACTCAGATAATGATTGGGCTGGTGTGCTATTGGAGGACTATTGGAGAACTTCTTTCATCTGTCCCTGCATACACATAGAAGAATGAACTCTAATCATAGCTAAAACCATAAAAGAGAGGAAAAAAGACCAGGAACAAGTAAAGGAAAAAGCATTTCGTGAAATGAAAAAAAGATGTAGGGATGACCACTGCTCAAAAAAGTAAGGAAACAAGAAGGATGGAAATGGGATCAATCTTTGTTCTGTATATCCAGCCAACAATCCCTACATATACGTCGGGTAACTTCAGATTATAGTGTAGTAATGTACGTATATGTAGGGATTGTTGGCTGGATATACAGAACAAAGATTGATCCCATTTCCATCCTTCTTGTTTCCTTACTTTTTTGAGCAGTGGTCATCCCTACATCTTTTTTTCATTTCACGAAATGCTTTTTCCCTTACTTGTTCCTGGTCTTTTTTCCTCTCTTTTATGGTTTTAGCTATGATTAGAGTTCATTCTTCTATGTGTATGCAGGGACAGATGAAAGAAGTTCTCCAATAGCATACCAGCCCAATCATTTATCGAGTCAAGGTGTTGTGTTGTTGAGCCATACTTGGAGGTCGAAGATGCTGAAATAGAGTCTACCGTAGTGAATCTAAATCCCCGAATCGATACAGTAGTCTATCATCAGCTAGAGCTAGCTAGCTAGCTAGAGACAGCTGAGTAATATTATGATTTCGAATAATTGGATATTCAAATACATGCGCATGCGTATTATAGAAAAGATGGCTTCCTAATTGAATTAGTCGAGTGCTGTGCTCCTTAGTGTCTCCTTTTTCATCGACTCTTTCGAGGATCAACGAATAGAAAAGATCGTAGTTGGTAGAATTTGGAGTGGATTTGTCCAGAAATCATAGCTGTAGCTTGAGTGGTTCGAGAGATATGGTTGTCTAAGAAGAAGAATAATAAGAAGAAGAATAATAATAATAATAATAACAAGTAAGGGAAAAAGCATTTCGTGAAATGAAAAAAGATGTAGGGATGACCACTGCTCAAAAAAGTAAGGAAACAAGAAGGATGGAATCTTTGTTCTGTATATCCAGCCAACAATCCCTACATATACGTCGGGTAGCTTCAGATTATAGTGTAGTAATGTACGTATATGTAGGGATTGTTGGCTGGATATACAGAACAAAGATTCCATCCTTCTTGTTTCCTTACTTTTTTGAGCAGTGGTCATCCCTACATCTTTTTTCATTTCACGAAATGCTTTTTCCCTTACTTGTTCCTGGTCTTTTTTCCTCTCTTTTATGGTTTTAGCTATGTATAGAGTTCATTCTTCTATGTGTATGCAGGGACAGATGAAAGAAGAATAGTTCTCCAATAGCATACCAGCCCAATCATTATCAACGAGTCAAGGTGGAGGTAGAAGATGCTGAAATAGAGTCTACCTTGTTGAATCTAAATCCCCGAGTCGATACAGTAGTCTATCATCATCATCATTATTCTAGCTACATATACCTATACCTAGGACCTAGCTAGCTAGCTAGCTAGAGGCAGCTGAGTAATATTATAATTTCGAATAATTGGATATCAAATACATGCGCATGCGTATTATAGAAAAGATGGCTTCCTAATTGAATTAGTCTAGTGCTGTGCTCCTTAGTGTCTCCTTTTTCATCGACTCTTTCGAGGATCAACGAGTAGAAAAGATCGTAGTTCGTAGAATTTGGAGTGGATTTGTCCAGAAATCATAGCTGTAGCTTGAGTGGTTCGAGAGATATGGTTGTCTAAGAAGAATAATAATAAGAAGAATAATAATAATAATAATAATAATAGAGAAGAAGAAGAATATAGCGATTTACCTGCTTGCCGTATTTCTGAAACGGTAAGCTCCCTGGTCCTGAAACTTGGTCTGCACATTGTAGTAGGCTCTAGTAGGCTGGATAATCATTCACAGTAGCTTTTGTTAGGTCTAAGTGGGGGAACTGGAATTTCACTTTTGTATTAGTCTATAGGCGGCGCGCGCGGCCGTCCGAGTCATCCCTACATAGAGAGTGCTACCGCACTCTCTGATAATAGAGAAGAAGAAGAATATAGCGATTTACCTGCTTGCCGTATTTCTGAAACGGTAAGCTCCCTGGTCCTGAAACTTGGTCTGCACATTGTAGTAGGCTCTAGTAGGCTGGATAATCATTCACAGTAGCTTTTGTTAGGTCTAAGTGGGAGAACTAGAATTTCACTTTAGTATTAGTCTATAGGCGGCGCGCGCGGCCGTCCGAGTCATCCCTACATAGAGAGTGCTACCGCACTCTCTGATTATTATTATTATTCTTAGACAACCATATCTCTCGAACCACTCATGCTACAGCCATGACTTCTGGACAAATCCACTCCAAATTCTACCAACTACGATCTTTTCTACTCGTTGATCCTCGAAAGAGTCGATGAAAAAGGAGACACTATGGAGCACAGCACTCGACTAATTCAATTAGGAAGCCATCTTTTCTATAATACGCATGCGCATATATTTGAATATCCAATTATTCGAAATCATAATATTACTCAGCTGTCTCTAGCTAGCTAGCTAGCTAGCTCTAGCTGATGATAGACTACTGTATCGATTCGGGGATTTAGATTCACCGCGGTAGACTCTATTTCAGCATCTTCGACCTCCAAGTATGGCTCAACAACACAACACCTTGACTCGATAAATGATTGGGCTGGTATGCTATTGGAGAACTTCTTTCATCTGCATACACATAGAAGAATGAACTCTAATCATAGCTAAAACCATAAAAGAGAGGAAAAAAGACCAGGAACAAGTAAGGGAAAAAGCATTTCGTGAAATGAAAAAAAGATGTAGGGATGACCACTGCTCAAAAAGTAAGGAAACAAGAAGGATGGAAATGGGATCAATCTTTGTTCTGTATATCCAGCCAACAATCCCTACATATACGTCAGGTAACTTCAGATTATAGTGTAGTAATGTGTGTATATGTAGGGATTGTTGGCTGGATATACAGAACAAAGATTGATCCCATTTCCATCCTTCTTATTTCCTTACTTTTTTGAGCAGTGGTCATCCCTACATCTTTTTTTCATTTCACGAAATGCTTTTTCCCTTACTTGTTATTATAGTGATCATGCAAGAAAGAAGACAATAGCTACACATTCTCAACAGTTAGTAGGTCTGGATAATAACAAGCCAATCTTTTTAGCTAATCCTGTAAAAAAATAATAATAAGGTATCCTATCATTGTATAGCTAGTCTATTTACATTTACTCGTCCCCTATAGATTGATCAAGATAATAATCTTAATTGGACTAAAATAAACATTACCAGATAGCTATATTCATTGATTTACTGTATGTACTGCTCCTACACATACATGTATAAGGCTTTATTCCTTTATTCCATTTACCTCTCAAAACTTATTAACTATACAACTACTTCCAGGGAACTAGTGAACACAATAGACTCTATAGTATTGTTAGCTACATGTATACGGTTATGAGGATTAATGTAAACATAATATTATGTAGCTACCTCTTCTCTTAAGGCTTTATCATAATTACTTATATCCTTCACTTGAAATCAAAATGAAATCAGCAGATAGTTAGCTATTTAGCTAGCTAATTAGTTATGTGTGGTCATAATGCTCCATGATTCCACACGTTATATCTTTAGCTACCTAATAATTTATCTCAGTTGCTTCTATAATGTCAAGTGAACACTAATAAACTGCATACCTGCTTCTTTAAATGCTTTTCAAAAAGGGGCATGTCAGATAATGAGATTCATAAAACTGCTTATTCATAAAGATGATTGTAGTGACTTCACTGATGAGTAAGTACATGCTCACATGTAGAAGCCTATGAGACTATACAGAAGAATAGTAACTAGCTATAACCACATCAGTGTACATAGCTACATTGATATTGTACACATACTTGATGTTAGTTTGCTTGGATTGTGATCAAAGATGTCCCCAACAACAATTGAAAACACAGTATGTATGCGCACACACAGGGTAGCACTGCGCAGTGATCATTATTAGCACAGCGCATTTTGCACATTGGCAATGATCAGCATTATTATAGTGATCATGAGACAGTAACAACACATTCTCTAGCGACAGCTGATAGGAATGGATAATTAATAACTAATTTGACCACTTAGTCCTATTAAGGTATCTATGTTTACTTGTCTCCTATAGCTAAGCTGATTGCTATATAATAATGTAAGGCATCATATGCTGCTAGCTGCACTATCAACATAGCTAGCTAGCTATCAAAGTGTAGCTACATAGTATTTGTGATCACTTAGCACTTGGAGTTGTTAACTTCTGTGATGATTTATTGGTCTTCAAAAACCAGCTACATAATTAGTTATGCTGGTGGTTGTCATTATTACAATGCTCCATAATTACAACATAGTATACGTATCTCAGTTATTTCTTTATAATGCCAAGTGAACACAAGTACAATAGTTACTGCTATAGTTATCTACTTGCAAGAATTATTATCAACATACCTCAAGTATCCTGCTTCTCTAAAGGCTCTTCTAAAAAGGGGCGTGTCAGATAATAGGATTCATTGACTATAAAACTGCTTATTCATAAGATGATAGCAATGACTTCAACTGATGAATAAGTGCATATTCACGTGCAGAAAAGTATAGTTAGTAACAGCTAGGCTAACTATGGCTATAATATTTAGCACTAACTAGCTATCACCACCAAACCATTCCACAATTTAAAGAATAACCAACTTATAATGTACTATTATTTATTTAGACATCATGTTCCTATTCCATAATTATCTATTAACATTCAAGACTTTTAATAGAGTAAAGAGACTGTTTCTTTAGGGAAATCCACTTGCACATTGTCCATCAGGGAAAGTGACGGTGTTTCCACTCCCAGTGGGGGCAGGTGTGTTGTCAGAGCAGGAGAGAGAATTAAAAGTGTTTCCCACGATGCTCACTCCCCCTGTATTCTTGCTGATGTTGCTATTGGTGACGGTATTATCAGCGATCATAACCATGCCACCAGTCTCTTTGACTTCAAGATTCAGGTTTACATTATTCTTAACGGTCACTGTGCCATCAACGAAAGAAATAATGACATCTTCCAAACCAGAATCACTGTCTTTGAATTCCAAGTTTCCAGTAACGTCATTGATCAAGAAATCGCCAAGGCTGTCAAAGTTAGTTAAAGTGACACTTCCATCCTGTTCAGTGATACTTGTGTCACTATCAGCATCCACATTGGTCACTGTGAGGGAGCCTTTGCTTTTGGAAATGAGGAGATCACTAATTTCAGTATCTTGTAAAATGACATCGCCATTGTATTCTGACACGATGAAATCACCATTGGATAAGGTGGCACCGTTCAGTGTCACAGCACCAGTGCCTTTAGTTGCAGTGAATCCCACATTCAGAGTTGTTGCAGCGCAGCCTGAAACACTTGCGTCTATGTCCACATCCCCTGTACGCTGATCCAACAGCAAGCTTCCAATGGTAGACCCGCAAATCTCAACAACTCCGTTCCCTCCTGTGACTGTAATGCTTCCAGTCGTTGTTAGGCCATCCACAAATAAATCACCAGAATTAGTGAGGGAGAAGCTCGTTATGGTGCCAGCTAAGACTGTATCACCAGGTGTGTCTGTGACTGTCACAGAAGTGAGGTTTGCTGAAGATGTCAAGGTAAATTGTACGAGTGACGAAGCACTGGTGACAGATGTGGCACCAAGAACTATGACATCTTCCAACGTAGCACTTGTTGCACTGCCACTGATTGTCACAGTACCAGTGATAACTGTGTTTCCATTAGCTACAAGTGTGCCTGTTGAGCATTGAACATTGCCATTGATCGTTGCTCCATTTAGGACACAGTCTCCATTGCATGCGACATTGTTGTTGATGGTGCCAGTGAGAGTTCCACTGCACTGCACTTGAGCAGAGCAGAAAGAGATCCAACTCACCACAAGAAAAACAGCTAATGCTAATTTTTGCATTGATCTTTCAGTCATGACTTTAATAACAATAAGCCTTTGAAGAATCTTTTTCAGAAATTTAGAATCGTAACTTGTGCTGAGGTGAATAGTGCTAGATTGCTTATATAGGGGCAATTGTACATGTGCTAGAGGTATTGTGAAAGAACTTCTTAACTGAATTATAAAATATTTTGGAGACGATATATAGCTATATTATTATAGAAGGAGAGGCATTATTATGGGTCAATTCTAGCAAACTTAATGGTATTTTGTCCAGTTCAAGAGTACTCTGCATTCTTCTAAATAACTTTATCGAATCTCTTGATACAGCCTAGGGGATTAAGGTCTCAAGCTGGACAAAATACAATCCGGTTGTTGTACCTTTGCAGGCATGCACGTGTGTGCGTGCACTAGTTGTACACAAAATAAAACAAAATATGCAGACACTGGCAGACAAAATACTAGAATACCTTAGCATATTGGGCAAGTACAGCAAGCAAATGTTTCTAATTATCAAGTATTCAATTGCATTATATCTGGGCTTGGACGTGACACCTCTGTAATAATTTCCTTTTAATAGTACTGTTATAACAACAGGCCTGTGCGTACTTGGGCAACCTACAATGGTTTGTGTTTTGCATAACAGGAAAGATGTGGCTAGCTACAGCCTCCACTGATGTACAGTAGCAAGGGAAGGAAGAAAGAAAGAAGGGATGCAAGCATGCATAGCTTTACATCTGCAATAAGTGAACACTTGGTCATCTTAGCTATAGCCAACACATGCATGGAGCGTATATAATTAGAAAATATCACAAACGCAAGGAAATAAAAAAAAATAACTAAATCAGTTTTGCTACTGCACATACAGCTCAATCAGTTGTACAGGAGTGTCTTCGACTCCTCCACTGTGACAGATCCTGACCTCCAGGTCATCGGTGGTGGACTGGGTGAGGATCTTACAGAACCACGGAGGGTTGTTGAACTGGCAGCAAGTGCTGGAGGGACCACACCCCTGGCCATCCCAGAGGGGATCATCGGGGTAGAATGCATTGGATGTGGCAAAGGTTCCATGGTTGCCAGAATCACAAAAGTAATCATTTCCAACGAATGCTGTGTCATGTGGCCAGGTGTTGTTATTACTGCATGCACACACCCAATTTGTCATAAAGTTGCCCATTTCTCCTGCAGAACCAACAAATGACCATATATGCTGTCTAGTGCCATGAGTTAGGGAAATGCCATCAATGTATGGAGCATTGATCTGATAATCATAAAAAACCAGACGATCGAAGGCATCAGGAGCACCATCTTGATAAGCTGTTATATGTCCACACACATGGCTGTAAGTCAGTCCAAAGGTGGGATAGAACACTGAACTGCAGCCCCTACTGCTGTTACGTCCCCTCCCACATGTCCTTACAGGGGTAGAGATGGTGGTCCAGTTTCTGGGGCAGACCTGGTTGGGGTCTGACATGTTGAGGAAGGCCACACGAGTCCACATACTAGGTCCATCACAACCACACTGCCTGTTGAAATCACAGTACACACGCACAGAAGAGCCATTAGAGGACCTGATCCAGTAGTAACCTGATGGATTTGATAGCAAGACCTGTGAGCATGAAGTAGCAGGAAGACTAGAGTATAGTCCACTCAGAGATTGGATGATATTGCTTATTTCTGAATCCAAAGACCTCGAAATATTTCCCTGAAGTTCATCACCATCATTTACATAATTCTGAAGCTGGATTGTTCTTTTTTCAAGTTCAGCTGTAAAATTATTTGTAGAAGACTGTACATTTCTTTCAAGTTTAGATATGTTATCATTCACAGAGATTTGAAGCTGTATCAATGCCACTTTGAGTTCATGGTTGACTTGTGAAATATTCCACACTGTAAGAGCCAAGCTAGCAAATGCTGCACTACCTACTAAGATGAATCCAACTAGTGCACACATGCACAACCAACTATAAGTATGCTTCTTTGACTTGGACTTATCTCGATTATATGGAGCTCTAACTTCTGTTTCAAACTTAGTGAGTCCATAGCAAGGATTCTCTTCCAGTGATGCATCAAAGGATGTGACAGTTTCATTGCCAGCCACTAATTCATAGGCACAATCAGCTTCCATGTTTTCAGTTCTTTGGATAAAAGATTCTAATGTACTAGGATAACATAGCTACACAGAAGCAAGGAGCCCTTAGTTATAAAGAATGGTTCACTATGCATATAAATGCATAACTAATCAGTAGTTATCTATACCATAAACTGAGAAGTGAATTTGTAAACCATTGTCTCAAGTGGCTATAATAGGCCTTATTATAATACATACATGCATGTGTGATTACATAAGTAGCTTGCTAGTAGTAGCTATACAGGTCACAATCAACTCTTTATAAATCCTCTGCCATACTGCCCAGCCAACCAAAGTCATTTTGGCTGAAAGGTCCCTGGAAAGGTCACCTCGAGCTATGATGAATTTATAAAGAGCGGTTATAGCAAGTATACTTAAATGCTTAATATTGTACCATTATGTACATAACTGATTCTTTGTTAGTGGGAAGGGGCACTATGTTTTGAATAGATAAGCATCTTGAGGACGATAATTATTTAAAGCAATGGTAGTCTAGTCAATACATCACGCACACAGTTTGCAGTATATAAGACATGACAACAGTTTGCTTTATGTTACATAGAGCTCCAATAGCTGGATGGGTGTGTCATCACTCCTGACACTACAGATCCTGACCTCCAGGTCATCAGTGGTAGACTGAGGGAGGGTCCTACAGAACCATGGAGGGTCATTGAACTGGCAGCAGGTGCTGGAAGGACCACACCCCTGGCCGTCCCAGAGAGGGTCATTGGAGTGGAAAATAATTGGAACAGTATCATTATGGTTGCCAGAATCACAGAAGTAATCATTTCCAACAAAAGAAGTCGTATGTGGCCAGTTATTGTTATTACTGCATGCACACAGCCAATATGAGCGAAAGGCAGAACCTTCTTCTCCAATAGCACTAGCAAAGGACCAGATATGTTCCCGAGATACAACACTGCCATGAGTTAGGGAGACGCCATCAACATATGGTGCATCAATTGGTAAAGAAGAGACCAGTCCCAAAAAGCCATCAGTGTTTCTATCTTGATATGCTATTATGCGTCCACACACACGACTATAAGTCAGTCCAAAGGTTGGATAAAAAACCGAACTGCAACCACCGCTGCTGGTCTGCCCCCTCCCACATGTCCTCACAGGGGTAAAGATGGAAGTCCAGTTGCCGGGGCAGACCTGGCTAGGGTCTGACATGTTGAGGAAGGCCACACGAGTCCACGTACTTGGTCCATCACAACCACACTGCCTGTTGAAGTCACAGTACATACGCACAGCAGACCCATTGGAGGCCCTGATCCAGTAGTAACCTGATGGGGAGAAAGAATTAGACAAAAAGATATGGGAACACGAAGCAGCAGGTAAGTTAGAATATTGTCCACTCAGTGATTGAATGATATTGTTTATATCCGAGTCCAAAGATCTTGAAATATTACTTAGAATTTCATCACGATCAGTTGTAGATTTCTGAAGTTGTATAAGTTGTTGTTCAAGATCAGAAAAATTTTCGTTTGTAGAATTTCCCAGTACATTTTCAGACATAGAAGCCTGAAGCTGCATTAAATCCATCTTAATCTCAACACTCTGATAGTATATGTGCCACAGTGTGAGACCCAAGCTAGCAAATGCTGCACTACCTACCAAGATGAAGCCAAAGAGTACACATGTGCATCTCCAAGTACAAATCGACTTCTTTGAGCTTGATGTGGGCTTCTTTGGAGCTGCTCGGTAGCAAGGGTTATACTCCATGGATGTGTCAAGAGGTGCAACACCTTTATTGCGATCAATCAACTCATAGACATTATCTACTGGCAGTTCCATAATAAAGCACTAGCTATACACAATAGCTAATCAATTTTACAAAAATACATAGCTGGCTTTAAGATATTCTATTAAACTATATTAGCTATAGCTATACATGGACCACTATAATAACAGACCCACACATATGGATGAATTGACTATAATTGTCATAACACCAAGTGTCAGTACTATTGTCAACAATCCATAAATGTTCAGTGTTAGTACGTAGTCTGTGCAGGGCCAGAGGAAGTGGTCAGACCAGTCAGGCCATGATAGAAAAATTAAGAGAATGTATACCAAAATTACAGGGAAAATGACTTAGCTAAATCACTACACACCCACAGATTTAGCTATCACTGGAGAACTGTTTGTGCATGAAAATAAAATTCAAATATTAGAATGATGACACACCCACTTCCTGGCCTGGCCACTTTACTTTTCTCCAGCCCTGCATGCTATGTATTGCACATTGTAGTACTCTACAAATTTTGAGTGAGTGTGTGAGTGTCTTTCCCCCAACTCACACCACACCCTTTATTTCTTGCTTGTTTTGTTTGCTTGTTTTGTTGTTGCTGCTGTTTTTTGTTGATAAATTATTATCTTTGTTGTTATGTTTTGTATTAATTTATTTTTATAATTATTAGCTAAGGGACTAAGGGAGCTAACCATCAGGGGAGTTGACCATTGACCAATAGAATAGCTGCTTGTGGCCATGGTACAACCTCAGTGCTTACGTCTTTATGTGATTATCATAGAAGCCTGAAGCTGCATTAAATCCATCTTAATCTCAACACTCTGATAGTATATGTGCCACAGTGTGAGACCCAAGCTAGCAAATGCTGCACTACCTACCAAGATGAAGCCAAAGTACAAATCGACTTCTTTGAGCTTGATGTGGGCTTCTTTGGAGCTGCTTGGTAGCAAGGGTTATACTCCATGGATGTGTCAAGAGGCGCAACACCTATCAATCAACTCATAGATATTATCTACTGGCAGTTCCATAATAAAGCACTAGCTATGCATAATAGCTAATCGATTTTACAAAATACGTAGCTGGCTTTAAGATATTCTATTAAACTATAATTATTATTAGCTATAATTGTCATAACACCAAGTGTCAGTACTATTGTCAACAATCCTAAATGTTCAGTGTTAGTACAGTCACTTCCTGGCCTGACCACTTTACTTTCTCCAGGCACTGCTATATATGTAGCTATAGCACATGTCTACGTATGTACGTAGTAGCTACTCTACAAATCGTGAATGAGTGAGTGTGTGTGTGTGTGAGTGTCTTTTCCCCCCAACTCACACCACACCCACTGTTGCTGTTGTTTTGTTGCTGTTGCTGCTGCTTTTTGTTGATATTGTCATTGTTATTGTGTTGTTATTTTTTTTTATTTTTATTTTTATTTTTAATGTTGATTTTATAAAATAGCTTAAGGGACTATGGGAGCTAGTTAACCATCAAGGGAGTTGACCATTGACCAATAAAATAGCTGATTTAAGTTTACCTGTGGCCATGGTACAAGTTGGTTATCAACCTCAGTGCTTACGTCTTTTAGCTATATACATCCTCAAGCCTACGGTGTCGCCAACACAGAGACTAGCTACACTTTGGATGGGTAGCAGAGCTGATTTATAATTATGCTGCCGTAACAGTAAAGAATACCTCAGAACTTGGCATATCATAAATGCATCTAGATCAATAGGTATCATTGAAGGATTGGGACCTTACCAAGGGCGTATCCATACGCCCTCGACCTTACTTAGCATCTTATTTTAATCGTTGATCCTTTACCATATTTGAGCGCCATTTTCGCACGCGCGTCTATTCTTATTATTTTGCATGCTACCATGTACCAGAGTACTCGAGTGGTGTAGCTAGCTACATGGAGCAAATAGCAAATAATGAGGACACTCAGGCTGCAGAGAGACAAGGTATTTAGCTATCTGACTTACAAAATAGTTTACTCATAATAATTGCATTGCTTGCTTGCAGCTAAAAGAAAATGTCCCCTCTATTACTTGTCCTTGCATTATAGCAAGCTAGCTTGCTATGTATTTTGACTCTTACTAGCTAACATTGGATTATCTTTTTAGATTTACTTGGTAATTCAAGCAGTCGATTGCAATCAAAATACAAGATTCTACACTACTGTGTAAGAGTTTGCCATATTATTCCACGCATCCCATTTTATTTCTTCTGCATTTTAAGTGGCCAATTTGTACGAAATGAAATATGGGGACTGATCTTACAACTGATCATGCTATTCTTTGCTCCTGCACTAAATGTCTTTTCATTAGCCTTCAACATCTATGTCATAGCATGGTGCCCTTATCATCACTGTGGTTATATTGATGTGGCCACATCCAACTATAGCAGTGATAATAATTATTCTTTAAGCCTTACACCGGACAGCCGTGATAAATTTGATGATTTTCAAAAATTCGTTTTCACTTCTGCATCACTCTCTGGTTTAGTATCATATTTATGCATCACGTTTGTGTTATATTCACAGTACAGTAAGGTTGGGTGCTGTTGTACTAAAGCAAAGAAAGGATTATCCCTAATGTGGAAAGCATGTGACCAAATCAATAGAGTTGATACTATTGATAAAAATGAGGGGAAAGACCAGGATGAAATTATAGTACTAAATCCTTTTTATGATAAGATAAAAGATTTAGATTGGAAATTTAAATCCACTCCGTTGAAAAGCAGACAGAGTTGTTACTATTATTTTGTATTTTATTTCAACATAATCTTATTTTCCTCAAGTGTCGTTATTTTCTTCTGGTTATTCCGAGCACGTTTGGACTACAGTGATAAGTCAGTGAAACATTATATTGACATTATAGGATTGACATGCCAGTTCTACTCTTGGTTTTGTGCCACTTTAAGCTGTTTCATTTTTTCCAAAGTTGCTTATGCCATAGTCAACATATGCGACACACATCTTTTTGCATGTTTCGACCATATTGCTAACCAGACAAAAAAAAACTTAAAATGCTTAGAAGTGGAGAGTGTACTCCCAAACCTAATGGATAAATACTGGAGAGATAAAACTCAGTTCAAAGATGACTTTAAGAAATCTCGTTCCTCTTACATTGATTGCTTAAAAGTGATCGACAAATGGTATACTGATACGGTAAAGTCTTCCCTTCATCCTTACGGCACATGGTTTGCTTTTCACTGGCTTCTCTACACTCTTACAGCATTCTTGTCAATAGCATATGTTACAGAAGCTGCATTGATGGAACTTTATGGAAATGAAAAATCTGATTTGGAATGTCATGGTGAACATAATACAAAATGTCAAATGACGCTTGCTTATATAATCACTTTTTCAGCTAACCACTGTATTCTCTTCTTATACCCTTGCTTCCGAGCTGCCAGTGTAACAGCTGCACGTTACACATTGATAAAAAAAGTGTCTAGTGCCACTTGGCCAAAAGTTCCTATTGCACAAAAGCAGTTGTTTGTCCAGTACTTGAAGGATCAAGACTGCACCTTTAAAGTATCGATATTGTGTGCAAAGTTATCATTTGGCTTTAATGTTGCATATTTTTCTATTTTTGTTGGAATCATGAGTGTCGTACTCAAAGTATCACTTTGATAGTATGTAAATTTTAGCTATGTATACAGTAGATCTTTCACATAATTTTTTACCGTGTGTGTGTGTGTGTGTGTGTGTGTGTGTGGTGTAACGATTTCTAAGTTAATTCTTACCACAGACCATACCATGTTAATGAGTTATAGTTGCACCATAATACGTAATAGGTTTGTGTAAACCACAGAGTCAATACACAATTTACCATTCTTGGTTTAGGCTACAATAATGATGGCTTATCAATATCATGTGAAATCTCCGGTAAAGGATGCTCTGAAAGAGGACAAACCTCTCAATCGAAAGTACCTTTGTAATAATACACTCTATTATAAAATAACCTCCAAAAGAGGACAATCTTTCTACAGAGGACAATCTTTCTACGGGTCCCAAGTGTGTCCATTATTCGGTGTTAGTGGTACGTATGTAATTTCAGCATGTAAAGAAGACAAGAATTCAAACTCAGCTATTGTACGAATAAAAAATACAAATTAATTATACAGCAAGTACGTAGCTAGGGATGTACGATATTTCTAGAAGTTAATACCGTGATGATCTAAAAGAATCAGTGTAAGACTATGTTACACATGCAGTAGCTAGCGAAGATCAGTGTCAGAAGTTCTCAGGATTGAGGTAAGAGATGTCGTCCCAAGGGTGTCGATACAGTCCTTGCTTCAATCGTTTCTGGTCCAAATAGTGACCTGTACAAATAAGGACATCAAAGAGGTGACTTGAGGTATTAGTTATAGCTTGATTGGTCGTTAGACTTCTTGTTCACATAACCCCGAGGTTCAGATTCCACTGAAACCAGCATGCATGTATAGTACTACAGTCTATATGTACTCACCAATGAAACCTATTGTTCTTCCCAGGACAAAAAGCCCATTCAGTGACCCTATCTCAATGTATTCCATACACTCTTCCCTGTAAAACAAAATAATAACACTGTAATAGTCATATAGACCATAAAATCCAGTTCTAGGCTGAAATCAAATATCAGTCATCAATCTGTCTATAACTGGATAAAAGCAACTATATGCAATATGAGTGACCTTGTAAGCTATTGTGGCTCTTTACAATATTCCAACTGGTCATAGAAATTTATGGGACGATTTCATCAAACCGGAGTGCCAACATGTTATGTTGGTTACCATTACTGATCAACTTACCGTGTGAAAGCACCACTGTGTCTCAGAAGGTCAACAAAACTGGTTGCAATCACACCATCAACATTCAGGATCAGATTGGGCTTCTAAACATACAAAGAGGAACAGAAATGAAAAATTCTACTACAAAGGATAATTATTATACGTATGTGATTTTAATTAATAAGTTTCATATTACCTTTGATGTGGTGATCTTTTCCACCTCGAGAGCATAGTCGAGAATGGGTGTGGCTGGGAAATGGGCTTTAACATAGTCCCTAATGATTTCTACTCGCATGTCCGGATTATTCAACTGCACAATGTCACATAATTAAGTACTTTCATGGGTATGATACATTATGCCCACCAGAACATATCCTTATAGTGTGAAATTTGTGTGGGATAAAATTTTCGTGGATTTGCAGTTTTGAAAAATAATTAATACAAGGGATTCATTATAAGCCTGTAAACCCACGAAAAGGTTTACACCACAAAATTTACACTATTATTATTATGTATCTCCTACCATACCACATTAGCTTACAATCAAAATGATGACTCAGCATGCACAAGTGAGTGCACTAAATAGAAATGTTAGGGGATGGCCCGCCCTATAGAATCATATGGCACCAAAATCTAGAGTACTGGTATCACATACCGATTTGACTTTGTGGCCTATTCCCATGATCAGTTTATGCTGTTTCCTCATGGAGTTAACGAACTCCATTGGGATCATGTTGGAGTCATAAGCTTCAGTGAACATCTTTGCAGCTCCGTCCAAAGCCCCTCCAAATCTGTCTCCAATGGTGAGTATTCCAGAGGCTAGGGAAGAGATGAGGTCTTTGCCGGCTCGGGCTGTGACAATGGTGTTGTGGGCACCTGAGACAGCCGGTCCGTGGTCTGCTGTCACCATCAGGCAAATCTCAAGGAACTTGCAAGCATAATCTGGCAATCTAACAAGAGATAGAGAATGTTGATAATTGGCAGGAGCAAGCCACACATTGAGGGGATATTCTATTAGGTCAACTGAGATATCCTTTTCCATTATAGAGAGGTCTGGAATAGGTACTGTTAGGACATGGTAGACTGCCCTTATTAGAGAGTGGTCTTTTTAGAAAGGGTATTATTGGGACATGGTAGACTGCTCTTAATAGAGAGTAGTCTCTTTAAAGAGGTCTGGAATAGGTATTATTGGGACATGGTAGACTGCCCTTATCAGAGAGTGGTCTCTTTAAAGAGGTCTGGAATAGGTATTGTTGGGACACGGTAGACTGCCCTTATCAGAGAGTAGTCTCTTTAAAGAGGTCTGGAATATGGCAGAGGCCTTAATAGAGAGGTGGTCTCTTTATAGGACAGTCTGTTTAGATGAGTCTAATTTTGGGATGACATGGATAATAATAATACCTTCTCTGGAACCACAGAAGACTCAGAACCCCACCAATTCCAATATCATCCTTAAAGACGTCAGATATGGGCATGCCTGCATAGAGTAGCTCCTCCCCCCTCTCGTCACAGATACTGGACATGAAGCTAGCAGGCTTTCGTATGAGTCCCAGCTCCTGCGCCCACTTGTAGTCCATTGGGACTTTCGGGGGGTCTCGTTCCGGTTGCGGCACTATCAGACCTGCTGCTATCAGTTGATCATACACTTCACTATATTAAAGGAAAAGACGGCAGCATTCAAGCATCTTTACCCATTTTAATAAAACGAATAGAGTAATAAATTTCACTATAAGTATATATTTATTCAATAAGAGTAGTCAGAGTCTCCCCTAGCTGTACTTTCAAATAGGGTGGTTAAGTATATGTGATATAATTTTAGAAAAGGGACCACTTCACGCAGGATTTAATTTTGAGATATGCGCGTTTAAAGTTAGCCTTAGGTAAAATTAATTTTTTTATTCACTTCTTTTTTATTGCCTCCACAGTATCTTCAGTCCTTTGTCTAACTTCCTGCCAAATTTCAGGAAGTGGGAAGGCTTTGAAGTAGGCAAGCGCTCGAGTTGAAGAGAGCTACCTCACCCGGAACTTATTTCACATCCTACGTGCCCAAATTTTAATGTTCAATTACGGAGGACGTAAGAGCATAGTGCGCGGAAATAAGGGGAAATCCCCACATAATAATGAATTTTCATATCGATTGTTTCTACTGAATACACAACTTAGCTACACATATTTAGCTAGCTACAGATAGGAAGAGGCTGTGGTAGAAGCCATCCAACTTCACAGGTCAGAAAATCCCGATCTGGAGGTGCTGAATGAAGTTAATCTGTCTCCTTAAACTCCAGGCCTGTTGACAATGAAAAACACAGCCCTGATCACACCAGTGTCTAGATTCCAACCCAGACAAACACTGCTTCCATACGAATCAACTAATAAAGCTTAAAACATAGAGATAGGATAATAAAACTTACCAGTATTTTACAACTACTGTACACTATGCATTTACAAACAGCTATCTACCCAAACTTTACCTGATCATTGTTTAGAGCTTGTCCCATGTCTTGTATATCTTAGATCACCCAAACGCTCAAAGATAAGAACGCAGTAAAGCTAAGTCTACTTCTTCTCTGCCCAGCTGCTACACGAGGTAAGAAAAATTGAATGATGTCATCGTATTATACGGACTCACGTAGAGATTTACGGAGAATTGGGTATTGACCGGAAGTTCAATGTTTAGACGCGGTTTATTGCAAAACGCTTATTGAATCTTTCTCTGAGGCGATGCACTTCTAGCGCTTATAGCTCCGCGGCGGTTTAAGATCTAGCTTCAAGCGTAGTATCAATGAACTTCTAAGGCAATGAGCTATAGCGTGGTACTAATAACTCCATTTTAAAATTCTGCGTGAAGTGGTCCCTTTTCTCAAATTGGGTCACATATTCATGAGAATATAATTCAATTAGTGCCATAGACCCAGTCCACTTTCTTTGAAGTTCTATATCCAAATAGGGTGGCCTGCCCTGCATTTAGTATACTGGGGGAAACACTGAGTAGTGCATACAAGCTTACCCTATGATTGTGCCCAAAGTATCAAAGCTATCAGGAACATGGGCTCCAGCTTCAAGCAAAGCCTACATGAATTAATAGTTAAACATTCATCCTCCATCCATACATAGATGGTGGCTTGTATTCACCTTATTCTTTGCTAGAGCAGTTTCTCTGTCTGCATTGGCACAAGCTCCGGCGTGGCCAAACTGAACTTCGGCTGTAAACATTCGGGCACAGGTGCCTATGCACCACGCCACCACTGGCTTGAACAGGCGACCACTCTTGATGTCATCACAGATAGCATATTCCTCTATCCCTCCAACCTGTCACAAAAAGGTGAGTGGGTGAGAGTTCAGCTTGGGTAAAGTATCTTCCATAACCCAGCTTTGTACTTACCTCCCCCAGTACAACGATCATCTTCACATTAGGGTCATCATGATAACGTCTCACATGCTCAATAAATGTGCTTCCAGGATACCTAATATGAATTAATTGGAGGAAATTTTTTGTTAATTAGTCTTATTGAACAAGGAACATGAAAATCGATTACATACCATTAAGCTTTCATTTTTGTTAAAAATTAATTATGCTGCTTGTTGATATCCCCCACACAATGATTATGTGAAAAATTAGTTCTCATTATTATCAACATGTAAAACCCCCAAAATCACACACAATTTTTTAAGTGTACTTTAAAGGACAAACCTGTCTCCTCCTATGGCCACACCTTCATAAACACCATTGGTGGTCCTGGAGATGATATTGTTGAGTTCGTTGGACATGCCTCCAGATCGGGACACGTATGCCACACTTCCTGGGCGATACAGTTTAGACGAGACTATGTTGTCCATCATACCTCCAGTATTGCCTATCTTGAAGCAGCCTGGCTTTATGCCACCAACCTGCAAGTCACATGATAGTCATGTGATAACACAAGGTCTAGTGTAACGATAGAGATAAGCACATTATGCAAGATCACTATTTTCTACAGAGCAGTATTACACAAAAAACAATAACAACAACAGCATCAGCAGCAACAACAACAACAACAACAACAAGATTAGCTTGACTTGCAGTGGCAGGTCCTATGATAGTAACTCCTTCGCTATTGGCCATCTTGTTTAGCTTCTTGGTCTTGTTCTCTGGAATCCCTTCGGCTATAATGGCAATCGTCTTAAACTATAAAACATAAGGAAATCATAATATCAGATTTTTTAGGGGAGGAGATTTTCTTGAATACAATGCTCACATACCTGTCCATACCCAATGGCTTCCACCGTGGCATCATAAGCAGATCGGAGAGAAGCGAAATTGACAAGGATATCAGCGTCAGTGTGCTTACTGACTGCTTCTGACATCTCTTTATACACTGTGAGAAATTCCATGCATTATCAATTATCATGACTATCATGTTAGTTGACTGTGCCTTACCAGGTATCATGATTTCTTTGTGCCCCCAATAGAATTTCTGCTTGTGGTTCCCACTATAAAAACAAAAAGGTGTTGTCATCATAAAGTAACAGTACCAGGTTGAAATTGTACTCATGATTTAGCCCTCCATAATACATTTACCTTAGTCCAACTATCATAATATTATGTGGAACAATTTTGAAGTAAGTAATTGTTTGAGAAACAACAGGAGAGGTAGAGTACCTTCACATATTATAGACTTAAAATGACCTCACCTGAAGGGATAAACCATAGCAGCCACTGATGGTGTTTTTCTGGAGCAGATGTGGTCAAAATCCAACATCCCCTACAATTAATCACATTAATAATTATTATCAGGAGTGTGTGTATGTATGTATGTATGTATGTATGTATGTATGTATGTATGTATGTATGTATGTATGCATGCATGCATGCATGTATGTATGTAATGGCCCTGAAAGTACTTCTCAATTCTTTGAATTTCAAAGACCAGCAAATGTAGCTAATTGCATCCTGATCTGGGGCATGGTCCTACCAACGCTTGCAGTTCCCTTAACCTTCTTCATCATGAATGACACTACATTGATCACACTTTGCTGGCTCTATACCTTTGAAATAACGTACAACCAATCAGAGCTAAAGTAGCTGTCTTATTTTTATGCAAATTCATAATAATTATCATGATGACATTTCTATTGGATATACAGTTCTAGCAGCTGAATAGGTATATCTTTGTCGTTGCCATCTTTACAGATCCTGACCTCCAGGTCATCAGTGGTGTACTGGGGGAGCGTCCTACAGAACCATGGAGGGTTGTTGAACAGGCAACAAGTCTTTGAGGACATACAACTCCCATCACAATCAAAGACAGAGTCATCAGAGTGCATGTTAGTGGAGAAAGTACTATTATGATTGATTGTTTCACAAAAGAAATTATTTCCAACAAACGATGGCCTATTATTGCAGTTGGTGCAATCGCAAACATCGCTATTGGAGAGTCTCACAGCTCTTGCTGTACTGGCAAACGACCAGATGTGGTGTCGAGATCCTTTACTGCTATGAGTCAGGGAGACGCCGTCTAAATATGGCCCATCTATCCCCACTGCTGTGGTAAAGGATGGCTGGAAAGCATAGGTATAACCATGTTGAAAGGTCGCTATGCGTCCACACACACGGATATAGGGAATACCAAATATGGGATAAAATACTGAAGTACAGCCAGTGCTACTGTTCAGTCCTCTCCCACATGTCCTTACGGGGGAAGAAATGGTGTTCCAATTACTGGGACAGACCTGGTTGGGGTCCGACATGTTGAGGAAGGCCACACGAGTCCATGTACTTGGTCCACCACAACCACACTGCCTGTTGAAGTCACAGTATACATGCACAGCAGAGCCATTGGAGGACCTGATCCAGTAATAACCTGATGAAGAAGAGGGATTCAATAACGAGATGTGGGAACACGAAGAAGAATGGATCATCTGAAAAACGACATCGTTAATTTTAGAATCTAATGACCTCAAAGCCATTGCTTGAAGTTCAACCGCATTCTCTACATGATTCTCAAGTATCATTATTCTTCCTTCAAGTTTATCCACACTATCATTTGTAGTTGTTTGAGTTTTCTTTTCAAGCCTGGACATATTTTCATTCACGAAAACCTGAAGCTGTGCAGTTACTGCTTTGAGCTTGGAAATCTGATATTTCATGTGTGAAATATTCCATGACATTATGGCCATGCTGATAAACGCTGCGCCACCTACTAAGACGAATCCAACTAACACACACACAAAAAAACCAATGTACATGGGCTCGGATTTCTCATCCTTAAAGGAAGTTTCAGAAGGTACGGATGAACTTTGTCTGTATCTTGGAATATGGTAGGATTGGTTCTTGTTCATAGATGCGACAACTTCTTTCCCATCCACCAATCTATGTGGCGTACGTCTGTTCATTACTTGGAAAGAAAAGTATAAAGATCAAGATTCGAATAGCTGCTACTATGCACTACATTGAGATGCTATTGTTTTATCACTACTTCTAGTATCTGAGAATCAGATACAGTCCTAATAGTAAACAGAATGTGCGCAAACAACTAAAAAATCACTTGCACATTTTGATAAACATGGTGCTAGTAACAGCTAAGATTTCACATTCTACATAAACTTCATGAAAGTTGTCATAACTGTGAAATTAATCACATCATCATTACATAGTGTTGTGTTTCTTGGTATGATAACAGTGTAAATAAATGGTTTAATTTTATGCAGGTTTCTAAAGGTTGTTTAGCTACTGGATACAAAACTCTATCAGCTGAATCTACTGCATGGATATAAATTTCTAGCAATTGAATAGGTGTATCTTCATCACTTCCACTCTTACAGATCCTGACCCCCAGGTCATCAGTGGTGGATTGGTTGAGAGTCTTACAGAACCATGGAGGGTTGCTGGAGGTGACCTGATGGGCAGGAGAAATTCAACAGCAAGACATGGGAACATGAAGTAGCAGGAGAGTTTGAATACTGATTGCTCAAATACTGATGAATGATACTTATCAAGACCTTGAAATGTTAGTCTGAATTTCAATATGATAGTCCATTGATACTAGTTAAGATATTGTTCTTTCAAGTTTGAAAATATTATGCTCCCATTCATAACTGTCAGAATCTTTATATGCTATTATTTACGATTTTATCATTGAAGTGTTTTTGAAGATCGACTCTTGTAATATCCCACACGGTAAGAGCTTCCTTGAGAATTGAGGTGTTCCTTTTCAGAATCCATGGTTTATCTTGAAGAAGGAAATCCAGCTCAGAGTGGTCTAGGGACACTTTGCCACTTTGATTTTTTGTCTAGTAATGGGTCATTATTCGTATAGTAATTATCACTAATGACATTGGAAGCAAAAAATAAAGTACATGGAAGCACATAGACATAAAAAAAAAACTCTGTACAACACCCTATAATAGTGCTATAAAAATAACACTCAGCTTAATTAATAGTACTGAAAATAGCTGGCAGGTATGTCGTCATTATTGTCAAATACATAACACTACAGAAATGTATCAGGAGTAAGAAGTTTGTTATCAATAAGCTTAGCATCACAGGTTAATTTCCATTCTACTGTATATAAAGTTCCAAAAGCTGGATAGGTGTATCATCAGGACCTGAATTTTTACAGATCCTGACCTCCAGGTCACTAGTGGTGGACTGGTTGAGAGTTTTACAGAACCATGGAGGGTTATTAAACTGGCAGCAAGTGCTGGAGGGACCACATCCCTGGCCATCCCAGAGAGAGTCATTGAAGTGGGAAATATGATATGGATTATTATCACCATGGTTGCCGGTGTCACAGAAGTAATCATTTCCAACAAAAGAAGTTGAATGTGGCCAGTTATTGCTGTTACTGCATGCACATAGCCAGGATGTTAGAAAGGGACCTTCTTCTCCGATAGCACTGGCGAAGGACCAGATATGTTGACGAGATCCTGCACTGCCAAGAGTCAGGGAGACACCATCAACATATGGTTGATCGATAAGAAAGGAGTGTTGAATTAGTCCCAAAAAGGCGTCAGTGTTTCTACTTTGATGGGCTATTATGCGTCCACACACATGACTATAGGTCAGTCCAAAAGTGGAATAGTACACTGAACTGCAACCTCGGTTCATATCCTCTCCCCTCCCACATGCCCTCAAGGGGGAAGTGATGGTGGTCCAGTTGCAGGGACAGACGTGGTTGGGGTCTGACATGTTGAGGAAGGCCACATGAGTCCATGTACTTGGTCCATCACAACCACACTGCCTATTGAAGTCACAGTACACACGGACAGCAGAGTCATTGGAGGACCTGATCCAATAGTGACCTGATGGGGAGGAGGAATTCAACAGCAAGATTTGGGAACATGAAGCAGAATCACCCTGGAATTCATTATAATCATTCAAAGAGTTCTGAAGCTGCAGTATTCTTTGTCCAAGTTCTGATGTGCTGTTCTGAAGCATTGTTAGCATCTGCTCGAGTTTAGCAGCACTAGAACGCTGATGGTTGACTTGTGAAGAATTCCTTACTGTAAGAGCCAAGCTAGCAAATGCTGCACTACCTACTAAGATGATTCCAACTAGTGCAAATGTATAACATACCCAACGATAAGTAGGTTTCTTCAACTGTGACTTCACTTGCTGAGATTTTTCAGATGTGACAACACTTTTAATTTGATTTGAAGTTGAAAGAACTTCATAGGAAGGATTAAGATCTAGCGTTGTGATGCATTTTGCATCTACCAATTCATAAGCATTTGCTTCTTCCATGACTTTGTAGCTAACCAGTTAACAGTGTACACTAAACAAATCCACTCACTTTTATGCCAAATAACTATTATAAATATTGTGTTAGATACTGCTGAGAGTAATTCAACTCTATAACAACAAACATGCTTGTGCAACCAATGGTATTCTTGTCATGCATAAGGCAGTAGCTATGTGGCTCTTTGAATAGCTAGTTGCTAAATCTCATGCTCAGTCAATGATCAGTTTTCTAATCTCAGTCAGTTTTTCCAATCTCAGTCAATGATCAGTTTTCTAATCACAGTCATGTTTGTGGTCCACTCAGTCATGATCACAATACCACACACACAATAATTATATACATATGTATGCAATGCATGCATGCAAATATGCACAAACTGCATGCAATGCAATGGAAATCATAATAGTTGCCACTGAGCGGTCACGCGCACCTGGTCAAGCCAGGAGCCTGTGCACTAAGCAGGCACTATGAACCATAGCCTTGCGCCAGGCTCTCAGGAAGGGGGAGGGGGAAGGAAAAGAGAGCCTGGTTGCCACTGTCTGCGCATGTGCTGATTTTTCAGTTGCGAATCACCACGCGCGTGCTATGTTAGTCATAAAACGTCATGGCATAATTAAAACATTCCAAGCTCTTACAGATCCTGACCACCAAAATCATCAGTGGTGGATTGGGAGAACCATGGAGGGTTGTTGAACTGGCAGCAAGTGCTGGAGGGACCACATCCCTGGCCATCCCAGAGAGAGTCATTGGAGTGGAAAATACGATGCGGAGCATTACCACCATGGTTGCCGGTGTCACAGAAGTAATCATTTCCAACAAAAGAAGTCGAATGTGGTCAGTCATTGCTGTTACTGTATGTACACAGCCAAAAGGGACCGATAGCACTGGCAAAGGACCAGATATGTTGACAAGATCCTACACTGCCATGAGTCAGGGAGAAACCATCAACATACAGTTGATCGATAAGAAAGGAGAGTTCAATTAGTCCCTTAAAGGCGTCAGTGTTTCCACACACACACGACTATAGGTCAGTCCAAAAGTGGAATAGAATGCAACCTCTGTCCATAGCCTCTCCCTCCCACATCCCCTCAAGGGGGAAGTGATGGTGGTCCAGTTGCTGGGACAGACATGGTTGGGGTCTTACATATTGAGGAAGGCCACACGAGTCCACCCACTTGGTCCATCACAACCACACTGCCTGTTGAAGTCACAGTACCCATGGACAGCAGAGCCATTGGAGGACCTGATCCAGTAGTGACCTGATGGGGAGGAGGGATACAACAGCAAGACTTGGGAACATGAAGCAGGTGCATTAGAGTACACTCCACTCATTAATGATTGAATGATGATATCTAGTTCAGAAGAAACATCACCCTGGAATTCATTCACAGAGTTCTGAAGCTGCAGTATTCTTTGTCCAAGTTCTGATGTGCTGTTCTGAAGCATTGTTATCATCTGCTCGAGTTTAGCAGCACTAGAACTCTGATGGTTGACTTATGAAGAATTCCACACTGTAAGAGCCAAGCTACACTACCTACTAAGACGAATCCAACTACATAGTGCACACACGTGGAATCTCAAACAACATAAACAGCTATTGGATTAAATAAAAATGATTGCACATATCAACAAAAAGCTATGCAACATTATTTGTAAAACAGGAGGATGAGTTACATTCTACTGTACATAAAGCTCCAATAGCTGGATAGGTGTATCTGAATTTGCACCATTACAGATCCTGACCTCCAGGTCATCAGTGGTGGACTGGGGGAGAGTCTTACAGAACCATGGAGGGTTGTTGAACTGGCAGCAGGTGCTATCAGAACCACACCCCTGGCCGTCCCAGAGAGGGTCATTGGATTGGAAAATACCTGGAACAACTTCATCATGATTGCCAGAGTCACAGAAGTAATCCTTTCCAACAAATAAAGTTGAATTTGTCCAGTTATTGCTGTTACTGCATGCACATAGCCAATATGGTTGAAAGGGACCTTCTTCACCAATAGCACTGGCAAAGGACCAGATATGTTGACGAGACCCCACACTGCCGTGAGTCAGAGAGACACCATCAACATACGGTCGATCTATACCAGAGTAGAAGACTAGTCCCTTAAAGGCATCAGTGTTTTCATTTTGATAGGCTATTATGCGTCCACACACACGACTATAGGTCAGTCCAAAAGTGGAATAGAACACTGAATTGCAACCACGTCCATTCTTTCTCACTCTTCCACATGTCCTCACAGGGGAAGAGATGGTAGTCCAGTTGCTGGGACAGACCTGGTTGGGGTCCAACATATTGAGGAAGGCCACACGAGTCCACGTACTCGGTCCATCACAACCACATTGCCTGTTGAAGTCACAGTACACATGCACAGCAGAGCCATTGGAGGACCTGATCCAGTAGTGACCTGATGGAGAGATAGAATTTGAGAGAAAAATGTGGTAACATGAAGCAGCAGGTAAGTTTGAATATCGTCCACTCAGTAATTCGTTTATTTCTGAGATGTTCCACAGTGTAAGAACCAAGCTAGTAAATGCTACACTACCTACTAAGATGAATCCAACTAGTGCACACATCTTCAACCAACTACAAATAGGCTTCTTCAATTTGGACTTATCTTGATGAGGAGTTACTGATGTAGACACATTCACTGAACTACAATTGCAAGGACTTTCATACTGAGCCCGAGATGTGACAGCTTCCTTGAGAAGTAATTCGTAAGCGTGTTCAGTGTGTTCCTCTTCCATGGTTTAACATGAAGAAGGAAATCTGCCTCCCTAGCGACTGTTAGTCCATTAATATTTTAGTATTATGCAATTTTAGAAAAGGAACTTTCTAAATATGGACTTTTTGTTTGGCAGAGTTTCCCATGAGTTTCCATAACTATAATATTAATGATGAAAACTCGTCTTTGGGGCTGCATATGAAGCAAAAGTACTCTATTTACTCCTTATTATTATAATTATGCAAATGAAAACCAGCTGAATAGATTATGGGACTATTATTGAAGGCAGCATAATGTTGATGCTCACAGAAACTGCTATAGATAACTAACCCTACATGGCCTTCTTATTTGGTATGAATTTTTTCCCTTCACTTGTAAGGATAACAGGAATACATGTAATTTTTTTAGCTACTACAACTCAAACACAAACACTTTCAACCACATCACTGCCTCCCACCAAGCTGCTTTAATTGTTCATGTCAGTGTAAAAGTATTCTGCTTGGTTTAGGCAGTGATGTAGGGATTATTATTGAAGGCAGCATAATTTTGATGCGTGTTCACGAAAACTGCTATATGCGAGCCTGACATGTTGAGGAAGGCCACAGGAATTCATCCACTACTACACCAACATTAGATAAAGATTCAAATAACTGTTAAGCTGCTACTACTGTTTTAGTATTCAAGAATGAGATAAAGTTACTAAACAGGTAATAAGTATATATAATATGATTAACAACTCTGTAAATGTTCACAAAAACTAAAAATCACTTACGCATTTTCAATAGTAACAGCTACAAATAAACTTCATGACTGTGAAATTAATAACATTATGTAATGTGTTTTGGAGTACATGTTTATTATGCAGGTTTCTAGAGGTTACTGGATACAAAACTCTATCAGCTGAATCTATTGGATATAAATTTCTAGCAATTGAATAGGTGTATCTTCGTCACTTCCACTCTTACAGATCCTGACCTCCAGGTCATCAGTGGTAGACTGGTTGAGAGTCTTACAGAACCATGGAGGGTTGTTGAACTGGCAGCAGGTGCTGGAGGGACCACATCCCTGGCCATCCCAGAGGGGATCACCAGGGTAGAATATTCGCTTGATGTCAACAACACGACTGCCAGAATCACAAAAATAGTCGTTGCCGACAAAAGATGTTGAAAGTGGCCAGCTATTGTTATTGCTGCAAGCACACACCCTTCGAGAGTCAACGTTTCCTGTTTCCCCTGGTGCACCAGCAAATGACCAGATATGCTGTCTAAATTCCTTTTCACCGTGAGTCAGAGAGACGCCATCTAAATATGCTCCATCGATTTTTACTTCAGAAAATAATGGTCTAAAGGCATCGGGAATACCATCTTGAAAAGCTGTTATACGTCCACACACACGACTATAAGTCAGTCCAAAAGTGGAATAGGATACAGAATCACAACCTTCTCTGCTGCTCTGTCCCCTCCCACATGCCCTCACTGGGGTAGCGATGGTGGTCCAGTTGCTGGGACAGACGTGGTTGGGGTCTGACATGTCGAGGAAGGCCACACGAGTCCACGTACTTGGTCCATTACAACCACACTGCCTGTTGAACTCACAGTACACACGTACAGCAGAGTCATTGGAGGACCTGATCCAGTAGTGACCTGATGGGGAGGAGGAATTCAACAGCAAGACATGGGAACATGAAGTAGCAGGAGAGTCTGAATACTGATCACTCAAATACTGATGTATGATACTTATTCTTGAATCCAGTGACCTTGAAATGTTAGTCTGAAGTTCAATATGATCATCCATTGAATATTGGAGTTGAGATATTCTTCTTTCAAGTTTGAAAATGCTCCCATTCATAACTGACTGAACCTTTCTTTCAAATTCTGATATGCTATCATTCACAATAATTGCGATTCTATCGTTGAATCCAGATGAAGGATTCTGATGGCTGACTTGTGAGATATTCCACACTGTAAGAGCCAAGCTAGCAAATGCTGCACTACCTACTAAGATGAATCCAACTAGTACACACATGCACAAACTATTACAAACAGGCTTCTTCAACTTGGACTTATCTTGACGATGAGTAACTGATGTGGACACACTTGCTGGTGTAAACTTCGATGGAATATCATACTCTGGATTTTCATCACGTCCCTTAAAATCTGGTACTTCATAAGTCTGTTCCTCTTGCATGGTTCAATAGACACAATTCTTTGATAGCTACTGTATATGCCTCCTGATCTTTTGTGAGCTACGTATACCGTATACATTGGAATTTTTCCATTGGGACTTATGTATACTTTGCCTAAATCTGTTTATAAAACACTTTATTATGTAGCTACTGAGTATGTTCCATAGAGAATAGTAGTATCACAACTGGGTGATATATTACCACATTGCAAAGTCATATTACGTCCCCTTAGGAAATCTTTGCATAATTTTAAAGATAATAAAGTTCACTATTTTGCAGTTACTCTAATGATAAGTCATAACTGTTCAGATATACATTCTAGAAACGCTCTGTTGGGTCTGTGTATGGCTCGATGGTAATCAAACATTTATTGTATAACCTGTAGTAAAAAAAAGGACTGGAAAACTGGTGAGATTGGTCATTCACATCTCCAAGGCCAGAGGGTGTGGGAGTCTTAGCTGGAGCTGAATATGAACTCAGTACATGACTTGATGTGTCCTTTTGCTATTCCATGGATGTCTTTTTATAAGAATTTAGACTCTGAAGGTTTTTGTGACCAGTGAGCTGAATGATTTGAGTCTCAGGTACGTTTTTGTTGGTAACCATGGTTTTTTGTGCTTGTGCTGTAACCATGTTTTTTCGTGCCGAATGGTTACAGTTACATGCCATTCTCTTCGTAATAGAACCAATTCTATCTTTTCCCATTCTCTGCTGTTTGTACCACAGATCATCACAAGAGGCTTTGTTAATTGATTGGTAAATAAAAAGGTGAGCCAACTTCACCCATTTCTGATGGTCTCTTTTTTTCAAAAATTCTTACAGGACATTTGTCAGGATCAAGAGGTGTGCTCCACACATCTTGGGTTTGAATGCTCGAACAGCACAATTCTAGTTTTTGCATCACATTCATTAAATTCTAGTGAATTGTATGTTGAAATCACCATAATGAAGCTTATAATGCTCATCTGGACCATTGTCCGCTTTAACACCATCAAGGCTATAGAAGCGGCTAACAGTGCTGTGCAGTTGAAGAGATGCAGGAAGAGTCTCAGATTAAAAGAGAGGTCCATACATTTAAGATGTCTAACGAGGTTAGTTGGTTCTCGCCTACACTCCAGCTCCTCTCCTACAGCAGCAGCCCAAATAGCTTTGTATTCATGATAGCCACAAATGCAAGTGTCTCTCTCGAAATAGCTAGTCCACCTGCCTTTGTGCTTCAACAGAAACTGGGCGGGGGAAAAATTTCGTCTTCAATGTACATGTGTGAAGATTTATCCGTTCAATTTTTTTCATTAGTATAACGATTCCGGATATGATGGAATTTTTTCCTACCCGCTCTACGGTATAAGGTCCAAGGACATGAGGACCTGGGAAATCCCTGGACCCCTGGATGGTCCACAAATGCTATGGTACAGCAACAATATATAAAATAGAGCAAAAATATGAGTTACATAACTACACATAGTTAATTAAATAAGCCAAGTTATATGTCCATGTACATGCATGTATACATAACTCTTGTACTATACTCTTCATATAATTATTTGGAGACACAATTTCGGTGCTGTTTCTGTTAAAATGTCAGTATACATAGATTTCGATAATTTGGAATGGTGTGCTTCCATCAAAGTTAGGTCGACACATTCTCACCTCTATATCATCTTTACTGAGGAAGGGTAAGTGTTTGACAAACCACGGTGGGTTATTAAAGGAACAGCAAGTGTTGGTAGGACCACATCCCGCTCCATCCCAGAGAGGGTTGTCGGGTACTAGTTCATTTAAACTATATCTGCTGATGCCAGTATCACAAAAGTAATCATTACCAATGAAACTAGGGACAGGCGGTGGTGGAGAGAAGTTGGTATTGATACAAGGACATTTCCATCGTCTATTATCCACTGTTTCATCACGTGCTCCCGCAAATGTCCAAATATGTTGGCGTGAATCACCGAGATTCGTATCACCACGAGTAAGACTTATTCCGTAGACGTATGGCCCATCAATGCTGGATATGTTGTAGTAAAATGCAGGGAGATCTCCATACTGATATGCAATAATTCTTCCATATATATGCTTGTAAGCTATCCCATATGTATGATAAGAGAAACTGATACATCTAATAGCGGTCATATCACATAATCTTCTTGGTTCTTCCCTCCTTGTCAGTAAGGTTAATCCTCTGGGACACTGGTGGTCTGGGTTATTCATGTTTATATAACCAATCCTTGTCCACCCTCGTACTGGTTTCACAGAAGTTGCATTGTTAATACAGTACATTCTCATGATGGAACCTTGTATATGAATCCAGTAGTAACCATCAGGAAGGCTACATGGAGCAAGATGTTTGCAAGACATGGCAGGGTTATATCTGGTGAGACCAGGGTTCAAATGTTCCTGTCTGACACAACCACATTCATGTGTGGAAAAGCCACAACACACGCGTACAATACTGCGATTGGGGTACCTGATCCAGTAGTAACCTGATGGTGAAGAGGGCCTCAACGTCCAGATTTGGGAACATGATTCAGCAGGGTCGACCGAGTTCTGTCCCATAGTACTTAATAGTAGATCTAATTTTGTTTGATTAGTACCATTATTACTAATCCTACTCGAAGAAGTCTGAAGTTCCCCGATTGCTCTATCATGTCTAATTGTCATATATATGAATGCTCCACTGACCATCGATATCAATACAAAAAGTAAGGACATGCATATACAAGTACAAACAGTCTTGCTTGATTTGCTTGATTTGGTCTTAGCTTTACGAGAACGTTTACGAGATCGAGAATGTGCTCTACGAGAATCAGAATCACGATAATCAGCTCGACGAGAATCAGGACGAGAATCGGGAAGATAATCAGAATCAGCTTTACGATAATCAGAATCAGCTTGATGAGAATCAGCTTGCCGACCCTTATGATGCGAATGTCTACGACGTCCCATCACGTACACTTGTAGCGGTCCGTTACGTTGCAGTTTAGCGTTCAAAAAAAAACGGCACGTACGCTCAAGCATGCGCGCGAGCAGCAACACTTACTCTCTCAGTAGGTTCTTGATATGAAGAGCCAAGGATTATAGTAGGAAATGAAGGTTAGCTACTGATCTGCAAAGTCTACTGAAGTCACAGGCCAATGAAGCCCAACTGATGGTCACTGATCAAAGGAAGTCAAAGCCCAACTGATATGAGTAGCTAGCTACATGCTAATTCAGCAGCTTACCTCAAAGAATTAATATAGTTACAGCTTTGCTGCATATGTGAACAAAATTAACCATGCAACTACTAGTCCTCATACATTCTACTTCAATGGGACGGTCAGGGGTGTGGTTCCTCCAGCACCTGCTGCCAGTTCAACAACCCTCCATGGTTCTATAAGACCCTCTCCCAGTCCACAACTGATGACCTAGAGGTTAGGATCTGTGACAGTGGAGATATTAGAGACACACCTATTCAGTTTCTAGAACTTTATGTGCAGTAACTCAAATTATAATAAATCTTCATTTGTGTTGTAGAACTTTTTTTGTTAACTAATAGAGATTGGAACCATAGCCTTTTGTACTGTTATCACAACTGAGAGATATCCTGTGCATGGCTAACTATAGCTGAGCATTACGATAAGCTATATACAAATTATTTTGAATTGATACCAGTCTCATCAAGTGTAGCTAGCTATGCTCAAAAAATAATAGCTAGATTCTGTCCTGTCTAACTTTACTAACAGCTGGATCGAGATCTAGACTGTCAATAAATTGACATGCATCTAATTAAGATGTGTTAAAGGCCAGGAATCGCTGTTGCTACATGCACACAAGTCAGCTGCCATGTAATGATACCTTGCTTCTCCCATAGCACTAGCAAAGGACCAGATATGCTGTCAAGAACCCACACTGCCATGAGTCAGAGAGACACCATCAACATATGGTCCATCAATTGTTTCATTTCTGGTAACTAGTTCATTAAAACCTCTAGTAGTGGCACTGCCTGTTGAATTCACAGTACACATGCACAGCAGATCGAGCCATTGGAGGACCTGATCCAGTAGTGACCTGATTTTTATATATATATATATTTTTTTTTTGGGGGGGGGGGGGGGGGGGGGGGGTTGAATTCACGGAAACTGGAAGCAGCAGGGTTCAACTGTTCTGAGTTCAATAATCTTGATTGAAGTTCAAGTGATTAGATACTAAAAGAATTTTGAATCCGCATCATTCTTCCTTCAAGTTCAAATGCCTTTAATTGCAATTTAAGCATCCAAGGAATTGCACTATCAATCTTATACGTAAAATTCTGAAAATTCTTCTCGAGTTTGAAGGTACTTGTGACATGTTCCACAATGCAAGTTGTCATTCAGGCATGAACTTGCCGTACTTCGAAGAATTCAAATGTTGGCTTACTTCTGTTATGACTCTATTAGCAGCCCTGGTGCCCCTTCTGGTCAGGGAGAGACGAAGTATAGAACCAAAAATCCATACGGCAGCTGCTAGCCACGCACTACTATCAAGCATGCTACAGTATAGTAGCTAGCTTAATAAATAAAACTAGGGAGTACAATTTTGAATATTACTAGGGCAATGTGCAATATTATTTTTGACAGCGAGCGAGCAAGCAAGTTAGTGCTCTTTAGAAGATTTTGCTGTTGAGTTCATATGTAACATAGCTTCAATAAGCCTAGAGCCTCTACAACAACTACTGACAGTGAGCAAGTGAGCAGCTGATAGGCTCCAGTGCTTGATATTACTGTCAGAGATAAGAGTCATGTAAGTTGTGGTTTCAACCAGAAAGCTCCATACATAGAAAGCTGTAAATACTTACCACAAGCACTTAGATAAGCCAAGCACCTACACAAGTACCTACAATCCACTTAGATAAAACTAGTGCCTCTAGACAAAAGGGTGTAGAAAACAATCTAGCTTGATTACAATTGGAGCATGCGCATTATGCACACGCACAGCGCTACTAATTGGGTAAAGCTACACTTAAAAAACAAACAAAAAAACAACAAAAAACAAACAAAAAAACAAATAACACACATACACAAACAAACTAAAGGATCAAGATCAGTTTTCTACACTCTTGATCCTACTAATTCGGGACATGTACATACGTACCGTACGTATGCCTGGGGCCGGGGAGCATTTTGGAGTGTAGACCCAATTTCTATGAGTCATGACCTGAGAGTCAGCTCGCTCGCTGAAAAATATTACTGGTCTAGCATACGATAATTTGGATTTACCATGCTCACTGGCAATTAGCTATAGGCCAATTGAATCTACAATGATGCACACAAACAAACAATCTAATAATCTATCTATTATACAATAGTTCCTACTTAATAGCTACTTGTAGTTTACTGTACATAGAGTTCCACTACTTCAATTGGTGTGGATCCAGCTGTATCCTCCGAGCATAACCGCATCTCTATATCATCAGTGGTGGGAGAAGAAAGATTCTTGGTAAACCATGGAGGGTTGTTAAAGGAACAGCAAGTACTGGTGGGGCCACATCCCACTCCATCCCAGAGGGGGTCAGAAGAGAAGAATCCCTGGCTAGCAAATGATCTGACTCCAGCATCACAAAAATAATCATTACCAACATAGCTAGGAACAGTTGGTGGTGGAGAGATATTCATGTTGCTACAAGGACATTTCAATTGTCCATTGTCTGATGCTTCATCACGTGCTCCCACAAAACTCCAAATATGTTTGCGGGGATTTTGTCCATGAGTCAAACTCACTCCATAGATGTATGGTTGGTCGATGGTGTAAGTGTGATAGTAAAAAGCAGCAGGTGCACCAAGCTGATATCCAATGATTCTTCCATACACGTGACTGTACTCTACCCCATGGACAGTGAAGGTAGTACTAACACATCCACTAGTAATTGTTACATTACACACTCTTCTTGGTGGTGAACTCCTTGAGAATAATGTCAGTCCATTTGGACACTGGTGGCTGGTGTTCTTCATGTCTATGTAGGCCACCCTCATCCATCCTTGTGTCAAATTCCAAGAATTACAGTACACCCTGACTGAAGATCCTTGTGTACGAATCCAGTAGTAACCATCAGAAAGACTGCTGTTACATGCAGCAAGTTCTCTGCAAGACCTGGCAGGGTTATATTTAGTGAGACCAAGAGATACTGGTCCAACACAACCACACTGTCCGTCAAAGTCACAGCACACACGTACAATAGAGCGATTGGGAAACCTGATCCAGTAGTGACCTGATGGGGAAGAGGGATTAAGTAGCGAGATTTGGGAACATGAAGCAGCAGGGTTGATCGAGTTCTGTCCAATCGTAGTTAACAGTACATCTATTTTTGAATTACCAGTATGATGTTCAGCCTGAAGCTGTTGTAATGCCCTCCCATATCTAATAGTAATGCTTATGAATGCTGCATTGCCTATCAAGACGAATCCGACAAGTAAGCCTATGCATACCCAACTCCAAACAGGCTTCTTCGACTTGGTCTCGACTTTACAAGAAATCACAGATGCAGACGGATTTTTCGGTTGAAATCTTGAGGGAATACTATAGCATGGATTCTTATCCATGGATGAGACAGCTCCAGTATGTTCCATCAATTCATACACATCATCATCTTCCATAATTATTGTAGTGAAGAGACTTCTCTATTAAAATTTTGCAACTACGTAGCTACCATATTATGAGTAATACTGACCTTTAATAGCTATACAGTATGTATATTGCACATGCTCAATGAATGATTTACTAATCAAATGATTTGGTATCAGATACAACCATAGAGCTATGGATATACATGCAACCTGTGAATGAAGACAAAATATTCCCTTCAGTAAACAGAGTAGCCATAACCCATAATGGCTGATCATAGAGCTGGAACTATGCCAGCCTAGCTGAATGTGTGTTTGTAGCAAGGGATATTCACGTTGTGATAATGATGATGCAGTCAAACTCTATATAAGCAACAGTACCACATACAAAATAATTGTGCTATTGCGCATAAAGTTCCTGCAACTGAATAGGTGTGTCACTAACACTTGCATACAGGGTTTATTTCAAGGGGGGGGGGGGGGGCAAGAGGGGGCTTCTGCCCCCTCTGAACGATGGCTTGCCTCCCCTAGGAATTAGTTAGCTTTCGTAATGAGATTATCATAGAGTTCCACATACCTGTACTGGTTTGTAGTTGCCCTTCCTCAAATTTTTTCACTAGGCATTTGATCCCCCTCGAGCAAAATCCTGAATTAAGCCCTGGAGTATATACAAGGGTGCAAGCAGCTCTGTGGAATACTTGAGCAACTGAAGTGAGGAGTATGCAAGGGTGTATAATACACTTGAATGTGAGCGATATCAGAATGGTTGGAATACTGGAGTATGCAAGGGTGTCTCCGCTTTGCGTACTTGAATGCAAACGATTGGAATACTGGAGTATGCAAGGGTGCATACAGATCAAGAATTGATGAATACTGGAGCATGCAAGCTTGGATGTGTGCAGCTCCACTTTGCACACTTGAATGTGATAATCGAGGAGGGGAACATAGCTCTGCCTTGCTCACTTCATATAGCTACACATGCATTATACTTGTCCTCGTCTCCCCAGGCGATTCCACACACAATTATTTGGGGACGAGGCTACATTATACTAGCTGAAGTTAAAGTATAATAATTGATAGCTATCTGTCTCTCAGTGTATATCCCATTCCCATATCCCATTAACAATATGAGATGAATTAACACTGACTTTAGATATGCCCAATGAGTGAGTTAGACAATTGCAGATGCGCAGTAGCATTCCCTTCACCTCACCACCACCACACCATCACTAACACTAGTCTGGCATCTCATCACTTACGTCAATCCAGTCACTTTATGTTCACTTGGTATAGCTACCTAAAGTAACTGAGCTATGTTGAATGATGATAACAGACAAGACACCACCAGGAGGAACATCACAAAATTAGCTAGCTATCTCCTCATCTTTGAAATTCAGAATTGAGAAAGCACTTACCTTTTGTAATTGTGGCCTATTTTTATATTGAATTTTGCTAACCTGCACTGCCCTAGGCTGCATGCCCCATATGATAGCCACACTGGAGTTGGAAAAGAGCATTGGAGAGGGCTTCAAAGCAGACTCTTGGCTAGGGGTCCATATGTGCACCTAGATGTAGATCAAGTTTTAAAAAGTGGATTTTAAAAATACTACAGGGGTCACAAACAAGTTCACTCTACAGATATACAATTAGTAGTACAGCATAGTAAATACTAAACCAAAAGTTCAAAGTGCACATACAGAGTGTATTGCCCCATTATCCAAAATTAAAACTGGAGGGTTGAGGTTTTATCACACAAAAGCACACAGCCACAAATCCAATTGGCCACTTTCTCACTATTAATACACAATGAAATTCTATTTCAAATTAAAATTGGCTTCTTGTATGCATCAGTGGGAGATACAGATTCCAAAGAGAGGGTGTGGCTTACATTGACGCTACGAGAGAGCCTTGGAGAGGAAGATTGTGTTGAGCCGGAATCTTCATTCATGGAATTGGTGGATGATGATTGAGAAGAAGGAAGAACTGAGAGAGCCTAAAAAAAAGAAAGAAAGTTAAATGGAATCTGTACTACAGTGCTTATGATAAGAAATTGCTATTTACCGGACATGATGTCCCCACAAACTATAGGTTGTCCTAACATTTAACTGCACATTACATCAGTATGCATTCTGACCAGTACTTTTGTCCTAACAAACAAATAATTGACCAGACACATGCCAATATTGGCTGGAGAATGTCAGGTGTCAGGCATCATAACTATGATTAGACTCATATTTCAGGACAAGTCAACTTGCCCACTGCTGAGATCTAGATGTAACAGTATAGGCCTTATTCACACGATGGTTTGAAGGCACTTTACTATTGGCAAGTGCTTAATTCATACGTGTTACATGTTGAGCTATGAAAACATTTACACCAACTCAATCCGAATGCTCACATAAACAGTGCAAACAGAGTTATACTCATGCATTGTCAATCAAAAATTAGAGCCCAAGGTCCCATGAACCACAGCTTATACAAGCCCATTGTTTCTAGAAAGAACTCAAGAGACAATGAGTGTTTGTGGTTAAGACTTCCTGTGCTAAACCAACTGTATCCTACTGTAGCTTATAAACATAGTGGTTAATACCACTTAAATCCTCTTGCCAACTTACATTGGTAGGGAGCAAAGTGTTTGGATGTGCAGACGTTGCTGATTCACTTTTCGGAATGGGACGTGCTCCAAGTGCCATTCCCACGATGGAGGTCATGTGCGTTTCGGGTCCAAACACGTGCATCTTCAAATTCAATTTGGTTCCGGTTTCCCGCATGACACGTAGGCCCTCCTGGTAATTGGGACCGCCTCGTCTGACAAAGATGCTTACATTGTTGCTTATAAGTTGGTGATGGAATTCCGTCAGAGCACGGACGATGCCTTTGAAAGTGGCAGCAACGTTGGTGAAATTGGCAATCCCTCCGCCTATGATCAAGACCTTGCCCTGAGGATGTTTCTCCTTGGTCATTAGTTTCAGGATGGTCTTGGCATATTCGAATGTTTGACTCTCGCTGGGAGCTCCTGCAAATGAATGATGAATACCTTGCTTATTTTAGTATCTACAGCTTACTTATACAGTGTGTACATATTGGAGAGATAGCCAGTTTGATTTGCACCCAGGTACCCATTTCTAGCATGGGTGGACTGGTGGCATAATTATATTGACTAGCAAATTAATTCACTGATGAGACTCACGGTCTCACACTTACAAGCCCAGAGCGCAAACCACTAACTGCCACACATACATACATACATACATACATACATACATACATACATACATACATATATACCAGAGTACTCTCCATAATTGGCCAGCTCGCCACTTTGTCCCAAGTCACAGATAGTATCACTGTATACCACCGAAGCCCCACCCCCTGCAACCATAGTCCAGATGCGGCCCTGCGGATTGAGCACAGTCAGCTTCAAAGAGGCCCCACTCTTGGCATCCAGGTCCGCAATGTAGGCCTCTTCGGGGAGGGCATCCCGTCCAAAGGGGGGAGGAAACTCCATGTCCCCCCACTGAGGTTTGCATAGGTACTCGGCTGTGGAGTCCAGCTTGGCAGCTAGGTCCAGAATGTTGACAGTTTTACCCTGGACCACTAACACAGACACAGAGGGAGAAGATAATGAAAGGAAAATAGAAGATAAGATGTTAGTGATCAAAAAGTTATCAGCTATGTGTAACAACAGTGGAAGCTCTCTTAGTAAAAAAACTCTCTATATTCGGGACGCAATACAAAAAACTATTTTTCAAGGAATCAAATTGCTAATACAAATCTCCATTAAGGAAAATATAGCTGGTCCTATGTGTCCACTATATAGAGCAATATTTGTTTATCATAATGATGTCACAGGCCATATTGTCAATAGACCTGCCATTTGTGTATGGCTTGGCATGGCCAGACAGGAAGGAAAGTATAATTATTACTGTATATTCAAAGTGGAAGAAGCAGGTTAGAGGCATGCACTTATAAGACTTAGTGTATATCAACACCATTCACACTGTTTACATGACATCCTCTTTATTTCCTTCCTCTTCCACACTACATTATACAGACTCACCTAGAGGGTTGACTTCCAGCAGTGTGAAATAAAGGTCAGAGTACGCCCTATAGAGTAATTGCAAGAATTCTACCAAGACTTCCTGTTTCTCTATGGGTGCTCCCTTCACCAGACTCCTGGCCTGTTCGGCAGTCAGCATCTCTTTGATGTCCACATCAACATGAGCAGCTTTGGAGTCCACGTCACCTACGTTCACTCCACCCTCATGATGGAAAAGAACCCTGTTTCCATCCCTGTTGGCCAGAATACTGTGTGGTGTATGTGTGAGAAAGAAATGAAGAAGGCCAATTACAATTCACCTGGCATATGCACTGAATTTGCATTGATTTACAAATACTTTAAGATAACTATTATTTACAGGTACGAAATTTAGCAGTTTTTCAATTTTTAAGGTATTAATTTAGCAGCTACAGAGAAAGTTTTCAGATTAATTCCAATACACTATTGGACCATTCAAGGTATTTATGAGATTATATTTCAAGCAGGAATAATATTATAGCAGTGAGTCTTTTCAATGAATTGCAGTAGGAAGTTGTAGAGAGGTTATCCCATAATGAAATCTCTGATGACTATAGTACAGGAGGTATTCGAAGTATAGCAGGTACCTTAACTGACTGGCTGTGAAATTCAATACAAAGATAGACTTTTGCTTGACTGAAAAGTACATGCGAATGAAGTGGTACACCACATTACGTATTGTTTAACTACAGAATAAGTGGGTGGGTGAAAACAAGTGGTTAAAGCTGAAAATATGCTTAGCACAAATCTAAACAGGGAAAAACCTGGATACCTATTTATGTCTCTATGAAGGAAAATTTGCATTATTATTATACTATTGGACACTAATTTTTAATAAAAGGCCTAGCTAGCGTGACTCATAGCATCACTGACTCCTGTATGATAATTTTATTAATTCATACCTGACATAGAATTCTTCTTCTGAGGAGTGCTTCAGGAATGGCTCAATTATGAAATTATTCAACTTCCCACAGGCACTGTCGACCGCAAATTCCTTATTCATTCTCTCACTAATCCAGTTCTGAATCTCCCCAAGGTTAGCGTTCACCTTCACTAATCCAAGCTTCCCTCGTCTTTTCAATAACTGGTCAGGCTTAGCAACCAGTTGCTGGGGGGGGGGGGGGGGGGGGGGGGGGGGAAGGAGGGGATATCACAGCATGACACACCCACTAAATAGTAAACCTGCTTGGCTCTTAGCCTTTTAGGCTTTTGTACACTCACCTCAGTTGCAAGCCACGGGTTATCTTTCACTAGCTTATCGAAGTCTGTTGTCGGAGTAACTGTGGCGGTCTTCATTGGAAAAGATAAGTCCTTTCCCAGTCCATTCTCGGCAAGTAAGTGCTCAAGGTGGCGTGTAAGCATACGCTTTCCACTAACCTCTCGTATAGGCTTAGCCATGTTTGCACTAAAAGTATACTAGGGTCCCCCTGTGGTAGATACGCTAGCTTAGTTGCACCTCAGTCGGTATGAAAAGTGGTAATGTCAAAATCCCACAAAACTTATCTTGTTAGATCACCATGTCACGCACGTGCATTCCGTAATCTTACGTTTTACGGAATGGCATGATGACCTTATCGTATGATGACGTGACCTTTTGAAAAATGAATATAATTGCATGAAAATGGTGATAAACGATATGGTGATTTTTCATGGTGCAATTTTATTAGTCACTGTTGATATGGTGAATTTTATTAGATCTTTCTTTAGTCACTGTCGGAGCCAGATTCACTCAAGTTCAAGTCGCTACCTATAAAACAGAAATCCACAATGTAACTAGTCCTTCTTGATACACCATGTTAGTAGCCCTGGGGCTCAATACAAGAGGGTGTATATAGCCTTCATTATCAGCTTAATTTATTAACAATGTTTCCCCCAGTATACTAAATGCAGGGCGGGCCACCCTGTTTGGATATAGAACTTCAAAGAAAGTGGGCTGGGTCTATGGCACTAATTGAATTATATTCTCATGAATATAATTCAATGCCCTGTAGGGGAGTATGACACACACTCGTTAAGCTCTTGCTCTTGATTTATATAACTTGCTGAATTTGGTTGTGCAACCATAATAGAACACATTTGGGAAGGTAAGTAATACCTAGTGTAGCCTTACGTACGTAAAAGAGAAATGGAGGTATGTCTGGCTGGCTCTAAAGGATGGCTAAATACATCTGCCTAAAATGTCAAATAGTAAAAGATAGAACATAATAACAGTGGTGTTAACGTTGCAAGTCTATAGATTTAAACAGGGAGGGGAGGAGGGATAGCATGCTTCATTTAGAACTCACCACTTCCCTGTCGTTTTCTTCATCACTATCAGAAGAAGAATCAGAGGAGAAGCTGCCCGAGCTGCTGTCACTGCCAGAGGAGGAACTGCTAGTTCGACTTTTTCTCTTGCGACTTTGAGCAACCTGAGACATAGACTTGCTAGAAGGTCTCGAATCAGGATGACCTACAGGATGACCTAAAGGATGACCTACAGGGTGTCCCAATGAATGTTTGTCATTTCCATGACCTACAGAATGTCCTACTGATTGTGGGTCCATTCTATGGCCTATAGGACGCTGGTCAGTTCCATGACCTGCAGGTCGCACAAACGACTGTAGCTCAGTGGAATGATCAGTGAGACGTGATGGCTGGTTAGCAGGACGATGGGAAGAAGGCTGACTAGCACGTCCTAGTAATTCCATAGAACGCTGGTCCATGAATTGAAGTGACCTATGACCTGTCTTTCCACCTGATGATGTACGACTGATACTGACACTTCCCAGAGAAGAATTGGGTCTCTGAGATGTCAGGAGCTGTGAAGACTGCATTGAAGACCTCTCTCCACTTCCTTTGGATGCTTCAGTAAAGACAGACGTAACTGTTTTCACAGTTGATACAGGAGTTTGTTCCTCCATGCTTTCGTTTTCAGAGCTACTCGATTCTGAGGATGAGGAAGAAGAACTTGATGATTCGCTAGATAAAGTTCCCACCTTGATGGGTTCAGGCGTGGGATTGGTTGATTGAATCGGACTAATTTCTTGACCGGATGATTGTAGATCCATCATGATATCATCCATAGCAATGGATTTAGGCTGAGGATTGTATCCGATATTGGACAAGCTGGAACCAGGCCTGCTATGTGACGAGGACGAAGGTTTGATGGGCTGAGAATGAGATTTGACCAGTTTTGATTTCGCCTTTTTCTCATTCTTGGTTCCAGAAGATCCACCACCTCTTGAGGGTGGAGCCAACTGGTGCTTGGATACCTTTGGTGCCTTTTGAGTGATCTTGGGTATCTTTGTAGAAGAGGAAGGTGGGTTGCTTCCTCCTTGCTGAGGGGGTTTGTTGGTTTGTGGTGTGAGATGAGTTGAGGAGGTGGATTTGAAAGACGATTTGATGGGCGGGGTCTTGGTTTGGGTGAGATAGGGGGAAGGAGAGATGGAGCGATCTCGATTCACCATGGGTTTACGGCCATCTCTGGGTAAAGCGACGTAAATAGGTAAAGGGTAAAATAGGTAAAGGGTCGTTTATTGAAAACTATTGTAGCTCTATATATAGCTATGTATACAGTCGATGGCACCTAATCTTATACTACATACATACATACATACATACCTTATGGCCTTAAGTTGGACAGTATCACTGATTCGTTCCAATTTGGCCTCCCCTGTTACCCTATCAATGATCAATATGCACTCCTTCGTACAGTTCTTCTTGGGACCACGAAACTGAGCATAACCCTCCACTGATTCGTCCTACAATAGTATAGGACGGGACAAAATATAACTTGTCCTACAAGACAGGACAAAACTACCCCATCACTTTCTATGCTTGAGAGGTAAGGATGAATAACTTGGGTACATATCCTTCCTATGACTTTCTTTTACATGGAAGGATACTGTATAAATTATGATGGAGGCTGACTAATTGCAAGTTCTGTGTTCAATTAATGCTACTATCATGTGCAGCAGTTCAACATAATCACATTACATTAAATATAGCCCACCCGCTTGGTTACCTGACCAATCGGGAGGGAAACATTGACCGTATCCTCTTCTGTGATCTTGAGGCGGCCTGGTCTACTGGAGTCCACAGAGAGAGGCTTGAAGTCATCTGTAAAAAAGTCATTGGTCATTTTGAAACCATTTTGAGGAAATAAATGACCACAGAGTGCTGTGTGTGTCTGACCAAGCTTGCTTATGACCCTATTTCAAGCTCAGCCTCCAAGATATTTTTTGATTGAGCAACTGAAACTGGGTACATAAACAATCTTGATATAGGGCATTATTTCTCTGTCATACTATCCTATTAACTTAGTTATGATGCCATGGGGACAGTACTACAGCTACAATACTCACATTTGAGAGTGTGATAGGCATTTTGCTGGGGGAAGGTGAAGGTCTTCCCGAGTTTCACGCGATACTCTTGAGCCAAATTAACAGGTAAGCTGTCAGTTGAAGCCCCTTCGCTCATGCTCGGTCACAGCAGCAGATCCACGTACGAGTACAAGTGATTTTCACACCATGTTGCAAGATGGAGTTTGAGTGTATGATGTAACCCTTTACCAACTAGGTTGGTAATAGCTAGAGAGCTAGGTTGGTAAAGGGTAAAGAGATAACTTAATATAAGTCTGGATAAAAAAAAGCATATATATACATATGATCACAGTATCTTTATGACTATAGCTCTAGGCCAAAGTGAGTATGTCAGGGAAAATTAGCCAGCAAATCCTACAGCCTATCCAGCTTTGATGGAATGCAATATAACTTTTCCTCTGTGGCAAGCCAATATAAGAGCAGTGAAACCATCCTAAAAACAAACAAACAAACAAACAAACAAATAAAAGAAGAAGTCTGGTCTGCATTAATATTATAATGTGACTAGCTATAGCACAAATGGGATCAAATACAAGTTCTTAAATGCCCTATTATTCACCACCTAAAATTAGCCCTTATCTTACTTTTCTGGTGACATCAGTTTTGATGGAATTTGCTAGGTGGTCCAAAAGTTCTCCAATAACCTCACAGTTTCCTCTGCGGCAAGCCAAGGTAAGAGCAGTGGAGCCATCCTAAGAAGAAAAAGAAAAAAAAGAGCAAATCTACGTAATAACAGCATTAATTTAGTATTGTACTTACAGATGCAGCTTTATCAGGATCTGCTCCACATTTCTTCAAACGTTCTGCGTGGTCACTGTAACTTGCCCACATCAGTGGTATCCATTGCTACAAAGAAATTAGCTCTCACACACATTTCAACAATCAATGTCAGTTTTATTACATCCAAATCCATACAATTTGGATCAGCACCCTTCTCCAACAGCTTTACTACCTCATCATAATCTCCCTCCTTGGCACTTCGCATCTAAAAGAAGAAGAATAAATGAAGGGTGTGTTGTATGTTTAACGTATTATACTCACAAGTTTGGCAGCCAAAATAAGAGCAGTAGAACCATCCTAAGAAAAAAAAAATTAAGTAAATCTGTGTAATAACAGTATTAATTGTACAGATGCAGCTTTATTGGGATCTGCTCCATATTTCAATAGTATCTTCACACATTCTACGTGGTCACTGTAACTTGCCCACATCAGTGGTGTCCATTGCTACAAAGAAATTAGCTCACACACACATTTCAACGATCAATGTCAGTTTTATTACATCCAAATCCATACAATTTGGATCAGCACCCTTCTCCAACAGCTTTACTACCTCATCATAATCTCCCTCCTTGGCACTTCGCATCTAAAAGAAGAAGAATAAATGAAGGGTGTGTTGTATGTTTAACGTATTATACTCACAAGTTTGGTTTCCAAATTCCCACTCATTGATTTTGATCTGCCACCTTTGCCACCTTCATTCTACAAGGGATCGTAACACACATATAGCTAGTAATTTTCATAACTTAGCAAAGTCATACCTCTCCCTCTTTGGTACTTCCATCTGTTTCACTACTCTTATCTCCATTATTTTGTCCTGTGTTACAACAATTCAAATTTATGTATAGTTAAGAGCGTACTGTACTGGGGTACTGCCCTTCCAGATAGCTACGTACATTAAACACAAGTGGCATCATTCAAGATAACTACATACCAGTAAGATTCTCTAATGATGGGTAAAATAAATACCTGACAGTGCTGAACGAAGGTGGTATGTTAAATCACCAAACTGCAGCATTTGAACCCGAAGTTTGAATAGTTTGTCTTTCTGGTCAGAGGATAGTGATAGTACCTTAGCTAACATGGGCGTAAGAAGCAGGGGGGCTGGGGGGGCTTCAGCCCCCCCACTCAAAATGGATAGTACCTGCACATAGGCATTAGTATATGCAAAATAGATGCTGCATGTCAACTAAGTATTAATAACACCTACTAGCTAAGTATTAACATCACAGAATGAGATGACATTGGTTAATTAAGTATTAGTAACACCTAACTCAGCAGTTAGCTTGGCTCTATGGCACAGAGGAGAATTCATCGCTCCAATTCAGTTCTCAAATTAACTATCGCTGTAAGATTGCATATGTACATTATAAATTATTGTATTTGCAAGTGATGATGCTGGTCCATCTTCAGAGACCTCAATCACAAGCACTGACGCCACTGCATAGGCTGTGGAACAGGTAAGGCCAGTCAGGCCCAGGTCTGACCAATATTTTGGGAAAAACAAGATTAATTATTAAGTGGCTATCAATCAATAATAAAATATTTTGGGATTAATTATTATGTGGCTATCAATCAATAACTTAAATACATATGATGCTCAAGTATAGCAAACTGTAGAACTTCGGTGTTCTGGGGAATTATGTTTCAATTTTGGGCTTGACCAATCGAATTTTGCTTCCAACACCTCTGCACTGTTGAGCCAGTTGATGGTACACTGTACTGGTATCCAAAAATGGGTGTGGTTAAGGAAAGTGGGCGTGGTCAGCAAAATTTTTCCCGCGCGCAAGTGCGCAGATCAGCACACATACATCAGCCCCCCCACCAGAAAACATCTTCTTACGCCCCTGGCTAAGTCATCAGCATCGGCTTCAAACTCCTCTATTGTGCCACTACTTGATGGGTATTCCCCAATAAACACCAGTTTTACACTCAGTAGTTCAGATAACTGTTCCTTTAAAGCCATGATATTGGGATGCCAATCACACCTCATCATTACACGAACAATATACTTTTTGACATCTGGGGATGACGGCAGTGTTGGTAAAGTTGATGGCCCTCCTGAGATATCTGGGATTAATAATAATGGAGAGTGTGCATGGATGCAATGATCTTATATAGCTATAGTCTGGCGGTACCACCGCCAGATTAAGCTAGCTATAGCTATAAACGCACAACTACCTGCAGCAGTAGAGTTTGAAATTTGAAGAGTAGGTATACGTAGTTGCTGTTGATAGGAATCACTTCTTTCATATGTATAATTATGAGCCATACCTCAGTTCATACACCCCAATTCTTTGCCAAAGATAATTTTTTTGATCATGATTTAATGGAAAGTTAAGGGTACCATGATCTTGAGCATTAAAGCTAAATACTAAGAACCCATTTTGTCTTTCTTCTTGAAAGTATAAGTTTTCACCCATTATATGGGATAACTTTCTCTCAAACTCATCTTGTGAATGATCACGAAAAACACGAGATTTTACGAGCAAGATTGATAAAGCATCAGAGACTTCATAACGGGCCATAGACATCTTGATACTAAGGTAATCCCCCAGGGAATTCACCAGTTTGCATGCGCATGCGCATAGCCAGCCGTGTGCATGCATAGATATAAGAGGTTTACGGGATTGGAAACGGATCACGTGCTCTCGTTAGCAACTAACCCTTTACCTTCAGTAGTGCTGTCTTCTTCTCTCGAGAAAGGATCGACACACCAGTGGCAAATTGGACGGCCAATCTTACGTCATCAATGCTCCCCATGGCAACCTGACTTGCAGCTCGAGCTGCACGAGCCACTCCTTTCCACCGCTTCTTCTCCTGCTAAGACCTCCAAACAACTATAGGCTACGTAGGCAAGTAGAGGCATGCATGTCTAGTCATTCCTTAAAAAAAAAAAAAAAAAAAAAAGGAGTGATGAAAGCAAACATCAAAGCTTCTTCAAAGCAAAAGCACTTGAATCAAAGCGCTTATCGATCTTTCTATTGTTCACTGAGATCTCTATTTACTGATAGTGCCGACATGCCGACAATGAATATTCATCAGCAGGATATTTCCCGTTTTTCTCCCGGATAACTGGATGTGCAAAAATGCACGGTTTTGGAAGCCAAAGGGCTAACAACCGAGGCGCGTTGACAGCTGAATGACAGCACTTTTGTCAAAGTTGCTGTTCTGACAAGATCCGTGAGGTAAGACTTATGCCAATGATACTATAATACACTAGGGCATAGATTTACTGTATGAAATAAATTTTAGCTCAGATTTTCAAGTTTATTCCTACAAATACTACTGTGGTGGTTAATGGGACTGTAATCCCTCTCACGCTTGATGGAATCAATTGCTGTTGCTCATTTTCTGATCAAAAGGCATGTAAACTTTAGCTACATGGAATAGTAATGTTAGTTTTTGTATTAGCTGACGTATATTGTCTCTAGCATTTGCAAGTGGTGTTAAAACTGTAATCCCTCTCCCAAGGAATAGATTAACAATATTGCAACTGTATTAGTAGTTTCAGGGAAAGGATAGAACAGTAAATGGAATTGGTGCATTCGTTTTCTATACAATAGTCATCCTATGGAGATGGCAAGCTTACTATATTTCCTCCCTAATATCCATAGGGTCCACAGGACAGCTGACTGAGCCGAATTCTTGAGATGGATGGTGTCAAAATCCAACAGCCAAAAGCTGGAAGTATTGCAATAATGCTGATGAGGGAGAACTGAGCAGAAACTGGCGGATAACTTTGGGGCAAAATTATCTAGCTATAATAATAATGATAATTTTAATACCAAAAGTCATTCTGGCCTTTCTTTCAAATCAATCACATAAAATTAATGTATAATGAGCAATGATAGGTACTCATAGTTATAATTACAAGGAAAAAAGTTATGAATAATTAATAACTTCCTTCCTCAGACTCTCCAACTTCAACTCTCTGACTCTTCACTTCTTCAATACCTTCCCCTTAGCTTACTTGTACTATTCTGTGAGCTGTAGGGGCAGAACATCACTTTAACTGCTTTGAAAGGAGTGAATATTGATCTCCTTTCACGGCCATTAATATAATTAATGCTGCATGTGCGTGCGCATCTGTCAACGCGCCTCGGTTGTGCAGTTCATTGGGCGTTTCCAATCCCGTAAAACCTCTTATATCTATGGTGCATGCTATAGACTGACATGACGTCGTGACTTCAGAAGTACGGTCAATATAATATACAGGCAATAATGCTTTAGGCATAAGGTGAGCATGCCATTAATAATCCCTAGACACCAATGTCGGATTGTCCACAGAAACTATAATTATATATTATAATTATGGATATTGGCAATGCGACCCTTATAGTAACGGGTACGGGTCGGTAGGTTGGTTATTCCGATCCGGGCCGGCCGCCGCGCGCTCAATTAATTGTAGCCCAGGCGCGCGCTAGGCTCTGCATCTACGCAATTGATCGAATGAGGCGGTTTTCTGGCTGCCTGCCACTTACATAACTCAACAGCAAAATCTCCTAATGAGTTGAAGCACAGCCTATAGGAATACTTGTACATTGCCCTACGTATACAATATTGATCATAATAATGTGATATGTTCAGATCTACACAGAATGGCAAAAAGTGCATAAAAAATTACCTTCATAATAAATAAAGTGACTATAATTAATAGCTAAATGCTCTAGACAAAGTGAGTGTGCCCATTTGATTCCTAGACATCAAGTACATAGTAATCTTTTCCAAATTTAGCACTGGGATAACTGACTGGTCCAGCATTCTGCTGAGGGGGAGGGGGCCTTTGTCTTCCTGCACTACCTACTCTAGCTTGCCCCGCTCCCAAGCTGTGAGTGGTCCGAGGGGGGTATTGTCTCTGTTCCATGTGGTGAGCTCTTGAATCACTCGCTACTCTCTGCCATGGGTCTGTTCTGTACCTCTGATTTCCCATTCCTGTGTTAAGTTCTCCCATTCCTCTATTCGATTCCAAATTGTATCTCTGAGTGGATGCTGAACCGATGGTTCTACTCCGTGGATGGTTACCTGATTCTGCTGCAAAATCCGGATTGTCAGCAGTAGCGTAGATTGGTACCTGTCTAGAATATTGCTTAGACGGTAAGTGAGTCATTGGATCCAATTTCAGTCGGCTCTGGTCGTCATTTTCTTTCTTTGAATTCTCCTTCTCCCAGGCCTCGTTGCTACTGCGCTGTATCCAGTCCAGCACTTTCCTCTTCCTCACCTTTGACTGAGGATCGAGTGATTCTAGGTGCTCCTGAAATGATTGGTTCACCATTTGAGTGTGGGGAGAAGGGGTTTCACGGTCCTCAGAGCGATTCTGCATGAAGTACGTTGGAGAACTCGGAAGAGAATCGCCATCATCCATTGGGATTTGTAGTGGTCGGTGGGTTGGTGGGAGATATTGTCTTCCCGACGAAGGTCTGCTGTTTGAGGAGCTGAAGGTCTGAGCCCTTTTCTTCTCTGGAAACTGATGGAGGGAAGAAAGAGAGAAAGGGAGGGAGAGGGAAGGAGAAGAGATAGAGAGAGAGGATGGAGGAAGGAATTTAGGTAGGAGGGAGGAGAGGAACAGAAAGAATATCATACTACTACCATAATCGAAATTATTAGATGTGAGTCCCAAAGTTCAGAAATAAAGCTTAGGAAAAAGCACAAGTATTTTTATATCCACCAAATATACGGGGTCAAACTTTTCTACGTGTTACTCAGATACAAGCCAAAGATTAAGAATATGGAGTCAGACTTTTTCTATAATTACGAAACCAGAGCCCAAATAATACCCACACTGTATTCGATTTATAGCTAACACTTCAGTTTATTAACTAAGGAACTCACCTCAGAATTCCTACTGTCACTCGTGTCCATGGCAGACCTCCCCGGTACTGAAAACTGTTTCTGTGGAGCCCTGGAGGACAAACCCGCATCATAGTACCTCCCTCTCTCCATCCCCTGAACGTGCAGTGGGTAAATGGGGGCCACGGGGTCACTCTGCGTGTGGACAGGAGTGGATCCCCCGTGGGGAGACGAGGAATCCTCACTTTCATGCAGGTGATGATGGTGATGACGGGCATCACTTGGCATTTGCCCTCGAGGCAAGCTAAAGGCCTTTGTCTGGAGTGGTGGCTGATGTGAAGGAGAAGGCATGTTCTTTTCATTTCGATCTGATCTCATTTCTGAAGCACTGTTCCTGGACTGTGGATGTGTGATTTCTTTCCCACTACGAGAAGTTTCTTCAGAGGATATTGCACGGCGGTACTTAGACTCATCTCTGCGACCGTTCCTCTGGGGGAAGGAGGGAACATCTCTAGGGTAACCACTCCTCTGAGGGGAGTGGCTTGAGTTAGGCACTGAGCCATCAAGCTCATCAGAATACGTCCTGCCCGATTTGTGAAGGCTGGTGTGTCTTGAAACAGGAACAGAGCCATCAAGCTCATCAGAATACGTCCTTCCCGACTTGTGAAGGCTGGTGTGTCTTGAAACAGGAAGAGAGCCATCGAGTTTATCGGAATACGTCCTGCCCGACTTCTGAAGGTTGGTTTGTCTTGAAGCAGGAACTGAGTCATCAAGATCGTCAGAGTATCTCCTGCCAGACTTGTAGTTGTAGCCTGTGTGTCTTGAATGTGGAGAGCCTTCAGCATGTATCATAACTCTCTCAACAGCAGGCGCTTCACTGGGTTCTATGACAGATTCTGAAACCTTCACACGACTCAGCGAGTCATATATCGGGGAATCTTGAGGCTTTACCACTTGCTTCCTCGTAGGCTGGTTCGCATCCAACACATTAATATCACTAGAATCATTCAAAACTCTACTGCTGGTGTCATTTTGAGTGCTCTCGGCAATATCCAAGTGATGGGATGAGCTGTTTTGTGACTGATTGTCTGAACCATCCATTGAAAGATTACGCACACGATTCATAAAGTTTGCAATTTCTGGAGGCAGATGAGCTGCTGAACTGGACCACTGTTGGGGGTTCATGTTCTCATACGAGGAAGGATGTTCGATTTTCCTTTGGGAGAAGAGTTTTTTGGTTTGGTTGGATTGCCAGTCGTGGTGAGCGTGTCTCTCCTGCTGGCCCGAGGAACTCATGGATGATTTGGCAATGGGTGATATAGTGTGTGTCTTGGTGCTAGAGGTTCGGAGTCGACTTTCTGATAGACTTGTTTCATTCTTTTGACTCTGGCTCAGACTCTATAAGAATAATAATAGCAAGTAGAAAAATTATTGGAAATTCTCCCATTTATTTGTGCTTCCTTCATTCATACTTGCCTCATTCATTATGGAGGATTCAGCTAAAAATTATCCTCCTTACATTAAAAATCTACCTCTGATACCCCTAAAGAGACACTTCTATCTAATGTCACTCCATTTTTAAAGTTCACCTCTAATTCCTGAGAGAGAGCCATGAGATGTGCTGGAGGAGGTGGAAGGTTATCTGCTGCCATTACCTCTTGCAAAATCTATCAAAGATCAATGAAAAATAGTGTGCATGTGTTAGTAATGGTTATCATGTATACAAGTTCTCCTACAACCCTTCATGCTTTCAGCAGTCGGGAGAAAGAACGTTTTGAATGTCTACAATATGTAAATGCATCTTAATAGCTACTTACATCTGTAAGGCTGTCGTCAGTTTCAAGTCGAGGTGGAGGGAAGTCTTTACTTCGTTGGTCATGAAATGACAAGTTCTCTGAATTGACCGCCGTATCATCATTGTCTTCATTTCTAGCTGACACTGCATTACCTCGTTCAAAATGTTCTTCCATCATCTCAGACTTGGTAAATGCATTACTACCTCCAGCTCCATCTGCGTAATCAGTTCCGACATCATCCACTGGTGACTGATCAAACTTATCATTCTGTGGAGAGGCAACGTCAGGAACACTGCTCAGTTCATTTGTGCCATAACTTTCCTGGACACGATCGACAATTTCAATTTTAGGGTCTTTTCTCTTTCTCGGGTCCTCTTTCTTCTCATAATCAGACTCCACCACCTGTCTGACCTTTGCCCTCTCAGATATCACACCTTGTAAGTTGCTTGAGTCTTGCTGTTCAGTGACATCTAAGTTACTGTCTTTATGTCCAGTGACATTAGGTTCAAAGTCAGGTACAAGTGCAGCTGCACTACTGCATTGAAATTCGCTTTCTTGAGCACTAACTTCGGAAACCATTGCCTCAACACCTCCCATGAGCTCATCCAGTTCTTTCAAGAGGTCTGGAGCATTGGAATGTGGTTGTGATTCTTCTTGATTCCCATTACTGATAAACTGGTCGCTGATGGGCTTAGCATTTGGTTGGAATGGTTTTGAATGAGACTCATCTAATACTTCTGTATTCATCATATTCTGTTCACTGGAAGATTTGACAGGCTTAGCGGTTTTAGAACGAGACTCATTCAGCACTTGCAGATTCCCATTCCTCATATTCTGTTCACTGAAAGACTTCACAGGTTTGGCATTTGGTCGGACACTGAAGTGAGACTCATTTCCGGACCGAGTGTTCGGAGAATATGTAGCAGCTCTTTGCCTTCGAGGGGAGCGAGAACGACGTTGTAATCTCGGAGAAACATCGAAAATCCCTCTACCTCTCCTCCCTTGGTCGCTTTCGCTCAGGTCTGTGGTGATTTCAGGTTCCATTCCAAGAGCGCTAGCGTAGTAGCTGAACTGAGAGGGTGGAGGGAGGAGTGTGGTGTGCTCTAACTGCTGGAGCACTTGGTTATCCGGTGACGGGGATTTATAAGGAGGAGGGGCTGGCGAGTTCGGGAGAGGGTACTCGTTCTGATCTGCTGATTCAATTTCAATGTGTTGGTGTTGGTAGTGGAGTGGGTCATGCAACTTCAAAGGTTGTGGTTTATTTTGGCGTCCCTTTGCTGCAATGTTTCCATTTAGTACATGGTCACTGAACGCTCGGCCTCTCAGTGAAGATTGATCATGTGTGTGGATCATATTCTCATCCTCAATTTTCCTCAGGCCCTCTTGTTCCATGTCTCTTGCTCTCTGCATCGACTGGGAACTCCTCGGGTAGGAATAATCATGTGAATCGAAGTCTTTCTCCTTTTTGATTCTTCTTTGTCTTTCTTGCTCTGCTTCTCTCTCTCTCTGCAGTACCTGAGCACTCTGGACTCCATGAGGGATAGATGCACTTGATCTGCCAGCAGTTGTTTGACCATGGACTCCATGAGGGAGAGCTGCACTTGATCTGCCGTTAGTCTGGCCCTGCTGGTATGCCCTTAGGTCTGGGGATGGCTGGAGGTAGCTTCCCTGAGAGGGCTGTGATGATTTCATGTCGGGAGAGGATTGTACATGATGGTGAGAGCGGGAGGAAGAAGACAGCTCTTGACTGCTGCTGCTCTCCAGTGAATGCTGCGAGGGACTTGACTGGTACATTCTGCAAAGAGTAGTAGTATAGTGCAAAATAAAGAGCTTTATAATAATCAGTTATGTTGAAAACTTGCAAGTTAGTAGACCTAGCCCTAGAAATATTATGGAAAGTCTACTTGCATTCACTTGATCCCTTGATCATTCATTACAACTGCTATAACTTTCTCACACTATAGATATCCTAGCCTGAAATCTGTAGCTAGAAAGAAATTCACAAGGGCACGGCATTTCCTTGTTTTTTTTTGTTTTTTTTTCCTCTTGCTTCCTATTATTGAAATATGTTGTGCTCTTGTAGCTATATCCTACAAAAAACAAAAAAAGGAAAAAAAATACACTTCTTGGAAAACAGGATCTTTCATAGTGCCAATTCTTAACCCGTGGGCGATCTGATGCTGTAAATAATTTGGTCAAGAAGTGAGAAAGTTAGAGCAGATAATAGCAAACGATCAAGGGAATGCAAGTAAACTTTTATGACAATCATGCTCATACAGTCACGTATTACTATTGTTTCACTGAAGTCATTAATTCATATTATAATATATTATCTCCATTTCCCTCACAGAATCTTTGATCTGAAGTTTGTGATCTTGTTATGATTATGATTCTTGTGCTGATATGATCCACTCCACTCCATAATAGGTGGTTTTTCGAACTAAAGATGACAATTCTCCACAACTGAAAGTCTTCAACTGACTAGCTATACAATGCTATAGCTAATGCTGTACTTGAGTCTGACTATAGCTATTGCACATATCATTATGCATACTGCAGCTATTACTAATAGAATACAATTACCACATCTCTACTGAAAGAAGTGATAACATGATACTGACTTAAAATTCCACTTAACCTCACATCTATGTCTAGTCTAAGAGAGTAAAAAAGTGATTGCTGCACAAAACTTAAGAATTCTACTGCTTTGTAGCTTCTACAACATCGCAGTGTTTTTCTGCATGACAGAACACGACTTTGATAGTTTTGTAACACGAGACTCTATTAGGATCCTGCACACGATAATCGTTATAATGTTACAATACTATCAACATTGTAACACTATGCTCACTCAGACCATACACCAAACGCACCCAAAACAGTTGCTTTATGGTCAATGGCATTTCAAACATTTCAGGTTTCTAATTGCCTAAGTATTGGGTGGGAAAGTTTGTGTTGTGCCAATAACTGGGCATGACTGCTTTTCAACTATGCCTTATATTTATGCAATAGTGGGGGGGAGATCTGGTATGAAGCCAGTAGACCTGGTAAGTAACTAGTCAACAGGGAGAGGAATTGAGAGACTTTTTGGCAAATTGTGTATCTGTTTAAAATTGAAATTCCTTAATTGCCATAATAACAATTATTACTAATGCTACTGTCTATAAAAAGAATTAATGCCCATTAATAATTTTATCATGTCTGAAATAGCATTATATCACAATAGCTATACTAAGGTGTGTGTAGAGAGTGATAACTGACGTTTACCACAGCCAGAACATGAACACTCGATGCCGAGAAACAGGTTGTTAGTTGATTTGCACGGTACAAAGAAGAATGTAATCATGTGTGCACTCCACATGGGGTAAGAAAAACAGCTGGTCCCATAATCTAATTAATGATTCTCAAGTGCTATGGGTAAATATTTTTGGCAAGATTTGAGCAGATGTTTTCTTTGTGCATTACAACAGTGGCAACAAAATAATCATTCGACAGTCAATGTATGGTTTCATCTCACTCACCAGCTATTACATATAGCTATATATGTATAACCCTTTCACAAGTTTTATTTATTTTTAGGTTGCCTAGGCATAGTTCACTGGTTATTATGAGTTTAGGTATTGTTTGAAGTCTAAAATAAAACTTATATTATTGTACTGGCTGCATAATCCATAATGCCTCTTTTGTTACAAAGAAGCTAGCTAGGATTTGTGGCAGCCAAGTCACACAGGAAAAGGCTCCACTTGAACCAAAAGGGAACAAATAGGTAATTATAAGCTTCTTTATTCTTCCCCAGCTTTGTTCTCACCGAAGCTGTTGTTCTTGGACCCATGTCCTCACAAGACTCTTTCCGGTTCTGTTCTTCCTTATATGGTCGTGGGAACCAGTGGACGAAGCGGGGGACCTATCGGGTGGATACTCTGCCGTGTGAGGGGAGTGGCTAGGGGGCGTGCCCCCACTCGAGCGGTCCTTGTAGAAAGAGGAAGGGAGTGTGGAGGAATTATGAGGCTGTAGGTGAGAATGAAAATTAATTAGCAAACCAGTCCATGTGCTCCATGTGTACGTATATTATAACAGTATAATGGAACCTCTGAATAATGGACCCATCATTTTGTCTTTAGTAGAGAGGTTATACTCTTATTTTGTATAGATTTGTTGAGATGGTTTGTCCTCTTTCGGAGTATCCTTTATCAGAGATTCCACAGTATTAGCTACATAGTGCTACGTAGTTAGTGGTCAGCCAGTGTCTGTGATTATAATTGAATTATGATCAAGAGAGATCTGTTTAATGCTCCGTATAATGAGGTCTGTTGTGTTCAATGGTCTGTATAATTGTGATTAGGACGAGTCCCACACTTTGGGAGTTGGCCAAGGAATTCTATTTTATCATCACGTGTACATGTTCTAATACGTGTTTAATATTTTTTATGGAGATGACCATTGGGTAAACTGGTTTATTTCTGTGATGATCATTGGGTAAACTAGTTTATTTCTGTGATGACCATTGGGTAAACTTGTTTATTTCTGTGATGACCATTGGGTAAACTGGTTTATTTCTGTGACGACCATTGGGTAAACTAGTTTATTTCTATGATGACCATTGGGTAAACTTGTTTATTTCTGTGATGACCATTGGGTAAACTAGTTTATTTCTGTGACGACCATTGGGTAAACATTTTCTGTAATGACCAGTTAGCATGAATTCTAACACTGTAGTTTATTCTTATGATGACCATTGGGTAAATTGTGCCTGCATATAACACCCCACAATGCTTTGTGCACTTTCCTAGTAGGACAAGGACAAGTGAGACTAACAGTGTGAACCTCCCCCTTGCTAACTTAAAAAACAACCTCACTCATCTCTGATGAAGAGGTGATGGCGATTACTTTGGAACCTTACACTAAGTTTTCCATTTTGCATTGCCCTGGAGTAGCCCAAAGCTCTTCCCCCTTCGGTCTGACTTCGACTCCGATTTCGACTGCCAGAACTGGAATGCATGGATATTGAACTGTTCCCTCCCCCCAACTCATCGGCAAGGTCCAATAGAGACCCATCCGATAGATCTCCAAGATTGGCATTGCTGTTACTTTGACTTGTACGGGCTAAAAGTATGAAATAAAAACAGTACAGCCATTAGTTTGCAGCCATGCAGCATTTATGTACATGCCATGCAACAGGTATGTACATGCCATGTAACATGTATGTACATGCCATGCAACATGTATGTACATGTCATGCAACATGTATGCACATGCCATGCAACGTGTTGTATTCCCCCTCTTCCCTAGTCTCTCTTTTTTCCTCCTGAAAGTAAAAAAGCCCCCTTCCCTCAAGGAGCTACTGTTATCTTTAATTACCTTGAGATTCTCTTCCGGGACTTTCCTGCTGCTGATGTTGTTGTTGTTGTTGTTGCTGCTGCTGCTGCTGCTGCTGCTGGCTGCTACCAGGTTTTGACATCGAGTGAAACCTTGTCCGATATTCACTATTGTAGTTACGAGGGGGAATTTGAGGTGGAGTAGAGATCTTGCTTCTTTCTCCAGTGACTTGATCAGAAAAGCTGAATTTTTCTTCATTTCTATCCCTCCCTTCCCTTGAATTTGAGTCAATTACATGAGATCGGTAATCTTTGTATTGGTAGCCACCCTCCTTCTGAAATTGAGGGGAAATTTTTTCTTGCAAAGTATTTTGGGGAAAATCCTCTCCATTTTTTAGATTGGGAAATCCTGGCAAGATGAGGTCCATTTCTCCACTTTCTCGTGAGGGAGGAAGGGGGGATTTGTTAGTCTCGCTCGCCGATGTGGACAGGCTTGTAAAGTCCCCCGGACTGGTAGGAGTGTCACCAAATGTTCCACCTGAAAAGAGTGCCAAAGACTTTCAGTGTTATTGTTGCTGTTGTTATTATTGTTGTCGTTGTTATTAGAATATTAACTTATACAGGGCCAATTATTATAGCTAACAAATCACATTTGACCTTTGACCTGACATTTGATATAAACTTGCAATGTATCAGACCTACAAGCAGAGCAATAAGACGCTCAAATTTGATCAGTCAGACATTCAGTATCCTGTGATATTGAAATTTGGTGGGCCATTTCCAAAAAATGACCAGTGACCAGCAGTTATTACCAGTTCTGTACAAGAAATCACGTGCTGTGTCAGACTGCTACGATTGCCCCTGTTATAATTATTCTGTGCACTAACCTTCATTTCTATCTGTTGAAATGGGGTCATTGCCTGATGAAGAAGAATGAGGGAGACTCATAACCTTCTCGATACTCTTGGAGATGGGGGAACTCTCGTCTATGAAGGGAGACTTCAGAGAACCCCGGGATTCTGTGGTGGGGACCTGTGCACCTGGGGTACGTACATCTGCAAGTGATTTGGGATATTGCCAGTATTCTCCTAGTATAGCTAAGTTCATCTAGTATACTACTAATATACTGATGTAGTGCATGCATTATTTTTTATAATTCTAATTTGTAGGGATTTACTCACTTTCAGGCTCCTCCCTCACTTGTCTGGTTGGATCACTATAATTGAGTACAACAGTTATAATAATGATCGATTGTACAGTGAAACCTGTATCAAGAGACCACCCTATTCAGGGACCACCTCTCTTTAAAGACCACTTGGTTATGTCCCAATAGTGCTTGTTTTGACGTAAAGTGACCATTAAGAGACTACATTTTAGTGCATGGCCCAGAGGTGGTTGCTATAGTGACCATTAAGAGACTACATTTTAGTGCATGGCCCAGAGGTGGTTGCTATAGTGACCATTAAGAGACTACATTTTAGTGCATGGCCCAGAGGTGGTTGCTATAGTGACCATTAAGAGACTACATTTTAGTGCATGGCCCAGAGGTGGTTGCTATAGTGACCATTAAGAGACTACATTTTAGTGCATGGCCCAGAGGTGGTTGCTATAGTGACCATTAAGAGACTACATTTTAGTGCATGGCCCAGAGGTGGTTGCTATAGTGACCATTAAGAGACTACATTTTAGTGCATGGCCCAGAGGTGGTTGCTATAGTGACCATACTACATTTTAGTGCATGGCCCAGAGGTGGTTGCTATAGACGGGCCTTCACTGTACATGTAGTCTGCTTCCATAAGTTTCCCCTCAGATATTGCTCCCAGGTCAACATGCACTAACACACTAATTTCCATGCAATAATCAGTTCACCTGTAAAAGGAGGCAAAGTCCACACCAATCTTCCACACATCCTTGCACACCTTTGCCGATTCCATTTCCAAAACCAGAGTCGTCCCTGAAGACTGAAAGACAATTATTGTCATTTTCGGTAACAACACAGCCTAAGTTTGGTAAAGGGTTCATACAAATCATTTGGTAAAGGGTAGCCATGTACACAAACATAACTTATCAGAGTTAGGAAAAGGGTCGCCGTGCCTATTGTACTTACCCCTGAACCTGATATAACGATCAAGATCTTCTTGTTTTTAAAGGACACCTCATTCACTACAGACCAGTCCTGGAATACGATCCTCCGATTGCGTCTAAAGATGGCCACGCCTCCAGGGGAGATTCCAAACTGGCAGCTGCTTTCTTCGTACTGCACATCATAGAGTCGGGTACCATATGTGTCCAGTTCTCTAACTTTACGCAGAAATCCCGACACAGCCTCAAGAGCATTCATTCCCCTGGTAAGAATGACATAGCATAATTTGCTAATATTAAAATAATTCCTGTAATAAATGTTCAATTTCCTACAATACAACTAGCTTGTATTAAGCTCTAATACTACTTACACATTTCAGTTGTAAATAATTTTCGGTACATGTACAAGTGTAAGAAAATATTTTAAAAGCAAATTATGGTCCTTGGACAGGATTTTTTCATTAATTAACTCGGCTCTTAAAAGAGCTTTCCAATGATATTAATTATTGAGAAGAATTCCTTTCCCCACATACACCCCACCCACCCTTTAATTATCTCGGTGCATGTACATTCGTATGTTCAGAGACAACCTCTACTTTTTTGATGGTTCAAAATTGAAAGGGTTCACTATATGTCTACAGTGTTCACTGTATATACATCGGAAGTTTTTATCCGGTCCTACAATCAGGGAACTTTTGGGTCCATACATGGAATTTCCTGGTCCTATATTGAGAAGGTTCACTGTACAATCAGGGAACTTTTGGGTCCACCATACATACATCTATAATCAGGGAACTTTCTATCTGGTCCTGCATTGTCCACTGTATAGCATTGGTAAATGCTGTTTTCTCACCTGTATAATTGATGGAATCTTGAAATTTCTTCATAAAGATCTGTGGACTGTGTTTGAAATAGTGCAGTTAAAGTACACACAACTTTTCAGTTAAAAGTACAACAATAAATAAAAACAACAACAACAGTAACAACAATAGTAACAACAACAACAGTAATAACAACAGTAACAACAACAGTAACAACTCATACTTGGAATGCAACAACTCATGTACTCTACAACTTTATTACATATACTTGATTTAGCAGAAGAAACAACAACAACAACAACAACAACAACAACAACAATGTTTACTTGATCCAGCAGGAGTCTTTGGTCGGTAATATATTCCACATCTCTGGAAGTGCTTTCATAGTCACCAAGATCAGCTGCAGTGAAAGAAGCACGATCATTAACGTGAATCCATCTTATTAATAAGTGTACAGTAAGTGAAACCTCTAACACTTCAAAGAGGATGAAGGACAATTTAGAGTACTTTTGTATGCACACTCTCTATCAAAAAAATAAGAAGACAACCTCTCTACGAAGGACTAAAGTCTGGGTCCCAAGTGTGTCTATTCTTCAGAGGTTTGATTCGTGCACAGTGGAACCTTCTAATTAAATGGGATATGAGTCGAGGTATCCTCATTTAAAAAAAAATTTTTTTTTTGGGTGGGGGGGAATTGCCATGCTTGAGGAAGTAAACAGTGAGGAATTCAACTAAATAGTTGACAATCCTGTCTTAAATAGAATATCAATAGTCACTTATTGATCAATCAGGCTTGGTGCCCTAATTGCGTCAGAGAGTGGTATGATTTTACAGATGGCTAATATGATACCAGTTACTACTCCTAAATATTGTCATTCTCCATTACAGCAAAAGCAAATACCAACAATGCTTAAGAATCCTATCGGTAAGAACCACATCAGTTTAAAGTAAATCCTGCTGATTTCATTGGTCAATATCATAGTCAGGACTTGTACAGTCATAAGCAATAATACTGTACCATCTGCTATCCAACCATATATCTGCTAATTTTCCAGCTAATTCCAATTCCAGATCTCTAAGTTATTCTCCTGCTGATTTCATTGGTCAAAAAACTATACAGTCATTAACAATGTAGTGCATCATCTTATAGTCAGCTGACTCCAATCTCTTCCAGATCCACCCACACTATTTTCGTTGTTTCTATCACTTATAAGAATTCTACATACATTTTTGTTGTTGCAGCTGAAAGTTTTCATCAATTAAAATAATACCGCATTCATCTGTTCATCTGTTAACATGTGACATTTGTTAACTCGGGATGTACGTCACATTAATGATATCACTTGAGCCTTAGACATGCCCCCAAAAAAGTCTGTAGTCCAATTACAAAGCTCTCTTCTAGGAACCTCCTCAATTAGTGTCTTTAACGAAGTAAGGAAGGAAGAGGAATCAAATTCCAAGAACTAACCTCATGGTATCCTACATCATTATGTTTCCTTTTTTTAATGACTGGCATCCTTTACCAGTAATAGCAATGAAGATAGTTCTGGTGCAGACATGCACTCAATGTTACCTCAATTCCTATCCACATGCACTTCTAACATGATTACAGGAAAAGTCGTCATGACTCATATCATGGCAGCATCTCAAACAAAGACACTTAACAATCTTCATTCCTGTCCTGCTAATGGAATCATACCATGTGGACAAGAATTCTACTTCTTTGAAAAGTGTACACACAGTGTCTTCACTGTATAATCATGTTAGAAGCGTGTGGACAAAGAATTGGCATCAAGTGCATGTCTGCACCTGAACTATCTTCATAATTGTGTGGTCAGGAATTGTACTTCTTTGAAAAGTGCACACATACGTACAGTGCCTTCACTGCATGACAAGAATTGGCATTCTCCTGGAGGTCACATCAAGTAGCATGTCAGCACCAGAACTATCTCCACACTAATCATATTACTACTGGCATGTGGACAAGAATTAGCCTTCTTTGAGGTAACATCATGATCATAGTTTAATGACATGTACAGTGCCATAACGACCTTCACTGTAATTCCTGCTAGTGGCATGTGGACAAGAAACGCTCTTCTTCACAATGCCATAACGACCTTTCACTGCAATTGTGTTATAGTGGCATGTGTGGACAAGAATTGTCCATTTAGGAAACGTCACAGTCTCACAGTCATAAGTGTATGTGTGCAGTGTCGTCAGCACCATAATAACCTTCACTATTGTGTTAGCATGTGTGGACAAGAATTATCCATTTAGGGTCTCACAGTCATAAGTGTATGTGTGAAGTGTTGTCAGCACCATAACAACCTTCACTGTAAGTGTGTTAGCATGTGTGGACAAGAATTGTCCGTTTAGGAAATGTCACAGTCTCACAGTCATAAGTGTACGTATGTGTGAAGTGTTGTCAGCACCATAACGACCTTCACTGTAATTGTGTTAGTCACATGTGGAACAAGAACTGTCCTTCAAACTTTAATAAGTGCATATGTGAAGTGTGTCATCGGGACCTTTACTGTAATTGCATCAATAGACAAGAATACATAAGTGTCCTTCTTAGAGCTAATGCTACAACACACACCATACACTAATTTTATGTGTCACCAGTTCTGTTGCAGATAATTAACTTCCAGAAACTGTTCTGAAGCATTTTCCAAAGAGTGTAGGGTATTGGCAAGCAATTGTTCTGAAGTATTTTAATGAAGGTATCACTAAACAATTCTTTGGAACCCAATAATACTGTAGATTTTTGTCCACCTGTTCCCCTCATGATGAATCTACAGTGTATTAGGAATGGTTGTTCAGATATGGTCATAACATTATACAGAATAATATTACCGATCCATACAATTGTGTGAACTATAAAACTTCACTGAACCTTCTCAGCTAGCCATGGAGATTAATCTTTATAAGAGCTACAATAGTCATACAACTGTATGATAATAACAGGGGGGGATATGGGTGATGGGTAAGGGGTCACTTATTATAAGTTTCTTGTTAGTGAAAAAAACAAAAAAAAAAGAAAAGAAAAAAACCCACACAGCCATCTCTACCTGTTGTTTTTAACTCTGATCAAATATGTTCACAATTTTGTTTAGTTAATTAAAATCATACCCACAGTGCTGGATGATTAAGTCGGAAACTATTTTAATTTCCCCCTCTGCAGATAATTATTTTAATAATAATTAGATTGATCAAATTAGAAGTAACACTCACACGCAACTGTCAAAGCCATGTACACAGTGCCTAATATAATTATCACCAATTATACAAACTTCCTTATTGATAATCACCTGTTATACAGTATGGTTGAGAAGAATGCATTGTTTGGACATTCTTTCCATTCATTCCCTTACTCCTGTCTACAAGGAAAGGCTGAATATTTACTATTTTATTACTAAAGTCCATTTGCATTCACTTTGCCCCTTGATCTTTCACTATAACTATTATAACTTACTCATCAACAGAGAACTGATTACTCTCTCTCTCTCTCTCTCTCTCTCTCTCTCTCTCTCTCTCTCTCTCTCTCTCTGCTGGTGTCTGAAATTTGATTTGGGAAAGTTATAGCAGTTATAGTGAATGATCAAGGGGCAAGGTGAATGCAAATAGACTTTAGCCATAATAGTTTTGAATGGCAGTTCGGAAGATACATAATTCACATGTTCATTAATCCTGCAGCTCAACCTCGTGGAATACTATTCCCATCTCGGACAGTTTTGAGTGGCAGTTGGGAAATTGGAACAAAAATCATAATTTTGATTATTATTCCTGCGGCCACAACATGGAATATTTCCACCTCGGGTAGTAATAAATAGCTGAGAAAAGTATTAGTTACCTATTTGATTTCACTTTATTAACCATAAGACACACACATCAACTATAGGCAGCCATGGCTATGTATAGGTACAGGAATCAATTTCTGCTGTAATACTCTACTACCTAAAATGATAATGCAAAACTGTAGTATACAAACTGTAGTATACTAGAATGTGTACTGTAGTATACTAGAATGCATACTAGAATGCATACTGTAGTATACTAGGATGCGGATGCATACTGCAGTATCTAAGATGCATACTGCAGTATACTAGAATGCATACTGTAGTATACTAGAATGCAAACTGTAGTATACTAGGATGCATACTGTAGTATACTAGAATGCAAACTGTAGTATACTAGAATGGATACTGTAGTAATGCATTAATGCTGCTATGGCTACTACAATTAGTTATACTAATTATCATAATTTGTAGGATAGGAACTATATATGAATAAACAGTTCCATATGGAACAGCCCTGCACCTGCAATAAGATGCACATTCTTTCACACTAAGAACTCGTCTCTTAAGAATCTTGACATCGTGTGCAAAACAGTTGCAGAACACAAGTTTCTATGTACTCCCAAGTGAGCTCACATCATCATAAGAAAACGCGCACTCGCTCCACCTGCCGTGACCTGAGAGAGAAGCTCAGATTCAAAAAACACCACATTCCAATCACCCTGACAACCGAGAGGGAGGGGGCAAAGGTTGACCTATGAATATCATTATAATTTAATTTTCATTCTTTTACTAAATCCCTCTGCTCCATGATGGTCAACATGAACCATTTGACCTATTTCACTTAGCAATGACATATTAGGACAATGCGATATCTTGGGGGTGAGCCGGGTTCACTTATTGAAATAATTATGGTGATAAATCATTGTCTTATTGTGACATTGTCTGATCAATGTAACCTTAATTGGCTTGTTGATGTGTGGTATGTCATTTCTTTAGATTCAAGTTATGAGTTGGCAGTAGGAGAGGAGGTTATGAATTCAAAGTACTTACACCAATTGGTATCTGGTCAAATATTTTTTGCAGAGCTTAATATTCGCTAATCGCAAAAGTTATGCTACTTAGAAATTAAGCACCATATGTTCTAACACTGCTTGGATTAAGTACCTAAAATATGTACTGTATCATTGTTTGATCAAATCAGTCTTATCGGCTCGCTGATGTGGGATTAGTACATTCTTTAGAGCACAATAATAACAAAAAGAATAACTGAATGGAACCTTGCCCTCATTACAGTTATTGTTACAACAATGCATGAGAGCCACCTCCACAAAGTTGTGATGATAATTATCATGCCATCTCTACTCCACTGTGGCTCGTTAATGTATCAATGATAGGCCACCCTCAAAAGTAGTGATGATAATACACTATCGTTCAATACAATGTATGTAGTATGAATTTAATGGGCTCATTGATTAATCTTGCTGAAAGGATAATTAACCGACTCTTATTGGCAGTTGCTGCATTAAAGATTCTCAGCCTTTTTTTTTTACAAACACCTTTTTTAAGCCTTTTTTGACCCTTTCTTACAGACTTATTATAGCAAAAATTATCTCAATAGTGTTGTCACAAAATTCCAATACTTATCAAATGGCATTCATTACTGAATGTAGGCCCTAATTGAATTCCATTAATAATTGATACCCACAATATTGAAGGCACACACAAAACATCACGCAATGACGCGTGAATACCCATGAGAACAGGGACAGTGCAGAAAAAAGGGAGTATCATGTTATTGATTCACATGGAAATAGTTAAGGACTGAGAATGTGTTAATTGATCTACCCATGGCCGTAAGGACTGCATGGGTGCATAGAAAACCTATGGCTTCATCTAAGGGGGGGGGGGGGGGGGGGGGGGGAAGCTTCCCCCCAAACAGCTCAACCCTCAACCTCCCCCCCTCCAAATTGACACAACTTCCCTCGAGTGTGAGTATGATTACTGTAAATTGGGAAATTATCATCAGAATGAGGTCAATGTCTATTTTCACAGCTTACTGCTTTTTATCATTACCATGCAAAAATAAAGCCTATTATTAGTAGTTACATGTAAGCTGTAACAATGAATATAATAAGGCCACACCAATTAGATATTTTATGTTCAGGCGGTAGGTAGGTCTGGGTTGAAAATGATAATGATAATAACTAGGAAAGTTTAGACATGTCAAGCACTGAAGTGATGGACAGAATGTGATGGAGGATAAATACTGTACTTTTCTTCATCTTGGCATGCAAGCAATAATATCTAAAGTTTGGCTGAAAGCTCAGTACTGACTTATTGTGAAGTAGCTAGTAAAGATATACAGTATATAACAATTCGAAATTTCCACAGTATTATTATCATAGTACTTTCAGGCCTCACTAGCAAATATTGCAATGCAGTAACTAGGCGTGCTTTATCTAGAGTATCATTATTGAATGCAATCTTGATTTTAATGAGTCGGTAGGCATAAAATCTTATTGGTATGGCCTAAGCTAAATCACTTTTCATATTATAAGATGTTGACTGAGTGCATGCCACTTGGTCATTTGCAAACAGTTTCGAGAGTCAAGCTGACCGTAGCAGTTCTTATGCATGAGTGCTGCACATGCCTGTTGCTCAGATTCCCAGCTTATGCATGAATGCGGCACACGCCTGTTGCTCAGAGACTGGCAAGGGTACGGTAGTCTGGTGCTAAATGGTCCGTGGAGATTAAAGCATTGAGATCTGTCAGGGTCCTAAAATAGGAAGCAGTACCGCTCCCTTTTATGTACGTCACGCTACGTATGCCCAACAAGATAGCATTGGCAGAAACCACAGCTCAAATTCCAATCCACTGAAACGGTTACTCAGCATGACATTGACAAAAAACTACCCACCGTATATGGGGTACGATGTTTGTGGTTTCGTAATGCATTTATCCATGAAAAAAATTTACCCACGAAGATTTTCCTGCTATGCAAATATCAAGTCTGTTCTTTTGACCATTCACTGTATAATCTGCTCTGACTTTCTATTATAATTTATATAAACACGAGCAGAGAGTTGATCACCCACTCTTTGAGGTGGAGAGAGAGAGAGAGAGAGAGAGAGAGAGAGAGAGAGAGAGAGAGAGAGAGAGAGAGAGAGAGAGAGAGAGAGAGAGAGAGAGAGAAGCTATAACGAATGATCACAGTGTCAAATATTCTTTAATAAGGAAGGCTTGCATTGGAATTAACTATGGGAAGCTTAGCACAAATTCTATGATAGAAAAATCTAGCTGTATTATTGCCACATGTATACTCTGTCATCAAATTCTGTATGAGTTTACAATTCTCCTAATTAGGATAGTGACTAATGATGCGGATATGGCCGTGGGGGGAGGAGAGGAATGAGCTTATCAGACGGATATCATGGCATATGTGGAAGCAAAATGGTGAACTCATTTTGAGCTTAGTTATGCAGTGAAATCATAGCAAATTTAAAGAGCTGACTGCCTTAGCTAATGTTGACATCATTAAAATGTTTACTCCAAAATCTCAAAGTTCTTACCATTTTAGGATATTCATAATTATTCCTTATAATCTGTATACAGTGCTACAGAGACATATGTGCACTGTGAACTCTTGAAATATAAATTTAATTTCCAAGGATGAACAGCATTCATTAGCACCACAACAGTTGGTCTAATCATCTATTGCACAATGTGATCCAGATATTTAAGTCTAAATAGGAGGATTTTAAGTAGTCAACAATATAATTTTACCTGCAAGGGAATGATTATAATAGCATAAGGGATGAACAGCATTCATAAGCACCACAACAGTTGGTCTATTGTTAGTTTAGCCATCCCTTGCACAATGTGACCCAGGGGTCAAATAGCCATGATTATTAGACAATTGAGTTTTAATAGGTAGACAAGGCCTTAAGTCCAAGACAAATGAATTATGCTAGGTAGTTCTTTTCATTCCCTTAGCTGTCACAAGGGAGATGATTATCATTACAAGGGAATAATTTTGACTATTGATTAGATAAACAATTTTTATAAGCCAATAGTATTATTATTCTCTGATTATCGTATAACACAATGTGCGAACAGTATGCCTAGGGGTCACAATAACAGGGACACCAGACCCACACCAAGTTCATGATAACATTTACATAATTCCATTGCATGGCATGCAGGTCTCTCCCTCCAGCTGAAGTGAGGGGGAACATAATTCAATAAGCAGTAGCATGCAGGTCTCTCCCTCCAGCCGCAGTGAGGAGGCAATTATCAAAACAAAAGACAGAGAATACCCTTGAATGTTAATTCTAACTTAATTACTTAGTAATACCACTATTAACAGTAGTACTTCATCACTAAGAATACATAGCAGGATTTTCCCAGGATTGAAGGCAAGACCGTAATGATCACTGTGAAGAAGAGGGGCCCAATGATGTTAGTCTGAGAGAGAAGCCAGCTACCAGTAATAAGGCATAGGGAGGGAGGGAGGGCATTATTAATAAGATACAAGGCATAGAGGAAGAACTGAAGGGCATAGTGGCAAGACACAAGGCATAGAGGAAGAACTGAAGGGGATAGTGGCAAGACACAAGGCATAGAGGAAGAACTGAAGGGCATAGTGGCAAGACACAAGGCATAGGGGGAACTGAAGGGCATAGTGGCAAGATACAAGGCATAGGGGGAACTGAAGGGCATAGTGGCCCACTATGCCTTAAGTTCATGGGAAGAACTCCGAGTAGTACCTTTAACCAATGGTAATACCACTAGTTTATGCCTTAGAGGAGGATTTGTACAGATGATATCGATTGATTCACGTACTTGATAATTGGTTTGCTATCATGTATGGTGGAATAAAGTGATTTGTACTGCACATGGCATTGATTCAATGAGCATATGTACCATGTGTGTAGTGGTAGTGCATGGTGGAAGGTAATCCAATGGTAGTTTAAGTGGATTCTTCCTGACCGTAGCTACGTATAGGTACGTACATCCCAGAACATCTACCGGGGAACTGGGTTGGGGGCACCAGAACTTAAAATGTACCACTACTCGACTTTGTTCCAAAATGCAATAATGTTAATACTGCACTTTGCAGTTCTTATGAATAATTAACTCACGCAAGTACAGGTACATGCTACGTAGTTTCCTTGGAAATAATGTTAGCCTAAGGGATCTAATTGTAGTCGAGACTAGGGCATGTATATGATCATTAACCCATGCTAATTAATACCTTAATCATAATGGTTTCCTGAATTAAGTATGCCCAATGAACACATGTCATTAACAATGGGAGGAAAAAGCATAATACAATTAAATTAGTTGCAGTTCAGTGATTGATCTCTTTCTTGATTCCTACTAGACTCGATCCTCCATCAGTATTAGCCATACACGGCATATCATGCATTCAAGCAAGGAGACTAATATACACTTAACTAAGCAAGCATTGGAATTTAATCGGAACAGTGATGGCAACTTCCTGAAACACACAGAGAGGGTGATTAGTTTGAGTATATTTACTTTGATCTAGAGTGTAGTAACCTTTGAACCCAGGATATATCTCTGCGCCTCATTGCTGGCAAAATAATATGAGTACACACCTCTCTGAACACACACCACACCTCTCCTTTCTGAACACACACCACACCTCTCCTTTCTGAATACATACCACACCTCTCCTTTCTGAATACATACCACACCTCTCCTTTCTGAACACACACCACACCTCTCCTTTCTGAACACACACCACACCTCTCCTTTCTGAATACACACACCACACCTCTCCTTTCTGAACACACACCACACCTCTCCTTTCTGAACACACACCACACCTCTCCTTTCTGAACACACACCACACCTCTCCTTTCTGAACACACACCACACCACACCTCTTTGAATAACACCTTTCTGAATACCTCTTTGAGTACACACCTTTCTGAATACACACCTCTATAATGACTGCACCAATACACACCTCTATAATGACTGCACCAATACACACATCTCTGCTTTATTTCTGGTCCTATAGATCTCTACGCATACTGAGACTAATTCTTGTGGGCATAAGAGATGAAGTATACGCATTCGACTAAACATAATTCCCAAAGTGACTAAAAATAATTATGACCTATGACACTTGAAGCTTTCAGTTAGGGAGGTGGAGGGGATTAATACCATGCATCCTCCCTCAAGTCATTGCATGCTACTAAAAATAATAACACTACACTACAGATTACTGCAAGGGAATGGCATAAGAAGGATTACATCATTGTGATGCTGCTGCTGCTGGGATCCGGGAGAGAATACAGGATGGAGGTACAGGACCACAACAGGAAGGTACAAGGCCTCAAAAGTGACAAGATCAAATTGTTCCTCGTTCATAACTTTGATGTGGTTAACCAGGTTGGTGGTGTGAATACAGCATTGCCTCAAGGATATTGAAATGACAACATCATTGTTAGCTATGATTCTTCACTTTTAAGAAATCTCCCCTCTTCTTGAAAAGGTTACTTCCTACAATTTCCTTCATACACATGCCACTCCCCTTCCCCTCACACATGCCACTCCCCCTTCCCCTCTTAGAATGAACTTCCACATAAGACTATAACACATGCCACTCCCCCTTCCCCCTTTTAGATGGACTTTCCTGTAGTTCTTAATAAGACTATGAAGCTTTATACGCCTGCCACTCCGACTTCCCTGCCCTTATAGATGAACGTGAAAAGAATATCCTGTAGCTTCACAATAATAAGAGAATTTCCCAATTCATAGTAAGGTTGGATTGCAGTTATGCTTATCATTACTTTAGCGATTTTTGTACCCTTCAATGTGCTGGGAAAAATAAAAATCCCATGTGTCTTAATTTAGACAGTGAAAGGAGACAATAATATTTATACTGTCATTAGAAGTGGAGACTCTGACCTGAGACTGTTTCTGGATATCTAATTTTGCTCACTCAGCCACTAACACCCAACGCCTTATTTGAGAATCATAACACCATACACTGACTTAAGTGGGGGAAAATACCACAGAGAATACCTACTTTATTCCATAACTAGGTCACTGAATAGTATACCAGCTGCTCATGAATAAGATCATTTGAGAGAGAGTATCAAATTGGACCTGGCAGGAAGCAACCAATATCAGACAGCCCGGCTCTCCCAAGAAAAAATTCCCTTACCCCTAACAAGTGGCACTATATTATACTTAGTAGCACTATACTTCCATTTGTGTAAAAACTATGGTTTCCTGTGAGTATCAAGTCTCCACCAACTAAAAATAGTGATGACCACTTGGTCAAGTCCCTTATCAATTTAGACTCCCAGGCTGCATAGTTATGTGACAGCAGACCAAAGTATAATCATAAATCCACACATTTCATTTATGGGTGGTTCTTAATTTTTAATATAACTCATGATTAATAGTGGCCATAGGGTGTAGTAACCATTGTAGAACACATGACAGAAGTTTGGAACAAATTATAAACATGGAGTATGGCTAGCTACACTTATTCATGTGATTTGTAAGACTGACCTTGCAGTATGTAGGAGATGATGCAAGGAGCAGTTTGAATGGGACATCGTAAAATTCCATCTATCATGTCCTTCCTCAATTGCTGATAAAAGTGAGTTCTGTGTGTGTGGAGAGAGAGAGAGAGAGAGAGAGAGAGAGAGAGAGAGAGAGAGAGAGAGAGAGAGAGAGAGAGAGAGAGAGAGATTTACAATAGCTCTGAATTTCTACATCGTTTGCAGAGTTCATGCTAATAATAATCTAACTATAGGCCTTTATCAAACTCACCTGCAAGAAGAATGGGGGGTCATAGGATCCAAGGGATAGTACTTCACTCTAAAAAGCACCCGAAAAGGAGTCCCTGTGATTTTTCAAGAAGAAGAGCACCACAAATCACAACTAACACACACTTACGTAGCCATTGGTACAACGAAACATGAGAATGAATGAGTGCCATTAAAATTAAGAGGCCATAAATGTCTGATCTGCCTATATAACACTTGCAGATCATGTCGTGTGTGTACCTACAGTAAATATGCCATTGACTCACTCTTTATCTGTTTCTTCAATGGTTTCTGCAAGTCCACCCATTGCTACAGAAAGAAGGGACATAATTATAATTATTATAACACTGAATTATTCCCCATCATTAATTTTTTAGATAATTTAATAGCATTGATTCAGAATTTCTGGTTAATGTGTTCAAAGTAAATGACGAATTCCACAATTCATATTTTAATTAAGGGAATGGAAAATTAATATCTGAATTTCTGGCATTTTACGATAGGAAGATAGGTTATTTGACTGAAATACGTATAACAGTTGAGAGTATCAGTTTGAGGTTGATGGATTGGTATGTCAACAAAGCACTGCTAGTCAGTTCCATCCTTTATGTTATGAAATCAGACTAAGAAAGTCACAAATAAACATACTGTTCCAGCTACACCTGTTGTTATTTTGCTTGCCTGCAATAAGATCATCAGATAACCCCCTCCATAATAGTCTCATAGCTTAGCAACTGTTTATTGCATGGATTCAGCAAGTTGAGCAAGACATAAGTTCACCTGGACTCTTACCCCGCTGGCATAAAAGATGGAAACATAAGACCTTATAAGCTGGTGGAGTTACCATCATTATAGACATTATGGAGGGTGGGTATGATTATTAGTGTGGATAATACCTTCAATGCGAAGATGAAATTTGGTAAATATTCTGATAATGGTAATAAACTATCAGACTACACCATAAGTGAAGCACACAAGTGAAGCATAGAGTCCAGATGTCACTATTCTATCTAGTCAAATCACCACACTCTTTCAAACCTAGTCAAGCAAGTAAACGAGTCCAATCACACGCTAGCAAGAATAGAACAATAAGAAATGCTGTGTGCTTGTGCACCTGAATGACTTTGAAGGACGTGTCATAATAATATGTATCTCTATAACTTTATCTTAACCTTTTAGTCTGACCCCACAATTTTTATTTAGAGGTTGAAAAAACCTAGGCCTTCTGGACTATGCTTCACATAGTAAACAACTCCATGCTTATAAAGAAGCTCTTGAACTTCAATACTCATGTAATAGATAGTGAAGATTATAACTCCGAAGCCTGACCAGGACAGGAAAACAGAACAGTCCACTAATTATCACTGGCTGTGTAGCTCAAGTACTTAGTGTTTCCATCTATGGTATGTAACCAGTTGTAAACAGGCAATAAGTTACTTGTATGGCATTACTCGAGAGGTTAGGTTGGGGAATTATGGTTGGAGTATAGGTCTCCATGGAGAGCAACATGATTAGAGAGATATGACTTCACTCCAACCCTGTCCCCTAATGTACAACTGCATGGAATCTCTCAATAAGGTAGTTCCTCGTTTAACGGATTTTTCTCCTTTCTTAGAGGCAGGCAGGATGAAAACATAAACTACCTCAGTAGTATACTATGCACCATGTTTATTATGGTCATGTATTCTAGTATACAAAGAAACAGCAATATATGGGATCTAGTATACAAAGATAAACAGCAGTATACTGAGGATATACAAGTTTAAATTTATTTCAATTCTTGTCAAAATAGGGCAGGGAAATCCGTTAATTAAACAAGTAATTTATTTTGAACTGCCTAAGGATTTTGTCCTTTTATCACTATATGATTGGTCCCCACTTGTTCCCTATAATTATTTGGAGGTTTTACTTCACACAGGCAGGCGAAATAGGTGCCTTTATTAGAAGAACCTTAATTAGAGGTGACTCAATAAATATTATTTAATTTAAAGGAACCTTAATTGGAATGAATATACTGTGGCTCAAATTGCTGGCATGATCACATAAATCTCGAAACAAGAGAACACCAGAGACTCTTATGATCTTGTGTGCATCTCTATGTCACAAGCTGCTGTTTAATTGCTGAAAATATTTTCTCACTTTTATCCCTATATACAACAAGGCTTTGGAATGGGTTTACTCGGCTCAAATTACTGCTTTATTGACTATCAACCCTCTTGAAATTGAGTATAAGCATAGATACAAGCTGCCATCTCACTTCTGTCCTTCCTCCCATAATTGGTAGAAGAATTTACTAAGCTCGAATTACTGCTCTATTTACAATCAAGACTATGCATAGATGTAAACTCTTGTCTCTCTTTCCTACGCACCTCCCATGTGAGTAGAAAATGAGTTTTTTACTGAGCTCGAATTACTATAAATACATTTAAGCATAAAAATTTAATTGTTTCTCAATGGATGAGTAAGTAATACTCGTCCTATTATAGCTAGAGCTATTTGCTAATATTATAGCAAAACAAAATTGACGAAATTGGCCTTATCATTTCAAACAAGAAATCATAACTGTGTTATTTTGAGCAAGCATTCAGAGCTTCAGGTCACCTCTGGTCTATTCTCCAACTTCTGATCATTTCAGTGCCCAAATACATGTACAGTCTATGCGATACTCAGCTATGTATGTAGTTGTCAGCATGACTAAAACTGCACCTGTAATGATCGATCATAAGGCCAAGTTGCAGTTGACCGGCATAGCATGATTATTTTAATCACCTGCTACACTTCTTTTTGTCAGACCAACAGGAAAATGGCTGCATGTGATAAACTGCAATTTTTGGCCGTTATTATTACCCCTGCAGTGAATCATACCATTAGATTTAACTGCAGCTTCACACAGACATTTTCATAATTACCCCTGCAGTGAATTTCGATACACTTTTCTCTTTCTGCAAATGATCTTTACTACTAAAAAAAAGTTTAATCTAATTATAGTCTATTAAATCTATCTCACATTTGAAAAAAAAAAGGCTTCTTCCTTTTTGATTGATTGATTTATATCAACGCTTACCAAGTTACCATATAAGGTCACGTAACTATAGTAACTAATGAATGGTGTATAAATAAGTAGGCCAGCTGTGTAGCTGGTTGAACACAAAATTTAATAACATGTACTTAGTAACCTAAAGACATAGAACTAAGTGGTCAGGTGTGGTGTACATCTTATGATCAAGGCTTTATAAACAGTGTGAATATTTTATTAATGGAAGGCAGATTGCTAATAGCAAGGGGGACTGGGGGACAGTCTCTTATCATTCTTCCCTGTCGGACCCTTGGGTCTCAGCTTTACATAAATTGGATACACCCAAGCACTTTGGGTGTAAATACAATATCACCCTGGCTGGCCATAACACTCCATCCTCCAGCTATAAGCTTACCCCAGACAGCCATAGTGCAAGTATTTTTGGACACTTACGGCGTTCTTTTGTTCATCTTCGTATTCAAAACCAAAGTACTCCTTCTCTGTGATTCCAAACTGACGCAGAACTTGGTCAAATGTGCTCTGGGCAGTTGACTTCTTCTGCAGAAATGGAATGACAAATAACACAACATGGGAGGACACTATGCAGTGCAATCACTCAATGAATGTAGGGCTAGTACGGCTACTGAACATAGCTGTGCTGAAGCAATCTGATTGGTCAGTAGTTTAAACACCTCAACCAACGGGATCTACAGTATATTATATAGAAACCCATGATAAGACACTCGAATTACTTGATTTTTGACCCTGTCGAAAAATCAAGTAATTAAGTCCATAACCTACTAGATACAAAAAGAGTGTCCTGATCAGAGATGTATTGCAGTGACGTGAAAGAATGTGACCCGAGTACTAAGATTACACCGTGGGAGTCCCACCACGTCAAGGGGTTCCACATGTACCACTTCAATAAAAAAGTCATGTCATAAACATTAATCGTCTCCAATGTGTGGGGCACCATGTAGCCACAGGAAACCAATCAAGATTTGTTGTCTTCCTGAACTTTAATTGCGTTAAAGAAAGAAACTCATTGCCGATAATGGGTTTTTGCATTCCTCTACAGAACGCTGGTATTCTAATTGACACCCATTCTTTAAGATGTCTGCCAGTTTATCATAATTTTGATTTACATAGTACCGAAAAGTTAATAATCCGGTGAAAGAGTACAGCATGGTTGTTTCCCCTTCTTTATCTCTTTCCCCCTCCCTAATTATTGGTTTCAAGAATTTCAGTTGAAAAGTACTCCACCATAACATACAGCAGATTGCAGTGATCTTGCAACATGAAATCCAGAACAGCAAAACCAAAATTTACATAGCCTCCTTTCAAATGACTTTGGAGTTGGGCTACTTGAAAGGAGGCTATGTAAATTTTGGTCTTGCAGTTTTGGATTTCCTGTTGCAAGATTACTGCAATCTGCTGTACCAAGACCTGGCCATTTCCTCCAGCTTATCAAAGAAATCAATGACTCTAATGTCCCCTCCCCTGCCCCCATCTCCCCATCCCTTTCTCCTCCTTTTCTTCTCCCAATCCACTCCTCTCCTTCTCCCCTCCCTCCTTTTTAATAGACTAAACAAATAAACAACCAAACAACCAAACAAACAAAACAACAACACAAAAAGGGATGGGGAGATTGTGAACACGTGTTGAATAGAGGCACAAGATATAAATTTTCCACGTTGTGTCTAAACAAACAAACAAACAAAATAAAACAACAACACAAAAATGCAAAACAAACTTATGCTACATTGGTAATAAGTACATTGGTGGCACCTTTGATAAATAACCAAGGACTCATTATAGGACACAATAGAATATGTAAAAGTTGTAATAATCATAATTATAGTTTTTTCAAACCTGCTAAATGGTAGGTATAGTTCTCCAATGGGAAGCTGGGACATCCTTATTTTCTTTACTGCACTGTTTTCAGGAAACCCATGCTCCTTTTTAGCTCAATATGGAGGAAGTATAGTATAACCACTGTTCCAATTCCTCGAAAGATTCATTACAAAGGGGGCAATTGGTGATTACTAACTATTCTGTAGATAGAAACTATGAACTCATTGCGTATCCCTGTGTGTGTGCTATGTAAAGGAAGTGAGTCTGTGCACCTTGAGGAAGTTCTAAATTGGAATACTAAAATAGCTGTAACCCTTCATGACATGAGTGAGTGGATAAATAGGGTATGTATATTATTGTAGCATAGTAATATATAAGGTATGCATGCATTCAATACAATATGTATTGTAGGCTCTATGTTATATGTACGTACATGTACTTAGTTCCTGGAAGGAAGGAATTGGAAGTGCACACATTTTAAAAAGACTTTTTAAGGATGCAAAACACATTATTGAATGAATAATGCATAGCTACTCATAGGGTGGAAATGACCTAATACACTCTCTCTCCTTTAATTATTAAAAATACGGAGATGGGACCAAATGGAGATCAAGTCTTGAGCAAATCCCAGATTTCATCAAGACACATGATTATGATGTAATGGTATAGATTCTTGACTTCCAATGAATATGACAGCTAATACAAAACTTTTTTTTGAAGTCTGTGTTAAAGCTATTCATAAGATAGTTTCAACCAATGAATATAAGCTTGTTTCAGACGGAAATAGCCCCATTATGAAGCAACACGTCACACTCTAAGCCATAATAATGAGAGTCATGGGTGGTTCAATGAGACAGTAATCATGTGCTTATCCTTAAGTGCATACACAATTGTTTGAGGTCCATGGGGAAGGGAAATTCCTGAATGTATATACTAAAGTTTAACACTTTCCAGGAATTTCCTAGTACTTGAGGGAATTGGAATTGGTCATACCCTCACCCCAGTGACCCCTAAGTATGTCATTAAACATTGAGGGTCATATTTTATTGCTCCAGGGGATGTATGCATATGCAGCAAAAGCAAACTAATGTTGTTGTTGTTGTTGTAGTTGTTATAATAAGGCGAATCTAAGCCTTACAGAATTTAACAAAAACGGAACAAAAAAACTGTTTGATATTCTCTCATAATTATTATTGATGCATTATTATTATTGATGCATTATTATTTTGATGCATTATTATTTTGATGTATTATTATTATTGATGCATTATCATTATTGATGCATTATTATTATTGATGCATTATTATTATTGATGCATTATTATTGATGCATTATTACTGTTACGCAGGCTCAAGCAAAAACTAAATGCAATTTATTTGCGCTGCTTTTAATTAGAATGTCTTGAAAGAAATAAAACGGTGTGAAATGTTCAGTCACTTCCCTATAAGGCAGGCACTACATCAGTCTAAAGGTTGCTTCTATTAACATCTTTCTATCAAAATGGGAACAGCTATGCACTTTAAAAGCAAGTGAACATGTGCTGATAGAGGCACAAGATATAAAATTTCCACATATGGACATGGTTGCTTGAGGTAACTTGCAGGTGCATATTTGTGAACCTGAAGTTTCTAGCCTCTGTGTTTGAAGTGGGCTAATTGTTGCAACGTTGAGCAACACCTTTACGTTATGTCATACTTCTGCGATAATACCACCCCCAAAAAGTGTAAGGGCTCAAACGGTTTTTAGAGATTTTACTGTATTAAATTAATTTTACTTGTCTTTTGCACTGTGAAAATGACTATTGGTCACGTCACTGGTCACCATGCAGTCATCCACTCTGGTCACTCGCTGTCTATTTCAGGAATTTAATTTTTCAATGTTTCTGAAGTACTTGCTATGACCAATCTGAATTGGAACTCTGTAGCCAGATGACTTATAGAATGATGGATGATGCTTAATATTTGCCTTGTACACAAAAAAAAATAACAACAGGGCCTGGGTACTAGGCACGTACAAACTTAAAGTATGGATCTAGGGAGTGGTCCATACTAATTTCAATCTCTTATGATGCAGTTATGATAGCATCCACCCAATTCATAAATGCAATTCTCTTGATCCACAAGATCAGTTTACACAGGTCAAGCATACTTTGACCTTTTAGTAACCTTACACTTATTTTCCTCTTCCTTAAGTTTTAAATTCATGAAATTCCATACACAAGTTGAAGAAAGTTCCTTTTTCATGTAATCAAAGTAACAGTTATTATGCACACTCAACTAAAATGTAAAAAAGAAAAGAAAAGAATTTTTTCTTCCAATGTATGGAACAGTTGTACCATTTCCAAATATTATTGAGTCACTTATAGCCAGAAGTGTGATTATTTTTTTTCTCCTTATGGTTACATGGACTATGAACCGTCCACTAACTATTCTTGCTATTCCTTTCAAGTTTAGAGGCCAACATTCACGGACAATTAATTTGGAGCTAGCAAGAGACATATAGAAAAAACATGTTAATTAACTTCTTGTGCATACCATAAGATGCATAAGTATGTTGAACTTTCTTTGAAGCACATGAAAAAATCCAATGACTCATGTCAATGACGTGATAGTATGCAATGCTTACATGTCAATATCTATCATAATTATATTATATCAAAATTGGGATCTCCCTGATTATTGCAACTTGTCCTGGGAAGGAATTAGGTTAGATCAACTGGTATAAGTACAAAATAGTTGACATTTCTAATTTGGTTATTGGAAGGGGGGGGGGGCATAAGCTCTTAACTGGACACAATAATTGTAGATATTCTGATGGTAGCTACTCCTCTGTCAGTTACATGGGAAGATGGGTATGTCATGGTGGATCCAGGCTCGATCAGAGTGGATCCAGGCTCGATCAGAGCTTAATTTTCTCCTTTTTTGGAATCAGTAGTTTTTCCTTAGGGTTAACTTATTTATGGTCTAATGATATTAAGTGGTGGCAAAGTGTACATTAAAGTCCAAGGCTCACTATAATCAAGTTTATCATTGAAAACCTCACAGAGACCACAACTAGTATTTAGAGGCTAGCCAGAGTGCCTGCCTGCGATTTTATAGAGGGAGCCAGCCATACACTACTAACCACATCAGTAACCACATCACTATAGTCCCACACACATGCAGGGGTTGGTTGACACATAATTTGCTTGGCAGTGCAGAATTAAATCCTTGCTCAAAATTGCATTTTTATGACAGTATATTTTGCTGGCTTGAATTTTATCTTGCACATGCACAAATTCTACAGAGGCGAAAATCTCACCGGAGAAGGTGAATGGCATGCTAATAGATTAGAACTATACTAGAACAGTCACTAGCTAGCTCTTCAAAGCTTACTTTTCTACTTTCCAAATCTGAGTGCAATTTCAATAATTCAAGCATGCATAGTAGTCGGATGCCTGATGATCAATTTTTGCAAGATTCCCTAAAACCTCTTGGGTAAACTGAGCATGCCCAAATGTTTGCATTTAATTCAGCAACCAATTCTACAGGGTCTTACTCATAGTGAAGAGGCAGTTTAAGTATGTGCATGACTTGATATTAGTACCACATCAATAATTAGCACTCATTCTATAGGGTCTCACTCATAGTGAAAAAGATAGGTACCGTACATGCAATATTTCATCCACCACATCATTATTAGCAACCAATCTATCTCTACGCTACCGTCACCAAATTTCAGTCCCAAGGCCACAGTTTTAGCTTTAGTATGATTTCTATGGGCACAAGGGAGCCAGCTGAGCTGGAGAGGAACGAAAACTATCAAATGCTCAATAGTGAACTGCTCAGTCTCTATAATTCCCCTTGCTATAAGCCATTGCCTGTCACTAGTCAAAACTGTCAACAGCGCATCATGCAAATATTATGCACACAGCATGTTCTAATTAAGTGGAGTTGCTGTTGAGCAAGTGTGAAAACAACCTAAAGTCATAACAATCTCAAATACCTTCCTACATGCACTCAGACAAGTTTATTATTTAAGTACTAGCTGCTTCTTGTAGAGTGCAATGATAATTGTGTATCATTATTGCAACTAGTTTATAAATTTTGCATGCATTCATAACCGTAGAAAACTGAAAATGGAGCAGGACATGGACACAGATAATGTAGCTGTGCATCGAGTTAGTAGTGGGCATGATCATCTACATTGTCAGGACTTGATCAGAATCATGTGTAGAATTAGTAATAAAATCTCTGCATGATGAAAGGATTCCCAGATCCAAGAAAACTCAAAAATAGCACTAAATTGATCTCCAAATGGGAGTACATACTAATAGCACAATCATATTCAACTAGTCTAACCCCTCCTGCTGGATATAGGAAAGGGTTCAATCTAATGCAAAGGTTATCAAAACATAAGCTGCATAGTTATGTAAACTGAGAAGCTCAGCTGATGCTTCCCTGCACCAGCAGCAGTAGACCTTCCTGCAAGCCATTAAAGTATTAGATGTCACTGTACATGCAAGACTCATAATACCTTTACTCAGAGCCATTCATGGATAATTATCCTAATTTTTAATTTTTTATTTCACATCATGTTTATTTTCTTTTACAGATGATACTTATGCCCCCTGTACTTGACATGAACTCAAAATTGTTCTAAGGGCCTTGGGGGGGGGGGGGGGGGGCATTTAGATCCCAATTGCAATTTGACCTTGTCACAACCAATTTAAGGTGTGAAGAATGGGAGGAATAAGTAAGGATTCTGTATTGATATGGATCAACCCTGTCTTGGAAGCAGGTATTGCAATATGCATAATAAGAAGTTTCAGAGAAAAAGGCATAAGATGTGCTCTCAGTCTTGTGTAATGGTGTTACATAAACTATGCCACGCATGAATACTTGTGTGTGTTTAAGGACAAGCTACTCCCCTCCTTTAACTCTCCACTTACATTCACATCCAGAAGAAGATCATTCCCATCCAGCAGTTTAACTCTGCACTGCAAAGCAGTCTTAGACGCCCCAGCAGAGGTGAAGGCATTCCCTCCTGAACCACGCCTCATCTCCAACTGGTTATATTTTATAACACTTGTATTTCTTTGTGTGAAACAACTGTAAGAGGCTTGCTTGCTACGTACGGACTTGCTTGTCTGCACAACTTCAGAGGCAGCTGCCAAATTCAGCGAAGGTGTGTAGCCTGGGGTCTCTGCTGCAAAACGTCCACTTTCTTGGAGGCCATGTTGTTTTGCAGGGCTCGCTACCTAGTACCTGGCACCGCCCACATCACGTGACATGTTCATAGGCCAACATGTAGCCACCGACATTTTTTGACAACGATTGGTTGCTGTTGAGTTGCTAGAGACATTTCCGCTTGCTGTTCTTCCGAGAAATCTTGAATTTGGTTAGCTAGACATTCCACGCATAGGGAAATACCAAAAGGATTCACTATAAAAGCAGCCACTCTGCAGAGTGAGGAATCAGAAAATCAATTGACGATCTGAACTAGTAAAGGAGAACTAGAAATCAGAAACCCAAAAACTCACTACGAAAAAGCAAAAATGTGTTCACTAAAGAAACGAGTAGTCTTGGTAGGAGACTCCGGCTGTGGGAAATCCGCTCTTGCCGTGAAGCTCACTGAGAATATGTTTCTCGATTACTACGAGCCGACGCAGTTTGAAGATTTCCAAACTGAAATTCGTACTGGCTTGGGCAACTGTCACCTCACCATCCTCGACACATCAGGTTGCCACGAGTCTGAAAAAGTACGAGCACTCACTTACAAAGGCTGTGACGCTGTAGTCATCTGCTTCGATCTCACAGATCAGTCCTCCCTCGACAACGTGGAGAAGGTTTGGCTGCCTGAACTCCAACAGCATTGCCCTAAGGTACCCTTCTACATTGCCGGCTGCAAGAGCGACGCCATGTGCAGCAATGAATGCAATTGTGGAGGTGACTGTTGCACCCAGAGCGAGAAAGAACTCCTTGAAATCATAGAAAGAACTGGAGCAGTTGCTTACACTGAATCCTCAGCTGCTGACTATGGAGTGGAAGGACTCTTTCAAGTAGTCATCGAATCTTCCATACAGAAGAAAAAGAATGGAGCCAAGAAAATGTTCTCGAAAATCAAGGAGCAGTCCAAGAACATCAAGAGGCGATTCTCTACCTTTGCCCATTAAACGCTGTTGAGAGATCAACATGCAAAATAATGAAGCCCTCTGACTCTGGGATGTCTCTATACATCGGCATCCCTCATGTGGTCCAATCTGAAGATAAAATCAGTGAACTCTTTTTTCCTTTTTCGTTAAGATGTTTTTTTTCCCTATTACATCTATATCAATTGTTCATGATCACCACTCATGTCAGTTAATTTTCACTTATTTTTGTGTTTCACAGGTATTACACTCAATATAAACTTTTATCATAAAAAATTATGATCTAAATGATCTTCCATTCGCGCCAACAGAATCAATTACAAAAAATATAGCCATAATAGGCTCACATGATGCCATGCCTCATGTCTAATAATTAATATGACAGTTCTACTCTGTACAGCCAGGATAATGATAAAATTAATAATGCAACAGCATGCACCATATACGTATATCTTACCCTACACATGACCAGTATTAGCTATGTGGGAGTGGTTGTTCACAGCATTTTTTTGCAGAGAGTATTACATATACGTAGAAAAGTACTTGTCTGTATAAATATTATTGCCACTATCTCTCTCTTAAACACATAATACATAGCTAGCTATGGGCATTACATAGCAGGGTTCTATCTAGGAATTTTTAATAGGGGGGGGGGGGGGGGGGGGGGGGAAGGGATTTTGCCTTGGCCACGCCCACTTTTTTCCTAACCACACCCTTTTGGATATCAAACCATGCCCACTTGCAAATAATGACTTTTAGCTAGCAACTGCAATTGTTGATTAAGATTACACATGCAACATGTAGACACTCTCTCTTTATGGTTAATCTACTGGCATCATAACCTCATGAGTATGTGTGATTGATACATCATGTCCAGGGGTACGGGGTGCTAATGGACATGTACAATAGTTTTTGGGGGGGAAGTTCCCCCCCCCCCCCCCCCCCCCCAGTAGAACCCTGCATAGTAACATAGTAAGCTGCATGCTGACTAGTCCTGGAGAGATGCACATGGTCCACCAATAATATCTGACATACAGACTGTCACTTGAGTACATTTTCATGGAAGAGCTGTATAGTTCCAATGTAAAGAGAACTGGTAGTGGCGATATTAAGGCATATTGTAACTTGAGTGTACATGCAGTTCCAGTGTAAGAGAGCTGCTTGTTACATGTAGGTTTTAGGTTTGTGCAGAAGAGCTGTACATAGCTATAGTTACGAGAACTGCTTGGTAGAGATTGTTACATGAGTATAGTTTTTGCGGAAGAGAACTGCTTGGTAGAGATTGTTACATGAGTAGCTATTGTATGTATAGGTTTTTTTTTTGCAGAAGATCTGTATAGTTCCAGAACTGCTTGGTAGTGAAGTATAGTCTAGCTGTCACTTGAGCCGGTTCGTATCACAGTTTCACGGAAGGGCTCATGTCCATGGTTCTAGAGAGATGCAGTCATCTCAAGCAGTTGTAGTCTATTAGAATAATTGTTTTTTATTTCATTTCACAGAAGAAAGACTTCTGCAATTATTGTCTAAGTACTTTAATACTATAGTTGTAGTATAGCAGTACCGGTACACACAGAATAGAGCAGTGCCATTATTACATGGAAGAAATTGCAGTAGGCAAAAACTTCTAATTATTTTGGACAAAATTTCATTCTACCTTAGCAGTCCAGTGTATCTGATGACTTAGTTTCAGTCTGACATTTCACACGAAAAATTAATGGTCATGAAATTTATATTTCGGAATTAAAGCCTTAGAGATTTATCGTGGTTTTATGAAATTTCCCCTAATTCCTGTCTAATGGTTGGCCTATAAATTATACATAGCTAGCTCCACTATAGCTCAACCAAATTCATCTCTCCAAGGTTGTAAGTCAACATTAATTATACATATATTTTATTCTTCATGGTGGCATGGTTTTATCTTGGGGTAAATGCCACGATTTATTTCAGAAACAGTAAGCATAGTAAGAGAGACTGTTTATTTGACAAGTAGACCTCATGACTGAATACTAAAGTCTAAAAATTCTGGTTAATAGCTACATGGCCTATGTACGTAGCTACGTAATACTATGATAATGTGATACTTGATCAGAGAAAGTGGCAGCAACGATTACAGAATTGCAAGTATCATGAGAATCATGGCGCCATGCAGTCTAAAATTGTGGATATCAAGATTGCATTAATAAACCCAAAATTAGATTGAGGGATCAGATATTAATTAGATGAAGGGGATCGTGGATTAAGGGGACTGTGATTATGTGGGATCAAAATAAAATTAGAAGGCCTCCACAATATAACTTATATAGTATTATAAGTGAAAGCATGCACACAGTTCCAAAATCAGATGAAGCAAGTGCACACTGCCCTAATTTGATGCTTGCATATACAGTAATGGATAATCCACACTTTGTGAGATTGGCAATGGTTCATACACACCTCCAAGTGATAGGTCTGAATGTGGCTATATATAGCATGTAGTATCGAAGGCAGATTAATCTGCCAGCATAATTCTCGTAGGCAGTGTCTGTTATGAAACAATTAGGTGGAAACCACAGTCAGGAAATCACACCATTTTGTGGGAGGAATATACTCCAAGGCAGTGTGTAAACTACCATTACATGCACTTGTTAGCTACTTTGCATTCCATATATGGAAATATTTACGTTTCATTCACAGCTGATATACTGAACAGAAGTAAACTTCATAGAAAGGAACTGGCTAACAGTGCTAACGGGGAGCCACTCACCAAACACTAGCTTTTCTCTAAGTATAGGAAAGGAATTTGCAGTGTTCATTTTAGTGTAACTTTCCAGCAGAAAGGAACCTACTACAGGAGTGTGTAGCTAGCACATAAACAGCCACAATAATTCTACTGTGTAAAAACAAAAATGTTTACTGCACACCATTTTATCCCAATGCACACACTTTTTTTTGTTTTTAGTGTGTGTATTGGGACAATTTAGTGTGCAGTACACACTTTCATTTTTATATTTAATCTACATAAGCAATTATACGATATTTAGAAAAACTTGCTTACTGTGAAGGAAGCTTTGTGACAGTGTTTAATTAGTATAGCTTTCTAATACAGAAAGGAGCAGGTCCATATAAGTAAATACAATACTTGTAAACACAGATTGCTGTAAATATCCCTTGTGTATTATGTAAGCAGTTATAGATAGCTATGTAGCTATGTAGTGTGTGGGGGACTTTTTTTCACGGTGGAAGACTAAGAAACTGTGTTGTAGCTACATATTTGGTACTAATTATTACATAATACTGTGATACTCAATTATGTTCTGAGTGACCCTCTTTTTCCACTCCACAGAATGAATTCTAGGAATAGTCTGCTTTTGGTACTTAATTAAAAACAAAAGTTAACTCTAATGATAGCTAAGCTTTTTTTTTTATCATAGCTTCTGTATAGGCTATATCTCATCCATGAATTACCATCCAAATTTGCAAATAAAAAGCAAAAAACAAAATAGAACATAACATCACATCACAGGGAGTATTTAAGCAGCGAACAATTCAGTAAGAGTTGGAGACACTGTGAAGTACACTGAGGTCAGAATAGATCCCGAGGTATTGTGACTCATTCAATGTCATGACATCCAGTTCCTGATGGACACCTGTTGTTAACTTCCATCAAAGGGAAAGAGTCAATAGATTGTTAATCTCCACCAAGCTGATGATGCCAATCATAGATTTCCAGTAATTTAGGTGGAGACTCCTATGCACAATGTGGAAGTATACACTTTGTGCATCCTAGGATGTGAATGCACACAGGAGTTTTAACAGTTCACTAGCACTAAAGGTGTTGAAGAGCCGGCTAGCTACTATCAGCATATACAGAATCAGTCAGAATTGCCACTATATTTTCACCCAATAGACGGGCAGTTAAAGATTTCTCCTTATTTGTGTGCCACTAAATTTTCACCCAATAGACAGGCAATTAAAGATTTCTCCTTATTTGTGCTACTAAATTTTCACCCCAACAGACAGCAATCAGCAACCTTGTGCATCTTGGAGGATGATGATCGGTTATATAATAACAGCAATTCAGAAGGTCTGCCTGCAATCACCCCATGGGCCAGAACACGTGGTCCTGCCCCTCTTGAAGGAGGTACTGTTGGGGCATGGTGGAGTGGCCTTAATAGAGAGGTGGTCTCTTTGGGAAGTCGAACTAGCTGGAATAAGTGCTGTTGGGACATGTTCGGAGTGGCCTAATAAGAGGTGACCATCCCTTTAGGGAGCTTGAAGTAGCTGTCAGGACATAAAAGAGTGGTCTTAATGATTATAGAGAGGTGATCTCTCAGGGAGGTTGAAGATGGCAGAGTGGGAAGATTTAGGGAGGCTGAAGTAGCTAGCTGGAATAGACACTGTTGGGACATGTGTGGAATGGCATTAATGGAGAAGTGGTCTCTTTAGGGAGGCTGAAATAGCCTGTTGGGACATGCACAGAGTGGGTGGTGGAGGAGCTGGAATATGTAGGCATGTATGTAGCAGTTCAAACACTACACTTTCGGAGAATAGTCATGGAATTAGCAATATTAACAAGAAAATAATGGTGATTAAAATATTCCTTCACAGGCTTTTACACTAGCTAATTGACAATAAGAACTGTGATAATTGGAGAAACCGTATGAACCTCTATGTCCAACATGTTCATTCTAGACCACAAAAAGCAATGAATGGATTGTGTCCAGAACTGTAATTAATTTTTCAAAAAAAAAAATATGTAGCTACATGCTATGCATGGCGGCCACTGGCCAGGCAGCAGACAAACCATGCTTCATACAATACGCATACAGTATTGACAACTATACATGCATAATCATTAGCATAAATGCAAGACTGACCTAGTTCTGGGTTATGCATACGTACGTAGTAGCTGTCTGAATAGATACGCATGCAATCATTATAAGCAGAACCATCACTGAGAACAGTAATAACTATAGCCAAGACTTCCTGCTAAATACAACAATTGAGCACAAGTAAAATTATCAATGCCTCAAACTGTTGGTATCAATTACGTAAGAGACTTTGTACCTGAACACTACCTATTTGCTTCCGTTAGAGTTATAGCAACACGTGCAAAGGCAACTCCTGGAAGTGTGTGAGACTCTCCAACAGAACAGTCTTAAAGAAAGACACAGAAATGACCACATAATATAATTATATAGTACATTTAATACATAATACAAAATCAAGTATTATTATTTTATCCATAAGGCTGGAAGTTACGTATCTGCTAAGCACATTCTTAGTACATCATCTAATATCATTTTGCTTTCCAGGTCTGTAATAATTATTATAATATGGGGGACAATGCACAAAGTACAAAAATTCAACTTATTGTTATTATAGTGCTAAAAATAGCACATTAAGAAAGTGAACTCTCAGAATCATAATAAAAATCAATGATCCAGTTAAGACAGTCAACACAATGAAACATCAACGGGCTTGCTGATAATGTGCTGCAGACGTGGCTCTTACCATTTTGGACTGTAAGCAATTAGCTTGCTAGCTATAAGAATTTTTGGGAATCCAATAATTTTGTAGCTCTGAGCCCAAATATGCACTGGAGGAAATAGAAGTTATAATAACATTTGGCATAATAATGCAAAGGGGGAATATCACTCTACCTCAAGAGTTTGCACTTGAATGCTGTATTAGCAGGCTCCAACAAACGACGCCCTAGATCTAGCATCCCTGTGTGTGCAAACATCAGGGCTGGATAATTGCACAAAGTGCTTCATGATAGTTCTCAATCTGAGTCAGCTGTGCATGTGCTCTTACTGTTTATTGGCTTCAATTTATAACTGTCACGTATGTTCATGCGTGGCAGTAGATAATAAGTCTAGATCGGAATGTTGTGCCTTTCCTTCTTTCCAAAAATTGATTTTGGAGACTTGACAATATCAGAATAGCTGGTCTCACATACATATGTATAATAGAGGTTCCACTGTTCCACCATATTACATTCTTTATGTTGGTACATGCAGGTGGTTTACTTGTAGTAATGCATGCATGATGGAATAAGTCTATTAGCTATAATCATAGCTACGTACGTAATACTGCTTGTGACCAACATGTGACCAACATGTGCTCCAAATCATAATGTCCTGTTCCTACAGTACTGTCATGGACCTCCATCCCAGACACAGAGGCCCCTGACAACTGCAGCCTTCGATTAGCACATATGGAGGCGTGAACCCGACTCTCATGACACTTGACCATATATGTACAATTCTAGCTAGATGATGACTGAGACAGTTAGTCAGTTTTTTGGCTTAGCTTTTCTTTTTGGGCTGTATAATCAGAAATAATAATAATTTACTTAGCTACTTGATCAGTAAACCCCAACAAGTACAATAATCACTAATGTACATATAGCCACCGCTCCCGTGCTGTTGATGAAAGCATTCTCTATCTGTAGCCGATAGTGTTTCAAATTACTTCTTCTTGTTTTTGCCATTATTTTTATAGTAATGAAATGACAGTCAATCATGTGCAGCAATATAATATCCACAGTGGTAAGTAGCAGTGTAATTAGATCAACTAACTGGGTAAACACAAGGTCAGACAGGTCAACATCTGACCGCTATCATTTTTTCCAAAAAAAATAATTCACATGACATTGTAGCTAGTATTTAATAAAGCAAATTGCATCAGATCAGATAATAAATCCGTGTGCTATTTCACTGCCTTATTAACCCAAAAAGGCTCCCCCCAACTCTGAAATACCAGGTCCCAAGAGACATTAAGTATTCATAGCTATTAATAGTCATGATGCAATAATAATTTTTATCAATAACCCAAAAATAACTTAAATAATCATAGCTATCATCACATGACAAATTATAATGCCTAGAGCCATCACATGGTGGATCACAATATCATATGATTGATACTTGACCTACAATGTACCGTATACCTGCATGTGACTATCACCATACTGTGTTAACTCTAATTTGGTATATATATATACAGTTTAATAATTAATTTTACACATTTAATTAGTTATAAAAACTATCTGTAACTTTCATACATGTAGCTACACATTAATCTTTAGTATTAGCTGTATATAAATAGAGGACTGACCAGTGGCACGAGGTCTAGTACTAAAACAACATGCACATTACAATAATAGCCTCGTACCCAGGCTCTAAAATTATGTCTGCCTCCGCAAAATTTTAGAGCCTGGGGACGACGCTAATTACAATAATAATAGAGCTGGCTTAACTTGCCAATTAAGGTAATATCTCAAGTCTTGATGCAAGCATGTCTTCTGAAGGCTACTAAAAACTTGTTACGATAACATGACCTTGGATAGCATTTCATATGTTTTAATCTGCACACAACAACAAAAACTGGAGGAGATTGTATATTTAACAATAGTACTTCTACGTACTTTTGTGTATTATGTATGTAGTTCAATGCCTTGTCAAATCAGGGATTGTGTCGAATCTGGTTCAATCAAAAAGGGATTAAGCTCAATTGATGTTCACATAATTATAGCTACACACCATATTATGCACCACATGGCTAATACTATCTATAAGAAATCCTTCTGTTCATAATAACATAATAATTATGCATTTTGTTGTTATGTGCAGATTAAAGCACGTTGAAATGCTATCCAAGGTATCAAGGGTCAAGAGTTCATGGAGTATCAATAACAAGTTAGCCTTCAGAAGACAAGTGTCTGGTGGCACCTTGCATCAGACATGATATGGCAAGATTATATACCACTGCAAGACAATGAGGCTATAACTATCATAAAGTATGAATAATCAACATAGTTAATGCATCTGTGTTATTGTTTTAGTAATGAGAGACCTCATGCCACTATATCTAGTATTGAGTGTCAGTCCACTCCATTATTTTGCTTTTGTTTTGTTATTATTATTAAAATATTATTTACTACAAAAATGTGTTAATTGATCTCTCGTCTATTTTATATATTTTGATAGGAACGATTACAGTAACTAGGCATGGGGCTAATATGCTCTTTTTTTGGCCTATTATTCTATTCTGCAGTGCTCCTCCAGCAGACCCATTATTCTTTTCATAGTAGCCTATTACTCTCAACAAAAATGTCACATTATATATTATTATTTTGAGCATTTAACAGTTTTCTTGCTGATCCCCAAAAGGATGTAAAAAAAAAAAAAAAAAAAAAAAAAAAAAAATTGCTCAGAATGCAATACTGGCACTCAAAAGCACCCATGTGTATAGGCAAGGGAGCGAGCTATAACAATGACTGAAGCCTATTATTCTGGCTTTTTAGCCTATTATGCTGCTATTCCAGTGAGGCCCTATTATTCCCATTATTATGCCAGCATATTAGCCCCATGCCTAACAGTAACTTTGCATTCGTGTTGTTCTAAAACCAATCGACTGTACTATTCTCAATCTTTTCATCAGCCTCATACCCAAGACCCTGAGAGAAAAGGGGTCTTATAGTGCAACATCTATTAAATAAAGTCTTGTAAGTTCATGAACGTTCATCTTTCATTGTTATGGCTTACTTTAGCTATTATGTATAGGATAATTGGCATTCCAGCTGCTTAGTCTTTGAGCATATGCATGAATATTTTTAGTAACTACGTAGTTAAAGTTCTATTATTAGCACACACACAATTAAAATCATGGAAATCACAAGTCAGGATAATATTTGGACATGTTTATCCTAGTAACTAGTTAGAGTTTTATAACTATAATCATGAAAAAGGGTAGGATTACTTAATTGCAAGTCAGAGCTAGCTATAATCATGGACATTTAAATTCTTCCCAGTCGCTTGCCCACCCATGTTCAAAGCTAGCTACAAAGAGTGTCAGTCCACTGCAAGTATTTTGTTATTTTATTTTGTTTTGTCATTAAAATATTATTTACTACAAAAATGTGTAAATAGTGTACTGTAGAGAGGAAACTTAATCAGTTTTATATGGCATTGACACCATAAGTTGAAGTTATAATCTCTTGTATACGTATTTTATATACATTGATAAAATATAACTAGTATTCTCTCACTCTTTTCATCAGCCTTATACCCATGCAAGACCCTGAGGAAAGGGGTCTTACTATATGCTTATAGTGCAATACCTACGTATTAAAGTCTTGTAAGTTCATGAACGTTCATTTTCGTTTCTTGTTACAATAACTATTATGTATGGGGCAATTGGCATGCATAATAATTATGTTCCAGCTGCTCAGTCTTTGAGCATGTGCATAAATATAGCCCTAGTTTAAGTTCTATTATTAGCACACACGTACAATTAAAATCATGGAAAGAAGGAAATCACAAGTCTGGATAATATTTGGACATGCAATGTGCATAGTAACTAGTTAATTATAATCATGAAAAAGGGTAGGATTACTTAATCACAAGTCGGAGTAATAATCATGGACATTTAAATTCTTCCCAGTTGCTTGCCACCCATGTTCAAAATTAGCTACAAAGTATTCATTGATTTCCCCCTTCCCTCTTACAGATCCTTTTTAAGTATGTGTGTGTCTGCATACTATGGGGTATTAATTGTGTCCACATGCATTGAACATGTGCAGGACACTTTAAACGTCCAAGCTATTTGACACAAGTGATGGAATATTTGGGTGTCTGCTTGTCACATAAGGTCTATTATAAATAAGGTGGAGAACATACCAACGGGATTTAACTTGATATTCACCTCTTTTGACATGCCTCAACACTGCCCTGTGTGACTGCCAATTATCTCCATTTTGTAATACAACCAGAAACCACTCAGTTCTATGAAACATGACCATTTAGACTTGGAAGTTCCAATTATTTATAAGCATAAGAAGCCTTATATTAGCCTATAGTTCTGCACACAATACTGTTTTCTCAATGTGTTTCTGAATAATTATGACAAACTCTACAGTACTGAGACTGTCTCTATACTGTAAACAAACCTTTACATTTCACCACCTATGCTATCAACACTTATCAATTTTCATTGCAGACTCCTTCTACAAATGTTAGTCTCCACTCTCCAGCCACAGCCACATACGTATATTGCTTTCCATGTAGGAAATCCAGCCCACCCCCAACAACCTTACTTGTACAAGTGAGCGCAAAAAATTTCTTCCAAATAAAAGTGAAGTAGGGATAGTCATAAAATTTAGAAGTGAGCATGCCCAGTTAGTGAGCATGCCCAGTTTTGTGTTCTAGTCCAGCTACTTTAATCAAATTAATTATAACCAGCAGGTGTTGTGTGGTGGTGTAGCATTAAAAATTAATTAAGTGGAACTGAACCTCTTGGGGCTATTTGGTTCAACTGTATAATGTATCAGTTGAGGGTGGGACTGGATCTCCATCACCACCACACAGTCATGTGGTATACACCTTATGAGGCCTAGGAGTGAAGTAGAAATAGTAATTTTGTAATTTTTTTTATTGCTGTGGTTCCATTAATTTTAGGAGGCCTAAGAGTGAAGTAGGAATAGTAGTTTTGTAATACTGCTGTGGTTCTTGTGTTTGGTGATGGGTATGGGTAAGGGGTTACTCGACCCACTTGTTGCTGAAGGAGGAGTGAAGTAGGTATTTAAGTTGGATATAAGTGTGGTTACTGAAATTAGGAGGACTAGGAGTGATAGGAATCGTAATAATGCAGCATTAGTCTGCAATTTCAAAATTCAAGCAGTGTGCATGCGTAGTAGTCAGACACCTGACGACCAATTTTTGCAAGATTCCCTAAAACCTCCATACGTACCTACGTAATCTAAACAGTATGAGTAGCTCAATAGAGCATTTGATTGGACAAGGAGAAAGTCAAATAAAGACCTAATGTGGCGAATCTTCAACTTAATTTACAGCTTATGAACAAAGAGAAAGCATCATTAGTTCTGGTGCCAGATAAATGAGGCAAGAACAACTATGCATCTCTCATGTTTTCGAATGATGGACATTGTACTGATGAGAGCTCATCAGTTCTTTTATTTTTCTGATTCAGATGTCCAACAAGTATACTGTATAGCAAAAAAAATATTTCGTGGGTCAAAATTTTCGTGGATTTTTTTGGTTTTTGAAAATAATACACGAGAATGATTCACACATCAATATTTGCAAAACCACGAAATATTTTGACCCACGAAATTTTTTTGCTATACGGTAATTATGTACTGTAAAAATGAAAGTGTGACTAAATATTGTCACACACTAAAAATAAAACTGTAAATAGTGTGCAGTAAACACTTTCATTTTTACAGCGTACCTACTGAGCAGTTGAACCCTTCATCTTACCAGTGGAAATTCTTCAAAATATGCATATATAATTCCAGGAAAAGAATGGACTATAGCTTGGCATGTGTGTGCAACGTTAAAAAAACATACTGAACAGTGCATGGTATTATTACTTCATCTACATATAATTATATAGTATAATACTATTGCTTCAAAACATACTTCCGGAAAGGAAGGAACTACAGAGGATTGCAGGTTGGTTGAGGGAGAAGACTTTGCTTGTTTACACAAGAGGCCACCAGCTATTGTTCTGAACAATGGCTAGTGGTATATTATGTCAATAAGCAAACAATCTTCTCTCTCCTCAACCAACCTGTAGCTTGGCAGTCACACAATTTTGGCTGTGCATGTGACTTGTATGCACAGTATACATACGTAACTGAGTACGTAGCAGCTTCACCAAATTTCTATCATTCAATCAAATTAAGCATAATTAAATTACGTATTGAAAGTGTGGCAGTAATTAAGTTTTAGTCATCAGAACCCAGTAAATGCTCTTTTGCAGCTCTGAAAAGTACTACTTGTACAACTGTCTTGGAAGGTGCATTATCAAGATCAATCCTTATGAAGTTACGTATTGATAGTGTGTCAGTAATTAAGTTTTAGTCATCAGAACCCAGTAATTTTACTGCATGTGTTCAAACATAATTAAATTTTTTATCGCTAACGATATTCCAAGAATTGGCCAGTGGGCTTCATGGAGTTTGTCCTCTGCTGTACATACGTAAAACCTGATTTTTATATTATACAGAAATTACAAGATAAAACGTTTCCGTGTGAACTTTGTGTTCAGTTTTCAAGTCCCTGAAATTCATAGCATTCCCTTACAGACTCATGCTGCTTAGCAACATAATGGTTCTTGAAACATTGAAATCCTGAAGGTACCAAAGGTATACCCAAAGGCCGTGTGTAAAATCCTGACAGCATTCAAAAGTCTCATGTAAATCCTGAGAGCATCCAAAGGCCTTGTGTAGAATGAGGGTACCTTATAAGGCCTTGTGTAGAGTCCTGAGGGTACCCTAAGGCCTGTGTAGAATCATGAGGGTACCCTAAGGCCTTGTGTAGAGTCCTGAGGGTACCCTAAGGCCTTGTGTAGAGTCCTGAGGGTACCCTAAGGCCTTGTGTAGAGTCCTAGGGTACCCTAAGGCCTTGTGTAGAATCGTGAGGGTACCCTAAGGCCTTGTGTAGAGTCCTAAGGGTACCCTAAGGCCTTGTGTAGAGTCCTGAGGGTACCCCAAAAACCTCGTCCACAATCCTGAGGGTTCTACTGGGACTGAGGGTTTCTATATCATGATCAAATCATGTTTATAATTGTCCCTTGAGGCATAATACTCTGCAGGTGTGAAGCGTTGATCTGATTGGTGGCTAGTGATAAGTTATGATGTGACGTACGTAGCTATAATCAAAACTTTACGAGATAGACAACCAGCAATGCTCTGGCCAATCAGCTTGCTCATGATAACATTACAGATTGTACACATAGCTACAACACCAGCTGTGCTACCATGCACTGTGACAGGGAGAAAGATTGAAAACACCACTGAACTGTATAATGGATCAATTGGATTTTGAATTCTTATAATTATTAGTAGTCCGTGCTGTAAAACGACATGTAATAAGTGTAATGATGGCACTATGACTTGTTTAATAAATAAATCTGCTTTAGAGTTAGTGAGTTCACATAACAAAAACTGATAGTTTTTAAAAAATTAAAGTATCACTAAATAGCAATAGCTTATAATGTGGTATTGAAAGCGTCACTGAACTGTAAATAGATCTTGATACCTGTAATGACATGTAAGACAATACCATTGTATTTAGATTCACATACACAGCAATAGCTGATAGTGTGTAATTATAAAATTTTGGCATCATTAAGTTTACAATCATAGCAAGTTGATAGTACAGTATAGAGTCTCTATGTGGTAATGCTAAGTTTACATACCAATGATATATTGATAACTGTCTAAGTGGAAAGTATTAACCTACAGCTTGAAGTGGGTCTGCTGGTCCACTAACTTCCTGTAAAGGTTAATTGCTTTGCTTTGTAAACATAGGCCTGCCATGTGCACAATGCAATGGACATGTATGTACGTATGTACTTATTGGCATCGCTAGCAGCCTTCTAACGATATTCTAAGAATTGGCCGGTGGGCTTGATGGAGTTTGTCCTCTGCTGTACATATGTGACATATGGTGTTTATCCATTCTTTTCACCAGCATTAATTTGCTGTGAATATCCTATCCACCCAGCTGAAAATGGGTACATGTACGTAGCTACCTGCATGGGTGCAAATCAAACTGGCTATCTCTCACAATATCAGTTGTGGCCCAGGTGGGACTTTGGGTGCCCACACCACTTGCTGAGAAGAGATAGTTAGTCCTCCTGTGAGTTCCTAGCCCAGGCTCCAGGAGGTTGCCAGCACTGGCTCATAGTGCCTGCTTAGTGCACAGGCATGCCATCCTGGCTTGACCAGGTACGTGTGACCACTCAGCAGTGGCTAGGATTTTTTTGCAATGTATGTAGGAGAAAGTGGACTATTGGCTAGAACCTGTTTTTAATGTCCTCAATAAAAACATACCTTTCTGCTAGTCTGTGAGTATCCTGTAGATTGATTGGTTTGCTATAGCTTGGAAGTGGGTGCATAATTTCTCTAAAAAAGACCTAATTAAAAAAAAAAAGAAAAAAAAAAGAAGACCTAATTAAAAAAAAAAATAAAAAAAAAAAGACCTAATTAAAAAAAAGAAAAGAAAAAAAAAAGAAGACCTAATTAAAAAAAAAAAGAAGAAAAAAAAAAAAGACCTAATTAAAAAAAAAAAAAAAAAGACCTGCCATGTATTTGCCTATTTTTAGTGCATTACTGTATGTATGTATGTATGTAGGTATTGTAGCAAAACCACCTCACTAATCCAGTAAAATGGAACACCTGATCAATCCAGATTTCTCACTTTGCTGTCTTGCTTTGCCTCCTAATATTCAATTTCTAAGCCTTCAAAGAAAAGGAAAGTAAGTAAGTGTACATTAACTATAATAATTGTGGCATATAATATTGTCACGTAATGTGCTCATTAATCTATTAGGATTCCTTTTGTGATATTTCTCTGAGAGGAATTTTAACTACAACAGATAGCATTTATAGGAGATGATGTATGTGTATGCACATTCCATAATACACTTTCTTTCTGAAGGCCACTTAATATAATATTCAAGGGCTAAATAAATGGCAAAGTGAGAAATCTGAATTGAAGATACAGTGTATAGTTATAAATAGTGTGTTTTAGTTGCTTTCCTGGCTTCAGTCATCTCGACTATATAGCTACTAATAACATTATTTCTAGTAAATGAGTTCCATAGTAATTCTGATAATAATTATGAAGAGTACATGTTATTCAGAGCTGCCGGAACCGCTCTGACTGGTCAGGCAAAAACTGGCCCATGTGTTCAACCGTTAATAATAGGTGGGTGTGGTTATAAAGTGGGCGTGGTTAATTTGTTGTTGTTTTTCGTGCAGACGCACACATATTTAGCCTGACCATCTCAGAATCGCTTCCAATAGCTCTGTTATTAATGATGACTGTAAACAGATAGGATTTGAAAGCTCAGGTAAAGACTAATTATCCTTCAGCTTCCTTCCTGACTGCAAAAAGACAGGGTTCATTTCCTTCATAAACACTTCACATTCTCCGATATGCATCACCAGAGCTGCTTATATTACAGGCTCAGTGGGAGGTTAATTCCGGGAATTGGCAAAGTGATTTCTGAGAACTGCCGGCCAGGGAAAGCCTAGTGCCTATTATGCATTCCACTATAGTAATAACAATAATGTAGTCATGGCAACCACATACTTCCCCATTTAAAGGCAGATGTTCAGAGATGCAAGATCTGGTAGCTCTAAAATTCAGTACTCTACAAAGTATGTATCAAGCTCAGTCATATCTTATCATGCCATGTACACACTGTGCATAGATTAGAATTTTGGGTGATGCAGTCCTTAGGTGGGTGATGGTGCATGGTGGCAGTGGTGGGGGGCTGAAATTTGGTGTTGAGAAATATTGTCCAACCATTACCTAATCTATATGACAGAAGTGTAGGATGGAGCTAAGATAGAGTGGCTGTCTACTGGGAATTCATTTTTTAGAATGGACTGTTAAAAAAAAAATTTAATTTGAGCTCATTTTTGATGTGCATTGTTACAGCTTACTAATTAGCTTTTATACATGATTTTCATGAACATGACCAGAAGGTACGTATGATGGTATATGTAAAAAAAAAAAAAAAAAAAAAAAAAAAAAAAAAAAAAAAAAAATCCCTCTTGGAACTTCATAGCAGCAATAACAGCTACGTATAATGACTGAGCAGATGGGGCATTACAAAATGTATCATACACACATTTGCAACATTTTTTAGCTATGGATGATCAATAACATTACTTCAACCAGCTTTGTGTCATCTGATATCCCAATGGGACTTCTGTATATATACGTAAATATCCCCACTTTGGAGATCAAAACAACTCACAAATCACGTGGTACCACTCTGAAGTATCACAAATTGGTCCTTAATGGTGACTACATGTAACAACCTGTGGTCACCAAAGGGAGTAGCCTATAAAAAAAATTTATACCTGGGAAGTTGGGTTAGTTTGGGGGAAGTTTAGCTGTTTGGGGGGGGGGGGGGGAACTGCCCCCCTCCCCCAGGTGAAACCCTGAGTGTGAGTGTGTGATCAAAAGCTAAGCTGAGCTATGGCTCTAAACTGAGATCCTCAATACTGTGCATGATTGAAAGATTAAGTGATGACAGAAGAATGATAGCTACAATTCACTCACACTATTATTCTCATGAAAAAAAATATTGTTCTAGACTACATTGCCGAAAAACCACACCATGCAGTTGAATAGGAGGATTAATGATGCAGCCATGTAAGTATACTCATCAACTGAAGGGGGTAAGGACTCAAGTTACATGGTTGACAGACAGTCTGTAAATTGATTACTGCATGTACACTGGCTACGTACTATTATGAGGTTACCCATGACAGCCCTATGTTGCTCCAACACCATATGCCAGTAGTAGTTGGTGGTTGACCAAGAGGAACAGATTGTCGCCACAGAGTGACATCACCACTGTTGTCATAGTGCAGATTTCAGACAGTATTATATATAGTATTGCTTTAACTTGTGTATAGACTAGCCAACAGATCCTGCTTCATATATAATTATAGTTAATAATTTATAATGACCTTTCATCCTCAGATACTAACGTTAATTATTATGTATCTATATAATTAATCGTACATACGTCCCAATGTTCTTTTGTGATCATTTTGGGTAAATTGAGCGTGTTCATTTGCCCCACTCCCTAGTAAATGTTCTATTTTGTAACAGGGAAGGGTGCATGCAGTGTGCACTGAAACCTGATGAAACAATGCCGTGTTCATTACAATTTCAAGATAGTATGGGTACCACCAATGCAGTATATAAGGTGGATTGGAGAGAGCTGGTTCCTGTGTCTCATTCGGTTGGGTCCTGTGGCTATGACGGCTAAAGTCAGTTGCTGCAGGTTCAACTCAGCTGGTGGGTTGCGGGGTCACTTGGGTTGTCAGTTTTTCTTCAATCCTCCTTCACCATCTCATTACATGATAACATCTTTAAACATGTCTAGGATGAGAGAGAACCATCGTGTGTGAGTATGGGTTCTCATTTATGATATATATAATACCGACTATGAAAGCTATCTGGCATTACTGGTGAAATGCAATGTACTGTCATACATTTGTGCTATTGTGGTTCATTTACTAACTTACTGAGAGTTACTTGTGAACAATAATGGCATCATATGCAAACATTTTTGAACATACCATGCATGTATGTGACTTAGCCTCGTATCCAGGCCCAACCCCCCCCCCCCCCCCCCCGAAAAAAATGGGCCTGGTCCTGGGTATGAGACTGCATGAGAACTGGTTATGTCATGGTCATAAAAATTATCATGAGAGGAGAGAAGATGCACTTAGCAGCAATTCATAAGTAGTTATTATGGATTTTCTGCTATGGGATGAAGTCTTCTATTGAGTTTTAAAAGTGAGTATCTGAAGAGAATCATAAAAAGATATAATATGCTGACACTATGACCAATCTCTTAACCCCTGCATGCGCATGCGGGGTAATAGCAATAGGCAATCAGACGGGGCTCACAAGTATATTACATAACAGCGAAAGAGCGGAGCGTGCTCTGACACACAAATCTGATTAAAAAATCAGCGCAATATATTCATTACATTTTGAGAATAATCTTAGTGGGATTCACTGCATGGTTACATGCAGTCACTGCATGTGAAACCATCAGACACTATTGGTGAAATGCAATGTACGTACTATCATTACATTCTAACTTAATTAATTGGGGTTAGTTTACGATAATGATTCTGTGAAACCTATCTGATACTACTGTGAAATCCAAGCTAAATCCAATCTATTCACATACCAGCCTTAGTTCCAGTACCCATCCTTAATGAGACCATCACCTCCCTGTCCACTTCCATAGCTATATATAGGGTGGTAGCAGTAAGCAGGATCCAAGACAGGGGCGGATCCAAAGGAGGGGCATTGGGAGCAGATGCCCCCCCCCCCTTTTATAGCAAGTTGTGGTAGCTTGACTAGCTAACCTTCGCTCCTGCAGCTAGGCACGGTATAAGTTGCAGTAGCTTAACTAACTTTCGCTGCAGCCAGGTTTGTTTTATAAACCACATCCTATTAAAGTAGGCATTTCTAATTAAAAGTGGGTATGGTCTTTGAAAATTTTCTCCGTGCTTATGCGTGGATCTAAAATGATCCCTCCTTTGGAAATCCCTGGATCTGCCCCTGCAAGAGGGAAAAAAATCTCCCTCCTTCTACATAGATGATTAAACATAAAATTAAAAAAACAACTTTCATTGTCTCAGTTGTGAATGGAAATTATGTGAATGTTTATGACACAAAATAGTGTGCACAGGAACATTACATAACAGCAAAAGAGTGGAGCGTGCTCTGACACACAAACCTGCTGGAAAAAGCAATATATTCATTACATCTTGAGCATAAGCTTAGTAGGATTCACTGTATATAGCCACTGTGAAACCTATCAGACACTACAGTACTGGTGAAATGCAATGTACGTACTATCATTACATTCTAACTTAGTGGGGTTGATAAATTATGATAGTTATTGGGAAACCTATCCGACTACCGGTGAAATCCATTCATAGTTAGTGGGGTTAATTACTGGGAAACCTATCTGAGACTACTGATGAAATCTAAGTGAAATCCAATGTATTCTCATTTTTGAACGTATCAGCCTTAGTTCCAGTACCTAGGCCGTCCTCACATCTATTAAGGTCATGCACTCTGCCATAATGAGATTCTATTTCATAAAGAATGAAAAAAAATTCCCCCCTGGCATGGATGATTAAGCATAAAAAGAATTTTCATTGTGAATGCTCATTATGTTAATTGGACTATGACAAAATAGAAATGAAAAAAACAGATGGCAGTCTCTGGGAAAAGGTACATATGCCATGATGTTAAGTAAAGTACATACACTGAGTGTAATTACGAGTTCTTATTAAAATGGTCCCTTTTCCTAGAGGGTATCACAGTTACTGTTAACATGAACAGAATATTAATGATAGTATTACAACACATGAAGGAAAATTTGGGACCATTAATTTTATCAAAGCACGAGGAATGGTCTAATTAGGTTCATAATGATCGATGCATTACATAATAGTACATTGATACATAGATCAGACACTACAGTACTGGTGAAATGCAATGTACTATCATTACTTTCAAACTGTAGTGGGGTTAATTTACGATAATGATTCTGGGAAGCCTATCTGACACTACTGTGAAATCCAAGCTAAATCCAACGAACATACCAGCCTTAGTTCCAATACAATCATCAGGAACTTACGTAACAGAATGTGAAATATGAGGTCTGAAACAAATGATCCACACCTACACGAGCAGAACTGCTGAAAGTTGAAGCATGCCACCATCATGTCACACGCTTCACTACTGCAACATGAAGCCTGAGTCATGTGTGGGTGTATGGGCTAGGAATTAAAACCTAGTCTCGCGGGCCCGTCCCTGGCTAATTACACGATAATCCAGAGTTACACACATGAAGCCTGATCGAGTCATGTGTGGGAATTAAAACCATCCCTGGCTAATTACACGATAATTAAGAGTTCATTTCTATAGCAACACCTACATATGTGGCTACTGGATGAGGAAGTCAACAAGTCCAGTTGCTCGATACATAATACATATCTAAATTCATGTAAAAAGAGCAAATAAAGGGTAATTAACTGAAATGAAAAAAAATCATTCCTCAGTTTATTACATTTTTACTGGGAATAAATATGAGAAGCATTGGTGGAAGTCAATCTCACTGAGAAAATAGCACATTTACATCCTGTTTGGGGCAGGGCTTACTTGTGATGTCATAGAAGGCCCCAAACAGAAATGGCCAACTTCTACGTACTATACTGCCATCTATCCAGCAATTTCAAAACTCCCTAAAGAGATCATCTCCCTGTCCACTTATTCCTGCCCCCATAGCTATAATAGGGTGGTAGCAGTAAGCAAGATCTAAAAGATTCCATTTCGTAAAGGAATGTTTGTTTTTTTCCCCCTTCTACATAGATGATTAAACATAAAAAATTCAGTTGTGAATGCAAACTGGGACTAGAATGTTTATGACAAAATAGTGTGTGATTAAATGAAAAAACAGATGGCAGTCTCTGGGAAAAGGTATACCATGATGGTATACCATGATGTAGGTGCTGTTAAAGTGATGTACATGTTAAATGGTGCCTTAGGGTATCACAGTTACTGTTAACATGAACAGAATATTAGTCTCACCACTATAGTATAAACAACACATAAGGAAAATTTGGGACCATTAATTTTTATCAAAGCACGAGAAATGGTTCATAAAGCCAAACTTTATGCATTGCAAAAATACTGTAGTACATTCAAATTATCAGGGACTTACGTAACAGAATGTGAAATATGAAACGATCCTTACCTACACGAGCAGAACGGCTGAAAATTGAAGCATGCCACCATCATGTCACGCACTTCACTACTGCAATATGAAGCCTGAGTCATGTGTGGGTGTATGGGCTAGGAATTAAAACTATCCCTGGCTAATTACACGATAATCAAGAGTTCTTTTCTAAGCATACAGCTACTGGATGAGGAAGTCAACAAGTAGTCCAGTTACTCAATATGTAATACGCACATATCAAAATTCATGTAAAAAAAAGGAGTAATTAAGCAAACAGTATGTGGCTGAAGGTTGAAAGCATGCCAACATATGTCACGCACTTCACTACTGCAACATGAAGCCTGATCGAGTCATGTGTGGGAATTGAAACCATCCCTGGCTAATTACACGATAATTAAGAGTTCATTTCTATAGCAACACCTATATATGTGGCGGAAGTCAACAAGTCCAGTTGCTTGATACATAGTACATATCATCATCCACTGCAACACAAAGTCTGAGTCATGTGTGGGTTGGCTAGCAGGGAATTAAAAACCATCCCTGTGCTAATTAAGAGTTCATCTCCAAGAACTGTAAGATAATCTGTATTGTGTATAACAATCCGTCTCCATGGTTGCTCAATGAGATCACTAATCTCTTGTGCATGAATGCTCAATCTATACAGTGGAAACTCTTCCGAGAAAGGATCCTTCAAGTGATTACTATGTCCCCAAAGTTAATTGAGTCCCTGTATATTATGGAGTTAATACATTAAAAAAAAAACAAAAAAAAAACAACCTACGTAAAACAATTTCTATAATTAAAACAACTTCTATAAAAAAAAAAACTTCTATAATTATATATACAAGAGATAGGGCCCACTGTGCCCAGGTTCCACATAATCTAAACTATAGTTATACTGTAACATGATGTGAGATGTGATTTGGAAGTTTGCAGCATTGCAAAGTGTGTATCTGGGTTTCCATTCTGGTTAAAGCTGTGGCGATTTGGTGGTTACTGAGATGGGGGACGGTTAACCAATTGTGGCAGTGCTACATACTCATTATTAAGCTTAGTGATTCGATTATGTGCCAGTTACACATTACACGATACCAATGTATTCACCCTACGAATAGTGTCACTTTCAATTATCAATGCCACTGGCTATTAAATTAAGTTGGTGGAGGTTGGTACGGTCAATTAACAGTCCACAATCTTTGCCCACATTGGCATGATGATCATAATAATTCAGTACACATAAACCATAAATCAAGATTCAATAGGTACTTGTTATCAGATAATACTGGGATGGCACGGATTGCCCCATTGCCTAATACAAAACATTTTTTTTCCTTTCATATTCTTACTTTCAATAAGCAAGATTTCTATAAGTGGGGCTGAGCGTGCATTAGTCGATGACGTCACTGTATTGCAAAGGACGTTATGTACGTACATGATAGTGCCCTCTTATTCGACCCCCTAGTGAGGGGCTCACTTCGCTCACCCCAATTATACCTATGGGGAGGGGGTGCAGGGGAAGGTCCCCTCTAAACATATACTGCTGATCATACCCAGCTCTATAGACTTGCTTCACATTAGTACGCTACAACTTGATTGATAACTATGAACTTTTGAATACTGGTAATACATACATGCATGCACACTTTCCTCCTAAGGTGAAGTCTCTCTCTCTCTCTCTCTCTCTCTCTCTCTCTCTCTCTCTCTCTCTCTCTCTCTCTCCCCCTAATAAAACAGTCCACTATTACAATTTCAAAGAATAAGTGTAGTTAAGGAGAAAAGAATTAGTAAGTTCTCATTCTGTGTGTGGAATTTTAATTAAGTGATGCTAACAGACCGAGAGTGAAATGTGATACTGTCACATAGCCAATTACGGGGGGTATAGATATCACATGAATGTGTGAAACAACGCACATGTGCAATATTTGTGGTGCTAAAGACATTAAGAGTGGAGCCAGGGTGGAAGCTAGCTGGGTATCATAACCCATAACCCCAGACCTCCTCTATCATCCTGATCCATTATGCCTTTGGTACTACCAGCAGTGGTGAATAATACATGCAGCAGATTGCAGTGATCTTGCAATACAGCAAGTTTCCTCACTTTTGCCACTGCTAGAGCTAGAGCCCTTAGACCAAGCACTTTTGTGCTCAAGACTTTGCAAGGCAAAGGTGTTGCTGTAACCTCCTTCAAGTAGCCCAACTCCAAAGCTATTTCAAAGGAGGCTATATAAATTTTGGTTTTGCTTTCATGTTGCAAGATCACTGCAATCTGCTGTAACTCAGTGTGTGAAATCTGAGTCTCTATGATTGTACTATGTTAATAGTACCTTACGTACTACCTACCAAGTGGCTCACCGCATGCAGACTAAATACATAACAGGCGAGGTACTCAACCACAAGCCTAGAACTTTTGTCCTCTGTGGTTTACTTCCTTCATAACACGGGATTCAGGCTTTCAATTCTATTCATGTCCAATAACATAAGAGGAAGGATGTGGAAAGCACTTGAGAAGAGAGCTTTTTACCTTTAAAGGTATCAAGCTGCTGAAGACAGGAAGTGATTATCAGTTACAAAGCTAATGTGCAGCGAGGTTACTAACTTTTGCAAATAGATCTGGCTTACCTTTTGTGGGCGACAACTGGATCTCTCGCATTCTGAGTTCTTCAGGCCCGATGCCTGGTGTGTAACCTTTGGGATCCAGCCCTCCAATCTTGTGGGTCTGAGGAGTTGAGAATCATGGTTAACTGGTGGTCAAAGGACATAAGAATGTGTGTGCTAGCTATATACACACATAGGATTATGTGTTGTATCTTAATACCGCTGGTCTGAGCTTCAGTCTCTCAGGATGTTTACATTACAACAGGACGGTATCCTGTCAGTACTAGTAATAAATTGATTGAGTAGTCGCGCGCGCGATCGCGAGCATGACTAGACTCCACTTTTGCGGTCTCTTTCCAAGAAACTGTGAATATTGTTTATTTGAATATAAACATTCCGAGACTTGCTATAAAAGCAGCTCCAACGATCGGAGAAAGTAGTTCAGAAATTCAGTAAGTAACCAAACTTACCACGATAAAAGAAAAGAAGGAAAATTTGAAATAATGTGCTCACTGAAAAAACGAGTGGTTCTGGTCGGAGACTCTGGCTGTGGCAAGTCTGCTCTTGCTATCAAGCTCACTGAGAATTTGTTCCTCGATGTGTACGATCCAACTGAATTTGATGACTTTCAGACTGAAATTCGTACTGGCAAGGGTAACTGTAACCTCACTATCCTTGACACATCAGGCTCACACGAATGTGAGAACGTTCGATCCCTGGCTTACAAAGGCTGTGACGCTGTTGTCATCTGTTTCGATCTCACAGACCAATCTTCTTTCGACAACGTGGAGAAGGTTTGGCTGCCTGAACTCCAAAAGCATTGCCCTAAGGTGCCCTTCTACATTGCCGGCTGCAAAAGCGACGCCATGTGCAGCAATGAATGCAATTGTGGAGGTGACTGCTGCACCCAGAGCGAGAAGGAACTCCTTGAAATCATAGCAAGAACTGGAGCTGTTGCCTACACCGAATGCTCAGCTGCTTTGGACACAGACTATGGAGTGGAAGGACTCTTTCAAGTGGTCATCGAATCTTGTACTCAGAAGAAAAAGAATGGAGCCAAGAAAATGCTCTCAAAGATCAAGAAACAATCCAAGAACATCAAGAAGCGATTCTCCATCGTTGCTCAGTAAGCAATTATGAATGGACATGGACTAACTACAAATCTCAAGGCATTTAATTGCTTGAACGTCAAAAAGAGCTTCGATTCTGATTCAGAAGACAAAAGACCATCAATCATCAAAATAATGACTCCAATTTTCATTCTGAACTTGAGTTTTATTATTTTTTATTTTATTTATTGCTCATCATGATGTTGAAAAAAAAAATCTATTCAATTTAATATATATTCTTATAATGCGAAAGAAGCATGCAACAATATCATCCCCCTTCCAATCCAGCATTAGCATGCATGCCCTGGGGAATAAATGCTGGAATTGTTCACATAGCTCAGTAATTATGAGGGTGCATGGTGTGATCCCACTAATAGATTTGGTGTATCACCACTTCTTGTAACTTCAGTTTATTTAAGATTCTGGTATATAGCTAATAATAATTATCATATGGATTTAAATGATAAAGATTGTTTAAACTTTAAAAATGGCACTTGAGAATGAGAGAGATGAAATTGCACTGGGACTGTTTGATTAGATAATTCCAACACTGTAAAAAAAAAAAATTTGATTCCAGTCGGCCTAGTCAGAGAAACAAAGATTATCAAAAATGGCAGAATTGCCCCACCCTCATAATTGCCCTGTCTTACCTTACGGTAGAGAATTTCCAAGTGGTATTATTATTTTAGCTACAATTTACATATTTAAATTTCCTAGTTTTGTACAATATCATAGTAATAATTATTGGTGACTACAAAAAACAGATCGAGGGTAATTCTGCTAGGCTTTAGCATGAACTATAACCACTGATTAGCTAGCTATTGCTAATCAACTATCCCATAAGAACAACACCAGCATTGGTGGCTAATGTTACCTGATGGCTCCACACCTAAAATACTGGTCAATATAACTCAATCACTGGCTAGCCTTCAGAATGTGGTAAGACACTCATATGGAGACTAGCTAATAAAGGAGTGTCGAAATTTGATGATACATGCATGAATGCATTAGCATGCAGCTACAAAAAGAATGAAATGTTAGCAATAGCTAATCATGGCGAGACAGCATTGAGTCACTTTATCCTTCACTTTATTTTGTATATCAATCCTATGAGACAACTGTATTCACTAACAATCTCTTAATGTCATGAATGCAATAACTTATACATATAAGCACTGGTCCATATTGGTACAACCTCTAGCTAATAATACTGATAAAGGAGACGATAAACCTCGGTAAAACAATTAGCTATACACTCTAGGACAAAAGGCTGGGTCCCAAGGGTGCTCAATTATTTTGGGCTCCACAGTAGTACTTCAGGCCTAACCCTATAGGGACTAATTGGGAGTCTGGGAGACCAGCTGTTTCGTCTATTGTAGTGAATAGGGAGAATTGTGAATAGTATCATTGTAAGGTTTTTGTGTACCAGCATTGAAAGGTATCTCAGTCTCGTTCAGGGAAGTTATACTGTTCCTCAATTCATGATCATCAGCGGATCCAAGAGCGAGCTACGTAGCTAGTTTCAAGAATATCAGAGGCTTCACCACTACATACATACGTATGTTATGTACAGTCATAATACAAGTATGGGCTCTCCAACATACGTAGGTATATTAGAGACATGGGAAGTTTGCAGATTTGTGGTTCACGATAGTGGTTGAGTGGTTGAGCAGTTGAGGGCTTCTGTTCCATGTGGTTAGGATGGTGGGTCTAATTAGCAAAACTCAACAGGTGCAGTGCAGGGGCACGCTTATGATGTCAGAATGATTGCCGGTGCACCTGCTCAGTTTACCCCAGGTTTTAGAAACTGAAATGTTGTACAGAGATAAATAGGAATGAATGTACAATGTCCACTATTGAATGCTAATTAAATAATGCAGATGCCTATGCTGCCCTGTACAGAAAATTTATTATCACAGAAGCAGGAGATATTATTATACAGACTCTGCTACCCTAGGAAAGAATTTGGAGAGGAAGTTAAGAATAGTTTGGAGGCTATGGTGAAAAATAACATAGGAGTTGAGTAGAAATTTCTCCCTATAGCTATATACTGTGGGGGTCACTTTATTCGCCCCAATTGCTTTCACCATCAATAAGCCTTCTAATGGAATATATGGCAGTCTGGATATAGCATTATAGTACCTGATAACAATACTGAATTGGACTTAACAACAACAACAACAATAACAACAACAACAACAACAACAACAAGGAACTCAGTGTTATTTATGTTTATGATCCTTCCACTTCTTGTATATAGAAAGTAACAAGTATAAGTAATGCTATTGAAAGGTGCTAAAGTCTAGTACAAAAATATGCTCTAATGAAATATCCTATGGAGGTGTACAAGTGCATTATGTAATCCCTGACAGTCCCTCTCCAGTAGCAAATTATCGGTACAAAAGGTCTTCAATTCAAGTACTATACAATCCAGTGCTTGGATTTCATTGCTATGATAACACTACTGACGCTATACACCTAATTTTTGAGCGTCAAGGCATACAGCACCCTCTTCGCTGTTATGTAAGAGTGAATAACTATTTACTGGGATTCTATATAGCAATTCTGGTATGACCCCTATGGTACATAGCTAATTCATTTAATCAATGCCATCCACCTGTGTAACATTATATGTAACTAAATGATAAGTAGATTCACTTAGTGGCAAGGAGTGGGGGAAAGAATGTCAGAATGTCAGTATTGTAAATTATTTTATCACGTCAAGATAGTTGATGTGCCACTATATACCATTCTCGAGTGTCAGAGCATGACCCCTACCATGAGAATATATATTATACACATAGCTTGTGTAACATTATAGCTAAATGATAAGAGAATCTGTTTCTGTCAAGGGGGAACAATATCAGAATGCTAGTGTAGTAGAGACAATAACAGAACCTCTAGCTACTCTGAGAAGAGGACACAGGAGAAGAGGAGGTACATCACTATTTTATGTTATATATACGTACACCAATTTAATTTGAGTGATTTCAGGGCACATAGCACCCTCTTTGCTGTTATGTAAGAGTGAATAACCATCTACTGAATCATGATGGCTCATATTTGATATTATTCTATAGCTCTCTGAAATGAGACAATTTGATTGGTCTATGTGACATGGCTCGTATTAATAAATATTTAATGCCATCAACAAGGTATACAATATCACTCAGATGTTCCACTGTGTTACCATGTACGTACATACTAGTGTAGAAGAGCTGTAACAATAAATTATTGCACATGCATAGCTAACATTTGCAAAGAATATTCACTATCCCACTGCATGTCTATAGTCTGACCAGTTTAAAATTGCAATTTTGCACGAGCAGTCTTGAAATATTTCTCACTCTTAGAAATAATATTATTCATGTAGATAATAACAGACTACAAAAGGGATCAGTAAGTGGGGGGATGTTTATTTACTTAAAACACTGCAGGCTATGAATCAACTATAAATTTTCCCCAGACAGATGTGAAATAAATGAATACTAGCTTTGAACATGGGTGGCAAGCGACTGGGAATGTCCATGATTTTTTTACTCTGATATGCGATTAAGTAATCCTGCCCTTCTTCATGATTACAATTATGCAACTTTTAACTAGTTACTGTATAATTATGCACATGCTAAATATGTCCAAATATTATCCGTGACTTGTGATTTCCTTTTTTTTTTTCCATGATTTTAATTGTGTATGCTAATAATAGAACTTTAACTAGTTACTAAAAATAATTATTTATACACATAAGCAATAAATGATTTTAATCGTGCCTGTATGTAGTTAATCATCTCTAGTCAAACAACTGCTTTGCCGGGAGCCCTACTGCACAACCTAATATAAGACACTCTGATACAGGAATGAACCTACACTACATCCCTACCTCAACCTACGTACCTCTGCAACTCCTTATTTAATAATGGAGTACATAATAAATAACAGAAACCACAAGATCAAGACTGTCCCAGACTCCCAACTGATATTGATATTTCAGACCACATCTTTGCTGACATTGACATGTCTGAGTCATTCAAGTTTGGGGATTTTCTGTGTGTACAGTTCATAGAATCTATGGAATTTTAATTAATTATATTTGGCCACAAAACTAAAGCTCCTCCTAACCACAACAGTCCATGGTTATTTTTAGAATCAATGATTATTGTTACTAATTATTGTGATGAAATAGTGTGTCCTGATTGCTGCTCCATAGCTACTTGTTACTGGTATAACTGCTGATCTGATGAGATAACAGTTCAACGTATGTAAGCACTGCATGAAAGCATGTGACAGTCAAACAGCCTCAATTAAAGCATGTGACAGTCACACAGCCTACGATTAAAGCATGTGACAGTCACACAGCCTACAATTAAAGCATGTGACAGTCACAAGCCTACGATTAAAGCACGTGACAGTCACACAGTCTATGATTAAAGTCAGACGATCAAGTTCAAAAATTGATGAAGAAAAATTATAGATCTACGATTAGCTTGAGCATGCAGAATAACATGATGTAGCTAACTAGCTATAGCTATAGCGATAGTTAATTGCCATGATTCAGCCACATTTTTTTTAGCATATGAAATATAAATCCCTGAACCATTAGCAACATGATATGGCAACCATTCTATTTATGTAAAGCACCACGCAACGTTGAAACGTTCCTATTCATTTCCTGCTTCATATAATATACATAACATTAAAGGTCATTCATTAAGGTTCAACTCCTAGACAATGGTTCTATAGCCTTGTTTATTATTACATGCATAGCCACTTCAAAGCCTCTCAGTGAGATCTCCCGTTTAGTTCCTGCCTCCCTCACAGCTTATAGTCATAGCTACCAGTCTTTCACTTCATTCTTACTGTGCTCATGTGTGCATTGGGAATTAGGCTCTATGTGGACTGATGATGATTTTATTAAAATTTGCTGAATCAAGATCATATGATTTTAACAGTATCAATGATATCCTACTGAAGAGTTTGTCTTCCCAGATAGCTATGTATGTAGTCTTACTGCTCTCGTTCGATGATCAAGTTGCATCACCTTATTGTAAAGGACGGAACGTACGTACGATATAGCGTCCTCTCATTCAACCCCCTAGTGGCTTGCTTTGCTCACAATTATGTATACATACATGATTATTATAAGTATGTGATCAGTCGTGCAGTTAGTTTTTGTTCCAGGAGCATGCACTCTTAGCTATATAGCCATGTTTGTTTTTTTTTTGTTTTTGTTTTTATTCTGCTTGAACTTTTCCGGGAACCAGTAGCCAGATAATACCTAAAACGTTGTTCAACAGCTTAATTTGCTCACCACAATGCAATTGCATTTCCCTATACGTGCGTAGTTGAGTTAGCTATGCATGTAACTAAGAACAGGTACTTACGTAGTTACAGTGTTAATAATGATGTGCTCTATTTTGCACTTCAAATTTAGCTACGTAACACACTTGAAATATCAGAGTCCACATTGAAGGTTATCATGCATGGCAATGACTCCACTACACACTACACTATACAGGGTTTCATCTAGGAATTTCACTTTGGAGGGGAAACTCAAGCAATGTGTGGCCATAAGGCCACAGGTGGGGGGGAGGGTGCGGGAGGGAGATGTGCCCCCTCCTGCGTAGAGTGTGAAGCCAAAAATGCTTTAATAAATTCTAAAATAATACTTAGAAGTATTTTTTAAATGCTTGGTTCCTAAAAATATACTACTTAGAAATATTTTTTGTCCTAAAACTCTTTCTTTTGGGGGGGGGGGGGGGGGGGGGGGAAGTTGAGCTGTTTGGAGGGGAAGCTTCCCCTGCGCCCCCCTCCTTAGATGAAACCCTGCTATAGTGTACCTGTTAAATTCGAAGTGCAACAGACCACACCATGCAATGAATGCTCCTAGCTACTAGGTATAATACAGGGGCAGATCCAGCAATTTTGAAAGGGAGGGGTCCAATATGCCCCTCCTGTGGAAGCAAAAAATTAGTTAAATTAGAATCCCTTTAGAGAATAAAATACAAAATGAGTTAATCAAAAAAGTACAGAAGTTTGGAATAATCGTCTTTTGTGCTGCATTATAAACTATTAACAACTTGTCAACAAATGCAACTTCAAAATTAAAAAAGGGGGGGTCTGGACCCCCTGGACCCCTACCCTGGATCTGCCCCTGTAATAATTATGTAGCTAGAGAGTTGGTAGCTCAATGCATGCTTGTCACATACCTATCTAAGGAAAGGTATAATTGATGCATGTTGGTCATTATAATTATGTACCTATAGTGAAAGCATGCTGGATTAGATGAATGATTGATGATAAGACCCATTAATTACATATGAACAAGGTTAAGAAAAACAAAATTGGAAGCTAGTGTATGTGATTCTTATAGTGAAATGTAATGTGTATTTACTAGCTAGTATGCTTCATTGAGGAATGTACACTTGATCAGGAATGTGTATAGCTATTCCACTAAATTACTTTCACTGGTTGTCGAGCATCATGAGTGCAAACTGATGCATATGCTTCACTGACTGAAGAACCTTTCTTAGCATCCACTCAGGCATCCCTAAAGAAATAAGGTGTCTGTTTCTGTTAAGTTTACACAATATCCAATAATTGTGTAGCTTTAACATGAGCGTTATATATAGTCTGACTCCAGTCTTCCAAGACTATAACCCGGTCATAGTGTCTTGACAGCCCAAAGGTATACAGTCTCATGAACTTTGCAATTGGATCCTTTGAAGTACAATGGTTAGGTGAATAAACAGGTAAGCTTAAGGAATGGATGCATATATATCTATCAAGAATGGCTTCCCAACTTCGATAAGGGACCTTATGAAAGAATGAGGGTATTGTCATCTTTGCAAGTTATTTTCCCAGTATCAAGAGGTTAGGCCAGTTTTAATGACATTCACGTTTCTGGTCAGTATCAAGGGGCAGGCAGTAGTAATTTTTGATTCTGCTCATCTTTTCAATGAACAACAATAGTATGTATAAGATTGGCTGTATCAGTGATCCAGTATTGTTTTTTGTTTTGATTTGTTTTTGTTTTTTGGAATAAAATTACGCTCATTATAATGCTTGCATTATGCTTGGCTTCCATTATGCTCAAAATTATGCTGGCAGATATCTACCATGGCCTAGTTATTATCCATAATACCATGTGTCTGATAATTTCAAGCCCCAAAATCATTACTGTAAGTTAATTAGTACAAACACTTTTAAGTTAGCAATCGTAGCTTATGTAGGTGCCAACTTTGGGGACGGTCCCCAAACTGGCAGCTTTGTCCCCAAGTCCCCAAAGGGGTACTGATTTGTCCCCAAAGGCCAACCTAACTAGTTATTTTGTGTAATGATGACAATCTTTTCCATAAGTGGGTGTGGTTAATGGGTGTGGCTGGGATGTAGCCTGTGTGTCCCCAAAGCCAGTTTGAAAAAGTTGGCACCTATGTCGTAGAGAGACTTGAAAGGAGTTCCTCACAGTGAGGGTTGTCTACACTGCTTGTGCATAAAAAGGAGCATTGTGGCCTGCGGGCCGGGGATGGCTGGAAATAATAATTAGTCTATAGTTTATAATTATGTGCCATCATTATTCATAGTCACATACAGGTATTTCCAATGACTTATCTGAATCAAGTAACCTGATATTTCCAATGTACAGCAGCAAAACAGATGTGATGCCCCTGCCACCAGCATTACTGCGCATGCCTCATAATCGAGTTGGTAAGGGACAATATTATGATAGACCAGGACCTTTTGGTAAGGGACCGAGACGATAGACCAGAAGGCCTAGCGCGCGCGAGCGCGAGCGCGCGAGCGCACTAGCTAGCTATAGCTAGCGATAGCGCGCGCCTAGCGCCTGGCGTCTATCATAATAACGTCCCTTACCAACTCGATTATGAGGCATGCGCAGTAATGCAGGTCGCAGGCCAGGCCAGCTCAGGGGCACAGGCTTTTGCTGCTGTACATTGCAAGGCATTATCATGTCAGACTCATGCAGTTCTAGCTACTGATGGTAATGTACATTTATTATGCGAAAATTTTGATTCTAACTTGTACCCTTCACAAATGATAGCTAGAACTTGCATGAGTCTGACATGATAATGCCTTGCATTTAAGGCAGAAATAGCCAGCTGCAAACTTGACAATTTTAACTGCACGAACTTAGTTTGCAAAGGTACAAATAGTTTGATTTTATCTTGTGCCCTTCACATTTCCACTGGTTCTTAGAAATTGGTAGCTGATAGGTGTGGTTGGGTCACATAGCTAGCTGGCTTGGAGCAAGCTATCTGGTCCAGTACAATGGGATCAACTTATCTGCCACAGCCTGCTGTATATGGTTCATATGCAAGTTGCTAATCTGGCCAGCTTCATATAGAATGCATCTGTGTTTGCATGGATGCCTTTTAATATGTGACTGAATTTGATGGATCAGATAGCTTGATGGTTTACTATTGATCAGAAATTGTGAATATCAGAGAGTCCATGTAGGGATGCCCCTCCCCTTTCACATTCACCATTGCAGTTATGGAACTAGTCTGGAGTCGCCAGCCCAGCTTTTCTTCTTTTTTTGGGGGGACGGGGAAGAAAAGTGGTCTGGTGGCTCTAGCATCAACTACTTGTGTCGCCCGCGCGCGCAGCTATAGCTGCGTCCCAATCAGATTGCTCTATTCAGTCACGTGAAGTAAAATTAATGTTAGCGAGACACACCCACTATTTATTCCAGGTTGGCAGAGCTAGAGCTATGGAGAGTAACCAAGAACTGTGTTTAAAGAGCTAGGAATACCTGGCCTGAAGCCTGAACGGCTGAAAGTTGTATCAGCGATTTTCAAGGGCGATGTGTTCGCAATTCTACCTACTGGCTTCGGAAAATTATTCAACACGCATGTATATTGCAATTTAAATTATTTTTGAGAGAGCGCGCGGGCGTCACAAGTAGTTTATGCTAGAGCTCCCAGACTAAAAAGAGAAGAAAAGCTGGGCTGGCGACGCCAGACTATTATGGAACTTAAATTATTCATGTGTGTACGTGCATAATAAAGTAGCTAGATAAAATGGTGTCCTGCTGGCCTCGCTGAATGCAGTGTCATTTATTTTTAGGATGATAAGGCCAAACAAACTTGATTATTAGTTTCTCGTCACCGCCCGCATCCTTTTCCTGAACTTCCTAATACAGAGGATTTCACGATCTTTGCAACGGGAAAGCCAAAAGCGGAAGTAATTGAAACCTACTGATTGGTCAGATTCCTCATATTGATCGTGTGACTGGTTTTTGCAGTTGCAAAGATCGTGAAATCCTCTGTAATTTCATTATTCATTATTCATTATTCAATTTTGTCACGTGAGCGCTACATATCTGGCGGCGCATGCGCAGCGCGCGCACGGCGTGCAGCAGCAGAGTCGCTCTAGGTCTCTGAGCTGAGTCTCTCTCCCCGGCCGGCCCCTCTTAGTCTCGCGTGCCAGCCCCTCTCCCTGTGGCTGTAGCGTCGTGTGCCATCTTAGAATTTAGCTACAGAATCGTGATCCTAGCATGACTCTGATAAACCTTACCGTTTCAAGTAACAATCGAAGCCTGTTGAAACAGGGCTAACTTAGGTCTTTGCAAAGCTATTGGTGGATCTCATCCAATGATAAGATATGTCTGGGTCTAGCCTGGAGAAGGTGTTTATTGGCCAGTCAGTGTCTCAGCTGATCTTGGAAGTTATTTGGCCACCATGTCAAATTTAGCTGGGTATGAGGATGTATCTATTGTGGAACTGTATCTGAACTTGCAACTGCCTTTTTTTTTTCGCTGTTGTAATAATTCTTCAAGACAGGAAGTATAATGAAATAATGAATAATAACCACCCGCCCGCATCCTTTTTAGCAAGAAATGAGTTGAGAAACTAATAATCAAGTTTGCTTGGCCTAAGATGGAGCTTTGCTTCAACTTTCTCATTGTTAATGAATAACACTTGACAAGTAAATATTCCTTGTTTCTTTTTTTTTATAATGATAATTGTGTTAAAGTACAATACATAGCTAGACTACATTGGCCCCCCCCCCCCCCCCCCCCCCCCACTTTTATTTTGCTTCCTCCGCCTATGAATTAGGTTTGGTTGCCTAAGTTGTGTGGATTTTGTAACTATTAGCGAAGTGAAACCATCTGAATGAAATATGGGTAGACCAGTCAAGTTAATCTATCTGTACTGATATTGATAACAAATCTCAGTTGACCTAGCAGGGCTACTTATTTTTATAAAGTTGCCTCGTGCTTCGGCTGTCCACACTAGGAGCAAGGGAAAAGTGCTAGACTTGTTATCTATGGGGTGGGACTCGGAATAGAAATGATGCAGGACAGGCATGTGTGTGGTATGTGTGCATATGTGCTGCTGTGATCATGACTGAGTGGACCACAAAAATGTGACAAAAGTTTAAAATGTAGCTACATTGATAATCTTGTTAGTTATCAAAAATAATTCCAGCTATGTCCAATACTCCAGGGAGAATGTAGTAATTAATGCGCATATGTGCTGCTGTGATCGTGACTGAGTGGACGACAAAAATGTGACAAAAATTTAAAATGTAGCTACATTGATAATCTTGTTTGTTATAAAAAATAATTCCAGCTATGTCCAATACTCCAGGGAGAATGTAGTAATTATTGCACAAACAGGTTTGTAGTTAGAAATTAGGCATATAAAGAAAAATGGTAGTGCCAGTGTAGCTACATTGCTAACTGTATGGCTATAAATTATGGAAGAAGAAAGTGCTTATGAGTTGGTAGATGCAAAGTGCATCACATCACTAGATAAAAATCCTTCCTATGGCATTTTTTCAACTTCAAACCAGACTGAAGGTATCTCAACATCTGTAAAATCTCAGCAAGTGAAGCCTGATTTGAAGAAACCTACTTATAGTTGGGTGTGTTATACATTTGCACTAGTTGGAATCATCTTAGTAGGTAGTGCAGCATTTGCTAGCTTGGCTATTTCACTAAGGAATTCAGCCAATGATGAAATGCTGAAACAACTTCACAGTGAACTTCAGAATAGTCATGATGAACTTCAAATAAACTATACAAGATCATTATTACATCTTCAGAATGAATATTCAAGATCATTAATTCGTTTTCAGAATGAAATTCAATCAAATTATTCAAGATCATTGATGAACCTTCAAAGTTTAGTGGATGAACTTCAGACTAATAACTCAAGGTCATTGGTGCAGCTTAAAAACTTGGTGGATCATAACTTTGAACTTCAAACTAATCTCTCAAGATCATTGGATTCCAAGATATACACACTACATATGATTGGGCAGAATCCTAGTAATCCTGTTGCTTCATGTTGCCATGTTTTACTGTTGAATCTCTCCTCCCCATCAGGTCACTACTGGATCAGGTCCTCCAATGGTTTTGCTGTGCGTGTGTACTGTACCTTGAACAGGCAGTATGCAGATAATTGTAATGGACTAATGCCTTCTAACCTTGGCCTCACTGAAGACAACCCTGCTAGTTCCTGCAATACTTTATCCTCAAACAGCCCTTCTGGTTACTACTGGATTGGTACACAAGGATCTCCTGTCAGAGTGTACTGTAATATGAATACAGCTTCTGTTAATCTAACACGAGGATGGATGAGGGTGGCCTACATAGACATGAGGAACACCAGCCACCAGTGTCCCAGTGGGCTGACCTTATTCTCGAGGAGCTCAGCACCAAGAAGAGTGTGCAATTCAACAACTGCTGGATGTGTTAGTATCAATTTCACTGTCCATGGAATTGAGTACAGTCACATGTACGGAAGAATCAAAGGATATCAGATACCAATTGTTGATGCATTCTTCTACTCTACTCGTGGTATTGATTCCTCATATGTCTCTGGAGTGAGCCTGACTCATGGTAGAAATCCCCGCAAACACATCTGGACTTTTGCTGGAGCACTTGACGAACAATATCAACTAAACTCAAACCACAAATGTCCCTGTGTCAATCCCAACCTATCTCCACCACCAACTGTTCCAGAGTTTATCAATAATGACTATTTCTGTGATACAGCCATTGGTACTTTAGGTTGGTGGAACGTACCCCGAACACTCCAACCTGCTGATCCCCTCTGGGATGGAGCTGGTTGTGGCTCCAACAATACCTGCTGTTCCTTCAATAACCCACCATGGTTCATCAAGGACCTTCCCTCCCCCACCACCGATGATGTGGAGATGAGGTTATGTCGACCTACAACTGTAGGAAGTACACCGATAGAATTGGTTGAGCTCTATGTACAGTGAGATAATAATAATCTGAGATTGAGGAATGAACAGAAACAATTTGAGTGTGAAACAACCTTAGATTAGTTTTATACTATATATACGTATTATGTCTATTATTGTGTTATTAGTGACTATAGCTAAGTATATAATTTATAGGTAATGCTGGTAATCCTGGTACCTGGAGCACCAGCATTACCTGGATTAGCTACCAGCATTATCAGCTGGATTACCAGGATTACCTGGATTACAAGGCCGGATTACGTAGCTACCAGGGTTACCAGGATTACCAGGATTACCTGGATTACCAGCATTACCTGGATTAGCTACCAGGATTAGCATTACCAGCATGATTAGCATTATAATTATCATAATGATGTAATGTTAGCCCTGTTTTCTCTTACGGAAACTTTCTGTCCCTGTGATTAAATATGTACAAGGAAATGAAAAAAAATGTAGGGATGACCATTGTTCAGGAAGCAATTAAAGGTATAGGGATGAAGGATGGAAATGGGATCAATCTATGTTCTGTATATCCAGCCAACAATCCCTACATAATTATACGTACATTGGGTAATAGTGTGTATGTGTAGGGATTGTTGGCTGGATATATTATACGGAACAAAGATTGATCCCATTTCCATCCTTCATCCCTACTCTTGTTTCCTTACTTTTTTGAGCAATGGTCATCCCAGATTTTTTTCTCATTTCACGGAAATGTTTTTCCCCTCATGTATACACAACTGATAGCTAATCTTGTTTATCAAAGCTTTATTCCAGCTAGGTCATTTTCAGTAAAAATGAAAGTGTGCACTAAATTGTCCCAATACACACACTAAAACCAAAACAGTGTGTGGTAATTGTATCAATTGGGGTTTGATATGCTTCCTGTTTCATGCATGCATGGAGTGATTTTTGTAAATCTATGTGATCTGTGTTAGTCTGTGCCTAAGTTAGTCTCGAGAATAATAAGAGTTTGAATTATTAAGTAGTAGGGAGTTTATAGCTGCCTGGGAGGCGTGCTTATTCACTTGGCACCGAAGACACCACACTGTTATTCAAGATTGCAGATACACCTTCAACATTCAGTGGATAATTATTTGGAACTTAAGGCTAACAATTCAAGGTCATTGATGCAGCTTCAAAACTTGGTGGATGCAGTAAACACTACAGTGAATATTTTTATACACTGCTCATGAGACTGTAGTGATCAATTTTTGTGATATCATTGGTTGCACAAACATGTTTGTTGACAATTTCGAGTTGAATTACTCTCAGCAGTATCTAACACAATAATTTATAATAGTTATTTTGGCATAAAAATGAATGGATTTGTTGTACACTGATGGTAAGCTACAAAGTCATGGAAGAAGAAAATGCTTATGAGTTGGTAGATGCAAAATACATCACATCGCTAGATAAAAATCCTTTCTATGAAGTTCCTTCAACTTTAAACCAGATTAAAAGTGTCTCTAAAGTTGCAAAATCTCAGCAAGTAAAGTCAGAGTTGAAGAAACCTATACTTGTAGTTGGGTATGTTATACATTTGCACTAGTTGGAATAATCTTAGTAGGTAGTGCAGCATTTGCTAGCTTGGCTATTTCACTAAGGAATTCCTTCAATCATGAAATTAGCTTCATGGAAGGAAGCATATCCAGTGAAGCAAATTATTCAAGATCATTGAAGCAGCTTCAAAACAATCAAGATGAACTTCAAGCTAGTTATTCAAGCTCATTGATGCAACTTCAGAATGATTATTCAAGATTATTGATTCAGCTTCAGAATGAACTTCAAGTGAATTATTCAAGATCATTGATGCAACTTCAGAATGAGATTCAATCATATTCAACATCATTAATGCAGCTTCAGAATGAGTTTCAAGCACATTCAACATCATTAATGCAGCTTCAGAATGAGTTTCAAGCATATTCAAGATCATTTCTGCAGCTTCAGAATGAACTACAAGAGAATAATTCAAGATCATTGATGCACCTTCAAAATTTAGCGGATGATAGCTTTGAACTTCAGACTAACAATTCAAGGTCATTGATGCAGCTTCAAAACTTGGTGGATCATAACCTTGAACTTCAAACTAATAGCTCAAGGTCATTGGATTCCAAGATAAATACACTACATATGATTGGGCAGAATCCTAGTAATCCTGTTGCTTCATGTTGCCATGTCTTGCTGTTGAATCTCTCCTCCCCATCAGGACACTACTGGATCAGGTCCTCCAATGGTTCTGCTGTCCATGGGTACTGTGACTTCAATGGGCAGTATGCAAATAACTGTAATGGACTAATGCCTTCTAACCTTGGCCTCACTGAAGACAACCCTGCTATTTCCTGCAAAGCTCTACATCCACTGAGCCCTTCTGGTTACTACTGGATTCATACACAAGGATCTCCAGTCAGAGTGTACTGTAATATGAATGCAACTTCTGGGAATCCTACAAGAGGATGGATAAGGGTTGCCTACATAGACATGAGGAATACCAGCCACCAGTGTCCCAGTGGACTGACCTCATTCTCAAGGACTTCACCACCAAGAAGAGTGTGCCGTTTAATAAGTGATGGATGCATTAGTAACAATTTCAATGTCCATGGAGTGGAGTATAATCGCGTGTATGGAAGAATTATCAGATATCAACTTAATCAACTCCCTGGTTTTTACTATTAGCTACACTTACACCATAGACCAACCATAATATGTCTATGGAGTGAGTCTGACTCATGGACAAAATCCCCGCAAGCATATCTGGAGTTTTGCAGGAACACGTGATGAAGCATCAGACAGCAGGTACCGACGATGGAAATGTCCTTGCAGCAACACAAACATATCTCCATCACCAATTGTCCCTAGCTATGTTGGTAATGACTATTTTTGTGATACTGGGGTCAGATCATACAGTGGAAATGGATTTTACTCTTCTGATCCCCTCTGGGATGGAGTGGGATGTGGCCCCACCAGTACTTGCTGTTCCTTTAACAACCCTCCATGGTTTACCAAGAATCTTCCCTCTCCCACAACTGATGATATAGAGATGCGGTTATGCTCAAGGTATACTACAGCTGATGGAACCACTCCAATTGAAATAGTGGAACTCTATGTGCAGTAAAAGTTGTCTTAATTAATATAGATTGTTCACAGTTTGATAGATTGTTTGTAGTTTGTGTTATATCACCTTGTACGTAAATCAGTTCAAGATGCTGAACAAATCAGCAAGGATTATGAATAAGAATAAGCATACACCTTATAGCACTGCTCTACAATAAAAGAGGGACTCATGAATATATAATGTTATCAACTAGTCTCATGGCTAGTTGATTCCACTCATTCTAGTTCATGGCTAGTTCGTGGGTAGTTCCAGCCTCATGGAAGGAGTGAAGTTGGGATAGCTTGCTTAAGTAGCTGTGGTTATTGAAATTAGGAGGCCTAGGAGTGATGTAGTTTTGTATAATATTATTGTGGTTCTTGAGTTTGGTGATGGGTACAAGTAAGGGGTTACTTGAATCACTTGTTGCTGAAGGGGGAGTGAAGTAGGGACTTAGGTTGGGTGATAATTATAGGTGTGGTTATAGAAATTAGGAAGGCTAGGAGTGATAGGAATTTTATGGCTATATCCCTACTTATTTTTTGCACTCATTTGTACAAATAGCTTCATAAAGTTGTATATATAGCTTGGGTCATTTTGACTAAAAGTAATGCATGATCGATAATCTTGTTTGTTTGCTATCCATGAATGATAATAATTATCATTAGTGGCACAAACAAATTGTGTTATTATAGACATCATCATTGGGAAAATTTTTAGTGGAATTTTTACTCTCAGCAGTAGCTATAATCAATTCATTTTGCATAAAAGAAAGTGGATTTTTGTTTAGTGCCAATGTTGCCACACTGTTAATTGGCATAAATCATGATGTTTATGAGTTGGTTGATGCAAAGTGCATCACATCACTAGATGAAAATCCTTCCTATGTAGTTTTTCCAACTTCAAGCCAGATTAAAAGTGTTGCCACATCTGCAAAATCTCAGCAAGTAAAGTCTGAGTTGAAGAGATCTACGGGTATGTTATACATTTGCACTAGTTGGAATCATCTTATTAGGTAGTGCAGCATTTGCTAGCTTGGCTATTTCAATACAGAATTCTGCCAATTATGAGATTAACTTCATGCAAAGCATGCAATGAAACAAATTTTTCAAGATTTTTAAAGCAGCTTCAAAACAATCTCAATGAGCTTCAACTACGTAAATTATTCAAAATCATTAATGCAGCATCAGCACCATCATGATGAACTTGAAACAAATTATTTAAGATCACTGATGCAGTTTCAGAATAATCTCAATGAACTTGAAACAAATTATTCAAGATCACTGATGCAGCTTCAGAATAATCTCAGTGAACTTAAATCAAATTATTCAATGCGGCTTCAAAATGAACTTTTAGCAAATTATTCAAGATCATTGATTCAGCTTCGAAACATAGTGGGTGAACTTCAAAGTAATAATTCAAGGTTGTCCATAAGGCTTCGAAACTTGGTGGATCATAACCTCGAACTTCAAATTAATAGCTCAAGGTCATTGGATTCCAAGATCAACACACTACATATGATTGGGCAGAATCCTAGTAATCCTGTTGCTTCATGTTGCCATGTCTTGCTGTTGAATCTCTCTTCCACATCAGGTCACTACTGGATCAAGTCCTCCAGTGGCACTGCTGTGCGTGTGTACTGTGACAGGCAGTATGCAGATAATTGTTACAATAATGGATTAATTCCTTCTAACCTTGGCCTAAATGAAGACAGCACTGCTAGTTCCTGCCTTCAAACAGCCCTTCTGGTTACTATTGGATTCGTACACAAGGATCTTGTGCCAAAGTGTACTGTAATATTGGATATAGCTACTCTGTATGTGGTTAGTCAACTCTCAATACACATGTATGTAGCACATAATGTAGTTATGGAGGGAGTTAATTGGTAGTGATGCACATCTACTCTCCTCTCCTCTCACCTTCTTATTTGGGTGCTGATAAGCTTCTTCAAACTAAAAAAGGACAGAGTGCAAGTCATAATATTTAGAGTATATCTATGGTCTGATACTGTAATGAAATTCATTGATTATCTACGCATGCGTGGCTCTTTGTTTTTCTACGTACCCGCCCATTTTTTTGGTCATAGAACTGTCTGTCGTTCTAGTTGATTGGTATCTTTAGCGTGAGTGTTGAACTTCATTAGTAGATTGTACATAGACTAGTGCTAATAAATAGGTTCTATTCTACTTGATAACTACCATCGTTTTTAAGTCCGTCGAAACAGCTTTTGCATTATTCGAGGTCAGGGCGTGGCCCACCCGCCTCTACTAAAAGGTATCTAAATAGCAGAATCAACATAATAGTTCTCTACTCCTTTTTTCCAACTACTCAGCTTACAAATGACTTACTAACGGGGAGAGAATTAGCCTACCCCCCTTTCAATCAGTAAATCTTTAGGACAGTGTCTTCAACATAAAACACATCCTCTGTACTAATAGGATTTTTAATTAGTTATTGTAATCAGACTGATATTCATGATAATGTATTCATTGATTTAATATCTGCACATGTGTGGCTCTTGGATTTCAAACCTCACCCATTTTTTTTTGTAAGAGAGCTGGTTCTTTCTAGTTACATCTTTGTGTGAGTGTTGAACTTCAGTGTGTTCATGGACTAGTTCTAGAGAGTAAAGTCTAGCCTGCTTGCTAACCCAAAATAGTATTATTATTATTAGGAGGCAGGCCCACCCGCTGGCTCACATCTATAATTATCATGTCAAAAGAGTATTTCTATATAATAGTTAGACACCGAGGCCATGAATCTACGGGATTTAGAAACCTGAAGGCCCTTGGGCTGTAGAGGCCGAGCGAAGTGAGGCATCTACCCAAGGGCCTGAAGGTTTCTAAAACCGTAGATTCTATTGGCCGAGGTGTCTAACTCATTTAGACTATATGCGTGCGCATGTAGTTACCATTAGTTACCTTGAGAGAATATTAATCTTCATGGCTGAACTACCTTCTGTTGGAGTATTGTCGGCCATGAAAAGCTTCGTAATGCAAGCTAAGTTGAAACTACGCTTGGAAATATGAACTTACTATGCCATCTGCAATACTTTCGGTACCTTTTTACTCTTCTTTTAGCTTCGCAAAGTTATCATTGTTGCTATTGTATCCAAGCTAAAAATGCAGTTTGTGATTTTGCTTTTTAAGTGCCTAGGGCTATTGTGGTTTTGAGTTCTAAGTGCCTTAGGATTTTATGATTTTGTGATCTAAGTACTTATGTAGAAACTTGCAACTGACCAATCAAATTGCTCTATTCAGACTAGGTATAGTCTAAGATCATTTATAACTGCTCTAATCATCTAGCTATTAAATTTAGCAGGTTATGGAGAAGCAGTTATGTTATGGTTCTGTTGAGATCTACATTGATGATATTCTTGGTGTTGGCTCCTATGGCAAGGTTTGCAAGGGCAAGTGTGGTCAGCTGCCTTGTGCTGTGAAGCTTCTCCATGACACCATGTTCCAACATGGTGATCCAGGGATTCACAGTTTTGTAAGGAGGTTTGAACAAGAATGTCAGTTTCTCAGCTCCATAAAACATCCAAACATTGTTCAATACCTCGGTACTATCCCACACCCGGAATCAAGAAGACCTGTTCTTCTGATGGAGCTAATGGACGAAAGTCTAACCAAATATCTTGAGAGATCTACTGGCCCCATCCCTTTCTATACCCAAGTAGACATCTGCCACGACATAGCACTCGCCCTGGCCTACCTCCACTTCAATGCAATCATCCACAGAGATCTCTCTGGAAACAACGTCCTGCTCATTGGTGCAGGCAGCAGAGCTAAAGTTACTGACTTTGGGATGTCCAAGCTTGTGGATATAAACCCTCGGATGACCCCTCTCACCCAGTGTCCAGGAACCTCAGCCTATATGCCCCCAGAGGCACTAATAAAACCACCTAACTATTCCAGTAAACTGGATTGCTTCTCTCTTGGGGTTCTTGGTATTCAGATAGTCACCAGAAAGTTTCCTAATCCTGGTGATGCATCTATGTATATCAAAGATCCAAAGTATCCAACCGGACGTGCCTTAATGCAGTTCCCTGAAATTGACCGACGCAAAGAAGATATTGATCTAATATCACCTGATCACCCTCTCCTTCCTATTACATTGCAATGTATTAATGACTGGGATGAAGAACGACCATCAGCAGAAGAACTCTGTGAGCAACTATCCTCACTGAAGAGGGAAGCAAGTTACATGCGCAGTAAAGATCAAAGCAATGATCAGTCCTCACTAGTGCAGAGACTCCAGTTAGAAGTGGAAACCAAAAAGCAAGAAATTCAATCGAAAGAAATAACTATCGAAACAAAAACCAAAGAATTCGAAATCATTCTTCAACAAAAAACAGAAGAGCTCCAGCAGAAAGCAGAAGAACACCAGAGAGAGCTGCAGCAGAAAGCAGAAGAACACCAGAGAGAGCTGCAGCAGAAAACAGAAGAACACCAGAGAGAGCTGCAGCAGAAAGCAGAAGAACACCAGAGAGAGCTGCAGCAGAAAGCAGAAGAACACAAGAGAGAGCTGGATGAAAAAGAGCAAATCATTCAAAGATTACGTGACTTAAAAAGTGGAACTGATGGACACCACAAAGAAGATGAGTCTGATAATGTGAGTATATGAGTAAGAACCAGTGAAAAGTGAATAGCCTTAGCACAATAATATCACCCAAGTATATGTAGTCTGTTAAGCTTTGTTAACTAGTCACATTGCAATTGTAGCTAGCTACATGCAGTCATTTTCTTCTTGTTCAGAAAATAACTTCTTCCTTCACTGTAAGTAAGATGTTATTAGTACATGCACTGTGTGCTGTAGTGAGTGAGTATGTTGCTAAAGTACTGGAAGGTACACTTATTGAGATTATCCAATTAGTTGGATGAGTGAAATGAGTGCACACACTCAATAAAGTCACTGTTGGGTAGTTTGCTAGCTAATAGACTGATATCAGAATTGCATTTATATTGCCATCATTCAATGTGCATTAAATCTTCCAGGAATGAGTACGTAGTAGCTGGAGTTGGCTTACTCGAATAAGTTTCTCCAACCAGAGAAATTGTAGCTATATGCTTTTTGTGAGAGTGTACTTAATTCACTATAGGACTGCTAGGATCTCTAGCTACGTGATCAGAACCTCGAAATTCAAATACGTTATTTCTTCCTAAGATCATATGTACAGCATTACTGTCTGCTCACTTTAAATTATGGAAAAATATTGTGATACTGGTGCCTCATTTTTGATGAGGTTGAATTATTGATTAATGATATGAATTTTATTATGAATATGTACAGAAAAACAGAGGGATTGTGAGTCCATACAAAAAGCGCGAGGACTACAACAATGATGGTGACTATGGGAAGTATGTGAAGTCCATTTTGAAGCCAGGGATGAAAGTACGAGCACTTTATGACTATGAGTCCATCATCAAGGGAGATATTGGGATATTCAAGCGATCTAGTCTCTTGCCGCCACCTGCTCAGTTTGAATGGGCTGCAGCTGGATTGGAAGGGAAGACCCATTGGATCCAGTGGCATATGGTTGAGATTCTACCTCCATCCCAAGATACTGGTATGTAATATCATTGAATTTATCATTCACTTCTACACCATTATCTTTGCACATGCAGAAAGCACAATTGAATCAAAGATGCTCAGTAAAGCACCTGTAAGTATAATCATTGTTTCTTAAATTTGTGGATAATGAAATAGTTAGAATGTGAGTGTCCTGGTGGAGTTAGCTAGCTAGCTAGACCAACTGTTGTCTTCATCAGAGTCTGTTTCAGATACTTCTGATTTCATGGACTCATGAATGGCAGCAGTAGGGTGGAAAAAAGGCTGGAGTGACAGGTGTGATGTATCACTATTCCCAGTGAAGACCCTTCTTGTTCAATCATAGATAGTGGGGTAGGGTACTATTTCTTGTTCAATCATAGATAGTGGAGTACTATCTATGGTTCAATCTACAAAAACTAACTCTCCAATGATAGTTACTGACACGATAGCTAATGCATTATATTGTTCATGCCTGATATTCTTAAAGCAACTTCATATGAAACTACATTATTAACAAGTTAGTCTTTTAAAAGACTAGATGCCTCGGCACGTAGTAAACTTGATTTATTTTGCAGGTGTGTAAATAATTATAGGAATTATATTGAAGACTACTTTTTGCATGCACTGTCATTATTGTTTTTTTTTTTTGTTTTTTGTTTTTTTGTTAATAGTTGTTGTTTTTTTAAGTGAGTGAACTTTTATGGTGGTCATAGCTATAGCTTGGCTATCTTTCAGCTTTCTCAGCCTATTTGTGACTTTGTAGCTTCTGTTCTTGATATTAAGGCTTTCTTGCAGGCTCTGCTAGATGATCTTGAGCTTTGTACCCTCTGGTCTCACTATTTATGGGTTTCGTGTTGGTTTTCTTGCTTACTTTCTGTTATTATAACATGCCTGGTCTTCAGCTTTCTGCTTTCTCACAACTCGGAGTCTTTGTAGCTTCTGTTATTCGCTATTTAAGGCTCACTCTTGCTGTTCAGACATCATAAAATCTTGAGGTTGTACTCTCTGCTCTCGCTGTTTGCTCTCAGACAGTCGTTAACTTGCCCAGCCTGCTGCCATACATGTGGCTTGTAAGGTCAAGTTCATGCGCATGCGTATAACTATTTGCACGTGCTACTATAGCGTACCACCATGCATAGCTAGCTAGTCGCCTTCAGCACTGCACCTTGGCACTTTGGTGCCGAGGCAAAAATAGAATAAACAAAGCTCAAAATAGCTAAAATTAATACCCATATCCCCTTAAAACACTAAAATTAGTAGCCATCAATAATATCCACCTTAAGGTAGTCCACTCCTTTCCTATATTTTAAGGATAGTGTTCATTATTTATAATTATTATTAACCATGAGTATAACTGCTACTCAGCAACAACCGCCATCAATCATCAAATTTATTGAAAACTTAGCTGAAGAGAATGTCATCTCTCAAGAAGGGAAAGAAATTATGTTTGCTACCTTAGCTGGGGAAAAGAAGGTTCACATCATGGCATGTGGATTAACAGGTGTAGGCAAGAGCACGATTCTGAATGGTATAATTGGAGAAAAATTATTCAAGGAAGGAAACACTTTAAATGATGAGACAGTTGAGGTTAGAAAGAAGGAAAAAGTTGTTCCAGACTGCAATGCTGAAGTGATTGCATATGATACTCTTGGTTTTAATAAAGCCTGTAAAGATGGAGATGAATGTGCTAGAAAAATAAAAGAGCATTGCAAAGACGTGGATGTGCTTATATATTGTATATCAGTGTCACCTAGAGCTGTGATGGATATAGACATAAAAGTGCTGAAGCTACTGAAATCAGTCTTGGATGATGACATATGGAAGCATTGCGTCATAGTTCTGACTTTTGCAAATACCATAATTTCGTTGCTTCAAGAGCAGAGAATAAAGGATGTGAAGAAGAACTTTAAAATAAAATTATCACATTGGAAAGGAAAAGTTGAAGTCGCACTCAAGGAAGCTGCTATCATGAATCCTGATCTAATTCCTATAGTCCCAGCTGGAATTTCTCGTGAACCATCTTTTTTTAATGACGAGAGATTATGGTTGAGTGAGTTATGGTTCACTATCCTTGATAAACTTTCTAATGATGGGCAAATAGCTCTCCTCTTGATGAATCATGAACGCATCAAGGTGACGGGTGATGTGGAGCCTAAAATGGATGCTGCTGAACAAGCTTTAATTATACCTCGTTCCAATAAAGATACTCGGTGGTGGTGCAGGTGGCTAGTACAGTAGCTGGTCTTGCAGGAGCTGGAACAGGTGCTGTCATAAGAGCTCTGGCTATTGGTATTCCAAGCTTTGGTGTGGCAGCTAGAACTGGTCGAGTTTTGGGTGCTGTAACTGGGGGTGGGATTGGTGTGGGAGCAGCTGCAGGGACTACAGCAGCAATCACTAAATATAGAGAATACCAGAGGGAGAAGGATAACTCTTATATGTAGCTATATGTATACGTACATGCTATGCATGCACCTTTTTGTGGTTTATATATGTGTACATCAGTTGTGCAATTGCATTACTTTTCATAAGCTAAATGTGCATTAGTCTCATGAGGGCTAACCCAATACAAATTGTGGATGGCGCATGCGCAGATTATTTATTGCGTCATCAGTGATGGGCACACGCATATGTGTGCGTGGCCTTTGGATTACCATAGTAGTTACCTTCAAACTTGTGTAAGTGATCCAGGGGGGTTTGAAGGTTTCCACTTTGGGCCACTTTTCCCACTAAGTTATCTGGACTTTCAAACTTTAATTATTCTTGACTCGTTACAAAACGTTTGATCCAATTCATATATTTCTCTAAAGAAATCCCCTCCACTACAATAGTCATAAACAAATGATTCACCCCACAAATCTCTGAACACCTGGGAGTGCGTGCTTGAAAGCTGTGCCTACTGCACACACATGGCTGAATAGCAGCCGAACTTTAAAGTGGAAACCTTCCCCCTGGATCCGCACCAATGGACTTACACAAGTTTGAATTCAGGTTAAAACGTGGACTTACTGTTACTTTATACCAACTCATGTTATACATGTTACCCGTGAAAACTTCTAGAACTGTGTTCCTGTGTGTGTGGTTGTACTTATTCTCTTGTATTGTTAGTCATCCTTAGTTTTAGTTGAGTTGTTAGTTATCTGCTATAGTTAGTCTAGTTAGTTATCGATATTAGTAACTAATTGATGACAAACTGCTATGGCAATATCCAAAGGTAGACAGAGTCATGTAAGTGGTGGTTCTAACCAGGCTAGCAGTTGTATGGGAAGATGTAGTAGGCAAAGCCATTGTCAATTACAGTATCCTGTTGGTCAGTAAGTTAGAGCTGACATTAGTTTTATCATTGAAATTACCATATGATAGTGATTGTTGTATATTAACTCAGTGATGCACAAGTTGGTTTCCTGTTCAGCACACTATACATATTAATAGTTAATTAATAGTTATACACATTCCTTCACTATAGATCCACACAAGCTTGCCTGTCAAATTCACGAGGATGATTACTGATACAATCTCACATGAATAAGTTAATTGTCAGTGTAAACAATACTTGCATGGTGCTTACACAATACCCCGGATCCCTTGCAGAAATTGGAGAAGTCTTATCATGGATATCCATTTTCTCAGTCAATGAGAAAAGGAATGAGTTAATTACCATATAAAGCTAGTGAAGTGTCACTTGGCTATAGATAAGTATGTGTGCAACATGACAGAAGAGGAAAATGTGGCAAGAAACTCAGTGTGAATCAATTTGGCAAGACAATAGCAAACATGCAATACATATTTACGTATGGGGTGAATCAGTCATGTAATTGGGGGGAGGGGAGCGAAGTGGGCCTCACACTAGGGAGTTGACAGAGGGATTTCTACTCTTATGTACATTCTTAGTTTATTTCAAGATAATCTTGATGGGTAAACTGAGCATGCATGCATGATCACCCCACAATTCCCTAGTAATTATTTCACTGCAGTGCCTGTGAACTTTTTTAGCATAAAGTACTCCGAATTTCAGTATTTTGATGTTTCAGTATGGTTGGACCTGCTAGTCTTGTACCTAGGCCTTTCTCATGGGATATATTTTTTTCACACCAAAAAATTAACCCTTATTCATGAATTTCGTGGAATTTTGTTCCTCAAAAAATTTTCTCATAGCATTCATGTTCTTGATCTTATAATGCAAAATCAGTCATTGAAAAAATTAATGCAAGCTACGTGCAATAATTATTACCAAGATGATGTAGCTACACCAATATAGCCAGAATTTTTGAGGCGTACATATTGACCTTACATGTGTTTAGTCTGGTCTAATAATTAACCACAATAAATACCATTAATCACAACTAGTGAGGTATGTATGAATACCTGTTAGTTGGCTATTATTGGTCTAGCTACTTCGTCAGAGTGACACTACATAAATCTTGTCTAGAATAACAATGCACTAGCTATTATTGTTTATCATAGCATCTGTCATTCAAATGTAGCGAATGAGTGAGTCCGCACAGGAAAAATAGCAAGTTAACTTTTCATTGAACATTAGGGAGACTGGCATATGCTGCCCTAGCTTACACTTTTATATGATCTAGTTAAACCACAAGTATCTAATTATAAAAATCATCAATATGTAACTGTTAAGTCATCACACAAATAAATGTAGGCATATTCCTGATAAATTGGTTTGAATATAGACCTTAATTAGACTAATAGTCTAGCTGGCATAACAACTTTACGTGATGTTATTCAGCTATAGCTAGCCCTTTGATGGTCTAAATATATTATCATTATGATTATCTGTCAAAGTCATGGATATCATAGCTAATTAATTTCATGAAATCATCCAAACATTTTTTTGATACAACCTCATAGCTAGCTAGCTAACTGTATGACTAGTATATTAAAACTAATCATGAATGTATTTTCATGCATGCATCCTTTGCTAAGAGGTAGGGTTTCTGTGGCTTATAATATGTACCATTGATGGGCATTCATCAAGCACACATTCTACATGCATGATGTAAGTCTGTTAGAAGCCAAGTGCATGATAAAGGGGATGTGTATCAGTGACACTTCACTCCACCATAATTATTTATTCAGAAGCATGCCATTATAATAACAGCATTGATCATACTGTATAAACTCTTCCACTGACCACTTTAATTTAGAAAATGAGGGAAGGAAACTTCAGGATACATGCAATTGAATGATGTACTTAGCACGTCCGTTCTATCCGGACTCAACTCTAGTAGCTAGCTCTAGCTCTGGACTCCCATCAGTGAAACCAATGGAAATACAACAAGAATATAGTCATGCTGCTCAACATAATCATGATGTAATGTTTGTGTAACAGACATACACATAGTGAGTCCCCTTAATTCTGGGGATGGAGACATGACATTCAATTTATACCAGGCCCTTTCACTTTTTCCTGCCCCGTGAAAAAAAAAAGGCCTGGGTACATGTGTATGGTGTGATATATTCTCACTGTTTAGTGTGCATGAATTAATTCACTCAGTAAGTTGTGACTACAATTATTGCCAGTAATACTCATAATTCGTGCCTGATTATGAATGGGATGAAAAAGTGTTTTATAGAGATCGTAGCATTATTATTACGAACTAGCCCTAATTTTTTAACTTCAAAAATAATATATAGAAAGGTAGCTGAAAATAAACAAACAAAAAACCAGATGATAACTTTATGTAAGTTCATGTCCTATAGAGTTATCCTCTTTATCTTATGTTTCATATATATGCTATTGCATTCAAACCCTTACCAACACACAGTCAAATGTACAGCAACCCTAAAATCAGATAAAAATTTAACTTGCCTTCTCATTACATCCACTACTCTTAGTTTTTCTTATACTGGCTACTGGTGTTTTCGATCTGTCTCACCTGAGTATCTGTGTGTACCCTGACAAGGGGTGAGGAGCTATCAGCAGGTGATGTTTAACAGTCCTCACTAGAATGTAGGGGGAGAGAGATTTGGGTTTGATACTCTTCAAAAAGTCGCCATTAAAACATCAGCATGTTATCTAAGACCTTTTTTGTTGAGGTGTCAACCTTAACTAGATTCCTCTAATGCAGAAATTCGAAACTACAGGAGGAACATCAGCTGATCAGCCAAACTCAGTGAGGCTATGTAGAGAGGTTGGTGGATTCTCTCTCACTCTTACGATCATCTAAATTGTACTAAAAGTAGCCATGGGGACGAAACGCGCGTGTTTACGCCAGTTATTCTGATTACCCTTACCTAATTATCGAATTGTGCATGTTCTGCATCATTTATTGGTAACATTGGAAGTAGTACCTTTATTGATACTGTCACATTACAGCTAACAATAGCAGGATACAGACAGTGCTGTCCATGCAGCCACATCCAATTCATACTCCCCCAGTAAAAAATCACAGCTAATATCAGTGATAGCATTTTTGCTAATAAATCAGTTATGGAGCCTGATAATGACTACAGTGAAGAGGTGAAAAACATTCAAGCTGGTTATCACAGGAATGACTTCATCCCTGGTGATCCTGAGCAAACATACTGGTTGGTGAATTTCTGGACAGAAATGATATAGCTTCAGCAAGGGCCGAATTTAAACCAGCACTAATGCAGATATTTTTCCAGCGTTTCAATTCAAGTTCTGTCAAGCCAATGGTGGAATATTTTCAACATCAACTCATTAAACTTTTGATTTTAGAGATTTGAGACAAATTTTTTAAGCTTTTCCCCCATGTGTGTGTGTGTGCAGTTGTTTCTATTATGCCTGATATTATTATTTTGACAAATTTTTTGCATCTTTTTAATAGAGGAAGAAGAGTTTTTAGTTTATACAGTCCTATGATCTTTGACCTGCCATCCCTACTTAGAGAATGCTAGCACACTCTATACAATGTACATGAGATGTAAGTATAACTTAGGGAAAAAAATGGTGTTAAAACCATAATAAATCTCTAGATTAAGAGCTTTAGAATGATACCATTAACTCCGTTTTTAATTTTTGCTCTATAAGACCCCTTTTCTCAAGTACTATCACAATCTACACAATTCATTTACTAGGGAAATGCAAGGCATTATGGGGCGAACGTACATGCTCAGTTTACCCAAGGTCATCACGGAAATAAACTACAAAGGACAATATATATATGATATAAGGGAAAAAACATTTCGTGAAATGAAAAAAGATGTAGGGATGACCACTGCTCAAAAAAGTAAGGAAACAAGAAGGATGGAAATGGGATCAATCTTTGTTCTGTATATCCAGCCAACAATCCCTACATATACGTCGGGTAGCTTCAGATTATAGTGTGGTAATGTACGTATATGTAGGGATTGTTGGCTGGATATACAGAACCAATCCTATTTTTATCCTTCTTGTTTCCTTACTTTTTTGAGCAGTGGTCATCCCTACATTTTTTTTTCATTTCATTCCCTTACTTGTTCCTGGTCTTTTAAAAAAAATGGTTTTAGCTATGTAGCTATAGAGTTCATTCTTCTATGTGTATGCAGGGACAGATGAAAGAAGAATAGTTCTCCAATAGCATAGCAGCCCAATCATTCAACGAGTCAAGGTATTGTGTTATTGTTGAGCTATACTTGGAGTCGAAGATGCTGAAATAGAGTCTAGTGGTAGATGGATTGGTGAATCTAAAATCCCTGAGTTGATACAGTAGTCTATGATCATTATCTAGAGCTAGCTGGCTAGAGATCGAATAATTGGATATCAAATACATGCGCATACGTATTATAGAAAAGATGTGCTTCCAATAATTAAGTTAGTTGATCAAGTACTCCGCTCGTAGTGTCTTCTTATTTCATCGAGAGGTAACGCCAATGGCTAAAGCTTCGCTCACCACAATGCTTTCCATTTCCCCAGTAATAGAGTCAAGATGGGCCATGATGAAGTTTATATCATAAATGCCACTATCAGAACTAAACACCCGCTCCTAATTTGGGCGAGCGAAGCGAGCCCCACACTAGTGATGACCCTCATATGTATTGCTAACATTGTAGTTTATTTCCTTGATGACCTTGGGTAAATTGAGCATGTGCACTCATAAGTTCAAGGAGTTTTGAAAATATTTGACTGTTCGGAATAGCCTGCAGTGTAGTACTAACTTCAAATGACAGTTAGTGCCGTTTTTATGGAAATTTACAAATCTGTAGCTATAATATCTATATATTTCACCTGTGTTCCTTGGTTAACCCACACCAGTGGGTAGTGAAACCTAAACATCAATAACCATCAGGCTCCACAGGCCAGGCAAAGTTTCAGAAAAAGTATGGGTTCCGGTGTAACAATGATATGGGGACCCCCAAAATCAGGGATCCCTAAGAGAACCCCCAAATTACTATAGTGAAAGGGGTCCCCATTTCTCTGCAAGCATACCCTGGATGAAATTTATGCCAGCTAGCTTGTTGTAGCTGTCTACCATGGACAATGGATGTAGTCTTTTATTATTTCTAGAGCATACAAGTAAGTTAGGCCTGTTGCATGATGAAAACTCTATACCTAACTATGGTAAGGTCACAGGTATTGCTTAGCGTAGTCCACCATTGCTTTCCACTCATCCACAATAACACTACAGTCAACAGAAGCATTCCCATACAAAATAAACCTGCTAGCTCTCCTCTGAACCCATTCCAATAAATTTGATTTGCTTGATTATAGCTGCAGTCTTCAGATTTGTGAACCATAGATAACCTGGACCTAATGAGCTAGGGATGACTACAGGGTGATATGGTGGAAACTTTTTCAATCAACTGATGCAAAAAATTGGCATAACATTCTTATTCTTACTCTGCTTATTATTCTCAGCTAACATGATAAAAATTCAATAGAATTAGTTCTCATAAAATTAGCTTATGAAACAAATTTGTTTCATAAGCTAATTTTATGAGAACTACTTGTTAAATTACTCTTCTGTAGCTATATACAAAATCAGGGCTATAGCTATCCCATTTTTCTATCTATGATAGCATGAGGAAGGCTAGCTAAAATTCTCCACCATTGCACACGTGCACGATTCCGCACGAGATCATACTATACAGTGGAGTAGGAATAAGGGGGCAGGGGGGCCACTGCCCCCCAATACTAAAGATGGAGGGGCACTGCCCCCCAATAATAATATGAATAGCTAATTGAGTATATTGAAAGTATAAATATAACACCAAGGATCAAAGCTACATGCATGAATGCTGTCATTGCAGTGTGATGATGTCAGTAATCGCACTGCTGTTTGCTGACTGCATATTGAATGAAAGGCACTAAAGTGCTAACCCTCAGCGCAGCAAACTATTATTGGTTGTGCATGTGTAGCTAGGTGATTGTTGTAAGTCAGAGAATATGAAGAGTTAAGTTCCAGAAGTCGAATTATCTTGCTCTGACAATAATCGTTAAACCATGCACAGGTGTCATGAATGAAATACTGAGCGCATGCGTGGAATGCAGACTCGGCGCATTATATAGCAAGTATCAGATATTGAACAGATAATATAACTGATGAGCAGGAGGTATTTAAAAGTATCATTCATTTCCAATCATTTATGAAGCAGTTGAGCTAGCTAGCATGTTTCTACTACAGAGTCCACATGCTTGGAGAACTAATGGCTACATAAGCTTCTGTCTCGATCATCAGACTAGGAAATGGTCGTCAAACTTACTTTATAGCAGCCCAATGATATCAGTGAGTCAATGCTTGAAGTGTTGAAATCCGATTTTTCAAGTTAATGTGTGGATGACAATAATATTAAAGGCTTGTACTCTCAAGATATAAGCGAAGGGTGGTAGCTATACTCACATATAACAAACTTTGCAAGACCCAGCTGTTTTTGTAGCATTGAGAGCTCTAGCTACAAAAATATAGCTAGTAATCTTCAATGTTCAAATAACAACCCTGCATGCATGCATAACAATAACTAGCCATAGTATGTCACAATCACATGCATGCACATAAGCAAACTCTCACTAAGATATTATGATAGTGAGCTAAAGCTGTTTCTAATGTCTAATCTAATAGTTTGACTACCTGCACTTTCCATCCATTTAAAGAAGGTTAATTACACTGCCTCTTGACTTCTCAGTAGACACCCTACACCTTTCATTTCCTAGCTTACATTATAATATAGTTTATATGATCGCAAAAAAAAATTTTCAAAGTAAAGTAGGGCCATAAAATATGGTGCATTATAGCACTAAAGGGCTACTTCTCAGTAGTTCCTGGGGGAAATACTGTCAAAGTGGGTATATGTAGATAGCAGTTACTTAGATGAGTCTACAGTTACAGTATCAATTATAATACATGTAAGCTAGGAATGAAAGGTGGGGGACACAAAAGGCATGCATAGCTATATGTGTGTGCAGGCTATAAGCTATCTGACAATCATCATAACTTATGCTCTATGGCTAGCTATAGTTGTTGTCCAAGTTTTCTATCAAAACACTATGCTAGAATGCTCATGAAAAATGGATTGTTTGATATTGTTTGTCAATTCTTCTTCCATGACTTTGTACACTAAACAAATGCATGTGTGGCAGTCGAGGGTAGAAATCAAACTTTATTCACATTTTAGTCGAAGTTTACTTTTGTCGTGACTGATGCTTTACAATAAAATTTTCTGCCTTTCAAACTTTTTTTTTCAAAAGTAGAAAACGTGAATAAAGTTTGATTTCTACCGTCGACTGTCACATGTGTTAGATACTGCTGAGAGTAGTAATTCACTCGAAATTGTCTACAAACATGTTTGTGCATAGCTAACTGCCTCCCCTCATGAACTTCCAGATATATACAGCCCTGAAACATATGCTACAAAAATAAATAATATTTTGATAGTCAACTCTTTTTTTTTTCAAAATAAACAACCCTGCATGCATAACAATTAGACATTAGAAACAGCTTTAGCTTTCAGTGAGAGTATGTATGTGATTATGACATGCTATGGCTAGCTATATCCATGCAGGGTTATTTGGATTTGCTATCAAAATATTGTCTGTGTAGCTAACGTGTTTATTTTTGTAGCATATGTATGTTTTTCATGAGGGGAGGCAGTTAGATCTCTCAATATATACTACAAAAGCAGGTCTTGCAAGCTTTGTTGTACTTGAGTACACCACCCTTAGGCTTGAGCCAATATGCTTAAAATACTGAACTTTTTTTTATTCCCTATTTTTATTCCCTTGGATACTTCTTATAAAAAGTCATTATTCTAATATAATCAGCTGTTATATTGTAGCATTAATGTGCATGAAATCAAGATTTTAATAAAGAAAAATTAATGCTCTTCAGTAGTTCACTTGTTATACATTAATTTTTTTCTTTTTCTCCAACCTGAAAGTCATAATAAAATTAATGTCAACATGTTTCGACAGCCATGCAGCTGTCATGCTAGCACAATTGGCTCAAGCTTACTTACATCTTGAGAATACAACCCTTTGATATTATTGTTAAGTTATCCGACATAAAAGAGACACAACCAGAGTGAATTCATTTAACTTGCTAATGTAACTGTTTACTAAAGCCATGGAAGAAGAAAACACTTATGAGTTGGTAGATGCTAAATGCATTACATTGTTGGATAAAAACCCTTCCTACGAAGTTCCTTCAACTTCAAATAAGATTAAAATTGTCTCCAAAACTGCAAAATCTCAGCAAGTAAAATCTGAGTTGAAGAAACCTACTTATAGTTGGGTATGTTATACATTTGCACTAGTTTGAATCATCTTAGTAGGTAGTACAGCATTTGCTAGTTTGGCTATTTCAATAAGGAATTCCTCAAGTAGTGTATCCAACCTCAAAAGAAGTTTAGCACAGCTCCAAAATGATCATGATGAGCTTCAAGCAAATCATTCAAGATCATTATTTCAGCTTGAAAACTTGGTGGATCATAACTTTGAACTTCAAACTAATAGCTCAAGGTCATTGGATTCCAAGATAAACACACTATATATGATTGGGCAGAATCCTAGTAATCCTGTTGCTTCACATTGCCATGTTCTGCTGTTCAATCTCTCCTACCCATCAGGACACTACTGGATCAGGTCCTCCAATGGCTCTGCTGTGCATGTGTACTGTGACTTCAATGGGCAGTATGCAGATAATTGTAATGGATTAATGCCTTCTAGCATTGGCCTCACTGAAGACGACCCTGCTAGTTCCTGCAAAGCACTACCTCCATGGAACCCTTCTGGTTACTACTGGATTCGTACACAAGGATCTCCTATCAGAGTGTACTGTAACTTCCAGGAATCTTACAAGAGGATGGATGAGGGTGGCCTACATAGACATGAGGTATGTCTCTGGAGTGAGCCTGACTCATGGTAGAAATCCACGCAAACATATCTGGACTTTTGCCGAAGCACTTGATGAACAATATCAAGAAAACCAAGATCACCAGTGTCCCTGTATTAATATCAACCTATCTCCACCACCAACTGTTCCAGACTATATCAATAATGACTATTTCTGTGATACTGCCATTGGTACTATAGGTTGGTCAAATGTACCCCAAACACTCCAACCTGCTGATCCCCTCTGGGATGGAGCTGGTTGTGGCTCCAACAATACCTGCTGTTCCTTCAATAAACCCACCATGGTTCGTCAAGGACCTTCCCTCCCCCACCACTGATGATATAGAGATGAGGTTATGTTGATCTAGAGGTGGAAGTACACCTATAGAATTGGTTGAGCTCTATGTACAGTGAGATAATTATAATCTGAGATTGAGGAATGAACAGAAACAATTTGAGTGTGAAACAACCTTAGCTTAATTTTATGCTATATATTATGTCTATTATTGTGTTCTTAGTGACCAGCTGTAAGTATATAAGGGAAAAAGCATTTTGTGAAATGAAAAAAAGATGTAGGGATGACCACTGCTCAAAAAAGTAAGGAAACAAGAAGGATGGAAATGGGATCAATCTTTGTTCTGTATATCCAGCCAACAATCCCTACATATACACACATTACTACACTATAATCTGAAGTTACCTGACGTATATGTAGGGATTGTTGGCTGGATATACAGAATAAAGATTGATCCCATTTCCATCCTTCTTGTTTCCTTACTTTTTTGAGCAGTGGTCATCCCTACATCTTTTTTTCATTTCACGAAATGCTTTTTCCCTTACTTGTTCCTGGTCTTTTTTCCTCTCTTTTATGGTTTTAGCTATGATTAGAGTTCATTCTTCTATGTGTATGCAGGGACAGATGAAAGAAGTTCTCCAATAGCATACCAGCCCAATCATTTATCGAGTCAAGGTGTTGTGTTGTTGAGCCATACTTGGAGGTCGAAGATGCTGAAATAGAGTCTACCGCGGTGAATCTAAATCCCCGAATCGATACAGTAGTCTATCATCAGCTAGAGACAGCTGAGTAATATTATGATTTCGAATAATTGGATATTCAAATACATGCGCATGCGTATTATAGAAAAGATGGCTTCCTAATTGAATTAGTCGAGTGCTGTGCTCCATAGTGTCTCCTTTTTCATCGACTCTTTCGAGGATCAACGAGTAGGAAAGATCGTAGTTAGTAGAATTTGGAGTGGATTTGTCCAGAAATCATGGCTGTAGCTTGAGTGGTTCGAGAGATATGGTTGTCTAAGAATAAAAATAATAATAATAGAGAAGAAGAAGAATATAGCGATTTACCTGCTTGCCGTATTTCTGAAACGGTAAGCTCCCTGGTCCTGAAACTTGGTCTGCACATTGTAGTAGGCTCTAGTAGGCTGGATAATCATTCACAGTAGCTTTTGTTAGGTCTAAGTGGGAGAACTAGAATTTCACTTTAGTATCAGAGAGTGCGGTAGCACTCTCTATGTAGGGATGACTCGGACGGCCGCGCGCGCCGCCTATACCGTACTCGCGCGTTATTAGGCGCATCTCGTTAATAAGCGCACATTCATTGTTAGGCGCTGGTTTTCTTGCTGCACTAACTATTCTTTGTTAAGCGCTCCTTACTTATGAGCTCTATTTCTGCTTATTTTTTGTTTTCTTACTGGTTTAGCAACTCTTTGCTAAGCTTACCTCACTTAAAAGTGTGTTTCTGCACGGAACTGCCACTTACTGCTGGTTCTTCACGCGGTACTCTAATTAATGCCCATCCAAATTAAATTATCCATCTCGCTGTTAGGCGCATACTCGCTGTTAAGCGGTAGTTTGCTTCCTGTGGAGATATAAGCGCATACGCCTAATAACGCGCGAGTACGGTATTCTTCTTCTTCTCTATTATTATTATTCTTATTCTTCTTCTTAGACAACCATATCTCTCGAACCACTCAAGCTACAGCCATGATTTCTGGACAAATCCACTCCAAATTCTACCAACTACGATCTTTTCTACTCGTTGATCCTCGAAAGAGTCGATGAAAAAGGAGACACTATGGAGCACAGCACTCGACTAATTCAATTAGGAAGCCATCTTTTCTATAATACGCATGCGCATGTATTTGAATATCCAATTATTCGAAATCATAATATTACTCAGCTGTCTCTAGCTAGCTAGCTAGCTCTAGCTCTGGATAATGATGATGATAGGCTACTGTATCGATTCGGGGATTTAGATTCACCGCGGTAGACTCTATTTCAGCATCTTCGACCTCCAAGTATGGCTCAACAACACAACACCTTGACTCGATAATGATTGGGCTGGTATTGGAGAACTATTGGAGAACTTCTTTCATCTGTCCCTGCATACACATAGAAGAATGAACTCTAATCATAGCTAAAACCATAAAAGAGAGGAAAAAAGACCAGGAACAAGTAAGGGAAAAAGCATTTCGTGAAATGAAAAAAAGATGTAGGGATGACCACTGCTCAAAAAAGTAAGGAAACAAGAAGGATGGAAATGGGATCAATCTTTGTTCTGTATATCCAGCCAACAATCCCTACATATATGTCGGGTAACTTCAGATTATAGTGTAGTAATGTACGTATATGTAGGGATCGTTGGCTGGATATACAGAACAAAGATTGATCCCATTTCCATCCTTCTTGTTTCCTTACTTTTTTGAGCAGTGGTCATCCCTACATCTTTTTTTCATTTCACGAAATGCTTTTTCCCTTACTTGTTAGTCTATAGGCGGCGCGCGCGGCCGTCCGAGTCATCCCTACATAGAGAGTGCTACCGCACTCTCTGATATAGCGATTTACCTGCTTGCCGTATTTCTGAAACGGTAAGCTCCCTGGTCCTGAAACTTGGTCTGCACATTGTAGTAGGCTCTAGTAGGCTGGATAATCATTCACAGTAGCTTTTGTTAGGTCTAAGTGGGAGAACTAGAATTTCACTTTAGTATTAGTCTATAGGCGGCGCGCACGGCCGTCCGAGTCATCCCTACATAGAGAGTGCTACCGCACTCTCTGATAATTCATAAATTGAGTACTAGCAAGTAATCAAATTTACCCCTTCACAACTGAATGCACAACCTCCATTATATTAGAGAGTACTTCATCCCTACCCTTATTTTCTTAGCAATGGTCATCCCTAGCTAAATTCATTATTTTTATACAGAACAAAGATTGATCCCATTTACATCCTTCATGTTTCCTTACTTTTTTGAGCAATGGTTATCCCTACATTTTTTTTATTATTTATTTCACGGAAATGTTTTTTTTTTCTCATAGGAAAGTACTAGCTATATGTTCCTATAGTACGTACATGCCAAGTATGCAGGCTATGGTATACATACACCGTAAAATTGTTACTGTTAATGTATAAAAACAAACGAATGGGTTTTTAAAAATAACAGTTTACAGTGTATACTGCATTTGTATTAAGTTATCCGACATAAAAAAGACACAACCAGAGTGGATTCGTTAAGCTTGCTAATGTAACTGTTTACTAAAGCCATGGAAGAAGAAAACACTTATGAGTTGGTAGATGCTAAATGCATTACATCGTTGGATAAAAACCCTTCCTACGAAGTTCCTTCAACTTCAAACCAGATTAGAAGTGTCTCCACATCTGCAAAATCTCAGAAAGTAAAGTCTGAGTTGAAGAAACCTACTTATAGTTGGGTATGTTATACATTTGCACTAGTTGGAATCATCTTAGTAGGTAGTGCAGCATTTGCTAGCTTGGCTATTTCACTAAGGAATTCCGCCAGTTATGAAATTAGCATATCCAACCTCAAAAGAAGTTTAGCACAGCTACAAAACGATCATGATGAGCTTCAAGCAAATCATTCAAGATCATCATTTCAGCTTCAAAACTTGGTGGACCATAACCTTGAACTTCAAACTAATAGCTCAAGGTTGTTGGATTCCAAGATAATCACACTACATATGATTGGGCAGAATCCTAGTAATCCTGTTGCTTCGTGTTGCCATGTCTTGCTGTTGAATCTCTCCTCCCCATCAGGTCACTACTGGATCAGGTCCTCCAATGGTTCTGCTGTGCGTTGGTACTGTGACTTCAATGGGCAGTATGCAGATAATTGTAATGGACTAATATCTTCTAATCTTGGCCTCACTGAAGACAACTCTGCTAGGTCCTGCAAAGCACTACCTCCATGGAACCCTTCTGGTTACTACTGGATTAGTACACAAGGATCTCCTGTCAGAGTGTACTGTAATACGAATGTAACTTCTGTGAATCTTACAAGAGGATGGATGAGGGTGGCCTACATAGACATGAGGAACACCAGCCACCAGTGTCTCAGTGGGCTGACCTTATTCTCAAGGAGTTCACCACCAAGAAGAGTGTGCCGTTTAATAAGTGATGGGTGCATTAGTAACAATTTCACTGTACACGGAGTTGAGTACAGTCACGTGTATGGAAGAATTATCGGATATCAACTTAATCAACTCCCTGGTTTTTACTATCACACTTACACCATAGACCAACCATATGTCTATGGAGTGAGTCTGACTCATGGACAAAATCCCCGCAAGCATATTTGGAGCTTTCAGGAACACGTGATGAAGCATTGAACAGCCAACGATGGAAATGTCCTTGCAGCAACACAAACATATCTCCACCACCAATTGTCCCTAGCTATGTTGATAATGACTATTTTTGTGATACTGGGGTCAGATCATACAGTGGAAATGGATTTTACTCTTCTGATCCCCTCTGGGATGGAGTGGGATGTGGCCCCACCAGTACTTGCTGTTCCTTTAACAACCCTCCATGGTTTACCAAGAATCTTCCCTCTCCCACAACTGATGATATAGAGATGCGGTTATGCTCAAGGTATACAGCTGATGGAACCACTCCAATTGAAATAGTGGAACTCTATGTGCAGTAAAAGTTGTCTTAATTAATATAGATTGTTCATAGTTTGATAGATTGTTCGTAGTTTGTGTTGTATCACCTTGTATGTAAATCAGTTCAAGATGCTGAACAAATCAGCTAGGATTATGTACTTGTAATATTTAACAGTTTAACAAATTGATGCCACCATTGGCTTGACAGAACTTGAATTGAAACACTGGAAAAATATCTACAACAGTGATGGTCTAAAGTTAGCTCTATCGAAAATTCTGTTGATGAGAATTCTCATAATAATAAGACCACAATAACAATAACAATGTTGTTAACCACACCCATATCACCCAACTTAAGCAAACTAGCTATCCCAACTTCACTCCTTCCATGAACTGGCCATGAACTAGCCATGAACTGGCCATGAACTGGCCATGAACTCGCCATGAACTAGCCATGAACTGGCCATGAACTGGCCATGAACTAGCCATGAACTAGCCATGAACTAGTGGCATCAACTAGCCATGAGGCTAGTTGATGCCATTTTCATGAGCAGGATTATAAGTGTAATCTTGCACACAATCATTTAAAAAATTATCACTGTTAGTAATGCTGAGCATCATCTTAAAAATTATTTCTAACAACCAGTCCACACACTTCTTAATAGGATTATAAGTTGGGTGATATGGGTGTGGTCATTGTAATTAGGAGGCCTATGTAGGAGTGAAGTAGGAATAGTAGTTTTGTAATATTGCTGTGGTTCTTGAATTTGGTGATGGGGGGTTCTCACTTGTACAAATAGCTACATAAAGTTGTATATAGCTTGGGTCATTTTGACAAAAAAGTAATGCATAATCGATAATCTTGTTTGTTTATAATCCATGAATGATAATAATTATCTTTAGTGGCACAAACAAGCTGTGTTATTGGCATAAATCATGGAAGAAGAAATGTTTATGAGTTGGTAGATGCAAAATGCATCACATCGCTAGATGAAAATCCTTCCTATGCAGTTCTTCCAACTTCAAACCAGATTAAAAGTGTCGCCACATCTGCAAAATCTCAGCAAGTAAAGCCTGAGTTGAAGAAACCTACTTATAGTTGGGTATGTTATACATTTGCACTAGTTGGATTCATCTTAGTAGGTAGTGCAGCATTTGCTAGCTTGGCTATTTCACTACAGAATTCTGCCAATTATGAGATTAACTTCATGCAAAGCAAATTTTTCAACATTATTAAAGCAGCTTCAAAGCGATCTCAATGAGCTTTGACTAAAATTATCCAAAATCATTAATGCAACATCAGCATGCACTATCATGATGAACTTGAAACTAATTGACAATGACTATTTTTACGATACTGCCCTCAGTACATATTACAACAATGTACCTGAAGCATTCCAACCTGCTGATCCCCTCTGGGATGGAGAGGGATGTGGTCCCGCCAATGCTTGCTGTTCCTTTAAACATCTACCATGGTTTATCAAGCAACTTCCCTTACCCACCACTGATGCTGTAGAGATGAGAGTATGTCGAGGTGATGCATCAGGATCTACACCATTTGAAATAGTTGAGCTCTACGTGCAGTGACCGTATAGCTATATATAAAAAGATTCTGAAGTAGAAGAAAGAAGCTGCATTGAAAACTACAGTGTGTTCCCAATTGCAAAGAGTTAATAGTTATCTATTTGTTGTACGTAGATAACCAAGATCACTGTATAATTACACTAACCATGTGAACCATTGTGAATTTTTTTGTAATCAACAACTTACTATGACTGTATGTCATAAGAGCATAAGGTGTGCATTTACGTATTACCGCACTACATATTTCACTTACTATATCACTTATATAAAACGACAGTAAATAGTTCACATAATACATAACACATACATGTACTAATGTCATGTGTGTGAGTGTGTCTGTGCAAGCACAACAGAAAATCAGAGAAGATGATCATAATTTGCAAATTATAATGCTTATGTGCTTTCTTAAGAGTAACCATATTTATAGTAGGGACTTGTTTATGCATTTTTAAATGCAGAATTACCAAGAATGTTTACAGTAGCTAACAGGCTGTGTGAAATCTATGAGTGAGAAAAACACAAGTATAACTGCATTATGGTTTGCACAATATGCTGTACATATGTACATAGCTTGTATGTAGCTACGTACCTTGAAAAAGAGCAATATGAAAGAAATACATGGCTGAATAGGTCACAAGCATGATTGAGATCAGAAAACTGATCATGTAAACTGTAAACTATCTAGTATCATGTTTACAGTTTACATGATCATTTTTCTGATCTCAGTCATGACATGTGTACATGTATGCATGATTATGATTATCTTGTGCATCTTGTGTACACTGCAAAGATGAAATTGTTATTTTAACAAACCTACTTAGTTAGGTGAGGTTAATCATTTGAAATCTGTCAAAATGACACTATATTTTCGGTGAATATAACAAACTGTTTGGTTGTTTCATCAACGATGATTAATCTTAATTAACCGTTATGTTTATTGAAATAACAATTCTGTTTTTGCAGTGTAGTGACAGAGTGGACTACAACCATGACAGTCACTGTGAGAATCAATCATTAAGTTCCAGGAAAATTTTGAGTTTTCTTTTAGATTCCATCTGATGCAATCTGAGAGGCAAAAAACCAGGATAACGGTTGACTTCGTAAAGTCAACCGTTTAGCAGCCGTATTATGTTCTGCTAGCTACTTTTTTATGAGCATAATTATTGAAATGAGAGGGGCCCCCTCCCTGGATCCACCCCTGCTAAAGTACAAAGGTTAATAAGTATAACACCACACAGTGCCTGCATGTACGTACGTAGCTATGTAATTTGGCAGAGTCCCAACCAGATAATTTTCTGGCTACATGCAAGCACCAGCTACATATGAGTGAGAATACTGACTAGCACTATTACAATTTGGCTTGCACACTGCTACACATACATGCCTTAAGAAATTACAATCTAGATTGTACTATTATAGCGCTACTTTGTGAAGGGTAGTTTTTGGACTAGATGAAATTGGTAAAAAGTGAATGTGCAGTTCAACGATAATAGTTTCTATAACATATATTAAGGTAAAGATCATTATCATTTACTATATATCATAGAGTGATAGCCTCTTCCCAGATAATAAGGCCTGTAAGGCTATGTACCTGAAATGACTGGAAAGTAGATGATGTCTTGTGAAGATACAGTTGTTGGAACAACTATATAGCTAATTTTAGTCATCCATAATTATTAGAGTGGATGTGTTTATAATTACTAATGAGAAAATATAGCTGTATACTTATGCAATGTAGCTATATCAAAAATCCATCCATGAAGTTCCTTCATTGTGAATTAATTCAAACTGTCTCCACATCTGTAAAATCTCAGCTTGTCTGCAGGTCCAAGTAGAATAATTTTGTACTATAATAACGTATTTGGAACCATCTTAGTAGGCAATTTTGAATCAAAGATGGAGGGACATTGTTGCCTGCCCTTATACGTACGTAGCTAGTTTTTTTGAGCTGTATTTTCTTCTTATTTTCTCTTTGTTTGTGTGTGTGTATATGCATGTAGCTACGTGCATGTGTTCGTACTATTGTGATCATGACTGAGTGATCCACAAAGATCAGAAAACATCCACATGATTGTTGAGTCACTGTAAAAATGAAAGTGTGTACTGCACGCTAAATTGTCCCAATTCACTAAAAACAAAACAGTGTGTGCATTGGGACAAAAATTAATGGTGTGCAGAAAAACTTTCATTTGGGCAGTAGCTAATCGATAATCTAATACTCATTCATGAGGGAGAATAGAGCTATCATTTAATGGTTTTGCACAAACATGTTTGTTATTGGCTATGTACGTATAAGCATTATTGTTGGGGAAATTTATAATTTTGAATTGAGTTACTCTCAGCAGTAATTTACACAATAGATATGTAACTATTCTTACTGTCTTTCATTAATGATTTAGTGCTCTAGAGCCACTGGTTCCTGGAAGAGTTCAGGCAGGAGAAAAAAAAGTGTAACCCATGCACACTCCTTGAATAAAGTAACTTAACTGTGTGACCAATCATAACACTTATTACATACATCTATGGAGTGAGTCTGACTCATGGACGAAATCCCCGCAAGCATATCTGGAGTTTTGCAGGAACACACGTGATGAAGCATCAGACAGTGGTTATAAACAATGGAAATGTCCCATGCACACTCCTTGAATAAAATAATAATACTGTGTGACCAATCATAATATTCATTATGTACGTACAATACACTGATAGTTAGTGACAATCAATGCATGCTGGTCACATATGTAGCTACCTAGTGAATGAAAGATAAGGTTGCTCATGATGTGAAATTTATTTTTGTACGAACGGTTTGATTTTAACTTGTACCTTTCACATGTAGTGATTAATTTTTGTGGTTGCACAAACATGTTTGTAGACAATTTTGAGTTGAATTACTTTCAGCAGTAGCAAATAACAATTATAATAGCTATTTGGCATAAAAGTGAGTGGATTTGTTGTACATTGCTAACAAGCTACAAAGTCATGGAAGAAGAAAATGCTTATGAGTTGGTAGATGCAAAATACATCATAAAACTAGATAAAAATCCTTCCTATGAAGATCTTACTTCAAACCTGATTAATAGAGTCTCCATATCTGCAAAATCTCAGCAAGTGAAGCCTTATTTGAAGAAACCTACTTATAGTTGGGTATGTTATACATTTGCACTAGTTGGGTTCATCTTAGTAGGTAGTGCAGCATTTGCTAGCTTGGCTATTTCACTAAGGAATTCCTCCAAACTACAAATGAATAATTCAAGATTGCAGATACACCTTCAACATTTAGTGGATAATTACTTTGAACTTCAGACTAATAATTCGAAGTCATTGACATGGCTTCAAAACTTGGTGGATCATAACCTCGAACTTCAAACTAATAGCTCAAGGTCATTGGATTTCAAGATAAACACACTACATATGATTGGGCAGAATCCTAGTAATCCTGTTGCTTCATGTTGCCATGTCTTGCTGTTGAATCTCTCCTCCCCATCAGGTTGCTACTGGATCAGGTCCTCCAATAGTTCTGCTGTGCATTGGTACTGTGACTTCAATGGGCAGTATGCAAATAATTGTAATGGACTAATACCTTCTAACCTTGGCCTCACTGAAGATAACCCTGCTAGTTCCTGCAAAGCACTACCTCCATGGAACCCTTTTGGTTACTACTGGATTAGTACACAAGGATCTCCTGTCAGAGTGTACTGTAGCTAATATGAATGCAACTTCCGGGAATCTTACAAGAGGATGGATGAGGGGGCCTACATAGACATGAGGAACACCAGCCACCAGTGTCCCAGTGGGCTGACCTTATTCTCAAGGAGCTCAGCACCAAGAAGAGTGTGCAATTCAACAACTACTGGGTGTGTTAGTATCTTTTTCACTGTCCATGGAATTGAGTACAGTCACGTGTGCGGAAGAATCAAAGGGTATCAGATACCAGTTGTTTATGCATTCTTCTACCGTACTCGTGGTATTGATTCCTCATATGTCTCTGGAGTGAGCCTGACTCATGGTAGAAATCCACGCAAGCACATCTGGACTTTTGCCGGAGCACTTGATGAACGATATCAAGAAAACCGAGATCGCAAGTGTCCCTGTATTAATACCAACCTATCTCCACCACCTATTCCAGACTATATCAATAATGACTATATTTCTGTGATACTGCCATTGGTACTATAGGTTGGTCAAATGTCCCCCAAACACTCCAACCTGCCGATCCCCTCTGGGATGGAGCTGGTTGTGGCTCTGACAATACCTGCTGTTCCTTCAATAACCCACCATGGTTCATCAAGGACCTTCCCTCCCCCACCACTGATGATGTGGAGATGAGGTTATGTCGACCTAGAGCTGTAGGAAGTACACCGATAGAATTGGTTGAGCTCTATGTACAGTGAGATAATTATAATCTTAGATTGAGGAATGAACAGAGACAATTTGAGTGTGAAATAACCTTAGATTAGTTTTATACTACGTATTATTCTATTATTGTGTTATTAGTAACTAATTCATAAAGTACTAGCTAGCAAGTGCCTATTGGCACTTTTGATGCTTGTTCACAGAAACTGCTATAGGTTAAAAAAAGTACAAGCTAACTCTACATGGCCTTTTTAATTAGCACAACCTCAAAAAAAAAGAAAGAAAGATGTTTAGCATGTACGTACAGCTCCAAAACAATCATAGTGAACTTCTGTCTTCTAATAGTTAGCTCAAGGTCATTGGATTCCATTGGGCAGAATCTTAGTAATCCTGTTGCTTCAATGTCTTGCTGTTGAATCTCTCCGAGGTACAGTTGAGTATTTGTGCAAGATAACATTGATCAATTAGTACTTTGTCCTCCTATAGCTAATCAACCCTGAGACTATTTAGGGTTGGTGAATCAATGGATCCATGAAAAGTGATTCAGGAGTAAGGAATGTTCACACTAGGAGTGAGGGAGAAGTACTATACTTATTGTCCATGGGGAGGGACTTGTATTAAGTTGTAACAGCAGTTACACAGCATGTGTGTGTGTGTGTGCATCTACATAATATATACATACATGCATGCAAAAAATGCAAATCATCTAGCTGCCGCTGAGTGGTCACTCACACCTGGTCAAGCCAGGATGCCTGTGCACTATAAGCAGGCACTAAGAGCCAGTGCTGGCAACCTCCTGGAGCCTGGGCTAGGAACTTGCAGGAGGACTAACTATCTCTTCTCAGCAAGTGGTGTGGGCACCCGAAGTCCCACCTGGACCACAGCTGATATTGGAGGGATAGCCAGTGTGATCATGCACCCTGGAAATTCTGAAATTCCAGGTACCCATTTGGACTGGTAGCATGATGTTCACAGCAAATTAATGCTGGTGGTCTCCCGCTTACAAGCCCAGAGTGCAAACCACTCACTGCCAGTGACTCCACACATACATACATACATACATATACGTACATATCTGCATGTCATGCATAATTATGCATGGGTATGCATGGCATGTGTTTGTGTGTGATCATGACTGAGTGGACCACAAACATGACTGACTGATAATGAACATTGCTCATTAGCTATCAAGACACATCAGTGAGAATATTATGACATTGTGGGTTTATGTATGCATGATTGTGATTATAATATGCTGTTGTGCAGGGTTTTAAATACACTATTATCAAAGTAATTATTTACATTCTAAGATGAAAATGTAGTAATTAATTTAAGTGATGTCATGGTTGCACAAACAAATATGTTCATTATAATAAACATGAATTACTCTGCAGTAGCTAATAATAATACTTAGTTTGTTGGCATAAAAGTAGCTAAGTGGATTCGTTTAGTTCAATATAAATTGTTAACTGGCTACAAAGTCATGGAAGAAGAAAATGCTTATGAGTTGGTAGATGTAAAAAAACATCACAACACTAGATCCTTCCTATGAAGATCTTGCTTCAAACCAGATTACAAGTGTCTCCACATTTGCAAAATCTCAGCAAGTAAAGTCAGAGTTGAAGAAACCTACTTATAGTTGGGCATGTTATACATTTGCACTAGTTGGATTCGTCTTAGTAGGTAGTGCAGCATTTGCTAGCTTGGCTATTTCACTAAGGTTATCAGAGAGTGTGCTAGCACTCTCTAAGTAGGGATGGCAGGTCAAAGTCCATAGGACAGTATAAACTAAAAACTCTTCTTTCTCTTCTACCCTTACTCTACAGGTTCTCAGAAGGCTACAGTGAATCATTACATCCACATTAAAAGAGAGGAGTGTGTCTCCCAGAATACTAATCGCGAAGCCATTAATAGTAGCTACATCAGTGACAGTCTACAAGTACATGTGATTAGCTATAACACACTTCATCTAGTTGTTGATGGTGCAGTTCACTCTATTTCTTCCACTTGTAGCTTTGCTGTTTTTATTTCTTATAATAAACATTCAAGTTTGCTTGATAACGTGTCAGTATGCTAACATTCACATTCTTACAGGATAGCGTAGACATGGTTATATGATTTCACACAAGATAGAGTATTGATTTTTTGTTAACATAGTTATGCAATTGAGACTCAACAATTATTAATACACACAATTTGTGTTAAACTAGCTGAAAACACGACCATGACACATTAGTTAAACTGACTTGCTACTAGTCATGGAAGAAGAAAATACTTATGAGTTAGTAGAGGGTGCAAGAAATATCACATCACTAGACAGGAATCCTTGCTATGGTGTTTCTTCGAAAGTCTCCACAGCTGTAAAATCTCAGCAAGTAAAGTCAGAGTTGAAGAAACATACTTATAGTTGGGTATGTTATACATTTGCACTAATTGGAATCATCTTAGTAGGTAGTGCAGCATTTGCTAGCTTGGCTATTTCACTAAAGAATTCCGCCAGTTATGAAATTAGCATATCCAACCTCAAAAGAAGTTTAGCACAGCTACGAAACGATCATGATGAGCTTCAAGCAAATCATTCAAGATCATTATTTCAGCTTGAAAACTTGGTGGATCATAACTTTGAACTTCAAACTAACAGCTCAAGGTCGTTGGGTTCCAAGATAAACATACTACATATGATTGGGCAGAATCCTAGTAATCCTGTTGCTTCATGTTGCCATGTCTTGCTGTTGAATCTCTCCTCCCCATCAGGTCACTACTGGATCAGTTCCTTCAATGGCACTGCTGTGCGTGTGTACTGTGACTTCAACAGGCAGTATGCAGATAATTGTAATGGACTAATGCCTTCTAACCTTGGCCTCACTGAAGACAACCCTGCTAGTTCCTGCAAAGCACTACCTCCATGGAACCCTTCTGGTTACTACTGGATTAGTACACAAGGATCTCCTGTCAGAGTGTACTGTAATATGAATGCAACTTCTGGGAATCTTACAAGAGGATGGATGAGGGTGGCCTACATAGACATGAGGAACACCAGCCACCAGTGTCCCAGTGTGTTGACATTATTCTCAAGGAGCTCAGCACCAAGAAGAGTGTGCAATTCAACAACTACTGGGTGTGTTAGTATCTTTTTCACTGTCCATGGAATTCAGTACAGTCATGTGTACGGAAGAATCAAAGGATATCAGATACCAATTGTTTATGCATTCGCACACTATACTCATGGTATTGATTCCTCGTATATCTCTGGAGTGAGCCTGACTCATGGAAGAAATCCACGCAAACATATCTGGACTTTTGCTGGAGCACTTGATGAAGCTTCAGGAAACCAACGCTTCAAATGTCCCTGTATCAATACCAACCTATCTCCACCACCAACTGTTCCAGAGTTTATCAATAATGACTATTTCTGTGATACAGCCATTGGTACTTTAGGTTGGTCAAATGTACCCCAAACCCTCCAACCTGCTGATCCTCTCTGGGATGGAGCTGGTTGTGGCTCCAACAATACCTGCTGTTCCTTCAATAACCCACCATGGTTCGTCAAGGACCTTCCCTCCCCCACCACTGATGATGTGGAGATGAGGTTATGTCGACCTGGAGGTGGAAGTACACCAATGGAATTGGTTGAGCTCTATGTACAGTGAGATGATTATAATTTGAGTGTGAAACAACCTTAGCTTAATTTTATACTATATATATTATAATGTTATTAGTGACCAGCTGTAAGTATATAATTCATAAAGTGATTTGAGTACTAGCAAGTAATCGAATTTACCCCTTCACAACTGAATGCACAACCTCCATTATAATTATCAGAGAGTACTTCATCCCTACACTTATTTTCTTAGCAATGGTCAGTCATCCCTAGCTAAATTCATTATTTTTATACAGAACAAAGATTGATCCCATTTCCATCCTTCATCCCTACCCTTGTTTCCTTACTTTTTTGAGCAATGATTATCCCTACATTTTTTTATTATTTATTTCACGGAAATGTTTTTTCTCATAGGAAAGTACTAGCTATATGTTCCTATAGTACATGCCAAGTGTGCAGGCTATGGTATACATACACTGTAAAAATTGTTACTGTGAATGTATAAAAACAAACGAATGGGTTTTTATTAAATAACAGTTTACAGTGTATACTGCATTTGTATTAAGTTATCCGACATAAAAAAGACACAACCAGAGTGGATTCATTAAGCTTGCTAATGTAACTGTTTACTAAACCCATGGAAGAAGAAAACACTTATGAGTTGGTAGATGCTAAATGCATTACATCGTTGGATAAAAACCCTTCCTACGAAGTTCCTTCAACTTCAAACCAGATTAGAAGTGTCTCCACATCTGCAAAATCTCAGAAAGTAAAGTCTGAGTTGAAGAAACCTACTTATAGTTGGGTATGTTATACATTTGCACTAGTTGGAATCATCTTAGTAGGTAGTGCAGCATTTGCTAGCTTGGCTATTTCATTAAAGAATTCTGCCAGTTATGAAATAGCATATCCAACCTCAAAAGAAATTTAGCACAGTTCCAAAACGATCATGATGAGCTTCAAGCAAATCATTCAAGATCATTATTTCAGCTTGAAAACTTGGTGGATCATAACTTTGAACTTCAAGCTAATACCTCAAGGTCATTGGATTTCAAGATAAGCACACTACATATGATTGGGAAGAATCCTAGTAATCCTGTTGCTTCATGTTGCCATGTTTTGCTATTGAATTTCTCCTCCCCATCAGGTCACTACTGGATCAGGTTCTCCAATGGTTCTGCTGTGCGTGTGTACTGTGATTTCAATGGGCAGTATGCAGATAATTGTAATGGACTAATACCTTCTAACCTTGGCCTCACTGAAGACAACCCTGCTAGTTCCTGCAATACTTTATCCTCAAACAGCCCTTCTGGTTACTACTGGATTCGTACACAAGAATCTCCTGTCAGAGTGTACTGTAATATGAATGCAACTTCTGCTAATCTAACACAGGATGGATGAGGGTGGCCTACATAGACATGAGGAACACCAGCCACCAGTGTCCCAGTGAGTTGACATTATTCTCAAGGAGCTCAGCACCAAGAAGGGTATGCAATTCAGCAACTACTGGGTGTGTTAGTATCTTTTTCACTGTCCATGGAATTGAGTACAGTCACATGTACGGAAGAATCAAAGGATATCAGATACCAATTGTTGATGCATTCTTTTACTATACTCGTGTTCATATGTCTCTGGAGTGAGCCTGACTCATGGTAAAAATCCACGCAAACACATCTGGACTTTTGCCGGAGCATTTTGATGAACAATATCAATGCAAACGACGGTACAAATGTCCCTGTATCAATACCAACCTATCTCCACCACCACCAATTCCAGACTATATCAATAATGACTATTTCTGTGATACTGCCATTGGTACTTTAGGTAGGTTGAATGTACCCCAAACACTCCAACCTGCTGATCCCCTCTGGGATGGAGCTGGTTGTGGCTCCAACAATACCTGCTGTTCCTTCAATGACCCACCATGGTTCATCAAGGATCTTTCCTCCCCCACCATTGATGATGTAGAGATGAGGTTATGTCGACCTAGAGCTGTAGGAAGTACACCGATAGAATTGGTTGAGCTCTATGTACAGTGAGATAATAATAATCTGAGATTGAGGAATGAACAGAAACAATTTGAGTGTGAAACAACCTTAGATTAGTTTTGTACTATACGTATTATGTCTAATAATTATTGTGTTATTAGTAACTATAAGTATAATTCATAAAATGATTTAAGGAATACATAGCTAGCAAGTGCTCAAATGTACCCCTTCACAACTGAATGCTTAACCTCCATTCTCCATTATTTTTATTTCATAGTACAGCCATTATAGCTAATAATACATCTGATTGCAAGCAGTGTAAATTCCTATTCCATCCACTACAATAATGATGATGAAAATCACTTAGCTATAGCACATGCAGTTGGACTTTTGCAGCAGCATTCTGATGAAACTAACTCATGCAGCAACGTTAGATCTGGTGACCTTATATATCAACACAAAACATCTCCTGACCAAGTGACTCAACTATTTTGTAATGCCTACAGTTTTATAATCTAATTTGCTTTTACGTATTTCGTTGTTAAATATTTTCATACACTTATTCCTATTATGAAAATAATTTACAACCAAAATGTGTATTAAAGCTTATTAGCTACAAGTAGCTGTATAGTATGAATGCTGCATCACTCCATGATGTCTCCCCAGCACCATTATTATGCAGTCACAATGGAGAAGGACATGTAAGTGTACATGTGGACATGCATGCAGGCATGTTATCTCATGAATGCTGTTATCTAACTACTAATGGCTATCTACACTCTTGCAGGATGGAGAATGTAATTATGATAGCTATCACTGTTTATATAAACATGTTTCATGTTTATTTTGAGTTTGAATTAGCTAACCTCAAGTTATTTTTTGGCATAAAAGAAAGTGGATGTTCAAACCTGTGTAGCTACAGCATATAGCTATGCCCTTCCCAGGCTCCCACTCCCTCCCCTCCCCACCACTAATGATATATAGTGTAAGGTGATGCATCTATCGATGATATTGGAAGAGAGAAGAAAAAGAAACTGTATCAAAGAGTGTCCCCAATAATAGCTAGATCAGCAAACTGATCATGAAGCCATAAACATTAGCTCATACATCAGTGACAGCCTACAAGTGTTAGTTGTTGATTATGTTCACTCCATTCCCTCCACTTTTAGCTTTGCTGTTTTTTTCCTTACATTCAAGTGATATCAATACACGGTTTGATAGAGCAATTCTGTATGAAAGCATGACCACATACAATAGTGGACTTGACTGCATGGCTATACAGAAGTCATGGAAGAAGAAAATGCTTATGAGTTTGTAGAAGAGAGTATCAGTAGGATTTATATATAAAGCCCCTGTAGAAGGTATTATCATAGATATTATTTTGAGTTGAATTCTCTCAGAGTAGTCAATACACAGTTAGCTAGCTATTTTAAAGAAAGTGGATATTCGAAACTGTGCACACTAATTACATGCACCCCTCCCACTTCCTTTCCTCCCCACCCACTAGAGATAAGATTGTGTCAAGGTGATACACTATGTACAGTGACATTAAAAAGAGAGAAGAGTGTGTCTCCCAGCTAATTACGAAGCCATAAACATTAGCTCACTATTAATAGTGGCTACATCAGTGACAGTCTAGCTACAAGTGTGATTATAACATGCTTATCTAGTTATCTAGTTGTTGATGGTGCAGTTCACTCTGTTTCTTCCACTTGTATAATAGCTTAGTTTTTCTTTCTTAAAATAAACATTTAAGTTTGGTTTCAGTATGCTATCATTACAGGATAGTTATTTTTTTTTGTTATATGATTTCACACAAGATAGAGTATTGATTTTTTGTATTCATGCGATTAAGACTCAACAATTATTAATACACACAATTTGTGTTAAATTTAACTAGCTGAAAACATGACCATGATACATTGTAAGTATACACATGTATGCATCTTACTGTGATCTCATGAATGTTATCTAGCTACTATCTATACTCATGCAGGATAGTTATGATATTATTGTGTTTCATGTTTGTTTTGGTATATTTATAATTGAGTTGAATTACTCTCAATACACCAGTTATTTTTGGCATGAAAGAAAGTGGATATTCAAACCTGTGTAGCTACACCATATTATGTGCCCTTCCCAGGCTCCCACTCCCTTCCCTGCCCACCACTAATGATATAGGGATGAGATTGTGTAAGATGATGCATCTATCTTAAATGACATTGGAACAGAGAAGAAAAAGAAACTGCATCAAAGTGCATGTGCCCAATAATAGATCAGCAAACTGATCATGAAGCCATAAACATTAGCTCATACATCAGTGACAGCCTACAAGTGTGATTATAACATATCTAGAGTTAAGTGGGTTCTGAAGAATTTAAGTTGCAGCATGATTTTAACAGTGGCCCGGCGGCTGCACTGCAGTGCTCTATTGTTTATGCTAGCAATAACTTGCAATGTGATAGTAGGCACATTGCCGTCAACTTCTAGTTGTTGATTGTGTTCACTCATTCCCTCCACTTTTAGCTCTGCTGTTTTTTTCTTATAATAAACATTCAAGTGATATCAATACACAATTTAATAGAGCAATTCTGTATGAAAGCATGACCATATACATTAGTGGACTTGACTGCATGGTTACAGAAGTCATGGAAGTAGAAAGTGCTTATGAGTTGGTAGAGGAGAGTGGCCCCTGTGACATATACCTATTCCATATGAATGCAAAAAATTTCTTCGAAATAAAAATGTGAAGTAGGGATGCTATTATAACTGCAGCTTCATTATGAAAACCAAGTACTGCAGCATCGAAGCAGTATGGCCCAAAAATCTAGCTGGAATATGTATTATAACTGCATGCAAGAGAGTGAACTTAGTGAAGTGACCCTTACCCATCATCAAGTACGAGATACTATTCCTACTTCACTCCCATGATCCAAGGGAGTGAAGTAGGAATAGTATCTCGTACTTGATGATGGGTAAGGGTCACTTCACTAAGTTCACTCTCTTGCATGCAGTTATAATACATATTCCAGCTAGATTTTTGGGCCATACTGCTTCGATGCTGCAGTACTTGGTTTTCATAATGAAGCTGCAGTTATAATAGCATCCCTACTTCACATTTTTATTTCGAAGAAATTTTTTGCATTCACTTGTTTGCATTCTTTTTCTTTGTGATTATGAAAATTGATAGACACTAAAGGCTTCCTTGATTGAACTAAATTTATTTAATGATCAGTATTTCATTCTGTTCAGGGAGGAGAGTTTGAAGGATGATCATCTGCAGTGTAATGGAGTACTGAAAGGAGTGAACATTTTAAAAAGTGAACAGCATTAGCTAATTGTTACATATGTGATCACTGAAATAATTATTGAGATGGTACGTATGTCTTGCTTGAGGGAGGAGTATGGGGAGTTTATGCATTTGGTGTAGTGATCATAATAGTGGATGCCATCAAATGGCCACATCCTGTGCAGGTGTTATATGAGGAGAACTGCTATTAATTGCCCCACCCCTTTTATGAGGTAATATCGCGAAGATTTTTTTCATACGAGGCTGCAGCACATTATAGATAGCCCAGCTAGATTTTAGGCTATCCCTACTTAACCTTTTTATTTGAAGAAATTTTTTACGCTCACTTGTTTCTATCCTTTTTCTTAGTGCTTGAAGTTGAATGAGGGAGGCTACAGTACTCTACATAAACCTCTTTTGTAGGTACATACAGTGTCTCTGGTTGAAGAATTTGTTTAGCTATTTAAGTTTTGTTGATATAAAACTTTACAGCAACAGCAATGTAAATGACATGTACACGGCATGGTGAAGTGAGCTGACTACACTACAGCAAAGTACTGGCTATAATGCTACTATAGGATGAGCATCTGTACTGTAATTCAGCAAGGAGTGACTGGAACATCATCAGATAATGAATGAAGACCTTGGCTATAGCTTAAGCTTACGTGGCTCCGCCCATAAGCCCCGCCCCCTTCAAAATGGCGTAGAAAGATTAGCAGTGTTCCGACCTATTAAATGTAGCGAAAACAGTAGAAGGACCCTGTAGAAGGACCGGCTAGAAATGACGTCATAGTGAGATTCAAGATATTTCGCGAGATCCAAAATCATTACAGTACTAACATATTCTATTATACTAGCTGTTTAGCTGTGTAGCTATGCTGCAAGAAGTGATGAAACAAAGAGGACTGAAGAAGGAACAAGAAGTATGAGTGAAGGACTGGATAAAATGAGTGGAATGATAAATTCTATTTTAAGTACCAGACAAGCCGGACTGCTGTAAATTTGGGGAAATCACACTATACTAGCACTGAAGCACTCTCTGTACTGCATTTAATTAGAATTGACACTCTGTGAAGGTTAGAATCATAATGATAATGATAGAGAAGAACCGAACGAAAAAAGAAAAGGACTGGGCTCTATTGTGGGCACCAGACTGCTCTAATTAGAGAGACCACACTATACCAGCACTAAGACACTCTTGAGAGTCTCTGTACTGCATGTAATTAGAGTTGACATCCTGTGATGGAATCAAATTAGAATCATAGAGAAGGACCGGATGAAAAAGAGAAGGACCGGGCTCTATTGCAGGCACCAAACTGCTCTAATTAAAGAGACCACACTATACCAGCACTAAGACACTCTTGAGCGTCTCTGTACTGCATGTAATTAGAGTTGACATCCTGTGATGGAATCAAATTAGAATCATAGAGAAGGACCGGATGAAAAAGAGAAGGACCGGGCTCTATTGCAGGCACCAAACTGCTCTAATTAAAGAGACCACACTATACCAGCACTAAGACACTCTTGAGAGTCTCTGTACTGCATGTAATTAGAGTTGACATCCTGTGACGGAATCAAATTAGAATCACAAAGAAGGACCGGATGAAAAAGAGAAGGACCGGGCTCTATTGCGGGCACCAGACTGCTCTAATTAGAGAGACCACACTCTAAGACACTCGTGTGGATCTCTGTACTGCATGTAATTGGAGTTGACATCCTGTGATGGAATCAAATTAGAATCATAGAGAAGGACCGGATGAAAAAGAGAAGGACCGGGCTCTATTGCAGGCACCAAACTGCTCTAATTAAAGAGACCACACTATACCAGCACTAAGACACTCTTGAGCGTCTCTGTACTGCATGTAATTAGAGTTGACATCCTGTGATGGAATCAAATTAGAATCATAGAGAAGGACCGGATGAAAAAGAGAAGGACCGGGCTCTATTGCAGGCACCAAACTGCTCTAATTAAAGAGACCACACTATACCAGCACTAAGACACTCTTGAGAGTCTCTGTACTGCATGTAATTAGAGTTGACATCCTGTGACGGAATCAAATTAGAATCACAAAGAAGGACCGGATGAAAAAGAGAAGGACCGGGCTCTATTGCGGGCACCAGACTGCTCTAATTAGAGAGACCACACTCTAAGACACTCGTGTGGATCTCTGTACTGCATGTAATTGGAGTTGACACCCTGTGACGGAATCAAATTAGAATCACAAAGAAGGACTGGATGAAGAGAAGAGCACAGAAGTGAAGTGCTTATGAGCATGCCTATAGCCTTATCATTTGCAACATTAGTTCACCTCAACTTGGCCTGCATGCAAACAATTTTTCAGACTTGCACACTCAAGCTATCCAAAGGGGGGTGGGGCTCATATCTGCAGGGTATTTCGGAGACCTTAGGGGTTAATGCACAATAATGTTATCATGGGTAGATTGAAAGGCTGTGACAAGATTTGGTGACCACAGACTTGTTAATATCCAAGTAACAGGTAATTCATGTGCCTGTGACAGATTTCATAAAAGATCACATCACATTATGTTTTAGCTACATCGCAGTGATTTTTTTCACCAACAATGCTGGAAATCAGATTTTTGCTCACAGGGAGTGTAGTTTTAATGCTAGGAAGGTCAAATTGTGACACCGGGACCTCTATACAGTGCTCTACTGCATACTTCATGGATGGGGAAATTAACCCCATCTATGCTGATTACATGACGTACCACCATGGGAGCGTTATACGTGATTGAAGTAGAGCCACTGCTAGCATGGACACTATAATGGCTATTTGGAAACATCAAAATGATATTATGCAGACCACAAAGGGGGGAGGAAGAGTGGGGTACAGTTCCTCTAATGGAACAGCTATATAACAGCTCTAATAGGTTCTCCCTATGTACATGTACGTGGTGTCCAGATATTAAAGTAGTCGGTTAGCTCTAAGTGAATATACCCCATACCCTGCAGAGAGGTCTAGAGATCAAGGTTCATAAATTTTGAAACAACTAATTCAGGGTATATATTCACTTAGAGCTATCTGGACACCAAATAGGGAGAACCACAGCTGTTATAACAGGGGTGTATCCACAGAATTTTGAGTGGCCCAGTGTGGGATAACCATGCCCACTTTATATCATTCACCCACTTATCAGAAGGAGTTTCGATATGCTAATGTGATCATGATTCTTGAAGGATACATAATCACTTGGCTAACTCTGCAGGCATGGGATAAAAAGTGGTCTGGTGAAAACCGGACCAACCCCGGAGTGGTGGATACACCCAGGTATATAGCTGGGAATTATACCATAGGTGTGCATGATATCATCTTGATGTTTCCAAATAGCCATTAGTGTCCTAGCTCTAGCTAGCAGTCGCTCTACTTCAATCACGTATGCTCCCATGGTGGTACGTCATGTAATCAGCATAGATGGGGTTAATTTTCCCATCCATGAAGTATGTGGCAGAGCACTGTATAGAGGTCCCAGTGTCACAATTAGACCTTCCTATTACCAAAACTACACTCCCTGTTAGCAAAAATCTGATTTCCAGCATTATTGGTGAAAAAAATCACTGCAATGTAATACATGATGTGATGTGATCTTTTATGAGATCTGTCACAGGCACATGAATTATCCATTACTTGGATATTAACAAGTCTGCGGTCACCAAATCTTGTCACAGCCTTTCTACTCATCCTATCTACCCATGACAACTTTATTGTGTGTTAACCCCTTAAGGTCTCCGAAATACCCTGCAGATATGAGCCCCACCCCCCTTTGGATAGCTTGAGTGTGCAAGTCTGAAAAATTGTTTGCATGCAGGCCAAGTTGAGGTGAATTAATGTTGCAAATAACAAGGTGTATGTAGCTATAGGCATGCTCATGAGCACTTCACTTCTGTGCCCTTCTCTTTTTTTTTCATCCAGTCCTTCTTTGTGATTCTAATTTGATTCCGTCACAGGATGTCAACTCCAATTACATGCAGTACAGAGATTCACACGAGTGTCTTAGAGCTGGCATAGTGTGGTCTCTCTAATTAGAGCAGTCTGGTGCCTGCAATAGAGCCCGGTCCTTCTCTTTTTCATCCGGTCCTTCTCTATGATTCTAATTTGATTCCGTCACAGGATTTCAACTCTAATTACATGCAGTACAGAGACTCTCAAGAATGTCTTAGTGCTGGTATAGTGTGGTCTCTTTAATTAGAGCAGTCTGGTGCCTGCAATAGAGCCCGGTCCTTCTCTTTTTCATCCGGTCCTTCTCTATGATTCTAATTTGATTCCATCACAGGATGTCAACTCTAATTACATGCAGTACAGAGACTCTCAAGAGTGTCTTAGTGCTGGTATAGTGTGGTCTCTTTAATTAGAGCAGTCTGGTGCCTGCAATAGAGTCCGGTCCTTCTCTTTTTCATCCGGTCCTTCTCTATGATTCTAATTTGATTCCGTCACAGGATTTCAACTCTAATTACATGCAGTACAGAGACTCTCAAGAATGTCTTAGTGCTGGTATAGTGTGGTCTCTTTAATTAGAGCAGTCTGGTGCCTGCAATAGAGCCCGGTCCTTCTCTTTTTCATCCGGTCCTTCTCTATGATTCTAATTTGATTCCATCACAGGATGTCAACTCTAATTACATGCAGTACAGAGACTCTCAAGAGTGTCTTAGTGCTGGTATAGTGTGGTCTCTCTAATTAGAGCAGTCTGGTGCCCACAATAGAGCCCAGTCCTTTTCTTTTTTCGTTCGGTTCTTCTCTATCATTATCATTATGATTCTAACCTTCACAGAGTGTCAATTCTAATTAAATGCAGTACAGAGAGTGCTTCAGTGCTAGTATAGTGTGATTTCCCCAAATTTACAGCAGTCCGGCTTGTCTGGTACTTAAAATAGAATTTATCATTCCACTCATTTTATCCAGTCCTTCACTCATACTTCTTGGTCCTTCTTCAGTCCTCTTTGTTTCATCACTTCTTGCAGCATAGCTACACAGCTAAACAGCTAGTATAATAGAATATGTTTAGTACTGTAATGATTTTTGATCTCGCGAAATATCTTGAATCTCACTATGACGTCATTTCTAGCCGGTCCTTCTCTACAGGGTCCTTCTACAGTTTTCGCTACATTTAATAGATGGTGTTCCGAGTGCTATCGAATAGTGAAGTAGAGCCTTAGTCAAAAATAATAGCAAAAGATCAGCCTCTAGGTGCCGCTCTAACAGATGGCCAAAGCAGAATTTTGATGACTATAGCCAGTAAGTCGGTACGTCGATCTTATACATTATTATTATTATTACAAGTGAATGCAAAAAATTTCTTCGAAATAAAAATGTGAAGTAGGGATGCTATTATAACTGCAGCTTCATTATGAAAACCAAGTACTGCAGCATCGAAGCAGTATGGCCCAAAAATCTAGCTGGAATATGTATTATAACTGCATGCAAGAGAGTGAACTTAGTGAAGTGACCCTTACCCATCATCAAGTACGAGATAGTATTCCTACTTCACTCCCTTGGCCCTTGATCATGGGAGTGAAGTAGGAATAGTATCTTGTACTTGATGATGGGTAAGGGTCACTTCACTAAGTTCACTCTCTTGCATGCAGTTATAATACATATTCCAGCTAGATTTTTGGGCCATACTGCTTCGATGCTGCAGTACTTGGTTTTCATAATGAAGCTGCAGTTATAATAGCATCCCTACTTCACATTTTTATTTCGAAGAAATTTTTTGCATTCACTTGTTTGCATTCTTTTTCTTTGTGATTATGAAAATTGATAGACACTAAAGGCTTCCTTGATTGAACTAAATTTATTTAATGATCAGTATTTCATTCTGTTCAGGGAGGAGAGTTTGAAGGATGATCATCTGCAGTGTAATGGAGTACTGAAAGGAGTGAACATTTTAAAAAGTGAACAGCATTAGCTAATTGTTACATATGTGATCACTGAAATAATTATTGAGATGGTACGTATGTCTTGCTTGAGGGAGGAGTATGGGGAGTTTATGCATTTGGTGTAGTGATCATAATAGTGGATGCCATCAAATGGCCACATCCTGTGCAGGTGTTATATGAGGAGAACTGCTATTAATTGCCCCACCCCTTTTATGAGGTAATATCGCGAAGATTTTTTTCATACGAGGCTGCAGCACATTATAAATAGCCCAGCTAGATTTTAGGCTATCCCTACTTAACCTTTTTACGCTCACTTGTTTCTATCCTTTTTCTTAGTGCTTGAAGTTGAATGAGGGAGGCTACAGTACAGTACTATACAAAGCCAGCTCTACATAAACCTCTTTTGTAGGTACATACAGTGTCTCTGGTTGAAGAATTTGTTTAGCTATTTAAGTTTTGTTGATATAAAACTTTACAGCAACAGCAATGTAAATGACATGTACACGGCATGGTGAAGTGAGCTGACTACACTACAGCCAAGTACTGGCTATAATGCTACTATAGGATGAGCATCTGTACTGTAATTCAGCAAGGAGTGACTGGAACATCATCAGATAATGAATGAAGACCTTGGCTATAGCTAAACTTAAGCTTACGTGGCTCCGCCCCCTTCAAAATGGCGTAGAAAGATTAGCAGCTGTGTTCCGAGTGCTATCGAATAGTGAAGTAGAGCCTTAGTCAAAACTAATAGCAAAAGATCAGCCTCTAGGTGCCGCTCTAACAGATGGCCAAAGCAGAATTTTGATGACTATAGCCAGTAAGTCGGTACGTCGATCTTATTATTATTATTATCCTTATTATTATTATAAGGGAAAAAGCATTTCGTGAAATGAAAAAAAGATGTAGGGATGACCACTGCTCAAAAAAAGTAAGGAAACAAGAAGGATGGAAATGGGATCAATCTTTGTTCTGTATATCCAGCCAACAATCCCTACATATACACACATTACTACACTATAATCTGAAGTTACCTGACGTATATGTAGGGATTGTTGGCTGGATATACAGAACAAAGATTGATCCCATTTCCATCCTTCTTGTTTCCTTACTTTTTTTGAGCAGTGGTCATCCCTACATCTTTTTTTCATTTCACGAAATGCTTTTTCCCTTACTTGTTCCTGGTCTTTTTTCCTCTCTTTTATGGTTTTAGCTATGATTAGAGTTCATCCTTCTATGTGTATGCAGGGACAGATGAAAGAAGTTCTCCAATAGCATACCAGCCCAATCATTTATCGAGTCAAGGTGTTGTGTTGTTGAGCCATACTTGGAGGTCGAAGATGCTGAAATAGAGTCTACCGTGGTGAATCTAAATCCCCGAATCGATACAGTAGTCTATCATCAGCTAGAGCTAGCTAGCTAGCTAGAGACAGCTGAGTAATATTATGATTTCGAATAATTGGATATTCAAATACATGTGCATGCGTATTATAGAAAAGATGGCTTCCTAATTGAATTAGTCGAGTGCTGTGCTCCGTAGTGTCTCCTTTTTCATCGACTCTTTCGAGGATCAACGAGTAGAAAAGATCGTAGTTCGTAGAATTTGGAGTGGATTTGTCCAGAAATCATGGCTGTAGCTTGAGTGGTTCGAGAGATATGGTTGTCTAAGAATAATAATAATAATAATAATAATAATAATAAGGGAAAAAGCATTTCGTGAAATGAAAAAAGATGTAGGGATGACCACTGCACAAAAAAGTAAGGAAACAAGAAGGATGGAATCTTTGTTCTGTATATCCAGCCAACAATCCCTACATATACGTCGGGTAGCTTCAGATTATAGTGTAGTAATGTACGTACATGTAGGGATTGTTGGCTGGATATACAGAACAAAGATTCCATCCTTCTTGTTTCCTTACTTTTTTGTGCAGTGGTCATCCCTAGTCTCGCGTAGCCAGACCCAATTCTTTCCTTTTTCTTGGGGGCGGGGGGGGGGGGGAAAGAAAGGGTCTGGTCAACTCCCGTAGAGCGTTTTGTTCTGAGTGCACCCAAATTCCGGTGCGCGCTAATTGACCACCACTTAGTTAGCGGTAAGGCGATAACCGCCGTGGTTACTATGAAGTGTTGCTTGTGCAAAAGTGACCTGAGTCCAGTTAATTTGAGGAAAAAAGGAAGAAATTGCATGGAATAACAAGAGCCAGGTAAGAAATGATGAATGATGTCATCACAGTTCAAGGCTGAGCTGAATGTGCTGTGTTTAGAGTTGTATCAAGTTGGTCTTAATGGAAACTGCAGACTGTGATGCTTATTTGTGCCATGTCTGTAGTGGAGAGCTCAGCAGGCGAGCCAATCTGAGGGACAAACTAGAAGCAACAACAGCTATAAAGATGCAATGTCTCACTCTGAGTAGTAAAGCCAAAAGAAAGCAGCCATCCCAAGCTAATGCTTCAATGCATGCAGTCCTATCTCCTGTGTCAGTGTAACTGAAGGAACATCAGGAGCAACAGAAGGATCAGCAGCCATGATAAAATGCAAAACAACCATGTGTGGACTTTAATGAGATTCATAGTAAGGTAGGCGGGGGTAACTCCGGACAAACTTTCAATTGGGAAGGATAACTTTGGAATGGAAGCAGCTATGATCGAGCAGTAAAGTTCAAAAAGAAGCTGAACTCTCCATCTATCAAGGCCCCAAGCGTTATTATTTTAGTACTTACTCTTGTGAACTTATCGGGCAAAATTCATAGCTAGTATAAAATCGCGGTTTGGGGTAACTCCGGACACTACTGGTAGAAATCTCTGATAGAGCTAGCTAGCAACCCAACATGAAATATTTTAGAGAGAGATGACTTTGGTTTATCTGATACACATGCACTTTTTTCCTGCGCTCTCTTGATGTTCAACCAGGCCTGCTTGAAATGCACAAGATCGTGACGTAAAGTTTCAGTTCGACGATTATAGATTTCGGGGCACGATGCAGTCCAGAACGGTGGAAGAAGAGTTTAGCTAAGCATGCATTTAAACAAGTAGCAGTTATAGTTACTGCAGGTATAAAGACTGCCTCTCAATCTTTGTAGTTTCTGAAAAAAAGTTGAAAGTCCGAAGTTACCCCATGTCCGGAGATACCCCCGCCTACCTTAACCACGGCGGTTATCGCCTTACCGCTAACTAAGTGGTGGTCAATTAGCGCGCACCGGAATTTGGGTGCACTCAGAACAAAACGCTCTACGGGAGTTGACCAGACCCTTTCTTTCCCCCGCCCCCAAGAAAAAGGAAAGAATTAGGTCTGGCTACGCGAGACTAGGTCATCCCTACATCTTTTTTCATTTCACGAAATGCTTTTTCCCTTACTTGTTCCTGGTCTTTTTTTCCTCTCTTTTATGGTTTTAGCTATGTATAGAGTTCATTCTTCTATGTGTATGCAGGGACAGATGAAAGAAGAATAGTTCTCCAATAGCATACCAGCCCAATCACTATCAACGAGTCAAGGTGGAGGTAGAAAATGCTGAAATAGAGTCTACCTTGTTGAATCTAAATCCCCGAGTCGATACAGTAGTCTATCATCATCATCACTATTCACCTATACCTAGCTAGCTAGCTAGCTAGAGGCAGCTGAATAATATTATAATTTCGAATAATTGGATATCAAATACATGCGCATGCGTATTATAGAAAAGATGGCTTCCTAATTGAATTAGTCGAGTGCTGTGCTCCTTAGTGTCTCCTTTTTCATCGACTCTTTCGAGGATCAACGAGTAGAAAAGATCGTAGTTCGTAGAATTTGGAGTGGATTTGTCCAGAAATCATAGCTGTAGCTTGAGTGGTTATAAGAAGAATAATAATAATAATAATAATAGAGAAGAAGAAGAATATAGCGATTTACCTGCTTGCCGTATTTCTGAAACGGTAAGCTCCCTGGTCCTGAAACTTGGTCTGCACATTGTAGTAGGCTCTAGTAGGCAGGATAATCATTCACAGTAGCTTTTGTTAGGTCTAAGTGGGGGAACTGGAATTTCACTTTTGTATTAGTCTATAGGCGGCGCGCGCGGCCGTCCGAGTCATCCCTACATAGAGAGTGCTACCGCACTCTCTGATAATAATAATAGAGAAGAAGAAGAATATAGCGATTTACCTGCTTGCCGTATTTCTGAAACGGTAAGCTCCCTGGTCCTGAAACTTGGTCTGCACATTGTAGTAGGCTCTAGTAGGCTGGATAATCATTCACAGTAGCTTTTGTTAGGTCTAAGTGGGAGAACTAGAATTTCACTTTAGTATTAGTCTATAGGCGGCGCGCGCGGCCGTCCGAGTCATCCCTACATAGAGAGTGCTACCGCACTCTCTGATAAAGAAAAAGAACGAAAAGTCAATTTTAGAACTCGTTTTTTTCTTATGTTGGCGAATGAATTTTTGGCTTTTGAACATTCTCCTCTCTTCTTTGTAGATATAATAATTCACTGTAGCCTTCTGAGAACCTGTAGAGTAAGGGTAGAAGAGAAAGAAGAGTTTTTAGTTTATACTGTCCTATGGACTTTGACCTGCCATCCCTACTTAGAGAGTGCTACCGCACTCTCTGATAGCATGCATGGATGCTTATCGGTAGGATTTATATGTATGGCCCCTGTAGAAGGTATTATTTATAATTTTGAGTTGAATTCTCTCAGAAGTAGTCGATACACAGTTATTTTAAAGAAAGCGGATATTCAAAACTGTGCACACTAATATATGCACCCCTCCCCTCCCCACCCACTAGAGACAAGATTGTATCAAGGTGATGGATGCATTTGAAGTACACTATATATGTACAGTGAAAAAGAGAGAAGAGTGTGTCTCCCAGAAACCTAATCATGAAGCCATAAACGTTAGCTCACTATTGACCCTACTATCAAGAAATTCAGCACCAAGAAGAGCATGTGATATCATAATACGTTCTGTATGTGTTGATAACATTTTCTCTGTTCATGGTAGAGTACAGTCACGTGTATGGAAGAATCATTGCATATCAGAATAGAGTTCCCATCGCATTTAACTACCGAAACACTTACAACAATATTGACAGTCGATATGTCTTTGGAGTGAGTCTGACAAAGTCCCCGCAATCACATTTGGACTTTTGCAGGAGCATCTGATGCGATGAGACGTCAAATCATCCAACATTCAAATGTCCTTGCATTAATACAAGCATCACTCCACCACCATCTGTTCCAGACTTCATTGGTAATGACTATTTTTATGCTACTGCTCTCAGCACATATTACCTCAATGTACCTAGAGAATTCCAACCTGCTAATCCCCTCTGGGATGGAGAGGGATGTGGTCCCACCAATGCTTGCTGTTCCTTTAACCACCCACCATGGTTTATCAAGGACCTTCCCTCCCCCACCACTGATGACATAGAGATGAGGGTGTGTCGACCTTCGTATGATGGAAGCACACCAATTGAAATAGTAGAACTTTACATACAGTAGCTAACAGAAATCGCATCAAGAAATGTGTCCACAATGGTGATCTATCATAATAGTGACCCTTACCACCAACTTAATTATGTGCAAGTGAGTCAGTCTGTAATGTTGCATCACTCAGTGATGTCTCCCCAGCACCTTATCAGAGAGCACGGTACCATAGGACTAGCACAAAATGAAGTTGCATTTCCTCAGAAAACAGTAAGTTGTAGCTGCTATGACTGCTTACCCTGTATTATATGCACATTCTTATCATGCAGGATAATTTTGGAGGCTGAAAGACTCGACACGAAAGAATAATAAAAGCGCTTTTTTTCATGATTTCTTATTCTTCATGTTCTTAATCATAATAATGGCACGATCTGGAGAAAAACTGGGGCGCGTTATGGCTATGTTCTATATATGAATGTGTAGCATTTTACCCCGACCAGTGCAGTGTAGCATCGGTTTAGCCTCTAGTCCGCTCAGAAAAAAAGCCGCTCTCTGGACTATACAACGAAGAAATTGAACATAACGCGCATGCGTAACAAACGATAGTTGCCATGACTCTCGATCTCGTTGAAGCAAAAGGCCATTTCGACCGTAGATAGAACAGAATAATACAGTCAGCTCTAAGATAAGTTATCCTAGCTAACTATTAGCTAGAGCTGTAAGGACAGCGTATAAATTTTGAATGGTAGGCCTAAACTTACTCGAGCGCCAGTGAGCTGTGCATTATTTAGAAACGAAAGCAGGCTCCCTAGCCGGCCCTAGCCCTAGCCCTTCATCTATGAGCTCAGAAGATTTTAATCGTTTACCAGGCTTGATTGTGATCCAGCATTGCAACAGGAGCTATAAAAATTGAATTTCATAAAACAAAAACAGCTACAGTTACCTAATCTGGTGTAGCTTTCGGCGCTCGGGGCTGGCTACGCCAGATTAACAGTTACCTTGCCTCCTTCCCCTAACTTAATTAATCAGCATAATATAGAAAAACAGTCATTATAAGGGAAAAAAGGCACTAACTGAACAATAATCATAACAAGCAGCTATAATGAGATATTCATAGATGCAGCTCTAATGACCTCCTGCAAAAAGAATTCTATTTAAAAAATAAAAGAAATAAGTAAGGCCACATCAAATTAATTACTTGTTTATCATCCTAATTTCTTCAAAAATTAGGAGAGGGGGGGAGGCTTTTATCTTTATTTTTTATTGGTTTCCATGGCACCTGTTTAAAAAGCTATCATTATGAAAACATACAAAAAGCTGAAGTTCCACAAAAAAGTCATGAAAACAAGTAGCTGCACACTTTACTTGAAGAATAATAAACACCATAATTTAATAGCCACCAAAACTGAAATTACACTGAAAATCACGCCTAAATTTCAAGTAAAGTACACCATGCACATGCTCAGTAGAAATAAAATCAAAAATTCAGAAGAGCAAAAATTGGAGAGGGAGGGGATGATAAACAAGTAATTAAGTTGATGTGGCCTAAAGAAAAAACATTTATTCTAATAAATGAAGGTGATGTAGGGATGACTAGTTAACTGGTCAAAAAAGAGTTGGAACAAGAGCTGAATAGATGAGTGCAAGGATGAAGTCGAATCCAGGTGCAATCACTAGTGTGACGTACCCACATTCGACTTCATCCTTGCACTCATCTATTCAGCTCTTGTTCCAACTCTTTTTTGACCAGTTAACTAGTCATCCCTACATGACCTTCATTTATTAGAATAAATGTTTTTTCTTTACTTGTATTATTATGTGAGTGGATGCAACATGCTCGATTATTATCTAACCTCACCTCAGCTGACTCACCTATCACTTAATAGCATTTTATATAGTAATTGGTAATGGTATGCAGTAAATAAAATTCATGTAAATATTCCAACCCACTTAGTACCATTGTCAGAGGAGGTTAAGGTTGTAGCTAGCTTGTTGAGTCCTTGATCTAGCTACTCACAAACATGGGTGGTAGCTAGCAGCTATGCTGACCTAGACTAATTCAGGTAGGAACTGAAAACTACATATGACAGATCAGGGTCAGCATGAATCATGAATATCCTTATATGGTAGCTAATGTCAAGTCAGCAGTGTACATGGTTGGAAATAGCTAGTGGTTTCGAACAGGTCTACATGATGTTATTTTCCTTCCTCCTTAATCTGCAGTGTATAGCTATCACTCTGTGCCATCATAGACTATATAGGTTCCTACATGGACTGGAAACGCCTATTAAATTAATATTAACAAGCACTTCCGGTGGTGTGATATCCGTGTTGCGCCTATATTGCGCTGCAGCTGTATCTCCATATGAACAGGAAAGATCACTTTAGTGGTTAACCGTACAAGCTTGTAAGTGGCTATGAAGAGGCTGAACTCTGCCAGGGAGACTATACTACAAGATGCCAAGACCCTGGGATTATTGTCAGAGCAAAACTCGAGTTAAAGTGTGCTCTAGCAGTTAAAATTGCATATGAATACTTTGTGTAATTTTATCTCCTGAAGTAGTTTTATCATCCATAGTTAATGTGGTTGAGGACTTGAAGTACATGTTAGTTACTACACCTTTCTTTGTCAAATAGTATACCTGCTTTGTGTAATTTTCTAGGACCAAGTTTAACCAATCCAGCTCATACTGTAATATAAGCAGTTCATATAAAGTTTGCAGTGTTGCATGGTATTGTTTTTATCCATTTGGGGTACATATTTGGTTGTAGAAATTCACTAGACAGTTAATTAATTGATGGAAACAGCGGCCCAGAATACAATATCCAGTAAGTATTACCATAAATATACGGAACACCGCAAGGCGGATGTAATTAATCATTTCCAGTCCATTCTGGAACCTCTATAGTCTATGGTGCCATCCACCTAGTCAGTCACATCAAGTGGATGCAACTTGTAACTATACATCTGGATTGTTGCTACTGTAGCTACATTGGATATGTCACATTATAGCTAATATGTAACTACGGTTCAGATGGCCACTAGCTATAGAAGTATCATGTAACTATGATTCAGATATAATAATGGGTCAGTATACATTGAATTGGAAATGTCTTATTATACCAGGTATATGGCTCAGACAGCATTTCATGATGATGTGCACTAGCTCTTAGTTCATGAATACGTACAAGGCAGGGCAGACTACAGAGTTGAACCATGTCCCTACCAATTTTCGGACCAGATCACCTCAGCTATGTGTGTATATTACCAATTTCTTATGCTTTCCATATCATATGTGCGCAACCAGAGTGGATTCAATGTAGCTAATTGTTTACTAAAGCATGGAAGAAGATGCAAAATGCATCACATTGAATCCTTCCATGAAGTTCCTTCAACTTCAAACGAGATTAAAAAATGTCTCCACATCTAGCTAGCTAAGTAAAGTCAGAGTTGAAGAAACCTAGTGTGTTATACATTTGCACTAGTTGGTCTAGTAGGTATAGTGCACCATTTGCTACATAGTTTGGCTATTTCAATAAGGAATTCCTCAAGTAGCATATCCAACCTGACTTTAGCATGTACGCTCCAAAACAATCATAGTGAACTTCATGCAAAATCATAACAGCAGTTACACAGCATGTGTGTGTGTGTGTGCATGCGTGCGTGCCATACGTACATACATACATACACACACACACACACACACACACGCACACATACATACATACATACATACGTATATGCAAATGCAAAATGCAAATCATCTAGCTGCCGCTGAGCGGTCACACGCACCTGGTCAAGCCGGGATGCCGGTGCACTAAGCAGGCACTAAGAGAGCCAGTGCTGGCAACCTCCTGGAGCCCAGGCTAGGAACTTGCAGGAGGACTGACTACCTCTTCTCAGCAAGTGGTGTGGGCACCCGAAGTCCCACCTGGACCACAGCTGATATAGGAGAGATAGCCAGTTTGATTTGCACCCTGGAAATTCCAGGTGCCCATTTTCAGCTGGGTGGACTGGTGGCATGGTGTTCGGTGGATATTCACAGCAATTAATGCTGGTGAAAAGGAGGATGGATAAACACCATATGTTACTGGTGGGACTCGAACTCACGGTCTCCCGCTTACAAGCCCAGAGTACAACCATTCACTGCCAGTGACTCCACACATACATACATACATACATACATACATACATACGTACATACATACATACATACATACATACATACATATGCATGGGGTATGCATGGCATGTGTTTGTGTGTGATCATGACTGAGTGGTGATTGTGATTATAATATGCTGTTGTGCAGGGTTTTATATAGTACACAATTGATTATCTTGTTTATGATCAAAGTAACTATTCCAGTTTGCTTATAATTATTTACATTCTTATAAGATGAAAATGTAGTGATTAATTTTAGTGATGTCTTTGGTTGCACAAACAAACATGTTTATCTTATGCATCATCATAAACATGAATTACTCTCAGCAGTAGTTAGTTGGCATAAAAGTAGCTAAGTGGATTTGTTTAGTTCAATGTACATTGCTAACTGGCTATACGAAGTCATGGAAGAAGAAAATGCTTATGAGTTGGTAGATGTAAAAAACATAGATAAATATCCTTCCTATGAAGTTCTTTCTTCAAACAAGATTACAAGTGTCTCCACATCTGTAAAATCTCAGCAAGTAAAGTCAGAGTTGAAGAAACCTACTTATAGTTGGGCATGTTATACATTTGCACTAGTTGGATTCATCTTAGTAGGTAGTGCAGCATTTGCTAGCTTGGCTATTTCACTAAGGAATTCCAACAGTTATGAAATAAGCTTCATGCAAGATAATTTTTCAAGATCATTAAAGCAGCTTCAAAATTATCATGATGAACTTCAAGCAAATTATTCAAAATCATTAGTGGAGCATCAGCACTACCATGATGAACTTGAAACAAATTCTTCAAAATTATTAATTCAGTTCCAGAATGAATTTCAAATGAATTATTCAAGCTCATTGATGCAGCTTCAGAATAATTTTGACGAACTTCAAATGAATTATTCAAGATCATTGATGCAGCTTCAGAATAATATTGATGAACTACAATATAATTATTCAAGATCACTGATGCAGCTTCAGAATGATTATTCAAGATTATTAACTCAGCTTCAGAATGAACTACAAGTGAATAACTCAAGATCATTGATACAACTTCAAAATTTAGTGGATAATAGCTTTGAACTTCAGACTAACAATTCAAGGTCATTGACAAGGCTTCAAAACTTGGTGGATCATAACTTTGAACTTCAAACTAATAGCTCAAGGTCATTGGATTCCAAGATAAACACACTACATATGATTGGGCAGAATCCTAGTAATCCTGCTGCTTCATGTTGCCATGTCTTGCTGTTGAATCTCTCCTCCCCATCAGATCACTACTGGATCAGGTCCTCCAATGGTCCTGCTGTGCGTGTGTACTGTGACTTATTCAACAGGCAGTATGCAGATAATTGTTACAGTAATGGACTAATTCCTTCTAACCTTGGCCTCAATGAAGATATCCCTGCTAGTTCTTGCAATACTCTACCCTCAAACAGCCCTTCTGGTTACTACTGGATTAGTACACAAGGATCTCCTGTCAGAGTGTACTGTAATATGAATGCAACTTCTGGGAATCTAACACAAGGATGGATGAGGGTGGCCTACATAGACATGAGGAACACCAGCCACCAGTGTCCCAGCAGACTGACCTTATTCTCAAGGAGTTCACCACCAAGAAGAGTGTGTAATATAACTACGCATGGATGTGTTAGTACTACCTTCACTGTCCATGGGGTAGAGTACAGCCATGTATATGGAAGAATCATTGGGTATCAAGATAAGGTTTCCTGCGCATTTTTCCGACATGCTGATCCCATTGATTCTGCTTATGTCTATGGAGTGAGTCTGACTCATGGACAAAGTCCTCGTAAACATATTTGGACATTTGCAGGAGCATCCGATGAAACAGCAAGAGACACATACTGTAAATGTCCTTGCACCAACATTAATGCATCTCCACCACCTGTTCCAAATTATGTTGGCAATGACTATTTTTGTGATACTGCCCTCAGTACAAATTATCGTGATGTACCTAGAGCATTTCAACCTAGTGACCCCCTCTGGGATGGAGCAGGATGTGGTTCCACCAATGCTTGCTGTTCTTTCAATAACCCACCATGGTTTATCAAGGACCTTCCCACCCCCACCACTGATGATGTGGAGATGAGGTTGTGTTCACCACATATAAGTGATGGAACTGCACCCATTGAAATAATTGAGCTCTACATACAGTGAAGCATACCCAGTATCCTCATTTTAGTCTTATCCGGCTTTATTTTATCTTAGCTAGTTTATTCTTATTCTCTATTCTTAGCTTAGTTTATTAGCTATTATTTTATTCTATCCTCCATTTAGCTTAGTTTTTTCTATTTTATGATTACTATTTTGAGCGTGCACCTATAGCTACAAAATAACACATCCACTCCTTATACAGAAAATAAATGACCCTCATATTCCCATGGGGGGGGGGGGGGGGGGGGGGGGGGGTGCAGTCTCCAACATCAATGTAGCTATTAAGTGTAGTTTAAGAATGACTTGCACCTCCACTCCTCAAGACACAACTATGCCATCTGGTGTTCCCATTGCAATAATTAAATGTTTACGATAATATCGATGAATCAATTAATGTCTTTGGAGTGAATCTGACTCATAGACAACATCCATTTAGACCTCTCTTTTGATTGCTACTGATCGAAAAGATAATGTCAAGCATGCTTAGTGGTGCCAGTTGTGCACTGTGCAACAACCGAGGACTCAGAGTGTACTGCAATATGAATACACTTCTGCATGGGAATCAAGTATGAGGATGGCCTATACACACGTAGACATGAAAAATTACCTGTAGCTACAGAGGACAAAAGAAAGAGTGCACAAAACTAATTCATCATTGTGGATTTCTGCTGCCCTACTAGTTCCTGCAATTATAACTCTACCCCCTTCTGGTTTAGTATACACAAGAACCTCCTGTCAGCAATATGAATGTATATAACTATAACTTCCATGAATCCAGGATGAGGGTGGCCTACACAGACATTAGGAACACCAGCTGCCAGTGTGCAATGGACTGACTGTACTTCAAGTTAAGCTTGACATACATTGGAATAAAATGTTCTGAGGGCAGTATAGCTATGTGTTACAAAAAAAAAAAAAAAGAAGACACTAACACATGCAGTTAATATTGGAGACTCTTCTTGGTGGTGAACTCCCTCAAGCTGCTGGGATGGAGAAGGGTGTGGTCCTGTTTGCTGTTCCTCCCTCCCCCACCATTAATAATGATAATTATAAGTTATAAGGTCTACATCATAATTATTACATTGTGGTCTATCACATGTACAATGATAACCCTTACCAACTTGGTTATACCAATTATGTGCATGTGCAATAATGACAATACACAGGTGATTTTTTTCCTTAATTAATTCTGAGTCAGTCTCTCTGTGTGTATCTCCCCAACACCTTTTTATGTATATGAATTGGATGCAACATTATCCAACCTCAATTATCTGGCACTTAAATTTGTAGACAAGTCATAATTGAGGTTGGATAATTGAGGTTGCACTGTACATATGTTGCATCCACTCAATGTGATTGCATAAGCATCAAGGTGGGTCAGCCATGCTATATATTTGGGGAAAATTGTCCATGGTTAGCTATGAGCGTAGTGTCTTGTGAGTGAAACTTCATAACAACCATGGATAATTTATTTATGCACATGATGATTCCAACCCACTACGAGGATGCAAATGCAGACATTATATATGATTGTGGTTAAGGGTGGCTATGGTGACACTGAATAACACAGCAGGGAGCTATACTAGCTATAATTATTATTACTATACTAGTTACAACATCACCAAAGATAATCTCTTATGACTACTCTAATGGAACAAAAGATGAAGAGTTTGAATTTTCTGAGACTGAGTCAGTGACAACATCATTATAATGAAATGTGACTAGTACTGGCATGGAAGGCATCACATCAGCTAGAGGTGTCCGTAAAAGAGAGTATTTCTGGTACTTACATACAAATGCTCTACCACCAAAACAACTAAACAATTTCCATTCAAAGTTCCTGCTTACGAATGGACGGAAGCCACTGCAATGATCTACAGGACGACATGAAACACATGGCCAAGATGATGTACACTCTTGATACTGGTGAAATGTTCAGTAATAATGTATCAGGGAATTAGACAGTCCAAAATCATCACATCAGTGGAGTGATTTTAAATACGTCAGTGGAGTGATTTTAAATGTAAACTTGTAATTGTGATGTTTTTAACAGTGTGAATTCCAACAAGAACTATAAGCTAACTGATGAACTTTAACAATTATTCAATGTCAATGCCTATGACTACTGTGTGTGCTAGCTAATAGTAAAAATTGAATAAATAAAGCAAGGAGGATTCTAGCCAAAAATAATACTATGTGGCTATTGTACACAAGAGTAGCTAAACAAGAGGGTTTTACAGGGACTAAGAAAAATGGAGGGATGAAGTTGAACGTGGTGTAGATGACAGGCCTTGAAAGCACCATCTATTAATAATTTCCTGCAGTATTGATGAAAAATTAATACTGTTCCTAGGTGGCAGAAGAGATTGAAGATGGTGGAGCCCCTCAATAAAGAAACCCCTGAAATCAAAAAATCTATACCTGAAACCAAACATTTCAGGAGGTCTCAAAAGTGTCTACATGCAATGAGAAGCTCCACTGCAGCTTGCTATCAAGGGTCTTCCATAATTTTGGAAATTCTACACCTCAGTGAAAGCTTGCTAGACAGGTACTGCATGCCCCCCTTTCTCTTCTTCAGTACCTACATGGTTTTTGTTTCATCCTCTCTTCTCCCAATGGAACCATGTTTGAGTGAAATGTTGCATCAGGTGTAACTATTTCAACTCTCGGAGTTGAAGGAGGAATCTCAGCATAAGCTGGCCATTGAAACATGAAAGAGAACAGGATTAAAGCAATTTCAATAGCACAGTTATTGCTTCTCATCACCTCTACTTTACCAACTATAGTGACAGCATATGCACAGTTTTCTTGAACATGTATTTCCGGATCATTTAACCCATCCTGGTCAGTGATTATTACTTCAGAAGATCTCTGTTATAAGAAGATAGTGCATTCAATTGATCAACACTCTAATAATAGGATACATGTGTGAATACTGTATTAAAAGTATAACAACATAACTATACATTAATTTTATACCTCTTCTTTATTAATTATCACCTTTTTCATTTCTTTCCTGTGATGTGAGTAGTAAAATGCCATCACTATCATAATGCTCACTACGACAGCTAAAATAAAAATTCTATTGCCCTGTGATGAACATTGTTTAGCTGTAAACCATACCTATTCCAACAGCTGCAATTGCTACCACACCAGGAAGGCTGTTTACATATGCAGCTGTTAAATATATAAGGACAGGAGCAGCACTATTAATTAACCCAATGTTTACTAGGGGTGATAGTAATTGCCCAGATCAGATTTTTATGAGAAGCAGATACCTAAGATCATAGATAAATATTCTTAGGTGTAAAATTATCAATAATTATTGTGGGTCGAAAATAATTAATGTTGGTCCATGGCTAAGCATATGTGACAGTACTTGGGAAGAGGTACCTTTTCGCGCAAAATGTACAAGAGATATAAAATTCAATTAAGTATAACTCAGGAACAAAGTGGTGTATAAATTTGATTTAAAAGCCATGTAAATCTCCAGATTAAGAGCTTTAAAATGATACCAATAACTCAATTATGAATTTTTGCGCGAAAAGGTACCTTTTCCCAAGTACTGTCACATATAACTAGCTATTGCTACACTTATAGCTAAATATAAACCCATCAAAATGAAGCCAATAGAATATAGTACCTCCCACGTGTATAGCTAGCTACTTACTTGAGCTTGGGAGATACACCACTGTAAAACTGCTTGAAGATGAATTACTTGAGTTTATTTCGATATGAAGAGCATAAGATACGAAATATTGGAAATATTGGGACACTTTCTGGAGGTGGCATTGAAAATCAGATACTCTATCCTATTCAATGCATCAGCGAGATGTGCAGGAGAGTCGCAATGTGTGCCATCTTCATACTCCATGTAAACAGTCAAATCTTGAAAACAGCTAGACTCAACCTGTTGGATAAATTTAATATTATCTAGATAGCTAATGAATTGTGGCAAGTAACATACAGCTACCTTCAATCCAGAATTAGATAAGTGTACATCTAGATCATGAAATTCAATGAAATAATCTATAATTTTATTATCACATCAGTCGCTATAGTATAGTTACTATATGTATTATGAAAGACAAACGAACCGTCATGAAACATCACATCTATTAGATCACTGGGAGCTCCTCGACCAACTACATTGACTGCTGTGATTATGAATTGATACTCTAGCACTGATCCAAGGACTGAGTTACTGGTCAATAAAGTGTATTGAGGAGTCACAATGGAGCATCGTCCAAGGTGGTGAAGTGGAGTCCTCTCTCCATCAGATACATTGTACACCTCCACACAGAACGTCATGTCTGGGTCAGTGTTAGTGATGTCCAGGGAGAAGGGAGGCTGCCAAGTCAGGGTGATGGAGGAACAGTTGGTTTCTGTAGCTAATAAAAATAATATATCACTAGCTACCTATTGAATATGTGGCCAACTGTAGACAACTTGCTTTTGCTGAAATTAGTCAGCAGCAGAGCAAAGATTATGATGAACTTTTCTCCATTTCCTTTCACCAACTGCATGCTATCTTTGATTGCTAAGTGAAGCATGTACAGGTCATCTTGAGTAGAATGCACTCTGCAAGCAGAATAGCTAAAACTGATAGTCCCAAATTTAGCTGTAGGTACAGGTCTTAATGAATACAGTTTACCTGATGTTGATGATAATTGCTATATGAAATCAAAATGCCACGTAGCTATAGTTGTTTCAGGTTGAGTCATGTTTCACAGTTTCAGAATAGGATTTGTTATTCCAAATAGCTAACTACCTATGTAGCAAAGCTGGCCTATGTAAAGGCTCCTGCAAGGGAGTGAGCACAATGAGCATTAGGTGTATGGGACGTACTATTCACGCACTGTTGTGACTCCAAGGCTAGGCAACACTCGCCCAGCTTGCAGTGCAGGCCCAAAGGGCTCCCTAAGGCAACCAGAGAGTAACAAGTATAAATATCGCTTTCAAAGAGACTTCTGCAGTGCATGTTGTATTGGTTAGTGCCATGTGTTTTGGAATGTCTGGTCATGGGTTCGAATCTCCCAGAAGTGCTAGCTACTTCTTTTTTTTCTTTCAGATTTTCAATCTTTCTAACTGGGTGGGTGCCCCCCCAAACAACAACAACAACAACAACAACAACAACAACAACAAAAATAACCACCAAAAAAACAACAAAACCTACATTGCCAAACTGTATGATGCTGCAGTTATAATCCAGCTAACTATTGGGGCCATCCCTACTTAACAGAAGAAATTTTTTGTGCTCGCTTGTTGACTAACTTGTAATTAAGCATTATAAACACACTGTAAGGAGTGTCAAGTCCCTACTTATGGCCCTTGTATTTATGATTTTGAGTCTCAGAAGTAGTCGATGCACAGTTATTTTTAAGAAAGTGGATATTTGAAACGGTACACACTAAAATATGCCCCTTCTCACTTCCTTTCCTCCCCACCACTAAAGACGAGACTGTGTCAAGGTGATGCATTTGAAGTACACTAGCTGATATATACAGTGACATTAAAAGAAGAGTGTGTCCCAGATTTTGGAGGAGTTTTCGGATATTAAATCTCACAATAGAGCTGGGGCAATGTCCCCCCTCCCCCCCAACCTTCAGAGAATTGGGGGGAATCACCCCTTGCCCCCCCCCCCCCCCCCCCCCCCCCCCGTGTGGAGCTTCCCCTGCCACTATGAGTGAGAAAAATACTCACTGCTTTATGGTATGTAGCTACCTTGAAAAGGATTAGAAGAGCAATGTGAAGGAAATGCATGGCTGAATAGATCACAAACATGACTGAGATCATCATGTAAGCTTTATCATGTTTACATGATCAGTTTTCTAATCTCAGTCATGACATGTTTACATGTATGCATGATTATGGTTATCTCGTGTCATCTTGTAAGTTACATTGCATTCTTATATGTAGTATTGATGGTGGCTACATCTTTGGAGTGAGTCTGACCCTTGGACAAAATCCCTGCAATCACATTTGGACCTTCGCAGGAGCAGCTGATGAAACAGTAAATACACATACGTAGCCCAAGATTCAAATGTGCTTGCATCATAATTATATCCCCACTGTATGTACTGTATTTCAATTAGTGTGCTTCCATCAGTCGTAGGCTTAGATGAATTATGCCGGCATAATTTTGAGAATAATAGGTACGTATAAGCTAAGAAATCCAGCTGGAATAATTGGATGCTTTTGGACAGAAAATATTATTATTTTGTGCAAAAGCATAGCAATGATTTGCTTGAAACTGATTAGCATAATGCTTCGTGGTCCATGTGGACCACAAAACTATGCTTGCATGTGCATGCTTATATCCTGAACCGTGTTCATTCACAGACAGACAGACAGACACTGTCATTAGATACAAGCATCTGTCATGCTACAATATAACTAGCTATAGGGACACTAATCAGTCGAAGGTCAACATACTCTCATCTCTATATCATCAGTGGTGGGTGAGGGAAGGTGCTTGATGAACCATGGTGGGTGCCCCCTCAAAAACAACAAGAACAAAAAACAACAAAAACACGAAAATAAAATAACAACAAAAAACCTACTCTATATGATGCTGCAGCCATAATACAGATTTTGGGGCCACATGACTTGGTTTGACATGATGCTGCAGTCATAATTCAGCTAACTATTGGGGCCATCCCTACTTAACATTTTTATAATTTTTCGCGCTCACTTGTTGACTAATATAATTAACTTGCATCAACATGTATCCCCAATAATAGATCAGAAAACTGCCATAAACATTAGCTCATACATCAGTGACAGCCTACAAGTGTGATTATAACATGATTTATCTAGTTGTTGATTGTGTTTACTCATTCCCTCCACTTTTAGCTTTGCTATTTTTTTCTTATAATAAACATTCAAGTGATATCAATACACAGTTTGATAGAGCAATTCTGTATGAAAGCATGACCACATACAATAGTGGACTTGACTGCATGGCTATACAGAAGTCATGGAAGAAGAAAATGCTTATGAGTTGGTAGAAGAGAGTATCAGTAGGATTTATATATAAAGCCCCTGTAGAAGGTATTATCATAGATATTATTTTGAGTTGAATTCTCTCAGAGTAGTCAATACACAGTTAGCTAGCTATTTTAAAGAAAGTGGATATTCGAAACTGTGCACACTAATATATGCACCCCTCCCACTTCCTTTCCTTCCCACCCACTAGAGATTGTGTCAAGGTGATACACTATGTACAGTGACATTAAAAAGAGAGAAGAGTGTGTCTCCCAGCTAATCATGAAGCCATAAACATTAGCACACTTGCTACAGTACATCATTGACAGTCTACAAGTGTGATTATAACATGCTTTATCTAGCTTTGTTTTTCTTTCTTATAATAAACATTCAAGTTTCTCTTGATAACGTGTCAGTATGCTAACATTCACATTCTTATATACAGGATAGCGTAAATATGTTTTTTTTTGTTACATGATTTCACACAAGATAGAGTATTGATTGATTTTTTGTTAGCATAGCTAAATATATTCAATAATTAATACACACAATTTGTGTTAAACTAACTGAAAACATGACCATGATAGCTACATTAGTTAAACTGACTTGCTACTAGAAGTCATGGAAGAAGAAAATACTTATGAGTTAGTAGAGGGTGCAAAAAATATCACATCACTAGACAGGAATCCTTGCTATGGTGTTTCTTCGAAAGTCTCCACAGCTGTAAAATCTCGGCAAGTGAAGTCAGAGTTGAAGAAACCTACTTATAGTTGGGTATGTTATACATTTGCACTAGTTGGAATCATCTTAGTAGGTAGTGCAGCATTTGCTAGCTTGGCTATTTCAATAAGGAATTCCTCTAGTAGCATATCCAACCTTGAAAGAAGTTTAGCACAATTCCAAAATGATCTTCAAGCAAATTATTCAAGATCATTGATGCAGCTTCAAAATTTAGTGGATGAACTTCAGACTAACAATTCAAGGTCATTGATGCAGCTTCAAAACTTGGTGGATCATAACTTTGAACTTCAAACTAATAACTCAAGGTCACTGGATTCCAAGATAAACACACTACATATGATTGGGCAGGATCCTAGTAATCCTGTTGCTTCATGTTGCCATGTCTTGCTGTTGAATCTCTCCTCCCCATCAGGTCACTACTGGATCAGGTCCTCCAATGGTTCTGCTGTGCGTGGGTACTGTGACTTCGATGGGCATTATGCAGACAATTGTAATGGACTAATGCCTTCTAACCTTGGCCTCACTGAAGACAACCCTGCTAGTTCCTGCAAAGCACTACCTCCATGGAACCCTTCTGGTTATTACTGGATTAGTACACAAGGATCTCCTGTCAGAGTGTACTGTAATATGAATGCAACTTCTGTTAATCTAACACGAGGATGGATGAGGGTGGCCTACATAGACATGAGGAACACCAGCCAACAGTGTCCCAGTGAATTGACCCTACTGTCAAGGAGTTCAGCACCAAGAAGAGCATGTGATATCATAATACATTCTGGATGTGTTAATAACACTTTCTCTGTCCATGGTGTAGAGTACAGTCACGTGTATGGAAGAATCATTGCATATCAGAATAATGTTCCCATCGCATTTTATTTCCCTTCCCTAAACACTTACAACGACATTGATAGTCAATATGTCTATGGAGTGAGTCTGACTCATGGACAAAGTCCCCGCAATCATATTTGGACTTTTGCAGGAGCATCTGATGAAACGTCAACTAATCCAACATTCAAATGTCCTTGCATTAATACAAGCATCACTCCACCACCATCTGTTCCAGACTTCATTGGCAATGACTATTTTTGTGATACTGCCCTCAGCACACATTATCCCAATGTACCTACAGCATTCCAACCTGCTAATCCCCTCTGGGATGGAGAGGGATGTGGTCCCACCAATACTTGCTGTTCCTTTAACCACCCACCATGGTTCATCAAGCACCTTCCCTCCCCCACCACTGATGATATAGAGATGAGAATGTGTCGATCTGACACTGCTGGAAGCACACCAATTGAAATAGTAGAACTTTACATACAGTAGCTAACAGAAATCACACCAAGAATTGTGTCATACTACTGACCTTTGGTGTTCAATATGGCACCCTTTTTGGAATTGGTCATTCCTCATCTTTTTTTTTCTTTTTTTTGTGATATTGTTGTAGACTTAGTATTATACATTATTGTAAGTTGGTCTATGGAACCTCATGTATTGTACATTGTCTATCTATCACAATGGGGATCTATCACAATAGTGACCCTTACCATTTACCAACTTAATTATGTGCACTACACAGGTGAGATTCTGAGTCAGTCTGTAATGTTGCATCAATCAGTGATGTCTCCCCAGCACCTAGCTTATATTATTGTGCGAGTGGATGCAACATGCTCGATTATTATCCAACCTCTATTACTGGCACCTCAGCTGACTCACCTATAGCTATCACTTAATAGCATATTATTATAGTAATGGTATGCAGTAAATAAAATTCATGCAAATTATCATGATTCCAATCCACTTAGTACCATTGGATAGAAGATTGGATTGTTGCTACTGTAGCTAGCTACATTGGATGGAGTCTAGCTACATTGGATATAGTGACTATGATTCAGATGGCCACTATAGAAGTATGATTTGAGAAAACTTTAAGATGATCAACTGAAGGTAGCTACATCATAAACCAAAAAAAAAAAATGTAGCTACCGTAGCTATAACTTCGATTATAGTGTGTATTGGAGTCACAGGATTCAAGGCCAGATAATCTTTTTTGAGAATAGTATCCAACATAAAAAAGCAAGTTTGCCAGTTTGGTCACCATTAGCTATTATTATTATTATTCATACTACTAGTCTAAATCTTGATGTATGGAAATAAGGAAAATTGATATGAGTCATATCCATATTCCTTCTTTCACAGAGCCTCCAAGTAGCAACCAAAAGAATGAATACTAATTAAAGCTAGCTAGAATTTTTATTCGGAAAAATCATGGATATGGGTGTAACACATGATTAGCTATCAGGTGATTCAGCATAGTATGCTACAGTGGAATTTTTAGCCCAGTTATATGCATATTTTGAAGGAGATTTGCATACTTGCATATTGATCAAGATTTTGCATATAAATATGCATAAAAACATACACTTGGAGGCACTGCTTTCACTTTATGGATGCACCCACCACTACAAGAAAAGCTAAAGGAAATAAATGCCAAACTTACATGTTAATGAACAGGACGAGGCATTAATGTACATAAAGTTTCAAACATGGTATTTTACAGTGTTTGGAGATGGTTAAAGCAGTAGCCACAATGACATTGCTGAGTGTCAATAGCTAAACAAACTCCTTCCTCAAGAATAAAGACTACATAATTATTTGGATTCTCTTCTCGCCATTGGGCCAATGACTGGCACACAAAATTTTACAAAATGGGGAAGTCATCCGTCGAAATCTGTCATTTAGACAACTGCCATTACGATAGTATAATCCCAATTTTCATTAGAACAAAGTCACTTCTCCTCCATTCAAATACACTATTCTGTTACTGATTTTGTGGATCTTTTACATAGCCAATTGATACATCCATACTTAGCTTGAGTGGAGACAAGTCAGTTGAAGAGTTTTTTTTTAATGGTGTACATCTAGAGAGGGTGATGTAATCTTAACACTATACCGCCATTCTGAATTACCTTACTGTATGTGTCAGGTGCAAGAGTTCATTCACCTATTGAGACTGCTTTTGGCCTTCCAGTCTTCTACTTCTAATACCTCCATAACAATGTGCTACTCTTTTCCCTAGACATTAATTTTAGCTATATGTATCTCTTTTGTCATGAATATCCAAGGAAAGTGGCAGCCCAGCTCCCACCCCATTGGAAATGTCATAGAATTGAGATCAAAGACCCACCCTAGAACAATCCCACCGCTGCCACCAAATGTGATAGAGCAGAACGCGATGCAGAGAACAGCTGGTAGTTTAATGAAAGATTAATCAGTGATGCAGACTATAACCAGACTAAAATTACTAAAGAATACTGTCCTTTTTGTATCTACACCTACCGAAAGTTCTAGAACACACAAACTGAGACAGCACATAGATAGCTAATATACACCTAATGAGTAAATGCACAAAATACACTTGATAACAGACCTTAGAAATTACACATAATACACATACACTGTACTTTATAATCAACAACTGGTCATCTGACCTCTTACAGGTTGATACACAATTGAAAGTCATGAATTGAACACTCGTTAATACACATATGCAGCACATAATATTATATGGAGGGGGTTAAATGATAGCGGTTAAGCATACCACAGGAAAGCTAAATCTCTCTCTTTGTGATCCGAATCAAAGCATAAAGTTTGTTCCTTCATCTACTTCTTCAAAGGAAGTCATATAGCTAGTCATATAGCTACTCTATTTAGAGTAATGAAATTATTGTGGTCAGATCTATATTCTTGATAGTGAAATTCATTGATTATTTGTGCATGTGTGGCCCTTCATGTCCACCCAATTTTTGGACATAGAACTGTCTTTCTAGTCAGTATATCTTTAGCATGAGTGTTGAACTTCATTGTGCTAGTTATCAAGAACCTATCTATTAGCACTAGTCCATGTACAATCTACTAGCTACCATCGTTCAAAGTCGAAACAGCTTTTGCATTATTCAAGAACAGCTTTTTTTATTTTTCCAGGAACCAGTAGCCAGATGATGCCTAAAGTGTTGTTTAACGGCTTTACTCACCACGCATTTCCCATAGTTGAGTTAGCTATGCATGTAACTAAAGAACAGGTACTTAGTTACAGTGTTAATAATGGTGTGTTCTATTTTGCACTTCGAATTTAGCTAACACACTTGAACATCAGAGCCCACATCAAAGGTTTATCATGCATGGCAATGACTCTATTACATACTACACTATAGTGTAACTGTTAAATTTAATGTGCAACAGACCACACCATGCAATGAACTCCTAGCTATACTATATATATATATGTAGCTAGAGAGTTGGTAGCTCAATGCATGCTTGTCACATACCTAGCTAAGGAAAGGTATAATTGATGCATGTTGGTCATTATACGTTCCTATAGTGAAAGAAAGATAATCAATGCATGCTGGATTAGATGAATGATTGATGATAAGTAGGGACTGGCACATTCTGCCAGCATAGTTTTGGGTCCATCAAAGCAGGAAGCATAATGCTGGCATAATAGGCTATTGAAAGTGAACTCCATGGTTGATCTTGAATGTATTTATCATGTGTACCTACACTAGCTAGCCTACGTAGCTTGACCAAACTTGTCTGCTAGTGAGAGAGCAAATAGTTATTTACGTAGTCTTTCAATACATGATGACATCAGATACGAGCATAATTAAAGAATAATAGGTCAGTAAAAAAAAGAATAATGACTTTACAAAGCTGGAATTAAAGAATAGAATAATAGGGAAGCCAAAAAGCATAATGTGCCAGTCCCTAATGATAAGACCCATTAATTACATATGAACAAGGTAAGAAAAAATAAGACTGGAAGTTAGTGCATGTGATTCCGTGCATGCACTAGCTATTATAGTGAAGTGTACTGTGTACTTAGTTACTTACTTAGTATAGTATGCTTCATTGAGGAATGTACACTTGATCAGGAATGTACGTGTATAGCTAGCTATTCCACTAAATTACTTTCACTGGTTGTCGAGTGTCATGATTGCAAACTGATGCATATGCTTCACTGACTGAAGAACCTTTCTTAGCATTCACTCAGGCATCCCTAAAGAAGTAAAGGTGTCTGTTTCTGTTAAGTTTACAATAATTGTGTAGCTTTGACATGAGCAAACTTTTCCTGCTAGTCTGACTCCAGTCTTGCAAGACTATAACCCTGGCATAGTGTCTTGACAGCCCAAGGGTATACAGTCTCATGAACTTTGGATCCTTTGAAGTACAATGGTTAGGTGAATAAACAGGTACGTAAGCTTAAGGGATGGATCATATAGCTATAACTATCAGGAATGGCCTCCCAACTTCGATGGAATTTTCCCATCTGAAGAAGCATCAATACTTGTTGACTCAGCCACTTTACTATTCTTCTGACTACTTCTGATGATCACTTTCTTCCTTAGAGATGGTCTAGCGTGTAGAGTGATTTTGGTCATTTTAGTCTGAGAATTTTGTGCATTTGAAATGAGAGGGGATGTGGTGTTTGAAGGGTGCATTATAAGATTGGCTGTATCAGTGATCCAGTACTGTTTTTTTTTTTGTTTTTTTTTTGTTGTTGTTTTTTGGAATAAAATTATGCTCATTATAATGCTTGCATTATGCTCGAATGCTTCTGGCTTCCATTATGCTCAAAATTATTATTTGAATCTACCATGGCCTACGGTCTTCATCATAAAAAAGTTTCCGTTGCGTTGCCGTACAACGTCCGTAGAACGCTCAAGCGTTGTAAAAAAAACCGTGTGCGAACGCTTTATGAACGCAAAGCAGGCGTTTGCGTTGAACGGCCCAATTAAACGTACGTAGTTGGGTTCGAAATTACTAAACGTTTTTACGGTATGAAAGCACGCAGTTATTCCAGCAAAAACGTTCATCAGCAGCAGATCGACAGCGAGATGACCTGCAGGCAGTCTCCGAGGAAGGCCTTGAGCTCTACGTAGCTAGATATCGACTTGTGCATGCTAGTGGTGGTACAATTTCTTCTGCCTTCATCGTGTCTGTAAAGTTTCATCTCACTGATAATAGAACATCATGGTGGTGTTATACTATAGCTAGCTGTAAGTGCAGAACTAGCTAGCTAGCTAGCTCTAGTGCCAACATAAGCTAGTCAGCTTAGAGAGATAGCTAGTCAGCCTAGAGAGATAGCTACGCATAGTTCTATAAGCTTTTAGGCTTAGGGTTACGTTTTATAATAACGTTTTTTCACCTACGTACGTACATGGCTATACTTCTTACCGTTTCTTCGTGAACGTTGAACAGGCGTGCAACGCTTGATGTTAAACGGTGTAGAAAATTAAACGCACGGGGGACTGTGTGAAAACGGTAACGGTCAAGGCGTGCAACGCCAGTTCTACGTGGACGGAACGGGGACTTTTTTTTGCAGCCTACCGTAGTTATTATCCATAATACTGATAATTTCAAGCCCCATAATCGTTACTGCAAGTTAGTACAAACACTTTTAAGTTTGGAGACTTGAAAGGAGTTCCTCACAGGGTTATCTACAGTGCTTGTGGACAAAAAGGATATTATGGCCTGCAACTGCTTGGGGGATGGCTGGAAATAATAATTGGTCTATAGTTCAATGGACTGTATAATATTATGTGCCATCATTTCATACTCACATACAGAATTATTGCATGGTATTTCCAATGACTTATCTGAATCAAGTACCTGGTCCATAATGATTCCAAATGTACAGCATAAGATGTGATGCCCCTGTCACCAGCATTACTGCGCATGCCTCATAATCGAGTTGGTAAGGGATGATATAATAGATTAGACCAGGATCTTTTGGCAAGGGACGCTAGACCAGAAAGCTTCCTAGTTAGTTCTAGCTGACAATAACGTCCCTTACCAACTCGATTATGAGGCATGCGCAGTAATGCGCCTGCAGGGGCATCACAACTGATCAGGCTTTTGCTGCTGTAGATTGGATCATTATAAACAAGTACTTGATTCAGATAAGTCATTGGAAATATCATAGCTATACAGGATATTCTTTATGTGATTATGAAATGATCGTGGGTTGGGTCAGCATGTACGTATCATGTCGCTGTACCAGGGCAACAGATACGTGACTATGATTCTCAGATGGTATTTATCAAAATGTTTGCACAATAAATTTCGCGCAAATTACTATCAGTAGCTAGAAGAATTGAGTCCAGGGTAAAAGGGGAGGGGCGCAGGGGAAGCTCAACCCCCCCCCCCCCCCCAAACTAACCCAACTTCCCCCCAAGGTATAAATATTTTTATTGGCTACTCCTTTGGTGACCACAATAGTCACCAAAGGGAGTAATTATGTTTAGAGTAGTAAGCATTTTTAGCGTTGCACTTCACGCAGGAGGGGGCACATCACCCTCCCCCTCACTGTGGCCTATGGTCATGCAATCAATCCCCCCCCCAAGGTGATGAAACCCTGTGAATCTGACATGATAATGCCTTGCATTGTTGCCAGCTGCAAACTTGATATGCATGTGATTTTAACTGCATGAACTTTAAACACGTAGTTTGCAAATTTAATTTTGTACGAATGGTTTGATTTTAACTTGTACCCTTCACATTTCCACTGGCTCTTTGAAATTGATGTACTCTAAAGCTAGCTGATATGTGTGGTCACATGAAGCAAGCTACCCCTGAGGAAATCTGGTCCAGTGGAATCTGCTACCTGTGTAAACACATGCCTGTCCCACCTATACATGTGTATGCGGACATGTTTGCATGGATGCATGGCATGTGTGTGTGTGGACCACAAACACGACTGAGATTAGAAAACTGATCATTAAGCTGTAAACATTAGTTCACTATCATAATACATCAGTGAAAATATGTCAGGTTTACTAGATTATAACAAGCCAGCTGAATTTTTCAATAAACTTGTTTGCATTATTCTAGCTATGAGAAGTATAGCTATATAGTTATAACTATGCAAGATTATGGCTCCAAGAATGTTAATTTTTGTGATATCATTGGTTGCACAAACATGTTTGTTGTTTAGCATTAGTTAGCTACACAATTTATTTTGGTTAGCTATTTTGTATAAAAAGTATGAGTGGATTGTTGAGTGGATAGTTAACTGCATGGATACTAAAGTCATGGAAGAAGAAAATGCTTACGAGTTGGTAAATGCAAAATACATCACATCGCTAGATCTAAATCCTTCCTATGAAGTTCTTTCAACTTCAGATCAGATTAAAAGTGTTGTCACATCTGAAAAATCTCAGCAAGTGAAGTCAGAGTTGAAGAAACCTACTTATAGTTGGGTATGTTATACATCTGCACTAGTTGGAATCATCTTAGTAGGTAGTGCAGCATTTGCTAGCTTGGCTATTTCACTGAGGAATTCCTCAAGTAGCATATCCAACCTTGAAAGACATTTAGCACAACTCCAGAACGATCGCAATGAACTTCAAGCAAATTATTCAAGATCATTGATGCAGCTTCAAAACTTGGTGGATGATAACTTTGAACTTCAAACTAATAGCTCAAGGTCATTGGATTCCAAGATAAGCACACTACATATGATTGGGAAGAATCCTAGTAATCCTGTTGCTTCATGTTGCCATGTCTTGCTGTTGAATCTCTCCTCCCCATCAGGTCACTACTGGATCAGGTCCTCCAATGGCTCTGCTATGCGTGTGTACTGTGACTTCAATGGGCAGTATGCAGATAATTGTAATGGACTAATGCCTTCTAGCATTGGCCTCAATGGAGACGACCCTGCTAGTTCATGTAAAGCTCTGCCCTCAAACAGTCCTTCTGGTTACTACTGGATTCGTACACAAGGATCTTCAGTCAGAGTGTACTGTAATATGAATGCAACTTCCGGGAATCTGACTGGAGGATGGATGAGGGTGGCCTACATCGACATGGAGAACACCAGCCACAAGTGTCCCAGTGGACTGACCTTACTCTCAAGGGGTTTAGCTCCAAGAAGAACATGTGACATCAACAGTACTGGATGCATTAGTAACACTTTCTCTGTCCATGGGTTCGAGTACAGTCACGTGTATGGAAGAATCATTGCATATCAGAATAGAATCCCCATTGCATTTTACTTTAATTCTTATAGTATTGATAGTGGATATGTCTTTGGCGTGAGTCTGACCCACGGACGAAATCCCCGTAATCACATTTGGACCTTCGCAGGAGCAGCTGATGAAACAGCAAATACACATAGCCCAAGATTCAAATGTGCATGCATCAATACTAATATATCCCCCACTCCACCTATCCCTAATTTCGTTGGCAACAACTATTTTTGTGATACTGCCCTCAGCACACATTACAACAATGTACCTGGAGCATTCCAACCTGCTGATCCCCTCTGGGATGGAGAGGGATGTGGTCCCACTAATGCTTGCTGTTCCTTTAACCACCCACCATGGTTTGTCAAGCACCTTCCCTCCCCCACCACTGATGATATAGAAATGAGATTATGTCGACCTTCGACTGATGGAAGCACACCGATTGAAATAGTTGAACTTTACATACAGTGACAGAAAAGAGATCAATAAATGTATCCCCTACATATACGTAAAACTTGTGGATAGATTGTCATAGCTACACATGTATAATTGTGGTACTTAATTAGTACTATAAATATTTTTACTATAATCATTGTGAATTTCAGCTGTAGTTATAGTGGTCTTGTCATTAATCTTGTACTATATATATATGATTATGAAATTTGTAAATTTATATAATTATGCCATAAATTATTATTAGTGAATACATGTGAATGAGGGATTGAAGTGCCTTATTATTATTATTGAGTTGATCAAACCTCATGTTCGTACAATAGTTATGATAAGCGATACGTTTGCATGTTATATGGTCTATATCAATAATTATCCTTACAGACTTGATTAGTCCTTGTTCTGAGTCAGTCTGCAACGTAACTATGTTGCATGTCTATACCCAGCACCTTATGGCAGTCACATTGAGTGGATGCAACTTACAGTGCATGCAATCTCAATTATGTGTGGCTTATCTAGCCTCAGTTGTCTTATCCTGATTAGTATAGACACATCATTAGTGCATGTTATTATTAGCTACTATTAGGTGGGTCTGCCTCACAGTTTATTAGTCATCAAGAAAAAAAAATGTGGAGGATGTTCCTCTTTAGCTGTAAAGAGATCTGAAGAATGTGCCTCACATGCAGTTTAGCTATAATCGTCTAAAAGATGTGGAGAACTGGAGAACATATTTTAGCCTGTATTAAATAAGAAGAATAATGTACCTCACAGTGACTGAGTCAACCAGTTATCCTCTTGAGTAATAGCTATAATGTACATCAAGACAATGTTCAAGGAATTATGGCTCAGGCAGCACGGACAGTTTATCAAGCCATAATTCCCTGACTAACATGTGTTAGCTCATTGAATGCCATATATATTTGGCCCCCTTCCCCCCCTAGGATAATATAACATAATTTTAGGGCGTCCTAGATTGAATCTGGTGCATTCTAATTGCATATGTAATTGGCCTATAATATTGAAGGGGGGGAGTCTATTGGAGCCCTTCTTCCTACACTTATGTGTTGAGGTGTGCTAGCTAATTCTAGATGGAACTTATAGATACACACCAACTTTCCAAAATAGAAGTGTGGGGTACTCTCAATTAGGTTTGGTTGCCTAAGTTGTGTGGATTATTGTAACTAGCTATTAGCGAAGTGAAACTATTTGAATAAAATGTGAGTAGACCAGTCAAGTTAGTCTATCTGTAGCTACTGATATTGATAACAAATCTCAGTTGACCTAGCAGGGCTACTTATTTTTATCATGCTTTGTGTGGGAGGGGGCACATCTCCCTCCCACATGCATTATCATGATAATATTATGACAAGTAAAGGAAAAATACCAAGTAGGGATGGCTAATGTGTATGGTTCAAAAAAATTCAGAGTGAACTTCAGTCAAGTAACCCCTTACCCATCACCAACTACGAGCTAACTATTCCTACTTCACGCCCATGACAGGCCAAGATGAGATATAAAGGGAGTGATGTAGGAATAGTTAGCTCATAGTTGGTGATGGGTAAGGGGTTACTTGACTGAAGTTCACTCTCTTGTTCCTGAACTTTTTGAACCATACACATTGGTCATCCCTACTTGCCTTTTTTATTATTTTTTCCTTTACTTGTTCATCTACTTTTTTGATGTAATTCAAGTAGAGACGAAAGTATGGTGGAGTCCATCTTTCCAGTTGGCATAAGAATTGAGGCCTGCAGCTAGCTATCACTGTTGGTGACAGTAAATAGATTGATTTGACAGACAAAAAGAAACTCTTAACCAAGATCACTATTCGCTCACGGGGCTGTTTCTATAGCGCACTGGGTCGACAATGTCACGTGTACAGGGCGGGGCATAAAATGTCTGCCTCGTTGTAGGTTGAAAGCTAACAAGTTGGAAAATGACGTGAACATGTCCAGTTAAAGGTAAAGGATTTGATTTCTGAGTAGATTGGTATAAGAATTATAGCATTTGAATGAACCACTTCTGAAATAAGTTGTTTGATGATGATGATGATGATGATGATGATGATGAAGTTGCTGTAAAATGATACTGCTTTGTCTTCTGCTCTTCCTACTTGAGTCCTGTCTTCAAGTTAGGAGTTCCTGACTGTAGGAGGGAAGTATTCTGGAGTTATGAAAGTAAATATTAAGTACCACTCCAATGGAGCATCCGTGCCATCCCTACTTAGAGAGTACTGTCGTACTCTCTGATATAGGCAATAGGTGTACATTTGGCCAAAATTGGGTCTCTACTCTGCAAATTAACCACAGTCTGAGTTGCATGGATTATTGCAGCTAAGTGAAATCATCTGGGTAGCTCTTTCCTTGCTATGCTTCATTCCATTTTTTTTTTGATGGCTATTCATAGCACAAGCTTAGGTGGGGTTAAAGTACGTACCTATGTTTATTTTTACAGAGTACTGGTGTTATAGCCACTATTGAACCCCAAGACATTCACACTAAATTATTGTCATCATGAACTAATCTAGCCATCTGTGGTTAAAGTATCCACCTATATAGAACAATGAGAAGTGGCTCAAGAGCAGGGGTTGTTTGGCTGTCCATACTAGGAGCAAGGGAAAAATGCTAGACTTGTTATCTATGGGATGGGACTCAGAATAGAAATGATGCAGGACAAGCATGTGTGTGTATGTATGTGTGTGTGTGCTGCTGTGATCTGTGATCGTGACTGAGTGGACCACAAACATGTGACAAAAGTTAATAATGCACATTGATAATCTTGTTTGTTATCAAAAATAATTCCAGCTATGTCCAATACTCAAGCATGCATGATGGAGAATGTACACTGTAGTAATTAGTTGCACAAACAGGATAATTTTACTCTCAGCAGTAATTAGCTAATACGGCATATAAAGAAAAATGGTAGTGCCAATGTAGCTACATTGCTAACTGGCTATAAATCATGGAAGAAGAAAGTGCTTATGAGTTGGTAGATGCAAAATGCATCACATCACTAGATAAAAATCCTTGCTATGAAGTTTTTTCAACTTCAAACCAGACTGAAGGTGTCTCCACATCTGCTAAATCTCAGCAAGTGAAGTCTGAGTTGAAGAAACCTACTTATAGTTGGGTATGTTATACATTTGTACTAGTTGGAATCATCTTGGTAGGTAGTGCAGCATTTGCTAGCTTGGCTATTTCACTAAGGAATTTTGCCAGTTATGAAATTAGCATATCCAACCTCAAAAGAAGTTTAGCACAGCTCCAAAACGATCATGATGAGCTTCAAGCAAATCATTCAAGATTATTATTTCAGCTTGAAAACTTGGTGGATCATAACTTTGAACTTCAAGCTAATACCTCAAGGTCATTGGATTTCAAGATAAGCACACTACATATGATTGGGAAGAATCCTAGTAATCCTGTTGCTTCATGTTGCCATGTCTTGCTGTTGAATCTCTCCTCCCCACCAGGTCACTACTGGATGAGGTCCTCCAATGGTTCTGCTGTGCGTGGGTACTGTGACTTTGATGAGCAGTATGCAGATAATTGTAATGGACTAATATCTTCTAACCTTGGCCTCACTGAAGACAACCCTGCTAGTTCCTGCAAAGCACTACCTCCATGGAACCCTTCTGGTTACTACTGGATTCATACACAAGGATCTCCCGTCAAAGTGTACTGTAATATGAATGCAACTTCTGGGAATCTTACAAGAGGATGGATGAGGGTGGCCTACATAGACATGAGGAACACCAGCCACCAGTGTCCCAATGGACTGACCTTATCGACAAGGAGTTCACCACCAAGAAGAGTGTGTGATATAACAAGCTACACCTGTGTCAGTACTAACTTCACTGTCCATGGGGTAGAGTACAGTCACGTGTATGGAAGGATTATCGGGTATCAGAATCGCGCTGTCCCTGGTTTCTACTATCATTCTCGTGGCATTGATTCCTCATATGTCTATGGAGTGAGCCTGACTCATGGTAGAAGTCCTCGCAAACACATCTGGAGTTTTGCAGGAACACGTGATGAAACACCAGATAACACTTACCAGAGATGGCAATGTCCTTGCAGCAATATAAACTTATCTCCACCACCAACTGTCCCTAGCTATGTTGGTAATGATTATTTTTGTGATACTGCCTACCGTTCATACACTGGCCTGGGATTCCAATCTTCCGACCCCCTCTGGGATGGAGCTGGATGTGGTCCCACCAGTACCTGCTGCTCCTTTAACCACCCACCATGGTTTACCAAGATCCTTCCCTCCCCCACCACTGATGGTGTAGAGATGAGGTCATGTCGACCAGCTGGAGATGGAATTCTATCAATTGAACTAGTAGAGCTCTATGTACAGTGAGACTAGTTAGTAGAATAATGTAAGTATAACAGGAACAATTTTTTATTCTGTACATGTATATACAGCTAGTTTGTTGTAACCATGGAACTTTTGCCACTTCCAATGCATTCTACCCCGATGATCCCCTCTGGGATGGTCAGGGGTGTGGTCCCTCCAGCACTTGCTGCCAGTTCAATAACCCTCCATGGTTCTGCAAGACCCTCCCCCAGTCCACAACTGATGACCTGAATATGTTACACGAACATACACATGATCAGAAAGGATGTGGAGGGAGTGCTTGTGCACATTGTGGCTGCAACATACCGTGCGATCTGATGAGATCATGTTTATTTATAGTGTCCCTACCAACAACTCGGTTTCAATATATGCATGCACAGTAATGCAAGTAGCAGGGATCAGGCTTTTGCTACGTACATTAGAAATGTCATCATTATAGCTAGTACTTGATATTCAGATGGGTCACTGGAAATATCTAGGTATAGCTAATTGTGACTGGTTAGTATCATGTTGTTATACCAGGTATTTGAATTACTTTATGTGACGATGGCCACTGGCTCATACTCTATAGCTAGCTGATTTGTGTGCTTCAATGTTGTATATATAACTAACGGTGGGACATGGCTCAACTTACCTGCCATCTGCCTGTATATGGTTAGCCATCTAGCTACATAGCTTCTAATAGAATAGTGTGTGTGCATGGATGAGTTACTCCTCCGAAATGAATATATTACTAGGGCTATGTGCAACATTTAACAGTGAGTGAGCAAGCTAGTAATGGTTAAGGGTGCAGGCACACTCTGCCCACGCATGGTTGCTAGGGAAAATTAACTTAAAACTATTCATGATAGAAATTTCTAACTTGCGCCAAGGTATTAAGTATCAGAATAATACTACATACACAGAAAATGAAGGAGGACCCATCAAAATGACTGATGTTATGACCGATTTCATTCTCAAGGTAAACTGTGTTGCATCTCAATAACCACTTGGAATCAATGGCTGATTTTTGATATACAGCTTCTTATACTTATTGCCATAAAAATTACATTTAGTTTTGTCAATTCACATTCTACTTTTCAATTTATCCATATAGGATCTTGTGTCTTGCACATTCTGTACTAGCTATAAACTAAACCAAAATGTAACTTTTTAGACCTTATCAAGTAGTTGCCATATGCAAAATATTGGCTCATTTCCATGCATAGTTCCTGAGTTGCAATGACTTGTTCATTATTCATGCTAGCATGGATTTTATATGTGCCAAAGCAGCAGCTGCAATTGTGTTTACTATTTTAGCGCGGTAGTGTTTGTGGTTAATTAGTGCTTGTACTAGCGCATGCCTTGGTTACTATGTGCCTGCACCCTTAAGGCTCCAACTTGTTTATGCTTTCAACTCCTTAATTGCTGTTCATTCATGTAAGTGGTAGTTTTTACTTAGGAAACAGTAATGTTTACCACACAAAGTAGCTACATTTCTACAATCCACTTAGGCTTACAATCCACAATGATGCTGTAGAAAACAATCAGGAGCATAATTATGGGCATGTGCATTATACACATGTATGCAGGGCATTTGGATTATGACCGCCTAAGACCTGAGAGTCAACTTGCTTGCTGCACTCACTTGCCGAACTATACTGCCCAAGGCAATTTAGTGGATAAAGGCCTGCCTACCCCTGCCAGAAGTGGTTCAGGAACAGGGGTTGTTTGACTGTTCACATGTACTTGTTGTCCATGGGTATACATGTTTACATCCATACCTGTGTGTGTGCATGCGTGCATGTCAGCTGAAAATGGGTACCTGGATTTTCCAGGGTGTAAATCAAACTGGCTATCTCTCCAATATCAGTTGTGGTCCAGATGGGACTTCGGGATTTGCTAAGAAGAGATAGTCAGTCCTTACGACTTCCTAGCCTGGGCTCCAGGAGATTGCCAGCACTGGCTCATAGTGCCTGCTTAATGCACAGGCTCCTGGCTTGACCAGGTGTGCATGATTACTCAGTGGCAGCTATTATGATTTCATAGTTGCCAACCGTCCCGATTTGGCCGGGACACTCACGATATTATACCTCTTGTCCCGGTCCCGCCCGACATAGTGCTTTAATAATGACTTGTCCCGACAGATAGAGCTACAAGGTAGTCTCGCGGACCAAAGAAAGAATCAAGTCTGCCCCGTGAGACTACTTAAAGCTGTATCATTATAAAACATCATGTGATCTGAAGTTATAAACAAATGACATCATGAAATCCAGCGTCATTCCCGATCCCAAATTTAATCAAAACGGGCGTGTTTAATAAAAAGTGGGCGTGGTCTACAAATTTTTCGCGCGCGCCTATGGCGCTTATAGACTGTCCCTATATTCCATTTCCAGAGGTTGGCAACTATGTGATTTCCATTGCATTGTATGCAGTTTGTGCATATTTACATGCATGCATGCATTGCATATGTACATTGTGTGTGTGGTGCTGTGATCATGACTGAGTGGACCACAAACATGACTGTGATTATAAAACTGATCATTGATTGACTGAGATTAGAAAACTGATCATTGACTGAGATTAGAAAACTGATTATTGACTGAGCATGAGATTAATTGTGTAGCTATAAGTGATTATGATTATAAAATTCCTACACTGTAAAAATGAAAGTGTGTACTGCACACTAATTGTCCCAATACACACACTAAAAACAAAACAGTGTGTGTATTGGGACAAAATGGTGTGCAGTAAACACTTTCATTTTTACAGTGTATAGCTGAATTTATGCATACACACGTTTGTTATCAAAGCATTACAGTAGTTTGTAGAACAATTTTCATGCATCAGGCAGGGGCCTTGAAGTATTTGTGGCTTGGGAACAATAAAATGTTTTCATAGCCCTATTGTTCTTAGCCACTAGCTATTCAAGAGCCTTATGCATGACAACTGTTCTGCAAACTACTGCATGTATACTCTCATGAGAATACCATTGGTTGCACAACCATGTTGTTATAGAGTTGAATTACTCTCAGCAGTATCTAACACAATAGTTATTTGGCATAAAAGTGAGTGGATGTGTACATTGTTAAACTGGCTACAAAGTCATGGAAGAAGAAGATGCTTATGAGTTGGTAGATGCAAAATGCATCACATTGCTAGATAAAAATCCTTCCTATGAAGTTCCTTCAACTTCAAACCAGATTAAAAGTGTCTCTAAATTTGCAAAATCTCAGCAAGTAAAGTCAGAGTTGAAGAAACCTACTTATAGTTGGGTATGTTATACATTTGCACTAGTTGGAATCATCTTAGTAGGTAGTGCAGCATTTGCTAGCTTGGCTATTTCAATAAAGAATTCCACCAATTATGAAATTAGCTTCATGCAAGACGATAATTTTTCAAGATCATTACAACAGCTTCAAAATTATCATGATGAGCTTCAAGCAAATTATCATTAGTGCAGCATCAGCACTATCATGATGAACTTGAAACACGATTATCAATTCAGTTTCAGAATGAACTTCAAATGAATTATTCAAGCTCATTGATGCAGCTTCAGAATAATTTTGACGAACTTCAAATGAATTATTCAAGATCGTTGATGCAGCTTCGAAACTTGGTGGATCATAACTTTGAACTTCAAACTAATAGCTCAAGGTCATTGGATTCCAAGATAAACACACTACATATGATTGGGAAGAATCCTAGTAATCCTGTTGCTTCATGTTGCCATGTCTTGCTGTTCAATCTCTCCTCCCCATCAGGTCACTACTGGATCAGGTCCTCCAATGGCTCTGCTGTGCATGTGTATTGTGACTTCAATGGGCAGTATGTAGATAATTGTAATGGACTAATGCCTTCTAACCTTGGCTTCACTGAAGACGACCCTGCTAGTTCCTGCAATACTCTACCTTCAAATAGCCCTTCTGGTTACTACTGGATTCGTACACAAGGATCTCCTGTCAGAGTGTACTGTAATATGAATGCAACTTCTGGGAATCTTACAAGAGGATGGATGAGGGTGGCCTACATAGACATGAGGAACACCAGCCACCAGTGTCCCAGTGGACTGACATTATTCTCAAGGAGCTCAGCACCAAGAAGAGTGTGCAATTCAACAACTACTGGGTGTGTTAGTATCTTTTTCACTGTCCATGGAATTGAGTACAGTCACTTGTGCGGAAGAATCAAAGGGTATCAGATACCAGTTGTTTATGCATTCTTCTACCGTACTCGTGGTATCGATTCCTCATGTGTCTCTGGAGTGAGCCTGACTCATGGTAGAAATCCATGCAAACACATCTGGACTTTTGCCGGAGCACTTGATGAACGATATATCAAGGAAACCAAGATCACAAGTGTCCCTGTATTAATACCAACCCATCTCTGCCACAGAAGTCATGGAAGAAGAAAATAAGTATGAGTTAGTAGAGGGTGCAAGAAATATCACATCACTAGACAGGAATCCTTGCTATGATGTTTCTTCAAAAGTCTCCACAGCTGTAAAATCTCAGCAAGTCAAGTCCAAGTTGAAGAAGTCTACTTATAGTTGGGTATGTTATACATTTGCACTAGTTGGAATCATCTTAAATAGTGCAGCATTTGCTATTTCAATAAGCAATTCCTCAAGTAGTATATCCAACCTTGAAAGAAGTTTAGCACAGCTCCAAAATGATCACGGTAAACTTCAAACAAGTTATTCAAGATCATTGATGCAGCTTCAGAATGATTATTCAAGATTATTAACTCAGCTTCAGAATGAACTACAAGTGAATAATTCAAGATCATTGATGCAACTTCAAAATTTAGTGGATACGTAATAGCCTTGAACTTCAGACTAACAATTCAGGGTCATTGACAAGGCTTCAAAATTTGGTGGATCATAACTTTGAACTTCAAACTAATAGCTCAAGGTCGTTGGATTCTAAGATAAGCACACTACATATGATTGGGAAGAATCCTAGTAATCCTGTTGCTTCATGTTGCCATATGTCTTGCTGTTGAATCTCTCCTCCCCATCAGGTCACTACTGGATCAGGTCCTCCAATGACTCTACTGTGCGTGTGTCCTGTGACTTCAATGGGCAGTATGCAGATGATTGTAATGGATTAATGCCTTCTAGCGTAGGCCTCACTGAAGACAACCCTGCCCTCAAGTATCCCTTCTGGTTACTACTGGATTGGTACACAAGGATCTCCTGTCAGAGTGTACTGTAATATGAATGCAACTTCTGTTAATCTAATACGAGGGTGGATGAGGGTGGCCTACATAGACATGAGGAACACCAGCCACCAGTGTCCCAGTGGGTTGACATTATTCTCAAGGAGCTCAGCACCAAGAAGAGTGTGCAATTCAATAACTACTGGGTGTGTTAGTATCTTTTTCACTGTCCATGAAATCGAGTACAGTCATGTGTACAAAAGAATCAAAGGATATCAGATACCAGTTGTTTATGCATTCTTTTACTATACTCGTGGTATCGATTCCTCATATGTCTCTGGAGTGAGCCTGACTCATGGTAGAAATCCCTGCAAAGCACATCTGGACTTTTGCTGGAGCACTTGATGAACAATATAAAGAAAACCGAGATCACCAGTGTCCCTGTATCAATACCAACCTATCTCCGTCATGTTATGAAGGAGTAAATTTGATTACTTGCTAGTACTCAAATCACTTTATGAATCATATACTTACAGCTGGTAACTAATAGTAGAGCTCAACCAATTCTATCAGCGTATTTCCACCTCCAGGTCGACATAACCTCATCTCTACATCACCTCATCTCTACATCATCAGTGGTGAGGAGGGAAGATCCTTGACGAACCATGATGGGTTGTTGAAGGAACAGCAGGTATCGTTGGAGCCACAACCAGCTCCATCCCAGAGGGGATCAGCAGGTTGGAGTGTTTGGGGTACATTCGACCAACCTATAGTACCAATGGCAGTATCACAGAAATAGTCATAATCTGGAATAAGTGGTGAATGCACAACCTCCATTATATCAGAGAGCCTACCCTTATTTCCTTAGCAATGATCATCCCTCCATTTTTTTTATTGTGTGTGTGGTACTGTGATCATCATTGAGTGGACAATGAATATGACTGAGATTAGAAAACTGATTAAACATTAGCTCACTATCATGTGAAATATGCAGGTTTGTGTAGCTTTAAGTGATCGTGATTACATAACATTCCTTTTATTTTTTTATAATGCACACACACTTGTTTGTTACTCATATAGTAATTAATTTTTGTGATAAACATGTTTGTTGTCATAGACAGTTTTGACTTGAATTACTCTCAGCAGTATTATTATTATTATTCTGTATCATGTTATCCTGTGTCATCATTTTATTCAGTTCACGTGATTGACTTGTCATGTGAGGTAGCACCTGGATAAGATATATTTATAAGAACATTATAAGTGGCAATCTGCAAACATAAGTAGTGTCAACATACACTGTTAACTGTCATGGAAGAAGAAAATGTGTATGAGTTGGTAGATGCAATGTACATCACATTAGTAATCCTTCATATGTAGCTAACTACGTAGCTATTATGCTTCAAACCATAATTATCTGCAAACTGCAAAATGTTAGCAAGTGAATTAAGTCTGAGTTGAAGGAAATTATAGGGTATGTAGAATTTGCTGTCTATGAGAGAGACTTAATTGCAATAGAAATGACACAGGACAGGCATGCATATTATGTGTATGCAGGCATATTTATGTATTACTATGACCTTTTACGTACGTGCATGTGTGCTCTATAGCTATAGCTAGCTGTCGTCGTCCAAGGTTTGAAATTATTGTTTCAATTACTTTTGAAATTGTTATCTAAACACCATGTTAGAATGTTATTTTCACTCATGAAAAATTGGATTTTTGATAATTATCATCGGTTTATTGTACTAACATGTTTGTTGTTGGAATACATGTATTTACAATTCGAGGTCTATTAATAATGATAACTCTGTACATTATTCATACCCTACAGGACATTAGGCCAGTGTGATTAAATTCATTGTTTCCTGTCCACTACCACCCGCATGCTAAATTGGCCACTGCCTACTCATTATTAAAACTGTTAAGTGTCCAGTAATTCAGCTTGATTTCTGCAGCAATCAGTGCTAAGTGCTTTTTGGTAAACATTATACCTTCCTATGTATTTAGCTACTTGGTTGGAACCTCCAACAGCAAAATTTTAAAAGTTGGAGTCTATCAGCTCTAAAAGCTCACTTGCCTTTAAGTATTGCACATTCCCAGGAACTACTGAGAAGTAGCCCGTCTATAATACACCATGCAGTGAGTATAAACTATGTAATATTTAGTTCACTCTTTTCTAGCTCTAAGTGTTTTAATGCACCTGCACGAGCATTATAGCATCATTCGAGTGCACCATGCATTAAAACACATGGAGCTAGAAAAGAGTGATCTAAACATTTTAGTGCTGATCACATGACTTGTGACCAATCAAATTCCAGTTGGTCCTTACAGAATCCTAGCCCTAGCCTAGCCCTAGCAAGCTCTGACACACTTTGGTTCAGTAAGAATGCTCTAATTTAATGATATTCAAAAAAATAAATGAGGTAAATTCCTGAGGTTTTCCTGTTTGAAACCCAATGTAAAAAGTGAAATGCTAAAGTCTATAAAAGGAGACATTAAGGTATAGATTTACTGTAAGCACTAGGGACTGAGGCTGGAAGGTCATAGTCCTAGTGGATCTTCCACTAGGCTCCTATGTACCTTCAGCACAGTTCCTCAAGTGTGCACTAAATATTTAGTGCACATGAAAGTGTGCTTTATGAGATTTAAAGTACACTTTTCAGAGAATCTGATTGGTCACAAGTCATGTGACCAGCACTAAATGTATATAATGTAAGCTAGGAAATTAATTAAGGTGTGGGGAGTAGGGATGGCATCTACTGAGAAGTCCTGTATAGTCACTATAAGATGCATTATGCACCACAGCTCCAATGTCAGGGTAGCTCATGGCAGCACAAGTAGTAAGATTGATGGATTCTTGGCTGAATATACAGAACAAAGACTTTCCATCCTTCATCCCTACCCTCGTTTCCTTACTTTTTTGAGCAAAGGTCATATATCCCTACATTTTTAAAATTATTTCATGGAAATGTTTTTTTCTCATAGGAAAGTACTACAGTTACAGTGGCGTATCTAGAATTTGAGCTAGGAGGGTGCTAGATAGAGAATGCGCGCGCGAAATTTTTTCGAACCACGCCCACTTTTGATTAACCACATCCTCTTTATTATACCCAGATGATGGCCTAAGTATTAGCTACCCTACTTTACCTGCGTACAGGATCAGAAGTGAGGTGCAGGCTGAATAAAGAAGCACAGAAATTTTAGATCGAGATGTGCATTATTTAGGGTAAAAACGTGCCGGGCGCATGCGCCTCACCGATGTGATTATTGAACTCTGACCCAATGCTGCTCTTTCTGTGAGTGTAATATTAAACTGCTTGCTAGATGATCAGCTTTAGGATAGATAACTATAGAAGCGAGCCTACTGAAAAAGCTAGCTAGCAGCTGAGGGGGGTGCTCGAGCACCCTGAGCACCTCGCTAGATACGCCACTGAGTTATATGTTCCTATAGTACATGCCAAGTATGCAGGCCATGGTATACATACACTGTAAAAACAATATATAAAAACAAACCAATGGGTTGATTGTTAAATAACAGTTTACAGTGTATACTGCATTTGTATTAAGTTATCCGACATAAAAAAGACACAACCAGAGCGGATTAATTTAACTTGCTAATGTAACTATTTACTAAAGCCATGGAAGAAGAAAACACTTTTGAGTTGGTAGATGCTAAATGCATTACATCGTTGGATAAAAACCCTTCCTATGAAGTTCCTTCAACTTCAAACCAGATTAGAAGTGTCTCCACATCTGCAAAATCTCAGAAAGTAAAGTCTGAGTTGAAGAAACGCACTTATAGTTGGGTATGTTATACATTTGCACTAGTTGGAATCATCTTAGTAGGTAGTGCAGCATTTGCTAGTTTGGCTATTTCACTAAGGAATTCCGCCAGTTATGAAATTAGCATATCCAACCTCAAAAGAAGTTTAGCACAGCTCCAAAACGATCATGATGAGCTTCAAGCAAATCATTCAAGATCATTATTTCAGCTTGAAAACTTGGTGGATCATAACTTTGAACTTCAAGCTAATACCTCAAGGTCATTGGATTTCAAGATAAGCACACTACATATGATTGGGAAGAATCCTAGTAATCCTGTTGCTTCATGTTGCCATGTCTTGCTGTTGAATCTCTCCTCCCCATCAGGTTACTACTGGATCAGGTCCTCCAATGGCTCTGCTGTGCGTGTGTACTGTGACCTCAACAGGCAGTATGCAGATAATTGTAATGGACTAATGCCTTCTAACCTTGGCCTCACTGAAGACAACCCTGCTAGTTCCTGCAAAGCACTACCTCCATTGAGCCCTTCTGGTTATTACTGGATTGGTACACAAGGATCTCCCGTCAGAGTGTACTGTAATATGAATGCAACTTCTGTTAATCTAACACGAGGATGGATGAGGGTGGCCTACATAGACATGAGGAACACCAGCCACCAGTGTCCCAGTGTGTTGACATTATTCTCAAGGAGCTCAGCACCAAGAAGAGTGTGCAATTCAACAACTACTGGGTGTGTTAGTATCTTTTTCACTGTCCATGGAATTGAGTACAGTCATGTGTACGGAAAAATCAAAGGATATCAGATACCAGTTGTTGATGCATTCCTCTACCGTACTCGTGGTATCGATTCCTCATATGTCTCTGGTGTGAGCCTGACTCATGGTAGAAATCCACGCAAGCACATCTGGACTTTTGCCGGAGCACTTGATGAACGATATCAAGAAAACCGAGATCGCAAGTGTCCCTGTATTAATACCAACCTATCTCCACCACCAACTATATCAATAATGACTATTTCTGTGATACTGCCATTGGTACTATAGGTTGGTCAAATGTACCCCAAACACTCCAACCTGCTGATCCCCTCTGGGATGGAGCTGGTTGTGGCTCTGACAATACCTGCTGTTCCTTCAATAACCCACCATGGTTCGTCAAGGACCTTCCCTCCCCCACCACTGATGATGTGGAGATGAGGTTATGTCGACCTAGAGCTGTAGGAAGTACACCGATAGAATTGGTTGAGCTCTATGTACAGTGAGATAATTATAATCTTAGATTGAGGAATGAACAGAGACAATTTGAGTGTGAAATAACCTTAGATTAGTTTTATACTACGTATTATTCTATTATTGTGTTATTAGTAACTAATTCATAAAGTACTAGCTAGCAAGTGCCTATTGGCACTTTTGATGCTTGTTCACAGAAACTGCTATAGGTTAAAAAAAGTACAAGCTAACTCTACATGGCCTTTTTAATTAGCACAACCTCAAAAAAAAAGAAAGAAAGATGTTTAGCATGTACGTACAGCTCCAAAACAATCATAGTGAACTTCTGTCTTCTAATAGTTAGCTCAAGGTCATTGGATTCCATTGGGCAGAATCTTAGTAATCCTGTTGCTTCAATGTCTTGCTGTTGAATCTCTCCGAGGTACAGTTGAGTATTTGTGCAAGATAACATTGATCAATTAGTACTTTGTCCTCCTATAGCTAATCAACCCTGAGACTATTTAGGGTTGGTGAATCAATGGATCCATGAAAAGTGATTCAGGAGTAAGGAATGTTCACACTAGGAGTGAGGGAGAAGTACTATACTTATTGTCCATGGGGAGGGACTTGTATTAAGTTGTAACAGCAGTTACACAGCATGTGTGTGTGTGTGTGCATCTACATAATATATACATACATGCATGCAAAAAATGCAAATCATCTAGCTGCCGCTGAGTGGTCACTCACACCTAGTCAAGCCAGGATGCCTGTGCACTATAAGCAGGCACTAAGAGCCAGTGCTGGCATCCTCCTGGAGCCTGGGCTAGGAACTTGCAGGAGGACTAACTATCTCTTCTCAGCAAGTGGTGTGGGCACCCGAAGTCCCACCTGGACCACAGCTGATATTGGAGGGATAGCCAGTGTGATCATGCACCCTGGAAATTCTGAAATTCCAGGTACCCATTTGGACTGGTAGCATGATGTTCACAGCAAATTAATGCTGGTGGTCTCCCGCTTACAAGCCCAGAGTGCAAACCACTCACTGCCAGTGACTCCACACATACATACATACATACATATACGTACATATCTGCATGTCATGCATAATTATGCATGGGTATGCATGGCATGTGTTTGTGTGTGATCATGACTGAGTGGACCACAAACATGACTGACTGATAATGAACATTGCTCATTAGCTATCAAGACACATCAGTGAGAATATTATGACATTGTGGGTTTATGTATGCATGATTGTGATTATAATATGCTGTTGTGCAGGGTTTTAAATACACTATTATCAAAGTAATTATTTACATTCTAAGATGAAAATGTAGTAATTAATTTAAGTGATGTCATGGTTGCACAAACAAATATGTTCATTATAATAAACATGAATTACTCTGCAGTAGCTAATAATAATACTTAGTTTGTTGGCATAAAAGTAGCTAAGTGGATTCGTTTAGTTCAATATAAATTGTTAACTGGCTACAAAGTCATGGAAGAAGAAAATGCTTATGAGTTGGTAGATGTAAAAAAACATCACAACACTAGATCCTTCCTATGAAGATCTTGCTTCAAACCAGATTACAAGTGTCTCCACATTTGCAAAATCTCAGCAAGTAAAGTCAGAGTTGAAGAAACCTACTTATAGTTGGGCATGTTATACATTTGCACTAGTTGGATTAGTCTTAGTAGGTAGTGCAGCATTTGCTAGCTTGGTTATTTCACTAAGGTTATCAGAGAGTGCGCTAGCACTCTCTAAGTAGGGATGGCAGGTCAAAGTCCATAGGACTGTATAAACTAAAAACTCTTCTTTCTCTTCTACCCTTACTCTACAGGTTCTCAGAAGGCTACAGTGAATCATTACATCCACATTAAAAGAGAGGAGTGTGTCTCCCAGAATACTAATCACGAAGCCATTAATAGTAGCTACATCAGTGACAGTCTACAAGTACATGTGATTAGCTATAACACACTTTATCTAGTTATTGATGGTGCAGTTCACTCTATTTCTTCCACTTGTAGCTTTGCTGTTTTTATTTCTTATAATAAACATTCAAGTTTGCTTGATAACGTGTCAGTATGCTAACATTCACATTCTTACAGGATAGCGTAGACATGGTTATATGATTTCACACAAGATAGAGTATTGATTTTTTGTTAACATAGTTATGCAATTGAGACTCAACAATTATTAATACACACAATTTGTGTTAAACTAGCTAAAAACACGACCATGACACATTAGTTAAACTGACTTGCTACTAGTCATGGAAGAAGAAAATACTTATGAGTTAGTAGAGGGTGCAAGAAATATCACATCACTAGACAGGAATCCTTGCTATGGTGTTTCTTCGAAAGTCTCCACAGCTGTAAAATCTCAGCAAGTAAAGTCAGAGTTGAAGAAACATACTTATAGTTGGGTATGTTATACATTTGCACTAATTGGAATCATCTTATTAGGTAGTGCAGCATTTGCTAGCTTGGCTATTTCACTAAAGAATTCCGCCAGTTATGAAATTAGCATATCCAACCTCAAAAGAAGTTTAGCACAGCTACGAAACGATCATGATGAGCTTCAAGTAAATCATTCAAGATCATTTTTCAGCTTGAAGACTTGGTGGATCATAACTTTGAACTTCAAACTAATAGCTCAAGGTCGTTGGATTCCAAGATAAACATACTACACATTATGATTGGGCAGAATCCTAGTAATCCTGTTGCTTCATGTTGCCATGTCTTGCTGTTGAATCTCTCCTCCCCATCAGGTTACTACTGGATCAGGTCCTCCAATGGTTCTGCTGTGCGTGAGTACTGTGACTTCAACAGGCAGTATGCAGATAATTGTAATGGACTAATGCCTTCTAACCATGGCCTCACTGAAGACAACCCTGCTAGTTCCTGCAAAGCACTACCTCCATGGAACCCTTCTGGTTACTACTGGATTAGTACACAAGGATCTCCTGTCAGAGTGTACTGTAATATGAATGCAACTTCTGGGAATCTTACAAGAGGATGGATGAGGGTGGCCTACATAGACGTGAGGAATACCAGCCACCAGTGTCCAAATGGACTGACATTATCGACAAGGAATTCACCACCAAGAAAAGTGTGTGATACAAACACAATTAGTGAATGTGTCAGTACTACCTTCACTGTCCATGGGGTAGAGTACAGTCACGTGTATGGAAGGATTATCGGATATCAGAATCGTGCTGTCCCTGGTTTCTACTATCATTCTCGTGGCATTGATTCCTCATATGTCTATGGAGTGAGCCTGACTCATGGTAGAAGTCCTCGCAAACACATCTGGAGTTTTGCAGGAACACGTGATGAAACACCAACTAACGAGAGATGGCAATGTCCTTGCAGCAATATAAACTTATCTCCACCACCAACTGTCCCTAGCTTTGCTGGTAATGATTATTTTTGTGATACTGCCTACCGTTCATACACTTAGCTATAACGTGTCAGGGATTTACTCAGGCATCTCTGCATCCAAAGTAGTCGTAAAAGTGAACTATAAAAGAGCTAAATAGAAACAAGAGGATTGCAGGGATTATTGGAAGAAGATGAATGGGGATGCACATTCATAATTTCCTGCAGTAGCTATATAATCAGTTGATGAAAAATTAATACATACTGTCTAGATGATAAGTTGGCATTGGAATCTCTCAATAAAGAAACCCCCTAATTACAAAAACCCTCTATAGTCAAACTGAAGCACAATCATTTTCATATCCTTATATTGAGCTTTGAAACAGGACACTTAGGAGGTCCCAAAGTGTTCACAGTAAGATCCAATTTCAACTCTTGGAGTCAAAGGAGGAATCTCAGCATAAATTGGCTACATGAGAGATGGCAACATTAAAATTCAATTATGTAACTAGCTATAAGTATCACCTCTACTTTACTAACATCTATAGTGATGGCATATGCACTGTTTTCTTGAAGGTGTATTTCTGGATCAGTGGTCATTACTTCAGAAGATCTCTGTTACAAAAAGATAGCTAATGATGAAGTAAGGTGACATTAAAAAATACGCTACATTTTATGTGGAATGACAGGAATATTATGACTGTGTACGTTACTGTGACTATTACAAAGCACACCAATCATAGGACTTTTTTAATTATAGGAAAATGCAAAGCATTGTGGTGAGCAAAACTTTAGCTAGATGATGACGTATCCCATGCACTGTATGGAAAAGAAAGTATAAAACATAGTAACACCTGTGGTGTAACTGAACATTGTCATTATCGTTCTACATAATAATACTGATTCATACTGAACATTGTTATATCCATTAGCAACCTTTCTGGGCATGCTCAGTGCAACAAAAAAAGTTACATGTGCCTACTGTATCTCTTATAATCGCCTATCCTACATGGTGTCAGAAGTGGGATACGTACCTACTCAAATAAAGTTCTTTTACAACCCCCAAAGGCATTTCAATTTGACAAACCAGAGGTGCTATAGTTATTCAGTAGGGTACAGGATTACAAAGAGATGGAAGATCAGGAGCTTGACATACATGGCCATCCAGAGGATATGGCAGGAGTAGTGAGAAAGACGGGTATCGCGGTTGCCAGAATCATAATTTCCAACCGAAAATATGCTGTTAAGCTTACTGCATGTACACAAACATGTAGTTACTCTAGTAGCTATAGGGGTACTGATCATGGTGGGTTATAAAAATTTATCACCTGTACTTCATGCATCTCATCACCATAAAAAAGGATGCTTGTCTAAGACTTTTTGTTAATGAAATGGAATTATCACAAATGTCTAAGCATTATATGAATATATAGCTAAAATGCCATGTAACCTCCACACAGAATGTCATGTCTTGGACAGTGTAGCAGTGTTAGTGATGTCCATGGAGAAAGGAGGTTGCCAAGTCAGGGTGATGGAGGAACAGTTAATGGAAACATTTACATCCTTGACTTCATCAAGCAGTCCTATAAGTATCAAAAGTTTAATGATGACTAAGTAATGAGATAATTAATTGCTACTTTCCTTGTATGGTATCACAAGTTTGCAGACAGAGTTCAAAAATATAAAACCAATGATTGACTGCAATTTGCTGAAATATCAGGGTTTTTTAAAATTTACTTTGTATTCAGATCAGAGAAGATTCAAAATGGCATCACACAGTATCAAAAAAAATTACTAGTCAACTTGGAACAGAGGTGTGTGTTTTTCCAACATTGAAGATTATGAAAGCATCTAGCTATAGCTAGTCAAACTGTGGGACAAATTTTATCAGAAGATAGTAACTGTTGAAAGGAGTAATGGAGCGACCTGATAATGATCACAGTGAAGAGATGAAATTGTACCAGCTGTTAATTTTAGAGGCTTGATTTTTTTTGATTTTTTTTTTAGCTTTCTTTCTTCTTCTTCAGTGTGTGTCCTCAAGTGTTTATTTTTGATAGCTACATATATATGTTGACCAAGATGGCTATGATATCATTAGCTATATGGCACAAGGAAAGCATTACCAACAGTATACTTATAACTTGTAGCTAGCTAGCTCTATCATCTCATTATGGCACATGCAGTGGTCACTCCTATAATAATCATGCTAATAGAGGAAGACTTCAATGCATTTAGCTATTATCATGAAATTTGCAGAATGATGATTAGGTAAATTCTACCTATAGTTACTGTAACTCTTTTGTGGTAGTACACGGTAGTACATGGGAGTACATGGGAGTTATATGTACTATTTATGGGAGGAAAATGGATTACAAAGAGAGACTAGGTAGCTATATCGTAACTAAAGATTCTCCATAGTTGTTGGACATGATTATTATTGTTTTTTTTATCAAGCAGCTAAAGAATCCAGTGAACAATTTCAATGTGTTATTTTCAGCACTTCAGCCATATCCTCATTGGCCCGTACGAAACTAAATCATGTAAGATCCAAAATAAACCATTCCTCTCACTTCAATGCTATGGGATATTTTACCAGAGTTGACACAGGATCGCTACTAATATTAATATTAGTGCCTCCAGGAAGCAGCAACCTCTCTATGGCCACAGCTAACGGCCAGGGAGACATGAGACTGTGATAAGTGATGTATGTTGACTAGAAGAAACTTTAATAGGTAAAGGTCATCAAATAACTGGCGTAAATGCGCGCGCGTTTTGTCCTACAGCCTAGCGCAGCTAAGCGAGGTTTTGTAGTTCTGAAATCAGAATTTCATATTGGAAGAATCTAACTGGTTGAGGGACCAATTGGTAGACAATTTCAAAGTAAACCCATGCTGGAAGAAATCACCCAATCACTACAAAAAGTTGATGTTTGATTTCATAGTCTCGCGTAGCCAGACCCAATTCTTTCTTTTTATATCTGGTGATACGAAAGAATTGGGTCTGGCTATGCGAGACTAGATGTTTTAATGGTGATCTGAGATGCATGAAGCAATTAAGGGTATTGAACGGTCAAACCCGGTACCCCAGATGCTACTTAAGTAGCATCTGGTAAAGGGTTACTGTCATAAGACTTAGTGTGTTGACTCTATAGTGCATTTTAATAGAGGTCCTCCTGATAGCTATGATACTTCATGTCTGTGTATGGGGATGGAGCATATGTGCATACAATTTTTACCAGGCCCGGCCTTTCACTTTTCTTAGTACCGTCCTGCAAAAAACAACAGGTCTTCTAGGGAATTGTTCAGTAAGTTACAATAACTACAACTATAATCATAGCCAGTACTCATAGCTAATTAGCTGTCACAGTAAGAATCGAGGGGATTTTCGTGCACAGGTCTGTTACACAAACATTGGTTACATCGTTATTTTGAGCAGCAAGATGACTATTCTTGTTGTGCCTCTGTTGGTTTCACTAATGGGACTGGTTGATCAGGTCCAGACCTAGAGTTGAGTCTGGATAGAAAGTGTGTGCTATTTTAATAAGTATACATCTTCATCATGCACACAATTATACCAGGCCCTTTGGCTTTTCTCCCATGCTGTGAAAAAAGCTGGGCCTGGAAACAAGGCTAATTTTTATGTTGTATCCTGAACTTTTATTCCTGTCAGTGGAAGAGTTTATACAACCTTATTCAGCAAGCGAGCTGACTCAGGTCATGACTCATTGAAATTGTAAAAAATATATATATATTATAGGTCTACACTCCAAAATGCCCTAGGCTATGTACGTAAGTGTGGTGCAATAGTAGCGCCCTGCGTGCATGCTCCAATTGTAATTGCTTACAATGTACAACACTTAGTTGTAGCATGATAGATAGTAGATTGTAGGCACTAGACTTATCTAAGTGCTTTGTGGTACGCATTACAGCTCTCTATCATAGGCGGCTGAGGCACTTGAGTTTTGGGGGGGCTGAAGATGAGGTGTAATGTAGAAAGTGCACCAGATATGGGCCAAGCCATTGAAAGTAGTTAGCTAGGAAGTCTAAGCAGAAGCTTTGCTAAGCTAATAACATCAAGCTCAATATCACTCAATGCAGTGGTAACCCACTGACTTGATTGTGGCAGCTGCAAATTTTTAATCAGCTATATGTAAGTTCATTGCTAATCATGTGATTGTTTTAACAGAGCATTGCACATTCTAACAAGTCTAACAGTTCAATGAAAGGTTCAATGAAAAAGATGTAATGTATAGGCAAAAAAATTTGAAGCCCCCCCCCCCCCCTTTCTGAATTATTGGAGGGGGGCTCTAGTCCCTCTAGCCCCCACCCTCAGCCTCCTATGTCTATACATGCAGCTGCCCACTTACATAACTCAATGGTTAGCTGGAGCATATCAGCTCTGGCTTTAAAGCCATACAAATTAACTCCTGCTCACTTGCTCACTGCCAAAGGCTGATCAAATCATTATAGAATTGAAATCTTATAGCTATCACATACTGTTATTATAATGGCATGATTCTGAATAAAGATAATTATGGTGGAGTGAAATGTCACTAATACACATCCCCTTTATCATATGCACTTGACTTCTAATGTAAAATGTGTGCTTGATGAATGCATAATGGTACATATTGTAGGCCACAGTGCATGCATAAAAATACATTCATGATTTTAATATACCAGACAATTAAGTTATAGCTACAATTAGCCACGTAGCTAGCTATGAGGTTGCATAAAAAAAATAATGTTTGGCTGATGATTTCATAATAGCTATTATATTCATGACTTTGACAGATAATCATAATGATAATAAATATTATGAGGTTAGACCATCAAAGGGATAATCATCCTAGCTGAATAACACCTACAGATGTTATGCCAGACTATTGGTCTAATTAATGTCTATATTCAAACCAATTTATTAGGAATATGCCTAAATTCATTTGAATGACAGATGCTAAGATAAACAATAGCTAGCTATGTGCATTGTTATTCCAGACACGATTGTATGTACAGTGTCATTCATGATTCATGTGACCAAGTAGACCAATAATAGCCAACCAACAGGTATTCATACGTACATACCTCACTAGTTGTGATTAGTGGTCTTTTAATTCAGTGAACGAGCGGAGCAAGCAAGCCGACTCTCAGGTCATGACTCATTATATATAGGTCTACACTCCAACATGGTTGTGAGCCCCATGCTGTGTGCATAATGCACATGCTCCAATTAATTTTTGATCAATTTCTACAGTCAGGCTTATCAAGTGCTTTGTGGTAAGCATTACAGCTTTCTATGTATGTTTGTGTTTTAAGCGCTGGGACAATCCCACCTAGTACTGAACAAAGAGCAGCAGCAAACAATTTTTTCCGTTCGTTTGTTCGTTGGGGAATAGTGCAGAGCTGAGGCTGTGATCATCTCTGGATTAAAGGAGAGCGGCTTTCTTGCCACTATGAATAGTTTTAGAAGTACCAGTCTTATCTTCTCTTCTCCAGAGAATTTACATTGCAATAACTTGGTATCTTATGCGCATGCTCATACATGTATTTACATGCTGTGACATCACACACCGTCATAAAGTGTAATAGGCGGGACACTTGTGTGAAATTTTTGGCGCATGCGCAAACAGTGGGTACCAGGCTCTATTTTCCGCCTCCACATAATTTTAGAGCCTGGGTACGAGGCTAAGGGCTGGTATGCTATTGGAGAACTATAAACTCCTGCATATACATAGAAGAATGAACTCATAAAGAGAGAAAAAAGACCAGGAATAAGTAAGGGGAAAACATTTCTGTGAGATGGAAAAAAAATGTAGGGATGACCATTGCTCGAAAAAGTAAGGAAACAAGGGTAGGGATGAAGCATGGAAATAGGTTCTGTATATCCAGCCAATGATCCCTACATATATGTTGGGTAGCTTCAGATTATATAGTGCAGTAATGTACATATAATTATGTAGGGATTGTTGGCTGGATATACAGAACCCATTTCCATCCTTCATCCCTATATCCTTGTTTCCTTACTTTTTCGGGCAATGTTCATCTCTACATTTTTTTTTCTTTTCATTACACAGAAATGTTTTTCCCTTACTTGTATAATATTGCATGTAGCATGCAATAATTTTTTTGGTTATTATGAGAAAAATTTTGAGGAACAAAATTTCATGAACTTCATGAATAAGGGGTTGTTTTGTTGTTTTTTTTGAAAAAAAAATCTCATGAGAAAGGCCTAGGTACAAGACTAGCAGGTTCAAACAATATTTATAAGTATTTTTACTGAAATTTGGCCAAAAATACTAAAAATGAGAGCACTTTATTATTATACTGAAATCAAAGTTCACAGGTACGTTGGAGTCAGTGCAGTGAAAATAATTACTAGGGAATTGTGGGGTGAACATGCACGCTTAGTTTATCCATCAAGATCATCTTGGAAATAAACTAAGCATGTACATACGTACAAGTAGAAATCTCTCTGTCAACTCCCTAGTGTGAGGCCCACTTAATTACATGACTGCATAAATATTGCATATTCACTACACTGAATAAGAGCAACACGATGGTATTGTGTAAGCATATTGTATCAAGTATTGATTACACCAACGATAATTGCTTTCATGATTTTGATAGACATTATGCCAGACAATTAACTTATTCATGTGAGCTAACCATCCTCATGAATTTGACAGGCAAGCTTGTGTGATGGCTATTCTAATGAAGGAATGTTTGTGCAGAACAGGAAACTAACTTATGCATTACTATCATGTAGTTATGGGCAGGCAGTTGTAGCACTTTTTCAGTGATAAAATTAATGCTAAGCTATGTAGCTATATAACTTACTGACCAAATAGGAACTGCAAATGTATAGATAGTTCAGGGAGGCTAGTGAGATGCCATTTTTATCTATCAGGTCGAAATAAATTGTTGCATGCATAAAATTAATAGCTAATTATAATGCATAATTATTTTTCTGCAGTGAGAGGCTATAAGACCATTGTTCTCATCATTTCTCTGCTTGCAATAAAGTGTGCAAGTTGTAGCACAACTTAAGAATGGAGTAGTAACCAGCTTATTATCACGCATAATTACAGCATAGTGATCATGCCACTTATGATCACCCCATATTATGAGGTTAGACCATCAAAGGGATAATCATCCTAGCTGAATAACACCTACAGATGTTATGCCAGACTATTGGTCTAATTAAGGTCTATATTCAAACCAATTTATTAGGAATATGCCTACATTCATTTGAATGACAGATGCTAAGATAAACAATAATAGCTATGTGCATTGTTGTTCCAGACACGATTGTATGTACAGTGTCATTCATGATTCATGTGACCAAGTAGACCAATAATAGCCAACCAACAGGTATTCATACGTACATACCTCACTAGTTGTGATTAGTGGTCTTTTAATTCAGTGAACGAGCGGAGCAAGCAAGCCGACTCTCAGGTCATGACTCATTATATAGGTCTACACTCCAACATGTTGTGAGCCCCATGCTGTGTGCATAATGCACATGCTCCAATTAATTTTTGATCAATTTCTACAGTCAGGCTTATCAAGTGCTTTGTGGTAAGCATTACAGCTTTCTATGTATGTTTGTGTTTTTAGTGCTGGGACAACCCCCACCTAGTACTGAACAAAGAGCAGCAGCAAGCAATTCTTTCCGTTCGTTTATTTGTTGGGGAATAGTGCAGAGCTGAGGCTGTGATCATCTCTGGATTAAAGGAGAGCGGCTTTCTTGCCACTATGAATAGTTTTAGAAGTACCAGTCTTATCTTCTCTTCTCCAGAGAATTTACATTGCAATAACTTGGTATCTTATGCGCATGCTCATACACGTATTTACTGTGCTGTGACATCACACACCGTCATAAAGTGTAATAGGCGGGACACTCGTGTGAAATTTTTGGCGCATGCGCAAACAGTGGGTACCAGGCTCTATTTTCCGCCTCCGCATGATTTTAGAGCCTGGGTACGAGGCTAAGGGCTGGTATGCTATTGGAGAACTATAAACTTCTGTCCCTGCATACACATAGAAGAATGAACTCTTTAAAACCATAAAGAGAGAAAAAAAGACCAGGAATAAGTAAGGGGAAAACATTTCCGTGAGATGGAAAAAAATGTAGGGATGACCATTGCTCGAAAAAGTAAGGAAACAAGGGTAGGGATGAAGCATGGAAATAGGTTCTGTATATCCAGCCAACAATCCCTACATATATGTTGGGTAGCTTCAGATTATAGTGCAGTAATGTACATATAATTATGTAGGGATTGTTGGCTGGATATACAGAACCCATTTCCATCCTTCATCCCTAGCTATATCCTTGTTTCCTTACTTTTTCGGGCAATGTTCATCTCTACATTTTTTTTTTCATTTCACAGAAATATTTTTCCCTTACTTGTATAATATTACATGTAGCATGCAATAATTTTTTTGGTTTTCCATTATTATGAGAAAAATTTTGAGGAACAAAATTTCATGAACTTCATGAATAAGGGGTTATTTTTTTTGAAAAAAAAATCTCATGAGAAAGGCCTAGGTACAAGACTAGCAGGTTCAAACAATACTGATAAGTATTTTTACTGAAATTTGGCCAAAAATACTAAAAATGAGAGCACTTTATTATTATACTGAAATCAAAGTTCACAGGTACGTTGGAGTCAGTGCAGTGAAAATAATTACTAGGGAATTGTGGGGTGAACATGCACGCTTAGTTTATCCATCAAGATCATCTTGGAAATAAACTAAGCATGTACATACGTACAAGTAGAAATCTCTCTGTCAACTCCCTAGTGTGAGGCCCGCTTAGCTTTCCCCAATTACATGACTGCATAAATATTGCATATTCACTACACTGAATAAGAGCAACACGATGGTATTGTGTAAGCATATTGTATCAAGTATTGATTACACCAACAATAATTGCTTTCATGATTTTGATAGACATTATGCCAGACAATTAACTTATTCATGTGAGCTTGTATCAGTAACCATCCTCATGAATTTGACAGGCAAGCTTGTGTGATGGCTATTCTAATGAAGGAATGTTTGTGCAGAACAGGAAACTAACTTATGCATTACTATCATGTAGTTATGGGCAGGCAGTTGTAGCACTTTTTCAGTGATAAAATTAATGCTAAGCTATGTAGCTATATAACTTACTGACCAAATAGGAACTGCAAATGTATAGATAGTTCAGGGAGGCTAGTGAGATGCCATTTTTATCTATCATGTTGTTGCATGCATGAAATTAATAGCTAATTATAATGCATAATTATTTTTCTGCAGTGAGAGGCTATAAGACCATTGTTCTCATCATTTCTCTGCTTGCAATTTAAAAGTGTGCAAGTTGTAGCACAACTTAAGAATGGAGTAGTAACCAGCTTATTATCACGCATAATTATAGCATAGTGATCATGCCACTTATGATCACCCCATAGGATTATATTACGTAGCCATAATCATTATGATGCCATTTTTTGTAATCCCATAATGTTATGATATGAGGATTGGCACATTATTCATAATAATTACGTCAATTAGGCACCAGAAATAAATTCATCATCAGTCTATAATGTATAAAAATAGCATCTACTTGATGAAGGCTGCAGAAAGATTAAAAATAACCGCAAAATACTTCCGTGATTGCTACAATGGCTAATACAGAACAAGAAGTAACTTTGATCAAAGAAATAGATGAATGGGAAATAAGCAAGAGTCGTAAAAGTTTTTTTTCCGATCCTAGTGTAAAAATAGTGATAGTTGGAAAGACAGGAGTTGGAAAATCTGCTTTGGCTAGTTTTCTAACCAACTCTCAATCAACGGAAAGTAATGATATAGTTCCAACTACATCTTCCAGTGGAAAAATCATCAATAGAGTGGGCCAAGATGAAATCATAGTGTGGGACACACCTGGTTTCATGTCGATTACTGACATCAATAGTGCTAGTACACGATACATGAAAGAGCTCAAGAAAACATGTATCGGGAAGGAAGATTGTGATGTATTTGTATATGTAATAAATATGACAGAGAGACGCTTTGCAAAGGATGATGAAAATATTGAAATAATGAAAAGGCTCACTGAAGATTTTGGCATAAAGATTTGGAAGAATGCTGTTATTGCCTTAACATTTGCCAATGTATACATCGAATCCACGAAAGAACGCTTAAATCCTGAAGATGATTTAAAGATGCATTATGATGAGAAGCATGCAGAGTGGGATGATAAAATCCACCGCTTTCTCAGAAATAGGGTTGTACCCAAAGAATTGGCCCAAAATGTCAAGATTGTACCTGTCGGCTTCAGAACTGAAAGTCATTTGGAAACTGAACCAGAAGGAGCTTCATGGATGAGTGATTTGTGGTTTTCTATTCTGCATGCAGCTAAAATTGATGCGAAACCTGTCATTATGAGAATTCTCATCAACAGAATTTTCGATATGGACCCAAAACTTGGGGAATATAATGGAGAAATGCTTACACGCTTGATTCCTAAACTCCGACGCACATATCAACAAAAAGCAATTGCTTCTGAACTTGAATGTAGTAATGAAATGAAGGCAAATATTAGTCTTGCTTGGAGTTCTTTGTACCTTCAGAAGGTGATGTTGAAGAATATAGATGCTTTACAGCATCTAGAATCTCGTGATGATTCACTTGCTTACTGGAAAAGCATCAGCCCCTCAGTTGACATTACTGTAGTGGGTCGATCAAGATCAGGTAAAACCTCCCTCGTGAATTCGCTATTTTATGGGAAAAAATTCCTCAATGAAAGAGAAAGGCCTGAAATATATCATGAAGTCATAAAGCATGAATATATCAAATGCCGTGTATGGGATACCACCAGTTTGCAGACAGACTTCAAAAATATAAAACCAATGATTGATTCCAAATCGTTAAAAACATTAGGTCTTTTTTTATTTTGTATTCGGATTAGAGAAGATCGAGATGACGTCACACAAATCATTGAAAAAATAACTTGCGAACTTGGAAAGGAGGTGTGGCGTCATGCTGTTATTGTGCTCACTTTCGCCAACATTGAAGATTATGAAGATAAAGTCGAACCGCAGATAAATTTCATCAGAGAACAGTTAAAAGGAGTTATGGAGCCCAAAAATGACTATAGTGAAGAGGTGAAAATCATTCAAGCAGGTTATCACAGGGATGACTTCAACCCTGGTGATCGCGAGCAAACATACTGGGTGGTGGGACTCTGGACAGAAATGATAGCTTCAGCAAGGGCCAAGTTTAAACCAGCACTGTTGCAGATATTTTTCCAGCGTTTCAATTCAAGTTCTCTCAAGCCAATGGTGGCATATTTTCAACGTCAACTCGTAGAACTGTTAAAAATTACAGAGACTTGATTTTTTCCTTCTTTGTGTAGCTATGTGTGTTTGCCTTTTAAATTAGTGATCTTATTTAAAATGTATAGGATGCTTGCTATTTGACCAAGCTTATTTTTGCATCTTTTTTGCTATGATATCCCATAACAATGTTAATTGAGGGCACTTAGTTATGTACAAAGATGGCAAGAAAGTGATGAACAAAAAAATAAAGTGCAGATGAGAGAGCCATGATGAATAATAGTGCAATTGTAAGAATTCAGTCTTAAAACTATGCATGAGGATTCAAGACAGCAGTGTACCCTTAGTCTCGTGTAGCCAGACCCAGTTCTTTCTTTTTATAGGTAGGAGAAAAAGGGTCTGGTCAACTGCCATAGAGCATTTTCCAGTGCACGCTAATTGACCACAGCGGTAAGATGATAACTACTGTGGTTACTATGAATCTCTGAGCCCAGTTTGAACAAAGCTGCAATCACTACAAGCTAGCTCTGTCTCCTGTTATTCCATTTCAACTGGGCTCAGACTTTAATGAGATTCATAGTAACCACGGTGGTTATCGCCTTACTGCTGTGGTCAATTAGTGTGCACTAGAATTTGAACAAAATGCTCTATGGCAGTCAACCAGACCCTTTCTTTCTCCCGCCCAATACAAAAAGAAAGAATTGGGTCTGGCTACGCGAGACTACTATACCCCTAAATTGGGGAAAAAAATTCAGCAAATGAGCTGACTCTGACTCATTGAAATTGTTCTATAATTGGAGAGCCCACTATATAACAAATCTTACTCTACAAAAATTTTTCAACCTGTACATGGGTAGCCTCGTCCCCAGTTTAGTGGTTGATGTTTGTTTTTCACAAAAAAAATTATTATAGTCAACTTGTGGCGAAGCCATCGTCAATTACAGTAGCTATGGAAGCTTTCATGGCTGACTATAGAGCTGTAGCTTTAGTGAAGGCTTTCTAAACTCTAAATGTTGTCTGAATATTATGTTTTGTCAGAGAACTATAGACATAGCTATAATTTTTGGCTCTAATAAGTATGATAGTAGCAAGTACTGAGATGAGTAAAGCCTGTAAGAGCGGATGCATTTTTCTATTTTGAAGTTACTTAATTAAGGATAAATTAATTCTTAGCTGCTATAATTATTAACTTCATGAACTAGCTACATGAAAATTTAATGCTAGCTGACAGAGTATCAAATTTTAAATACTGGCTATGATTTATTAATTGTATTCAAAGCAACCTACTGAGTAAAACATGTACACTGTACTGAATTTCCTTCTTGTGTTTTCTAGTTGAAGGGTATATGCCTAATGATTGAATTGGAGTTAAAGTGAAATTTACAAACCACCATAACTAGCTATGGCAGTTATAAATTTAATTCTTTTTTATTCGTCTAGATGAGTGTAATAACTCTTTTTGCTCCATAAAGTCCCTTTTCCTAGATCCAGTCATGTAATAAAAGAAACATGCCAAGACAGTAGAAAAAAAAAATTTTTATAGCTATATTTTGGTGAGAATTTGTGTTATTTGTGTATGATTTACCCCCTTGCCAAATTGTTAAATTTGTTGGTGTGACAACTTTTACAACTGTCACTACTGCATATACAATAATTTTTTTACTTGGGGTTGGCCATGCCCACTAATACATTTTTCCGTAGACAATTTCATAGTGCGTATTGGCGTATTTCATAGTGCATATTGGCAATGCGGGTTGACTAATCCAAACGTTTCATTTTGCTATGATCAGCTGCACATGGACTGCGCATGTGCAGAATGCGGAGCCTGGCCCCTTCTGATCGATCTCCAGTGCATAGCCCTGGCAGCTCCCACTCAAACTAAAAGGGGGTTTCCGGGCAACAAGGAAACATAATTATAAGTTACGTGCCTGCCACTTATTATACTTGTCAGTGGTAAGATATAGCTATGGCTGTTCACTCTGGCCATAAAATTATTCATGACTTTGACAGATATTATCATGTCAGACAATCACGAGCTTGCCAGACAAATCAAATATTCAAACCAAATCATTAGGAATATACCAACATTCATTCAAATGACAGATGCTGTAATTACAGTGCATGCACCGTTGTCTCAAAGAATCACAATTTTAGCTATATACAGTGATAACTAGCTAGCTATGTCATTCATTATTCAAAAGTAGACTAACAATAGCCAACCGACAATGATTCATTCATACCTGTTTAGTTAGTTGTGGACCTGACTACCCACATAACAAAGCACAAAGGTTGATGTGATACCATACTCACACATTATTAGGCATATACACTTATATCTCCACAAGCAGGAAGCAAACCACTGCTTAACCTAACAGTGAGATATAATTAATTTTGGGTGGCATTAATTAGAGTAACATGAAGAAGAAAGTGGCAGTTCTATGCAGAAATAGACACTTTTAAGTGGGGAAGCTTAGCAACGAGTTGCTAAACCAGTAAATAATGCATAAGAAGTTGAAATAGAGATATTTTAACAAGTTAACAAATGGTAGCAGCAAGCAAACTACCCCTAACAGTGAATAAACGAGATGCACTTAATAACATGCGAGTACCCCCCCCCCCCAAACCACCCCTGCAGGGGGCAAGGGGTCTTTTATGTACTGTTTGTCATGTGTATGCAGAGTATTTCATGCCTTCAACCAGATCATATTGCCTCTGTATCAGATGATGCAATGCTCATGGCAACTGAACATGAATACTTGCATTAGCTATATTTCCTCTGTGATCGATGAATTGCTTCAACTTTCCAGGAATCGTTAGATTGTTGACTCAACAATTCCTGGCTGAATCAAGGGGGAGGGGGGGGGGGGGCAGTAGGTATGTGCTGTATATAGCTCACACATTCTCAGTACACTCTAAGAATTCCAGTCCACCTAGCATGCTAAGCTGGCTATCAACTCTGAGAGCTTGTTTCTACATTTTGAAGTATCACTTCTAAACCTGTGCTAACTTTGGAGGGAATACACTGAACCACGTGTGAAATACTTTTCAATGAGGATTGTACAATGACTATGACATCACATGTAAGCCCCACCCTAAACAGGATGTAAATAAAATGGTCAACTTCTGCTGCCCAGTGAGACTTCCACCAATGCTTCTCATAATTATTTCTTCCCAGTAACATACAAACAATCCAAAATGAGGATCCGAATGATTTTTTTTCATTTGAGTTACCCTTTATCCACCAAGCTTTTGGACACATGCAGTGACAGTCATGTATACAATTGGGAAATTTTCATTATTGGTTCAACAATGAAGATGAAAATTATACGTAGCTAGCTAATAGTTTAAAAGTAAGCTGTAATATCAACATGAAAATGCCTTTTTTGCTGTTCAGTGCTTTCTGATTGTTGTTTTGAATGGTTATCCTAGCTTTATGAGACTGTATTTTGCTGTTCTTGACTCTCTTGCTGCCTGGTCAATTGCACTATTTGAAGTCATAGTCATGGCTCTCTCATCTGCACTTTTTTGTTCATCACTTTCTTGCCATCTTTGTTCACACTAAGTGGCTTTGAGTGGGTTTTTCTCCCCTCAGTTTACTCTAAACACATGCATTATTATGTGATGCCACAGCAAAAAATTAATTGGTCAAAATTATCCTTGTACAGCTATTTATTATAATAGCGACACTTAAAATGACAAAAGCACACACACACGCGCGCACACACACACACAAACACACAGCTGTACTGCTAATAGCTTAGCTAGGGAGCTTAAAATAATACCACAAACCACAATTAAAGAAGAATGGCTACAAGACCAAGGTACATAATCTGGGTGGCTTAAGGGTAATCTATACTTCCAATAATAAACTTCTTTTGCATATCTAATCTTAGGGTGGAAGTAAGGTAACATACCAACCAAGCAAAAGCCACAAAGCTAAAATTAATAGTCATATGTCACATGCTTTCTGTTCTACAATGAAATCACCAAAGCAAGGAAAAGGATTATGTTATGTCTGGGCTCCCATGGGGAGTGGTCGCACCCTTCCATAGCTAGCCGGGAAATTAATGGGACCTAAACCTGTGGTTAGTGAAGATTGGATTGGGTTTTCCCCTGATGACCGGAAGAACTGAATTCTATCATCTTAGCTATTATCTATCATGAACTATAGCTAGCTACCCATTAAAAAATTATAAAGAATTGAAAGGAGACGAACCAAGGTCATATCAACTTTAATTTTCTTTTAAACACTGGACACACACACACACAGAGAAAAATCAAGTCTGTGTAATACTTGTAATATTTAATAGTTTAACGAATTGACGTTGAAAATATGCCACCATTGGCTTAACAGAACTTGAATTGAAACGCTGGAAAAAAATCTGCAACAGTGCTGGTCTAAAGTTAGCTCTTGCTGAAACTATCATTTCTGTCCAGAGTTTAACCGCCCAATATGTTTGCTTGGAGCCTGTGGGGATGGAGTCATTCCTGTGATAACCAGCTGGTATAATTTTTACCTTTTCACTGTAGTCATTTTTGGGCTCCATAAGCATGGCTTCTTTTAATAGTTTCCTGATGAGATTTATCTGCGGTTCGACTTTATCTTCATAATCTTCAATGTTGGCGAAAGTGAGCACAATAACAGCATGACGCCACACCTCCTTTCCAAGTTCGCAAGTTATTTTTTCAATGATTTGTGTGACGTCATCTCGATCTTCTCTAATCCGAATACAAAATAAAAAAAGACCTAATGTTTTTAACGATTTGGAATCAATCATTGGTTTTATATTTTTGAAGTCTGTCTGCAAACTGGTGGTATCCCATACACGGCATTTGATATATTCATGCTTTATGACTTCATGATATATTTCAGGCCTTTCTCTTTCATTGAGGATTTTTTTCCCATAAAATAGCGAATTCACGAGGGAGGTTTTACCTGATCCTGATAGACCCACTACAGTAATGTCAACTGAGGAGCTGATGCTTTTCCAGTAAGCAAGTGAATCATCACGAGATTCTAGATGCTGTAAAGCATCTATATTCTTCAACATTACCTTCTGAAGGTACAAAGAACTCCAAGCAAGACTAAATTTCTCACCACTTTCAACTATTGCTTTTTGTTGATATATGCATCGGAGTTTAGGAATCAAATGTATAAGCATTTCTCCGTTATAACCCCCAAGTTTTGGGTCCATATCGAAAATTCTGTTCATGAGAATTCTCATAATGACTGGTTTTGTGTCAATTTTAGCTGCATGCAGAATAGAAAACCACAACTCATTCATCCATGAAGCTCCTTCTGGTCCAGTTTTCAAATGACTTTCAGTTCTGAAGCCGACAGGTACAATCTTGACATTCTGGGCCAATTCTTCAGGTAAAACCCTATATCTGAGAAAGCGATGGATTTTATCATCCAACTCTTCTTGTTTCTCATCATACTGTATCTTTAAATCATCTTCAGGTTTTTTCATGGATTCGATGTATGCATTGGCAAATGTTAAGACAATAACAGCATTCTTCCAAATCTTCATGCCAAACTCTTCAGTGAGCCTTTTCATTATTTCAATATTTTCATCATCCTTTGTGAAACATTTTATTCTCATATCTATTACATATAGAAACGCATCACAATCTTCCTTGCCAATACATGTTTTCTTGAGCTCGTTCATGTATCGTGTACTAGCACTACTGATATCAGTAATTGACATGATACCAGGTGTGTCCCACACTATGATTTCATCTTGGCCCACTGTATTGATGATTTTTCCACTGGAAGATGTAGTTGGAACTATATCATTACTTTCTGTTGATTGAGAGTTTGTTAGAAAACTAGCCAAAGTAGATTTTCCAACTCCTATCTTTCCAACTATTGCTATTTTTACATGTTTACGACTCTTGTTCATTTCCCATTCAGCTATTTCTTTGATCAAGAGGGTTACTTCTTGGTCTGTATAAGCCATCGTAGGTTTTCACAATCTTCCTACAGCTTTCATTGAATGATGTTATTTATATATAGCTATAGCTAGCTGTTGATTCATGATAAATGATGAATTTCATTATGCATGGTGCCCAATTGACTTGATTGTATCATTGTCATAATTATGGGATGATAAAAAGTGGCATGATCAGACTAGCTAATCCTATGGGGTGATAAAAAAAGTGGTGTGATCACCATACTATATGCATATGTAGGATGTAGTCCACTCCTTTCCTATATTAAGGATAGTGTTCATTATTTATTATTATTATTAACCATGAGTATGACTGCTACTCAGCAACAACCGCCATCGATCATCAAAATTATTGAAAACTTAGCTGAAGAGAATGTTATCTCTCAAGAACAGAAAGAAATTGTGTTTGCTACCTTAGCTGGGGAAAAGAAGGTTCACATCATGGCATGTGGATTAACAGGTAAAGGCAAGAGCACGATTCTGAATGGTATAATTGGAGAAAAATTATTCAAGGAAGGAGACACTTTAAATGATGAGACAGTTGAGGTTGGAAAGAAGGAAAAAATTGTTTCAGACTGTAATGCTGAAGTGATTGCATATGATACTCCTGGTTTTCATAAAGATGAAGATGAATACACTAGAAAAATAAAAGAGCATTCCAAAGATGTGGATGTGCTTATATATTGTATATCAGTTGAGCCACCTAGAGCTGTGATGGATAAAGACATAAAATTGCTGAAGCTACTGAAATCAGCCTTGGATGCCGACATATGGAAGCATTGCGTCATAGTTCTGACTTTTGCAAATACCATAATTTCGACGCTTCAACAGCAGGGAATAAAGGATGTGAAGAAGAACTTTAAAATAAAATTATCACATTGGAAAGGAAAAGTTGAAGTCGCACTCAAGGAAGCTGCTATCATGAATCCTGATCTAATTCCTATAGTCACAGCTGGAATTTCTCGTAAACCATCTTTTTTTAATGATGAGAGATCATGGTTGAGTGAGTTATGGTTCACTATCCTTGGTAAACTTTCTAATGATGGGCAAATGGCTCTCCTCTTGATGAATAATGAACGCATCAAGGTGACGGGTGATGTGGAACCTAAAATGGATGCTGCTGAACAAGCTTTAATTATGCCACATGGAACCTGGTTCCAGAAGCACAAAATAAAGATACTCAGTGGTGGTGCAGGTGCTAGTACAGTAGCTGGTCTTGCAGGAGCTGGTACAGGTGCTACCATAGGAGCTCTGGCTATCGGTATTCCAAGCTTTGGTGTGGCAGCTGGAGTTGGTCTAGTTTTGGGTGCTCTTATTGGGGGCGGGATTGGTGTGGGAGCAGCTACAGCGACAACAGCAGTAATCACTGTACATAAAGAAAAGCAGAGGGAGAAGGATAACAGTTAACTACATGTAGCTATATGTATACATGCTATACATGCACCTTTTCGTGGTTTATACTAATTTTATTGGTGTGCGTCAGTTGTGCAATTTCATTAGTTAAACATGCATTAATCTCCTGACGATTAACCCACAGGCACATGCGCAGAACATTTATTACGGCATCAATGCTGGGCACACATATATGTGTGCATGGCCTTCAGATATCTCTTCCTTCGAACTTGTGTAAGTCCATTGGTGCAGATCCAGGGTGGTATGAAGGTTTCAACTATTCCAGCAGCGTGCACGCTTGAAAGTTGTGCCTACTGAGCATGTGCTGCACACATGGCTCGATTTACATATAATCATCAGCTTACATCTGAGGATGCTCAGTAGGCACATGCAGCTTTCAAGCGTGTGCTGCTGGAATAGTAGCCAAAGTGGAAACCTTTCCCCTGGATCTGTGCCAATGGAATTATACAAGTTTGAAGGACGAACTGCTAGATATGGTAATATCTGACAGAGTCATATAAATGGTGGTTACAAGCAGGCTAGCAGTTATCTCACACTTTGCCTATGGGAAGATATAACTATATCAAGTATAGAATAAACACTGAGACCTAGGGATCTATGGTACTAATTAGCAGGGCCCTGGGCTATAACAGCCTGAGCGTAGCAAGGGCCTGAGGGTTTCCAAATACCACAAATCCCATTGGTCGAGGTGTCTAACTATTACATGACTGTCACAGCAGCAATCACTGTATGTGTTCAAAAGTTTAGCGGTTAATGTAACTTTTTCTTTTCGAAAGGTGTGCATACATGCATGTATATAGCTACATATATAAACTTGTCAATTACAGTATCTTGTTGGTCAGTAAGTTATAGCTGACATTAATTTTATCACCGAAATTGCCCACCCATAACTACATGATAGTGATGCACAAGTTAGTTCAGCACAATAGTTATACACATTCCTTCATTATAGAATAGCCATGGATCACCCTAGTCTGGGCGAGTAGACCTTTCGACCTTTGGAGGGTGGGGCGGGAGGAAAAGAAAGGTCTGGAGACACTCGACATGGTTTTGTGTTCTCTGCAGGAATTTTGATAGGCCAATCAGATTCGAGTAGCCACATGACCAGATAATAATAAGCACGCATGTACGAGCACAGTACATGCGTGAAGCTAGTAAGCGGTCTTCTTCTTTTGCTAGCTATGGGTAAATCTACCAGACACACTTATCTCTCATCGATCGATCGAGCTCGAGCTAGATAATTATAGCTAGCTAGCTATGCCTTATGGTGCATGGGTGTGAGCACGCAGGCGCACATGCATTCTTTACATGTGATATACATTCCTCCGGAACACGGAATAGTGTCAAGAGTCTCCAGACCTTTCTTTTCCTCCTGCCCCACCCCCCAAAGGTCGAAAGGTCTGCTCACCCAAACTAGGATCACCCCACACAAGCTTGCCTATGATTACTATAAGCTCACATGAATAAGTTAATTGTCTGGCATAATGTCTATCAAAAATTAATCATGAAAACAATTATTGTCACATGAATCATGAATGACACCCTGCACATAAAATTGTGTCTGGAACAACAATGCACTAGCTATTATTGTTTATCATAACATCTGTCATTCAAATGAATGTAGGCATATTCCTAATTAATTATAGACCAATAGTCTGGCATAACATCTGTAGGTGTTATTCAGCTAGGATGATTATATCTCTTTGATGGTCTACAACCTCATGTTTATTATCATTGAATATCATCAGCCAAACATTTTTTGATGCAACCTCAAGCTAGCTAGCTAACTGTATAACTTAGTTGTCTGGCATGTCATGCATATATTTTCATGAAGAGGTAGGGTTTCTGTGGCTTGCAATATGTAGCATATTGTGCACACAATTTACATGCATGATACGTATAAGTCTGCTAGAAGCCAAGTGCAGGTGTGTTACAGTAGCTATCAGTGACACTTCATTCCACCATTATTATCTTTACTCAGAAGCATGCCATTATAACAGTGTGTCAGTTCTATATGATTTGATCATTATAGGCTTCCACTGACCCCTTCAGTTAGAAAATGAGGGAAGAAAAGTTCAGGATACAATAAAAATGGTGCGATTAGTTTCGTCCCCAGGCACAGCTTTTTACGCAACGTGGGAGCTGGTATAATTGTGTGCATGGTGAATGATGTACTAAAATAGCATGCACGTTCTATCCAGACTCAACTCTAGCGGCTCTGGACCTGATCAACCAGTCTCATCAGTGAAACCAATGGAGGGATGGCTGTGTGCGGTTCAAAAAAGTTCAGCAACAAGAGAGTGAACTTCAGTCAAGTAACCCCTTACCCATCACCAACTATGAGGTAACTATTCCACTCCCATCTTGTTGCTGAACTTTTTTGAACCGCACACAGTCATCCCTACTTCTCTGACGCAGCTGTTCTTGTTATCCCTACATGATAATAGTTGAAAGCATATAGCTAGCTAGTTAGTATGATCATGCCTGATTATGAATGGGATGAAAAAGTATCTAGCTAATAGAGATCATAGCATTTCTAGCCGTAATTTTTTTAACTTCAAAATAATAGAAGGTAGCTGAAAAACAAATTTGGGTAGGCATTAATTTAAGTAGCTACCGCGTGAAGAACCTGGCAGTTCCATGCAGAAATACACTTTTAAGTTTTAAGTGAGGTAAGCTTAGCAAAAAGCAGCAAGAAAACAAAAAATGAAGAAGCTGAAATAGAACTTATAAGCAAGGAGCACCAACTTACTAGCGAGATGCGCCTAATAACCCGTGAGTACGGTATAGAATGTGCCCTTACTAATACTCAAATATACAGCAACCCTTTACCAGATAAAATTAACTTCCAGTACTCTTAGTTTTTCTAATGCCAAGAGATATATAGCTAATTCTGTGCTACTGGTTTTTTTTCCATTTGTCTCTGAGTCACCTGAGTATCTGTGGTGTACCCAAATGAAGGGTGAGGAACCAGGGTGATGTTTAACTAGAAAGTAGTCAACATTAGATTCCTCCAATGCAGAAATTCAGAACTACAGTAGAACTTTGGAGGAACATCAGCTGATCAGCCAAACTCAGTGATGAGCCTTTTGGGCTTTGTAGCCATTATTTTGGATTCGCTCACTTTTACGATCGTCTATAGGGTGAACTGTTGGTTGGAAGAAATGAAACTACTAGAAATAGCCATGAGGACGAAACGCGCGCGTTTATGCCAGTTATTGTGACGACCCTTACCTTATCACCATAAATTTCTGCCGGAATTTTGCATCATGCATGTTCTGCATCATGTACACCATGCATGTTCTGCATCATTCATTGGTAACACATTGGAAGTGCTATCTTTATTGATACTGTTACATTACAGCTATTAAGATGCAGATTCAAGTCCTCTGGCTCGGGTGCTGTCCATGATAGCTACTCCCCCAGTAAAATCACAGCTAATATCGGTGATTCTACCACAGAGATCATATCACAGTGACATAGTACATTTTCACTTCAAGGAAGCACAATAAATATCCATATCACTCTCCTTAACTGACCGTAAATTACATAATAATAATACAGTAGCTACTCAAAAGTGGTGGAGCAATAGAATCATTCACATTCATTGGAAGAACATCCGTCAAACTAACATTTTACAATAATGTGGCTAGAAATGATGGTGGCGCAATTAAATTATCCATTGAGGGAGGAAGCAGGTAGGTACGTAATATTATGATAAGTATAAGCTATAAGGTCTATATTATAACAATGCCTATTATCACATCATTACATCATAGTCTATCACATGCACAATGGTAACCCTTACCAATTTGGTTATACCAATTACGTATGTGCATGTGCAATAATGACAATACACAGGTGATTTTCCTTCCTTAATTAATTGAGTCAGTCTGCAATGTTGCATCACTCCGTGTATCTCCCCAGCACTTTTTTTATGTATATGCAGTCACATTGAATGGATGCAACATACAGTGATTATCCAACTGGCACCTAAATTATCCAGATTTTTAGATAAGTCATTATAAACCTGGACAATCCAGATAATTGTGGTTGGATAATTGAATTAGCATCAAGGTGGGTCAGCCATGCTATATATTTGGGAAGAATAGAGTTCTGAAATTGTCCTTGGTTATGAGCATAGTGACTCATGAGTGAAACTTTAACAACCATGGACAATTTATTCATGCACATGATGATTCCAACCTACTACGAGGAGATTAAGAATGCAAATTCAGACATTATGATTGTGGTTAAGGGTGGCTATGGTGACACTGAATAACACAGCAGGGAGCTATACTAGCTATAATTATTATTACTATAGCTACTAGTTACAACATCACCAAAGATAATCTCTTATGACTACTCTAATCGTAATAATGAAATGTGACTAGTACTGGCATGGAAGGCATCACATCAGCTAGAGGTGTCTGTAAAAGAGAGCTATACTAAACAATCCTTGTTTCCGTTCAAAGTTGCTTGCAAATGGACGGAAGCCACTGCAATGATCTACATGACAACATGAAATACATGGCCAAGATAATGTACTGGTGAAACATTCAGTAATAATGTATTAGACAGTCCAAAATCATCATGTCAGTGGAATGTAAACTTGTAATTGTGATAAATTTAACAGTGTGAATTCCAACTACGTAGAACTATAAGTTAACTGATGAACTTTAACAATCAGTCAATGTGAATGCCTATGACTACTGTGTGTGCTAATAGTAAGAATTGAATAAATAAGGCAAGGAGAATTCTAGCCAAAAATAATATTACGTAGCTATTAGACACAAGAGTAGCTAAACAAGAGGGTTTTACAGGGACTATAATAATGAAGAAAAATTTTTTAAAAAGGAGGGATGAAGTTGAACATGGCATACGTAGATGACAGGCCTTGACAGCACCATCTAATTTCCTGCAGTATTGATGAAATTCCTAGGTGATAGAAGAGATTGAGGATGGTGGAGGCCCTCAATAAAGAAATTAACCCCTGAAATCCAAAATCTATATAGAATATCATACTTATTGATCCCAGAAACCAAACATTTCAGGAGGTCTCAAAATTGTCTACATGCAGTGAGAAGCTCCACTGCAGCAAGGGTCTTCCATACAGCTACAGAAATTCCACCTCAGTGAAAGCTTGCTAGACAGGTACTGCATGCCCCCTAAAGATTCTTGTTTCTCATCACCTCTACTTTACCAACATCTATTTCTGGGTCATTTAACCTATCCCGGTCAGTGATTATTACTTCAGAAGATCTCTGTTATAAGAAGATAATGCATTCAATTAATCAACACTCAAATAATAGGATACGTATGTGTGAATACTTATATTAACCAATTCCCCTGGAATGTCTGGAAGGTATAACAACATTACAGAACTATACTTATACCTCTTCTTTATTAATTACCACCTTTTTCATTTCCTTCCTGTGGTGTGAGTAGTAAAATGCCAACACTATCATAATGCTCACTATGACAGCTAGAACAATGGAAAAATTAATAGTTATGTAATTCTATTGCCCTGTGATGAACATTGTTTAACTGTAAACCGTATACCTATTCCAACACCTGCAATTGCTACAACACCAAGAAGGCTGTTTACATATGTAGCTAGCTGTATAAATAAATAAGGACAGGAGCAGCGCTATAACCCATTGTTTACTAGGGGTGTCCAGATCAGATTTTTATGTGAAGCAGATACCTAAGATAAACATTCTTAGGTCTAAAATTATCGATATTGTGGGTCAAAAATAATTAATATTGGTCCATGGCTAAGTATAGCTATTGCTACACTTATAGCCATCAAAATAAAGCCCTACATGTATAGCTACTTACTTGAGGTTGGGAGATACACTACTGTAAAATTGCTTGAAGATGAGTTTATTTTGATATGAAGAGCATAGTTTACTAACAGATACGAAATATTGGAAATATTGGGACACTTTCTGGAGGTGGCATTGAAAATCAAATATTCTATCCTATTCAATGCATCAGTGAGATGTGCAGGAGAGTTGCAATGTGTGCCATCTTCATACTCCATGTAAACAGTCAGATCTTGCTAGACTCAACCTGTTGGATAAAATTAATTTTATCTAGATAGCTAATGAATTGACAAATAACAACAGCTACCTTCAATCCAGAATTAGATAAGTGTACATCTGGATCATGAAATCCAATGAAATAATCTATAATTTTATCACATCAGTCGCTATAGTATAGTTACTATGTATTATGATGAAAGACAACTAACCATCATGAAACATCACATCTATTGGATCATTGGGAGCTCCTCGACCGACTACATTGATTCCTGTGATTATGAACTGATACTCCAACACTGATCTGAGGACTGAGTTGCTAGTCAATAAAGTGTATTGAGGAGCTACAATGGAGCATTGTCCAAGATGGTGAAGTGGAGTTCTCTCTCCCTCGGATACATTGTACACCTCCACACAGAACGTCATGTCTGGGTCAGTCCAGGGAGAAGGGAGGCTGCCAAGTCAGGGTGATAGAGGAACAGTTGGTGGAAACATTCACTTCTTTGACTTCATCAAGCAGTCCTATAAGTATCAAAAGTTTAATAATGACTATGTGATGAGATACTTTCCTTGTATCTGGACAAAGAACACTTCACCATAGAGTACTGTGGGGTCACTAACATTAAAGAGATTATGTCTTTCACATTGGACTACAGAGTTCTGAAATGTTTCTGTACAGTTCAAATGCAGCATTCAGTGCTCAAATGTAGCGGTGACTTGAGATTGTTCTTTTATATAGTTTATTGAGATATTATTGACAGTCCACATGATTGCATAATCACCTATAGGTTTAAACTGACAATTGAATTCAGCCACTTGATGTAGACCACAAATCACTTGTGATGACATGGAATTTTCTGTAGCTAATAAAAATAGTATATCACTAAAAGTCTATTCGCGTTCACTTTGACCTTTTTATATCCGCGATAACTTGCTCAATTCTTGACCAATTTCAAAATTTCAAACACCAGCAGCTAGCTAATTATCCGAGATTTATGATGATACTTTTTATAAAGACTCAATCCTTACCAGTAAGAAGTTAGCTGTATGTCCCATAAGCAAAGTATGGAGCTGCCATTCACCACAAGGAATGTAGTGCGCGCGCATTGCGCGCGATAGAGCAACAACAATGGCTGCCAGGTGCTACTGAATCTCGAGTAAGTTAGCTAGCTTACGCAAGTAGCTGCTGGTTAAAACTAAGAAATATGAATTATAGAATAGTTCAGCTAACTAGAAAACTGAATCACAGAATCTTTTAGCTAACTAGATCGATAGAATCAATGAGAAGTCACATTTTCAAGTTTAACTACAATATTCGAATCACTGCTAATCTTCCCGGCAGTTTAGCTTATACAGAACATTCATTGCTAAACCCTCCAGGAGTTGCTGGGATCAGGAAAGGAAGGAGCAGGCTTGAGATGTCAGCTGAACCACCCTACCTCTCTGGGGATTGTCCAGTAGAAGAACAAGGCAGAAGTCCAGGGAGAGTCATGGCAGGCATGAGAGAAAGTCACGCAAAAACGAGAAAAGAAACGAGAAAATAACTTGATCTAAACTGATAACATGTGGCTTGGCTTCAATTACCCGCGCATACTTCTAGCCATAACTATGTGGCTAATTGGATTAATACGCGTTCTTACGTAAGCTTACTACACCACAGCTATTTCCGGGGTCGAGGTGAACGCGAATAGACTTTTAGGTATCTATTAGCATATCAAATATGTGGCTAACTGTAGTCAACTTGCTTTTGCTGAAATTAGTCAGCAGCAGAACAAAGATTATGATAAACATTTCTTCCATTCCTTTCACCAACTGTAGCTATGCTATCTAAAATATCATTCCCTGATTGCTAAATGAAGCATGTAGCTACAGACCATCTTGAGTAGAATGCACTCTGCAAGCAGAACAAAAATAGTCCCAAATTTACAGTTTACTTGATGTTGATAATAATTGTTGCATTCTTATCAAATTGAAATGCTAGTTTAATGGGATTCAGCCACAATTGTTATTCCAAATAGCTACCTAAAGTTTTTCCCCCCAAGAGCACTCTAGCTATATAACTGTGATGGATAATACAAACTAATCACTTTATTCTTATCAATCTTATCCTCTATTTTATTCTTATATCTTGTGTTTTAGTTTTTTCTTATCCCTCTATTATTATTATGATGATGACTAGCTACATTATGTTCAATGGATAATAACATTATTCGAGCATGTATTACTCTCTAATGAGTCAGGTCAAACTGAAGACTGAAGTCCAGTTAAGTACAGTAGACCCTCGCTTATCCGGCCCATATTTTGTAAGCTAGCTATATGTAAGCTGTGAAGCTGTAAACAGTTAGCTTTAGTTCACTATCATCTGATCAGAGAGTGCGGTAGCACCATAGATAGTATATTATATAATAATAATAATAATAATAATAATAATAATAATAATAATATTACCGATTCATTCAGATTCATCTTCTTTGACGGCTGTAGATCCTTCCACATACGACAATGAAATTCATATCAACTTATGCAGTTATTATCACACAATGTGCTTTTACCATCGTTATATCCAGAGTTTCCCTTCAAAATAATCACTCATATAGAACGACTTTTCTATGTCAGCCATTTTAAAATGACATCATATTTGTCATGCACGCGTGTCTGTCACTATCACATGCACGTACGCACGTGCCAACCAGCTATTTTACTAAGGTTGTAAAAAAAGTAAACAAACAAGTGAAAGGAAAAAAGGCCATGTAGGGTTAGTCTGCAACAAAAATCAAAATTATGCTGCCTTCAATAATAATCCCTACATCACTGCCTAAACCAAGCAGAACACTTTTATACTGACATGAACTATTAAAGCAGCTTGGTGGGAGGCAGTGATTGAGGGATTATTATTGAAGGCAGCATAATTTTGATTTTTGTTGACAAAGTACAGACTAACCCTACATGGCCTTTTTATTTAGCATGAATTTTTTTCCTTTCATAACTATATCAGTGAGAGCATACTTGTAGACTGAGATTAGAAATAGCTTTAGCTCACTATCATAATACATCTTCAGTGTTATGTGATTATGACATGCTATAGTTAGCTATTATCATGCATGCATCTTGAAAAAAAGAGTTTGCTATCAAAATAACTATTATCTATGTAGCTAATGTGTGTTTATTTTTGAATGTCATAATTAAAATGATGTACACATAAAAGTGATAAAGGTCCTAAGGTTGACTTGATGCCCACGCACTAGACAAGCTCAAGATAATTATGGGAGAAATCTCCTTGCCTGTTTCCAGTCAGGAACTGAGTGTGGATGAATCCAGATCCGAATGGTCTCACAAGTTTTGATGATAAAAGGATAGCAGTTACTTCATTAGTTACTCAGAGCAATAGAAACCTTATCTATGATTACATCTTAGCCATATTTTGATATGGCAATTAAAATTAAGTGGAAGCTCCACCCTAGCCACATCCCTCCTTCCCTTCTAGGGGGTGTGGTATATAATATCAGATGACATTGCTCTATTTTAAGGTGGATTGGAGAGAGCTGGTTCCTGGGTGCCTGGTGGCTCATTCGGTTGGGTCCTGTGGCTATGACAGCTAAAGTCAGTTGCTGCTGGTTCAACTCAGCTGGTGGGTTGTGGGGTCATTTGGGTTGCCAGTTTTTCTTCAATCCTCCTTCACCATCTCATTACATGATAACATCTTTAAAACATGTCTAGGATGAGAGAGAACCATGACATTGCTCTACTTCAGGCAATGGTTCTCTATTTGAAACACTATAGCTAGGTGTTTTTAACTTCGATCAGAGAAGATCAAAGTGTCGTCACACAAAGTATCGATAAAAAATTACTAGCCAACTTGGAACAGAGGTGTGTTGTGGTCACTTTTTCCAACATTGAAGCATCTATCAGTGGCGGATCTAGAAAAATTAAAAGGGAGTTTCAGCTATCTGCGTGTTTATGCGCGGAAAATTTTTGTCTGACCATGCTCACTTTCCTGTAACCATACCTTTTTGGATTGTTTGTACATGAGTGGTGAAGATGGTAAGCTTCAGCTAGCTAGCCATTTCTAGATGACTGAAGGCTCTTTGAAAAGACTCTGAGCGAGCGTGGGTATTAAAATAGCATGCGCTATAGACTGGCCACCTATTGCACGCGCTAGCACGGAGCAAAGGGGGTTTCAATGGAAACCACAGAAACCACTCTAAATCCGCCACTGGCTATAGTCAAACTGGACAAAATTTCATCATAAGACAGTTAATGGAGCAATCTCATGATCACAGTGAAGAGGTGAAAATCATACCAGCTGTTGATTTTAGAGATTGCCTGAATTGATCTTTTTTAGCTTTCTCTCTTCATCTTCTGTTCAGTGTGTGTGTGTATGTGTTGTGTGTGTGTGTGTGTGTGTGTGTGTGTGTGTGTATTTGAGGGGATTGTTTAAACAGAAACAAAAAAATGAAAATAAAAATATAACTTTGGAAATGATCTTGTCCACTGCGCTGCTGATTGGGAGCCTATTTGTGTAGTAAAGCCTAAAACTCCCATTGATCCAAGTTAGCCACCATTTGATACCAGTCATCAGGGAAGAACCCGATCCGATCAACATTAAGCCATGGGTTTCGGTCCCATTAATCTCCTGACCCATTGGCTAGCTCCTGGAAAGGGAGGGGGACCACTCCCACTAATGGAGTCCGGTAGTATCAATGATTAGAAAGCCTGAGAAGCTGTTTCCTATCACGTGGCAATTCACACTACTTCACATGACCCATAACTCAGTCATGATCATTTCTGGTTTGCAAGCTGCCACACTGGTTGATTTTAGATAGTCAAACTTGACCTACTTATATTGTATCTACCAAAATATGCAAGTTTAGCTAACAAATACTTATATTGTACAGCATAATCTTAAGCTAGGTACCTGATGAAAGAGGATCTTCATGTACTTTTTTTGACCATGTGCTCTGACTCTTTAAAATCTTACAGTTTCATGCATAATTAGTTCGTGGTATTATTGTGTAGTATTTAACTCTTCTTCATTTCTTATATGCATAATGGTGTGTGTGTGTGTTAGAATCATAAGAAAAATAAAAGGAGAAAAACAAAAGTATAGGTTTGGTAAGACCTTTGTCCATCGCTTTATCACAGGTAGAGGTCACCTATTTACTTAATAATTAACCTTTAGGACCATTACTATACTTATGTTGAGAGAGTGTGATTGCGAGATGATTCTACTGAGTTGTTTGAGTTTTTCTTTGAGAGCTTCTTATCCGGTCATCACCAGTTTGATCATCACCCAACCCATGACCAGCTACGAAAAGGGCGGGACCACTCCCACAGGAGTCCGGACTGTGTCGTTGTAGTCTCTTGAACTTGACTGTTGTTTTTGTGTTTTGAGAGACACATGCTTAGTCTGTTGGCTTTTGGTGTGCTAACTACCACGCTGGTTGATTCTTAGGTCTGATTGGGTTTTCCTATCTAAATGTGAGTCTGAGTAGTTGTTATTGTGTGTTATACTACATAGACTAAATTATGTACCTGATGGCTGAGGATTCTCATATCTGATTCAGCTTTTCTTTTTTCAGTCACCATGTGCTCTACTGCACATGTCATTTAATTTCATGCATAATGTATAAGTTTGTGGTATGTAGTGTAAATTAACTGGTTGTAGCTTGACTTAAGCTTTACTAAACATAACTTAAGGTGTGTGTGTGTGTGTGCGTGTGTGTGTGCGTGTGTGCGCGCGCGCACGTGTGTGTGTGCGTGTGTGTGTGTGTGCGTGTGTGTGCGTGTGTGCATGTGTGTGTGAGTGCGCGTGTGTGTGTGTGTGTGTGTGTGCGTGCGTGTGTGTGTGCGTGTGTGTGTGTGTGCGTGCGTGTGTGTGCGTGCGTGCGCACGTGTGTGTGTGTGCGTGTGTGTGTGTGTAACTCCCATGTGGTTACCAATAATAAGAAACTCTTGGGAATTAATTTGTATGCAATGAACTAGTTATGATGAAAAGTATAATTATTCTAAATATTAGATTCTGTTTCTATAACATTTTATTCAACTGACTGAAACAGAAATGCAACTAAGTATACACTATAAACTATATATTGAAAGACAATAGCTAAGTTTATTTCAGTGAATGCTCTATATATATATATACAGTCTAGCTATAGCTACATAATTAGCTATAAAAGAAACTGCTGAAGTCAGTCCATAAGTATAGAAATGCTACTTCAAGTCAGTCTCTTGGTGATTTTGTTGGCCTCCTCAGGAGGTACTCCTTACTATATCACACCTTCATATGACACCATTGCTGGTAATGATACCTGTTTTTTTGAAGGAAGACCATTGGACCCATGTACTACTCTAGAAACTTTGGTTGTTAATTCTAGGACTGCAATCAGAAATCCTGATGGAAATTTAACATTATTATTCCTGCCTGGGAGCTATGTCATCAGAAATGATACATACTTAAAATTTAGATCTTTGAATGAAATTATTCTTAGCCCATACAAGAATGAAAGTGCTATAGGTATCAAGTGTTATGCTGAAATGATCATCGACATCAGTGCAGTAGAAAAAATCATCATAGCATCTGTCCAGTTCTATTCTTGTGGTGGAGAAGACTACTTTATTAGAGTGCTTGGTTCTACAAAAAAAAATATTGTGCAGATACTGAACTCTTCATTCATTGGTAACATTGGAAGTGCTATCTTTATCGATACTGTCATATTACAACTAACAATAGTAAGATCCAGATTCGAATTTATCAGAAGTTCTCAGACAGGTGCAGCCAATGTGGTCAAAGCAGCCACATCCAATCCATACCACACCAGTAGAATCACAGCTAATATCAGTGATAGCATTTTTACTAATAATTTAATTGGAGCACTATTGTTTCGTCTACCACAAAGCTCGCGATCCCTTTATATCAAAGTCACAAAAACTTCTTTCATTAATAATACATCTTCACTTCAAGGAGGTGCAATAAATATCCATGGTAATGGCATATCACTCTCCTTAACTGACTGTAAATTTCATAATAATACAGTAGCTACCCAAAATGGTGGAGCAATAGAATTGTTCACTGTCATTGGAAGAACATCCATCAAAATAACAAATTGTACATTTTACAACAATATGGCTAGAAATGATGGTGGCGCAATTAAATTATCCATTGAGGGAGGAGGCAGGTTCTATAATGTGAATATAACTGATTGTACCTTTTTGGCCAACACTTGTACCGAGAGAGGAGGTGGAATGATGCTTGATTTATTGGATGGACTAGTCAGCAGTAAAGTACAATTAAACAATGTAATATTTGAAAAAAATTCAGCAAAAACTGGAGGTGGAATGTACATTAATACAAGAGCTGTATGCTTTGAAAATCACATGATATTCAGAGAAAACTCAGCTGAAGATGGTGGTGCTCTATCCATAGAAAACACTATGCTCACTCTATTTGGGAAATCAGAGTTTATTAATAATGAGGCTAACTCCAATGGTGGAGCATTAAAAGCGTCTAGATCCAGAATCACTTTCAACAGAGACTTTTACCTCTTTGAAAATAATACAGCAAGCAAAAGAGGTGGAGCACTCTTCCTATCAAAGACATTCCTTCATACTATTAATCAGGAATTATATTTCATACAAAATATGGCGGCATTTGGTGGAGCATTATTCATAGAAGATTTTAGTGAAAATTGTGAAAAAGAGTCTAAATGTTTCTATGCTGATCATCATAGATCACAAAGTTTATATTTCCAAGAAAACGTGGCAAATGAAGGACCTATTCTTTATGGAGGTCTATTAAATAGCTGCCATTATTTCATCCAGTCATTATCTGCAATTCAAATATTCATCAGTATATCAAATACATCATCAACTGATTTTACTCAACAGTCAATTACATCTGATGTGGTTGACTTTTGCTTTTGTGATAATGAGCAAAGACCTAACTGTTCTTTGAAACATAAATATGTATCAGCAATACGAGGTGAATCAATATCACTCCTAGTTATAACTCTTGATCAAAATAAAAGTTTCAAAAAATCCCTCATAAGCAACTGTGACGATTCAACATTGACACTTGGTGAGGGAGAGTGCCATTACAACATAGATAATCCATGTACAAATGTGAATATTCATGTATATTCAAAACAATCAATTGGGAATCTTGTAATAAAATCTGAAGGACCATGCAGAGAAATGAACAAATTAACAGTCAAGGTAGCATTTCAACAATGTCCACAAGGCTTCCAGCTAGCCACAAGTGAGGATAGATGTGAGTGTGATAAAAGATTAGCATCAACATTCTTTATCAAGTGCCACATACATAACAAAGCAATAGAGCTGAATTCTAATGGTTGGTTTAAATATGATAATGGTACACTCCAAGTATGCAAGAATTGTCCTTTGGATTACTGTGACAAAGACAAAACATTCATACTCATAAAAGATATCAATGACAGTCAGTGTGCTAATAATCGTTCAGGGGTTGCCTGTGGAGCTTGTAAAGACTTCTTCAGTGTGGTCTTAGGGAGTTCTAAATGCTATGAATGTTCGGGTCCTCACAAGTACTTTATTCTATGGTTAGTCCCCCTGTTTGCATTCATGGGCTTAATTCTAGTCCTAAGCATGTTATTTGTAGACCTAACTGTTTCAATTGGACTCATCAATGGTTTGATATTCTATTCCAACATTTTATCAATAACTGGCTTGACATGTTCCATTCACCCTCCACTCTCTGTTTTCATATCATGGGTAAATATGGACTTCGGGATCGAGATATGTTTCTATTCAGGAATGGACATGTACCAGAAAGCATGGCTACAGTTAGCCTTTCCCCTGTACATATGGTTACTAGTGGGTCTGATCATCATATTCAGTCACTACTCCACACGAGTGATGAGACTTCTTGGAAGAAAAGTCGTTCCTGTATTGGCAACTCTATTTCTGCTATCTTATGCTAAAATACTAAGGACAATCATAACAGCACTTGATTTCATGCTGGTCTTAAGAGGTGATGCAGACAACACGTCAGATGAACTGGTACCTCATAAGGTCTGGACTTACGATGGAAATGTAGACTACCTCAGAGGTAAGCACATTCCTCTCTTCATAGTGGCCTTGCTGTTCCTAGTCGTTCTCTTCTTTCCATACACACTCTTACTCACTTTTGGACAATGTCTTCGTTCCTTGCCAAGGAAGAAAGGATTAACTCTGTTACACAGTACAGCCTTCATCTCCATAATAGATGCATACCACGCCCCTTTCAACAGACGTCATCGTTACTGGACTGGAGTCCTTTTGTTCATACGTTGCATTCTCTTCATAACTTTCGTTGTCTCTTATAAGGTCAACTCTTTAATATCCAACACATTTGCTACTGCCATTGTTACTATGATATTACTTGTGTTCAAATCTTCCATCAAGAATGGAATATATCGAAGTTCATTAGCAAATATTTTCGAAAATATCTTTCTGATAAACCTTGGATTACTTGCGTCTACAGTCTACTACTTGGAAGGAATTAACAGAGATAATTCACCTCAAGTATGCCATTGCCTCACTGCTTCCATTTCAGTGGCACTTGTGACATTCTTTGCCATAATAGCATGTCACATTTATTATAAGATGAAGGGTTGCAATTCACTGCAAAGGTTTCGTCATAAGATTAATACAATCAGGAAAGTGAAAACGTCTGTTGAGAAAATGCCACCAAAAATTACCGCTCGAATGCCACCTACAACCACTTTTGTGGAACTGCGTGAAACTTTATTAGAGAGTGCTGAATATAATCATTAGATCAGTATCCAGGAAGAATAAGTCACACTGATTATTTGCAGCTCTTTATAGTTAGTTGTTATCGTTGTTGTTGTTGTTGTTATTTTGTGTTTATGAATGTTTTTGTTTTTTTAATCATTGAACTGTGGGAGTTTAACTCCCGCCTGCAACTCCTAGGCCTGAAGGTATAACACAATCAGCTGACAGGAGGACAGTCCTTCTCAGAGTAGGTGTGGGCCCATGTGGCCAGCACTATAGGCTCTGTGGTACATTATGGATTTGAGCCACAATCAGCCTTGTATGGTTAGCTGTGGTATTTGGGATTAGTAACGCAGGGGTAATAGCACGAGGCAAAGCCTAGTGCAACTGCATTACAAAATACCAGATACATTTGTCGTCTTCTCTTTGCCCATCAAAGAATGACTGTATTTCTGGGCAGAAGAAGAAATAAAGCAGCGACATAGCTAGCTAGTAGTTTTCTTGTAGCTATAGTAGCTACTTAGTTGGTTATTGTTTTCTTGTAGCTATAGTAACTACTTAGTTGGTTATTGTTTTCTTGTAGCTATAGTAACTACTTAGTTGGTTATTGTTTTCTTGTAGCTATAGTAGCTACTTAGTTGGTTATTGTTTTCTTGTAGCTATAGTAACTACTTAGTTGGTTATTGTTTTCTTGTAGCTATAGTAACTACTTAGTTGGTTATTGTTTTCTTGTAGCTATAGTAGCTACTTAGTTGGTTATTGTTTTCTTGTAGCTATAGTAACTACTTAGTTGGTTATTGTTTTCTTGTAGCTATAGTAACTACTTAGTTGGTTATTGTTTTCTTGTAGCTATAGTAGCTACTTAGTTGGTTATTGTTTTCTTGTAGCTATAGTAACTACTTAGTTGGTTATTGTTTTCTTGTAGCTATAGTAACTACTTAGTTGGTTATTGTTTTCTTGTAGCTAGTATAATGAGCGCAAAAAATTTCTTCTAAATTTCATTTCATTTCATGTGCCCTTGTAATAAATGTACTAAAGCCTCTTGGCATATGCAAATTATATTATTATAGATAAAACAAAGAGTTAGCTAGCCAGTGATAGAGTCTGAGGAGACTAGCTGTGTTATATGATTTTGTGTCTGTAGTTGGCAACTACTTGTGACAAGTCGGCCAGGTGTTTAATGAAACGATGAAAATAATTTCCCAGGTCAGATAGCTAGCTACATCCAAGTTGGGCCTGAATCTATGGTAGCATCCCATATCTTCATCTAGCTGCCACAGTTGTGCTCTGGTGCTCCAATGATGCATGTGGTGTAGCTACATATCTCCCTGTCCCTGATTTGGATTTCTCGTTGGATTTTTCCTACAGACCTTGCAGGCCCAGATGTGACTCCAGGAAGAGGCATCCTTGGATCAAGACTAATAGAGAAGAAGAATTCATGCTTGCCATATGATAAGCTCCCTGGTCCTGAAACTTGTTCTGCACCTTGTAGCTAGTAGGTACAGTAAGCAGGATAATCATTCAGAGTAGAGTCCAGGGGGAACTGGAATTTCACTTTTGTATTAGGGCATCCACACCATCCCTATACATAAAAAGAGCTACCGCTCTCTCTGATAAATAAAAAATTAACAACAATTCGAAAACGAAACCATTTCTGAACATGAAATTAGACACATGTACAGTTGTAGCACATGGAGGAGTCCCTTTCCAGAGGAGAGAGTTCCCTCTCAGCATGTGTCCTGGATCGTCGTCCACTGTAGGAGCTGAACTTCGCATCACCTGCTGGAGGTTATGATCACCAGTTCACTGGAACCAAATGAGAGTACATAGCTAGTGATGATCAAGTAGTTATTCACCCCAGATCCCAAGTGTTATTTTAGATCACAGCTTCAATGCAGAATGTAGAGAGTTGTTGAAGTGACCCTTTACCAAATTCTTTTTTTTTAAAACTTGTTGCAAATGCTTAAAAATTTCCCTAAGAAATATGGTATATTATTGTCCAGCTATCTTGACAATGAAGCCATACCTCTCTTGTTGGTCTGGCTGCATTCTGGTGAGTAGGCTCTCTGAGTCTACTACAAGGTCTACTTGGACTTATCCATTCCTTAAATGCATTCTGCTCATCTGTACCGATATAGTCACATGATTTCATGTCAGTGGAATTTGGAGTCATATGATAGTCACATGATCTCATCCATCACAAGACAAATTGCAGTCGACCTGACCATCTGTCACATGATTCATCCACCAAATACATAGCTACTAGCTACAGTTACAAAAAGAAAGAGTTCTACAATGAATACACAACAGTTTGCACATGTAAAAGTATACATATACGATAGCATTCATGTCATTATCATATATAGTGCTAGCTACACAATATAAATAAAGTCACTAAACTACTTTATATTGTCAATGTCTCAGCAAACTACTGCACATAAATTTCAACATTCGACATGGCAATATCTTCACCACTCTCATCACAACACACCCTCATCTCTATGTCGTCGATGGTGGCTGATGGGAGTTGCTTGTGGAACCACGGGGGCTTATTGAAAGAACAGCATGTGCTAGTAGAAGCACACCCAGCCCCATCCCACAGGGGATCATCAGCAAGAAATAAACCTAGTGATGAACCTGATCTCCGACTTGCTGTATCACAGAAGTAGTCCATTCCTACAAAAGAAGGAGGGGCCATGATGCTCATATCTTTTGGTTTCACACACTGACAGTGAGTAGTTGAAAATTGTATATTACTGCTGTCATCATCGTGAGTAGCAGCAAAAGTCCAGATGTGTCTCCTAGGCTTGTTTCCATGTGTGAGACTAACACCATCCACGTAATTAGAGTCAATTGTTATGTTTGAACCACGCCCTTGCATTGTACTGAATGCATCCGGAGTACCAAATTGATAAGCATTTATCTTGCCACAGACTCTACTATACACAGTACTGTATGTTTCAAAAATCAAAGAAGGACACGAACCAGTTGATGTGGAGTTGATTCCACAAGTGCGAATGCCAGAGTTATCACGTTCTTTGAATCCATCGGGACATGGAAAAGATTTATTGCTCCAGTTCAGACTAGCCACTCTCATCCACCCTCCAGTGATGTTACCACAGGACCTGGTCATGTCACAATACACACGTACAGCAGAGCCATTGGAGGACCTGATCCAGTACAGACCTGATGGGGAGGATGGATACATTGCAAAGATAGCAGAACATGAATGAAGTTCCATTAGTCTTCTTTTGAGTTCAGATATACTATCATTTGCAGAATTCTCTAGTTTCGTTATTTTTCTTTCACATTCCAATGCATTATTTTTCACCGAAACCTGGAGCTGTGCTAATCTTCTTTTGAGTTCAGATATACTATTGTTTACCGAATTCCGAAGCTCCATTATATTTCTTTCATATTCTGATGTCTTCTGAAGCCCCATAGTTTGTGTTTTCAAGTTGGAATTGATACTCCATAAGGGAATACCGAAGCTAATAAATGCACCACTACCTACTAAGATGAATCCAGCCAGTAAAATTGCACACATCCAACTACAAGCAGACATTTTATATCGTGACTTAATTTCATGAGAATTTGCAGATACAGATGCATTTTGAGGCTTGCCTCTTGAAGGAATTTGATTTTCGGATGCAGACAAATTTTGAGGTTCGATTGTTGGAGGAACTTTATAACACTGATTGTCAGGAGTTATCACTTCATAAACATCTTCTTCCATGACTAATGAGAGATAGGCAGAGAATGATAGTTTGTGTTCACAATTGACTGTGTGGAAATGTCAATAATTATGACAACTGCTTATTGCTGTGAGCTGAAGCTGTTTTTATACTGTATGGAGCTATGGCTACTGAACATCAGTTGTTGTTTTTGTTTTTGTTCAGTTTCTGTGGATAGCCTAAATCAACAAAATTTTAATCCATGAATTATACATCTATCACGCATGCATGCAAGAAATTGACCATGATACTTCCAAGGCTCGATTTCAAGGATAGTACCATCTGATCTATAGTTTCAGCAAATTTGCTGATGAAGAAAGTTGCTGTGGAAGATTCTCCATGTCCATCAGGCAGGAGGCATATATTGTACACTAAGTATATATATGATCTGTATACTGGTGTCACAGGGAATCTGGCATGCCCGGTTTTGTCACCCCCCACCTAGGGGTATTTGGCATCCCCGAGCCAAATACACTGGTATTTTGCATTCCCTGTAGCACCCCCTCAGGGAATATGGAATCCCCAGCTCTAATGGAATTTCTGAGAGCATGATGAGAGCACTAGCGCTATAGCAATGTGGGAGGGGGGAAGTTTGATCGAGATCTTGTTCAGTGTTTCACTAATGAAAAGGTTTACACTTCTCATAGCTACTGAAATTACTGGACCCGTCCCTGGTAGCCAAGTGTGTGAGTGTTGCTACTCACCATCTATTTTGTTTTTGTCCAACTAGCCATAACAGTTGATTTAGCTTTACTCGATTGTTATTGATCATTCATTGATATGATGATAATTATTATTGCACACCATAATTGTTGCCTCAAATAAAAGTGTTTACTGCACACCATTTTGTCCCAAATGAAAGTGTTTACTGCACACCATTTTATCCCAAATGAAAGTGTTTACTGCACACCATTTTGTCCCAAATGAAAGTGTTTACTGCACACCCAATACACACACTGTTTTGTTTTTAGTACAATAGTACTCTCCAGGGCTGTAGCCAGGATTTTAGAAAAGGGGTGGCTGACTGTGTGTGGGAAAAATTTTTTATGGCCATGCCCACTTTTGCCTAACCACACCCTAATTACCTCAGTTTTTTTATGCATCATATCATTGGATGGTATCATGTAGGTTATATATCTAGATTTGCTTCATTGCCTTGTTTGAGTGATTTAGTTTTGTGCCATTTTTCTTGTGTCACATTTACTTAGAGGTAGAGGGAAGTTAGCTATAGGCCGAGAAAGTGGTGATATGGTAAATCAGTACACCACTTTTGAACCTATAATAATCATAGCTAGAATATAGAAAGAGATGATAATAGTGTGATACTGAGAAATGGCTATTGCTTTCCCCCACCCCTTGGGATGGTAGAAAGTGGAAAGTGGTCTTATATTAATTCCAGGTGGTCTCTATAATAAAAAGATAAATAAAAGGACCAACGCATTAGAAAGTGGTCTGATAAGGCGGGTATTATAATCCAGGGATCACTGTATTAATTGTCATATGCATGCCAAGTGCTCACCATGAAACCCTCAGGAGAGTGTGTATAATGATAGTTGATGGGTTTGGTCTGTCCCTTGATGTTTCTGGTCTCTTGAAGAACTAATAGAAGCAACTGAACATGAACAGTGTTAAGGGTATTTCATCTGTGATAGATGAATTGATTCAACTTTCCAGTATGCTAAGTTGAATCAACATTAGCAATTCATCTATCTCAGAATTATACATCACTAGCACTCTTGAGCATATGGAAGGCAAGCATTTTCCTTAGCTACTATTCTTATGCTATAATGAATCAAAGGGGGGGGGGGGCTCAAGCCCGCTGAGCCACCTGCTGGCTACAGGCCTGCTCTCTAAGTAGGGATGGGCTGGCACAGATTCTCCATTGGAGTAGTACTTAATATTTTCTTTCATAACTCCTTACCTCCTGCAGTCAGCAACTCCTAACTTGAAGACAGAACACCTTCAATGTGCTAGGACTCAAATATGAAGAGCAGAGAACAAAGCAGTATCATTTTATAGCAACTTCAAAAATCGCCATTTTCATCTGGTCATTTATCATCATCATCATCATCATCATCATCATCATCATCATCATCATCATCAAGCAACTTATTTATGTCAGGAAGGGTCAGCAATGTTCTGCCCTGTTGATCATGCCTAAATTTTTTACAGAGGTGAGTGCCTCAGTTGCCTCAATGGTAGCTACTCATCTGGATTGATACAGGATTTTGTATGGACGACATGTACGCTGAATGTCAGATCTGTGTTAGGAGCTTATTATCTATACTGTAATTTTGTGCTTGCCATTCTTGAAGTATTGAAGGCCCTGAACTTTTTGAAGTAAACTTTAGTGAAATGTTAGACATTTTTTAATTACAAAAATAGACGCATGAACTGTATTTTATGTTTTCAATGATATAATATAGTTGGGGGGGGGGGGGGGGGGGGGGGGGGGGGAGGGGACACTCTAGGTTTGGGAGGTTTTCACGACCTCTGTATTAATTCCTGATGTGAACATCAATATTGTGTATTGCTTGATGGGAGTGTGATTTGTTTTTTGTTTTTTTATCACATTAATAATACTCACGAGCACCGATAAGAGTAAACACGTGGGCAACTCTACTGAAACTTGGAAAGAATGGGCAGTGCACTCTGCAAATTGTTAGCCAGGCGGTCACTACAAGATCTGCAAGCATATCTAGTGTGCAACTTGGTGCAGTTCGCTTCAGGAAACCTGGACATCAGAGCAGTAAGGCCAGGGTCTCTTTCTCTTCTTCTCATTGGCACTGGCCACAGACTCACTTTCCACTGTCCTAGCTACATGGAATAGTAAATTCCTGCTTCTTGAAACCCCAATAACATTTTGGGCCCACGAAAAAGAGAGCTTAGCTTATATATGCCAGGACTATAAAAATAGTAGCTATGTTTAGGCTTAGCTTGATAATACGTACATACTTTGCATGATGTAGTGTACTAAAGGAGGGCAGCTGACTCAAATGAACATGGCAGTTGTGTGATGGAGGTTCTTCTTGATCTGCGAGATGGAGAAAACAGGGGGCAGGAGGGGCCCCTTCCCATATGATATGCATATGACAAAAATGACAGAAACCTGTAGCTACTTCTCCATATCCACAAGGAGCAAACAGACTCTATCGATTTGATTTCAGTTGCAAAAGAATGATGAACGGCAAACGTTTTTTTGAAGTATGTGCCACCAGCCCCCCCCCCCCCCCCACACACACACACACACACACACTTTTGTTGTGGTGTTTCTGCCCCTGTTTACCATGGTGAAATAGAAGTCATGTTGGGTGGGTAAAGGGTCTTCAAAACAATTGCACAAGTACAATTGGTAAAGAATCTTAACATTATCTGACTGTAGCTACTACAGTGGCTGGTCAGGTTTAGTCAGATCTCAACCTGACCACTTTTTTTCACTCTGAATGCGTTAATCTTGCCAATGAGAATGCATCAGCTTCAATCTACTAAACAGCTCTAAAGCCCAAAACTTTTCTGGGTGGTACGCCCCCAGACCCACCTGGCGCACTATGTAGTCACCTGACTACTTCATTTTTTGTTATAATTATACTCCGCCCCTGTGTAACCAGCTACAAGCATAGTATCTAGCTATGCTGCCAAGTTGTTTTGGCTTATGTGTAGTCCACAAGTCCACAACAGTTGCAATGTACATGCTACGTAGTAATTATGAGGGTAATGAAATGATGAAAAGTTGTATTGTGAATGATTATAGTTGTGATTATGACTAGCCTATAGCTAGTTAATAGACAAGCATAAAAATAAAGTTCACCAGTCAGTCATCAGGCAATTGTTTGTTAGCAGTGACAGTCACAGACAGAGTTCGGTTGACAGCCACAGACAGAGGTCGGTTAAGAAGTTCAATTTCAACATAGCTAATCATGATAGTAGCTAGCTAAAGTAGCTGATAAGCTTAATTGTTAGACACCATTATATAGCCGGGGGCTATTGCTTATGTAGGGGTGAATTTTGAGTGGTTCGGTGTGCTTGTGTGTGGAAAAATTTTTGATGGCCATGCCCACTTTACCCTTTATCACCACACCCACTTTTATAAGGAAGCTATGCTAGTGTGAATTTTGCAAAAACAGTTATAACTTCTATGTTCAACCGTGTGTGAGATCTTGATGAAAATTAAGTACCAATAAATGATTAAGGCATGCTATGGGTCACGGTATTTCATACGTAGGTGCATTGGATAATGAAAGTGGTCCGGTGAAAACCGGACCAACTGGAGTGGTGGATACACCCTTGTTATGGCTAGTAAATAGACTTGCTATAGAGCTAGCTAACCTACATTCATGTGGAGAAGGTGCATGTGATGGATGAATTATGTCACACTCTGACGTCTGACTTAATTTCTCTTAATGAATACTCAACTTCACCACAATAATAGTTAATGGTTAAAACATTTTTTTTTTAGAGATGATTGAGTTTATTCAAGATAACGCAACTTAGTTTACAGCATTTTGTACTTAGTCTAGGTTCTTCAATACCCTCCATTTTCTCTCATATAGTTACAGGCATTGGGATCATTAGGCAAATCATCTTCAGCGTGAATTCCCTGATCTTGCATGTCAGGTGATTCCTGAGAATACTTGTTATATTTCTCAAGCAGCTCCTTTACCTTTTCCTGGTTTGCAGTTGACAGGTCCTTCTTCTCATTTGGATCATTGACAATATCATACAGACAGTAAGGCTTGCAATCTGGTCCTTTCTCACCCTGACTGCAGGGATAATCTAAGGGTGACCACATTAGTGAGTCACATCCATGATCCTGTGGGTTAACAATCAGTTTGTAGTTGCCTACTATAATGGCACCTTGATTTCTGACACTGAAATTGAAGCCCAGCACTATTTCATCATGTAGAGTTGCGCTATTTTCTTCGGTTAGAATATGCCACACGTCCATCCCATCCACAGGAAACTTGCCATCTCCAGAATCAGAAGGGTCCACATTGGAGTCAGCAATATGGATGAAGCCATTTGCAGTTTCCCCCTCATGTTGTCAGGAAGGAAACCACCATTAGCAAAGGCAAGAGACCTCACTCCACCCTCAAAGAAAGTTCCTTTGCAGCCTTTCAGTGGATAGTTACTGCCACCACATGGTGCCCCACCATTGTCTGCTGAAACAATAAAAATAGTGTTCTCCCACATTCCATTTTTCTGCAAGAGTTTCACCACATGGCCAGTTACATTGTCGGCAACACTCACCATCGCTTGGTAAGTGTGTTGATTGTTACAGGTAGAATTAGCAGGATACAAGTCCAGCCATTCTTGTGGAGCCTGTAAAGGTGTATGGACATTGTGAAGTGGTAGATAAAGAAACATTGGATTCTCTGCTTTGTGCTTGGAAAATATATCTGTGAGGTCATCACGATAGTTGTAGGCATCATAAGTTCCATTTCGAGAGTCTGGAGCATCACTCTTCCAATAGTCTATAGAATATCCCACCTTTTGATTCATATACCATTCAAGAAGCCAGTGGACATATCAAATCCTCTATTTATCGGCAGATACTTGGGATCAAATAAGCCCTGGTGCCATTTACCTACCATGTAAGACTGATTCTGGGACGCCATTATGTCTTCAAGTACTGTTCTCCTTCCCGAGCTTCCTTCCTGACTGGAAGGTGGCCACATCATGCACACCAGTGGAACTTACCTGCTGGAACAATGGCAGGTACCAACCTCAACATGACGATGCTCCCTGCCAAGTTGAAGACTGCTGGATATAGCACCAGTGTCTGTCAAGTTCTTGAAGTTTGGGGGAATGGATGGCAGGATTACGAAAGCTGACATCAGCATAGCCCCAGTCATCCACCAGCACAAAGACTATATGTGGCTTGGATGCAGTGCTAGCTCCTCTAACAGCAACACGGCAGAAAGATGCCCCATTGTAGCAGCAAGGTACACCCATTTAGGGTCATGAATATTAATAACAGCATGTGATTGATGAATATTTTCAGTGCTTGATGGCTACACTGGACACCATGTAGGATGCAAATAATTTAAGAATAGTGGAGAATAAGTACGGCAGTAAATTTCTCAACTGAGCATGCTCATGCAGTGGTGACAATGGTTGGATCTCTGTTCCATATTTCAGTGACAATTATATTCATTATCATACTGCATGCTGCACACATGACTGCAGACTATTAATACGTATTTGTACCAATGAATTTAGTTGAAGAATGCTGACTGGCTTCTATCTGAAACAATGGGACCTATCTCCAGTGTCTTCTTTGTGCTAGCAGTGTTTACTGCAGTCCAAGCTGCTAATACAAGTGCAACAACAAAGCCACACATTGTGTTTGTGCTGGTTGATGACTGGGGTTTTGCAGATGTGAGTTTCCGCAATCCAGCAATCCACTCTCCCAACTTTGATGACCTAGCTAAAACTGGGCTTATTCTGAACCGCCATTATGTCTTCAAGTATTGCTCTCCATCTAGAGCATCATTTCTCACTGGAAGGTGGCCACATCACGCCCACCAGTGGAACTTACCAGGTGGAACGATGGCAGGAACGAATCTAAATATGACAATGCTGCCGGCCAAATTAAAAACTGCTGGGTACAAGACATACATGGTGGGAAAATGGCACCAGGGATTGTTTGACCCAAAGTATCTCCCTATAAACAGAGGATTTGACATGTCCACTGGATTTTTGAATGGTGGCGAGGATCACATGGATGCAAAGTATATGTGTGCAACTGATTACTGGAAGAATGATGCTCCTGACTCTCGAAATGGAACTTACGATGCCTACAATTACCGTGACGACCTCACACAAATCTTTTCCAACCACAATGTGGACAACCCTATGTTTCTGTATCTGCCATTACATAACGTCCACACACCTCTTGAAGCTCCCGATGAGTGGCTCAAACTCTATGCTGAAAACTCTACCTGCAAAGCACGGCGTACCTATCAAGCCATGGTTAGCGTTGCAGACAATGTGACCGGACATGTAGTGGAGCTGTTGAAGAAAAATGAGATGTGGAATAACACCATTATTGTGGTTTCAGCTGACAATGGCGGAGCACCATGCAGTGGTAGCAACTTCCCCCTGAAGGGATGTAAGGGAACATTTTTTGAAGGCGGAGTACGATCATTAGCTTTTGCTAATGGTGGCCTCATTCCTGACAGCATGAAGGGCAAAGCGTCAGATGGATTCATTCATATAGCTGACTGGTATGCAACTTTCTGCAAACTGGCCGGTGTTGACTCATCTGATTCAGGAGAGGGCAAGTTTCCCGTGGACGGTCTTGATGTATGGCCCATAATAACTGGAGTAAACAGTACTACTCCTCATGATGAGATAGTGCTTGGATATAACTTTGGTAATGCTCATCCTAATCAAGGTGCTATAATTGTGGGCAACTACAAATTGATAGTACAACCACAGAAGTTCAACTGTGATTCAGTAATGTGGTCACCGTTAGATTATCCTTGCAGCCAAGGAGAAAATGGACCTGATTGTGATCCGTACTGCCTCTATGACATAGTTGATGATCCTAATGAAAAGAAGGATCTGGCAAAAGAGAACCCAAGCAAAGTTAAGGAATTGCTGGAAAAATACAACAAGTTTTCGAATGAACCTCGTGACATGCAAGACCAAGGATACCATTCAGAAAAAGAGTGTCCAAAGGATCCAAACGCTTGTACATACATGAAGGATCATGGTGGCTACTGGAGACCATGGAAGAATTTGGACAGTTGAAACAATGTTGTTGTTGTTGTTATTGAGTTGGTTCAGCTGTTTTGTTGTACTTTGTAATTATTCTGCTGCATGGGCTTATTGTATTCATAACCTGCATGGGCACTGGAGTACTTAGCTAAACTCTAAAGTTTATGACAGAGACAATTCTATACATACGTATATAGAAGAACAGTAGAGAATCTCAGATAGATGCAGAGTCACCACATAAGTCAACTTTGCCCCATAGCTAGCATGAGGAAACAATAAAGGACCTCTGATAAAGGATACTCTGTCGGAAAGAGGACAAACCTCTCAACAAAGGAAATGTGGCTACACACTATTATAAATTATAACCTCTTACAGCAAATGAAACAACTTGTAAAGTGGATGAAGAACCCCCGTATGAGCGTTTGACAAGGTGAGTCAGCTGCTAAAATACGCATTTTCTTTTATACACTCGAAGAAACTACGTAATAGAACTTTGTGAACTATAGCTTACGTACTAATCCATGGGTGGACAAGAATCTGTGCTCCGATAAACAGAGAGATCCTCCTCTTATTAGCGCATGTGCAATAGGTATATATAAATCTATGTCTTTTTTGCTGCAAGATGAAGAGAAGAGCACCCGCCCAACAGGATGCTGATATTCAACAGGGCCAATTTTTTGGTTAAGTGGTAGCTACCTTAAAAGGAAACAATGAGTACTGTAATGAGAACTATTCTATCAGCTTCCTGGCAGTAGTTTGGATGATGAAGTGCAGGGCTTTAGGCCAGTACTAGTACTTTAGGCCAGTACAGCAATAGCTAGTGATACAGGTTATTATAATGCACTGCTACATGCATTAGCCGGACTTGGTTCACTGCAAAAACTAATACATACGTAGGTCACTTCAACTATCATTCCAGATGCAATATCACTACTATACTGACTAGCAATAAGGCCTGGAGAGTCCAGGCAGTAGAGAAGTTGGTATAGATAGCAGGATCTACCATATTAATTTTGATGTTGGGATTCATGTTTTCTACTAGTGGAGGCACTGCAGAGCCACTGTATGTATGTACTATATGTAACTGCTTGTAGTGAGCACATTAAATGTGAGTAAACCAGTTAATGCAGTGCATTATTACGTAGCTATGACTTGGTCATCCCTAGCTACATATCAGTGTAGGCATGCTGTCTATATGTATAGTTAGGTAATGTTACAATTTTATTGCATCAAGAATGTGTGGGTAGCTAGCTAACTCTAAATTCACATAAATTGAGAGCTTTAGCTAATTAAGCCTTTTATAGTGTATGCCTGTAACACGCACCATCAAGTGCACTTCCTTCAAGGCACGCATCCATCAACTACATTCTTCCACACAATCCCAGAAACTCTGTTCCTAATAATTATTGAACGTGGGAATTAATTAATTTTATGTGAACTTTTGTTACTAAACTCTCCCAGAAGAGGCAGAACATTATGTTTTAACCCTTTCTGTGCACAAGTTACACTGGTTCACTGTTGAAGAATCTAATCTCAAAGATGAAAGAGTTTATAGTACAAATTCAAAGCAGGTGCTATTATCCTTAAATTCAGAGGTGTATCCACCACTCCAGTTGGTCCAGTTTTCACCTAACCACTTTTGTTATCCAATAATTATAATTATCCCATGCCTGTAGAGTTAGCTAAGTGATTGATTATGTACCATGACCTTCAAGAATACATTAGCATTATTTACGTAGCTTTATTGAAACTCCTGATAAGTGGGTCAAGGATAAAAGTGGTGGGCATGGTGATCCCACGCACAAGCACACTGGGCCACTCAAAATTCTGTTGATAGCTACACCCCTGAAATTCAAAAATAATGTGATAACGTGCATGTGCATAATTAAAATCCAATTATTATTGATCAGGTACAGCACAGTGATGGATCCAGGGGGGTTTGAGTGTTCCATTGAAACCCCCTTTGGGCCACTATTCCAGCAGTGCAGCATGTTGTGCCTACTGAGCATGCTCAGATGTAAGCAGATTATCATCCTCTTTAGTGTCTATTATCCCTATCAAGCTATATCTATTAAAATTTAGCTGCCTAAGTCACAGCAGTCAGTCTCAGAAGTGGGTGTGGTCAAATAAAATGGACGTGGCCCAACAAAAATTTTCACATCCTGAATCCACCACTGCTCAGCATGTGTATAGCTAGCTAGCTTAGATTCAACTTCAACAGCAAAAAAGACCAGGAACAAGTAAGGGAAAAAACATTTCTGTGAAACGAAAAAAAGAAAAAGAAAAAAAAGAAAAAAGGTAGGGATAACCATTGCTCAAAAAAGTTAGGGATAAGGGAAGTGGTTTGTTCTATATATCCAGCCAACAATCCCTACATAATTATATGCACTATTATCTGAAGCTACCCAATGTATATTGTTGACAGGATATACAGAACAAACCACTTCCCTTCATCCCTATCTTGTTTCCTTACTTTTTTGAGCAATGGTCATCCCTACATCTTTTTTTTTTCTTTTCTTTTTTTCATTTCACAGAAATGTTTTTCCCTTACTATACTTGTAATATTCATAATATAAGTATTGATTGACTAGTAGTCTATTCATGGCTTTTGCAGCGGTGCTAATTTGCAGTTCACCAGAAACATGAATATCATTAACATTTATCATAATTAATTATACAGCTATTCAACTGAGAACTTAAAATTAGGGTCTTCCGAATTATGCTTATTTTTTTCTTATTATGCTATTCCAGCAATGCTACTTTTTTCTTTTATTATATGTATTATGCTCAAAATTATGCTCAGTTTCCATAGAAACAACCACAAACCCACAACATAAACCAAGGCACATGTGACATGACTCATGATATGTCACCACATGCTTTTAAGAAAAATTGCCAAGCTGGGCAGCAGCATGCAAGAAGGTAATTCTTTGTCAGCCTTCTTCAGCTGCAGTATAGAGAGTTTCTAGTATTCTTAAAAGCTCATTTGAATCAAGCATTGGAAGACTAGTATATAGAACTATCTTTAATGTCAGAATAGTAACAATAGGGACAATTTTTTTGGTTTGTTTGTTTTTTGTTTTGAGTCATCTATTATGCTAGCCCAAATGTCTTATTATGCCAGCATTATGCTCATATGCTTTTAGCACCTATTATGCTCAAAATTATGCCAGCATAATTCGGAAGACCCTACTTAAAATGCATGTACTTGTGATGATTTTGTGGGGCTAGAAAATGGACATTTTGACCTGAATAATAATAGATAATAACTACCGCCCGCCCGCGTGGTTGTGAGGAAAAATCCTGACCAGAAATATGAATGCCATTAACGCAACTATTCAGCTGAGCAACTGCAGACTTAGATCTTGTACTTGTGATGATTTTGTGGCTAGAAATGGACATTTTTGACCTGAATAACTACCGCCCGCCCCGCAAGGATGTGAGGAAAAATCCTGACCAGAAAGATGAATGTCATGAATGTCATTAACACTGATAGCTACAGCACGTAGCCACGTAGTACTAAGAAATCAGCTGTTGCATGAGAATCCCAGGAATAGCAGCAAGGCATGTGAGTTCAGTAGAACTAGACCTGACTATCACCAGATATTTTGAATTCAGTACCTATTATCCCAGTCAAAATAGCTATAGCTAACTTTCTAGCTTTTTTCACTGAATCTCAAGATTGTATCTTGTTTTCTAGTAACTGCAAGAGATCTCTCTCGGCACTTATAAAGATTTTCAGTCGTGTTATTATTAAACCGGAAGTGGAAGACATTAATTTTGGGGAAGAAAGTACTTCATGGTGACAAAGTTGCCCCGGCAAGGCAGTAGTTGTTAGCTACAGCTATGGGGGAGCAGTTTGGCCAGAGAAGACCACCACTCTCTGTCACCATACGCCAGATCCTGGACAGGTACCCAGATGGACAGATATTCAAGGTATGTGTGTAATATATAGTAGCTAGGATAAGTATAATAGTTAGCACCGTGCTGAGAAAAATATGGCTGTGAACTGAGGAAAACGACTGTTTACAGCCATAATTTCCAATCATAATCACAGCCCATACACATTTGGTAATTGCCAAGTATAGCTAGCTAACTAGCTGCCAAACTACATAAAGTCAAACAGTGCTGGCTGGCTAGCTATAGCTTGTTTATCGCTTACCTTGACTCCACTCTTAGTTCCTGTCCTGGCCATGGCATTGCACTATTTATATAGAGGCATTGCAACTCTATTATGCTTATAGTGCAGGACCCCATCTTTGTGAGTAGGCACCCGTAACATGGTGTACTTAAGCTGAGCAACAGCAGCTGTGGGACTTGGCTGTGGTCAGTCAGTTGTAGTGCAGCAGGACCTCTATAATGTGGCTAACACTATTAAAAGAGGAGGCCGATAATATAGATGGCCTATAGACTGAGTCCAATAATTAGAACTCCTATAATAATTATAGTACCTACGTAATTTTACTCTGAAAAAGCCCATCTTCCAGAAAGAGGACTAGCTATATAAGCCTGGTAAGAAAGCAAGCACCCCCCCCCCCCCCCCCTACCTCTCTACTTTAAGTACATATGTACGTGTATGTACAGCACAGTACATGGAACATCTGCCAGAATAAGGATATAGCTATGCTTGGAACCAGCCACTCGTCCTTTATAGAAAGGATTCTCCTTGTCCTTTGTTGAGAGTTTTGGCCTCTTTTTGAGTTTCTTTTATTGGAGGTTTTACTGTATGCTTTAATCAGGAAATGATCCAGAATGCTGATGATGCTGGTGCTACCCTGGTCCAGTTTTATGTCGACTCTAGACAGCATGGAACCAAGGGTCTGGTCAAGCAAGAGGACATGAAGCGCTATCAGGGACCTGCTCTCATTTCAGCCAATGATGCCATGTTCTCTGATCAGGACTGGGAAGGGATACAGAGTCTCCAACAGAGCATCAAGGCCGATGACCCCTTCAAAGTTGGCCGCTTTGGAATAGGCTTCAACTCAGTCTATCATCTAACAGGTAATATATTTCCTGATAAGGGTTATGCCATTTTGAAATGAAATGCTTTGGTAAACCAGTAATTAAATGATGTGAATACTGAACACCCTCTTTATAAATTATTGCTGGTTTTGGTAAGCAGTGTCAATGATTATTATGCCAACAGCATTATTTGGCTCCCTAGAGTTAGACACTGGGGGAATAGGGGATCTAAGTCCTGTGATGTGGAGAGCAAGTGTATAGTGAGATCTTTACAATGTGGGGCTAGAAGGTCTCTAAAGACCATAGATCCATTTAGTCAAAGTGTATGACTTATTTAGAATATGTATTGTCTGAGGATGGACACTACTATAGTGCGTGGTCCTACCATGTGTCCAATCCAATTCCTCTGTTACTGACAAGATTCTAAATTAAGTTTATGAAAGCATGGTTGTATGAGTACATGGAAAAGCTGGAAAAGCAACGTGAATGGTATTCATGAGTCACTTTTAAGACTAAGGAATATTCATAGTATACGTAGCTATGGAGAATCAGATGTAATAATTACTACTCTACTTAGTAAAGCTGGAAGTAAGTTCTGATGTCAATAATATGACAACCGACCAATAAGAAGTTCCCAGGAGATTCCCCCTTGTGGACAAATTAATGTCCTGGTGTTGAATTCCTGGACTTCAACCACAAATTCTCTAGGGGAACCCCCTGGGGATATACCTGTATGTTAATTAACCCAATGAGTTTGTAGTGGTTATGGAGTGGTGCTTCTGCACATTGCATCCTTACACATGCATGCACAACATCATCCCCTCCTAACATTACTGGCTCCCTATAACACACTCACATTCCCCCTTCATCTTCATTAAGCATTATACCCCCTCACAGCATTATTGCCCCCTCATAGCATTATTGCCCCCTCACAGCATTATTGCCCCCTCACAGCATTATTGCCCCCTCACAGCATTATTGCCCCCTCACAGCATTATTGCCCCCTCATAGCATTACCCCTTCATTAAATAATTATACCTCCCAACATTACTGGCTCTCTTACACATTCACATCCCCCCTCCCATTATAGCACAGGATTACCCTTATGAATACACTATGACATCATACTCCCGCAAATTAAACTTTTAGAGTGGAAAACCTCTCTGTCAAGGTTGCGGTACACACTTTGCTGATGAATTACTCATAAGAAGTTATTATCTATCAAAGTTTCTTTTTGACATAGCTGCATTACGTACTCCCTCACAGCATTACCCTCTCACACCTTAACTCCCTCACAGCATTACCCCCTCACATAGGTGCCAACTTTTTCAAACTGGCTTTGGGGACACATAGGCCCATATTAATTAACATGTAAAGTTGCCAGCTCAGCCTCACCTGTGAACCATGAAACTACAATGTGCTCAGTCAGGACCCTGGCCTTTGGGGACAAATCAGTACCCCTTTGGGGACTTGGGGACAATGCTGCCAGTTTGGGGACCGTCCCCGAAATTTGGGGACAGTTGGCACCTATGCCCTCACACCTTAACCCCCTCAAAGCATTAACTACACACAGCATTACCCCCTCACAGTATTACCTCCTCACAGCATTACCCCCTCACAGCATTACACTCCCACAGCATCACCCCATCACAGTGTTACCTCCTCACAGCATTACCCCCTCACAATCATACCCCCTCACAACATTACCCCCTCACAATGATACCCCTTCACAGCATTACTCCCTCACAGCATTACACCCCCACAGTGTTACCTCCTCACAGCATTACCCCCTCACAATGATACCCCCTCACAGCATTACCCCCTCACGCATTGCCCCCTCACAGCATTACCCACAGCATTACACCCTCATGGTATTACCCAACTCAATGATGTGATAACTATATTCTTCTGGTAATCAATTCTAGATTTGCCATCCATTATCAGTGGTACAAAAGTTGCCTTTCTTGAACCTCAAGAGGAAGTATGGAAAGGAGAGTCCGGGCGATCATTCACTCTACAAGAACTTTCTAGCAGTGATCATTTCACGCCACTCCATGGAATAGCAGGGTTCACGCAAGATACGAAGCACTACCCTAAAACCCTGTTCCGCTTTCCGCTGCGAAATGCTGCTTCATCCCTCTCTGAGAATATTTATACCATAGAAAAGGTTAATGAGCTCATCAATGCTTTGAGATCAGAAGCTAAGCTTCTTCTGCTATTTCTTCGTTCTATTCATACCATTGAAGTCTACAACATTGACCAGCAAGGCAGGCATAGCCTTTCCTTCCAAGTGAAAGTGGTAGATAGCTTTATCAGAGAACTAAAGAATCAAAGAGCTGCTTTTCTTGGTAAACTGACATCTCTCCATGCCTCAAAAAAGTATAACTTCTCTACTGTGATCAAATTTTCAGCCAAATTTGATGTGTTTGTGTTTGATTCCAACACACAGTCCCGTTCCACCAGTCACTGGTTAGTGGCTAATCGAATTGACTCCACCGATGCAGCTGTGAGAGCAGCCTCTGTCAAACAGAAGGTGTTTCCCTGGGTGGGGACTTCAATGGAGCTGGATAACCCAGGAAATGGCAGGATATTCTGTTTCCTCCCCATGCCTATAGAGACTACCTCCAACCTTCCCGTGCACGTGAATGGTACATTTGGCTTGAACGATGACCGCAGGAGTCTCAAATGGCCAGGAGTGGAGAGGAAGAATGACCCCACAGCCTTCTGGAATGAGTTATTAGTCCAGAAAGTCATCCCTTCTTGCTACTCTGACCTCCTACTCCAGGCAAAGAGCGACCTTGCCTCTGGCAATTTCTACAAGGCTTGGCCTAATGTGAGTCAGCTGGGCTCTCAGTGGGAATCTCTTCTGACCCCTGTCTTTACAGCTCTCCTCGCTAAGCCAGTGATATGGTGTGAGCATTTGCAAGAATGGGCGACGCCTGATAGAGCTGTTTGCATCCCAGAGACAGGCAAGTGTGGTTTGGTGGTAGAGCGAGCACTCACTAAATGTGGAGTGAAGCTAGCTCATATTCCATCTCATGTCCGCAGCGCTTGCACACACATTGGAACACGTCTTACTGAAGTCAGTCCAAAGTTAACACGAGATGAACTCCGCAGGAAACTTTCCAGCTACGTCAGCATTGATCCCACTGGTAAGCACGTGCTTCTGGAGTACTGCTTAAAGGATTGTCGGTATAGTGAACTTACCAATTTGCAACTGCTCCCATTGGTAAATGGAAGTTTTGAAAGTTATAATAATAAACGTACAACTCGTACAGCTGTATATGTTTGTACACGAGAGTACCCGAAAGACCTTTTCCCAAACTTAGAGCACAGACTTGTAGATCTCCAAGTAGATCCTGAGTTGCACTCTGCTTTGAGGCAGGTGGCCAAGGCTAGCTGCACTCAACTAAAAGAGCTTACGGTATCTGATGTGGCTGGTCTTATTAGCGAGTCAATGCCTACGCAATGGCAACGCTCTAATGCTGTCTCTTTTCCAAACAGCTTCAACTTTCCTGCCAACTGGTTTCCAATATTTTGGAACTGGGTTCGAAATAAACAGCTCAAGATGTTTGCTGATAACTTCATCTTACCGGTTCGTGCTGTGGGTCAGCAACACTCAGGTCACTTCAATGTGGTGAAGTTAAATACCAAAACTCTTCTCTATGGCAATTCCTGCAATGAAATGCTTCTCTCTGTACTGAGCAAATTTGGGATCTTTTGTTGTGTTAAGACACAATTTAGTTATGTTGACCACAGAGATCTAAGAAGGTTGAACTCCTTTGATGCTCCTGGGGTTATTGATGCCATCAGCCACTGTCCCAGGTGTAACTTAAGCTTAACGACTGAAGAAGCAGCAAGCTTGAGGAACCTTTTAGGTAGCTCAGCTTCTAGTATACAGTCCAAATATCACCATATACTGTGCGACTTGAGAATATTTCAGGCAAAATCTAATGCTTACAATCAGCTCTATTCAGTTAGTGACATCAGACAACAGTCTGTCTTCAAAACCTCCCTTGCAGTGAATGCATCAAGTGGAACATTCAATATTTCCGTCCTTCCTTCTAACTTCATTGTATTTACTGCTGATGATTACTATCAAAATCAGTTGCTGAAGAAATTGAACATTTCATTCATAAGCACAGCTTCTTTGTTGATGTCTCACATTTTCCCTCTCTTTAATACGAGACATCTCACGGGTGCCAACATTGACAACATCATGCTTGAAGTTCTCAAGAACTTTGACACACTTAATGTTGAAGACAGAAGTCTTACAAGTGTGATAGGAAATCTTTCCTTTGTCATGACTTCCTCAGGTACCAGAGAGTGTCCTAACAAACTGTTTGACCCTGACCATGAAGACATGAGCAAAATATTTGCTGGTAAGAGTGTATTTCCAGTCTCACCGTACAACCAGCCAGATAGTATGAGAGTTCTTAGACTTTGTGACCTCCACACATCAATCACTGCACAAGAGGTCTTGGACACTATTACGTCTATCAGTCTTACTGCTAGCAGCACCCCTCAACATGTCGACGAGATGAGATTCTCACGAGCCAAAGCAATTTTGAAATATGTCGGGAGTGGAGATTTCTACCATCGGTATCAAAATACACAGTGTGCTGTGACAAGTTGTGGGTGGAAACGTTATCAAGATTTTCCTGCTGCCCTGCAGATAATTTCAGTTGAGGAATCCTGGCTTCCTGTGCTCTCGGAAAGACCCAGCATCTATCCCCAACACCTTCCTTGGAAAGGGGAAGGCCTCACGTCGCATCTGAGCAGTTTGAATGCGATGGTGTCAGTCTCGACTGCTTCCAAAGCATCTCACGCTGTACTATATGGGTCTCAGATGTACTTCACTGATCCAGTGATACATGCTGATGTGCTGACATCTGAAGAGTCACCAACTCACCTTATAGCACACCTACAGGTACTCATCTCACAGGTGAGCAGTTTCACATCAGCTGACATGATGGAGATTCTCCACAAACTATACTCGGCTATGGACTCCATCCCTTACTCAGCTCTTGCAACACTGCAATCTGTGGAGAAGTGGGTGTACATAAAAAGCTGTCATACTTTCGTCAGCCCTCATGTTGTAGCTACAGGGCAGAACCCAAGCTTCCGACACAACCTTGAGCCTTACCTTCACAAGCTTCCTGATAGCATTTCCAACTACTCTGAGCTATTCAAAGCTTTTGGGGTGAAGAATGTGTTCTCTGAAGAGCAGATTATTTCCACAATGGCAGCTATGAAGGAAGATGTGAGCAATGCCAACACATCCATTTCTGTAAATGACTGTTGGGATATAGTCATGGCCATTCTCAACTGGCTGACAGAGAACGGGACAAAAGAATACTCTGGGTCTCTGGAGGACATTTTCGTGCCAGTTGAATCAGACTCCAAATGGCCTGACCTGCAACCAGCCAGTGAAGTTACTTACACAGACAGTGACTACTTAAAGAAGTTCTCTCTATCCTCTGAGAGTGAGAAGCCACTCATGTTCATTCACAGTCGTGTCAGCGTGAAAACAGCAGAGTGCCTTCGGCTCACTCCACTTAGCGAAGAGCTAGACATTGCGGGAGATACTTTTGAAGACACTGGTCAGTATGAGCCGCTCACCACAAGGCTGAAGAACATCTTACGAGACTACAAAGATGGTCTGACCATAGTCAAGGAGTTGATTCAGAATGCAGATGATGCTGAGGCTACAGAGGTGAACATTTGCTTCGATGCAAGGACTCACAGCAAGGAGACTGACATGCTATTTTTCCCTGGCATGGCAGATTCCCATGGCCCTGCTCTAGTCATCCACAATAACAGTGTATTCAGTGATGAAGACTTTGAGAACATCACTAAACTTGCTGCAGCTACAAAGCAGGACAAACACCTGAAGATTGGGAAGTTTGGAATCGGCTTTTGCTCTGTTTATCACATCACAGACATTCCATCTTTCCTCAGCCGAGATCGTCTTTACATATTCGACCCCACCCTCAAACACCTTGGTAAGGAGATCAAGAATCCTGCTCTACCTGGTAAGAGACTGAAATTCAAGACTAGAATCATTCAGAATTCCAAACAGCTGGAGCCTTACCAGAATCTCTTTGGGTTCAACTGTCATGAGAGCTACGATGGCACCATGTTCAGACTGCCATTCAGAACAGCAGGGAGTGAGCTCAGTGGCAAATGCTACTCTGAGGCCACTGCACTGGAGTTACTGGAGGATGTATACAACTGCAGCGAGAACTTAATCCTCTTCTTGCAACATATCCAGACCATCACGTATCAACGCATCAACAGAGGTGACACCACCCCAACCACTCTCTTCACTGTTAGAAAGAATGAGCTTTCTTTCCCACCATCTGTTGACCTTAAGGGCGCATTGGCTTTGTCCATTGACAGCAAAAAAATGAGTGATGTCAAAAGCAGCAAGTGGCTTGTGTCTACTCACAACTCAGAAAATTGGTCAGGCAAATATGCTGTAGCAGATGTTGCATGCAAGTTGACTACTGGAAGTAGTGTTGGCACATACAGTCTACACAGTTCGTTGAAGGGCGAAGTCTTTTGCTATCTTCCTCTTGCTCAGTTCACTGGCCTTCCAGTGCACATCAGCTGCAATTTTGCAGTCATTAACAATCGTAGAGGCATTTGGACTTCGGAGGAGTCTGCATCAGCTGATGAAGAAGAAGTGGAATGGAATGTCTTCTTAATGGAGAGTGTGATTCCTGTAGCCTATTCTTCACTTCTGTACTGCTTGAAAAGCATGCATTTGAGCAGCATTCTTGAAGATTATAAGTTTCACAATCTGTGGCCTCTCGCTTCGGAGCTCAAGCAGCAAAACCCATGGATCAAGTTAGTTCAGAAGCTGTTTCATCAGTTAACAAACAGCACCCTGTTCTTCTCTGATGCAAGGGGTGAGTGGTTAGCAATGACAAACAGCAAGTTCTTGGCACCCAAAATTCTCAGCCAGGTTGAGACTCCAAAATGTGTGCTTGAAGTCTTACACCACTGCAATATTCCTGTTGTAGATCTTCCTGTTCAATACAGGGCACACCTCTGCATTGGAGATTCGCTAATTGATGAACTCAGTTTTATCCAGCTGTTCTTCTCCAACTTATCTTTCCTTTCAGACCTATGTGCTAGCAGGAATTCAGTAGTACAACACATGCTGGAGCTATATGCATCTCAGTGTGACAGTTACACAGAAGCTAGCCAGATCCTAAGGGATAACCTTATTACCTATGCCTGCATTCCTTGCTCCCCTGATGGAAGCACAGTGAGGAAGCTGTCTGAGCTGATCCACCCCAGAGCACCTTTTGCCAAACTGTACAGCATAGAAGAAGCTACATTTCCTCTGGAAGACCTTGTCAATAGGAATCTCACCGAACTGGCCTTGAAAAGGCTTGGCATAATTGAACAGAAAATTCCCTGGGACTATGTCATAGAGAGAGCTCAGACTGTCCAGGCACTTGTGAATTCCAACCCTATGAAGGGTTACAACCGAATCAAGTTCATCATTGAAACAATTACCTCACACACGGAAGGCAAACCTCTAAACACTTCCAACGACATACAGTGCATTGAGTTTCTACCAGTCTTGAAGAAGCCATCAGACTTTCCTTTAAGCTGGCAAGGAGATGGGATGAGTTTCAGCTGTGGGAAGAGGTTGACACGTACAGGACCGAGACCAAAGATGCCCAATGTCAGGTTAGCAGGTTCGCAGGCAGTATTTCTGTGTGAGGCTAAACCACAAGACAAAGGGTGTAGCCACATCAGTGCCAGGGCAGAGGAACTTCTTGGCCTATTGCCAGAACCACCTTTTTCTGCTGTTCTTGCACATTTCAAACTCATCATCAGGGATGCAGAGAAATTGTCATCAGATTGGGTTGATATTGCTTGTGGACAGATATACGAGTATCTAGAAGATTCTGACAAGTTGAGTGGCAATTCTGAATGTCTTGCAGGCCTTCCATGCATCTGGACAAGTGGAAAGTTCATTTATCCTGATCAGGTATCCTTACGATGGTCCATAAATGGCCCATACCTGTATCAAGTGCCTTCTCTGCTGAGGAATAAGTCTTCCTTGTGCTCTAAACTTGGCATCAAGGAATGCTTCTCTATCCAAGATATCCAACAAGCTCTGTTAAAAATGCAAGAAGATTTCAAAGATGTCCCCATTGACAAGAAATCTCGAGCCATCTTCAAGCAGCTAATACCTTTGCTACATGATGCAGAGTTTGCTGATGATAGCTTGCTGCTGCCTGATGAGAAGTACATTCTCCATGCTGCTGGTGATTTGGCCTACAATGATGCACCGTGGGCTCCACCAGATAACACCTTCACATATGTCCATGGCAACATTCCAAGAAACCTTGCAAAGGTGATTGGAGTGCAGCCAGTGAGATCTAAATTCTTGGACAAGTACTCGTCTGTGCACGGGTTTGAAGGTGGAGTTCCATTTGGGCAACATGAGGAACTCACGAGAAGAATTCAGAACATTCTTCGAGACTACCCACTGGACGTGACACTGCTTAAAGAGCTCCTTCAGAATGCTGATGATGCAAAGGCAACCAAGATGCACATCATTCTAGACAAGCGTTTTCATGGAACACGCAGTGTGCTATCAGAGGAGTGGCAGGATCTTCAAGGACCAGCTCTACTGGTGTGGAATGACAGTGTGTTTAGTGAAAAAGACTTGAAAGGCATTCAGGAACTTGGTTTGGGCAGCAAACGTTCAGAAGCTGAGTCCATTGGTCAGTATGGAATAGGCTTCAACGTAGTCTATCATATCACAGACTGCCCAAGTTTCGTGACCAATGATGAGACTCTCTGTGTCTTGGATCCTCACTGCCGTTATGTGCCTGGAGCAGACACACTCAAACCTGGTAGGAGGTTTGATAATCTCAATCAAGGCTTTTGGAATGACTTTCCTGATGTAAAAACAGCCTATTTGCGTCAAGGATTGGAGAACATCCCTCAAGAATTATATGGTGGTTCTTTATTTCGATTTCCAATTCGACATGACAAACGCAAGATAACGCACTCTAATATCACTGAAGATTCAAATTTAGTTCTCAATGCAGGTGACTTCAATCGTAAGTTACGTGTGTGGATGATAAAAATGAAGGAGGCTATGCTTTTCCTCAATAACGTGTCAGAACTGCAGTTTTCTGCTATAGAAGAGAGAAGTTACGAAATGAAGACTATCTTTCACTACCAGTCCAAGGTTGAAGTGGCCTCATCTTCAGATACCTCTTTGTTTCAAAAATCACTCTCCACTTTTAAGAGTGACAGGGAGTGCAAGCCCTATATTGTAACCTATCCACTCACCCTGACTGAAGTTGAAGGAGGCGATAAGAGTAGGACATGTCAGGAGGAGAAATGGTTAATTCAACAAGGAGTTGGTGACATCTTTAACAGTGACCAGGCCTGGGAGTATGTGGACACAGTTAAGCCAAGACATGGAATAGCAGCCCCACTCTCTACTGCAACCAAGAAAGAAGACTTCAAGGGCCAAGTTTTCTGCTTTTTGCCTTTGCCAGTCCAAAGTGGCCTCCCAGTTCATGTGAATGGGCACTTCATCCTGAACTCCACAAGGAGAGCGTTGTGGGCTTCCACCGATATTGACAGTGTTGACAATCGTTCTAGATGGAACAACAACCTTATCCAGGCCCTGGCATCTTCATATGCTGATTTTCTTCTTCGAGCCAGAATTCACTATGTAGCTGAGGAGTACATTAGCATACGCACTGCTCTCAGTCACACTGAAAACTATTACAGTTTGTTTCCAGTATTTTCCAGCCAGAAGAATGTATGGAACACTCTGGCATATAGTGTGTACAAAGCTGTCCTGGAGCACAATCATCCTGTTTTCTGTGTGTTGAAGACAATTCCTAATGGCTATGTCCCTGAATGGTACCCTCCAAAAAGCCCCATGCCAGCTGATCAGGTGTACTATTGGAAACCATTCCATTACTACAGCAGTGAACACAAGAACATTTACCCGATACTAGAGAGAATTGGGATGAAAATTACACCTACTTCTAGCCAGATAATGGGTTGCTTCAATACAGTTTTGAAGGAGAGCAAATCTGTTTCCTTTTCATCAGTGACCAAGCTCTCGATATTTGAGTACTATACCACATTTTCAGCCAATAGGATGAGCCCTACAGCTATTGAAGACACAGCTTTTCAAGATGTCGCCTCTTTCATTATGTTCACAAAGTATCTCCTAGAAGAAGAGCGAAGTGTATCCGATACTCACACATCGGCTAGCAGATCAAGGACATTTCTTTATCCAAAGTCTCCTTTCTCTCATTACTTGCAGCTCACAGCAGACAAGGTTTTAAGACGTTTTGAAGAGAATGCTAAAATACTACTGTCATCATTTTCTGAGCTGTTTCCAAATAGTCTGCAATTCTTTCTTCACCCTGAGCTGTTGGATGTTCACTACACCAGCTCCTACTTCATTCAACCTGGTGATGCTCACAGTAGCAGAGTGGCTGAAGTTATGCTTCAGCTGATGGATGATAACTTACCGAAGGCATTGAAGTCTGCTTCTATGGTCACCAATGCCACAGCAACCATTAGTGAAGACCGTTTGAAATCCCTGTGGAAGTGTTTTGACAAAGATGAGGTGTTCAAGAAACAAATTCCTACCATCATTATATCATGGGCATTGCTATTGTCTCAAGACAACAGACTTTTCTCTACTTCAAGTAATATTGTGCCTATTCATCATGTCTATTCTGGTGAACAAGTCATTAAAGATGTGTGTCAAGTGGTGAGGAAATTGAATATGCCTTTTCTGAATACCAATGTGGTTATAGCTGACACTGGCTGTCCTAAATTCACTGATGGCAAATGCATCCTTTCTGGTTTGTACCACACAAATTGTGATACACCTTTACTCCCCCTCCTAACCAAGACAGATTTAAATGTCATTATCGATTACTTGCAACATTCCTTAAAACAATTGGTTTATGATGCAGAAATGATAAAGCATCTGCAGTCTCTCCCACTGTTTGAAAATATTGATGGTAGCTACACACCGATCTGGCAAAGAAATGCCTACATCTGGCCTCACAAGGCCTGTTCTATTGCTTACCAGAAGTGGCTGGATGGCTATGATGCAGTCTTCATTAAACAGAACGCTAATTGGTTCAAACTTGGAAGTGCTGACAAATTATCTGTTAGTAATGTGCATGTAGAGGACTTGTATGTCAAGTTTATCTTCCCTCACTTTCATCAGATGAACAGTAAAGAGAGATACCAGCATCTCAAGTATATCAAAGACATCTTATACCAGACCTACAAAACAAATAGTGAAGCTACCTTTTCTTATTACAGTCGCAGAAGCATTCCTCAATACCTTATTGATCAGAAGCATAGAGCTGTTTCATTCATCAGTGCATTGAAAAATCTCCCCTGCATAGGGAATGATCACACAGTACTTCGTCAAGTCAGTGCCTTTTGTGATCACACAGTGGACATCTTCAATGCATTCCCCAGTCATTTCCAGTTTTTGCCCGAAGAACTTAGAGAGTCTGGAGAATGGTTGTCCTTCTTCCGAGAGCTTGGGTTACAGCAGTCTGTGTCTCAAGAGAAGTTCATAGAATTCTGTTATGAAACAGCAAGTGGCAGAGTAACAAATGCAGAGGAGTGTTCCAAAGTGCTACTTGAGTATCTTTTCCTTGCTAATACATGGTCGGCTCTACAGTGCAGCATGAACTTCTTCCAAAGAGTGTCAGAGATTGCATTTGTTCACCAAGAACCATTGCCCCATCTGACTTGGCTAGTACCTGGTATCTCCCCTGTCAGCCAGTTGGTGAAACTGAGAGGCTCTGCTCCACAGACCATAGCACCCATTCTCTGGACAGTGAGGCCAATCGTCAACCTTCCTGTCTGCACAGAAACTACTATCAGCAAAAGTCTTGGTGTTATTATGGAACCCAGCACAACTGATATCATACAAAATGTCAGAAACATTTGCCAGAAGAGTCGATATGCCCAGCAGAGTCTGTTTGCTAACTATCCTGAGGATTTAGTGTGTCCTAGTAAACTCTACACCCTGCTGCACATATTCTCACTAAATTTTCTCCACCTCGACAAAGCAAACTTGTCACGGTGTGAACTGCAGGATCTGCCATGTATTCCTGTTCATCACACAACTTCCATAGCTGACCGGACTGACAAGAGAATGGTACTTGTGAAGCCCAGCTCTGTATTACACAGTTCATGGTGTGGGAGTGATGTGACTAAATTTCACCCTTTTCTTCACTGCCTACCACGTGACTTGGAGTCAGTTGGTAAGCTATTGCAATTACTGGGTGTCAAGCAAAAGCTGGAGCTCTATCACATTCAAGTAACCTTAGAGAGTGCCTTTAAAGCTTCAGAAGAAAATGAGCTTGAAATGAACACAGACAAGGTTGTCAAAGAAGCGATTGAAAAGTTGCATGAATTTCTTCATCTCTTCCGTAATGAACCTGGAAAGAAAGAAAACATTGTAGCAACTCTTACTCCATTGTATCTTCCTGACTCTGAAAATGTCTTAAAACCATCTACATCCCTTCTCTATGGAGATATTCAGAGCTATTTGGGTGATATTGAGCTAGACCTGAGTGATGTTCCATACTTTCATTTTAAACTTTCTCGTACAGATTACAGGTTCACTGCTCTAGATATTAGCCGTGTGCTGCCAGAATCAGTGAAGCCTATTGGTCTATCGGTCATCTGCGAGCAACAAGTCCAAAAGGGGACACAAAAAGCTGACCAGTCAAAAATGGCATTGCAGTTGATGGATACAATGGAGATCCCTGAGATTCCCAGTGGCATCGTTTCGATGGTTAGCAGAATTGTACATAAGCCAGACAATGAGGAAGATCTGAAAGAGCTGGTTAGAAGCTACCTCAGCAGAATCGAAGTTGTTACTGTCAAGGATTTAAAGCTAAATATTGTTATGAAAGACTCCAGAAAATGCATAGGCACTCTCAATAGGAAATACTCGTATGTTCCTGGTGAAGAAACTTCCACACTTTACTTAGACTCTACTATTGCTCATTCTATACATGCTGATTCTGCATACAAGGAGGTTGCTAACCACCTCTGTGCCATGCTTTGCAAGAGCATTAATGGTGATGTAGAACGTGATGAGAGAGAGAAAATTTCACAAGCAATTGAAATGTGCCTGAAAGCTAAAACTGGATGTGTCGTCAAGAGTGTTCTTGCAGAGTTTGGAGTACATTTGGATGGTATACATATGCCACGATTCATCAGAAAACTTGGAGAAGAAGTACCGGAGTTTTGGCACCACCGTATCATTCAAGACCTTGACAACGTGTTCAACCCCATGGATTATGTTGGCTATGAAGACAGGGAGGGACACATCATTGTTGCTCAAATTGTTCACCCTGTAAAGCCTAGGCCGGGAGAGCAGAAACTGGAGAAGAGATTCAAAATCTATGTGAGGGAAGATGACAAAGAAGGTATAGAAGTGAGCATCCTTTCCCTCTACCAGTTCTTGATTGGCAGCAAGAGGCCCAAATATCAGGCAGAGCCAACTGCAAGCGAGGAGGAGCATTCTTTGGCGCCTTACGATGGAGGCGATGAAATAGCCAACTACAGGGCCTCTCTCATTACAGAAAGCCTCATAGAAAAGCAAAAGAGAATTTGTGCACAGTTAAGAGAAATTTGGAAGCTCTCTCCCGACCCAAGGCGCAAAGCCCTGAAACGAATGTTCCTCAGGTGGCATCCCGATAAGAACTTGGATGACCCACAAACAGCAGAGAAACTCTTTCAGTTTCTATTGAAGCAAATAGAGCACCTGGAGAAAGGAGAGCCTTTGGATGACCCAATGACTGACAGGCAAGAAAAAAGCACTTTTGCCACCTCTTACAGATCAAGGGGTGGTAGGAATCGTTGTCGCCGTCGCAACTGGACACGGAACTCAACGTACTATCATGACTTCAATCGGTGGGATGGCATGGCAGGTCAACACCGTACTTCGTACCACCAGGAATATGAGTACTTCTATGGAGGGGGAGGGGGTTGGGGAGGAGGAAGCTCTTCACGATCTCATGGGGGTGGGTCACGAAAAGGTGCTGGGTATTATTTTCCCTTTGAGGAGAGAACAGATGAGAAGAATCCAGAGGAAGGAGAGCGTTGGGTGAAGCAAGCTGAGGCAGAGTTCAGCGTCCTCTCACTCAACCACAACCAGGCCAGTGCTTGCTCTGGTTACTTCTACGTCTGCTTCATGGCTCACCAGGTGGCAGAGAGAGCTCTGAGAGGTGCCGTGTATGCCCTCTGTGGGGTGGATGGGAGGGCCACAGACGACAACAACCTCACCAGGAATGCCAGGTCTCTGGAGGCCGTTCAACCTGGGAAGACCGAGGGATTAGTTCAGCATGCCATCGAGCTTGAAGACTACTACCTGAAAACCCGTTATCCTAACCAGTGGGAGGGCTACACTGATACACCTGCTGAGCACTACACAGTAGAGGATGCTGATCAGGCTAAAGATCATGCCAGAGCTGTCCTTGACATTGTGAGGGTCATTATGCCCACTATTAATGAATGCTAATGATATTATTCGTAGTGTGTAGTTGTATAGTTTAGTATACTATGATAGCTAATTTAGTATATTATAATAGCAAATTTAGTATACTATGATAGCAAATTTAGTATACTATGATAGCAAATTTAGTATACTAATTTTCATTGCTGGTGACATTGATTTTCTGCTTGCTGATTTGTGATTTGTGCATAGTAACTTTCATACATTATAGAAACATTAATTTATTAGCTGATTATCAAGAGTAAGAGTAAAATTGAATGGCTTTATTGAAGTCTGAGCTATGTAGTGAACATAATATTATTATGTGTGGTATTATGTAGTGAGTGCAGGCCTGTAGCCAGGATTTTAGAAAAGGGATGGCTCTGAAAGATTATTACTGTGTTACTCAGCTAAGATATTTTCAATGTGTATGAAATAGCTATACCTAAGTGGTTATCAATTCAGGAAACTAATGCAAGTGATGAAATCTCCATCAAAGGAGGGGGCTCACAAGCCCATTCAGCCACCTGCTGGCTACAGGCCTGGAGTGCATAAGGAGAGATAGTGGCTGGATGTTGTCTACCTAAAACACAATGGGCATAGCACAGAACTGCTTTATAGTTGTATGACTAGTACTGTATAATATGCACAACATGTACAATCATGCAAACTTACATAGTCAATAATGTGGTGTCCAGGACGTGTTGTTGTCTCATGTCATGTGCACCTGTTCACATCTGTCCACAACCTCCACCCTTACAACTGCGCAGTTATGGCACTCCACTCCAGAACTTGTATTGTTATCGCCTGTTTTATGGTCCACTGGCTATTTTGACCAAGATGCACTCACCCAGATAACGGCCCCTTGCTTTTGTGGGACAGATCCTGTGCTGCTTTAATTACACTGTGGTGGAGGCTGCCGTGTTCACAGGCCAGGTGGCATGCCGATTACTTTGTACATGTAGTGTTGGCTGTACGTACCTAGTCGCTTGCATGGCTATGTGTGTGATTGTACTAGGAGTGGCCCCTGGAAGCCTATTTAGCAGCCCCTTGCTTAATACTCATGCCAAATGAAGATAAACACTTTCTGTGTGTGTATAAGCTATTCTGTGTTTGGAAAGAGTTGAAACCATTATGAATGTAAGACTGAGAAACATACCATCAAGCTTAAGATGGACCAATCTGTACCTTGATAATGAAGCCATACAGCTGTAAGGTCATCTATTACACATACTCACTTGACTTATCTGCTCCTCAAATGCATTCTGCTCATCATAGTACTCTGTAGGCTGTATAGGAAGATAAGTCACATGATAGTCATGTTATGTTAATCAGTGGCTACTTACTGTGTGTGGATTGGTGGAGGAAGATAAATCACATCATAGTCATATGATCTCATGTCAGTGGAGTGTGTGTGATCTGAATAGTCAAATGGTCCATGATTCCATCCAATTCATGGTTCTAGTCTTGTTATGACATGCTCTGACCATCCGTCACATGATTCCTTCCAATTCATGTTGAAAATTGGCTCTAGTCTTGTTACGACATGCTCTGACCATCCGTCACATGATTCCTTCCAATTCATGTTGAAAATTGGCTCTAGACTTGTTACGACATGCTCTGACCATCCGTCACGTGATTCATGTTGAAATTGGCTCTAGTCTTGTTATGACATTGTTCTAACAGTGGATTATTCAATTAGCTATAGCTACAGTGCAGCTAGTTGCAACTTTCAGATAGCGCAGCAAAATACACACACACTCATAATTAAGTACAGTAACTAACTAACTTAGGCTACAGTAATGCTATGGAAGTGTTGAACTACAGTAGTAGTAGTAGTAGTAGTAGTAGTAGTAGCTACTTACAGAACGGGTTTCTCTTTCTTTTTTTCTTTGTTATTGTTGTTTTATTCACACCACACCCACAGCATTCACACTCTTCCACCAAATACATAGCTACATACATACCCATGTAGAATTCAGCGCACAATTACACGTATGACCTGCGCTAAGCGCACTTTATCGTATAATTCCGCAGAAAAAGGCGTTAATTTCGTGTAAAATAACGTCTACATGTGCCGTTTTATTGTCGCGATTTAGCGCGCTTTAGCATGCAAATGCACGATAAACTAAACACGGGTACATACATACAGTACTGCAGATTCCACCATGATGAACAAGCAAAGGAAAAAATATTTATTCTAGATAAAAAAGAAATTAGGGATGGCTGTGTGTGGTTCAAAAAAGTTCGGCAACAAGAGAGTGAACTTCAGTCAAGTGAAGTAACCCCTTACCCATCACCAAAATTACCAAACTACGAGCTAACTATTCCTACTTCACTCCCTTTATATCTCATCTTGGCCTGTCATGGGAATGAAGTAGGAATAGCTAGCCCATAGCTCGGTAATATTGGTGATGGGTAAGGGGTTAGCTACTTGACTGAAGTTCACTCTCTTGTTGCTTGAACTGCACACAGCCATCCCTACTTTTTAGAATAAATATTTTTACTTGTGTCATAAAGTACACACTTGAGTGGATTATTCTATTACAGTGCTGCAGCTGGTTGCAACTTTCAGATAGACTAGCAACGATACAGGAATGCACATTACAGTAATGCTATGGCAACCATCAAAGTGACTACATACACTACAGGAAGTAGTTTTGTTTTTTCTTCGCTATTACACTGCCAAAAATAAATGTCAATCTACCCACCAGGATTAACAATTAGTCCCATCTTTGGTTATATTAACCATGTGATGGGTTAAGATTACTGAAAAATGGTCAGATATGTCCCTATATTAATGTGGTTATATATTGCAGGGGTGTATCCACAGAATTTTGAGTGGTTTGGTGTGCTTGTGTGTGTTGGATGACCATGCCCACTTTACCCTTTATCACCACACCCACTTTTATAAGATAAAGCTATGCTAGTGTCAAAAATGGTTATAGCTAACTTTCTATGTTCAACTGTCTATGAGATCTTGATGAAAATTAAGTACCATTAAATGATTAAGGCATGCTTGGGTCATGGTGTTCATAGGTGGATAATGAAAGTGGTCCGGTAAAAACCGGACCAATTGGAGTGGTGAATATACCCATGCATTGTGTCATCATTACCACAACTGGTAAATTCAACCCAAGATAAACATATTCATGATGCCTTAATTAAACCCATTCTGAAAATACAGCCATTATTTTATCTCAATAAAATAGCCACCATTGATACTATGTAATGAAAAGTTGGCAGCCTGGTCAGAATAACTTAGCATAGGTTAAAATGACCCCCTCCCATCATGGGTAATTCCCCCATCATGGGTAATTACAGCCTTAACACTGGTTACTTACAGGTTCAAAGCTACCCCTTGATCTAGGTAAAGCTACAACGTGATAATGGTCACAACACCACAGTTGATAGGTCATAGTAACCTCTAAATGATGGTTGAAGTAACCAGGTTCAGTAGTCATCGTAAAATACCAACTAAAAGAGGTTAGTATAACTTTCATTTCTAAAAGTTATTCTGACTCATGCTATGGGTTATCTGAGTTGCAAATATTTCAACCCAATGGCCCATTCGTCTTTACAGTGTGTCGTTTTTTGCTGTAGTTTTTGCTTGTTTATTGTGTTATAACTGTAGGGCATAGGAATTAGCACTCCGGCCGGTCAGGTTTCAGCTAAAAATGGGTACGACCCCACGCAAAGGAGCATGGTCACATGTGAAATGGGCATGTATGTGGCACAAATTTTTCTCAGAGGTGCCTTCCACATAGCTAGCCTTGATTTGACAGCTGTAGCTAGTGAATCCATTGATGATTCTCAGAATTTTTGGTAATTGATTACAATGTTATGATTGATAGGTGTAGTTAGGTTAGGACACACCCTGGTTAGAACAGCCTGACCAATTCAAATTAGCTTGCTACTTACTGCTGACACCACACACACAGCATTCATACTCATCCGTTAAATACAATATACTACAAAAGATGTACACAAAAATTCTATGACGGTTATCACATGTAAAAGTATATGATAGCACTCAATTAGCTATGTCATGATTATGTTACACAAAGTAAAAGTCACTAAACTACAATATAGTGAAGATATCTCAGCACACTACTGTACATAAATTTTAACATTTGATATGGCAATATCTTCACCACTCTCATCACAACACACCCTCATCTCTATGTCATCAGTGGTGGCTGATGGGAGTTGCTTGTGGAACCATGGGGGGTTATTGAAGGAACAGCATGTGCTAGTAGAAGCACACCCAGCCCCATCCCACAGGGGATCATCAGGAAAAAACCGTGGTTGAAGCAGTCCATCTCGACTTGCTGTATCACAGAAGTAGTCCATTCCCACAAAAGAAGGAGGAGTCATGATGCTTGTATCATTTGGTCTCACACACTGACAGGTACTACCTGGATAACGTAATAAATCTAGTCCAGGGCCATCCTGGTAGGTAGCAGCAAAAGTCCAGATGTGTCTCCTAGGATTGTTTCCATGTGTAAGACTAACACCATCCACGTAATTAGAATCAATAGTTATGTTTGAACCACGCCCATGTATTGTACTGAATGCATCCGGAGTACCGAATTGATAAGCATTTATCTTGCCACAGACTCTACTATACACAGTGCTGTGTGTTTTGAAAATCAAAGAAGAACATAAACCAGTTGATGTGGAGTTGATTCCACAAGTGCGGATGTCAGAGTCACTGCGTTCTTTGAATTCATCGGGACATGGAAGAGATTCATTGCTCCAGTTCAGACTAGCCACTCTCATCCACCCTCCAGTGATGTTACCACATGACCTGGTCATGTCACAGTACACACGTACAGCAGAGCCATTGGAGGATCTGATCCAGTAGTGACCTGATGGGGAGGAGGAATTCAACTGCAAGACAAGGGAACATGAATCAGCCGGAAGATTTGAGTATTGTCCAGTCAATGATCGAATGATATTGTTTAGTTTAGAATCTAATGACTTTGAAATATTACTCTGAATGTCATTGCGATTATTTTCAAATATCTGAAGTTGTATTAGACTTCTTTCGAGTTCAGATATACTGTCATTTGATAAATTCCGAAGCTCCAGTATTTTTCTTTCACATTCTGATGTATTATTGTTCACAGAAACCTGAAGCTGTGTTAATCTTCTTTCAAGTTCAGCTACATTAGAAGCCTGAAGCCCCATAGTTTGTGTCCTTAAGTTGGAATTGATATTCCATGAGGTAAGACCCAAGCTAATGAATGCAGCACTACCTACTAAGATGAATCCAACCAGTAAAATAAAACACATCCAACTACAAGCAGGCATTCTATACTGTGACTCAAGATCTTCATATGCAGACAGATTTTGAGGCTCATCTCTTGAAGGAACTTGTTTTTCAGATCTGGATAAATTTTGAGGCTCGTCTCTTGAAGGAACTCGTTTTTCAGATCCGGATGGATTTTGAGGCTTGTCACTTGAAAGAACATTATAGCATTGATTGTCAAGAGTGATCATTTCATATTGATTTTCTTCTTCCATGACTAAGGACAGATAGCTGAACTCTTGCAGAGAATGATAGTTAATTCACAATTGACTGTGTGGAAATGTCAATAGGACAACTGCTTCTTGCTGTGAACTGAAGCTGTTTTTATATCACTTTTTTTTGTTTTTTGTTTTTTTGTTCGGTTTTTGTGGATATCCTAAATCAACGAAAATTTAACCAATGAATAATATATCTACCACGCATCCTATCCACACCCCCATGTTAGTTCTAGATCATTGCAGTAGCAAAATCTGATGCAAATGCAAAAAGACTTGTCTTCTGGATTCCCATGGCACCCTTTCAAGGATAGTACCATCTTATCAGCAAATTTGCTGGTGAAGAAAGTTGCTGTGGAAGATTGTCCACGTCAGGAAGCTTAGATTGTATGCTATGTATGATCCATGACTGGATTTCTGCCACGAATGAGTTAGTCATAGTCACAGCTTCTACTTCTAGCACAGACTCTTGCAGCTCACTTCATATGTTTAGACAATAGATGTTTAGTTGCACATATAGCACACATTGCTACAGCTGCATGCACTACACCAACCAACCATCCATTTTCCCATTAACATGAAATTTTATCCCTCGAAAATAGTCCACTATACGGTAACTAGTGATGCACTGGAGTGGTAATTACTAGTTTTATATCAAAAAATGTTAGCAGCTTAGGTAGTACTAGAGCTATATAGGTGCATATGACACTTGGTTTTCAGTTTGTTGCACACTTACATAACACATGGTTTAGTACCCTGCATGGTGGGTGTATAATAAACTACAACATTGAACACATATCAGTTATTATTAGGACATGAAATGAGATGATATGCATAACACAATAGGAAATAAAGGAAATAATATTTTAAGTAGGGATGGCTGTGTGCGGTTCAAAAAAGTTCAGAATGAACTTCCTCTTACCCATCACTAATATTAGAGCTAACTATTCCTACTTCACTCCCATGACAGGCCAAGATGAGATATAAAGGGAGTGAAGTAGGAAACTCGCTTTGAGGCTTATCACACTATTTTGATGAATACACACATTCATCAAACATTTTTGCCAAAAAACAACAATAAACTATAAAATATAACTATTTATCTTTGATAACTACACATAGATGTAACCTTTCTCAACACACCACATTTTCTAGTTGTAAGATGTCTGTAGTGATTCAGTGGAGTTTGATTGGAATGTCCTGGTCCAGGGGGACAAGGGAGAACTGATCCATCATATCACCAGATATTGACACTTCAGGTTAGCAAACCCTCTTATTCTATAAAACACCAATGTTATAAATGATGAAGCAGTGGTGGAATCCTTACTCTTAATCTCTCCGCTCTCTTTTCCTTTTTATTCTGTCCTGCAACACGAACAGATAAGGTAGCCATCTCTCATATCACTGATTTCATGTACTTCATGACAGACCATTCATAAATCATTTTCAGCCAAAGGCTCAAGGCTATCCACAAATTAATTACAGCAGTCTATGAATTGTCACAATTATGCTAATAGGAGAGAACAAATACCAAGTTGAAGGTCGATAATTGGCTGGTTGCATACCTACATACCACGCAAATGTGGTGATTAGGGTTTTTCCCTTCAAGATGGACATAACGTTGCATGTGATTCCCAGCCCTATATTAGAGATATCTGGTATAGTTTTGGGAATAATGGATTGAACTTTAATGCCAGCAAAATGCTAGCATAGCTGCAGGACTTCCCCTAGGTATGTCCAGGGCTCCAAGGATTTAGTCTATTTGTCCTTGCATAATTGTATACACACAGATATTTTAAAAACAACAACAATAACAAAAAAAAATTCTGAAAGGTGGTACGGCCACGCACCATCATCCAGTAACAGTCAAATGCATGCCTCCAGCCACGCATTATGGTATGAAGCTGCATTGTGGTAAGTTTGTGGTTCTGTATAGCTAAAATGACTGGAAGGCAGCTACTTAATGTGACTGGTATTGAGTCTACAGCAACTACAACATTCTTGATAACTTAATAACTGGTAAAATCATTAGTGAACTGTTCAGGATTTTACTTCCAGGGGTTGGTAGGTATGGGATTATTAATGTCGACTCTTAACTTCATTAGTATATAAACCCGGTAGAATTGCTGAATTAAAATGTACTTTTACCTAATCAGTGATGGTAAAAAATGTATTTCTATCATACAACTTCTGTTGTTTTTTTTTATAATTTTTTTTTTTTACTAAATGCTTAAGCAAGCTAACTTGCTAGATCCTGCGATTATGAATGATGGCTGACCAAAAAAGGCTACAATATCAAATTCTTTTAGTTGAGCATAAATAGGCAGGAGCTCTGGAATTGGAGCATAGCATATGTAATAGGGAGGGGGAAAAAACATCATTTGCATGCCCCTACCTTGAATCAATCCCATGATGGTCCTTGTTTACTCCATCCCATAAAATTCCAACCTAGAAATAACAATAACAACAACAACAACAAAACAAAACAGCAGATAACTAGTGATCCAAAGTCATGAAAATCTAGAGTTCAATTCTCTCTCTCTCTCTCTCTCTCTCTCTCTCTCTCTCTCTCTCTCTCTCTCTCTCTCTCTCTCTCTCTCTCTCTCTCTCTCTCTCTAGAAAGGTGTGGGAATTTTTCATTTTCATGTTGGCTTCACTGGCAGGACTGTAGTAAATGGTAGGATAGGAATGGTGGGACTTGTTCATGCACTGTGTGATCACCTGCAGGATTGGAGGCAAAGGGATGCTTGGGGGTCAAGATGCCCTCAAAATTGTGTGCTGCATTACAGTCACACTCAATCTCTGAGACATCTTTGAAATGATATGTGCATGGTCACAGGTGTGATAGTTAAAGGAAATAACAGTTAGTATGCACTGAGTTATCTAATGTGTGACCTTGAAAGTATAAGCCGAAGTACAGTGCAATACGAATGTGTCGTGTATGCATAGACTATTTTCTGAGAGGTATCTTTGAAGTGACACGTGTATGGTCACAGGTGTGATTGTTAAAGGGAATAACAGTTAGTATGCACCGAGTTATCTAATGTGTGACCTTGAAAGTATAAGCCGAAGTATACAGTGCAATACGAATGTGCGTGTATACATAGACTATTTTCTGAGAGGTATCTTTGAAGTGACACGTGTATGGTCACAGGTGTGATTGTTAAAGGGAATAACAGTTAGTATGCACCGAGTTATCTAATGTGTGACCTTGAAAGTACAAGCTGAAGTACAGTGCAATGGGGATGTGTCGTTTATACATAAGACTTTATATTTTCTGAGGGATATCTTTGAAGTGACATGGTCACAGAATAACAATTAGTATGCCACTGAGTTATCTAATGTGTGACCTTGAAAATGTAAGCCGAAGTACAGTGCAATACAGATGTGTCATGTATACATACGTAAGTAGACTACTTTCTATTCACACACTAGAATTACAGTCAATCTCCAAGAGATATCTTTGAAGTGACGTGCATGGTCACAGGTGTGATTTTTAAAAGGAATTGTGGTAAGTATTACAGCTTTCCTTGTGTGCAGCTGCCTAGCAACTTACAAGTCAACATCTATGGAATAGCCTGTCTGTTATAAATAACCATAACAACTCATAAATGCTTATTTGTAAGTATCTCAAGTATAGAATAAATCATTTATCACACTCGTCGTGGAATATGGCGAGTCATTTCACTCATAGGCTGTATTTTCACTCACCTTCGGCTCGTGAAAATACGGCTGCCTTACTCATGAAATCACTTGCCATATTCCACTCTGACTCGTGCAATGAGATATTGTTATGTGTGCACTGAGTTATCAAATGTGTGACTTTGAAAGTACTAGCCAAAATACAGTGCAATACAGATGTGTTGTGTATACATATGATTTATGTGCATAATCATAAGCAAGAATATCAAAATCCTTTAATATGGTATTCAAGCACTGCTCTCCTCCTCTCTAGCTCAATCTCATAGTAAGCTAGTTTCTTACAAGCTGAAATGTCACGATATCTGTTTCTGCCCAGGTTTTGAGGGAATGGCTGCCATGCCTGGCTTCCTTCTGTATAGTCTCTGCAACAAAGAAAGGGAAGCATGAGATAGTGATTTTCAGTCCCATGTGCTTACATAAATAAGAGTGAACACCTCAATGCGAACTCCTTGTAATGCTACTTATACTAAGGACATTTTTTCTACAATTACCAGCAGGTGCAACTAGATGTGGACTTTCTATACATTACAAAACCTCTATACCAAAAGATGTAATTTCTTTCACTTCTCTATCAATTCTTATAATGGCTACTTGTCTTATGGAGCAAAAAACAACAACAACAAAAAAAAACAAGAACAAAAAAAATATGTCTGTAAAATCTGGTTTTATAATTATGGTATTGATTTGTTCATAAATTATCATGTACACTTTACAAGTATTTTGTAAAATTAATATAAATAAAAATAAACAAAAGCGAAAAAAAACTTTTGTATCAATATTTTAACTAATTTTTACACTCACATCGAAATGGAGGAGTCCCTTTCCAGAGGAGAGGGTTCCCTTGAGGGAGGTAAGGGACTCTCTCAGCATGTGTCCCGGATCATTGTCCATTGTAGGAGCTGAACTTCCCAGTGTCAGGTTCACTCACTGGAGGTTACGAGGCTTCACTATCATCACCAGTTCACTGGGACCAAAATGAGAGTACATAAAGTTCAGGGTTTCATCCCAAGTAGTTAACCCCTCCAAGATCAACAAGATAATCTGTTCATGTGTTTTCTCGGTGATGGCTCTGTTGTCGATGTAGAGGACTTGAACTCCTTCCTCCACAGGGGGATTACAAGTAGCAGCCTGCGAGCATCATCAAACAAGATTAGGTCAAAGAAAGTGGTTAAAAAGTGGTGCATTCAGAGTTAAAAATAATTTTTCCAGTAGCTGGTCATATGGCCAACCACTTGGGTGGCCATAAAACATGAGAATGAAATTTTAACAATCAGAAATTAGGCATAGTTGCCAATGCACATGTGGCTTTCACTTTATTGTTGTAAGAACGCTGCAAACTCCAATACACAAATCACTTCTAAGCTACACTCTGAAAGTGAAAAGTTTATTGCATATCTTTTGAATGCCCTCTGTAAACAGTAAGATACCTTTACTGTTATATTGTTTATAGTTGGTATAAAGTACACACTCTCGTTATTGCAGTGCACCAACGTGTATTTCCTATTCACTCCATCCCCCTCAAAGATGAATGATGGATTTTAAACTTGATCCCATCACTGGCATGCTTAACATCTTACCGGTGAATCAGGAGTGATTTTGGTCACTATCACTGGCATTCTTTCATCAGCTCCACCCCCGCAATTGAGGCAACAACTACAATTACATACTAAACTTTTTATGTAGCAGCAAAAATTTAGCAAAACCCCCAAAAATCTATATTACACTCGATACTGTCCAGTTACCTTGACGATGAAGCCGTACCTCCCTTGTTGGTCTGGCTGCATTCTGATGAGGAGCAGACCCTCAGCTGCAAGGTCATCCATACTCACTTGACTTATCTGCTCCTCAAACGCATTCTGCTCAAGATAAGTCATATAATAGTCACATGCTATGCTAGCCAGTGGCTACTAGCTGTGTGTGGATTGGTGAAAGAAGAGAAGTCACATGATCTCATATGTTTCATGATCCATGCTAGTGGGGCTGTGTATATGAATGTGGAGTCATTATGATGGTCACATGATCCAATCCGTCAATTATAACAAATCGCAGTTGACCTGCCCATCTGCCCATCCAATTCATGGAAATTGACTCTTGTTATTACATTATTTCAGCAGTATTATAGTGCAGCTAGTTGCAACTTTCAGGTAGCCTAGCAACGGTATGGGAATACACATTACAGTAACACTATGGCAACCATCAAAGTGCTGAACTATATAGAACAGAACAGGAAGTTTTTGGTTTCGTTTTCTTTGCTATTGTTGTTTTGTTGTTTTTTTGTTGTTGTTTTTTTAATTGTTACTATAGGGGCATAGGAAGCACTCTGGCTGGTCAGGCCAATATTTTCAGTGTAAATGGGCATGTCTCACACAAAGGAGCATGGTTGTGTGTGAAATGAGCATGAGTGGCATAATTCGTTTCTAGAGGTGCCTTCCACACCAGGATTTAAAATGCTTCAGCTCACTGAGGCAGAGTGAATGGACAAAATTCTCACTGATAACCTTGACTCTTTTTTTTTTTTTGGTAATAATTATTACAATGAGTGTAGTTAGGATACACCCATTAAGGGTGTGGTCTGACCCATTTGAATTTGTTAGCTACTTCCTGCTGACACCACTCTCACAGCATTCACACTCATCAAACAAATACAATACTGCAAATAATGTACACAGTTCCAAAAAGGAAGATTCTACCAAGGTCTATGTAGTTCGTTGGGTTCGTCGTGGTGCGCTCAAGAGAGTCAACACAAAGATGCTTATTCTTTAGTAGGCAACTGCACAATGACTGAATCATAGGGGTGACCTTTGGCTTTTTAATAGCCTATCTATATGAGGTGACTAACATTTAGTGTTGATGAGGTGTAAATGATATATGAATCAAAGTATTTGTCTCAGCACACTACTGTACATAAATTTCAACATTCGATATGGCAATGTCTTCATTGTCTCTGCTCTCATCACGACACACCCTCATCTCTATGTCGTCAGTGGTGGCTGATGGGAGTTGCTTGTTGAACCACGGGGGGTTATTGAAGGAACAGCATGTGCTAGTAGAAGCACACCCAACCCCATTCCACAGGGGATCATCAGGGTAAAATTGTCTAATTTGTGCTTCCATTCGACATCCTGTATCACAGAAGTAGTCCATTCCCACAAACAAAGGAGGGGCCATGGTGCTCCTACCACTCGGTAGCACACACTGACAGATACTAGGTACCCATGTCATACTAAGCATATCATCATGAGCAGCAACAAAAGTCCAGATATGTCTCCTAGGATTGCCTCCATGCGTAAGACTAACACCATCCACATAATTAGAGTCAATTGTTATGTTTGAACCACGCCCATGTATTGTACTGAATGCATCTGGAGTACCAACTTGATAACCATTAATCTTGCCACAGACTCTACTATACGAAGTGTTGTATGTTTTGAAAATCAAAGAAGGACATGAACCAGTTCTGGAGTTGATTCCACAAGTGCGGTTGCCAGAGTCACTGCGTTCTCTGAATCCATCGGGACATGGAAGAGATTCATTGCTCCAGTCCAGACTAGCCACTCTCATCCACCCTCCAGTGATATTACCACAGGACCTGGTCATATCACAGTACACATGTACAGCAGAGCCATTGGAGGGCTCGATCCAGTAGTGACCTGATGGGGAGGAGGGATACACTGCAAAGATAGCAGAACATGAAGAAGCTAAACCAGTCAATGACCTAACCAATAACAAAATATTCCTATTCTGAATATCATCGCGATTATTTTCAAATATCTGAAAGTGTGTTAGTCTTCTTTCGAGTTCAGATGTAGTATCATTCCGAAGCTCCATTATTCTCCTTTCACGTTCGGAAGTATTATTGTTCACAGAATCCTGAAGCTGTGCTAATCTTCTTTCAAGTTCAGATGTACTGTCATTTCGAACCTCCAATATCTTTTTGTCGCATTCCAATGTATTATTGTTCACAGAAACCTGAAGCTGTGCTAATCTTCTTTCAAGTTCAGCTACATTAGAAGCCTGAAGCCCCATAGTTTGTGTTCTTAAGTTGGAATTGATATTCCATGAGGTAAGACCCAAGCTAATGAATGCAGCACTACCTACTAAGATGAATCCAACCAGTAAAATAAAACACATCCAACTACAAGCAGGCATTTTATACTGTGACTCAAGATCTTCATATGCTAACGGATTTTGAGGCTCGTCTCTTGAAGGAACTCGTTTTTTAGATCCGGACGGATTTTGAGGCTCGTCTCTTGAAGGAACTCGTTTTTCAGATCCAGACAGATTTTGAGGCTCGTCTCTTGAAGGAACTTGTTTTTCAGATCTGGACGGATTTTGAGGCTCGTCTCTTGAAGGAACTTGTTTTTCAGATCCGGACGGATTTTGAGGCTCGTCTCTTGAAGGAACTTGTTTTTCAGATCCGGATGGATTTTGAGGCTTGTCGCTTGAAGGAACATCAAAGCTTTGATTGTCAAGAGTGATCATTTCATATTCATTTTCTCCTTCCATGACTAAAGACAGATAGCTGAACTCTTGCAGAGAATGATAGTTAATTCACAATTGACTGTGTGGAAATGTCACTAGGACAACTGCTTCTTGCTGTGAACTGAAGCTGTTTTTATATCACTTGTTGTTGTTTTTTGTTCGGTTTTTATGGATACCCTAAATCAACGAAAATTTAACCAATTTAACCAAGACTTGTCTTCTGGATTCCCATGGCACCCTTTCAAGGATAGTACCATTTTTTATCAGCAAATTCTCTGGTGAAGAAAGTTGCTGTGGAAGATTGTCCATGTCAGGAAGGCTTAGATTGTATGTTATGTGTGATGACTGGATTTCTGCCACAAATAGTCATAGTCATAACTTCTACTTCTAGCACAGACTCTTGCAGCTCACTTCATATGTTTAGACAATAGATGTTTAGTTGCACATATAGCACACATGGTATACACCAACCATCCATGAAAATTTAACCCCTCGAAAATAGTCCACTGTATGGTAGAAACAACTCTGTAGGAGAAGGAACTGTCCACATAACTAGTGATGTACTGGAGTGGTAATTACTGAACTTGTTAGGTCTTATATCAAAAAAAGTTAGCAGCTTAGGTAGTACTAGAGCTATATAGGTGCATATGACACTTGGTTTTCAGTTTGTTGCACACTTACATAGCACATGGTTTAGTACCCTGCATGGTGGGTGTATAATAAACTACAACATTGAACACATATCAGTTATTGTTAGGACATGAAAGGAGATGATATGCATAACACAATAAGAAATAGAATTTTAAGTAGAGATGGCTGTGTGCGGTTCCAAAAAAACAAGAAAGTGAACTTCCCCTTACCCATCACTAATATTAGAGCTAACTATTCCTACTTCACTCCCATGACAGACCAAGATGAGATATAAAGGGAGTGAAGTAGGAAACTCGCTTTGAGGCTTATTGCATCATTATTTTGATGAATACACACATTCAACAAAAATTTTTGCCAAAAAACAACAATAAACTTCAGCTACTATAAAATATAACAATTAATCTTTGATAACTACACATAGATGTAGCTATAGTAGGCTTTCTCAACACACACCACATTTTCTAGTTGTAAGATTCTGTAGTGATTTGGTGGAGTTTGATTGGAATGTCCTGGTCCAGGGGGACGAGGGAGAACTGACCCGTCATATCGCTAGATACTTCAGGTTAGCAAACCCTGTTCTTCTATAAAACACCAATGTTATAAATGATGAAGCAGTGGTGGAATCCTTACTCTTAATCTCTCTGCTCTCTCTTCCTTTTTATTCTGTCCTCCATGCAAATGTGGTGATCAGGGTTTTTTCCCTTCAAGATGGACACGCTGTTGCATGTGATTCCCAGCCCTATATTATAAATTATGCTGGCATAGTTTTTGGAATAATGGGTTGAACCTTAATGCCAGCAAAATGCTAGCATAGCTGCAGGACTTCCCCTATGTCCAGGGCTCCAAGGATTTAGTTTATTTGTCCTAGGCAAAGCCATGTACTAACCATTATTGTATACACACAGATACTTAAAAAAAACAACAACAAAAAAAACAACAAAAAACTCTGAAATGGCCACCTACCATCATCCGTAGGAGTTAGCCGTGCATTATGGTATGAAGCTGCATTGTGGTCAGTTTATGATTCTGTATAGCTAAAATGACTGGAAGGCAGCTACTTACTTAATGTGACTGGTATTGAGTCTACAGCAACCACAACATTCTTGATAACTTAATAACTGGTAAAAACATTAGTGAACTGTTCAGGATTTTACTTCCAGGTATGGGATTATTAATGTCGACTCTTAACTTCATTAATGACTAAAAGAGGCTACAATAGTTCTTATCAAATTCTTTTAGTTGAGCATAAATAGGCAGGAGCTCTGGAATTGGAGCATAGCATATGTAAAAAAACATCCCCTACCTTAAATCAACCCCATGATGGTCCTTGTTTACTCCAACCTAGAAGCAACAACAACAACAACAACAACAATAATAATAACAAAACAAAACAGCAGATAACTAGTGATCCAAAGTCATGAAAATCTAGAGTTCAATTTTCTCTTTCTCTCTCTCTCTCTCTCTAGAAAGGTGTGGGAATTTTTCATTTTCATGTTGGCTTCACTGGCAGGACTGTAGTAAATGGTAGGATAGGAATGCACTGTGTGATCACCTGCAGGATTGGAGGCAAAGGAATGCTTGGGGGTCAAGATGCCCTTAAAATTGTGTGCTGCATTATAGTCACACTCAATCTCTGAGACATCTTTGAAATGATATGTGCATGGTCACAGGTGTGATTGTTAAAGGAAATAACAGTTAGTATGCACCGAGTTATCTAATGTGTGACCTTGAAAGTATAAGCCAAAGTACAGTGCAATGGGGATGTGTCGTTTACACATAAGACTTCATATTTTCTGAGGGATATCTTTGAAGTGACACGGTCACAGGTGTGATTGTTAAACGGAATAACAGTTAGTATGCCACTGAGTTATCTAATGTGTGACCTTGAAAATGTAAGCTGAAGTACAGTGCAATACAGATGTGTCATGTATACATACGTAGACTACTTTCTATTCACACACTAGAATTACAGTCAAGAGATATCTTTGAAGTGACATGTATGGTCACAGGTGTGATTGTTAAAAGGAATTGTGGTAAGTATTACAGCTTTCCTTGTGTGCAGCTGCCTAGCAACTTACAAGTCAACATCTATAGAACAGCCAGTCTGTTATAAATAACCACAACAACTTACATATACATAATGCTTATTGTAAGTATATCAAAATTAATATAGAATAAATCATTTATCACACTCATTGTGGAATATGGCTGAGTCATTTCACTCGTATGCTGTATTTTCACTCACCTTCAGCTCGTAAAATACGGCCGCCTTACTCATGAAATCACTTGCCATATTCCACTCTGACTCGTGTAATGAGATAGATGTATGCAATGAGTTATCAAATGTGTGACCTTGAAAGTACTAGCCAAAATACAGTGCAATACAGATGTGTTGTGTATACATCTATTTATACCACATAATTAGCCTACATGATTAGTTACGAAGAACAGAAACATTAAGTAAATGGGCATGGATAGGCTAAGTATGGCATGGTCGAATTTTCTGGGGGGCACTACACTGAGTGCACCATTTTGGCTTGGGAACAAACCTGGATCTAGTTCTCTCTCTCTCTCTTTCTTTCTCTCTCTCTCTCTCTCTCTCTCTCTCTCTCTCTCTCTCTCAAATGGGCATGGATAGGCTAAGTATGGCATGGTCAAATTTTCTGGGGGGCACTACACTGAGTGCACAATTTTGGCTTGGGAACAAACCTGAATCTAGTTCTCTCTCTCTCTCTCTCTCTCTCTCTCTCTCTCTCTCTCTCTCTCTCTCTCTCTCTCTCTCTCTCAAATGGGCATTGATAGGCTAAGTATGGCATGGTCAAATTTTCTGGGGGGCACTACACTGAATGCACCATTTTGGCTTGGGAACAAACCTGGATCTCTCTCTCTCTCTCTCTCTCTCTCTCTCTCTCTCTCTCTCTCTCTCTCTCCTTCCCTCCCTCCCTCCTCACACTCTTCTTATAATTATGCCACAGAGTAACAAATGTCATAACATGTACAAACAACATTTCATGTTGTATGCATGCATGTATACCTCTTGGCATAGGAGAGGAAGAGGAACTCAGTTTCAGCAGATGATTTCCCTGCCAGTGTCTGATGGAGCTGACCCACTCTCTCATCAAAATTCAGTGTCTGTTTGGGGATGATTACTGACATAGTTCTCAAGGCGCTTCCGAGGGTCATACGTAGTCCCCCAACTCAGCTGCATCAAAAGATAGTGATATAGCAGAGACCAAAAATTTAGCTAGAGATGATGGACAGGTATTACGAATATTGAGAAGCATCAAAATCTTTACTATTAGTAAAGTTCACAGGAAGATTAATAAATTTTAGTGTAAGAGTAATTAAATGGATAGCCAAACTTGATACCTGCCAAAAAAAAAAGTACCCAGTAAAGTTGGACTATTTCTAAACAAAGTAAGTCCAATTGACTTTTTCGTGGATTGATAATGATGACCATCATGGGACTGAAGTGAAATCTGACGACTGAATCTAGTGTATTGATAAATATTGTTTAAAATCCCTCTCACTGAGACTATTTATCTTTCAGTCCAAGGAATTTGCGCATTCTTTTATACGCGCGAGCGAGGATTCGCACTCTACTAGTGCACCGGCCTTAGACTTAGGCTTAGCTCGGTGATACGTACCTTGCATGATGTAGTGAAGCTGACTCAATTAATGAACATGGCAGTTGTGTGATGAAGAGGTTCTTCTTGATCTGCAAGTAGAAATGGTAGTTCGTCATGTTGGGTGGGTAAAGGGTCTTCAACACAACTGCACAAGTACAGTTGGTAAAGGGTCTTAACATGGAAATTCACACTCTAGCTCTAGCACTGTACTGTATATGGTATCTATGTTACGTCTCATACCAAGTTCTTTTGGCTTATGTGTAGTCCACAAGTTGATAAAAGTGATGTACATAGTAATTAATAATTATGAGGGTAATGAAAAATTATTATTGTAATAGATGATGAAGAGTCGTATTATGAATGATTGTATGCATAATAGTTGTAGTTATGACAAAACTAATAATTAATGCATGGAACAAGCATAAAAATAAAGTTCACCAGTCGTCAAGCAATTGCTTTGTTAGCAGTGGCAGCCACAGACAGAGGTCGGTTAGGAAGTTCAATTTCAACATAGTCATCTGCAAGACATGACAGTAAAGTGAGTTCTTAGATGATCAACAAGCAGCTATTCAGCTAATAATACTATCAAACTATCAATACAATCCTACTTTTTTATTAGTCTAGGACAATCGGATCAGACATACTACACTTGGGCTGTAACAGCTACATTGATTTCTAACTAACATACACAGTCCTCTATGATGCTTAACTGAAAGATTCCCTACATTGTAGCTAGATTGCAAATATTTACACTTACCTTCATAAGCTTTCAAAATACTCTCGCACACAAACTGGTACTGGTACTGCAGAATGGGGAAAGGGAGAGATAAAGGAAGGAGAGGTTAAGAGAATGGAGAATGGGAGAGATTACTTACTAGCTACATTCTTACGTGGAGGGAACTTACTGGTGTTTGAACAAGCATCCCTCTCTGGTCTCTCATGTGACGAACGATCTCTAGAGGGTAGATAGGTTCCAGCACCTCCATCTTACAATGTGCCGTTTCCATCAATATCAGGACTCCAGTTCGACCAATCCCAACGCTTGAAAAAAGAAAGACATTACAGAATCAGTTAAAGAGAAAAAGGAGTAGTTAATTGTATGAGTTAGGTTAGTTTCTATTAGCATACAGTGAATAAAGAGAGTGGTTGTTGGGTTAGTTTCTATTATCAGTACCTGCAATGAACAACTAGTGGTGTGTTTATGCCTTCCCTCAAAGATCGCACCCCCTACACAAAGCGAAGAAATACTTCCAGAACACCTATACACATCAGGATAGAATCCAATAATGATAGTATTATATGCTTGGTTCACACGATAATTTTATCATACGTAGCAGAGTCCTACTCACCGTGATCTGGCCAATCAATGAACTGCATTTGGACAATTCGTCTTTCTTCCCCAGACTACAAAAGAAAAAAGAAGAAGTAGATGAGTATGTGAAAAAACAGCAAAGACAGAACCAAACACAATGAAAGTAAAAATGAAGCTTCTCCATTATTATGGAGGACTAGGGGAAAAGTATCCTGAAATAAGGTTGTAGCTTTTCATTGTAGCTAATGAGCAAAAGTATTCGTAAATAAGGTTACAGTGGGACATCCAGTCCACATTAAAAGGTTCCACTAATGTACATAACTTGTACCATTCTGTTCTTGAGACATAGTAACTGTTGTCTCATGAAGGAAATCCGATCATACAGTGTGGTCACTTCGAACTTCCCATACTCCCGCGAACTCTTGACCTCTGGCCAGTACTGACAGCACCGAACTTTGCCCTCCTCTATAACATCTGTCAGCATGACAATACCAGTGGATCCCTGCTCCCATACCATCTGTGTGCATCATCATCGAAATCCTTTAATGTGGTATTCAAGCACTGCTCTGATCAGTTTCACTGGGGAGAACCCTGTTATCTGCTAACTTCTGCTTGCTAAAGTTTTGCTCAGAGCTGTGCATGCTCAGTAACATAACATACATATGGTTGGGTCAGTGAATTTATAATAGAAAGGACATCATGCAATTCAATTATTAGCTAGATAGGAGACTGATTTAATACTTGAGGTGTGCTAGAGCACAAAGCTATGCGTAACAAGTCTGTTTCTCTTACTAACCTGCCAGTGGTCTTTGCAGGTATGCTGCATTGGTCCTTGTGCTGCTATGTACTTGATGATCTGACCTGTGGTGTATATCTCCATCTGTCATCACATGACCAGTACACAAAACAATGGGTAAGTCACATGATGAATGCTGTTGGCTCTAATACATGTGAATGTCTGCATGCACTTACATTGACAAAACTAGCATTGATGTAGTCTGGACCTTCCATCAGATGCACTCGAGTTTCATCATCTAAAGAATTACAAATTGACAGGAACTGAAGTATTAGGAGGAGAAGAGGGTGAGGGAAGGAATTTCTCCTTCTTTTTCCCTTCCTCCTCTCTCCCTGATTGCTCTATCTCATTAGTTAGCTAGTTTCTTACAAGCTGAAATGTCACGATATCTGTTTCTGCCCAGGTTTTGAGGGAGTTTGCTTGCGATGGCTGCCATGCCTGGCTTCCTTCTGTATAGTCTCTGCAACAGAGAAAGGGAAGCATGAGATAGTGATTTTCAGTCCCATGAGCTTACATAAAGATAGTGAACACCTCAATGTGAACTCCTTGCAATGCTAGTTATGCTAAGGATAATTACCAGCAGGTGCAACAGCAACCAAAGCTTGATGTGGACTTCTTATACATTGCAAAACTTCTATACCAAATTTCTTTAAAATGCAATAACTTCTCTATCAATTTTTATAATGACTTCTTGTCTTATGGAGCAAAAAAACAATAAAAAAACAAAACAAAAAAAAATACCAAAAAAACAACAACAAAGTTTTGATCTCTCTATAAAATCTGGAGTTTATATGTAGCTATGTATTGAAATCAATATTTGTTCATGAATTATCATGTACTTATATGTCTTTACAAGTGTTTTGATATTAAATAAATAAAAGTGAAAAAAACAACAACAATATTTGAACTAATTTTTGCACTCACATCGAAATGGAGGAGTCCCTTTCCAGAGGAGAGGGTTCCCTTGAGGGAGGTAAGGGACTCTCTCAGCATGTGTCCCGGATCATTGTCCATTGTAGGAGCTGAACTTTGCAGTGTCGGGTTCACTCGCTGGAGGTTACGAGGCTTCGCTATCATCACCAGTTCACTGGGGCCAAAATGAGACTACATAAAGTTCAGGGTTTCAGCCCAAGTAGGTATCCCCTCCATGATCCCAAATCTTTAAAAGGTATCACCCTTTTTCCTGCTGGACTTAATCAACAAGATAATCTGTTCGTGTGTCTCCTTGGTGATGGCTCTGTTGTTGATGTAGAGGACTTGGTCCCCTTCCTCCACAGGAGGATTACAAGTAGCAGCCTGCAAGCATCACCAAACAAGATTAGGTCGAAGAAAGAGGTTAAAAAGTGGTGCATTCAGAGTTAAAAATAATTTTTCCAGCAGCTGGTCATATGGCCAACCACTTGGCAAAGTTGGGTGACCATCAAAAGTTATAAAACATGAGAATGAAATTTTAACAAGATTAGGTCCTCAATCAGAAATTAGACATTGTTGCCAATGCACATGTGGCTTTCACTTTATTGTTGCAAGAATGCTATAAACTCCAATACACAATTATGTAGCTTTTCCACTTCTAAGCTGCACTCTGAAAGTGAAAATGTTTACTGCATATCTTTTGATATCTTTTGAATGTCCTCTGTAAACAGTAAGATACCTTTACTGTTATATTGTTTATAGTTGGTATAAAGTACACACTCTTGTTATTGCAGTGCACCAACGTGTATTTCCTATTCACTCCAACCCCCTCAAAGATGAATGATGGGTTTTAAACTTGATCCCATCACTGGCATGCTTAACATCTCACCGGTGAATCAGGAGTGATTTTGGTCACTATCACTGGCATTCTTTCATCAGCTCCACCCTGCAATTGAGACAACAACATACTAAACTTTTATGTAGCAGCAAATGCTTTAAATTTAGCAAAACCGTAAAGAAATTTTCTCCAAGAAAAAATCCTACTACACTCAATAATGTCCAGTTACCTTGACGATGAAGCCGTACCTCCCTTGTTGGTCTGGCTGCATTCTGATGAGGAGTAGACCCTCAGCTGCAAGGTCATCCATACTCACTTGACTTATCCGCTCCTCAAACGCATTCTGCTCATCATAGTACTCTGTGGGCTGTGTGTGTAAGAAAATAAGTCACATGATAGTCACATGCTATGCTAGCCAGTGGCTATTAGCTTAATGAAGGAAGAGAAGACAAGTCAAGTCACATGATCTCGTGTGTTTGGTGGACAGTTAAATTCATGATCCATGCTAGTGGGGCTGTGTATGTGAATGTGGAGTCATATGATAGTCACATGATCCAATCCGTCAATTATAATAAATTGCAGTTGACCTGACCATCTGCCCATCCAATTCATGGAAATTGACTCTTGTTATGACATTGTTTAAGCAGTATTATAGTGCAGCTAGTTGCAACTTTCAGGTAGCCTAGCAACGACACATTACAGTAACACTATGGCAACCATCAAAGAATTATATAGCTAGAACTACATACAGAACAGGAAGTTTTTTGTTTTGTTTTCTTCACTATTGTTGGTTATGTTGTGTTTTTTTTATTTATTGTTTTTAATTGTGTGTAGGAAGCACTCTGGCTGGTCAGGCCAATATTTTCAGTGTAAATGGGAGTGTCTCACACAAAGGAGCATGGCTGTGTGTGAAATGGGCATTATGTGTGGCATAATTTTTTTCTAGAGGGCCTTCCACACCTGGATTTAAAATGCAGTGATGGACAAAGTTCACCTTGATTCTTTTTTTTTTTTGTAATTGATTACAATAATTATCACGATGGGTGTAGTTAGGACACACCCATTAAGGGTGTGGTCTGACCAATTCGAATTTGTAAATAATGTACACTGTTCCAAAAAGAAAGATTCTACCAAGTTCTATGTAGTTGCACATACAAAAGTATGTGATGGCACTCCTCACGAATAAAAGTCACTAGCTAAACTACTTTATAGTGAAGATATCTCAACACACTACTGTACATTAATTTCAACATTCAATATGGCAATGTCTTCATTGCCTCTGCCCTCATCATGACACACCCTCATCTCTATGTCGTCAGTGGTGGCTGATGGGAGTTGCTTGTGGAACCACGGGGGGTTATTGAAGGAACAGCATGTGCTAGTAGAAGCACAACCAGTCCCATCCCACAGGGGATCATCACGGTAAAACTGTCCCACACCTGATCTATTTCGACTTCCTGTATCACAGAAGTAGTCCATTCCCACAAAAGAAGGAGGGACCATGATCCTACTATCACCTGGTTTCACACATTGACAGATACTACTTATAAGTTTCATTTTACTGGCATCATCATGAGCTACAACGAAAGTCCAGATGTGTCTCCTAGGATCGCTTCCATGTGTAAGACTAACACCATCCACGTAATTAGAGTCAATTGTTATGTTTGAACCACGCCCATGTATTGTACTGAATGCATCAGTAGTACCAACTTGATAAGCATTTATCTTGCCACAGACTCTACTATACAAAGTGCTGTATGTTTCAAAAATCAAAGAACGACACGAACCACTTGTGGAGTTGATTCCACAAGTGCGGATGTCAGAGTCATTGCGTTCTCTGAATCCATTGGGACATGGAAGAGATTCATTGCTCCAGTCCAGACTAGCCACTCTCATCCACCCTCCAGTGATGTTACCACAGGACCTGGTCATGTCACAGTACACACGCACAGCAGAGCCATTGGAGGACCTGATCCAGTAGTGACCTGATGGGGAGGAGAGATTCAACAGCAAGATATGGGAACATGAATCAGCTGGAAGATTCGAGTACTGTCCAGTCAATGACCGAATGATATTATTTAGTTTAAAATTTAATGACTTTGAAATATTACTCTGAATATCATTGCGATTATTTTCAATTATCTGAAGTCGTGTTAGTCTTCTTTCAAGTTCAGATGTACTATCATTTGAAGAATTCTGAAGCTCCAATATCTTTTTTTCACATTCCAATGTATTATCGTTCACAGAAACCTGAAGCTGTGCTAATCTTCCTTCGAGTTCAGATGTACTATCATTCGAAGAATTCTGAAGCTCCAATATCTTTTTTTCACATTCCAATGTATTATTATTCACAGAAACTTGAAGTTGTGCTAATCTTCTTTCGAGTTCAGATGTACTGTCATTTTGAAGCTCCATTATTTTTCTTTCACATTCCAATGTTTTTGTGTTTACAGAAACCTGAAGCTGTGCTAATCTTTTTTCAAGTTCAGCTACATTAGAAGCCTGAAACTCCACACTTTGTGTTTTTAAGTTGGAATTATTCCATAAGGTAAGACCCAAGCTAATAAATGCAGCACTACCTACTAAGATGAATCCAACCAGTAAGATTGCACACATCCAACTACAAGCAGGCATTTTATACTGTGACTCGAGATTTTCATATGCAGATGGATTTTGAAGCTCGTCTCTTGAAGGAACTTGATTTTCAGATGCAGATGGATTTTGAGGCTTGTCTCTTGAAGGAACATCATAGCATTGATTGTCAAAAGTGATCATTTCATATTCATTTTCTCCTTCCATGACTAAGGACAGATAGCTGAACTCTTGCAGAGAATGATAGTTAATTCACAATTGACTGTGTGGAAATGTCAATAGGACAACTGCTTCTTGCTGTGAGCTGAAGCTGTTTTTATACTGCATGCAGCTACTGAACTATTTCGTAGACTTGCACAGTTTATTTTGTTTTTGATCAGTTTTCATGGATAGCCTAAATCAATGAAAATTTAACCCACAAATAATATATTTACCACGCATGCAAGATGTCAACCATGTGTGGTAGTTAGTTCTAGATTATTGTAATAGCAACCGACAATTTAAATGCAAAAAGACTTGTCTTCTGGATTCCCAAAGCACCCTTTCAAAGTTAGTACCATCTTATATCCATAGTTTCGACAAATTTGCTGGTGAAGAAAGTTGCTGTGGAAGATTCATCAGGCAGAAGAAGGCATAGATTGTATTATGATTATACTGCATGGCTTCTATACCTTGTTATAGTCTGTAGTTGCCAACGTTTCATCAGGGATGGTAGGAACACAATATCCGTGCACTTGCGTGTGGAGAAATTTTTTGCCTGATCACATCCACTTTTGCATAACCCACTTGAAAGATGCATAGCACATCATATCACTTATTAATGTGTACAGTGGAAAGGAAGCCATACTAGCTCTAAAGATACTATCTACAGCCTATAAAAGTTCACTTTAGATTCCTGAAACATTCTTTTTGGGGTCTCTTAGCCTTGGGAGGCTCAGCCATGCTTAGCTAGCCAGCTGAAGTTGAGCTAAGGTAAGCAACAGTCAGAGAAAGAGCAAAACATAAGGCAAGCAACGATTGCAGGATTTGGAGGGTGAACATTCGGCGATTTTCTATTACAATGCTGCAGCTAGTTGACTATGGCAATCATCAAAGTGTTGAACTATAGTACTGCATACAGAACAAGAACTTTTTTGTTTTCTTCGCTATTGTTGTTTTTTTATTGTCGTTTTTACTTGTTTTTGCATTGTTACTCTAGGGGCATATAGGAAGCATACTGGCTAGTCAGGCCATGCATAGCCTGACTAGTAAAAATGGGGTATGGCCCCATGCATGGTTGTGTGTGAAACAGACATGTGTGCGGCACACTCTTTTCTAAGGGTGCCTTCCACACCAGGATTTAACTTCCCTAAATGTTTCTCATTGAGGCAGAGTGAAATGTTATTTGTGGACAGTAGCATAAAGTTCTCACTGATAGTCTTGATTTGACAGCTGTAGCTAGTGAATCCATTGGTGATTCTCAGCATAGACTCAATTTTTGTACAATGTTATGATTGATGGGTGTAGTTAGGACACACCCATTAAGGGTGTGGTTCGAACAGCCTGACCAATTTGAATTTGCTTGTTATTCCCCTGCTGACACCACACCCACAGCATTCGCACTCAACCACCACGAAATACAATAGCTACTATACTTTCAAAAAGAAAGATTCTACCAAGTTCTACAACAGTTTGCACAAGTAAAAGTAGCTATATGATAGCACTCAATAATGTCGATGTTAGCTAAACTATAAAAGTCACTAAACTACTTTATAGTGAAGATGTCTCAGCACACTACTGTACATAAATATCCACATTCGATATGGCGATATCTTCATTGTCTCTGCCCTCATCACAACACACCCTCATCTCTATGTCATCAGTGGTGTCTGATGGGAGTTGCTTGTGGAACCACGGGAGGTTATTGAAGGAACAGCACATGCTATTAGGAGCACACCCAGCACCATCCCACAGGGGATCATCAGCAAGAAATGTAGAATGCAAGAGCATACTTCTTCGAATTCCTGTATCACAGAAGTAGTCCATTCCCACAAAAGAAGGAGGGGGCATGATTCTACTGTCACCTGGTCTCACACAACGACAGAAGCTGCTTAGGTTGCCTGGAAATTCATTAATATAGTTATCACTGTGAGCAGCAACGAAAGTCCAGATGTGTCTCCTAGGATTGCTTCCATGTGTAAGACTAACACCATCCACGTAATTAGAGTCAATTGTTATAATGCCATGACGTAGTCCTAATGCATCAGTAGAACCAACTTGCTAACCATTAATCTTGCCACAGACTCTACTATACACAGTGCTGTATGTTTCAAAAATTGATCTAGAACATGAACCAGTTGATGTGGAGTTGATTCCACAAGTGCAGATGCCAGAGTCATTGCGTTCTCTGAATCCATCGGGACATGGACATGGAAGAGATTTATTGCTCCAGTTCAGACTAGCCACTCTCATCCACCCTCCAATGATGTTATAGTTTGTTGGGTTCATCGTGGCACGCTCAAGAGAGTCAACACAAAGATGCTTATTCTTTAGTAGGCAACTGCACAATGACTGAATCATAGGGGTGACCTTTGGCTTTTTAATAGCCTATATATATGAGGTGACTAACGTTTAGTGCTGATGAGGTGTAAATGATATATGAATCAAAGTATTTGTCTCAGCACACTACTGTACATAAATTTCAACATTCGATATGGCAATGTCTTCATTGTCTCTTCTCTCATCACGACACACCCTCATCTCTATGTCATCAGTGGTGGCTGATGGGAGTTGCTTGTTGAACCACGGGGGGTGATTGAAGGAACAGCATGTGCTAGTAGAAGCACACCCATCCCCATCCCACAGGGGATCATCAGGGTAAAATTGTCTAATTTGTGCTCCCATTCGACATCCTGTATCACAGAAGTAGTCCATTCCCACAAAAGAAGGAGGGGGTATGATTCTACTGTCACCTGGTCTCACACACTGACATGTACTATATCGATGAGGTATCTGATAGTCATCATTAACAGCAGCAACAAAAGTCCAGATGTGTCTCCTAGGATTGCTTCCATGTGTAAGACTAACACCATCCACATAATTGGAATCAATGTTCATATGCTCCATACGAAATGCATCTGGAGTACCAACTTGATAAGCATTTATCTTGCCACAGACTCTACTATACAAAGTGCTGTATGTTTCGAAAATCAAAGAAGAACATGAACCAGTTGAAGTGGAGCTGATTCCACAAGTGCGGATGTCAGAGTTACTGCATTCTCTGAATCCATCGGGACATGAAAGAGATTCATTGCTCCAGTCCAGACTAGCCACTCTCATCCACCCTCCAGTGATGTTACCACAGGACCTGGTCATGTCGCAGTACACACGCACAGCAGAGCCATTGGAGTGCCTGATCCAGTAGTGACCTGATGGGGAGGAGGGATACATTGCAAAGATAGCAGAACATGAAGAAGCTAAACCAGTCAATGACCTAACCAATAACAAAATATTCCTATTCTGAATATCATCGCGATTATTTTCAAATGTCTGAAGTTGTGTTAGTCTTCTTTCGAGTTCAGATGTAGTATCGTTCCGAAGCTCCATTATTCTCCTTTCACATTCTGATGTATAATTGTTCACAGAAACCTGAAACTGTGCTAATCTTCTTTCAAGTTCAGATGTACTGTCATTTCGAAACTCCAATATCTTTCTGTCGCATTCCAATGTATTATTGTTCACAGAAACCTGGAGCTGTGCTAATCTTCTTTCAAGTTCAGCTACATTAGAAGCCTGAAGCCCCATAGTTTGTGTCCTTAAGTTGGAATTGATATTCCATGAGGTAAGACCCAAGCTAATAAATGCAGCACTACCTACTAAGATGAATCCAACCAGTAAAATTCCACACATCCAACTACAAGCAGGCATTGTATACTGTGACTTAAGATCTTCATATGCAGACAGATTTTGAGGCTCATCTCTTGAAGGAACTTGTTTTTCAGATCTGGATGGATTTTGAGGCTCGTCTCTTGAAGGAACTCGTTTTTCAGATCCGGATGGATTTTGAGGCTCGTCGCTTGAAGGAACATTATAGCATTGATTGTCATGAGTGATCATTTCATATTCATTTTCTCCCTCCATGACTATAAGGACAGATAGCTGAACTCTTGCAGAGAATGATAATTAATTCACAATTGACTGTGTGGAAATGTCAATAGGACAAAACTGCTTCTTGCTGTGAACTGAAGCTATTTTTTTATATCACTTTTTTGTTGTTGTTTTTTGTTCGGTTTTCTAAATCAACGAAAATTTAACCAATGAATAATATATCTACCACGCATGCTATCCACACCCCCATGATCATTGCAGTAGCAAAATCTGATACTTTAACTGCAAAAAGACTTGTCTTCTGGATTCCCATGGCACCCTTTCAAGGATAGTACCATCTTATCAGCAAATTCACTGGTGAAGAAAGTTGCTGTGGAAGATTGTCCATGTCAGGAATGCTTAGATTGTATGCTATGTATGATCCATGACTGGATTTCTGCAACAAATGAGTTAGTCATAGTCACAACTTCTACTTCTAGCACAGACTCTTGCAGCTCACTTCATATGTTTAGACAATAGATGTTTTGTTGCACATATAGCACACATGGCTACTACACCAACCAACCATCCATGAAAATTTAACCCATTTCCCATTAACATGAAATTTTACCCCTCGAAAATAGTCCACTGTGCAGTAGTAACAACTCTGTAAAGGTGTAGGAGAAGGAACTGTCCACATAACTAGTGATGCACTGGAGTGGTAATTACTAAACTTGTTAGATCTAATGTTAGCAGCTTAGGTAGTACTAGAGCTATATAGGTGCATATGACACTTGGTTTTCAGTTTGTTGCACACTTACATAACACATGGTTTAGTACCCTGCATGGTGGGTGTATAATAAACTACAACATTGAACACATATCAGTTATTGTTAGGACATGAAAGGAGATGATATGCATAACACAATAGGAAATAATATTTTAAGTAGGGATAGCTGTGTTTGGTTCAAAAAAGTCCAGCAACAAGAAACAGTGAACTTCCCCTTACTCATCACTAATATTAGAGCTAACTATTCCTACTTCACTTCCATGACAGCCCAAGATGAGATATAAAGGGAGTGAAGTAGGAAACTCGCTTTGAGGCTTATCACATTATTTTGATGAATACACACATTCATCAAAAAAATTTTGCCAAAAAAATTATAAACTATAAAATATAATAATTCTAGTAAATGTATCTTTGATAACTATACATAGATGTAACCTTTCTCAACACTCACCACATTTTCTAGTTATAAGATGTCTGTAGTGATTCGGTGGAGTTTGATTGGAATGTCCTGGTCCAGGGGGACGAGGGAGAACTGACCCGTCATATTGCCAGATATAGACACTTCAGGTTAGCAAACCCTGTTCTTCTATAAAACACCAATGTTATAAATGATGAAGCAGTGGTGGAATCCTTACTCTTAATCTCTCTGCTCTCTCTTCCTTTTTATTCTGTCCTGCAAACACAAACAGATAAGGTAGCCATCTCTCATATCACTGATTTCATGTACTTCGATCATAACAGACCATTCATAAATCATTTTCAGCCAAAGGCACAAAGCTATGAGGTCTACACCTTATTTCCACAAATTAATTACAGCAGTCTATGAATTGTCATAATTATGCTAATAGGAGAGAACAAACACCAAGTTGAAGGTCGAGAATTGGCTGGTTGCGTACCTACGTACCATGCAAATGTGATAATTAGGGTTTTTCCCTTCAAGATGGAATGTGATTCCCACCTCTATATTAGGGACATGCAAATTATGCTGGCATAGTTTTGGGAATAATGGGTTGAACCTTAATGCCAGCAAAATGCTAGCATAGCTGCAGGACTTCCCCTACATATGTCCAGGGCTCCAAGGATTTAGACTATTTGTCCTTGCATAATCTTACTAACCATTATTGTATGCACACAGATACTTTTAAAACAACAACAATAACAAAAAAAAACTCTGAAAGGTAGTACCATGTACTAATCAAAACAGCAGATAACTAGTGATCAAAAGTCATGAAAATCTAGAGTTCAATTTTCTCTTTCTCTCACTCTCTAGAAGGGTGTGGCTTCACTGGCAGGACTGTAGTAAATGGTAGGATAGGAATGGTGGGACTTGTTCATGCACTGCGTGATCACCTGCAGGATTGGAGGCAAAGGGATGCTTGGGGGTCAAGATGCCCCCCAATATTGTGTGCTGCATTACAGTCACACTCAATCTCTGAGACATCTTTGAAATGACATGTGCCATGGTTACAGGTGTGATTGTTAAAGAAAATAACAGTTAGTATGAAGCGAGTTATCAAATGTGTGACCTTGAAAGTATAAGCCAAAGTACAGTGCAATACGAATGTGTCGTGTATGCATAGACTATTATCTGAGAGATATCTTTGAAGTGACACGTGTATGGTCACAGGTGTGATTGTTAAAGGAAATAACAGTTAGTATGCAGCGAGTTATCTAATGTGTGACCTTGAAAGTATAAGCCAAAGTACAGTGCAATACAGATGTGTCATGTATACATACGTAGACTACTTTCTATTCACACATTAGAGTTACAGTCAATCTCCAAGAGACATCTTTGAAGTGAGGTGTATGGTGGTCACAGGTGTGATTGTTAAAAGGAATTATGTTAATCAAGTATTACAGCTTTCCTTGTGTGCAGCTGCCTAGCAACTTACAAGTTAACATCTATGGAATAGCCTGTCTGTTATAAATAACCATAATAACTTACAGATGCTTATTGTAAGTATATCAAGTATAGAATTAATCATTTATCACACTCATTGTGGAATATGGTGAGTCATTTCACTCGTAGGCTGTATTTTCACTCACCTTCTGCTCGTGAAAATACGGCCGCCTTACTCATGAAATCACTTGCCATATTCCACTCTGACTCGTGTAATGAGATAGATGTATGCACTGAGTTATCAAATGGGTGACCTTGAAAGTACTAGCCAAAATACAGTGCAATGGGGATGTGTTGTGTATACATATGCAGACTATTTTCTATTTACACCACATAATTAGCCTACATGATTAGTTACGAAGAACAGAAACATCAAGTAAATGGGCATGGATAGGCTAAGTATGGCATGGTCTAATTTTCTGGGGGGTACTACACTGAGTGCACCATTTTGGCTTCTCTCTCTCTCTCTCTCTCTCTCTCTCTCTCTCTCTCTCTCTCTCTCTCTCTCTCTCTATCCTTCCCTCCCTCCCTCCTCACACTCTTCTCATAATTATGCCACAGAGTAACAAACGTCATAGCATGTATAAACAACATTTCATGTTGTATGCATGCATGTATACCTCTTGGCATAGGAGAGGAAGAGGAACTCAGTTTCAGCAGATGATTTCCCTGCCAGTGTCTGATGGAGCTGACCCACTCTCTCATCAAAATCCAGTGTCTGTTTGGGGATGATTACTGACATAGTTCTCAAGGTGCTTCCGAGGGTCATACGTAGTCCCCCAACTCAGCTGCATCGAAAGATAGTGATTTATATAGCAGAGACCAAAAACTTAGCTAGAGATGATGGACAGGTATTATGAGTATTGAGAAGCATCAAAATCTTTACTATTAGTAAAGTTCATAAGAAGATTAATAAATTTTAGTGTAAGAGTAATTAAATGGATAGCCAAACTTGATACTTGCCAAAAAAAAAGTACCCAGTAAAGTTGGACTATTTCTGAACAAAGTAAGTCCAATTGACTTTTTCGTGGATTGATAATGATGACCATCATGGGACTGAAGTGAAATCTGACGACTGAATCTAGTGTATTGATAAATATTGTTTAAAATCCCTCTCACTGAGACTATTTATCTTTCAGTCCAAGGAATTTGCGCATTCTTTTATACGCGCGAGGATTCGCACTCTACTAGTGCACCGGCCTTAGACTTAGGCTTAGCTCGGTGATACGTACCTTGCATGATGTAGTGAAGCTGACTCAAATGAACATGGCAGTTGTGTGATGAAGAGGTTCTTCTTGATCTGCAAGTAGAAATGGTAGTTCGTCATGTTGGGTGGGTAAAGGGTCTTCAACACAACTGCACAAGTACAGTTGGTAAAGGGTCTTAACATGGAAATTCACACTCTAGCTCTAGCACAGCACTGTACTGTACATAGTATCTATGTTACGTCTCATACCAAGTTCTTTTGGCTTATGTGTAGCCCACAAGTTGATAAAAGTGATGTACATAGTAATTAATATAATTATGAGGGTAATGAAAAATTATTATTGTAATAGATGATGAAGAATCGTATTATGAATGATTGTATGCAGCTAGTTATGACAAAACTAATAATTAATGCATGGAACAAGCATAAAAATAAAGTTCACCAGTCGTCAAGTAATTGCTTTGTTAGCAGTGGCAGCCACAGACAGAGGTCGGTTAGGAAGTTCAATTTCAACATAGTCATCTGCAAGACATGACAGTAAAGTGAGTTCTTAGATGATCAACAAGCAGCTATTCAGCTAATAATACTATCAAACTATCCTACTTTTTTATTAGTCTAGGACAATCGGATCAGACATACTACACTTGGGCTGTAACAGCTACATTGATTTCTAACTTAACATACACAGTCCTCTATGATGTTTAACTGAAAGATTCCCTACATTGTAGCTAGATTTCAAATATTTACACTTACCTTCATAAGCTTTCAAAATACTCTCGCACATAAACTGGTACTGGTACTGCAGAATGGGGAAAGGGAGAGATAAAGGAAGGGAGAGGTTAAGAGAATGGAGAATGGGAGAGATTACTTACTAGCTACATTCTTACGTGGAGGGAACTTATTGGTGTTTGAACAAGCATCCCTCTCTGGTCTCTCATGTGACGAACGATCTCTAGAGGGTAGATAGGTTCCAGCACCTCCATCTTACAAAGTGCCATTTCCATCAATATCAGGACTCCAGTTCGACCAATCCCAACGCTTGAAAAAAGAAAGACATTACAGAATCAGTTAAAGAGAAAAAGGAGTAGTTAATTGTATGAGTTAGGTTAGTTTCTATTATCAGTACCTGCAATGAACAACTAGTGGTGTGTTTATGCCTTCCCTCAAAGACCGCACCCCCTACACAAAGCGAAGAAAGTCCACCTTACTTCCAGGAACACCTATACACATCAGGATAGAATCCAATAATGATAGTATTATATGCTTGGTTCACACGATAATTTTATCATACATAGCAGAGTCCTACTCACCGTGATCTGGCCAATCAATGTACTGCATTTGGACAATTCGTCTTTCTTCCCCAGACTACAAAAGAAAAAAGAAGAAGTAGATGAGTATGTGAAAAAACAGCAAAGACAGAACCAAACACAATGAAAGTAAAAATGAAGCTTCTCCATTATTATGGAGGACTAGGGGAAAGTATCCTGAAATAAGGTTGTAGCTTTTCATTGTAGCTAATGAGCAAAAGTATTCGTAGAGTGGGACATCCAGTCCACATCAAAAGGTTCCACTAATGTACATAACTTGTACCATTCTGTTCTTGAGACGTAGTTGTCTCATGAAGGAGATCCGATCATGCTGCTGCGACAGTGTGGTCACTTCAAACTTCCCATACTCCCGCGAACTCTTCACCTCTGGCCAGTACTGACAGCACCGAACTTTGCCCTCCTCTATAACATCTGTCAGCATGACAATACCAGTGGATCCCTGCTCCCATACCATCTGTGTGCATCATCATCAAAATCCTTTAATGTGGTATTCAAGCACTGCTCTGATCAGTTTCACTGGGGAGAACCCTGTTATCTGCTAACTTCTGCTTGCTAAAGTTTTCCTCAGAGCTGTGCATGCTCAGTAACATAACATACATATGGTTGGGTCAGTGAATTTATAATAGAAAGGACATCATGCAATTCAATTATTAGCTAGATAGGAGATTTCTGATTTAATACTTGAGGTACTTAATCTTTAATGAAGTCTCTTATAGCTACAGTATATACTGATGTGCTAGAGCACAAAGCTATGCGTAACAAGTCTGTTTCTCTTACTAACCTGCCAGTGGTCTTTGCAGGTGTGCTGCATTGGTCCTTGTGCTGCTATGTACTTGATGATCTGACCTGTGGTGTATATCTCCATCTGTCATCACATGACCAGTACACAAAACAATGGGTAAGTCACATGATGAATGCTGTTGGCTCTAATACATGTGAATGTCTGCATGCACTTACATTGACAAAACTAGCATTGATGTAGTCTGGACCTTCCATCAGATGCACTCGAGTTTCATCATCTAAAGAATTACAAATTGACAGGAACTGAAGTATTAGGAGGAGAAGAGGGTGAGGGAAGGAATTTCTCCTTCTTTTTCCCTTCCTCCTCTCTCCCTGATTGCTCTATCTCATTAGTTAGCTAGTTTCTTACAAGCTGAAATGTCACGATATCTGTTTCTGCCCTGGTTTTGAGGGAGTTTGCTTGCGATGGCTGCCATGCCTGGCTTCCTTCTGTATAGTCTCTGCAACAAAGAGAGGGAAGCATGAGATAGTGATTTTCAGTCCCATGTGCTTACATAAAATTAATGATAGTGAACACCTCAATGTGAACTCCTTGCAATGCTAGTTATACTTAAGGACATTTTTTTCTACAATTACCAGCAGGTGCAAAGCTTGATGTGGACTTCTTATGCATTGTAAAACCTCTATACCAAAAGATGCAATTTCTTTATTTGTTCATGAATTACAATAGCTACGTCTTTAGATATTAAATAAATAAATAAATAAATAAATAAATAAATAAACCTTTGTATCAATATTCTATTTTTAACACTCATATTGAAATGGAGGAGTCCCTTTCCAGAGGAGAGGGTTCCCTTGAGGAAGGTAAGGGACTCTCTCAGCATGTGTCCCGGATCATTATCCATTGTAGGAGCTGAACTTCGCAGTGTCGGGTTCACTCGCTGGAGGTTACGAGGCTTTATTATCATCACCAGTTCACTGGGACCAAAATGAGAGTACATAAAGTTCAGGGTTTCAGCCCAAGTAGTGATCCCCTCCATGATCCCAAGTGTTTTAAATGTATAACCCTTTACCTGCTGGATTTGATCAACAAGATAATCTGTTCGTGTGTCTTCTCGGTGATGGCTCTGTTGTTGATGTAGAGGACTTGGTCTCCTTCCTCCACAGGGGGATTACAAGTAGCAGCCTGCAAGCATCACCTAACAAGATTAGGTCAAAGAAAGTGGTCAAAAAGTGGTGCATTCAGAGTAAGAAATAATTTTTCCAGCAGCTGGTCATATGGCCAACCACTTGGCAAAGTTGGGTGGCCATCAAAAGCTATAAAACATGAGAATGACAATCAGAAATTAGACATTGTTGCCAATGCACATGTGGCACTCACTTTATTGTTGCAAGAACTCTGCAAACTCCAATACACAATTATGTAGCTTTTCCACTTCTAAGCTACACTCTGAGAGTGAAAATGTTTACTGCATATCTTTTGATATCTTTTGAATGCCCTCTGTAAACAGTAAGATACCTTTACTGTTATATTGTTTATCGTTGGTATAAAGTACACACTCTTGTTATTGCAGTGCACCAACGTGTATTTCCTATTCACTCCAACCCCCTCAAAGATGAATGATGGGTTTTAAACTTGATCCCATCACTGGCATGCTTAACATCTCACCGGTGAATCTGGAGTGATTTTGGTCACTATCACTGGCATTCTTTCATCAGCTCCACCCTGCAATTGAGGCAACAACTACAATTGCATACTAAACTTTTTATGTAGTAGCAAATGCTTTAAATTTAGCAAAACCGTAAAGAAATTTTCTCCGAGAAAAAATCCTATTACACTCAATACTGTCCAGTTACCTTGACGATGAAGCCATACCTCCCTTGTTGGTCTGGCTGCATTCTGATGAGGAGTAGACCCTCAAGGTCATCCATATATACTCACTTGACTTATCCGCTCCTCAAACGCATTCTGCTCATCATAGTACTCTGTGGGCTGTGTGAATAGGAAGATAAGTCACATGCTATGCTACTAGCTGTGTGTGGATTGGTGAAGGAAGAGAAGTCACATGATCTAGTATGTTTGGTGGACAGTTAAATTCATGATCTGTGCTAGTGGGGCTGTATATGTGAATGTGGAGTCATATGATGGTCACATGATCCAATCCGTCAATCTGCCTAGAAACGGTATGGGAATACACATTACAGTAACACTATGGCAACCATCAAAGTGTTAAACTATATAGAACAGGAAGTTTTTTGGTTTTATTTTCTTCGCTATTGTTGGTTTTATTGTTGTTGTTTTTTTGTTTTTTGTTTTGTTTTTTTAATTGTTACTATAGGGGCATAGGAAGCACTCTGGCTGGTCAGGCCAATATTTTCAGTGTAAATGGGCGTGTCCCACACAAAGGAGCATGGTTGTGTGTGAAATGGGCACATGTGTGGCATAATTTTTTTCTAGAGGTGCCTTCCATACCAGGATTTAAATGCTTCAGCTCACTGAGGCAGAGTGAATGGACAAAGTTCAATGGGTGTAGTTAGGACACACCCATTAAGGGTATGGTCTGATCAATTCGAATTTGTTAGCTACTTCCCACCCACAGCATTCACACTCATCAAACAAATACTACAAATAATGTACACAGTTCCAAAAAGAAAGATTCTACCAAGTTTTATGTAAGACAGCACTCTTCATGAATAAAAATCACTTTATAGTGAAGATGTCTCAGCACACTACTGTACATAAATTTCAACATTTGATATGGCAATGTCTTCATTGTTTCTGCTCTCATCACGACACACCCTCATCTCTATGTCATCAGTGGTGGCTGATGGGAGTTGCTTGTGGAACCACGGGGGGTTGTTGAAGGAACAGCACATGCTAGTAGAAGCACACCCAACCCCATTCCACAGGGGATCATCAGGGTAAAATTGTCTAATTTGTGCTTCCATTCGACTTCCTGTATCACAAAAGTAATCCATTCCCACAAAAGAAGGAGGAGCCATGATTCTGCTGTCACCTGGTCTCGTACACTGACATGTTTCAGAATATATATAGCGATCATCATGAGCAGCAACAAAAGTCCAGATGTGTCTTCTAGGATTGCTTCCATGCGTGAGACTGACACCATCCACGTAATTAGAGTCAATTGTTATATTGCCATGACGTTGTCGTGTATCAAATGCATCAGTAGAACCAACTTGATAAGCATTTATCTTGCCACAGACTCTACTATACACAGTGCTGTATGTTTTGAAGATCAAAGAAGAACATGAACCAGTTGATGTGGAGTTGATTCCACAAGTGCGGATGCCAGAGTCATTGTGTTCTCTGAATCCATCGGGACATGGAAGAGATTCATTGCTCCAGTTCAGACTAGCCACTCTCATCCACCCTCCAGTGATGTTACCACATGACCTGGTCATGTCACAGTACACACGCACAGCAGAGCCATTGGAGTGCCTGATCCAGTAGTGACCTGATGGGGAGGAGGGATACATTGCAAAGATAGCAGAACATGAAGAAGCTAAACCAGTCAATGACCTAACCAATAACAAAATATTCCTATTCTGAATATCATCGCGATTATTTTCAAATGTCTGAAGTTGTGTTAGTCTTCTTTCGAGTTCAGATGTAGTATCGTTCCGAAGCTCCATTATTCTCCTTTCACATTCTGATGTATAATTGTTCACAGAAACCTGAAACTGTGCTAATCTTCTTTCGAGTTCAGATGTACTGTCATTTCGAAACTCCAATATCTTTCTGTCGCATTCCAATGTATTATTGTTCACAGAAACCTGGAGCTGTGCTAATCTTCTTTCAAGTTCAGCTACATTAGAAGCCTGAAGCCCCATAGTTTGTGTCCTTAAGTTGGAATTGATATTCCATGAGGTAAGACCCAAGCTAATAAATGCAGCACTACCTACTAAGATGAATCCAACCAGTAAAATAAAACACATCCAACTACAGCAGGCATTCTATACTGTGACTCAAGATCTTCATATGCAGACGGATTTAGAGGCTCATCTCTTGAAGGAACTCGTTTTTCAGATCTGGACGAATTTTGAGGCACGTCTCTTGAAGGAACTCGTTTTTCAGATCCAGATGGATTTTGAGGCTTGTCGCTTGAAGGAACATTAAAGCATTGATTGTCAAGAGTGATCATTTCCTCCTTCCTTGCTAAGGACAGATAGCTGAACTCTTGCAGAGAATGATAGTTAATTCATAATTGACTGTGTGGAGATGTCAATAGGACAACTGCTTCTTGCTGTGAACTGAAGCTGTTTTTATATCACTTTTTTTTTTGTTGTTTTTTTTGTTCGGTTTTTGTGGATACCCTAAATCAACGAAAATTTACTAATTTAACCAAGATTTGTCTTCTGGATTCCCATGGGACCTTTTCAAGGATAGTACCATCTTATCAGCAAATTCTCTGGTGAAGAAAGTTGCTGTGGAAGATTGTCCATGTCAGGAAGGCTTAAGTTGTATGCTATGTATGATCCATGACTGGATTTCTGCCACAAATGAGTTAGTCATAGTCACAACTTCTACTTCTAGCACAGACTCTTGCAGCTCACTTCATATGTTTAGACAATAGATGTTTAGTTGCACATAATCATAGCACACATTGCTACAGCTGCATGCACTACACCAACCAACCATCCATGAAAATTTAACCCATTTTCCCATTAACATGAAATTTTACTCCTCGAAAATAGTCCACTGTGTGGTAGAAACAACTCTGTAAAGGTGTAGGAGAAGGAACTGTCCACATGACTAGTGATGCACTGGAGTGGTAATTACTGAACTTGTTAGGTCTAATGTTAGCAGCTTAGGTAGTACTAGAGCTATATAGGTGCATATAACACTTTGTTTTCAGTTTGTTGCACACTTACATAACACATGGTTTAGTACTCTGCATGGTGGGTGCATAATAAACTACAACATTGAACACATATCAGTTATTGTTAGGACATGAAAGGAGGTGATATGCATAATACAATGAGTGTAAAATATACCTATAGTAGTGATACCGGGCTAAAATCTAGCTGGATTTTAGGCTATCCCTACTTAACCTTATTTTTTTTTGTCTTTTATCTCCTAAAGGATAAGGAGTGATTTTGGTCACTATCACTGGCATTCTTTCATCAGCTCCACCCTGCAATTGAGGCAATAACTACAATTACATGTTAAACTTTTTATGTAGCAGCAAATGCTTAAATTTAGCAAAACCATAAAGGAATTTTTCTCCAAGAAAAAATCCTACTACACTCAATACTGTCCAGTTACCTTGACGATGAAGCCGTACCTCCCTTGTTGGTCTGGCTGCATTCTGATGAGGAGTAGACCCTCAGCTGCAAGGTCATCCATACTCACTTGACTTATCCGCTCCTCAAATGCATTCTGCTCATCGTAGTACTCTGTGGGCTGTGTTTGTAGGAAGATAAGTCACATGATAGTCACATGCTATGCTAGCCAGTGGCTACTAGCTGTGTGTGGATTAGTGAAGGAAGAGAAGTCACATGATCTCGTATGTTTGGTGGACAGTTAAAATTCAATGATCCATGCTAGTGGGGCTGTGTATGTGAATGTGGAGTCATATGATGGTCACATGATCCAGTCCGTCAATTAGCAGTTGACCTGACCATCTGCCCATCCAATTCATGGAAATTGACTCTTGTCATGACATTGTTCAAGCAGTGAATTATTCCATTTAGTGCAGCTAGTTATAATTTTCAGGTAGCCTAGCAACGGTATGGGAATACACATTACAGTAACACTATGGCAACCATCAAAGTATTGAACTATATAGAACTACATACAGAACAGGAAGTTTTTTCGTTTTCTTCACTTCACTATTGTTGGTTTTGTTGTCGTTATTTTTTGTTTGTTTACAGAGATTGTGCATAGGAAGCACTCTGGCTTGTCAGGCCATGGCCTGACCTTTTCAGTGTAAATGTGCCCCACACAAAGGAGCATGGTTGTGTGTGAAATGAGCATATGCTTCAGCTAACTGAGGCAGAGTGAATGGACTAAGTTCACCTCGACTGACTCATTTTTTTTTGTAAATTGATTACAATAATTATCATGATGGGTGTAGTTAGGACACACCCATTAAGGGTGTGGCCAGACAATTCAAATCTGTTAGCTACTTCCTGCTGATACCACACCCACAAATACAATACTACAAATAATGCACACAGTTCCAAAAAGAATGATTCTACCAAGTTCTAGTACTCCTCATGAATAAAAGTCACTAAACAAACTACTTTATAGTGAAGATGTCTCAGCACACTACTGTACATAAATTTCAACATTCGATATGGCAATGTCTTCATTGTCTCTGCTCTCATCACAACACACCCTCATCTCTATGTCGTCAGTGGTGGCTGATGGGAGTTGCTTGTGGAACCACGGGGGGTTATTGAAGGTACAGCATGTGCTAGTAGAAGTACACCCAGCCCCATCCCACAGGGGATCATCAGCAAGAAATAAACCAAATGGATCTCCTCCCCGATTTCCTGTATCACAGAAGTAGTCCATTCCCACAAAAGAAGGAGTCATGATGCTCATATCACTTGGTCTCACACACTGACAGATACTATCTGGATAACGTAATAGTCCAGGGCCATCCCGGTGGGTAGCAGCAAAAGTCCAAATGTGTCTCCTAGGCTTGTTTCCATGTGTAAGACTAACACCATCCACGTAATTAGAGTCAATTGTTATGTTTGAACCACGCCCTTGCATTGTACTTGTACTGAATGCATCTGGAGTACCAACTTGATAACCATTAATCTTGCCACAGACTCTACTATACAAAGTGCTGTATGTTTTGAAAATCAAAGAAGAACATGAACCAGTTGTGGAGTTGATTCCACAAGTGCGGATGTCAGAGTCATTGCGTTCTCTGAGTCCATCGGGACATGGAAGAGATTCATTGCTCCAGTCCAGACTAGCCACTCTCATCCACCCTCCAGTGATGTTACCACAGGACCTGGTCATATCACAGTACACATGCACAGCAGAGCCATTGGAGGACCTGATCCAGTAGTGCCCTGATGGGGAGGAAGAATTCAACTGCAAGACAAGGGAACATGAATCAGCCGGAAGATTTGAGTATTGTCCAGTCAGTGATCGAATTATATTGTTTAATTTAGAATCTAATGAGTTTGAAATATTACTCTGAATATCATTGCGATTATTTTCAAATATCTGAAGTTGCATTAGACTTACTTCTTTCGAGTTCAGATATACTGTCATTTGATAAATTCCGAAGCTCCAGTATTTTTCTTTCACATTCTGATGTATTATTATTCACAGAAACCCGAAGCTGTGCTAATCTTCTTTCAAGTTCAGCTACATTAGAAGCTTGGAGCCCCATAGTTTGTGTTTTAAAGTTGGAATTGATATTCCATAAGGTAAGACCCAAGCTAATGAATGCAGCACTACCTACTAGGATGAATCCAACCAGTAAAATTGCACACTTCCAACTACAAGCAGACATTTTATCCTGTGACTTAATAGGATGAAGATTTGCAGATACAGTCTCATTTTGAGGCTCAGTTATTGAAGGAATTTGATTTTTAGACGCAGACAAATTTTGAGGCTCAGCTCTTGAAGGAACATTATAGCATTGATTGTCGATAATCATCATATCATAACTATCGTTTTCATAATCATTTTCTTTTTCCATGACTATAAGGAGCTGTAGTATTGCAGAGAATGACAATTAGTTCACAATTGACCATGTGGAAATATCAGACAACTGCCTATTGCTGTGAGTTGAAGCTGTTTTTATACCACATGCAGCTACTGAATTACATCACAGAGGTGTAGCAATGTTTTGTGTATTGTTGTCTCACTAGTCTAGTCAGGCTCTCCCCCATAATACCTGTCCTGAGCGGTATGAAGAATCTGGGAGGTTTCGGTAAACAAATTATAGAACTGAAGTTATGCAAACTGTATTAATGGACCATACAGTTGTAGCTACCGGACTCTCCCTGAAGCAAGACCATCAGGATGTGAAAGATGTGTTGGCTTATATTGATCAGGCAAATGCCCGACCTGCCATGGCCGTACCAGCCGTAGCAGTGCCTCCGGCCATAATGTACTCTTGCTTAAATTTTAGATCACAAACATGACTGAGATTAGAAAACTGATCACATAAACTGAGCTCATGCATTAGCTATTAAGGAAAATAAAATATGTTTGGAAGAAGAAAACACGGTATATTTTTTGTAGGATACGCGAGGATACAGCACATTTCATTACATTTTTAATAAACTTACCATGCCCTTGTGTATCCTATGAATTTCTTCAAGGTTTCAGGCTAGGATCATTGATTGTGATTAGCTATCATTAGCTTAATGTCGTTGCGCAGAATTAATTATTAGTGTTTTGTGTTGATAGTCTTGTTTGTTATCAATATAACATTATTCAAGTCATTTCAGTTTGTAGTGACATAGCTAACTATAATACAAAAAGAATAAACTGTATGGACTGAGAATATTAATGTGTCCCAATTAGCTATAGCTGAACTAGTATTATCTTTTGTTGTATTATAATGGAAAACGCTCACTACAGTGGATTTACGTTCCGTTCGTATGCCGTACAAAAGGAAGCGTATGCTTTGTGATAATACTAGTTCAGCTATAGCTAATTGGGACACATCAATATTCTCAGTCCATACAGTTTATTCTTTTTGTATTATAGTTAGCTATGTCACTACAAACTGAAATGACTTGAATAATGTTATATTGATAACAAACAAGACACTAATAATTAATTCTGCGCAACGACATTAAGCTAATGATAGCTAATCACAATCAATGATCCTAGCCTGAAACCTTGAAGAAATTCATAGGATACACAAGGGCATGGTAAGTTTATTAAAAATGTAATGAAATGTGCTGTATTGTATCAATGCTCAATTCTTATTCTTGAATACTGAATTAGTCAATTTCCAAGAATGGATGAAAATATCTATGAGCCAATGGACGGCAAGGAAGCTGATGCATCTATTAACAAAAATCCTTGCTACGGTACATCTTCAGACATCAAGCTGGAAAGTATGTCTTCAGATATCAAGCTGGAAAGTGCAACATCCAAATCCAACAAACCTATTTGTAGTTGGTTGTGCATGTGTGCACTAATTGGATTGATCTTAGTAGGTAGTGCAGCATTTGCTAGCTTGGCTCTTACAGTGTGGAATTCTTCACAAGTCAATGACGCTAAGCTTGAGATGGAACACATGATAACACAGCTCAAGAATTCTGTATCTGGATTTGATACTTCTGTGAATATATCTGAACAAGTGAACGTTTCAAGATCATTGGAAATACGAATTGATGATATCTTACTACAGTTGAATCATACTACATCTGAACTTGAAAGAAGACTAACACGACTTCAGATAATTGACTGCACACCATTTTGTCTCAATACTTTGTTTTTAGTGTTTTTAGTGTGTTTTGGGACAATTTAGTGTGCAGTACACACTTTCATTAAAGCGTTCATTATAGCTTGATAAACAACCAGATCTGAAGCATCTTGTGACTTAGATTCTCCAAAATCTGAAGTTCTGTTATGTTAGGAATTTTAATAGCTATAAGCAGAATATCTGGTGGTTTGATTCCACACTAAGATTTAACTTCCCAAAATATTTCAGCTCACTGAGGCAGAGTGAAAAGTTATTGTAGACACTAGCTAATATCACAGCTGTAGCTAGTGAATCCATTGGTGATTCTCAGTATAGACTCTATTTTCGATAATTGATTACAATGTCATGATTGATGGCTGTAGTTAGGACACACCCATTAAGGGTGTGGTTGTGTCCTGACCAATTCGAATTTGCTTGTTACTCCCTTGCCGATACCACTCCAACAGCACATTTGTACTCAACCACCACAAGTTTCAAAAAGAAAAATTCTACCAAGTTCTACAACAGTTTTCACATATAAAAGTATGATAGCTAACACTCATGATTATAGTGTTAATGTATTATATAAAGTCACTAAACTACTTTATAGTGAAGATGTCTCAGCACACTACTGCACATAAATTTCAACATTTGATATGGCGATGTCTTCATTGTGTCTGCTCTCATCACGACACACCCTCATCTCTATGTCGTCAGTGGTGGCTGATGGGAGTTGCTTGTGGAACCACGGGGGGTTATTGAAGGAACAGCATGTGCTATTAGAAGCACACCCAGCCCCATCCCACAGGGGATCATCAGCAAGAAATTTACCAAATGAATTTCTTCTTCGACTTCCTGTATCGCAGAAGTAGTCCATTCCCACAAAAGTAGGAGGGGGCATGATTCTACTGTCACCTGGTCTCACACATTGACAGATCAGTGAACTTACTATACTAGGGCGATCATCATGAGCAGCAACGAAAGTCCAGATGTGTCTCCTAGGATCGCTTCCATGCGTAAGACTAACACCATCCACGTAATTAGAGTCAATTGTTATGTTTGAACCACGCCCTTGCATTGTACTGAATGCATCCAGAGTACCAACTTGATAAGCATTTATCTTGCCACAGACTCTACTATACAAAGTGCTGTATGTTTCAAAAATCAAAGAACGACACGAACCACTTGTGGAGTTGATTCCACAAGTGCGGATGTCAGAGTCATTGCGTTCTCTGAATCCATCGGGACATGGAAGAGATTCATTGCTCCAGTTCAGACTAGCCACTCTCATCCACCCTCCAGTGATGTTACCACATGACCTGGTCATGTCACAGTACACACGTACAGCAGAGCCATTGGCGGATCTGATCCAGTAGTGACCTGATGGGGAGGAGGAATTCAGCTGCAAGACAAGGGAACATGAATCAGCTGGAAGATTCAAGTACTGTCCAGTCAATGACCGAATGATACTGTTTAGTTTAGAATCTAACGACCTCGAAATATTCCTCTGAATATCATTGCGATTATTTTCAATTATCTGAAGTCGTGTTAGTCTTCTTTCAAGTTCAGATGTAGTATGATTCAACTGTAGTAAGATATCATCAATTCGTATTTCCAATGATCTTGAAACGTTCACTTGTTCAGATATATTCACAGAAGTATCAAATCCAGATACAGAATTCTTGAGCTGTGTTATCATGTGTTCCATCTCAAGCTTAGCGTCATTGACTTGTGAAGAATTCCACACTGTAAGAGCCAAGCTAGCAAATGCTGCACTACCTACTAAGATCAATCCAATTAGTGCACACATGCACAACCAACTACAAATAGGTTTGTTGGATTTGGATTTCACCGGAGGAGATGTTGCACTTTCCAGCTTGATGTCTGAAGACATACTTTCCAGCTTGATGTCTGAAGACGTACCGTAGCAAGGATTTTTGTTAATAGATGCATCAGCTTCCTTGCCATCCATTGGCTCATAGATATTTTCATCCATTCTTGGAAATTGACTAATTCAGTATTCAAGAATAAGAATTGAGCATTGATACAATACTTTATATAGAATCTGTGGTCGAGATGTGGTTTAATTAGTGTACCTCTGGACTATGACCTGAACTTTCAAACTATGATCATGGCACACATCAAAAGCTGTAGTTGATGTGTGATAGTATCATACTTTAGCTAGCTATATCGAATCTCTCTCAAGATGTGGTTCAATTAATGTACCTCTGGACTAAGACCTGAACTTTCAAACTATGATCATGGCACACATCAAAAGCTGTAGCTAGTTGATGTGTGATAGTATCATACTTTAGCTAGCTATATAGAATCTCTCTCAAGATGTGGTTCAATTAATGTATCTCTGGACTAAGACCTGAACTTTCAAACTGTGATCATGGCACACATCAAAAGCTGTAGCTAGTACAAGGTACATGTACGTATACCAAAACATGTTAAAAAAAGGTACTTGTATAACTTTCGAGCTGTTTACATTATGTGATCATGGCACACATCAAAGGTGTAATACACTGTATTACTACAATCATGTATTTGAACATGTAATTAACTGTGACAATATGAAACATTGTGGTGACTTCTTAAGTAATTTTAGAGGGGGTGCCATCATGGACGCTGCTTTTATTCACCTGTGCTGTTTTCAGCAGGACGATATCCACCAAAGTTTAAATTTTCATTTCACATAGAAAAAGTTCGAGCATGAAATAAAAAACCGGTTGTTTTTTTGTTTGTTTGTTTGTTTGTTGCTTTGTTGTTTGTTTGTTGTTGTTTGTTTTTTGTTGTTGTTGTATAATACTCAATATACGCAACTAATCTTTTCTTACCATAAATCATTCAAGCTTTGCACTTATAAAAAATCTGATAGGTTAATAAGCAGTACATAGCTACATTTCAAAAATGTCTCTTGGAAATAGTCTTACATGATACATAGCTTTTTTGGCTCATACTTTAAGATCACGAGAGTGAGTAATGAATATCTACACTCTCTCATCAAAATCCAACATCTGCTTGGGGATGATTTGGATTTGACACACATAGTTCTTGGGGTGCTTCCAGGGGTCATAGTACCCCAACTCAGTTGGATCAAAAGATAGCAGAAACAGAAAACTCAGCTAGAGATGATGGACAATGAGAAACATCGAAATCTTTACAAGTTCACAAGAAGATTAATAACTATACATTATTATAAGGGGAAAAAATTTCCATGAAATAAAAAAAATGTAGGGATGACCATTGCTCAAAAAAGTAAGGAAACGAGGGTAGGTATGAAGGATGGAATGATGGAAATGGGATCAATTTTTGTTGTGTATATCCAGCCAACAATCCCTACATATACGTCAGGTAGCTTCAGGTCAAAGAAAGTGGTTAAAAAGTGGTGCATTCAGAGTAAAAAAAAATATTTTTCCTGCAGCTGGTCATATGGCCAACCACTTGGCAAAGTTGGGTGGCCATCAAAAGCTATAAAACATGAGAATGAAATTTTAACAAGATTAGGTCCTTAGATATTGTTGCCAATGCACATGTGGCTTTCACTTTATTGTTGCAAGAATGCTGCAAACTCCAATACACAATTATGTAGCTTTTCCACTTCTAAGCTGCACTTTGAAAGTGAAAATGTTTACTGCATATCTTTTGATATCTTTTAAATGCCCTCTATAAACAGTAAGATACCTTTACTGTTATATTGTTTATAGTTGGTATAAAGTACACACTCTTGTTATTGCAGTGCACCAACGTGTATTTCCTATTCACTCCAACCCCTTCAAAGATGAATGATGGGTTTTAAACTTGATCCCATCACTGGCATGCTTAACATCTCACAGGTGAATCTGGAGTGATTTTGGTCACTATCACTGGCATTCTTTCATCAGCTCCACCCTGCAATTGAAGCAACAACTACAATTACATCCTTTTATGTAGCAGCAAATGCTTGAATTTAGCAAAACCGTAAGTACTCTGTGGGCTGTGTGTGTAGGAAGATAGATCACATGATAGTCACATGATCTTGTGTCAGTGGAGTGTGTTTGATCATGATTGTCAACTAGTGGGGCTGTGCATGTGAATATGATAGTCACATGATCCCATCCGTCACAAGGTCAATTATAACAAATTGCAGTTGACTCGATTATCTGTAATCCAATTTATGGTTGCTATGACATTGTTTGAGCAGTGGATTATTCTATCACAGTGCTGCAGCTACGTAGTTGCAACTTTTAGAATGGCCTACGTATATAGCAACGGTATAGGAAATACACATTTACAGTAATGCTATGGCAACCATCAAAGTGTTGTTGAGCTATCATAGCTAGTACTACATACAAAACAGGAAGTTTTTTTATTTTGTTTTCTTTGCTATTGTTGTTATTTTTGCTTTTTCTTATTGTTACTCTAGGGGCATAGGAAGCACTCCGGCCAGTCAGGCCACGGCCTCTATCAGTGAGAACTTATAGTGTACTGTCCACAGATAACTTTTCACTCTGCCTCAATGAGAAACATTTCGAGAAATTAAATCCTGGTCAGAAGTGGTGTGGAAGGCACATGTACGTAGAAAAAATTGTGCCACCCACATGCCCATTTCACACACGACCATGTGTGGGGCCATGCCCATTTTTACCTGTTGCCTTCATTTGACTGGTGATTAAGACTCAATTTTTTGGTAATCGATTGCAATGTTATGATTGATGGGTGAAGTTAGGACACACCCATTAAGGGTGTGGTTAGAACAGCCTGACCAATTCGAATTTGCTTGCTACTCTCATGGCATTTACACTAATCTACAACGAAATACAATACCATATAGTTTCAAAAAGATTCTACCAAGTTCTACGACAGATTATGATAGCACTCAATCATGTTATGACTATAGTGTTAATGTATTATATAAAGTCACTAAACTACTAATCTTTATAGTGAAGATGTCTCAGCACACTACTGCACATAAAGTTCAACATTCGATATGGCAATGTCTCCTGTGTCCTCATCAAGACACACCCTCATCTCTATGTCATCAGTGGTGGCTGATGGGAGTCGCTTGTGGAACCACGGGGGGTTATTGAAGGAACAGCATGTGCTAGCAGAAGCACACCCAGTCCCATCCCACAGGGAATCATTACCAAAGAAAGAATTATGCACTACTCCTGTTCGACTTCCTGTATCACAAAAGTAATCCATTCCCACAAAAGAAGGAGGAGCCATGATTCTGCTGTCACCTGGTCTCGTACACTGACATGTTTCAGAATATATATAACGATCATCATGAGCAGCAACAAAAGTCCAGATGTGTCTTCTAGGATTGCTTCCATGCGTGAGACTGACACCATCCACGTAATTAGAGTCAATTGTTATATTGCCATGACGTTGTCGTGTATCAAATGCATCAGTAGAACCAACTTGATAAGCATTTATCTTGCCACAGACTCTACTATACACAGTGCTGTATGTTTCAAAGGTCAAAGTAGAACATGAACCAGTTGATGTGGAGCCAATTCCACAAGTATGAATGCCAGAGTCACTGCGTTCTCTGAATCAATCAGGACATGGAAGAGATTCATTGCTCCAGTTCAGACTAGCCACTCTCATCCACCCTCCAGTGATGTTACCACAGGACCTGGTCATGTCACAGTACACATGTACAGCAGAGCCATTGGAGGATCTGATCCAGTAGTGATCTGATGGGGAGAAGGGATTCAACTGCAAGACATGGGAACACAAATCAGCTGGAAGACTCAAGTATTGTCCAGTCAACGACCGAATGACATTGTTTAGTTTTGAATCTAACGACCTTGAAATATTACTCTGAATGAGACCCAAGCTAATAAATGCAGCACTACCTACCAAAATGAATCCAACCAGTAAAATTGCACACATCCAACTACAAGCAGGCATTGTATACTGTGACTTAAGATTTTCATATGTAGATGGATTTTGAGGTTTGTCTATTGAAGGAACCTGTTTTTCAGATGCAGATGGATTTTGAGGCTTGTCTCTTGAAGTAACATTATAGCATTGATTGTCAAGAGTGATCATTTCATAATTTTCCTCTTCCATGGCTAAGGACAGATAGCTGAACTCTTGCAGAGATAATTCATAATTGACAGTGTTGCTTACTGCTGTGGGCTGAAGCTGTTTTTATACTGTATGCAGCTACTGACAATTATTATGAGAAATAAGAGATTTTCCTTGTGTTTTTTGAAGGAAACACAGTGTATTTTATTGTAGGAAACAGTGTAAGAAACACAAAGGCACAGCATATTTCATAATATTTTGAATAGGAAGGAACCGTCAAGTTTCCTACAGGTTTCAGGCTAGGATATCTCTAATGTACTACACTAAGTTCTCACTGATCATAGAGGCCATGGCCTGACTGGCTGGAGTGCTTCCTATGTCCCTAGAGTAACAATGAGAAAAAGCAAAAACAACAACAATAGCAAAGAAAACAAGATAAACTAGATAGCTAGCTACTGTCCACAGATAACTTTTAACTCTGCCTCAATGAAAAACATTTTGGGAAGTTAAATCCTGGTCAGAAGTACACGCAGTGTGGAAGGCACCCGTAGAAAAAATTGTGCCACACACATGCCCATTCACGCACGACCATGTGTGGGGCCATGCCCATTTTTACTGGTCGCCTTCATTTGACAGTGAATCGGTGATTCTCAGCATAGATTCAATTTTTTGGTAACTAATTGCAATGTTATGATTGATGAGTGAAATTAGGACACACCCATTAAGGGTGTGGTTAGAATGGCCTGACCAATTCGAATTTGCTTGCTACTCCCCCTGCTGACACCACACCCACAGCATTCACACTCATCAAACAAATACAATACTACAAATAATGTACACAGTTCCAAAAAGAAAGATTCTACCAAGTTTTATGTAAGATAGCACTCCTCATGAATAAAAGTCACTGAACTACTTTATAGTGAAGATGTCTCAGCACACTACTGTACATAAATTTCAACATTCGATATGGCGATGTCTTCATTGTTTCTGCCCTCATCACGACACACCCTCATCTCTATGTCGTCAGTGGTGGCTGATGGGAGTTGCTTGTTGAACCACGGGGGGTTATTGAAAGAACAGCATCTGCTATTAGAAGCACACCCAGCCCCATCCCACAGGGGATCATCAGGGTTAAACTGTCCAACATGTGACCTATTCCGACTTCCTGTATCACAGAAGTAGTCCATTCCCACAAAAGAAGGAGAAGGAAGGATTCTTATATCACCTGGCTTCACACACCGACAGATACTAGATACAAAATCTGCTCTGACTCTAATGTTATCATCATGAGCAGTAACAAAAGTCCAGATGTGTCTCCTAGGATTGCTTCCATGCGTGAGACTAACACCATCCACGTAATTAGAGTCGATTGTTATCCTTGAACCACGCCCTTGCATTGTACTGAATGCATCTGGAGTACCTACTTGATAAGCAATTATCTTGCCACAGACTCTACTATACAAAGTGCTGTATGTTTCGAAAATCAAAGAAGAACATGAACCATTTATGAAGTTGATTCCACAAGTGCGGATGTCAGAGTCATTGCGTTCTCTGAATTCATTGGGACATGGAAGAGATTCATTGCTCCAGTCCAGACTAGCCACTCTCATCCACCCTCCAGTGATGTTACCACAGGACCTGGTCATGTCACAGTACACACGTACAGCAGAGCCATTGGAGTGCCTGATCCAGTAGTGACCTGATGGGGAGGAGGGATACATTGCAAAGATAGCAGAACATGAAGAAGCTAAACCAGTTAATAACCTAACCAATAACAAAATATTCCTATTCTGAATATCATCGCGATTATTTTCAAATGTCTGAAGTTGTGTTAGTCTTCTTTCGAGTTCAGATGTAGTATCATTCCGAAGCTCCATTATTCTCCTTTCACATTCTGATGTATTATTGTTCAGAGAAACCTGAAGCTGTGTTAATCTTCTTTCAAGTTCAGATGTACTGTCATTTCGAAGCTCTAATAGCTTTCTGTCGCATTCCAATGTATTATTGTTCACAGAAACCTGAAGCTGTGCTAATCTTCTTTCAAGTTCAGATGTACTGTCATTTCGAAGCTCTAATAGCTTTCTGTCGCATTCCAATGTATTATTGTTCACAGAAACCTGAAGCTGTGCTAATCTTCTTTCAAGTTCAGCTACATTAGAAGCCTGAAGCCCTATAGTTTTTGTCCTTAAGTTGGAGTTGATATTCCATGAGGTAAGACCCAAGCTAATGAATGCAGCACTACCTACTAAGATGAATCCAACCAGTAAAATAAAACACATCCAACTACAAGCAGGCATTTTATACTGTGACTTAAGATCTTCATATGCAGACAGATTTTGAGGCTCATCTCTTGAAGGAACTTGTTTTTCAGATCTGGATAAATTTTGAGGCTCGTCTCTTGAAGGAACTCGTTTTTCAGATCCAGATGGATTTTGAGGCTTGTCACTTGAAGGAACATTATAGCATTGATTGTCAAGAGTGATCATTTCATATTGATTTTCTTCTTCCATGACTAAGGACAGATAGCTGAACTCTTGCAGAGAATGATAGTTAATTCACAATTGACTGTGTGGAAATGTCAATAGGATAACTGCTTCTTGCTGTGAGCTGAAGCTGTTTTTATACCACTTTTTGTTGTTTTGTTCGGTTTTTGTGGATACCCTAAATCAACGAAAATTTAACCAATGAATAATATATCTACCGCGCATGCTATCCACACCCCCATGTTAGTTCTAGATCATTGCAGTAGCAAAATCTGATACTTCAAATGCAAAAAAAAACTTGTCTTCTGGATTCCCATGGCACTTTTTCAAGGATAGTATCATCTTATCAGCAAATTCGCTGGTGAAGAAAGTTGCTGTGGAAGATTGTCCATGTCAGGAAGGCTTAGATTGTATGTCATGTAGCTATGATCCATGACTGGATTTCTGCCACGAGTGAGTTAGTCATAGTCACAACTTCTACTTCTAGCACAGACTCTTGAAGCTCACTTCATATGTTTAGACAATAGATGTTTTGTTGCACATTATAGCACACATGGCTACAACTGCATGCACTACACCAACCAACCATCTGTGAAAATTTAACCCATTTTCCCATTAGCTAACATGAAATTTTACCCCTCGAAAATAGTCCACTGTGTGGTAGAAACAACTCTGTAAAGGTGTAGGAGAAGGAACTATCCACATAACTAGTGATGCACTGGAGTGGTACTTACTAAACTTGTTAGGTCTAATGTTAGCAGCTTAGGTAGTACTAGAACTATAATATAGGTGCATATAACACTTGGTTTTCAGTTTGTTGCACACTTACATAACACATGGTTTAGTACCCTGCATGGTGGGTGCATAATAAACTACAACATTGAACACATATCAGTTATTGTTAGGACATGAAAGGAGATGATATGCATAATACAATGAGTGTAAAAAATTTCTTCTAAATAAAAAGTGAAGTAGGGATAGCCATAAAATTTAGCTGCATTCCTATCACTCCTACCCTCCTAATTTCAATAAATTAATGTATAGCTAACAAGTGAACCACTGAAGAGTATTTTTTTCTTTATTAAAATCTTGATTTCATGAACAGCAAGATCTTGCCTGTTGAAACCACATCAATGCTACAATATAACAGCTGATTATATTAGAATAATAACTTTTAATAGAGAAGTATCCAAGGGAATAATTATGTATATAAATATAGGGAATAAAAAAAGTTCAGTATTTTAAGCATATTGGCTCAAGCCTAAGGGTAGTGTACTCAAGTATAACAATTTAAAGCTTGCAAGACCTGTTTTTGTAGCATTGAGAGGTCTAACTGCTGAAAAACATGCATATGCTACTAAAATAAACACATTAGCTACACAGACAATATTTTGATAGCAAATCCAAATAGCCCTGCATGGATACACGTAGCTAGCCATAGCATGTCATAATCACATACATACTCTCACTGAAAGCTAAAGCTGTTTCTAATGTCTAATTGTTATGCATGCAGGGTTGTTTATTTGAAGAAAAAAAAAAGTTAACTATCAAAATATTATTTATTTTTGTAGCATATGTTTCAGGGCTGTATATATCTGGAAGTTCATGAGGGGAGGCAGTTAGATCTCTCAATGCTACCAGCACTTTCCATCCATTTATAGGGGGTTACTTGTGCTGCAATGAGCTACCCTGTACGAAGTTCCTTCAACTTTAAACAAAATTCAAAGTGTCTAGGAAGGGTTTTTATCCAACAATGTAATGCATTTAGCATCTACAAACTCATAAGCACTTTCTTCTTCCATGGCTTTAGTAAACAGTTACATTAGCAAGTTAAATTAATCCACTCTGGTTGCATGTGTCTCTTTTATGTCAGATAACTTACGTATTCTACTAATGCACAACCCACTAGCAGGGGTGCTGGAAGCTATTTTTGACTGAGGGGGCACTTGCATCATTGTACAGTGCACATTTCATGTAATCTATGATATAATGTACGAACAACATGTGGAAAATTAGTTATTATTGATCACACCAAAAAATCTATCATTTAGCTACGAATTTTTCTTTATGGACATGCAAGAGCATTATATCGTTGAAATCCACACAGTTAAAGAACACTGGTTAGCCATTGTTAAACTGCACACTGTCAGGTACAATAAGCATGCACTTCCCAGGCCCATAGTTAGCAGTAGGGCTGGTAGGGTGATGGCCATACCACTTTTTGAGCATTACAGTTAATTATGCCGGATTAGATAGGTGGGGTTGCAGGACTAGGACTGGGCCATGAGGAAGGGTGCAAGTTATTTAGAGGCTCCATGTTGGCTTCACTTACAGGCTGCCACTTTTAGCATTATTTTTTGCTTCATAATTGGATCAATTTCCCCCAAATCTCCCTAGCACATATTTATTGCTGTGGTTCTTAAATTTGGAAATGAACATGGCAGTTGTGTGATGAACAGGTTCTTCTTGATCTGCAAGTAGAAAGGGTAGTTTGTGAAAAATAGAAGTCATGTTGGGTAGGTAAGGGGTTTAACATGGAAATTCAGACTAGCACTTAGTTACTAGTGTCTATTCTTATACCAAGTTGTTTTGGCTTAGCTATGTGTAGTCACAAGTCCACAACAGTTGTGATGTACATAGTAATTACGAGGGTAATGAAAAATTATTATTGTAATAGATGATGAAGAGTCGTATTATGAATGATTGTATGCATAATAGTTGTAGTTATGACAAAACTAATAATTAATGCATGGACGAGCATAAAAATAAAGTTCACCAGTCGTCAGGCAATTGTTTTGTTAGCAGTGGCAGCCACAGACAGAGGTCGGTTAGGAAGTTCAACTTCAACATAGTCATCTGCAAGACATGATAGTAAAGTGAGTTCTTGGATGATCATCAAGCAGCTATTCAGCTAATAATACTATCAAGTTAGAAGTTATACAATCCTATTAGTCTAGCTAGGACAATCAGATCAGATATAACTGCTATAACAGCTACATTTATTTCTAACAGTCCTATAATTATGATGATGAACTGAAAATCCCCCTACATTGTAGCTAGCTAGATTGCAAATATTTACACTTACCTTCATAAGCTTTCAAATACTCTCGCACACAAACTGGTACTGGTACTGCAGAATGGGGAAAGAGAAAGGGAGAGATAAAGGGAATGGAGAATGCCTACTACATTCTTCCGTGGAGGGAACTTACTGGTGTTTGAACAAGCATCCCTCTCTGGTCTCTCATGTGACGAACGATCTCTAGAGGGTAGATAGGTTCCAGCACCTCCATCTTGCAAAGTGCCGTTTCCATCAATATCAGGACTCCAGTTCGACCGATCCCAGCGCTTGAAAAAAGAAAGACATTACAGAATCAGTTAAAGAGAATGACTTAAGAGTAGTTAATTGTAGGAGTTAGGTTAGTTTCCATTAGCATACAGTGAATAAAGAGTACTTAATTGTAGGAGTTAGGTTAGTTCCTATTATCAGTACCTGCAATGAACGACTACTGCTTGCTAAAGTTTTGCTCAGAGCTGTGCATAGCATGTGTCCCGGATCATTGTCCATTGTAGCAGCTGAACTTCGCAGTGTCGGGTTCACTCGCTGGAGGTTACGAGGCTTCACTATTATCATCAGTTCACTGGGACCAAAATGAGAGTACACAAAGTTCAGGGTTTCAGCCCAAGTAATTATCCCCTCCAAGGTATAACCCTTTACCTGCTGGACTTGATCAACAAGATAATCTGTTCGTGTGTTTTCTCGGTGATGGCTCTGTTGTTGATATAGAGGACTTGGTCTCCTTCCTCCACAGGGGGATTACAAGTAGCAGCCTGCAAGCATCATCAAACAAGATTAGGCCAAAGAAAGTGGTTAAAAAGTGGTGCATTCAGAGTAAAAAATAATTTTTCCAGCAGCTGGTCATATGGCCAACCACTTGGCAAAGTTGGGTGGCCATCAAAAGCTATAAAACATGAGAATGAAGATTTTAACAATCAGAAATTAGACATTGTTGCCAATGCACATGTGGCTTTCACTTTATTGTTGCAAGAATGCTGCAAACTCCAATAAACAGCTTTCCACTTCTAAGCTACACTCTGAAAGTGAAAATGTTTACTGCATATCTTTTGATATCTTTGAATGCCCTCTGTAAACAGTAAGATACCTTTACTGTTATATTGTTTATAGTTGGTATAAAGTACACATTCTTGTTATTGCAGTGCACCAACGTGTATTTCCTATTCACTCCAACCCCTTCAAAGATGAATGATGGGTTTTCACTGGCATGCTTAACATCTCATCGGTGAATCGGGAGTGATTTTGGTCACTATTACTGGCATTCTTTCATTGGCTCCACCCTGCAATTGAGGCAACAACTACAATTACATCCTTTTATGTAGCAGCAAATGCTTTAAATTTAGCAAAACCATAAAGAAATTTTCTATCCTACTACACTCAATACTGTCCAGTTACCTTGACGATGAAGCCGTACCTCCCTTGTTGGTTTGGCTGCATTCTGATGAGGAGTAGACCCTCAGCTGCAAGGTCATCCATACTCACTTGACTTATCCGCTCTTCAAACGCATTCTGCTCATTGTAGTACTCTGTGGGCTGTGTGTGTAGGAAGATAGATCACATGATAGTGACATGATCTTGTGTCAGTGGAGTGTGTTTGATCATGATTGTCAACTAGTGGGGCTGTGCATGTGAATATGGAGTCATATGATAGTCACATGATCCCATCCGTCACAAGGTCAAATTGCAGTTGACTCGATTATCTGTAATCCAATTTATGGTTGCTATGACATTGTTTGAGCAGTGGATTATTCTATCACAGTGCTGCAGCTACGTAGTTGCAACTTTCAGAATGGCTTACGTATATAGCAACGGTATAGGAAATACACATTTACAGTAATGCTATGGCAACCATCAAAGTGTTGTTGAGCTATCATAGCTAGTACTACATACAAAACAGGAAGTTTTTAGATCTTATTTTCTTCGCTATTGTTGTTATTCTTGCTTTTTCTTATTGTTACTCTAGGGGCATAGGAAGCACTCCGGCCAGTCAGGCCATGGCCTCTAGCTATGATCAGTGAGAACTTAGTGTAGATAGCTACTGTCCACAGATAACTTTTCACTCTGCTTCAATGAGAAACATTTTGGGAAGTTAAATCCTGGTCAGAAGTGGTGTGAAAGGCACCTGTGGGAAAAATTGTGCCACACCGTTTCACACAGTAGACTCAATTTTTTTGTAATCGATTGCAATGTTATGATTGATGGGTGAAGTTAGGACACACCCATTAAGGGTGTGGTTAGAACAGCTTGACCAATTCTAATTTGCTTGTTACTCCCCTGCTGACACCACACCCACTCATCCACAATACTATACTTTCAAAAAGATTCTACCAAGTTCTTGCACATTTAAAACTAAGCACTCATGTCATGACTATAGTGTTAATGCATTATATAAAGTCACTAAACTACTTTATAGTGAAGATGTCTCAGCAAACTTACTACTGTACATAAATTTCAACATTCGATATAGCGATGTTTTCATTGCCCTCATCACGACACACCCTCATCTCTATGTCGTCAGTGGTGGCTGGTGGGAGTTGCTTGTGGAACCACGGGGGGTTATTGAAGGAACAGCATGTGCTAGTAGAAGCACAACCAGCCCCATCCCACAGGGGATCATCAGCAAGAAATAAACCATATGGATTTCCTCTCCGATTTCCTGTATCACAGAAGTAATCTATTCACACAAAAGAAGGAGGGGGCATGATTCCCATATCACTTGGTCTCACACACTGACAGTAACTAGGTCCAGGTAACGATCTAATGTCATCATTATGAGCTGCAACAAAAGTCCAGATGTGTCTCCTAGGATTGCTTCCATGTGTAAGACTAACACCATCCACGTAATTAGAGTCGATATCTGTGTTTGAACCACGCCCATACAGAGCGAAGGCATCAGTAGTACCCACTTGATAACCATTAATCTTGCCACAGACTCTACTATACAAAGTGCTGTATGTTTTGAAAATCAAAGAAGGACATGAACCAGTTGTGGAGTTGATTCCACAAGAGTGGATGCCAGAGTCACTGCGTTGTCTGAATCCATCGGGACATGGAAGAGATTCATTGCTCCAGTCCAGACTAGCCACTCTCATCCACCCTCCAGTGATGTTACCACAGGACCTGGTCATGTCACAGTACACACGTACAGCAGAGCCATTGGAGGATCTGATCCAGTAGTGACCTGATGGGGAGGAGGAATTCAACTGCAAGACAAGGGAACATGAATCAGCCGGAAGATTCGAGTATTGTCCAGTCAATGATCGAATGATATTGTTTAGTTTAGAATCTAATGACTTTGAAATATTACTCTGAATGTCATTGCGATTATTTTCAAATATCTGAATTTGTATTAGACTTCTTTCGAGTTCAGATATACTGTCATTTGATAAATTCCGAAGCTCCAGTATTTTTCTTTCACATTCTGATGTATTATTGTTCACAGAAACCTGAAGCTGTGTTAATCTTCTTTCAAGTTCAGCTACATTAGAAGCCTGGAGCCCCATAGTTTGTGTTTTAAAGTTGGAATTGATATTCCATAAGGTAAGACCCAAGCTAATGAATGCAGCACTACCTACTAAGATGAATCCAACCAGTAAAAATGCACACATCCAACTACAAGCAGGCATTTTATACTGTGACCTAATCTGATAAAGATTTGCAGATACAGATGCATTTTGAGGCTCGACTCTTGAAGGAACTTGATTTTCGGATGCAGATGGATTTTGAGGCTCATCTCTTGAAGGAACTTGATTTTCAGATGCAGATGGATTCTGAGGCTTGGCTCTTGAAGGAACAGTATAGTACTGATCGTCATCAGTTATCACTTCATATTCATTTTCTTCTTCCATGACAGATAGTTGAACTCTTGCAGGAAATGATACAATAAATGTCAATATGACAACTGCTTATTGCTGTGACCTGAAGCTGTTATTATACCAGATGCAGCTACTGAACTACGTACATCAGTTGTCGATTTTTCTGATGTAACTTAGAAGAGCAATAAAAAAGAAATCCGTGACTGCTACATATAGTCAAATATACATGATTGATCTTGAATGAGTAGCTAGATCACAAACATGACTCAGATTAGAAAACTGATCAATTATTCATGTAAATAGCTAGATAATTATCATAGCTAACTATAGTTCATAGTTTGCTGTTGTTGTGCATGGTGTTTTGATAATTATCATTCATGGCTTACTCTGTCACTTTATAAATGCTGGTTAGAAGCTGACATAGCTATTAAGCATGGGCGTAAGAAGCAGGGGGGCTGGGGGGCTTCAGCCCCCCCCCCCCCCCCCCCCCCCCACTCAAAATGCACATAGGCATTAGTATATGCAAAACAGATGCTGCATGTCAACTAAGTATTAATAACACCTACTAGCTAAGTATTAACATCACAGAATGGTTAATTAAGTATTAGTAACACCTAACTCAGCAGTTAGCTTGGCTCTACTATGGCACAGAGGAGAATTCATCGCTCCAATTCAGTTCTCAGGTAACTATCGATGTAAGATTGCATATGTACATTATAATAAAAATTATTGTATTTGCAAGTGACGATGCTGGTCCATCTTCAGAGACCTCAATCACAAGCACTGATGCCACTGCATAGGCGGTGGAACAGGTAAGGCCAGTCAGGCCCAGGCCTGACCAATATTTTGGGAAAAACAAGATTAATTATTAAGTGGCTATCAATCAATAATAAAATATTTTGGGATTAATTATTAAGTGGCTATCAATCAATAATAAAATATTTTGGGATTAATTATGTGGCAATAACTTAAATACATATGATGCTCAAGTATAGCAAACTGTAGAACTTCGGTGTTGTGGGGAATTTGTTTCAATTTTGGGCTTGACCAATCGAATCTTGCTTCCAACACCTCTGCACTGTTGAGCCAGTTGATGGTACATTGGTATCCAAAAATGGGTGTGGTTAAGGAAAGTGGGCGTGGTCAGCTAAAATTTTTCCATACATCAGCCCCCACCCCACCACCAGAAAACATCTTCTTACGCCCCTGTTAAGGAAGGCCACACGGGTCCATGTAATTGTTGGTCCATCACAACCACACTGCCTGTTGAAGTCACAGCACACACGTACAGCAGAGCCATTGGAGGATCTGATCCAGTAGTGCCCTGATGGGGAGGAAGAATTCAACTGCAAGACAAGGGAACATGAATCAGCCGGAAGATTTGAGTATTGTCCAGTCAGTGATCGAATTATATTGTTTAATTTAGAATCTAATGAGTTTGAAATATTACTCTGAATATCATTGCGATTATTTTCAAATATCTGAAGTTGCATTAGACTTCTTTCGAGTTCAGATATACTGTCATTTGATAAATTTCGAAGCTCCAGTATTTTTCTTTCACATTCTGATGTATTATTATTCACAGAAACCTGAAGCTGTGCTAATCTTCGTTCAAGTTCAGCTACATTAGAAGCTTGGAGCCCCATAGTTTGTGTTTTAAAGTTGGAATTGATATTCCATAAGGTAAGACCCAAGCTAATGAATGCAGCACTACCTACTAAGATGAATCCAACCAGTAAAATTGCACATTTCCAACTACAAGCAGACATTTTATACTGTGACTTAGCTAATAGGATGAAGATTTGCAGATACAGTCTCATTTTGAGGCTCAGTTATTGAAGGAATTTGATTTTTAGACGCAGACAAATTTTGAGGCTCAGCTCTTGAAGGAACATTATAGCATTGATTGTCGATAATCATCATATCATAACTATCGTTTTCATAATCATTTTCTTTTTCCATGACTATAAGGAGCTGTAATATGTATTGCAGAGAATGACAATTAGTTCACAATTGACCATGTGGAAATATCAGACAACTGCCTATTGCTGTGAGTTGAAGCTGTTTTTATACCACATGCAGCTACTGAATTACATCACAGAGGTGTAGCAATGTTTTGTGTATTGTTGTCTCACTAGTCTAGTCAGGCTCTCCCCCATAATACCTGTCCTGAGCGGTATGAAGAATCTGGGAGGTTTCGGTAAACAAATTATAGAACTGAAGTTATGCAAACTGTATTAATGGACCATACAGTTGTAGCTACCGGACTCTCCCTGAAGCAAGACCATCAGGATGTGAAAGATGTGTTGGCTTATATTGATCAGGCAAATGCCCGACCTGCCATGGCCGTACCAGCCGTAGCAGTGCCTCCGGCCATGATGTACTCTTCCTTAAATTTTATAGATCACAAACATGACTGAGATTAGAAAACTGATCACATAAACTGAGCTCATGCATTAGCTATTAAGGAAAATAAAATATGTTTGGGAGAAGAAAACACGGTATATTTTTTTGTAGGATACCGAGGATACAGCACATTTCATTACATTTTGAATAAACTTACCATGCCCTTGTGTATCCTATGAATTTCTTCAAGGTTTCAGGCTAGGATCATTGATTGTGATTAGCTATCATTAGCTTAATGTCGTTGCGCAGAATTAATTTTTAGTATTTTGTGTTGATAGTCTTGTTTGTTATCAATATAACATTATTCAAGTCATTTCAGTTTGCTTTATAGTGACATAACTATAATTAGGCCTTGACAAAATTTGCTTAGCAAAATTTGAACAAAATGGGCTACCAATTTTGTCAAAAAAAAAGCAAAATGGGCCAAGAATGAACTTTGACTTTCTGGATTGCTTCCTGCTCATTACTTCTACGATCTAGATCTTCCACTTCAAGATCTACTTCCTGTTAGTCCAGCCATCTTCTGCTGCACCCAAGAGAATCTTTTCAATTCTACAGCTCAGCAGCAGTCATCTTTGGAAGACTACCTGGAACTCTGTTATGTTGCAATACAACCTTGTTTGTGCCTGCATTTTAATTACAGTATGCAAAAAGAAAGCAAAATGGGTGAAAGAGGGAGCAAAATGGGTGAATAGGAAAGCAAAATAGCTAGGTAGATTAATCAAGCATAAAAGCAAAGCAAAATAGGCAGGAAAAAAAGCAAATTTTGTCAAGGCCTAACTATAATACAAAAAGAATAAACCATATGGACTGAGAATATTAATGTATCCCAATTAGCTATAGCTGAACTACGTAGTATTATCTTTTGTTGTATTATATGGCAGACTAGATAGACCGCTCACTAACCAGTTGTTTGTAGTGATTTGCATGTTATTAGCTAATATGACCACGAATGTGTTAAATCTCTTCACTGTAAAAATGACTGCACACCGTTTTGTCCCAATGCACACACTGTTTTATTTTTAGTGTGTTTAGCCATTGGGACCATTTAGTGTGCAGTACACACTTTCATTTTTAAAGTGTTCATTATAGCTTGATAAACAACGAGATCTGAAGCATCTTGTGACTTAGATTCTCCAAAATCTGAAGTTCTGGTTATGTTAGGAATTTTAATATAGCAGAATATCTGACTCCACCCTTGAGAATTACCATCACCTGAACTCCCCAGGATGGTTTCATCTGCGGATGAATTACTGTTAAGATAAGCTGTATTGATCCCTTCCCAAGGGTATTTCCTGTATGTCACCTGGAACTCTTTAATGAAGGCCAGATAATAAAGTATATAGGAATAGCAATCACAACCACCATATTTTATCAATAAGATTTTTTCCACCATCTCCCTCCTCATCCGGAGTTCCCAAGATCACAACAGTGCCTTCCAATTTTACTGAGTAAACATAGTATAAGCCAGATAAGTTAGCACTTCTACAGGATATACACTTGTACAGCAGAGCCATTGGAGGACCTGATCCAGTAGTGACCTGATGGGGAGGAGGCATTCAACTGCAAGACATGGGAACATGAATCAGCTGAGTATTGTCCAGTCAGTGATCGAATGATATTATTTAGTTTAGAATCTAATGACCTCAAAATATTACTCTGAATATCATTGCGATTATTTTCAATTAGCTATCTGAAGTTGTGTTAGTCTTCTTTCGACTTCAGATGTGGAATTATTCCAAAGCTCCACTATTCTCCTTTCACATTCTGATGTATTATTGTTCACAGAAACCTGGAGCTGTGCTAATCTTCTTTCAAGTTCAGCTACATTAGAAGCCTGAAGCCCCATAGTTTGTGTTCTTAAGTTGGAATTGATATTCCATTAGGTAAGACCCAAGCTAATGAATGCAGCACTACCTACTACGATGAATCCAACCAGTAAAATAAAACACATCCACTACAAGCAGGCATTTTATACTGTGACTTGAGATTTTCATATGCAGATGGATTTTGAAGCTCGTCTCTTGAAGGAACTTAATTTTCAGATGCAGATGGATTTTGAGGCTTGTCTCTTGAAGGAGCATCATAGCATTGATTGTCAAAAGTTCATTATCATTTTTTTCTTCCATGACTAAGGACAGATAGTGCAGAGAATCACAATTGATTGTATGGAAATGTCAATACGACAACTGCTTATTGCTGTGAGCTGAAGCTGTTTTTATACTGCATGCAGCTACTGAACTATTTTGTAGACTTGCACAAGTTTATTTTGTTTTTGATCACATGATAGTCACATGATCTCGTGTCAGTGGAGTGTGTTTGATCATGATAGTCAGCCAACTATTGGGGCTGTATATGTGAATGTGGAGTCATATGATAGTCACATGATCCCATGTGTCACAAGGTCAATTATAACAAATTGCAGTTGACCTGACTATCTGTAGCTAACATGATTCCTCATGGAAATTGGCTCTTGTTATGACACAGTTTGAGCAGTGGATTATTCTATCACATTGCTGCAGCTAGTTGCAACTTTAAGAATGGCATAGCGACTGTATATAGGAATACACATTTTACAGTAATGCTATGGTAACCATCAAAGTGCTGAGCTATCATAGTGCTACATACAAAACAGGAAGTTTTTTGTGTTTTCTTCGCTATAGTTGTTGCTGTTACTCTAAGGGCATAGGAAGCACTCTGGCCAGTCAGGCCATAACCTCTATAAGTGAGAACTTAAGGTGACCAGTAAAAATGGGCATGCCCCCACACATGGTCGTGTGTGAAACAGGCATGTGTGTGGCACAATTTTTTCTACACATGTCTTCTACACCACGATTTAACTTCCCAAAATCCCAAAATGTTTCTCGTTGAGGCAGAATGAAAGGTTATCTGTGGACTGTAGCTATCTACACTGATTTGACAGGTATAGACTCAATTTTTTGGTAATCGATTGCAATGTTTTGATTGATGGATGAAGTTAGGACACACCCATTAAGGGTGTGGTTAGAACAACCTGACCAATTTGAATTTGCTTGCTACTCCCCTGCTGACACCAAATCCACAGCATTCACACTCATCCACAATGAAATATAATACTATAGTTTCAAAAAGATTCTACCAAGTTCTACGACAGTTTGCACATATAAAAGTATAACACTCATGTGATGATTATAGTGTTAATGTATTATATAAAGTCACTAATCTACTTTATAATGAAGATGTCCTAGCACACTACTGCACATAAATTTCGACATTCGATATGGCAATGTCTTCATTGCGTCTGCTCTCATCACGACACACCCTCATCTCTATGTCATCAGTGGTGGCTGATGGGAGTTGCTTGTGGAACCACGGGGGGTTATTGAAGGAACAGCATGTGCTAGTAGAAGCACACCCAGCCCCATCCCACAGGGGATCATTAGCAAGAAATAAACCAGATGGATCTCCTCCCCGATTTCCTGTATCACAGAAGTAGTCCATTCCCACAAAAGAAGGAGAAGCCATGATTCTGCTGTCACCTGGTCTCATACACTGACATGTTTCAGAATATATATCATCATGAGCAGCAACAAAAGTCCAGATGTGTCTTCTAGGATTGCTTCCATACGTGAGACTGACACCATCCACGTAATTAGAGTCAATTGTTATGTTTGAACCACGCCATGCATCAGTAGTACCAACTTGATAACCATTAATCTTGCCACAGACTCTACTATACAAAGTGCTGTATGTTTTGAAAATCAAAGAAGAACATGAACCAGTTGTGGAGTTGATTCCACAAGTGCGGATGTCAGAGTCATTGCGTTCTCTGAGTCCATCGGGACATGGAAGAGATTCATTGCTCCAGTCCAGACTAGCCACTCTCATCCACCCTCCAGTGATGTTACCACAGGACCTGGTCATGTCACAGTACACATGCACAGCAGAGCCATTGAAGGACCTGATCCAGTAGTGCCCTGATGGGGAGGAAGAATTCAACTGCAAGACAAGGGAACATGAATCAGCCGGAAGATTTGAGTATTGTCCAGTCAGTGATCGAATTATATTGTTTAATTTAGAATCTAATGAGTTTGAAATATTACTCTGAATATCATTGCGATTATTTTCAAATATCTGAAGTTGCATTAGACTTCTTTCGAGTTCAGATATACTGTCATTTGATAAATTTCGAAGCTCCAGTATTTTTCTTTCACATTCTGATGTATTATTATTCACAGAAACCTGAAGCTGTGCTAATCTTCGTTCAAGTTCAGCTACATTAGAAGCTTGGAGCCCCATAGTTTGTGTTTTAAAGTTGGAATTGATATTCCATAAGGTAAGACCCAAGCTAATGAATGCAGCACTACCTACTAAGATGAATCCAACCAGTAAAATTGCACATTTCCAACTACAAGCAGACATTTTATACTGTGACTTAATAGGATGAAGATTTGCAGATACAGTCTCATTTTGAGGCTCAGTTATTGAAGGAATTTGATTTTTAGACGCAGACAAATTTTGAGGCTCAGCTCTTGAAGGAACATTATAGCATTGATTGTCAATAATCATCATATCATAACTATCGTTTTCATAATCATTTTCTTTTTCCATGACTATAAGGAGCTGTAATATATATTGCAGAGAATGACAATTAGTTCACAATTGACCATGTGGAAATATCAGACAACTTCCTATTGCTGTGAGTTGAAGCTGTTTTTATACCACATGCAGCTACTGAATTACATCACAGAGGTGTAGCAATGTTTTGTGTATTGTTGTCTCACTAGTCTAGTCAGGCTCTCCCCCATAATACCTGTCCTGAGCGGTATGAAGAATCTGGGAGGTTTCGGTAAACAAATTATAGAACTGAAGTTATGCAAACTGTATTAATGGACCATACAGTTGTAGCTACCGGACTCTCCCTGAAGCAAGACCATCAGGATGTGAAAGATGTGTTGGCTTATATTGATCAGGCAAATGCCCGACCTGCCATGGCCGTACCAGCCGTAGCAGTGCCTCCGGCCATGATGTACTCTTCCTTAAATTTTAGATCACAAACATGACTGAGATTAGAAAACTGATCACATAAACTGAGCTCATGCATTAGCTATTAAGGAAAATAAAATATGTTTGGGAGAAGAAAACACGGTATATTTTTTTGTAGGATACGCGAGGATACAGCACATTTCATTACATTTTGAATAAACTTACCATGCCCTTGTGTATCCTATGAATTTCTTCAAGGTTTCAGGCTAGGATCATTGATTGTGATTAGCTTAATGTCGTTGCGCAGAATTAATTATTAGTGTTTTGTGTTGATAGTCTTGCTTGTTATCAATATAACATTATTCAAGTCATTTCAGTTTGTAGTGACATGGCTAACTATAATACAAAAAGAATAAACTGTATGGACTGAGAATATTGATGTGTCCCAATTAGCTATAGCTGAACTAGTATTATCTTTTGTTGTATTATAATGGAAAACTAGATAGACCGCTCACTACAGTGGATTTACGTTCCGTTCGTATGCCGTACAAAGGAAGCGTATGCTTTGTGTGTGCATACATTTATACTTAAAAACAAGGCATAAGCTTCTCGTGTACGGATTCGAACGAAGCGTAAATCTGCTGTAACCACCATATGGATTAGTTCAGTTGTTTGTAGTAATTTGCATGTTATTAGCTAATATATGACCATAAATGTGTTAAATCTCTTCACTGTAAAAATGACTGCACACCATTTTGTCCCAATACTTTGTTTTTAGTGTTTTTAGTGTGTTTTGGGACAATTTAGTGTGCAGTACACACTTTCATTAAAGCGTTCATTATAGCTTGATAAACAACCAGATCTGAAGCATCTTGTGACTTAGATTCTCCAAAATCTGAAGTTCTGTTATGTTAGGAATTTTAATAGCTATAAGCAGAATATCTGGTGGTTTGATTCCACACTAAGATTTAACTTCCCAAAATATTTCAGCTCACTGAGGCAGAGTGAAAAGTTATTGTAGACACTAGCTAATATCACAGCTGTAGCTAGTGAATCCATTGGTGATTCTCAGTATAGACTCTATTTTCGATAATTGATTACAATGTCATGATTGATGGCTGTAGTTAGGACACACCCATTAAGGGTGTGGTTGTGTCCTGACCAATTCGAATTTGCTTGTTACTCCCTTGCCGATACCACTCCAACAGCACATTTGTACTCAACCACCACAAGTTTCAAAAAGAAAAATTCTACCAAGTTCTACAACAGTTTTCACATATAAAAGTATGATAGCTAACACTCATGATTATAGTGTTAATGTATTATATAAAGTCACTAAACTACTTTATAGTGAAGATGTCTCAGCACACTACTGCACATAAATTTCAACATTTGATATGGCGATGTCTTCATTGTGTCTGCTCTCATCACGACACACCCTCATCTCTATGTCGTCAGTGGTGGCTGATGGGAGTTGCTTGTGGAACCACGGGGGGTTATTGAAGGAACAGCATGTGCTATTAGAAGCACACCCAGCCCCATCCCACAGGGGATCATCAGCAAGAAATTTACCAAATGAATTTCTTCTTCGACTTCCTGTATCGCAGAAGTAGTCCATTCCCACAAAAGTAGGAGGGGGCATGATTCTACTGTCACCTGGTCTCACACATTGACAGATCAGTGAACTTACTATACTAGGGCGATCATCATGAGCAGCAACGAAAGTCCAGATGTGTCTCCTAGGATCGCTTCCATGCGTAAGACTAACACCATCCACGTAATTAGAGTCAATTGTTATGTTTGAACCACGCCCTTGCATTGTACTGAATGCATCCAGAGTACCAACTTGATAAGCATTTATCTTGCCACAGACTCTACTATACAAAGTGCTGTATGTTTCAAAAATCAAAGAACGACACGAACCACTTGTGGAGTTGATTCCACAAGTGCGGATGTCAGAGTCATTGCGTTCTCTGAATCCATCGGGACATGGAAGAGATTCATTGCTCCAGTTCAGACTAGCCACTCTCATCCACCCTCCAGTGATGTTACCACATGACCTGGTCATGTCACAGTACACACGTACAGCAGAGCCATTGGCGGATCTGATCCAGTAGTGACCTGATGGGGAGGAGGAATTCAGCTGCAAGACAAGGGAACATGAATCAGCTGGAAGATTCAAGTACTGTCCAGTCAATGACCGAATGATACTGTTTAGTTTAGAATCTAACGACCTCGAAATATTCCTCTGAATATCATTGCGATTATTTTCAATTATCTGAAGTCGTGTTAGTCTTCTTTCAAGTTCAGATGTAGTATGATTCAACTGTAGTAAGATATCATCAATTCGTATTTCCAATGATCTTGAAACGTTCACTTGTTCAGATATATTCACAGAAGTATCAAATCCAGATACAGAATTCTTGAGCTGTGTTATCATGTGTTCCATCTCAAGCTTAGCGTCATTGACTTGTGAAGAATTCCACACTGTAAGAGCCAAGCTAGCAAATGCTGCACTACCTACTAAGATCAATCCAATTAGTGCACACATGCACAACCAACTACAAATAGGTTTGTTGGATTTGGATTTCACCGGAGGAGATGTTGCACTTTCCAGCTTGATGTCTGAAGACATACTTTCCAGCTTGATGTCTGAAGACGTACCGTAGCAAGGATTTTTGTTAATAGATGCATCAGCTTCCTTGCCATCCATTGGCTCATAGATATTTTCATCCATTCTTGGAAATTGACTAATTCAGTATTCAAGAATAAGAATTGAGCATTGATACAATACTTTATATAGAATCTGTGGTCGAGATGTGGTTTAATTAGTGTACCTCTGGACTATGACCTGAACTTTCAAACTATGATCATGGCACACATCAAAAGCTGTAGTTGATGTGTGATAGTATCATACTTTAGCTAGCTATATAGAATCTCTCTCAAGATGTGGTTCAATTAATGTACCTCTGGACTAAGACCTGAACTTTCAAACTGTGATCATGGCACACATCAAAAGCTGTAGTTGATGTGTGATAGTATCATACTTTAGCTAGCTATATAGAATCTCTCTCAAGATGTGGTTCAATTAATGTATCTCTGGACTAAGACCTGAACTTTCAAACTGTGATCATGGCACACATCAAAAGCTGTAGTACAAGGTACATGTACGTATACCAAAACATGTTAAAAAAAGGTACTTGTATAACTTTCGAGCTGTTTACATTATGTGATCATGGCACACATCAAAGGTGTAGTACACTGTATTACTACAATCATGTATTTGAACATGTAATTAACTGTGACAATATGAAACATTGTGGTGACTTCTTAAGTAATTTTAGAGGGGGTGCCATCATGGACGCTGCTTTTATTCACCTGCATGTGCTGTTTTCAGCAGGACGATATCCACCAAAGTTTAAATTTTCATTTCACATAGAAAAAGTTCGAGCATGAAATAAAAAACCGGTTGTTTTTTTGTTTGTTTGTTTGTTTGTTGTTTTGTTGTTTATTTGTTGTTGTTTGTTTTTTGTTGTTGTTGTATAATACTCAATATACGCAACTAATCTTTTCTTACCATAAATCATTCAAGCTTTGCACTTATAAAAAATCTGATAGGTTAATAAACAGTACATAGCTACATTTCAAAAATGTCTCTTGGAAATAGTCTTACATGATACATAGCTTTTTTGGCTCATACTTTAAGATCACGAGAGTGAGTAATGAATATCTACACTCTCTCATCAAAATCCAACATCTGCTTGGGGATGATTTGGATTTGACACACATAGTTCTTGGGGTGCTTCCAGGGGTCATAGTACCCCAACTCAGTTGGATCAAAAGATAGCAGAAACAGAAAACTCAGCTAGAGATGATGGACAATGAGAAACATCGAAATCTTTATAAGTTCACAAGAAGATTAATAACTATACATTATTATAAGGGGAAAAAATTTCCATGAAATAAAAAAAAAATGTAGGGATGACCATTGCTCAAAAAAGTAAGGAAACAAGGGTAGGTATGAAGGATGGAATGATGGAAATGGGATCAATTTTTGTTGTGTATATCCAGCCAACAATCCCTACATATACGTCAGGTAGCTTCAGGTCAAAGAAAGTGGTTAAAAAGTGAGTAAAAAAAAATATTTTTCCTGCAGCTGGTCATATGGCATGTAGAGCACCTCAATGAGAAAATTCACGTGTGGACAAAAGTTACCCGGATCTCTACCCGGATATGAATCCGGATAGAAGGCTCGTGTAAACAGGGCTTAAGTAGGGATGGCAGGTCAAAGTCCATAGGACAGTATAAACTAAAAACTCTTCTTTCTCTTCTACCCTTACTCTACAGGTTCTCAGAAGGCTACAGTGAATTATTATATCTGCAAAGAAGAGAGGAGAATGTTCAAAAGCAAAATTCATTCGCTAACATAAGAAAAAAACGAGTTCTAAAATTGACCTTTCGTTCTTTTTCTTTATAATAATAATGTATAAGATCGACGTACCGACTTACTGGCTATAGTCATCAAAATTCTGCTTTGGCCATCTGTTAGAGCGGCACCTAGAGGCTGATTTTTTGCTATTAGTTTTGACTAAGGACTTCACTATTCGATAGCACTCGGAACACTGCTAATCTTTCTACGCCATTTTGAAGGGGGCGGGGCTTATGGGCGGAGCCACGTAAGCTTAAGTTTAGCTATAGCCAAGGTCTTCATTTATTATCTGATGATGTTCCAGTCACTCCTTGCTGAATTACAGTACAGATGCTCATCCTATAGTAGCATTATAGCCAGTACTTTGCTGTAGTGTAGTCAGCTCACTTCACCATGCCGTGTACATGTCATTTACATTGCTGTTGCTGTAAAGTTTTATATCAACAAAACTTAAATAGCTAAACAAATTCTTCAACCAGAGACACTGTATGTACCTACAAAAGAGGTTTATGTAGAGCTGGCTTTGTATAGTACTGTACTGTAGCCTCCCTCATTCAACTTCAAGCACTAAGAAAAAGGATAGAAACAAGTGAGCGTAAAAAATTTCTTCAAATAAAAAGGTTAAGTAGGAATAGCCTAAAATCTAGCTGGGCTATCTATAATGTGCTGCAGCCTCGTATGAAAAAAATCTTCACGATATTACCTCATAAAAGGGGTGGGGCAATTAATAGCAGTTCTCCTCATATAACACCTGCACAGGATGTGGCCATTTGATGGCATCCACTATTATGATCACTACACCAAATGCATAAACTCCCCATACTCCTCCCTCAAGCAAGACATACGTACCATCTCAATAATTATTTCAGTGATCACATATGTAACAATTAGCTAATGCTGTTCACTTTTTAAAATGTTCACTCCTTTCAGTACTCCATTACACTGCAGATGATCATCCTTCAAACTCTCCTCCCTGAACAGAATGAAATACTGATCATTAAATAAATTTAGTTCAATCAAAGAAGCCTTTAGTGTCTATCAATTTTCATAATCACAAAGAAAAAGAATGCAAACAAGTGAATGCAAAAAATTTCTTCGAAATAAAAATGTGAAGTAGGGATGCTATTATAACTGCAGCTTCATTATGAAAACCAAGTACTGCAGCATCGAAGCAGTATGGCCCAAAAATCTAGCTGGAATATGTATTATAACTGCATGCAAGAGAGTGAATTTAGTGAAGTGACCCTTACCCATCATCAAATACGAGATACTATTCCTACTTCACTCCCTTGGCCCTTGATCATGGGAGTGAAGTAGGAATAGTATCTTGTACTTGATGATGGGTAAGGGTCACTTCACTAAATTCACTCTCTTGCATGCAGTTATAATACATATTCCAGCTAGATTTTTGGGCCATACTGCTTCGATGCTGCAGTACTTGGTTTTCATAATGAAGCTGCAGTTATAATAGCATCCCTACTTCACATTTTTATTTCGAAGAAATTTTTTGCATTCACTTGTATATATAACGATCATCATGAGCAGCAACAAAAGTCCAGATGTGTCTTCTAGGATTGCTTCCATGTGTGAGACTGACACCATCCACGTAATTAGAGTCAATTGTTATATTGCCATGACGTTGTCGTGTATCAAATGCATCAGTAGAACCAACTTGATAAGCATTTATCTTCCCACAAACTCTACTATACACAGTGCTGTATGTTTCAAAGGTCAAAGTAGAACATGAACCAGTTGATGTGGAGCCAATTCCACAAGTACGAATGCCAGAGTCATTGCGTTCTCTGAATCCATCGGGACATGGAAGAGATTCATTGCTCCAGTTCAGACTAGCCACTCTCATCCACCCTCCAGTGATGTTACCACAGGACCTGGTCATGTCACAGTACACACGTACAGCAGAGCCATTGGAGGATCTGATCCAGTAGTGATCTGATGGGGAGAAGGGATTCAACTGCAAGACATGGGAACACAAATCAGCTGGAAGACTCAAGTATTGTCCAGTCAACGACCGAATGACATTGTTTAGTTTTGAATCTAACGACCTTGAAATATTACTCTGAATGAGACCCAAGCTAATAAATGCAGCACTACCTACCAAGATAAATCCAACCAGTAAAATTGCACACATCCAACTAACAAGCAGGCATTGTATACTGTGACTTAAGATTTTCATATGTAGATGGATTTTGAGGTTTGTCTATTGAAGGAACTTGTTTTTCAGATGCAGATGGATTTTGAGGCTTGTCTCTTGAAGTAACATTATAGCATTGATTGTCAAGAGTGATCATTTCATAATTTTCCTCTTCCATGGCTAAGACAGATAGCTGGATTCTTGCAGAGATAATTCATAATTGACAGTGTTGCTTACTGCTGTGGGCTGAAGCTGTTTTTATACTGTATGCAGCTACTGACAATTATTATGAGAAATAAGGGATTTTCCTTGTGTTTTTTGAAGGAAACACAGTGTATTTTATTGTGTAAGAAACACAAAGGCACAGCATATTTCATAATATTTTGAATAGGAAGGAACCGTCAAGTTTCCTACAGGTTTCAGGCTAGGATATCTCTAATGTACTACACTAAGTTCTCACTGATCATAGAGGCCATGGCCTGACTGGCTGGAGTGCTTCCTATGTCCCTAGAGTAACAATGAGAAAAAGCAAAAACAACAACAATAGCAAAGAAAATAAGATACTAGATAGCTACTGTCCACAGATAACTTTTAACTCTGCCTCAATGAAAAACATTTTGGGAAGTTAAATCCTGGTCAGAAGTACACGCAGTGTGGAAGGCACCCGTAGAAAAAATTGTGCCACACACATGCCCATTCACGCACGACTATGTGTGGGGCCATGCCCATTTTTACTGGTCGCCTTCATTTGACAGTGAATCCTTTGGTGATTCTCAGCATAGATTCAATTTTTTGGTAACCAATTGCAATGTTATGATTGATGAGTGAAATTAGGACACACCCATTAAGGGTGTGGTTAGAATGGCCTGACCAATTCGAATTTGCTTGCTACTCCCCTGCTGACACCACACCCACAGCATTCACACTCATCAAACAAATACAATACTACAAATAATGTACACAGCTCCAAAAAGAAAGATTCTACCAAGTTCTATGTAGGATAGCACTCCTCATGAATAAAAGTCACTGAACTACTTTATGGTGAAGATGTCTCAGCACACTACTGTACATAAATTTCAACATTCGATATGGCGATGTCTTCATTGTTTCTGCCCTCATCACGACACACCCTCATCTCTATGTCGTCAGTGGTGGCTGATGGGAGTTGCTTGTTGAACCACGGGGGGTTATTGAAGGAACAGCATGTGCTATTAGAAGCACACCCAGCCCCATCCCACAGGGGATCATCAGGGTAAAACTGTCCAACATGTGACCTATTCCGACTTCCTGTATCACAGAAGTAGTCCATTCCCACAAAAGAAGGAGAAGGAAAGATTCTTATATCACCTGGCTTCACACACCGACAGGTACTAGATACAAAATCTGCTCTGACGCTAATGTTATCATCATGAGCAGTAACAAAAGTCCAGATGTGTCTCCTAGAATTGTTTCCATGCGTAAGACTAACACCATCCACGTAATTAGAGTCAATTGTTATCCTTGAATAACGCCCATGTGTTGTACTGAATGCATCAGGAGTACCAACTTGATAAGCATTTATCTTGCCACAGACTCTACTATACAAAGTGCTGTATGTTTCGAAAATCAAAGAAGAACATGAACCATTTATGAAGTTGATTCCACAAGTGCGGATGTCAGAGTCATTGCGTTCTCTGAATTCATTGGGACATGGAAGAGATTCACTGCTCCAGTCCAGACTAGCCACTCTCATCCACCCTCCAGTGATGTTACCACAGGACCTGGTCATGTCACAGTACACACGTACAGCAGAGCCATTGGAAGACCTGATCCAGTAGTCACCTGATGGGGAGGAGGGATTCAACTGCAAGACAAGTGAACATGAATCAGCTGGAAGATTTGAGTATTGTCCAGTCAGTGATCGAATGACATTGTTTAGTTTAGAATCTAATGACCTTGAAATATTACTCTGAATATCATTGCGATTATTTTCAATTATCTGAAGTTGTGTTAGTCTTCTTTCAAGTTCAGCTACATTAGAAGCCTGAAGCCCCATAGTTTGTGTCCTTAAGTTGGAATTGATATTCCATGAGGTAAGACCCAAGCTAATGAATGCAGCACTACCTACTAAGATGAATCCAATCAGTAAAATTCCACACATCCAACTACAAGCAGGCATTCTATACTGTGACTCAAGATCTTCATACGCAGACGGATTTTGAGGCTCGTCTCTTGAAGGAACTACATTTTCAGATGCAGATAGATTTTGAGGCTTGTCGCTTGAAGGAACATTATAGCATTGATTGTCAAGAGTGATCACTTCATATTCACTTTCTCCTTCCATGACTAAGGACAGATAGCTGAACTCTTGCAGAGAATGATAGTTAATTAAATAGCTGGAACAGAAAAGTGTGTGTACAAGAATGGCGATCCGCAAGCTCTCGATAAGCTGTTAGAGAAGAAGTTGCTCCCGGGGGTAAAAAATAGCGTAGAATTTGAATATCAGTACTATATTCTATGATTTCATAGCTTTATGCTTGCACTATGTACATTTCTTACAAAAATAATGTCATAATTGCATGATCAAAATTGTGAATGGATGAAAACTCGAACACACATATTCTTTGCCCCTATCTACGAATAGTTAGGTGCACAGAATTGCTCATACCAACTTACTTTTTCGCGGATTAACCTGAGAAAATTAATAATCGTGAAAAAAATATGGGCAGGGCAACAATTTAACTACTGCTGAGCAAAATGTCTTGTCTTGGAACATTCTGTGCTGATGCTGGCATAAGTATAAGCTCACTTTAAAGAACTATTTTAATGATCTACCCAAGCTGATGAAAATCAGGCATTTTTAGGTAATAGCCTTTCATTGTCTATCAGATTCAAATATATTGTAGTGTGCACCATTTCTTATTTGTATTTGAAGAGAATTGGTGGCTTCAATCCAGAGATATACACAAGTGACAATGTTCTGAGGACTGGATCTCAGCAACGGCTTGGCCGATTTCAGCGCTTCAAAGTTCTCCTGGTTTCTCTAAGTTTGCAGAAAAACCTACAATAAAGATTGACCTGACATCGCTAACATTAGAGCACTTATCAATGTGTGCAGTGGAAACTGACAACCGACAACAGCAACCGATAATATAAATGCAAAAAGACTGGTCTTCTGAATTCCCAAAGCACCCTTTCAAAGTTAGTACCATCTTATCTATAGTTTCAACAAATTTGCTGGTGAAGAAAGTTGCTGTGGAAGATTCATCAAGGCAGAAGAAGGCATAGATTGTATGCTAATTATTATGTATACTGCATGTCTTGTATACCTTGTTATAGTCCATAGTTGTCATCAAGGATGGTAGGAACATAATATCCGCACACTTGCATGTGGAAAGAAATTTTCCGGACCACACCAACTTTTGTATATGCCCACTTGAAAGATGCACAGCACATCATATCACTTATCAATGTTTGCAGTGGAAAGGAAGCTTTACTAGCTCTAAAAATAGTCTATCTAAAGCCTATAAAAGTTCCCTTTAGATTCTGAAAATCTTTCATTGTCAAAATGGCACATTCTTTTTTGGGGTCTCTTAGCCTTGGGATGCTTAGCTAGCTAGCTAAAGTTGAGCTAAGGTAAGCAATAAAGCAAAATGTAAGGCAAGCAACGATTGCAGACTCTGGAGGGTGGAGCATTCAGCGATTTTCCATTACTGTGCTGTAGCCAGTTGACTATGGCAACCATCTAGCTAATAAGTATTACACAATACAGAACAGGAAGGTTTTGTTTTGGTTTTCTTTGCTATTGTTGTTGTTTTTGCTTGTTTTTCATTGTTACTCTAGGAAGCATAGCTACTGGCCAGTCAGGTCATGGCCTGACTAGTAAAAATGGGGTACGCATGGTCGTGTGTAAAACAGACGTGTGTGGCACACTTTTTTTTCTAAAGGTGCCTTCCACACCAGGATTTTATATGTGATAAAGTCGCCTGTCAGGACGCGATGCAGAAGTCAAATATCAGTAAGATATTAATAGTAGAAGTAGAGTTTCAGGATGACACACAAAACAAAACGAAACAAGAGCTCTCTATTCTGTCCTTTTTATACCAAGTCACTACCACAAAAGCTACTTCTCGAACACATCAAAGAGTTACAGATTAACACAGACAAAGATTCACAAGCACACAGAGAATGATACAATTTTTAAACTTAACACACAGAAATGACAATTAGGTTACCATACAAGGTCCAGAGTTCATCACATTATATAACTTCCCTAAATGTTTCTCATTGAGGCAGAGTGAAAAGTTATTTGTGGACAGTGAGTAGCTATCTATGTCATAAAGTTCTCACTGATAGCCTTGATTTGACAGCTGTAGCTAGCTAGTGAATCCATTGGTGATTCTTAGCATAGACTCAATTTTTGGTAATTGATTACAATAATTATTATGATTGATGGATGTAGTTAGGACACACCCATTAAGGGTGTGGTTAGAACAGCCTGACCAATTCGAATTTGCTTGTTACTCTCCTGCTGACACCACACACACAGTATTCGCACTCAATCACCACGAAATACAATACTATTAAGTTTCTAAAAGAAAGATTCTACCAAGTTATAGCTAGCTACAACAGTTTACACACGTAAAATATAGCTATGATAATACTCAATAATGTCATGATTATAGTGTTACACAATGTAAAAGTCACTAAACTACATTATAATGAAGATGTCTCAGCACACTACTGTACATAAATTTCAACATATGATATGGCGATGTCTTCATTGTCTCTGCTCTCATCAAGACACACCCTCATCTCTATGTCGTCAGTGGTGGCTGATGAGAGTTGCTTGTGGAACCACGGGGGATTATTGAAGGTACAGCACGTGCTAGCAGAAGCACACCCAGCCCCATTCCACAGGGGATCATTACCAAAAAAAGGATTCTATTCGACTTCCTGTATCACAAAAGTAATCCATTCCCACAAAAGAAGGAGAGGGCATGATTCTGCTGTCACCTGGTCTCACACAATGATATGTACAGTATAAGTATATAGAGATCATTAATAGCAGCAACAAAAGTCCAGATGTGTCCCCTAGGATTGCTTCCATGTGTAAGACTAGAATCAATTGTTGTGTTTGAACACGCCCATGTGTTGTACTGAATGCATCTGGAGAACCGACTTGATAAGCATTTATCTTGCCACAGACTCTACTATACAAAGTGCTGCGCAGTACGTTTCAAATATCAAAGAAGAACATGTACCAATTGATGTGGAGTCGATTTTACTGTCAGAGTCATTGTGTTCATCGGGACATGGAAGAGATTCATTGGTCCAGTCCAGACTATAGCCACTCTCCACAGGACCTGGTCATGTCACAGTACACACGCACAGCAGAGCCATTGGAGGACCTGATCCAGTAGTGACCTGATGGGGAGGAGGGATTCAACTGTGAGACATGGGAACATGAATCAGCTGCAAGATTCGAGTATTGTCCAGTCAGTGAGCGAATGATATTGTTTAGTTTAGAATCTAATGACCTCAAAATATTACCCTGAATATCATTGTGATTATTTTCAATTATCTGAAGTTGCATTAGTCTTCTTTCCATAGTTTATGTTTTTAAGTTGGAATTGATATTCCATAAGGTAAGACCCAAGCTAATAAATGCAGCACTATATACCTACTAAGATGAATCCAACCAGTAAAATTCCACACATCCAACTACAAGCAGGCATTCTATACTGTGACCGAAGATCTTCATATGCAGATGGATTTTGAGGCTCGTCTCTTGAAGGAACTTGCTTTTCGGTGTTTGTATTAGTCTATTATGCGGCGTCCAACATGATCTCATATCAGTGGAGTGTCACTATGTGTGATCTGGATAGTCAAATGTATTAGTCTTTGTATTAGTCCAACATGATTTCATATCAGTGGAGTGTCACTATGTGTGATCTGGATAGTCAACTGATCCATGCTGTGGGGCATGTACATGTATGTCAATGTGGAGTCATATGATAGTCACATGATTGCCACATATAATTAAGAGCCACAGGACTGACAGTAGCTAGGTCCAGGTGACGATCCAATATCATCATTGTGAGCTGCAACAAAAGTCCAGATGTGTCTCCTAGGATTGCTTCCATGAGTAAGACTAACACCATCCACGTAATTAGAGTCAATATCTGTGTTTGAACCACGCCCATACAGAGTGAAGGTATCAGTAGTACCCACTTGATAACCATTAATCTTGCCACAGACTCTACTATACAAAGTGCTGTATGTTTTGAAAATCAAAGAAGGACATGAACCGAGTTGATTCCACGAGTGTGGATGCCAGAGTCACTGCGTTCTCTGAATCCATCGGGACATGGAAGAGATTCATCGCTCCAGTCCAGACTAGCCAGGAAGAGGCATCCCTGGATCATCTAAGAAAAAGAAGAAGAATAATGGAGAAGAAAAATCCATGCTTGCCATATGGTAAGCTCCCTGGTCCTGAAACTTGTTCTGCACCTTGTACCTACATAGTAGCTAAGCTATAGTAACATTCACAGTAGCTCTTGTTAAGTCCAAGTGGGGAGAATTAGAATTTCACTTTTGTATTAGACTATATGTGGCGTAGCTAGCACTGGTTCAATACTTCAATCACATTGGGATCAGGTATGCCCCCCTGGTGGTACGCCATGTAATCAGCTTAGATGGGGTTATTTCCCCCATCCGCGTCCACACAATCCCTACATAGAAAGAGCTACCATTCTCTCTGATTAATGATTAAATAGTTGACAATAAAACAAAAATAAAAAAACCATTCTGAACATGAGATTAGATACTATACTAGCTGGATATTGTCCAGCTACCTTGACAATGCCTCCCTTGTTGGTCTGGCTGCATTCTGATGAGGAGTAGACCCCCTCAGCTGCAAGGTCTTCAATGCTTACTTGACTTATCCACTCCTTAAATGCATTCTGCTCATCTGTACTGATATAGTCCAGGAGCAGTACCGTACACCACAACCACAACAAACGTACACCACAACAAATGGGGGGGGCCCAGTATCTCTGCCACTGTAGTCATGATCTCATGTCAGTGGAGCTAGTGGGGCATGTACATATATGTGAATGTGGAGTCATATGATAGTCACATGATCTCATCCATCATAAGACAAATTGCAGTTGACCTGACCATCTGTCACATGATCCCATCAACACTCATCCACCAGATACACACTACAGTTTCAAAAAGAAAGAGTTGTACAACATTTTATACAACAGTTAAAGTTTTGCACATAAAAGTATATGATAACACTCAATATCATGTCTTAGCTATAGTTAATGTTACACAATGTAAAAATCACTAAACTACTTTATAGTGAAGATGTCTCAGCACACTACTGTACATAAATTTCAACATTTGATATGGCAATGTCTTCATTGTTTCTGTTCTCATCACGACACACCCTCATCTCTATGTTGTCAGTGGTGGCTGATGGGAGTTGCTTGTGGAACCACGGGGGGTTATTGAAGGAACAGCATTTGCTAGTAGAAGCGCACCCAGTCCCATCCCACAGGGGATCACTAGCAAAAAGAGTATAGGATCTTCCTGATTTACGATTTCCTGTATCACAAAAGTAGTCCATGCCAACAAAAGAAGGAGGGGCCATGATTCCTTGTTTAACACACTGACAGACACTATCTAAAAATATGGTACTACTCCAATCATCATGAGCAGCAACAAAAGTCCAGATGTGTCTCCTAGGATTGCTTCCATGTGTAAGACTAACACCATCCACGTAATTAGAGTCAATTGTTATGTTTGAACCACGCCCATGCAGACCAAAGGCATCAGGAGTACCAACTTGATAAGCATTTATCTCGCCACAGACTCTACTATACTCTGTGCCGTATGTTTCGAAAATCAAAGAAGGACATGAACCAGTTGTGGAGTTGATTCCACAAGTGTGGATGCCAGAGTCACTGCGTTCTCTGAATCCATCGGGACATGGAAGAGATTCATTGCTCCAGTTCAGACTAGCCATTCTCATCCACCCTCCAGTGATGTTACCACAGGACCTGGTCATGTCGCAGTACACATGTACAGCAGAGCCATTGGAGGACCTGATCCAGTAGTGACCTGATGGGGAGGAGGGATACATTGCAAAGAAAGCAGAACATGAAGAAGCTAAACCAGTCAATGACCTAACCAATAACGAAATATTCCTATTCTGAATATCATTGCGATTATTTTCAAATGTCTGAAGTTGTGTTAGTCTTCTTTCGAGTTCAGATGTAGTATTATTCCGAAGCTCCATTATTCTCCTTTCACATTCCGATGTATTATTGTTCACAGAAACCTGAAGCTGTGCTAATCTTCTTTCAAGTTCAGATGTACTATCATTTCGAAGCTCCAATATCTTTTTGTCACATTCTAATGTATTATTGTTCACAGAAACCTGGAGCTGTGCTAATCTTCTTTCAAGTTCAGCTACATTAGAAGCCTGAAGCCCCATAGTTTGTGTCCTTAAGTTGGAATTGATATTCCATGAGGTAAGACCCAAGCTAATAAATGCAGCACTACCTACTAAGATGAATCCAACCAGTAAAATTCCACACATCCAACTACAAGCAGGCATTCTATACTGTGACTCAAGATCTTCATGTGCAGACGGACTTTGAGGCTCATCTCTTGAAGGAACTTGTTTTTCAGATCCGGATGGATTTTGAGGCTTGTCGCTTGAAGGAACATTAAAGCATTGATTGTCAAGAGTGATCATTTCCTCCTTCCTTGCTAAGAACAGATAGCTGAACTCTTGCAGAGAATGATAGTTAATTCATAATTGACTGTGTGGAGATGTCAATAGGACAACTGCTTCTTGCTGTGAACTGAAGCTGTTTTTATATCACCTTTTTGGTTGTTGTTTTTTGTTCGGTTTTTGTGGATATCCTAAATCAACGAAAATTTAACCAATTTAACCAAGACTTGTCTTCTGGATTCCCATGGCACCCTTTCAAGGATAGTACCATCTTATCAGCAAATTCTCTGGTGAAGAAAATTGCTGTGGAAGATTGTCCATGTCTATGATATGATCCATGACTGGATTTCTGCCACAAATGAGTTATAGTCACAACTTCTACTTCTAGCACAGACTCTTTCAGCTCATTTCATATGTTTAGTTGCACATAATTATAGTACACATTGCTACAGCTGCATGCACTACACCAACCAACCATCCATGAAAATTTAACCTAACATGAAATTTTACCCCTCGAAAATAGTCCACTGTATGGTAGAAACAACTCTGTATAGGTGTAGGAGAAGGAAACTGTCCACATAACTAGTGATGCGCTGGAGTGGTAGTTACTGAACTTGTTAGGTCTTATATCAAAAAATGTTAGCAGCTTAGGTACTATATAGGTGCATATGACACTTGGTTTTCAGTTTGTTGCACACTTACATAACACATGGTTTAGTACCCTGCATGGTGGGTGTATAATAAACTACAACATTGAACACATATCAGTTATTGTTAGGACATGAAAGGAGATGATATGCATGATACAATAATATTAAGTAGGGTGCGGTTCAAAAAAGTTCAGCAACAAGAAAGTGAACTTCCCCTTACCCATCACTAATATTAGAGCTAACTATTCCTACTTCACTCCCATGACAGGCCAAGATGAGATATAAAAGGAGTGAAGTAGGAAACTTGCTTTGAGGCTTATCACATTATTTTGATGTTCATCAAAAATTTTTGCCAAAGAAAAAAAACAGCTATACTATAAAATATAACAATTAATCTTTGATAACTACACATAAATGTATAGTAGGCTTTCTCAACACACACTGCATTTTCTAGTTGTATGATGTCTGTAGTGATTTGGCAGAGTTTGATTGGAATGTCCTGGTCCAGGGGGACGAGGGAGAACTGACCTGTCATACCGCCAGATATAGACACTTCAGGTTAGCAAACCTTATAAAACACCAATGTTAATGATGAAGCAGTGGTGGAATCCCTCTCTGCTCTCTCTTCCTTTTTATTCTGTATTGCAAACACAAACAGATAAGGTAGCCATCTCTCATATCACTGATTTCATGTACTTCATGACAGACCATTCATAAATCATTTTCGGCCATAGGCTCAAGGCTATGAGGTCTACACCTTATTTTACAAAAATCCCACAAAAATTAATAATTACAGCAGTCTATGAATTGTCATAATTATGCTAAATAGGAGAGAACAAACACCAAGTTGAAGGTCGATAATTGGCTGGTTGCATACCTACGTATCATGCAAATGTGGTGATTAGGATTTTTCCCTTCAAGATGGACACACTGTTGCATGAGATTCCCAGCCCTATATTACAAATTATGCTGGCATAGTTTTGGGAATAATGGGTTGAACCTTAATGCCAGCAAAATGCTAGCATAGCTCCAAGACTTCCCCTACGTATGTCCAGGGCTCCAAGGATTTAGCACTAACCATTATTGTATACACACAGATACTTTTAAAACAGCAACAACAACAAAAAACTCTGAAAGGAGATGTACCATCATCAGTAGCAGTTAAGTGCCTCCAGCCATGCATTATGGTATGAAGCTGCATTGTGGTTAGTTTGTGGTTCTGTATGGCTAAAATGACTGGAAGGCAGCTACTTACTTCATGTGACTGGTATTGAGTCTACAGCAACCACAACATTCTTGATAACTTAATAACTGGTAAAATCGTTAGTGAACTGTTCAGGATTTTACTTCCAGGGGTTGGCAGTTATGGGATTATTAATGTCGACTCTTAACTTCATTAGTATGTAAACCCGCGGTAGAATTGCTAATCGGTTGTGGTAAAAAATGTATTTCTATCATACAACCATCTTCTGCTTCTGTTTATTTTTGTTTTTTTATAAGCTCAAGCAATAGATCCTGCGATTATGAATGATGGCTGACTAAAAGAGGCTACAATATTTCTTATCAAATTCTTTCAGTGGAGCACAGGAGCTCGGGAATTGGAGCATAGCATACGTAATAGGGAGGAGGGAAAAACATCATTTGCATGCCCCTACCTTAAATCAGGTCCTTATTTACACTATCCCATAAAACTCCAACCTAGAAACAACGACGACAACAACAATAACAACAACAAAATAAAACAGCAGATAACAGTTGTGATCCAAAGTCATGAAAATCTAGAGTTCAATTTTCTCTTTCTCTCTCTCCCTAGAAGGATGGAGGGAGGGGGCATAGCTATGGTTGGTATGGGAATTTTTCATTTCATGTTGGCTTCACTGGCAGGATTGTAGTAAATGGTAGGATAGGAGGAATTGTGGGACTTGTTCATGCACTGTGTGATCACCTGCAGGATTGGAGGCGAAGGGGGCAAGATGCCCCCAAAATTGTGTGCTGCATTACAGTCACACTCAATCTATCACCTACAGGATTGGAGGCGAAGGGGGCAAGATGCCCCCAAAATTGTGTGCTGCATTACAGTCACACTCAATCTCTGAGATATCTTTGAAACAACATGTGAATGGTCACAGGTGTGATTGTTAAAAGTTAGTATGCACCGAGTTATCTAATGTGTGACCTTGAAAGTATAAGCCAAAGTACAGTGCAATACGAATGTGTCGTGTATACATAGACTATTTTCTGAGAGATATCTTTGAAGTGACACGTGTATGGTCACAGGTGTGATTGTTAAAGGAAATAACAGTTAGTATGCACCGAGTTATCAAATGTGTGACCTTGAAAGTATAAGCTGAAGTACAGTGCAATAGGGATGTGTCGTTTATACATACGTAAGACTTCGTATTTTCTGAGGGACATCTTTGAAGCGACACGGTCACAGGTGTGATTGTTAAAGGTAATAACAGTTAGTATGCCACTGAGTTATCTAATGTGTGTCATGTATACATACGTAGACTACTTTCTATTCACACACTAGAGTTACAGTCACTCTCCAAGAGACATCTTTGAAGTGACGTGTATGGTCACAGGTGTGATTGTTAAAAAGGAATAACAGGTCTATACTTGATATAGTTACAATAGTATTATTATTTTTCCTATAGGCCAAGCGTGAGAAATCCTCCCATATCTCACAGAGTTATCTCACGCTGTACTGAGCATGTATACAATCATAATTTCCAAGGAAACTGATTGATTTCTATCACTTTTGTCCAGCAACAACATCTATGGAATAGCCTGTCTCCTATAAATAACCATAACAACTTACAGATGCTTATTGTAAGTATATCAAATCACACTCGTCGTGGAATTTGGTGAGTCATTTCATTCTGACTCGTGTAATAAGATAATATGTATGCACTAAGTTATCTAATGTGTGACCTTGAAAGTACTAGCCAAAATACAGTGCGTGTTGTGTATACATATGCAGACTATTTTCTATTTACACCACATAATTAGTCTACATGATTAGTTACAAAGAACAGAAACATCAAGTAAATGGGCATGGATAGGCTAAGTATGGCATGGTCAAAATTAATTTCTGGGGGGCACTACACTGAGTGCACCATTTTGGCTTGGGAACAAACCTGGATCCAGTCCTTTTCTCTCTCTCTCTCTCTCTCTCTCTCTCTCTCTCTCTCTCTCTCTCTCTCTCTCTCTCTCTCTCCCTCACTCCCTCCCTCCCTCCTCACACTCTTCTCATAATAAATGCCACAGATGTCATATCATGTACAAACAACATTTCATGTTGTATGCATGCATGTATACCTCTTGGCATAGGAGAGGAAGAGGAACTCTGCTTCGGCAGTTGATTTCCCTGCCAGTGTCTGGTGGAGCGACCCACTCTCTCATTGTTGTGGGTTCTTCGCAATGAGCCCAAAGTTCTGCGCTAACACGACTAGCTATTCACCCAGGTAACTGGAAGAGAGGAAAGATTTTTCATGTAGACTTGGCAAAATCACAACAGGACTGACTGAATGATACAACAGTATAGTTTGATAGTGATTGAATGATGATCATATATGGTAGCATGTGTGAGCTGTTGATTGAATCAAGGTGAGTAAGTCTAAGTTATTGATTGAATTGAATGTTTCATGTGTCCAAGTGTTAATACAGTCCTAAGGTCATTGAGATGGTTGTATGGCTGTTAGGTTGTCTTCCCTAACACCCCCCTCTCCTTCTTTTGGTATGAAGTTACTGCTTTCCATCATGTCTTCTATCTCCCAGGCTTGGCGAGACAGCCCATCAGCATTCTGATGCTTTTCTCCTGGCCGGTGAAGAATCTCAAAATCGAATGGCTGCACTGCTAAAGCCCATCTTGTTAGGCGTCCATTAGAATTCTTCATCTTATGCAGGAATTTCAGTGCACCATGGTCTGTCTGTACTTGAAATTTTCTTCCCAGCAGATACACTTCAAAATGTTTGAGTGATGCAACTATGGCAAGGCATTCTTTTTCAGTTGTAGAGTACCTAACTTCCCTGGGTAATAGCTTCCTTGAAAAAAACGCTATGGGATGGTCATCTCCATTAGAATCCTTTTGGCTTAGTACTCCTCCTATGCCACGTTCAGATGCATCTGTTTGTAGCATGAACATCTCCTCATAGTTTGGGCACTTCAATACTGGTTCCTCAAGCAGACTGCTCTTAAGATCTTGGAAGGCTTTTTGGTGTTCCATCGTCCACAGGACTTTGTTCGGGGCATCCTTCTTGGTTAAATCAGAGAGGCATGCTGACTTTCGTGCAAATTCTCCGATGAACCTGCGGTAGTAGCCTACCATCCCAAGAAACGCCCTTACATCCTTCTTTGTTTTTGGGATGTTAAAGTCCTGCACTGCTTGAATCTTGCATTGTTCTGGTCGTATCTCTCCTTTGCCTACAACATGGCCTAAGTACGAACAAGATGTTGTTCCAAACTGGCATTTGCGTCGTTTGGCTGTCAATCCAGCATCTTTCAGCCTCTTAAACACTTGTTTGAGGTGCTTGAGGTGGCTCTCCCAGGTTGAACTAAAAATCACAACATCGTCAAGATATGCAGTAGCAAAGGAGTGGTATCCATGAAGCACCCGATCCATGAGGCGCTGAAATGTTGTTGGTGCTCCCTTAAGCCCGAATGGCATTCTCCTGAACCGAAATTTACCAAATGGTGTGGTGAAAGCAGTTTTGTCTCTGTCTTGCTCCTCGACTGAGACCTGGTAATACCCTTTAGTTAGGTCGAGGGTACTGATGTAATGGGCATCCCCCAGATTCTCAATGATTTCTTCAACTCTGGGCATCTGGTATGTGTCATTGAGAGTTACAGCATTCAGCTTCCGGTAATCAATGCACAGGCGTAGCGTGCCATCCTTTTTCCTGACCGTCACAATTGGTGAGGCCCAAGGACTATCAGAAGGTTCAATGACGCCCAAGTCAAGCATGTTCTGGATCTCTTCACGTACTTCCTTCTGCCAAGCAGCTGGAATGAGATACGGGTGTTGGTGTATAGGTCTGGCGCCATCTGTTCTGATGCTATGTGTGAGTAGTTCAGTCTGTCCAGGTTGGTCACTGAGGGTACTTCCCACCTCCTCCAGAAGTGCCTTTAGTTCTTCCTGTTGTTGAGGCAGCAACTGGTGTTCTGATAGTTCTGCCTTCTGTTGTTGGGGTAGGTCTCCATCCAGTGTGTAGAGTTCAGGTTCCCCCTCACTCCCCTCAGCTTCCTCTTTGGCACATACAACAGTCAGCACCTGTGCTGGGGTGAACCATGGCCTTAACATATTGATATGAAATAGCCTCCACTTCTTCTTTCTTTCTGGAGTCTCCACTCTGTATGTGACATCTGATAGTTTCTCCAAAACTGTGTAGGGACCGTTCCACTGTGGCTGAAACTTGTGTCGCTCATCTGGTAGAAGAGCTAGCACCTGTGCTCCGGCCTTGAAACTCCGACTACTCGCTCTCCGGTCATACCAGGTCTTGCTGCTCTGCTTAGCCTGCTTCTCTGTCTCTCTGGCCAACTCAGCTGACTGGGCCATCTTCTCCTGCAAGTCAAGGACATACTCCACTACCGACTGGGACAGATTGCTCCTTCCTGTCCATTGCTCCTTCACTAGTGTCAAAGGACCCCTGGCCTGTCTGCCGAACAGAAGTTCAAAGGGTGAGAACCCTGTTGCTGCATGTGTGGCATCACGGTATGCAAAGAGTGTATATGGCAGCCATTCGTCCCACTGTTTCTGGTTGGGGCAGGACTTCCGCATCATGGACTTGAGTGTTCCATGGAAGCGTTCAAGCATCCCGTCTGTCTGTGGGTGGTATGGAGATGTTCGGATATGTTTGATGTTGAGCAGGTTGAAGATCTCTTGCATTAGTTTGGAAGTGAAGTTAGACCCTTGATCACTGAGGATCTCCTCAGGTATTCCGAGGCGACTGAAGATTTCACAAAGAGCTTCTGCCACAGTTCTGGCATCGATTCTCTTCAAGGGCACTGCCTCTGGATACCGAGTGGCAAAGTCCATTAGCGTTAGAATGAACTTGTTCCCTTTCTTTGTTCTGTTGAGTGGTCCCACGATATCAATGGCCACACGTCTGAATGGTTCGTTGATGACTGGAAGTGGCTGTAGCGGGGCTTTCTTTCTGTTTTGTTTTGCTCCTCGCTGGCACTCTGGACACGTATGACACATCTCACGAACATCTGTGGTCATTCCCGGCCAGAAGAAATGCTGCCTCAGCTTCAGTTCTGTCTTCTGGCGACCTAAATGTGCTGCCATTGGTGCCTGGTGTGCCGTCTTCAGTAGCCACTGTCTGTGTTCCTTGGGAACCACCACCTGTAGAAGAGACTCTCCTTGGGTGTCCTGGCTATGATGGAAAAGAATATCATTATCAATCAGGAACTCAGAGTCTGGATTCTCCTTCGCCTGTTCCCAAGCTCCTGTGAGTGTCTGGTCTGCAAGCTGGGCTTTCATCAGCTGGTCTGGTGTCAGGTTCTCCAGAGGGTCAGCATTGGGTCTCTCAGCCATCCTGGTCCTCCAGGCCTTTTCCTTCATCTCTGCCTGTGATGGTCCTGTCTTCTCTCTGGTCCTTGGAGTGGTGAAGAGGCTGTCATCCAATTGTTCCAGGCCTGTCCTATCCGAGTCACCTTCTTCATCCAGCTCAATGTTGATAGGGGTGGCTCCTGAGTCTGCTGACAGCCTGTCATCTTCTAGATTCTGTCTCTGTTCCTTGGCTGCCTGCGCCCTGGTCACTACCAACACCTGGGGGCCTTCCTTGGTGGCTTCCTTCTCAGCAATCTGCAACATGAGGTTGTTAAAAAATGGGCAATTCTTGCCAATGAGTACTGGTGAACTGTCAGCCCCAACCACTGCTTCAACCCAGGCCTTGTACTCTCCCACTTCTACGTAGATCTCAGCTGTTGGGTAGATTTTCAGCTCGCCAGTGGCTCCTTCAATTGTCTGCGTTTTCCCAGTGTAGCAGCGGGGTGGAACCAGCATTTTCTGCACCACAGTCATGTCTGCTCCAGAGTCTACAACAGCTCCAGGTACATCCAATCCTAAAATCGTGGCTGTCACATGGTATGTAGGTAGATCCTTCTTTATCTGTTGCTGGCTAGCTCTGAGCACCTTACTGGGGCACCTGGCTGCTATGTGCCCTCTCTCCTGACAGTTGTAACATTTGATGCCCTTGGGTTTGTCTGGCTTCCCAGCTGAGGTCACACACTCTTCTTTCTCGGCTGCAAGGTTAGCAGTCCCATCCTTGCCGTCTTGCTGTATTTTCCATGGTGTTTCTTGAGTAGGAACCCCAGGCCTCCTCTTCCACTTGGGGTCATCAGGTGAACTCCTCCGATCAGCAAAAAACAAGTCGGCCATGGTAGCTAGCTCACGTATCGACTTTGTGTCCTTCTCCCTTAAGTGAACTGCTGCTGAATAGGGTAGCTCCTGCAGAAGTTGTTCTCGGCAGACTGCTTCCTTAATCTCCTTCCCAGTGGCCTCCTCTCCGACATATCTGTCCAGCATTCTTTCAGCCCTGGCAACTGACTCCACAAAAGTTTCGCCCTTCCTTCTCTTGTGGTGCCACCATGCGTCTCCAAGACGGTTGCGCTGTAGTCCACAAGTGTCTAGTATCTGCTTTTTGACATGCTGGTAGACTTGCCTTTCCTCATGCTGTAATGCCCTGGCTGCTCTGCCACATCTCTCTGACAGCAGGGGGCGCAGGTGTGTGAGCCAAGTGTCCTCTGGTATCTCGAGATCTCTCATTTGTGCCTCAAAATCGTAGATGTACTCTGCAACATCCACTTCTTCTGACATCCTCGTCATCTTTGGGGTGTGTCTCCTTTTCTGCTCCAGCTCTCTCTGGATCCTCTGTTGTTCTTCCAATTGCTTCTGCCGCTCTTCCCGGCGTCTCTCCCATTCCTGGTCCTCAGCTCTGAGTGCTGCTTCTCTCTTCCAATGCTCATCCCGATCTAGGCGTTGCTGCTCTCTCCACTCCAACTGCTTCTGCTCTTCAGCTCGGCGTCTCTCTGCCTCTGCTTTGCGAGCTTCCTCGCGTTCTTGTTGCTGGGATGTCAACATTGCCATCATCAGTTCCTGGAACCGCTTTTCTCGTGCCTCTTCTGCCTCTGCCCTTTCCTTAGCTTCCTGTCGACGTCTCTCTTCTCTGGCAAGCTCCATGTTTTGCATGAAGGCTGCCATCATTTCCATGGGATCCTTCATTGCAGGGGCTGCTGTCTTTGTCCCATCATTTGTGTTTACGTTTTGCTGTGAGACTTGAGGTTCTACTTCTTCCCTCTCTGGTACGTTTGCCATCTCTGGAACAGTCCTTTTTCTCTTGGGATACCGTTTTGCGTCTAATATCTCCCGCTGGTTGTCTCTTGACATTCCTCGCGTTTAGTCAGCTGCCTTGCCAAAACTACCCTGCAACTTCTCGGTGAAAAACCAGTCGTAGTCACGGTACACCGCTGCCACCAAGTGTTGTGGGTTCTTCGCAATGAGCCCAAAGTTCTGCGCTAACACGACTAGCTATTCACCCAGGTAACTGGAAGAGAGGAAAGATTTTTCATGTAGACTTGGCAAAATCACAACAGGACTGACTGAATGATACAACAGTATAGTTTGATAGTGATTGAATGATGATCATATATGGTAGCATGTGTGAGCTGTTGATTGAATCAAGGTGAGTAAGTCTAAGTTATTGATTGAATTGAATGTTTCATGTGTCCAAGTGTTAATACAGTCCTAAGGTCATTGAGATGGTTGTATGGCTGTTAGGTTGTCTTCCCTAACACTCATCAAAATCCAGCGTCTGTTTGGGGATGATTTGGAACTGACTGACATAGTTCTCGGGGTGCTTCCGAGGGTCATAGCCCCCCAACTCAGCTGCATCAAAAGATAGTGATTTATTATAGCAGAGACCAAAAACTCAGCTAGAGATGATGGACAGGTATTATGAATGTTGAGAAACATCAAAATCTTTACTATTAGTAAAGTTCACAAGAAGATTAATAAATTTTAGTGTAAGAGTAATTAAATGGATAGCCAAACAATTGTTTAAACTAGCTAAAATTGACACCTGCCAAAAAAAGTACCCACTAAAGTTGGTCTATAACTATTTCTGAACAAAGTGAGTTATGATTAAGTCCAATTGACTTTTTCGTGATTGATAATGGTGGCAATGATGACCATCATGGCATAGTCTCGCGGGTCAGACTCGATTCTTTCCTTTTTCTTGGGGCCCCCAAGAAAAGGAAAGAATCGAGTCTGGCCCGCGAGACTACATGGCATACTTGGGGCTGAAATCTGACCACTGAATCCAGCGTATTGTTTAGAATCCAGCGTATTGTTTAAAATCCCTCTCACTATTTTTCAGTCCAACACTCTTCATGTTTAGAATTATTATGATCCAAGCATCTTTTACACGCGCGAGCGAGGACTAGTGCACCGGCGCGGCCTTAGGGTTAGGCTCAGCTCGGTAATACGTACCTTGCATGATGTATGTAGAGTAGGCACCAAAGAGTGAAGCTGACTCAAATGAATATGGCAGTTGTGTGATGAAGAGGTTCTTCTTGATCTGCAAGTAGAAATGGTAGTTCGTCATGTTAGGTGGGTAAAGGGTCTTCGACACAACTGCACAAGTACAGTTGGTAAAGGGTCTTAACATGGTACTGTATCTAGCTACGTCTAGTATATATAGTACCAAGTTGTTTTGGCTTATGTATAGCCCACAAGTCGATAAAGTGATGTACATAGTAATTATGAGGGTAATGAAAATTATTATTGTGATAGATGATGAAGAGTCGTATTATGAATGATTGTATGCATAATAGTTGTAGTTATGATAAAACTAATAATTAATGCATGGACAAGCATAAAAATAAAGTTCACCAGTCGTCAGGCAATTATTTTATTAGCAGTGGCAGCCACAGACAGAGGTCGGTTAGGAAGTTCAATTTCAACATAGTCATCTGCAAGACATGATAGTAAAGTGAGTTCTTGGATAATTCAGCTAATAATTCTATCAAGCTAAAATCCTATTAGTCCAGCTAGGACAATCAGATCAGATATAACTGCTATAACAGCTACATTTATTTCTTTAACTGAAAATCCCCTACATTGTAGATAGATTGCACTTACCTTCATAAGCTTTCAAAATACTCTCGCACACAAACTGGTACTGGTACTACAGAACGGGGAAAGGAAAGGGAGAGATAAAGAGAATGGAAAATGGGAGAGATTACCATTAGCTACATTCTTACGTGGAGGGAACTTACTGGTGTTTGAACAAGCATCCCTCTCTGGTCTCTCATGTGACGAACGATCTCTAGAGGGTAGATAGGTTCCAGCACCTCCATCTTACAAAGTGCCGTTTCCATCAATATCAGGACTCCAGTTCGACCAATCCCAGCGCTTGAAAAAAGAAAGACATTACAGAATCAGTTAAAGAGAAAAAGGAGTAGTTAATTGTATGAGTTAGGTTAGTTTCTATTATCAGTACCTGCAATGAACAACTAGTGGTGTGTTAATGCCTTCCCTCAAAGACTGCATCCCCTGCACAAAGTGAAGAAAGTCCACCTTACTTCCAGGAACACCTATGCACATCAGGAATAATGATTGCAGTTTATAATATTAGTAGCTACGTATGCTTTGTTCCTGAAAGTCCACACAATAATTTTACCATACATAGCAGAGTCCTACTCACCGTGATCTGGCCAATCAATGTACTGCATTTGGACAATTCGTCTTTCTTCCCCAGACTACAAAAGAAAAAAGAAGTAGATGAGTATGAAAAAAAAAAAAAAAAAAGCAATGACAGAACCGAATAAAATGAAAGTAAAAATGAAGTGGTTGTAGCTTTTCATTGTAGCTAATGAGAAAAAGTGTCCTGATTCGTAAATAAGGTTACAGTGGGACATCCAGTCCACATTAAAAGGTTCCACTAATGCACATAACTTGTACCATTCTGTTCTTGAGACGTAGCTAGTTGTCTCGTGAAGGAGATCCGATCATGCTGCTGCGACAGTGTGGTCACTTCAAACTTCCCATACTCCCGCGAACTCTTGACCTCTGGCCAGTACTGACAGCAACGAACTTTGCCCTCCTCAATAACATCTGTCAGCATGACAATACCAGTGGATCCCTGCTCCCATACCATCTGTGTGCATAATCATAAGCAAGAATATCAAAATCCTTTAATGTGGTATTCAAGCACTGCTCTGATCAATTTCACTGGGGAGAACCCTGTTATCTGCTAACTTCTGCTTGCTAAAGTTTAGCTCAGAGCTGGCATGCTCAGTGACATAACATATATATGGTTGGGTCAGTAAATTTATAATAGAAAGGACACCATGCAATTCAATTATTAGCTAGATAGGATATTTATGATTTAATACTAGAGGTTCTTGATCTCTCTTTTATATACTGATGTGCTAGAGCACAAAGCTATGCGTAACAAGTCTGTTTCTCCCATTAACCTGCCAGTGGTCTTGCAGGTGTGCTGCATTGGTCCTTGTGCTGCTATGTACTTGATGATCTGACCTGTGGTGTATATCTCCATCTGTCATCACATGACCAGTACACAACACAATGGGTAAGTCACATGATGAATGCTGTTGGCTCTAATACATGTGAATGTCTGCACTTACATTGACAAAACTAGCATTGATGTAGTCTGGACCTTCCATCAGATGCACTCGAGTTTCGTCATCTAAAGAATAAAAAAATTCCAAAATTAACTGGAACTGAAGTATTAGGAGGAGAAGAGGGAGGGAGAGGAGAGGAATCCTATCCCTCTCCTTCTCTAGCTCAATCTCATAGTAAGCTAGTTTCTTACAAGCTGAAATGTCACGATATCTGTTTCTGCCCAGGTTTTGAGGGAGTTTGCTTGCAATGGCTGCCATGCCTGGCTTCCTTCTGTATAGTCTCTGCAACAAAGAAAGGGAAGCATGAGATAGTGATTTTCAGTCCCATGTGCTTACATAAATAAGAGTGAACACCTCAATGTGAACTCCTTGCAATGCTACTGTCGCGGACTGGGACGCAGAGAACTTATAGTTAAGTCAATTTTTAATAGCAACTGGCAGGACTGCTCAGTCCAACACAAAAACTACTTAAATACATCAATAACACATGAATGTACAAACTAATGATTTAACACACTATACAGAGAGGGGAGAAATAACACACATAAACACATGAAGGGTGAGTTTGACAAATATGACACAGAAAGAATAATTACATTAACACTTAGCTACTTAGAGTTATGCTGTTCATGACACTCCATCCCCCTTCTCCTGCGACATTCATGTCGGTGAAAGTTAAACCAGGCGGGAGAGGCCATCAGCATTTTGATTGTCTTTGCCACTGCGGTAGTGGATCTTGAAGTCATAGGGCTGGAGTGCCAAACTCCAGCGGGTGAGTCGGCTATTGTTTTCCTTCAGACGTTCCATCCATTCTAATGCGCGATGATCAGTCTGAATGGTGAAGTGTCGGCCAAGCAGGTAGATTCTAAATGCCTCCACCCCAAGACGTATGGCGAGGCACTCCTTTTCAAGCGTTCCTCACGAGGGAGTAGCTTTCGACTAAAGTATCCAACAGGGTGCTCCTCTCCTGTATCACTCATCTGGCTTAATACAGCCCCAACTCCCCTTGCTGAGGCATCCGTCTGTAGTGTGAACGGTTTGGCAAAATCGGGGGTCTTCAACACTGGGGATGAACACATCTTTTGCTTGAGGGTGGTAAATGCTGCATTACACTCTGGTGTCCACTTGAATCGATTGGGGGAAGATTTCCAAGTGAGGTCTGACAAGGGGGCGGCTATGCTGGCGAAGTCAGGAATAAACTTCCGATAGTAGCCAGTCAAGCCGAGGAATGCTCTAACTTCCTTCCTAGTTTCTGGCACTGAGAAACTCTGAATTGCTTCAACTTTGGAGGCTTCCGGCTCCACCACCCCACTTCCAATCACTTGTCCAAGGTAGACACATCTTGACATTCCAAATTGGCATTTCTTGCGTTTCACCTTGAGTCCAGCTTTCTGCAATCTCTCCATAACTTGCTGTATGTGTTGGAGATGTTCGGTCCAGGTCTTGCTATAGACGATGATATCATCCAAGTAGGCAGCTGTAAAGTCGTCTAGACCCTGAATGACTCTGTCGACCAAACGTGGGAATGTGGCTGGTGCCCCTTGTAGGCCAAACGGCATAACTCGAAACTGGTACAGTCCAAAGGGGGTGACAAATGCACTCTTGATCTTGGCTCTCTCTGTCGATGGCACCTGCCAATACCCCTTGGTGAGATCAATAGTTGTGATGAACCTTGCTTGTCCTGCACGATCAATGAGTTCATCTATGCGAGGCATTGGATATGCATCGGCTTGGGAGATGTTATTCAACCGGCAGTAGTCAACGCAGAATCTCAGTGTACCATCTTTCTTTTTCACCAACACTATCGGCGAGGACCACTCACTGGTAGAGGGCTCGATGATTCCATGCTCCAACATTTCGGCGATTTCTTTCTTCACAGTCTCTCGGTATGCCTGTGGTACTCGATATGGAGGTAGTCTGATAGGTCGAGCTGTCCCTGTTTCAATGTCATGTTCAGCATAGTCTGTTCGTCCGGGAACATCCGACATGACTTCAGAAAATGATTGCAGGGTCTCTCTGAGCTCAGTATTCTGTTTCGTGGTTAACTGCTCACCAGTCGTTAGCTCCGATTCATTGGGACTTGCTTCCTTCCAGAGAATTATGTCATCTTCATTGGCCGGTTCTTCCACTGTCTCTTCAACCCATAGATTCTGTGCTATGGGGGTGTTCCACTTGTGTAGCATGTTCACATGGAATATCCGGTGGCGTTTCTGGTGGTCAAACATGTCGACTTCATAGGTAACGGGGGAAATAACCTTCTTCACTGGATATGGACCTTGCCAATTAGCAAGTAGCTTGTTGGTACTCGATGGAAGCAGCACCAATACGTGGTCTCCTATCTGGAATCTCCTTTCCCGAGCGTTCCTATCATACCACCTTTTCTGGTCTTTCTGTGCCTGGGTCATGTTTGTGTGCACCAACTCGGATATATTTGCTAGCTTTTCTTGTATGGTAAGGACATAGGATACCACACTCTGCTTAGAAGCTTCCCAGGATTCCTTCAGTATGTCAAGAGGGCCCCGGACCTGCCTCCCATAAACTAACTCAAACGGGGAGAATCCAGTTGAGGCCTGTGGGACCTCCCGATAGGCGAACAATAAGTAGGGTATGAGGCAATCCCAATCTTTCCCATCTTCACAGGCAGCCCTTCGTAACATGGCTTTAAGGGTCTGATTAAACCGTTCCACTAGCCCGTCTGTTTGGGGGTGGTAGGGACTTGTTCTGATAGGATGGATGCTCAATAACTTGTACAATTCTGCCAGCAGCTTGGAAGTAAAGTTGGATCCCTGGTCTGTTAAAATTTCCTTGGGCACCCCAACCCTACTGAAGAATTGGGTCAATTGCTCGGCAACATGCTCAGCATCAATTGAACGGAGGGGGAACGCTTCAGGGTAACGGGTGGCGTAATCACATATTACCAGTATGTACCTGTTTCCTTTCCTGCTGCGAGGGAGAGGCCCGATGATGTCCATAGCGATCCTGTGGAACGGCTCCTCCACAATTGGTAGTGGCACCATAGGGGCACGAACCTTTTTCCCCTTTGCTGTCTTCTGGCACTCTGGACAGGTGCGGCATAACTCCTTCACGTCCTGGAACACTGTTGGCCAGTAGAACCGCTGTAGCACTCGGTCTGTCGTCTTCTTTTGGCCCAGATGTCCAGCCATCAGGATCTCGTGTGCTAGTTTCAACACCAATTGTCGGCACTGTAGTGGTAGGATCAGCTGGTAGATGGTTCCAGTAGTTTCTCTCCCATGAGGAACCCATTGACGATACAATAGTCCATCCTCTTCCAAGATGCCTGTCTTGTTGGGTTCAGCTTCTCCATGGTTGGCTTCTCGGATGCTGGCAAGTGAGGGATCACTTTGTTGAAGTTGCTTCAACTCCTCTGTACCCATATCTAGATGGTGCTTCTTTTTCTGTTCATAGAATTCTCTCCGCTGGGTTCTCTTCTCGCTCCGGGTCATACCCTTCCGGGTCTTCACTGCCTGGAATAAATCAGGATCGAATGATGAGCCAAGTATCCCATCTTCCTCGATATCAGATGTGGTTATTGGTTCAGTCCCAAGATCTGCTGGTTTCGGTTGTGCTCCATCTGCTACTTCCTTCTCCTTCTCATCTCTTTCTTGTTGCTCAAGTTGCTTGGATCGGGCTCTTGTTATCACAGCCAAGTTATCCTCTTTCTCACGATCTGTAGTATTCTCTTGGGTCTCCTGGAGAATATCTGACAGGTTGACATCCCGGCCTAGTAGAACAGGCATAGGGAGTGTGGATGACACTGCTGCTTCAACTTCACGATGGAAGTTTCCCACACCGATCCGTACTTTGGTTAATGGATACACCTTGATATCTCCATGGGCACAACGTATCGACACTTTTCCTGTTTCTGGCTTCCCTTGAACTAGTTCCCTGTGTACCATCGTCCTGGCACCGCCTGTGTCCAGAAGAATGTCAGTTACTCTTCTGCCATCCACAGTTCCAGCTTTCTTGAATCTGTCCTCCTCCTGAGATGAAGTTTTGTTCTGGTCGTTCATGTACACTACTTCTGTGTACATTGCTGGTTTGCTCGGACAAGCAGCAGCAATATGTCCCAGCTCGTGACAGTTGTAGCATCGTATCTTTGTCTTCCCCGGCTTCAGCTGGGTTTCTCGCCCTCCACTTTCCAGTGCTCGATCTGCTGCTGCCTTCCTGCACTCCTTAGCCATGTGGCCTTTCTTCTTGCAATAGTGGCAGGTAATCACTGGCTCTCCAGGTGGCTTCTGGTTGTCGTTTTTCACTTGTTTCCTCACTAAGGTATATTCGTCAGCGAGTTCTCCTGCCTTAAGCACTGTCTTAAGTCTCCGGTCCTGCACCCAAACGTGAACCTCAGGGGGTAGTTTGTTGCTCAGCTGCTCGATCGCTACTTGCTCCAGCACCGCTTGTACACTCTCCATATGATCCTTCATCCACTTCTTCAGAAGATCCATGAGTCGTACTGCTAAATCCCTGTAGGTCTCACTGTCCTTGCGGGAAGTTTGCCTGAAACGCTGACGATAGGTTTCTTGATTGATATCATACCTCCTGAGAATGGCTACTTTCAGAGCTTCGTAGTTTCCAGCTTCTTCTGTTGGCATTGCAGCATACGCCTGCTGGGCCTTCCCAGTAAGATTTGGAGCTAGCTTATAGGCCCATCTCTCTCGTCTAATCTCGTACGCTAGCATCATCCTCTCAAAGGTTGTTAAAAACGCTTCAATATCGTCGGACTCGGTCAACTTCTGGAGTTTGATGTCGTTCTCGCTCTTGCTGAGCTCTGTCATCTCTCGTTTGGTCCTACCCATGGTCTCGATCGCTCCGAGTAGAGATGTCACATTGGCTTGCATGGCTCTTCTGTCCTCGAGAAGCATAGCTACCATATTCTCCAATGATCGGGGATCGGCCTCTAAGCCACTGCCTCTAGTAGTTCCGTCGCTCCCTCATTCGGTTTCTTCTTCCATCTCACTCGTAGGTAACGTCATTGAGTTTCTGTCTGATTCTCCGGACTCTTCGGTTTCGACTCTTCTTCCAATCGTCTCCTATACTCTCGGCCACTCCTCGTGGTACTGTACATTCGATAGTTACTGTAGCTATAGAGGTTCTCCAACTGGCACAGGTCTTGTCTCAACTTCTGTAGACAACTATCCCACCGCTGCCACCAAGATGTCGCGGACTGGGACGCAGAGAACTTATAGTTAAGTCAATTTTTAATAGCAACTGGCAGGACTGCTCAGTCCAACACAAAAACTACTTAAATACATCAATAACACATGAATGTACAAACTAATGATTTAACACACTATACAGAGAGGGGAGAAATAACACACATAAACACATGAAGGGTGAGTTTGACAAATATGACACAGAAAGAATAATTACATTAACACTTAGCTACTTAGAGTTATGCTGTTCATGACACTACTTATACTAAGGACATTTTTTCTACAATTACCAGCAGGTGCAACTGGAACCAAAGCTTGATGTGGACTTTCTATACATTACAAAACCTCTATACCAAAAGATGCAATTTCTTTCACTTCTCTATCAATTTTTATAATGGCTACTTGTCTTATGGAGCAAAAAACAACAACAACAAAAAAAAACAACAGCAAAATTTTGATATCTCTGTATGGTATTGATTTGTTCATAAATTATCATGTACACTTTACGAGTGTTTTGATATTAAATAAATAAACTAAAGCAAAAAAAACTTTTGTATCAATATTTTAACTAATTTTTGCACTCACATCGAAATGGAGGAGTCCCTTTCCAGAGGAGAGGGTTCCCTTGAGGGAGGTAAGGGACTCTCTCAGCATGTGTCCCAGATCATTGTCCATTGTAGGAGCTGAACTTCGCAGTGTCGGGTTCACTCGCTGGAGGTTACGAGGCTTCACTATCATCACCAGTTCACTGGGACCAAAATGAGAGTACACAAAGTTCAGGGTTTCAGCCCAAGTAGTTAACCCCTCCACGATCCCAAATCTTTTAAAGGTATCACCCTTTACATGCTGGATTTGATCAACAAGATAATCTGTTCATGTGTTTTCTCGGTGATGGCTCTGTTGTTGATGTAGAGGACTTGATCTCCTTCTTCCACAGGGGGATTACAAGTAGCAGCCTGCAAGCATCATCAAACAAGATTAGGTTACTGTTACACAGTTTACAGTTGGTATAAAGTACACACTCTTGTTATTGCAGTGCTCCAATGTGTACTTCCTGATAGATTCAATGTTGATTTGCCCCTCCCTCTCAAAGATAACTGGATGGGTTTTAAACTTGATCACATCAATGGCATGCTTAACATCTCACCGGTGAATCTGGAGAGATTTTGGTCACTATCACTGGCATTCTTTCTCATCAGCTCCACCCTGCAATAAGACAACAACTACAATTACATACTAAACCTTTCCTGCAGCAGCAAATGCAAAACAGTAAAGAAAGTTTTCCCCAAGAAAATCTCCTACTATATTACACTAGATACTGTCCAGTTACCTTGACGATGAAGCCGTACCTCCCTTGTTGGTCTGGCTGCATTCTGATGAGTAGACTGTGGACTGTGTGTGTAGGAAGATAGGTCACATGATAGTCACATGATCTCGTGTCAGTGGAGTGTGTTTGATCATGATAGTCAACCAACTAATGGGGCTGTGTATGTTAATAATTATGGAGTCATATGATAGTCACATGATCCCATGTGTCACAAGGTCAATTATAACAAATTGCAGTTGACCTGACTATCTGTAGCTAACATGATTCCATGGAAATTGGCTCTTGTTATGACATTGTTTGAGCAGTGGATTATTCTATCATAGTGTTAATATATTATATAAAGTCACTAAACTACTTTATAGGGAAGATGTCTCAGCACACTACTGTACATAAATTTCGACATTCGATATGGCAATGTCTTCATTGCGTCTGCTCTCATCACGACACACCCTCATCTCTATGTCATCAGTGGTGGCTGATGGGAGTTGCTTGTGGAACCATGGAGGGTGATTGAAGGTACAGCACATGCTAGTAGGAGCACACCCAGCCCCGTCCCACAGGGGATCATCTGGAAATAATGTAACGTCGGTTGGAGCGGGATCTCTTCGATTTCCTGTATCACAGAAGTAGTCCGTTCCCACAAAGGAAGGAGGGGCCATGATTCTCCTATTACTTGGTAGCACACACTGACAGATACTAGGTATCTGTCTCGTTCCAAATTTATCATCATGAGCAACAACAAAAGTCCAGATGTGTCTCCTAGGATTGCTTCCAAGCGTAAGACTAACACCATCCACGTAATTAGAGTCAATCGTTATGTTTGAACCACGTCCATGTGTTGTACTGAATGCATCTGGAGTACCAACTTGATAACCATTTATCTTTCCACAGACTCTACTATACTCTGTTCTGTGTGTTCCAAAAATTAAAGAAGAACATGAACCATTTGCTATGGAGTAGATTCCACAAGTGCGGATGTCAGAATCATTGCGTTCTCTGAATCCATCGGGACATGGAAGAGATTCATTGCTCCAGTTCAGACTAGCCACTCTCATCCACCCTCCAGTGATGTTACCACAGGACCTGGTCATGTCACAGTACACACGTACAGCAGAGCCATTGGAGTGCCTGATCCAGTAGTGACCTGATGGGGAGGAGGGATACATTGCAAAGATAGCAGAACATGAAGAAGCTAAACCAGTTAATAACCTAACCAATAACAAAATATTCCTATTCTGAATATCATCGCGATTATTTTCAAATGTCTGAAGTTGTGTTAGTCTTCTTTCGAGTTCAGATGTAGTATCATTCCGAAGCTCCATTATTCTCCTTTCACATTCTGATGTATTATTGTTCAGAGAAACCTGAAGCTGTGTTAATCTTCTTTCAAGTTCAGATGTACTGTCATTTCGAAGCTCTAATAGCTTTCTGTCGCATTCCAATGTATTATTGTTCACAGAAACCTGAAGCTGTGCTAATCTTCTTTCAAGTTCAGATGTACTGTCATTTCGAAGCTCTAATAGCTTTCTGTCGCATTCCAATGTATTATTGTTCACAGAAACCTGAAGCTGTGCTAATCTTCTTTCAAGTTCAGCTACATTAGAAGCCTGAAGCCCTATAGTTTTTGTCCTTAAGTTGGAGTTGATATTCCATGAGGTAAGACCCAAGCTAATGAATGCAGCACTACCTACTAAGATGAATCCAACCAGTAAAATAAAACACATCCAACTACAAGCAGGCATTTTATACTGTGACTTAAGATCTTCATATGCAGACAGATTTTGAGGCTCATCTCTTGAAGGAACTTGTTTTTCAGATCTGGATAAATTTTGAGGCTCGTCTCTTGAAGGAACTCGTTTTTCAGATCCAGATGGATTTTGAGGCTTGTCACTTGAAGGAACATTATAGCATTGATTGTCAAGAGTGATCATTTCATATTGATTTTCTTCTTCCATGACTAAGGACAGATAGCTGAACTCTTGCAGAGAATGATAGTTAATTCACAATTGACTGTGTGGAAATGTCAATAGGATAACTGCTTCTTGCTGTGAGCTGAAGCTGTTTTTATACCACTTTTTGTTGTTTTGTTCGGTTTTTGTGGATACCCTAAATCAACGAAAATTTAACCAATGAATAATATATCTACCGCGCATGCTATCCACACCCCCATGTTAGTTCTAGATCATTGCAGTAGCAAAATCTGATACTTCAAATGCAAAAAAAAACTTGTCTTCTGGATTCCCATGGCACTTTTTCAAGGATAGTATCATCTTATCAGCAAATTCGCTGGTGAAGAAAGTTGCTGTGGAAGATTGTCCATGTCAGGAAGGCTTAGATTGTATGTCATGTAGCTATGATCCATGACTGGATTTCTGCCACGAGTGAGTTAGTCATAGTCACAACTTCTACTTCTAGCACAGACTCTTGAAGCTCACTTCATATGTTTAGACAATAGATGTTTTGTTGCACATTATAGCACACATGGCTACAACTGCATGCACTACACCAACCAACCATCTGTGAAAATTTAACCCATTTTCCCATTAACATGAAATTTTACCCCTCGAAAATAGTCCACTGTGTGGTAGAAAGAACTCTGTAAAGGTGTAGGAGAAGGAACTGTCCACATAACTAGTGATGCACTGGAGTGGTACTTACTAAACTTGTTAGGTCTAATGTTAGCAGCTTAGGTAGTACTAGAACTATATAGGTGCATATAACACTTGGTTTTCAGTTTGTTGCACACTTACATAACACATGGTTTAGTACTCTGCATGGTGGGTGTATAATAAACTACAACATTGAACACATATCAGTTATTGTTAGGACATGAAAGGAGATGATATGCATAACACAATAGGAAATAATATTTAAAGTAGGGATAGCTGTGTTTGGTTCATAAAAGTCCAGCAACAAGAAACAGTGAACTTCCCCTTACTCATCACTAATATTAGAGCTAACTATTCCTACTTCACTTCCATGACAGCCCAAGATGAGATATAAAGGGAGTGAAGTAGGAAACTCGCTTTGAGGCTTATCACATTATTTTGATGAATACACACATTCATCAAAAAAATTTTGCCAAAAAAATTATAAACTATAAAATATAATAATTCTAGTAAATGTATCTTTGATAACTATACATACGTAGATGTAACCTTTCTCAACACTCACCACATTTTCTAGTTATAAGATGTCTGTAGTGATTCGGTGGAGTTTGATTGGAATGTCCTGGTCCAGGGGGACGAGGGAGAACTGACCCGTCATATTGCCAGATATAGACACTTCAGGTTAGCAAACCCTGTTCTTCTATAAAACACCAATGTTATAAATGATGAAGCAGTGGTGGAATCCTTACTCTTAATCTCTCTGCTCTCTCTTCCTTTTTATTCTGTCCTGCAAACACAAACAGATAAGGTAGCCATCTCTCATATCACTGATTTCATGTACTTCGATCATAACAGACCATTCATAAATCATTTTCAGCCAAAGGCACAAAGCTATGAGGTCTACACCTTATTTCCACAAATTAATTACAGCAGTCTATGAATTGTCATAATTATGCTAATAGGAGAGAACAAACACCAAGTTGAAGGTCGAGAATTGGCTGGTTGCGTACCTATGTACCATGCAAATGTGATAATTAGGGTTTTTCCCTTCAAGATGGAATGTGATTCCCACCTCTATATTAGGGACATACAAATTATGCTGGCATAGTTTTGGGAATAATGGGTTGAACCTTAATGCCAGCAAAATGCTAGCATAGCTGCAGGACTTCCCCTACATATGTCCAGGGCTCCAAGGATTTAGACTATTTGTCCTTGCATAATCTTACTAACCATTATTGTATGCACACAGATACTTTTAAAACAACAACAATAACAAAAAAAAACTCTGAAAGGTAGTGCCATGTACTAATCAAAACAGCAGATAACTAGTGATCAAAAGTCATGAAAATCTAGAGTTCAATCTTCTCTTTCTCTCACTCTCTAGAAGGGTGTGGCTTCACTGGCAGGACTGTAGTAAAATGGTAGGATAGGAATGGTAGTATGGGGTGCCGTTTATCTCAAAATTCAGGTGAGAAGGAATTTACACAGGTGGTGGACATTTTATCAACACAGGGGATGGACATTTACTAAATCTCAACCATGCTCACACACAGGGGGTGGGAATTTACTAAATCTCAACCATGCTCACACACAGGGGGTGGAAATTTACTAAATCTAAAACCATGCTCGTACACAGGTGGTGGACATTTACTAAATCTCAGCCATACTCACACAGGGGGTGGACATTTACTAAATCTCAACCATGCTCATAGCTACATGGGTGGTGAATATTTATTAAATCTCAACCATACTCACACACATGTGAGTATGGTTGAGATTTAGTAACTGTCCACCCTCCATATGGTTGAGATTTAGTAAATGTCCACCCCCGTATGGTTGAGATTTAGTAAATGTCCACCCCCTGTGTGAGTATGATTGAGATTTAGTAAATGTCCACCACCCGTGTATGAGCATGGTTGAGATTTAGTAAATTCCCACCCTCTGTGTGTGCATGAGCATGGTTGAGATTTAGTAAACGTCCATCCCCTGTGTTGATAAATGTCCACCACCTGTGTAAATTCCTTCTCAACTGAATTTTGAGACAAACAGCACCCCATATTATGTATGTATGTATGTATGTATGTATGTATGTATGTATGTATGTATGTATGTATGTATGTATGTATGTATGTATGTATGTATGTATGTATGTATGTATGTATGGTGGGACTTGTTCATGCACTGTGTGATCACCTGCAGGATTGGAGGCAAAGGGATGCTTGGGGGTCAAGATGCCCTCAAAATTGTGTGCTGCATTACAGTCACACTCAATCTCTGAGACATCTTTGAAATGACATGTGCCATGGTTACAGGTGTGATTCTACTGTCACCTGGTCTCACACGACAGAAGCTGCTTAGGCTGCCTGGAAATTCATTAATATAGTTATCACTGAGCAGCAACGAAAGTCCAGATGTGTCTCCTAGGATTGCTTCCATGTGTAAGACTAACACCATCCACGTAATTAGAGTCAATTGTTATAATGCCACGACGTAGTCCTAATGCATCAGTAGAACCAACTTGATAACCATTAATCTTGCCACAGACTCTACTATACACAGTGCTGTATGTTTCAAAAATCGATCTAGAATATGAACCAGTTGATGTGGAGTTGATTCCACAAGTGCGGATGCCAGAGTCATTGCGTTTTCTGAATCCATCGGGACATGGAAGAGATTCATTGCTCCAGTTCAGACTAGCCACTCTCATCCACCCTCCAGTGATGTTACCACATGACCTGGTCATGTCACAGTACACACGTACAGCAGAGCCATTGGAGGACCTGATCCAGTAGTGACCTGATGGGGAGGAGAGATTCAACAGCAAGACATGGGAACATGAATCAGCTGGAAGATTCGAGTACTGTCCAGTCAATGACCGAATGATATTATTTAGTTTAAAATTTAATGACTTTGAAATATTACTCTGAATATCATTGCGATTGAAGTCGCGTTAGTCTTCTTTCAAGTTCAGATGTAGCTAGTATGGTTCAATTGTAGTAAGATATCATCAATTCGTATTTCCAATGATCTTGAAACATTCGCTTGTTCAGATAGCTATATTCACAGAAGTATCAAGTCCAGATAGAGAATTCTTAAGCTGTGTTATCATGTGTTCCATCTCAAGCTTAGCATCGTTGACTTGTGAAGAATTCCACACTGTAAGAGCCAAGCCAGCAAATGCAGCACTACCTATTAAGACGAATCCAACTAGTGCACACATGCACAACAAACTACAAACAGGCTTGTTGGATTTGGATTTCACCGGAGGAGATGTTGCACTTTCCAGCTTAATGTCTGAAGACATACTTTCCAGCTTGATGTCTGAAGACGTACCATAGCAAGGATTTTTGTTAAGAGACACATCAGCTTCTTTGCCATCCATTGGCTCATACATATCTTCTTCCATTCTTGTATATTAACTAACTCAGTATTCAAGATTACTAGCTATAAGAACTGAGCATTGATGTGTGTTATAGCTAATGTAACACCTGTAGCTATAGCGAACTAACAGGCCTATAGCCAGCAGCACTATTCATGTTCAGTTGCTTCCATTAGTTTCTCATGAGACCAGAAATATCAAGGGCCAGATAAAACCCATCAACTATAGGCATTATACACACTCTCCTGAGGGTTTCATGGTAAGCACTTAGCATGCTCATGACAAACACTTACAGTGGATTATAAGATCCCTACCCAGCTAGACCACTTTCTAATGCATTGGTCCTTTTATTTATCCTTTTATTATAGAGACCACCTGCAATAATTATAAGACCACTTTCCACTTTCTGCCATCCCAAGGGGTGGTCTTATAAATCACTTTACTAGCATGAAGGGGAAAGCAAATAGCTAGCTACAATTGTAGGTGAACATGCATGCTCAAGGTCATTATAATTTTAATGGAATATGCTCTCAATAGCTACAGTTCCCAGTATCACACTACTATCACGTCTTTCTATAATTAGCTATAGGTTCACTGCAGTAAAACTGCATGCTTCAGCAATGCCTGACCAGTAATAAAAGTGGTGCACTGATTTACCATATCACCATTTTTGGCTTATAACCTGTAGCTAGCTAAGTAAAATTAATGTGACAAAGTTTATACAAGGAAAACTAGCTATTAAATTTAATCTGGCTTATGATCCTTCCCAGGCCTGTAGCCAGGGGTGGTTTGGGGGGGGGGGGGGGGGGGGGGTTTAGCTAGTGGATTATGAAGAAGTGGTACCATCTACTCATGATCTTCATAATTTCCCTGACTGCCTCATATCAAAAATATATATAAAAAATGCAAAACATCAGTGGGCATGATTAATTTTAGGGTGTGGTTGGGAAAAAGTGGCCATGGCCATGAAAATTTTTCCACACGCAAGTGCACAGATATCCCCTTTTCTAAAATCCTGGTTACAGCCCTGACTAAGACCTAAACTTTGAGCTATGTAAGACCTGAACTCTGAGCTAAAACATGAACTTTGAACTTTTACTTTTATGTGATCATGGCACACATCAAAGGTGTAATACACTGTATTACTACATGTACTTGAACATGTAATTAACTGTGACAATATTAAAATAAAGTGGTGACTTTCTTTCTAGTAGGGATAGCCATAAATTTTAGCTGCATCCTAACCCTCATAATAACCACGCCTATATCACCCAACTTAAATCCCTACTTTACTTCACTCCCCCTTCAGCAACAAGTGAATCAAGTAGCTAACCCCTTACCCATACCCATCACCAAACACAAGAACCACAGCAATAATTATTACAAAACTACTATTCCTAATTTCAATAACCACACCCATTTAGGAGGCCTAGGAGTGAAGTAGGAATAGCAGTTTTGTAAAAATATATATTGCTGTGGTTCTTAAATTTGGAAATGAACATGGCAGTTGTGTGATGAACAGGTTCTTCTTGATCTGCAAGTAGAAAGGGTAGTTTGTGAAAAATAGAAGTCATGTTGGGTAGGTAAGGGGTTTAACATGGAAATTCAGACTAGCACTTAGTTACTAGTGTCTATTCTTATACCAAGTTGTTTTGGCTTAGCTATGTGTAGTCCACAAGTCCACAACAGTTGTGATGTACATAGTAATTATGAGGGTTATGAAAAATTATTATTGTAATAGATGATGAAGAGTCGTATTATGAATGATTGTATGCATAATAGTTGTAGTTATGACAAAACTAATAATTAATGCATGGACGAGCATAAAAATAAAGTTCACCAGTCGTCAGGCAATTGTTTTGTTAGCAGTGGCAGCCACAGACAGAGGTCGGTTAGGAAGTTCAATTTCAACATAGTCATCTGCAAGACATGATAGTAAAGTGAGTTCTTGGATAATTCAGCTAATAATTCTATCAAGCTAAAATCCTATTAGTCTAGCTAGGACAATCAGATCAGATATAACTGCTACACTTGGGCTATAACAGCTACATTTATTTCTTTAACTGAAAATCCCCTACATTGTAGATAGATTGCACTTACCTTCATAAGCTTTCAAAATACTCTCGCACACAAACTGGTACTGGTACTACAGAATGGGGAAAGGAAAGGGAGAGATAAAGAGAATGGAAAATGGGAGAGATTACCATTAGCTACATTCTTACGTGGAGGGAACTTACTGGTGTTTGAACAAGCATCTCTCTCTCTGGTCTCTCGTGACGAACGATCTCTAGAGGGTAGATAGGTTCCAGCACCTCCATCTTACAAAGTGCCGTTTCCATCAATATCAGGACTCCAGTTCGACCAATCCCAGCGCTTGAAAAAAGAAAGACATTACAGAATCAGTTAAAGAGAAAAAGGAGTAGTTAATTGTATGAGTTAGGTTAGTTTCTATTATCAGTACCTGCAATGAACAACTAGTGGTGTGTTAATGCCTTCCCTCAAAGACTGCATCCCCTGCACAAAGCGAAGAAAGTCCACCTTACTTCCAGGAACACCTATGCACATCAGGAATAATGATTGCAGTTTATAATATTAGTAGCTACGTATGCTTTGTTCCTGAAAGTCCACACAATAATTTTACCATACATAGCAGAGTCCTACTCACCGTGATCTGGCCAATCAATGTACTACATTTGGACAATTCGTCTTTCTTCCCCAGACTACAAAAGAAAAAAGAAGTAGATGAGTATGAAAAAGAAAAAAGAAAAAGCAATGACAGAACTGAACAAAATGAAAGTAAAAATGAAGTGGTTGTAGCTTTTCATTGTAGCTAATGAGAAAAAGTGTCCTGATTCATAAATAAGGTTACAGTGGGACATCAAGTCCACATTAAAAGGTTCCATTAATGCACATAACTTGTACCATTCTGTTTTGAGACGTAGTTGTCTCGTGAAGGAGATCCGATCATGCTGCTGCGATAGTGTGGTTACTTCAAACTTCCCATACTCCCGCGAACTCTTGACCTCTGGCCAGTACTGACAGCAATGAACTTTGCCCTCCTCGATAACATCTGTCAGCATGACAATACCAGTGGATCCCTGCTCCCATACCATCCTTGTGCATAATCATAAGCAAGAATATCAAAATCCTTTAATGTGGTATTCAAGCACTGCTCTGATCAGTTTCACTGGGGAGAACCCTGTTATCTGCTAACTTCTGCTTGCTAAAGTTTAGCTCAGAGCTGTGCATGCTCAGTAACATAACATATATATGGTTGGGTCAGTAAATTTATAATAGAAAGGACACCATGCAATTCAATTATTAGCTAGATAGGAGATTTATGATTTAATACTAGAGGTTCTTGATCTCTCTTTTATATACTGATGTGCTAGAGCACAAAGCTATGCGTAACAAGTCTGTTTCTCCCATTAACCTGCCAGTGGTCTTGCAGGTGTGCTGCATTGGTCCTTGTGCTGCTATGTACTTGATGATCTCACCTGTGGCGTATATCGGTATATCTCCATCTATCATCACATGACCAGTACACAAAACAATGGGTAAGTCACATGGTGAATGCTGTTGGCTCTAATGCATGTGAATGTCTGCATGCACTTACATTGATGAAACTAGCATTGATGTAGTCTGGACCTTCCATCAGATGCACTCGAGTTTCATCATCTAAAGAATAAAAAAATTCCAAAATTAACTGGAACTGAAGTATTAGGAGGAGAAGAGGGAGGGAGAGGAGAGGAATCCTATCCCTCTCCTTCTCTAGCTCAATCTCATAGTAAGCTAGTTTCTTACAAGCTGAAATGTCACGATATCTGTTTCTGCCCATGTTTTGAGGGAGTTTGCTTGCAATGGCTGCCATGCCTGGCTTCCTTCTGTATAGTCTCTGCAACAAAGAAAAGGAAGCATGAGATAGTGATTTTCAGTCCCATGTGCTTACATAAATAAGAGTGAACACCTCAATGTGAACTCCTTGCAATGCTACTGTCGCGGACTGGGACGCAGAGAACTTATAGTTAAGTCAATTTTTAATAGCAACTGGCAGGACTGCTCAGTCCAACATAAAAACTACTTAAATACATCAATAACACATGAATGTACAAACTAATGATTTAACACACTATACAGAGAGGGGAGAAATAACACACATAAACACATGAAGGGTGAGTTTGACAAATATGACACAGAAAGAATAATTACATTAACACTTAGCTACTTAGAGTTATGCTGTTCATGACACTCCATCCCCCTTCTCCTGCGACATTCATGTCGGTGAAAGTTAAACCAGGCGGGAGAGGCCATCAGCATTTTGATTGTCTTTGCCACTGCGGTAGTGGATCTCGAAGTCATAGGGCTGGAGTGCCAAACTCCAGCGGGTGAGTCGGCTATTGTTTTCCTTCAGACGTTCCATCCATTCTAATGCGCGATGATCAGTCTGAATGGTGAAGTGTCGGCCAAGCAGGTAGATTCTAAATGCCTCCACCCCAAGACGTATGGCAAGGCACTCCTTTTCAAGCGTTCCTCACGAGGGAGTAGCTTTCGACTAAAGTATCCAACAGGGTGCTCCTCTCCTGTATCACTCATCTGGCTTAACACAGCCCCAACTCCCCTTGCTGAGGCATCCGTCTGTAGTGTGAACGGTTTGGCAAAATCGGGGGTCTTCAACACTGGGGATGAACACATCTTTTGCTTGAGGGTGGTAAATGCTGCATTACACTCTGGTGTCCACTTGAATCGATTGGGGGAAGATTTCCGAGTGAGGTCTGACAAGGGGGCGGCTATGCTGGCGAAGTCAGGAATAAACTTCCGATAGTAGCCAGTCAAGCCGAGGAATGCTCTAACTTCCTTCCTAGTTTCTGGCACTGAGAAACTCTGAATTGCTTCAACTTTGGAGGCTTCTGGCTCCACCACCCCACTTCCAATCACTTGTCCAAGGTAGACACATCTTGACATTCCAAATTGACATTTTTTGCGTTTCACCTTGAGTCCAGCTTTCTGCAATCTCTCCATAACTTGCTGTATGTGTTGGAGATGTTCGGTCCAGGTCTTGCTATAGACGATGATATCATCCAAGTAGGCAGCTGTAAAGTCGTCTAGACCCTGAATGACTCTGTCGACCAAACGTGGGAATGTGGCTGGTGCCCCTTGTAGGCCAAACGGCATAACTCGAAACTGGTACAGTCCAAAGGGGGTGACAAATGCACTCTTGATCTTGGCTCTCTCTGTCAATGGCACCTGCCAATACCCCTTGGTGAGATCAATAGTTGTGATGAACCTTGCTTGTCCTGCACGATCAATGAGTTCATCTATGCGAGGCATTGGATATGCATCGGCTTGGGAGATGTTATTCAACCGGCGGTAGTCAACGCAGAATCTCAGTGTACCATCTTTCTTTTTCACCAACACTATCGGCGAGGACCACTCACTGGTAGAGGGCTCGATGATTCCATGCTCCAACATTTCGGCGATTTCTTTCTTCACAGTCTCTCGGTATGCCTGTGGTACTCGATATGGAGGTAGTCTGATAGGTCGAGCTGTCCCTGTTTCAATGTCATGTTCAGCATAGTCTGTTCGTCCGGGAACATCCGACATGACTTCAGAAAATGATTGCAGGGTCTCTCTGAGCTCAGTATTCTGTTTCGTGGTTAACTGCTCACCAGTCGTTAGCTCCGATTCATTGGGACTTGCTTCCTTCCAGAGAATTATGTCATCTTCATTGGCCGGTTCTTCCACTGTCTCTTCAACCCATAGATTCTGTGCTGTGGGGGTGTTCCACTTGCGTAGCATGTTCACATGGAATATCCGGTGGCGTTTCTGGTGGTCAAACATGTCGACTTCATAGGTAACGGGGGAAATAACCTTCTTCACTGGATATGGACCTTGCCAATTAGCAAGTAGCTTGTTGGTACTCGATGGAAGCAGCACCAATACGTGGTCTCCTATCTGGAATCTCCTTTCCCGAGCGTTCCTATCATACCACCTTTTCTGGTCTTTCTGTGCCTGGGTCATGTTTGTGTGCACCAACTCGGACATATTTGCTAGCTTTTCTTGTATGGTAAGGACATAGGATACCACACTCTGCTTAGAAGCTTCCCAGGATTCCTTCAGTATGTCAAGAGGGCCCCGGACCTGCCTCCCATAAACTAACTCAAACGGGGAGAATCCAGTTGAGGCCTGTGGGACCTCCCGATAGGCGAACAATAAGTAGGGTATGAGGCAATCCCAATCTTTCCCATCTTCACAGGCAGCCCTTCGTAACATGGCTTTAAGGGTCTGATTAAACCGTTCCACTAGTCCGTCTGTTTGGGGGTGGTAGGGACTTGTTCTGATAGGGTGGATGCTCAATAACTTGTACAATTCTGCCAGCAGCTTGGAAGTAAAGTTGGATCCCTGGTCTGTTAAAATTTCCTTGGGCACCCCAACCCTACTGAAGAATTGGGTCAATTGCTCGGCAACATGCTCAGCATCAATTGAACGGAGGGGGAACGCTTCAGGGTAACGGGTGGCGTAATCACATATTACCAGTATGTACCTGTTTCCTTTCCTGCTGCGAGGGAGAGGCCCGATGATGTCCATAGCGATCCTGTGGAACGGCTCCTCCACAATTGGTAGTGGCACCATAGGGGCACGAACCTTTTTCCCCTTTGCTGTCTTCTGGCACTCTGGACAGGTGCGGCATAACTCCTTCACGTCCTGGAACACTGTTGGCCAGTAGAACCGCTGTAGCACTCGGTCTGTCGTCTTCTTTTGGCCCAGATGTCCAGCCATCGGGATCTCATGTGCTAGTTTCAACACCAATTGTCGGCACTGTAGTGGTAGGATCAGCTGGTAGATGGTTCCGGTAGTTTCTCTCCCATGAGGAACCCATTGACGATACAATAGTCCATCCTCTTCCAAGATGCCTGTCTTGTTGGGTTCAGCTTCTCCATGGTTGGCTTCTCGGATGCTGGCAAGTGAGGGATCACTTTGTTGAAGTTGCTTCAACTCCTCTGTACCCATATCTAGATGGTGCTTCTTTTTCTGTTCATAGAATTCTCTCCGCTGGGTTCTCTTCTCGCTCCGGGTCATACCCTTCCGGGTCTTCACTGCCTGGAATAAATCAGGATCGAATGATGAGCCAAGTATCCCATCTTCCTCGATATCAGATGTGGTTATTGGTTCAGTCCCAAGATCTGCTGGTTTTGGTTGTGCTCCATCTGCTACTTCCTTCTCCTTCTCATCTCTTTCTTGTTGCTCAAGTTGCTTGGATCGGGCTCTTGTTATCACAGCCAAGTTATCCTCTTTCTCCGATCTGTAGTATTCTCTTGGGTCTCCTGGAGAATATCTGACAGGTTGACATCCCGGCCTAGTAGAACAGGCATAGGGAGAGTGGATGACACTGCTGCTTCAACTTCACGATGGAAGTTTCCCACACCGATCCGTACTTTGGTTAATGGATACACCTTGATATCTCCATGGGCACAACGTATCGACACTTTTCCTGTTTCTGGCTTCCCTTCCCTGTGTACCATCGTCCTGGCACCGCCTGTGTCCAGAAGAATGTCAGTTACTCTTCTGCCATCCACAGTTCCAGCTTTCTTGAATCTGTCCTCCTCCTGAGATGAAGTTTTGTTCTGGTTGTTCATGTACACTACTTCTGTGTACATTGCTGGTTTGCTCGGACAAGCAGCAGCAATATGTCCCAGCTCGTGACAGTTGTAGCATCGTATCTTTGTCTTCCCCGGCTTCAGCTGGGTTTCTTGCCCTCCACTTTCCCGTGCTCGATCTGCTGCTGCCTTCCTGCACTCCTTAGCCATGTGGCCTTTCTTCTTGCAATAGTGGCAGGTAATCACTGGCTCTCCAGGTGGCTTCTGGTTGTCGTTTTTCACTTGTTTCCTCACTAAGGTATATTCGTCAGCGAGTTCTCCTGCCTTAAGCACTGTCTTAGGTCTCCGGTCCTGCACCCAAACGTGAACCTCAGGGGGTAGTTTGTTGCTCAGCTGCTCGATCGCTACTTGATCCAGCACCGCTTGTACACTCTCCATATGATCCTTCATCCACTTCTTCAGAAGATCCATGAGTCGTACTGCTAAATCCCTGTAGGTCTCACTGTCCTTGCGGGAAGTTTGCCTGAAACGCTGACGATAGGTTTCTTGATTGATATCATACCTCCTGAGAATGGCTACTTTCAGAGCTTCGTAGTTTCCAGCTTCTTCTGTTGGCATTGCAGCATACGCCTGCTGGGCCTTCCCAGTAAGATTTGGAGCTAGCTTATAGGCCCATCTCTCTCGTCTAATCTCGTACGCTAGCATCATCCTCTCAAAGGTTGTTAAAAACGCTTCAATATCGTCGGACTCGGTCAACTTCTGGAGTTTGATGTCGTTCTCGCTCTTGCTGAGCTCTGTCATCTCTCGTTTGGTCCTACCCATGGTCTCGATCGCTCCGAGTAGAGATGTCACATTGGCTTGCATGGCTCTTCTGTCCTCGAGAAGCATAGCTACCATATTCTCCAATGATCGGGGATCGGCCTCTAAGCCACTGCCTCTAGTAGTTCCGTCGCTCCCTCATTCGGTTTCTTCTTCCATCTCACTCGTAGGTAACGTCGTTGAGTTTCTGTCTGATTCTCCGGACTCTTCGGTTTCGACTCTCTCTTCCAATCGTCTCCTATACTCTCGGCCACTCCTCGTGGTACTGTACATTCGATAGTTACTGTAGCTATAGAGGTTCTCCAACTGGCACAGGTCTTGTCTCAACTTCTGTAGACAACTATCCCACCGCTGCCACCAAGATGTTGCGGACTGGGACGCAGAGAACTTATAGTTAAGTCAATTTTTAATAGCAACTGGCAGGACTGCTCAGTCCAACACAAAAACTACTTAAATACATCAATAACACATGAATGTACAAACTAATGATTTAACACACTATACAGAGAGGGGAGAAATAACACACATAAACACATGAAGGGTGAGTTTGACAAATATGACACAGAAAGAATAATTACATTAACACTTAGCTACTTAGAGTTATGCTGTTCATGACACTACTTATACTAAGGACATTTTTTCTACAATTACCAGCAGGTGCAACTGGAACCAAAGCTTGATGTGGACTTTCTATACATTATAAAACCTCTATACCAAAAGATGCAATTTCTTTCACTTCTCTATCAATTTTTATAATGGCTACTTGTCTTATGGAGCAAAAAACAACAACAACAAAAAAAAACAACAGCAAAATTTTGATATCTCTGTATGGTATTGATTTGTTCATAAATTATCATGTACACTTTACAAGTGTTTTGATATTAAATAAATAAACTAAAGCAAAAAAAACTTTTGTATCAATATTTTAACTAATTTTTGAACTCACATCGAAATGGAGGAGTCCCTTTCCAGAGGAGAGGGTTCCCTTGAGGGAGGTAAGGGACTCTCTCAGCATGTGTCCCAGATCATTGTCCATTGTAGGAGCTGAACTTCGCAGTGTCGGGTTCACTCGCTGGAGGTTACGAGGCTTCACTATCATCACCAGTTCACTGGGACCAAAATGAGAGTACACAAAGTTCAGGGTTTCAGCCCAAGTAGTTAACCCCTCCACGATCCCAAATCTTTTAAAGGTATCACCCTTTACATGCTGGATTTGATCAACAAGATAATCTGTTCATGTGTTTTCTCGGTGATGGCTCTGTTGTTGATGTAGAGGACTTGATCTCCTTCTTCCACAGGGGGATTACAAGTAGCAGCCTGCAAGCATCATCAAACAAGATTAGGTTACTGTTACACAGTTTACAGTTGGTATAAAGTACACACTCTTGTTATTGCAGTGCTCCAATGTGTACTTCCTGATAGATTCAATGTTGATTTGCCCCTCCCTCTCAAAGATAACTGGATGGGTTTTAAACTTGATCACATCAATGGCATGCTTAACATCTCACCGGTGAATCTGGAGAGATTTTGGTCACTATCACTGGCATTCTTTCTCATCAGCTCCACCCTGCAATAAGACAACAACTACAATTACATACTAAACCTTTCCTGCAGCAGCAAATGCAAAACAATAAAGAAAGTTTTCCCCAAGAAAATCTCCTACTATATTACACTAGATACTGTCCAGTTACCTTGACGATGAAGCCGTACCTCCCTTGTTGGTCTGGCTGCATTCTGATGAGTAGACTGTGGACTGTGTGTAGGAAGATAGGTCACATGATAGTCACATGATCTCGTGTCAGTGGAGTGTGTTTGATCATGATAGTCAACCAACTAATGGGGCTGTGTATGTTAATATGGAGTCATATGATAGTCACATGATCCCATGTGTCACAAGGTCAATTATAACAAATTGCAGTTGACCTGACTATCTGTAGCTAACATGATTCCATGGAAATTGGCTCTTGTTATGACATTGTTTGAGCAGTGGATTATTCTATCATAGTATTAATATATTATATAAAGTCACTAAACTACTTTATAGGGAAGATGTCTCAGCACACTACTGTACATAAATTTCGACATTCGATATGGCAATGTCTTCATTGCGTCTGCTCTCATCACGACACACCCTCATCTCTATGTCATCAGTGGTGGCTGATGGGAGTTGCTTGTGGAACCATGGAGGGTGATTGAAGGTACAGCACATGCTAGTAGGAGCACACCCAGCCCCGTCCCACAGGGGATCATCTGGAAATAATGTAACGTCAGTTGGAGCGGGATCTCTTCTATTTCCTGTATCACAGAAGTAGTCCATTCCCACAAAGGAAGGAGGGGCCATGATTCTCCTATTACTTGGTAGCACACACTGACAGATACTAGGTATCTGTCTCGTTCCAAATTTATCATCATGAGCAACAACAAAAGTCCAGATGTGTCTCCTAGGATTGCTTCCAAGCGTAAGACTAACACCATCCACGTAATTAGAGTCAATCGTTATGTTTGAACCACGTCCATGTGTTGTACTGAATGCATCTGGAGTACCAACTTGATAACCATTTATCTTTCCACAGACTCTACTATACTCTGTTCTGTGTGTTCCAAAAATTAAAGAAGAACATGAACCATTTGCTATGGAGTAGATTCCACAAGTGCGGATGTCAGAATCATTGCGTTCTCTGAATCCATCGGGACATGGAAGAGATTCATTGCTCCAGTTCAGACTAGCCACTCTCATCCACCCTCCAGTGATGTTACCACAGGACCTGGTCATGTCACAGTACACACGTACAGCAGAGCCATTGGAGTGCCTGATCCAGTAGTGACCTGATGGGGAGGAGGGATACATTGCAAAGATAGCAGAACATGAAGAAGCTAAACCAGTCAATGACCTAACCAATAACGAAATATTCCTATTCTGAATATCATCGCGATTATTTTCAAATGTCTGAAGTTGTGTTAGTCTTCTTTCGAGTTCAGATGTAGTATCATTCCGAAGCTCCATTATTCTCCTTTCACATTCTGATGTATTATTGTTCAGAGAAACCTGAAGCTGTGTTAATCTTCTTTCAAGTTCAGATGTACTGTCATTTCGAAGCTCTAATAGCTTTCTGTCGCATTCCAATGTATTATTGTTCACAGAAACCTGAAGCTGTGCTAATCTTCTTTCAAGTTCAGCTACATTAGAAGCCTGAAGCCCTATAGTTTTTGTCCTTAAGTTGGAGTTGATATTCCATGAGGTAAGACCCAAGCTAATGAATGCAGCACTACCTACTAAGATGAATCCAACCAGTAAAATAAAACACATCCAACTACAAGCAGGCATTCTATACTGTGACTCAAGATCTTCATATGCAGACAGATTTTGAGGCTCATCTCTTGAAGGAACTTGTTTTTCAGATCTGGATAAATTTTGAGGCTTGTCTCTTGAAGGAACTCGTTTTTCTGATCCGGATGGATTTTGAGGCTTGTCACTTGAAGGAACATTATAGCATTGATTGTCAAGAATGATCATTTCATATTGATTTTCTTCTTCCATGACTAAGGACAGATAGCTGAACTCTTGCAGAGAATGATAGTTAATTCACAATTGACTGTGTGGAAATGTCAATAGGATAACTGCTTCTTGCTGTGAGCTGAAGCTGTTTTTATACCACTTTTTGTTGTTTTGTTCGGTTTTTGTGGATACCCTAAATCAACGAAAATTTAACCAATGAATAATAATTATAATATCTACCGCGCATGCTATCCACACCCCCATGTTAGTTCTAGATCATTGCAGTAGCAAAATCTGATACTTCAAATGCAAAAAAATTTGTCTTCTGGATTCCCATGGCACTCTTTCAAGGATAGTATCATCTTATCAGCAAATTCGCTGGTGAAGAAAGTTGCTGTGGAAGATTGTCCATGTCAGGAAGGCTTAGATTGTATGTCATGTAGCTATGATCCATGACTGAATTTCTGCCACGAATGAGTTAGTCATAGTCACAACTTCTACTTCTAGCACAGACTCTTGAAGCTCACTTCACGAGATAATAGATGTTTTGTTGCACATTATAGCACACATGGCTACAGCTGCATGCACTACACCAACCAACCATCTGTGAAAATTTAACCCATTTTCCCATTAACATGAAATTTTACCCCTCGAAAATAGTCCACTGTGTGGTAGAAAGAACTCTGTAAAGGTGTAGGAGAAGGAACTGTCCACATAACTAGTGATGCACTGGAGTGGTAATTACTAAACTTGTTAGGTCTAATGTTAGCAGCTTAGGTAGTACTAGAGCTATACTTTGTTTTCAGTTTGTTGCACACTTACATAACACATGGTTTAGTACCCTGCATGGTGGGTGCATAATAAACTACAACATTGAACACATATCAGTTATTGTTAGGACATGAAAGGAGATGATATGCATAATACAATGAGTGTAAAAAATTTCTTCTAAATAAAAAGTGAAGTAGAGATACGTAGCCATAAAATTTAGCTGCATTCCTATCACTCCTACCCTCCTAATTTCAATAAATTAATGTATAGCTAACAAGTGAACCACTGAAGAGTATTTTTTCTTTATTAAAATCTTGATTTCATGAACAGCAAGATCTTGCCTGTTGAAACCACATCAATGCTACAATATAACAGCTGATTATATTAGAATAATAACTTTTAATAGAGAAGTATCCAAGGGAATAATTATGTATAAAAATATAGGGAATAAAAAAAGTTCAGTATTTTAAGCATATTGGCTCAAGCCTAAGGGTAGTGTACTCAAGTATAACAATTTAAAGCTTGCAAGACCTGTTTTTGTAGCATTGAGAGGTCTAACTGCTGAAAAACATGCATATGCTACTAAACTAAACACATTAGCTACACAGACAATATTTTGATAGCAAATCCAAATAACCCTGCATGGATACACGTAGCTAGCCATAGCATGTCATAATCACATACATACTCTCACTGAGAGCTAAAGCTGTTTCTAATCCTAATTGTTATGCATGCAGGGTTGTTTATTTGAGTTTACTATCAAAATATTATTTATTTTTGTAGCATATGTTTCAGGACTGTATATATCTGGAAGTTCATGAGGGGAGGCAGTTAGATCTCTCAATGCTACCAGCACTTTCCATCCATTTAGCTATAGGGGGTTACTTGTGCTGCAATGAGCTACCCTGTACGAAGTTCCTTCAACTTTAAACAAAATTCAAAGTGTCTAGGAAGGGTTTTTATCCAACAATGTAATGCATTTAGCATCTACCAACTCATAAGCACTTTCTTCTTCCATGGCTTTAGTAAACAGTTACATTAGCAAGTTAAATTAATCCGCTCTGGTTGTGTCTCTTTTATGTCAGATAACTTACGTATTCTACTAAGTACACTGTTAAAAATAGGGTGCTACAATAACACCCCATTATTCAGTTGAAAAGGCAGGGGTGTTATAGAAGCACCACAAAGTGTTTGAAGGTGTTACTATTAATCTCATAGGGTGTTACTACTAGGCATTGGGGCGTCATTACTCAAAATGGAAATCGGAAATAGTCTACAACAATTATTTAGGACATTATATTTGATAGGAATGTGGGTACGAGTAGCTAATTACTCCCTAGTGTGGGGCTCCCTAATTAACATCCACCATGTTAGCAGAACAAAGTTAAGTTCATAATAATTATAATTGTAATGTGCCAACAATATGGTGCTTGACAATAATAATCTGACCTAGAGAACTAAATTTACGTATATGAAGAGGGAAAGGATCACAAAAACAATCAAAAGTAACTAATTTTAATGTGTCTGTTTGTTCAATGGCATATGCATGATGATGTTTCAGAAAATGTACAGTTCTCATCACTTTAACATTAAAAATTACTGTGTTATCTTCCTTTATGAATATCTCCATAATCTTTCCAAACACAGGATAATCATCTTCAACTCCAAGGACTACAGCACAAAGGGGTTTGTACATAATACTATTTATGACGGCCCATTTAGACCAGCAAAGAAAAAAAAAACTTGCATGAGTGAGTGTACCATGGTAATTAAGATAGCTATTGATAATCATGCAAGGGCATGTTTACGAAGCACATGAATTCATAATAATTATAATTGAAGGAATGGCGTTACTTAATAGGAAATTGATGTGAACCTGGACTGTAAGTCTAAACACTGGAATTGGATCCGGAAAAAAAAAGTAATTCTCCTAATAAGGAAAGATGAATACATTAACATACCTGTAGCAAGAAGAGCCATCCTGTAATTCATTAGGTCTATCACGTTCAGCTACAAGGTCACCTAGTAATGAAGATTAGAATAATTATTTTGATAGCATACAAATTGGTATAAAGTACCTGGACCAATTACTGGCTCATCTTGTCCAATATTACTATTTTTCCAATGATAGCATTGCCACTGCTGATGCCTTAAAGCTAGTGTCCAACATATGTTAATGAAATTGCCTAAATTTTGAGCCAATTTTTTCAAGAAGTTGTGCTTTGCCTCATATCGCATGCATGGTCCAAAACCTAATTAGGGGTCCAAATCTGTAGCAAGAATCTGATAAAGCACTTATATAAATGTGGAAAGGTGCCTTACTCCAATATAAGATGTGGCATGTGGATGAGAAAATGCATTTTTGGAGTTACAGGGGATGAAGGATAGAGATTCACAAAATTTGAGTGATGCTCTTCAATAAGGGTTTGTAGAAATGCTACTTCATCCTCAGTGATCTTAGGAGCCATGAGGAGATCTGCTATTTGTAATAGAAGCAGAAAATTATCCCAATGCTCGTCATCAACAGGAACGTCATTGCCAATCATGTAAGGCAATAATCTGCTCAAAAGTCTCATCTGAGCTGCTGTATAATAAATTGATATTCAAAATCAATGTCAGCTATACATTATTATTATTTAATTGGTACCCTTTTGTCCCAGATTTTTTTCAGACCCAGTCAAGACTGAACGGGTGATCAGGGTTGGATGATCATCAAATCCCATGTAACCAAGTTCGATGTTCTCTATCAGGTCATTAAGACTAGATAGTTTAGTATACTTCTTTTCCAAAATACAATGTTGTAATACCAATTTTGCCTCATATTGTAGAATTCCTTCTAACAAGTCATGCATCACATCAGGAAGGAGAGCCCCACTACACATATCAAAATGGCTGAGTTGGATAAGAATGGACCGGCGATTAATTCCATACTCGACTGAAAGTTCATTTCCATTATCACTATTTTCAATAGCATCACACTTTTCAAGGTGATCATCAAGTTTTCGTAGAGTGAATTCCTCCTCACGAAACTGCGTATGTACCAATGATTATCCATCCCCTATCAGGGTTCTCCCCAGTGAAACTGATCAGAGTGGTGCTCGAATACCACATTAAAGGATTTGATATACTTGTGGCTGGCTATTAAAATAAATTGTTTTAACCACATAAAAAAATGGGCCCTATCAGAGTGGTGTTGCACCTCTAACACCCTTTGGGGAGAACCCTGCCTATTGTATTAATAATACCTTTGTACTAGCTTCATCAGAAGTTCCCAAGCAACGATAAGCCGATCCACTCTCTTTGAACCCTCCAAGTGCAAAATTAGACTGCCATTGTGCCAAAAAGATGTGAAATTCCATCAATTTTGAAAGAGTACCCCTGCTCCTGCATACTTTCAATATTAATGTACACCATATACTTTGACACTGTCACTTACTTACCAATTTTTTAATATCTTCAATTATTGGCTTCAAGACAACATCCAAGGAGTATTTATTGATATATTGTACTTTACACAGAGCTACTAACTGGATCATCTTGTAAGTAGACCTATATTTGGGACGGACATTTCCAAGTAGAAAATAGAAGGCACCTGTTGTAGCAAAATAATTATCTATATAATAATGTGCTTGTCAGTGCGTACATAAGCACTACGTCACATTATGTCAAGGTATGCATCACAGTTAATAATTGAGAAAGAAAAAGAAAAAAACCTAATTGATTTGGGGCTCGAACCCGAGTCCTCGGACCTCGCCGGCCAACCCACTACCGCACGACAACAACGGCAATGCTATCAATATTTGATTTTTTTTCAAAGGGTATTGCAAATCAGATATGCTATTGTTTTTTGTTGTTGTTTTTTTGGTTTAGTTTTTTGTTTTTGACTGAATTCTGATAAGATAACACCAAAAGAGAAACAAATAAGGGACAAACAAAAAACAAAAACAGATCAGATATGCTGGGTTTTTTTTTAATTTTTTGTTTTTGATTGAATTCTGATGATTGTGAAAAGATAAAACCAAAAGAGGGACAAACAAAAAAACAAGTGAACAGAAACCAAAAGAAAAACAAAATAATTTTGCAGATCAGATATGCTGTTGTTTTTTTGTTTGTTTTTGATTGAATTCTGATGATATGAAACCAAAAGACAAACAAACAAGGGACAAGCAAAAAACAAGTGAACAAAAATCAAAAGAAAGATAAAATAAAACAACAAAAACACAACAGCAGTAAAACAAAGACCATCCAGTTCAGGGGGCAGGGTCGCAGCCATAAACTTGCATTCCCATGCCGAAGAGCAATGGCGACATGCCCGAAAAGGTGCTTGGTGGACGAGGTGGCATCAGGTGATAGCATCCTCCACGAGGCCACCTAGAATTTCAGCCACAAGCGGGATAAATTCAACTCCCACAGAGTAGCAAGATGAGAGATGGGAAGTCAGCTTGCGACGAATGTGCGCATACTTAGACATGACTGCGCATGCTCAGATTTAAATACAATGGCACGAAATTCAGGGAGAGAGAGGCAGAGTTGAAGTTCAGAAACTAGAAGATCAAGGGAGAGAGAGGCAAAGAAGTCAGAGAGCACATTTCACTGAAGATGAAAGAGCAAGGGAGAGAGAGGGAGAGAAGTCGAAGAACACACTTGACAGAAGATGAAAGAGCAAGAGAAAGAGAGAGGTAGAGAGTGAAGGAGAGAAGGGAGAGAGAGAGAGAGTATTAGGAGAAAACTAACAGGGAAGAACAAAGACATAGGCTAGGTGCTAATGAAACAAGCAGCACCTTGGGCCCATTGTCAAGTTTGAGGTTTGCAAGTGAAGCTCTCAACTGCTGTCACAATGGACTAGCTACCTCTTACTGATTATCCTTCTGCACTCAAAGAACTGTTTACTGGTTAAAATGAAATTTGGGACAACTTGGAATTGATCACTAAAAGGATTTACTCCAGTTGAGAAATGGATTGAGTAACTAGCTAGCTATGTTGCACGTGAGAAAATCAATCCTTATGCAAACACTTGCAACCCTCTATTGCAGGTTGTGGTACTTAATAAAGTCAGAACCTACATCCTATATAGGACAGTAAAGGCAGATGGTCAGCTGTACACAATTATTGTCTCAAACTGACTATACTTCTCCAGTAAGTGGTATGGGAACCTGAAGTCCCACAGCTGAGAGTTTGATTTGATTCCAGGTACCTATGTGGACTGGTGGCATGGTGTTAGATGGATAGTCAGACTCACTACAGATTAATGCATGTGAAAAGGGAGAATAAACTCAAGCGTACAAGTTAAAATCAAAATATTTGCACAATTAAATCTCGCTTAAAGTTTGCACATTACAATTAGTGGAATCTGACATGATAATGCCCTTGCAATAGTCTCAAATAGACCTTTACTTGACATGCACAACTTGTACCCTTCATATATGTCACTGGTAGCCACTCACTGCCAGTGAGTGGACACACACACATTCCGTGTGTAGAGTTTTTGTGGACGCAGGCATGCGCAGAGTTTCTGCGGGTACTCGCTAGTAATTATTATTACAGGCACAATCATGAAATTTTTAGCCCACCAATTTTATGTATCTTTCTGTGAGATCCAATAGGGTTGCAAACCTCAACGTCATCATAATAGAAGAAAATTTGAATCCCATTTAAATGAACCGAGAATAATGTGTGAGACTTAAAATTGCTGCCACCACAATAGTCATTTAGCAAACCAGGTTGATCACTTGAATGGCCTCTTTGTACCTTTATATGTACGTACCATACAATCATACAATCATACATTATCTAGCTGCTTACTTCCGCCAAAATAGAATCATTATTGAGGAGACACTGTATTGTTTCAAGTATAGGAATATAGACCATTGTTTCTGGAACATCAACCAATCTTCGCTTGGACCCATAACCTGTTTCGTCCCAAGAATAACACTGATAGGTTCCTGAAAGGGTGGGGTGTGCAGGGGCTGATTTAGCCAGTCTTCTTCCGTGTTCCGGAAGACGGTCAATATTTTGATATTAGGTAAAGATCGTCAGCGCGTGCACAGACTGATTTTACACTCCGCATTTGATTAGGTTTCAGCCTATATTGCTAGCAGCTAACAGACTACAGCTGAATGTTATGAAGCTTTAGATAGCTGGGCCATCAGAATTCTTCATCAATCAACTTCGAAATGGGCGTGGCTGAGCAAATGTGTGGGCGTGGTCAGATAAATTTCCCCGCGCGGAAGTGATTTACCACTGGTGGAAGACTGTCAATTTCAAGGGCTAGATCCGCCCCTGGGTGTGTGTGTGTCATGGCATAATACACTTTTGACGACTTACAATAAGATCAAATTTTGCTTTAAAATAGTTTAGCTGACGATGATGAGATTGAAGTCCTTGGAAGATGTTGCAAAATGGCTGCCCATCCTTCAGGTGACCAAGAACTGACTGCAAAAGAGAATCTCTGATCTCAGCCTCACGCAGAGTTTTTTCGATTCTTTGAGATATTCCAGTGAGGGATACTTGGAACAAACTCTGTATATCTGATATAATAGTGTCCATCACACCTTGGGGGATTCTATGTGATTCACGGGTTTTCAGTATCCATAAAGCTGAAGCTCTTTGCATGTCATCTTCTGTGATTGTAGTTAATTCCATCATCTCAGATTCAGCAGTGTCTCCTGACTCAGAAGTATCAGTATCTGAAGTATCAGCATCAAAGTCATTCATATCTGAGCCATCCTCCATACTGTCCATACTAACAGGAACTGCATCCTCGTAAGCAGCAGCAGCATCATGAAAATTGTAGATGTGATTTCTGTAAGTATTGAATTTTTTAAAGGTCCTGTGACATTCTTGTAAATTGCATTGAATGGAGAAGCTGGCTTCATTCGCGTGTACAACCCTAACATGCGATAGGAGTGTAGAAATCGAAGGGAAGCTTCTACAGCCACAAACTTGGCATGTTAGCATTTTGTATAGCCGTAACCATAGATACTATATATTCCAAATGAAGCGCAACTCAGCTGCGCATGCTCAGATTCTTTTGCAGCTGCTTATTTACCACTCAGACAGCTGCTTTCTTGTCCTAGTCATGGCAGTCGTCAAAAGCAGAGCTGAAGTTCAGAGGTTCTCTGCAGCGGAGCTGTACGACTATTTATCTTGCGAGTTAATGGATGATTTTTGCCCCGAGAGTCTGGATAAAATCATAGATAATATAGTACTGCCGTGGATGTGAAACGTTTCCGTATATTAAAAAATCGCCGATGCAATCAGTGCAACGCTTGTTATACGGGCGTTATACGGGCGTTATAAGAACGTGCGCGGTAGCTCCCTAGAAACAGATTTTTCTGCAGCAATTCAGGATGGCTACCTGCATGGATACTGCAATGGAAGATACCACATGCAGCATTTCAGACCGTGCAAGTGAGAGTGAGGGTGTATATGAAAGTTCCAGTGAAAGTGAAAGTTCCAGTGAAAGTGATGAAAGCTTATCTGAAAGTGATGAAAGTTTATCTAAGAGTGAGGAAGTTTCAACAGTTCCAAAGAGACATGATGTAAGAATGCTTGTTTTGTAACTGTAAATAGCTAACGAGTCAGTCTGTATAGATAATTATAGACATACATAATAGCTAGTTAGCTAAGACTTTGCTTCTATACAATCATAGGCCCTAGCAACTGCAAAGGAAACTATCAGTGAGACAGCTTTAGGAGGATCTGGCTACACTGAGTTCTTCATCATAATTGCATCATCCATTTGTGATGAGGAACTCATCAGACGGTCTCCAAGAGGACAGTGTCTTAGTGGACTGCTGCATCATATTAAAAAGATTGATGTGGAACATACAACCACAGTTGCTGTCAAGCTGCTAACAGAGGTATATAGCTGTATTACTGCTGCAAAGCGACACAAGTTACCATCTGCTGTGCAGGCCTCCATATGGTCGGCATTCCATCTAGTGCGATGTAGCAAGCCTGTAACCCAAGCCTGGTCTAACTTCACACATCATTTCCCCCCACAATACCTTGGTGAGAAAAATCTTGCATTGCAGGTGATGCTCGACAGAATATTGAAAAAAATAATAAGAAATGAGGCTGAGGCAAGACACCACATGCATGCACGCACCAGAAGCGAATTTTTAAAACCATTAACAGCAACTGAGAGTAATGCCGTAAGGTACATGGCAGGGTATGTTGCTGTTAAACTCCTAAAAAAGGCTAAGAAGAATACAAAGAATCCTGATAGCAGGAAAAAAAGACATCTGTTCATCAATGTACTGGAGAAGATGAAAGCTGAGCAACAGCCTGGCTTGCCATGCACTTTATCCGACTACAGTTCACAGTGGTCTGAACTGATCGATCGTGGTCGTCTCTACCATGTGAACGAGGATGTATACAATTTGATTGAGTCAATAGAAATGATTGTCAGACAAGAACTTCAAACAACAAATTATGCAGCTGAAGAAAATCTTTATTCACTTATCAGCGAACTTGTACTGTCGGATCAGGCAATTCTGAGATGCTGGGAAGGTATTGCTGACAGCATTCCCATCAAGTACGAGCAGTATAGTATCGAGTTATTGAAAGATATTGCACATCTTTGGGTAACTATACGTGGTTTTTCATTTGCAAAAACTTGGACAATGCAATTTGAAGTTAATAAATACAAAAAAGGTACAAAGAAAACTCTGAAGCCAGAAACAAAGGACACATAAACTGCCTTGTTTGTATAGCTATGTTATTCCGTATAATGTTTGTTTGTGTGTGTTCATCCAGCTATGTAATAAATGTACAGGGGTGGCCCCCCTCTCATTTCAATTATGTTCATAAAAATTAGTAGCATAATAATACTGATGCATATGACTGACTTGTCTTGTCTTGTTTTTGCCTCTCAAATTGCAATCAAAAACTCAAAATTGTCCCAGGCCCCAGTCCCTCCTAAATAGCGTGCTGTGTAGCCTACCTTCAACCCCAAATTAAAATTTCCTGAATGGAACCCTGGCAGTGGGCAGTGGTCTTACGGGCACATGGGCATCATGCCCCCCCCCCTTTTCAAATTCCTGGATCCACCCCTGATGTATCAGCCATGCACCAATCATTGTAAAATGCTGATGTATAATTTGCCAAGTAAAGGTCGAATTGTCAGGATTTTCTTGACCTTTTTCGAAGTGGTTCAGAGACCGACTGGATATCTTTCTCATCTTCCTTTTGCACATTCATTGTTTTTAGGTCACTGTAGATTGATTTCTGCTGCACTAGGGTTGATGCATTATATGAGATGAGGTAAGCAGTAGGATTGTCACAGCTTCCACCTCGATGACGCTGCCTGCTGAAATACCTTTCGAGTGGGTCCTGAGAAAAAACTTCACTCAGCAAGTATTTCACTCCATCCAATTGCAACAATTGAGGCCCCAATTCAGTAAATGAACTGACTATACATTATAATAATGATGATATAATTATTATAGCTACATGGATTACACTCATAATCTTACTGGTAATCTTCATTCCTTCCAATGTTTCTCTACTCAAACATCGTCTCTGTTGTTCTTTTTTACTTAGAGGCAAGGTTTTGACCCCATTCTCCCATTCATTCAAGTAAGCAATAAAATCTTCTTTCAGCCACTATTAAGAATTGAATCTGTACATTCAATATTGAGTTATATATATTTTTACTATACCTTAAATCTCTCATCTATAGGGCTAGTATACGGCTTTAAATTGTCCTTCCTTTTCAATAGAGCCACTTTAGGACCCCTAACATTCAGACAATCAAAGAATATATCAATCATCCTAATAAACTTTCGCGTTTCCCTAGTTTTCTCCCTGCTAATCATCTCCAATGCACATGCTACGCTTTCACTCATCACCTATTATAGCAATTAATTATAATAGTTATAATAATTGCAATTGTTATCAACTAACTTGGGCTGCCAAGTAAACCCTCATTCTTGTATATGATGTTAACCACACATGGTCTCTTGTAAGTTTTGAACATATCCTAACACCTGGTGTGTTAGTGGTATTTTCACTAAGGTAGAGGTGCTCGATTGATTTCCATGAAATGTCCTGTCCATTTTTCTATAAGTTGATAAAATAATGATAAGATTTATATTATCCATGTACGTTACTCACTTGCATCTTTCTACTACAGGAATGAGAGAAAGAATTGCTAAAACAATTCCGGGTTGTTTTCAGGAGGTGTGGCACATCACAGAAGAAGTACAATCCATGACCATCTCTGTACGGGTTGATGGATTTGAATGGCAAATCAGTCTTTCTTTTCTGACACATGCGATAAAATCTTCGATTTGATTTGGCCCCATCACTGGTCAATGATACGACTGGGATATTATACAGTTCAAGTGCTTCAATGGCCTCCCATACCAATGGAAATATCCTCTCGCCTGGTATTTCATTCACAAAACAATTTAAGATAACATAATTATGCATGCATGTGAAATCATTATACGTAGCTGTATAGCTGTATGAGTCAAGAATATAGGTATACCTTTGAGATTCAAACTGAAATAATGAGCTATTGGCACCGACAACGATGGCTTGAAGACTGATCTTGCCATGAAAACAAAGACATGGTCAGCAAGTTGTTTTCCAACGTTCTTTCCACTAACCAGCAATTCTATGTCATGATTTGCCCTACCTAAATCAATGAAGCCTACTAACGTTCCACTATGCTTGTTGAAGACCAATCCACTCTTTATTTTCATTTCATCCATTGATAGTGTGCAGTGGTTTTGGTTGCAAGGTGCAGTATCCAGCATTCTGATGAATTCCTCTATGAATTCTAACTGAACTCCATTATGGGGTGTGGACCAGTGTGTATAATCAGATAATGTTCGTTCGCTAGGAAGGCTAATGATACCACTCTGACGCATGGCTTTGTAAGCTGAAGTGGAGAGGTATTTCAAGTTGAGTGCAAACCTGACCAAAAGAGGATGCCACCTCATTTGCCTCTTATCTTTAAGGCCATTGTATAGCACTTGCTGTTCCCAAAAGATTCTTTGTGGTGTGTTGGATGGAAAATTTGCCTCCACTAGTGGTTGAACATCCCTCATAATTGCACCAATATCAGTAGCATCTTCTGCCTGAAGTGGAACAGCTTGATCTTGGATGAGTCCAGCAATTTTGGCTTTCAAAACTGTGTTCTGTTGTCTGGCCGATTTGAGAGAAAGATGGAGATTTCTCAGTCTCGTGTCTTTCTGTTCGGATGAAAGGTTAGAGTATGTGGTGTGACTGTCTGCTGCCGTGCAATCCTCATTATTCTCATCTTTTTGACGAGATATGGAAGATTTCAGCGTACTTCGAAGGGAGCTGCATGACTTACATCTCATAGTATTTGTGGATATAATGTCACAGTTAGTACTGCGTACAGTGCAGGTTTGAGTGTTGTCAATGTAGCCAACTGTTGGACCAAATCCTCTCTTTCCTTTCACACTTCCTCCCTTCTTTTTGCATACATTGATAAATTTTTCCTCAGGATTTCCTGGACAAATAGTTAATTCGTCTACAGAGTGGATCAGGTCTATAACTGTATCAGAGGAAGTCAAAAGTGGAGGAAATCTGGAAAGTGCTGGACTGGTTTGACTTATTTTCCTTTTATAGAGAAAGACATCCCAAGAACAATCTTGTCTGATGATCACTGATGGACCCACTTGGATCGTTGTGTCATGCATGATCTTGTAATATTCTGTGCTGCTCTCACCAGCATGCACTTGCCACTGGTTAGGTAGGGAAGTTGGTAAGAAATTTGTGGGTGGATTGGTTTTGCCAGCTTGTGACCGAAGCCTATCACAATTTTTCCTTCGGTCTATCTTGGACCGAGCCCCTTTCCTTCGCTTTTTGTGATATTGTGATGGTATTGCTTCCATAATTATTACTGTTTACAATAATATATATATAGTGATAAAGTTTTAACAACCTTTTATAGCTACTTTAGCCCGGGGCAATATACTCATACTCACAATAATTTCCAGAATTATGTAGCTAAACCAAATGTGTATACCTCTAAAACTTATTCTACAAAGCTTATTCAAATAAACTTTCACATTCTCCCGGTGTACTAGTTCACAGACTGTATGTACATAATAAGTTCTAGCAATTCTTGCAAACAGTGTTAGAGAAAATCTCACACAAAGTAGGAGACCTTTTACAGCATAAATTATCTATTTATGAACATATATATATGCATGTGGTTCTACTTTCACATTCTCCCAATATATAAAAGTATCTTGAAGGTACAGAGAAAATCTTTTCAGTGCATGAATTGTGCTGCTGGAAAATAATCTCACACAAAGTTGTTTCTACTACAGTAGACGAATTATAGCACCTTTTCCAAGCGTTTAATACAAATTTTACCAATAAAATAGCTAGCAATTACTTACCCGATACATCACTGCTAATTTCCGTACACTAAATATGCAAAGGTGGGGAAAAGGAACGGTCAAAACAACAAAACACATCCGCAATGCAGCCAACACGACCGTTGTCAAGCGTTGCAATGACGGTTTCTATAAATCACCGTATATCATTCGTATACGCATGCGTTTCACATCCACGGCAGTACTATATTATCTATGATAAAATCAAGAGTAATAAAATAAACGGGAAAATTTTTTTGGAATTGAGTGAAAACGATTTGAAGGAGATAATTTCTTTATTGGGAGAAAGGAAAGCTATCAAAGCTGTTATTGATTCCTTCAAGCCTTCAGGCAACAAAGTAGTAAGTTAATTTGTTAAGTTAACAATCCAGGGTCTGGGTCCACTGATTACTATGAAGCTACATTGTGCTCCTTTGTACTGGTAAAATTTTCCCAGATTTTGTAGTGCTGGCTACAGAAAAGTTCATGCTTCATTTTTTTTATTATTATTTTTTTAATTGCAGTTGCTGAAAGAAAATGCTGTTCATCATGGGAATAGTCTTGTAAATTATGAGATTCCTAAGAAATATACCATGAGGACCATGGAAGCTATAAAAAGTGGACAGATAACAAAGGCTGTGCGTTCTGAAATTATTAATATTATAGCCCTTCAACTTTTTCAACATTGTACACACCCTACATCTGAGGAGTATACTATGGTATATGTTAAGCTGATCACTACTTATCCAAGTCTAAAAGATACAATTGGAAATGGTTATGTAAGTTGTTAGCTTTAAGTTATGGAACTCTGTTTTAACTCTGCCTACATTCCTTTCCCCGAGAAATCCTCTGAGATCTGTTGCTTAATGCCAAATAATCTATAATAACAGGGTTCTTGGAAAATGCAGTTGAGGCAAAAAATTCAAAAACTTACGTAGACCAGTTCCAAAGAAGAGAATATTAGATTTCAATGAAAGCAATGAAGCAGGTAGCTCTACTTCTAGTTCCCCAGGTAAGAGATGCTAATTTCTACTTGTACTTGTGTTAATTTGTATGCCTAATGCTTTCCTTTCATACATACTACAGTGAGGAAAAGACCTAAGCGATTGGATGCTGATTCCATTAATGTCGATGATGAAGAATGTGACTATGAGGGGGATGTTATGAAACTTCAAGAGGTAAAGAACTCTTTATTAAATTGCTATTATAACTAAGGTAGACTCTTTTCAGGAAAACGATAAACCAAAACCCAAAAAGAAAGTAGTAAAACGTCTGTTAAAGTCTACCTTTTCTGAACAAAGAAAGTGGATTCATAGTGATTTACCTTTTGTTAGTGCTGTTTTCGAAACTTTTCCCAATCTAAAGTTATCGAGATATGTAAGTTATGCTACCCACAATTGAATATTGCTGATTCCTCCCACCCACAGTTGAAAATTGAATTTGAATTGATTACTGGTACCACTCTCAGTGATGATGCTAAGTCAACATGGTCATCTCTTGCTGAAAAAATATTTATTCAAGCCAGAAATGAAGCTGCTAACCGGACTCAGCTACAACAAATAATGGATTTACAGTGCCAAGAATTGACCCTGTATACGGATACTCAAGGTTACTCTCAATTTAATGTACACCTCTCTCTCTCTCTTTCTCTCTCTCTCTCTCTCCATGCACACACACACACACACACACACACACAATGCTCTCTCTCCCGCTCATTATTATTATTATGCTATTATATATGTATACTCTTCTCTCATACAATAATTATACAGCTCATGATGTAATCAAAGAACTTCATGCTTTTGAATGCCTTGCTTATCTCCTAGCTGGCCGTTCAGTAAAGCAAAAGGCAGTATAACACTTTTCCTGTAAGTAACATTGCCGAATTGAAAATTCATGTTTAACATCATACGTACATATTACTGTTAAGGCTTGGCCCCCTCCCCCTGTATTCTACATACTAAAGTTCAAAGTTATTTCTATTGTGTCCTTTATCGGCGAGAGGGTGTATTATCACAGCTTAATATCACCATGATTTATAGGCATGCACCCTAAGTCATGATCTCTGTGAAGTTTTGATGTTATAGCTACTTGCTGATATACAAAAAAGCAAGAAATATGAAAGAGTCTAAACCAGCAGTATCCTCCCCACCACACACATGTACACATCTCCTCTGTGTCTTCCACTTATGGCAAATCTTTTTTCCTTGCAGGATGGAAGTGACTTGGAACTTCAGGTTCAGAATTTTGCCTGCAATTATCCATATATAGTACCAGTCAAGTCAAGTGAGCAAGTACAATTCTTTATTGCTGCTGAAGGTGTATTATTTGGTGAAACTCAAACTCTATTTGGTACTCTAATTTCTGTTTACTTTACTTTCAACATTCAATATCCTAAACCATTGTATTCTTTGTTTATCTTCATACAACATATCATACTTATGATAAAAGATACACAGCATACACCATCTGTTGTGACTCAACTTGTTAGTGTTTGGACAAGATTTAGTTATCTTCTGTTATTATTCTTATTCTTATTCTATTATTCTTATTATTATTATTATTACTACTACTGTGGAGGGACAGCCTCCACGTGAGGTGACCCATGGCGGTACGATGTAGGGGAATGTACATGTGTATGTGTATAATTTTGTATCACCATGTGTAATGAATGTATGTATCTATGTATGTATGTAATTCTGTAATCACCACATGCCCTTTATGTTCGTGTAATTCTGTATCATCTTGTGTATGTGTTAATCCTTGTTCCTGCATGTTCTAATCATTATTGTGTCACCTCTCATCAATGTCTTATGTGTGTGTGAATATGTTGTATGTGTTGACGAACTCAGGTTCCAGAACCTTCCATAGCAGTTCTATTTATAGTGTGTGTGTTACTATGTTTAGTTTGACGAGGTGAAGGGTATAAAAGTATCCACCTCATTTCTGTCAGTTGATTTTTGTCTTACTCAAGTGAATAATAATTTAATACTTATCTATTCCTGATCCTGCGCTGGGTAAAACTAGCTGGGGCCATAGACAGAATCCTGGTGGCAGCAACCCTCTTACGTGGCGGCAACTGACGGAGCTTAAACCCTCCAGCTCATCCCCCCACAACTACTACTACCTATATGATTTGAATTAATGCCCCCTAAGTAAAGGGATACCAGGTACATGCAACCAACACCAATCAAGGTGTCATGGTAATAGTTAGGGTGTAGAAAAATCACCACCACTAACACCCTTAGAGTTGTTGCAGATTGTTCATACAACTCCTTACCTAACACTCAAAGGGTGTCATGATAATACTACTGGGTGTTAGGGAAACTCCCCACCTTACACCCTAAGGGTGTTATATTTAAACATGCGTATGAGCACCCCAAAAAGTGTTTTCATAACACCCTATTTTTAACAGTGTATGCACAACCCACTAGTTAATTTTTATAGAGTAAGTACTTAGTAGGAATATAGTATACGTATAGCTAGTATTTTCTAAGGGAAAAAAACATTTCTGTGAAATGAAAAAAAGAAAAAAAAGAGGTATGACCATTGCTCAAAAAAAAATAAGGAAACAAGGGTAGGGATAAAGGATGGAAGTGGGATCAATCTTTGTTCTGTATAATTCAGCTAACAATCCCTACATAGTATATGGGGAGGAAGAATTCAACTGCAAGACAAGGGAACATGAATCAGCCGGAAGATTTGAGTATTGTCCAGTCAGTGATCGAATGATATTGTTTAGTTTAGAATCTAATGACTTTGAAATATTACTCTGAATATCATTGCGATTATTTTCAAATATCTGAAGTTGCATTAGACTTCTTTCGAGTTCAGATATTCCGAAGCTCCAGTATTTTTCTTTCACATTCTGATGTATTATTGTTCACAGAAACCTGAAGCTGTGCTAATCTTCTTTCAAGTTCAGCTACATTAGAAGCTTGGAGCCGTGTTTTAAAGTTGGAATTGATATTCCATAAGGTAAGACCGAAGCTAATAAATGCAGCACTACCTACTAAGATGAATCCAACCAGTAAAATTGCACACTTCCAACTACAAGCAGACATTTTATACTGTGACTTAATAGGATGAAATCTGGATAAGTAATAATTTTTGCTATGAAACCATCCAAGTCAAAAGCAAGCTCATGGATATTATACAAAGCATCATGAGTAAGGCGATACTTTTGCCTATTTTTTGCCTGTACATTGGAAATTTGTTTAACATTCTTCGGCTTAAGTACTGGTTGGTGTTCTGGTAAACAATCATTCTTTGCTATTTCCTTTTTGTAGACATTACTTGGAACATCAACATTTGAAATCGCTTTCAGCACTGATGGGCATGTCCGCACATGCATCTTTTCATCCCTTTTTGAATTCCCATGAGGGAAGTCAATCACTGATGTATGATCCCCAAGATAGTGAACTAGCGTAGTATATGTATGGTCATCAATCATGGAGTAAGCATGCTGCCTAAACTTCGTGCTAGTTCCATCTGCAGTTACATTAATGAAATATATCTTGATTATAACAGGGTCTTTCTTGGGAATTTTTTTCCGTCCATTTTGAAACCATCTATATTGGTTACATCTCCAATCATCTACGTATATGCATTATAAAACACGAGATCACTCAACTATACAGTAAGTGCAGTTTCTGGACAGGTGGGATTTTATGGACACATGCTCTTTGCCATTGCAGACATTGTTAATGTATACTAGCTTTACTGTGGTCTTTACCACTTACTTTGCACTTCACAGTTATTTCGTTTCAATGGCCTATCAGAAGTATATCCATTAGCTACCCCCAAGCTAATTGAACATCAGCAATCAGCCAGCTAGCTAACTACCAACTTGCCAATTAACCACTCAGTATAGCCATATTTTATACCTACCTTTTTTTTTTTTTTTTTAGAATCATTTCCAGCTGAGAACAAATAAATATCTCCACCCTTAGGCCTGACAGGAGGCAATGATGCCATAGTAGCTACCTTTCTCATTTTGGAGATAGGCTAGTGCCTCTTGAAGGGTGAGATCCTGCTCCGGCTCCTTGCTGACTAAAAAGGCCATGCTTGCAGCTGGCGCCAAAAATTCGGTCTGCATTTTATTATTTTGCTATTTTACGGACAGGTCATGCTTTTTTTAATGGGTCCATCAGTCCGGTCCGATCCGTGTTATAAGTGTAATGTGGCCGACTTGCGGAATATCTCGCAATCAGAGTAGGAGGTTTACAGCAGCAAATATTATCTTATAACTCACAATTTTAGCACACCTAACAACTGACAAGACTACTACTTATATACTAGACAGAAAGATGATGACCTAATGAATGATGTGTGTATGCAGTGATCCATTGATGTGAATGCATGGTGGAGCTTGCAGTCAGTCGTGGACTGTGACACAAATACAACTAAACCTCAGACACAACACATGACATCAATCTGTAGCTAAACTGTCACTATCCACAATCAATGGATGGCTAGGCCACAAAATTATTAACTAAGATTAACACTTATTAAACTACTTAACACTTACATAAGCATATTCAGTATAGTTGGTAAAGGGACTTAATATGGAAATTCGCACTGTACTGTACTGTACTGTACATAGTAAGTATCTATGCTAAGTCTCATACTGTAGTGTACCAAGTTGTTTTGGCTTATGTGTAGTCCACAAGTCGATAAAGTGATGTACATAGTAATTATGAGGGTAATGGAAAATTATTATTGTGATAGATGATGAAGAGTCGTATTATGAATAATTGTATGCATAATAGTTGTACGTAGTTATGACAAAACTAATAATTAATGCATGGACGAGCATAAAAATAAAGTTCACCAGTCATCACAATGTCCCTGACTCTCGAAATGGAACTTGCGATGCTTACAATTATCGTGACGACTTCACATAAATCTTTTCCACCACGATGTGGACAACCCTATGTTTCTGTATCTGCCATTACATAACGTCCACACACCTCTTCAAGCTCCCGATGAGTGGCTCAAACTCTATGCTGAGTAAACTCTGCCTGCAAAGCACATGGTTAGCGTTGCAAACAATGTAACCAAGCTGTTGAAGGAAAATGAGATGTGGAATAACCCATTATTGTGATTTCAGCTGACAATGGCGGAGCACAGCAACTAATTCCCTCTGAAGGGATGTAGCTAAGGGAACTTTTTTGGAAGGCGAAGTATGATCTCTAGCTTTTGCTAATGTTGGCCTCATTCCTGACAGCATGAAGGGCAAAGGGACAGATGGATTCATTCACATAGCTGACTGGTATGCTACTTTCTGCAAACTGGTCGGTATTGACTCATCTGATTCAGGAGAGGGCAAGTTTCCCATGAACGGTCTTGATGTATGGCCCACAATAACTGGAGAAAACAGTACCACTCTTCACGATGAGATAGTGCTTTTTGTGATAGTGATTCAGCTTTTTGTCTCCCCTTTATATCTCATCTTGGCCTGTCATGGGAGTGAAGTTGGAATAGTTAGCTCATAGCTTGGTAATATTGGTGATGGGTAAGGGGTTAGCTATACTTAATTGAATGAAGTTCACTCTCTTGTTGCTGAACTTTTTTGAACTGCACACAGCCATCCCTACTTTTCTTTTTTATTTAGCCTTTACTTTTGTCATAAAGTACTCACTTGAGTGGATTATTCTATTACAGCTATGTAGTTGCAATTTCAGATAGACTAGCAACAATACAGGAATACATGTAATGCTATGGCAACCATCAAAGTGTACTACATACACTACAGGAAGCTTTTTCGCACTGTAAAAAATAAATGTCAAACTACCCACCTGGATTAGCTAAAATAACTAGCTAGTCCCTACTTTGGTCACCTTTGGTTATACTAACCACTATGATGGTTAAAATTAGTAGCTAGTAGGCTATAGCTAGTAAGCAGGATAATCATTCAGAGTAGAGTCAAAGTGGGGGAACTGGAATTTCATTTTTGTATTAGAGTATATGCGGCGTCCACATCCCTACATAGAAAGTCTCTGATTAATAAAAAATTACACTTACTGGCACTATCATCACCAGTTCACTGGAACCAAATGAGAGTGCAGCTAGTGATGATCAAGTAGTTATTCACCCCAGATCCAAGTTAGATCACAGCTATCAATGCAAAATGTAGAGTTGTTGAAGTGACCCTTTAGCTATACCAAATTCTTTTTTTCAAAACCTTTTTATGTTGTTGCAAATGCTTTTCCCTGGTAGCTATACTATACTCAATACTGTCCAGCTACCTTGACAATGAAGCCATACCTCTCTTGTTGGTCTGGCTGCATTCTGGTGAGTAGGCTCTACTACGAGGTCTACTTGCTCCTTAAATTCATTCTGCTGATATAGTCGCATGATCACATGTCCAGTAGGATGTGGAGTCATAATAGCCACATGATCTCATCCATCACAAGAAAAATTGCAGTCGACCTGACCATCTGTCACATGATTCATCCACCAAATACATAGCTACTAGCTACAGTTACAAAAAGAAAGAGTTCTACAATGAATACACAACAGTTTGCACATGTAAAAGTATACATATACGATAGCATTCATGTCATGATCATATATAGTGCTAGCTACACAATGTAAATAAAAGTCACTAAACTACTTTATAGTGGAGATATCTCAGCACACTAGCTAGCTAGCTAGCTACTGTACATAAATTTCGACATTCGATATGGCAATGTCTTCATTGCCTCTGCCCTCATCATGACACACCCTTATCTCTATGTCGTCAGTGGTGGCTGATGGGAGTTGCTTGTAGAACCACGGGGGGTTATTGAAGGAACAGCATATGCTAGCAGAAGCACACCCAGTCACATCCCACAGGGGATCATCAGGGTAAAACTGTCCAGGAGGTGGTCTACTTCGACTTCCTGTATCGCAGAAGTAGTTCGTTCCCACAAAAGAAGGAGGGGGGGGGGGGGGGGGGGGGGGGGGGGGTGGTATGATTATGCTGTCACCTGGTCTCACACACTGACAGGTACTACCTGGAAAACGAAATATAGATGGTCTAGGGCCATCCTGGTGGGTAGCAGCAAAAGTCCAGATGTGTCTCCTAGGCTTGTTACCATGTGTAAGACTAACACCATCCACGTAATTAAAGTCAATTGTTATGTTTGAACCACGCCCATGAGTTGTATCAAATGCATCTGGAGTACCAACTTGATAAGCATTTATCTTGCCACAGACTCTACTATACACAGTGCTGTATGTTTTGAAAATCAAAGAAGGACATGAACCAGTTGATGTGGAGTTGATTCCACAAGTGCGGATGTCAGAGTCACTGCGTTCTCTGAATTCATCGGGACATGGAAGAGATTCATCGCTCCAGTTCAGACTAGCCACTCTCATCCACCGATGTTACCGCAGGACCTGGTCAGGGGCGGATTTAGAGGGGGGTCTAGGGGGGTCAGGACCCCCCCTCCAACCTCTGCCTAGTAGCAGTAGCTCCAGTTTATGTCTCAGCGTTCCACATTATAGTACCACATGCAAGCGCGCGATTCGATTACAATTTCTTTCGATGACGACCATTGGGTAAACTGAGCATGCGCACATGCACTTTCTGAGTTTGTAGCAATGAAGAGAGCAGCTAGCAGCCATCAAACCACTGACCAAGTATTTCAAAAGGTATACGATTTTAGCATAACAATTTATGATTTTATTAATTAACTCGTTGGACACGGTCAAGCACAGTGGCCGATGTGGAATGCCATCTGCATTGAGTACCCGCTTATCCGTGTGGATATGCCTAACACTATACAACTGACCCCCCATTCTAAATATTTCTGGATCCGCCCCTGCTGGTCATGTCACAGTACACACGTACAGCAGAGCCATTGGAGGACCTGATCCAGTAGTGACCTGATGGGGAGGAGGGATACATTGCAAAGATAGCAGAACATGAAGAAGCTAAACCAGTCAATGACCTAACCAATAACAAAATATTCCTATTCTGAATATCATCGCGATTATTTTCAAATGTCTGAAGTTGTGTTAGTCTTCTTTCAAGTTCAGATCTAGTATCATTCCGAAGCTCCATTATTCTCCTTTCACATTCTGATGTATTATTGTTCACAGAAACCTGAAGCTGTGCTAATCTTCTTTCAAGTTCAGATGTACTGTCATTTCGAAGCTCCAATATCTTTCTGTCGCATTCCAATGTATTATTGTTCACAGAAACCTGAAGCTGTGCTAATCTTCTTTCAAGTTCAGCTGCATTACAAGCCTGAAGCCCCATAGTTTGTGTCCTTAAGTTGGAATTGATGTTCCATGAGGTAAGACCCAAGCTAACAAATGCAGCACTACCTACTAAGATGAATCCAACCAGTAAAATTACACACATCCAACTACAAGCAGGCATTTTATACTGTGACTCAATATCTTCATATGCAGACAAATTTTGAGGCTTGTCTCTTGAAGGAACTCGTTTTTCAGATCCAGATGGATTTTGAGGCTCGTTGCTTGAAGGAACTCGTTTTTTAGATCCGGATGGATTTTGAGGCTTGTCACTTGAAGGAACATTATAGCATTGATTGTCAAGAGTGATCATTTCATATCCATTTTCTTCTTCCATGACTAAGGACAGATAGCTGAACTCTTGCAGAGAATGATAGTTAATTCACAATTGACTGTGTGGAAATGTCAATAGAACAAAACTGCTTCTTGCTGTGAACTGAAGCTGTTTTTATACCACTTTTTTGTTGTTGTTTTTTGTTCAGTTTTTGTGGATACCCTAAATCAACAAAAATTTAACCAATGAATAATATATCTACCATGCATGCTATCCACACCCCCATGTTAGTTCTAGATCATTGCAGTAGCAAAATCTGATACTTTAAATGCAAAAAGACTTGTCTTCTGGATTCCCATGGCACACTTTCAAGGCCGTTGCACGAGTAACCGCGTAATCTAGCGATGTTCATGCAACTACGCGCATTTACGTCAATTTACTTCAATTCGCGCGAACTTCATCCGCAAGCGGATGGCGAAGAAATTGAAGGAAATTTGCAACAATTGCTAAGAGCATGGGGTGATGATGACATCATTGTGAAGGACTGGTTACAACAAAACAAATATATGTCTCATGATATTGTCAATGAGCAGATATCTATTATAGGACTAAGTGTCCTCTGCTCCTTGCTTTCAAGTATTAAAGAATGTTCACCATTGTTGTATGCTATCATAGGCGATGAAGCAACTAATGTTGTAAACAGGGAACAATTGAATGTATCAATTCGGTGGGTAAATAACGACTATGAAGTCAACGAAGATCCTGTTGGCTTGTTTGCTGTTCCAAATCTGATACCCTGTGTACAGTGATTGAAGACATACTAATTCGCTGCAATCTTCCTCTCTCACAGTGTAGGGGGCAGGCCTATGACGGGGAAGAGGAATGGTGTTGCTACAAAAATTAAGGAGAAAGTTCCTGCTGCTCTTCCAGTCCACTGTTTTGCCCATTCCCTTAACCTCTGTTTACAAGATGCTGGAAGAAAACTTGAATTCCTCCGTAATGCTCTTGATACAACTAAAGAGATTGCTAAACTAATCAATTTTTCTCCAAAACGATCCCATCTTTTTTCTGAAAAATTAGCACAACCAGATAGCACTGGAGTTAGTATTAAGCTTCTTTGCCCTACCCGTTGGACGGCAAGAACCGGAGCAATTGAAGCTGTCTTGAAGGATTATTCTGTTCTCATGGAAACGATGGAAGAGATTCATCACACCACACATGATGAATATGGTCTCAAGGCAGGTGGGATTTTGGCTTCACTGGAAAAGTTTGATACATTATTTGGTCTCAAGCTTGGATACCTTGTATTTGGTGCCTCTGAATCACTTTCAAAGAGTTTGCAAGGAAAGAATACCTCATTACAAGAGGCACTATCTGCTGTAAATCTCTGCAAGTCATTTTACAGGCGACAAAGGCAGGATCAAGCCTTCAATACTTTCTATGATGGTGTGGTTAAAACTAGTCAGGATCTAAAAATTGATCCACCATGTTTACCTCGTTACAGGCGAGTGCCTGCACGATTGGATGATGGCAGTCTACCTCACAGATTTTCTACACCAAGAGACTACTTCAGGAACCAATACTATCAGGCATGTGACTTACTCTTAATTGAATTAGATGATAGGTTTAATCAAACTAACCTATTACCACCTGTACTGGCTTTGGAGTCTGTTCTGATAAATCCTGCCAATGGATCTTCTTTTGATCAGGAATTGGAGACTGTAAAGGATTCTTGCTATGGTAGTGATTTAAGGTTTGATGATTTAAAGAGGCATCTTCTGTTTCTTGTTGATGTAATCAAATAAGGAATTCCAAATGTGAAGAAGGTTACAAGTGTCCGTACAATATGTGAAGCTATGAACTCTCAATCTATATTTAAATCTATGCTTCCAGAAGTACACAAGCTACTTAAATTATATTTAACAATTCCAGTCACCTCTGCTACTTCCGAAAGAACATTTTCAGCATTAAGGCGTGTAGCTATTAACATATTTGAGATCTACAATGACTGAAAAAAGGCTTAATAACTGTTTAATTCTTCATGTAGCTACACAAAAATTTAACCGATAAGTGTGACATTATTGAAATAGCTAAAGAATTTTGTGAAGCTAATGATGAACGTAGGAAATTTTTTGGTACATTCAGTTAATTTGAATACTACACTTTATTAATGTTTTTTGTTTTGTTGTTTGTTTGTTTGTTATTTTTTGTTGTTTTTCCCCCTTTAGCTATCTTTTTTCCCCCAGCTAAAAAATAGTTAGCTAGCTAACAATTTTAAGCCCATTATTCAGTGGGAATTGAGACATAATACCCTAGAACCTCAGAGAATGCACCAGATTCAATCTAATGAGGTCTGAAATCCAACATTTTCCTGGGGGGGCATGCCCCCAGACCCCCCTAGATGGCACCCAGCCCCCCAAAATAAATGACCTTCCAGAATCCTCCCCCTAGCTATGTTCTTGATCAGCAAGTAGAAATGGTAGTTCGTCATGTTGGGTGGGTAAAGGGTCTTCAACACAACTGCACAAGTACAGTTGGTAAAGGGTCTTAACATGGAAATTCACACTCGTACTCGTACATAGTATCTATGTTTAATATGTCTCATATGTGTAGCCCACAAGTCGATAAAAGTGATGTACGTAGTAATTATGAGGGTAATGAAAATTAATATTGTAATAGATGATGAAGAGTCGTATTATGAATGATTGTATGCATAATAGTTGTAGTTATGACAAAACTAATAATTAATGCATGGACAAGCATAAAAATAAAGTTCACCAGTCGTCAGGCAATTGTTTTGTTAGCAGTGGCAGCCACAGACAGAGGTCGGTTAGGAAGTTCAATTTCAACCTAGTCATCTGCAAGACATGACAGTAAAGTGAGTTCTTAGATGATCAACAAGCAGCTATTCAGCTAATAATACTATCAAACTATCAATACAATCCTACTTTTTTATTAGTCTAGGACAATCGGATCAGACATACTACACTTGGGCTGTAACAGCTACATTGATTTCTAACTAGCATACACAGTCCTCTATGATGTTTAACTGAAAGATCCCCTACATTGTAGCTAGATTGAAAATATTTACACTTACCTTCATAAGCTTTCAAAATACTCTCGCACACAAACTGGTACTGGTACTGCAGAATGGGGAAAGGGAGAGATAAAGGAAGGAGAGGTTAAGAGAATGGAGAATGGGAGAGATTACTTACTAGCTACATTCTTACGTGGAGGGAACTTACTGGTGTTTGAACAAGCATCCCTCTCTGGTCTCTCATGTGACGAACGATCTCTAGAGGGTAGATAGGTTCCAGCACCTCCATCTTACAAAGTGCCGTTTCCATCAATATCAGGACTCCAGTTCGACCAATCCCAACGCTTGAAAAAAGAAAGACATTACAGAATCAGTTAAAGAGAAAAAGGAGTAGTTAATTGTATGAGTTAGGTTAGTTTCTATTATCAGTACCTGCAATGAACAACTAGTGGTGTGTTTATGCCTTCCCTCAAAGACTGCACCCCCTACACAAAGCGAAGAAAGTCCACCTTACTTCCAGGAACACCTATACACATCAGGATAGAATCCAATAATTGGCGAGCGAGCGAAGCCCCACACCATAGATAATATAGTACTGCCGTGGATGTGAAACGTTTCCGTATATTAAAAAATCGCCAATGCAATCAGTGCAACGCTTGTTATACGGGCGTTATACGGGCGTTATAAGAACGTGCGCGGTAGCTCCCTAGAAACAGATTTTTCTGCAGCAATTCAGGATGGCTACCTGCATGGATACTGCAATGGAAGATACCACATGCAGCATTTCAGACCGTGCAAGTGAGAGTGAGGGTGTATATGAAAGTTCCAGTGAAAGTGAAAGTTCCAGTGAAAGTGATGAAAGCTTATCTGAAAGTGATGAAAGTTTATCTAAGAGTGAGGAAGTTTCAACAGTTCCAAAGAGACATGATGTAAGAATGCTTGTTTTGTAACTGTAAATAGCTAACGAGTCAGTCTGTATAGATAATTATAGACATACATAATAGCTAGTGAGCTAAGACTTTGCTTCTATACAATCATAGGCCCTAGCAACTGCAAAGGAAACTATCAGTGAGACAGCTTTAGGAGGATCTGGCTACACTGAGTTCTTCATCATAATTGCATCATCCATTTGTGATGAGGAACTCATCAGACGGTCTCCAAGAGGACAGTGTCTTAGTGGACTGCTGCATCATATTAAAAAGATTGATGTGGAACATACAACCACAGTTGCTGTCAAGCTGCTAACAGAGGTATATAGCTGTATTACTGCTGCAAAGCGACACAAGTTACCATCTGCTGTGCAGGCCTCCATATGGTCGGCATTCCATCTAGTGCGATGTAGCAAGCCTGTAACCCAAGCCTGGTCTAACTTCACACATCATTTCCCCCCACAATACCTTGGTGAGAAAAATCTTGCATTGCAGGTGATGCTCGACAGAATATTGAAAAAAATAATAAGAAATGAGGCTGAGGCAAGACACCACATGCATGCACGCACCAGAAGCGAATTTTTAAAACCATTAACAGCAACTGAGAATAATGCCATAAGGTACATGGCAGGGTATGTTGCTGTTAAACTCCTAAAAAAGGCTAAGAAGAATACAAAGAATCCCGATAGCAGGAAAAAAAGACATCTGTTCATCAATGTACTGGAGAAGATGAAAGCTGAGCAACAGCCTGGCTTGCCATGCACTTTATCCGACTACAGTTCACAGTGGTCTGAACTGATCGATCGTGGTCGTCTCTACCATGTGAACGAGGATGTATACAATTTGATTGAGTCAATAGAAATGATTATCAGACAAGAACTTCAAACAACAAATTATGCAGCTGAAGAAAATCTTTATTCACTTATCAGCGAACTTGTACTGTCGGATCAGGCAATTCTGAGATGCTGGGAAGGTATTGCTGACAGCATTCCCATCAAGTACGAGCAGTATAGTATCGGAGTTATTGAAAGATATTGCACATCTTTGGGTAACTATACGTGGTTTTTCATTTGCAAAAACTTGGACAATGCAATTTGAAGTTAATAAATACAAAAAAGGTACAAGGAAAACTCTGAAGCCAGAAACAAAGGACACATAAACTGCCTTGTTTGAATTGTATAGCTATGTTATTCCATATAATGTTTGTTTGTGTGTGTTCATCCAGCTATGTAATAAATGTACAGGGGTGGCCCCCCTCTCATTTCAATTATGTTCATAAAAATTAGTAGCATAATAATACTGATGCATATAACTGACTTGTCTTGTCTTGTTTTTGCCTCTCAAATTGCAATCAAAAACTCAAAATTGTCCCAGGCCCCAGTCCCTCCTAAATAGCGTGCTGTGTAGCCTACCTTCAACCCCAAATTAAAATTTCCTCAATGGAACCCTGGCAGTGGGCAGTGGTCTTACGGGCACATGGGCATCGTGCCCCCCCCCCTTTTCAAATTCCTGGATCCACCCCTGATGTATCAGCCATGCACCAATCATTGTAAAATGCTGATGTATAATTTGCCAAGTAAAGGTCGAATTGTCAGGATTTTCTTGACCTTTTTCGAAGTGGTTCAGAGACTGACTGGATATCTTTCTCATCTTCCTTTTGCACATTCATTGTTTTTAGGTCACTGTAGATTGATTTCTGCTGCACTAGGGTTGATGCATTATATGGGATGAGGTAAGCAGTAGGATTGTCACAGCTTCCACCTCGATGACGCTGCCTGCTGAAATACCTTTCGAGTGGGTCCTGAGAAAAAACTTCACTCAGCAAGTATTTCACTCCATCCAATTGCAACAATTGAGGCCCCAATTCAGTAAATGAACTGACTATACATTATAATAATGATGATATAATTATTATAGCTACATGGATTACACTCATAATCTTACTGGTAATCTTCATTCCTTCCAATGTTTCTCTACTCAAACATTGTCTCTGTTGTTCTTTTTTACTTAGAGGCAAGGTTTTGACCCCATTCTCCCATTCATTCAAGTAAGCAATAAAATCTTCTTTCAGCCACTCCACTATTAAGAATTGAATCTGTACATTCAATATTGAGTTATATATATTTTTACTATACCTTAAATCTCTCATCTATAGGGCTAGTATACGGCTTTAAATTGTCCTTCCTTTTCAATAGAGCCACTTTAGGACCCCTAACATTCAGACAATCAAAGAATATATCAATCATCCAATAAACTTTCGCGTTTCCCTAGTTTTCTCCCTGCTAATCATCTCCAATGCACATGCTACGCTTTCACTCATCACCTATTATAGCAATTAATTATAATAGTTATAATAATTGCAATTGTTATCAACTAACTTGGGCTGCCAAGTAAACCCTCATTCTTGTATATGATGTTAACCACACATGGTCTCTTGTAAGTTTTGAACATATCCTAACACCTGGTGTGTTAGTGGTATTTTCACTAAGGTAGAGGTGCTCGATTGATTTCCATGAAATGTCCTGTCCATTTTTCTATAAGTTGATAAAATAATGATAAGATTTATATTATCCATGTACGTTACTCACTTGCATCTTTCTACTACAGGAATGAGAGAAAGAATTGCTAAAACAATTCCGGGTTGTTTTCAGGAGGTGTGGCACATCACAGAAGAAGTACAATCCATGACCATCTCTGTACGGGTTGATGGATTTGAATGGCAAATCAGTCTTTCTTTTCTGACACATGCGATAAAATCTTCGATTTGATTTGGCCCCATCACTGGTCAATGATACGACTGGGATATTATACAGTTCAAATGCTTCAATGGCCTCCCATACCAATGGAAATATCCTCTCACCTGGTATTTCATTCACAAAACAATTTAAGATAACATAATTATGCATGCATGTGAAATCATTATAGCTGTATAGCTGTATGAGTCAAGAATATAGGTATACCTTTGAGATTCAAACTGAAATAATGAGCTATTGGCACCGACAACGATGGCTTGAAGACTGATCTTGCCATGAAAACAAAGACATGGTCAGCAAGTTGTTTTCCAACATTCTTTCCACTAACCAGCAATTCTATGTCATGATTTGCCCTACCTAAATCAATGAAGCCTACCAACGTTCCACTATGCTTGTTGAAGACCAATCCACTCTTTATTTTCATTTCATCCATTAATAGTGTGCAGTGGTTTTGGTTGCAAGGTGCAGTATCCAGCATTCTGATGAATTCCTCTATGAATTCTAACTGAACTCCATTATGGGGTGTGGACCAGTGTGTATAATCAGATAATGTTCGTTCGCTAGGAAGGCTAATGATACCACTCTGACGCATGGCTTTGTAAGCTGAAGTGGAGAGGTATTTCAAGTTGAGTGCAAACCTGACCAAAAGAGGATGCCACCTCATTTGCCTCTTATCTTTAAGGCCATTGTATAGCACTTGCTGTTCCCAAAAGATTCTTTGTGGTGTGTTGGATGGAAAATTTGCCTCCACTAGTGGTTGAACATCCCTCATAATTGCACCAATATCAGTAGCATCTTCTGCCTGAAGTGGAACAGCTTGATCTTGGATGAGTCCAGCAATTTTGGCTTTCAAAACTGTGTTCTGTTGTCTGGCCGATTTGAGAGAAAGATGGAGATTTCTCAGTCTCGTGTCTTTCTGTTCGGATGAAAGGTTAGAGTATGTGGTGTGACTGTCTGCTGCCGTGCAATCCTCATTATTCTCATCTTTTTGACGAGATATGGAAGATTTCAGCGTACTTCGAAGGGAGCTGCATGACTTACATCTCATAGTATTTGTGGATATAATGTCACAGTTAGTACTGTGTACAGTGCAGGTTTGAGTGTTGTCAATGTAGCCAACTGTTGGACCAAATCCTCTCTTTCCTTTCACACTTCCTCCCTTCTTTTTGCATACATTGATAAATTTTTCCTCAGGATTTCCTGGACAAATAGTTAATTCATCTACAGAGTGGATCAGGTCTATAACTGTATCAGAGGAAGTCAAAAGTGGAGGAAATCTGGAAAGTGCTGGACTGGTTTGACTTGTTTTCCTTTTATAGAGAAAGACATCCCAAGAACAATCTTGACTGATGATCACTGATGGACCCACTTGGATCATTGTGTCATGCATGATCTTGTAATATTCTGTGCTGCTCTCATCAGCATGCACTTGCCACTGGTTAGGTAGGGAAGTTGGTAAGAAATTTGTGGGTGGATTGGTTTTGCCAACTTGTGACCGAAGCCTATCACAATTTTTCCTTCGGTCTATCTTGGACCGAGCCCCTTTCCTTCGCTTTTTGTGATATTGTGATGGTATTGCTTCCATAATTATTACTGTTTACAACAATATATATATAGTGATAAAGTTTTAACAACCTTTTATAGCTACTTTAGCCCAGGGCAATATACTCATACTCACAATAATTTCCAGAATTATGTAGCTAAACCAAATGTGTATACCTCTAAAACTTATTCTATAAAGCTTATTCAAATAAACTTTCACATTCTCCCGGTGTACTAGTTCACAGACTGTATGTACATAATAAGTTCTAGCAATTCTTGCAAACAGTGTTAGAGAAAATCTCACACAAAGTAGGAGACCTTTTACAGCATAAATTATCTATTTATGAACATATATATATGCATGTGGTTCTACTTTCACATTCTCCCAATATATAAAAGTATCTTGAAGATACATAGAAAATCTTTTCAGTGCATGAATTGTGCTGCTGGAAAATAATCTCTCACAAAGTTATTTCTACTACAGTAGACGAATTATAGCACCGTTTCCAAGCATTTAATATAAATTTTACCAATAAAATAGCTAGCAATTACTTACTCGATACACCACTGCTAATTTCCGTACGCTAAATATACAAAGGTGGGGAAAAGGAACGGTCAAAACAACGAAACACATCCGCAATGCAGCCAACACGACCGTTGTCAAGCGTTGCAATGACGGTTTCTATAAATCACCGTATATCATTCGTATACGCATGCGTTTCACATCCACGGCAGTACTATATTATTGGCGAGCGAGCGAAGCGAGCGAAGCCCCACACTAATTGGTCAAAATGGAAATTCGCGATATTTATATGTAACGTACGTCACTCAAAATGCGCATGCGCTTACGCATGCGCATGAAATAGCTACTAAAGCAACGTCATAATAAGCAAACATTTTCGTTAAGCTTGAAGTTGAAACACTATTGTAGCGAGTATTATGGAACCCAGAGAACCAGAAAACAAGCGAAGGAGGGCCCCAGAACACCCTCTAGAAACTGACCAGCAAAGAAGAGCGAGACCTCATGAAAGAAATGAAAGAGACAGAGCTAGAAGGAGAACAGAGTCAAAGGAACAGAGAAAAACAAGACTAGCAAAGAAATGTGACAGATAAAGCCAGGAGGAGGGAATGTACAGAGTCAGCAGAAGATAATGCTGCAAGAGCAGAGCAAATGAGAGCCAGAAGGAGAGCAGAGTCAGCAAAACACAGAGCTGCCAGATTAGAGCATATGAGGGCTCATTATTTGAGAGACTAGCTACTGAGTCTGAACAGGAGTGGTAGCCTGGGTTCAGAGAAGACACTCTAATGCTAACTGGGAATGCACCAAGTCAGTTAACAACCTGAATAGCTAGATATCGAAAGTCACTGTTGGGGCTATATAATCATAAGTGAGGGAGGAGCACATTGAAATGACCACTGGCTGCTTGCTCGCCCAACTAATGCTACACAGCGAAAAATCTACAACTTGTAAGCATTCTGTAACAAGTATGTAACAGAACAAAAATCCGTAAACCCTAGGCACCGGAAGTACTAATTTTTGATCTGTAGGCAGTTGGTGGGGCAGCAGGTCTGATACAGTCCAAAAATACGGACCTGTTACAGACTTGTAGATTTTACTGACCTGTTACAGACCTGTGTACAGGTATGTGGGGCAGTCCAGACCTGTTACAAGTTGTAGATTTTTCGCTGTGTATACGAGCATATAGTTGGCGAGCGAGCGAAGCGAGCGAAGCCCCACACTAATTGGTCAAAATGGAAATTCGCGATATTTATATGTAACGTACGTCACTCAAAATGCGCATGCGCTTACGCATGCGCATGAAATAGCTACTAAGCAACGTCATAATAAGCAATCATTTTCGTTAAGCTTGAAGTTGAAACACTATTGTAGCGAGTATTATGGAACCCAGAGAACCAGAAACAAGCGAAGGAAGGCCCCAGAACACCCTCTAGAAACTGACCAGCAAAGAAGAGCGAGACCTCATGAAAGAAATGAAAGAGACAGAGCTAGAAGGAGAACAGAGTCAGAGAAAAACAAGACTAGCAAAGAAATGTGACAGATAGAGCCAGGAGGAGGGAATGTACAGAGTCAGCAGAAGATAATGCTGCAAGAGCAGAGCAAATAAGAGCCAGAAGGAGAGCAGAGTCAGCAGAACACAGAGCTGCCAGATTAGAGCATATGAGGGCTCATTATTTGAGAGACTAGCTACTGAGTCTGAACAGGAGTGGTAGCCTGGGTTCAGAGAAGACACTCTAATGCTAACTGGGAATGCACCAAGTCAGTTAACAACCTGAATAGCTAGATATCGAAAGTCACTGTTGGGGCTATATAATCATAAGTGAGGGAGGAACACATTGAAATGACCACTGGCTGCTTGCTCGCCCAACTAATGCTATACGAGCATCTCTAGTCTATGCCCACACTAATTGGTCAAAATGGAAAATTGCGATATTTATATGTTACACGTACGTCACTCAAAATGCGCATACGCTTACACATGCGCATGAAATAGCTACTAAGCAACGTCATAATAAGCAATCATTTTCCTTAAGCTTGAAGTTGAAACACTATTGTAGCGAGTATTATGGAACCCAGAGAACCAGAAAACAAGCGAAGGAGGGTCCCAGAACACCCTCTAGAAACTGACCAGCAAAGAAGAGCAAGACCTCATGAAAGAAATGAAAGAGACAGAGCTAGAAGGAGAACAGAGTCAAAGGAACAGAGAAAAATAAGACTAGCAAAGAAATGTGACAGATAGAGCCAGGAGGAGGGAATGTGCAGAGTCAGCAGAAGATAATGCTGCAAGAGCAGAGCAAATGAGAGCCAGAAGGAGAGCAGAGTCAGCAGAACACAGAGCTGCCAGATTAGAGCAAATGAGGCCTCATTATTTGAGAGACTAGCTACTGAGTCTGAACAGGAGTGGTAGCCTGGGTTCAGGGAATGCACCAAGTCAGTTAACAACCTGAATAGCTAGATATCGAAAGTCACTGTTGGGGCTATATAATCATAAGTGAGGAAGGAGCACATTGAAATGACCACTGGCTGCTTGCTCGCCCAACTAATGCTATACGAGCATCTCTAGTGATAGTATTATATGCTTGGTTCACACGATAATTTTATCATATGTAGCAGAGTCCTACTCACCGTGATCTGGCCAACCAATGTACTGCATTTGGACAATTCGTCTTTCTTCCCCAGACTACAAAAGAAAAAAGAAGAAGTAGATGAGTATGTGAAAAAACAGCAAAGACAGAACCAAACACAATAATGAAGCTTCTCCATTATTATGGAGGACTAGGGGAAAAGTATCCTGAAATAAGGTTGTAGCTTTTCATTGTAGCTAACGAGAAAAAGTATTCGTAAATAAGGTTACAGTGGGACATCCAGTCCACATTAAAAGGTTCCACTAATGTACATAACTTGTACCATTCTGTTCTTGAGACGTAGTTGTCTCGTGAAGGAGATCCGATCATGCTGCTGTGACAATGTTGTGACAGTGTGGTCACTTCAAACTTCCCATACTCCCGCGAACTCTTGACCTCTGGCCAGTACTGACAGCACCGAACTTTGCCCTCCCTGTCAGCATGACAATACCAGTGGATCCCTGCTCCCATACCATCTGTGTGCATCATCATCAAAATCCTTTAATGTGGTATTCAGGATATGATTCAGGATTCAGGGTATGGTATGGAGGAGTCCCTTTCCAGAGGAGAGGGTTCCAGGAAGGTAAGGGACTCTCTCAGCATGTGTCCCGGATCATTGTCCATTGTAGGAGCTGAACTTCGCAGTGTCAGGTTCACTTGCTGGAGGTTACGAGGCTTTATTATCATCACCAGTTCACTGGGACCAAAATGAGAGTACATAAAGTTCAGGGTTTCAGCCCAAGTAGTTATCCCCTCCATGATCCCAAGTGTTTTAAATGTATAACCCTTTACCTGCTGGATTTGATCAACAAGATAATCTGTTCGTGTGTCTTCTCGGTGATGGCTCTGTTGTTGATGTAGAGGACTTGGTCTCCTTCCTCCACAGGGGGATTACAAGTAGCAGCCTGCAAGCATCACCTAACAAGATTAGGTCAAAGAAAGTGGTCAAAAAGTGGTGCATTCAGAGTAAGAAATAATTTTTCCACCAGCTGGTCATATGGCCAACCGCTTGGCAAAGTTGGGTGGCCATCAAAAGCTATAAAACATGAGAATGACAATCAGAAATTAGCCAATGCACATGTGGCACTCACTTTATTGTTGCAAGAACTCTGCAAACTCCAATACACAATTATGTAGCTTTTCCACTTCTAAGCTACACTCTGAGAGTGAAAATGTTTACTGCATATCTTTTGATATCTTTTGAATGCCCTCTGTAAACAGTAAGATACCTTTACTGTTATATTGTTTATAGTTGGTATAAAGTACACACTCTTGTTATTGCAGTGCACCAACGTGTATTTCCTATTCACTCCAACCCCCTCAAAGATGAATGATGGGTTTTAAACTTGATCCCATCACTGGCATGCTTAACATCTCACCGGTGAATCTGGAGTGATTTTGGTCACTATCACTGGCATTCTTTCATCAGCTCCACCCTGCAATTGAGGCAACAACTACAATTACATACTAAACTTTTTATGTAGCAGCAAATGCTTGAATTTAGCAAAACCGTAAAGAAATTTTCTCCAAGAAAAAATCCTACTACACTCAATACTGTCCAGTTACCTTGACGATGAAGCCGTACCTCCCTTGTTGGTCTGGCTGCATTCTGATGAGGAGTAGACCCTCAGCTGCAAGGTCATCCATACTCACTTGACTTATCCGCTCCTCAAATGCATTCTGCTCATCATAGTACTCTGTGGGCTGTGTGTGTAAGAAAATAAGTCACATGATAGTCACATGCTATGCTAGCCAGTGGCTATTAGCTTAATGAAGGAAGAGAAGACAAGTCAAGTCACATGATCTCGTGTGTTTGGTGGACAGTTAAATTCATGATCCATGCTAGTGGGGCTGTGTATGTGAATGTGGAGTCATATGATAGTCACATGATCCAATCCGTCAATTATAATAAATTGCAGTTGACCTGACCATCTGCCCATCCAATTCATGGAAATTAACTCTTGTTATGACATTGTTTAAGCAGTATTATAGTGCAGCTAGTTGCAGCTTTCAGGTAGCCTAGCAACGACACATTACAGTAACACTATGGCAACCATCAAAGAATTACATACAGAACAGGAAGTTTTTTGTTTTGTTTTCTTCGCTATTGTTGGTTATGTTGTGTTTTTTTATTGTTTTTAATTGTGTGTAGGAAGCACTCTGGCTGGTCAGGCCAATATTTTCAGTGTAAATGGGAGTGTCTCACACAAAGGAGCATGGCTGTATGTGAAATGGGCATTATGTGTGGCATAATTCTTTTCTAGAGGGCCTTCCACACCTGGATTTAAAATGCTTCAGCTCACTGAGGCAGAGTGAATGGACAAAGTTCACCTTGACTCTTTTTTTTTGTAATTGATTACAATAATTATCACGATGGGTGTAGTTAGGACACAGTTCCAAAAAGAAAGATTCTACCAAGTTCTATGTAGTTGCACATGCAAAGGTATGTGATAGCACTCCTCACGAATAAAAGTCACTAGCTAAACTACTTTATAATGAAGATGTCTCAGCACACTACTGTACATTAATTTCAACATTCGATATGGCAATGTCTTCATTGCCTCTGCCCTCATCATGACACACCCTCATCTCTATGTCGTCAGTGGTGGCTGATGGGAGTTGCTTGTGGAACCACGGGGGGTTATTGAAGGAACAGCATGTGCTAGTAGAAGCACAACCAGTCCCATCCCACAGGGGATCATCACGGTAAAACTGTCCCACACCTGATCTATTTCGACTTCCTGTATCACAGAAGTAGTCCATTCCCACAAAAGAAGGAGGGACCATGATCCTACTATCACCTGGTTTCACACATTGACAGATACTACTTATAAGTTTCATTTTACTGGCATCATCATGAGCTACAACGAAAGTCCAGATGTGTCTCCTAGGATCGCTTCCATGCGTAAGACTAACACCATCCACGTAATTAGAGTCAATTGTTATGTTTGAACCACGCCCTTGCATTGTACTGAATGCATCTGGAGTACCAACTTGATAAGCATTTATCTTGCCACAGACTCTACTATACAAAGTGCTGTATGTTTCAAAAATCAAAGAACGACACAAACTAGTTGTGGAGTTGATTCCACAAGTGTGAATGCCAGAGTCATTGCGTTCTCTGAATCCATCGGGACATGGAAGAGATTCATTGCTCAAGTCCAGACTAGCCACTCTCATCCACCCTCCAGTGATGTTACCACAGGACCTGGTCATGTCACAGTACACACGCACAGCAGAGCCATTGGAGGACCTGATCCAGTAGTGACCTGATGAGGAGGAGAGATTCAACAGCAAGATATGGGAACATGAATCAGCTGGAAGATTCGAGTACTGTCCAGTCAATGACCGAATGATATTATTTAGTTTAAAATTTAATGACTTTGAAATATTACTCTGAATATCATTGCGATTATTTTCAATTATCTGAAGTCGTGTTAGTCTTCTTTCAAGTTCAGATGTACTATCATTTGAAGAATTCTGAAGCTCCAATATCTTTTTTTCACATTCCAATGTATTATTGTTCACAGAAACCTGAAGCTGTGCTAATCTTCCTTCGAGTTCAGATGTACTATCATTTGAAGAATTCTGAAGCTCCAATATCTTTTTTTCACATTCCAATGTATTATTATTCACAGAAACTTGAAGTTGTGCTAATCTTCTTTCGAGTTCAGATGTACTGTCATTTTGAAGCTCCATTATTTTTCTTTCACATTCCAATGTATTGTTGTTTACAGAAACCTGAAGCTGTGCTAATCTTTTTTCAAGTTCAGCTACATTAGAAGCCTGAAACTCCACACTTTGTGTTTTTAAGTTGGAATTATTCCATAAGGTAAGACCCAAGCTAATAAATGCAGCACTACCTACTAAGATGAATCCAACCAGTAAGATTGCACACATCCAACTACAAGCAGGCATTTTATACTGTGACTCGAGATTTTCATATGCAGATGGATTTTGAAGCTCGTCTCTTGAAGGAACTTGATTTTCAGATGCAGATGGATTTTGAGGCTTGTCTCTTGAAGGAACATCATAGCATTGATTATCAAAAGTAATCATTTCATATTCATTTTCTCCTTCCATGACTAAGGACAGATAGCTGAACTCTTGCAGAGAATGATAGTTAATTCACAATTGACTGTGTGGAAATGTCAATAGGACAACTGCTTCTTGCTGTGAGCTGAAGCTGTTTTTATACTGCATGCAGCTACTGAACTATTTCGTAGACTTGCACAGTTTATTTTGTTTTTGATCAGTTTTCATGGATAGCCTAAATCAATGAAAATTTAACCCACAAATAATATATTTACCACGCATGCAAGATGTCAACCATGTGTGGTAGTTAGTTCTAGATTATTGTAATAGCAACCGACAATTTAAATGCAAAAAGACTTGTCTTCTGGATTCCCAAAGCACCCTTTCAAAGTTAGTACCATCTTATATCCATAGTTTCGACAAATTTGCTGGTGAAGAAAGTTGCTGTGGAAGATTCATCAGGCAGAAGAAGGCATAGATTGTATTATGATTATACTGCATGGCTTCTATACCTTGTTATAGTCTGTAGTTGCCAATGTTTCATCAGGGATGGTAGGAACACAATATCCGTGCACTTGCGTGTGGAGAAATTTTTTGCCTGACCACATCCACTTTTCCATAACCCACTTGAAAGATGCATAGCACATCATATCACTTATTAATGTGTACAGTGGAAAGGAAGCCATACTAGCTCTAAAGATACTATCTACAGCCTATAAAAGTTCACTTTAGATTCCTGAAACATTCTTTTTGGGGTCTCTTAGCCTTGGGAGGCTCAGCCATGCTTAGCTAGCCAGCTGAAGTTGAGCTAAGGTAAGCAACAGTCAGAGAAAGAGCAAAACGTAAGGCAAGCAACGATTGCAGGATTTGGAGGGTGGAACATTCGGCAATTTTCTATTACAATCCTGCAGCTAGTTGACTATGGCAATCATCAAAGTGTTGAACTATAGTACTGCATACAGAACAAGAACTTTTTTATTTTCTTCGCTATTGTTGTTTTTTTATTATTGTTTTTACTTGTTTTTGCATTGTTACTCTAGGGGCATATAGGAAGCATACTGGCTAGTCAGGCCATGCATAGCCTGACTAGTAAAAATGGGGTATGGCCCCATGCATGGTTGTGTGTGAAACAGACATGTGTGCGGCACACTCTTTTCTAAGGGTGCCTTCCACACCAGGATTTAACTTCCCTAAATGTTTCTCATTGAGGCAGAGTGAAATGTTATTTGTGGACAGTAGCATAAAGTTCTCACTGATAGCCTTGATTTGACAGCTGTAGCTAGTGAATCCATTGGTGATTCTCAGCATAGACTCAATTTTTGTAGCTACAATGTTATGATTGATGGGTGTAGTTAGGACACACCCATTAAGGGTGTGGTTCGAACAGCCTGACCAATTTGAATTTGCTTGTTATTCCCCTGCTGACACCACACCCACAGCATTCGCACTCAACCACCACGAAATACAATAGCTACTATACTTTCAAAAAGAAAGATTCTACCAAGTTCTACAACAGTTTGCACAAGTAAAAGTATATGATAGCACTCAATAATGTCAATGTTAAAAGTCACTAAACTACTTTATAGTGAAGATGTCTCAGCACACTACTGTACATAAATATCCACATTCGATATGGCGATGTCTTCATTGTCTCTGCCCTCATCACAACACACCCTCATTCTCTATGTCATCAGTGGTGTCTGATGTAGTTGCTTGTGGAACCACGGGGGGTTATTGAAGGAACAGCATGTGCTATTAGGAGCACACCCAGCACCATCCCACAGGGGATCATCAGCAAGAAATGTAGAATGCAAGAGCATACTTCTTCGAATTCCTGTATCACAGAAGTAGTCCATTCCCACAAAAGAAGGAGGGGGCATGATTCTACTGTCACCTGGTCTCACACAATGACAGAAGCTGCTTAGGCTGCCTGGAAATTCATTGATATAGTTATCACTGTGAGCAGCAACAAAAGTCCAGATATGTCTCCTAGGATTGCTTCCATGTGTAAGACTAACACCATCCACGTAATTAGAGTGAATTGTTATAATGCCACGACGTAGTCCTAATGCATCAGTAGAACCAACTTGATAACCATTAATCTTGCCACAGACTCTACTATACACAGTGCTGTATGTTTCAAAGATCAATCTAGAACATGAACTAGTTGATGTGGAGTTGATTCCACAGTGCGGATGCCAGAGTCATTGCGTTCTCTGAATCCATCGGGACATGGAAGAGATTCATTGCTCCAATTCAGACTAGCCACTCCCATCCACCCTCCAGTGATGTTACCACATGACCTGGTCATGTCACAGTACACACGTACAGCAGAGCCATTGGAGGACCTAATCCAGTAGTGACCTGATGGGGAGAAGAGATTCAATAGCAAGACATGGGAACATGAATCAGCTGGAAGATTTGAGTACTGTCCAGTCAATGACCGAATGATATTGTTTAGTTTAAAATTTAATGACTTTGAAATATTACTCTGAATATCATTGCAATTATTTTCAATTATCTGAAGTCGCGTTAGTCTTCTTTCAAGTTCAGATGTTATATGGTTCAATTGTAGTAAGATATCATCAATTCGTATTTCCAATGATCTTGAAACATTCGCTTGTTCAGATATAGAAGTATCAAGTCCAGATAGAGAATTCTTAAGCTGTGTTATCATGTGTTCCATCTCAAGCTTAGCATCGTTGACTTGTGAAGAATTCCACACTGTAAGAGCCAAGCCAGCAAATGCAGCACTGCCTACTAAGACGAATCCAACTAGTGCACACATGCACAACAAACTACAAACAGGCTTCTTGGATTTGGATTTCGCCAGAGGAGATGTTGCACTTTCCAGCTTGATGTCTGAAGACATACTTTCCAGCTTGATGTCTGAAGACATACTTTCCAGCTTGATGTCTGAAGACGTACCATAGCAAGGATTTTTGTTAAGAGACACATCAGCTTCTTTGCCATCCATTGGCTCATACATATCTTCTTCCATTCTTGGATATTAACTAACTCAGTATTCAAGATTACTAGCTATAAGAACTGAGTATTGATGTGTGCTATAGCTAATGTAACACCTGTAGCTATAGCGAACTAACAGGCCTGTAGCCAGCAGGCTTGAGCCCCCCCCCCCCCCCCCCCCCCCAAATTGATTCAGGAAATATTATACGTAGGCCAATCTAAAGTTGAATCAACATTAGCAATTCATCTATCATGTTAATGCAAGACCTTAACACTATTCATGTTCAGTTGCTTCCATTAGTTTCTCATGAGACCAGAAACATCAAGGGCCAGACAAAACCCATCAACTATAGGCATTATACACACTCTCCTGAGTGTTTCATGGTAAGCACTTAGCATGCTCATGACAAACACTTACAGTGGATCATAAGATCCCTACCCAGCTAGACCACTTTCTAATGCATTGATCCTTTTATTATAGAGACCACCTGCAATAATTATAAGACCACTTTCCACTTTCTGCCATCCCAAGGGGTGGTCTTATAAATCACTTTACTGGGGAAAGCAAATAGCTAGCTACAATTGTAGGTGAGCATGCATGCTCAAGGTCATTATAATTTTAATGGAATATGCTCTCAATAGCTACAGTTCCCAGTATCACACTACTATCACGTCTTTCTATAATTATAGATTCACTGCAGTAAAACTGCATGCTTCAGCTATGCCTGACCAGTAATAAAAGTGGTGCACTGATTTACCGTATCACCATTTTCGGCTTATAACCTGTAGCTAGCTAAGTAAAATTAATGTGACAAAGTTTATACAAGGAAAACTAGCTATTAAATTTAATCTGGCTTATGATCCTCCCCAGGCCTGTAGCCAGGGGTGGTTTGGGGGGGTTTAGCTAGTGGATTACGAAGAAGTGGTACCATCTACTCATGATCTTCATAATTTTCCTGACTGCCTCATATCAAATAAAAAATGCATGATTTAGGGTGTGGTTGGGCAAAAGTGGCCATGGCCATGAAAAATGTTTCCACACACAAGTGCACAGATATCCCCTTTTCTAAAATCCTGGCTACAGCCCTGACTAAGACCTAAACTTTGAGCTATGTAAGACCTGAACTCTGAGAACTTTGAACTTTTACTTTTATGTGATCATGGCACACATCAAAGGTGTAATACACTGTATTACTACATGTACTTGAACATGTAATTAACTGTGACAATATTAAAATAAAGTGGTGACTTTCTTTCTAGTAGGGATAGCCATAAATTTTAGCTGCATCCTAACCCTCATAATAACCACGCCTATATCACCCAACTTAAATCCCTACTTTACTTCACTCCCCCTTCAGCAACAAGTGAATCAAGTAACCCCTTACCCATACCCATCACCAAACACAAGAACCACAGCTATAATTATTATTCCTAATTTCAATAACCACACCCATTTAGGAGGCCTAGGAGTGAAGTAGGAATAGCAGTTTTGTAAAAATATATATTGCTGTGGTTCTTAAATTTGGAAATGAACATGGCAGTTGTGTGATGAACAGGTTCTTCTTGATCTGCAAGTAGAAAGGGTAGTTTGCGAAAAATAGAAGTCATGTTGGGTAGGTAAGGGGTTTAACATGGAAATTCAGACTAGCACTTAGTTACTAGTGTCTATTCTTATACCAAGTTGTTTTGGCTTAGCTATGTGTAGTCCACAAGTCCACAACAGTTGTGATGTACATAGTAATTATGAGGGTAATGAAAAATTATTATTGTAATAGATGATGAAGAGTCGTATTATGAATGATTGTATGCATAATAGTTGTAGTTATGACAAAACTAATAATTAATGCATGGACAAGCATAAAAATAAAGTTCACCAGTCGTCAGGCAATTGTTTTGTTAGCAGTGGCAGCCACAGACAGAGGTCGGTTAGGAAGTTCAATTTCAACATAGTCATCTGCAAGACATGATAGTAAAGTGAGTTCTTGGATAATTCAGCTAATAATTCTATCAAGCTAAAATTTATACAATCCTATTAGTCCAGCTAGGACAATCAGATCAGATATAACTACTACACTTGGGCTATAACAGCTACATTTATTTCTTTAACTGAAAATCCCCTACATTGTAGATAGATTGCAAATATTTACACTTACCTTCATAAGCTTTCAAAATACTCTCGCACACAAACTGGTACTGGTACTACAGAATGGGGAAAGGAAAGGGAGAGATAAAGAGAATGGAAAATGGGAGAGACTACCATTAGCTACATTCTTACGTGGAGGGAACTTACTGGTGTCTGAACAAGCATCCCTCTCTGGTCTCTCATGTGACGAACGATCTCTAGAGGGTAGATAGGTTCCAGCACCTCCATCTTGCAAAGTGCCGTTTCCATCAATACCAGGACTCCAGTTCGACCGATCCCAGCGCTTGAAAAAAGAAAGACATTACAGAATCAGTTAAAGAGAATGACTTAAGAGTAGTTAATTGTAGGAGTTAGGTTAGTTTCCATTAGCATACAGTGAATAAAGAGTACTTAATTGTAGGAGTTAGGTTAGTTCCTATTATCAGTACCTGCAATGAACGACTAGTGGTGTGTTAATGCCTTCCCTCAAAGACCGCACCCCCTGCACAAAGCGAAGAAAGTCCACCTTACTTCCAGGAACACCTACATATACACATCAGGATAAAATCCAATAATGACAGCTATGCTTGGTTCACACAATAATTGTATCATACATAGCAGAGTCCTACTCACCGTGATCTGGCCAATCAATGTACTGCATTTGTACAATTCGTCTTTCTTCCCCAGACTACAAAAGAAAAAAGAAGTAGATGAGTATGAAAAAACAGCAATAACAGACAAACATTTCTCCATAATATGGAGGACTAGGGAAAAACTAGCTATCCTGATTTGAAAAGAAGGTTGTAGCTTTTCATAGTCATGGGAAAAAGTGTCCTGGTTCGTAAATAAGGTTACAGTGGGACATCAAGTCCACATCAAAAGGTTCCACTAATGTACATAACTTGTACCATTCTGTTTTTGAGACGTAGTTGTCTCGTGAAGGAGATCCGATCATGCTGTTGCGATAGTGTGGTCACTTCAAACTTCCCATACTCCCGCGAACTCTTCACCTCTGGCCAGTACTGACAGCACCGAACTTTGCCTTCCTCAATAACGTCTGTCAGCATGACAATACCAGTGGATCCCTGCTCCCATACCATCTGTGTGCACAATCATCAAAATCCTTTAATGTGGTATTAAGGCACTGCTCTGATCAGTTTCACTGGGGAGAACCCTGCTATCTGCTAACTTCTGCTTGCTAAAGTTTTGCTCAGAGCTGTGCATGCTCAGTAGCATGACATACATTATGGTTGGGTCAGTGAATTTATAATAGAAAGGATACCATGCAGTTCAATTATTAGCTAGATAGGAGATTTATGATTTAATATTAGAGGTTCTTGATCTCTCTTTTATATACTGATGTGCTAGAAGATAAAGCTATGCTCAACAAGTCTGTTTCTCCTACTAACCTGCCAGTGGTCTTTGCAGGTGTGCTGCATTGGTCCTTGTGCTGCTATGTACTTGATGATCTGACCTGTGGTGTATATCTCCATCTGTCATCACATGACCAGTACACAAAACAATGAGTAAGTCACATGATGAATGCTGTTGGCTCTAATACATGTGAATGTCTGCATGCACTTACATTGACGAAACTAGCATTGATGTAGTCTGGACCTTCCATCAGATGCACTCGAGTTTCATCATCTAAAGAATAAAAAAATTCCAAAATTGACTGGAACTAAAGTATTAAGAGGAGAAGAGGGTGAAGGAGGAAGGAGAGGACAGGAATTCCATCCCTCTCCTTCTTTTTCTTCCTTCCCTTCCTCCTCCTTATCTAGTATTGTGATAGCTCAATCTCATAGCTAGCTAGTTTCTTACAAGCTGAAATGTCACGGTATCTGTTTCTGCCCAGGTTTTGAGGGAGTTTGCTTGCAATGGCTGCCATGCCTGGCTTCCTTCTGTATAGTCTCTGCAACAAAGAAAGGGAACCATGAGATAGTGATTTTCAGTCCTATATGCTTACATAAATGATAGTGAACACTTCAATGTGAACTCCTTGCAATACTAGTTATACTTAAGGACATTTTTTTCTACAATTACCAGCAGGTGCAACTGTAACCAAAGCTTGATGTGGACTTTCTATACATTGCAAAACCTCTATACCAAAAGATTAAAATGCAAACACTTCTCTATCAATTTTTATAATGGTTACTTGTCTTATGGAGCAAAAAAAAAACACACCAAAAAAACAACAACAAAAAAAACAACATATCTCTGTAAAATCTGGAGTTTATATGTATGTATTGAAATCAATATTTGTTCATGAATTATCACATACTTACAAGTGTTTTGATATTAAATAAATAAACAAAAGTGAAAAAAAAACAACAAAACCTTTGAATCAATATTTTAACTAATTTTTGCACTCACGTCGAAATGGAGGAGTCCCTTTCCAGAGGAGAGGGTTCCCTTGAGGGAGGTAAGGGACTCTCTCAGCATGTGTCCCGGATCATTGTCCATTGTAGGAGCTGAACTTCGCAGTGTCGGGTTCACTCGCTGGAGGTTACGAGGCTTCACTATTATCACCAGTTCACTGGGACCAAAATGAGAGTACACAAAGTTCAGGGTTTCAGCCCAAGTAATTATCCCCTCCAAGTATAACCCTTTACCTGCTGGACTTGATCAACAAGATAATCTGTTCGTGTGTTTTCTCGGTGATGGCTCTGTTGTTGATGTAGAGGACTTGGTCTCCTTCCTCCACAGGGGGATTACAAGTAGCAGCCTGCAAGCATCATCAAACAAGATTAGGTCAAAGAAAGTGGTTAAAAAGTGGTGCATTCAGAGTAAAAAATAATTTTTCCAGCAGCTGGTCATATGGCCAACCACTTGGCAAAGTTGGGTGGCCATCAAAAGCTATAAAACATGAGAATGAAGATTTTAACAATCAGAAATTAGACATTGTTGCCAATGTCACATGTGGCTTTCACTTTATTGTTGCAAGAATGCTGCAAACTCCAATAAACAGCTTTCCACTTCTAAGCTACACTCTGAAAGTGAAAATGTTTACTGCATATCTTTTGATATCTTTGAATGCCCTCTGTAAACAGTAAGATATCTTTACTGTTATATTGTTTATAGTTGGTATAAAGTACACACTCTTGTTATTGCAGTGCACCAACGTGTATTTCCTATTCACTCCAACCCCTTCAAAGATGAATGATGGGTTTTCACTGGCATGCTTAACATCTCATCGGTGAATCGGGAGTGATTTTGGTCACTATTACTGGCATTCTTTCATTGGCTCCACCCTGCAATTGAGGCAACAACTACAATTACATCCTTTTATGTAGCAGCAAATGCTTTAAATTTAGCAAACCATAAAGAAATTTTCTATCCTACTACACTCAATACTGTCCAGTTACCTTGACGATGAAGCCGTACCTCCCTTGTTGGTTTGGCTGCATTCTGATGAGGAGTAGACCCTCAGCTGCAAGGTCATCCATACTCACTTGACTTATCCGCTCTTCAAACGCATTCTGCTCATTGTAGTACTCTGTGGGCTGTGTGTGTAGGAAGATAGATCACATGATAGTGACATGATCTTGTGTCAGTGGAGTGTGTTTGATCATGATTGTCAACTAGTGGGGCTGTGCATGTGAATATGGAGTCATATGATAGTCACATGATCCCATCCGTCACAAGGTCAAATTGCAGTTGACTCGATTATCTGTAATCCAATTTATGGTTGCTATGACATTGTTTGAGCAGTGGATTATTCTATCACAGTGCTGCAGCTACGTAGTTGCAACTTTCAGAATGGCTTACGTATATAGCAACGGTATAGGAAATACACATTTACAGTAATGCTATGGCAACCATCAAAGTGTTGTTGAGCTATCATAGCTAGTACTACATACAAAACAGGAAGTTTTTAAATCTTATTTTCTTCGCTATTGTTATTCTTGCTTTTTCTTATTGTTACTCTAGGGGCATAGGAAGCACTCCGGCCAGTCAGGCCATGGCCTCTAGCTATGATCAGTGAGAACTTAGTGTAGATAGCTACTGTCCACAGATAACTTTTCACTCTGCTTCAATGAGAAACATTTTGGGAAGTTAAATCCTGGTCAGAAGTGGTGTGAAAGGCACCTGTGGGAAAAATTGTGCCACACCGTTTCACACAGTAGACTCAATTTTTTGGTAATCGATTGCAATGTTATGATTGATGGGTGAAGTTAGGACACACCCATTAAGGGTGTGGTTAGAACAGCTTGACCAATTCTAATTTGCTTGTTACTCCCCTGCTGACACCACACCCACTCATCCACAATTCTATACTTTCAAAAAGATTCTACCAAGTTCTTGCACATTTAAAACTAAGCACTCGTGTCATGACTATAGTGTTAATGCATTATATAAAGTCACTAAACTACTTTATAGTGAAGATGTCTCAGCAAACTTACTACTGTACATAAATTTCAACATTCGATATAGCGATGTTTTCATTGCCCTCATCACGACACACCCTCATCTCTATGTCGTCAGTGGTGGCTGGTGGGAGTTGCTTGTGGAACCACGGGGGGGTTATTGAAGGAACAGCATGTGCTAGTAGAAGCACAACCAGCCCCATCCCACAGGGGACCATCAGCAAGAAATAAACCATATGGATTTCCTCTCCGATTTCCTGTATCACAGAAGTAATCTATTCCCACAAAAGAAGGAGGGGGCATGATTCCCATATCACTTGGTCTCACACACTGACAGTAACTAGGTCCAGGTAACGATCTAATGTCATCATTATGAGCTGCAACAAAAGTCCAGATGTGTCTCCTAGGATTGCTTCCATGTGTAAGACTAACACCATCCACGTAATTAGAGTCGATATCTGTGTTTGAACCACGCCCATACAGAGCGAAGGCATCAGTAGTACCCACTTGATAACCATTAATCTTGCCACAGACTCTACTATACAAAGTGCTGTATGTTTTGAAAATCAAAGAAGGACATGAACCAGTTGTGGAGTTGATTCCACAAGAGTGGATGCCAGAGTCACTGCGTTGTCTGAATCCATCGGGACATGGAAGAGATTCATTGCTCCAGTCCAGACTAGCCACTCTCATCCACCCTCCAGTGATGTTACCACAGGACCTGGTCATGTCACAGTACACACGTACAGCAGAGCCATTGGAGGATCTGATCCAGTAGTGACCTGATGGGGAGGAGGAATTCAACTGCAAGACAAGGGAACATGAATCAGCCGGAAGATTCGAGTATTGTCCAGTCAATGATCGAATGATATTGTTTAGTTTAGAATCTAATGACTTTGAAATATTACTCTGAATGTCATTGCGATTATTTTCAAATATCTGAATTTGTATTAGACTTCTTTCGAGTTCAGATATACTGTCATTTGATAAATTCCGAAGCTCCAGTATTTTTCTTTCACATTCCGATGTATTATTGTTCACAGAAACCTGAAGCTGTGTTAATCTTCTTTCAAGTTCAGCTACATTAGAAGCCTGGAGCCCCATAGTTTGTGTTTTAAAGTTGGAATTGATATTCCATAAGGTAAGACCCAAGCTAATGAATGCAGCACTACCTACTAAGATGAATCCAACCAGTAAAAATGCACACATCCAACTACAAGCAGGCATTTTATACTGTGACCTAATCTGATAAAGATTTGCAGATACAGATGCATTTTGAGGCTCGACTCTTGAAGGAACTTGATTTTCGGATGCAGATGGATTTTGAGGCTCATCTCTTGAAGGAACTTGATTTTCAGATGCAGATGGATTCTGAGGCTTGGCTCTTGAAGGAACAGTATAGTACTGATCGTCATCAGTTATCACTTCATATTCATTTTCTTCTTCCATGACAGATAGTTGAACTCTTGCAGGAAATGATACAATAAATGTCAATATGACAACTGCTTATTGCTGTGACTTGAAGCTGTTATTATACCAGATGCAGCTACTGAACTACGTACATCAGTTGTCGATTTTTCTGATGTAACTTAGAAGAGCAATAAAAAAGAAATCCGTGACTGCTACATATAGTCAAATATACATGATTGATCTTGAATGAGTAGCTAGATCACAAACATGACTCAGATTAGAAAACTGATCAATTCATGTAAATAGCTAGATAATTATCATAGCTAACTATAGTTCATAGTTTGCTGTTGTTGTGCATGGTGTTTTGATAATTATCATTCATGGCTTACTCTGTCACTTTATAAATGCTGGTTAGAAGCTGACATAGCTATTAAGCATGGGCGTAAGAAGCAGGGGGGCTGGGGGGCTTCAGCCCCCCCCCCCCCCCCCCCCCCCCCCCCACTCAAAATGCACATAGGCATTAGTATATGCAAAACAGATGCTGCATGTCAACTAAGTATTAATAACACCTACTAGCTAAGTATTAACATCACAGAATGGTTAATTAAGTATTAGTAACACCTAACTCAGCAGTTAGCTTGGCTCTACTATGGCACAGAGGAGAATTCATCGCTCCAATTCAGTTCTCAGGTAACTATCAATGTAAGATTGCATATGTACATTATAATAAAAATTATTGTATTTGCAAGTGATGATGCTGGTCCATCTTCAGAGACCTCAATCACAAGCACTGATGCCACTGCATAGGCGGTGGAACAGGTAAGGCCAGTCAGGCCCAGGCCTGACCAATATTTTGGGAAAAACAAGATTAATTATTAAGTGGCTATCAATCAATAATAAAATATTTTGGGATTAATTATTATGTGGCTATCAATCAATAACTTAAATACATATGATGCTCAAGTATAGCAAACTGTAGAACTTCGGTGTTGTGGGGAATTTGTTTCAATTTTGGGCTTGACCAATCGAATCTTGCTTCCAACACCTCTGCACTGTTGAGCCAGTTGATGGTACATTGGTATCCAAAAATGGGTGTGGTTAAGGAAAGTGGGCGTGGTCAGCTAAAATTTTTCCATACATCAGCCCCCCCCCCCCCCCCCCCCCCCCACCAGAAAACATCTGCTTACGCCCCTGTTAAGGAAGGCCACACGGGTCCATGTAATTGTTGGTCCATCACAACCACACTGCCTGTTGAAGTCATAGCACACACGTACAGCAGAGCCATTGGAGGATCTGATCCAGTAGTGCCCTGATGGGGAGGAAGAATTCAACTGCAAGACAAGGGAACATGAATCAGCCGGAAGATTTGAGTATTGTCCAGTCAGTGATCGAATTATATTGTTTAATTTAGAATCTAATGAGTTTGAAATATTACTCTGAATATCATTGCGATTATTTTCAAATATCTGAAGTTGCATTAGACTTCTTTCGAGTTCAGATATACTGTCATTTGATAAATTTCGAAGCTCCAGTATTTTTCTTTCACATTCTGATGTATTATTATTCACAGAAACCTGAAGCTGTGCTAATCTTCGTTCAAGTTCAGCTACATTAGAAGCTTGGAGCCCCATAGTTTGTGTTTTAAAGTTGGAATTGATATTCCATAAGGTAAGACCCAAGCTAATGAATGCAGCACTACCTACTAAGATGAATCCAACCAGTAAAATTGCACATTTCCAACTACAAGCAGACATTTTATACTGTGACTTAGCTAATAGGATGAAGATTTGCAGATACAGTCTCATTTTGAGGCTCAGTTATTGAAGGAATTTGATTTTTAGACGCAGACAAATTTTGAGGCTCAGCTCTTGAAGGAACATTATAGCATTGATTGTCGATAATCATCATATCATAACTATCGTTTTCATAATCATTTTCTTTTTCCATGACTATAAGGAGCTGTAATATATATTGCAGAGAATGACAATTAGTTCACAATTGACCATGTGGAAATATCAGACAACTGCCTATTGCTGTGAGTTGAAGCTGTTTTTATACCACATGCAGCTACTGAATTACATCACAGAGGTGTAGCAATGTTTTGTGTATTGTTGTCTCACTAGTCTAGTCAGGCTCTCCCCCATAATACCTGTCCTGAGCGGTATGAAGAATCTGGGAGGTTTCGGTAAACAAATTATAGAACTGAAGTTATGCAAACTGTATTAATGGACCATACAGTTGTAGCTACCGGACTCTCCCTGAAGCAAGACCATCAGGATGTGAAAGATGTGTTGGCTTATATTGATCAGGCAAATGCCCGACCTGCCATGGCCGTACCAGCCGTAGCAGTGCCTCCGGCCATGATGTACTCTTCCTTAAATTTTATAGATCACAAACATGACTGAGATTAGAAAACTGATCACATAAACTGAGCTCATGCATTAGCTATTAAGGAAAATAAAATATGTTTGGGAGAAGAAAACACGGTATATTTTTTTGTAGGATACCGAGGATACAGCACATTTCATTACATTTTGAATAAACTTACCATGCCCTTGTGTATCCTATGAATTTCTTCAAGGTTTCAGGCTAGGATCATTGATTGTGATTAGCTATCATTAGCTTAATGTCGTTGCGCAGAATTAATTTTTAGTATTTTGTGTTGATAGTCTTGTTTGTTATCAATATAACATTATTCAAGTCATTTCAGTTTGCTTTATAGTGACATAACTATAATTAGGCCTTGACAAAATTTGCTTAGCAAAATTTGAACAAAATGGGCTACCAATTTTGTCAAAAAAAAAAGCAAAATGGGCCAAGAATGAACTTTGACTTTCTGGATTGCTTCCTGCTCATTACTTCTACGATCTAGATCTTCCACTTCAAGATCTACTTCCTGTTAGTCCAGCCATCTTCTGCTGCACCCAAGAGAATCTTTTCAATTCTACAGCTCAGCAGCAGTCATCTTTGGAAGACTACCTGGAACTCTCTGTTATGTTGCAATACAACCTTGTTTGTGCCTGCATTTTAATTACAGTATGCAAAAAGAAAGCAAAATGGGTGAAAGAGGGAGCAAAATGGGTGAATAGGAAAGCAAAATAGCTAGGTAGATTAATCAAGCATAAAAGCAAAGCAAAATAGGCAGGAAAAAAAGCAAATTTTGTCAAGGCCTAACTATAATACAAAAAGAATAAACCATATGGACTGAGAATATTAATGTATCCCAATTAGCTATAGCTGAACTACGTAGTATTATCTTTTGTTGTATTATATGGCAGACTAGATAGACCGCTCACTAACCAGTTGTTTGTAGTGATTTGCATGTTATTAGCTAATATGACCACGAATGTGTTAAATCTCTTCACTGTAAAAATGACTGCACACCGTTTTGTCCCAATGCACACACTGTTTTGTTTTTAGTGTGTTTAGCCATTGGGACCATTTAGTGTGCAGTACACACTTTCATTTTTAAAGTGTTCATTATAGCTTGATAAACAACGAGATCTGAAGCATCTTGTGACTTAGATTCTCCAAAATCTGAAGTTCTGGTTATGTTAGGAATTTTAATATAGCAGAATATCTGACTCCACCCTTGAGAATTACCATCACCTGAACTCCCCAGGATGGTTTCATCTGCGGATGAATTACTGTTAAGATAAGCTGTATTGATCCCTTCCCAAGGGTATTTCCTGTATGTCACCTGGAACTCTTTAATGAAGGCCAGATAATAAAGTATATAGGAATAGCAATCACAACCACCATATTTTATCAATAAGATTTTTTCCACCACCTCCCTCCTCATCCGGAGTTCCCAAGATCACAACAGTGCCTTCCAATTTTACTGAGTAAACATAGTATAAGCCAGATAAGTTAGCACTTCTACAGGATATACACTTGTACAGCAGAGCCATTGGAGGACCTGATCCAGTAGTGACCTGATGGGGAGGAGGCATTCAACTGCAAGACATGGGAACATGAATCAGCTGAGTATTGTCCAGTCAGTGATCGAATGATATTATTTAGTTTAGAATCTAATGACCTCAAAATATTACTCTGAATATCATTGCGATTATTTTCAATTAGCTATCTGAAGTTGTGTTAGTCTTCTTTCGACTTCAGATGTGGAATTATTCCAAAGCTCCACTATTCTCCTTTCACATTCTGATGTATTATTGTTCACAGAAACCTGGAGCTGTGCTAATCTTCTTTCAAGTTCAGCTACATTAGAAGCCTGAAGCCCCATAGTTTGTGTTCTTAAGTTGGAATTGATATTCCATTAGGTAAGACCCAAGCTAATGAATGCAGCACTACCTACTACGATGAATCCAACCAGTAAAATAAAACACATCCACTACAAGCAGGCATTTTATACTGTGACTTGAGATTTTCATATGCAGATGGATTTTGAAGCTCGTCTCTTGAAGGAACTTAATTTTCAGATGCAGATGGATTTTGAGGCTTGTCTCTTGAAGGAGCATCATAGCATTGATTGTCAAAAGTTCATTATCATTTTTTTCTTCCATGACTAAGGACAGATAGTGCAGAGAATCACAATTGATTGTATGGAAATGTCAATACGACAACTGCTTATTGCTGTGAGCTGAAGCTGTTTTTATACTGCATGCAGCTACTGAACTATTTTGTAGACTTGCACAAGTTTATTTTGTTTTTGATCACATGATAGTCACATGATCTCGTGTCAGTGGAGTGTGTTTGATCATGATAGTCAGCCAACTATTGGGGCTGTATATGTGAATGTGGAGTCATATGATAGTCACATGATCCCATGTGTCACAAGGTCAATTATAACTAATTGCAGTTGACCTGACTATCTGTAGCTAACATGATTCCTCATGGAAATTGGCTCTTGTTATGACACAGTTTGAGCAGTGGATTATTCTATCACATTGCTGCAGCTAGCTGCAACTTTAAGAATGGCATAGCGACTGTATATAGGAATACACATTTTACAGTAATGCTATGGTAACCATCAAAGTGCTGAGCTATCATAGTGCTACATACAAAACAGGAAGTTTTTTGTGTTTTCTTCGCTATAGTTGTTGCTGTTACTCTAAGGGCATAGGAAGCACTCTGGCCAGTCAGGCCATAACCTCTATAAGTGAGAACTTAAGGTGACCAGTAAAAATGGGCATGCCCCCACACATGGTCGTGTGTGTAACAGGCATGTGTGTGGCACAATTTTTTCTACACATGTCTTCTACACGACGATTTAACTTCCCAAAATCCCAAAATGTTTCTCGTTGAGGCAGAGTGAAAGGTTATCTGTGGACTGTAGCTATCTACACTGATTTGACAGGTATAGACTCAATTTTTTGGTAATCGATTGCAATATTTTGATTGATGGATGAAGTTAGGACACACCCATTAAGGGTGTGGTTAGAACAACCTGACCAATTTGAATTTGCTTGCTACTCCCCTGCTGACACCAAATCCACAGCATTCACACTCATCCACAATGAAATATAATACTATAGTTTCAAAAAGATTCTACCAAGTTCTACGACAGTTTGCACATATAAAAGTATAACACTCATGTGATGATTATAGTGTTAATGTATTATATAAAGTCACTAATCTACTTTATAATGAAGATGTCCTAGCACACTACTGCACATAAATTTCAACATTCGATATGGCAATGTCTTCATTGCGTCTGCTCTCATCACGACACACCCTCATCTCTATGTCATCAGTGGTGGCTGATGGGAGTTGCTTGTGGAACCACAGGGGGTTATTGAAGGAACAGCATGTGCTAGTAGAAGCACACCCAGCCCCATCCCACAGGGGATCATTAGCAAGAAATAAACCAGATGGATCTCCTCCCCGATTTCCTGTATCACAGAAGTAGTCCATTCCCACAAAAGAAGAAGAAGCCATGATTCTGCTGTCACCTGGTCTCATACACTGACATGTTTCAGAATATATATCATCATGAGCAGCAACAAAAGTCCAGATGTGTCTTCTAGGATTGCTTCCATACGTGAGACTGACACCATCCACGTAATTAGAGTCAATTGTTATGTTTGAACCACGCCATGCATCAGTAGTACCAACTTGATAACCATTAATCTTGCCACAGATTCTACTATACAAAGTGCTGTATGTTTTGAAAATCAAAGAAGAACATGAACCAGTTGTGGAGTTGATTCCACAAGTGCGGATATCAGAGTCATTGCGTTCTCTGAGTCCATCGGGACATGGAAGAGATTCATTGCTCCAGTCCAGACTAGCCACTCTCATCCACCCTCCAGTGATGTTACCACAGGACCTGGTCATGTCACAGTACACATGCACAGCAGAGCCATTGGAAGACCTGATCCAGTAGTGCCCTGATGGGGAGGAAGAATTCAACTGCAAGACAAGGGAACATGAATCAGCCGGAAGATTTGAGTATTGTCGAGGCAGTGATCGAATATTATATTGTTTAATTTAGAATCTAATGAGTTTGAAATATCACTCTGAATATCATTGCGATTATTTTCAAATATCTGAAGTTGCATTAGACTTCTTTCGAGTTCAGATATACTGTCATTTGATAAATTCCGAAGCTCCAGTATTTTTCTTTCACATTCTGATGTATTATTATTCACAGAAACCTGAAGCTGTGCTAATCTTCGTTCAAGTTCAGCTACATTAGAAGCTTGGAGCCCCATAGTTTGTATTTTAAAGTTGGAATTGATATTCCATAAGGTAAGACCCAAGCTAATGAATGCAGCACTACCTACTAAGATGAATCCAACCAGTAAAATTGCACATTTCCAACTACAAGCAGACATTTTATACTGTGACTTAATAGGATGAAGATTCGCAGATACAGTCTCATTTTGAGGCTCAGTTATTGAAGGAATTTGATTTTTAGACGCAGACAAATTTTGAGGCTCAGCTCTTGAAGGAACATTATAGCATTGATTGTTGATAATCATCATATCATAACTATCGTTTTCATAATCATTTTATTTTTCCATGACTATAAGGAGCTGTAATATATATTGCAGAGAATGACAATTAGTTCACAATTGACCATGTGGAAATATCAGACAACTTCCCATTGCTGTGAGTTGAAGCTGTTTTTATACCACATGCAGCTACTGAATTACATCACAGAGGTGTAGCAATGTTTTGTGTATTGTTGTCTCACTAGTCTAGTCAGGCTCTCCCCCATAATACCTGTCCTGAGCAGTATGAAGAATCTGGGAGGTTTCGGTAAACAAATTATAGAACTGAAGTTATGCAAACTGTATTAATGGACCATACAGTTGTAGCTACCGGACTCTCCCTGAAGCAAGACCATCAGGATGTGAAAGATGTGTTGGCTTATATTGATCAGGCAAATGCCCGACCTGCCATGGCCGTACCAGCCGTAGCAGTGCCTCCGGCCATGATGTACTCTTCCTTAAATTTTAGATCACAAACATGACTGAGATTAGAAAACTGATCACATAAGCTGAGCTCATGCATTAGCTATTAAGGAAAATAAAATATGTTTGGGAGAAGAAAACACGGTATATTTTTTGTAGGATACGCGAGGATACAGCACATTTCATTACATTTTTAATAAACTTACCATGCCCTTGTGTATCCTATGAATTTCTTCAAGGTTTCAGGCTAGGATCATTGATTGTGATTAGCTATCATTAGCTTAATGTCGTTGCGCAGAATTAATTATTAGTGTTTTGTGTTGATAGTCTTGTTTGTTATCAATATAACATTATTCAAGTCATTTCAGTTTGTAGTGACATAGCTAACTATAATACAAAAAGAATAAACTGTATGGACTGAGAATATTGATGTGTCCCAATTAGCTATAGCTGAACTAGTATTATCTTTTGTTGTATTATAATGGAAAACTAGATAGACCGCTCACTACAGTGTATTTACGTTCCGTTGTCATAGTGTATTTAGTCCCCCCTATGAAATGTCCCCCGGACAAAAATCACCGGTGAATAATGTCCCCCCGGACAATTTTCACCGGTGAATAATGTCCCCCCTCAGTGAATAATGTCCCCCTGGGACATTTTTCAACTCAGTATATTTTGTCTCCCCTCAAAAATAATTAGTTCCTGGATCCCATAGTTCAGCTATTTTTTCTAAGGCATATAGCTAAGTATGGTTGGGTCCCTTCATGCTATAATGCACTACCATAAGCGCTCAACTATGCTGATTGATTCATGATAATTGGAACATTATATAGAGTATCCATGACAGCTGTGATTGTTACTTGCATTTTGGGCAGAGCCACTTCACACTATTGGTATATAGTTTGACACATTCATTCATTGATTGTGAAACCATTCATCACACTTATCACATTGTACCATACTTCCTCCTTCTGGCTGTCTGCAGAGACAATTAAGTGAAATTTTCTGCTGGTAATTTGACTTTTGACTTTTTTAAAAATATGCAGGGAAATTGAGTGCTATATTTCTTTTCAATGCAATTAATGTGAAGAGTTTGATTGTACTGTAGGTCAGCTTGATCGAATCGGAATCCAGTGCAAAGAGATGGCTGCAAATGGAATAAATAACAATCACTACCTCCTTTCCGAAATTGAACATTAGGAAAGTTCAGAGTGAGCTCCCAAGCATCAGAGCACAAATTTGTTCCTTAGCTCTTGATGATACATGCAAATGAGGGATACTATTAAACACATTGATGTGATTAAATGTGCAACCAATGTTCGAAATAGTGATCCAATGATTTTCGGATACATTCAAAATCTGTATGAATTCTCCCCTTTCAATTTAGTACTTCACCAAGAGATGTCTCCTGAAATCCACCAATATGAGGGTACTAGAATTTGGGCACAGTTAATGACAGCATCTGTTAGCCATCCTCCAGCAAATAAAATGATCAGATGCATATAAACTAAACTCTTTTATCCAGTGTCGTTGTGTTCTCTGTACTCCTTGGCACTTCTGTTCATCTTCTTAGGCCATTCCAATTAAATTTCTTGTTGCAGTGGATCGACCGAATCCAATTTTCCACTTTTCGACTTGAAAATAAAAATTAAATTGACGGTCCTTCGCGCGCGCGTCGCACAGTCACGTGACAAGTAAGTTTTTGCACGTGCACTCGTAAGATCGTGGCAGCTGCTTTAATAGTGAGAAATGGCAACTTCATTGAATGTTTGGCCAAGCGTTGTTGTAAAGAGGGGGGCATCTGTAGTAGGACACAGAAAAGTCTTAAAGGGCGAGTGGAGTGAGACATTTCTCGAGCTATTATCCAGGTATTTAGCTAATATTGGATGTTTTTTTTTCATGTATACAGTCTAATCGCCAGTGCACGTAATTAATTACCACGTATTAGCGATGACGTCATAAATTGTAGTCGAAAACAGAAACTGTACGGGTGTTTTGTATGGACTGTAACTGCCTCTTAGAAGCCGAAGAAGCAATATGGAGAGCACTTTCGGCTAAAGATGAAACCTAGGTAAGTATTACTGCACAGTAAACATTGTTGCAAGCTATAAACAGGCAGAAAATTCAGCTATATGTTGCCTCTGTTGCTTGGCTAGGTTCATCACGTCATAGTGTTTCTTGCTAAAATTTTCGTTCCTAGCAGTGGACACTTCAGATTCTAGCTGGATCCTGTGCTGTAATGCTTGTATAATATACAGTAGCAATTTTGTGGATGTAAGTATTGTAAAATGCAAATGTCACACCCATTCATCCTGTCTTTCATTTAGTTCATGTTCTTCATCACTCTCTATATTATCTCCTATCAATTCTTCATTCTGTTTCTGAAGTCCATCAATGTTTACAGCTCCATCACTGCTTCAGGATGATTGAGACTGTTGTCATGATAGCTATTTAAACAGTTGACACACTTGCATCCTGGTCCACATTTGTATGCTTGTCAATTTTTAGCCACACCCATTGAAAATAAAATCCAACCTCTCCTGAACTCTTGCCATGTTTTCAGGAACGTCTAAGACACTTTGGACTTTTCCATCCAACCATTTCCAGCTATACAGGTAAATGTATGTGTGTCAATGAGCTAGAAATCGAATCTTAATTACATTTCTCAAACAGCTAACTTACCAATGTTGTTGGAAGTTGCATGATGCCACATCTCTAATACCACAGGGAGCGATTCCAGTGGAGCTTTAGAGCTTCGGTAGAGGGCATGGTCATGTCTGCTCGCTCCCACACTGTTCTCCTGATGATAGTACAAGTCATGGAGAGACTCTGATTTCATTGAATAAAAGAGGGTGACTGGTGAAGATTGCTGAAATCATGATGAATGTACTCTAAAATATCCACAGCCAACAAGTCGGAGAGAAGGGGAGGCAGGATCTGCTGTCACTTGTCCTAGTGAACCACACAGTGTTTCATTATTGATGAAGGAGAAAAATGATAGAATGTAGAGAGAAAACTGGTATTCCCGATCCCATGAAAAAGGAGTACAGACATAAAGTGTGGTAGTAGCTCTTCTGGGATAGAGTTCAAAGAGAGATAAGGGCATTCTGATTCAGGAATCTATAGCATCTTTAGTGTAACTCTTGCTCAATTGGATGAAAATCTTACTCCCAGGAAACATAATAGTATCAAACGTATGTGATACACATCTGTACCTATCAAGAGAGAATATCAACTTTATCTGGGGTTGGCCTGGGGTATTAAAAGATTGGTGGTGCTGTATGTCAGTTTTTTACAGTTCTGAATACAACAAATTGTTTCTGTTCGTAGCTACCTGCTTGGTTGGGCAGCCATCAAGGATGGAAATTTTTAATGTTAGCTAAGGGTTTTCCTTCCGATTTGTTTCATGGAAGCCTGGCAGAGGTATCCGTGTCTGAAAGTGTCCCATGATGATTAATAGTCAATCGATATTTTTAAGTGTGTATCTGAATGATCACTGCTTACAGAGTGACATGGTCCATGGGCAATGGTTGTCATTGCTATAGTGTGTGTATAGCTATAGTAAAAGATTTGGATGGACTACTGCTAGCTAATAGCTAATACCAACACACCATTCTTATTCAGTAGGCCATTACTAATTGTTGTATATTCAATGAACAGTATAGCTTCAAGCTATGAGTAGCATTCAAAGGCTCTATAAAGCAAAGGCTGTATTACAGACATGCACTAATGGACAGTTAATTTTATTACGCATAACATGCCACTTATAATAGGAGGAGCTCTACATACCTTCGAAGTAGTGGCAGGAAGTGTGAAATACAAATGTCACAGCCCACAACATGATTAATTATCACAACATCAAAGACCACAAAAATGTAGCAGCTGCTTCGCACGTGCAGCTGCATTTGCTATTAAAATTATAGTGGAGTTAGTACCGTGCAAGGTGCAGCTACAGGCAGCTTTATGCCTTCTGTAAAGGGAAAATCTCGGCACTACAACTAAAGGAAATGAATTTGACCACAAACACTCTCTCCGGATACTTCCGTAAACTGGTGAGTGATAAAAGTGCGTGTCTGTGCAATTAAAGTTGTATTAGCCCTATGGGCCTCGCCAACGCTGGCGATTAGACTGAGTTAACAGTATTCCACAAAGAAACATCAACTGCTAGTCACGTGCTTATGCACTTAGTGAATGACCTTTGAACTTTATGGCTTGCTATTTATTTGAAGCCAGGCGTTTAAGGTCCAGCACCAGGCTTCTAAAATGAGGTAGGTATTTTATTTGAAGGTTATACACTTGCACTGAAGGACCTTTAAACTAAGATTTAATTATTGGGTCAGACTTCAATTGGAGTGATAGCTCTTCAAACACAAGAGTAGAGGAGAGTAATTCACAGTCTCCACATGTGACGTTAATGCCATTACAAGTGTAGTTGCTATTGTGCTAGCTAACCAGTTTCTGTCACTTCAATGCTCACTAGCTTCCTCAAACATTCATTATACCCTTATGATAGTTTTTTGAGAATGCCTTCCTGAAATTCCATCAAGAATTCATGAGCATCCTGGTGTCTACCATAAGCAAGCTCATAGCTTATAGATGGACACAGTTCTATCACAAAAGATGTGGTATTGAACACTGATTATGATCATTGCATGTTCCTACCCCACAGATTGCTGCAGGAAGGAAGTTGGGTCCAGCACACTGGGCTGAAAACTGTACTTATATTTATCACAGCAACTGGTTCCTGTGGATCAAACTCTAATATTTATTTGTACTGTTAGCTTTAGACTCTCACATATCAGACAACTATGGTATGAATGTTTTAAGTAAAATAGTATCCTTAAATATTTAAGGCATGATTGGAATTTGAGGTAGGGGTCTATAGCCTAGCTCGTTTACACGGGACCTAGGATCCGGATTCGAATCCGGATCACAATCCACATGTGGAAGGTAGGTTGAGTCCAGAGTCGTGATCAGGATCTGGATATCAGGATCTGCATGGTCCTTTGTAACTTTACTGTATACCATGTGATACGCACTGACAGGACTCTTCATGACTTGTAAACAGCCACTCACACAATAATGCTATTAATTATAGCAATTATTTGAAATTTGGAGGCAAATATGCCTTGACATCATAATTCCAGATAAGCTTCTTATTTTTCCCAACCCTGGCCTTTTTCTCCAACTTTAAAGGCTCCCTTTGTGCTTTTTGACCAAGCCTGGCCTTTCTACCAAGCTCCAGACAATACCGTGCGCTCTCAACTGCGCATGCGCAATATGACTGCTGGAACTATTTGATGCAATGCTAATGGTCCGGTTGTCGGACCAATAGCCACTTCGAAAATAGATTAGATACTATAGCTACTAGCTAAATACTGCCCAGCTATCCTCCCTTGTTGGTCTGGCTGCATTCTGATGAGGAGTAGACCCCCTCGGTTGCAAGGTCATCAATGCTTACTTATCCACTCCTTAAATGCATTCTGCTCATCTGTACTTATATAGTCATGATCTCATGTCAGTGGAGTGTCACTATGTGTGATCTGGATAGTCAAATGATCAATGCTAGTGGGGCATGTACATGTATGTGAATGTGGAGTCATATTATAGTCACATGATCTCATCCGTCATAAAACAAATTGCAGTCGACCTGACCATCTGTCACATGATCCCATCCATACTCATCCATCAGATACACACTACAGTTTCAAGTTCTACAACAATTTATACAACAGTTTGCACATGTAAAAGTATTATGATAGCACTCAATCATGTCATGATCAAATTTATAATGTTACACAATGCAAAAGTCACTAAACTACTAAGTCTTTATAATCAAGATGTCTCAGCACACTACTGTACATAAATTTCAACATTCGATATGGCGATGTCTTCATTGTCTCTGCTCTCCTCACAACACACCCTCATCTCTATGTCATCAGTGGTGGCTGATGGGAGTTGCTTGTGGAACCATGGAGGATTATTGAAGGTACAGCACATGCTATTAGAAGCACACCCAGTCCCATCCCACAGGGGATCATCAGGGTAAAACTGTCCATAATGTGCTCCACTTCGACTTCCTGTATCACAGAAGTAGTCCATTCCCACAAAAGAAGGAGGGGGCATGATTCCCATATCATTTGGTCTCACACACTGACAGTAATTAGGTCCAGGTAACGATCTAATGTCATCATTATGAGCTGCAACAAAAGTCCAGATGTGTCTCCTAGGATCGCTTCCATGCGTAAGACTAACACCATCCACGTAATTAGAGTCAATTGTTATGTTTGAACCACGCCCATATGTTGTACTGAATGCATCTGGAGTACCAACTTGATAAGCATTTATCTTGCCACAGACTCTACTATACACAGTGCTGTATATTTTGAAAATCAAAGAAGGACATGAACCAGTTGATGTGGAGTTGATTCCACAAGTGCGGATGCCAGAGTCATTGAGTTCTCTGAATCCATCGGGACATGGAAGAGATTCATTGCTCCAGTTCAGACTAGCCACTCTCATCCACCCTCCGGTGATGTTACCACATGACCTGGTCATGTCACAGTACACACGCACAGCAGAGCCATTGGTGGATCTGATCCAGTAGTGACCTGATGGGGAGGAGGGATTCAACTGCAAGACATGGGAACATGAATCAGCTGGAAGATTTGAGTGTTGTCCGGTCAGTGACCGAATGATATTTTTTAGTTTAGAATCTAACGACCTCGAAATATTACTCTGAATGTCATTGCGATTATTTTCAATTATCTGAGTTTGTGTTAGTCTTCTTTTGAGTTCAGATATACTGTCATTTGAAAAATTCCAAAGCTCCATTATTCTTCTGTCACATTCTGATGTATTATTGTTCACAGAAACCTGAAGCTGTGCTAACCTTCTTTCAAGTTCAGCTACATTAGAAGCCTGAAACTCCACAGTTTGTGTTTTTAAGTTGGAACTGATATTTTGTAAGGTAAGTCCCAAGCTAATAAATGCAGCACTACCTACTAGGATGAATCCAACCAGTAAAATTCCACACATCCAACTATAAGCAGGTATTTTATGCTGTGACCTAATCTGATAAAGATTTGCAGATACAGATGCATTTTGAAGCTCATCTCTTGAAGGAACTTGATTTTCAGATGCAGATGGATTCTGAGACTTGGCTCTTGAAGGAACATTATAGCATTGATTGTTGTCAGTTATCACTTCATATTCATTTTCTTCTTCCATGACTAAGGACAGATAGCTAGTTGAACTCTTGCAGAAAATGACACAATCGATAGTGTGGAAATGTCAATACGATAACTGCTTATTGCTGTGACCTGAAGCTGTTATTATACCGCATGCAGCTACTGAACTACATACATTAGTTGTCGATTTTTCTGATGTAGCAAACTTAGAAATGTGTGACTGTATATAGCTACGTATAGTCAAATATACGTACATGATTCATTGTGTTTCTAAATCTTGAATGAGTAGATCACAAACATGACTCAGATTAGAAAACTGACCAATTCATATGTCAACTGTAAATAGAGCATAACATGCTAACTATAGTTCATAGTTTGCTGTCGTTGTGCATGTTGTTTTGACAATTCTCATTCATGCTTGTATTCAACTCTGTCACTACACGTACACAGTATTGGCGGAACGGAACGCGCGATTTTTTAATTTGGGAATGGTTTCTGGGGTCAAAGGTCGGCCACGCGTCACCAAGTCGCGCATGCTCGAAAATCTCTGATGCCAGATTCCTGTAACTTTGTCTCCAAGTCTAGTAAGCTCAGCATTGACTTTTCGGCACCTCCTTTATCTGTTCATAGTCTCAAAAGCCTTCTTCTGTTTGCAGGTGAAGCTTGGAACTTGATTGGCACGGCTAGAGTTGTGACCTTTGCTATAATTCTGACACCATCAAGTTCCAAGCTTCACCTGCAAACAGAAGGCTTTTGAGACTATGAACAGATAAAGGAGGTGCCGAAAAGTCAATGCTTAGCTTACTAGACTTCAAAACATAAGTTGCTGGACTCTGGCATTAGAGATTTTCTAAGTTTTTTGAGCATGCGCGACCTGGTGACCTTTGACCCCAGAAACCATTCCCAAATTAAAAAATCGCGAACGGAACGGTTCCGGGACCCTATTTCACGAATTTTCACTGCGCATGCGCGCATACTTGTAAGGTGGGCCTGGGGGCCGGACCGGGGGGGGAGGGGCTGGAGGTTAAAGTCTACACGTAGTACAATTATCAAAATACTGAGTTGGAGCCCTTTGGGAGATTTGAAGCTATTTGGTGCTCATTTTTCTGGATGCGTTACGAGGTCAGCAAAAATCAATTAAAATCCCATGTACTTACTTGTAGAAGTTAATTTCCAGGATTCTACTTTATTCCTCTCTGTAACAAGAGTTAGAAGGTCCATAGGTGGCCATAAAGTATTCTACTATTTAGTAGCAAGCACTGGCAGTCCTATGTTTACAATAATAGACCTTATTTACAACTTGAGCCATCCATCTCTGTCCCGACCCCTTCTCCTTCCAATGGTCACTCATATAAATGGGCTTGAGAATGGTTTAACAGTCCCCAGCCAAGCATTTGAGATCTAGTTCATATTAAGAAGGGCTGTGAAGTGCCACTAACCTTCCCTTCAAGTTATTTATAATGGCCACAGGTATTGATGAGATAGCAGGACAGGGGTTATGTGGTCCTGGGGTTTCGGGTAGCTTCAGATTATAGTGTAGTAATGTACGTATATGTAGGGATTGTTGGCTAGATATAGCTACAGAACAAAGATTGATCCCATTTCCATCCTTCTTATTTTTTGAGCAGTGGTCATCCCTACATCTTTTTTCCCCCCCTTATCTAATTATAAAGTCACTAGACTACTTTATAGTGAAGATGTCTCAGCACACTACTGTACATAAATTTCAACATTAGATATGGCGATGTCTTCATTGTTTCTGCTCTGGGATCTGGAAACAACTTAATGTCAGTTGGAGCGGGATTTCTTTGATTTCTTGTATCACAGAAGTAGTCCATTCCCACAAAGGAAGGAGGGGCCATGATTCTCCTATTACTTGATAGCACACACTGACAGATACTAGGTATTTGTCTCGTTCCAAACATATCATCATGAGCAGCAACAAAAGTCCAGATGTGTCTTTTAGGATTGCCTCCATGCGTAAGACTAACACCATCCACGTAATTAGGCCACTTAAAATTAATTATTAGTTTCTCATCCCCGCCTGCATCAATTTTTACCTACTGCATCAGAAAAATGTGATGGCTTACCCGGTCTTTTTTGAACGGTTGTTGCAGCTGAGTGTGAAAAGGCGGCAAGATGGTGTTTGTTGTTGTGCAAATCAGGTCTAGCACGGTGCTAAAGAACTGGTATGGCTGTTCTGTCTCTGAGCAAGGTAAAGTATATCTGGCTAAGCCATTCGCTCTGGATTGCTAGCAGCTACTAGGCCTGGTAGGGATGGGAGAGAAAGAGACTAGAAGGCTAACCACAATCAGTACAGTATGGGGGCAGAAATTTAGATAGCTATAACTCTCCTCAACAGTTTAGAGGGGGGGGGGGGGGGGGGGGGGGGGGGGGGGGTGCCATCATTTGTTTGCAACGTAGCTTGCTATTAGTATAGCCTATAGCTGAGATGCTGTGCTGATCGTTGTGGTTTTAATTAGTCTTCTTGTGTTCGTTTATTATTTTTTTGTTCATTAATTTAGTAACCCTGTTGGAACTGTTCACACTCTATGCCTCTGGACAGCTTGATGGAACTTCATCTATCCCTGATGAATTGGTTTCTGCTGTAATTAACTGTTTGATTGGTAAAAGTAAGCAAGAAATGGTTCGTGTTAGTACCAAAGTAAAGGTTGGAAAAGCTGTATCGAGTTTAGGACAGTTTATTGAGTATTTGTATGGTAAAGATGATACTACTGAAGAACATTGCCCCTTGAAAAAGCTTGCAGAAATGAAAGGAAGTGGCCATTTACTCCCACAGCACAGTATGCAAGAAATGTTGATGTTGTGATTCAGTGTCATGAATGTGAGAAGTGGAGGCTGCTATATGCAAAGAATGTAGTTACTCGCTGGGAGAAAACAAAGCTAGAAAAGATCCTAGAAGAAGTCCAATATTCCTGTGGTAGCAGTTTACAGGATATCGATGATGAGTCATCGATTCTGTGTCGAGTGTTCACTAGAACAAACCTGCTATGTTCGTCGCCTATGGAAATTCCATATTATGGAACTTACCATGAGCCTCTCTGCTTCTACTGTGGTTGCTCTGATGTGGCTGAGGATGATGATTTGCAAGACAAGTATCCAATTTGTAACAATTGTCTTCACAAGAAGCCTGCTGTATTAAAGTAAGTCCCTTCTTGTTGTATATTAGCTCATCAAATACCAAATAGTTACTAATAATTATTATATCAATGACTAATCAGACTAGCCAACAAATCAACAAAAAACTAAGGATGACTAACAAGGCAAGACAATAAATACAACCACACACATGGAACAACAGTTCTAGAAGTTTCCACGGAGTAACATGTATAACATGAGTTGGTATAAGGTAATTAACATAAACAACATTAACAAGTTCATGCAGTCAGTAAGTCCAGGTTATAACACTTCTCAATCCAGTGGTGCCAAGAAGAGAAAGAAGTAACTGCAATTTTTTATTCATTCATATAACTAACAAGTGAATGCAAAAAATTTCTTCTAAATAAAAAGTGAAGTAGGGATAGCAGTAAAATTTAGCTGCATTCCTATCACTCCTACCCCTCTTAAAATTTCAATATCCACGCCCATATATACACCCAACTTAAATCCCTACTCTTCACTCCCCCTTCAGCAATAAGTGAGTCAAGTAACCCCTTACCCGTACCCATCACCAAACTCGAGAATCACAGCAATAATATTATTACAAAACTACTATTCCTACTTCGCCTCCTAGGATTGTAATGCTAGTAAGTAAGTTGTAAGATGTCTGTAGTGAATAATAGCAATAAGATGTCTGTAGTGATTCGGCAGAGTTTGATTGGAATGTCCTGGTCCAGGGGGACGAGGGAGAACTGACCCGTCATATCGCCAGATATAGACACTTCAGGTTAGCAAACCCTGTTCTTCTATAAAACACCAATGTTATAAATGATGAAGCAGTGGTGGAATCCTTACCCTTAATCTCTCTGCTCTCTCTTCCTTTTTATTCTGTCCTGCAGACACAAACAGATAAGGTAGCCATCTCTCATGTCACTGATTTCATGTACTTCATGACAGACCATTCATAAATCATAGGCTCAAGGCTATGAGGTCTACACCTTATTTTACAAAAATCCCACAAATTGATTACAGCAGTCTATGAATTGTCATAATTATGCTAAATAGGAGAGAACAAACACCAAGTTGAAGGTCGATAATTGGCTGGTTGCATACCTACGTATCATGCAAATGTGGTGATTAGGGTTTTCCCCTTCAAGATGGACACACAGTTGCATATTACAAATTATGCTGGCATAGTTTTGGGAATAATGGGTTGAACCTTAATGCCAGCAAAATGTTAGCATAGCTGCAGGACTTCCCCTACGTATGTCCAGGGCTCCAAGAATTTAGTACTAACCATTATTGTATACACACAGATACTTTTAAAACAACAACAACAACAAAAAACTCTGAAAGGTGATGTACCATCATCAGTAGCAGTTAAGTGCCTCCAGCCATGCATTATGGTATGAAGCTGCATTGTGGCTAGTTTGTGGTTCTGTATGGCTAAAATGACTGGAAGGCAGCTACTTACTTCATGTGACTGGTATTGAGTCTACAGCAACCACAACATTCTTGATAACTTAATAACTGATAAAATCGTTAGTGAACTGTTCAGGATTTTACTTCCAGGGGTTGGCAGTTATGGGATTATTAATGTCGACTCTTAACTTCATTAGTATATAAACCCGCGGTAGAATTGCTGAATTAAATGTAATCGGTGGTGGTAAAAAATGTATTTCTATCATACAACCATCTTCTGCTTCTGTTTTTTTTATTATTATTTATTTTTTACTAAATGCTCAAGCAATAGATCCTGCGATTATGAATGATGGCTGACTAAAAGAGGCTACAATACAAATTCTTTCAGTGGAGCACAGGAGCTCGGGAATTGGAGCATAGCATACGTAATAGGGAGGAGGGAAAAACATCATTTGCATGCCCCTACCTTAAATCAGGTCCTTATTTACACAATCCCATAAAACTCCAACCTAGAAACAACGACGACAACAACAACAACAACAATAAAACAAAACAGCAGATAACAGTTGTGATCCAAAGTCATGAAAATCTAGAGTTCAATTTTCTCTTTCTCTCTCTCCCTGGAAGGATGGAGGGAGGGGGCATATGGTTGGTATGGGAATTTTTCATTTTCATGTTGGCTTCACTGGCAGGACTGTAGTAAATGGTAGGATAGGAGGAATTGTGGGACTTGTTCATGCACTGTGTGATCACCTGCAGGATTGGAGGCGAAGGGGGCAAGATGCCCCCAAAATTGTGTGCTGCATTACAGTTACACTCAATCTCTGAGATATCTTTGAAACAACATGTGAATGGTCACAGGTGTGATTGTTAAAAGTTAGTATGCACCGAGTTATCTAATGTGTGACCTTGAAAGTATAAGCCAAAGTACAGTGCAATACGAATGTGTCTTGTATGCATAGACTATTTTCTGAGAGATATCTTTGAAGTGACACGTGTATGGTCACAGGTGTGATTGTTAAAGGAAATAACAGTTAGTATGCACCGAGTTATCAAATGTGTGACCTTGAAAGTATAAGCTGAAGTACAGTGCAATGGGGATGTGTCGTTTATACATACGTAAGACTTGGTATTTTCTGAGGGACATCTTTGAAGCGACACGGTCACAGGTGTGATTATTAAAGGGAATAACAGTTAGTATGCCACTGAGTTATCTAATGTGTGTCATGTATACATACGTAGACTACTTTCTATTCATACACTAGAGTTACAGTCACTCTCCAAGAGACATCTTTGAAGTGACGTGTATGGTCACAGGTGTGATTGTTAAAAAGGAATAACAGGTCTATACTTGATATAGTTACAAAAGTATTTTCCTATAGGCCAAGTGTGAGATATCCTCTCATATTTCACAGAGTTATCTCACATTGTACTGAGCATGCTTACAGTCATAATTTCCAAGGCAACTGATACTTTTGTCCAGCAAGTCAACATCTATGGAATAGCCTGTCTCCTATAAATAACCATAACAACTTACAGATGCTTATTGTAAGTATATCAAATCACACTCGTCGTGGAATATGGAGAGTCATTTCACTCTGACTCGTGTAATAAGATAATATGTATACACTGAGTTAGCTATCTAATGTGTGACCTTGAAAGAAACTGCTTAACATAACCTTAACACTATTCATGTTCAGTTGCTTCCATTAGTTTCTCATGAGACCAGAAACATCAAGGGCCAGACAAAACCCATCAACTATAGGCATTATACACACTCTCCTGAGGGTTTCATGGTAAGCACTTAGCATGCTCATGACAAACACTTACAGTGGATTATAAGATCCCTACCCAGCTAGACCACTTTCTAATGCTTTTATTTATCCTTTTATTATACAGACCACCTGCAATAATTACAAGACCACTTTCCACTTTCTGCCATCCCAAGGGGTGGTCTTATAAATCACTTTACTAGCATGAAGGGGAAAGCAAATAGCTAGCTACAATTGTAGGTGAACATGCATGCTCAAGGTCATTATAATTTTAATGGAATATGCTCTCAATAGCTACAGTTCCCAGTATCACACTACTATCACGTCTTTCTATAATTATAGGTTCACTGCAGTAAAACTGCATGCTTCAGCAATGTCTGACCAGTAATAAAAGTGGTGCATTGATTTACCATATCACCATTTTCGGCTTATAACCTGTAGCTACGTAGCTAAGTAAAATTAATGTGACAAAGTTTATACAAGGAAAACTAGCTATTAAGTTTAATCTGGCTTATGATCCTTCCCAGGCCTGTAGCCAGGGGTGGTTTGGGGGGGGTTTAGCTAGTGGATTATGAAGAAGTGGTACCATCTACTCATGATCTTCATAATTTCCCTGACTGCCTCATATCAAAAATATATATAAAAAATGCAAAACATCAGTGGGCATGATTAATTTTAGGGTGTGGTTGGGAAAAAGTGGCCATGGCCATGAAAAATTTTTCCACACGCAAGTGCACAGATATCCCCTTTTCTAAAATCCTGGTTACAGCCCTGACTAAGACCTAAACTTTGAGCTATGTAAGACCTGAACTCTGAGCTAAAACATGAACTTTGAACTTTTACTTTTATGTGATCATGGCACACATCAAAGGTGTAATACAACATGTACTTGAACATGTAATTAACTGTGACAATATTAAAATAAAGTGGTGACTTTCTTTCTAGTAGGGATAGCCATAAATTTTAGCTGCATCCTAACCCTCATAATAACCACGCCTATATCACCCAACTTAAATCCCTACTTTACTTCACTCCCCCTTCAGCAACAAGTGAATCAAGTAGCTAACCCCTTACCCATACCCATCACCAAACACAAGAACCACAGCAATAATTATTACCAAACTACTATTCCTAATTTCAATAACCACACCCATTTAGGAGGCCTAGGAGTGAAGTAGGAATAGCTTTTGTAAAAATATATATTGCTGTGGTTCATGGGCAGTTGTGTGATGAACAGGTTCTTCTTGATCTACAAGTAGAAAGGGTAGTTTGTGAAAAATAGAAGTCATGTTGGGTAGGTAAGGGGTTTAACATGGAAATTCAGACTAGCACTTAGTTACTAGTGTCTATTCTTATACCAAGTTGTTTTGGCTTAGCTATGTGTAGTCCACAAGTCCACAACAGTTGCGATGTACATAGTAATTATGAGGGTAATGAAAAATTATTATTGTAATAGATGATGAAGAGTCGTATTATGAATGATTGTATGCATAATAGTTGTAGTTATGACAAAACTAATAATTAATGCATGGACGAGCATAAAAATAAAGTTCACCAGTCGTCAGGCAATTGTTTTGTTAGCAGTGGCAGCCACAGACAGAGGTCGGTTAGGAAGTTCAATTTCAACATAGTCATCTGCAAGACATGATAGTAAAGTGAGTTCTTGGATAATTCAGCTAATAATTCTATCAAGCTAAAATTTATACAATCCTATTAGTCCAGCTAGGACAATCAGATCAGATATAACTGCTACACTTGGGCTATAACAGCTACATTTATTTCTTTAACTGAAAATCCCCTACATTGTAGATAGATTGCAAATATTTACACTTACCTTCATAAGCTTTCAAAATACTCTCGCACACAAACTGGTACTGGTACTACAGAATGGGGAAAGGAAAGGGAGAGATGAAGAGAATGGAAAATGGGAGAGACTACCATTAGCTACATTCTTACGTGGAGGGAACTTACTGGTGTCTGAACAAGCATCCCTCTCTGGTCTCTCATGTGACGAACGATCTCTAGAGGGTAGATAGGTTCCAGCACCTCCATCTTGCAAAGTGCCGTTTCCATCAATACCAGGACTCCAGTTCGACCGATCCCAGCGCTTGAAAAAAGAAAGACATTACAGAATCAGTTAAAGAGAATGACTTAAGAGTAGTTAATTGTAGGAGTTAGGTTAGTTTCCATTAGCATACAGTGAATAAAGAGTACTTAATTGTAGGAGTTAGGTTAGTTCCTATTATCAGTACCTGCAATGAACGACTAGTGGTGTGTTAATGCCTTCCCTCAAAGACCGCACCCCCTGCACAAAGCGAAGAAAGTCCACCTTACTTCCAGGAACACCTACATATACACATCAGGATAAAATCCAATAATGATAGCTATGCTTGGTTCACACAATAATTGTATCATACATAGCAGAGTCCTACTCACCGTGATCTGGCCAATCAATGTACTGCATTTGTACAATTCGTCTTTCTTCCCCAGACTACAAAAGAAAAAAGAAGTAGATGAGTATGAAAAAACAGCAATAACAGACAAACATTTCTCCATAATATGGAGGACTAGGGAAAAACTAGCTATCCTGATTTGAAAAGAAGGTTGTAGCTTTTCATAGTCATGGGAAAAAGTGTCCTGGTTCGTAAATAAGGTTACAGTGGGACATCAAGTCCACATCAAAAGGTTCCACTAATGTACATAACTTGTACCATTCTGTTTTTGAGACGTAGTTGTCTCGTGAAGGAGATCCGATCATGCTGTTGCGATAGTGTGGTCACTTCAAACTTCCCATACTCCCGCGAACTCTTCACCTCTGGCCAGTACTGACAGCACCGAACTTTGCCTTCCTCAATAACGTCTGTCAGCATGACAATACCAGTGGATCCCTGCTCCCATACCATCTGTGTGCACAATCATCAAAATCCTTTAATGTGGTATTAAGGCACTGCTCTGATCAGTTTCACTGGGGAGAACCCTGCTATCTGCTAACTTCTGCTTGCTAAAGTTTTGCTCAGAGCTGTGCATGCTCAGTAGCATGACATACATTATGGTTGGGTCAGTGAATTTATAATAGAAAGGATACCATGCAGTTCAATTATTAGCTAGATAGGAGATTTATGATTTAATACTAGAGGTTCTTGATCTCTCTTTTATATACTGATGTGCTAGAAGATAAAGCTATGCTCAACAAGTCTGTTTCTCCTACTAACCTGCCAGTGGTCTTTGCAGGTGTGCTGCATTGGTCCTTGTGCTGCTATGTACTTGATGATCTGACCTGTGGTGTATATCTCCATCTGTCATCACATGACCAGTACACAAAACAATGGGTAAGTCACATGATGAATGCTGTTGGCTCTAATACATGTGAATGTCTGCACTTACATTGACAAAACTAGCATTGATGTAGTCTGGACCTTCCATCAGATGCACTCGAGTTTCATCATCTAAAGAATAAAAAAATTCCAAAATTGACTGGAACTGAAGTATTAAGAGGAGAAGAGGGTGAAGGAGGAAGGAGAGGACAGGAATTCCATCCCTCTCCTTCTTTTTCTTCCTTCCCTTCCTAGTATTGTGATAGCTCAATCTCATAGCTAGCTAGTTTCTTACAAGCTGAAATGTCACGGTATCTGTTTCTGCCCAGGTTTTGAGGGAGTTTGCTTGCAATGGCTGCCATGCCTGGCTTCCTTCTGTATAGTCTCTGCAACAGAGAAAGGGCACCATGAGATAGTGATTTTCAGTCCCATGAGCTTACATAAAGATAGTGAACACCTCAATGTGAACTCTTTGCAATGCTAGTTATGCTAAGGATATTTCTTCTACAATTACCAGCAGGTGCAACAGCAACCAAAGCTTGATGTGGACTTCTTATACATTGCAAAACCTCTATACCAAATTTCTTTAAAATGCAATAACTTCTCTATCAATTTTTATAATGACTACTTGTCTTATGGAGCAAAAAAAACAATTAAAAAAAAAACAAAAAAAAAACACCAAAAAAAAAACAACAACAAAGTTTTGATATCTCTATAAAATCTGGAGTTTATATGTAGCTATGTATTGAAATCAATATTTGTTCATGAATTATCACATACAAGTGTTTTGATATTAAATAAATAAATAAATAAATAAAAGTGAAAAAAACAACAACAATATTTTAACTAATTTTTGCACTCACATCGAAATGGAGGAGTCCCTTTCCAGAGGAGAGGGTTCCCTTGAGGGAGGTAAGGGACTCTCTCAGCATGTGTCCCGGATCATTGTCCATTGTAGGAGCTGAACTTCGCAGTGTCGGGTTCACTCGCTGGAGGTTACGAGGCTTCACTATTATCACCAGTTCACTGGGACCAAAATGAGAGTACACAAAGTTCAGGGTTTCAGCCCAAGTAATTATCCCCTCCAAGGTATAACCCTTTACCTGCTGGACTTGATCAACAAGATAATCTGTTCGTGTGTTTTCTCGGTGATGGCTCTGTTGTTGATGTAGAGGACTTGGTCTCCTTCCTCCACAGGGGGATTACAAGTAGCAGCCTGCAAGCATCATCAAACAAGATTAGGCCAAAGAAAGTGGTTAAAAAAATAATGGTGCATTCAGAGTAAAAAATAATTTTTCAAGCAGCTGATCATAAATGGCCAACTACTTGGCAAAGTTGGGTGGCCATCAAAAGCTATAAAACATGAGAATGAAGATTTTAACAATCAGAAATTAGACATTGTTGCCAATGCACATGTGGCTTTCACTTTATTGTTGCAAGAATGCTGCAAACTCAGCTTTCCACTTCTAAGCTACATTCTGAAAGTGAAAATGTTTACTGCATATCTTTTGATATCTTTGAATGCCCTCTGTAAACAGTAAGATACCTTTACTGTTATATTGTTTATAGTTGGTATAAAGTACACTCTTGTTATTGCAGTGCACCAACGTGTATTTCCTATTCACCCCAACTCCCTCAAAGATGAATGATGGGTTTTAAACTTGATCCCATCACTGGCATGCTTAACATCTCACCGGTGAATCTGGAGTGATTTTGGTCACTATCACTGGCATTCTTTCATCAGCTCCACCCTGCAATTGAGGCAACAACTACAATTACATACTAAACTTTTTATGTAGCAGCAAATGCTTTAAATTTAGCAAAACCATAAAGAAATTTGCTCCAAGAAAAAATTCTACTACACTCAATACTGTCCAGTTACCTTGACGATGAAGCCGTATCTCCCTTGTTGGTCTGGCTGCATTCTGATGAGGAGTAGACCCTCAGCTGCAAGGTCATCCATACTCACTTGACTTATCCGCTCCTCAAACGCATTCTGCTCATCGTAGTACTCTGTGGGCTGTGTGTGTAGAAAGATAAGTCACATGATAGTCACATGCTTGCTAGCCAGTGGCTACTAGCTGTGTGTGGATTGGTGAAAGAAGAGAAGTCACATGATCTCATATGTTTGGTGGACAGTTAAAATTCATGATCCATGCATGCTAGTGGGTCTGTGTATGTGGAGTCATATGATGGTCACAAGATCCAATCCGTCAATTATAACAAATTGCAGTCGACCTGACCATCTGCCCATCCAATTCATGGAAATTGGCTCTTGTTATGACATTGTTTAAGCAGTGGATTATTCCATTATAGTGCAGCTAGTTGCAACTTTCAGGTAGCCTAGCAACGGTATGGGAATACATATTACAGTAACACTATGGCAACCATCAAAGTGTTGAACTATATAGAACTACATACAGAACAGGAAGTTTTTTGTTTCGTTTTCTTCGCTATTGTTGGTTTTATTGTTGCGTTTTTTTTTTAATTGTTACTATAGGGGCATAGGAAGCACTCTGGCTGGTCAGGCCAATATTTTCAGTGTAAATGGGCATGTCTCACACAAAGGACCATGGTTGTGTGTGAAATGGGCATATGTTTTTTTCTAGAGGTGTCTTCCACACCAGGATTTAAAATGCTTTAGCTCACTGAGGCAGAGTGAATGGACAAAGTTCAACTTGACTTTTTTTTTTGGTAATTGATTATCACAATGGGTGTAGTTAGGACACACCCATTAAGGGTGTGGTCTGACCAATTCGAATCTGTTAGCTACTTCCTGCTAACACCACACCCACAGCATTCACACTCATCCAACAAATACACAATACTACAAATAATGTTCACAGTTCCAAAAAGAAAAATTCTACCAAGGTCTATGTAAGATAGTACTCCTCATGAATAAAAGTCACTAAACTACTTCATAGTGAAGATGTCTCAACACACTACTGTACATAAATGTCAACATTCGATATGGCAATGTCTTCATTGTCTCTGCTCTCATCACGACACACCCTCATCAGTGGTGGCTGATGGGAGTTGCTTGTTGAACCACGGGGGGTTATTGAAGGAACAGCATGTGCTAGTAGAAGCACACCCAGTCCCATCCCACAGGGGATCATCAGCAAGAAATAAACCAGCTGGATTATAAGAGTTTCCTCTCTCATTTCCTGTATCACAGAAGTAATCCATTCCCATAAAAGAAGGAGGGGGCGTGATTCCCATATCACTTGGTCTCACACACCGACAGTAACTAGGTCCAGGTGACGATCCATTATGATCATTATGAGCTGCAACAAAAGTCCAGATGTGTCTCCTAGGATTAATTCCATACGTAAGACTAACACCATCCACATAATTAGAGTCGATATCTGTGTTTGAACCACGCCCATGCACAGCGAAGGCATCAGTAGAACCCACTTGATAACCATTTATCTTGCCACAGACTCTACTATACACAGTGCTGTATGTTTCAAAAATCAAAGAAGGACATGAACCATTTGCTATGGAGTTGATTCCACAAGTGCGAATGCCAGAGTCATTGCGTTCTTTGAATCCATTGGGACATGGAAGAGATTCATTGCTCCAGTTCAGACTAGCCACTCTCATCCACCCTCCAGTGATGTTACCACAGGACCTGGTCATGTCACAGTACACACGCACAGCAGAGCCATTGGAGGATCTGATCCAGTAGTGACCTGATGGGGAGGAGGGATTCGATTGCAAGACAAGGGAACATGAATCAGCAGGAAGATTCGAGTATTGTCCAGTCAGTGATTGAATGATATTGTTTACTTTAGAATCTAACGACTTCGAAATATTACTCTGAATATCATTGTGATTATTTTCAATTATCTGAAGTTGCGTTAGTCTTCTTTCAAGTTCAGCTACATTAGAAGCCTGGTTGGAATTGATATTCCATAAGGTAAGACCCAAGCTAATAAATGCAGCACTACCTACTAAGATGAATCCAACCAGTAAAATAAAACACATCCAACTACAAGCAGGCATTCTATACTGTGACTCAAGATCTTCATATGCAGACGTCGACGGATTTTGAGGCTCGTCTCTTGAAGGAACTTGTTTTTCAGATGCGGACAGATTTTGAGGCTTGTCTCTTGAAGAAACAATATTATAGCATTGATTGTCATGAGTGATCATTTCATAATTCTTTTCCTCTTCCATGGTTAAGGACAGATAGCTGAATTCTTGCAGAGATAATTCACAATTGACAGTGTTGCTTACTGCTGTGAGCTGAAGCTGTTTTTATACTGCATGCAGCTACTGACACTAATAATTATGAAAAACAAGAGATTTTCCTTATGTTTTTTGAAGGAAACAGTGTTTTTTTTTTATTGTAGGAAACAGTGTAAGACACAAAGGAACAGCATATTTCATAATATTTTGAATAGGAAGGAACCTTGTGTATCTTGTGAATTTCTTCGTCAAGTTTCCTACAGGTTTCAGGCTAGGATATCTCCAATTTTTCAAAGTGTGACATGATGGGTGCTGAATAAGCAATCATTCTTGCTGAGTAAGCAAACAATATCTAAGCTTCTCTAGTATCCATAAGGCAAGCAATGATCGCAGACTATGGAGGGTGCAGCTTCAATCATTTTTGCTGAGTAAACAAACAACTCTAGTATCAGGACAGTTTATCTATCGGGCAGGACTTGGGACTGGAACTATGAAATTAATTGTGACTAAGTCACACTTCTACTTCTAGTACAGGCACCTGCCACTCTTGCAGCTCATTCATGCTTAGACCATAGATGTTATGTTGCAAATAGCACACATTGCTACAGCTGCATGTGCCATGCTGACCAATCCATGAAAATTTAACCATGAATAAAAATAACCCACTATGGTAGAAATAGCTCTGTATGGGCGGGCTGTCTACAGTCACTGGACTGGACTACTGCACGGTCTTGCAACTATTACTCACCCTCTTCTCCGCCTAATTTTGGAATTATTTATTCTTTAGATATAATATTATAGTTGGGTTAGTCTTGCAACTATTTTGCACGTGAGAAAGCTTGCTGTGATGTTTAAGAGTTCAAGACCAAGCATATACTTTTTCATTAACTGCTCCAAAATAAGCAGGTTCAGTAGTTTGCTATAATAGGGTGGACCCTCTCTCTTGAACTTGGTGGAAGATTTGCCATGTCTCCTGCATGCATTGAATGTTAGTGGCTACCACCACAAAAACATTTTTGGCCAAAGTATGGCTAAGCTTAGCATGCTGCAGTAAAACAGCTAGTGGAGAGTTGAGGGGGACGAGTCTTTGAAGCAGCTTTGCAGCAGCTTAAAGTGAATATTATGATACTATGTAGTAAACACTTTCATTTTTACAGTGTACCATAATTTGCTTTTATTTCATTGTTAAAATAATTATTATAAAAATTAATGTGTAATAATTATTAGTAATAGAGCTTTTTATAAGCTAGCTGTATTGTAGGAAATTAATTTAACATGAACATTAATTTTATTACACCAATTATTTTTAATGCAAATCACAGTACATTACTGTATAACTTAATTATTGGTTTTCAGTTCCTCACACATATTATATACATCTCATATATACATGACACAAAAAAATAGACAGAAAATAGTACCCTAATGGGTGTATTGAACACCTTATTATTACAAGTAGCTAAGGGAAAAAAAAAATTTCTGTGAAATGAAAAAAATGTAGGGATGAGCATTGCTCAAAAAGGTAAGGAAACAAGGGTAGGGATGAAGGATGGAAATGGGATCAATCTTTGTTCTGTATAATTATCATCTAGCCAACAATCCCTACATATTTGTTGGGTAACTTACCTGCTTGTCGTATTTCTGAAACGGTAAGCTCCTTGGTCCTGAAATTTGGTCTGCACTTTGTAGTAGGCTCTAGTAGGCTGGATAATAATTCACAGTAGCTTTTGTTAAGGTGGCGGGTAGGTATTTGCTCATGAATAATTCATGAGTTAATGAGGCGAGTAGTTGCACCGACTATGAGATGCTACAGTTGAAAAATACAGTTTAATACTGACTAACACTTCCTACTCTACAACTGAGGGCAGATCAGACACTCGAGATCACTACCGTTGCAGAGAAACTCAACCACTAAGCAGCCATACCTCGATCGATTTTTTGACGTCAATTTTCTCAAACTGCAGCCATGTGCTGACCGTATTTTGTACTTTTTCTTATTATATGAACCAGTGGGCAGGGCCAGACTGAGAGATTTTGAAAAGAAGCCACTGTATGCGAGAGCTATGGCCCATCGATCGTTCGATCGACGGCTAAAAGCGATCAAAATTCAGGAGTGTTGGCTTTTCTGGCTAAAATCTCTCCGTGCCGCCCTGCATCTTGGTTTATACAACTGGAATAAGCACAAAAGACAGTCATCACAAGCCTGTAGTTCGAGAAAATTGACGTCAAAAAATCGATCGAGGTATGGCTGCTTAGCGGTTGAGTTTCTCTGCAACGGTAGTGTTCTCGAGTGTCTGGTTTGCCCTCAGATGTAGAGTAGGAAGTGCTAGTCAGTATGAAACTGTAGTTTTCAACTATACCATCTCATAGTCGGTGCAACTACTCGCCTCATTAACTCATGAATTATTCATGAGCAAACGCATACCCGCCGCCTTAAGTCTAAGTGGGGGAACTAGAATTTCACTTTTGTATCAGTCTATATGCAGTGTGCGCAGCCATCCACGTCATCCCTACATAGTGAGAGCTACTGCAGATAATGCATGTACGTACATGTATTAGTATCGATGGAGAGTCTTCCATATGTGTTTAAGAAGACCATAGCTCATTAATGCAGCTCTATCAGTAGATTATCATCAGTTACTTTATCATGTACCATAAATGTAACTGAAAATTCTTTTTGTTATCCACGTATTCGATTAAATTTTGCATCAGGGGACAACCCTTGAAGGCATGCTATAACTATTATTTCCTGACATAGTTTAGACTATAGTCATTCTTAGAGTAGCTATGCTAGTCCTACCACATTCAGTAGGGTGTGTATTAGAGATCTGGGAGCAATTGACTCCCATCCCCCCTCCCTTCACCGGAAATAATCACACACCTGATGTTTTTATAACCTAATTCTCAATTTAAGGCATACCACATCATCTCGATGAATTTGTAATTGCAATACCAAATCTTAAGGCATGGCATGGACCCTAATTCTCATTCTTAGACTTACCATAAATTGTAATGTTATTGATGAAAACTGTCCAGTTACAATACAAATCGAAACTTTGAGACATGTGAACTCATTTAAAGGTTTATCACATTATCTTGATGACTACAATACAGTTTTCACATTTCATCAAATTTTTTTGTACCTTTGATAACTACATCTTTATTAAGTACATAGACAATATAGAGCAACACTCACCGCATTTTCTAGTTGTAAGATGTCTGTAGTGATTCGGCGGAGTTTGATTGGAATGTCCTGGTCCAGGGGGACGAGGGAGAACTGACCCGTCATATCGTCAGAGATAGACACTTCAGGTGAGCAAACCCTGTTCACAAAAACAATCAACTACTAGATAACACCAATGCTATGAATGATCAGGTGGAATTGACTTTCTCTAACTCTAACATGTTACCACAAACTTCTTTCATGAGTTCTACAATGGCAATAAACAAAATGTCGAACTTGTGGAAGGCCAAATAAAGTACGGTCATCATGGTAAAGGACCCACTTAGTTGATTTCTACCAGGAACTGTTAGAAAGCAGAATAAGGAAATTTAAGTGGAAATTTAACGGAACAGTTCATGCACTCAATGCCCAGATCACCAACATCTGGAACTAAAAAATCAGGAATCAAGTCACAGGAAATTCTATTCCAAATCCGAGTATCTTAATTATTATTTAAAAAATTCAATCCACTCACTCTCCATCCAGCTCTCTCTCCCCAGAGTGGTCACGGTAGCCATTTCTGATCAAGTTAGAGGGTCTTGCCGAGTCCCTTCCCATGCTCTGCACTCTTCTCACAGGATAGCTGGGAGAATTCTCCAGCGAGTCTGCTGCTGGAATCAAGAGTTAGGTCAAGGATCGTCGATGGACTTATAAAACTAACCTGCAGGAGAATGTGACGCTCTGTGGAATGTCTTACTCGGTCTTCTGTAAGTCATGGAGAGAGAGAGAGAGAGAGAGAGAGAGAGAGAGAGAGAGAGAGATCAATTGTAATCCTGTATAGACAGCTAGTCCATCTTCATTGATATTATTAGTTCCCTTATAATCATTGTAGACTTCTCTTCTTCCTCTTAATCCCATGCTGCACCATTAGTTCTCTTACCTCTCTTCCCCTTGGACTCTCTTACCATGCTGCATCACCTCAAGTGACACTATTATTTTGCTGGTTTTAAAATTTAGTGGGTGCTTATATTAATTTTGGTTGCAGCTTGTGCTTCTCACTAAAATCACTAAAGATGTCCTTAAGGTATTCCTCCAACCCCAACCCTCCAACGTGCCTATTCTTTACTGGCTGATTGACTTACCGAACAACTCTCATACTCTTTGATCGCTCTAGAGCAGCTTCTCTAGTGGCTTCGATTGTCTCTCTCTCAGTCCTTGGCCTCATCACTGATTTCCTCTTGGATCTGGATCTTGTTGGTGATGATTCGGCATCTGAGAGTCTGAAGAAAGCGTGGTACTCGATGCAGTTCTTCCACAACTGCTTGCACCCATCATACGAGTCCATGTGGAACCCTACCACATTCAAATCTTCCAGCTGTTGGAGGAGGGGGGGGGAAGGGACATTGACGAAGATGCATGTGATGGAATTCTGCATCTAACTAGCATGTCAATGGTGAAATTTTTACACTTACTCTCTCTCCTCTCAGTTCAATGTAAAATTTCTTCCTTTTATACGTTATCTTCTGAATGTGCATCCTGCAAACACAAACAAATAAGCCCACCATCACTGAATTTGCATACTTCATGATAGACTATACCATACATGATTCATTTTTAGCCATAGATGGCCCAAGCTTACACCTTATTCATCAGTTAATGGATTGTCCTAACTATCTACGATAAGCAGAGAATGAACACTAAGTGGAAGGTTTTGAGATGGCTGGTTGCAACATGAATGTACCCACCATGCGAATGTGGTGATTAGGGTTTTCCCCTTGAAGACGGACACGCCATTGCATGTGATTCCCAGCCCTAATTCCACGCCATGGTGGTCCTTTGCCTTAAATAGCTCCACTCCATAAAACTCCAATCTAGAAAAAAACAACATTAGAGGTCAATACCTCTCTCTCTCTCTCTCTCTCTCTCTCTCTCTCTCTCTCTCTCTCTCTTTCACACACACACCACAGAGCAAGTACAGAGGTTTTTAGGTTGGTTCACTTGAACATAGTACTTCATAAGGCAGGAACTCATGGTCCTCAGAATAGCATCAATAATCTTTGTAACTATGAGTTCAAACTTCACATCCTTAGCACTTTCGTGTTATTCAACCAGAAAACCTCTGTGCATGTGCATGGATACAACACTTCATGTTGTATGCATGCATGTACATACCTCTTGGCATAGGAGAGGAAGAGGTACTCTGCCTCAGCAGTTGATTTCCCTGCCAGTGTCTGATGGAGCTGACCCACTCTCTCATCAAAATCCAGCGTCTGTTTGGGGATGATTTGGAACTGACTGACATAGTTCTCAGGGTGCTTCCGAGGGTCATAGTCCCCCAACTCAGCTGCATCAAAAGAAACAGCTAGAGATGATGGACACTTTTAATTGTTATTGCAGTCATTAAATTGAGAAGCACGCAAAATCAATTGACTATAAAGACTTGTGTTTTTAAGCAATTAAATTAATACCTGTACAACTCAGCCGTAATGCCAAGACATGGTGATACATACCTTGCATGATATAGGCACCAAGGAGTGCAGCTGACTCGAATGAACATGGCAGTCGTGTGGTGAAGAGGTCCTTCTTGATCTGCAAGTAGAACTGGTAGCGTGTTAGTTCTTCGTGAAGCTTTGCCGGGTCAGTCACGTAGAACCTCACACGGAAATTCACATTAACTGTATTGGCACCTGTTGGAGTGGGTAAAGGGTCTTCAACACAATTATTGGTACAATTGGTAAAGGGTCTTCATATGGACATATCACATAATGGTAAAAGGTCGTCATATTCATTGGGTAAAGGTCATCAATGTAATAAACAAAGTGGGAAAAGGGTCATCAATACAATAGGTATAAAGCTATATATGGGCACTGCAAAATAATGACATTATAACTTGGCTGGACATTTACTTCATTAAACCTGCTCCACCTGACAACCACACAATAAAAAGCTTAATTTGCCATCCCTACAGCATGATCAGACTAATCATAGCACAATCGATCACTTTCCAGTCATTTCAAAGAATAAAAAATGCCTGACCAAATAAGTGACAGCTATGTCCACCTAGACACAACCATCACTTCTTACTATCCACCAATAAAAATTAACTGAATCACTCACACGATGTACTTTCGCACACATCCATACATACAGACAGTCACATTCCAGCATGTAAATGTACCTTGCACAACATGCAAACTCCTCCTCGAACATGACGGCCTTTGACAAAGAGATTACCAATAATTGTTCCCACCATGCAGTAATTACACCCACTCAAGCAATAGAAAACAAGACATGAACACCTCAAAAGGCAACACTTCCATGTTAATAAAAACTTACTACAGAATATCACACAAAAGGGAGAAAGACTAATCTCTTACATGGCTACATAGCTTTTAAAAGGTGTTGTTGGGATATGATGGAGTGGTCTATGGAGTGGCGGTTAAAATGATGTAATAAGGACAGCCTAATGGAGAGGTGGTCTCATTACTGGATGATCTGAAAAAAAAACAAAAACCAAAAAAACTGTTGGCCAGACAAATAACTAGGTCCGGTTACAACTATGATATTCTGCTTGATTCGGCCATGTCAGTTAGCATCATTCTGAGCTGAACTTAATTAACATTACATAGCCCAAAATCTCATTCGTCTAATTATTAATTTCGTGAGTCTGACCACTTTGCCATATCCCAACTGCACCTACCGTATATTGAAATTGGGAAATTTTCAGATGTTTTCGTGTGTCATGTTCAAAACCCAAAAATTGATTACATGAAAGCTTATAACAGCGAATATAAATTAACGTGAAAATTTGAACACAAATTATTATGAAATATTTATGGTTTTTTTGTTTTTGTTTTTGTTTTTTTGACCTGCTACACAGACACAGCTATGGGAGTAAGACTATTCAAAATCATGTCTCCAGACAATCATAAACTGCCTCTCTTATACTTCAAGCACTGGGTGGTTTAAAAGAAAGAGTTAGTTCTCTTCAACTACATGTAATCTGGCCACCCATGGAGCCTAATAAAGTGTCCTAATTAGAGGGGGTGGCCTCATTTCAGGGGTCCTAATTAGAGGGGGTGGCCTCATTTCAGGGGTCCTAATTAGAGGGGGGTGGCCTCATCTCAGGGGTCCTGATTGGAGGACATTCACTAGCTCTGTCATGAGGGCTGGTTGAATTTGTTAAGTACTACCAGCCTCACCCGATGTAAACAATTCTGGAAAAAATGATAAGATTCTGAGATAATTGGGTTGAGGAACATCTGGGAAATAACTACAGTTGGTTAATAACTGATTACAGGGTTCTCCCCATGACTTATTAGCTAAAGGATATGATCACATTGAAGGAGGGGGGGCCCTAAGATGAAAAACTAACTACAACAGCAACAACAATAACAACGACAACAAACTTTCCTGCCATACAGCAAGGCCAGTGTAATGCCATTACTAGACCTTTATTTAGATTAACAGCATCACACTTGCTCTCTCTGTCAAATTCACATCTTTGATGATGTGGTTGCCATGTAAAGAACAATTATATCTGTGAAGCAAAATAACTCTAAAGCCTAAATCTACGCCAAGAAAATGAGCCTCTCTTTTGAACAGTTATAGCTCTTGAACTAAGCCCATACAAGATATACATTATAGTAAAATAAGCTGCTCAATAGCAAGCCATTGTACATCTTCCACGAATACAACATGCATGCTACATACTGAAGCATCTAACATCACAGGAAACTAGGAAGCTTTAGGAATTTAATTGAACGAGCAACTTTCAGTCTCATAGCATACGTAGGAAGCCATTCATGCCTGCCCACAAGAATAGAATATCTACCTTCCAGTTTTCTCCATTGTATGCCTACAAGAATATCCATTTTAAGCCTGTCCACATCTTGTGGTGGACTTTATTCTTTGCAGTCATTCAGTGCACACTTGATCTCTGCCATGTGTCATTGTGAGTGCATTAGAGTTGGGTTGGTATTGAGCACAATAATCTGTACAAGACCAGTGAGAGAGAGAGAGAGAGAGAGAGAGAGAGAGAGAGAGAGAGAGAGAGAGAGAGAGAGAGAGAGAGAGAGAGAGCTGTGTCTGTATTTACAGTGAAATCTCCTATAAAGGACACTTCAAAAGAGGACAAACCTCTCAGCAAAGGACAGTCTCTATAGACTTTCCTCCAAAAGAGGACAACGTCTCCACAAAGGACAAAAGGCTGGGTCCCAAGTGTGTTCATTATTCTTCAAAGGTTCACTTTGTATCCACTTGAGCATGCCCACTGGAATATGCAAGTCTGGGGAGCTTACGTATGCAGGAAGCCATCTAAGCCTGCCCACACTTTTGGCTAACGAGACATACAAATATTTGGCAGTTGCAAACTTCAGCAGAACATGTGCGTGTGTGGTGTGTGTGTGCACCACCAGACGATAAACAAGAGGCAAGTGTGAATATGTAACATGTAATAACATACATGTGGTATACATACAGCATACATGTTTCTCACATGTAATAATTATAGAGGCATGTAAGGCATACATGTTTCATGTTTCATACATGTAGTCATACATATGATATACATGTCTCATACATGTAACATACCTGGACATGCATGTACAACTAAGGGTCAATGACAAAATAACCAGTTGTAAACTTCAAGGTAAAGGGTTCAAGGTACAGGGTTAGGGGGGAAAACCCTAGTTGAAGGAAAGGCAATTCTTTTTGATTCACAAGCTTTTTTTTTTTCTTGTAACTTGGTATGTAATTTTGGAGATAGCTACACAATGAGAGACCGGGACCTCTAAATGCGGACACCTTGGACCAGCGAAAAGTGGATTTCAGGGGTTAATTTAGATATAAAGTGTTGGGACAAGGAAAAGTGTCCTGATTAGAGAGGTGTCCCTATTTCGGGGGTTAAATTATGCACATTTATATTGTGTAAAGGTGTCCTGATTAGAGAGGTGTCCCTATTTCAGAGGTTAAATTATTATATTGTGTTGGGACAAGGAAAAGTGTCCTGATTAGAGAGGTTTTTGCTATGTATGCAACTTCTGAATCAGCTATTATTCTAAACAGTGTCTTCAATTTGTTTTCAATTCTTGAGAAAAATTGTGTACATGTACATCAAAACATTCGATTCCAAATGGACTATCATGCCACTTATTCAGGATTACTAATAATGCAGCTTTGATCCACTTTGATACATGTGTAGTCTACAATGTGTGACAAAGATCAAGAGAAATTATTGTCATCCTAGCCTGTGCTCCTGCATGTGCTGTCAACCAGCATTGCAGCATCACTAGCTAAACTTCACATGACTATGGATGCACAACCAGTCAACTATACTTCATATGGGCATAGTGATTGTGAAACCATTGGTCAAAGAAGCACCCTGTGGTCGTGCTTCTAAGTACTTGCGGTACCGCACCTACGTATGTAACAATCATCACCTTTGATTTGTTTCTTTAGAACTTTTGAAGGCTCCAGCCATTTCTACAATAAATAATAAAATGATAACAACAACAACAACAATAACAACAACAACAGTTACAAACTTGCAGAGGTCCAATTCTCAAGCATTGTTATATTTTTAGTATCACTCAAATGGATAAATTTTGTTCGACCACTATCAATTTTACTATCAAGTCACTCACAATTATGTTTTCATCAACGAAAGAGAGTCCAAAATAGTCTCTCTCCAACAAGTCCAAGTGGCCAAACACTGTGTCCATAAGTGCATCTGCTGTGCTATGTTTCTGCAGGAGTGAGAGAGAGAGAGAGAGAGAGAGAGAGAGAGAGAGAGAGAGAGAGAGAGAGAGAGAGAGAGAGAGAGAGAGAGAGAGAGAGAGAGAGAGAGAGAGAGAGAGAGAGAGAGAGAGAGAGAGAGAGAGAGAGAGAGAGAGAGAGAGAGAGAGAGAGATCACGATAAAAATTTATTAACTCCCCGTAATGAAATACTACCCCTTCCTCAAGTCATCATTTCTCCTTCATACAAAAAGCATACCAGTGCATCCCCCTCAAAATAAGTCCCCACACACATCTGAAGATTGATTCTGTAGGTTGTGGGTAGGTGGCTAAAATATTTGAAATGCAAGACTGTGTGGGTTACCCTTATCGTTATGGGATCGTTATGGTTAAGGGAGTGTACAATTGTACAATTGTGTACATGAACATGACACTTGCTTTTCTAAGAAGATGTGCTAGTAAGGAACCAGTCCTCTCTGAGAAAGTCATACAATACGCACTGATATATTATATCCTAAATACATACATACATACATACATACATACGACACTGATACTTGACGCAACTTCGAATAACAAATTTGACACTGGGGTCAAGAATCTAAAAAACGCATGATAGACAAGAGCTTAGCTGGAGTTCATCTTGGATAATTATGGATGGAAGCACACAAGTTCATCATCTCTAGCCCCTAGTAGACATGAGTACCTACCAGCATAATGATGTATGCATGGCAGCATGACACTCTGACCTTATAACAGATGTTTTCTGATCAATTTCCCAAATTAAAGACAATTTTCCCACTTGGGCTGATTCAGAGACACACCCCCTTCCCTTCACCATGGAAACACACACCCTTCCCTTCACCATGGCCATTATCAGAATCTGGACCCCTTCATAATGGCAGTGTTTCCCCCAGTACATATACTAAATGCAGGGCAGGTCACCCCGTTTGGATATAGAACTTCAAAAAAGAAGTGGACTGGGTCTATGGCACTATATTCTCATGAATATACTTAAGCACTCTGTTTGCTAGGGGGAGACTGCCCCAAACAACAACTACTGGTTTATTTCAAGTTTGCAAGCACTGAAGATCATAATAGTGGAAGTGGAAGTAACTTGACTATCATGAATTACTTTGATCCCCAGATCATAGGACTTAAATGACATTTAGAGGAATTGTTTACCCAAGGGAGGAGGCTCGCCATAGCAACACAATGAAATTGTATAGTGATGTTTGTGGTCAGTTGGTTGCTACAATGGAGTCAGCTATTCGTAAACCCTCTGTTACTAAGTGTGAGCTCAAAAGTGTGAAATGTTTCCGAGATACACGATTGCTATCTGGCCATTTACCTGTTGTTTTTGACCCTTTGTACAATGGAAGAAAGTGTGCTGTAGCATGTGTCTAAAATTCATTGGCCCTGTCACTTCTAGCTGTATCTTCATATTCATACTCATAATAAGAGTCTGTTCTTTGTTGGTAATCCTTATTTCAGAGGCTCCTTATCGGAGGTCCACTGTTACCGTAAGTAGTATGCTCATAATGTGATGTTCATTAATGGCTATGCACTTGCAATTGCTCATATTATTCTGAAGGAATTCCATCTGACGTTTGCAGGTTTCAGAAGACTTCTTTTTTAAAAACAGCCAAATTACTTGTAATTTTTCGTCATTCCGTATCGACCAAACAGTTGTTGTTGATTTGATACTCCTTTAATAATCAATTTATGCAGGATCAGGTCTTCCGATTGCTTGCATGTGATCGATCAACATCACATGACTGTTGGATCCCTAAGGGCGCATTGCTTAGGGGATCAGGTATTTATCCATTGCAAAGAGTGTGGTTACCTCAGGGGCAATTATTAGTCTGACATGGGACAAGATACGATACATAACGTCCAGGAAAAACTCCAGTATGGTACATACAATTTCATGCAGTAAAATTTAATAAAACCAAGAGCTTATTGGATTCTTCTCTTGATTTGTTTCTTTGCTTAAATTTCCTTTGAAGACCGCGTGAGGTATGTGTCACAGGGTGGGTATGACTTTTAAGCTACTCAGTATTCTAAGAAGTTGAAGATTTACAGATCAGTTGATCACCTCCATCTATAAGTCCTTTGATGTGGGTAAATGATAATCAGCCCCATGGGAAGCAAGCTTTCCTATCCTGTAACCAGAGTAAAGATGAAGCTAACCATAGCAACAGCAAGATAATATGAAGCCAAAGAGTAAGCCACATCATATGTAGGAGTTGCAGATTCCAAGAAGCAAGAAGGCTCAAGAGTAAACTACACCGGAGGAGCTGTAGATTCCATGAAGCAAGAAAGAGCTTCACTTCTCACTCAAACATGGCATTCCAAACAGTCCGGAGAATGGATAAACACGCTTGGACTTCGTTCTTGCGTTAATAAGGTAGAAGGGAGGGTTTGCTATTTCATTTGCATGGTTTCTATGGTTTATCTTAGCTATGAAACTGAAGACATAGTGATACTGGTAGTTACATACTGGTAGTTAGGGGCATGTGGTATAGCGTCTGAAATAACAGCATTGATTTTGTCTGGCCCATTTTGCTCCCTTTTCTTCATGTTTGGTTCATCTAGGCCATGTCTAAGCTGGGTCCGGTCCATTTAGGCCATATCTGGTCCATCTAGGCTAGGTCTAAGCTGTCTGGTCCATTCAGGCCGTGTCTGGTCAATCTAGGCCATGTCTGGTCAATCTAGGCCCATTTTGCCCGTTTAGGCTGGGTCGGGTCTGCCTGATCCTTTCCATTGTCCCCGTGTTTGATACAGAATTAGGACTCTGCTTTATTTCAGATGTTGTTCGTGGAATTCTATGCAGTAATCTAGACTTGTATTTTATGCAGTATAATCTAAACTTGTATTCTACGCAGTGATCTAGACCTGTATTCCATGCAGTAATCTAGACTTGTATTCCACGCAGTAATCTAGACTTGTATTCTATGCAGAATAATCTAGATTTGTATTCTATGCAGAAATCTAGAGTCTAGATTCTAGACTTGTATTCTATGCAGTAATCTGTATTCTACACAGTAATCTAGCTAGACTTCACAGGTATCATAGCTATGGTGTTAAAGGAGAAGTGTGAGACTGCCACCTCACAGATAAGTGCTAATCAATACTAACCACTTCAACCTGGCACAAGGTCACCCACCACCTGGCAGCAACCCACTTCAAACATACCTCCACCCTCTTTTACAACCTCAACAGAAGAAGACCAAGCCTTGGTCACCCACCAACCATAACTCTCTTGCTTGTATACTCGTGTATGTAGAGGTCGCCATGTTACATGTTACAACAAACGACCATCTACGTGAGAGCAAGGCAAGTGATTTGAAAATGAAACTAAGCAGATTTGGAAACTTAACTGAGTATAACATGATTTGGTAACTCAACTTAGCTTAACATAATTTGGTAACTTAACTCAGCATAGCATGATTTGGTAACTTAACTGAGCATAGCAACTTAACTGAGCTTAACATGATTTGGTAACTTAACTGAGCATAGCAACTTAACTGAGCTTAACATGATTTGGTAACTTAACTGAGCATAGCAACTTAACTGAGCTTAACATGATTTGGTAACTTAACTGAGCATAGCATGATTTGGAAACTTGGAAACTTTAACTTAGCAATTGGGCACTGCAATTAAACAGAGTGGTGTGTGATTTCAACCTCAGGGTATATACCTACATGTACCATCTCAGGGTGAATTGCTTGACGCAATAGGTAGCAACACACTCCTGTGATGACTGGACCTCAGTGACTCATCCTGTCTCCATGAGAAGTAATGAGTACTGATTGGTATGGATTCAGCCTTCCCAAACACCTCTGGCTTTGAAGCATGCTTATGGCTTGCACATATATACATGGGCAGCCATGCCCACTCTCCAACACATAGCCTTGTTGCTAATCAAAAAAAATTCAGCAAACGGATGAAGCAAGTGACAGGTTGTTACTTACATCGGTAGCAAGTCATATTACAGCATCTGGAACTATCCTGGTACTCTTAATCAAAACTACTAAGAGATCTTTGTTTAATTAGAAGTCAATGAGAGACTCAGCCTAAGATACTCTAAATATTGATTAAGTACCTCCACATATTCAAATGTTTGATGCTAAAATCAAGATAACATCATATGCACATAGAGTTTCTAATAGAGTCTTTATGCTTCTAATTAAGGAACTCTTGAACCTAGACACCATACTTGCATAGAATAGTCTTGATACTTCTAATTAAGGAATTCTTGAACCTAGACACTATACTTGCATAGTATCTTCTAATAGTCTTGATGCTTCTAATTAAGGAACTCTTGAACCTAGACACCATACTTGCATAGAATAGTCTTGATGATTCTAATTAAGGAATTCTTGAACCTAGACACTATACTTGCATAGTATCTTCTAATAGTCTTGATGCTTCTAATTAAGGAACTCTTGAACCTAGACACCATACTTGCATAGAATAGTCTTGATGATTCTAATTAAGGAACTCTTGAACCTCAGACACCATACACTTTGCATAGTAACTTCTAATTAAGAATACCTAGATACCATACTGCATAGTAGCTTCTAATAGAGTACAGATGCTTCTAATTAAGGAGCTCTTGAACCGAGATACCACATTGCATAATAGCTTCTTTTAATGACGTATTGATGTTTCTGATTAAGGCGATTTGTGAGCTTCTAAATTGCACTGATGCTTCTGTTGTGTGGTCTAATAAACAGCGAACCTGTGACTACCACAACTTATTCGTGATGCAATGCCGTCATTGGAGTGGCACTGGGTCCATGGGAGTAGCTACGTAAACCAACCCTAAATAAACTGTTAAATAATTATGATATCCCCACTTAGAATAACTCTTATGTAGACTGCTATAACCTTGTTACCAAGTGCTATCACAACGCAACAGAAACTGCACATATACTGTCTAGTAACTGTTTATACATCTCAAAGCACACACAATTCTGTTTATTTTCCTTTTGATCCAAAGTTTTACTTTAGCAGCTGATATTATAGCATTCTGATACGAATACAAATTCCATCCACAACCAAAATTAATGATATATAGTTCTAAGTGGAAAAATTATCGAGATATCCTCTTTTAAAAGTCCACCTCATGAGATTTGGTGTGGAGATAATTCAACCATTATAGAAAAAATAAACGTGTTATCAAAATTAACTAAGCCAAATACGTGATTCCAGGAACTTTAACACAACTTTAGCAGTTTGTGGAGCTGAGATTTGGAGTAAATGTCGATAGTTATCTGAGAAACTGCTAAGGTAACTATGAAGATTCAGATTCGCTTCATGTAGTTTTGGTTTCTAGAAGCCTGAAGTCATGCAGGACAAGGAGTTTATGGGGGACCTGAAGTCATGCAGGACAAGGAGTTTATGGGGGGACCTGAAGTCATGCAGGACAAGGAGTTTATGGGGGGACCTGAAGTCATGCAGGACAAGGAGTTTATGGGGGGACCTGAAGTCATGCAGGACAAGGAGTTTATGGAGGACCTGAAGTCATACAGGACAAGAAGTCATGTATCCAGGACAAGAAGTCATGTGGGATGGGGAACCTCAAGTCATGCAGGGTATGAAGTCTTGCAGGACAAGGGTTTTATGAGGGACCTGAAGATTCAGCAGAAATCTTATAGTTAGATCACACTGAAACAACAACAACAACAACAACAACAACAACACTTCTTCAAGACAAGGATTCAAACGAACCTAATTACAACCATCCCAACATGAGTCAGTGCATGAAGCATTATCATGTTGGCATCAGCTGGATGGTTAGGTTCCCTTTCTCTGTTTGTTTCTTTGCTGTTGTTTTTGGCTATTGTCATTAAAATTTTAGCACATTGGATAGCAGTCATCCCTAACCCTGTTCACATCCTGTTACATTTTTTTTTCACTCCCATGACAGAGCTAAAGTTGTACCATCTCTACCATTTTTACTCCCATGACAGGCTGAGGTTGTAGCCTCATAACATTCTGCTAGGGAAGTGGATGAATGAAATGAGACAAAACATTGAGACCACCAGTATCCACACACTTAATTACTCCTCAAGTAGTGACACGGTACCACACAGGAAATAACATCCACACGTAACCATGGCAGCAATTAATTAATTAATTGCAAAAGGATGTATGCCTTGTCACAATGACTCATCTTTTTTTTTAACTCCCTTTTGATGTTGGGAAGGGATAGGTACACTGATTAAATTACTGCCATTTGAGCTGCACTGAGGTGAGTTTTATACTCTTGATAATAATTAAATTTACACCAACAGGATCTAAGACTCAGTCTGAAATTTCAAGTCTATTTGCATTTCTAACTTCCATAACTTTCTCCATTCTTCAAATTTCCAAAAAAAAAAAAAAATCAGCTCACAGAGTGGGTGATCAGCTCTCTTAAATGTGAAGTTTGATCAAGCTAATAATTATTGTGAACAGTTGAGGAATGTAGACTATACCTGTTTACATAAACATGACATGACAGTTCCAGCCCTGGAGAAAGAACATGCTGGTCCATAGCTTTCTTGGCATGTGTTCTAAGAAGGACTATCTCCATACCAAATCTCTGGCTAGGGCTAGGAAGATGTGGCCTAGAAATTAAAGCACTGTGAAAAAAAAAGAGAATATGTTGTTGTTGTTATTGTTGTTACTATTGTTGTTACTGTTGTTGTTGGATCATAAAACATTGGTGTGATTGGACTGAAGAGATCACAGATTCTAACTTAATAAGAGTGGTCTCCCAGCAACCAGAAGTGTCATGATTAAATTGTGACAGATTATCTCGGCTGAAATAAGCTGCCTTTTATGAACAGAGTGAGTTAGAGCAATTAGCCACTTGTTCAAGCATTGCCTTCACTGGGTGTCTCTCTCTCTCTCTCTCTCTCTCTCTCTCTCTCTCTCTCTCTCTCTCTCACCCTCTCTCTCTCTCTCTCTCACACACCCTTCCGGTTCCAAGCTTTGTTTACAACACACAATTAAACTTAACTGAACCACAAGCTAAGGCTTGAAAGGCTTGAAGGAAACCCTTATCACAAGTTGCCAAAAGTTGAGAGAATATATTATACTGCTTAGTTTATTGTCGTTGTTGTTGTTATTATTGTTGTTATTTTTTGTAACAGCTGCATGTGTTCACAAATTGTCTCAGTGAAACTACTTGAGAGCAAAGATGTTTACTTAGATGCATTTGAACAGAGAAATCTCGGCAACTTGTGGGCTCAAAATGAATAGCACGGGAAGACTTCCACTTTACAGGAAACCAACCGCTGCCAACAACCTTCCACTTAAACCCTTAATTAACTCATGGCATCCAGTAACTTGAAACTTCCTGCACTTTATAATCTATCAATTCTTCTTCACCTTTAGCTCTAAATATTTTATGATTGCTAGCAGATTTAAGATAACAATTTGGTGTGAAGGGAGCCCAACCATTTAAGAACTCACGACCGAAAATTTACTCGAAGCGTGTTTAAGAAGTGACTAATAATACACAAGTTAATTAAATGGAATACATACATAGTACAATGTATTCAAGTGTACACGAACGCACACTGTTACAGCAGCAACACGACAGGAATCTCATTAAAGTTTTGGGTTGTTTTTTCGTCACCAATGACTTCACCTGCTCAGGCCTCCCTGATTTCTAAGTCTTGGCACACTCCCAATTACTAATAATAACACATTACAGCAAGTTTTTTGCTTTTTAAAGTTTCAAATTTCTCAGAATGTTACTTTGAGTGTCATGCTACTGCTGACATTCAAGGAGACGGCTGATTAGTCACGCGTCGTCAACTTCGATAGGCGCCAAACACTATCACTAACATCCTGAGGCTATGTCAAAACACTCAGCCCAAAGATCAGCTAAAATAGTCAAACGTTCTTGGCAATATTGTCAATGTTTTATTGTTTACTATTGCCCAATACTTGGTAGGCCCCTGCTCGTTTTTACTAACACCAGTACTTGCTTACCACTTGGGCATGAACTCTCAATACTATGGGTAGCCCCTACTCATTAACTTGATAGTCCTTGCTTAATACTATGGGTACCCCTACTCATTATCTTGATAGTCCTTACTTCTTAACTCTCAATACTATGGTAGCCCCTGCTCATTAAGTCCCAGGCTACTCCAATTTAGCCACATGTCCAATACTGAAATTCGGTCAACCACTTCCATGAATGGGTTGGTTAGTATAGTTACATCATTCCAGCTCTGAACTCTCACGCTGATTTGATTTGGACAATTCACTGCATGTAGCTCTTCATAACTCAGGATCACTAATGCTCTTGATCCTGAAATTCGCTGGCAAAGATGATCCTTCCCTTAAGGAATACAATCATGACACTCAGAGACAGAGAGGACTTTGGCATAATCATATTGAGGCCTGCGATCAAAGCTCGTTACTGACTTAATTGGACCATTCTCTGCACGTAACCACCGATCACTAGGTCCTTAATTCTAAAATTAGCTGGCAAAAGATGGTCCTTCCCTAAATAAAGGAATGTATGACAGGAGAGAGGACTTTGAGATAATCTCATTGCTAATTCGATCAAGCTTGTTACTGGTTGGGTCAGTCTCAAATCTCAAACAGTGTAGTAATGGTACTAATGAACAAACTGGCTTTGGGCCTAGACTGTCACACATGCAAATTTTGCCATAACAGCAACCAGACACAGGGAACACAGGTTTTAGGGGATCTTGCAAAATGCTGAGTGTGCATTCTCACACATGCTCAACTTTTGAGCCTCGAAAATCTCACTGGAGAAGGTGAATGGTATGCTAACGGGTTAGAACTACAGTCACTAGCTAGCTCTTCAAAGCTTATTTCTCTACTTTCCAAAAAATGTAAGCACAATTTCATAAATTCAAGCAGTGCGCATGCGTAGTAGTCGGATGCCTGACGACCAATTTTTGCTAAAACCTCTGTATTTTCTGGCAAACTTCACCATAATGATTAATTTTGTCTTCATCTGGTTGGTATTGCGTATAGGGGCCGGCTGACTAAATCAATAAGTGCATATGTGCATGGTCATTGCTGCATGCCCCCAAACATGCATACATACATGCATACATACATGCATGTACATCAGGTAAAATTTTGTCTTCGTCTGGTTCAATTCCTCACAACAGTTACGACTATCATCAAACGTGCATGTGTGGTCGTTGCTGCCCACGAATCAGACAATCATAATACCAGGAAATCATATTTTCTAGTCAATTTATCCTGAGATACATGTTCTACCATCACAGGCTATGTAAAGTCTATTTGCGTTCACTCGACACCTTGATCATCCATTTTAACTGTACTGTATGTATAACTTTCTCAATTCTTATCAACTTAAATTTCAAATGTCAAGAACCGGCTCATAGCATCAGCTCTCTCTCTTTTAGATGTGAAATTTGGTCAAAAATTGAGAGCTCATAGTGAACAATCAAGGTGACATCAAGTAACCACAAATACTTTTATTAGTATAAATCTTCCCAACTTCAAACTCAGAAGTCAGTCTCGAAGCATTTGTAATTATCCTTATTTAACTTGAATGAGGTTTGTAGAGTAACAAGGGTTTTGTTGTCATGACAAAATTACTTCGTCTAAAGAATGTTGAAATTCTTGTGCCTGTGGAAACGTTCTTTGGGTGAAGCCATAAAGATGAATTCCTCCAAAGAACGTTTATTAAGCATGCATAACAATTTAAACTGAGGCTGCATATACAAGCACCTGATGCTGTGACCACAAACTAAGCTGCATTGACGATGCATCAATGGCAAAGGTTAATTCCTCTACAGAGTGTTTCCACACATTGAAGCTGTACCAACAATTCCTTCCATACCCATCCCTAGCTACTGGTTCTACATCACAGCCATAATACATTATGCACATGAAGCTTCTTTGCTTTGAGCACAACTTTGATCTTGAAGATAGTTTGGCAGTAGCGATATAAATATCTACCAGCTACTTTTAATTGTACGTATCATAATTATGATGATAATCTCAGGTAGAAATCTTATCCTGATTTTTAATGGGAACCGAATTTATTCATAAAGGGGGGGACCAGGAACGGGTTTCCTAAGTATGCATCATGGAAAGATTCTTTCTTTTTTTTTCATTCTTGTATTCATTGACTAGACAGCTCAATGATATAGAATGCACATGCCAATCAAAACACTCAATACCTCCTGCTCATCAGTGATCTGCTCAATATCTACAAACACAACACAATATTATGAAACTAAAGTCTATTTGCATTCACCTTGCCCCTTGATCATTCACTATAACTGCTCTTCTAATTTCAAACACCAGCAGAGAGAGTGGATAATCAGCTCTGAAATTTGGTTTAAGAATTGAGAAAGTTATTATTAGCAGTTATAGTGAATGATCAAGGGGTGCAAACCACTCTTTAGTTTGTGCTGAGGGTGCATTCCATTCTAGTACATTCCATTCTAGTACATTCCTGGATCACCACTATATTGACATAGGGATATACTTAGCTAGAACTGATTCAAGCTGTTGATTTTGTCAGTACGTACCATCGAAAAATCACCATTCATAAAGAGAAACTTTTTTTTCAAGCCCACAATGAAACAAAGATCATTATCATAACAATTGGAGTCATTCATCAATCATGCACAAAAAACGAAACATCTCTTTTTTTCCAGATTATATACTCATTACTAAGTAGCACATTCACAGGTCAAAGATCAATAAGTCTTTTCATTTCCAGCTGCCAAAATTCCATGCTACAAAATAATATTGTGGCATTTGGTACACAGAGTAGAAATTAAGTCATTATAAAGTTTTGGTCAGATATTCAGTACCTTGTAATAATATAAAAATCTGAAATTAGGTCGGCCATTTCCAAGAAATGGTTGACCAGCAGTTATTTCTAGCTCTGTGGCTCAGCCCTATGGCACACTACTATTCACAAGTTAGTTTGCACTCTTCAGAGATTCAATTTGTATATATTGGCATGGTTGAATACTAAACCTAACCCGCTAAGCTAACTGCAACTAGATAACAAGCGGGTGATACTACTTGGGAATTTGGAGCATTTATATTATCAGATTGTCTAAAAGTTCTGAAAAATAGATCCTCAAGATTTCAGACTAGAGTCCAAATAGTGATCATGCAGGAGCAGAAACCTCCCAATTCATGTTGTTTGTGTCCTAGCTGCTACTTATTACGATGAAATAAAGTGAAACCGAAAATCACCAGCTGATAACATGTTATTTCCACACACACAGTCATTAGAAGTGAGTTGCTGACTAACTTCCCTACATTCAGCTGGTAATTGAGTGCATTGTATCTGATGGAAAACACATTAATTTTAGTGAACTCTCTATTATGCAATACAAAAAACAAACCTCCCTACTATGGAGGTGGGTATTGATTTAGAAAAACACAGCCATCATACCATCATGTTAAAAAGAGCTCTGTACAAGTTTTACTGAAGTAGGGTCTAGCCAGCCTGTGGTAGTTGCTGCTCAACTCCAAAATTATTGTTTTTCTTGCTAAAATCTCTTGCATGTATGAAAAAATTTCAATCTCATTTCATCATCCCCCCCCCCCCCCCCCCCCCCCATAAAGTGAGAACCATTACATCAAGAATAAGAACTTACATCATTTATTCAGAACCATTGAAATGTTGGTATAGACTTGATTTCTTATCATGTTTGGAATCATCACTTTTGAAAAGTGAAAAATCTTGTGACGTCAAAATAACAAGCTTTATATAACAAGTTAAACAAAAAATATTTTTTTTGCTTTGTTTTTTGTTGTTTTTATTATTAGGTTATTGACTTTATTCTTCCCAAAAATAATTAACAAGACAAGTAGTAAGAATTTTGATCCATAATTTGATTATTTTGTTGTTGTTTTATTATTGTTATTGTCGTTGTTGTTTTATTATTGTTATTGTTGTTGTTTTGTTGTTGTTTTTATTATTGTTATTGTTGTTGTTTTTATTATTGTCATTGTTGCTGTTTTATTTCATTGATGAAGAGAAAGTTGAAGTGCAGAATGGCTCATATACACTCTTTGATGTGGTTAATAGAACGTGGCTCGGAGTCAGTTACGTACGTGCGTAGGGGGAAATGACAACCTCCCACCTTCCAAGAATTGCTACCATGAAAATGAATTAGCACTGTGTAATAGTAAGCAGAATCCACCTTTATGCACACATAGTTACATACATGTGTGCTACCCTCGTCCCCAAGCTCTACTGAAAATAGAGCCTGGTATCAATTGTTTGCACAAGTATACAGGCAATAACCTGAAAGTTTACTGAGTGATGAGATGCCTTTTTCCTTTTCCTTATTGTCAGTTTCTCTGTATCATTTACCATTCGTTATTGCAGTACTTATGCTCCAAAAGACTGTCTTTAGGGGCTCGGATTATTTTCATTTACGGAGAGTGTACAAAGAACCTCAGAATTCCAAGACTAAAATGAACAACCGATACTAGGCTCTCTTTCAGACAGGTTGTTGCAAAAGAGTGCCTGGGGCTGTGGCTAATGTGTGTGCCTACAATAGGTGCCCTGGTCTTCAGCTAAATACACTTGGCTGGATTTTCTTTCCTCATTAATATTAAGTTATTCTACTTGTTTATTAGAAATGCAAGCATTGTGGGGCAAGTGTGTGTGCATCCTCAAGGTCATGACTTGTACATATTATCATGCAGAGATTGTTATCAGCAGTCACTGCGGATTCCTTTCAAAATAAGTGGGTCTGGTTACCACAATGTGTATCAATTTTGAGGTCCAAATTTTTTCCTTCTAACAGCATTTTTTTTTTTTTCAGAACTTGGCAAAATAGAAATTTGGTACACAAGTTGAGACAAGAGGTCCCAAGCATCCAGTACTGAGGGTAAACAAGAGTGTGTAAGGAGGGGTGGTTTAATCCCAGCCCCAGCCCCATTGACAGCTGTGGTTCATCAGCCCTCTTTATTGAGGGCACTAGATCACATGATAAAGTCCTAGTTTTCATAGTAAAAAAAAGTGAAGAAAGTATTATTCATGTGCAGTAAATTAGGTTACTTCAGATCTTACAACTTAAATCAAAGGAATGGATTTTGCTCAGTAAGCCGAGTTGCAGGTAGCTATGTAGCCAACCGTCATTCTCCAAGTGGGTAGCTATTCTCAGCATGTATGTATGTATGTATGTATGTAACACTAAGCTTACTGCTAGCTAAATTTCAGCTCTAAACCATTGGAGGGCCTCAAAACGGTGCAGCTATGCTATACCCCAAGGGAATGATGAAATACATGAAAGATAAATCACAGCATTCAGCTCAGTGAGCTATTATGTCTTCATATAGAAAATATTGCTAGCATCACCATTGACAAACATACAGCAATAACTATGCATTCAAATCAATTTTTCCTTTCAAGTTTGACAGCTGCAAGCACATTGACTCCGTCTGGCTACATGATTCTGGTGAGGGGACAGTCTACCATGAAGGTACTAGGTCCTCACATGACAAGAGAGAGCAGCTGTAACTCTCACACAGTTACTATGTTATCCTCTTAAAAACCACAAATGTAATCTTGTTACAACAATAGCTTGTATGCAGAATTGCATGCTTATTTGCTTCCAACACATATTCTTCCAACTTATCATATACACTCCCACCACAATATCATGAAACGTAAGCTTTGCGATAATCTTTATTCACAAGATGCCATGTGGCACACTCTCCATTCATATTTTACTATGTGCAATCATCCTTTTATACAAGGATAATACCCTCTAACAGTATCTAAAGACGCTACCACTCACACACACTTTTTTGCTAACTACCAATGCCCACTAGAGCCTAAACAGTACAGCTACAACTCACATCAATGTCGCAAGTAAAAGTAGTATCGTCCAGAAGGGTGGTATGGCATCTTATCATGCCTCTTGGACGTTCAGCATTGTCAGGTTCTGGCCTGCGAGACACCATGTAGGAGTTGTGGCTTCTTCTCAAGCTACTCATTCTTTTCAACAGAGCCATAGCTAGTGAGTTCCTATAGTCACTTTATGGAAATAGCTTCGAGCTAAAGGTTTAATAGTGTTAACGTTAAATACTGAGAACTAACTACATACAACAGATGATAATTTGTCAACAGACTGCACCAGAGAGCTAGGCATTGCATCCGCTGTTAAAGAATTCACAGCACGACGTATAATTAAGTCATTAATACGGAAGTTAAGTGGTAACTTCCGATGTCTAATGATGGCTTATTAGCATACAGCAGCATCTATCTATGGTTAATCATATAAAAAAGTAAAGGGCATTGTTAAAATTTTTATGTTCCACATTTGCAGTACCCCACAGCACGAAAGAACTCAGCAATCAATCTGGTGCTGACATCAGATACCACCTCAAATAGCGAGGGAAAGGGACAATCCTCGTGAAAGGCATGCCGACAAACTTGGACCCCTGTGGGTAGCAGGATGGGTAGGAGACACACGGGCCCACTGGACCCATTCACACGCTTGGCAAGTTCCACATTCATACGGTTGAAGTCAATACCATGAATGGTGCTGGCTTCTTTCACTGAAACTCCATACTCTATAACACCTGTTACCCTGAAGTCTATGTACTGGGCCTGAAGAGGGATTTGCTCACCAGTTTGAGGGTTGAATCGGTCTTCAATCACCTCGAATCTTGGGTCACTAAGCAGGAGAGATCTCGCCGTCAAGTAAAGAGACTCATTTTGTGGAGTGTCATTTTGATCAGCACACGAGACACAATCATCGAATAGAGTTCGAACAGCATCTATATCCATACCTCGACCAATGGTCACCAGTTGGATGGAAAACGAACCAACCAGACTTTCTCCAACACTGGCTTGGGATGTGATTTCATAACGTTGACGGCCACTCATGTGAAAACTGTAGAGACAAGACCTGTCTTCGATAAACCACAAAGTTCCTTTCATACGAGAGACACTCCTGGGGAACTTTTTACCCAAAACGGCCTGAAACGCCCCAAGGCTGAACGGAGTTTTGCTTTCAAACACCAAAGATGTGAACTCGTCTTTCTGAATGTGTCCCATCTCCTTCACTTCTTTCATGCTCTCTTGGATTCTTTTCTGTCTCTCTTGATTCATGGCACCAATCAGTGGATTAAGAGTATAAGCAGCACTTGCTACTTCGTGAGAGACAAGAGTGGACCCCATTGCAACTTCACTTACCTCCATCAGATAGTTTAAAGGTACTGCACACTTTACACAGGAATAAATCTGGCAACCAGGAACGTATGAAGATATGAACGTCTTTGCTTTTTCAAGTTGCAATTCAGTGATGAGGTCTTTCTTGTTTAAGAGGACAACATCAGCACATTTTAACTGACTATCTGCGGCTGCGGATTCCAAGATAACAGAATCACCACTCTCCAATTTAGCCACTAAAGCATCCGTATCGATCACAGTGATAACAGCATCAAGACGAATTCGATACATGCGACCATAATCCTGCTCCAGAGTAGCTATGGTGGTGAGGGGGTCGGTTACACCACTGGTCTCAATCATGAGATAATCTATCTTCCCGATGTCGGCATCTTGCAACAAGTTCCACACTGCCGTCTTGAACTCTGATGAAATGGAGCAGCAAAGGCAGCCATTAGTGAGCTCAACCACAGAGTCGTGCGCACGGTTGCTTTTGACTATCTGGCTGTCGATATTAATGGCTGCAAAATCATTCACAGCAGCAGCTATCCTCAGGTTATGCTTGTTGGAAAGAACATGGTTGAGAAGGGTTGTTTTTCCTGCTCCTAGAAACCCCGTGACCAAAGTGACCGGTAGCTGTTTCTTCTTGCCGGACCAGGCTGCGTTCTCTCGGTGAATATACAAATTACAAAGATCTTTCGACATGCTTAATAGTAGAGAGGCGTGTTTATTTTATACCTGTAGAGGTCAAAGTTCGATACGCTTGCGCGGCGCGGAGCGCACGTGTGGATGATAATATAATATTATGATGGGCCATATGGGAAGGATCGTCAACATCTAAAATGATATAATGGTACAAAAATCAATAACAAATTGAAATGGAACAATAAAACAAGGGAGCCTCGGTCGACACCAAGGGACAGTGCTTAGCACATGAATTATAGTGCTTTGTTGCACAGGTATAAATTATGATGGTTTGAAATACAAATCTTGAATTCCTTTTCATACTGAATGCTTCATTTACAACCTGGTTTCCATCTGCTCCATTTTCTCAGCAAGTTGAGCAATGGCAATTTCGTTCATCTCCACTTTTCTTTCGAGATTTGCATTCTTGTGGAGCAGACCAGCAATAGCAGACTTGAACTCCATCAAGTGCATCCACACCCTCTTGTACCATGACAGACCTCGGGGTTCTAGTGATTCTTGAACTGGTTGGGTTAAGTGTGCAAGAGATTCGGTGTCCTGAAGACTAGAGGCAGCAGCAGGATGGTCCTGAGGTGATTCTTTTTCCTCTGTATCTATCGGATCATCACCTGCACTGGATGTATGGGGGATGTAGGGAGACTCTGAGGTCATCTTGATCAGTCAAGCTAGACAAGCTCGGGTTAGGAGGCAGGACTAGTAGTATATCAAGAAGTAATTCGCACTGTAAAAATTGTCATTCTTACAATAATGATCAAGAATTCTGACAGTGGAACCCCCCAATAAAGGACACTCAAATACTTCTCAATAAAGACCTCAACCTCCTCTACAAAATGACAAAAGGCTGGGTCCCAAGTGTGCCCATATTAGCTATAGGAAGGGAAAGAGTGTGTTGGACACTTCTCTACAGCCCTCATTAGCTATAAGGTAAAAAAACAAAAAAAACAACAACTATTGCTGCTATGTTTTGCTAACAACAGTTTACTACTCCATTGTCCTTATAAGGTAAATGCTTCAGGTAGCTAGTGGTTTGGATTCACTTCGGGTAAAGTCATTTTGTGGTTTCTAAATTACATCGCTGGGAGTACTAGGGTATCGACTTCTCCCTACATTCCCCATACATCGCCAATAATACATACACCTTCAAAAGAGGAACAACAAAGGACAAAAGGCTGGGTCCCAAAGTGTGCCCATTATTTGGACTTCTCTACACCCCTCATTATAAGGTCATACTCCATTGTCCTTATAAAGTAAACACTTTTGGTAGCTAAAGGTCATTTGTGGTTTGGACACTAAAGTAATCATGTGGTTCTAGAAATAAACAAATTACATCATTACTGAAACACTATTAATAGTTGTACGATAATCAGGAAACAAAGCAAGTACTAGGGAGCCTGAACCCAAGAAGGAGGAACCTAAGCCTGAACCCTAGATGGCCCAGAGCCCCAAGCCTGAACCTAATGCTACTTTAAGTGGGGTGGAGTCATCTATAAGAAGCTACCCAGCTACCCATTTAGTAGTATTTAACATGCGCGGGTAGCTAACCATAAAAGACTGATGTTTTAGTACCTGTTGATAACAATTGGAGCTGTTTCACGACATTTGTGACACCTTTTGGCGTCTAGGAAGACTCTCTAAAGCGTTTCAGTGATAGATAAACACGAGTTTTGTTAAGTACACCGAGAACCGGGTGAAGTTAAATAATCATGTGAATTCACCCTGTATTAAAAGATCGAATATTAAAAGCTCTGTAAGGTATTACGCATGCGCATAGCTATAGACTAAAAGAAAGGCGGGAAAAATAAAAAAAATTTGAACTAATAAGGCCATACCAATAAGATTTTATGTTGCTCGGGCCCTACCGACCGAGATGATTACTGTGGATTATCTATATATATTTTTCACCGCTTCACAATAAGTCAGTACTGAGCTTTCGGGCAAACTTTAGATATTATTGCATGTCAAGGATAGGGATGATGAATTTCCTCCATCACATTCTGTCCATCAGTGCTTGATATGTCTAAACATTCCTAGTTATTATCATTATCATTTTCAAATTGACCTACCTACCCGGTACCCATCAGTCAGCATATTTTCGCCTGAGCAACATAAAATCTAATTGGTGTGGCCCAATCAATAACAATCATTGTTATTTTCTTCTTTGCAGCCATTCTTCGCCTGTCTTTCTTCATACTACTTTATAATGACCCTTGACCCCAGGTGGCCGACACACTTTGCCCTTCGATCCCTTCTTGGCCACAACATATTCCACTTTTCTTTTTTCTTTCCCAGTGTGCCAGCTTTCTTATTGATTTGCTGAGCCTTTTCGTGACTGGACACGTCAACTGCATCAGCTATGGCGCTTTTTCGAGACTGTGTAGAGCTCTTTTCTTCTTCCCTGCTTTTGCCTCAGCCACTTTCTTGAGTTGATTTCTTTCAGCTTTGCACGATAAACCTCAACCATTTCTTTGGTGATGGGAAGACTCTTTCGATAAAACTTGCTCTCGTCATCAATAAACCATTCTGGCGAGTTTTCGTTGTTAGTCCATCAAGTCCTCTGGAGTTTCTTCTCTGGATATATCACTGTCTTCTTCGTCCCCTTCACTACTGTCTTCATCATCTTCACTACTCTTTCCGTCATCACAATCATCATTGTCAACTCCACCATCTCCATCATCAACTCCACAAGTTTTACATAGAGGGAGGAAGGTCTTTTTTTTTTTTGAGGGGGCTGAGTGTAATAAAAGTGTGGCACACAAAGCGTGCCATCTAGGGGGGGTCTGGGGGCATGCTCCCCCAGGAAAATTTATGGATTTTAAGCCTCATTAGATTGGATCTGGTGCGTTCTCTGAGGTTCTAGGGTGAGGTCTCAATTCCCACTGAATATTATAGCTTGTTAGCTAGCTAACTACCTTTAAGCTGCCTAAAAATACGAACAAAAAAAACAACAAAAAAAGCAAACTATTTCAGTTACACTTGTTAAGAACATGATGTCATAATCCATCATTTTTGAGGGGGCTCAGCCCCCACCTTCTGAATATTGGGGGGGCTCTAGCCCCTCCAGCCCCCACCTTCTGCCTCCTATGTTTTATCTTCTTTTTCACTGTCTTCATGTACTGGCAACTGCAGCACAAGGAATCACACATGTAAGATTGACACAATCAATCTCAAGGGAACATGGCTACTATCACAAAATGAGACTGACTCATGACCAGCCATTTCTCCTACGGTATTTAATAACTACCTCTGATAAGGACACTCTGAAGGAGGTCAAACCTCTCAATCTCTGTGAAGGATGAAAAGCTGGTCCCAAGTGTGGGCCGCCATTATTTGGAGGTTCCACTGTAGGGTGGTAATCACATTCTGCATTTAAACAGACAGCCGGTCAGTGTACAATGTCCTGTCATGTTGATCAGCTAGAATAGGCAGCACCATAACCATGTGTTCTGATTGTAAGAGCCACACTATTTCGGCAGACTATATTTCTAAACTGACCAACCAAATCTATTTTTAACTCTGTCATTATTTCTAGTGCTGTAAGAAGAAACTCCTGGTTAATGAAATTGATACCAACAAACTCCATCACTTCACCATTATCGGAACCACTGTCCTGCTGTTCCTTTAGCTGCTCCCTGGCTACCACCTTGTCCATGCAGTTGGTTCTACATCTGTATGTCCTTCAACCGAAACAAGTGCTCATTCTCCCATTTCCTCAGCCACACCCCCTCTCTCTGTTTCTGCAAATGATAATTAAATTTCTCTGGAAAAAAAAGAAAAAAAAAGAGGCAACTGTCAACATAAAAAACAAAACACAAAACAAAAATCAGGCCGGCTAAGTGGTGGCTGCTCATAAGTGCATTATTAGCTTTTGGGGGATTCCCTTTTTGCCCCCTCTATATTATTATTATTATTACTACTACTATTATTATTATTATTATTATTATTATTTTATTATTATTATTACTACTAAATAGACCACCACATTCTCCCTAGAAAAATATTATGTTCTGTTATACAGCAGTTGGGTATTCAAATTTGTGAAGGCTCAGATTAAAGGGGTTAAAATTAGTAAGGGTCAACTCTACTGATATTGTGCACAACCCTACCTGGTGATCTACAAAACAACAACCAAGTCTCATTGAGCTGGCTGTGCCTAACATCTATTTGAGGTGCATTAATTAAATGGAAACTAGAAAGTGCTCTATTCAAGCAAACACTATGAATTCACTAATCTGAATCTTTCACTGATCTGAATGGGCTATTTAGGATATTTATAGCCACTGTTATGGAGAAGAATGCATGCTCAGTTTATCCACATAGTTTTGATAATGACGTACATAAGAGTGGAATAATTATGTATTATTCATTAAGGTAGCAATAATCATTGTCCTCATTACGTTTGTTGATCAATACCCAAGTCCTGAGTGTAATCATAGATATAAGAGGTTTTACGGGATTGGAAACGCCCAATGAACTGCACAACCGTGGCGCGTTGACAGATGCGCACGCGCATGCAGCATTAATTATATTAATCATTGTGAAAAGAGATCAATATTCACTCCTTTCAAGGCAGTTAAAGTGATATTCTGCCCCTACAGCTCACAGAATAGTACAAGTAAGCTAAGGGGAAGGTATTGAAGAAGTGAAGAGTCAGAGAGTTGAAGTTGGAGAGTCTGAGGAAGGAAGCTATTGATTATTCATAACTTTTTTCCTTGTAATTATAACTATGAGTACCTATCATTGCTCATTATACATTAATTTTATGTGATTGATTTGAAAGAAAGGCCAGAATGACTTTTGGTATTAAAATTAGACATAAATTCATTATTATTATAGCTAGATAATTTTGCCCCAAAGTTATTCGCCAGTTTCTGCTCAGTTCTCCCTCATCAACATTATTCCAATACTTCCAGCTTTTGGCTGTTGGGTTTTGACACCATCCAGAATTCGGCTCAGTCAGCTGTCCTGTGGGCCCTATGGATATTAGGGGGGGAATATAGTAAGCTTGCCATCTCCATAGGATGACTATTGTATAGAAAACGAATGCACCAATTCCATTTACTGTTCTATCCTTTCCCTGAAATAACTAATACAGGTTCAATATTGTTAATCTATTTCTTGGGAGAGGGATTACAGTTTTAACACCACTTGCAAATGCTAGAGACAATATATGTCAGCTAATATAAAAACCAACATTACTATTCCATGTAGCTAAAGTTTACATGCCTTTTGATCAGAAAATGGGCAACAGCAATTGATTCCATCAAGCGTGAGAGGGATTACAGTCCCATTAACCACTACAGTAGTATTTGTAGGAATAAACTTGAAAATCTGAGCTGAAATTTATTTCATACAGTAAATCTATGCCCTAGTGTATTATAGTATCATTGGCATAAGTCTTACCTCACGGATCTTGTCAGAACAGCAACTTTGACAAAAGTGCTGTCATTCAGCTGTCAACGCGCCTCGGTTGTTAGTTGCTAACGAGAGCACGTGATCCATTTCCAATCCTGGATCCCGTAAACATCTTATATCTATGGTGTAATCGAGCCTCATTAAAAATTCATGATGATTGATAGTATGCTCAGTCATGGTCATATGACATATGTTGCAATCTTCATTAATATAATAGTCGTAGAAAAGACGAAACATTAAAAAAAAATTTTTTTTCAAAATGTATCAAGTTATTCTGATATTTCTCTGTGCTATTCTGGTCTTCATCTGCTGCAAGTAAGCTACCAGATTTATTACTTAACTAGTTACTGTAACATAATACCAGTGTAAAAGCTAAGCTGCAATAATTAAATTAACTAACAAAAGTTGTTAACATAATTATTTCCCAATTACCCCATCAATTAATTTTCATTTAGATCCCGTTGCTATGTGGTTGCTATGTGCATTAAATCAGCAAGTGTGCACTAATTCTGTAGGAGTGCACTAATTTTGTAGGAATGCACTAATTTTTTGCATCCCCAGGCTATGCTGAATGCTGCAAGACAGCTTGTTGAAGTTCTGCCTTTTATGCTGGCTACTATACTCTCTGAAAAGCTTGTTGGGTTTGAAACGTTATAAACGTGCAACGTGGTCAATGAATAACATTAAAATTCCATGTTTCAAACCCAACAAGCTTTTCTGAGAGTAGCTAGTATAAAACAAGGAACATTCTAGCTGGTCTACAACAAGCTGGTGTTTCACACGCCGCCTTCTTTGATCTTCGGACTGGGCAGGCACAAAATACTTGTATCCTTAGTGCTCGAGGATCAGCAGGTACGTGGACTATTCTTGCCGCCATTTCACAACTCAAGAAAGAAGTGGAGACACAGCAATATGCCGATAGCACTTAGAACAAACAGCTAGAGCTTATTGCTTTCTACAGCATTTTGTCATAGAGGTGCTAAGTGGATGTAGGCGCTTGGCTTTCTAAGTGCTTGTGGTAAGCATTATACAGCCTCCTATGTATGCAGCTACAATATCTTAGTAAGTCAAAGTACAAATGACTTTCACCAACTGCTTCGCTCGCCAATTGAATATGTTACACGAACATACCCTAGTATATAAAAATGCTTATGATACGCTATTGACATAATACTAGCATAGGCGGAGGAAGCAAAATAAAAGTGGGGGGCACAATGTAGTCTAGCTATGTATCACAATTATCATTATAAAAAACAAAGTGCATATACAGCTATTACAGCTAAAAATCACCAAAAAAATTCTTCCTCCTATCATTAACTTTGATACATGGCCAGCAAAAAAGTGGGGGGGGGGGGGGGGGGGGGGGGGGGGGGGGCCATTATATATTAGAGTAAAAAAGTGGGGGGGCCATGCCCCCCCCCCCGGCCCCCCTTTTCCTCCGCCTATGACTAGTACTATATTCATGAGCCTAACCATAACAGCATTCATTATAAACAACAATGGTGGATTCCCTGGTGAATTCCCTAACACGAGGGTACTTTACCTTCTTGTAGAAAATCTCTAACCCATGGTATGAAAATTCATAATTACTCAGAACAAAAGATGGAGAAGGCACACCTGTCAAACAGATT